>OY253745.1:36396190-39076190 GCA_958009045.1 Oxytorus armatus | reverse complement strand
GTCAGAGGCAGAGAGACAGAGGCAGAGAGACAGCAGCAGAGAGACAGAGACAGAGACAGAGAGACAGAGAGACAGAGAGACAGAGAGACAGAGAGACAGAGAGACAGAGACAGAGAGACAGAGAGACAGAGAGACAGAGAGACAGAGAGACAGAGAGACAGAGAGAGAGAGAGAGAGAAAGCGAGAGAGAGAGAGACACACACACCGCGCGATATTTATTCTTAGAAAATAATATATACAGTGTTCGCGCACACAATGCGAATCGACTTATCGTTGCGAGTCAAACAGGGTCGTAAATCCTGTTACCGAAAATGACGTTCGACACTGCGATATCGCAAACTGCAACGCCTCAAATTAATGAGATGACGGTAGTTTATAAATGATAAAAATGCTCCACGAATAAACTAACACCAAAAATGTATTCACAGAATATTTACAATTGTATAATTGGATTAAAGTTGACGAGTTTTGTGTGTGAATGAGAATTTAAAACTTCACGTTGTATTGACCAAGTATTATTGTGAAGTTGAATGTCTAACGAGACTTTAGTGATATTTTCAAGAGAAGCAGAGATCCGCGCTGGGTGGACTCTTGTTGTGCGCTCTCTAAAGAGTTTTTCAATACTGTCCTTTGAGAATTTTGTAAGACTAAAAATGAAGAAGATGGCAGTGTCCGAGAATTTATAGATGCTGGAATTACTGCGATTGATTGGTTAATTAAAAATAAAGAAGGGATTCTCGCACCCGCGCCGCTCGAGTCACGAAGGTCCGCCTACGGCGTACCGGCGTATTGCAGGCAGCCGAAGCGGGTACCTCATCGTCTTGCAGCCGGGAGAGATTAAGTAATAAAACACGAACTCGACGCTTCGAAGCGAAGAGTTCGCTGTTTCTTTTTTTTTTCGTAATCCTAAGAACGTGCTTGACTCTAGGTATTGCTGGATTAACGAAACGCGAATTTTGCCTGTTTGAGAAAATATGAAAGTGCAGTTTAAATTCCATAGACCTTGAAAATACAACAGGTATTACAGGGGTCCGAGCAAAGCCAGTGAGCAAGGAATAAACTTTACGTGGAACCTTACTGAAGCTAGGCACCTACGGTCAATATATACATGACCCTTCGGTGTAATTGAGTGCAATCACGCGCCATCGTTATTATAACAATTTTATGAAACTTTTAATTACTGCCAATCTGTAAAAGTAACAACATAGAATAGCATTATATCGACTTTATAATATATTAACGAATAGAAATGAAATAGTTTCGTAAAGGTTACAAAAAAAAACCAATGACATTTATATTTAACGAAATTTTAAGTACAATAGGTGAGGAGATTGTGCATTGATTATTCCAGGATGAATAAATAACTATAAAGACATCCCAGTTAAAAAATACAGACGATGAGCGTGAAATAAATAATGAGGTGAACATTCATGTTTAGGCGGACCCCTCACCGATTCCTTTCGTAATAGGCTCATCCGACGCGCTTTCGCACGCGAAACAACTTTTTCCTCTGACAAAATTGGGGGACGTTTTTTATTAAAAAGTTATTAAAAAATAAAGTTAATAATTCATACAGCTATTTTCCGTATACCAGGTTGCCGTGTTTGTTAAAAAGTTAGTAACAAAAGAGGTTTCATAAATCGAAAATGAAATACTTATACTAGTTATATCAACGATGACGGGGGGGATTACACTCAATAACACCGAAGGGTCATGTGTATATTACCGTAGGTGCCTAGTTTCAGCAAGGTTCCACGTACAGTTTATTTCTTGTTCACTTCACATCGGACTACTTTGCGACCGCGGCGACACCTTTTTTGCTGAATTTTTGAGGTCGCTTTTTTCAGCCGTTCCCCATTAGAGATCGCACTCCTTTACTCTAGGCTCCATGTAAAGTCTATTACAAAGGGATCTCAAACCGAGGATATACCGCTGAATCAACGAAAAGTTTAATGCGTGGAAGATAGGTATACGGACAATGACTTGAATGACAAAAACCCGAAAGACAAAGACTATAAAACTTTTGTGACGGCACATCCTGTGTCATCATGATAAATCGTCATCTGAGATAAACACAGTGCGTAGCCGTAAATTCACGGTTTGCTTTGCTGTCAGTCTCAGTGGTGTGACATAACCTAAATCATGAACACTTAAAGTCTTGTCTCAAGAATAAAAGTTTTATAATATAAATTGAACACTATATACCAACAGATTAATTGATAAGCTTCTCCAATTTGTGAAAGGATGAAATAAAGTGTGAGTGTTTATTATTTGTTTACCAATTTTTTTTTCGCTGTAATTGACCTATATTTACCAAATTGTGTATATTTACCAAATTACGATATCAAGAATTGTAATGGGCAAGGATGAGAAAAAAAAAACACTTTATGCTATAATTTCTTTTTGATTAACCTTGAGTGAATTATTACGTTAACGGCGATGAGAGCGATTGATGGTCCATGATTGTTTTGTTTGCTTAGAATTGCTCTAGGATATCCTTTCGAAGACATATGGCCTTGTATGTGCCCTATGATATTGAAACTCCTGAGGGAAGAGCCCGTTACGCCAGGTGAATGGGAAGCTTTGTTCTATTCCGCTCGTTTGTTGTGACCGAAGGACGAGAAAAAGGATATCATAGATTTCATGAAACAGGCTCAACGGGTAAAAGGAAAAAATATACTTTGAAATCTATTAAATAGAATACTCGTTCTTTTTCTCTATTATTCGTAATAATACATCGTCTATCTGCGCGTTTTGGTTCCTAACGAGGAGGAGCATTGCCAAAAGCTTACATAGCCGAACGAAGGAAATTCTCTACTCCGTGTGATTAGCTGCCGTCACCCATTCGAGGATTGACAACTTCTCTCGCCGGCGACCTAACTATCCGTAAGAGAAATCAACTGGATGAGTGTATGGTCGTGAAAGTTAACGGATGTGAAATCGTAAAAATATTAGATAGCCCGTGTTAGGCACTTGGAATCAAAGTATATTCAGCGAAATTAAAAAACGACTCTCCGTTGTTAATTGAAGTTCGTGAATCATACTGTATTTTTATCTATTCAATTCGTTATTTACTGGACTGAAAAGTAATGATAATAATAATAATTGTCCGTCTTAAAATTTTAGTAACTTGATGTTGAAACACCACTGACAAGCTGCAAACCCATCGGGAAAATATTGCAGCTGCTTACTAGGAGCTACCGAAGCTTTTTACTCGATGAATTCTCCCGAAGAATTCACAATGCACAGCGTTGTGAATTATATGCGATACACCGAAGTTAAACTTCCGGAGGAAGAGCTCGGAGGGCAAAAATATCTTGAGCCAAATAGCACCTTTCATCCTTTATTTCATGCCTTTCACAAATTACAGAAGCTTATTAATTAATCTGCTGGTATATTATAAAACTATTATTCTTGAGACAAGACTTTTGGTGTTGATGATTTAGGTTATGTCACACTCGGTATTATTCGTAATCAGCGGAAAATTTCCGATCGATTAGGGTATCGAAACATTGAAAAAAAAAAAAAAAAAAAAAATTTTCTTTTCATTTTTTGCCCACCTTTTCGGAAACCTAAAAATGTCGAAATTTCAAATGGTCATAAGTTGGCTCCCGTTTCATGGATTTTGGATTTTGACGACCGTTTTAAAAACGTCTCGAGTAGACTCGGAGAATGCATTTTGGATCATCCCGATATCTAAATTATTGCAGCCTCGAGAGCAGGTTTAAAATCGGTGAAAAAACTGAGAAGGGAAAAATTATGGAGAAATTCGGAAAAATCGATGGTCCTACTTTGAAAATCTATGAAAAATCGAATAAAAATCCTAGCTCAATAAATGAAGCGGCATTTTAAAGGTTGAACGGTTACGAAAACAATGAGCACAGAGTGGAGTTCCAACTACATCGGGAAGCAAAGTTACAGCGATTTTAGTTAGGCCACTTCGTTTGGCCGAAAGGCAAAAAAATTGTGAATTTTTAAATTTTCTTTCAGGACTCTATATCGTTGCTTCCCGTTGGAGTTGGAAGCCAAACCAAACCACTCTGTGCTCATTCTTTTCGTAACCGTTCAACCTTCAAAATGCCGCTTTATTTATTGAGCTACGATTTTTTTTTTCGATTTTTCATAGATTTTCAAAGTTGGACCATAGGATATTTCGAAATTTTTCCATAATTTTGTCCTTCTCATTTTTTTCGCCGATTTTCAACCCGCTCTCACGGCTAAAATAATTGAGATATCGGGATGGTCCAAAATGCATTCTCCAAGTCTACTCGAGACGTTTACAAAACCGCCCTAAAAATTCAAAATTGATGAAACGGCCGTGAAATTATGGCCATTTGGAATTTCGACATTTTAAGGTTTCTAAAAAAAAGTAGGCAAAAAATGAAAAAAATTTTATTTTTATTTTTATTTTTTTTTCAATATTTCGATAACCCATTCGATCGTAAACTTTCTGCTGATTAAAAATAACAGCAAGTTTTTGTCGGAAGCTCAAAAAATCAATGTGAAAAAGCCGAAAATCGAGAAACAAACGATTTTCGACGAAATTTCGAGTTTCCGAAAGAAACGGCTACTGAATTAGTAATCGGCCAGTGAAAATACATCGATATAGCGTCGTAAAATAAAATTAAAAAATTCAAAATTTTTTTGCATTTCGGCCCAACAGAAGTGGCTTCACCGAAATCGCTGTAACGTTGCTTCCCGATAGAGTCGAAACCGTACTCACTTCTTTACTTTTCGTAACCGTTCAACCTCTAAAATGGCGCTTCATTCGTTGAGTTACGATTATTTGTTCATCTTTTCACCGATTTTGAAAGTCGAACCGGCGATTTTTGAGAATTTTCTCGATCCATAGCCCCCTTCTCATTGTTTTTCGATCGTGTCCTCACGGCCACAATAATTGAGATCCAACGAAACGGCATTCTCGAGTGCCGTTTTCAAACGTTTTCAAATCCGAAAATCGATTAACGGATTAAGGGAATTAATGGCTATTTGAAATTTCAACGCTTTTCAAATTCCTCAAAGTTGGGCAAAAAATAAGAAATATTTTATTTACGAGGAACATTCGTAACTAAATGATAATTGGTAAAAAGAATAAAACGGTAAGAAAATATATACAAGATAGCTATGTTTTGTTAGACGCGATCGTGTTAATAACGCGCGAATATATATTAGGGAATCGTGAAAACTAAGCCCATATGGTATTTTCGAGCCAAGACACGTAATTATAAACTCGGGTATAAACACCGGGTACTTTGCTGCCGCACAATCTCCCGAGACTCGTAACGCCAACGACGTCGTACATGCACTCGTGATTCGAATTGAATACCGCGATGGGTCCACCGCTATCCCCCTGAAGAGAAGAAACGAATAAGAATGAAATAATTTGTCTCGTTCTTCTTAATATTGTAATATTTATTATTCGAATATTTATTATTCGAATATTTATTATTCGAATATTTATTATTAGAATATTATTGAAATATTAGTGAAATATTAGTGAAATATAATGAAAACGTAGGAAGAAGTAATAATATAACCTGACACGTGTCTCTGCCCTCTTGCCCGGCACAAATTTGCCAATCATCGACTATTCCTCGCTCGAGCTTGTAGTCGAGCACGGTAGCGCCGTCGAGATAGCTCGCGTTGCACCGCTCCTGAGATACCGTTTCGAGAGTAACTTTGAGCAGATCGCTCGATCCATCGTCGTCGGCTATCGAAAGAAATGAATAAAATTTAATAGACGCGCGCGTACGAAAGAAATGTTGCCGTCGAGTACTTAAAAATATAGTCTTAAAAATATATTGTACCCCAATTGACGCGGCCCCAACCGGTCGCGACGACCAGCTCGTCTTCGATACGTCGCCAAGTTGGTAAACAAGCTGGCCTCGCGTAAGCATCGAATATAACCCGAGACTCGAGCCTGAGTAAGGCTATATCGTGATACTCGGCCGGTTTTTTGTAAGCCGGATTCCGAAGTCTCTCGACGACGCGTCGCTCCTGGGGTCTCGCGTCGTCGTTCTTTCTCGCTAGATTCAAATCGCCCACTCTCACCCAAGCGGCATTTCCGCTAAAATGTTTATACGACGGGAATAATTATATAAACTCGTATAATATAATATAATGAGAAATATATAGCGAATTTACGAACAATTCGAGGGAATAAGTACAGTGGGCCGCGGTCATGACGAATTTATCGGATACGAGTGTTCCACCGCACAGCCAAATAATCGTCTCGCTGTCAGCGTCGAGGATCCTAGATTTCGAGACAAAACCGACGGCTGCCATGTGAGGAAATTCTTTCGGGTCGGCTCTCGTTCCTCCGACTATGAGCTTTTTCGATTTGATCGCGCACAGAGAAACATTGACCGGCTTTCGAAATATCGACAAGGTCAAGGGGTCGACGATCGCGTAAACCGAACTCGCGTACTCGGAGCATTCTGTAACACACGTATAGTATACGAGGAAACTATCGCATCCTATTTAATCGGAAAATAAAGTTTGAGAGATATATATGTATATATCGAATGAAATTGCCGCTCACTCTGCCTGGCCAAATCGCCGATCTCTCTACCGCCACCGCTGATGCTCGTCGAGGAGAACGGGTAGTCGGTCGATGGCGTCGAATAAGCGTTCGTGGTCGGCGATAATGGCACGACGGTGGGACTCGAAACCGGACAGCAGACGATGGGATCGAATCCGGCAAAACCGCAGAGCGTGTCCGGTTTTACGCCGGCCACCAACTTTTCATAAACGGGTTGACACTCGAAGAGAACCTTGCATCTACCCGAACCTCCGTTGGTCGAGTCGCACTTATCGCCTGTATCGCCACCGTACGCGCGACCTTTTATTCTTTTTTTTTTACGCCACATCGAGCTTTAACGAGTGAACTTCCGAAAGCGTCACCGATCGGTAGAGGAACGATATAATCTGGGTTCTCGTTTGATGCGCGAGCGAAATCGGGAAGAAAACTCTAACGGGTAACGGAAAGTCTCGAAAGTAACGAAGGGATATCTTTCTCAACTGCGATATAGTTTATCATTTTTTATCTTCCATTACGCCCGATAGGACGAACTCTCGGAGGTAAGTAATACCGAAACGAACCAATAGAAACGTTATTTCAAACGATCGTTAAAAAATCGTTTTAATCAGCCGGACCACGCGCTCGCTGGCTGGTATGAAATTAAACCGAAGGTTCTTTAAAGATGTATAACCAAACGTTAAGCATACGTTTTATATGATTTTTTATTCTCCGAGCCAATTATCATTCCGGGAGAATCGTCCAAATAGAAACGTTAATTATATGGAACCGATCGGGACTTTCGAAAATCTATCCCGTTAAATGGTACGAGACTCTTACCTTCGTATCGTTGAGCTTCGTGTCGACACGGTAGTAAAAGGACCGTCAAAATAACAGCATCAACGTACACCCTCTCGAACCACATTATTTTCCAAACAATTATATTTCCTAATATATCGTATACCTAATACGCGTAACAGCGCGTTCAAACTCGGCTCGACACTCCCGATCCTCTCGCCGCCACTCGCGCATAAACGTCGTTTATTCGTTATACAGTGCTCCGCGCCTCCTCGTCGTCGCCGCGTTATATCGCATTATATCCCCACTACGTTTCTTTTTTTTCCTCAATATGGGATGCATGTTTTCTCTCTCTCTATACATATATATATATATATATATATATATATATATATATATATATATATATATATATATATATATATATATATATATATATATGTGTGTGTGTGTGTGTGTGTGTGTGTGTGTAATAAACCAAGAAGAGAGCTATCGCGGGGACTCCTGGCGCGGCGCATCGGGCTTACATATATCTCTCTCTAAATATATATACCGGGGGGCTCTCCCCTAGTATATAGATCGATCTTGTACACGGCGGCGGCGATATATTTATATAATATAGAAAGATATATATAGTTTATGTATATATAAAGGCGGTGTACCGCCGTTTTAGTAATTTGTAAATATTATTATATCGGAGGAAATAGTACCGTATCAAGGTGGAAAGCTTGTTCGCGTTATTACCGCAAGTCGAGTCCGATTTTATTACCGCAAGGTAATATCGAACCGGCGGAACGATAGGATTGGTGTTTATTCGTCGTGATTAACGCTTTTATGACTCATCGTGAATGATTCGTAATGCACCTCTCGATTATAAACGCCATTTCCAATATAAAAGATGAAGATTTTTGCCGAGCTCTCAGTGTCATCTCCAACGGCGTTAGAGCAATGACAACCGCGTTATTTTCAAACTCATTGCGACGGCAGAGAGAAGAAAAAAAAAAGATTAATATGACAAACGGGTACTCGCCGATAAAGAAATTTCTTGCTACGTTCATCGTCGTTCCGTTACTGGGAATTGGCCGAATTTCCGCGGAAAGAAAGAGTCAAGAGAGTAAGAAAGAAAATGAAATATTTCTCCACATTCGTTACACACGGTACCCGTAAATGATATTGTTTTTGCCCCCACCCCATCCAAGAGTGCAGAGAGTACGGCAAGCTGGTATACAGCATCGAGGCAGCGCCGATATTGAGAATCGGTGGAGGTACGAACGCGGTATCGAAATGTGGTATCGTCGACACGCCTCTCATAGTCGGTGGTATCAGAGCCAAACCGTTGGAATTCCCTCACATGGTAATAACCAACGCTTCATCGAGTGACGTATACTTACCGATAAGCGCGTCATTTTTCCCGGTTACAAGGCCTACGAATGTACGCGTGTGTTGTACATATACAGGCGATTATCGGTTACGGTTCTCCGGTATTCTGGCAATGCGGAGGGAGCGTCGTATCGGAAAATTATATTCTCACTGCCGCTCATTGCGTCGATTCTCGTGACAAGTTTGTTTCCACGTATAATATAATAAATATAATTAATATAATTAATATAATTAATATAATTAATATAATTAATATAATTAATATAATTAATATAATTAATATAATTAATATAAATCAACTTTAATACTATATTATATATTTTATATTTTGATAAATATTCAAGGGGACCCGCGTCCAAGGTACGAGTTGGCTTGATAAACGTGGAAAATTTGGATAGCAGCGCGCAAGAGAGAAATATCGTTGAGAGAATAAAACATCCCGAGTACCGGTTACCGGCGCGGTATCACGATATAGCGTTGTTGAAACTCGACAAACCGCTCCAACTTGGACCAGAAGTGAGACCGGCTTGTCTGGAAGTTGAGTCGAGTCCGCTCGAAAAAAGCGCAATAGCCAGTGGGTTTGGACGAACGTCTTACGGTACGGAGAATATTTAAACACGGTATTTATCATTTTATTCGCTCCTTTATTTTGGTAATACGATACTCAACAGAGGCCACCGCCGGTAGTGATTATCTCATGAAAGTTAGTCTCAATTATGTGTCCTCGGAGGAGTGTACAAAGAGTTTTGGTAGCCAGCTCGGTGGTAAACAAATGCCAAAGGGTTTAATAAAGAATATGCTGTGCGCCGGTGTTATGGAAGGGGGCAAAGATACGTGTCAGGTAAACATAAATAATTAAATAATTATAATAATTATAATAATAATAATAATAATTATTATTATTATTAATAATGTGTGATTTTTAGCGGGTAGAAATCCCGCGCACTGCGAGAGTGCGGACCCTCCCCAGTGTCTTTTTGAACGTTCTCCACGATCCCTACAAAAAAAAAATATATATATATATATATATATTATGGTTTGACAGGGAGACAGCGGCGGTCCTCTTCAGCGTGTACTCGAGGAACCCTATTGCACCTACAGCGTGGTCGGTGTAACTAGTTTTGGCAAATTCTGCGCTTTCAAAAATTCACCAGCCGTATACACGAGAGTAAGTTCCTATCTCGACTGGATCGAGGGCATCGTGTGGCCATAAAATTCTGCCACGAAATAGAAGCGGAAAATGTAACGTGAAAAAAAATCGTTGACAAACTTTATTTTCACCTATTATATCGTTTGTGTATCGTACGAATCGGACAAAACATTGTACGAAATCTCCCCTATATATACAAATGCAGATTCGATAACACCTTTCGACGTCGTTTGCACGTTTTTTTTTACTATCCTCCGAGTTTTCGAATTACCACAATTAATAATTAATTAATATATATATAATATATATATATATATATATATATATATATATATATATATATATATATATATATAATTGACACGATTGCGCGGTAAAGGCGAGCGGAGTAACACGCCGTTCAATTACTCGCGAGACTTAATAGTAAATTGGAAGACTTTGGGCGCCTCATTCTCGATACGGAGGTGTATAACGATAAAATAGAAATAATATTATATTATACCGTACAACGCTAACGGATATAAATAATATTACAATAATAGGCCGTGGGACTGACCATGGATAACGATAAAATATTAAGACAATTAATTCCATACCTATGGATCCACTTGTTTCGATACCGGTTAAACTATATAGAGGGGGAGGAGGTGGCGGTAAGTATTTGTCAGTCTTAGTTTTTTCTTTTTCTCTCCTTTTTTCATGATAATTAAAGACGCGAACGAGAAAAGATAAATCAGAGAGAGAGAGAGAGAGAGAGAGAGAGAGAGAGAGAGAGAGAGAGGAGGAGGAACGCGCGATACGAGTGCGACGCGTTTCGAGAGGATAGACGAAAAAAACACGCGCGAGTCTGTTACGCGGTATGCGATATTTAATACTTTATATATACGTTATTACGAGTCGTTTCGGTGTACGTGTGTCATTAGAGAGGAGTAATTTTCTGCTCTACCTACGATGCGTCTATCTTCTTTTTTTTTCTTTTTTATTTTCAATAGAAATTTTTTTTTTTTTTCATTTCTTTTCCCATTCCGAGCACGCGCGCGTTCGACGCTTATCACCGACGATCGAGCCAAATTCGTTTTGGCACGCGCAAACTCAATGATATTCGTATTAGTTTCGGAGCTACGCGATAGGCGTCACGGACTCGAGATGTTCGATACAAAATTTGCAAAACATATTGACGGAGAAAAAGAGAGAAAAAAGAATTAAAAGAGAAAGAAAAAAAAAGATCCATGAGTAAATAAATGTTTGCCCGCATCTCGATTAGCGCTCGTTTTTCTGATCGAACGAATAACGAGCTTGCGAGATGCAACGAACGAAACGACTTTTCAGAGCCTCGAGAAGGGTCAACGAATATTATAGACGATCGGGAAAGTCGAATTGTCCGGAAATAAAATAAGCATCGATCGCAATAAAATTACAACGATCGCGACGAGATTCGAGGAAGGAAGAAAAAACATATCGATCGCTCGTTCGCCCGTCACAATTTCTTCTTGTAAAATCTCTATGATTCCTGGGAAAAAAAAAAAAAAAAAAAAAAAAAAAAAAAAAAAAAAAAAAAAAAAAAAACAAAAAAAAACAAAAAAAAAACAATACGGATGCTCCCAGATTCTAGAGACCTTGAACGGTAATGGACGAATAAAATTCTCTTTCTCTCTCCGTATATATCACGATAAGCGGGTTATCGAGCGCGTACGGGAGCTCGCTCGTTTACGATCGCGACACTCGATCTCCCAACGATGAGAGACGAAAGCGCGAGAGTCGCCGAGACGGTGAGCGATCGTACGATAAAAATAGTTAAAACGGTCAAACGTCAAGGACGATCGTTCTATAATTGTAGAATAATTTTTGCAAGCTCCGAGAACGTGCCCGATACGACGTACCACGCGTGCTACAATCGATACAAATCGCTCGAGCAACGTAAATGATACGTATATTTGTTTTGTATTAATCGAGAGACCGAGAGAGAGGGAAAGAGAGTATAATCTCAAGTATAATTTTTGTTTTATTCGTCACGATAAAACGACGCGACGCGTAGCACCCGTCTTCTCGAAACGAGAACCCGTCGAGTTGTTGAACGTTGCGCGTCGTCGGGAACGTTATTAGCAACGATACTCGTTGAATCTGCAACAGAAATCAAGTGGATTAATTTAAATTGAATCTCGTTGGCGAGAACCGTTTGTTAAATAATATCTTAATCGCCGTTGCTCCACCGCACGGATTATCGGTTAAAAGACAAAGGGAGAGTTTCCCTAATTTTTTGACATCTCGTTTGAAAAATTGGAAAAATTGGAAAAATTGGAAAAATTGGAAAAATTGGAAAAATTGGAAAAATTGGAAAAATTGGAAAAATTGGAAAAATTGGAAAAATTGGAAAAATATCTTTCAACATTAATAAATAAACCGTATAGCGAGCGTACGTACGCGCGCAATATATACGGCTTATATTGTCGTACATAGTCTAGACGGTCCAGCGTGTCCGGACGCGTTAAAACGACGGTCGAACGATCCAACACGGAGCGAGAGCGATGAACCGATGTACAAATTGTATATCGGGGACGATACCGAATACCGGTCGAGGCGTGGCACTCGCGCGCGCGCCCCGACCGGTATTCGAAGCCGAGATATATCTTGGATTGTTTTTTTCTTCTCTTATTTATCGTCCGCTCCCACGATTCGCTATATCTTTCGAACGGTGCGCGTAGGTGTACGGCGAACGAGATACGAGCGCGCGTTCATTCACCGGCGTTTTGGCCGAGTTCTCGATGTCGCTCGACGCGGGGAACGCGATAACGATACATTATTATTACCTCAATGGTACTCGTTATTATTTTACGAAAAATTAATTAATCATTTTGAGAGAGTAACGAAATGTTGAAAAAAAAAAAACGCTTTCAATTTTCATGAAAGTTTCGTAGCAATAATTATTACCGTTGGTCAAACTCGCCGATCTTTCGAACGTCTCGAGTATTCGAGTATCATTGAATTTTCTTCAAACTCGATTGATGAATACCGATACTTGACGTATAAATTCTCAAAGAACGAATTTACGAGCGAGCGTTGCGCGTTGTCGTCAAACGCGTATTGAAAATCCCGAATTTTTCGAATTATCGTTAATTTTGTACGACCGTCTCGCGGATTCTCACCACGCTCGACCTCGATCATTCTTCAATTACGTTCCATCTATATACACAACGGTTTTACGGAAAAAATTAAAAAGTTTCACGGGAGGTAGCGCGTTAATAAATTTTTTTCGATGTTTTAAATAACAAAATTTCATGAATCGCCTCGATCGATCGTTTTTTTTTTTTCAATTCGATACGGAATCGATGTACGGAATTTGTTCACTCGATAGCCCAAAAATGACATCGGCTCGAGCCTCAACGAACGACTATAGCGATTTATCGAAAAATTTGAGAAATTCGAAAAAAGTCGAAATTTTATACGTACAACAACGGAACTCGGAAAGATATTTTTCAACATTTTCAAAATCTTATAAAATCCGAAATAATTCGGCAATTGTGTCGAAAAATGTAACAATTTAATTTGCCTGCGAAATTTCAGCCCAAAGACACCAAACCAATTTGACAATGACATTTTTTTTTAAACGTCATTTTTCGATATTTCCGGGCCCGTTTTCTTCTTCCGAAAAGAAAGGCCCCTTTCTTTCAGAAAGGAAAAAAGAAAGAAACGTTACCGGAATAGCCGGGAATACCATATTGTACGGGAATGAGAATCGGGCGCTTAAACCGATGGAATGTCGGGAGAGAAATATATATATATATCGTATATAGAAATGTTTAAGGTAAAGAAAAAAAGGAGAGCCGTATCAAATACGATTTATAGCGGATGAACGATAGAATTTTCGAGGATAATCCTCGCGTTGTGTCGCGCGAGTCGAGCTCGAGTATGCGCGGTACCGAGCGGGGGGAGTAGAGTAGAGAGCGAACGCGCGTTTCTTATACATATATATATATATATATATATATATATATATATATATATATATATATATATATATATATATATATATATATATATATATATATATATATTATTGACGTTCGTCGAGCGTGACGTTCTCGACTCTCGATCATCTCTTTTCTCGCGAACGAGATCAGAGAGTTTATATTCGCCCGGACCTATACCGGGTAGAGAATATGATCCACGGACAACGGTAATTGTTCCGCTCAACGGATGAAATATCGTGATTTATGCCCAATTCCACCGACGTCGTTTAAACTTGGTTTCGTTTCTTTTTACGTACTACGGAACTCGGGGTTATCCAAGTTTTAACTCCGTTAAACGTCGATGGAAACGGGCATAAAGATAAAAGAGTATTTTCGTTTTTCGAAAATTTCGAGTCACCGAAGACGGTTTCGAGTGACCGAAGACGGGAAGGAAAAAGTACATCAAGTTTTTGTCGCGGTCCACCGAGTCTCCCCGTTGGAACGTGTGCGAGACGCGAACGTAGATGAGTCGAGACGATGCTCGAATCGACGCTACCGCGAATCCAACGAGAGAAAGTTTAAAAGTCAAAGATTTTGGACGGCAACGTACGCGCGTATAGCCGCGTACAGCCGCGTACAGCCGCGTACAGCCTCGGTACGTAGAGAAAAAGGGAACGACCGATTCGATCGTAGAAAAATCTCATTGCGTTATTGGATAAAAGCTATGGAACGTTAAATAACAACGATGATGCTTCAAATACTCTCGATATTATTCGCTCGTCTCTCCGAGTTTCACGTCCGGCTCTCTTCTCCGCGTCGTCGCGCGTAGGGGAGACCGGGACCACGTACGTACGTACGGTAAGGGATGTTTCGGAATGTCGCGGAAAATTGAACCGCGCTCACCCAACGCTCTACTATTATATTTGTTCGAACAATTGACTCACCCCAAACGGAAATTGGATGCGTCCTCCAACGACGACGGACTCGAATTTTTTCCTACAGCGTATTCGGTTTTACTTCGTAGATCGAATTTTAGTTTCCATTCGCGGTTCCGTTCGGAAAGAACGGCGTCATCGGTAGTACGAACATGTCGGAAGAGTTTGCGCCTATTTTTCTCTCCCTTTTCCGAATCAACGATTATCATTTTTCGTCACGGACCATTCGCTCGAGTTTTTTCGTTGCCCCGGCGATCCGGGCAATTCGGGCAATTCGGGCAATTCGGGCAATTCGGGCAATTCGCACAGGTACGTTCGACTAATTTTTCCAAGACATATTAGCAGATTTTCCCGCTCGTCACCAGTACGGAGCGTCGTTGTTGAGACGTTGCCAGGACGCAAACTCGCTCCACGTTCTCGCGTTGGCTCTCGTTTCGGTCATTTCTCGTTGTGTCATTCTCGCGCCGGACTCGTCGGTTGGCCGAGTAGTCGCGACAACGTTCGAGAGACTCGATACGCCGTTGAAACTAATCGCTCGTCTCATCTCCGCTCGGGTGGACGCCAAACGCGGCTGAAATTCAACGAAACGAGTTATTCGAACGATATTATCGGAGCGGAGCAGCGGCTAAATAACGTTGTTCGATAATGAGAAGAAAATAATAACCTCGTCCCGCCTCTTTCGAACGACGAAATTTTCTCCATCGTTGTTGTCCCAGTATTCGGCGCTCTCGACTTCGTAACGGACGCAAAACTCGATTCTATCGGATCGAACGGGGAGAGAGAGACGAAAGCGAAAGGTATCGTAGAGAACGAGAGCGACGCACGGTCGCTCGACGTACGAGCAGTGGACGTCCTCGTGGCTGATCCACCCGTCGCTGCTCGCCCGGACGATCACCACCTTGTCGTACGCGAGATTTTTAACCTTGACCGTGCCGATCAGAGAGCTCTCGGCCTCCCGTACTATAACGTTCTCGAGACTGACCGCGTTCCGGTCGAGCTTGCGCCGAAAGGCCAAATAGTCGCTGGCCGGCTGGGCGAATCTCGTTTCCCAGCTCGTTTCCCACGGTGAGGTTTCCGCCTCGGCTCGTACCCCTCGAGTTACACTCGCGAGATAAGTCCTCGTCCACAACGGTGGTACGTTGCTCGGTTCCGACATGACGCGTACCTGTTGCCGATTTTCATGCGCGTTACTCGTATCCGTACGATAGATTGTTTGTCATGAAAAATACCTGGGTCAGCGGACGTCCGCGATCGTCGGCAAAAACGACTCGTTTTTTTCGTCTATTGCCGTCGTCGTTATTGTCGTTGCCGTTGCCGCTGCCGCTGTTGTTCGTTCCATCGAGGATGGAGCCGGTCGAGAGACACGGCCGTATTCGAGGCGGAACCGATCTCGCGCTCGTCGCGTGCTGACCCACCGACGGATTCGTCATCAAGGCTCGGTAAAGCGGATGACCGTACACGGGTGGACCGTGACCCAGCATCAATTCCCCTGGCATCGCTATGGAACACATTTCGATCTGAAAATGTGAAAATATTAACGTTACCGAAAATACGAAAAAATGAAATTACTCGCGTTCCGGTGGTTTCGTCCGAACGGTTGCGTGCTCCGTACGTGGATGAGTTTACGCGGGTTATAAAATAGGACAAAAAATCCGATTGGGGTAGCTTCTCCGAAGTACGTGCCGATAATACGAGTATTGGTTCGCGAATTAGTATTAATTGCGTGTATCGCGCGATTGTGCGTAGCCTTTACCCTCTCTTAATCTTTTTCTTTTTCTTTTTCTTTTTCTTTTTCTTTATCTTTATCTTTTTCTTTTTCTTTTTCTTTATCTTTATCTTTTTCTTTTTCTTTTTCTTTTTCTTTTTCTTTTTCTTTTTCTTTATCTTTATCTTTATCTTTTTCTTTATCTTTTTCTTTTTCTTTTTCTTTTTCTTTTTCTTTTTCTTTTTCTTTTTCTTTTTCTTTTTCTTTTTCTTTTTCTTTTTCTTTTTCTTTTTCTTTTTCTTTTTCTTTTTCTTTTTCTTTTTCTTTTTCTTTTTCTTTTTCTTTTTCTTTTTCTTTTTCTTTTTCTTTTTCTTTTTCTTTTTCTTTTTCTTTTTCTTTTTCTTTTTCTTTTTCTTTTTCTTTTTCTTTTCCTTTTCTCCGAAACTTGGAGCGTGACGTCGAATCGGCCGGCTTCGGAAATAAATCGCTTTTCGAGACATTTCGCGACGTCTTTTTTTTTCTACCTTTTTTTCTAGATCTTTTTTCTAACGGTGATATACACGATCAATGAGATATTTCATCTTCGTTTTGACGTTGAAAGTCTTTTCTAATTTGACTAAACGATTGAATTTGTAACGAGCAGAAAAAACGTTATTTCTATATATCCCCGTCGAGGTATGTACAAGTTGGAAGGCGACTCCGCGCAACACCGACGAACGTACCTTGCTTCGAACTGGCGCGTACAGCCTTGACAATATTTATTCTCGACTCTGGCGCGTCCGTGTTTCGTATAGCCGAGAATGCAAACTCTCGAGACGTTACAAATATATCATTTACAGGCGTGTTATTGCGAACGAGCGTTAGCCACACTCGTTACCAAGGATCTTGAATTAAAAATATAACAATATAACAATATAACAATATAACAACAATATAACAATATAAGAATTATAACGACTAAGAGAGGACGAATGAAAAGTCTCGTTCGCGGAAAGAGGAGTACGAGTATCGTCTACCAACGACTTGTCCGTCTCGTCGTCTTTTTTTTTCTCCCACTGGACCGGACGCACCAGACCGGACCAAACGCGCAACGACGAGTGTCTAATTTCCCTTAGAGAGCGCCGAGCGGAGCGTGTCCCGCCTGAGAAAACAAAACAACGTCGTTTTCGTCTCTCGACATCGCTGCTGGCTGTATCGTACGCGCGTATCCGTACATTGGTCCAACGTTAAATAAAAAATTAACGACGCGCAACCCGCGGCGTACCCACGTTATTTTCTTCGGGATGACGAACGCGAAGCGGGGCGACGAGGGCGAAAAAGCTCGTCTACACTTTTATACGCTTTATACTCTTTTAAAAACTTGCTCGACCGTCTTTCGTTGAGATCCAACTATTTCTATTTTTTTCTTCACCTTCGAGGTACTCGCCGCGAGGATGAGGAACATCTTTTTTATTCGTCAAAACAAAGCACGCTTTATTGACAAGTCAAATTTAACTTTTTAACGCGTCGTTTAAGTACTTGCGTGTGAAATATCCGTGTAACGAGATGGCGGAATTCATTTCGTGTTTGTATACGGTAAATTTCCAGTACGGCATTCGCTCGCGTTTGCTCCGATATTGTTGGTAGCCCGATCAACCCAAAGAAAAATATAATAAATAATTCATAATTACAATTGTCCGAGACTCCGAGCGGATTTATATTTATATATATATATATATAAATATATATATATATATATCAACGTTATAAGATTATATGCGCGTTAACGTACCGAAAGAGAGTAGAATTGTATCAACGAGAGCGCCGACTCTCGGGGAGCTCTTTTCGTCTAGGAAATTTTTTTTTTAATCCCGGTGCGTATTGAAAAGAAATGTACGTCGACACTTTGCAATTATCCAACAACTTTCTCCGAGAGTCCGTTATGACGAGCGTTTTTCTATCGGAAAAACAAAAGTTATCTCTTATAAAATTTTCCCTTTTCTTTTCTCGACTCAGTTTTTTAGTTCTTTTGTTTTTGTTTTCTTCGCCACAAGGGAGACCGGGACGGACCGACCCCTCTCAAAATGAATGGAGTAAAATTTTAACAATTTTCGGGTTAAAAATTATAATTATAATTATAATTATAATTATAATTATAATTATAATGGTCAGAAATATCCACAACTAAACTTTATTTATTTATTTATATACATATCCATCTACATATGTATATGTACATGTACGTATGTATATGTACATGTACGTATGTATATGTATATAAATAAATATAGCTGGGGGAGGGCCGCGCGGTACACCACAATTTTCATCAATGGAACGTATCAAGTATTATTATTAGTATTTTCATTCGCGCGCTAAAGTTTTGGTGAGTTTGTGTTATTCGTTACGACTCCACGGTCAACGAGCAACGCGATTGATACGGCAATCGTACGTATATCGAAAACTCGTCGTACCTGTAATTCGCAAGGGGAATTTTTCGATGTAAACGTAGTATTAAGGTGGTTAGTTGATAATTTCATCGGTCGTAAAACGATTTCATCTTACGAATATTTGTTAATAGAAGCTACCGAAATCGCGTGATTGGCAAAATTTCGATAATATACGAATGTTAGGGGTAATCGGGCCAGGAACACTCACGTTTTGAAGCTTACGACGCTCGCTGAGCCGAAAATATCGAGTTGAAAACAAATATATATATATATATACACACACACAAAACCCGCACAAAAAGAATCAAGTTACAAATGAATAATCATTTTGAACCTTTTGTCGCAAATTTTCTTATTGGTTTTGTTTTTTTTTCTTTTTTTAATTTTCTTCAGTCTCCTTTGAATCGCGCTCTGAGACGCTCTTCGGGCTCTCGTATTTCTTAATATTTCCGTCACGTACGCTCTATAACCTCGACGAGACCGCTCATGTTCCCGCGATACGACGTCGATTATTAATATTCTCGGCCATTATTACCGCTGTAAGCCGTTCATCATTTCGCTCGCATTCGTTATGTTAACGCGGGAAAGAATATTCACATCCGTGATCGATATATTCGGGTGAATTTATATCGTACAATTGTAAGATCGTGAAATGAACGCGTCGAAAACAAAAAATTACCGCGACCCGCGCTGGTGGAAATAACATTTTAAAACGGTTCCCATCCTGGCGGCGTTCCACGCGCTATTGTCACAATTGAATCGTGATTTTTTTTTTAATATTATTGTCTCGTTCTCCCTTTTTTATTCCTTTTCTCAAATCACTCGATAATCTCGTCGTTTATCCTATCGGATCCGTCGTCGTCGACGGTCATGTACGCGATTCCATTCGATGTAATCTCCGAGACGTTGGCAAATATATGTATATACACACAAATATGTCTATATATATATGTATGGTTTGTTATTTTTAATCGATGTGATATATACGAAAATTCTACAATTGCGAGCCCAAATTTGATCGCGACCAACGAGGAACGAAGATACGTTTATGGAATAAGATGAGTAACACGGAAAGAGCCGGTCTTTTTCTCTCCTCTTTTGATGCACGCCGGCGGTACGCGTCTCTCCGATCGAACGGACCAGTCTCGAGCTTTTCGGGTTCCTCGCCTCGGGAGTGACTCTCGTACGGTAACCGGTAACGATCGTACGACGCGCGGACAAGGAAGAGAACGACGCTCAG
The DNA here is from genome assembly GCA_958009045.1 of Oxytorus armatus. Lineage (NCBI taxonomy): Eukaryota > Metazoa > Arthropoda > Insecta > Hymenoptera > Ichneumonidae > Oxytorus > Oxytorus armatus. The sequence continues at coordinate 39,056,092 of OY253745.1, read as the reverse complement.
CCTCCGCTTCGTCCAACCGCACAAACCCGTCTGACGGACGGTGACTGGCTCCGACGGTCCGCGGACGTTCCGCGAGCACTCCCGTCAACAGACGATTCCCACACACGGTCCTCGTGCTTTTCGGTTCTTATCTCGTCCCGCTCCCTCGTCCCGCTCCCTCGTCCCGCGATCGCGCCGCCCCTCCCGATGGCTCTTCCTCGACGGCTCTTTCAGCCGCCGCTGTTCGCGACCGTCGTCGGCCGCTACCGACGCGCTCGACGCTCCCCGGTAATAACGGAGGCAATAGTGGTAAAAGACGCGAGTAGCAATCCCGATCCCCGTTCCACCCTGTTTGGTTCGGTTCGGTAGTTGGAACTTTTCTTCCGTCCTTCGTCGTCGCCTTGGTCGTCGCCTTGGTCGTCGCCTTGGTCGTCGCCCGATCGCCGGCGCGCATGCGTACAATTCGCGCGCGTGTACTTCACGTGATCGACGTACGATGGCCAATGGAGACGCCACTGCTCCTCGTGTCCTGGCTATATATAAATCTCTATATATAACACGCGTATATTATAAGAACGGGACAAGACTGGCAAGAGAATGGCGGGGATGAGGGATGCCAGCGACGTGCCAGCGAACACCGATGCCGTTTCATTTTTATTTTTTTCCGTTATTCTCCTCGCGCACCTCTCCACTCGCATATTTCGGGCATTTTCCTCTTTCGTCATTTACATTTTATCTCGCACACGTTTGATAGCGACGCGGTACAACGGCCGAGTACGAACGTACGAGTTCGACCGTACGACGCGATGCCACGTTTATATCGAACGGATCTCGGAAAATTAACGAAAAGTCCGGTGATTCGGTGATGAGAATTTTTTAACGAACCCGTTACGAACAACTTTGTCCCGAGCACCCGACAAAGGACCGGGCGCGACTCGGCGACGTCCCTCCCGGTTCGTCCGATGGAACGGTTCAAACGAGGGAGTTTTGTTAAACCTCTTGCCCGTACTCGTATATCCGTATATATCCGTATATATCCGTATATATCCGTATATATCCGTATATATCCGTATATATCCGTATATATCCGTATATATCCTTATATATCCGTATATATCCGTATATATCCGTATATATCCGTATATATCCGTATATATCCTTATATATCCGTATATATCCGTATATATCCGTATATATCCGTATATATCCGTATATATCCGTATATCCGGGAAAAGCGGTGGAAAGAGCTCGAGGATTTTGACGGACGAGATGTACGCCGTTCTATATACGTTTTTTACATTCTCGTCGACGAATCCAGCTACAATCTTTGATATACGATTCGTCACCGAATCTACGGATACGGAATTTCTTACGCTACTAACGCGCGGAAATAACTCGGAGTAACTCCGCGCGGAAGAACCGGTATAGGATCAACGAGAGAGCGTAAATAAATCAAGTTTTACATCGTGGAATCGAAGAGAAGAGAAATTTAGCGGGCCAGAGATGGTCCAGCGCGTGGCAATAAAGAATGACGAATAAAACCGGACCATCTTCGGGTATACGTATAATTGTAGCTTGTAAAAAAAAGGATAGACCGCGCGCGTAAAACGTCTTAAAATGTCTTGAGAAGACATCGAGAGTGAATTTTTTTTTTTTTTTCTTCCATCGATGGAAATAAATAATATGTAACGAGGAAGAACGAGATCGAGAAAAAATAGTTTTCCGCGGGGGTTTGACGCGCGGGCCGAGACATATTTATTATTGTACACGCGGGTATAATAATACACGGTAATAACGAAAGGTGGGACGAGCGTGGGTCTTTGCGAAATATCATCGCGGTTAATTCCATTCGATATATCGTGCTCGATGCGATTTCTACCCTCGAGGCGGCTAGGACCCGTCGCCCATTCGATCGTCGCAAGCAAATTGTAGAAAAACTAAGGAACGACCGAACGTTCCGTTCCACCGGAATCGAAACGGAATCAGTTTCGACTCGACGCTCGTAAATAAATGAACGTATTAAACCGTACGCCTCTCGATTCTTCCCTCGCGTCGAAGAGTATACGCGCGCGAGAAGTATATTAATTATTATAAACTATACTAGCCCGGTATTAGAGCCACTGGTGTTTGTTATTGGTAAATAAAGTAGATAAACTAACCGGCGTTGATGGAACCGGTGCGCCACGCGTTATTATTCAATTGACTAATTTTTTCCCGTCTTCCGGTAGATATCGAACAAAAGTGAGACCTTCGAAAAATTGCTCGTTCCAAGCGTCACGGGGTACGATACTCGGGCGCGCGTCACGATTGGTACAATATATATCCGACCGATGCGAATCGATGCTCCGATGGACCGTGCGTTAAAAATTTTAAATAAACGCATCGAGACCGTTGCGTTATACTCGCGTACGCCATATCGAAAAGGTGTTGTGTAATTATAAGATACCAATACGTATACGTATACGGCATATGTCGCTCCGTTAACGAGCGCTCGATCGTTGCGTGTTAAAATATTAATATAATTTCGCGCGGCGAAAATTGAATCTTTTTCACATCGATATACGTAATAAAAAATTTTACTTTTCAATGACGAGCAATGAATTAACGCTACCGACACGGAGTTATTTCGTTAAGGGCGGCGTTTTAACCCGTTAGGGTTAGAATAATTAAACAAAATGGAATTGGAAAGGGTCGTGCGTAAAAACCCTTTCGGGTTTTTATACGAAGAAAATAAACATAATAATTATCAAGCTACGCGGCAGCATCTCGCCAGCGAGTTATTTAAAAGACTTGTACGCGTAATAGAAGCGTCTTTGCCGCTCCGATCACGATCGATCACGATCGATCACGATCGATCACGATCGATTACGATCGACATCGCGCCGATACGAACACGTGATTTTTATAGGACCAAAGATGCGGACGCGAACGGGTACCGCGCGTATCGTTAATAAAAACATTATCAATTATGACATTCGCGCAACGAACATCGCGAAATATCGATGCACTGGATTTAACTGGAAAAGATAAAGCAATTATATATATTTATAAATTCTTTCCCCGATTCATAGATATACCGTGTCGTACGTACAGATATATCGTTACGCGACCGAAAAGAATCTCGCGGATTTTATGCGACTTTATTGTAATCGTCGCTCACCCGATGAATATTTATTATTTTCCATTCCCCGAAAGCTACCGCTGTACGAGGTCGAAATCTTTTTCTTTTCCTCGAGCCGCGATAAACGCGAAGAGAAAGAGCTCGAAATCATGTAAATATATGTATGCGGGACGAGGACGGGAAAAGATGGGAAAAGATGGGAAAAGATGCGAAAGGAATCCGCATATTTATTTTTTCATCACTTTTGTCGTAGGTGTGCCTAGAAAAATCGAGTTTCGACCGCGCGAACCTACGGCGATCTACCCCGCGTCTATGCGTCCCAAGGCAATGAAAATAATGGAGGAAAGCGGGCTCCTCGCGTCGCGCGTCTCGTTTAGTCGTCCCTCCGCGTCTCGTCGTACGTTCTCGAATATATAACTGATATATAACTTGGCGTCGTGACGCTGCCGCGAATTCGATAGCGCGCGACAATTTTATTCGGCGATCGCGCGATAGTCGCGCATAAATTTTTTATTTTTCTCACGACTCGCGTTATTTCATTTGAAAAGTTTCATCTCGTTTTAAGCCGATAAACTTTTACTCAAAAGTGTACGGGGCTTTCCGCGCCGAACCGATAAATAACCCAAACCACGCCGACAGCTTTTTCCCGCTTGGCGATTCGTCCAATTAATTATTAATCTATGATTCAGCATGCGCGAGACGGCCGAGTTTCTTCCGACAAGAATATAAACTTTTTCTATTGCAGACTTATATATCTTGTCGGTTGAACGAAACGCAGCGAGGTTTCCGCTAAGCTTTTTCGTTTCCTTATTCGTATGCGAATATATCGATATTATGCGTAATATTATATGATGCGTAATGAAAAAAATTAAATAAAAAATAAAAAGACAATACCGAGAGAGCTTATCGCCCCTCTTTGCACCGACCGACCCCCCGGTTGCCGCCCCGCCAAAATTCATCTCTCGGTATGGGTCTTGGAAATTTATTAACAATTTCTTAGGGCGTAATTTATCATCGAATTTTATCGCGTCGATATATTACGTGTATTTAACTATTTTTATCTGAAAAGAATCAAGTAAAACTTTTTTCGCAACATACAGATATATATATACATATATAAAATTAATTTTTTTTTTTTTATCTTCATGGGTTTTCATTGATAAATCAATATTTCAGATTTGATTTTATTTTTTTTGGTTGATGGTCCATCGCATTCATACTCCGAGTCGGTATCGCTCCGTGCCATAATTTTATATTATTCAAGCAAAAATTCACAAAATGTCAACTTTAAAATAAATTTACATCTTTATTCACTCTAAACGTCGGATACTCAATGTATTGAACAAAATATTCATTTATAATATTGTTCGAGAACGAAATGAAATCACGAAATAACCGTTCGTGTAACGCTAGTCAACTCACACACGCATTAATATATTTCATGAACTGGCAATGAGAAAAAGAGAGAAAGAAAATATGCGCGCGCAATTCTTTCTTTCACTTGCTCCTATAGGGCTTCCATTAACGTTCGTGTAACGTATGCCAACTCGTTAACAATACGTAATCGGCAATGAAAGAGAAAATGTGCGTGCGCACCACTCTCTCTTGCTATACTACGATGCTTCTAGATCCGGGCTCAAGCCTCAATGTAAGAGTGGGGACGATAGGCCTACTCCGTGTATCAGGCATACGAAACATAACTCTCTCTCTTTCTGCCTTTACCAACGTATATCTCCCTCTCAACTTCCGTTCGCCTCGCCCGATCACACTTTTGTGTACCGAGCGTGCGTATACAAGTTTTACTTGAAAAAAAGACTCGACCCGTCGAGAACGGAACAAACACCGGACACACCGGTCGACCGTCGACTCCCCACCCCGGAGGGCCGGCACGTAGCCGGGACATGGAATTAATCGGGGAAGATTTGAGAAGAAGAGTTCGGTGAGAGGGAGAAGGCGAAAGCCCCAACGCCCGATGTTCGATATTTGCTCGCGACTCGAACGGATCCAACGAATGGTGGGTGGTCTATTTTACGCCACTCTCTTACCGCACCGTCACAGCGACGAAATATATATCTCGTATATGATATAACGTAACGAACGTGTACCAAGGTCACGGGTATAAAAACATCAACAAAATGCACGCGTTGAGAATAGGAAAACATCGTGGAAAAAACACTCTTACGAAATACATGAAACGCGATTCGAGTCCATTGAAAAATGCAGGAAAAAAACGAAAAAGCAACGTGCTCGAAAGAGCAGTTTCTCTTCGTGCGTTCAATATTATCGTCTACGCCTCGTCACCCCGGCGCCGATGGGTTATCGTGGAGAGCCTCGCCGATGATCGTCCGCGCGAGCACGCAGCGAAGAGAGCCACGCGCTCCGTTTAATCGATGTAACGGACGCTCGGGGCAGGGGGCAGAGATCCTGGCGGTGAGAGATCGTCGCGACGATCCCGCTGGTGCGACTAGTTTTTTCCGCACACTTTTAGCCACGAAATTTTCCACTGAAAACAATGAGTGGTGCGAGACGACGGGGGAACGTACGAGCTGTAGCTCGACTTTGGCGCCTAATATCACGTTCAAAGAGGATGCTCTTTCTCCGCTCGTACGAACTTGGTTCGCGTTACTGCCGCGACACTTTCCGCACTATCGTCCGTGTATAATTATACCAAGTTCAAAAAATATAAGTAACCAATAGAGTCGAAAGAAAAATAAGATTACAGCGAATTTTATTGTCCTTATTCGGACACTAGACGCGTAATGATGCACATATAATGAATAATGACTTAATGACCCGTAAATTTTCCATTCGGTACAATCTTTGTAGTTCTTAGTACCGAGTCTCAGTGCCGCCTAACGCGCGGCGGCGGACGCCAAATTCTTCAAGAGTTTAAAAGACGTATAGCGCCACGTTTCGGATTAAATAAAATCTTTAATATACGCGTTCTTATTTTTAATCGTTTTCTTTCGTCATTTTTTTTTTTATTTCATTCTTCCGTCATCGAATGTCTCTCTTCTTTTCTCTTCCCTTTTTTTTTTTTCTTTCTCTCCTTCTCTTTGTCGCGAGCATTTTATTGTTATTATTCGGAGTAACGCAACATCGTGATGGGTACAATAAATTATCTCACGTAGTACGTTACGGTGAAATGCCTTTTCGGGGTTGGACAATCATTTTCCAGTGGAAATACGGGATCTTATCGATAACCACCCAGCGAGACGCTATTATGTCGCGACAGTCACGAGCAATGAAAAAAGTAATCGAATGTGCGGTTATTGGACCGGATGATTTCGAGAGTAACGATCGTTAAAGTCGGTCCTTTTCATAATGAAGAACGTGACCCCCGTAACCAGAGAAGATACGCCGGGATTCTGGCTAAATAATTTTGGAATGTCTATCGCGGTAGCGCATTTTTAAAAATTTATATTTCAATTAATTCTATAAGCGTTAGAAAAATTCACTCGCCGGAGTAGCCAAGTTTTCGAGCCGTAATGTTTGAGTTAAAAAAATACACGCGCCCACACACCCAAGGATCCTCGAGGCAAATTTACCGCAACGTACGATACGTCGGTACGATGAATCGATTTACAGACTCAATATAATACAATACAAATATCCACCGACGCAACCAATCTCGTACGGACTACCCTTTCGCGTCTTGCCTTCGACTCGACGATACATCTATTAAAGTTTGATACCCACATAAATAGAAACCACCGTCACCTATATAATAGAGTAGATACTAATCGGTGCGAGTTGATGATAGCGGACACAAGTTATTTCTCTATTTTCCCAGCTATTTCTCGCGTTTATTCGATCGAAAAATTCTATTCTTCCCGAAAAGTGTCACCTTTACGTACGGGCGAATTATCGTTCCCCTCGGTTCGATCGTACCAGAAAAGACTCCCTCCGCGCGTCTTAATCTTCCGAAAAAATATACAAACGATTTACCATTGAAGAAGTTATCGTATATTCCGGTCAGCCGATCGTGGAAGAGTTGATAAACAAAAATCGTTCGTCTCCGGGGGGGATGTATTATAATTAATTGCAAAATTACGGTCCTTCCTTCTTCTCTGTTTCACTCTTTTTTCTCTCTCTCTCTCTCTCTCTCTCTCGCTCTCTGGCGTACGAACATCTCGTTTTTACGCGAGCGTATGATCGGCAAAATGAATAATGAGATCGAAAAGTCAACTAGGACAGAGCGCTGCAGGCTCTCGGTTTCTGACAACAGCAGAAACGACGGAAACTAGCCGCAGGGCCCGGCTCTTCCGATCACCGTTCTTCGCCGCCTTCGCCAACGCCACCTCCGCCACCGCCCGATTCTTGCTGCGGCCTCACGATCTGATACGTTATAAGATACTCGGGATAAGCCTGTTCGCCGCGATAAACGACGTACTCGGGAAAAGCTAGACCTCCCTGCGACGGTCTTCCCATTACACTGTGATGACCGGGCGGCGCGTGTGCCATTTTCATTGCCGAAAATTGAAGGAACGACTTGCCGAGTGTCACTCGACAGAGTAACAGATGCCTGTGTGACGAAACAAAAAGTTTTCTTATTCTCGCGTTAATGTATCGGGCGAAGGTCGGGCATTTTGTTATATTCGCACACATACCTGTGACAGATGTAACAACTTCTGTCCTTATGGGCCGGACATCCCGTACCACCGCAAATTCCATAAACGTACTGATTGCTTTTGCTGCTATGCTCCGCGAAATAAATACCCGCTCCGAACATACCGCCTATATAGGCGTGTCTTTCGTCAAAGCCTTTTTGGACGATCGCATTTATAAAGGAACTACCGTGAAAGAGCATTCTTTCATTGGCCTGGGGCGACGTGGGACTCGGATTAGTTCTGGGAACGCTGCTGGGTGATGCCGGACCGGCGGCACCGACCTCCTCGGCAACTTCCTGACGTCGATGCGCGTAACGTTCCCACAATTTTCGATTCTGCACCTTTTGTATCTGTCGAAATGAGGACGAAAATTAATACGAAATTCGGAATTCTCGTGTCGGACAAAACGAATCTCGCGAAACTCACCCTGACAATGTTGTAACGGGCAAATATTCCACCCGAATGTCCGTTATCACGATGTTCCCTTATGGTACTCTGCATCTCCTCCTCGACCGCCAAAAACTCCTTGTCCTCGGTGAGCAAATCGACCAACAGAGTTCCAGGATTAACGGAAGGCTGCCAAATCGATCCAGCCGCCGAGCTCAACAATTTGTCCATTCCCTTGATGAGCTTGTGACGATAACCGTACGCGGAAACACCGACCTGCTTCAGATCCTCGTGACCCATCTCCGCGAGTATATCGAGAGTTATTTGTTCGCGCTCCAACAGTTCGAGGAGATGCTCGAGTCCGAGACTCTGGAGGAAAGTCGCGACGTTCGTTATATTCGCGCAATTCCGATCCTCGCAACCGTCCTTGATGTCGCGCTCGGAACAGGTTTCGATGCCCGTTGCCGTCGCGGGCATGGGACTGAGACAGGTTGTCGGACGCGCGAGCGGAACGCACAGAGTCATCGCAGCGCCCGATGGCATTATAACGGTCTCTTGGGTGAGCGAGGGTGGCGGTGTTACCGGAACTGTGCATCGAACGGATCGCAAGAACGAATAAATAAACGGATGGATAAATAAAGAAATATGATAATACGAACGGGCGGACGAGTATAGAGGAAATATCGGGGAAGAAAGAGGAAGCTTACCCGCGACTATACTGGGTGGACGGCTGCTGCCGTTTCCCGTATTACCACCGGCGCCACCGACGACGACGACGACACCACCTCCACCTCCAACGCCGCCGCCGCTACCACCACCACTACCGCCGCTGGCCCCGGACAATACCGAGGGTACAACCTGTTGCGACGCCATTGCATCCTGCAGGAGGCACCTAACGTCGTCGGCACTCGCGAGATCCACCGGGCTCTGTCCCTCTTGATTCTTCAGAAAAGGATCGGCCCCGTGGGCGAGCAAAAGAGCGCAAAGCTGCGTTCTACCCTTCTGCGCCGCCTCGTGCAACGGTGTAAAGCCCCATTTATCCGTGGCATTGACGACGGTGCTGTACTTGATGAGGAGAGCGGCGATGTCGAGATGACCGTAACTCGAGGCATTGTGAAGCGGTATGAGGCCTCCCTTGTCCTGGGCATTAACGTCCGCCCCGCGTTCAAGAAGAAATTCGGCCACTTCTAGATTATTGTAACCGGCTGACGGTTAACGAAATATATATTTATTATATTGAAAGAGTTGACCTCGTCGACGACGGTGACGGTGGTTAATAAAAGAAAGCTCGTAAAGTTACCCGCTAGGTGGAGAGGCGTACTGTTACGACCCTGGGCGTCTCGGCAATTGATATTCTCCTGCGTTATTAATCTCTGGACTCGTGCCAAATTTCCTTTCTTCGCGGCATCGAGCAACGCGCTGTTACCGCGCAGGAGATCAGCGACGTCCTGATCGCCCTCTCTCACGAGATCGAGGGGCGTCGCACCGTCGCGATTTTTCTTGGTCGCGTCCGCTCCGTGCCGTAGCAGCAATCGAACTATCTCGCACTTTCCCTTTGCCGCTGCCTCGTGAAGCGGCGTAAATTTCCAAAGATCAGCGACGTTCACCGAAGCGCCGTGCTTTACGAGAAGCTCGGTCACCTCGTAGTGACCGTAGGAACACGCGTTATGAAGAGGTACCAGGCCGCTTGTGAAGAGTGGAAAGAAAAAAAAAAAAAAAAAAAAAAAAAAAAAAAAAAAAAAAAAAAAAAACAATTATTTTGCAACGATGACAAAAGGAGGACAAAACGAAAAGTCCATTCTCTTGACTCTTCTCCTACCCCTTGTCCTTGGCGTGAACGTCCGCTCCGTGAGCCAGGAGGTACTCGACCACGGGGACGCGATTGTAGCCCGCTGCAAAGTGCAGCGGCGTCGAGTGTCTACCGTCCAAATCGCGACAATTCACCGCGTGTGGATTTGCCTGAAGAATTCTCTCTACGGCGGTCAAGTCGCCGGATTTACTCGCCTCGAGTAGCTGTACCTCCGCGTCCTCCGTACCGCCCGGTGGATCTATCGCCCGCGGAACGAGAACTTGATATATGCGCGGTTCGCGGCGCGAGATCGCCAGGGAAGGCACGTGAGAGACAAAAATAAAGCTTACCCTGTAATATTTTAAGCACGTTCTCCGTGGCTACCTGGCCGGCTGTGTAACCCTGTAGAGAAACTATCGAGGGATCAACGTTGTAAGATAGTAATATTCTGCAGGCTTGCACGTTGTCCTCCCGGGAGCATCTGGAAGTTTCAACGACACCGATTATTCCAAGATAAATAAATTGCGGAATAGAAGTATCGGAAGGTTCGCGACGGACCTGTGCAACGCCGTCTGACCCAGTCCGTCGAGCGCGTTAACCTTGGCGCTGTGTCTGAGCAAAACGTCCATGGCGTCGTAATAGGAATGATCGCTCGCCACGTGAAGTGGCGTCAGAAAGTCTTTGTTCTTGTCGTTTAGCGGCGCGTTTTTCCGCACGAGAGCCTCGATTATTTGCTTCCTTTTTGGATAGGGCGAGGCCACGGCGCAATGAAGAGGCGTATCGCCGGTATAGGGATGTTTAAAATTAACGATCTCCTGTGACAAGTATTTCTTTAATTTTGCCGGATCCGCCTGCCTGCAAGCGTCCAACAGGCAATGTCCCTTGTATTCGTCTGCGATAAATAGCCAAGATTATTATTATTATTATTAATATTTGTTTTCATGAAATACCGATACGTTAGTTCGTTGCCGCTGATCCTTACAGGCGAGCCGCTCCTGAAGCTCGAGGGTCGGCGCGACGTCGATCGCACTTTTACTATGGCAGTTTAGTTGGGTAGGATCGGCTCCCTCGCTCAGCAACAACGAGCAAACCTCGGCTCGGGATTTACTCGCACCCTCGTGAAGAGGCGTGAATGCCCAAAGATCACTGGCGTTTACCGCGGCACCGTGTTTCAACAGCGCTTCGGTTACCTCAAAATGACCGTACGAGCAAGCGTTGTGAAGGGGTACGAGGCCTCTGCGCGTCCAACGCGCCGAATCAATGTCCAAAATGTGAATTTTACGATGAATAGAAGAAAAAAAAGAGAAAAATGTGATTACAGTTGACGACGGAGAGTCGAGGCAAAACGGGAAACGGTTGATAAAAATTACCCCTTGTCCTTGGCGTGGACATCCGCACCGTTCTGCAACAATATTTGTACCACCCTCGAGCGATTGTATCCCGCGGCTAGATGAAGAGGAGTCGATCTACGTCCGTCACTCGCGTGACAGTTAACGTTTAGAGGATTGAGCAGTTGAAGGAGCCTCTCCTCGTTTCCCGATCTAGCGGCTTCGAGAAGCTCGTCCTTTCTGTATTCGCCGGTGAGCACCGGTTTTGTAACGGTATCGGCCAGTTCCAGGGCCGTCTTACCCTCGGTATTTCGTATGTTCGGATCCGCTCCATGCTGGAGCAGAGCTATGCACACGTCTATTTTTCCCTGTCGCGGTTAATAAAAATTCGTATTATTACCGCGCATTAAAATATCCTCAATGGTTAAAAATATTCGATGTACGAAGGAAGAAAAAGCTCGCAATAATATTCTTTATGTCCAACGACGCTAACCTTTATCGCGGCTTCGTGGAGGGGGGTGTAGTTCCAGTTGTCGCGCGTATTGGGATTGGCTCCGGCCTCCAGAAGGAGTCTGACAACGTCCGAATGTCCAAAGGAGCACGCGTTGTGCAGCGGATGAAGCCCTCCGTCGTCTCTCGCTTGTATAGAAGCTCCCGCCGATAGAAGAAACTCGACGACCTCTCTTCTGCCGTATCCTGAAAGTGAGTTACGTTACGTACTCGAGCGTGCGTTTGAAAACCAACAAATTCGGCGCCATCTTCTTGTACGGAACAAAAATCTCGATTACGCGCGGGTCGGTCGTTGTTTAAAAGATTAAACCCCCGAGAGAGAACGTCGCTCGCTCTTCCATTTTCAAACATTACCGTCAAACTCGGTCGAAGCAAAAAAAAAATCAATTTCAACGGGCTTCGCCGGACGGTGGTATCGTTATAATTTCAATAGCCGGCGTTGTACCGAACCGCCAAAACGAATAACGATGGAAGCTTAAAAAATTTTAGCACCGTGCAATTTTTTCTTAGCAATTTTGCGAACGATCGCTAGTCAATTTGGCCGTCGTGTCCGTAATGATCACGGCGAATACCTCCTCTCTCGGGGTACCGAGACAATAATTGCGACAAACGCAATTTGCGTTTGTTATTTATTCGTTCGATTCACCCAAACAAACCCTCCTTGCCGAACCAACTGTACAATGTGTTTTTGTGGTTCGCGCGAGATAGTAAAAATGATAATGTTTATTGGCAGCTTTTGGATAAATGAATTAGTCCGATGTAGAGGAATGGGATTTGAGTCGTGCGTGCGTGAGAAATATATGCGGGCCAATAACAAAACGTGCGGCTAATAAATAATACGGATCGAAAGAAAGAAAGCCAAAACACAAATAACAATGTTGGAATTACAAAATTAATCATATATATATATATATACATATAAGAGGAATAATTCCGTGCAAACTGTAATAATAATAATAATAATAATAAATGTAGGAATTTCGAGGAATAAGAGAGCGAGTAGTAACGGAGAAAGAGAAAAGAGTGTGCGTGCGCGTGTATCTACACCCACGGAGGGTGTAACTGATTTGAAAAAAAAATGGTATTTTTGAAAATTCTCAACAGACCACAGCCATTGAACCATTGAACGTCTCGTACTACCTATATCTCATATCGGGGTACTATCGTCTAACGTTGACGCGTCGAGACGTGTACCGCCAAACGATCGCACATCTTGTACATTTTGGCAAAAGTATGATGAGCGAGAATGAAGAAATAATTGAGAGCAAGAGGGAAGGACAAGGGTCGATATGGATAAGAGATACAGACAGGAGCATAATAAAGAGAAGAAAAAGAGGAAAAAAAAAACACTCACCAGCTGCGAAATGCAGGGGGGTGGACTTGCGTCCCGCGGTGTCCCTCGCGTTAACCGTCTTCGCGGTGACTAATTTCTTGACACGCGCGAGATCGCCAGTCTTACAAGCCTCAAAAAGTTCCCTCAGAGGGTCCGCCGCCCCGGATCCCGTCAGGGATTCGGGATTCGTCAATAGTGACCGTCGTCCTGCCATTTCATACCGCCATTTTCACGCTACCGTCATGCCACACACGGCATTCGCGATATATACAGTTTTTTCATTTCTTCACAGCGCGGAAAGGAGACGCCGCCCCTTCTCAAGCGAGCTGAAGCGAGCCGCGCGAACAGATTGGAACGGATCTGGTTGAGCTTGGTTGAGCTACACCGAGCCAAACCTGGCTAGAACTCCCCGTCGCGATTGTCGCGAACCCGCGACAATTAATTCACGAGACTTACGACGAGCCTGCGCGTGAGATGAGAGCGGAGTCGATGAGTCGAGCCAAGTCAAGCCGAGTCAAGCGTCAAGCGCGTTTGCGCATTACTATATGTATAGAGTTACCGCACGTTGTATTCCGCTTGCATGCACGAGGAACCGTGAGGGGCGAGGGGTATTATACAACACGCAATGGACAAAGAATCAGCAATTTTTTTTTTTTCCCCGTCCATGGTCGTATCGTCTCGACGCCGTGATCCGGGACGCGCGCCACTCGCTTGGAATCGAAACTCGGATTACTCGAGACACGAGACGCAAAACGTTCGTGGCCAGACTATTATGCTTTTCTTGACATATATAACAATGAAAAACAGAAAAAAAACAACAATTGAAAATTCGCGGATAGACACATTGTCGCGAGCGATCCGTTCGTTCTCCGGTGGTCAGATGTCTCTGCGTGACCAACGCGCACACGCAACAATAATTTCGCGCTGTACCGCCGGTCGGTGCGTCGGTTCTCTCTATCAAATGTAGTTGCACGACGAATGCCGAAAGCCGCCTATAGAGGGACCGGGAGCGGGGTACCCGCACCGTTGAGATCCGGTAATTTGGCGAACCGATTTTGACTTTTTGAAATTTTGTTTAGTTTAAACGTTTGTTGGTCATTTGTAGATGTTTGTTAGTTTAATAAAAACGTTCGTTGGTCGATAGTTTTTACAGGAAAGCACACATAAAATATGGTGTGAACTTGGCAGGAAAATATTTATTCAGATCGCACTGAGTTTTATAGGGGCCTAATCGATGCGTAATCGTTTGTAGGTCCCAAATGAATTAAGTAGAACGTTTGTTGGTTCGTCGGTTCTCGAAAAAAGCTAAAAAAACAACCTATCGGGAACGTGTTACTGATTTTACCGGACCCGGTCATATGACCGCAGGAACTTGACCGCACGATAATTATTTTTAAAGCGTTTTTGTTCAATGGGGGGCTTAATCGATTCGGAATTGTTTGTAGGTCGATAATAATCGTAATGGAACGTTTTTTGGCCCTCGGTTTGATCGGAATATATAAATGTCCACGTGTTGTGTCGCGGAGTGTCTCGAAAAAAATTTTTGAGCATCTTTTCAGTATTTGAAAATAAGGTTTTTTTCTTTAGATTTTTAAAAATAGCCGATGATTGTCGTGGATAAAAGTTGAAAAAGTTCCCCTTGGTCTTTTAGGATTAGAAGAGTGACGTAACCAATAATTAATCAAATTCGGGTGCTTCAAGGTCAACCAACTGGTCGAGCTGTCACGGAACGTCCCATATACGTAGCTTCGCTCGACTGACGTAGTGCGAAGCCCCGAGGAGCGTGTATCGCGAACGCTACTCTCGAACGTTGGACCGTACTTTTCGTTGTTGCGACCAAAAAAGGGCAAAAAAGATAGAATAAACGTGGTAACAGATGGAAAAACGTGACGGAAAATTAGGCGAATTTTCGGTCATTGTATTTTGCTCGGAATCACTCCCGATTGCTCGGAATCACTCGGTTGGACAACGTTGGACGACGACAAAGAGAGAGAGAGAGAGAGAGAGACATCACGCGATATTTATTATTACAAAAAAAAATATAAAGCTTTCTTCCACTCCATCGCTAATTTATTATTTATTTTTCGCGAAAAACTATCGTCGTGATATAAATAATATTGTGCGTAAATATGTACGGGGCTCTGATAGCCGTGGTACGTGCGCGAATAGTCAGCCCCTCTCCTCCCACTCTCGCCCGACTAGTCCCCCACTCGCCGGCCGGTGGCGAGAGTGCCGGCTAGGAGACTCGTGACGCAGCTCCGCAGCGGTCAGTCGGCAACTTGTACGGACACGTTCCGGAGCTCCGCGCGTCGCATCAGTGAAAAGTTACTCGAAAAAATTGGCGAGCGCGCAGGCTCTAGAAATACTAATGTAACAGTGGGTAACCTGTTGATTAGCGTCGGTGCGTCGTGATAGCGAGCGAAATCCCGCGAGGCAGTGCGAAAAATTTGACAAACACACGAACAGATAAATTCGAATGGCCGAGTCAGCGCTGTTAATTAGAGTCAGTGCGTCGCAATAATGGTCGAGTCCGTGCTTTTTATTAGAGTCAGAGCTTTTTTTTATTAGCCAATGCTTTTTATTATAGTCAGTGCGTCGCAATAATGGTCGAGTCCGTGCTTTTTATTAGAGTCAGTGCTTTTTATTAGAGTCAGTGCGTCGTAACAATGTCGTGAAGCAGCCGAGCAGCGCGACGAAAATGCCGTGAAGTAGCCAACGAACTTCAGATTCGGTGAGTCAACTATTTTGTTTTTTATTCCGGAAGACATTTTTTTTTCGCGAGATCACAATTTTATTTTATTTTTCACGATTGTAGCTTTAGTTTTTTTGGGAAAAAAAACGTACATTAGCTTTCGTTCTCCGTGTTTTTTATCGCCATTCCGTGACGATAAATTCAGTGTCGAAATAATTTTAGACAAAGAAAAAACGAGATTTTTCGAAGTCAAATAATAAATGAAAAATTCTGTAGCATCATTAACGCTTCGATTAACTCGAATTTTCTAGTCGTTGAATATCGCGACAAAATGGACGAAACTAATTGCGAACAAACGGGGGTGGTCAGTGTGTTTCTCTCTCAACCGCCGAGCGCCCTCTCCCTCTCCCATTCTTTCTTTGTATCTCATCACGGCAAAACGCGTTAGCGAAAAAACGATGGAAAAAATACTTGCATTATTTCTATATGCTCTTTTCATTAACGGTTCTGTAGGGATAATATAGATATACTTTTTTGTAGAGATTTTGAAGGCAAAGCGAAATGAGAAATGAAAAATATTAAAGTACTTCTTAACGCTTGAGTGAACTCGTACGTTTGAGACATTAAATTCGGAGAAAAAACGGACGAAGCCAACTCCGAAAACAAAGGGGTGGAACGCGTGTCGCGTTCTCAACGACTTTCTCAACGACTCAACTTTCTCTCTTTGTTTACGTCTCATCCTTGCTGAACGCGTT
Organism: Oxytorus armatus; assembly: GCA_958009045.1. Taxonomy (NCBI): domain Eukaryota; kingdom Metazoa; phylum Arthropoda; class Insecta; order Hymenoptera; family Ichneumonidae; genus Oxytorus; species Oxytorus armatus. The sequence goes on along the minus strand of OY253745.1, from coordinate 39,039,588 downwards.
AGCGAAAAGAAGATGGAAATAATACTTGCATTACAGTGGTGATTTTTTCTCTTGTCCTTTTTTCACTGACCGCTTTTTGTAGGGGTAGTATATATATACATAGAGAGAGAGAGAGAGAGAGAGAGAGAGAGAGAGAGAGAGAGAGAGATTGAGCCGAGGTAGCGATCTACTTCTCGGAAATATCAACGACTCGAGCTTTACCAACGACGTTTTAGAATTTTCATTTTATTATTTGGCCTCGAAATATTTCATTTCTTCTTTCTTCCAATCTCGTTTGACAATAGACATGTATATTTCTTATAATTTTCGAGTTTTCCCATCAGGAATAATCGTTTTTTTCTTTGGTATTTTTTGATTTTTTTTTTCTTCAGTATTGCAATAACCAATTTTTCGAGAAATTGAAAATTATTTAAAAACTTTTAACGATACATTTGGCATCGAGACAATAAATCACAAAATGTTTTATTGCAGAAAAACAATTATTCAATAACGATTTTCATAACGAGATTTTTTTACCATTTACTCTACAACCAAGATGTAATTTCTCTCACACACACCAAGAAGCAATATTTACGATCTTGCTAAATTTCAATTATTGCAAAAAAAATTGTTGAATCAATTTCCATTTTTATTACGACATTGAGACGCAATTTCGTTTGTTTGTTTTAATTTCTCTTTCTTTTTATATCTTCGTAAACAACAAAAGATCTTTTACGTTACAGCCTAAATTATTTAAACAATCAATTTTTTCGAATAATTTGAAATTTGATAATTTCAAAATGTGAACTCTCACAAACACTGAGAAACGATAATTACGATTAAATACATTTTTTCAAATCTTGCAGTTTAAACATTTCAAATTATAGCAAGAAAAAAATTGTTTAAACAATTTTTATTTGTATTACGAGATTGATAGGCAACAATTTTGTATGTCGACGCCTTTCTATTTCTTGAAACATATTTTCCGATGTAAAACGTTCTTTTCGAAGATTCAATTGTTTAATAAATGTTTAATTGTCAAAAAAAATATTCGTTAAATATTTTGGATTTTGACGACGAGATTTTTAATAATTCTTTTGTCTCTTAATGCCCTCGTAAACAATGAAAAATCTTTTACGTTGCGGTCTAAATTGTTTAAGCAATTAATATTTTTAAATATTTGCCATTCAAGATACGAAGTCTCGCGAACATCGCGAAACAATAATTAATGATGGAACAAATCTTTTGAAGACTGACAGTTTGAAAATTTCAAATTAAAGCAAAGGACAAAATTGTTTAAACAATTTGGATCTTTATTACGAGATTGATAGGCGATTTTCTTTTCTGGATGTCTTTATATTTCGTGAAAGTTCGTTTTACTATAGCGAACTTTCATTTCGAACGTATTTAATACATTTTTTATTGGTAAAAACAAAAAACTACTGAAATATTTTGGATTTCAATGATGACGGTTTGTTTTTTGTGAAAATTTTTGTTCCTCTTTATTCATTGATAATTAATGAAAATAATTTTTATGTTGCAGGAATTCATCACGGACGAGTCACGGAATCGAGGACAGAGTTTCTACTCATGAGGAGAATCTGGATTATGATGTTAGGCGGGAAATCTGGATTGCGATGGTTCCCTTCTCCGGTATCGTTAATTTTGTAAATCCCTCCGAACTCCGGCAATGCCGTAGGACGAAAGGTCCGATCCGGCATGGAGCTCTCGGTTGTATTGTTTTTCCACTCCCTTAATGGCCGTTGCATAGTGACCGCGATTTTAATCCGAAATATCGAGAGACGCGAAAGTGGTCTCTCGATACGACGAGAAAAGTCGCGAGTGGCCCCATATTTCATTTGTTTATTTCATGTTTAGCCGAATAGGGCAAGCTCTTCTCGCGTTATTTTCTGTTTATTTTTCCACGTAATTATCGTCAAAAAAATTTGATGAGTGAAAAAAAAAATGTTTTAAGAAGTCTGCCAGAAGGCTCCAAATTTTTGAAGATTAATATGTTTTGAAGTAAAGCTTAATTTTTTCGGTGAATAATTGCCTAATCGTTTACCGATGGCTGAAAGATACAAAGAGAAATATATCTTTAGAATCGATACCGGGAAGAGCTTTCGCGCGTGGCACGGTTATCTCGTCGGAGTGATCTTAATCTTCGCGATGTATGATAATTTTCGATTTTTCGTTCGCTCCGACTCGATCACCAATGCCGAGGATATTTTAACAGCTCATCCAGCTGGCGAGACTCCATTATGGAGAATCTCACCCAGGCACTTTGCAAACTCACGATCGACGAAAATAAGCTCATATGGCCTAATCAATATGACTCCACTTTGGGGATCATCGTTCCGCTTGAAATGAAAAGTAGAATTAACTTTTGCATCGCGTTATTTGCGGGATCAGGGAATTTCGAATCATCCTATTGACATTGAATTGTTTATTTCTTCATTTTTATTCACCAAAATTCTCGTAAAATGCATGCGTTATAAAAATTCTTTCGTCGAATCAGCGTCGCTGCTCTCGCCCCTTCTCGTGCCTTTTTTTTATTCGTTCTTCCGCGGCAACAAATTTGCAAATTTCATTGTCCAAATTCTCGGCAAAGCTTCACTCTGCCCGGAAGCTCCTAGGAGAGCGTCACTCTTCTCGGAGAAACGATTTGCTTCGTATTATATGAGCGTACGAGCAATTTTGAACGGTTACTCATTTCTTTCGATATTCATGAAATTAACAAAAAAAAAAACAACTTTTCTTGAGATATGGGTATTGCACGAGGGCGGAGCGTGATTCCCGATTACTTTTTCACTTCAATAAGCACAAGGAAATGCTTTTTAGAGTCTCTGATAGTTAGCTCAGAACTTCGAGTCTCTAGTCCGTTTAGACATTCTTTACTAATCCGTTTGAGGCGTTTCAGAATTATCATTGAGAAACACGGCCTTCGAGAACTTCAATAGATATTAATCGGTCAAACTCGCCTCGTCCTTCGGAAAGCTTCCGCGGGGTAGCTTCCGCGAAGTTTACCGATAATAACGAAGCGAGAGTGACAAACCATTTGTAAGTGTGCGTGATGCGCCTCCTTTGGCAGGGAGGCCCATTCTCTAAGTGTGCCTAGGGCCCGGTATGCTCGTGCGGACCATGAGCTTATCTCGTGGAGCGTAGGCGGGGGGAGGGAGGGTTTTAGACAGGTGTCGCGATTTTTCCTTTGTACTTTGAAGCGTTAGTGGCAAAAATGAGGCAGGATATGTCGCGTAGTTTTCGTAAGTAACGTAACGACTTATCGACGAGTGTGATGATATATTTATAAGGATAGGCAGGACAGAGAACGGCAAAGAATGTTCGATTTTCTCTTTGGATTAACTCGTTCGTGCCTTTGCTCGTTTTCGCGTACAATTTTTTAAGTTCACAGGACTTTTTCTCGATCGAACTATTTATTGAAGCTCGAGCTGAGTCTGTGGCGGGCCAAGAATGGCCGTCACAGAATTCATCTCGGTAGCCAAAATGAATACGGTAAATCGTTTTTTTGTCAATCGGTATTAAAAAAAAACTGATTGACCGTACAATGGCAACCGTGACCTTCCGTCCGGACATGCGCCATTTTGCTTAAATGTTGCCCAAGGATAATTCTCTCTGATCGATTTTCGTTTTTGAAGAAAGATTTTTGTAAATTCCCCGAAAAATCCTTGCGCAACATCATTTACAGATGATCGTCGTGGGATCATCGAGGGAAAACTGTGCGTGCGATCGGCATTTATTCTCGAAGGATCGCATGTATATCGATTCGAGGATAAACGCTCGATCACCAACAATTATCATCCACGCTGTCACTATGCACGAACCAATGTCACAATCGTCGTGACACCCTTTGTGTTTTGAGCTTTTTCGATTTTTAACCCAACGGGAAAGAGTTGTCGGCGGATAACTTATTTCCCGTTCAATATATACGTATTTTTTTAATTTTTTTTATTTTATTTATTTTCGCGAGTATTAGTTTTATCGAGTCCTAGTCACGAGAAAAATCTCTGTAGAATCATTCCCCAAAAATCGCGTCTATCAAACTGATTGTACCAATGTCGCAACGCAAACTGCATTGCCAATGTTTAAAAAAATCGCGCTTAAAAAGTTAAGTATCGCGGTCGAGCTTCCACGCGTTCTATGTGGATTCGATATGAACCTTTTTTTTGCATTTAACTGTGTAGGCTGTATCTTTCTTCCTTTTTCAGGTCCTTTGAAGACCAAATTTTGTATTTTGCTTCTTTTTCAGGTCTCAAGCATCGTCTAACTTGTATTTTTTTCATAAGTTTTTCAGCTCCTGATTGTTTATTAATCACTCTGCTTTCTGTTACGGGTGTTTAATCTGGTTTTTTCAACGCGATTCGTTTTTTAACATTGGCAACGCAATTGTGTCGCAGTAATGAAAATATGAAATATAGTTCATTAGAGTGGCGCAACTGCGTTGTCAATGAAAAGAAAAATCGCGTTTAAAAAGTAAAATCCCGGTCGAGCGTCCACATGTTTTATGTGGATTCGACATAAATCTTTTTTTTTTTTTCATTAAACTGTGTAGGCTGTATCCTTTTTCCTTTTTCAGGTCCTTTGAACACTAAATTTTGTATTTTGCTTCCTTTTCAGGTCTCAAGCATCCTTTAACTTGTAATTTTTTCCTAAGTTTTTCAGCTCCTCATTGTTTATTAATCACTCTGCTTTCTGTTACAGGTGTTTCATCTTTTCTTTATTATGTCACAGGTGTTTCATCGGTTTTTTTTAAAGCGATTCCTTTTTTAACATTGGCAATGCAATTGTGTCGCAGCAATGAACATATGAAATATATTTCATTACTGTGGCGCAAATGCGTTGTCAATGTTAAAGAAAAATCGCGTTTCAAAAGTAAAATCGCGGTCGAGCGTCCACATGTTTTATGCGGATTCGACATAAATCTTTTTTTTTGCATTAAACTGTGTAGGCTGTATCTTTTTTCCTTTTTCAGGTCCTTTGAACGCGAAATTTTGTATTTTGCTTCCTTTCAGGTCTCAAGCATCCTTTAACTCGTATTTTTTTCATTAGTTATTCAGCTCTTGAATATTTATTAATCATTCTGCTTTCTGTTACAAGTGTTTAAATTGTTCTTATGTTCTTTCTTATGTTGCAGGTCTTTATTCTGTTCTTTCTTATGTTACAGGTCTTTAATCTGTTTTTTCTTATGTTACAGGTCTTTAATATGTTATTTATTACGTTACAGGTCTTTAATGTGTTATTTATTACGTTATAGGTCTTCAATGTGTTATTTATTATGTTACAGGTCTTTAATCTGTTCTTTCTTATGTTACAGGTCTTTAATCTGTCTTTTCTTATGTTACAGATGTTTAATCTGTTCTTTATTATCTTACAGGTAGTCAATTTATTTTTCATTATGTCACAGATGTTTAATCTGTTTTTTTATTTTGTTACAGGTCTTTAATATACTATTTATTACGCTACAGGTCTTTAATTTGTTCTTTCTTGTGTTACATATCTTTAATCTGTTCTTTATTGTGTTACAAGTCTTTAATCTATCCTTTATTATGTTACAGGTTTTTAATCTGTTCTTTATTATGTTACAAGTTTTTAATCTGTCTTTTATAATGTTACAGGTTTTTAATCTTTTCTCTATTACGTTACCGGTCTGTAATCTGTTCTTTATTATGTTACAGGTCTTTAATCTGTCTTTTATAATGCTACAGGCATTTAATCTGTTCTTTATTATGTTACAGGATTTTAATCTGTCTTTTATTATGTTACAGGTCTTTAATCTGTGCTTTATAATGTTACAGGTTTTTAATCTTTTCTCTATTACGTTACAGGTCTGTAATCTGTTCTTTATTATGTTACAGGTCTTTAATCTGTGCTTTATAATGTTACAGGTTTTTAATCTTTTCTCTATTACGTTACAGGTCTGTAATCTGTTCTTTGTTATGTTACAGGTCTTTAATCTGTCTTTTATAATGCTACAGGCATTTAATCTGTCTTCTATTATGTTACCGGTGTTTAGTCTGTTTTTTATTATGCTACAGGTGTTTAATCTGCTTTTCATTATGTTACGGGTGTTTAATCTGTTTTTTATTGTGGTACAGGTGTTTAATCTATGTTTTATTATGTTTCACGCTTTTTTTTTTATTAACATTACACTGTGTGTTTTTTGCTTTTTTCTCAATGTGAAAACAAGTAGAGTATAAAGCGTGTGTCAGGTTTCGGTTTGCGTTCACTTTTTCTCCACTTTATTGCATTTTTTTCGCTTTATATTCTTCGCATTAATGCCTAAAAACGCAATATTTACAATAATTGCTTTGCAGTTGATTTAAATATATATATATTTTTTTTTATTTCCACTAAACTATTTTGACACTGTGTGGTAGAGTACGAATTTGTATACATGCTCTATACTCTGGGTCTCGATGAGCAGTGACCTCCGCGCGGTGAGATCCGGAAAACTTATTTTATTAGAATAATAATGCAACGAACAGTGTGTGCACTATTTTATTCAAATATTATGAGTTTACAAACAGCTGCTCAATTAGGCTTTTTTTCAAGAATTCCACTGATGTGACAAGGTTGAGGTGGGGGGGGTAAACAATGTCACAGACTTTTATTCACGCCATCTTAACGCCAACATACTTCGCGTATATACGTAAAACATAATTTGTTTCACGTATATAACACGATCAAGGGCGCGAGACCCCACGATCCTTTTCAAAATTGACAAGGGAGGAAAAAAAATCGCACTTTAAATCCCAAACGATCGAGTATTTATTTATTTTTTCAGAATTGTCTCTGAATTTTGAAATATTCGATTTTGTAGAATTTGTGGATCGTTGAACTGATTTTCATCGGTGCAACGGCCCACAAATTCTCCATGTTATCGATCGAACGTTGCAACAAATTTATTTGCAGATGGAACGTTCGCAGTGAGATTCTAATTGAATAGTCCGGCTCGCTTGGCGCCTTTATAGTAGATACTGCCGTTATGAAGCGCGCGGCAGCGTCCTTATATATATATATATATATAAATACACTTGTTGTCCGACAGACGACTGGCGGTAGTCGAACGAACCATCTCAAGCATGGGCTCGGTCACTCGGCAGGGCTCTAACATGCTCCCCCATGATAAAGTCTCGACCCTGAAAATCGAGTCGGGACCTGACGTCTGGGAATCTGGCTGGTCGAATTTTTATTTTTGGAAATTCTGTCGTCTTTAAACGTTTGTTGGTAGTTTGTAGGCGTTTGTTAGTTTCATAAAAACGTTTATTGGTTCGTCGGTTCTCAAAAAAAGCTTAAAAAAAACCTATCGGGTACATATCACTGATTTTACGAGAACCACAGCTTGCTGCGGTCATATGACTGGGTCTTGTGCGCTCAACTTGTGACCGCACGACAATTATTTTTAAAGCGTTTTTGTTCAATGCGTGGCTTAATCGATTTGGAATTGTTTGTAGGCTATAATAATCGAATTAAAACGTTTGTCCGGCCTCGGTTTCATTGGAATATATAAATGACCGTATGCTGTCTCGCGGAGGGTCGTGCAATACGAAAGCGTCAAGTGAACCGGACAATTTTGGCTTTTTAAATTTTGTCTTTATCTAATCGTTTGGTGATCACGATTATTCTATTCAGAAAGTTTTGATGGTTCGTAGTTTATGTAAAATAATGGAAAAGAACATGTGCGTCTAAGCAGTGGGGATAAGGTATTTGATAGTGTGAAGTTAGCAGGAGAAATATATTATTTTGTATATCGCAATTATTTTTCAATCATATTATTCTAATGATTAACTACTGAATGTCGCAAATAGACAACCAATCACCACCAAACGATTCTTCTTCAATTACAACTAATTGAAACAAAATTGGATACAAAATAATATATTTGTCCTGCTAACTTCACACTTTCAAATACCTTATCCCCACTGATTAGACGCAAATGTTTCTTCTATTTTTTTTTTTTACATAAAAACTACGGACCATCAAGACTTTCCGAATAGAATAATCGTGATCACCAAACGATTAGATAAAGACAAAATTTACAAAGCCAAAATTGTCCGGTTCGCTTCACGCTTTCGTGTTACACGACCCTCCGCGAGACAGCATGTAGTCATTTATATATTCCAATCAAACCGAGGCCCAACAAACATTCTGATTAGATTATTATTGACCTACAAACAATTCCGAATCGATTAAGCTCCCCATTGAACAAAAACGTTTAAAAAATAATTATCGTGCGGTCAAGTTACTGCGGTCATATGACCGGGCTTGGTAAAATCAGTGACACGTTTCCGATAGGTTTCTTTGGCGTTTTTTCGAGAACCGACGAACCAACAAACGTTCTACTTAGTTCATTTGGAACCTACAAACGATTACGCATCGATTGGGTCCCTATAAAACCTCAGTGCGATCTGAATAAAAATTATGCCTGCCATGTTCACACCATATTGTATGTGTGCTTTCCTGTAGAAACTATCGACCAACAAACGTTTTTATTAAACTAACAAACGACTAACAAACGTTTAAACTAAAGAAAATTTCAAAAAGTCAAAATCGGTTTGTCAAGTTCACAGAGGTACACCGTTGCCATCGTTTGACAACAAGACGACTACGAGACCACGGAGACTAGAGAGCACCAGAGAGTAAGGAATTAAAGACGAGTCCGATCTTCTTCGTACTTCCGAAGCGGCATCGGAAATCCGAACCACGGTCTCGTATACAAGACCGTGATCCGGACGATAAGGCTTGTGACACGGCGAGGCGGCACTATGTCGCCAACGACTCAAAACATAATGGCACAATTAGCGGCGACAGAGACACTTTTGGCGAAATCTGAAACCATTATAGGACGGATTTATGAAAACTCTTTGTTTCGTACGCTTCCCACTAAAAAAAATCCGACACCGTTAAACTCGAGTCTCCGTGTGTTTTTACAATTTCAATTTTTCGCCTACAATGCCGTCGTTGCTATTCCGCACATCCCCATTTTACTTCTATCTAACAAACGCGTTCTTTTGTTTCTACTATCGGCGTTCCGAAAATTTGTTTTTTGACATTTACATTATCAAAGACCGGGAATAAAAAAACGATTTGCTTTTCGTATCCGCGCAGATTTGTGCAAAAAATGAATCAAGGAACGCAGCGGTAAGATGCGTTCTCATCTTTCATATAAAAAAATTGTTCATCGCCGTGTCTCCTTCTAGTTCAATGTGTACGACACATGAAAAACACAGAAAATTAATTAAAGAAACCGCCCGCCCGAGAAAATATAGACGACGCTTCTATTTTGTTCCGTGGCATACGTGCTCAGTTCCCGTGTGTAACGAAAATAAGAGCAACGATCGAAGAATTCCGAAGAAGAAAAGAAAAAAAAACAAAATGTAAGAAAATGAACGATTTTTCTTTGCCACGATTGATTTCGATGATGTCTCTTCTGTGAAATGGACCGGACGTCGATGCGCGCTCATTGCTCCTCATAGTTTTTGGTAATGCGCATGCGCACCGACGATGTTGCGTTATTGCTGCTCACCATGACGACGACAATGTTGGTGCTCCGGTTATCAGGGAGACGGAAAATTCTTTCACCCGTCATTTTCGAAGCGTGGAGCTCGAACCGTGCTCGGCAAGTGTCCCGAGAGTCTCGCACCGGAATTCTAATCGACAAACATCGGAGTCTCGTCGGTGTCGAGCGGGAAATATTTTTGAAGAATTTACTAACGAAATGTATGATAATGCAAGTTAGAAGAAAAGTTTTTACCCCCGATAATTACGAAGACGCTCGTTCGCGAACGATCTGTTTCATGAAATATTCCAATTTTTCTGTTGCAGTCGAGATACAACGACGCGAAGAAAAAGGACGCTACGACCTCATCCCCGACGTTATCACGTTTACGGGTCCGTTTCCCAGAAGACAAATCATCGATCAACCATCGCTGTAAATTCCACAGTCTGCCTACGGGGAGGGATCTCTGAGTTATGCGCAAGAGCTCCGGAAAGTAGTAAGTCCTTTTTTTCAATTATTACTTGTTCGTTACTTTCAATGTTCATTCATCCGCCATTGTCTTGTTCGATTTTTTCTATCGGCATCCTTTTCCGTGTAACGAATCCTCCGCCTAACTTACTTTTTTTGTTTAACGGCATCGGAAAAATGATCCAATGACGAGATTTACCGCTCAGAGATTTCCCCCGCATTGCATTCTTTTCCATAGAACTCTTTTGCCGTGATAAGTAATGCGAGGAAAGGAATTTCTTGAAAATACCCCCCGTCTCCGTCGATAAGCTAACGGCCCTACTTACCGAAGTTGTCGATTTTTCAAAATTATTTTTTCGAGATTTTTCATTTTTCGTACATTCGAATACTCTATCTGTGTGCATTAATTCAGTTTTTTTCCTGTGCACCCTATGGAGATGAGTAGAGTCGAGTAGAGTGTAAAATCTCTCCATAGGACGCGTGTCGCGAGTCGTGCAATGTTTCGAAGAACGTTTCTCTCGAAGATGTAATAATCCGCGTTAACACGGTGTCGAATCGTTGAAAATTCCAAATCAGAGTTATTCCCGATTGAACTATAATCCGGTTAATCCGGTACTAACGGTTACTCGAGAGAGGTTCAAAGCTTCTCCCGCCTTTCAAGAAGCTCTCGAAATGTGCACGCGTACGAATGAACAACGCGTGACCAATTTTTTGTTATGTCCCGAACGATGATAAACAACCGACCGACGACGAAATCTCTCTCGAATTGAGAGAGTTTCTCCGGAAGAGTAGTATTGTATCCCGAAAGAAATAATTATCCGAAAGAAATTCTGTCCGAACGGATCCTCAAGAACCATCGAGATCCGTATAGTTCAAAGATCATTTACGTTCTCGGTCGATTAGCCACGATGCAATCAATCATCGACCACCGCGAGACACGAGCTGCGTTGTCGCGAAAAACAGTTATTTGATAATGTTGCGATAACGCAAGATTTATTTATAATCGCGCTGAACGACTGATATGAAATAATAAAATTGGCGAAGAAAGGGAAAAAAATAAAATAAATCATTTCTCCCGAGAACGTGGCCGGTTTGGCGAAATTAATCGTTCTTCGTTGTGAAATAAAATGTCGAGACCGAACGATGTTTTGGTGGAATTTCGCGACTGCCGCATACTGAGAAATGGAGAAATCATTAGGGAGGATCTGTGGGTTCGCAATGGAAAAATTATCAATCCGGAGAAAGTTTTTTACGACGAGAGAATCGAGGCGGATGATAACGTTAACTGCGAAGGAGCTATTATCGCTCCGGGTTTCATTGACGTTCAGATAAACGGTGAATCATTGGCATTTCTTTTTCTTTCTCATTAGAAACGAGCCTATTAGAATGAAACGTTTCTCTCTCAGGTGGATTTGGAATCGATTTCTCAGAAAAATGTGATAACGTAGAGAAAGGAGTAAGTACGGTGGCCAAAGGACTACTGGCTTACGGCGTCACTGCTTTCTGTCCGACGGTGGTAACGTCGTCCGCCGAGACTTATCGTCGAGTACTGCCAAGAATAAAGAAACGAGAGGGAGGAAAGGACGGGGCGACCGTTCTTGGGGTGCACGTAGAGGGTCCTTTTATCAGCCCTAGCAAAAAGGGTGCTCATCAGGAAAATTGCATTCGTACATTTGATCAAGTAGGCGCAAATGGAGAGAGTGAGAGAGAGAGAGAGAGAGAGAGAGAGAGAGAGAGAGAGAGAGAGAGAGAGAGAGAGAGAGAGAGAGAGATAGCGTTAAAAGCAAAGAATCACATTACGAGCTGATTATATTTTTACATAATGACGATACATTTCTACAAAATCTGTCGTTTCATAATCGGTCAAGGGGATATAAAAAATAACCGGTTTGGGAAATCTGAAATAATGTAATTGTATTCGAGACTCTGAATTTGAGGAGTTTGCAACCGTATTACACGCCAATGTGAAATTTTCCAGGGTATAGAAACTCTCGTTGCTACGTACGGTAGTCTAGAAAACATATGCTACGTAACGTTGGCCCCGGAGATTCCAAACGCATGCTCCGTTATCAAGGAATTGTGCCAGAGAAATATCAAGGTTTCAGTGGGTAAGATGAATTATTTTCGACGACGAAAAGATTTGTATAAATTAATAGTTTATCTCGAACTTTAGGGCATTCCGTCGCCAATTTAAGAGAGGGCGAAGAGGCTGTCAAATGCGGAGCGTCCTTTATCACGCATCTCTTCAATGCCATGCTTCCCGTGCGTAAACCGAATCGCGGAGATGGGCAGAGACTAATTTTATAATTACACACGTGATAGCTGTGAAAAACGGCAATAGAGATACGAATTTCAACGAAAATGCGCTCGATGATGAGACAAAAAATATTAATAATAGTAATAATAGTAATTGGCAGATTAGACTCTCCGCTCCTATCTCCGAAGATCTCGTCGAGAATTCACGTTCGTTTTCTAGGCTGACGCGCCGCTTTCGTTCCAGTTTCATCACAGAGATCCGGGTCTCGTTGGTCTTTTAACGTCGGACAAAATACCATCGGACAGCATCGTTCATTACGGAATAATAGCCGACGGAGTTCATACGCATCCAGCGGCGTTGCGTATCGCTCATAGAACTCATCCGCGGGGTAAATATCGCGTTCGTTCGCCGAACGAAAAGTAAAGAAAAAAGAAAGAAGGAAAGAAAAACGTATGTATATATAAATTCAGGTCTCGTGCTGGTGACGGACGCGATTGCGGCTCTGGGCCTCAAAGATGGAACATACAGACTTGGACAATTGGACATCGAGGTGGAGAAAGGGTGCGCGTATCTCGCCGGTACCAAGACTCTGTGCGGCAGTACCGCCGACATGGCGACTTGCGTCCGGCACTTGAAGGAAGCCACGGGTTTGTCGCCATACGTCTTTCTAAAATTCAACGGACTCGGCTCGACGATTAATTATTTTTCTTGAACCTCAGGATGCTCGATCGTCGAAGCCCTCGAGGCCGCTACCGTTCATCCAGCCCGGGCACTCGGGATAGAAAAACGCAAGGGAGTACTCGACTTTGGCGCCGACGCTGATCTGGTAATGCTCGACGATAATTTGAAGGTGATATCCACTTGGATAGCCGGAGAACGTGTCTACCAAACGGTGGGAGCGAGAGTCGCACTTGGTCGCGGTACGAAGTAGACTTGTTCCCGACGCGTTACGGCGAAACGTTTTGGTGGATGTCGCGTTTCGGTGATGTACGAAATATCGTTCGTGGATACGAATGCCGTTGAAATATTAATATTTTATAGCCTCGGTCGTTTTGCACCGTGAGTCATCGTGGAGTCTCTATTTTTTGCATCTGGTCGAGAGGGGGGGACAGGGAGGATCGTTGATACATTCGCGAAAAGTGACGATTTCGTTATTTTTTATTTTCAACTATAAGTTTTTGTTTTTTTTTAACGTAACGCGTAACAAAATTAATAACTATCATTTACGAGCTCTCGTAATAGCATTTATATTTGCGATCGAGGAAATAAAACTCGACCGGTTAAATTATCGAAAGTTATTCGTTTCATCGTATAAAAACGTGATAAAAGCGTTTTGACATCCCGCAGCGACCGTAATGTAATATTAGGAGGGGAAAAAATAAAATAATCGTTTTACGGTGCACAAAGCTGCAATTGATTTTTCGTAACGCTCACGTACGGAGCAGCGAATTAAAGCACGTTGGTTAATTAATCGCGTTAATAAACGGTATCTTTGAGATTGCAGATGTAGGGCGAGTGTCTGATTCCAAAGGTGTGCGCCGGTGGTATATCCAGAAGTACCTGTAACACATTTAAAACGGGTATCCGTCGGGTTCGACGCGTGTTTTTATTTAAAAAATACCGATTCTAAGTTTTTGTTTTTTTCGTTCCGTAACGGAACGCGTACCTTCTCGGGACAGTGCGCTCCGGGACCTGGAATTTTTGCGCGATCGTTCGGCAATGAAAATCGTGCGCTCATACTGTACGATGCACTTTTGACCCTGAGAACATCGGTCCTGATCGCTTCGTAAGCTCCGGGTCCGGGTACCAAAATTCTATCGTCCGTGAATACTTTTTGTCTGCCGGATATCGAGTACGCCGGTGCCGTCTTCTTGTTACCCTCCTTCGTTCCACAGAGCACGGATGGAATGGTATAGACGTTCGGGGCTGTGGCGGATAATGTTTTATTTAAAATAATTTTCTTTTCAAAAGAATACGGCGCACGGAAAAATGGTCGTTTCCACGATAGCTGGTAAAAATATAACCGAACGATTTGTTACCGGGTACATCGTTGCACCGATCGATCGGTGGTCGCGTGCCAAAAGTGAAACGTAAAGCTTTCCGCCATATCATGATCGCTTTCTCCGGACTGTATTCACCGGGCCCTTCAATTTCAATCGCAATATTAGTGCGTACCGCGAGCGAAGCGAACGAAATATGTAGCAAAAGTAACGTATATTTTCACAGCAGGAACGGACCGATTCCGAGAGATTGGAACGTTTTATTTTTCTTCTCTCTCTCTCTACACAAAATACATACTATTTTAGTACCAAGCGCAGACAAAGTGCCTCGACGTACCTGGAACATGGCTCGGTTTCTCGCGCACTCGTTTTCCGCCCAGGGTGTACGCGGGTCCCTTGTTGAAATTAATCTTTTCCGGACTATAAACTCCCGGTGCTGGAAACGGTAGTGGTTCGAAAACGAGCGAGAGTCAATGAGCAAACACTTGGAATAAAATTGGCGACTGTTTTTCTTACCTGGCGTATCGTTCGAATCGTCGAACGGTGTTCTCGTACCAAAACTGTATCGCGGTGCTTCGTCGATATTTACTTTCTCGGGAGAATAAGTACCGGGTGCTAGATCGAAAAAAAAGATTTAAAAAAAGGATGAAGCACGCGGGCAGGTAAAACGAACGGTTAATTTAACGCGGGAAAGGTTGTTGGATGAATTTAGGAATAATTCTCGTGCGAAACTATGTTATATTTTTGCTAACTAAAATATAAAAATATTGATTATGAATTAGTGGGATTGTACGGGTGGCGGTGCGTTTACCTTTTCAAGCTCGAACATAGACGGGTGTTAGTTTGAGCGATCGGACGATGGTCGAGGGATACGTGGATTTAATTATTTCGGTTGGCGAACCATTGATTACGAACGAGCGTTAGCAACGGGCTATATTAGTTTACACCGTTGTTACCTGGAGTATCGCTAGGCTTGACCAATGGCGTTCGACTACCAAAGCTGCAATAAGGTTTATGCTCCAGATTTTCTACTTTCTCGGGATGGTAGCGACCGGGTCCTAGCGGGTTATCAATCGAATCCAATTAGTTATTCGTTCGAATATATGTTATCGTTTATAAACTAGGTACGCGGTAGATATTATTGGGGCGTAAATTCGGCCAACCTGGATTATCATTCGGCTTTGACTCGGCTCCTTTTCCGTACAAACTGTATTCGGGTCCTTTGCGTAAATTAATTTTTTCCGGACTATAGCTACCCGGACCCGGATAATCGTTCGGTTTTTCTTCCGAGCCTTTTTCGTAAAAACTGTATTCCGGACCTCTTTGAAGATTCGTTTTTTCCGGACTGTAAGCGCCCGGAGCCGGGTTATCGTTTGGCTTTGTCTCGGCTCCTTTTCCGTACAAGCTGTATTCCGGACCTCTGTGTAGATTGATTTTTTCCGGACTGTAAGTGCCCGGAGCCGGGTTATCGTTCGGCTTTATTTCCGTTCCTCTACCGTACAAGCTGTACTCCGGACCTCTTTGAAGATTCGTTTTTTCCGGACTGTAAGTGCCCGGAGCCGGGTTATCGTTTGGCTTCATTTCCGCTCCTCTACCGTACAAGCTGTACTCCGGACCTCTTTGAAGATTCGTTTTTTCCGGACTGTAAGCGCCCGGAGCTGGGTTATCGTTTGGCTTTGTCTCGGCTCCTTTTCCGTACAAGCTGTATTCCGGACCTCCTCGTTGATTTATTTTTTCTGGACTGTAAGTGCCCGGAGCAGGGTTATCGTTTGGCTTTGTCTCGGCTCCTTTTCCGTACAAGCTGTATTCCGGACCTCCGTGTAGATTGATTTTTTCCGGACTGTAAGTGCCCGGAGCCGGGTTATCGTTCGGCTTTATTTCCGTTCCTCTACCGTACAAGCTGTACTCCGGACCTCTTTGAAGATTCGTTTTTTCCGGACTGTAAGTGCCCGGAGCCGGGTTATCGTTTGGCTTCATTTCCGCTCCTCTACCGTACAAGCTGTACTCCGGACTTGTTTGAAGATTCGTTTTTTCCGGACTGTAAGTGCCCGGAGCTGGATTGTCGTTCGGCTTCATTTCCGCTCCTCTACCGTACAAGCTGTACTCGGGACCTCTGTGTAGATTAATTTTTTCCGGACTATAGCTACCCGGAGCTGGATTGTCGTTAGGTTTTTGCTCCAGCCCTCTTCCGTAAAAACTGTATTCCGGACCTCCGTCGAGATTTGTTTTTTCCGGACTGTAGGTCCCCGGTGCCGGGGCGTCGTTCGGTTTTTCTTCCGGACCTTTTCCGTACAAACTGTATTCCGGACCTTTGTGAAGATTTATTTTCTCGGGACAATAAGCGCCGGGTGCTGAACGGTCGAGAAAAAGAAAAGAAAAGAAAACGAATAACGACGAGGATGAGAGAAGCGAGCCCGAACAAAAGACCGCGTGGCTAAAATAAATAAATAAAATAGGAAAAGGAAAAGTAACCGGTAGTATCGCTCGGTTTGTCGTGGCGTTTAGCGGTCATTTATTCGGGGCCATACGCGCCCGGTGCTGTACGGAAAATGTTTCCGCGTTATCCAGCTACCACGTGTACGTACGCTCGGAAAATGAACCGGCGATTTTCTCGAAAATATAAATTGTACCGCGTTGTTCTCTCAAAATGTACTCTTTCGTATCGCGAATCAAGATTTCACGTATATACGCGCGTGCGAGCTATCGTGCGGCATTCCCGTGCACGGTGGGAAGCAGAGAGAGAGAGAGGATAGTTCGTGCGAGTATATTAGCGTTAATCGCTTTGTAATCGATTGTCGGAGAAAGAAGAAAAGCTCGATTCGTGTTAATACCAGCGAAACCTTGGTGATGAGCGTTGAGTTCCGTCTCGTACAACAGCTTCGGTTTGTTCCCCGCTGTGTAAGCTTTTTTTTCCATTATTACTCATATATATATATATATATATATATTTTATTTTTTTATTTTTAATAGCATCGCAATTGAGTTGGGCGACCGATCGGCGTCCGGTTATATTCGCGAGGAAAAACGTTTAATCGCGGGGATGAATTACGTGCGAAAATGCGCTTGGATGAACCGTGTATAATAATATAATACGATTTATATCGTACGAATCTGATTTACCGGGACATGATATCGCTCGGCTCATCCGACGAGCGTCTTTTGTCCCAAAAGTCATCGACTTCGGGCGTCGTACGTACGATATATTTTTCGAGACGTTTCGTACCGAGAAATCCGATAAAACTTTTAATTTAATAACGTGTTCTCGATTCTCGTACTCCCGGAACTGTAAAATTCCTTCGAACGAAAGCTCGGCATTTTTTTTTTTTTTTTAAACGCGCGTCGCGTATCGGTAATAGTTTTTAACGGCAGACCGTTCCGATCGGCGATAACGAAGGAGCAACGAACTTGTTCGTTCGGAACGTATACGCGTACGGATATACGAGGTCTGTTAAAAAAATATCTGTCGAAAATCGAATATACGTAGCCCGCGGAAATAAAAAATTCGCGATACTTTTTGAACGGACCGCGTATCGACGGAATTTGAAAAATTGGAAGAAACAAACTTACCGGGCGTTGTACCGATCTTCTCGATTCGAGGCTTCGTACCGAACGAATATTTCGGCGAACCATCCCGCGTTATATTCTCGGCTTTCCGAGGATCGTAATCACCCGGTGCCGGTGTACTTTCGACTTTTCCAATTTTCGTACGACCGTGAAGGGACAGAGCCGGAGGTTTGTCTTTTCCTGTAATAATATAATAATATAATAATATAATAATATAATAATATAATAATATAATAATATAATAATATAATAATATAATAATATAATAATATAATAATATAATAATATAATAATATAATAATATAATAATATAATAATATAATAATATAATAATATAATAATATAATAATATAATATTATTATAATATAATAATATAACCATCGCTGAGAGCACGATACCGATACGTACGTATATACGATACGTTGTAGTACGGTTACGTCGCGAGTTTGATCGATACTCGTTTGGTACAGAGCCAAAAGCTCGGGACAACGTACTATAGAGGTTTACAGAGGGATATAACGTGGCCCAAACGAGGGGAGCGTCGAATCGTCGCGACGTTACTCGAGATGCGTGCCCGTTCGTGCCAAGACGCGATGACAAAAGTATCCGCGTTACATGGCCCGAACGAGCGTTCGTCGCGCAACGACGCGACATCTTCGAGAGGATGGCTATTTTTTTTTGACTCCCGGTACTCAAAGAATGACATTTACCTTTCGCACCGAGTCCCGAGACGTTGTACCGACCCGGACCGGGTCCTGGACTATCGTTCTTGTTCGAGTGTCTGGAAAGTAATTAAAAGTTTGATGAACATGATCGGGCACGAAGCACCGCGAAACCCGATAAATCTTTCGTTGTTATAAGATTCATTTTCGGAGCGATAGCGATTAACCGTGGGAAGATCGATATCGATCGCGACGTTTCGTCGCGCGTACGATAACGAGACCGGAACGAGGATACGATTAGCGTTGTTTCGCTAATCGTATCCTACGAGGGTAGCGAAGCAAAAATGTAAAAACCGAAAAAGAGGGCTAACGTATTTGTAATCCTCCCGGTGACTCGAAATTTTCGTCCGTGCCTCTCGTTTCCGAGAGGTCACGGCGAGAGCGAACGTTCGAAAATTGATCGCGCGCACGAGTCGATTCGAAACGCGATCTTTCGAATTAAAAGTTACGACGTTCGATCTTCGAGTATCGTTCGATGTGCGACAATTTTTATTGAAAGTTGACGTATCGAAAGAAACGTCGTTCGGATTTCGCGTCCGTTATAATTTTCACGGACCGTTATAATTTTCTAATTTTTCTCAAATGAAAATAAATGTAGGAAGAAATAAGAGAAATTTTACCTCTTTCCGAACGAAAAGGCCGGCGCTCTTCCTCGTTTCGAATCCGGCGCGGTTTTTCCTGGAGCACACGTTGAGAAAGAAAAAGAAGATTAGGCCGTTGTAACGCGACGACGATAACGATAGAGTGAGAGAGAGTGAGAGAGACGAGTCGTTACCAATGAGAGACGGCAAGGTGACACAGGCGGGGCCCGGACTGCCGTATTCCGCGGCAATGGGACCCCTCCTCTTGGTCGGGGTCCACGCTCGCTGGGTCATCCCAACCATATCGAATCCTTGTTCCTTTTATTTCCTTTCCCTCGTCGCGCGCTCGCGCGGTTTCCCTCCAGCGTCCCTTTTGAAATAACGATGACGCTCGTTCGTCACTATCCGTTGGTGAACGTGCGCCGAGAAAAATTAAAATATGCATATCAGGGTGGGTCGAATAAAATGACTAATTTTTTTTTTCCTCGATATAATGAAAAATGTATCGTTTGGCATCTCAAAAAAAGCCTCCGCGAGTACGAGCCCTTCGTATTTAAATTGAGAGGTCCCCTCATCGCGAATTTTCATTTCCCCATTAAAATAACACGGAAACATTTTTTTTTAACTTTGGAATTTTATTAGACTCAAACCGTTGATGTTGGGAGAGTCTTTTGGCACATTTTTGTGGAACATTTGATGCTCTACAAAAAAAGCTCTCTCGCGTCTGATCGATAAAAGTAATCGTACAAAAAATAATCGGTGATAATTACCTCTGGATTCTCTCATATTTGTTTGAAAACAATTAGTAATATATTAGTAGTATATTAGTAATATATTTATTCATATTGATGAGTAAAATTTTAAAAAATTTGAAATTCATTTACTAATAAACGAGTAGAGTCCAGAGCTAATTATCATCGATTATTTTTTGTACGGTTACATTTATCGATTAGACACGAGAGAGCTTTTTTGTAGAGCATCAATTGTTCCAGAAAAATGTGCCAAAAGACTCTCCTAACATGAACGGTTTGAGTAATAAAATTGGAAAGTTAAAAAAAAATGTTTCCATGTTATTTAAATGGGTAATGAAAATTGGCGATGAGCGACCTCTCAATTTAAATACGACGGGCTCATACTCGCGGAGGCTTTTTTTGAGATGCCAAACGATACATTTTTCATTATATCGAGGGAAAAAAAAATTAGGCAATTTATTTGAGCCACCCCAATGTAATACGCGAGAAAGGACGAATCCCGATCGATCGATTACTTAATTTTTCTCATTCAAACGATATAACGCGATATCTCAAAGTGTTTACACGTTTTGTTTTTTCAATCGGGCTCCTTCTCGTCCGGAAATGTCACGTTTTTCAACGCGAAACAAATAATAAGACGCGAGTTGCGACGTTCGTCAATGAAAATTGTATCTCGATCGGGTTTGTTTGGTTCGGTACCCTACCCAAAATACCATTTTTCCGCCGGTATTACGTTTTACGGTATCGCGCGTCCGAAAGAAAAAAATTGTCCGGTGCAAAACCGGTGGTGGCCCTCTCGTTCGATTCGTTCGAACGCGAATTCACGGTATTCGCGGATCGACGCTAGTCGATCGACGTTCGATAAAAATGTGAAAATTGGATCGACTCGTTTTCTTTCGAGTTCCCATCGGCGCTCGCGATCGGAATATCGGAATATCGAAATATCGAAATATCGAAATATCGAAATATCCGAAATATCCGAAATATCCGAAATATCCGAAATATCGAAATATCGAAATATCGAAACGATACCGATTTTTATTAATATTATTATTGTATTCGGAGTTTTGTACGTTGTTAATTTTTATTTTCGCGCGATACCGTTGAAAAATCGGAAAGAAAGAGCGACTCACTCTCGCGCGTGAATCGCGTACGACTAGCGTTCGCTCAACGCCGCGCAGTTTTCTCGTTTCCGGCGATGCCCTTGAAATCTGCCCCGAGGAAAACTCGCGACGCGTGATCGAGCGGTGACGTAACGTCGTGTACGTCGAGGAACGGGCAACCGTACGAGAGCGTGCCCGTACAGGGAGATATCGCTCGCCCACCGAACGACCGGTTTATCGGCTCGCGAGTCTCGTACTCGCGTCTCGAGGCATTTACGATTCTCGTCGAAATAGAACTTACGAACGAGAGGTATTACGCGTGTAATACCTTCGAGTGCCCCGCGACTCTGAGTCATTCGCGAGCGTACGAGAACGAGAGAGAAAGTAGACAAATTTACGAGGACGGCGGAATGACGCGTTGATATACGCGTTAATATACTGCGTCCCGCAAGGACGTTCGTCACGGACAAAAAAATAAACCACACCGAAGGAAGGTCCATTTTGGTTGAGGACGGTCGCGTCATCCGTGTTTCTAGATACGATAAACCGTGGGCGAGCGATAGTTTTCGTTCGAAACCCGCATCGGTACGGACCATCGATTCGTGGCTCTGTTTTCTCCGTATTTTTTCCGCATTTTCTCCGCATTTTCTCCGCATTTTCTCCGCATTTTCTCCGCATTTTCTCCGCATTTTCTCCGCATTTTCTCCGCATTTTCTCCGCATTTTCTCCGCATTTTCTCCGCATTTTCTCCGCATTTTCTCCGCATTTTCTCCGCATTTTCTCCGCATTTTCTCCGCGAGGATAACGAGGACCGGTCAAATTTATCTCTTTACCTTTCGGTTAAATTTATCCGGAAGTCAATCGACGATCGAGTATTCGAGGATTAATTTTCCCGAGAGGCGGAACGATCGGCGGCGTCTTCCGTCGCATTTTCGTTGATCGACGATCGCGAGACGAAAGATTTTATCGTATTTTTGACTCTCGTCCGTTCGCCCACTCAAAATCCCAACCCATTCGTTTTCCCGTTCCTTTCATTTTTTTCTAAATCCGGAAGCTAATAATCGCGCTTTAACGTTTTAAACGCGTCCGATAAGGAACCACGTATCGAACGAATGAAAAATATTATTTCCGTCCGACCTCGATGAAAATACGGGAAACTCGACCGTCGTACTCGATATCGTACGATATCGTACGATATCGTACGAGATCGGAGGACGCGCGGTGTGATTCGACGAACGGTGTCGTCGTTTACCACTGAAATCGCTAAACTGAACGCGCCAGCGAAAACGAAAATGATCGGGCTCTCATTTTTTTGACACACTCGTACGAAAATATCAACTTGTTTCACTTAATCGGATTTGATACGCGCAAAAAACGAAAATAACCCGTCTCGTTAATTATTTCTTAAACGTTCGTATTGATCGGTTCGAAGGAATTAATTGATTGATTATTCGCGCGCAGCCCTCGAGTCGGAGCGTAAGGACGACGAAACCCAGATTCGTAGTAATAAATCTCGCGCGTTCTCGATGGCCTTGCGAATTACCTTCGCGTCTCGGTCTCGGTAACGGCGATGTACGAGCGTGGGTGAAACTTTGAGGCCAACGAGTCGACGCGGCGGCGGGTATTCCGACGGTTGAGTCTCGAAAGAAATTGATGCGGGCGTCGCGATGTCCGAAATTGTTTGCGCGTACCGCGTATACCAAAGTTTATTTATCAAAGATTCCTCTCGAGTCGCGTTATCGAACGATACTACGAAAACTCGGAACGATTCTTGGCTCGTTAACGATTGATATTTAACGGGTACGGAGAGGATAGAGGAACGACGGACGTGTCCTTTTCGTCGAATCGTTCGCTCTCTTTTTCAACCTCGAGATTCCGTATCGCGGGGCTAGAATCGCTGGAAAACGTTTGTCGCTACCGGTCATCAAAGATATTTCCGTGTATATTCGCGCTAGTCTCGATAAAACGTTCCAACGTTTCATCGAGACTCGTTGAATCTAGCGCGGCTTCGACGTTAGAGCCCCGATCGCGTACGTTTCCGCCCGTTCCGATTCTCCAACTCTTTCGATGAAAAACATTCCCATTTTTTTTTATTTCTCTTATTTTTTTAACAACGACTATTCATTTTATTTTCGAAATGGAAATAAACTTAATAGTCACGTATAGTTGTTAAAAAATAAATAAACCGCGATTCCAGACCAAACTCGAACGATCGAGTGGAATAAATTCGTCCCAACCTTGACGACGACGATTGAAGATTAAATAAAATTTGACTTACCGCGTGTGTTCGATCGAATCTGTAATTGACGCACCGCGAATACTCGTAAACGATCGAGGGACGCACCGGAAATTGAAAAATTTCTAAACGACCAAGGAACGCGCGACCGCTCGGCGATCCAGATTCGAAGAACGGAGTACCGCGAACGTCCACCGGGAGTGAGTAACCGAGAACCGATGCTAAACGACGGTTCGTACGTCGCGCGCGTACGTATATACGTAGCCCGCGTACGGGAATTTCCGATATTCCGATCGTGTTCCCCCTCCGGTTCACCTTCCGTCGTTCGAACGAAACGAACGAAACGAACGAAACGAACGAAACGAACGAAACGAACGAAACGAACGAAACGAACGAAACGAACGAAACGAACGAAACGAACGAAACGAACGAAACGAACGAAACGAACGAAACGAACGAAACGAACGAAACGAACGAAACGAACGAAACGAACGAAACGAACGAAACGAACGAAACGAACGAAACGAACGAAACGAACGAAACGAACGAAACGAACGAAACGAACGAAACGAACGAAACGAACGAAACGAACGAAACGAACGAAACGAACGAAACGAACGAAACGAACGAAACGAACGAAACGAACGAAACGAACGAAACGAACGAAACGAACGAAACGAACGAAACGAACGAAACGAACGAAACGAACGAAACGCAGGCGCGTCACCTCTTCCGTCGCTCTTTGCGCGATTCACGTTTGTTATTTCGAGAGAGACGAGAAAGACAGAGAGAGAGAGAGAGAGAGAGAGAGAGATTCCGACAACGTACCGTGGCATCGATTGTAAATTATCCAGAAACCTTTCTCGCGATAACGATCGTTTCTCGAAAAAATTCAAAACCAAGTATTCGAATTGACGTACGAATCGGACCGAAACGCGATCGTGCACGGGTATATATTTCCACCGATGCGTCCCCGAGGTACGGGGCACGCGCGGCCGGAACGCGTCGAACGATGATTCGAGAGCTCGGCGACGCTGGACCAGAGGCAGCCGTAAACAAAAGGGACGAACAACGGCTCGTCGTCGAGAAGGCATCTATCTATTTTCTTGGCGCAACACCGGGCCGATACGGCTCGGCCCGTGCACCGTTGCATCTTTATCATCGCGTCAACGCCGTATTACCGTTGTATCGCAACCACATTTCGGTAAATACAATATTTACTACGGAATCGATGATGCAGCAAACTTCTTTTCTACTTTTTTTCGAATTTCTATTTTTTACATCGGACCATCGGCTCTCGTCGAATTAATATTTTGACCGCGACGATTGGAAGAGAAAAGAAACGTAACGCGTTTCAGAGTCAGCAGGTTCGTACGCGTCGGTGCTCAGAGAGGAACGAAGCTTTTACGCTGACGTCGACGTTGTCGACGTTGTCGACGTTTTGCTCGGGTCTCGAAAATTGAGACCCGAACAAAGTATGTACGATAAGGAACAACGGTAGTTACGGCCGTCTAAAAATTTCTTTTCGTTCTACCCCCTTGAAGAATGCTTTAAAAAATATATAAAAAATTGCCAAGTTGCCGAATCGCGAAACGGTAGTTATAGCTGTTGAAAGATGCGATTTCGTCGAATGCAGATATCTCGAGAGGGTCGTACGCCGTTAGTGCCCGTTTCTCTCTCCGCGAGTACGACACGCCTCGGCGATGATTCGCAAAGAGGGACGAGAGAGAATTAGCGACGAGCGAGAGTAGGGATACGTGGGTACGGTTGTACGGCCCGAACCTCCGGTACAGCGACTCCGAGCCGCTCCGGCCTGGTCAGTCCGATGACGACTTATCCGGGAATTCTCGTCTCTTCGCGTCCGACTCGTTGATCCGAGCGACGTTTAAAAACGTGCCGTAGCTACGCGCTCGTCGTCTCGTCCTCTCGCGAGTCAGTTATTCGCTTGTACGTACGTTAAAAACCCGTCGTAGAAAATTATTATTTAGCGGGCATCCAACGACGGTCAATAAAAATAAAATTAATTACACGCGCACCCGTGTATCTTACGTTCGTTGTCGCGACGTCGCGCGAGCAGGGCCGTTCTTCGCAATGGCAATCGCGTATATCGAGCAATATCACGAGGAATGTTAATTTCGCTCGAGGCTCGGACGGTAACCCCCGCGGCTGGTCGGCGGAGGGGACCGTACGTAGCTACCGGCGAGACGTTCGTTCGCGATTGTTACTTTCATCGTTTACAGCGATTACAGCGATTGAGATGCGGCGCAACTCTAGATATATATGGTACACGCCCGCCCGCCGGCTTCGCGCGCTAATCGAGACACGCTAACCCGAGATCCGAACCGAATTTTTTTTTTTTTTTTTTTTTTTTTTTTTAAATCTTTCGATACACCGTTCGATCGAAATTTTTCCGCTGATTACGAAAAATACCGGGTTATCGCCGAAAACCGAAAAAATCAATGGGAGAAACGTGAAAATCGAAAAAATGACTTTTCGGAGGACGGTCGGCGGACCGAGCGAGTTATTCCCCCGAGCGAGGCGAACTCTCGTCTCACTCGGGGAATGACGCGACTGGCCAGAGTCAAGGAATTCAATTTACCTGACCCGAGCCGACCCACCTCCGCGACTCTTGTACACGGCGGCGATATATTTATATAATATATATATTAGGGCGATTTTGTTTTTCGACTATTTATTTTTTTTTCAGTCCCTACCCGAAATTTTGTTGGATATGTCGAAAAAGAAATTCCCTGAAAGTTACAGCCCTTCGTATTAATTCCAAGTACTCTCCCAAAGCGTGAGAAGAATTTCCATCTAAAATACACGTAAATCGAATTTTTTTTTTTTCCAAATTTCTATGGCTCAGTCGCATTTTATGCTATCGTATTGTTCTTGGTTTCGATTTTTCGAAAAAAATCTTTTCACGCTGAGGAAAAGTACTTGGAATTAATATTATGGGCCGTAACTTTCGGGAAATTTCTTTTTCGGCATATCCAACAAAATTTCGGGTGGGGACTGAAAAAAAACAAATAGTCGAAAAAAAAAATCGCCCTAATATATATAATATACAGAGATATATAACCGCTACGAGCAGTTTTCTCGCGAACCTGTACTTTACTACGCGTACATTGAGCGATAAAAAAAAAGTACCTTGGAAAATACGCCGCGGATCTGTTCCACGCAGCGAACAAACGATTGATACTCGCGCGTGTCGCAAACTCCCGAAAATATTATTTTCCCGCGGTTGTACGAGCATTTTTTTTTCTACTCGCGTATCGTTCAAAAGGGTTAAGGTAAGGGGGGTTAAGGTTAAGGGTTAATTAATTCGTTGACTCTTTCTTTCGTCCCGACTCGCCTCGATCCTCGTACGTATTTGTACGCGCGGATGAGGCGACCGGACGCGCGATCATCGCCCGCCCCCGCACCGGTCTTCGCTCAAAAGAGTCACGTCCTCCCCGCGATGACATCACCGTAACAAATACAACCGGTGCACCGTGGATGCCCGCGCGTTTCTCGAATGCCCCGCCGCCCGTCACAACAAAAATATTCCATCGTTGAGGAGTTATACGCGCTCGGGAGACCGAAAAAAGCCATTTTTCAAGAATTTTTCCTCGAAAGACACTTTTATCTATTAACGTACGAAATATCAATCCGCACATTGTCCCAACTTTTAACTTCATTTTCATATTTTTCATTTGTCAAAATAACGATTTTTATTGCCGTTATAGCCGATCTCGCGGTGAGCACGATATCTCTGGATCGGATCGGTTGATACGAGGTATTATCTGGTATTTCATCGAAGGAATAACTAAAATATTCATTTTTAACAAAATGGCGTCGGCTAAAAAAAAACATTTCGATTTTCAATCAAAACTTTCGCCTTAAATTGTTTATAAAATGAAAAATATTTATCGGAGAGACGGAAGCTTCGACCAATCGCTTAAGAATATATTTACAAAGGTTGCGTAGAAATTTGGGACTGATAGGTTTAGCCGTTTCCGAGGAATCTTGCTCACCGACTTTGAAACACGCAGTTTTGAGAAAAACGCATTGAAACTTACGACGCTACTTTCGAACGGTCCGAGGCGTCTTTACGCGCGTAACTCGGACGATATTTCTCGGATTAACGTGAAATCTTCCGTGTATACCCGTAGATCGCGCGAATGAAATTTTTTTTAAAATGTCTTTTTTCGAAAATCCTGACCGCGTATGACCCCTTAATCGCGGGAGCAAAAAAACAAACGGGACGAGTTTGATAAATGTACGAGTCCGTAAGAGCAAAGAAACGTTTGTCTCGTCTGTTGCGCGTGTGTAGCGGAGGTGGAGTTAGCGATGGAGCCAAAGGGGTTCCGAGCGAGCAACGAGTGCAGCCGCGAGCAGGCACTTTTGTTGGAAAATCTGCGATCAAACGAGAACGCCGTCTTCGAGGACGTTGCGAGACGAGCTCTCGAGGCGGGATCCTCGAACGGGACCGACGTAAATTTCGTTTATCCGCCCCCTCTGAACAAGACGCTGTTGGACATTGCCTGCAGCGAGGGACGCGACGATTTCGTCGAGATACTCGTTGGAATCGGTGCGAGCGTCGACGGGATAAACGACGCTCATCGTCGAGGGCCCTTACACTTCGCCGCCGAGGCCGGTCACGATGGTGCAATAAAGATTCTTCTCGAGAACGGAAAAGCGAATCCGAATCTCGAAGCGGCGGGCGGACAAACGGCGCTTCACATGGCCGTACGAAGGGAGAACGGGGAGTGCGTCAGAGTTCTTCTCGAGAACGGCGGAGCCGATCCGAATATCGTTAATTCCAAGGGGCTCACGCCGATTCACGTTGCGGCGATGACGGGACAACGC
Organism: Oxytorus armatus; assembly: GCA_958009045.1. NCBI lineage: Eukaryota > Metazoa > Arthropoda > Insecta > Hymenoptera > Ichneumonidae > Oxytorus > Oxytorus armatus. The sequence continues at coordinate 39,011,557 of OY253745.1, read as the reverse complement.
GAGATGGTTCGGTTGATACTGAATAGTTCGAAATTTCCCGTTGATATCGATGGGTTTCGTGATTTTAGAAAGCTGACGACTCGCGACGTTTTGCAACAAAAAATTCCTGATCTCGAGCTTCCTCCGCGCGACGATAATCGAGAGATTATCGCTCGTCGCGATAATCTTGCTCGATCTCGTCTCAACGAGAACGACGAGTCCCGATTTTTGGAAAAGCTCAAAAGTATCAACGACGACGACGACGACGACGACGACAACGACGACGGCGCGGAGGAATTAATGAAAATAGCGGCGAGACAAAATTTTGCCGAAGCAGCGAGAGAATTGATGACGAAGAGAGCCGGACCGGACGTTCCGAGATTCGGCGAAGCGGCTGCGCGGATCGCCGTTGAGCTCGGTCATTACGATGTTTTGCGTGAAATATTGACGATCGATTCCAAACTCGCCAACGAATTATTGCTCGTAGCCTGTCGGGAGCTCGGAGTGGCAACTTCCGCGAGACTCAATAGCGCGGAAGATCGCGCGAAATGCCTCCAACTGATAATGCAACAGCCGAACGTTAACGTGCGTTGCGAGGACGGTGGGTGCTCTCTGTACCGGTATATTTTTAAACGGAAATTACTTTTTCTTAAATTTTATCGAGTCGCCGTCGGACTCGTGTCTTGAAATTTAAATTATTATTTTAACGTTCGACGAGTAAACGATTACGTTTTTCTTTTCCCCTGACGTTTTAGACAAAGGCAATACTCCGTTGCACTACGCGGCCCGAGCGGAGGCCGCCGAGTTGGTCGGTACGCTCCTCAGATCCGGAAGTTACATCGGTCACAGAAACGCGCTCGGTACGCCACCACTGGCTCACATTTCACCGGGTACCCTGTCCGACTTCTTCGACGATTGTCTTCGAAGTAAAAACGAACGTACGGACGATTACAAGATCGAGTTTGATTACCGTTGCTTGATGCCGCACAACGCCGTTACCGACGTCTCCGGCCCCCGCGACCACGAAGAATTTCCGGCTCGGGAACAATTTCAACTTTCCGTGTCGAACGATCCGAGCTACGAGACCGCCACTTCCGAGATGGAGACGCTCGCTTTTATAGCCGAAAATCGCGCGTTACAGCCGCTTCTCAAACATCCGCTCTTGTCCTCGTTTCTCTACCTCAAGTGGCGACGCATGAGGTACATTTTGTACGGAAATTTTATCTTTTACGTTACCTTCTACGTCCTCATAAATTTCCACATAGTCTCGACGAATTATCTCGCGGGTAACGACACCAACGACGACGAGCGCGCCGCGAGCGGAATAACGAATACCACCGGGACGCGGTTGGTAACGAGCTTCCGCGAGGTTCACGCTCTGAAAACTCTCGCGTTAATTGCGCTGGTCACTTTGGCCGCTCGCGAGAGCCTGCAGTTCCTCTCGTCGCCCCGCAACTACGTCACGAGCGTTGAAAATATCCTCGAGCTGTCGCTGATAGTTCTCGCCGGTTGGGTACTCGTGAGCCCGAATCCACGGATAGGCGCCGTTGTTATACTTTTATCGGCCTGGGAGCTCGTTATGCTGATCGGTCAGCATCCGAGAATGTCAACCGGTATCGAGATGTTCAAGACCGTTTCCGTTAATTTCGCTCATTTTCTCTTTCTCTATGCCTTTCTCATTCTCGCGTTTGCTCTCGCTTTTTTCACTCTCTTCAATAATTCCAAGGACGACGTCAATTTTCCGGATCCCGTACACTCGTTGTTCAAAACGATAATAATGCTCACCGGCGAATTTGACGCCAACAACATACCTTTCGTCTCTTCTCCCGTTCTCAGTCACTGTATCTTTGTTCTCTTCGTCTTTCTCATTGCCATTGTTCTGTTCAATCTGCTCAACGGTCTTGCGGTGAGCGATACCGCCCAAATATTGAACAAATCCGAGCTCGTCGGTCTCGTTTCACGAACGAGACTCGTATCGTACGCCGAATCCGTCGCTGTTGCCTCCGGTCTCGTTAAATTCGCTCGGCACTGCGGCTGTTCCGAGCGCTCGTTTCGTCGTTCGAGTCTCAATCCTCTTCGTTTTTTCACCCGAACGATTCTTCTATTTCCGAATTATCTGCCGCAGGGCAAAATTGGCGTTAAACCTTACGGAGCGAACGAGATACGTTATCACGGAAGAGCCCAGCGAACGAAAAATTGTATGGGGCGCTGCTCGATGGATCCGTGGATCGTTGAATGCGCGAGAAAGGTATTGTCGAGACGCGGTGAGATGACCGAAAACGACCGATTGATGACCGAATTCGATACGATTAAACGCAAGCTCGAGAGACTCGAGACCCTGATGGATGAAATGAGGCTGGCTCTGGCGAACAACAACAACGTCAATTCTTCTACCCGTTAAAATCATTTTATATGTCTCGCACGATGTATATATTTTTAAACGTCATTTATTCCATTCTCCTTCTTCTTCTTCTTACAAATGCTCGTTGTAATGCCAGTTAAATGTTTACCGTGCACCATTGAATTTAGTGAAAACTTGAAGAAGACAACGACAAATGATAATAATAATAACGCGAGGAGAGAGCGAGAGCTACCGCTTAGTTTTTTAGTTCGATCAACGAATCGTTTTTACAAATCGCACTCTTTTTCCTTCAAGTTCGTTCGTCTCGTAATAATCCATGGCTTCAACCCGATGCGTCACGCTGCAACGTCGACTTTTCCCTGCCTCGATGTCTCAGCATATCCGTATAAAATAGATTGAAATCCAATCTACAAAAAACAAAAGATACGTTCCACGATTTATTGAGTTTCAACGATTTTTCTCACCGATATTTTTAGAAACATGCCTGCACAATACGTTGAGTAATTTTTCATTGTTGTTGTCGCAACCCAAATCGCAAATACGGTCGAGAAGACGTATAAGAAGATCGGTGAATCGAGTGTCCAACGATTCGATCGTGCCCTCGAAACTCGTACCGTTCGTCTTGAGTTTTGCGTTGCCTTCTAACTGCGCGTCGAAACCCACAATAATTTGTCAATAAAATTTTATTCATTATTTTTAAATCGATTATTTCATTTTGTTTTGTACGGCGCGTTAAATGATACAATTACCATCCACTCTTTCGTTCAATTATACCTACCTCCGTTGATTCGGAATCGAAACAATTTTGACGTATCGAATAAACGTACGAATCTCTAATTACGACAATTAACAATTAAAAATTTATTATCTTTTAAGCATGCTTCGATGAAAATTTGACATTCACATCGGATCTTTCGAGTGATCTTCGACTCTTTTTCTTTTTACCATTATTTACATTCCTATTTACGGAGCAGCAAAAATTTGCAATGAAAAATAAATTCGAATCATTTTACCAACATTTTTCTCGTCATTCTTGAGGGATTTATATTTTCCGAACGATGTCCATTTCTCATTTGTATGAACTAATCAAAATAAACGCTCGTATACATGCTCACATTGTTTCAGAGATGATTCGCTATATTCTGGACAAATTTAAGAGACGAAAAATGAAGCCTGTGTGACGGATCGAGCATGACGAATTATTATCGTGCGTAAATGAAAAAATAAAGAAAAAATAATAATGACAACCATCGAAGTAACTTAATCTTCCGATAATTGTGACAAAATCGACGATGCAACAATGACTATGAACGCCTGATGGCCATCTAATGAATTTCGCAAGCCTGATTATTTCAATCGACCATTCAGATGCGTAAAGTTACAACAAAAGAAAAAATATTTCTATAGATTTTTTTGTTCCTGACATTATATACCTCAGGTTCATAGCCATCGTCTTGGTCGGTGCCGATCATCGAAGTCAATTCGGCGTCAATGAAGTAGCGGCTCATGTGCTTAACATATAATCAAAATCCCGTTGATATTTCGTTAAAACACGGACATTTTCAATTTATCATCGAAATATCTACGCGCTTCCGAATTATAATATCGACACGGAACAAATAAGTTTGTCATTGGTGAAGGAAAGAAAAAGAAAATAAATAAACTCACCTGCATAAAGTCACAAAATTCGATACAAATGGCACAGAGACCGGTTATGCATCCGAGCAAATCGGGATCGGTGAGCATGCATTCTTTCAAGTAACTGTCCTGCAGATCTTGATGTACGCTCAGTACGTCATCGACATTGCTCACCTAAAATCCCATACGTTCGTTGGGGAATCAGTTGAATTGGAAGATATTTTTGTTTAAATGGACAAAAGAAAAATGATCGAACCGCGTACTTTGCTCATTTTGTTGATAAAAGTGAGCCAATTTGGCTCTATGACCTCGACCATCATATAATATTCCAAGTGTTGAATGCAATCGAGCATACGTTGTCTGAGAGAAAAGGTTTGTCTGTACCCCATTGCGGCCTCGTGGCTGAATGTTTTCGCTATTTTATTGCTTATCCAAACCCTAAAAGAATCGATACGGAAATGAAAAGCAACGAAATGACAAGCGCAAAAGCGTTGAATTGTAATTGAATCGAGGAAAAACTTGCCTGCACAGAAGCCTCTCGACGTGTTTGCAGTATAACAAATGTCTAAACAACATTTGATAACAGGCTATTGCTTTTCTATTGATAACCAGCGATACGGGCCACTTGACGTCGTAATTGAATACGAAAGCCTCGAGGCCGGTCAACGGTTTTTCCGCTTGAAAGCAATAATCTGCAATTGAAGGACGATATTACGAAGATAATTAAATTTGCACCATCGACGATCGATAGCGAACGATTATGGAGACCGACCCTTTTCATCGCGAGTCTGAATGGATAGTATTCGAAACATCTGGAATTGCAAATCGTACGGAAGAAGTTCGGGCTTGAGATCGTCCTTGTAAGGATCCGAATCGGCTGTCGATGTACGCAGAGCCACTTCGAGAAGAGAGGCCAATCGATGGATAACTATATCGTACATGTTTTTGCTGAGCTCCGATTCGCAAAGATTTAGAAATTGAACCTGTTATTAAAATGCATTTTATATTTATCGACAAAAGTTCGAACGATAAATAGTTTAGATACGAAGGGACATTGATCAAAACGACCGACCACAAAATCGCCTTGCGCGAGAAGAAAATAATTTTTAACGCTGCGCAGACGACCCATCAGATCGTTTTCGTTTATCAAAACCTCCAGCAGAGTTCTCGCGGCTTCGGAATATGCTCTGTCGATCGCGGCAATGTATTTTTGTTCTCTGTGTTGATAGACGAGTGGCTCTTGCTTGCCCCACTGAACCGTCTTTCCTGCGTTTAAATTGCTATTCAATATTGTTTACATGTACGCGATCGTTTGAAAACTAATGGAATTACCGCATTGTCGTATGACGTTAAAGTATTTTCCAGTTCTGAGTATCGTTTGGGCGTGCTCGTTCAGAAATACCGGAATTCTCTCGGCCCTCATCGTGTAACGCTTTTCCCAATAGTCCGCGGAATAGTCCATCGGCAATTCTTCCCTCTGTATCAATTCGTTGTCCTCGACGAGAAACTGAAGAAAAATAAAGAGCTCCCGAACCGTTACAACGATATAATAACGGCGCAATAAAATAATTACCTCTTGATACGGATCGCAAATGACTCCTTTGTAGACCCACTTTTCGAGAGTTTGCATATACGGTACGCTCGCGGCCTGTATCAGGAACAAACCGAGCTCTTTGCATTTTGCATCGCCGCTCATGTCGTTGACTTGATCGTGAAGAAGACTGAGCACCTTGCCGCCTCTCGCGTTCGCCTGTTGCGCAACAAATGTATTAAACCTTCGCGGCCCATACAGCGAATCGTTGGGGTCCCTGAAAGCGTACCTTGCAAATCGTCGACGTGATTTGCGAGAGTATCGACATGGTGGCCATCGTCGGTTGTATGTAAAACCACATCTTTTGCAAATTCAGTTTGCCACGTCTGTGCTGAATCTCCAGTTGAACGACGAACGACTGCGAGATACGAATATTCTCGTTCCGATAAATATTTAAAAGAGAAAGGGGAATCTCCGATTTCGATCGTTACGCACCAAATAATCTTTCAACAAACAGCTGAGCGCGCCGCGCAGAGCGTGATTGACTTGTCCGTCATCCGGCAAAACCTTTTCCTCAACGAATCTCACGGTCATCGAATAATAGGATGCGAGCGGTAATATTTGTTGCGCCAATTGCTTGAAAGATATTCCCACATCGGCAGCGATGCCGAACGTCTTGACCTCGTAAGGCCCGGAAAGTGGCTCGGATACGATGTACGATCCGTCTGTCCCCATCAAGCAGCGCAGAAGATCCCAGAGAATAACTGTTTCTTGGGAAACCAACGGTACTACCCCTGAAGGAGTAGAAAAACATTATGTTTTTTATTTTCTTATTCTTTTGTTTTATATACAGCGTTGACCTACTCTCGTACAGGTTCACGCCGGTGTCCGCGTGAAAATCCCACGATATTCGAGGTCGCTCGATCACCCAATTGTGCTTCGTGACGTTTGGATCGTTGCCGCGTTTGCCGCTCGATCCCACGTGCTTGTTCAATTTTCTCTCACCCTCCACCGCCGCTTTAATGATGTTCTTACTAATCTGTGTAAAAAATCGTTTATCACGAATTATCCGTGGGTCTTGCGCGCATGCAAAATATAAACGGATCACCGACCAGAGGCAAATCTTCCTTCGTGATCGAAGAACTCTTGGGCGTAGCGCGAGAGGCGGAGGCTACGTTTTTTGCCAGATAATCCTTCAGAGATTTGTCCGCCGTTATGTGCTGGAGCAATTGCATAAACGAGCCCAGACCGTCGATTCTACGAACCAAATAGAAAGGAAACGTATTAAAGAGTCCGTACAGAGTTTTTACAGCTGCATAATTTTTTTTTTTCGCTCGACCATACTTCTTTGACTTGACCTCTTCGTACTTTTGCAACAGCGACTCGGGGTCGCGAGCATTTTTCACGAGATACTTGAGACAACCGAGCGTCGGTAGATTGTCCGGAGCGGCAATGCCTTTTTGTAACTTTTCGATGTTTTGTTGCTCCGGCGGAGCTGTCGAACTGGGGAAAAAAAACACATACGCGCGCTCGTACAAACATAAACAAAACGTCAGGCATTAGAGTCAACTAAATTCCACGACTCAATTGTAATACTAAACTCACCCGAGTAATTCGGTCAGCTCCACTATTAGATGATGCAATTTAAATTCGCTCATTTTTTTTATTCGGTATTTTTATTCGTGACTATAGCAAAACGTCCGATCCTTTGATGCTACCGACATGATATTTTTTCAGGTTATCGAAACTGACCGATTGCATAACCGCGGTTATTCCGTTATGTTATTCATATATTTTCGATTTATCGCAAACGTAAACGTGTGAATAACAAACGATATTTCACTGTGTAAGAATAGGGCAGAATCGTTTAAAATATTCTAAAAAGGATCATTCCCTTTTCAGTTTCAATAGAACAAAATAAAACCAATCATTTGTTTTGCCTCTTCGTTGTCCCGTCGATAAGTATGCGCCCTTTTTCACCCATCCTCCCCGCCGCGGCAATTGTTATTATTATTATTATTATTGTTGTTATTATTACTAGATCATTTGCACGCTTTTTTTCCTCCTATCTAGCTTGATTTTCATCGATGTTTCTATTTCCTTTTTTAGTTTCTAAAGCGCTTATAAAGTTCTTACAACGACTTTTCATGACACTTTTCTCTCACTTACCGCCGTCGTTTCTTTTTCGCACTTACCGTTATTCTCCATACATTATTATGTAATTTCTTCTTCGATCGGCCAAGATATATCCCGTTTATTTTTAACATCGTCCGCTTCTTCGAGACAACGTCGACGCCATTATATTCTTGTATAAACCGTTTTAATACAAGATTGCGAGTCATCAGCTAGAACAACAGAGTACTAATGAAAGATATTATTGACACGTAGTAGCGGCTCTCTGACATAGAATTTATTCTTTATCGAATATTATTACTCATCAGCACGATCAACAAAATGATCGTTTTCACGCGATCTATATTGAAAATCCATTCAAACATCATACCCCAACGTTTGAAACAACTCTGGTCAATCGAACGATTGTCCGTGTTATTATTTTCGGTGGGCAACCCTGGGGACTACAGGAAATACGATGTTCGCGATCCAACCAGCTCTTGTTGCTTGCGCGGCGCCCGTATCACTACGCGAGACAAAACTTATGCGCGGAGAGAGAAGACGCGTGTCCCGAGAAGAGAATAAGAGAGACAACTGTCGGCGACTTCCGTTATCGAAGTTACCCGACATCGTACAGAGGGCGTCCATTAGTGTCAATTGTTGATTGTTGGGTCTACGCGGAGCAAAACGAGTCTTTGCACTGCGATTCAGAGAATTTCGACAATTGTATACGTGAAAATACGAGAATTTCTTATCGGTAATCAATAGAAGCGAGCGTGTGCCCTTGCCGCATCCGTTTTCACCGTGTGAGAGTAAGTTTTTTCGATGTTTTTAGTTCTCTCTGAAATCATGAATATTTCCCAACAATAGATCCCGGCGGGCACGATTTCGCGATCGTAATCGTCATTGTTCGACGAAAAATGGCGCCACAGCCTACAAAATATATTTGTTTTTTTTTTTTTCCCCTCACATTCCGTCCTTGCCCCGATTTAACCATAATTATTTGTACAGACGTCAACATGGTTGGAACTCAACAGTTCAACCTGCGATGGAACAATCATACCAGCAATATCCTTCAGGTAAGAGTTTACTCGCTATTCCGCGACGTTTAGTGAAAATAAAACTTGCATCAATGGATTTACCGTGATTACAGGTTTTCCTGGAGCACTTGTCGTCCGAGTCGCTGGTAGACGTTACTCTGTCGTGTCAAGGCCGTTTCATCAAAGCGCACAAGATCATACTGTCCGCTTGCAGTCCCTATTTTCAGGTACGAGCCAGAGACAATTTTTAAGTTCTCTCCGCTATGTTGGAGCTTAAAGTTTTTTTTTCTTTGGTTAAGGCGGCGTCTCCTCTCGCCGAAAGTACTTGGAAATAGAAAAGCTAAAACTTGGTAATTATAAATAAATCAATTTTTGCAGGAAGTATTTACCAACCATACGGACAAACATCCGATAATCATTCTCAATGGCATCAAATATGAGGATCTTGAGTCTATGATAAAATTCATGTACAACGGCGAGATACGAGTGCAGGAAACTCAATTGGATGATTTATTGGCGGCCGCTGAAACTCTCCAGGTATATAAATTTGTCTAAAAAAAAAAAAACCTCGATGACGTACGCATTGATAAATTGTATTTTGGCAGGTAAAAGGACTCAGCAATGTGAGAAGCAAATACGAGAGGGGTGAAATAACGTCGCTGAATCCTGTTCACAAAACAACGCCGGCAAAGACCGCTGATCCGGGAGCGGCAACGGCGTCGGCACCCAAGAAGGAATTACCGCTGCACGCCATAAAGGCGGCAGTCGCACTTTTCGCACCAACCGTTACAACGACGCGAGCTCCAAATACGATAGCGAGCGCTCTCGGTATCGCGACTCCGGCGACTACGACCGGCTCTCGCGTAGCCACCTGTTCCTATCGCACTATTACCGCTGTTCCGCGAATTCCGAATGCGGCTTTTCGGGCTGCCGGTATCGTGAATCGGGCCTCGAGCAGCGTTGCTCCGGGTCTAACGATCGCCACTGTTATCCCCGTTTCGAGTTCAACGTCGATCCGCGCCCGCGTTCCTAATGTATCTCGGAGGGTGGCGCCCATCGTTCCCTCGTGCGTTACCCCGGTGGTTTCGTCGACGGCAACGTCGACGACGATGATCGACGCAACGACAGCTACAATTGTTTCCGCCATTACCATTCCAATAACAGCCGCAACAACAACCACAACGACAACGGCAACAACAGCGACGACGACGACGACGACGACGACGACGACGACGACGACGACGACGACGGCGGCTGCGGCGTTCACCAAATCTAGCACACTCGCGATCGATCCGTCGAGTATTACTTCCGGTGCTAGCGTTCGTTTTGACGATAGCGACGATAACGCGAGTAGCATTTCCGACAGAACGATTGAAAAACATTCTGACGCAAATGTCGTTGATGCGGAATCTCGAGCGTCCACCAGCGGCATCGGCGGTTTCAAGGAGACGGAAAAAATATCACCGGAGACCGAAGCACCGCGAGTGCGAAAGCGTCGAAAGATGTCACACACCGTGGTGAGTAAGCGACGATGCGATTCTTTTTGCCACGATATATTATATTTTGTTGAGATCTCTTGGATCGTTTATTGGCAGAATGAATTGGCGAGAGAAACTGTTTTTGCGAGCAACGGCACGGTACTTTTGGAACCTGACGAGGCGGTCGTTAAGAGTATGGCGAAAACAAGTAAGATTTCCTCAGAGACGCCCGCTGACTATTCCGACAATACCGGTGAGATGGAACGAGTAACAGGATCGAGCGAGGTAATTATAGTTTCTGTCATCCCGCTCGGGTTTCCCGCTACCCCGTTTAACGCGAGGGTCTGTTCGATCGTTCAGGCAAAGAAACTGCGCGTGATGCTACGAACGAAACAGCCGCAAACTTCCTTGCTGATCAAGGAGAAGGAACCAAAAAAAATTGCACGACCGCCGAACGCTTTCATGATTTTCGCTACCGAATGGAGACGAAAACTCGCAATCGAATATCCAAGTAAGCTGACTCATCGTCGCTCTCTATAGGCTGGTCAGAATTTAATAGAAATAAAACAATATAGTACTTGATTACGGACAGAGGAAACCAACACAAAGATCTCGGTGAGACTCGGTATGATGTGGAAAGGGTTAAGTATCCAGGACAAAGAGACGTTTTACAAATTGGCAAAGAAAGCTGACGAGGAACACAAACGCAAATATCCAGGTTATTTCTACAGTCCGAAAGAGGCGAGATTGAGAAAAACTTTGAAGCAAGGTCCACGGATGACCAAATGTTTGTCGCCGAATTTAAGGGTAACGTTGCGTTTTATTGATGGCGTATTGTCATCCATAACGATGTTACGAAATATTCTCCTCCGACAAGCAGGATTCGGAGCCTCAACGTGTCGTTAAATTTTACGTTAACGGCGAAGAGCGACAAGCCGACTATTATACCGACACCGATAGTTCGGAGTACGACGAGGACGATGACGAGGATGAGGACGAGCAGGATCAACCGTACCAGAGTGACGTCGATGTGGATCATTATTCGGAAAACGAGGATGATTCCGATGAGAATTCTCACGAGAGCGCTGAACGCGCGGACAACGTATCGTTCGACAAGCCCAGCTCATTCGCAACAACTTAAACAGTGAGATTTCAATCATTCAGGTGATTTTATTTATTTATATTCTTGCATACGAATGGACGATTTCCCATACTCACGTATCATGTATTATTATTTCGAGACGTTGGAAAAAAAATCCCATCACATTTCGACGAACATAATTCCTTTTTTATTTTCAGAATTATCATGTTCATTGCTTCAATGACAGTATTAACGACACACAAAACAAAAAACTTATATTCTATATCAGGAGAGCGAATAAAGATCTATATATAAAATTTACAATTGGTGCAACACCACATTTTTCATTTCATTCACTTTTTTTTGTCCCTTCGATAACGCTATACCGTATTGGATACGTGCCTGATTCGATGGGTTAGAGAAAATGTACTCAATTAGCGATACCCAAAGATGGATTAGAAAGACCAATATTGAGCTACGAGGATCAGACTTGAATAATATATTCTATCCACAGCCTTATTGGTTTAATAAACGAAAAACTTTTGATACTTTTCATGTTCTTTAATCTTGTATGTCGAAACCAGAATGCGTCGTTCCCGACGTATTCTACGTTTGGTGAATCAACGTTTCCGCTCACAATACTTGATCGGATAATCCGACGAATAAAATAATAATAATAGTGATATAAAATTGATGAGGTTCGTACGAATGTAGAATTATGTCTATATGGATAACTACAATATCGTATCGAACACTGAAATTATACACATTTTCTGATCTCCCGAATGAATTTCAAGTACTATTATTGATGAGTTTCACATACCTGTTTGTGTCAGGTATCTATAAACTGTACCGTTAAAAGAATGGTTGAATAATGTGTATTTACATAAAAACTTTGGTAACGTGATGAGTACGGTTAAAAAGCTTTGAATGCTACAAAAGCGTCGACGTTTTTATAAATCCTAAAATACACATTATTTTCAGAAATTGGACCAATAGCAAAAGAAATTGAATCGACCTTTGCGATCATTGAAATTGATGCGTTGAAATCAATGTTATTTCCTTTGAATGATCAAATATATACAGTGTGTTCATTCACATTCAATATGTTATCCGCGAGCATCATCGTTCCTATTCTGCAACTTTTTATCACCATTTTTATATGACAATCACACCTCTATTACCTGGTGATAGAAGTTACGGAATAGAGCCACATCATATATTCTATTTATCCATCCGATATCTCGTTGAGTCAACGAAATATTTTTCAAGTCAACTGTACACATGTGCAGTCATTATTATTGTACGGTTGTATTCAGAAAAGAAATGATTCAATTCAACGATTAATCAGGCACACTCACATTCGCTGTAATAAGTAATAATACGGACCATTGGTTTTTTTTTTTCGAACCGCAGGTATGTTTAAATGTGTTTATCGCACAAATTGCACATTGGAGATCGGATGTATTTTGTTTCTGCATAAAAATACATGCATGGAGAGTCGTGGCTATTTGGCGGTCTTGCCAGCAGAATTTGTCGCGCGGTATATCGTGCAAAAAACCGAGATTGTGCGTATAGTTATAGTTATATATATATATATTAGAGCGGGCGGGATCGAGCGGCTTAGTATATATATATATATATATATATATATATATATATATATATATATATATATATATATATATATATTAGAGCGGGCGGGATCGAGCGGCTTAGTATATATATATATATATATTCCCACCACATAATATCTACATTATACACTAAATAATCTTTAAATAGCCATACGTGCGTAGATTTCTATAATACGAAAAACATAAATCAATCAATTCAAACTTTTGCATATTTCTCTCTAAAGAAAATCTTTCTCATGGAAGAACAGAAATAAATCGTTGACTCAAATAAGAATTACGGATTTACACTAAAAAAGTTTGAACAAGATGGAAACTACACGATTTACGCCCATGTGACTAGACACCCTTTCAAGTTGTACCGCAAAGTCGTTTCTTGGCGAGTAGATTGGAAAATAAATAAAAATAAAAAAAATAACGTTGTCACAATGGTGTACAGAAATTCGAAGAATAATTTTGTCATCACCCCCCTAAACTAATATGCATATTACATCAACGAGATTGCGCGTTGGTTTAATTTTTTCTTCTCTCAATGGCTCTCACCGTTTGTTAAATATAACTTCGCCCTCAATTCCACAAATTCATTTGCTTTTCATTAAAATACCTAATTAATTAGCTTATTTGGTACAGGTAAATACAGAGCTATCTACCAACGACTCGGTTATAATTTGTTACAGGTACTAGTTGAGTGCATACGTGAACATTGGAAACGCGAGTTTATGTGGGAGAACGGTTTTTTTACACGGACTCTTTGGTGCGACGAGTTTGACTCGCGGGATATTTACACCGTTATCTGTGGTTTGTACTCCTTGCTAACTACATAAAATTTGTGTTTTTTGCCAAAGAGACCCCATATTACAGCGAGATTTTCGATAATAAGATTGAACGGTATCGTCGCGAGTGCGCCACATATGCACAGTACATAACGTCCAAATCCAAAACGATAGAGCGAGAATGATTTAACAACTCCGAAAATATACATGTAAATACTGACTGCACCGATGAAAGCGCACAAAAAGTCGATTAAAAGTGGACACGTGATGGGACAAAGACTGGCAAGAATAATGTTTGACGTTGAGAGGGGCAAAGTGACCCACGAGTAACACGACGCGGCTAGAAATAATTTCTTCTTAACGGGAATTGCTTTGGAATGAACGACCAACAAGATTCCTTGAAGCCATCGCTTTCGTTGTTGCACAAAGTCCCACAGTGTGAATGGCGATTTTTCCCACATTTCGCCGTCGATGAAATTGAACGTGTAGCCCTGAGCGAAAGCTTTCATGGCGAAGAAACAATCCTCGGCTACCGAGCCGTCCAATCCGTTGTCAAAAGACACGTTTCTCTCGGCCGCCATCTGCGTGACACCGACCGATCAAATAATATATATGCAGAGCCAGGAGGAGAAGAAGATATTGTATAATTTGAATAACGGCCGTGCAAAGCATTCGCAATGCGATAATATTATTATCCGAAATATTGTTGTATAATTGTATGAGATCTATCGTATTCGCGTATCGGAAGAACTCTGCCGTTCAACGGCTCCTTGAAAAAACAAAAAAAATGAATTTATATACGTCACGTACCTGAGAGACGACGAACGATCCTTTCATACTGAAGAGCGGCTTGTGAAACATTGTAAACTGTAATCTAAGCTTTCCCATATCGTCAGCCACTCGAAAGCTATCGGCCAGTGTCGTTATCCAATTGACGACATCCTCGTTCGCGTACGTTATCAATCCCTGGCCAAACTGATGCTTTCCGTCGAGAACGAAATTTAGTATACCCCGTATGGAATTATCGGTGAGCAACGTTTCCTCGTCGAGATGCACTATCCAATCGTGATCGGCCAATTCGTTGACAGAGTTTTCCAAACAATATTGCAAAGCTCGAGCCTTGAAGAGCGCACCGGTGCTCGTTCGGTACGAGGACGGTACGACGACCTCCCGAATTCGGCGATGCGACGCGATACCCACCGGTTTGTCGCTCACAACTTCGATCTGGAAATTCTCCAAGCCAGCTTCCGCGCATTTGTTCAAGTTTCTCGCAACGTTGCTCTTTACCAATTGCGGATAATCGCCCCGAGTTACGACTCTCACGCAGATGAACGGTGCTAGCAGCGGCGATCCCTTTAGCTCGACTTTGTCGGGAAAGGCGTTATACGTCGTGAGTCCAACAAAATTAAAGACAACTTGAGGAAACGACAGAAAAGTAAGCAATCGCAGTAGATAGAGAGTCGCCGCTCCGATATATCCGTATCTCCTCCACGGGTCGACCTCCCTCTTTGGTTCGGAATCCCATCGAAACACACCGGTCGCGTATTCGAATATCAGCACGACGAAACCCAACAAGCAACAGTGCAACGTATGCTTCGTTACGCTGTTCGGCATTATACCTGAAAAATAAAACGATCAATTTGTAGGGTAAATTTGTTATACGACGAAAGTGACGGAGCTGGCGTCGCTCCAAAAACGGGGAAATACAATTGGCTAATTTATTTGTTTTCGAACCTAATTTCTTCCGA
Source organism: Oxytorus armatus (assembly GCA_958009045.1). Taxonomy (NCBI): domain Eukaryota; kingdom Metazoa; phylum Arthropoda; class Insecta; order Hymenoptera; family Ichneumonidae; genus Oxytorus; species Oxytorus armatus. The sequence goes on along the minus strand of OY253745.1, from coordinate 38,996,181 downwards.
GAAAGCTGTTTTATTATTTCTCTGCGGGCAGTGTCGGTGGATAGATATATTTGCGCATTTGTGTACTATCATTGCTATTGAATTATAATAATGCAGGAGTAGGTTACGTGATACGGAGGAATTCATGGTAGATAAATAAACAACGAATAGTCGCCAAGGCCGTGTACCGAAATTACATAATTTGATTATTCGTTGAATGCAAGGTAAGCCTAAAGGATCGAAGGAACGAGCGATTACGATTGAGTGACGAAGATAAAATGCTGCATACGTTTTTCGATGGTTCTTGCTATTAAACTATGATCCCGAATCACCGGACGATCATCACGCGATCCGAGAGTCGCTCATATACTTCGTCGTAACGGTGACAAAAAGTTGAAATGTTTTATTTCTAATACGAAAAAAATATTTCCATAAATTGTTTTATCCTACTTGACGGTCAAAATGAAAATATAAAAGAAAACAAACGCACGACGCCGATGCTGCACACACGGAATGACATATTATCCGCCCAGTGGCGTACCTAGAATTTTGCCGCCCGGGGCGGTCTCCAATTTTATAAATTAATAAACATAAATAGATAGATAAATAAATAGATAAATTGGATGCCATATTTAAATTAGGCAGTAATAAAGGAGGCCGCACAAGTTGATATACCTATAAATGCAACTTTTATAAAAATACATGATACTTTTTTAAAGGCCACAAGAAACTTACGGAGGTAGCAAGCTCCCCACCTATGAGACAAAACATATACCTAATTTAGAAAAAAAAATTTCCATTAACTACTTTTCACCTTATCTTTATAAATAAATAATTTTATTTATTTCGAATAAAGAAACAAATTGTACACATATGTGTATGTAAACATATTTATATATTTACTCTTCTAACTTTCATAGTAGAAAAATCGTGTATAACGCTCAAGAAACGAACAAGAAATTACAAATAATATAAATTTTGAATTTATATTATTTCTAATTTCTTGTTCTATGGACAATATTGCAAGATTTTGTAGTCTTACATTACTCATTGTGGAACGAAGATAATTTTTTATCAACTTCAATTTGAAGAAGCTCCTTTCGCAACTAGCGATACTGATAGCAATTGTTAAAAAAATTCTTAGCAAAATTACAATGTTGGGTACAGAATTTTCCAATCTATACTGTTGAATAAATTTTAGCGGATCAAGAAGGCCTTCCCCCCGTTTTTCCAACGTTTTGCCTCTTCTTGTAGTGCAGGTACAGCCATAAAAACCTGGATCCTTTTTCTTTCAATATGGAACTGTTCTTTATCAGTGTGAAAAAAGTCAATTATTTGATATTCAAATTCTTCATTTGTTAGGTTACATGGTATTATAGACGAATATTTTCTTGCAAGGACATGCAACTGATCAAAGCGTCCTTTTATTTCCATTATAATTCTATCCATAGATAAAAACATTTCTCTTCGTGCTCCTTGTTCCAAGGATAGTCCCACGTCTCGTGAATTTTCTCCGCTCATATTTTTTCTCCTTCTAACTCGACGTTCAGTCGATATCTCCAACTCTTCGCAAATTGTTTTGGCTGCTATAACAGCGTTTTGTACGAGCGCATCTCTTTGTTCCAAGAAATGGGTTTGCAAAGAATTCAGTTTTATATGGCAATTATGAACATTTAACCCTTTCATTTGCAGGTATTTTTGCGCGTCATTAATATCGAAAAGGACGGGTTCCCATAAATTGAGATAACATAGAAAAGAAAAAGATTGCATTGAATTGAGTAATATTCGAGCATCTGATCTCGTTTTACTATTTTCTTCTTTAGATGTCAATTTTTCCGTGTACCAGCAGCGACTGCCACGCGTTACTTGCATTTAGTCGAATCAAAAGATAGCTGACATTATAAAATTCATCCACCGCACTATGCTTGCTTATACACATGTTGGTGCTACAGAGTTAGTCGAAGATTTCGCTTCAGCTTCAATGCCCATGATTTTAAGTGGTGATTTTAATATAAATTTTGTATAATTTAAAAAAAACGTTGTTTCTTACAACTAAAACTAAATATAAAAAATGCCGCCCCAAAATATGTGCCGCCCGGTGCGGACCGCACCCACCGCTCCCCCCTAGGTACGCTACTGTATCCGCCATAAACGTAACGCGCGTAGGGTTTAGGGCGGTTGTGCCGCGACCAAAGCCACCACCAATGTGTATATAATAGCCAAACCACCAATGTTTATATAATATACTAGAGCTCCATTGAAAAAGCGCGCGCGTGATATAATCGGTCGTCGCGTTCGCGATAAAAAAAAACAATTGATAAGCATCGTACTCTGCACAATTTTTATTTCATAGATATGGATAACCAAATTGTATTACAGCTCGTTGTATTAAAATGATTTATGTATATACCGTATCGAAAATGTTGCATCCACGAAGGCGTAACAATGTCATTTTTGAAAAATAAATAGCGATAAGCACAATGTGCAAGAAGGTATCGTCCCGCACCGTGCGTCAAATATATTCCTATTTCGTATTCCCAAACGAAAGTCCGTTGTCGAAAATGTGTCAGCGAGTATCGAATATGTAATAACTGGAAGAATAAACAACTTGCCGCATACTTTTGGAAAAAGCCATTGACGGCGCGTTGAATCAACATAATTTATACGATTCAGCTGGTTAACAGAGCCACGTCATTGGGTGGCCAAACTTTGCACAAAGCCCGACCGCGCAATAGTCCCTGTGGAACTGCTCCGTAAATCCTCGAGTCGGCCGAATTGGAACTGTTGTCACCCTCGAGCCAAACATGTCCGGCCGGTACCTGTACATTTTTTTTTACAACACTCGCTCGCTCGACGCACATAATGATGGAGGATATGGAATAAACTCACGACGTATGTTGTAAAACCATAACGAACTTTGTCGCCCGGTAGTGCGGTTATTCTTTTACATATGTGCTGTCGAGGATTCGAGGGACATTTTGCTATTATTATATCGCCTTTGTGGAGATTTTGAAGTCTCGGTGAGAGATGCTCCGTGAATAGGATATCGTTACTAAATATCGTCGGTTCCATGGACGGTCCGGTACACTAGAAACGGTACAAAAAACTGATAATACAATGATACACAACTAATTCGAGTTTTATCGCGCGAGCCGTTTGATCAACGGAGCGATAACAAAAAAATATCGACTTTTACTTCCAACAGGTTCGAGCCAACGGTCGCCGGATGGCGCTTAATGTAAACGGCCCCCCGCGCGTCAAACGTCAAAAAACTTACGTTCGCGATAACCTCAAACTCAAAATAACGCCAGACACGAAAAGTGTTTGATCGATATAAATTCTCGCTCTTGAGGTCTCGAGGAGAATATTACAACAACGTTCTTACCACGACAAAATCGCCTATGTATTCTAGCGCACAGTGTGTGACGCATCCGTATTGTACGACGGTGGCCAGAGCACCGAAAAACTTAATTCCCAACTTGTTAAACATGTTCACGAAACCTCAACCGTTGACGCGTTATCGAACGCGTTAATTTTTTTCATTATATATAACAATAATATATGCGTGCGATTGAAAAATCTGTACGGCGTTGTTGAAACGTACAACGTATAGATTTGTTTTTTTTTTTAATAGCTCCGAAAATAAAAGAGCAATCTCCGAGCCTTGTGTGATGCGCGCGCGAGTCAGCGCGGGTCTCGCGCGTTTCTCTCAGTTTCTCTCGCCCGGTGAGTCTCTAAATTTTTAAGATCCCCAGTTGATAAACCAGTGTGCCTCGAGCCGACGACGCGCGACCGAGCAGAGTCGAAGAGGAAGAAACTAAATTGGTCGTCGATGAGTTTTTTTTACATTACGGGTTACAGGGGACTAAATTGTAGCGGAGAGAGACGAGAATTTTTCCGAAATTTTTCATCGTTCTTCGGTGATGACGATGCATCCGATGCATCATCGTTCGCGTTTCCAACTACGAACGCCGTTGTGCGACTACGATACGCGCTACTACGAGTTCGCAACTGAGTAAAAATATCTCCGAAAACAATTCTTACGGATATCGGTTATCTTTTTTTCGCGTGTGTCGAACAAAAAATATATATATATCTTAAGTGGATACGCGCGCGCGTGTGAAATGCTCATAATTAGTTTGGGGACACATTTTTTTCGCAATCTCGAGGTTTGACGAAGATCGAAAAAAAATTATACGTCGGAAGAGAGAAGGACAAAAAAAAAGTGACATATCGGTAGTGCGTGATATCGAAAGAGGTAAGGAATAATGACGCGACGCGCCTCGTCTCAGAACCGAAGATTACACCAAATTTTTTCCCCTCCCATGGCCCCAAACGACGTTGTTTCATTTATTTATTTATCCATTTTTTTTTCATTATATTTTTAATCGCGCGACAAGTTCGAAATACCCAAGGATAATTTTTTTTTCTTTCATCCACGATTCACGCACCACGTGCGTGACTCATTGGAATATCCAAAGGGCTCCAAAAGAGATTAGGAATACGAGATTATTAATACGATAATATCCTGCGTCTCGGTTAATAGAACTTTGTTCTCCCATCAAACTTTCGTCATAGTCCGTTGGTCCATGAAAGGACAAGTTCAAACACAGACGGAGCATTCTTTTGAACAAGTAAATTTCTTCCGTCGACTGCGTTCTCTCTACTTCGTCGACGCGCACACATTTATTGCCCGTAATAGTGTGAATTTAATTTGTATTCATTGGATTTATTGGTAGATCGTTGCAACCGAGACTCGAGAAACTGAAACTAAAAAGCAAAGCGATTCCACTTTGCTGGCGCGCATTATTTTCCGTTGCACGAACAAAAGTACGTTGAAAAGAATGAAAAGTTTAACGTACGGGCTCCCGGTTGGGACAAAAACTTTGTGCCAAAATTCTATCGAATCCTTCTATTTTTGTCTTTAAAAAAATTCATAATATCGCAAAGTTTAATCTGCTCGATCGATGATTCTTTCAAAAGATTACCTCTGTTGCTCTCTTAACTCCGACCGTGGACCTTTTAACAACAAATTTTGTCCGATAAAGGCCTTTGAGATTTTGCGCGCGTTCATTAATAATCTTTGCGATTGATAATTAAATATAATTTACATTACCTTAGCGGAGAAAAGGCGGCGGCTGCTCGTTTATAAAACGACTAATAGTCACGCCGTAATGTTCCGTGAGAAAACGATGGATAACACGAATTTCAAGGATTTTTTTCCTCTCGTACGAAACTTAATCGTGCCGCACGAAATCGAAAGTCCGCGATACTCACGAGTATAGTGTGACGCGTTTTATTTTTTTATGTTCGTAACAAAGATAATGAAACACTCGGGGATCCGAGATATCGCGTTTCACGCTCGGTAATAGATATTCAATTAGATTGGTTTTGATCGCGCATTTATGCCACTTATCGCGAGTCTCGTATCGAGAACCGGCTTACATCGTCGTTCGGAATTAAGCAGATCGATCGTCTTGGGTAATAATGAGGAGAACGGAGATGCCAGTTTGCTCGCCTATGCAATATTTGTTTCGAGATAAGGAGACTATTAAACAATCGCATTCGGATAAAATTGCTGATAAAGGCATGGCTGAAACTCAATCGGATATGGTTTTTTTTGTTTTGTTTTTTTTTTCTTTTTTTTTCTTGTTTCGTCATTTCAGTAAGAGCCTCCTTGGAATTGTAGTAACATTTAACTATAGGCAACTCGTAAATATTATTTAATAATAGTATTATATGAAAATGATGTTGACGAAGATTCGGTTGTATTGAATTTTTTACAGATATATCGGGACTATGGGGCGTTATACGGGGAAAAAATGCCGCCTATTAACGATGCTGTGGTTAACAGCATTCTTCTTTCTGGTGGAAATAATAGTCGGTTATGTAACAAACTCCATGGCACTCATAGCCGACAGTTTTCACATGCTGTCCGATGTCGCGGCTTTGGTTGTTGCCTTTCTGTCCGTAAAGGTGAGTCGATTACGAACTACAGACTTTGACAACTAGCCTTTTGTACAAGAGTAGAAATATAAAAATAATAGAAGAAAAATTATATCTCTCGTCGTCGTCGTCGTCGTCGTCGCCGCGATCTAGATGCCATCGGGAGCAGATAACTCGTCGGCAATCCGAGTTCTATTAATTTTTATCTCTATATCGTTATCCGAAATCGATTACGATCGGATATTTTTCGAACGAAAATTAACAAGAATTATAACTAGTTAATTTTTAGTAGAATATTCAAAGTTATTGCCAAATATTTTTAACAAAGTGGTTATAAAATTTCTTTCAGATGTCCCCAAAAAAATGGTCGAAAAATACTTTTGGTTGGGCCAGAGCCGAGGTTCTGGGTGCATTGGTCAATGCGGTCTTTCTCGTGGCTCTGTGCTTTAGCATAACCGTGGAAGCTTGCAAGAGGTTTATCGAGGTCGAAGAAATTCACGAAGCCAAGCTGCTGGTTGCCGTCGGTGTGCTGGGCTTGCTCGTCAACGTCATTGGTCTCTGCCTCTTTCACGGTAATTAATAATCGCAATTGGAATTGTCAATTTATCGCGCGATTACCGACCCGGACATTGAGCGTTTGCCGATATATGTATGCATATAGGTAAGACGAAACCCGAGATAACGCCGAGACTCGAACAAGTTGAACTTTTACAACCATCGTTCACCCCCTCGGTCCTTCCCACGACGTCCCACGTAGGTTAGTTCGTTCAAATCGGTATTATCCAATCGCGCGGTTGCATTTTTCTTTGTACGTTTGTTTTTTTCTTCTTCGAGGAACGAATACGAGATATAAAAATATGTAAATTTTTCATTTCGATGAAATGTCACGACACGGTATCCGTTGTATCCGAGATACAACGAACAATGAATATTGGTTCCCAATCTGATTTTGAGCAACACCGTGGATATCAAATTTCGGTAAAATCTTTCTGAATATCGCTGAGTGTCAATATTCATGTATAACCAACCAATCTCCGAAACAATTAACTTTACGAAAAAAATGTAAATGAAAAATTTCTTGGAAATTTGATTTCCTACAAAAAAGGTCCTATCGACCCAATTGCTTAGATTAATATTTCTTGAGATATTGAACTTTAACTTATGAGTAGTATAAAATTTATAAAATATGAAATATTAAGTAATGAAAAAAATAAAAAATAAAAACAGTTCAATATCTCAAGAAATATTAATCCAAGCAATTGCGTCGATAGGACCTTTTTTATAGGAAATTAAATTTCCACCAAATTTTTCGTTTACATTTTTTTCGTAAAGTTAATTGTTTCGGAGATAACAGCGAAAAAACGAGAATTTTGGGTAAAAATCAACTTCAGTGACCCGTACCAACTCACCAGTACAATTTACACTTTCGTTTTATTCCGAGTAAATCGAACAATATGATAGCATAAGATGCGGCTGAGTCATAGAAATTTGAAAAAAAAAAAAAAAAAAAAAAAAAAAAATCGATCTCCGTGTATTTTATTTCTTTTTCGACATATCCAACAAAATTTCGAGTGGGGACTCCAAAAAAAAATAGTCGAAAAAAAAATCGCCCTAATATATATATGCGCCTTTGTTTAAAAGAGCGGAGAAATAATTTGTAGTGACCGAAACGGAATTTCACAGAACACGGTAGCGCTCACGGACATTCGCACGGTATATCACGCAGTCATAACAGATTGAGCACTCTGGTGGGTACCGACGACAACGAGAACGACGAGGCGTACCGGCCGTCACCGCCCACCGCACCGGTCAAGAGAGCCCACGGACACAGTCACGACGCCAGTCAGATGAACATGCGAGGCGTTTTTCTTCATGTTCTTTCCGACGCATTGGGTTCCGTGATCGTAATTGTCTCGGCTCTGATCGTATGGCTCACCAAATGGGAGTACAGGTATAACAATAAGAATTGACGATTTATTATAATAATAGCACATCAATAATAACGTATTTGGTCGTTTAATTGCTCTCTCGATGTCACAGATTTTATATAGATCCGGCGCTTTCGCTCCTTCTCGTGCTACTCATCCTTCGTTCGGTATGGCCGTTGTTGCAAGAATCGGCGCTGATTCTCTTGCAAACGGTACCGACGCACATACAGGTACGCGAACTATATCTTTTTTCTTTCATCTCATCGCTATTCGTTGAATATAATAAAATACAGTTTGAAACACTCGCCCGAATTTTGCCCGATAAGGTTGATGCGATACAGCAGCGACTCCTCGAGAACGTTGACGGAGTCTTGGCCGTTCACGAGTTTCACGTTTGGCAATTGGCCGGTGATCGTATAATCGCTTCCGCGCACATACGTTGTCGGAATCTTTCGGAATACATGAAGATAGCGGAACAGGTTAAAGAATTTTTTCACAACGAGGGCATCCATTCGACCACGATTCAGCCGGAATTCATAGAAGCGAGTACTCGTTTATTCATCCCTGTTAAAAAACAAAAAATCCCTCGATAATGAATCAACAACGATTATTTAATTTCAGTATCACTCGAACAGCGAGGTTAAAGAAACACCGACGGAAGATTGCGTTCTCGATTGTCCAAAGACCGACAAACCTTGCAACCAAGCGACCTGTTGCGGACCCTCGAAACAGGTAAGTAATATCGTCCCTTCCGATGAAATTCCACTCCTCATATCCCCGGTCCTGTGTCTCGAGACAGTATTATCTCAAGAGAACGTCCGATAGTCCAACGACAACCTCGTCACCCAAACCCCGATGTCTCGGACGTTGTCTGGAAGGAATCAAATCGGAATCGAGTACGGTAATAGGTAATAAAAATAATTCAATGGATTCCGTATTTATTCAACGAACGAACATCTTTTTCCTCCCTTCGAATTTCATTATTCAAGGCGCATCGATATTTTTCTTCGTTCGACGTTCGATAGAACAGAAAAATCTTATTTTTAACGGGTCGAACATTTTCTAATTAAATTCATCACAAATTAAAAAATGCTTCTCTCACCCGCAATATTTTTTTGTAATATACGTGATAATTCGATCGAAAATTCGTCGAAATGGTTTTCAATTCGACGATTATTCTAAACATATGACCCGAGGTACGTACGCGCGCGTGCTCTTTAAATATAGAATATTTAACGATAATTCAGGGCCGTGAAACTCCATCGCCGGGCGAAACACCGTACATGTGTCGACAGCGAAACAGCCTAGCGCGCTCGACCGGTTCAATGGCGGAGACGGATCAGCAGGAGGTGAACGAGATGGAGCGTGGTCACCTGCTTTCACCGCCCGTCTCTCATCATTCCATCCAACTGCCACATCCTCACGCCGGCATCCCTACGGTTTAAAAAATCATCTCCGGTCGAGAGAAATGGAGAAACGAGAAGATATACCCGTGACGAGGACCGAGAGAGATTAAATTGCCTACCTCTGTACCCGAATATTAACGCGACACTCGTCACCGCATCATTTTATTGTAATAAAATGCAATAAATTAACGTAACCGTCGGCTCATCTCGCGCTGCTCGTGCGCGATTTAACGGGCGAGTTTTCATTCGTTTCCGTAACGTCATTGGACAAAGGACTCGACAATATTCCGTCACTTTTTGCGCGGGAATGTATTCGTCGAGGGAATATCGATTGTATCAGCAAATTTTGTTCGCAACGCGAATCGCCCGACGGAGACTCGCGAGCAGTCCGAAACTCTAACCGCCGAAGGCATATTATTAATCAGACTCTTTTCTTTTTTTTCACATCTTTTCAAAATTGGCACAATTAAGGTATTCCGACGGCTCGGTTTTCTGGTCTTTAATTAAATGATACATTTTTTTTTTCGCCTATCGCACTTTTTGTTATTATTCTATTTCGCGCTGTGAAGATTGTAAACTGCATTATCGCCGACTGCCAGAAAGAAAAATGAAGTTGTGTCATAAAAAAAAAAAAAAAAAAAAAAAAAAAAAAATAATCGAATGGAAAGGGAATTGATAGGGAATACCTTAAAATAAAAATCATTAAAGATCGCTACTTCCGAGACAGGTTTTTAAAATTGACCGCGTGGCGCATAAAATTTACTTAATTTGCCCGATCAGTCGTTGGTGCCGAGATGGCTCGGCGCGGACGTAATTATAAGAGCGACGGAGCAGAACTTCCTTTTCCGAGGAAAGTTTTATCTTCGCTCCTTTTGTCACGAAACATTCAACGAGGGTTCGTCAAGAAATTTATAAGCATTGTTTTCTCCAGTTAGTTATAAAACTTTTTTTTTTAATCACTACGTATGCTTAACCACGACGGAGGCAATGTTTTTTGGCAACGAACCAACAAAATAACCGGCAATAGTCAAGTGTTAACTCGGAAAGCCCAGGTTTTTGAACGACATTTTGAGATATATATATATACGCCCACGCGTATACGCGTACTTTTACGTAAAACCGTCGTATCGCACAGAATTTTGTTTAATATTCTCTCGAGGTAATTCGGCAAAAAGGATTTACGTCTGGATTCAAGTATTATACGCGTATTAATCTAAATATTGTACCCGTTCGCGACCACGCGCAATCGCGTAAATGTCGAGCGAACGGCGATAGTTCGTAATAATTAATTTGTCAAAACGAAAAACTCGCACGTAGAATGCTCGAAAGTGGCGCTCTATCGTCGAAACAGAGGATAAAAAGAAAAAATCGACAATTGTACAAATCGCTAATTCTTAATACGAACGATTGTTTGTACATTTATCATATTTATGGTAAGATTTTTTTCACGACTATTACGACGACGGGATGCATAGTTAACAATAAATCTTCCTCGCTGTCTCGTACGACGAATTTTTGTCATTGATTGACAAAACGATCGTCACGACGCGTTTGAGATCGACACAGAGTCGTAATCGGCTGTATCTCGTCGTAGCCAGATGGGACGGCGCGCCGTTGATCGATCGTTATCGGCCGGCTATGAAATTTCTATTACGATTGACAATTGTTATTGTGATTTTGTTATTTTTAATACGACAGAACGAGCGACTCTATTAATAATTCTTAAGATAGCGATGTCCAGTATTTGCATCGAGTACGTGGGTTTCCGAGCTATCGAAGTCACTGCTAAACGATACTTGGGGTAAAAAAAAGCACAATGAACGATCGAACCAACGACGAGTTGAGAAAAAAAAAGTCTGTTCGAATTTCTCGAAAAAAATGACAAGCTACCAAAATATGTAATATCTCGGCATTATCTCTGTTGGAAATGAATTTTCGTTCGACGCGTAACGTTAAAATTATTACCGTTCATTTACAGCGTGTTTATCCCAAAAGAACAAATATGTTATAAAATAATTCGTTACAATGTTGCTCTTCTTTTTATATTTTTAACGCGCGCCCGAAGCTTTTCTAGCCGGCCGACGCTACATTTATCGGTAGTATCGTTACGAAACCGAGAGGTTTATAAAATAAAAATTGAAGAAAATAAAATGATATGAAAATAAAGAAAAAAAATTAATAAAAATGAGCGCGCAACGCTCGACGAAATTGAGAAGCGACTATCGTGCCTCGAAAGAGGGCGATGCCGGGACTGTTTTTCGTTAAATGTTCCCCGCGTTTCGAACGGCCGGTCTCGAAACGTGAAAACTATGCGAGTCTCTCCCGCGTCTAAAAGGCTCGTTGAGTGACAGTTCGAAAGACGTAGATAGCAATCACTGGGACGAATTATTCATAATATTTTGTATAAATTTTTAAGGTGTCGAAGGAACAAACGTATTAATTGTAAGATAGTATAACGATAATTAATCGCGTATACCTCTACCTCCCGTGAGAAAAAATAATATCGCGTAAACTCGATTAGCAATAACTGCCACACGGAAAAAAAAAAATGGAAAACTCTTTTACAATTGACGAAATGGCCGTACTCCGGAGGACGATGGCCCGCGAGGACATCGCTCGGGATCGTCCAGCCGTTTAGCCGAATATAAAAAGAGAAATTTAATAAATTGTATCGCGATAAGAGATACGCGAGAAGCGCATCAACGCGTTACGAATCAATATGGATTATTACGACGTACAGTGCATTCTATATTTGTACAATTTTTTGCGTCGTCGCGCCATGGCGTGGTTTCTTATAACGGAGCGTATCGCGAGAAATAATCGATCACGTTGATTCATCGATCGATCCCGTCGGGTTGACGCGTGTCTCCGTTTGTTTCCATTTTATAGTAACGAAAAAAAGAAGAAATTCGCTCGTTCGAAGCGTCGGACGAAACGCGTGTAAATAAGATAGAAAATATTTATAAGCCAATGTTACATGAAATATGTGGAGAAATATAAATTTTATCCATCGGATTTTTCGTCCGGATGCTCTGTGTAATATGTATATTTACTATTATTATTATTATTATTATTATTATTATTATTATAATATGCATACATTCGTTGAATACGTGCTCGATAAATGTAGATGACGAATCGTCATCGGGTGAAAGCGACGAGTGTATCGATTGAAAATCGATGATTCGTCGAGTATTTTAAATTCGACATTGATTCGTGCAATATCGAGACGAGACTCTCGGTAACGTGACGCTTGTTCACCGCGAGACTCCCGTTTGTTGCGTTATCCAGGTACGGTAGTTCGGTACGTTGACGTAAACACCGGGGACACCGGTACCGGCGCACCCGATGCCCCACGCGACCAATCCGATTACCTGCCACTGGCCGGTGTTCGATTGACAGACGAGAGGTGCACCTCCGTCTCCCTGTTTACACGCAATATTGCAATTTTATTTATATTTCGAACCCGAAGAGAAAAATAAAAATAAATAGAAAGATTACCGTGCAGGCGTCTTTGCCCGGTTCGCCGCCGGCACATACGAAACTCGGTCTGTCGAGAGTGAAAAATTGTCCGAGTCTCGTGGCGCGAAGCCGCGTTTCGCAATTAGCTTGATCGACTATGGGTACGTCGACCTCTTTCATTACGCCCTGATAAGTACCATTTGGCCCGAACGCATTTTTCCCCCAACCGGAAACCCAACACCTGAAATACGTCATTCGTAATTGCGCTATCAATTTTTTGTATTTTTTATCATTTTCATTGCGATACGTGTATATTGTTGTAATCGTGCGAAACGAGCCAAAGAAAAAATCTTTTGCCTCGGGTAATAATAATGATAATAGAGAAACGTACCTCGTTCCCGCAGCGGGTACGGCCGTCCCGAGGCAAGCGGCATTTATGTTCGGGCTCGAGGATATCGGTACGCTCGTCGCCAATCTTATGATCGCGAGATCGTTCCGAAGATTTACACCGTTGAAACTCGGATGAGTTATCACCTGAGCGGGAGTATAATCTCGATACGGATTCGGTTCGACGGTACTTTGACCGTCCCACTCGCCGAGTCTGACTATGAAATTCCTATTCCTATTGGTACGGGCCGAAAAAACACGAGTTTCCTTAAATTATTCCATCCAATGTGATTTATTTAAAAAAATATTGGTTGAAAAATGTAAAAATTTAGCGTCAGTCGGACGAATAGGAATTCGTTTACTCACGGATACGGTGCGATCTTGTGAGCCGCCGTCAAGACGTAATTAGAATTGAGTAAAACACCGGAGCCGATGTAAACATTGGCCGGGGTGAGGAGAGCGGCTTGCCACGGATACGCTCCGTATCTCGACGTACCCATTGGCTGCGGGGCTGAATTTGTGATTTTTCGTAGACCGCACGTGGGCTCGATCAAGCCCGACGTTTGTTGGCAACACCACTCTTGTCCGGTCGTACAAGCCGCGCTAGGCTAAAGTCAAATTATATTCGTTAACTTCACTCTTTTAGATCGTACATAAAAAAGGTATCGTTCTTACCCGATTAACGATTCTAACGTCAAAACCGGGAACCGGGACCCGAACGCACGTTCCCGTCGGTACGCAACGGCACCCGCTCGGTGCCATCGTCGTGGTTGTCGTCGTCGTCGTCGTCGTTGTCGTTGTCGTCGCGGGAGTGCCTTCGAAAAGAAAAATAATAATCGGACGATTTATAAAATGGAATGAATAATAAGATGGACCGATATTTTATAGTTTTCGAATAATTAAACGCGCGCGCGCGTAGATAGCGTCGAGTAACGCGTACAGAGCTTCTTGCGTTCCGGGGGACGTAACGCGGATCATTGCGCGCGAAAAACTCTTTGGAAAATAATGTTTTTATTAACGTCTATCGATGCGTTATCGTACGAGTTTGCTCGAAAAAATTAGTTGAAAAATCGTGGCGAAAGAAACGCCCGAGAATTTAGAGCCGGAGGAATTCCATCCGAAAGAAATATAACCGAGATACGAATTGTCCGTACGATATGGATTATGGGAAATATTTTTTTAATTCAATGAAATAGGCAACTTTTGGTGAGGGGTATCTCGGACGCTGTACGTATAGCGTCGAACGAGACGTGAATTATTATTTTCTTCCTCAAAATAAACTAAAATAAACTTAAATTAAGTGTAACAAATGATATAGAGTGAGACGCTGATGAAAATCGTGTACTCGTTAAATCGAAAACACGTTTCTTACCGCCGACAAAAACAATCGAGTTTGTTTGCGCGTAACTCGAGGAACGAAGGAGCAACGCGAACGCGAGTATCGTCAATGAGAGCGGGAAAGAACGCATCGCGAATGTTTACGCGGGAAGAATAACGCTCCGAGATCCAAAGTGAAGTCGATGAGATCGAACGTTGAACGAGTCCACTCGCTCGAATTCCCGCGGTTTTTATAGAAAAGTGCGACGAGGCTTTACGGGTAAAGCGCAACGCGAAAAGTCTCATAATTCGTTCTTCCTTTATTTTGATTTTTTTTCCCTCTTACAAACCGATGACTCTGCCGGCGGACCGTTATTAACTCGGACATCCATCCGCGTCGATGAATATAACGAGTCGGCCTTCCCAGATCTCATTTTTTCAGTGGAACAATACCCGACCGATCGACGGAACGTAAAACCCCGGCGCGCGTTTCAATAGAGAGTTACAACGCGTATTATTCGAATAATTGCTCGCTACAGAAATGTAGATGTGTTATTTCAATAACGCCGGTACGTTTTCCATACAAAAGCACAAACGTTACGTTATATATATTTAATATACGGAATCACGCCTCGCTCGGAATTCTAGTAGCGGTAGACGGTATTTATATATGTATATCTATATTAGGGCGATTTTTTTCTCAGTCCCCACCCGAAATTTTGTTGGATATGTCGAAAAAGAAATTCCGTGAAAGTTACAGCCATTAATATCAATTCTAAGTACTTGCCCTTAGCGTGAAAAGATTTTCCGTCTAAAATACACGTAAATCGATTTTTTTTTTTTTTTTTTTTTTTTTTTTCATAATTCTATAACTCAGCCGCATTGTATACTATCATATTGTTATTGGTTTCGATTTACTCGGAATAAAACAATCTAGAAAAGTGCCTATTGCGGCGAAAGTGTTAATTGTACTGGTGAGTTGATACGGGTCATCGAAGTTGATTTTTACCCAAAATTCTCGTTTTTTTGGTGTTATCTCCGAAACAATTAACTTTACGAAAAAAATGTAAATGAAAAATTTGTTGGAAATTCATATTCCTACAAAAAAGGTCCTGTCGACCCAATTGCTTAGATTAATATTTCTTGAGATATTGCACATTATGTTTTTTATTTTTTTTATTATTTAATATTTCATATTTTATAAATTTTATACTACTCATAAGTTTAAGTTCAATATCTCAAGAAATATTAATGTAAGTAATTGGGTCGATAAGACCTTTTTTGTAGAAAATTAAATTTCCAACAAATTTTTCGTTTACATTTTTTTCGTAAAGTTAATTGTTTCGGAGATAACAGCAAACAAAACGAGAATTTTTGGTAAAAATCAACTTCAGTGGCCCGTACCAACTCACCAGTACAATTTACACTTTCGCCGCAAAAGGCACTTTTTTAGATTGTTTTATTCCGAGTAAATCGAAACCAAGAACAATATGATGGCATAAAATGCGGTTGAGTTATAGAAATTTGAAGAAAAAAAAAATCGATTTACGTGTATTTTAAATGGAAAATCTTCTCACGCTTTGGGAAAGTACTTAGAATTAATATTGAGGGCTGTAACTTTCAGGGAATTTTTTTTTCGACATATCCAACAAAATTTCGAGTGGGGACTGAAGAAAGAAATCGCCCTAATCTACGCGTATATATAACGAGTATACGAAGGACGGATTACGAAGAATATTCAAAACGTTTCGATAGAATTTATCGAAATTAGGAATTTTCGATAATCCTCTATGTTCATTTATCAACTATGGTAACTTCCCGTTCGATAATATTATATACACGTGGCGTTAGATTACAACAGCGTTGGTAGAGGGAAGCGATAACGGCGGGCGATAAGTCGATGAGCATTGATAATAAAATAACAATGTGTCACTCTCTTACGCGCCATCCTTTTCATCAAAAATCGTATTTCATTAAACGAGTACTCGTTCGTTCGATCTTGTGAGCGTTTGTTTTTTTTTTTCATCGTCGAAACTAGACCAAAAATGAATACGATCGATCTCACAATCCTCATTTTTATTCTCTCATGGCATCGAAGTTTTTTTGCGAGCGGTAAGTACTTCGAGTGTCTTATTTACTTTATGTTACGTTTTCGCGCAAAAATGAAATATCGGTGGAATTATATTGTTACGTTGGTTTGGAGAATTGGGACGGAAGTTTCGAAATTCGTGCGCTCGGATATAATGAAAATGTACTCTCTCTCTCTCTAGCAGGTTTATCGTGTTACGAGTGCAGCAGCGTTTCGGCATCGGGACAATGTATTTCGGACGTGGGAACACCGAGACGGTGTGACAAAATGTATTGCACAATTTATCGTCAGGAGTTTCTCGATCCACCCGGTAAACTTCAGTATTTTTACCGTTCGTGCGAGGATAAGCCGAGCTATTTGAATGCTGTTATACAAACAGCAAATCACAGAGCTTATTATCGCGCCTGTGCTCAAAATCTTTGCAACATTGGAAACGGTCTCGTAGCATCCACGGCCGTTATGACTAACTCGTCGATCTCCGAGATCATTATTGTACCCGGTATAGGATCTTCCGGCGAAAGATCATTTGTTTCACTCAACGAGCTTGTTATCTCAGCTGTAATCGTGCTGCTGTTGGAGGGAAACTGAATTACTTCGTCGTGTCACGATGAGGTGTTTGTTACGCAGCTATATACTTTTCCATACGTTACAGTCGCAACAATGTGTAAAAATTGTCACTTCGACGTAAGCGTGACTAAACGAGTTTTAGAGCTGGAACACGATACTACGATCGACGTTGTTTATATCGCTCGTATACCCACAGGGACGAGATTAAAATTGTCCAGTGCGCAACAAAAATCTAAAACGTGAACATTAGAAACGAGAAAGCATTTTGCTTACTCGTTACGTCACCTCGTTCACAAGTCGCCCTTCGTGACCAAGTAATTTCTAATTCGCACGGTTTTTTTTTTCTGCTCAATTCTAAGGTATCACGGGTTACACAATTTTTTTCATCCTTAATTATCATTCTACAAAATTTTCTACGGTTTTAAATGCATACATCCGTTTCAGCCCAGTTATTTTCACAACCTATAGTTACAAACATACATATTGGTACTCCGTACCAATATAAAAATTAACCCGAAATCTCAAAATTTATGCAAGGTATGCTAATCCCACAAGCGACTCTCACTAAATTCAATATCGAGCCTGCTCGTTCCCCGAAAGCATGCTCGATATTGAACGAAAATTGGAGAAAACAAACCGTGGAAAGTTTGCACGATATCGGTCAACACGTTCCGGAGGTTTGTACGGGTTTGGGTTTGTTCGGGGACGAAAAAAAACCGACGGAAACGTAACAATACGAGATCGACATTTGCGTCAAACTCCTTTTTTTTTCTCAAAAAAAAAAAAAAAAAAAAAAAAAAAAACAAAAAAAAACCACGATGACAGACAGGGAAATTTCTTTTAATAGAGTCGTCGTTTAATAGAGGGTGATGCATTTCGTTACGATTTACTAAAGACTAATACGGATTATTTCTATAATATTCACGGCTCGTCAAGTTCCACGCGTAAATAGAAAATTGAGTACGGCACGGATAACCGTTGTATCGGGTGGTCCAACGATACAAGAAATAATGCTGTATCCGGTAAGAAACGTTATAAACATCCTCTTTCGTATCGCTACGTAATATTACTATACGCATACCATAAACCGATGTACAGGACATTTCTTTATTTCTTTGTTTACGTATAACAGAGGGCGCTGTTCAAATTAAACCACGAAACATGCTTTATTATGTTGTCAATAAATACACATTATCACGTTCTTACTGTGGAGCAAAAATACTTTCCCACGTCTATAGGCCCCGGACAAGAATTTTTTTTTCTCGCGATTCACCGAGAAAACAGTCGTTATTTTGACGAACGGAAATTCAAGTAATTATTTACCTTCTATTTGATCGTTATTTTGTGCAATTTCAATTTGAATCCTAACAACTCGGAGAGAACCCCCGACAGAGCGGAGAGTAAGACGACTTTTGTGATCGTATATAAATACGGATTTGCGGATAGACCGGAAATTTTAAAGGGACACTCCAACTCCTGAAAGAATAGACATTTTTAAAAATTAATCGACGAACGGCCGTAAAATGCGGCACAGTCGCGCACTGGACACGCACCTTGATCAAGTCGGCGGCCAATTTGAGCACACTATTCGCTACCATAAGCTCCTCCTTCTTGTGGGACTTTTGCTCAATTTGTAGATAGAGGTTGATCTAAAGAGATGAAAAAATAAAATGTAATTAAGCTCTTTACCAACGAGAATTAATCTCCAACGAGACGGTTGACCCACCTGCTCGGTTATCAGAACGGATAGGTTTCTATACTTTTTATTTATCTTTGTTCCCAACGTCATGAATCGCAGTATGTATATCCCAAAAGCGAAGCTCCACATCAGAGCTTCAACGTTATATCGCGAATGAAGACTCTCCAAATCCTGGAGACGGGTCATGGACAAACAAACAAAAATAAAACGAAACAAAAATAAAATGAAATAAATAAAGAAATGAACCCACTTTGATAAGTTCCAAGCTGACGAACGACAAAAGAAGTAACGTTACGATAAAGACAGCGGATACGATAACGTCCACCGATCTTTGAGGACCTCTCCTCTTCAAATACGATCGTACGCTCAGCCAAGTCTTGATGTTGCGAACTTTGTTGAGCCGGAAATGCGGCAAATCGGATTTTCTCGCGCGTCTCGACGACGTTAAGTGGGAAAACAGTTTGGCGTAGAGCAAACGTTGTTTGAACGTTCGTTCAGCTACGCCCAGGAGAAAGAACAACAAACAGGACAGGGCTAATTTCTCAAAAGCCAGCGTCAGTACGATCGTCCGTTCACTAAAATAATAATAATAATAACGATAACACCGGTAATAACAATGATTTTTATCATCCATAACTAAAATATTTCTGGATCACGGAACGGCGTATAGGGACGTTCGGCTCACCGGACCGTTGCCCCAAACGCAACGGCAATAACGTTCCACAAATCCTCGGACCACGTATCCAATGTGACTCGCGTGAAATCGCTCACGTTTATCGTTGATCCGGTCAAATTGTTGGAGGTTTCGGTTCCGTACCCGTCGCTCAGTCGTTTCATTGACGGTACGAGCGACAGCAAGAGAGACAGCAAGAAACCACCGTAAAAATAATCCATACCCTCCGGCATCGACTCGACTCGAGCAATTATGGCGGAGCTTATGTCGAGAACCGATAGTTCGGCTTTTTTTATGTCCCGCCGTGTCCAAATGGTGCACGACACTGCGAACAACGTTCGAAGAAGATGCGCGCGCGCGAGCGCGTTAGACAATTTGAAATTGGACGACGAGGCACTCGGCAAATCAAATCGACCAACCACGATCCGAGGATGTGCAACTCGAGCTGAGAAGAATGGACGGTGGCAATTCGAGCTCCCAGGAAAAAGGATGTTCCACCAAGTCGGCGCAACTAAAGTTGGTCTCGCTGTGACCGTCGGATTCTTCGAGATCGGAGCTGAAAAATCCCTCGAGATTCGAAAGAAACGGCTGGGAAAGGTTTTTTTTCTTCTTCGGCTCAGGAATGAAAATTTATACCTGTAACTGCACACGTCGCTGTTGGTCGTGACCCCCATCCACTCGGTAGCGGAGGTAGTCGCCTCGGTCAAATGATTAATCGCTGCTTCCTCGCACTCTCCTTCCTCCTCGCTCTCGCACGGCCGTTTTCGTTCTCGCGGAGCTACCTTGGGCGATTGTTTCTTTCCCTGCGAATCAACGAAACATTACGGGTCATTCGAACGAAAGCTTGCAAAATTTTCGATTTTACACCGGTGAACTCCCCGAAGAAGGGGAACAAGCCAGAAAAGTAATTGAAATCGGAGTTGGGCAAAATCAAATTTTCCAAACGCATGAGAAAAATAAATAAATTCCAAAATAGCTCGTTTCATTGGTGTTCCAACAAAGAATTTATTTGAAAAATGTGACGAACCATTGGGGACGCGTTTGAAATTGAAAAATTGAATTCCGCACGTCGCTCCGATTGAAATGACATACCAGCGAACCGTCGCGCGAGTCGCCTTCACCATCCGAGGCTATTTCAATTTTCGCCAAGACCTCCGAGGATACTGTTGGGAAGACGAAAACCAGAGGATTCATTTACGGCAACCGCGCTGCGGTGTTCGCGTTTCTCAACGCATTTACTCGCTAATTAGATAATTGTCTACTTGTACGTAAGATCGTTATTGGGAACGGATATAAGTTTTCCTTGACGGCGAAACAGAGGGAAACTGCGACGAACCTGCAGCAGCAGCGGCACCCCCCCAATCACAATTATTCCACTCGTATTCCGCAACGTTTACAGGGCGATTTCTTCGTTCTTCGAAACCCGCGGAATTTGCCGCATCGTTCGGTCTCGTGACATTCTCGAAGTGGGATTCTTCCGGACGAACGTTCGCCCGATCATTGTCGCTCGATACGTTCCCATTGAGGCTCTCGAAACCATCATCGTCCTGCTGATGAACAATACCCACATTTGCCGGATTCCTTCCCGGAACATTATCTGCGATTGAACCGACGATAATAATGTGATACGGGTCGAATAGACGAGACGTTACTCCAGGAAATCGGTGCAATCGGGTGTAACACAATTAAAACGCAATTGAAACACGATCTTGCCTTGAACGCGAATTCCTTGAATTCTTTCGCCATGCGAGACCAACCGTATTAATCAAATTATGGCTATATCGTCAATCCAATCGATCGCGGGTATTAACGGTCTTTTTATTAAATTTTTTTTATCGCGCATACGCAGACTTCGGGGCTAGCCTATCGTTTCCGGTGCCATCATCTAGCAATGGAATACTAAGATTTGATTTTAGTTGTTTCCAACTAGCGACGCAACGGTTGTACCGATTCATTGGGGTGAAATGTCGATGAAAAAACGGTATCGAATACCTGATGGTTCGTTGATCGGGCGTATCGCTAATTCGGGCGAATCGCTCGTCTTTTCCTCGATTAACAGCCGCGCTAATTCCGGCTGAAAAATCGAAAGGACGCGTTGAGCAAAATCGGCGGGAGAGTCTACCCGCTGGAATAGTAAAATTTACGGCGCACCTCGAGCCTTCCAACGGCCGACGACCAACTCTCGATGCTGACTTTCTTCGCGAACCTCACGGAAGGCGAAACGTCGCAGCGGTGTACGCTACTCGCTCTTTCGTTAGTGCTCTCGTGAGATAATTTCGCCTCGTTAGCCGATCCTATAAACAAAAACCGAGATGTTTGGGACGTACATTTTTTAGAAAGATAACATAACCAACGACCTTTAACGTACGGAAATTTCTTCTCGATCTTAATTTGCCCGAGCGACACCTCTCGTGCCGGGATCTTCGGACTTGAGCTCTCTTGCGTCCGATTATTGTCGCTGGACCGGAATTCGTCGACACTATCTGCGAGTGTACGACGCACAGTACGAACATCATTCCCACGGGCATTAAAACTTCAGCGGGCGAAACGATCTGGCGAGAATGAACGAATCGTTGAAAAATTGAAAGTTTAACTGTTTTTTTAAACAGACTCTTTGACAATCTCTGCTCTGAGATTTTTAGCGCCGTTTCCCTTGTACACACCGGACGAAAGTAAGACATTGGACTCGTTAAAAGTTGTCTCTTTTCAAGGCGCCGATAGGTATGTAAATAAATAAATAAGTAAATAAACGAACGGAAACTATTCTTACGCCGGGCTGACGCGCCTCTGCGTTACTAAAGTACGTGCACATGAGGAAGAATTGCGAGCCATACAGGAGTAGAAATAGGGCAAATATGCGCGGACTCGTCTGCCGAATCCACCAACAGTGATAAAGGGGTAGGAACAAGAGACGTCGCGTCGCCAACCAAGCGACGGTCGTCAGTCCGTGCTTCGGCTTGGCTTTGGGAAAGGACGATCCTGCACGAGAGAAAAAAAAAACATTATCGCGACTCGTTTCAAATTTCGCAAAGAAACTTTGGCATTTATACCTCTGACAAGATCAACGTCTATGAGCTCCGTTTTGAGCTTTGCGTTGCGCATAGGAACGTTCGTGAAACCTCCAAAGATTCGTTGTTCCACTGTTTTTTCCCATTGCTGCTTGTCGTACGTACCAATTTTTTTCTGATACCTGAAAATTCACCTTTCGTAGAAACGGATCTAAAAAAAAACTCCGTTGAAAAAAGCGGTCAAATATATATAGTACTTGCCAGTAAACGAGATCGTTGAGCAGCATACTTTTTTAACTATCGGAATAATCCGATGACGTTCCGTGTACCTGCGAGTTAAATATAGCGAGTAAATAGAAAACTAGAGAGCGCGATTTTTGTGAAAAACTCGCGACGATGAACTATTGGAAACGCGATGAGAATTGTAAATACGGTAGTCGTCGTCGTTTTTTGCGATATTTCTTAATCGATTATCCCATGCGCTGCTGCGATATGATAATATCGGCGCAATAATTATTATATCCGTTGTCGTAGGACAACGAAAAGTTCGATTGTATGAAAACTTCATTACTTTTTTATATTTCGATGCATGCAACGAGAATGAAAGATGAGAAAACAACTATACACTAATTTCCATACAAGTTGAGAAAGAAAATTTGAGGTTGACCCGCTGTCGAGCCTGCGACAACTCGCAGCACGGTCGCCAAATTTGGGCGACTTTTACACTGGATTGCATGGGGAATATCGGCTAATCTGGGGTACGATTCTGTACAAGGCGCATCAACCTATGTGAAGTTAGCCCCACAGCTGAGGTTTACACTGATTTTATATATGATTACAAAAAAATGACCCGGCAAACTTCACACCAAAATTAGTTTTCAATATTATAAAAAAACTATTGACTACCAAACGTTTTTATGATGCTACTACCAATCACCACGAAGCGACCACCAAGCGAATGATTAGACCTAAAATTAATAGAGCCCAAGTTGTCCGGCTAACTTCACATAGGTGGCGCATCGGCATAGCGTTTGAAGGAAACGAGCGAACGGCCAATTGCAACGAAGATTCCAGCGGAAATATTTATTCAGACCGCATTGAGGTTTTATAGGGGCCTAATCGATGCGTAATCGTTTGCAGGTTCCAAATGAACTGAGTAGGACGTTTTTTGGTTCGTCGGTTCTCGAAAAAAGCTAAAAACACCTATCAGTAACGTGTCGGTGATTTTACCAGACCCGGTCATATGACCGCGGGAACTTGACCGCACGATAATTATTTTTAAAGCGTTTTTGTTCAATGGGGGACTTGATCGATTCGGAATTGTTTGTAGGTCGATAATAATCGTATTATAACGTTTGTTGGCCCTCGGTTTAATTGGAATATATTCCAATGTAACCGAAACAAATTTTTGAGCATCTTTTCCGTATTTGAAAATAACGTTTTTTTTTTTTTAGATTTTCAAAAATAGCCAATGATTGTCGTGGATAAAAGTTGAAAAAGTTTCCGTTGGTCTTTTAGGATTGGAAGAGTGATGTAACCAATAATTAATCAAATTCGGGAGCTTCAAGGTCGACCAACTGGTCGAGCTGTCACGGAACGTCCCATATATGTAGCTTCGCTCGACTGACGTAGTGCGGAGCCCCGAGGAGCGTGTATCGCGAACGCTACTCTCGAACGTTGGTCCGTACTTTTCGTTGCTACGACCAAAAAAGGGCAAAAAAAGGTTGAATAAACGTGGTAACAGATGGAAAAACGTGACGGAAAATTACGCGAATTTTTGGTCATTGTATTTTGGTGAAAAATTGTTATCGCGAACGGTTTGTTATCGCGCGAAAACTGCTCGGAATCACTCGGTTGGACAACGTTGGACGACGACAAAGAGAGAGAGAGAGAGAGAGACATCACGCGATATTTATTATTACCAAAGAAAATATAAAGCTTCCTTCCACTCCATTGTTAATTAATTATATATTTTTCGCGAAAAACTATCGTCGTGATATAAATAATATTGTGCGTAAATATGTACGGGGCTCTGATAGCCGTGGTACGTGCGCGAATAGTCAGCCCCTCTCCTCCCACTCTCGCCCAACTCTTCCCCCACTCGCCGGCCGGTGGCGAGAGTGCCGGCTAGGAGACTCGCGACGCAGCTCCGCAGCGGTCAGTCGGCAACTTGTACGGACACGTTCCGGAGCTCCGCGCGTCGCATCAGTGAAAAGTTACTCGAAAAATTTGGCGAGCGCGCAGGCTCTAGAAATACTAATGTAACAATGGGTAACCTGTTGATTAGCGTCGTGATAGCGAGCGAAATCCCGCGAAGCAGTGCGAAAAATTCGACAAACACACGAATAGATAAATTCGAATGGCCGAGTCAGCGCTGTTAATTAGAGTCAGTGCGTCGCAATAATGGTAGAGTCCGTGCTTTTTATTAGAGTCGGAGCTTTTTATTAGAGTCAGTGCTTTTTATTAGGGTCAGCGCGACGAAAATGCCGTGAAGCAGCCAACGAACTTCAGATTCGGTGAGTCAACTATTTTGTTTTTTATTCCAGAAGACATTTTTTTTTCGCGAGATCACAATTTTATTTTATTTTTCACGTATTGTAGTTTTAGTTTTTTTGGGAAAAAAACGTACATTAGCTTTCGTTCTCCCTGTTTATTATCGCCATTCCGTGACGATAAATTCAGTGTCGAAATAATTTTAGACAAAGAAAAAACGAGATTTTCCGAAGTCAAATAATAAATAAAAATTCTGTAGCATCATTAACGCTTCGATTAACTCGAATTTTCTAGTCGTTGAATATCGCGACAAAATGGACGGAACTAATTGCGAAAAAACGGGGGTGGTCAGTGTGTTTCTCTCAACCGCCGAGCGCCCTCTCCCTCTCCCATTCTTTCTTTGTATCTCATCACGGCAAAACGCGTTAGCGAAAAAACGATGGAAAAAATACTTGCATTATTTCTATATGCTCTTTTCATTAACGGTTCTGTAGGGATAATATAGATATACTTTTTTGTAGAGATTTTGAAGGCAAAGCGAAATGAGAAATGAAAAATATTACAGTACTTTTTAACGCTTGAGTGAACTCGTACGTTTGAGACATTAAATTCGGAGAAAAAACGGACGAAGCCAACTCCGAAAACAAAGGGGTGGAACGCGTGTCGCGTTCTCAACGACTTTCTCAACGACTCAACTTTCTCTCTTTGTTTACGTCTCATCCTTGCTGAACGCGTTAGCGAAAAGAAGATGGAAATAATACTTGCATTACAGTGGTGATTTTTTCTCTTGTCCTTTTTTCACTGACCGCTTTTTGTAGGGGTAGTATATATATACATAGAGAGAGAGAGAGAGAGAGAGAGAGAGAGAGAGAGAGAGAGAGAGATTGAGCCGAGGTAGCGATCTACTTCTCGGAAATATCAACGACTCGAGCTTTACCAACGACGTTTTAGAATTTTCATTTTATTATTTGTCCTCGAAATATTTCATTTCTTCTTTCTTCCAATCTCGTTTGACAATAGACATGTATATTTCTTATAATTTTCGAGTTTTCCCATCAGGAATAAATGTTTTTTTCTTTGGTCTTTTTTGATTTTTTATTTCTTCAGTATTGCAATAACCAATTTTTCGAGGAATTGAAAATTATTTTAAAACTTTTAACGATACATTTGGCATCGAGACAATAAATCACAAAATGTTTCATTGCAGAAAAACAATTATTCAATACCGATTTTCATAACGAGATTTTTTTGCCATTTACTCTACAACCAAGATGTAATTTCTCTCACACACACCAAGAAGCAATATTTACGATCTTGCTAAATTTCAATTATTGGAAAAAAAATTGTTGAATCAATTTCCATTTTTATTACGACATTGAGACGCAATTTTGTTTTTTTTGTTTTAATTTCTCTTTCTTTTTATATCTTCGAAAATAACAAAAGATCTTTTACGTTACAGCCTAAATTATTTAAACAATCAATTTTTTCGAATAATTTGAAATTTGATAATTTCAAAATGTGAACTCTCACAAACACTGAGAAACGATAATTACGATTAAATACATTTTTTCAAATCTTGCAGTTTAAACATTTCAAATTATAGCAAGAAAAAAAATTGTTTAAACAATTTTTATTTGTATTACGAGATTGATAGGCAACAATTTTGTATGTCGACGCCTTTCTATTTCTTGAAACATATTTTCCGATGTAAAACGTTCTTTTCGAAGATTCAATTGTTTAATAAATGTTTAATTGTCAAAAAAAATATTCGTTAAATATTTTGGATTTTGACGACGAGATTTTTAATAATTCTTTTGTCTCTTAATGCCCTCGTAAACAATGAAAAATCTTTTACGTTGCGGTCTAAATTGTTTAAGCAATTAATATTTTTAAATATTTGCCATTCAAGATACGAAGTCTCGCGAACATCGCGAAACAATAATTACTGATGGAACAAATCTTTTGAAGACTGACAGTTTGAAAATTTCAAATTAAAGCAAAGGACAAAATTGTTTAAACAATTTGGATCTTTATTACGAGATTGATATGCGATTTTCTTTTCTCGATGTCTTTATATTTCGTGAAAGTTCGCTTTACTATAGCGAACTTTCATTTCGAACGTATTTAATACATTTTTTATTGGTAAAAACAAAAAACTACTGAAATATTTTGGATTTCAATGATTACGGTTTGTTTTTTGTGAAAATTTTTGTTCCTCTTTATTCATTGATAATTAATGAAATCAATTTTTATGTTGCAGGAATTCATCACGGACGAGTCACGGAATCGAGGACAGAGTTTCTACTCATGAGGAGAATCTGGATTATGATGTTAGGCGGGAAATCTGGATTGCGATGGTTCCCTTCTCCGGTATCGTTAATTTTGTAAATCCCTCCGAACTCCGGCAATGCCGTAGGACGAAAGGTCCGATCCGGCATGGAGCTCTCGGTTGTATTGTTTTTCCACTCCCTTAATGGCCGTTGCATAGTGACCGCGATTTTAATCCGAAATATCGAGAGACGCGAAAGTGGTCTCTCGATACGACGAGAAACGTCGCGAGTGGCCCCATATTTCATTTGTTTATTTCATGTTTAGCCGAATAGGGCAAGCTCTTCTCGCGTTATTTTCTCTTTATTTTTCCACGTAATTATCGTCAAAAAAATTTGATGAATGAAAAAAAAAAATATTTTAAGAAGTCTGCCAGAAGGCTCCAAATTTTTGAAGCTTAATATGTTTTGAAGTAAAGCTTAATTTTTTCGGTGAATAATTGCCTAATCGTTTACCGATGGCTGAAAGATACGAAGAGAAAAATATCTTTAGAATCGATACCGGGAAGAGCTTTCGCGCGTGGCACGGTTATCTCGTCGGAGTGATCTTAATCTTCGCGATGTATGATAATTTTCGATTTTTCGTTCGCTCCGACTCGATCACCAATGCCGAGGATATTTTAACAGCTCCTCCAGCTGGCGAGACTCCATTATGGAGAATCTCACCCAGGCACTTTGCAAACTCACGATCGACGAAAATAAGCTCATATGGCCTAATCAATATGACTCCACTTTGGGGATCATCGTTCCGCTTGAAATGAAAAGTAGAATTAACTTTTGCATCGCGTTATTTGCAGGATCAGGGAATTTCGAATCATCCTATTGACATTGAATTGTTTATTTCTTCATTTTTATTCACCAAAGTTCTCGTAAAATGCATGCGTTATAAAAATTCTTTCGTCGAATCAGCGTCGCTGCTCTCGCCCCTTCTCGTGCCTTTTTTTTACTCGTTCTTCCGCGGCAACAAATTTGCAAATTTCATTGTCCAAATTCTCGGCAAAGCTTCACTCTGCCCGGAAGCTCCTAGGAGAGCGTCACTCTTCTCGGAGAAACGATTTGCTTCGTATTATATGAGCGTACGAGCAATTTTGAACGGTTACTCATTTCTTTCGATATTCATGAAATTATCAAAAAAAAAACACAACTTTTCTTGAGATATGGGTATTGCACGAGGGCGGAGCGTGATTCGCGATTACTTTTTCCCTTCAATAAGCACAAGGAAATGCTTTTTAGAGTCTCTGATAGTTAGCTCAGAATTTCGAGTCTCTAGTCCGTTTAGACATTCTTTACTAATCCGTTTGAGGCGTTTCAGAATTATCATTGAGAAACACGGCCTTCGAGAACTTGAATAGATATTAATCGGTCAAACTCGCCTCGTCCTTCGGAAAGCTTCCGCGGGGTAGCTTCCGCGAAGTTTACCGATAATGACGAAGCGAGAGTGACAAACCATTTGTAAGTGTGCGTGATGCGCCTCCTTTGGCAGGGAGGCCCATTCTCTAAGTGTGCCTAGGGCCCGGTATGCTCGTGCGGACCATGAGATTATCTCGTGGAGCGTAGGCGGGGGGAGGGAGGGTTTTAGACAGGTGTCGCGATTTTTTCTCTGTACTTTGAAGCGGTAGTGGCAAAAATGAGGCAGGATATGTCGCGTAGTTTTCGTAAGTAACGTAACGACTTATCGACGAGTGTGATGATATATTGATAAGGATAGGCAGGACAGAGAACGGCAAAGAATGTTCGATTTTCTCTTTGGATTAACTCGTTCGTGCCTTTGCTCGTTTTCGCGTACAATTTTTTAAGTTCACAGGACTTTTTCTCGATCGAACTATTTATTGAAGCTCGAGCTGAGTCTGTGGCGGGCCAAGAATGGCCGCCACAGAATTCATCTCGGTAGCCGAAATGAATACGGTAAATCGTTTTTTTGACAATCGGTATTAAAAAAAAACTGATTGACCGTACAATGGCAACCGTGACCTTCCGTCCGGACATGCGCCATTTTGCTTAAATGTTGCGCAAGGATAATTCTCTCTGATCGATTTTCGTTTTTGAAGAATGATTTTTGTAAATTCCCCGAAAAATCCTTGCGCAACATCATTTACAGATGATCGTCGTGGGATCATCGAGGGAAAACTGTGCGTGCGATCGGCATTTATTCTCGAAGGATCGCATGTATATCGATTCGAGGATAAACGCTCGATCACCAACAATTATCATCCACGCTGTCACTATGCACGAACCAATGTCACAATCGTCGTGACACCCTTTGTTTTTCGAGCTTTTTCGATTTTTAACCCAACGGGAAAGAGTTGTCGGCGGATAACTTATTTCCCGTTTAATATATACGTATTTTTTTCATTTTTTATTTTTTCGCGAGTATTAGTTTTATCGAGTCCTAGTCACGAGAAATATCTCTGTAGAATCATCCCTCAAAAATCGCGTCTATCAAACTGATTGTACCAATGTCGCAACGCAAACTGCATTGCCAATGTTTAAAAAAATCGCGTTTAAAAAGTTAAGTATCGCGGTCGGGCTTCCACGCGTTTTATGTGGATTCGATATGAACCTTTTTTTTGCATTTAACTGTGTAGGCTGTATCTTTCTTCCTTTTTCAGGTCCTTTGAACACCAAATTTTGTATTTTGCTTCTTTTTCAGGTCTCAAGCATCGTCTAACTTGTATTTTTTTCATAAGTTTTTCAGCTCCTGATTGTTTATTAATCACTCTGCTTTCTGTTACGGGTGTTTAATCTGTTTTTTTTCAACGCGATTCATTTTTTAACATTGGCAACGCAATTGTGTCGCAGTAATGAAAATATGAAATATAGTTCATTAATGTGGCGCAACTGCGTTGTCAATGAAAAGAAAAATCGCGTTTAAAAAGTAAAATCCCGGTCGAGCGTCCACATGTTTTATGTGGATTCGACATAAATCTTTTTTTTTTTTCATTAAACTGTGTAGGCTGTATCTTTTTTCCTTTTTCAGGTCCTTTGAACACTAAATTTTGTATTTTGCTTCCTTTTCAGGTCTCAAGCATCCTTTAACTTGTAATTTTTTCCTAAGTTTTTCAGCTCCTCATTGTTTATTAATCACTCTGCTTTCTGTTACAGGTGTTTCATCTTTTCTTTATTATGTCACAGGTGTTTCATCGGTTTTTTTTAAAGCGATTCGTTTTTTAACATTGGCAATGCAATTGTGGCGCAGCAATGAAAATATGAAATATATTTCATTATTGTGGCGCAAATGCGTTGTCAATGTTAAAGAAAAATCGCGTTTCAAAAGTAAAATCGCGGACGAGCGTCCACATGTTTTATGTGGATTCGACATAAATCTTTTTTTTTCTTTCATTAGTTTTTCAGCTCTTGAATATTTATTAATCATTCTGCTTTCTGTTACAAGTGTTTAAATTGTTCTTATGTTCTTTCTTATGTTGCAGGTCTTTATTCTGTTCTTTCTTATGTTACAGGTCTTTAATCTGTTTTTTCTTATGTTACAGGTCTTTAATATGTTATTTATTACGTTACAGGTCTTTAATGTGTTATTTATTACGTTATAGGTCTTCAATGTGTTATTTATTATGTTACAGGTCTTTAATCTGTTCTTTCTTATGTTACAGGTCTTTAATCTGACTTTTCTTATGTTACAGATGTTTAATCTGTTCTTTATTATCTTACAGGTATTCAATTTATTTTTCATTATGTCACAGATGTTTAATCTGTTTTTTTATTTTGTTACAGGTCTTTAATATACTATTTATTACGCTACAGGTCTTTAATTTGTTCTTTCTTGTGTTACATATCTTTAATCTGTTCTTTATTATGTTACAGGTCTTTAATCTGTCTTTTATAATGCTACAGGCATTTAATCTGTTCTTTATTATGTTACAGGTTTTTAATCTGTCTTTTATTATGTTACAGGTCTTTAATCTGTGCTTTATAATGTTACAGGTTTTTAATCTTTTCTCTATTACGTTACAGGTCTGTAATCTGTTCTTTATTATGTTACAGGTCTTTAATCTGTCTTTTATAATGCTACAGGCATTTAATCTGTTCTTTATTATGTTACATGTTTTTAATCTGTCTTTTACTATGTTACAGGTCTTTAATCTGTGCTTTATAATGTTACAGGTTTTTAATCTTTTCTCTATTACATTACAGGTCTGTAATCTGTTCTTTATTATGTTACAGGTCTTTAATCTGTCTTTTATAATGCTACAGGCATTTAATCTGTTCTTTATTATGTTACATGTTTTTAATCTGTCTTTTACTATGTTACAGGTCTTTAATCTGTGCTTTATAATGTTACAGGTTTTTAATCTTTTCTCTATTACATTACAGGTCTGTAATCTATTAATTATTATGTTACAGGTCTTTAATCTGTGCTTTATAATATTACAGGTTTTTAATCTTTTCTCTATTACGTTACAGGTCTGTAATCTGTTCTTTATTATGTTACCGGTGTTTAATCTGTCTTTTATAATGCTACAGGCATTTAATCTGTCTTCTATTATGTTACAGGTGTTTGGTCTGTTTTTTATTATGCTACAGGTGTTTAATCTGCTTTTCATTATGTTACGGGTGTTTAATCTGTTTTTTATTGTGGTACAGGTGTTTAATCTATGTTTTATTATGTTTCACGCTTTTTTTTTATTAACATTACACTGTGTGTTTTTTGCTTTTTTCTCAATATGAAAACAAGTAGAGTATAAAGCGTGTGTCAGGTTTCGGTTTGCGTTCACTTTTTCTCCACTTTATTGCATTTTTTTCGCTTTATATTCTTCGCATTAATGCCTAAAAACGCTATATTTACAATAATTGCTTTGCAGTTGCTTCAAATATATATATATTTTTTATTTCCACTAAACTATTTTGATACTGTGTGGTAGAGTACGAATTTGTATACATGCTCTATACTCTGGGTCTCGATGAGCAGTGACCTCCGCGCGGTGAGATCCGGAAAACTTATTTTATTAGAATAATAATGCAACGAACGGTGTGTGCACTATTTTATTCAAATATTATGAGTTTACAAACAGCTGCTCAATTAGGCTTTTTTTTTCAAGAATTCCACTGATGAGACAAAGTTGAGGTGGGGGGGGGGGGGGGGGGGGGGGGGTAAACAATGTCACAGACTTTTATTCACGCCATCTTAACGCCAACATACTTCGCGTATATACGTAAAACATAATTTGTTTCACGTATATAACACGATCAAGGGCGAGAGACCCCACGATTCTTTTCAAAATTAACGAGGGAGGAAAAAAAACCGCACTTTAAATCCCGAAAGATCGAGTATTTTTTATTTTGTTCAGAATTGTCTCTGAATGTTGAAATATTCGATTTTGTAGAATTTGTGGGTCGTTGAACTGATTTTCATCAGTGCAACGGCCCACAAATTCTCCATATTATCGATCGAACGTTGCAACAAATTTATTTGCAGATGGGACGTAGTGAGATTCTAATTGGATAGTGCGGCTCGCTTGGCGCCTTTATAGTAGATACTGCGGTTACGAAGAGCGCGGCAGTGTCCTTATATATATATATATAAATACACTTGTTGTCTGACAGACGACTGGCGATAGTCGGGCGAACCATCTCGAGCATGGGCTCGGTTACTCGGCAGGGCTCTAACATGCTCCCCCATGATAAAGTCTCGACACTGAAAATCGCGTCGGGATTACCTCTGGGAATCTGGCTGGTCAAATTTTTATTTTTTGAAATTTCGTCGTCTTTAAACGTTTGTTGATCGTTGGTAGGTGTTTGCTAGTTTAATAAAAACGTTTATTGGTTCGTCGTTTCTCAAAAAAAGCTTAAAAAAAAACCTATCGGGTACGTGTCACTGATTTTACGAGACTCGATCGCATGATCACAGCTTGCTGCGGTCATATGACTGGGTCTTGTGTGGTCAACTTGTGACCGCACGATAATTATTTTTAAAGCGTTTTCGTTCAATGGACGGCTTAATCGATTTGGAATTGTTTGTAGGACAATGATAATCGAATTAAAACGTTTGTTGGGCCTCGGTCGATTGGAATATATAAATGACCACATGCCGTCTCGCGGAAGGTCGTGTAATACGAAAGCGTGAAGTGAACCGGACAATTTTGGCTTTTTAAATTTTGTCTTTATCTAATCGTTTGGTGATGACGATTATTCTATTGAGAAAGTTTTGATGGTTCGTAGTTTATGTAAAAAAAATGGAAAAAACATGTGCGTCTAGACAGTGGGGATGAGGTATTTGATAGAGTGAAGTTCGCAGGACAAATATATTATTTTGTATATCGCTATTATTTTTCAATCATATTATTCTAATGATTAACTACCGAACGTCGCAAATAGACAACCAATCACCACCGAACGATTCTTCTTCAATTACAACCGGTTGAAACAAAATTGGATACAAAATAATATATTTGCCTTTAACTTCACACTATCGATACCTTATCCCCAACAATTAGACGCAAATGTTTCTTCCATTTTTGTTTACATAAACCACGGACCATCAAAACTTTCTGAATAGAACAATCGTGATGACCAAACGATTAGATAAAGACAAAATTTAAAAAGCCAAAATTGTCCGGTTCACTTGACGCTTTCGTATTACACGACCCTCCGCGAAACAGCATGTGGTCATTTATATATTCCAATCAAACCGAGGCCCAATAAACATAAACAATTCCGAATCGATTGAGCTCCCCATTGAACAAAAACGCTTTAAAAATAATTATCGTGCGGTCAAGTTACCGCGGTCATATGACCGGGTCTGGTAAAATCAGTGACACGTTCCCGATAGGTTCTACTTGGTTCATTTGGAATCTACAAACGATTACGCATCGATTAGGCCCCTATAAAACCTCAGTGCGATCTGAATTAAAATCTTCCTGTTGACAAGTCCAAGTTGACACTATATTTTATGTGTGCTTTCCTGTAAAAACTATCGACCAACAGATGTTTTTATTAAACTAACAAACGACCAACGAACGTTTAAATAAAAGAGAATTTCAAAAAGTCAAAATCGGTTCGCCAAGTTCACAGAGGTCCGCTTGAGTCCGCTTCAGTTGGCTTCGGTCCGCTTTTACCATTTTCCTCATCACGCTCGGCTAGGCAGATTGAGGCAGATGCGTAGACGGGGTGGGAGAGTACCTGTATAAACTTGCGGGCGCCCGAGAGAGTCAAAAGTCTTTGAACCGTAAGGGATCTATCAATTACAATTGATAACAGAAAAATTATTAGTTCCGTGTTTAAGGAATTTTTCATATTTTATACCCACAAGTGTGTATAAAATACGCGCGGCTGTTTTAAACTAATAACTAATAATATATGGATGAAAGAGAAAAAATAAATAAATATCGTAATTTTTTGTGTTGTCGAGTAATTATTGCGAAACAATATAATAACCCGAAATAATTGTAATTTCTTGTAGCTAATTATAAATTTAATTTCCCGATTATAGAGAAAAAATGGATTTTATTACATAATGATTTTACGATTTCACACGCTGTCCTATCGAAAGCGCGCTCACGATTTCAAATATGCATGTACGCATACATACGGCTAGTACAATGTAATTCGAAATACTTGTGGCTTTCTTTTTATACGAGCCATCGATTCTCTTATCCGTATCGGACATAAACGAACGATATAAAATGTCCTCCTGTATATTCGCCGTGCATTTCCATTTTATTACAACTCATTGAAGATGACTCGGGAAATTTCTTTTATCGCTCGGCAGATGGAATCGCAAAAGATAAGAAAAATAAATAAAATTTCTCTCCTCCGTGTATCGGAATGGATTTTTCGTCGGCGTTATATATTAACGTGTAAATACGGCACGTGTATGGGTATACGTGCGTGTAGATGAGTACAGTGGTACGAAACGCGCAGCTTCCGAGCGGATCAATGAGTGCCCGAGATGAGGAGAGACCGTACCGAGTGATACGGAGTGGGTATATACCCTCCTAGTTCTCTCGTCGCCATCGTTCCTCGGTCACTCTCCGACGATTTTCCCACAATTTCGTAAATATTTATATTTACCGAGGAAATCCGTGTGACCGCGCCCGAGGATGCAGTTCCATCGTCGATCTTCCTGATTCACGTCCGACGACGACAGACCGATCCTTCGTCGATACAGAGGTACGCGCAAAGTTAGTTTTGCCGATACGACGTTACGCGAGCTAAACATCTTTTCGAAATCTTGACAATTTCAGGATTATTCCGATAACGAAAATATGGAACGATACAATTGGACAAAGTTTGCGCTCTGTTGTCTCGTCATCGTCGAAGGATGGCTCGGTAGGACAGCGGCGATTGTTCACGATAATCCAACGTTTTATAATATCGGTGGAGTACTCTCGAACAACGAGAGCAAAGCACACTTTGAGAATATTATAAAGGTAAGTGTTGTAAAGGTTCGTCGACGATCATCGTTTTACCGTTTGAACGAAGATCCTTTTGAAATATCAAAGTTGTCCTCTGCTCTTCTTCTTCTCGCGCTACCGAAATCAGAACGGAGTTACGTTGAATAACGATAAAATAAGCGAAACGAGGCTTGTTCGGTTTCGATCCATCTCGCGATTATCGTAGCGTCAATTAACAAATCGCGACGTTGAAAACGGATAGTTATCGCGTCTCGTTAGGGAATTTATTAAAAGGCCAGAAAGGCGAAATAACGAAAAGCACGTTTTTCGCAGACTCTAAATTTCGACCTGCACCACGTCAACAAGGGAGTAACTTTCTATCACAAGGTAATCGGTATGGACTCGAATCCCATACGTACGGCATTGAGCGTTTGTAAATCGTTGATCGCCCAGCGAGTCTATGCCGTGGTCGTGTCTCATCCTTTAACCGGAGATCTCTCGCCCGCTGCTGTTTCGTACACGAGCGGTTTCTATCACATTCCCGTTATCGGCATATCTTCCCGAGACTCGGCCTTCTCCGACAAGGTCAATATTTACAGTACATCGCTAAAACATAAATGATATTGGGGTTGGAGACGGAAACAAAACGGAACGAAACGATCCGTTCGAACGAAAGGAGAAAAATGTTGAAAATTGTTCCTCGTTGCAGAACATTCACGTGTCTTTCCTGCGGACCGTACCACCGTATTCCCATCAGGCCGACGTATGGGTGGAATTGCTCAAACACTTCAACTACATGAAAGTCATATTCATTCACAGCTCGGACACCGACGGTCGCGCGCTGCTCGGCCGTTTTCAGACGACATCGCAGAGCCTCGAAGACGACGTGGAGATCAAAGTACATGTGGGTTGCGCACTCTCCCTCGCACGTCTCGTAAAGATTTAAGAAAATGTCATTAGCTCGTTTGCACGCCTCGATAGCGAGTGTTCGTCCAAGGTACCTTCTCACCGTCAAACGCCACCGTGCATAATCGTCGAGACTGTATCCTCCTCCCTCGTCGGACGATCGGACGATCCCCCGAATCCCCCGAATCCCCCGAATCCCCCGAATCCCCCGATATCTCTTCTCCGCTCCTAAACGTTTTTTTTTTTCCACACGATGAGACTTCCGGCGATCGATCGACGCTTATAACGGCTCGTAAAATTTCCAATTTCGACATGTCGTAACGAGAAATGTTACAAACCGAGAAATTAATTTTAAACATTTGGCAATTTATTGGCTGCTCGGCAAATTCCGATAGAAAAATTGGATTTTGCACGTGACCAACGATAATGCTCGTAATAATGTCACAATCTTCGGACTCTCATCGTTGATTCTTTTCAGTCCGATGTATATAATTCAAAACTTTTAAACCTATCGATTAATTTAACAACGTAATAACACAGGGGTGAGTAAAGGTTATCCATCTAAACGTTACATAGTAAATCTCGGCTTGGTTCATTCTCGTGAATCCTGACCGATAAAAGAAGATAAAAGAGAGAGAAAAAAACATTTGCACCGTAGCGCATGTACGCATGTATGTTGAAAAAAATGACGTAAAATTAGCGTTACGCGGGAGATTTGATAATCGTTGAGATTTGTTATCAATAGTGTAGAAAAATTGAAAGAAATACGTTCGAGTCGAGAGTGTTTTGCGCGTTGTCGTTGTAGCGCAACGACTCGTTGCATCGAGATCGTGTTTTTTTTTACGTCGAAATATCGGTGTACCGGTACAGGCGATATCGTGTCCGATTCCGGAATAACGAATATCCTTTGAAAACAGGTAGAATCTGTGATTGAGTTTGAGCCAGGTCTCGAAAACTTTACCGAACAATTGATGGAGATGAAGAACGCACAGGCGCGAGTCTGTCTCATGTACGCCTCGTGAGTATCTCGTTAACGAAAATCGTCGATCATTTCGCCAGCGTCCAAAGACGTTTCATCGTTTGTTTTCTCCCAAGAAAAACGGACGCCACCGTGATATTCAGAGACGCGGCGGCTCTGAACATGACCGGCGCCGGTTACGTGTGGATCGTAACGGAACAGGGACTCGAGGCGTCAAACGCACCGGAAGGACTTCTCGGCCTTAAATTGATCAACGCCACCGAAGAGAAAGCTCACATTCGCGACAGTCTGTGAGTCGTTCTCCTTTGATATAACGAGTCTGGAAAAAAGAAAAACGAATGATCCACGTTGACGAGGGAACGGAGGATTTTTCTTTTAAATTCGTTAAAACGACGATTCGTTATTGATTAACCGACGAAATAATATTTCATCGCGCAGATACGTTCTCGTCTCGGCTCTGCGCGCTATGAACAAGACCGAGGACATAACGGAAGCTCCGACGGATTGTAACGATTCGGGATACATTTGGGAAACCGGAAAGCGATTGTTCAAGTATATACGCGAGCAAGTTCTCGAGAAAGGTGCGACCGGCCGGGTCGCGTTCGACGACAACGGCGATCGCATCTTTGCCGAATACAACGTGGTAAATATCAAGGAACGAGGAGGAAAAGAGTCCGTCGGGCAATACATATATTCGGAAGTGAGTTTTTGTTTGTTCGTTCAACTAACGCTGTATTTTAGCGAAAAATTAAAAAACGAAAAAACGAAAAAACGAAAAAACGAAAAAACGAAAAAACGAAAAAACGAAAAAACGACGTAAAATTTGTCCGCAGAACGCTGGAAAGATGAGGCTCATGCTGAACGAATCGAGTATAACGTGGCCCGGTCGTCTGAAAACAAAGCCGGAGGGCTTCATGATACCGACTCATCTTAAAGTTCTTACGATCGAGGAGAAGCCGTTCGTTTACGTGCGACGCGCTGACACCGAATCTTGTCTTCAGGACGAGATTCCATGCCCGCATTTCAACATTACCGAACGCGACAGTGAGCGACGCGTTCTACACTATAATAATATTATAGATTTTTCACTCGCGAGCCAAGAACCTTTTCGTTTTATTTCTCTCCCGATTCCAGACGATCTTACCTATTGCTGCAAGGGCTACTGCATCGATCTGCTCAAGGAATTATCAAAAACGATTAACTTTACGTACAGCTTGGCTCTCTCGCCGGACGGTCAATTCGGCAGTTATATGATCAAAAACAGCTCCAGTGAGACGAATAAAATATTTACGAAAAACGTTTAGCCGTACGTACGAGGGTGACCATTATTTTTCTCGTTTCCGCGTGTACAGCGGGCGGGAAGAAAGAATGGACGGGCCTGATAGGTGAATTGGTCAACGAACGCGCGGACATGATAGTAGCACCACTGACGATTAATCCCGAGCGCGCGGAGTTCATAGAGTTCAGCAAACCCTTCAAGTATCAGGGCATCACCATCCTCGAGAAGAAAGTATCGTATCGTTCTTCATTTTTCCTCTTTCTCCTCTTATCGTTACGGAGAAACCTTTGTTTTCACTAAAATATATCGACCCTCCGCGACAAAGACATTTCTTCCCAATGACCAATTTCTTCTCAATGACCAATTTCTTTTCAATGACGATTTTTTCATCTCCCGACGATGGACATTGACCGATATTCGTGGCGTTGACGAAAAACGTTTGTTAAATTTTAGCCATCGAGATCGTCGACGTTGGTGTCGTTCCTGCAACCGTTCAGCAACACTCTATGGATTCTGGTGATGGTGTCGGTGCACGTAGTGGCGCTAGTTCTGTACCTCCTCGACCGGTTCTCGCCCTTCGGGAGGTTCAAGCTAGCCAACACTGACGGCACCGAGGAAGACGCTCTCAATTTATCCAGCGCCATTTGGTTTGCCTGGGGAGTACTGCTCAATAGCGGTATCGGCGAGGGTGAGCCGACATCTAGTTTTCTTATTTTTCGTTGTCTTTCCCCGTTGAATCGCGCGTTGTATTGTTTTACGAATAAGATGAATAAAATAAAATTTTCAACAAAGGTACACCGCGAAGCTTCTCCGCGCGTGTACTCGGTATGGTGTGGGCTGGTTTTGCTATGATCATCGTAGCTTCCTACACCGCCAACTTGGCCGCTTTCCTCGTGCTGGAAAGACCCAAGACCAAATTGACCGGTATCAACGATGCTCGGGTGAGACAAACTGACCCACGTATGGAGATTTACGGAAAAAACGACTCTTTCAAATACATACTAATAACAATTGCCGTTGTACATACAACTAATGTGTTTGTGAGGGATATCGGTAGTGTCGCGGATTATAAGAATTTCAATTGAATGTAACTGATGAATTAATTTTTGCCCGTCTCTTTTTCTCTTTCTCTCTCTCTATCTGCTCCTTAATTAGCGCTAATTGCGAAAAGTTAGTAATCGATATTGTCCCGTACACGCGACGCAGCTCAGAAATACAATGGAAAACTTGACCTGCGCTACGGTAAAGGGCTCGGCCGTGGACATGTACTTTAGAAGGCAGGTCGAGTTGTCAAACATGTATCGTACAATGGAAGCGAACAATTACGACACCGCCGAAGATGCCATACGAGATGTTAAAATTGGGTGAGCGCGTCGTTTGTAATAGATTTTTTGTTTTTACTCATAGTTTGATAATGATTATTCGTTGTTGTTCGTACTCTTTGCAGAAAGCTGATGGCGTTCATCTGGGACAGTTCTCGTTTGGAATTCGAAGCTGCCCAAGACTGCGAATTGGTAACGGCCGGTGAATTGTTCGGTAGATCCGGTTACGGTATAGGACTCCAAAAAGGCTCACCCTGGGCCGACGCGGTCACTCTTGCGATACTCGACTTTCACGAGAGTAAGTGTAATTTTCCTAAAACGTACGATTAGAAATATAGGCGTGTGTTTTGTGCTCAGGCGGTTTTATGGAGGAACTGGACAATCACTGGATCTTGTTGCAAAGAAAAGTGCAACAGTGCGAGCAGTTTGACAAGGCACCGAATACACTGGGACTGAAGAATATGGCGGGTGTATTTATACTAGTGGCTGCGGGAATAATTGGCGGTGTCGTTCTCATAATAATAGAGATGGCCTACAAGAAGCATCAGATTCGAAAGCAAAAAAAGCTAGAATTGGCTAGACACGCGGCCGACAAGTGGAGAGGCCTCGTCGAGGTAAATTTCAAAATATCTCAGTTATATCTCTGGCCCCTCTATTTCTATTTCTCCGTTACCATCTCCGGAGCGTGATTGAGATATCAGAAATTTTTTATTTCCGGCGACCAGGCGGACGAGGTACCAAAGACGGCTATCCGCGCTTCTTTATTATTTACATCTCCTTTTATCGCGCCTCTGTAGCACCCAATTAGGCACGGAAAAGGTACACGCGCCATCGTGGCTCGTCAATTTTTCATCTCTCATGAAATTAGCACTCATCGCTAAGAAACATTGTCCAATCCAATTCACGCTATATTCTCTGCTCTCGCGCTATAGTTTGAAACAATCGAGGAAATAGCTAATAGGTACAACCGATTCTGACAATGAAGCTCGTGACACTTTTTTTTCGTTAGTCGATGAGCCTCTTTTCGATCATTCGCTTTTCTTTTTTAATTCTTTTTACCTCAAACGTCTGTCGCGCGTATGTTCGCAGAAGCGTAAAAAACTTCCACGCGCCGCGACTCCGCAGCAGCGAAGAATTCAGAGCAACGGACTCAATGATCCGGCAACGGTGAGTCTCGCCGTGGATTCGGTGGCTCGTTCGAGTCTCGCAACGAGAAGTCCCGGGCGCGCGTGGCCGGGCGACAGCGATATACGACAACGATCGTTGCCACGGCCCGATGACATACGACTCTCACCAGCGGCCTACACCGTCGATGTCTCCCATCTCATAGTCTAGCTCGTAGTCTGAATCAATTTTTGTAATATAAAATTCTTATTGGTGTTACTTAATACGGTGTTTTACAGCGCCAAAAGTATTACTCGTTATCGCGAGCTCGGTGAATTGAGCGAAACAGAGAGCGAGAGAGGGAGGGAGGGAGAGAGGTGAACGAATTCTTGCACCGAGACGCGTTTCCGAATAAGTCGAATTCACGATGAAGATGGTTAGCAAATTGAGAAACGATGATGCTTCGTTGTTATTTATAGAGTTGCGGAAATACAAGAAATAATTGGTCAATACCGAAATACCTTTTTGTTCTCTTCCCTCTTCGAATATTTATCATTACACGCAGCATACTTATACACGGGAGAGTCGACAGGCTGAATTTCTTTCGGCGTCATTCCGCGAATCGGTATACGCGAGAGAGACCAGATTTCACGAACTCGATGTTTCTCGATTATTAAATTATTCACAAATTAACGTTTCTACGCGACGATTGT
This sequence comes from Oxytorus armatus, assembly GCA_958009045.1. Lineage (NCBI taxonomy): Eukaryota > Metazoa > Arthropoda > Insecta > Hymenoptera > Ichneumonidae > Oxytorus > Oxytorus armatus. The sequence goes on along the minus strand of OY253745.1, from coordinate 38,954,249 downwards.
TTTGTTGTATTACTTGTAATAGTCATTCGTTGGGATTCCGGTTACGTAATTCGATTTTTTTTTTTCCGTTTCACTCAAGAACGATCTCCCGTGGATTATTGATATTTGTCGTGTCTCTTGCGAAACACAGTCTCGAACGTGTAAAGTTTTAACGACTCGTTGCTTAGACTTGGCTCTTGTGAGCGGTCGTTAAGAAGGGACAAGCGCAACGGTCTCTATTCCTCAAGGAAGAAGTATTGTCCAGCGCGTTTTTGTTCCAGATCCTGTTGAAACACGAAAAGAATATTTCGTGAATAGCCATAATTATACAACATAGAATTACATTATATTGATAAGTTACTATTGAAATGTAATACCTTGACCGATTGGTTCTTATTGATTCGAGGCCTAAAGTTGTTTGGATCTCGTCTAAATGTAATTCCTAGCAGTGACAAAAATCGATTCATTCCATTCAATAGAGATTGTGGACTGTGAGCCACCGTGTCCAGAGACGGTACTCCGGAGAATACGATAACGCGATCAGCGAGATAGGTTGCCATGATAAAATCGTGCTCAACGACAAATCCGGTTTTCTTAGCGTGCAGGATAAACCTGAAAATACGAGGGAAATGTTTGAATGACAAACGCGCGGGCGAGAGAGAACGAGAAAGAGAGAGTGACAACCGTTTTGATCCAATAAGCGCGCTCACCTTTTGATAACTTTAGCCGCTACGAGACGCTGTTCGGAATCGAGATAGGCGGACGGCTCGTCGACGAGGTAAACATCGGCTGGCTTTCCGAGACAGAGAGCCATCGCGACGCGTTGCAATTCTCCTCCGGAAAGATTTTGCACCTCTTGATCCATAATATCGTCAATTTTCAGGGGTTTCATGACGTCGGTGATAAACTGCGGATGAATGTAAGCGTCTCTGATCTTCTCGTGCAACAACTGTCGAACGATACCCTGAGACTTGGGGCTAATCTTTTGAGGCTTGTAACTGATGTGAAGCATAGGAATGTTGCCTGAGAATAATAAAAAGATACGTTAAAAACAACGTTCGTTAATTCGTAACCACGAAAGACAAAAAAAATAGTGCGACAACAGGCAAGACACTCACCGGATCCTTCGTCGGGCGGTAAATTACCGGCCAGCATTCTGATGAATGTCGTCTTTCCCGTGCCATTCTCGCCGAGCAACACGAGAATTTCCGAATCCGTAAACTGTCCCTTCTCGACTCTCAACGAGAACGATCCCATCGTTTTGGTCATTGCGGGATATTCGTAGTGATTCATTCGTTTGACCTCTTCCTCGGTTGCGCTCTCAGCGACTTTGAAAACGAGGGATTCCTCGCGGAAACGAAGATTCTCCGTCGGTACAAAACCGTCGAGAAAGATGTTGATACCTTCACGGACGGAGAATGGCATGGTAACGACTCCGTAAGCACCCGGAACTCCGTACAGACAACAGATGAAATCGGAGAGATAATCGAGAACGGAAAGATCGTGTTCAACGACGATGATAAACTTGTCCGGATGTATCAGAGATCGTATGGTAACGGCGGCGTTGAGTCGTTGCTTCACGTCCAAGTAGGAGGACGGCTCGTCGAACATGAAAATATCACCGTCCTGGATGCAAACCATCGCGCAAGCAAAGCGTTGGAGTTCCCCGCCGGAAAGTGCCTCGATACCACGATCACGAATATGCGTCAGATCTAACAAGAAAGTTTTTATTACAATTCACCACGCAAAAATCATTTTTCCGGCGAGTGATACTCGTGTACTCTCGCGAATCTCGATTGACTTGCTTTTTTTTTCTTTCTTTTTTTTACATTCAATTCGGCAACCCCAAAAACCCGCCGGATACCAATTGACTCTGTCACAATTTTCTGTCGAGCTTTAATTTTCGATATTATTCCGCAATAAATTTATTCGCTCACCGAGCATACGGCAAATTTCAGCTTGCTTGTTACACTCATCCTTCTTGTCCAGCAACTGTTGAACGGTGCCCTTTACAGCTTTTGGAATTTGATCGACGTACTGTGGCTTAATGAGAGCCTTTAGATCGTCCTCCAGAATCTTGGTAAAATAATTTTGCAATTCGCTACCTCTGAAGTGACTGAGAATTTCCGTCCAGTCCGGTGGATCCTGCGAATCACATTGACCATAAAGATATCCTTCCCGTTGCGCAATCGTCTAGTTAGTAATTAACTCACGGTAAAACGTCCCAGGTTAGGTTTTTGCTTGCCAGCCAAAATCTTTAGAGCGGTGGACTTGCCGATTCCGTTCGTACCGACGAGACCGAGAACTTCTCCCGGACGTGGAATCGGAAGTCGATGAAGCTTGAACGAATTCTTGGAGTATCTGTGAGTAGTTTCTTTCTCCAAATTACTCGGAAGATTGATTATCGATATAGCTTCGAACGGACATTTCTGCAAATAACGATTGTCATTGTGTCCAATTAAATAACGAAAAGAAGGTTAATTTACGATAAACATGAGCCAATAACGTCGCATTTTGTCTCTATTATTGACTTGATAATCTGTTGGTTCGTTTAAATAACTCAATGTTTGGTTTAATTTCATTGAATATATTATAAACGATAATAATAATAATAATAATAATAAAGATATAATTTTACGAGGACAAAATTATGACTCACCTTGACGCAAATACCACATCCGATGCAGAGTTCTTCGGATATCGAAGCTATTTTGCTATTGGGCGTGACTTCTATACATAGCTTTCCCATTCTCACAACGGGACAAGAACGTTTGCACTCTTGCCTGCATCTCTTGGGCTTACATTTGTCAGAATTGACGATGGCTATACGAGTCAACCTGTCGGTTTCCTCCATAGATTTTTTTGGAGGCATGGCGGCTGTTTGGTCCGGAGCCTGTACGGAAACGAAGGAAATATATGAAAATTACTAATTACACAAGTTTTTCTTATTTTAGATTCACTCTCGTCGATTGTACGATGACAAATACGTTTCGTTCAGGATATATTTGTGCCTTTCGAAGAAACATGTACAAGCATGAGAGTTAGATTTCTAACCTAGATGTCGGAGCGGTAAGCACGCCCCGACCATATGTCGATATCAACGGGACATTAACGCAACGAACTTTTGAGGCTCGCTCTGCAATATCAAACAGCGGATTGTCGAGACGAAAAAATGATAAAAGCGTAGAAAAATCACCTGTCAAAGTGGAAAACGTCGCGGATGCTCGTCTACACGATCCACTTGCGCGCCTCCAGCTCCATTGAAAGGACGAGACGATGATCAGAGACGGGAGACTGTGGTGTGCATATGTTATGAAATAAAAAAAACGAACAACATATGTTTCGGGAGATAAAGCAGGGGGTTCAATAAATCCGTTAAAAACTCCTTAAGCTGTGTATTTATGCGGAAAAGCGACGACGATAAACGTTTAAACATAGAATATCATATATATGCACTCGCCTATATAAGGATGGTGAATGCTTGTTCTTAAAAAAATAATCGTTCACACGACTTCGGTAGTATCATAAAGGCATCATTAACGTATGTATGCGTATCGGTATATATATATATATGAACATGTGCATATAAAAGAGGAAATGCGAAAATTGACGCCTCGATGGCGCCACTTTCCAATGGCCGCGCGGCAACATCATCCGTGCTTATGTTTTTGTTTATTCCAAACATAACCCATGTTAAAAAATATTTAATCGGCCATCGATTAATCTGATTATTTGAATTAACGAGGTTTGTACGTGATAAAGTGAGATTAGCCGCGGTCCACCGATCACCGACCGCCAATCACTAAACGTCAGAATAATTATTAAGTGAGCGTCATTCACGGTGTAACTATGACCGCTGTACAAACGTTCGATGCGCCTTCGCCCTATGCGCTCAAAAAAGATAAGGACGATTGTTCCAACGACGCCGACGACGACGACGACGACGACGACGACGACGACGACGACGACAATGAAGACGAAGACGACGAAGACGACGACAACAATGACGACGATGCCAATAGTGTTTCGTCATTGACACAACCGTCGATCCTCGATAAAAATAGCTTCGAACTCGTTCATCCCAGTGATGAATTTCTTCGTCTCACATCGATGGTTAGACGATGTATAATAATTTTCACAATCATTAGTATCCTTGTGTAAACTAATTAATTGTTTGAACAAAATGTATTTGCAGGTGCGTCGCGTTTACTTTTCATATCTTCACAAATCTGTCATTAGTAACTACAATATTTGTTGTCGATCGAAAGAAAAGCAAGTATCAAAGTCCGAATTGAAGAAGTTTGCCGGTCAGATGGAACTGTGCGCGGTTAAGGCATCTCTGGAGGCGTCGCTGTACAGACAAACGATGCTGAAAATGGCAAGTCTCAATGATACGATACAAATGTCGTCTCCCGTACCGTTGTCTTTGTTTCGATGGTGAATTACAAAAATATATATAGTCTATTTTTAAAACTTAACTCTTTCTCATTTTCCATAAAGACAAACTGTGTTCTTTTGATCTTGGTTCTTGTCATCTCGGACAAAGCTCCCTCGAGATCTATAGAAAATATTTGATTCTAAAAATATTTAAAAAATGACCGAAAGAAAATTTGTATTTTCATAAAACTAGAAGATTTTCAACGACAAGGACTGTTCGGGCGTCAAAGAAGCCAGGATACGCGCGGAGTTACTCGAATCTGTTGTTTTTCAAAATCAACATATTTCCATTTTGTTACTCTAAAAAATTGGGTTTGTAGATTTCAGATATAAAGGGCAGCACTTTGCGCAATAAAGTACACAAAAGGTTGACAACGTATCTGAAAACACCGTCCAACCGAGTAGACGTAGCTGTACAGACGAGCGGAGATTATTCTCCCGATTCCGAAATTTCCGATCGTCTTTGTCTAGCCAAGGACGTGCACATTCAGAGTGCGTTCGTCACGTCAAATTTCGACGAGAGTATAATGCCGAACGAGCCAAAGGAGCAGCACCAGAAGAATCTCGACGACAGAATTTCGGAGTTGCTTAAAAGCGAATCGGGAGTTTTGCCAAAAGTCGAGACTGAACTGAAACCCAGGCTGTTTAATCCGAGCCGAGAGACGCCAAGGATCAAAGTGAAACGAGAGGAACGCGCTTTCCCGCCATTATCGCCGCCCCCGCCGCTCAAAAGTCCCACCGACGATAGAAAACGTAAAAATCTTGCAACGGTCGCGGCTTTGCCCGGAAATACTAACGACGAGACGAGAGCCCGTGAGAGCCAGCGGGTCGACAATCAGATGTACAACGATATGCAAGATATTTTCGGGTTTGACGACGCGATTACGAAACCGTTGAGAAACGAGGACGAGGGATCTCAGGACTCGCTGATGCAACACTTGGAAGATATGTTCTGCGAGAGCGACGACAGCAGCGATCTTATGACTCTGATCGAGAAACACTCGGGCGTTACAAAGGCGAACGTAGATTCGGAAATCGGTAAAATGTGTCCCGAGGAGACGGCACCGACTCAACGGACTTGTCCCACCTCGAAACAGTGTCCGGACAAGCAATTGGAAAAAAATATAACGACGGAGAGCACGACGACGAACAAGAGAAAACTGAGCTTCGGTAATTACAAGAGAATGAAGAAAAGAGCTATGGGCGAGCCCGAGACTCCGCCGCACGAGGAAACCCCCCAAGAGAGACACAATCGTAAGATCCAAGGAATTTGGTTCGTCGAGAGGGTTCATCAGGTAACGAGGCTAAAGGCAAAAATGATGGAATTATCGGTGATAAATTATCGCAAGCACGGACGTTTATGCGCAAAATTTATCGAGCTATTTGGGGATACGGAGGAGGAGGACATTGTGCCGGAGTCACCGATACACATAGAGGAACATTTGACAGCGTGCAAGGAACGTATAGCACCCTGGGTCGTTAAATATCTCATGCCTTATTACACGAAGCGGGTAATAAGAAATCGATTACTGTTCAAAGCCGTTGCCAAACACATCGCGGACATGTTGATTATTGAAAACACATTTCCAGGTCAGTTATCGAGCTCCTCGTCAATTAGCCAAATTCCATTGATTTTTTTTAGCGTGATAACTTAGCTTTGTGAATTTAACGTTTCAGAGGAAGACTGCGTTGGTGCTTATGTCAATGATTACTTTCGTAATAAGACTTGCATCAAGGCAGAATCGGACATATATATATAAGGGTTGAATCGTGAGTAACGACTGTTACAAGTTAGTACGACTAATATCAATGGGCAATAACTTTCGTTGGCGAAATTCATAAACGTATGGAAATATTTGAATGTCAACGATACGATTATTTCGAGGGGCATCGAACGCACAGTATTAACATTTTTAACGCGTCTCTTCCGTCGCAAATTGATAAAAACAATAAAAGTCATTAGCTCTTTCGTGGTAAATTAATAATCTTTTACGTTTAGTATACCCGCAATTGTGAATTGTACGACTATCGTCTGGGTATGCATTATTGCGTTAGTCTTCCTGACTTTTCCGGCGCGCATTTAATAAATCATCCAACAGAGAATCCCATAATGTTAGTCACTGTATTTCAAATACATAGTGATTATACAGATAAAATAATTATTTACAAATACAGTGATATTCTGAGATAGTCAAAAGAGGAATCTTGATTTGCAACTTTCGAGCTTGAGACGAACGAAGCAATATTATCCACGTTACCCGCGATTGACGTATCGCGTATTATTTTCCCTTCCAGAGCTTGAGTCGTTCCGTTAATCCTCTCAAGACAACTGTTTTGACTAGATCAGGCTAGAGGTGCGCAGAATAAATCAAGCGTGATAAAATCGATGACACTTGGATCGAGTGCACGTTATTTTGTTTTTTTGGGGGGGGGGTATCGCGATATCGACGGAACAAACAATGGCACATAATAATTATAATGTTCGGGCGTTACCGATACACCGCCTAATATACACATATGTATACACCGGGATAGAATATCACATATTCGTGGAATTATTTTTTCTCTTCGCCTGGCATTATAAAATGTTTATCTACAACTAGGTCATTGGAACACCCCTTTTTCGCATTAAATCGACGATCCGCCGAATCGGCGATCGGCGCTATAGTTAACAATTACAAAAGAAGGTCTTTTTGCCTGCACTTTCAATTGTTATTACTATAATGGGAACATTTACTAGCGACGTAATAACTTTTGTATCTTCTTATTTGCTCCTACGCCTGAACCGCCTTTAGGAACTATGTCTGGTAAACATACTCCAATATATCGTCGAACAGCACCAAATAATTCACTTCGGAATACAATTTTTTTCATTTTCTCGTATCATTACATCTCGGTATAATCTTAAGCGCGAATAATAGAATCTTTTTTCTTCTTCCAAAAAAACGCACGAAAACAATTCCACAACATTTTCATTACGATTAATAAGCGATCCACTTTGAGTACCCTGAAAACCTCCGACACAGAATTCCCGCGAATAAGTTAAACGAACATAAATTTATCAATGTGTATAAGTTATAAGAGTCTATAAATTACAAATACAAGATGGGCTCTACACCTCTAGGTATATAGCACAATATTGTCCCGAATAAGCGAAAATGTAATAAGCATTTGACCAATCGTTTAGGTGCTCCTATGAAAATACATTTCAATGGTCGTTCAACACAAGGATGAAACAATTCGAGATTATGTATTAAGAACAATTTTTTAAAACCTGAACGAAATACGACAACGTAAATTGTACGCCCTGCGTTCGAGCTACGGAGTGTCGATATCACAAAACTAACAAAAATAGATAATTGAAGAACCTATTTGCGTCTATAACGAAGTACAAACTCTATTTACAATTGTAACAAATGATCTCTCTGATGCGAAAGTAGCCCAAGTTTCAAAAGAAGAAAAAAAAAAACGTGACATGATTATTTATAAATACGTGTTTCGTGCGCATTTCACCGATATATTATCAACTACAGCTTATAATAATCTCTACAAGTCCACCTCTTTTGTACCTCATGCTGTTTTTTTCTTTTAAACTATATTGCCTGCAGCTTCGAGTAGCGTCCAGAATGCTCAATTTTCATCCGGAATATCTCGTCTGGGTAATAACCCGCCCCCTCGAGTGAAAAAAAAATTATAATACCGACGTTGATCTGTAATCACGTCGGAAAATTACGCGTCATGATATAATTGTTTTTATCCTCTTATCTCTACGACTGTGGCAAAATAATCGAAATTAAAAAAAAACAACAGCAGCAACAACAATAACTCACCAAGTTTCCTTCACTGCAGGCGTTTCGCCATTCCATATCTTCATAAGATATTGCACGAAAAATACGACAACGATAACTATAACCGTGTCAATGAAATTCTTCAACATGTTCGTATTGCAATTGTTATCTCGCTGTACTCGTTGTCTCACGGCAAGCTGCTCGAGCGCGCGTTGAATACGATTTAACTTTTCGCCGTGTTCCATGATCTGACCCTCCACCCCTTTCATTATGTTGACGATTCTGTGGCGGAAGACAAGGGAACAAAAAAACGATGAAAAGCCATGAATCGTTAAGAATTTGGCTCAAACATACCGTGCCGTGGAACGCCTGCTGCTTCGTTTTCCCATCGACTGGCTAGAATCGGAATGCACATCGGCCGAGGAACTTGCCGAGTCGTGTGCCGTTTCGGTCAGGGGTAAATTGTTTGAAAGTTGTCGTTTCGATGACTTGAGAACGGAAAGGGACGAACGTGATTCCGCCTGTAGTAACGGCACCTGGAGTAATTACATTGTTTAACCCGAACCACGTAACCCAGATTTTCATTTGTTTTTCTTTTCATTTGTTTACCGATTATTTTACCTCGCTCACTCACGGAACCCCTTCCGCGAGCGAGTTAAATTTTGGCTCCCTCATTGACGAAGCTTTTGCGAGCGAGGTAAAATAACGAGGAAGCAATGTGCGACTTTCGAATTGGCACGGTTTTTTACAGATTTAAAAAAAAAAAAAAAGTTTTTCCGTTTGCGATAACCTTTGGAGAAGAAAAAACAAAAGTGGCGTGAACTTGTCACGAGTTTTAAGGATCTATTTCACCGACTGGCCTAGATTGGCTTTCTCCAAGTTTGCATCACTGTTGTTATGTTTTTTTTCTTGGAAAATTGGGGCAAAAAATGACTGTAATTTTGTCCACTTGAAAACGCCCTATCGACTGGTCCAAGACACGAATAATTATCCGGATCGATAATTAAAAATTTCCGAACGATTCACAAAAACGATAGACACATTTTTGTTTTCTCTAAAATTATAATATTATTATTGTTTTCTCTATAATAATAATATTATAGTAATATTATAATATGATATATAACGAGATTAGTAACGGGGATTGTCTTGAACTTGTGGGAGTTTTCGAACGAGGTTTACCAGGAGAGAAAGCTCTTTCAACGATCTGATACCTGTGTCTGCGGCTCCGAGGAGACAATGCTGCCGGTGCGCATTATCGGTGTCTTGTGTCTCGTTTTTGTGCACACCAGATAGTCATGCTCGTACTGCACGACGTCGTTTCTCGGATCCCAAGGTCGAACGTCGGCGTGTCGATAGAGCCAGTTACCCGTTATAATATCCTGCGCGTGAGGACTCGAAAAGTTTACATCGTTCCGCGCGAGTGTCGCGCATTACCCAGCGAATTATATCGGGTATGAAATGGAACGAACGATTATTCGATCGAATTTACAAACAAACCTGAACAAAGTATTTCGGAATCCACTCTTGACCGTTAGTTTTTCGATCTTTGGCCCGCTCGCGCTGAGCCTCCTCGAGTACAGTTTTTTGCTCGGTCGCCGCAATCTGATCGTCGTTGTTTATAGCGAGGGTCACGGCGCCCCAAAGTTTTTCGCTCTCCCACTCGCTCTGATTATCCAGCGGCACCGTGTACTTCTTCAATCTCTTACGACGTACTTCCGGCGTTGGATTGAAGAATAGGATCTCCCGCTGCAATTTACGATTCGCATCATTTTCTATTGTTTGCCCTCTTTAATACCGGAATAATCGATGCAACGACTCGCGGGGCGCAACTTACTCCGAGTCGTTTGTCCGTAATCATAATTTGTCCGTCCCAATATCCCGAGATATTCGCAAGAGTTTCCTTTCCGAGACGTATTCTACCGACAACTTGATTCATCTGCTCCGAACCACCCAAAAACGGCTGAAAATTCATTCGGAAATTTTCATCGGGTACGTCATAGCAGCGTTGTTATTCTCTCGCGCGGTGACAATTAACGGATAATATTACCTTGAGCTTGAATTCTAGTTCCGTGTGATAGCCAGTTTTTTCGCAAATGACGTTGACTTTGCCACCGAGTTCCATGGACAAGGTACCCATGAGAATTCCTTTGCAATGAGCATAAGGAATAGTCATTGTATAGTCCTCGCCTCGTGGTAACATCGTTAGCACAGCCGCGCCATCCAAAACTGCCGAAGTCGAGTTTCCTACGAGAGGTAACCGGGCGAAAAAATAAAAAAATAAATAAATAAATAAATAAAGGGTAAAATAAATATATATATAATCGAGTATATTATTTGAAAAATAAAAAATGAAGTATGCAAAGAAGATATAGAAGAAAAGAGAAAAATATATATATAAATATATAAATTTGCTAAACGGACGGTTACCAATCATAACGTACCGTAAAACTTGGACTTGGCAATTATGGTCGCGCTTATTGTAAACCCATCTCGTCGATTTGTTACGTAAAATCCCGAGACGGGTGGATGATGAGATATCTGAGTTATCGCAAAAGCGATTATTTATTAGTTACAGCTTTTGCGGACCATTCTCGATAATGATAATAAAAGAAAATAAATAAATAAAAACTCACCTGCTCGGCCAGATAAAACGTGCGAGAGCCATTGGGATGTTGCCAGTAGCATCGAAAAGTTTCACCCAATAATGGATTATAAGGTTTCTTCAAACCTTGTGGTTTTTTGTAAAATCCCGACAGGTACCATTTAACGACGCTCTTCATACGCGTAAAAGCGTCATCCTCGAGTACGGCTCTGCGTTAATTCGTGCGAAAAGCCGAAATATCTGAGTTGGCTCTACACTCGTACCGTGATTATCTCACAAATCTCATACTCACTGAGACAGTAGATCCGCGTGGTAATAAGAATCCGCGAGTTTCTCCAAGAAAGATCTTGGCTCGAGAATGAAAGTAGGCAGTACCACTTTCGACAGATCCATTCCGGGTCGTACTTGTTTCATCAGGAACCATATCAATGATTTTTGCTCGTCCGGAAGTTCGGCGACGACTTCGCCAGCCTGACGGACGAAATTTATGAGAATATTAGCCCGAAAGCTACGGAGACCGAGCGAGTTGGGGTGAAAAAATAAAATATATTCCTGACCGATCCGAGAAATTCATTCTCGTTAGCGACGTAGGGCGTCTCGCGATGAGTCTCGTCGAGTTCGTCGTCCTTGACCGAGATTTCGGACCCGCTGTCGCTGGGACTTATCTCGGCATCGGCGACGACTCCGTTCTCCGGCTGGCTGATATAATCCAGGTCTGTGTGCGGGGTGTATACAGGATCTAGCGTTACTACTTGACGGGTCTCGTGTTCCAGGACGCGAACGGGCGGTACGGTCGTGCGTCGCGAGTGACCGATGTAACACGGGGACGAGAGCGGATTGCCGGTTTTAAGTTCGTCGGGTTCATCGGGACGCTCGGAAAGGCGCTTTGAATTTTCAAGGATATCGGGATCGTTCGGAGGTTCCGGTGATTTGGTGAGCAGCTCTTTCTCCCAATAAGCTACGGCGTGATAAAGCTGCTGGAACATCGGGGTTGGCGAGGGACAGAGACTCTTGGCGTCGGACGCGAGAGAAGCCGGGGAGAGAGGTTGGGGACGGGATAGCAAGCGTCTCTGGGGCGTTGTGGGCGAACGTGGTGCATAATTGCTCAAGCGTATCGTCGGCAGATCGAGCGGTATGTCGTGCTCTGTACGTGTCTCGGCGTGGATTTTTCGATGCCAACGGGCCGCAATTGAAGCATTAACGGTAATTCGAGCGGTCGTTAGTTCATTTTAACAATTTCCTTCGGGACATTATTATTATTATTATTATTATTTCTATTATACTGTTATTCCGCGGCATCCTCGATTGTTCCCCATCGCATCGTGTATATAATAGACAATAAGGGAGCGAAATTTGGCCGATGGTATTGGTATTTCTTTGGCGCGTGGATTCTTCTCAAGCAATAAAGTACGATTATCATTGACGATAAATCGGCACACCGGCTGTCTCGTTATAGTGGTTATTACGGTGGTATATAGTTACGGAAGAAAACAAATATCGACTTCGCTACGCCCAACCACGTGTCAATGTCTGCTAGATTGTCGTATGTTTTTTTGTTTTTCTTTAGCAAACTGAACATTGCCGCGTTCGTATTTTTTTTTTTTTTTTTTTTTTTTTTTTTTAACTCTATTCAATTTTTCGAACATCGAACAAAGTCCGCGATGCCAAACAGCTCTAAACGTGTGATTTCGGAACCGTAAAATTAAGCAATTATTCTCGCAACTGTGCGAGCATTTAATACGATAAATTTGTGTGTAAATCGATTTTGGAGCAGAGGAAATATTTTTACCGTGATCGTCAAAGTGTTTCTCATAATCGGCCTCGCTCCATTGTGTCTCGTGGGTCGTGGTACCGTCGTGCTGGGGCGAACGAGGTATGGCGCTCGTTGAGCGAACAATCAGCGAGGAACAACGCAACGATAACTCGAGGGCATCGAGCCAACATTTGCCAGCGGCCTGCGAGGGAGCACGAAAAATCAGATAGGACGTCGGTAAGGGCTGCATGACCGCACCTGCAAAACGACAATTTTTTTTGGATCAAATTGTGAATCCGCGCTATACTTTCGTTCGGCATTGTAAAATTAGGACAATAGGGGGCGTTCGTTCGTGAAATTTATTAAGAAAATTTAATTAATGGAATTTGAAATCCCGATGGCTCACCGATCGTTTCGTTTTGCGGTCCCTTTGGTGCCCAAATGGACTGTTCCAATGGGTGAAACAATTTGAAGCAGAATCCATCTTTTTTGCTAGGTCGCTCAATCACCTGACAAGTCGTCAACAATATCGTTCCTGCCCAATGATTGCTCTGAAAGAAAAAAGAAAAAATCAGCATCAACTCGATAATTATTCATATTATATTCGTTGTTATAATAATTATTTTGTGACGTACCTTAATCTTTGGACTTTTATACAACAAGAGTAAGCCCGGCTTGAGAATACACCAAAGTTTGGTCCAACTTTTAAGAGTACCTCGTACTTTGAGCCAGTCGCTCATCACAATTACAGTGGGATCTTTGAGTGAGCTCAGTAGCTCATTTGCAACGCGCTTCTTCTCCATTCGATAATTCTTTCGTTGCGCTTTGTAGGATTCCTTTCTCGTTAACTTGCACGTATCCACGGACTGAGGGTAAGATGCATATTAGGGTGTGTCAGTTTTTCCATTTTCATTTTGTGTTATTTTTTTCAATCTTCAACCGGTACGCGTATAGATTCTTACTGGAAAAAAATTGCAAGACGTGCCTCATTCTAGGTTTATACCGAAAAAAAAATGACATGGAGCGGTTCGTCCGGACGAAAAAAAATTTCAGATAAATGTATTGTTTCAAAGGTGATACACGATGGCCCCCGTTAATTGTTCAGACGCTAATCTACAGTTTCTATTGCACAACATTTTAATCGTCTTGAAAACAGATGTAAAAATAGCTATTGTAAGGAAGCTATTATTTATTCATACTTCATCTTCTCGACCGTTAATGTGCCGTAACTCGCTTGCTGTTGAAACTAAAGCAATTTTTTTTTAAATTTTAGATTTACTTTCAGAAATTGAACCATAACCCGAGGTAGATGCTACTATGAACAAGGTTAATGACTCCCCCCAGAAAAAGGTTGGTGTTTTTTTTCTTCCCCTATAAATTGAAGATTGAAAAAAATAAAATGAAAAGTTGAATGAGGCACACCATAAATAAATATATGTATATAGCGAAGGAGAGAGACATTTTTTTATGAAATTTTGTTATCAACTTTTTTTAATTAACATAAAGATTTACCTTGTCCGAGAAATTGTCAATTTTTATGCTGCTCTCGCCCATGCCCGATAGTCCTGAAACAGACGGCGATGCACCGTCTGATAAAGTTCAACAACGGCGAGAGTGAAAACAATATTTTCATCGAATTATCAATGTATTATACCTTACCCCACTGGCATCTGAAGTTTGATATAATATATATTCGATCGATAGCTCGAGAAAGCGGGTGCATATACAGCCATGATTTTATGAATTTTCGCATTTTTCTTGTTGATTCAATTGAGTAAGCCGATAAAAATGACAAAATTGTGCCGTAAAGCGACGATGTTGAAAAAGCTGTACAGGTACTTTAAATGCCAGTAGAGAGATTGATTTTCCTCGGATCTTTTGCGTGGATTAAAATATACCTGGTGACAGAGGCGGAACACCTGTTGTGAGATTAACATTGGACGTAAGAGACTCCGAAGACGGTAGCTTGGGCAAATGGGCCGGTTGATTATGGACGCTGCCCTGTCGAGGTCCACGATCGTCCGCCGGTGCTACACGTGTTTCGTTCAAAGCGTTATATAAAACTCGAACATTTTTCTCAAATACTTCATTGGTAAAAACGACAAGCATTGCGCATCACGTCCACAATTATTACGCATACATTTATTTACTTTTTTCTTTTATTTTACCCGCGATAATTTCTCTGATTCTTTGAAACAAAAATATATATGTATATATATATATTTTTCTTTCTTTTTTCTTCTTTTCTACGCTTACCTCCGATGCCGGTCAACAATTTGATCCATCGACCCATCGCAAATTTTTTGTTCCATCACTCTCATTCGGTATTTCATGCAACTGGCTCTTTCTCATTATAAATTTAACGCACTCTCTTAGCCAGAAGTTTAAATGGGAAGAAAATAATCGTGCGAAATTTATGACGATACATCGGAATACTGAATGTGAACAATTATAGTTTGTCCTTTCTATCAGCCATTCTTCTACTTTACGATTTTTTCGAGCTCTCATTCGGCATTTGTGCGAGCCGACCTATGGCCACTTCTGTACTAACAACGTCGAATGGTAAATTGACAAAGGATAGGTGTAGAGAAATGATACCAGCCAGGCGGTGTACGGTGCATACATATCGATTTTTATCTTTTTCAAGAGGCCACGAAGTTTACAGGGGAACTCGATTCATATTAATGCGCCGCTGCATCGGACATTCGGCACTGACCTCACCGACTTTGTCGCGTCATTTATAATTTTATTATCGAGCATTCGCCGCAAAACTTTGTTTTTTCAATTTTGCAACGTTTCATTTTTCATAATGTTTTTTTAAGCCAATTTATATTTACGAAATTACCGATTTATGTTATTGACATTGGTCATTAATTAAAAATTTGTAGAGCGATCGATCAAAGAATTTGGTACAAAACTTGGCCTTGCAAATTGATATTAGCGTCGTTCGACAAAGAAGATGCGCCAGAAAAATTCGTCGGTGGCTCTTGTGTTCTTTTTCAATGCCAAAAACGTAACGTCAGGGGGCTCTGTGTTGATCGTTCGCCGATCGATAAAACATCGTCAATGCAGTTATTAAAATAAGCAGAGAAGAATATTTTTACTCCGTGCTCGGAACTGTAACGAACGAACCGTGTAAACACGACCCAAGAATAATGAGGTAGGCGTGGGTTACGTCGAGTCACTAATTGCACGTGCGCCACGTTTAAATACAAGTTATTACGGCATTAGGATCGCAACGTCAATGACGAGTGTAAAAATTATGCGGCAAAGCAAAAAGATTCGTGCGGAGGATGTTAGAGACTACATAAACGTTTGAATCGGAAATTGCAAGTGTACCGCTCCAATATTATCTGCGCCGATTTTGCCATATAGTTTGCCTCGTTGGGTAACACCGGAGGTTTAAAAAATTTTCAACGACGCAAGTAAATAAGATAAAAGATATTTATTGCGGTTCAGGCTCTCCGCAACTGAGAATAACGGGGTTTTCTACGAACGAGAACCGGAACAAAATTAGATTTGAATTTGTTGCGCGTACGTATAGAAGTATTGTCTAGGAAAATGGTTGGGGGGTTTGGAAATATTTGTCGGGTAAGACGATCATTGCGGAAACATTTTACTCTCTAAACGCTGCGTAACGAACGTAAATTGCGATAACTCACTACTGCTGAGCGATCTGCTGACGCCCGGCGGTGTTGCGGTCTTGAATTCGGCGCTGCCATGACCAACCGATACCGAATGACTATCGGCTTGAGGATGACGTTCCCCACCAGGCACCGTGATAGGCTGCGAGCTCATTATTATTCTTTATCTCCTGTAAAATAAAAATTCAAAGCGTCGATCACGGATGAAATTGTAAATTGGAGCCGACTCAACCGTCAAAATTGGTCTTAAAACGTATCCCCACTCCGTTACAACAGGTGCGTAACAGAAATCTGCAAAACGTTCGGAGTCTGTCGTTGGAAAATTTTCTGAGAACAAAAGTGACGAAATTTAAAGCAACGCGAAAGTGGAACTCGGTAACGAGGCAATTTGTGATCCGCATTGTGGTGAAATGTTTGATGAGCGACGAATTATAATTGTTGCGACGTGTCACCTTCTCCCAAATCTCACCTGGACGTACCCACGCGAGTCAGCTTATTTTTTCTCGCATCCGATCGAACGTCCGGACTACGCGAATATCATCAGAGACGTCGCGCGATACCGAAGAAAAGAAGATGAAAAACCAAAAAGCTCCTTGACCGGACGGTGAATCTTTATTGATCGGTGTACGATAATTTTACTGGCAGCCGCGCGAATGGCTCTTGGCGTAAAAATGAAAATTATCTCGCGACTGTCGCGCGTTAGTTAACGCGGTCGTAGCTAACATTCTCAAACTCGCATTAACTTTATTTTATTAGCTATACATGTATTTACACGCGTACAAATTCTTTATTTACTTTTCCTCGAGCGCGAACACCGACCGAGACCGAGACTTAAACCGACTGAAACTGACTCACTAAACCACTAAACGCGGAGGCGTTGCTGGTACGGCAGTGTTCAGCCTCGTTGCTTCTGTATAACTGTATAGTCCGGCTGGCATACGTAACACACAGGCAAATCGGCGGATGTGCGCCAATTCGGAACTTCTCTTTTCTTTCTCTCTCTCTCTCTCTCTCTCTCTGTTTCCCACCGCATAGCACCGCATAGTGTACGCGGTTCCTCTCGCTTACCGCTAGGTGTGCCCCTCGATCTAACCTCTGAATTTTTTCACTCCGAACTCCGATGAATTATTGCGTTTTATTTCGTGATTTCGAGCGATGGTGCGTAATCTTATACTCTAACACAAAAGTCAGAGCGGACCGTTCGGAGGACCGTGACGAGATGTTTTAAAAATCGAAAGTTTACGATATTTATATAGCTCCGCAATGACACGACCGCGAGCGACAATTTTATTTTCTATATTTCTATACCGATCGACTTGTAATGGAAAAAAAAGATACAAAGATCGTATTTGACGAATTTATCAATAATATCTTTCACGCACCCATTTTGTTTACGCCAGAGCCAGCCGCAAGAAAAATGTAGACAAACACAGGGGGTGGAAACTGCCATGCTAAGCAGCGCAGCCACTGTTTGTAGCGCTACCTATGCAGTTCCTTGTACTCGGAACTAATCAGTTATACAGCGGGTCAAAAAAGTATTCATACACTACTTTTTTGATTTTTTTAAATAAATCAATTTTATTTAATAGTACATCAGGTGCAGAGATAAACTGCAAATGGACAATTTTTTCCCAGGAATAATAGAAGAATTATGCCAAAAAAACGAACATTTTCGGGCAAAAAAGTATTCATACACTTACGATTGTAGTGAAAACCTACATCATCATAGTTGTTAATTATAACTAATACTTGGTGTGCATCCCTCTTGCTTCAATTATCGCCTCGAGTCTCTTAGGCATGGATTCTACTAGCTTTTGCGTTGTTTCTTTTGCTATTGTCGTCCATTCTTGTAAAAACACTCTATGGAGATCGGATTTGTTTGTTATTTTTCTTTTTCTAATTTCTGCATCCACCGAGTGCCATAAATTTTCAATAGGATTAATGTCCGGAGATTGTGGTTGTGTAATGAATTGTTAGCGGACATTATAGAGTAACCATTCCCTCGTTTTCATCGCGGTATGTTTCGGGTCGTTATCTTGTTGGAAGTAGAAATTTCCATCCAGGCCTATTTTATCTACAATCGCTTTGAAATTGCTGCGCAACACGTCGATATACTTCCGGGGATTTATTGTACCATCTATGAAAGTCAGATTACCAACGCAATAATATCCTATACAGCCCCAAACCATGACGCTCCTCCGCCGTACTTTACAGTCGGTATTAAATTTTTCTGCCGGAGCTCGGTATTTGGTTCCCGCCAGACGATTTTTTTTCCATCGGACCCGAAGATGTTAAACTTCGATTCATCCGAGAATACGACGCATTTCCAAAATTCTACAGATTTTTTTACGTAGGTTTTTGCGAAACCTAAACGTTTTTCTCGATTTATATTATTAATTAATGGTTTTTTGCGGGCAGTTGTACCGTATATTTGGGCAGAATGCAAAACGTTTCGAATAGTCTGGGGGCACATGTTGTCTTCCCCGATGTTGACGCGACATCATTCGCTAAACTGCGAGCACTTGTGAACGGTTTTTTTTGTAGCCTCTGTAACGATACTCCGACGCTCTCGTACCTTTAGTATTCTCGGTCGACCGGTTCGTGACTTATTTTCTCTCCTGTTTGTTCTTTCGTATCTTTTCATTATATATTGCACTGTTGCGAAACTTGGATTTAGTTCTTTACTAATTTTTCGATAACTTTCACCGCGTTTCCGAAGAAAAATCACTCTATTTCGCATGGATATTGATATTTCGCTTTTCTTTGCCATCGTGTCTGTTCAGAGCTTGAAGATCTACTACCGCATGGAATAGGTCAAAACCATTGTGTAAACGAAGACTCGTTTACATTGTACGCGGAGGTCAGACCGTCCGTGAGTGAATATCGAGGTTTAGCAGCTCAATCGTAAGCGTACGAATACTTTTTTGGCCCGAAAATTTTCCTTTTTTTTGCATAATTCTTCTATTATTCCTGGGAAGAAATTCTCCATTTGCAGTTTATCTCTGTACCCGATGTACTATTAAGTAAAATTGGCTTTCTTTGCGTATCGCTTATGTCCTATAAAGTTATCGCAAAAAAACAAAGGTGTATGAATACTTTGTTGACCCGCTGTACATCCACATTTGAATGAAAGAGTGAGCATGGAAATAAAAACTCGGTCGGTACAGTAGATCAGACGGATATTTCAAGAAATGAAAAAAAACGTTCTTTCAGTAATTTATTTACAAATTTATATATGTATATATACAAATATATATGTATTTATTTATATTCATTTATATTAAATGGATCGAATGTCATCTGTATTTGTCCACTATCGAAGTTACCGTTTCTTCCTCGAATCGCAATAAAGTCGAACCGCGACATACCACCCAATTTCCCACAGTCATCAGATTCTTGTCGCACTTGTTCGCGACACTGAATAGAATTTATTCGTTAATTATTAATTTCCTCCTGTCCAGCCCCCATTGTCAGAAGTTTGGACAAACCAATCTGCCGTTTCGTTATTTGTCCCGCCTCCACCCTCCAGCCGCTTCCGGACGGTGCTGCCCCCGGTGGCTAATCGGGCGAACGATTTCGACGGGGAAGCTGGACAGGTTACCGCGTGCGTGGTTGACAATTCTTTTTGTTAAAATTTCATTGAAATTTCACCGAATAACACGTTGTTTGGAATGAGCGAGTTCTTTTTTAAAAGAAAATAAATATTCGAAAGATGGCTAGGAAAAGTAGGATTTTTTTGGTCAATCGTTGGTTTTATAAAAATGTATATACGAATAATAGGAAGGAATAACGTGTGTTTTATCGGAAGAAAGCGTCAAGAGGCGCCCGAAAAGCTTGGAAAAGAGAAAAGTTGCTGGGAACAGATTGTTGAAGAATAATGGGCACGGTAACGAGCGAGCAAAGCACAGGGACGAAAGAAATTGGAGAGACGACAAGGGACGCGTTCCGGTTACACCGCAAATGATACGCCTGGCCGTAAAAGAATTGCACGCGAGAAAAGTTTACGTAAGCTCGTCGCTGATCGCCAATCATTTGCGACGATATTATCCGATCGAGAGCGATCCGGAAGCCTTGAGGGAAGAGCTGAACGAGAAACTGGAGGACGCGGTACGCGTTGGTCTCGTAACAAAGTGCGGACCGGACGCGTATTGCCTGCCGACTCTGCGACAGCAGGCTACCAGCCGCAAGACGGATTTCACTAGATTTTGGGAAAGATACAACGTAATAATACGTCGTTGAGGTACGAGAATGTGGTTGCGAGTTACGATGAATATATATTTTTGAATTTTACAGAAACGTGGCTCGCGAAATCGCAAAGTGAATTGCTTGGAGAATCCAAGAAGAAAAAACGGATAAAACCGTTATTACGATGATAGGAGGAAACGCATGGTTGTTTGGATATTCCGAGTGATTATAAATTATAAGAATAACTTTTTGATTTCGCCGCGTTCGTTAGAATTTAGGTACCCGCTCTGGCCGTTAGGAGCGGCCCTCGAATCATCTCCCTCCTGCCCCCTGTCGGCCATCGAGAAACATCCTTTTATCGGTCCATTATAACTGACTATAACCTCTTTCGAGAAAAATTCTAATTACCATTCTGTGTAGTTTGTTGATATTATTTTTGTGCATTAAAAAAAGCCGATGTTGAAAATTGACTCGGTAGAGTAAAATGAATGCGCTCCGTTCTTATGCTCGATGCGTCTCGAACGTTCAACGACTGGCAACCGCAAATTACACAGGTATTTAACGTATTCGGCGTGCAACCGGTTAGATGTTTTTGATTTTCCGCACGTTACGTCGAATATTTCGTTCAAGTTATCGATACGATCGTGAATCAACAGGCAAAAGATGTATCGCCAGATGGATGGCACCGACCATCAGAGAATTAGTGATTCGCAAGAAAATAGCCGGTCCGGAGCCGCTGCAATTGCGCAGTAATTTTTTAGAATGGAATCAGCAAGCGGAGCTGTACGCGTTCAACGTCAGGCTCGGGGAACAATTTGATTCCGATCTTCTGCTGCGAGCTTTCACCTTTCGTTCGTACGTCCTGCTGGAGGAACAGAAACAACGAGACGTCGGCATCCAAGATCCAAAATTGGATATTCAAGAGAATACGGATTTAATCGAGGACGGTCAGAAAATAACGGAAAAAATTATTAAGGTTTATCTGTGTCGGTCGCTGCCGCACGCCCCTGAAGAGTGCATTTAGTAAGCTCCTTGTTGTTTCGTCCGTTGACCAAAGATGAAACTGGCTCTAATAATTTTCTTGATCGATCAGCGCCCTTCTGGACTACCTGATGTCTCCGGCGATCGTGGCAAAGGCATCTTTTCACATCGGCACCAAAGATCTTATTCTCATCGCCGTAAGTATCCGGCAAAATAGTCACGATCGTGCCTATCGTTAAAGAAGTAAAAAAAAAAAAAAAAAAAAAAAAAAAGGAGAAACAATAATTATTTTGAGGAAATTCGAGTTTCAACGAAAATTAATACTCGGCTTTACTTTATTTTTCCCACTAGGATCACCCCGTCTCCGAAGAGACGCTGGCGTGTACATTCTTCGCACTGGTTACCGCGCTAGCCAGGAGCCCGAACGTCGATCCCGTTCGCGTCGCAAATTTCGTTCGAGATTTTCTCGTAGCGTCCCTCGCCGAGAAGGAATTGACCGAGATATGGTGTTTGGACGATCCCGAGAGCATCCTCAACGATATACTCGTGCGCGAGAATCGCGAGATTGCCGAGCCTCGTCTCATCGGACAAACGGGAGTAAAGACCCTGATCGCGGCGTATGACGTAGGCTTTTATTCCAACAAGGAATTTTTAGGAAAAGGTGAGGTTTCGCAAAGTTCTTTCGCACTTCCGACAAAATACAATTTCACTGTGTCGTTACTTGGTCTCGTAGGTTTCGGGGAAACGATCGAGGAGGCGAGAAAGACGGCCGCTATCGACGCTCTCAATCGAATGTTTCACCTGAGAGATTCCTGTAAACCGATACGGTACGATCTGGAGATCGACGCGACGAGACCGGACGTAAAAACGGAAAATTTGCCGTTGGCGCGGTGGTGCAGCGCGAATGTTAATAAAATAATGCGCCAATGAAGTAACGTACAAAAATAGAATTACAGGCGTGGTTTTTTTATTTTTTATTAATTTTTTTCCTGCTAAACTGATAACATACAAAATACACTTCGCACAGGATACTACCTTGGATCCTTGGAACGTCGGTCCCTGACCACCCGCGCGCAACAAATATCCATCCGGATTTTGTAATACGTCTCGGTCCCAGTTCCAAATTGATAGGACCCTCGAAGGAATTGCTACCCCGTTTCTGGGACAAATCGGCCGAGTGTCGGGAATGCTGATCGAGACGGTCGCGCGTTTCGTACATCCTCATCCACGCGAACGCTCGTCGTCCACCCACGCAAAGCGCAAGGTTAACGAAACATTGAGCGGTAAGCCGGACGCAGTTTTCCACGCGTACCAATCGGTACTATCGCTCGTAATCTTTGTGGAATCCCCCCGAATTCCTTTAAAAATCGTAGGTAGCAAGGGGATGTACGACCACACTCCTCCCGCGTATGTTACACCATATTTACATACTTCGTAATCGCTCATTGAACGAAGTAAAGTAACAATTAGTTCGGAACAGTAATAGATTTCCCCCTCCGGGAATTATCGAGTCCACTCCCTCTCGACACGTCGAAACTAATTTTCGCGAAAAACGAGCACGTCGACCGTAGATACATATATTGATTATTTGCCACTCTCGCGTACTATCCCCTTTAAGGTGGTTCATCCTTGTCCCTCCCCTCTTTCGTCGCGCCGTCACTGCTGCTCCCCGCGGGCGTCCCGGCAACTCGCTCCCTCCCAGCGATATCTCTCTCTCTCTCTCTCTCTCTCTCTCTCTCTCTCTTTTAGCCTCTCGCTACGGTATACGCGTTAGCCCCCATCTTTCTCCGACTCGGGCGTACACGCTCGTTCTTTCTCGTTCTATTTTTACTTACAACGACTCAATGGCGCTGCCACACCCTTTCGCCGTCCGGTATAATCAGCGCTATTGTTGTTTTAACTCTTGCACGATATATACCCCCACTACCGGTCGGAGAATCCGTGTACGTACTCCCTGTGCCGTATCGCACACATACAGTTTTATATATATGCCACGGCTAGCTCTCCTCGGTTGCTCGGTTCACCGGCCTGATGAAATCTTTAAACCGACGTTTCGTCGCTGCATCAACGTAATCCCAAAACGTGTCGAGATTTATTAAGACGAAAGCTCGTTATAGCGTATACCGTTCGCGACTACTTTTCCCGAATTCTCACGAAACTCGTACCGTCGACAACTTCTCTTTGGCATATCACATTGTTCGCGCGTCTCATTCGGACGAGACGCGCGAATAATTCGCTTTTGATACAAAGCTTCGACACCCTGTAAAGCCCGTCTCGATGGTATTGATCATAGACTTATACATATATCGTAACGAATGAAACTTTTATTAATGCCCGGCGAAATTACTGCGAATATGCGTCCGAAATTCATCGTCGGTAACTCGCCCCTGTAAGGTTCTCACCGTTCTTATTCTTGACGGAAACGAGAAAGAAGATTAAATTAAATTATGTACGAGCGATCTCGCGCGGCAAAGGAATCGTTGTTGTGTTTTTGAGGGTAATATTTCGATGGTAAAAAAAATTGACCGACTCCCATCCGTACAGTGCTCTTTCGGTGAGAGCGACGTCCTTTCTCATCCGTAGCAAGGGCGTTGGACGTAGAAAGCCAGTGAGAAAAGATAGACGAAGCCCTTTTTCGCGAATAGCAGCGAGAACGACCGAGATAGAAGCAGCGCGGTGGCGTCGAAAACGGGGATCGTAACCCGTTCTCCCCCCTTTCCGTATTCCCGCGAGCACTCGGTACAAGGACATCGCAGTCGATGCCGGGGCTCAACGAAAACGCATACGCGTTGCGGTACGATAATGCGTATATGCGTATATGCGTATATGCGTATATGCGTTTATGCTTTTATGCGTTTATGCGTAGCGCGGACGGCCGAGAGTTACAAACAGAGTTTATACTCGTCAACGCGAATATGCGTTGAGCTAGGATAGGAGGCAACCGGTCACGCACACGTACGAAGAGGGTCACTGGAGATATAGATAGATAGATAGAGCGAGAGGGGGGTAGCGCCACAACGCGAAATCGGTGATGGCGCGGAGCGCTGAGCGCACGGGCATCGCGTATATTATTGTTATACCGCGACCCGGGCCAGGGTCTCGAAAACGAGAATTGGAACTCGTACGGAGTACGTACGCAACTACGTACGATCATCTTTGATAACGAACGCGGCCACTGCGCCAACCTCTTCCACTAGCGAAACAAAAAGTTTAACTCATTTTTGTTATATTTTAAGGTAGCTTCGGGCATTTGGCGATTAGAAAAAAACGATTTAAATCTTGGATACGTTCGAAGGAAAGACTAAATTTCGGTGCGTGCAAAATTTGTAATAGGATAGTTTGTTCTATATCGTAACGTAAAGCGAACAAAGAAAAATTATCTTTCACGCCCGAAAAACATGCACATCGTAACGAGGCATCCGTCCTCGTTCGTACGTACGTATTCTTACGTGCATAGGATGAAAAGGAGAGAGAGAGGATAGTGGAGACGGTTCTGGTGCCCGGCCATTGTCAGTTTTATATTCCTTAAGTTGCACCCGAGGCTGGCGGAACTCGTTCCGTACCCAAGACTACGCGTATCCGCGGCTTTAATTACTCTTCTCCCACGAGAAAAGCAGTAAGATGGATAGGGATAAGGAATAAAGTAAAATATATACTCCGAGTGACGTTCGTTGGGATGTCGTACGAGAAAAGTATCGTAAGCCGCGAGACGAAAAAAAAACATATCATGTATATATATATTAGGCTGGGTCAAATAAAATGACTAATTTTTTTTTCCTCGATATAATGAAAAATGTATTGTTTGGCATCTCAAAAAAACCCTCTGCAAGTATGAGCCCTTCGTATTTAAATTGAGAGGTCCCTCATCGCGAATTTTCATTTCCCATTTAAATAACATGGAAACATTTTTTTTTTAACTTTGGAATTTTATTAGACTCAAACCGTTGATGTTACGAGAGTTTTTTAGCACATTTTTGTGGAACATTTGATTCTCTACAAAAAAGCTCTCTCGTGTCTAATCGATAAAAGTAACCGTACAAAAAGTAATCGGTGATAATTAGCTCTGGATTCTCTCATATTTGTTTGAAAACAATTAGTAATATGTTAGCAGTATATTTAATGATATTGATAACTAAAATTTTTTAAATTTGAAATTTATGTACTAATAAACGAAATAAGTAGAACTAATAAAATTCCAAGGTTAAAAAAAAAATGTTTCCATGTTATTTAAATGGGAAATGAAAATTCGCGATGAGGGACCTCTTAATTTAAATACGAAGGGCTCATACTTGCAGAGGGTTTTTTTGAGATGCCAAACAATACATTTTTCATTATGTCGAGGAAAAAAAAATTAGTCATTCCATTTGACCCGCCCTAATATATATATATATATATATATATATCCGAGCGTCAATCCCGCTCTCACGCTCGGCGAACTAAATTAGTCAGTGCGAAGCGTAGTAACGGTAGTAAAAGGCACAAAAGTTATAGACTCTTCCGGAAGGAAATTTTGAGGATGCCTTTCGCAAAGTGTCCCCCGCGGCAAACGGATCCTTTTATAGGAAACTAGCGCTCCCAATGATTCTGAGGGAGCTTCGAGCGTGCGTCTTTGCGCCAAAGTGTTGTATCTACTTTAATCGTTTGAGCCGAATGCGCGGTTTACGAATACGGTCGATAGAGACTGGCTACGCGGGTTTGTAGTAAAACAAAACAAGCAAAAAAGATGAAGAATATAGTCGACCGTGCGACGCTGCTCGTACGCGGGAACAGCCGATGAGTTTCCAATAGCGCTCAGCGGTTGCACGGGGTGTCGCGGAACTATGGACCTCTCGTAAGTTGAAATTTTGTTCTTACGGGTAGGGACGGCCCTTGTGACCGGGGATTACGATATATCCGGTTCCACTCGCGTCGCTCACGGAGCAAAAAACGTATTTCCGTAATTCGGCTCGTCTCCGAGTGGCGAAACGAAAGAAAAAGAACGATCTCGTCTCCGCGAAGGACGTCCGGAGGAACGAAACGATTCGCGCGGTGTTGGCCGGGCGAAACGCTTACTCAATTTTTCTTATTCTTTTCGCTATTATTTCGCTAACGCTTTCTCGTAACCGCATCGAGTGCGCACAGAGGTAATACACGTACGGTAGGTACGATCGCCTCGCGTAAGATCGTAACGGAGCGAGCGAGTCCGAGAGAGCTCGCACGCGAAAAGTAAGAAGCAACGAGGAGTTAAAGGTGCTCGCGCGTGAATCAACTTTGCAGTTTTCTCGCGTACAAACTGCACGGACTGGTCGACGATTGGTCGACGGGGTCGTGTCCGACCGGTTCGTTCGTGAGCCAGCAAACTGATTACGTTGTTTCGTGCGCGAGCACCTTAACCCGGCGACGCGATGATCGCGATCAAGATCCGCGAATGGCGCCGTCAGCGGCGACTTTCGTCACTAAACTGCCGAGCGAACGCGTACCTCTATCCCCTCTCTGGCCGCCGACGCTCCGGCACAACGGAGCGATGCGCGAGCACCAGCGAGCACAAAACGGACCATCGAGTGCCGTCGAGTCACGGTTGATGCAACGGATCGTCGTTCCTAAGGTGCGGCATCGTCCCAACGTAAACTTTTCCTTGGATCCTCTCTCGTCTAACGACCCAATACGACCGTATGACCAAGGACCGCGATACACGATGCCGTCATTATTGCACTTCGCGACGGGACACGCGCGTACCCGCGATTCCGATTTTGCGGAGCGATTACATCGATGATGACAACGACAATTATAACTCGCGTATACGTGATAGGTACATGCGACGAACTGGTAACGCGGTCAAATGACATTATTTGCTCGGAATTGTATACGCGAGAGTGGGAGACGCCCTTTGACCGTTCCCATTTTCCAATATGTTCGAAGAACGGTCGCGTTCACTATTTATGTCGTTAAAATAATAGATTTTTTTTCTCAACGTTCAACTCTCAATATACCGGAGAAAACGTGCTCTTTCGATAATCGACGCGCGCATCGAGCTTCCGGTTCACGATGGAATATCTAACGTTCGGGACCAACGTCCGTGCCACGGAACACAACGCGTTCTTCGTGACTATAAAAAACGAAAGAAAAAGAAATTCTCGATCGATAAAACCGTTTTGCGCGTGCGAGATCTCTACTTTTCATTCTTCAATGCCGATAACTCGCAACTTTTTGTAGTCACGGGATACGTCTCGATACCATTTTACCTGCCGGCGAATGAATTTCAAAAAAATATTTGATATCCATCAGTGGGAATTTGATAATTCTACTGTGATTCCCTGAACGAGTGCCTAGCTTTGTGTTTGTCCGCGCAAAATATGAGTAACGAGTCGGGGAGGCTCGGGATGACGATGAAACGACGGCAAAAAGAATGTACGTATCGACGAGAAGAGCACGCGCGTGTGCTCCAAGCCGTAGACATCGGTTCCTCTTTCTCTCGTCCCGTCGTCCCTCACGACCGGTGCACAACTTGACGTCTGCCATATTTTGTAGTTGCAGCGAGAGGAGGAAGAGAGAAAGAGGTATTTTGGAGCGTTCTTTGTTTTCTCTCTCTCTCTCTCTCTCTCTCTCGTTGTTCAGGGCCACGACGCACACGCATATCGGCGAGAGGTTGCGAAACGTGAGAGAACGAAATTTTACATATTTCTTCTTTCGGCATCGGGCTGCGAATCGAAAGAATATGGGAGTACAAAGGTCCGCGAGTCATCGTGGCTCTTCCGAAATATAATATCGTTATTATACCGTATTATATAGATACGTATGTATCGTAAAGATACGGAGCGCAATTCCGACTCTCTCGGATACCCGCTGCAAAACGCCACACGGCGTTAATCTCTGTTTCGTGCAAGACCCAGATTAGAGCAGGAGCGTGCTCTCGCGATAAAATATATGTATATAGTCGCGGGTGCGTGGACCGCATCTGTACCATATTTCATAGGCGCGCGATAAACTTTCTATCCTCTATTGTTAATCACGCGTATCTTATCGAGTCGATCGGGTACCGAGTTTTTTAAATTCCTTGCACGAGTGTCGAAACGGACTGTTAACGTATCGTTTCCATTTTTTTTGCAACATTTTTTCCGATATTCTCGCCGCACCGCTTCCTCCGACGGTTCGCGGCCACGGAACGTTTTACGTCTCCTCTCCGTTCTGACCAATTAATATTATTATTATTATATATACTAGGGCGGTTTTTTTTTCAGTCTCCACCCGAAATTTTGTTGAATATGTCGAAAAAGAAATTCCCTGAAAGTTACAGCCCTTGATATTAATTCTAAGTACTTTCCCAAAGCGTGAAAAGATTTTCCATCTAAAATACACGTAATCGATTTTTTTTTTTTTTTTTTTTTTTTTTTTTTTTCAAATTCCCACAACTCAGCCGCATTTTATGCTATCATATTGTTCTTGGTTTCGATTTACTCGGAATAAAACAATCTAGAAAAGTGCCTATTGCGGCGAAAGTGTAAATTGTACTGGTGAGTTGGTACGGGTCACTGAAGTTGATTTTTACCCAAAATTCTCGTTTTTTTTTCCTGTTATCTCCGAAACAATTAACTTTACGAAAAAAATGTAAACGAAAAATTGGTTGGACATTTAATTTCCTATAAAAAAGGTCCTATCGACCCAATTGCTTAGATTAATATTTCTTGAGATATTAAACTTTTTTTATTTTTTATTTTTTTAATTATTTAATATTTCATATTTTATAGATTTTATACTACTCATAAGTTAAAGTTTAATATCTCAAGAAATATTGATCTAAGCAATTGGGTCGATAGGACCTTTTTTATAGGAAATTAAATTTCCAACACATTTTTCATTTACATTTCTTTCGTAAAGTTAATTGTTTCGGAGATAACAGCAAAAAAAACGAGGATTTTGGGTAAAAATCAACTTCAGTGACCCGTACCAACTCACCAGTACAATTTACACTTTTGCCGCAGAAGGCACTTTTTTTAGATTGTTTTATTCCGAGTAAATCGAAACCAAGAACAATATGATAGCATAAAATGCGGCTGAGTTATAGAAATTTGAAGAAAAAAAAAAATTCGATTTACGTGTATTTCAGATGGAAAATCTTCTCGCGCTTTGGGAAAATGATGCTGAAGTTTGCATCATTGGAACCCAACGCGAATAGGTTTTAAAATGATGATTTTCAGTATTGCATGTAGCTTCTCGTGCCTAATTTAAGCCCAGGTCCTTGAAGGAGCCCCGAATAAAACGATTTAACGATTTTTGTCATGAATAATCTAATCTTAAGACGGATTAACGGTGTAAACAATCTATTTCCGTTGCATTCCAACGACGCGAACTTCAACATCATTTGGGAAAGTACTTAGAATTAATATTAAGGGCTGTAACTTTCAGGGAATTTTATTTCCGACATATCCAACAAAATTTCGGGTGGGGACTGAAAAAAAAATAGTCGAAAAAAAAAGGAATCGCCCTAATATATACGGAAATACAACCGAAACTCGATACAATATAGTGAACCGTATCGGGCAAGTTTTCCTCAGTTTCCCGTCGCCTCTTAAAAACGCGACGCGGGGTGCAGAGGACACCGGGGCCCGGGAAATCTCGAGGAACGAAACGAAATATGAAAATTAGAAGGGTTAAGGGGACGCGCGAATGTTTTTGGCGGTTCATCCGCGGAGCGTTCTTTCGGGAAATAAAAATGGAGTCAACAATTTCTCGGTGATACGTGTACCGTTAATTCGAACGTGGGTGCAAATAATATTTCAGTAGACGGTTCAGCGGACAAAGACAATTTCACTTCTTCCCAGGCGGGTAGTTGGTGAAATTTTTAATTCTTTTAACGCCTATACCTCTTCATCTTCTTTGGAAAGCACGAGGGAGTGCTCGTTCATTTTTAAACATTGTACGAACATCTCTTTAAACAGAAATGCAAATACAAGTCGATAAAAGTGGATAAAAATAAACGAGGTATTCCTAGAAAACAGTTGGCCCCTATATTTTGTTATTTATTTATTTATTTTTCTTCAAAAATTCGATGGTCGGCGGGAAAAGTTGGCGTTTCTTCGAGCCTCGGTAGATATCTCTCTCTCTCTCTGTACGAATTGGTCGTCTCGCTCGTTCCCAC
Organism: Oxytorus armatus; assembly: GCA_958009045.1. Classification (NCBI taxonomy): domain Eukaryota; kingdom Metazoa; phylum Arthropoda; class Insecta; order Hymenoptera; family Ichneumonidae; genus Oxytorus; species Oxytorus armatus. Next base: position 38,923,762 of record OY253745.1, on the reverse strand, counting down.
TCCACGGAGGCAGCTCGCTTTACGGTAGGAACGGGATTCTTTTCCTGCTCGCCGGTCTCTCCGCCGTTCACCGGAGCTCTCGGGAGTCGCTCGTGTGTGTTGGTCGATCGGTTCGCCGTGTAGTCGCGTATCGTCGTGCTCGTGAGCAACGGTAGGAACCTTCGCGAGAGCCCGAGCTATTATATAGCGTTTTGTAGAGTGCACAAGGTTGCCGGTTTTCACCGAGAGAGGAGGATCGGCGACGTTGCCGGATCTTAGCTCCGGGTTTTACGGAGTTTTGCCTCTCGAACCGCGCACCTCCTCGTCCCCCGGGCCCTCTATACCGCGACGACCCCGCCGCACACGGGCTCTGCGGGATCGTAATTTCTCCCCTCGCGTTTCGCGCCGCTCGTCCACCGTAGTATTGCTCGCGCGCGCGAGAAGCACCACCCAGCCCGCGGTCGGCCAACCTCTCTCTCTCTTTCTCTCCCCGGCCGTATCCAGTGCCGTACACTCTTGCCCCGGAACGGAGTGTCGAAAATTTTCACAAATTTTTGACATTATTAAGTATGAGAAAAGCCAACAAGATCGATGACTCCCAGTACCTTATGCTCAAATTTTTATCATTTTCATCATAAAAAAAAATTAAACCCGAAATAAACACGATGCAATTTAATCTCGTCTCGCGTATTTCATACTTGCGTCCGATCGGAGTGCATTCTTTTTCCGAATTTATCACGAACAAGTTGGGCCAAACTAACGAAGATAAAACGTTTGGAGGAAAAAAATGCATCTTTCCGATACGTATGTGAGACGAGTGAAATTTGGAAACGATTCGCACGGAGCATTTCCAGTTGCTCGAATGCTTAATTTTACATGTGGAAAAAAAAACCCGCGTATAAAGAGATATCTTTCGCGGATCTCGTTGATCGAAAATGTATGAGAATTATGAAGGACGTTGTCCGTTACAGGGACGAGTGGGAGATGCTATTCGGAAAAAGTTTTCCCGTAGAAACGTATCGTTGGAATCCCAACGAGATACGCGCGTTATATCTCGTGTCCTCTCCCGGCGACTTTATACTTAATATCGAGCACGGGCCGCGGTAGCCGCCAGCACCGACGACCGATCGATGAAGTTACGTACGTCCGGGTACATCCACATAGCTTTCCACGATTCTCCGTTTCTCCATCGTGAGAATCCCGATGTACAGCGGCACGGAGTACGTATATGAACGCACACGTACGGAAGACTGACTCGACCGAGAGGAAAAAAAAAAAAAAAAAAAGGCTCGACCTTTCGCCCGTTTGTTTTATTCAACATTGGCGGAATAGAACAGAGGGAAAGACACACGCGCGCGTTACTTCTCCATACGATGCGATTCTTATTATCTTATTTTCGTTGGCTCGAACGAACTTTTTTTATATTTTTTATCATTCTCTCTCGGTAAATAGTCTCGCTGGCCGATGCGTCAACATTTTGTGCGAGACATTTTGCGAATGGCCTCTGATCTCGGAGATAAAACGGGAATTCGAGAGAGAGAGAGAGAGAGAGAGAGAGAGAGAGAGAGAGAGAGAGAGAGAGAGAGAGAGAGAGAGAGAGAGAGAGAGAGAGAGAGAGAGAGAGAGAGAGAGAGAGAGAGACGGAGCGGCGATGATGAATTTTCGTGAACCCATCGTGGAGGTACAACGCGTTTGAGGCGTGCACGAACATTGTCGCCTCAGCGACACCAGGGACGTGCCGAAACTCCAAGTGTCGGATGTACGCGCGAGTTACTCTCGCGGCAACTCTGATTTCGAGGTCGTACGAGGTTATTTTTGCTTAACACTCGAAACAACGACGACGACTTTCCCGAGTGAAAACTCTCAACGAAATTATCTCTCTACCGCGTTGTCGATATAAACAAAGAGTCATCTACTTTTTGCGCAATTTTTCAAATTGTTTCTCCCGAGACAACGAGAATTTAAAAATTCGATCGCGGAACGTAGAGTTTTCTTTGTTACGACGTCGTATCTCTCTTCTCGTAATCAGCCGATCAATCTTGCCCGATAGAGGATGGCGTTGTTACTTTCGAAATGTTGTAGAGAAAAACACGTTTATCTAACGTCGTTTGGGAAATTCCGGGCTCAACGTTTTTCACGAATTCTCGGAAAGTTCGAGGCAAACTCTCTCAATGTTCTATCCCCTTTAAGTCGGGAGTAGCTCTCCTCGGCGTTTCGAACGCGGCTCGGTACGTACATATATATATTGTACCGTATACCGCACCACAAGTTGCGGATGCTCGACCATACAGCAATATATCTTCCTCTCGATCCTCGGAGTGCAACTTGTTCACGGTATATATATAATATATATATATATTAGGGTGGTCCTTATATGCGGTCAAAATTTATTTATTTTTTCCCAACGACCAAAAATCGTTTCTATGTCGTCCAAAAATAATGTCTGTTGAAGAGTTTTTTTTATTTTAATGTTAACCCGTGCCGGTAATCGCTCAAACTTATAAATGCGAAATTTAGGTCTCTATAAATCGTGGCGATGAATTTAATTTGTTGTTCGTTCATAACTACTAAAACTCTGAATTCTATAAAAAAATGTAAGAGCTTTTTTGTAGAAAATCAAATTCGCTGCAAAAAAGTTTCGATATATTTTTCCGAAAAATGCGTATTTTAGTCACAAAACATCAATTTGTTAAAAAAAATGAATTTTTCTCAAACATATTTCTACAAAAATTATTTTTTCTTATAGATATTTTTGGACAAAACATTATTATCGTCATTATCACTCCCCGAAACCGCATATTTCAGAAGGAAAATACCAAATTGTTGGAAAAAATTAATTTTTTTTCAGATATTTTTCGAAAAATTGAATTTTGTTCATGTAGAAATGTTGTTAAAAGCTCTATTTAAAAAAAATATTTTCAAGAAGTTTGAGTCCATTCAATTTTTCAGCTGAGAATTTAGATCCTTCTCAACATTATTAATCGAATAAATTTTCTCCAAATATCTGGTAAAATACATGATTATCGGAGAAAGCGAAGTAAAGTTTTTTTTGGAAAAATAAATTCTTAACCAGAAATTTTTCATTAATTTTCTTCAAAAACTAGTTTATTTATGAAACAGTGATTTTTTTTTATCAGTTTATATAGTTTAAATCGGATAGTTTTATTGAAACTAAACGAGATTCATCACGCTGTCTAAAATATAATATTGATTTATAAAAAATTGATTTAACATTACTTTCAATTATTCAAATTAGGAACAGTTTTAGTGGTAAAAGTAGTAAGCCAAATGATAGTTTGTTTTTTAGCATCAGGATACTTTTGTCTATATTCCGTAATGACTTGTGGTAGAAACTGTTTTTGTTCTTCATTTCTTGTTAAAATATTATTGTAATATGACTTGTTTGCAGATGTGGTCGAACGATAGTTTTAAAACTTAAAGAACAAGATGATTTAATTTCTTAGTATAATAATATTCATCCAAATAATGATAATGATGACAATAATGTCTTGTCCGAAAATATCTATAAGAGAAAATGATTTTTCCATAAATATTTTTGAGAAAAATTCATTTTCTTTAACAAATTGATGTTGTGTGACTAAAATACGCGTTTTCTGGAAAAAAATATATCGAAACTTTTTTTACAGCGAATTTGATTTTCTACAAAAAAAGCTCTCTTACATTTTTTTTTCGAGAATTCAGAGTTTTAGTAGTTACGAACGAAAAAAACAAATTAAATTAATCGCCACGATTTATAAAGATCTAAATTTCGCATTTATAAGTTTAAGCGGTTACCGGCACGGGTTAATATTAAAATTAAGAAAAACTCTTCGACAGACATTATTTTTGGACCACTTGGAAACGATTTTTGGCCGTTGGGAAAAATAATAAATTTTGACCGCACATAAGGACCACCCTAATATATACCATATATATATTTGTACGCAAATTTTCATTATAATTTTTCTCATTAGAGCGAGCGAATCGGAGCTGTACTCGATGAAATTGTACATTTCTTTCACTTTATTTCGACATTACGTGTAACGAACGAGTGAGAAACGGACCGAGAATCCGAGTATAATCTTTAACGTGTATAAAAGAGTAGAGGACGAACCACCGGACGATTCGTTCGTTGTAAATCGCTGAGAGGAGTCCGTCGATCGCGTCAAAGGATGAACGAACGTGATGTGTGATATAAACACAGCGTTAGTATCGGTGGAAAGTAGATTTTTCTCTTTTATCTTTGACTCGTTGAGTTTCGCGTTAATTCCGTTGAATAATCGTTCCACGCGATCATCCCCCTCTACCCGCGAGAGGCTGCCAATATATCTCTACTATTTTTATATTCCGTATCCGAAAGTCTCCGTTCATCGATTCTTCGTTTCGTTGAGCGTCAAATCGAGCCAACGCGTATCTTTTATTCCGACCAAATTCCATCGGGTTACCGCTTGAAAGAAAGAAAAAAAAATGTAATCCCGCACAAACGGGCATGTTCTATATTCGTCACGCATTTCTCTCCGAGGATCGAGCGTTTCGATACTCAAAACTATCGTACGGATATATAAATGTATATATACAAAATAGAGTAATTCCAAGCCGCGAGTTACCGTCGAAAGAAATAGCGAAAGCCGAGGGCTCCGAGCGCAGCGTTTCGGCCCTGTCCCGCCGCAACACTCCGCCGTCGATCGCCGCGACGTTAGCGCTCTCTCCCACCGCGCGGCGACTCTCCCTTCCCCCTCTACCGCGCCGTCCAGACGTCGACGTCTCTTCTCGCTGCTCGCTCCCCCCCCCCACCGCCCCGCCGCGCCGCCCCGGCTAAGCCATCCGTCCTTACGTCCGTCCGCGCGCTGCTCTCTCTCGTCCGCGATGTGCTTCGATCCTCTTCTCCGCCATTACATGCCCCGTATCCACAGTTCCTCGTGTACGTTTGTGTGCGGAGTCGCGTTTTCTGTACGGTGAGATTGGCCAGCGCGCGCGCGCGCGCGACGTTAACCCGGCGGCCCTGAAAAATCCCACCGACGTTACACCGTTCGCGTACCGAATTCGGCGATCGCCATCGTCCTCGTCATCCGCGTCGTTGCGGTCATCATCCACCGAAAACCACTGGAATATACGCGTAAGAAACGCGCAAAGACGAACCCTGTGTTTTCCCTCCTGTACTCCCTCGCAACTCGCCGCAACACCGACGCACGTACGCGCATAGCTCTGTAGCGAATTGTCTCTCTTTTTCCGCTGGGCTCTCTTTCCGCTTGCCCCACTGGCTCTACCCGTCGCCGCTTCGACGAGGAACCGAGAGGAGCTCGCTCCTTCTCTCGTTCCAACCCGCGTAACTTTCGTAAATATACACGCGCACACACACACGGGCATACGCGGGAGAGACCGTCCGTCTCCGTCACACTCTGGTGTCCTCGTTCCGTTGTGTTAGAATTCACGTTCGACGAGACGTACGTGTGGCTCCCTCTGTCGAGTGTGCGTGTGTGCGCGCCTGTACGTGCGAAACGCGGGTGTGCGCGCGAGTGCCGCGGTGGCTAGCTGTGCGCGCGTATGTGACCGCCGCCGTCTCTGTTCGACTTTTTAACAATTTATTTCGTTGCTATACGCGTCAATGGGTGTGTTGAGTGCTTAAAAATCGTACGTTCTCGATGTTGCTCGTTCCGCGAGTACGGATATCGTGAAAATTCGACGAGTTTTGGCCGAGAGAGAGAGAGAGAGAGAGAGAGGAAAAAAAGGGGAAAAAAAAAACGTCGCTACGCCGTGTCGCGGCCGCACACTGGCCGACGTGTACGCGATAAGCACCGTACGGTCTCGTCGTTGGTGCGAACGAAACGAGAAATATCTCTGCTAGTTTTTACGTTACACGGGTAAGCGAAGAACTCTCGAAGCGTTCTTTCGTATCGTCGCGTTTTATTTTATTTTATTCTTTGCCTCTGTTTCCCGTGACTGATTGGAATTGTCGTTAGGTATTTCGCTGGGACCGCGACGATAGTGTACGCGATTCACGCTCGTCGCTGTTGCCGCTGCTTCGTGCAAAACTCGGTGAAAAGTTGAAACGCAAATAAAGTGCTGGTTTTATATTTATATCGTCGAGATGCGCTTCGATGGCGAATAAAAAAAGGATAAAATCGGTGTGATACCCGAGGCAGACGCAACGGTGCAACGAAAACTCGTCGACTTTTCGTCTATTCCTGGTTCTTTTCACGCTTTTAACCGACTATTTTGTCCCATAGTTCCCCCCGTTCCTCCGCCTCTCGTCGTCAAACGATCTTTTCCATTTTCACCAACCGCACTCGCGCGTACACCTACGCGAAACTTTTTGCACTCGTTCCAACGTTGGTTGGATAACTAGGAAAACTTGTTTACCTTTTTTTTTTCCTCTATAAACATTTGTTCGACGAGGTTTAAAAGAGAGAAAGATGTCGACGAAGGAAAGGAAGAGTAAGGAGAGAGAGAGAGAGAGAGAAATACTAACCGACGTCGTGCACCTGCTATCGAATCGTCCATTCCCAACTTAAACCTGCAGATATCTCGATAATTGTGGTTCGTTGGCCATACTTTTTCTCTCTTTTTCCTTCTCAATCGTTCGTGGACAATATTAACGGTTGTGTCGCGAGTGTTTTTTCTTTTTTCACATTGTCACGGATGGAATAAAATTTATCGAGCAGTTACGCGTTAGCCCTGGAAGTCCTTTCTCTCTCTCTCTCTTTCTCTCTTCGTTTGTCTTCGAATCTCCGTGAGAATCGTAATGCTCTTTTTTTTTGCAAATGGCGGTGGCGTTGCGACGGAGAGAAGAAAAAAAAACGAGAAGAGGTGTAAAATCGCCTCGTACGAGATAAACTCATTCCTCGACTACTCCCACGTTTTTTTTTATTCCTTTATTTTGCCGCATCGTTGCAACCGCGACTTTGCGGTAGAGTTGCCGTTCGAACGGCGGAGATGAGAGCGTTTCGCAACGTTTCGAGCGTTCTCGCTACTGTGCTGTAAAACTTGGGCATTTTTTTTTCTCCCCTCAACAACGAGTGTTTTCTATAGGAACGTACCTGCGGGAAGGAGACAAAAAAATAAAGAACGAAAAGTGAAATTCATCGAGCGAAAGTGCCGTAAGAAAATATTTCGTCGTAAATCAAAAAGTTTTGTTTTTTTTTATCTTCGCCCGCGACGTACGTCCGACCGTGAGTGCTCGGAAGATTTTCGGATACTGCGACGGGAGTAAATTTTCGATTGGAAAATAAAAGAGAAAAGGATTCGCGGGATGTAACAAGTGCCGGACGGTTTTTACACGGGAGATATTCCGTTTCCAAGGATAACGTCTATCGTACGTATTGCTCAATGATTATGATAATAATAATAATTTTATCGTCGTTGTGTACGGTGTTTGAAAGTGGTGTAATTGTGATGATTTGTCCGTGTTTTTGCGAGACCGACGGTAACGACGATTCAACGAGCAGGCATTGTTTTTCACCTTTTATTTATCGAATCAATGTGGAAGTTCCGCTTTTGTTGAGAATCGTACGAACGTCCGTGTGTCTGTGTGTTAATTTGTTGAAATTGTGCGTAGATGTTTCTCGCTGGGGGGGGGGGGGGGGGGGGGTGTGGAACTCGCGCAAATCGTTATCTCGTCCCGATAGAATATATTTACGAGCCAAAGTACCGTTGGATCGTGGTAACGGATGTAACGGAGATTCGACCGGTCCGTTTCAAAACCACATTCCTCAACGGCTATTTTTTAACCGAATTTATTTTTAAATAATTAAAAAATTAGCGAAATTTTCGTCCCCGACGGAGCGTCGCTAACAAATAAAACTTACATCATGGAAATACACGTTTTTTTTTGCTCGCCCCCGATTTTCACGTTGAACATAGAAATGCAATTGAACGAAGAATTATCGTTACTTCTTCGTTCTCTTTTCGTTAAAATGAATAAAAATTATAGTGACGCGAGTGAATTTGGATAAAATCGCAAATGTCTTTTGAGTGTTCGTCACGGCGTCAGAGATTTCTCAGCGAACGAACGAGCACTCGGTAATCTCCTTCGAAAGGCGAGCCGCGAGCAACTTTCTACGTAGCGCATAGTCGCGACACGGTTAACGAGAGTATTTCCACGAGGTCAATTTCCAAATATTTGAACGAGGCGAGCTCCTCTCGGTTGTTGCCTCTTCGATCCCCGCCTCGAAAGCTAACATTCGCGCAAATGTTCGTTATGTTTGTTTAATTAATTTTGTAAAACTACAACGTGATCGGAGACGAGCTATACTTTCGTCCAACGCGTTCCGTTATCGATGAAAAATATTTCGTTCACCGAGAGCCAGTACTTTTCACACGTTCGCGACTATTGCCCCGTTAATTTTTATTCGAGACGGTACGACGCGAGAGATTCTCGTTGATGGACGTATCAATATTTTATTCGCGAATCAACTCGAGCGCTCGACAAAACGTAATTTTTTCAACCCCTTAAACGAGTCAAAGTTTTTTTTTTGTTGAATTTTTTTTATTTCCATCGCTCGAAAATATTCGGATTAATTGGAGATAAGGACGGATACGATTAATCATTTATCGAAATTGAGACGACAGTCTCGTCGCGACTCGCGCGAGTTTTGTGATAAAATTTTGCGGTTACCGCTCGTCTACGACGAGTGCGCGCTATGCGAAAAGAGAGAGAAAGAAAAGGATCGAAGCACTTTGGTCGAGAAAAAGGCGTAATCGTAACGAGCGTGTACCATCGCCGTTTGTAAGACCGCGCGTCGTTGAAAAAATGAAAAAAAAACGTACGCCCGTCGACGATTCAATTTGCCGCCGCGTCGATCGAGAAAGATTCGCCGAGTTAATCGTGGCTCTTCGAAGCGAAGAAAAAAATCTAAAATTCATACTCCCACTCTCGTCGTTTCTATATACCGATAAAACCGTTATTTCACCGAGCGAGCGCAATATAAATTCCGACGAACCTCGGGACGATCGCGCACGGACGGACTTGTCAAAACGAGATCCCATTTATTTTCTACGATATTTTTTATTTATTTATCAAAAATTACTCGCCACGTTTGCGCGTTTTTATCCATCCCCGCGTCACCGTACACCCGTACGATTCGCACGGTCCGGGAATGAAATATTTTTCAAATTAGTTCTAGAACTACAGCGCGGAGCGCTTCGCGACGATAATTATTACAATTATTTGCTCGTCGTTCAGAAATAACATTTTTCCCCGTCGTATGTCTTAAAAAAAAACGCCTCGTTAACGATTCGAGCATCGACTCGTAGTTAAGGGGGAAATAGGGTTAGGACAGTGTTTTCTCAATGATTTTCATGAATTTTTTTATAGTATAAAAAATGAATATAATTTATTGAAACTTTGAGAATATTTTATACATAAATTTAAGTATATACTATAAAATTTTTGAAGAATTTCCTTGAAAAACACCGAAGATATTAGCGACCCCATATTGCAGGTCACAATCAGACTCAGCATTTTGCGTACATTCCGGAAGCCGTAATTATCATCCGAAATCAAACGAGGTTGGAATTTACTTTTATTATATGTCTCTCTTCTATATGAACTTAAATGCTATCAAAAAAATAGAAAATTGAATTTTTTACAGCGATCAAAACAAAAAAGCATGATTTTTTACCATTTTTTACAACTTTATTTGCAAAAAAAAATTATTTTAAATAATGATAATATTCCGATTTTAGGTTCATATAGAGCGCAATACTATGAAGAAAGTAACTGCCAATTTTTCAAAACGATTGGTTGAAATCTTTTTAAACCAGCGTGTACGCAAGTTAAAAAAAAGTCGGTTTCAGAAAAACGCGTTTGAAAAAATAGTACCAAGAAAAACAAAGTCAAGGCAGTCATAAATTTTTTCGGTGTTTTTCAAGGAAATTCTTCAAAAATTTTATAGTATATACTTAAATATATGTATAAAATATTCTCAAAGTTTCAATAAATTATATTCATTTTTTATACTATAAAAAAATTCATAAAAATCATTGAGAAAACGCTGTCCTAACCTTATTTCGCCCCTTAATGGCTTATAACAATAGAACGAGTCGGAATTTTCATTGAAAATTCTGGGAACATATTTTTCAATAGTTTTACTAACAATTTATGAAATGAAAAAAAATCGATTTTTTGAACTGTCTAACCGTATTTCCTCCCTTAAGGTAGTAGTCTGGTAACTTAAGCCGATTTTCATGTCTTTTTTGGAGGGCGTTTTTTTGTAGGAAAATAAAAATGAATCGTTTTGGATATTTAGGATGTTTTTATTTACTATTAAAGATACAAAAAAAATTTTGTTTGAAAATTGCATATTTTATTATTATTATTATTATTATTATTATTATTATTATTATTATTATTATTATTATTATTATTATTATTATTATTATTATTATTATTATTATTATTATTATTATTATTATTATTATTATTGATCGAAGTTGGCACCTCGAAAAAAAAGCGCGTGGGTGGCCCCGGTGATTTTGGCTCTTGATGTTATCTGAAATAAAAAATTCTTGATAATTCTTAATCTATAGACGTGTCATTCTGGTCGGAACTACTGAAGTTAAATTTCATGGATAAATAACAAAATGCCGGACTTTGGAAAAAAAAGTCCTTTTATTTTAGTTCCGACCAGAATGACATGTCTATAGATTAAGAATTATCAAGAATTTTTGATTTCAGATAACATTAAGAGCCAAAATCACCGGGGCTTTGTTTCGAGGTGCCAACTTCGATCAATAATAATAATAAACTGTGAAATTTTTTCAAAATTTTTTTATTTGTATCTTCAATCTGTAAATGAAAACATCCTAAATATTCAAAACGATTCATTTTTATTTTCCTACAAAAAAACGCCCTCCAAAAAAGACATGAAAATCGGCTCAAGTTACCAGACTACTACCTCAACGACCCGCCCCCGAAGAGACGATGTTTGCATCGTTGAAACGCAACGCAAATAGGTTTTTAAATGTTAATTTTTCAATACTGCTCTCGCTGCCCATTTGGGTCCGTTTGTTGATAATCCAATTTTAAGGTGAATTAATGGCGTAGGAAAAAATCTATTTTCGTTGGATTCAAACGATCCAAACTTTTTCCTTCGCTATCTTGAAATTTTCGAAAAAGAAAAGTTTCAAAGACCGTAAATTCGGCGTTAGGTCCTAATTGCGTGGTTTTTCGCGCGTTAACATTGTAATTTTTAATTTTTTGAGGTGGATGTTTGTCCCGGTCTCCCTCCCGCACACGTATACGCCATAAAATCCACGCATCATAGTAATTTATTTAAAAAAAACTGTCTCGAATCGGCGAGCTTGACTTGCGTGTGTGCCTCGCAAAGTCACGACCGTTGCGCTTTCCCGATGCACTATTGTAGCGTGTGTGACGCGATGGTAGATGTATCAATAGCAGCGTCGCGATGACCGTTGTTACTTTCGAATTATTATTTTTCGACCGTATCGCGATTCTAAAAATATTTCATGCACGGCGGTACATTCGTTCGCGAGGGCGGACATATCTCGTACACGTTGCGAAGGAAGAAAGAGAAGAAAAAAAAGTGCGCCATCCGCATTGATTTTCCGACGAGTTTTCAGAAGCCATCGGTGTGGGTCATACGCGCGTGTATATATCGATTTGACTCTCGTGAGAGGAAGAAGAGGGCTCCGGGGGCTTGGTTAACTATTTTCCACCTGTCGATGTCAACTTTTTCGTTTTATTTTCAGTTTAATTTTTGCCAAACGCCACGGAGATCGAAATAATTGGTTAGAAGATGAACGAGACAAACGTGTAAATCGTACCGAGAACGGGCAACGACGCGCGTCAGATTTGCGCGGGGTCGAAGAAAAAAGTAATAATACTCATCGTCATCGTCGATTCGATCGATAAACGTATATATATAGATTTTCCGACCCAACCAATGACGATCGTGTTGTCGAGGCCGATAACAACGGTGAATACAATTATCCGTCTCGTCGGCCAACGCTTGTCGCGCGAAAAGTGTATATTCGTGAATGATATTTATTTTTATCGCAACAAGAACGTTTCGGTATTGTTGATACAAAGCGGTTTGACGGAGTACGACGCGCGCGCGAGAGAAGTCACCGAACGAAAGCGCAGTGGCCGAACGGTGTATCGTCTCTGGCAAAAGCTGCTCGTCACGGACGGGGAGAGAGATAACTCGCGATGGATCGTCCGAAGCTCTTAATATTTTTTTTATTTTACTTCTATATCCAGAGCCCACGTACCTATAGAATCCATATATACACGTACACGGGTATATTTATCGCGCGTGTGCGCGTGGCGCGGAAACGCGAAAGCGGCCGGTGCGGCTTTGTCTTGGTCTCCTCCTCCGCCCCCCGCTGCCCGGGCTTCCTCGCTCGCCCGTTTGGCCCCGTTCTTCCTTCGTCGCCGGCGGTGTATTCGGCTCGTACGTATAGAAATTGTACCCGCACCGGATATACCGCGACTGGCTACCGAACGAAAGGTCCAAACTTTCCGCGGAAAGCCGCGTGGATCGCGATCCACGCGTCCTTTTGTTCGTTGGTTCGACCAAAGTGCGGCGCGTACATATACGCGGGGCACACGGTAAATGGGATGTAACGACCGAATACGTCGAAGATGCAAAAGCGCGGAGGACACTTCCTCGCGGACTCTTTTGACTATTTTTTTTTCTTCTCTTCGAACGGCTCTCGAAGGGAGTAATAAAAAGTCCTTCCTACCGGCAAGCGGCAATGACGAGACATTGACGAATAGCGTTGCGTACCCGTTGGCGAGCGATCGAGAGTTTCTTCCCAAACACCGATCATTTTCACAAGGTTGCGCGTTAATTTTCGTTGAAACGGAAAGTTCCGTTTCGAAAGTTCCGGGGCGAAAAAAAAAGAAAATAGCGGAACTCGAAACGGTGCGACTCTTCTCGTTGATGCAAAAGTTTTCGCGTAAGTAGAGTTTGAAAGAAAAAAAAAAGAAACCGGTGATTAGTCTCGAATTGTACGAGCGACTCGGTACGTGGAAAATTGCCGACTAGTTGGCTCTCGACCAGACTCGCCGTCCATTTTGTTGCGCTCGCGAGAGAAGAGCGCGGACCTTACCTCTTCTCCGTCGAGACGAATCTCCGAGTCCCTCCGCCAGCGCGGCGCACGTTGGCGGAGGAGGGAACGCGGCTCTTTTCTTTTTCGTCATCAACGAACGACTGGGTGAGAAATTTCGACATCGGGCAACGCCGTCTCCGGAGAGGCATCGCGACCGCGAATAACGCTTATTTAGCTTTTTAATCGACGTACAATGATAACGATAAATCGATGGAACCGGGAGCGCGATTCCCTCGACTCGTCTCTCGCTATTGTTCGGCGGGGGCCGGAAATCAACGGCGGAAATAATTTTAGTTTTTCTCGTTGCTTTCGCGCGTTAATTAATTCCGTTTGCACGAGGAGGGGAGTCGCGAACGAGTAGAGCCAGGTATATTCGCGTCGTTTCGCAATTCACTATGTAACTGTCGTACAGAAACGGTCTCTCTCTGTTTTTCGCGATGCTTTTCCCGTCGATCTCGCACCTACTTATATATTACACTCGCCAACGACCTACGCACGGCTTTGCCGAACAAACGGCGGTCTCGATATCGGTCATTTATATACAGCGCGTAATATATTTTTCTTATACTTTTGTTCCTTGTCCAAACACGAGTCTGACAATTACCGGCTCGACTCCGCCCTAAAATCCAAGTTGAAAAAAATAACAACAACATCGGAACGCGACGCGTTATTTGTACGAACGAAAGTATGATCAACGATAGTGTTATATATATATATATATATATATATATATATATATATATATATATATATATATATATATATATATATATTAGGGCGATTTTTTTTTTCGACTATTTTTTTTCTCAGTCCCCACCCGAAATTTTGTTGGGTATGTCGAAAAAGAAATTCCCTGAAAGTTACAACCCTTAATATTAATTCCAAGTACTTTCCCAAAGCGTGAGAAGATTTTCCATCTGAAATACACGTAAGTCGAATTTTTTAATTTTTTTTTCAAATTCCTATAACTCAGCCGCATTTTATGCTATCATATTGTACTTGGTTTCGATTTACTCGGAATAAAGCATTCTAAAAAAGTGCCTCTTGCGGCGAAAGTGTAAATTGTACAGACGAGTTGGTACGGGTCACTGAAGTTGATTTTTACCCAAAATTCTCGTTTTTTTGCTGTTATCTCCGAAACAATTATCTTTACGAAAAAAATGTAAACGAAAAATTTGTTGGAAATTTAATTTCCTATAACAAAGGTCCCATCGACCCAATTGCTTAGATTAATATTTCTCGAGATATTGAACTTTTTTTTTTTTTTCTTATTTAATATTTCATATTTTATAAATTTTATACTACTCATAAGTTAAAGTTCAATATCTCAAGAAATATTAATCTAAGCAATTGGGTTGATAGGACCTTTTTTGTAGGAAATTAAATTTCCAACGAATTTTTCATTTACATTTTTTTCGTAAAGTTAATTGTTTCGGAGATAACAGCAAAAAAACGAGAATTTTGGGTAAAAATCAACTTCAGCGAGCCGTACCAACTTACCAGTACAATTTACACTTTCGCCGCAAAAGGCACTTTTTTAGATCGTTTTATTCTGAGTAAATCGAAACCAAGAACAATATGATAGCATAAAATGCATAGCATAGCTTCTATATTTTGTCTCTCCGATGCATCGATGGAGCGACAAATCGATAATCGCCGATATCCACCGTTCCCCGTTCAATCATTAAGTACGGGGTAGCGCGCGAATAGAAAAAAAAACCGGCCGTGTGCCAAATTTCAGATGGATATTACGTCCGTTTAGGAATTAGAGGCGGAAGAACGGACGGAAAGCCGAGTCTCAACGTCATAACGGTGCGGTGCATCGGGAATTTGGGGTGGGAACGAGGACCGGACGATGCGCGGCTGCGAAGGAGCGGCGAAAGACCGCCGTAAGAAGGCGAGGATGCGTCGTTTTATTATTTATTTTTGCGCCTCTTTCTTTATTTTCCCTTCTCGCGACTCCTATCTCTTCGCTCGTCCAAAGCTGTACGCGGGATACGTACCATCGCGAGACTCTTCGCTTCTATCGTTGCTCGAGCTCGTCCCGCGGCAGGTAGTACAATCGATAAGGAGCCCGTTACTCTTGTCCACATTGCACTTAAAATAGACGACAATTTTTTTTTTTTTTAATAAGTTTCAGTATCACGTACCGAATGTAAATAAACAAAATCCTTACCAATTAAGGGAGCGCAAGTGCCGCCATTTTGAGGAAGTCCGTATTGGCCAATATCTCCGTTACCGTGCACTTTAGGCCAACAATGGTAATAACCTTTCTTGTAGATAATTGCATTTTCCATCTTTTTTTCGAAATTCATTTTTTTTGTATCCTCTCCTAATAATTGTTTAAACAACAAAATGCTAATAACTTGTCTTTTAAATCCATAGATTTTCCACAACTTTTATTAAAAATTTTTTTGTCAAAAATTAATATTCTCAAAGTTATAACGGGTTCAATGTTGCGCTACTGGGTGCAAGGCTAATAAAAACGCGTTATAACTTTCAGAATACTAACTTTAGACAAGAAAGTTTAAAAAAAAAGGTGTGGGAAATTTATGGATTTAAAAGATAAGTTATTAGCATTTTATTGTTTAAACAATTATTAGGAGAGATACAGGTCAAAAAGTGAATAAATAAATTTTAACAGTCGTACAAGTCGTAAACGGTAAGTGATACAAACAAAATTATTTCGAAAAAAAGATAGGAAATTCAATTATCTACAAGAAAGGTTATTACCATTTTTGGCCTAAAGTTCACGGTAACGGAGATATTGGCCAATACGGTTTTCCTCAAAATGGCGGCACTTGCGATCCCTTAATTTGTAAGGATTTTGTTCATTTACATTCGGTACGTGATACTGAACGTAATTTAAAAAAAAAAAAAAAAAAAAAAAAAAAAAAAAAAAAAAGTCGTTTATTTTTAATGTCTCACAATATTCCCTATTGATTGTACTAAGGGTTGAACAAAAATCCAACAGCGTCGATCGAACGCGGAATGGTCGGACGGTGTGAGAGATGGAGAGAGAGAGAAAGAGAGAGACCGACTGAAATTAAAGAGACGCCGAGGAAGAGGCGCGTAACCCAGTTCCGTACAAACGGCCGTCCTTTCGTCTCTGAGCATTTCTTTTTCTTTTTTTACTTCCTCGAACCAACGCCCCGAGAAATAGGATAAAAAAAAATGACACCGAGTCAAAGAACGATATACGAGGTAGTCGCAAGGACGTCCGGAGACGCGAAATGTATAAAATTCGGATAAACTACAAGACGTTTCGTCCGAGAGAATCTTCGTTATTTCACGACGTTGTCAATTGCACGAAAAATCTTGATAACGCTTCCATTTCAATAAAGACAAAAGAGAAGTAAAAATGAGGGTTAAAAAAAAAGTTGCCGACTCGGAAAGTTAACGGATTTGATGGGGAAACTTGTTTGGAAAGATTTTGCAACGAAGCTCTTTGGAGTTCGATACACGGATAGAGGCGTATCGTTGAGATTAATTCACGGAATTTTCTCGGAATGATCCGATCGATGTCCCGTGAACGTCGCTTCGGTTGGCAGTGCCGACACTCGCGCTAGTTTCGATCGTCGTACCTTAGCGCCCGCCTTTCAACCGCCGTGCGTTACTAATTGGCCTCTAATTCTAAATAAGAGTAAACACTCCGCC
This sequence comes from Oxytorus armatus, assembly GCA_958009045.1. Taxonomy (NCBI): domain Eukaryota; kingdom Metazoa; phylum Arthropoda; class Insecta; order Hymenoptera; family Ichneumonidae; genus Oxytorus; species Oxytorus armatus. The sequence continues at coordinate 38,907,052 of OY253745.1, read as the reverse complement.
GGCTCGTCAACCACCGGACGTACGTTACGCGTATACTAGTACGAAAAACGTTCGATAGTCAACGTGGCGCCTGATATTCTCGCGACTCTCGACGTCGACCAATTTATCTTCGGTCGTTCGTAACTGAACCTTCGCCCAAAAATACATCAATGGACGCGCGGAACCCACGCGTTTCCGAGAATTCTCTGCGACGGTCCGTTGCCCAGAAATTATTTGCGGCGATGTCACTTTTCAAACAAAGACGAAAATTCTCTTTTTCCAATATCAATAACTCGTGTAATTTTTATTACGTCAAAATGAATTCTTTGACCCGAAAATTATACCCAACACATTTTTGAAATGAGAAAAAGAAAACAGATTTTCTTGGCCACGGTTACCTTTGCGGGGACTCGCTCGTTCGAGGTTCTTAAATTCGTCGTAACGGAAATCGTGGTTAAATTCGTTCGTTTGGGGAAAAAACGATAACCATACGCTCGTTCCTCTTTCGTTTGCCCCGACGCGTTCTCCGCTCGAGCGACTCGGACCGCTTCTTTTCGCTTCTCCTTCTCCGGCACTGCCCGGCCATTAAGGTAGTAGTTTGGTAACTTAATCCGATTTTCGCGTCTTTTTTGGAGGGCGTTTTTTTGTAGGAAAATAAAAATGAATCGTTTCGGATATTTAGGATGTTTTTATTTACATATTAAAGATACAAAAAAAAATTAGTTTAAAAAAATTTAATAGTTTATTATTATTATTGATCGAAGTTGGCACCTCGAAAAAAAAGCGCGTGGGTGGCCCCGGTGATTTTCGCTCTTGATGTTATCTGAAATAAAAAATTCTTGATAATTCTTAATCTATAGACATGTCATTCTGGTCGGAACTACTGAAGTTAAATTTCATGGATAAATAACAAAATGACGGACTTTGGAAAAAAAAAGTTCTTTTATTTTAACAAAGAAGGGGTTGTAAAACAAAAAGTTAGGGGTGAAAAAATTTCTCGGTAGTTCCGACGAGAACTATAAGTGTGTGTAGAGTAGCCTGTTAAAATTTGAAAGCAATCGGTTCGGTAGAAAAAAAGTTAGGACCCGGGCTGCCAACTTTGAGGTGCCAACTTCGATCAATAATAATAATAATAATAATAATAATCTATTAATTTTTTTCAAAATTGTTTTTTTTTTGTATCTTTAATATGTAAATAAAAACATCCTAAATATCCAAAACGATTCATTTTTATTTTCCTACAAAAAAACGCCCTCCAAAAAAGACATAAAAATCGGCTTAAGTTACCAGACTACTACCTCAAGGGGGAAAATAGGGTTAGGACAGGGTTTTCTCAATGATTTTCATGAATTTTTTTATAGTATAAAAAATGAATATATTTTATTGAAACTTTGAGAATATTTTATACGTATATTTGAGTATATACTGTAAAATTTCATAATCAGACTGCGTACATTCTGGAAGCCACAATTTTCATCCGAAATCAATCGAGGTTGGAATTTACTTTTATTATATGTCTCTCTTCTATATGAACCTAAATGCTATAAAAAAAAATAGAAAATTAAATTTTTTACAGGGGTCAAAACAAAAAAGCATGGATTTTTGCCATTTTTTACAACATTATTTGCAAAAAAAAAAAAATCATTTAAAATAATGATAATATTTCGATTTTAGGTTCATATAGAGCGCAATACTATGGAGAAAGTAACTGCCAATTTTCAAAACGATCGGTTGAAAACTTTTCAAACTAGCGTGTACGCAAGTTAAGAAAAAGTCGTTTTCAGAAAAACGCGTTTGAAAAAATAGTACCAAGAAAAACAAGCAATATGGGATCGTCTAATATTTGATAGTATATACTTAAGTATATGTATAAAATATTCTCAAAGTTTCAATAAATTATATTCATTTTTTGTACTATAAAAAAATTCATGAAAATCATTGAGAAAACGCTGTCCTAAACCTATTTCCTCCCTTAATGGATTATAACAATAGAACGAGTCGGAATTTTCATTTAAAGTTTTGGGAACATATTTTTCAATAGTTTTACTAACAATTTATGAAATAAAAAAAAATCGATTTTTTGAACCGTCTAACCCTATTTCCTTAAGCCTTACTTTGTCCCGCCTACAACGATGCGAGCGTTGGATACGGTTCTACGAGCCGCTTCCGCGCTGGTAGAACCGCATTATGTATGAGAAAATATTGTATATTCCAACTATTTTGGGGGAAAAAAACAGTTTACGCGAGCATCATTTTAATAATTTGTTAACGACGCTGACGCACATGACTTTCGGAATAACCGACCGTATGTTTGTAATGTAAACAACGCTATTGATCGAAGATAATTCACAAATTTTCGGTGTACCAAACGTGTTTTTTCATTTTCCATGTTTCAGATTGTCGATACCGTGTGGCCTCGGGAGCTCGAGATGTTCGATAAACGCGCCAAATGTGCCTGCTCTAACGACGAAAAATTGAGAAAAAAAACTAGAAAGAGATCAAAGACGGTCAGGCTCGAAGAAGAAAAATAATCCGTCGAGATCCGAAAGGGAGAGATACTCGTACGGAAAGAAAGTCGCAAAGAGCGGAGCGAAAAGTGGCGGAGGAAGAAAATAACAGAGGAGAAACGAGACGAGAGAGAGAGAGAGAGAGAACGAGCCAACGAAGCCATTGCTCTTCTCCCCTCTGTAACCCGGGTGCGCGCGCATCGGGTGCGTGCACGAAGCGAGACTGAGAACCGAGAATAAAACACGCGAGAGGATCAACGTGTTCCGTGTATATTACTCTCGTTTCTCTCTCTCTAGCTCGCGCACCCGTCAAACTCGCGCGTACGACGAGATAGCGAGGAAGAAAGAAAGAAAGAAAGAAAGAATATTCGCAGGGCTAATAACGCATAAACGCGGCGCGTACGCGTTGTTTACCAGAGTTGGAAGGAGGAGTACCGCGTCTCCGGCCCGTCGGGACTCGACGAGAGTGGCGACGCGTTCGTAAAGCGCCGGCGATGACGGGAACGTCACCGCAAATGCCAATCTCCCGACAGTCCCGACGATTCTCCGCTCGTCGTCAACCTATGAGAATTTGATAAATAAAAAAAACGACGCTTTCGCGAGAGCCGGTATCGGTCGCGGGCGTTTGACGAGGTGCGACGATGACGATTATGTAACTGAAAAATAACAAGACGGAGAGGTACCGAAACGATCGATAATTTTGGCGGAGCTCGCTAAACTCTGATAGATTTTGAGAGTTCTTTGGTAACGGCGTTTCTCCTAGTTGGAACGACTCGAAAAACTTATTGGGATATACGGTGGATAGATAATTGCAATCGGTGATATAATGCTACTTTTACTTCTTTATTGTGATAACACTCGGAAGATGCATCAAGCTCTGTACTCTTGCTCTGTCAAACGAAGACTAAACTAAAACGACAAGGGACCAGTCCTCTGGACCTCTAAAGTAACGAGGCTCTCTTTGTCCTTTACTCCGTATACTTGTTAGTCCACGCACAACGGTCCAACCGGCGTCGTAAACCGAGCCGATCACCCGAACGGACGCACATGTGCGTGCACTCGAGGACTCTCCGCAAGGACCAGATGAAAACCCGTCATAAACAAGACAATACAGTTGTAAACGCTGTAGAGAAAAATTCTCTCTAGCGAGATTAACCTTTTTGCATAGGATTTCTTTCTTAAAATCCAACAAAACTTGCGACTATCGATTTTGCCTCTCGAAAAGGCGCTTGAAAAAAAAAATTCTTTTACACATTTTCACAGTTTGAACCGAATCCGTAAGAATCGCAATATTTATACCGGATACATGCGCGTAGCGGAATTTTGCAAAAAAAATTTCTTTCACGCACGTGCTCAACGAGAATGTAACGATGTGGATGACAATTCTGTGAGGTACGGTAGAAAAGAGTGACGAAACAGAGAGAAATAACGAAAAACGGGCGTTGCGTTACGGGCGTTTCGTTCAACACGTGCAATTAGAGAGACGTTTGCTAACAAATAAATATATAGATGATACTAGCGCGCGTAACGTTTAACGTTCGAGCATCGGTAGGCAGCGCGAGGGGGTGGGAGGGCTACGAGCCACTGACCTTCCTTCGTGCGCACGACGGCGCTGCACGAGTGACACACATGGATAACTCGGCGTTGGAACTATCGCGCTCCGTGATACACACACGTATACCCGCGCGAACAATCCAGTGACCGACACTCGGATCGAACCGCCCAAGTTTTACACGACGCGCGCAATGCTCTCGATTCCGTCGGTTATGGACGGTTACCAAGGCGATTACCAAGACGATTACCACGACGATTACCAAGACGATTACCAAGACGATTACCAAGACGATTACCGATCGGCGGTCGGCGCTGGTGTCGCCCGATCATCACCAAAAACGTGTGGTTTTACGCGGCAAGAACGGGACGAAAAATGGCAAACCTGAAATAAATAATAAGCTTTGTACCGTACAAAGCGTATCGACGGCGTGCTTTTTTTTCCGACCGCCGTGTTGAATTAAATTTTAGCGGGGTATCGGCCGTGAATCGATTTTTTTAGGTAGAAGCCCGCGGTACCCGATGAAATTGGCTTACGGCGAACAACCGAGAATAAACGCGGATCGATCGAATAGAAAAATAAGTCGGTCGGGATTATTACCGTTTGGCGAAAAAAATCTTTTGTTCGTACGTGCGTTTGTTCGAAATTTGCCAACTTTCGTCGCGTTCCTGCCGCGTAAAACGGTTCGCACATCCGATCGATCGGAATCTCGAGCGAGCCGAACCCGCCCGATAACCGTCCTAAATCCGTTTGTTTTCGTCCCAATTCCTTCCCGTTACTCCACGTTTTCCGTACGATGTAACATCGGTTGAATGTTTAAGGGGGGAAATATTTTATACATACATTTAAGTATATACTATAAAATATTAGCGACCCCATATTGCAGGTCACAATCAGACTCAGCATGTTGCGTACATTCCGGAAGCCGCAATTTTCATCCGAAATCAAACGCGGTTGTAATTTACTTTTATCATATGTCTCTCTTCTATATGAACCTAAATGCTACCAAAAAAATAGAAAATTGAATTTTTTACAGGGGTCAAAACAAAAGAGCATGATTTTTTGCCATTTTTTACGAGTTTATTTGCAAAAAAAAAATTATTTCAAATAATGATAATATTCCGATTTTAGGTTCACATAGAGCGCAATACTATGAAGAAAGTAACTGCCAATTTTAAAAACGATCGGTTGAAAACTTTTCAAACAAGCGTGCACGCAAGTTAAAAAAAAGTCGTTTTCAGAAAAACGCATCTGATAAATAGTACCAAGAAAAACGAGCAATATGGGGTCGCTGATATTTTATAGTATATATTTAAATATATGTATACAAATTTTGTAGTATATACTCAAATATATGTATAAAATATTCTCAAAGTTCAATAAATTATATTCATTTTTTATACCATAAAAAAATTCATGAAAATTATTGAGAAAACGCTTTCCTAACCCTATTTCCCCCCTTAATGGCTTATAACAATAGAACGAGTCGGAATTTTCATTTAAAATGTTGGGAAAATATTTTTCAATAGTTTTACTAACAATTTATGAGATTAAAAAAAAAATCGATTTTTTCAACCGTCTAACCTTATTTCCCCACTTAAACGTTTATTTTTATCATTCGCAGAAGAGTCCCGGCTGGTGAACGAGAAAAAAGGAGAAAAAAGGAGAAAATACGAGGACGAACGACGAGACGTGAAAAGTGAATCGTCGAGTGAAAAGTTACGAGTGCACAGTGGCGACGACGCGAACGTACGCGTTACGTATATATATTATTCCCGCGAATATATATGAAAATCAGAAATGTTTTCGCGAGTGTCCGAGTAAAATTGAGGATGATACGAGAAACGGCGGAAGATAAAAGCCGAAGAGAGAGGAGCGTGTTCGCGATACCGCGAGTCGGCAGAGCGAGCGCCCGGCTGAATCGCGGTTAGATGGAAAGAAAAAAAAATATATACGTAAAAGAAAAAAGCGAGCTCCGAAGCTCCGCGACGTTTTCGTTATTGGACGCGTCGCCGACGGGTGTCGTTGGTGCGCGGTGGTTGTTCGCGCGCTAGACGCGACTCGCGAAAACGAAGTAAATAAAGTAAACGAGAATGAAAATTTGTCGCTACGTCGCGCGACACGTCTAACGAATAAATAACAAATAAATAACGTATAAATAACAATTGAATGTAAATAAAATTTGGTGAGCGTCGTTTCACGGGCGCGCGGGCGCATGCATAGACGGGTAAGTTTGCGTCGCGAGAGTGGCCAGTTCGGCGATAGCGACGATCGTGTCGGCGTAGTCGCCGCGTATGCGAACGAGACCTCGTGACTCGGAGAGACGAGGGAAGAGGAAGAGGAAGAGGAAAAAGAAAAAGAAGAGCGAGAGGAGGGTGGTGGAGGTGGAGGTGGCGGAGGAGGAGGAGGAGGCGGCGGAGGCGGCGGAGGCGGCGGAGGCGGCGGAGGCGGAGGCGGAGGCGGAGGCGGAGGCGGAGGCGGTGGCGGTGGAGGAGGAGGAGAGGGAGAGGCGCTCCGTGAATTATCGGTCGCCGCTGCGGGTCGCTCGTAACCCCGGCTGTTTCTCCTTCCTGCGGCGGGTGACGTCATTACCGGTAAGTTTACAAGTGGTACCAGCTGTAGTCTCCCCCGCACGTCGGCTTCCGTCGTCGGAGTCTCGCGGGAGAACCATCGACGCTCTTTTCTCCGTAATTCGTGTTCCTCGGAAAGACACGCGGTGAAACAACGTTGTCACTTTGCCCCGTCACACTCGCGAGCCGAAGATGCGCCGGTCGCGCGGCGACGCGGGGTGGTGTCCGACCGGTTCGTCCGTGTGTCGGCAAACCGCCGCGTCCGTTTCGCGACCACCGTTATTCGTCCTTTCGCCGTTCTACTCCAAACCCGCACCCCGTTTTCTACTTTGCGACTGGCAAAGTAGAAAAAAAAAAACGACGCGTTATATTTGTAATATTTCGGTGGTACGGAAAACGAACATACGGAGACTCGATCTCTCGAAATCGCTCGCGGTACTACTCGTCTCGGGTTTTCTCTCTCCCGATCTTCGCTCCTGGAAACTATCCGGTCCTCGCGCACCGTCACGTTCGTCGCGCGCGATACCGATTATATAAATCAGATCGTCGTTGCGCCGAACGAAACTCAAATATTACGTGGATTTTCTTTCGCAAAAGAAGAGAAGATTACCGTATATCCGCGCTCGGTTTTCGCGTAAGCGTTCGCGAGCCGATCATTTTTTAAGGGAGGGAATGGGACGGGACAGCGTTTTCTCAATGATTTTCATGAATTTTTTTATAGTAGAAAAAAAGAATATAATTTATTGAAACTTTGAGAATATTTTATACATATATTTAAGTATATACTAAAAAATTTTTGAAGAATTTCCTTGAAAAACATCGAAGATATTAGCGACCCCGTATTGCAGCTCACAATCAGACTCAGCATTTTGCGTACATTCTGGAAGCCGCAATTTTCATCCGAAATCAAACGAGATTGGAATTTACTCTTATTATACGTCTCTTCTATATGAACCTGAATGCTATCAAAAAAATAGAAAATTGAATTTTTTACAGGGGTCAAAACAAAAAAGCATGATTTTTTGCCATTTTTTACAACATTATTTGCAAAAAAAAAATTATTTTAAATAATGATAATATTCCGATTTTAAGTTCATATAGAGCGCAATACTGTGAAGAAAGTAACCGCCAATTTTCCAAACGATTGGTTGAAAACTTTTCAAACTGGCGTGTACGCAAGTTCAAAAAAAGTCGTCTTCGGAAAAACGCGTTTGAAAAAATAGCGCGCTCGGGGCCTGAAGGAGAGCTACTCATTTTAAGGTAGTAGTCTGGTAACTTGAGCCGTTTTTCATGTCTTTTTTGGAGGGCGTTTTTTTGTAGGAAAATAAAAATGAATCGTTTTGGATATTTAGGATGTTTTTATTTACATATTAAAGGTAGAAAAACAAATTTTTTTGAAAAAATTTAATAGTTTATTATTATTATTATTGATCGAAGTTGGCACCTCGAAAAAAAAGCGCGTGGGTGGCCCCGGTGATTTTGGCTCTTGATGTTATCTGAAATCAAAAATTCTTGATAATTCTCAATCTATAGACGTGTCATTCTGGTCGGAACTACTGAAGTTAAATTTCATGGATAAATAACAAAATGGACTTTGGAAAAAAAACTTTTTTTTTCAAATTTTTGATTTCAGATAACATCAAGAGCCAAAATCACCCTCGGCCACCCACGCGCTTTTTTTTCGAGGTGCCAACTTCGATCAATAATAATAATAATAAACTATTAAATTTTTTCAAACAATTTTTTTTTTGTATCTTTAATGTGTAAATAAAAATATCCTAAATATCCAAAACGATTCATTTTTATTTTCCTACAAAAAAACGCCCTCCAAAAAAGACATGAAAATCGGCTTAAGTTACCAGACTCCTACCTCAATGGCTTATAACAATAGAAGAACGAGTCGGAATTTTCATTAAAAATTTTGGGAACATATTTTTCAATAGTTTTACTAGTTTTTTGTCGGTCGTTACTTTTTTACGATTTAGCCGTATTTTTCTCATTAAAAAACGAAGAAAAAAAAAGATCCACGCTGTTGAGAAGAGTTTTAGACGTGACTAACGAATATAATCGGAATATCCAACCACGCGGATACTCGAATATATTTCCAACGTTGTTTGCTCGATAACGACTCCCTCCGGCGGTATCTTTCGAGAATCGTCGGGTTTAATCGGACGAGAAGAACGTACGTACGTTGGTAACGTGTTTTCGATATTTTAACGGCCCAGGGTAGGGAAAAAAAAAACCGAAATATTCGAAACTTTCGACTTTGTGCAACCGCGTCGGAGTAGAATCGCGGATGGGTCGAGGGGAACGCGGAGCGTTGGACCGCGATAGACGTCGACGCTCTCCGTCCCGTTGGTGGTTCGGCTTTAACGTTTCCTGGCCGACGTTGGCAGCCCCGAAGGTTTAAGGGCGAGGCTCTGATCGCGAACTCGGAGAAGGGATACCGTTCTCTCTCGGCTGTAAACTCTCAAATTTTCACCGATATACACACCGAACCGGATATTCAAGTCCATCCTTTGTGCAAACGTTAACGACCCGCGGGGAATAGTCGCGTCGTACGTGTCGGGAACGAAATTCGAGTTTTCGAATTCTTTTTTTTTCAACAATTACGCCGACGCGATTTGCAAAACATTTTTAAAAATCGTCTCTTCGATCATCGGACGGAACGAAACAAAGTTTTTTCGCTTCCGAATATCCGTGTCGGCGTTTATCTACATTTAAATAGATGGATCGTTCGATCTCTCGTTGCTAGCCCGGTATTTGTACTCGTGACCCGATTTCTCGTATCACGCTACCCGAACGAACCGCCGAATATTTCATTTCCGTGGTGGCATTCAAAAATACTTTTTCGTTACCCATGGATCGAGATTGAGGGAGATTCGATAATCGGATCTTTTATATAAAATTAGCCACTCCACGAGAAAAAAGAAAGCCCGTGCACGCAAACTCGTACTTTCGTGTGATTTTCTAACGGTTTTCCTCGTTTTCCTAAAAACGAGACTCCTCGTGTGTTTGTTAAATTAAAGAAAAATCGAAAAATCAATAATAATCGTGAAAAGAAAAAATGTCTCACCGTAAATACCGGTCAACGACTGCGTTATCAGCTTTTTATCTTATCATTGAATTTTCACTCCGCGATACTTACACGTTTCGACTCGTGACAAACCGCGGAGGGTAAACGTTTTTTGTTTTTTTCACTCTTCTCTCGTTTTTTTTCTCTTTCAACGCACCGTTCGGGTCGAGCGGCGTTGGTCACCGGAAGTGGAAGCGGTGTTTCCGAGTTTTCCGCAGTTTTCCTCGTGCAAACGCGACAACGAAGAGGAGGACGGGTCAAAAGATCCGAGAGGGAAACGAATAAAAGTTCGCGTTTAGTCGGTTCCGAAAGAAGAGAAGACGAAACATCTCCGGATGTTTGACGATGACTCGTTGAACGAGGACGCGTCGTACTCGTATTAGTTAACGCGCGCAGGTGTATCCGTCCCTCCTCGCGGTACGGCAAACGGGAAGTTGGATCCGCGTAGATCGTTAAATCGTGAGGACGAAAGATGTGTCGAGCGAAGTCAGGGCTGAGAGTACGTAACGGATGTACGACGCGTCGAGAGAGATCCACCGAGGCGTGCGAGTATACGCGCGTACGATTTTCAATTTTTTCGATTTTTTTCGATCTTTTCAATTTCTTCAATTTTTTTCAATTTTTTTTCAGTTTTTTCAATTTGTTCTCCGCGTCGATCCCCAATTCCCGTTCTCCGCGCGACCACCAACGTATAAATAATAATCGAGTCGTCATTTTTCTCGAACTAACGAGGCTGCGTTAAATTATTGTTGTTGCAGTACATAATGCGCCAGGGGTGATGGAGACCGTGGGCAAACAAGTCCAGGTAGTGAGCGGACTGGGAGTGGGGGGTCCGGTGGGCCCTGTCGGCCCTGTGGGGGGAGATTTGCATCATCATCATCATCCCCACGGGGGCCATGGCCATCCGATGGTCGGAACGGGGCCAAACCCGGCTCGCGTTCAGGGTCATCAGCCACCGCAGCCCTCGCACAATCACATTTTACCCGCTCGATCCACCCCCGTACAGCTGCACAGGTGAGTTTATCCCTTAACTTAATTTTTTCCGACCCTAATTTGCCGCGGCGCGCGACGAAAAACCGTCGATGATAAATTGGAACGGAACCCAAAGTTGGACTCGGTCCGCGACGACCCGAATTTGCTCCGGAGGGTCATAACTGGTGACGAATCATGGGTTTACGGTTATGACGTGGAAACCAAAGCTCGATCATCGCGATGGAAGCTGCTTTTTTGGAATAGGCAAAAATCGAAGACAAACCAAAACACGTCTAATCAAAACAGCTGTCGACAATTAACTAAACATTCGAAATGGCCGATTTTTTCAGCATAAGTGAAGGACACGAGTACCAACCTAACGCCGCAAAAAAAAATCGATAATCGAATATACGTAGCCCGCGGAAATTCAAAATTCGCGATACTTTTTGAACGGATCTCGCACGTACATTTATCACCTCGCACCTTCAACGATCGTGCGCCGTCTCGACGAACGTGTTACAACGGAACTCTCGTAAAGTTTCTCGAAAATTGAGTCCTTTATTAACGCGACCGTACGGCCGGTGCATCCTCGTAAGCATCCTCGTAAGCATCCTCGTAAGCATCCTCGTAAGCATCCTCGTAAGCATCCTCGTAAGCATCCTCGTAAGCATCCTCGTAAGCATCCTCGTAAGCATCCTCGTAAGCATCCTCGTAAGCATCCTCGTAAGCATCCTCGTAAGCATCCTCGTAAGCATCCTCGTAAGTACGTCGGGGGAGAAAGAACGAAAAGTAAAATGTCTCGCGTCGACTCGAACGCGGATTTCCGCGGACGCCCCGTCGCTCCGTTGCGTTTTGTCGCCGAGTTATAAGCTCCTCCCGAATTCGCGTACTCGGAAGCCATCGCTTTCGCACCTTGACAAATTCTTCGCGAATCAAGTTTCGCGAGAGTCCAACGCAAAGACGCGGGCGCGCACGCGACGAGAAAAGGGGCCACAAAATCCGGCGTTGCCGCGCCTAGGCAACGCGAATCGATGTGCCTTTACTTTATATTTATTTTCCGTTACATTATCCATTGTCGTTTGACTATTTCGCGGTAGGGGACATTTTATCAATTTTCTTTTTCGAAAACAAGTTTAGAAATTTGGTGGAACGCGTTCGAGTCTTTTCGGACCGAAAGTTTTTGTTTGCTCGCGGAAGAAAAGTTCGGTGACTCGAGCGATTTCGTTCGACTAAACTATATTGAAAATCGCTGTTTCTCAAATTGCCGCGCGTATAACGTGTATTATTTGTAAAAGGAGAAAACGAAAGAAGAGAAATAATGAAAACTCCGATCGCGTACAAAACACTGGGAAAATACTCGCCGAACGGCCTCCGTTGTTGTCGAACATTCGCGTCCGAAGAGAGATCGTTACGTACGTTATTCTCGGCGTCAACTCGGATTATCTATTATTTACATCGTCCGCACCGTTCAGTCTCGCGACAGACTTTGGGGGGAAGAAAAAAATATTTAAGATACTCGTCCCGACCTTGACCGTCGTCGCGGCGCGGTAGTTCGGGAGTTTCGAAAAGAAAAACAAAAAATTCGATTATTTGGCCGCTCTTGTCCATAATGCACTAAACTACAGGAGTTATTTTTTTGTTTTTAATTAGGTTCAGCGTCACGTACCGAGTGTAAATGAACAAAATCCTCGAAAATTAAGTGACCGGAAGTGCCGCCATTTTGAGGAAAACCGTATCGGCCAATATCTCCGTTACCGTGCACTTTAGGCCAAAAATGGTAATAACCTTTCTCGTAGATAATTGAATTTCCTATCTTTTTTTTTTATATTTTTTTTGTATCACTCACCGTTTACGACTTGTACGACCGTTAAAATTTATTTATTCACTTTTTCACCTGTATCTCTCCTAATAATTGTTTAAACAATAAAATGCTAATAACTTATCTTTTAAATCCATAATTTTCCCACACTTTTTTTTCTTAACTTTTTTGTCTCGAGTTAATATTCTCAAAGTTATAACGCGTTTTTATTAGCACCCAGTAGCGCAACATTGAACGCGTTATAACTTTGAGAATATTAATTTTAGACAAAATAGTTTTTAATAAAAGTTGTGGAAAATGTATGGATTTAAAAGTTAAGATATTAGCATTTTATTGTTTAAACAATTATTAGGAGAGATACAGGTCAAAAAGTGAATAAATTCATTCCAACAGTCGTATAAGTCGTAAACGGTAACATGTAAAAAAAAAATTATTAAAAAAAAAGATAGAAAATTCAATTATCTACAAAAAAGGTTATTACCATTTTTGGCCTAAAGTACACGGTAACGGAGATATTGGCCGATACGGTTTTCCTCAAAATGGCGACTCAAAACACTTCCGCTCACTTAATTTGTGAGGATTTTGTTCATTTACATTCGGTACGTAATACTGAACCTAATTAAAAAAAAAATATTACTCCTGTAATTTAGTTGGTCACAATATTACCTATTGATTGTACTATATAGCGAAGAACAATTCGAGCGTCGGTTTCTATTGCGAATTTCGAGAACTTTTCGCGCATTTCGAGAGAAAAAATGAAAAAATTAGTCGATCAGCCGCGATGAAAAATTGTTCTTAATCTGTTTGGTAGCGTCGCGTCGACTCGGTGCGTTTTAAACTTCATTAACGCGGCTAATTCGCTTCGAAAGCGGGAATTGTACTTTCTCCGAAACGGCTCGAACCTGCTTCGTTCGAATTCCGACAAAAAGTATCCGCGAAAGTACAATTTCAATATCGCAGCCGTTTCGAGTCGCGAGTATCGGCTCGAACCGATCGATCCATTTTTTGAATTGGTCGTTGCGTATCGATCGTCGCGCGCTAATATTTAAACATCGAAGGGGTAACGAGTTTAGTCCGGAGTCAATGAAAGATACGAAAAGTGACATTTTTCTTTCGATCTCGCTCGATAATTCACGTTATAAATTTAATTCTCGTTCGTATCGGGTACGGGAAAATATTCCGTGCGTCAACGAGAGAGAAAGCTCGATCTTTTTTTGAGAAAAAATTACAAAATTAGATAAAAATCCTCAACGTTTCGAAACATTGAAGAATATTAAGAAATATAATATTTGCTCCGTTCGAATTGGCGCTGCTTCATGGGAAATAAAACGAAGCGTTCCCTCGATCGTTCCAAACGGGCGAAACAAAAAATTTTGTACGGAAATAGATAATTGCGAGATTCGATAAACGCACGTCCGAACAATCGTTGCGCGGGACGAGTTAAATTCGAGTTTTAATTCGAGTTTTAATTCGAGTTTTACTTCGAGTTTTAATTCGAGTTATTACGTCCGAGGTCGCTCTCGATGAACGAGGCGCGAAAACACACACGGATAGAGTCATTGACGCGAGTAATTCCAGGTGTAACGAGTGTGCGAAGAGGGCGGCCGCCGGAGAAGCGCGGTGACAAAATGAAATACCGACTTCCGTTTCTTTTATTCCCTCCGACTCTCCTCCTCGATTCCGCTGCTTCTCGTCGGCTCGTATTATTTTTTTTATTTTCTCTCCCGTACATATTAGGGTGATTTTTTTTTCGACTATTTATTTTTTTTTTCTCAGTCCCCACCCGAAATTTTGTTGGATATGTCGAAAAAGAAATTCCCTGAGAGTTACGGCCTTTAATATTAATTCCAAGTACTTTCCCAAAGCGTGAGAAGATTTTCCATCTAAAATACACGTAAATCGATTTTTTTTTTCAAATTTCTATAACTCAGCCGCATTTTATGCTATCATATTGTTCTTGGTTTTGGAATTGGTACGGGTCACTGAAGTGGATTTTTACCCAAAATTCTCGTTTTTTCGCTGTTATCTCCGAAACAATTGACTTTACGAAAAACATGTAAATGAAAAATTTGTTGGAAATTTAATTTCCTACAAAAAAGGTCCTATCGACCCAATTGCTTAGATTAATATTTCTTGAGATATTGAACTTTAACTTATGAGTAGTATAAAATTTGTAAAATATGAAATATTAACTAATAAAAAAAATAAAAAATATAAAAAGTTCAATAACTCAAGAAATATTAATTTGAGCAATTGGTTCGATGGGACCTTTTTTTTATAGGAAATTAAATTTCCAACAAATTTTTCGATTACATTTTTTTCGGAAAGTTAATTGTTTCGGAGATAACTGCAAAAAAACGAGAATTTTGGGTAAAAATCAACTTCAGTGACGCGTACCAACTCACCAGTACAATTTACACTTTCGCCGCAAAAGGCACTTTTTTAGATTGTTTTATTCCGAGTATACCGAAACCAAGAACAATATGATAGCATAAAATGCGGCTGAGTTATAGATATTTGAAAAAAAATAAAATTCGATTTACGTGTATTTTAGATGGAAAATCTTCTCGCGCTTTGGGAAAGTACTTGGAATGAATATTAACGGTTGTAACTTTCAGGGAATTTCTTTTTCGACATATCCAACAAAATTTCGAGTGGGGACTGAAGAAAAAAAAATAGTCGAAAAAAAAAAAAATCGCCCTAATCTATATATTTCTGTTCGGAAAGTGTCGCGCGTCGAGTCTATTCCGCGACTCGTTCTCCGCGGTACGATCCGTACGATACCACGTACGGTATGGAGCGATTAATATTTCAAAAGATAATTATCGCTCCGTAACGAGCAGTGGCTCGATATTTCCGCCGCGTGACCGACCCAATTTCATTATTTGCCGGGCGATTGTTGGTCGAAAATTTCTGATCAAACGCGAAAACGCGAATACCGTCCTGTACCGTAAACTTGTAATACGGAAGGAAAAAGACAAATAAAAGAAACAAAAAATGAAGCATCCGGCTATCGTTAACTGTCATTGGCTCCGCCGTACAAAGTCGGAGTTGGCAACGTCGATATCGCGCCTATACGTATTTTATACTTTCAGTCTCCTCCGCGCCCCTTTCGATGTACGAATAGTTACATACGAGCGCGCACACGTTTGTGCAGTTGCAAGGCTATCGATCCCGCTCATCGAGCGCCCTTCCCTCGTCTCTCTGCCGTACACACACACACACACACACACACACACACACACACACACACACACACACACACACACACACACACACACACACACACACACACACACACACACACACACACACACACACACACACACACACACACACACACACACACACACACACACACACACACACACACACACACACACACACACACACACACACACACACACACACACACACACACACACACACACACACACACACACACACACACACACACACACACACACACACACACACACACACACACACACACACACACACACACACACACACACACACACACACACACACACACACACACACACAGACACAGAGGGAGAAAAGCGAATTCAACATCGAGTGAATGACTAAAAAATTCGTAATTGAAAAAAAATATTTCGACAAAAGTAGATTATTTAGGTTGAAAGTATATTCGAAACGAATAAATGAAGTACTCGATTCGTGTTTCAACGTAATTTCAGTCGAGTATCGTTAAAAAACAAACGTTGCAACTTTTTCGACAAACGATTAAATGCCTCTCGGTGACGAACGTTTCGCGTCATCCTCGAACGTACGGTTCTTCTTTAAAAAATTCCGAAGCGTACGTAGGAGAATTAAAAACTAATAAAATAGTAACGTTGAGGGGAGGATGAAACGCGCGTTTATTAGATTATGAATGGACGGTGTTCCATATATATTTCTGTCTCGAACGAAACATTTATTTTTTTTCTTCTCTCATCTCCACCTCCGTATCTCATAGTCCTCTAGAGGGCTCTTGGTCGCGACCGTTCTATATACCATACATTCCTTCTCATACCCACGTACGCGTGTGCGTGCGTAATAATAGTGGGGAGTTTTTACCCGAGGTGGGAGGGGGTCAGCGACCGTTACGTCATCGACGGTCCACGCTCGAGGCGCTCCGTGTTACATCGACGCTCCCGGCGACGACGATCGTCGGCAGCGGGGCTGGGGACACCTTTCTTCTTTCGATTCTCCCTCCTTGTATTCTCTTCGTCTACCGAATGTCGCGCGCGCGACAGAACGAGAAATCAAAAATAAGTTTAGGATACGATTGATAAAAAAAAATCTCGTTCGAAGAAGGTTGACGACGGGCCACGGTCGACGATCGACCGGTGGACGCGCGTGAGCCTTGCAATTTTTTTTATCATTTTTCTTGCCCAGATTAAACGTGTTTGTGTCTCTCTATATTATATAAATATATCGCCGCCGCCAACGCGTACGAGAGTCGGTGGGTTAGGTCGGGTCGGATTGGGTTGGCTCGGGTTAGATGGAACGAGATGACGAGCGAATTGCGAAACGAAACGATCGTAAAACGACTAAACGACGGGGATCCGGGACTGCCAACGGTCGTCCAAAATGTCATTTTTTCGATTTTCGCGTGTTTCCATTGATTTTTTGACTTTTCGACTAAAACTCGGTGTTATTCGTAATCAGCGGAAAATTTCCGATCGAATAGGGTATCGAAACGTTGCGAGAAATGAAAAGAAAAACGTCTCGGTTTGGGCTGGGTTAGCGCACTAGGCATATATATTAGGGTGGCCCATTTTATAAAAATTTTCAAATTTTCGTGTTCACATATTTTCAAATAATAGTTGACTATAAAAAAAAACGTTATGATTTTTTTTAGATTTCTAAACTCAAATATGAGTCTGCGCTAATCATCCAAAGTGAAATATTTGACCTACTGGCAATTTTAAGCGGTAAACATTGGTCAGAAGTCAGATGGTCTTATCGCAGTCCCTTTCAAGTAGAAAAATATCGCATAGACACATTGAACATTTCTGTAGTCACGAGTAATACCTGCCCGTGTACGAATATTGCAAATGCTAGCAGCAAGCGGCAAAAGTAGTGGGGGTACCGCTCGCAAGGACAAGTTGTGTCGGTGTGATCTCTGTGCTTCGGCTTTCGGTTAGGATAATAGAGGAACGAAGCTCTTCGTGCATACTCGGTTTTCTACCTGATGACGGGATGACCATTTACCGTGCCTACCGAGTGCTGACCAATGTTTGAATGAATTTTCCTTTGAAAGTAATATTCATCGGTGTTTACTAGTAAAATTTTCCTATCCAATTGTATAAACTAGCAAAACTTTGCCTTCTATAATTTTAGCGGAATATCTTATGAAATATCACTAATCAGTGAAAAATAGTCATTTACGTCAAAGTATCTTACTTCCGTAGGATTTTTTAGGAATATCATTTTGTGTTTACACCGACATACCGAGCGCTTGTACTACTTTTGTTCATTGTCGCTAGCAACTGCAATATCCGTACACTTATTATGATAATAATTATACCCGCACTAATGTTTCTACCTTTCTACTTGAGGTACGACATCGAAAAGTATTTTCAGCTATGTCAAAGTAATTTGATAAAATCTGTGAAAATTTTATTTTTTCATTAACGAGAGTTTAGCCTTTCGGAGATGTATTTTTTTTTTCAATTTCATTGTTTTATATGACTCGAAAAAATTTAATAATGACATCTTCAATATTAACTCATCTAAAATGTTAATGAAAAACTAAGCCATTGGAGAGGTGAAATTTTATATAAAAATTTAGTTAATAATGCATTTGTATCATCTATAGAACTGGAAGCTATTTTTATTGAAAAAATCAGAGTTTTAAATGATGAAAAAATTAAATATTCATGGTACAGTTCGGTGAGATATTGTTCTCAATTTTTTCACTAGAATTAGTTCGTATAATTAATGATTAAGATTCAAAATCATATAGTGGAATCGTGGGTCTCGTTACCTCTCTTCACCGACACCCGAGAACCTTACCCGAGAGGAATATTTTTTTCAGAAAAGGGCTACCCGGCAAGTTGACCCTCTCACTTTCACCGTTTATGATACTCGTAAATGCACCTGATAATCCCAACACCTGATTCTTCTGAAAAATTCAAGAATTTTTCATCGCCTTTTTTTTAATAACGTAACGAAGCCAGATATTTCTTTTTTTGTGTAACGATAGTTCGATAGTTAAATAATCACTCAACGTATTTTGAATAAGATCCGTCCATTTTAAGCGGTCCGTAGAAGCCTTGAAAAATCTTTGATTTTCACCAAAATCGGATTTTTTATTTCAATAACAAATGGAAAAAAAAATATAAACAAAACTTCATTATGTTCATTGATGTTTTATAAACAACTTCCAGAAGAAAAACCTAAATAATCTCAATAATTATATGACCAAATTTTGATTTAAAAATTCATTACCCTCATCGTGGGCTTAAGGTTGATAAAGAATTAAAATCATTAGCGCAGCCTCATATTTGAGTTTAAAAATCTGAAAAAAATCATAACGTCTTTTTTTATAGTCAACTATTATTTGAAAATATGTGAAGACGAAAATTTGAAAAATTTTATAAAATGGGTTCGTTATTCCATGTTCGCGTAACAATGCACCGGGGCCTCGGCTTTCGTAACGCGAATATCGTTGAGGATTGAGGCGAGGTAAAGCCGAGAGAGATACCCGGGGTTTACGAAAAATGATGACAAATAGTTGGCAAGGACGTGATTTCGTCCAAGTTTCGCGAGGTCATCGCGATCCTTGTCTCAAAGTTAACGAGTTCGGAAATATGCGAAAGGGTAAAAATAATAAAAAGGGTGTACAACGAAACGGAATAGAAAAGACCGTAACGACGGGAGGAGCTCGTTCGTTCGTCGTACGAGTGAGGGAAGGAGACGCGTTTCTCCGGGCGTTCGATGAGCTCTCTCCGTTCCCGGCTTCCGCTCTTTTTTCATCCGGAACCTCTTTCTCTCTCCTCGTTACCATCGACAGCGATCCTTTGTCATTTAGCGACGGGACAACGGGTTTTTATTGCAAAAATGAAAGAAAAAAGGATTGTATGACCAAAAAATGATCCGAGTATCGCGCGGAAACTATCGATTCGTAACGAACGTTGAGACGCATGACCCTTCCCAAATTTTCTACCGTCACTCCCTATCCGCGCTGCTGCGAGCCGCGGGCACGGGGAAAGCGTGGAAAACCCGTGCCGATACGGACCGCTCTTATTTTTGACCGAGTCTCGGTCGTCTTACCCTCGAAATCTCACGAATACCGTCTTCCGCCGTGCAGTCAGCCGTCCGGGTACGGACCGCGGTGCGAATACCGCCCGACTATCGGTGTAATACCGCTATCGGTGTTAAAGGATATACGCGTACGTGCACGCGCTTTGTACGAATTATATATCCGTATTGATAAATTTCTTCCCGAGGGTCGTTCCGACGCGAGAGCTTTTCCAGCGAATTGCGTCGGGGCGGTACCGGTGATCGAGAACCGAAACTCGTTATTACCGAAAAAGTGGGACAAAACAGCAACGAGTTGCGCGTATACGCGGTACGATTCCCGTCGCAAGGTGGCTCCCGAAGAGTACGGTGAGTTTCTCGCGCGTCGCGGGTTATAAGCTCGAGTACGAGCAGGGCATTTCGATACGGAGAAAGAACGAACGGACGAACGAGACAAAATGATACTCGTACTCGAACTCGCCGGCCTGTCGGTCGATATACCATAAAGAACTATCGAGAGTAAATTTAAAAAAAATTTTAAATTTAAATTAAAAAAAAAAAATATATGAAAATATTGGAATCGTACGTCGTTATTAGTCTCTCGTCTCTGAGACGCGTCGCGGTTCGCGGGTTTCCGGTTATTTTCTCGACGGGTGGGGTACGCGACGACCTATCGATCCTCCGGGTCTCGTTCGTTTCGTTCGTCTCGCTCCAGCCATCCGCGCTTTCCCGTAATTCCTACACGGGCAATTACTCGGCGAACGGCCGCGTTTCATCCGACGGGCAACGACAAACGGGAACGCCCGTATCCGAACGCACGTGCATCGAGCACGTACGGGATCTATCGCGCTCGCGTTATTGTATTTTGAGGGGCGTTACAACAACAACAACGAGAAATCTCTGAAACTTGTAACGGAAATAACATGGAAATTTATTTCTCGCTACTCGATGATCCGTCGTCGCGACGTGCTCGTTGTCCTCGAACCAACGAATCTCGAAAATACCGCCGCCTTCATTTATTTTCGATACGAACGACACCATTCATTTCGCGCTTTCCTCTCGTTACTCTTACGGCCATCGTTATTGAGCTATCGGGACGCGTTCTCCGTCGAGCGTATTCGCGTAGCAACCGTTGAAAAATCGGTCAAACGGGCGGAAAGTTACGGCGGAAAGTTACGGCGAAAAGTAATTCAGTTTTGTTTTCGTGGGAGAATCCTCGCGAGGATGAAATTATCGTGATTATTTATAAATTAACGTACCGAGAGAGCGTGTAAAAATATTGTACGGTGATATCCCCGACGCGGGCGAATCTCGGCGTTGTCGACGCCGAGACGAAGAAGAAAAAATGTAATCGGGAATAGAGAGCGTTTGCCGAAAAGATTGGGACATCAAGATCCGCGATCGATCGGGAGAGGTGGTACGCGAGGTGGTACACGAGGTGTCTAGTCGCGGAACGGAGCAGCACCGGCGATGATCCGGCAACGTTGCCGTACCCGCGACGTGCTCTCCGATTCGTGCTGCGTGGCGGTGTGGCACGGAACGCTCGGCGAGTGCCTCGAGGGGATTCGGACCCCCGTGAGAGATTCGTAAAGCTCCGGAGCGCCTGCGCGTTAACGTACCGCGAGGCACTCCGCGGAGTATTTACGGGCCACGTGCCTCCTCGGAGATACCGCCGGAGATACGGCGACGAGCGCGTGCGAAAAAGTTGCCCGCCATGTTGAACGCAACGCGCATAACCCTCCGGATCCAATGGGGATACGCGCTGACGCGCAAACTCGAAAGGAGCATCGTACGGGATTGGCCGACTCGCTCGTTCCGCGATGTTTTTACCAACTTCCCACGCGAGAGTACACCTCCGTACGGATCTAATTTCAAACGGCTTCGGATCTCTCTCTCTCTTTTTCTTTGTCTTTTTTTTTCTTTCTTTCTTTCCTTCTTTCCTTCTTTCTTTCCTTCTTTCTTTCTTTCTTCTCTCCGTGTACACGGTGGCGCTGCGTCCGTGCGAAGAAAAAAAACGAGCTTACGCGGCACCACCGAGCCTGTACGCGGACGTACGACCGATTATCGCGCACTCTCGCCGGTGCCGGTGGCTGATGGACGGTGGACGATCGTATTCCGGCTGCGTGAATTCATCGGGAGGACACGGAGATTGATCGACGATCGATCGGAGGAAAACACGAAAAGAAGAAAAATGCCCAAATATTTATGACCAGAGAGATCTCCGGCTCTTGGCGAACGAACGAACGAACGAACGAACGAACGAACGAACGAACGAACGAACGAACGAACGAACGAACGAACGAACGAACGAACGGTCCCTCGTACCGTTCAAAACGGCCCCGATTCAAATTTCGATCGAGCGCGGAAAGCCTTCGACGCGCGAACTAAGCGTCGATGGTTTACCGATTTTATAACGTCTCGAACAGCTTCAGCCGACCCCGAAGGCTTGCCGAGATCCCCGTTCAGTTAAATAATCCTAGTTGGTCAAACCCTTAAATTACATGCCCGAGAAATGCTCGGTCGTACGTTCGTATCTCTTCCTCGCTCGTCTTCTTTTCTCGTACCATCGCGGGTTTCCTATTACGCGCGCATCGAGACCACGAAACGTGTACATTTTACATGTTTTACATACAACGATTGTTTTCCTACGTAGGTATATATTGGTTCGAGCTACCTCTCTCTACGTTCGTATCGCGCCCTCCTTACGTGTCCCGCGCTTTCGCGAGTTCTCTCGCGCAAACTGGGTGCAAAGTTTATCGGGTCAACTCGAATACATTTTCGCCACGCGGTACGACAACGTCCAGCGGCGATACCCGCCTTCGTTCCGCATCCTACATACACAGTGGGTCAAAAAAGTATTCGTACACCTTGTTTTTCTACGATAACTTCGTAGACATAAAGCGATAAACAAAGAAAGCCAATTTTATTTAATCATACATCGGGCACAGAGATAAACTGCAAAAGGAGAATTTTCTCCCAGGAATAATAGACGAATTATGCAAAAAAAAAACGAAAATTTTCGCGCCAAAAAAGTATTCGTACACTTACGATTGAGCTGCTAAACCTCGATATTCACTCACGGACGGTCTGACCTCCGCGTACAATGTAAACAAGTTTTCGTTTACACGATGGTTCTGACCTATTCCATGCGGTAGTAGATCTTCAAGCTCTGAACAAACACGATGGCAAAGAAAAGCGAAATATCAATATCCATGCGAGATAGAGTGATTTTTCTTCGGAAACGCGGTGAAAGTTATCGAAAAATTAGTAAAGAACTAAATCTAAGTTTCGCAACGGTGCGATATATGATAAAAAAATACGAAAGAACAAACAGCACAGAAAATAAGCCACGAACCGGTCGACCGAAAATACTAACGGTACGAGAGCGTCGGATTATCGTTACGGAGGCTACAAAAAAACCGTTCACAAGTGCTCGCAGTTTAGCGAATGATGTCGCGTCAACATCGGGGAAGAGCGTGTGTCCCCGGACTATTCGAAACGTTTTGCATTCTGCCCAAATATACGGCGGAACTGCCCGCAAAAAAACATTGAGGTAGTAGTCTGGTAACTTGAGCCGATTTTCATGTCTTTTTTGGAGGGCGTTTTTTTTATAGGAAAATAAAAATGAATCGTTTTGGATATTTAGGATGTTTTTATTTTTATATTAAAGATTCAAAAAAACGTTTTTTTCTAAATTTAATAGTTTATTATTATTATTATTATTATTATTATTATTATTATTATTATTATTATTATTATTATCGCTTGTGTCTATAAGGTTATCGGAAAAAAAACAAGGTGTATGAATACTTTTTTGACCCACTGTACGCCCCGTTTCGTTATAAATATAATCCTCGCGCGAGAATTCTTTAGCTATTTCGGTGACCGACGTGTCAAAAGTATCGAATCGATCGATTTTTATCGCGCAACCGAAACGGTCATTTCGAGACGGATCGTTGTACGGACGAGAGACATCGGGCTTACTATTTTGCCGTCCCCCGGGACGAAATCTCGAAAGTATTATCTATCTAAAAATGACATCTCGACGACCCTCGAGGACTCCTTCGTACCGAGTCGCTGACATCTTTGAGGAGAGATCCCTCTCCACCGTACAAAATATATACGAATAAATTTCGATTCGATTACAATTCGATTTCGCATATCAACATACATTTTTCGATTTCTCTTAAATCCGTAAATGAAGAATTTTTATAAATTTTTCGTACTCTTCTCGAACTTTCTTTCCGCAATTCGTCGTGTAGAAAAGAAAAAAAAGAAGATAAACGATATCCGGTAAGTCGTGTCTCAAATAACAAGATCAAACTCATCCATAAACGGGAAGTTGGTTTTATTTTTAATAATCCAATTACATGGTACACCGTTACCAGAAACTTAATCCAAGCGACAAATATATTTGTACACTTCGCTTCCGTTAATGAGGATTCTCAAATGATCATCATTCTCAAATGTAAAACGAAACGAGCTCTGTACGCAACTTTGTCGGTAATGTTGAACAAACCGGACGATCTTACCGTTGCACATCGATCGTTACAAACGCGTCCACCGGTATCTCGTCGATGGGACGACTCTAAACGTAGATTCCCCACTTGGTTAACGTTATTTTTCGTCAGGCGCGCGTTATTTCACGCCGCGTATTATTCAATTCCCCATCGTCTCTGACGTTTTTGCCGCGCGCGATCGAGTATCACCTCTCTCGCGTCGCGATGCACGTATATTCGAGGCGCGGCCCCGGTGGCCTTCGTGGACAACGAAGATCGGGTTGTTGCCGCGACGAGGATCGGTCGTACGAGCGTTAATGTTCGTGCCGGAAATTTCACCTCGCTCTCGCCCCTTCTGTTATCAATTATATTTAAGTATACGTGTGTAACGAATAACGGAAAATCTTTGTTATCGTTTCAGGCCCGCTCAGAGCTACATAAACATCAAGAGCGGCGGTCCCGTATCGCCGCGTACGGTCGCCGGTGGTAGCTACGTCCAAGGTGTCCCGGGTCCGCCATCGGCCGGCGGAGCGGTCGGTCCACCGGGCGGTGGTAACGGTGTTACGATCGCTGCGACCGGTACCGCCCCCGGAAATTACGTCACCGTGCCCGTTCCCAGTGGTCTTCGCTATGTGCACGCTTATCCGCCACCACCCCCGGCACCGTCGGCCCCCGTTGATCGGACACCACCACCGCCCGGAGCAACGGCGGCTTACACGAGAGATCCTTACAGAAACGCCGGGCAAAATGTATGTTTCGTTACAAATTTTACCATCCTTTCTCTTTTTCCTTCAAGGATGAAATGATAATAATAATAATAATAACGAGCAACGTCGTTCGACTTGTCTAGGCGCGACGGCAGTTTTGAGTCGCCGAAAATCGATCGAATACTAAATATATCGTTTCGAAGTAACGTCGGCCCGATGAATCGAGCGCGGTGTATCAAAACTCGAAAGATTTCGAGGAGAACGGAGGATAAAAGTATGGAACGAAGAGACCCCGACCGATTTCGTCGAGTTACTTTTTTCAATAAATTTCTCGACGTTTTTTCATTTTTAATTTCATTGAAAAATACGTTTCGCACGACTTTGAGCGTAACGATTGTTCGATTAAAATGATCGTGGGAGAGGCAGCTACGGTCGGCGAGTCTCGTTGAATAAAATTTGAGCGAAAGACACGCAGCGTTGTCACTCGTTACGACGATCGTCCCGTCGCTAATAGCGGTGGCGTTACACCGATAAAGCCGAACGAGGCGAGAGAACGCTGGTGACGCGTGGGCGAGTGAAAGTTGTCTCTCTCCTCGTGTTCCTTCGAGTCTCCTGACGTACCGACGGCTGACCGGCGTTGTCGGTACGCGTAACGTTCTCGCGGTTGTCGCGGGGCAGCCAACATCCCGGGTGCATCCCGCGCGAATCCTAATCGCGCGCCGTCTCGTCTCGGAATTGAGAATTGCGCGTCGATGCTTCGACGAGAGACTTTTTCGTACTAAAACGATAACCGCCCGCCCTGGGAACAACGTATATTTGTCTCTTGTTCGATTTACATTTCTCGACTCGCGAGAGAACGGACGATCGCTTAAGGTAGTAATTCCGTACTACCTTTCGTTCGTTCTTCATTTGTTATTTCGTCTCTCGTACTCGTTCAGGGCCTTCTCCTCGCGAACGCAAAGTTCTCATTCGACAACGACGAGATTCGCAAACACAAATTTCGCGCAAAATGCGGCTGACTGATTAATTTGCTTGTGTTTTTTTTTTTTTCTCCACCCCGCAGGTAAACGAGAGGGTGGCCATAAGCGTGAGCAGCAGTCCCGTGTCGCAGGTGGGAGTCGTTCCCGGTGAATACGTCGTTAACAGTCGAGGCGATCGTCCGCGTATATCCCTGCTGCCACCCGCCTCGATTGCCCCGGCACCGTCGCCAACGGGACCCGAGTATCACGTCACGGGAGCGCGAAATCCCCGTGGAATATTGCCGATGCAGACCGAGCAGTACTGCAATCGTGGCGTTGAGATGGCCACGCTGCAGGAAGCACCGCCGTTCAAGAAAATACGTCTCGGTCAGCCTCAGTCCCAGCAACAGTGTCGGGCTATTTCACCGGCCGACGCGTGCATCAAGCAGGATCACGCGCAGTTGCAACAACCGCTTAGGATAGATACAAGAGTGGGTCGAAATTCCATAGTTTTTTCTTTGCCCCCGCCCCCGCCCCCAAATTACCTAACGAGGCTAACGACGGATTTTCAAGGCCAGCAGGGCCTTGAAAATCCGGTCACGGCGTGGAACAAAGAGAATCCGAAAATTCGTCAACGTTGTCGTTCGATAGAGTAATTTAATATCGCACGACTAATGGCAAAAGATTACGGTTATCGGAAAGATGTTCTTTTGCCCGAAACGTTGGCTGTTTCGATTCCAACAAAAATTACGCACTTACGTATACATTTTTTGTCAATAGAATTCCTTGGAAGAAAAGAAAAAAAAGAATATAGGCACTTTCCGACGTTACGATCTTTTACAACCTTTGGTAGTTACGCGATATTCCTACGTGACTGGGATGGTCAAGGGATCGTCGGTAAATGCTCGATAAAATATTCTCATTTTCGCTGTTTCTAACCGTCGGTTCGTCCAACACATTTGTACGCGAAGATAGATTTCTATCCCCCCTCCACCCCTCAACCGTACGCCGGTCGATAACTCAAACACCCCTTTTGCACCAGCGTCCTTCGTCGGTCGGTTATCACCGAACGATATCGCACCGCGGTAAACTGTACGATGAACATTTGTGTCAGGAGCAGCCAACGGCGGGTGCGTACACGCCGCAGACCGAAGCGATTTCGCCCACTTTGCCGGAGCCCAGTACGCAGGAGGATGCCCAGTTCCGAAGTACGAAGGACGATTTGCTTCAGCAGATCGCGAAAGTCGACCGGGAGATTGCCAAACGGGAATCTCAGATCAGTAAACTTCGTAAGAAGCTCAAGGAGCTCGAGGAAACGGCTAGCAAACCTCTGGAGGCCGGTGGTCTCAAACGACCGGTCGAGGAACAGTCTCAACAACCCAAGCATCAGTCGCTGGCACAAAAGATCTATGCCGAGAATAGGGTAAGAGTCCCGAATCATAGCGAGTGAAAAAACTATATATGGTTTTTTTTATTTTTTTCTCAACAATAACGTATGATTATAGAAAAAGGCGGAAGAGGCCCATTCTCTGCTCGAGAAACTGGGTCCCAAGGTAGAATTGCCGTTGTACAATCAGCCTTCGGATACGAACGTCTATCAGGAGAATCGAACGAGGCATCAGTCTTGCATGCGCGCGAGACTAGTCGTCAGGCTAAGGAGAGAACACGCTGACCGCGCGTCCCTTCATCGTCAGCAGTCCCAAACGTACGCGATTCTCGTTCAGGATTGGCATCGCAAGGTGGAACGTCTCGAGGCGACGCAAAAGAGAAAGTCCAAGGAGACTAAGAATCGTGAATTCTTCGAGAAGGTATTTCCCGAATTGCGAAAACAGAGAGAGGATAAAGAACGTTTCAACAGGGTTGGTGCTCGTATCAAGAGCGAAGCCGATCTCGAAGAGATCATGGACGGTCTTCAGGAGCAGGAGGTATTTTTTTTTTTTTTTAGATTTTTTTTCGTATACAAAAGAGAACAAAAACAGAAGTTTTTCACACGACCATTGGACGGATAAACATGAAAGATATTGCTGTGATGTGTGAGGAAAAATTGAGAGGAAGGTTGGGCACGAGAGGGCGAGAGAAAGAGAGAGAGAGAGAGTGAGAGCGTGAGAGAGTGGGAGAGAGAGAGAGTGAGAGGGGAGGGGGGGGGGGGGGGGTTAAGTGGGTTATTGATGAAAGAGAGAAAAGAGAAGAGGATGAAGAAAAAGAAGAGAAAAAAGAAACGCACGTTACTGAACTTCTTTGCGCAATTGTTGTCAATCTGTGTCTATTCCTCGTCTGCCCTCTTTGTACCCCGTAAATATCCATTTCCCTTTCCCAATTCGGAGGACGGCTTCGTTAACGCCGTACCGAATAATTCGATCGCGAAACTTTTCCGGAGTCTCGATCCTACGTGTTCTCGATACATTGATATTTTTCATACATTTATTATCGAAAAGCTCGAATACAACGTGCCTTGATTTCGAGGAGTTTCTCTCGTCGACTTGTCGGCTAAAATTCTGTCGAAATGGACAATGTACTTGTCAATTCTGCAAAGAATATTTTATATTTTACTGTTGGAGTTTGTTAAAACGTCATTTTACGTCGGTTACGTGAAGATTTTTTGCAATAAATAAGAATAAACAGCGGGATTGTTAAATTTAGTTCTCAATTTTCGGAAATAACTTTTTAACGCTTACGTATTCCGGCCTTGTAACGCGGCCAGATCTAATCGCGATAGTAATCGGGATTATTCAATTCTTGTATTGGACGGAATGATCGAGAACCTTCCATCGAAACATCTTTACTAAAACATGCTTTCGTCTTAATAAATGAGAAGAATGAATGCACTATTGTCTCGAGCGCCGTGATACAACCGTAATATAGAATTAAAAGAAATAGAATCGTATTAACCATCGTGCCGTAACTCCTCTTGGTGTAGTGTTGTCGCTTAGTTTCCGTTCTGTGATACCCAATCACGTTCTTTTACCCGACCACTCCTGTGCCTAGATTAACGCTTTCTTTTCGTTTGTTCTAATAAATACGTTTTTTTATTTGGAAAAAAAAAAAAAAAAAGTAATCGCTTTTGTCGCCAAACTCGCTCGCTCCCGAGGCTGGGCGCGTATTTTTGTGGGCTTGATAAAATTCTCCAATACGAATGATAATCATATATGATTGATTCTCGGGAGATTTAGAGCATTGATATTGTCGCCTTGGACCTGCCATCGATTTAGGCAACGACAGAGAATAACCGCGTCGTCCCGGATTATTTGGACGATGAAGATTAAAATAGTAACCCAACGATGAATAGAATCCGTATCGCAGAATGGATATCCATATTTTTTTGTGCAACGAGCATGGTCCTTTTTGTTCGTTATATATATATATATATATATATATATATATATATATATATAAATTAATTCGAATACAGGAACGCGAGCAAGAAGAAAAAAAAAAGTTATGTTTCACGATAGATGTTTTCGTGCTGCATGAGCGAAAATCGCGTATTTATTGGTTCTCATTGTGCAATATATTTCGTTCTCTTCATCGTAATACCTATTTGTGGATGCTTCATGGAAGATTCCTTACCTTTACCGATTCCTCAGGAAGACATGTCGACAGAGTTAAAAAATTCCATTAGAGCTCGTCAGGTTAGTAACGTGCAATTGCTCTTTTCACCCTTTTACACCGTTGATCGATACTAATTATGGATCAGAATGATACTATTTTTTTTTTCCCAAACTAAACCACGTAGCCAATTATTCGTAAGCGCGATAATTATTTTTCTTTTGATCCATAGTCAGTAACAACGTTACCAATTATTATTTATATAACGAACCCCGAACTTATTGAGAATAATTTTTTTTTTTCTGCCAACAATGAATCGAGTTTAGAAGATTCGGTCAATGATCGTTCAATTAGAAAATATATATTTCATCATCTTCCTTATCGAGCTTTTTATCTCTCTATATTATATAAATACTAGGGGGACTCCCCCCGTTCCATCTTGCCCCGGCCTACCCCCTCACCCCCACTACTGTACTCGGCGGCGGCGAAATATTTATATAATATAGAGAGATATCGCCGCCGCCGTGTACGAGAGTTGAGAAGAGCGAGCGGGATCGAGTAGGGTTGGTGAGGGGATCGAGCGGGGGCGGGGGTGGAGCGCGCAGGGGAGCGGGGCCCCCCTAGTTTATTAATATAATTATTGATCGTCATGGATATGAAAAACCATTCAAGATGAAATAAATTGTGGAGAAGAGTTTGAAAAAACATAAAATATATATATATATATATATATATATATACTAGGGGGCACCCGGCTCGATCCCCTCACCCAGCCTACCCGATCCCGCTCGCTCTCCTCAACTCTTGTACACTGCGGCGGCGATATATTTATATAATATAGAGAGAGATATATATGTATATATATATTATGCAAGAGTACACCATAAAGAGTGTAAATCATAAAACATAATTTTGAATACTTTTTTATTCGATCGATGCGCGTCCCTGTTACGCGCGATACCGCCGGAAAGAAAAATCCAATCTTCAGCTTGGACGCACCTCAATGACCGAATTTCTTTTGATCTCTCGGTATCTCGACGGGAATACAAATGATTAAAGACTAAAACGAAAATTGTAAATGACTGTTGATAGATGGAGGACAAGAAGATGCGCTCGTACGCGGTTATTCCACCACTACTGCTCGACACGAAACAAAGGAAGATCGCGTTCCAAAATCGGAATGGTCTGCTTCTCCCTGAGGAACTCGAGTCCCTTCATCGAGAGCGAAAATTGATAAATGTTTGGAGCCCGATGGAGCACGAGCTCTTTAAGGAAAAGTATCTTCAGCATCCCAAGAACTTTGGAGCTATAGCACAATCTCTGGAACACAAGTCTGTGCCGGACTGCGTGCATCATTACTACCTCACTAAAAAAGCTGAAAATTACAAACAGCTTCTGCGAAAGTCGCGGCAACGAACGCGTAGCTCGCGAAACAATCCTAACAATAAGGTGAGGGGTAAAAAGAAAGAAAAGATGTATATATTATGTTGAACAGCCCGATAATGAGATTGTATTCGTGTCAACTACTTGAACAACGACTCGGTTAATTTTGTTACAGGTAAACAATAGTAACTCGACGCTCGGAGCGATAGATATATTAACGACAGGCGTTACGACGAGGTTGCAACGTGAGCAACAACAAAAGACGCAAGAGAATCCTCAGAATAGCGCGTCGACAACGGCAGCGGTAACGACAACGTCATCGTCTTCGTCATCGTCGATAACGACGGCAACGACGACAACTACAACGTCGGCGGCGGCGGCGGCGGCGGCGTCGTCAACAACGACGACGATGACGCCGCCGACGACGACGACCACAGCGACGGCGACAGCGACAACAATGTTAACGGGCTCGACCACGTCCAGCCCTGTATCGACAACAACGACCACAATGTTGCTATCGACCACCGCAACGGGCGCAACGACGACGACGACGACGACGACGTCGATCTCCTCTGTACCGTCGACGGAAACAACGGCACCGTCGACAACTGCCAGTGCCGTATCCGTCCAGAGTACTACAACCTCGACGACCAGCGTTCTCGCGACGTCTTCGTCCTGCAGTGCCAAGGACGCGAGAGAAGCCAACAAAGAGAACAAAGAGAACAAAGGTGACCCGCCCTCGAAGGATGTGATCGTTAAGGATACGAAAGAGGAATCACGGTCGAGTTCGGAAACTGTTTCCGGAAAGGACACGAAAGCCTCGTAAGTCTCCTATTTATTGATGTCCTTCCGCTCTAACTTTCCCGAAATCCTCTTTTCTCTTTATTTATTTATTTAAGATATTGAAGCGGAGATTGGGGAAAAAAAATGTTATCACGAACCAAAAGTGCGGTTCGAATTTTTATCATCAATAGGATTTTATTTGCAAATTGAATGTCGACATTTTTTTTTTTTTTTTTTCGTTCCTTTCCGCAATGGATAAAGCAACCGGTTAACAAAATAGCTTCCGATCACTTTTGATGCTCGTCGTTGGCGTTTGGTTTTAATTAAAATAGAAGCGCTCTGCGCGATTGATTTGATTGAACGGCGTTCACTCGGCGGAATTTATTCGTTCTACAAACAGAATCGTATTCCCGTTCCGATCGCGCACCCCCTTTGAATATTCACTCAGCGATTAGTGTCCGTGTATCCCCAAGTGCAAGTTTGTGAAAACTCTGCAAGACACCGCGGATTAAATGTAAAAAATGTTTTAATATTCCTTGTGATGATAATAAGCGAACGATAAGTGATTCGTTGGATGAAATTGCGATGTGAGCGAACGGTCGGTTATTAGCAGATTGTAATGGTAATCAATATTTAACGGTTAGCGGGGCATTATTTGCACAGCCATCCACTCGGCGTTCATCATCTTAATTGACTCGGGTTCACGGATATCATCGCCGTTCGAGCTTGCCACGCGATATCAGAGTTCCGATTTTAATACTCCCTTCCCGTGTTACGATTACGAGCTCTGTGTACGTATCAGAGACAATATCCTAACAAATATATCCAAAAGTACGTTCGTCAGGTATAATTTTTCGCCGGAAATATTACGTACGGTATTCCAAGATTTCAGTCGGAAATTTGCCGGGAAAATGTTGAAAACGAAAGAAAACTTTTCGGCAACTCGTTGAATGATATTAAGGTAGTAGTCTGATAACTTGAGCCGATTTTCATGTCTTTTTCGGAGGACGTTTTTTTGTAGGAAAATAAAAATGAATTAAAGATACAAAAAAAAAATGTTTGAACAAAATTGAATAGTTTATTATTATTATTATTATTATTATTGATCGAAGTTGGCACCTCGAAAAAAAAGCGCGTGGGTGGCCCCGGTGATTTTGGCTCTTGATGTTATCGGAAATGAAAAATTCTTGATAATTATTAATCTATAGACGTGCCATTCTGGTCGGAACTACTGAAGTTAAATTTCATGGATAAATAACAAAATGGCGGACTTTGAAAAAAAAAAGTCCTTTTATTTTAGCAAAGAAGGGGTTGTAAAATAAAAAGTTAGGGGTGAAAAAATGTCTCGGTAGTTCCGACGAGAGCTATAAGTGTGTAGAGTAGCCTGTTAAAATTTGAAAGCAATCGGTTCGGTAGAAAAAAAGTTAGGACCCGGGCTGACCAGAAAAACGCTGTTTTGAGAAAAACGCGTTTAAAATTCGAAAACTCATTATAACTCCGGAAGTATTTCGAATTTCGGTCTGAAATTTTCACAGTATATTCTCAAGACATTGTACTTTCAAATTGAGGAAAAAAAAAAAATTTTCGATTTTTTGAACCCAAGTTACCAGTCTACTACCTTAAAAAGGTTCTATGGCGATGATCGCGAGGACCCACCGTTTCCTAGACATAAATTCTGCGAAAGGACGCATTTATCAAAATTTCGAAAACTAAAAACAAAAACAAACAACGTTATAATGTAAAGAAAATCTGCAAATTTACGAACAATAATTGGCAAAAAAAAGGATACGAACTTTTGGAAGAAATAATAGTGATAATTGACTTTTCGCTCGAGGTAATTGTTACCGCGTCGTACCAGTAGAACGAGGAATCAATGGAATTATTTTGTCATTATTATACAATTATACATATATCCATATAAATATCGTGAATAATGAATCTTTGCTTAAAATAAGATACGAGATAACGGAAAATGGATAGAATATATATGTATATACACGAGGGTTTCTCGTCAGCCAAACCCACCTTCTCAAATCTTGTACACGGCGGGGAAGTCGAAATATTTTTATAACATAGAGATATATCTCGCATATACGTTGATTATAATTTAACTTTAACTCGAACTTTTTATTTTGCAGTATCGAAACTGTCGGTGCCTTGTCGTCGTGTTTGAACATCAGCGGCACGAACACAATCCCGTTACAAACGGACAAGGATAAAAAGAAAAGTACGAGTGTTTCGGGTGGAGTGAGCAGCAGTAGCGGCAGGTCAAAGGATAAGAAGAAGGAAAATCACGCTACACCGATGGAAACGAGCGACGAAGAGGCACAGACGATCGACAGCATCGGTGAGTTACGCGTTGAGCATTAAACATTTAAAAATAAAAGTCTTCCGAGTTTTCGTAATTCCCGTTTATTCTCAATCGTCATTTAATTACGACAGCTGGCTAATTGCATCAACTCGTTTTAGTCATGTATAAAATGAATGTGGTACGCGAGGCAATATCCATTAGGTCGCTCGATATTATGGAAATTATTAGCGATCGTCACTCGTCGTGTTACGTGTTGTAATTCAACGCGAGCCTACGCTGTCTATGGTAACCACCATTAACTCGTGTTTAATCAGCAATAATTACCGAATTCGATGTTATCGATTTGTTGATGGTTTAAATGTCGCTGCGCCAGGTTGACAGGGTCATTAATGTAATTGTCGAGGACTTTGGGTGGCGGCCGTCGTCCACGCGCCTGTACATATAACGCGCTAAACGCGAATGATAATTCGGACATTCCGAGAACTACTCGTTTATTTTTTTCAACGTTACAGTCTCGAGAGTGACAAATTTCCGATTCCGTATATATATTTTTAATTTCTACTTCCCCATGGATGAAGCTTTTTTGCGGGAAATTTTTGTTTTCCCATCCGTTCGGAATGTGTACAAATTCCGCACGGTGCGTGTGTGTGATGAAAGTTTCATAACTGTGGAACGGCTGAACCGATTGGATCGAAATTTTTCACGTAATTTCGCAAAGTTCGAACCACTCGTTCGTATTTTACGTCATGTTTTGTAACTCGTGCATTTTTTTCCAAGCTGTAGGCCTCAAAATTTCTACACAAATGGAGACCATCGCGCATCGTTCGTTATTGACTTTCGAGGACATCGATCGAGACGTTCTAGATTTATGAGATTTTGAATTTTTTTTGAAAAATCCTTACAGCAGTTTGTTAGGCTCGTGCGATTCTTAGGCTATCGGGCAAA
Source organism: Oxytorus armatus (assembly GCA_958009045.1). NCBI lineage: Eukaryota > Metazoa > Arthropoda > Insecta > Hymenoptera > Ichneumonidae > Oxytorus > Oxytorus armatus. The sequence goes on along the minus strand of OY253745.1, from coordinate 38,872,193 downwards.
ATGTTTCCGCACCAATTCGGTACCGTGCAAGGATATTTGATACTCAATTTAGACATAATCGATAAAAGCATGCCATATTTATGGTAGTTTGAAATTTTTCGAAGATCCATAAAAAATCAAGCTAACCTCGCACTATCAATTTGATGGAGAGAAAAGTGATACAGATTGAAAGTTGCATATTCATCCCTGATAATTTTTCGGCATTGGTTCCTCTCACTCATTTTTTATTTCCTCAACATACCGATCGTTAAATTGACGCGTAAACTGTGTAACTAGTCAAATGGATACTTCATTGATATCAAATCCCGAATTTTAATGTATTTTCTTTTGTTCACGACGGAGAAGATTCGAAGGGAAAAAGAAAAAACATGAGAGGGCGGCGTTCCTATCCAGGAAAATCAAACAGCCCTATCCGTCTGAAGCCGGTATCGTCGCGCCACTCTTTGGGCGATCCGGTCGCCCGAACGAACTATATGAAAATAAACATTTTGTTGACAAAGATTTCTATCCTCAATTATCGAGTTCGAACTTACAGTGAGAAAGTTTTGATGTAACTGGAGGGAAATTTCGCGCGGTAACGTCTAAAATCGAACAACTTTATTTGTATAGCGAAAACCGGATCCGGCACCCACGACGGCGTCGCATTAAAAGGGAGAAGAACGCGAAGGTTCGTCCGTTGGAAGAATGAAAAATTTCGTTTTTCGTCATATTTATTTAATTCACGAGAAGAAATTTGATAAAATTACGACATATATACATTCGTCGAACGGTTCGCGTTTGGCAGTCTCGTGGAACGATGTAAACGACGCGCTTGAACGAACAAACGGTCTCTCGTACGAAGTCTTTGATTTTCTTTTCTCTCTTTCAGTATCGTCCACGGTTTATCTTGACGGTGTATTTCGACAGTTTATCGAATTCACGGATCGCACGAGTTGCTCGCGCCTCGAACGACAACGCTGCTCGATTCGTCATCGACGAGGTTAGCGATGCTCTCCTCGGCGTTCGGGTGACAGAGCTTCTTGTGCTTGTGAACAAAGTAATAACTAGGAAATTTGCTGCCGCAAATTTTGCAAGGGTAATACTGAACATTGAGATCGAGAAGTTTGACCTCCCGACGTCTCGCGTCCGGCCGATTAACGCTCGCGCTCACGTTCGTTGCGGCATCGGACTCGACGCTCGGCAAGAGATGTCGTCTCGCGTGTTTTCTGTAGCAATAATGCGACTTGAAAGTGTGCCGACAATAGCCACAAGTGTAGGTTCCGGTCGCGCTCGATGACCCGGCACTCGGAGGTTCGTTGCCGGAACTTCCGTCCGGTTTACCATTCTCGTCGTTCTCAACGACCTCGCGAATCTCGACATCCTCGTCGCTCGGACGAATCGTCGTGGCTACTCGTTGCGGCGTCGTTCCGCTCGCGGTAGTCGTCGAGACGTAATTCTCATTGAGAACGCGATGAAATCTTACGGGACCGTCGCAACAAGCGATATCATAAACGACACCGTTGCTCGTACTCGCCGATGTCTCCTCGGCTCTCGGGCTCTCGGCGTTGTTTCGATCCAACGCTCGTTCGTTCCTCGTTAAGGACGTTCCCTCGTTGCTCTCCGCCGGGCTCGGTGTACTCTCGTTCACCGAAATTCGATCTCTTTCCCCCCTGTCGTTCTCCGCGATCTCTTCGAGCGTGGATTTTTCCCGCTCGTCCGTTCGACCGGACGTCGATGGGACTCGCGGACTCGCGACACGAATTTCGGGATTTTGAGCTCTTCCAAGTTCCAGACCCGACGGGGACGAAACTTTTTCTCCGAAACTACGAAATTGAAACTGCGCTCAATCAACGTACAAAACTCGTGCCAAACGGGCTTGTGTAATGATTTTTTTTTCTTCTTCTCAATAGGAAAACCGTGAGAACGAAAGCGTGCAAGGGTCTCGGAAATTTATCGAACGTCCTTTTGGAATTGATTACGGATGAACGGAAAAATCATGCTTTATAAAATATAGCTCGCTCCTTTATTTCGTTCGAAACTCGTTTTCCACGCCGCGAATCGCGCGAGAGTGAGGGAGAAGAAGAAACGAATTATCACTAACCTGTACGGGAAGGCGGACGTGGTTGTTTCGTGAAGAATTCCCGGCGTCGGAAGTATCGTGAGGCCCGAAGAAAGTTGAAAATTGGACAGGTGCGAGAGTCCAGCGTGAGCGGAGGTGTAGACGGTCCGCTGTGGCCAGCACAGTGGCGGGCCAATCGGACGATTTGGCACGGGACGAAGTATCGTTCCGGGCCGCGTTATCCCCGAGGTTGTTGGCAACGGCGGCGGAGTTCCGCGCAGTCTTAACAACGCCGCGCGACATTGCTCGAGGGCTCCGGGCATGTGAAGCAGATGCGTCGCCAGAAGAACGCTGTAGATATTCTCGAGCGTCACCTCGAGACGTCCGGTGTACATGTAATTGAGCAAAGGCGCGAAAGCTTCGCCGCCTGTGAGGACAAGAGAGTAAAGAGGAAAAATGAAGGAATAATGGAAATAGAATTGGACGCGAAACGACAAGAAAATGTATCCAAGTTCGATTACCAACGGACGAGACGGAGACGGAAGTGACCAATGGCGCGAGCTCGTCGCGACCGGAACTCGTTGTCGAGTTTGTCGAGTTTGTCGAGGTCGCCAGGAGAGCCTTCAGATAACCACTGTGAGCCGCCAAAACACCCCGGTGAGCGACAAACTGATGCTCACCCTCGTTACCGACTCTCACCAGTGTATCGGGTGGCGACAGAGTCCCCAGACGCGGGTAAGTCTCCTCGCCACCGAACCACGCTCTGTACAAACTGTACATATTCTTCGAAACAAAAACGACAACGAACGTTCGTACGCTCGTTAGAAGAAACGTTTTTCCAACGTCTCAACACTTCGACATGATGATTTTTCACCACGATTTTTACACTCGTTATTCACGATTATTTTATTCCGAAAACACTCGTCCGTGACGAAGCCCCGTTAGTCCGGTTGAAATTTTCAATAACGTCGTTTGTTGGAAAAAAAAATCGAGAGACTGGGAAAAAATAAAAATGTCTTTCGTACTTCGGGACAATTTGACGAGCGTCGACGACGTCGCGATGCCCCGCGCTCCGTGATTTGAACGCCGGGGGAGTAAAGCGCGAGAGACCACTTCCGCGTAAAACCCCACCGCTCGTATTTTCAACCCTCTCTTCCTTCCCGCCGTGGTTTTCGCGATGGAGAACCCGCCCCCGATGATAGCAGATTGGCTGTTGTTCCCCCCTTCGTCGCTCGTGCTGCTGTATCGTTCTCTCGTGACCGAGACGCGTGTACGCGATCAACCGGGTACGAGTCGACCAACGATAAGGCGATAACGTCGTCTCAACGGTGGACTTGTTGTCGCCGCGTCAATATCAATTGGTCGCTCGTGCTGAATTATCGTTCGTTTTGAAGGTTTTCGTTGATCGTTCACCGTTATCAATCTCTCGTTTGTCACATATTCGTAAATCTTTTCTGACAAATTGCTACATACTTTGTACCCGAAGAGATTCATTTCTTTTTTCTACTTTTCGAAAAGTCAAGTAGGACATTGACCGTTCTTTTAAGGAAAAAAGGTCATAATTTTTAAATAATACCAAAATTTTTTTTTGTCGACCGGAGTCTCCCAAATTGCTTCCGTTAAAATGAAACTCGCTGAATAAAAGAATGAACGAGGAAGAGGTAAAGAGAGAGAGAGAGAGAGAGAGAGAGAGAGAGAAAAAAAGGAAATGCGGCCTCGAGAGTACCCGGTCCTTAACGGGGGATGCGTCTTTTGCAGGCTTTTCCCTTTCGGCCTCTGATGTTTTTCATCAAATTAAAACGTCCGACCATATACCCGTCCCCCCCCTCCCATGTTAACGTCGTCGGTATTTGCATAATATCGTTCGTAATTCACGTAACGTTGAATTTCGTGCTTTATTTCGTTATACCGCGATACATTATAAATATATATCGGTCATTCCGCGTCAACTCGATCCGAGCGTCACCATTTCTTATTTTATTTTTCCCGTCAATTGCGTTATAGAGTGATAACAACAACAACAACAACAACAACAGCAAAATTATCCACACCAATTTTTAGATCTATTTCGAAAATTGGCGGGTCGTGTATCGTTGAAATTTATACGGTATATTCCTTGATGAAAAAAAAAAACATTTTTCGATATATATATCAAGGCGATTTTTCTTTTCGACTATTTTTTTTTTTCAGACCCCACCCGAAATTTTGTTGGATAAGTCGAAAAAAAAATTCCCTGAAACTTACAGCCCTTGATATTAATTCCAAGTACTTTCCCAAAGGCGTGAGAAGATTTTCCATCTAAAATACACGTAAATCGAATTTTTTTTTTTTTTTTTTTTTTTTTTTTTTTTCAAATTTCTATAACTCAGCCGCATTTTATGCTATCATATTGTTCTTGGTTTCGATTTATTCGGAATAAAACAATCGAAAAAAGTGCCTTTTGCGGCGAAAGTGTAAATTGTACTGGTGAGATGTTACGGGTCACTGAAGTTGATTTTTACCCAAAATTCTCGTTTTTTTTTTGCTGTTACCTTCGAAACAATTAACTTTACGTGAAAAATGTAAACGAAAAATTTGTTGGAAATTTAATTTCTTATAAAAAAGGTCCTATCGACCCAATTGTTTAGATTAATATTTCTTGAGATATTGAACTTTTTTTATTTTTTTTATTATTTAATATTTTTTATATATTTAATTATTTAATAAAGGCACTTTTTTAGATTGTTATATTCCGAGTAAATCGAAACCAAGAACAATATGATAGCATAAAATGAGGCTGAGTTATAGAAATTTGAAAAAAAAAAAAAAAAAAAAAAAAACAAATTCGATTTACGTGTATTTTAGATGGAAAATCTTCTCACGCTTTGGGAAAGTACTTAGACTTAATATTAAGGGCTGCAACTTCCAGGGAATTTTTTTTTTCGACATATCCAACAAAATTTCGGGTGGGGACTGAAAAAAAAAAGTCGAAAAAAAAATCGCCCTAATATATATAATATATATATGTCGGTTATGCCCGTATCTTTATTTCAAGTAGTACAACGAAACGGAGATACAATTTTGTTTCAACAAATGCTGCAATATTTATTTTGTGGTTTATCCTATATCGAACAAATATTTCTAGGCTAAAAGGAGAGAGTGCGAACAAAAAAAATTAGATAATTTTTACGGCGTAAAAATAATATATTAAAACTCGAGGTCTAATTTTTTTTCATTCGCGCTCTTGCTACGTACAAATATCTTTTAGATATAGAGTGTGACGAAAGAAAAATCGCGACGTTCATTGAGAAAAAATTGTACGTTCATCCGGCTGTACCATCTAAAATAGTCGGTTTAGATTGTTACGACTGCACGAATTTTAGAGAAATCTCAAAATTGGTGTGGATAATTATTTTTCCGTCACTCTGTGATATATTCTAAGGAGAAAGTTGAAAAAATGTCGAGGGTCACGTGCGGGTCGATTTGGCGTGGAATGCCTCATATATATATATATATACCGTATTGGAGTTTGAGAGGCCGCGTATACGCGGTACGAAGGCTTCCGTTTCATAACGTTTTCCGAGTCCTTGTTCGAAAGAAAATTGAGCGTTGCTCTCCCAGTCGCTCATCGCGCTACCACGCTTTTCGATAAGCACAAGAATATATTTATTTCACCGTTTTATTTCTTCTCTGTACTTGTAATTTTAGTTGCTGTATCTCGTAGTTTACCACCGATCGCCGTAACTCTCGTAGCCTCTCTGAACGCGCTTGTTTCACGTGGCAATTTCGTCGAACCGTTCCTCGGGGAATAATCCGTCACGGACCGAGACTCGCGACGATCAGAGGACGCGAATTCAAAGGAACGACGCGAGAACAAATGGCTTTTGTCGAAGATACACGTCGCAGCGAGAGAACGGTTCGGTATTGCGGAGAATTTTTTGTTACTTTCACGGGGACAAAATTTAACGACGGAAGAACAAAAGAAATAACGAGTAACGAGAAAAAGTTGATTGAAAATAGAGATTGAATTTTACGAGGGAAAACGAGGGATCGTAATGTGATATTTAATCGTTTAAGATAACGTGAATTCCGGAGGATCGGACGTTTTTGTCGAGTCGACACCGAACGTCCCGTACGCGATGGTCGACCGGCGTGCGTTTGTAACGACGAGAGATCGAGGGACAGGTAGATCGCGATGGGGCCCCCTTCCAGGATTAGCGTAACGCCAATTGACGAATAAACAACAGTAACGCGAACCATCGGGAGCGACGGCGAAGCCATCGGAACTAGCGGCGTCGGAATAGAACGACGATTACGCACATTTCCCTGGAGAGACAGGACGAAGCTCCCGAGAATCTCCCCATCGCTTTGCGAATAACACAACCAAACGTCGCTGTCCAATGTCGAAGTCGAATCTCACGGAATTATTGTCTCGTTCCTGTTTACGGAATCCTTCAACGATATACCGAACTTACTTAGAATCATTCGTTGTCCCGGACGTTTATCAGCGGCGACATTTTTTATTCACCAAATGCGTAGACGTTTTCGTAACGGTCGTCGAAGGATGATTCGATCTTTTTTCGTACGTACGGAGCAACGATACGCTTGGTAATGACGAATTGTTCACGACAAATGGATAAATTTGTAACTCGAGCGCTTTGCACGAGAGCGAGAGCGTTTTTAGCGAAAAATCTTTGACGGCGTCCGAAGTAAGGAGGAACAATTTGTCCGGGATGACGCGCGGGACGATGGAAGAGGAACGAGACAAAAAATGAGATTCGCAACGATCGAAGGGATATCCCCGACCTTTTGGCAGTGTCCGGCCGGCATAAATGTCAAAGTACACGCTCCTCGACTTGGCATTCTCAACGACATCGTACTTCGGGTTATGCCGTATAGCGGACACCCCGAAGGAACAATCGGGCTAAGAGAATGTGTACACGGGGAGAAAGAGAGAGTATTATTTGAGGAAAGAAGAACTCTTCGCGTTTAATGCTCCGAACCTGGTTGAGACAAGCTGAGCAAACACTTTTCACGATATTACCAAGGCGTATCGCGGGCTTCGCTCGTGGTTACTCTCGTTTCAACCTCTCTCGTCATTTTTTTTTTCTCTCTCTCAACTTCGAATCTCCCGTACTCCGGTTACCCCGTCTCCGTGTCCCATCTCTTTCTCTCGGTTCTTCGTTTCGTTCGGAAGTCTCCGCGCGATTCTCCTCTCATATATCCCGGAGTATAATCGAATTCCCACTAGTCTCGAAAAATTTCTTTTCCGATTCCTTTCGTATCTGCTCTTTGATACATTTGCGGTCCGGGTTCCAGGGAGATATTTTTTTCTTTCCTATCGCCACTGTGATCCGGAAAAAAATATATTTCAACGTGGGCGATATAAATCATCGATGATCGATCAATTTGTGGAGCAAACGTTGACCGAACGAGCATTTATTTTACCGTACGCGTTTTCTACGCGTACACGTATATTTAAATGTTTAACTCTCGGTATAAATATTAAATTTTACACCGGATCTCGATGGAGGCAGATTGGCGGGAAAATTAAACGTAGCTGCTGAATATATAGAGCGCGGGGGGGTTGGGGCCTGAAACACACGGAGCTCGGCGGTTGGCTGTTGGTCCGGGAAGCGGACGAGCTAATTAGCGTCTTGATTTACTTAATCCCAATTAATGCCTCGACTACCCGGCAACGTTTCCCTCGCCGTTTCCTCTCTCGGCGCTATGTACGGTTAGCGCTGCTCGAAGCGCCCCGGTGTGCATTGGGAAACCGAGCTCGGTGCTCCGCCAAGCAAATAACGGATTACACGTTAACCCGCGGAAACCCGCGGAACAAGAATATTCTTCGCTCGATTCTCCAGCCCGACTCCGTGTGGGTGTGTATTTGTGTTAGCCAATGCAAAGAGCAGAGTGCAGAGTTCCGTTCTATAAAGACCGTTTAGTACTCTTCATTTTTTTTTTTCTTATTTTTTATCATTCTTTTATGTCGTTTACTAAATCGTCCCAACGTTTTTCAAACGTCGGAAGCTCCGAATGACTCGATAAAATGTTGTCTCGCCACGTGTTTCTTCGAGGACGAAAAATCAATGTGATTTTGCCTTTTTTTTTCATTCTATTCTTTTGTCGGTTTTTTCGGCGTACCGAAAGCTCGTTAATTTGTCGAGAGGCGTATTTAAGGTAGTAGTCTGCTAACTTGAGCCGATTTTCATGTCTTTTTTGGAGGGCGTTTTTCTGTAGGGAAATAAAAATGAATCGTTTTGGATATTTAGGATGTTTCTATTTACATATTAAAGATACAAAAAAAATTTGCTTTGAAAAATGTAATAGCACCTCGAAAAAAAAAGCGCGCGGGTGGCCCCGGTGATTTTGGCTCTTGATGTTATCTGAAATAAAAAATTCTTGATAATTCTTAATCTATAGACGTGTCATTCTGGTCGGAACTACCGAAGTTTAATTTCATGGATAAATAACAAAATGGCGGACTTTGGAAAAAAGTTTTTTTTTCCATTGTTATTTATCCATGAAATTTAACTTCAGTAGTTCCGACCAGAGTGGCGTGTCTATAGATTAAGAATTATCAAGAATTTTTTATTTCAGATAACATCAAGAGCCAAAATCACCGGGGCCACCCACGCGCTTTTTTTTCGAGGTGCCAACTTCGATCAATAATAATAATAATAGTAAACTATTAAATTTGTTCAAAAAATTTTTTTTCCGTATCTTTATTATGTAAATAAAAACATCCTAAATATCCAAAACGATTCATTTTTATTTTCCTACAAAAAAACGCCCTCCAAAAAAGACATGAAAATCGGCTTGAGTTACCAGACTACTACTTTAGAAAATTCTCTTCTCCAAACATTCTCCACGATTTCGAAAAAAGTCATTGCCCCTCTTTCGTTTCGTGTATCGCGTTTAGTATTTATTTTACTTCGCGTAACATCTTATTGACGCTGCTCGGTCGATTCTCCATAATCCGCAAACGTTGCGGATACTCTCGTTCGTAAACTTGATCCACCATCCCTCCGTCCTCTTTATCGTTTCTAATTGACAGATGTTATTTGCTCACGTTGCACAACCGCAATTCAACCAACGGCAATTAGCCCCCCCCCCCCCCGAGCATCCCTCGATTCGCTCTCTACCTCTTTCCCCCGTAGCGTTATATAGAAATTGTGGCTCTCGCAAACTAGCGCATCGTCATCGCTCCGAACAATATCACTCGTATTATCTTTTTTTCTCTTCCCTAATTTTTTTCGCATTGTTGAACGACGACACGGAAATCTACAACACGTTCGACCGAATAATTTCTAACGGGCGACATCGATTTAAATAAAAATTCTTCGAGGGCGAATAGTTGATTTTTTTTTCTCTCCGCGCGCTATATTCTCGGCGGCGATTCGTTCGCAGCCAAGGGGATCCTCGTTGTTTGCTTTTAATCATTTTTTATTCCCTTATAACGGTAGCCGCGTAACGCAAATCTCATAAATACATTAATTGAAAAACGTTGCCGCGAGGCGAAGATCCGACCCTCTAGTTGCGTATACGATATGACTACTGGCTCGAGAAACGGACGAGCGCTCGACCATTTTATTCGGATGCGTTTCCATCGAACGCACGATTACCCACAAATATCGAGGATTATTTTTATCGATCTTGCGACAAAACCAAAATCTTCAACTTTCACAGAATTCGAGATCGCGGGTTAATTTCCAGTACCATGGTAGGATCATTGGAAATTGTATGTTGTAAAATAAAAACGGGTTAGGAGATAACCGTGCTGATGAGTATTGAGTTTGAAAAGAATTGGCAAAGAGATTCGTGATCGTAGAAAATATTGAATGTTTGAAAATTTGTATATTACGAGAAATTAGCGAGGCTCACTCGGACCGTACCGTTTGCGGTAGTGTAATGACAACGGAGACCAGCGCTGTTATTTTTATAACGAATATTTGAGTATTATCCGAGTAATCGTTCGTCATTTTGTTAAATATCATTTCGACGGTTCGTAACGCGTTCACGAAAATATATGCTAAAAAATTCACTGAGAACCCAAAGTTTGGACGAATGACCGGTCAAGTATGACTGGTAGTTCGATGTTTGCTCAAAAACTCCGATACTCCGTCAATTCTAAACCGTTGGTCCGTTACATTTTTAACGATATTTTTACAACCTATGATATGATATGATACGAGCGTGGCGAATTAAAAAAACAGAAATGTAAGAGTTACGTTACTAGAAACATTGAACTTGGAAAAAAATGCGCTTTCTTTCATAAAATCTAGGGCTAGGGACTAGGGCGATTTTTTTTTCTCAGTCCCAACCTGAAATTTTGTTGGATATGTCGAAAAACAAATTCCCTGAAAGTTACAGCCCTTAATATTAATTCTAAGTGCTTTCCCTTAGCGCGAAAGAATTTTCCATCTAAAATACACGTCAATCGAATTTTTATTTATTTTTTTCAAAATTCTATAACTCAGCCGCATTTTATGCTATCATATTGTTCTTGGTTTCGATTCACTCGGAATAAAAAAATCTAGACAAGTGCATATTGCGGCGAAAGTGTAAATTGTACTGGTGAGTTGGTACGGGTCACTGAAGTTGATTTTTACCCGAAATTCTCGTTTTTTTACTATCATCTCCGAAACAATTAACTTTACGAAAAAAATGTAAATGAAAAATTTGTTGGAAATTTAATTTCCTACAAAAAAGGTCCTATCGACCCAATTGCTTAGATTAATATTTCTTGAGATATTGAACTTTATTTTTTTTAATTCTTTTAATTATTTAATATTTCATATTTTATAAATGTTATACTACTCATAAGTTAGAGTTCAATATCTCAAAAAATATTAATCTAAGCAATTGGGTCGATAGAACCTTTTTTGTAGAAAATTAAATTTCCAACAAATTTTTCATTCACATTTTCTTTGTAAGGTTAATTGTTTCGGAGATAACAGCAAAAAAAACGAGAATTTTGGGGAAAAATCAACTTCAGTGACCCGTACCAACTCACCAGTACAATTTACACTTTCGCCGCGGAAGGCACTTTTTTAGATTGTTTTATTCCGAGTAAATCGAAACCAAGAACAATATGATAGCATTAAATGCGGCTGAGTTATATAGAATTTGAAGAAAAAAAAATTCGATTTACGTGTATTTTAGATGAAAAATCTTCTCACGCTAAGGGAAAGTTCTTAGAACTAATATTAAGGGCTGTAACTTTTAGGGAATTTCTTTTTCGACATATCCAACAAAATTTCGGGTGGGGACTGAAAAAAACAAAAATCGCCCTAGTGGGGGACGTTGCACCAAAGAGTTTGAGTCTTTGTGGACATTGATCCGTCCAGCAGTTTATTCTCAATCATGCGCGGACGGAAAAAGAAAACAAATCAAACCGCGCTTACGAGACAAATATACGGATCCCGTAAATATAGATAGTATAAAGGGAAAACGTTCTTTTTTTCGAGAAACATGTCGCAAACGACATGTTTTTCTACCGGTCATTCGTCCAAACTTAGCGGCAACTTGAAAGTATAGCGATTCTAATTTTTGCCAAATTTCGTCGACTCGACCCTCTCGACGGCTTCTTATTTCCGACTCCAGTTGCGCTATATTGGTTCGCTCGTGTGTGTAAATTCACGTGCGGTCTATATATACTCGTGGAGAAATCAAACGGAATACTTGAGCGTGGTCACGGGAGAACGGCAGAGAGGGTGGCCTTTTCGAATCGCCCGTTACCGGGGCTCGCTAATCTCTCGGATCTCGCTTTTCCCCGACCGGTCTCTCGTAATTAGCGCGAATTTTCACTGTACAAATTGTGCAATTTGCACAATTTGTACAAGCGCTATCTCCGTTTCCAAAATAAAAATAAAACACGACAATTCAAAAATATTTTTAGGACGAAATGATTTGAAATAATTGGAAAAACAAATTTATGAAACGATGGAAAATAATTTCGATCAATCATTCGGAATATTATTATTTTCTTAGTACGTTTCCACCGTTTTCTCGATATACTCGCGTCTAAATTCACTTTTAATCAACTCGGAGAATATTCGACGAACGTAGTGAATCCTTTCATTTATGTTTTGTAAGAACGCGAGCGACGAGGTTTTCTCCTCTACGCCCTATCTTTCTCTCTCGATTTATAAAAAATTCAAAGTACCTCCGCGGCAAACCCCTTCTCATTCCGCACTCAACAGCGCCGACTTAATTAGTAGGATCTCTCGGCAACACTATAGACACTTTGTACCATTCGTTTGTCCTTCACGAAACTGGGCCCCCTGTAATTTCGGCTTTTGTTTCGTTAGGACCGCCGCTTTTCGAACAGAATCACACTGTACGCGATAGACCGTTTCGTTACACGATATAAACTGCAAAACGAGACTGTTGGACTCGATCGGTTATTGTTAAAAAATTATTCACGGAGCCTCGTAAAGTATTCCAACCGTTCCCCCTTTTTTTTATTTCCTTCTACGTACGGCAATATTCTTTATCGATAATTGCGCTGTTTCCGGCCGAGAAGTTTGACGGATTAAAAAAAAAAATCACATTCACCCGGGAGAATCCGATTGCCCCTGGGAATCGCTTGTCAATTAAGGTACGGTCGGTTCTCGTGTTCTCACGCCACGGAATATCGATATTTTAGTGTCGTTCATTGCACATTTCCAGTGCCGGGTACAAATAACGGTGCAAAATCAGCTAGCCCTCTCTCGCTCTGATTTATTCACGAGACGGATAGTCCTTCGATGGACATTGAAACGCGAGTATATATCGTCGTGGCATAATCATTGTCAATCGATGAACCATCGAAATCTAGAAGTATCAATGCTTTTTTTTCTGCTCCACGCGTGAAAAATAAAACGAAAAGAAAAAAACTAGGACAAATACTTGAGAGAAAACGGGAATTTGCTTTAAACGAGGACGTAAATGCGAAATGTTACATGGTAAAAAAAACCTCAACAAAATTCTGAATTCCCTCTATCTCTCTCTCTTGGTCTGTCGTTTCTGTAACGCTATAATAATATTCAATGAGCCCCCAAACCGCTGTCGACGCGGTTTGAGCGAGAACTTTTTAATTGGCTACCCTTAATTAGTTAACGAGCGAGTATCTCCGTAATTATTCTGTTTCTCCGTAGTTTCGTACACGTTCTCATCCCCCTCGCGTTCAATTCCAATCTCGTTTCGGTTTTCTCTTTTTTTTTTTGCGCGCGCTCGATAACGTCATTTTTATCGTTTCATTTGCAAACGGCTGGAACGTTTAGAACAAAAAAATTGCTGAAACAAAAACGTTTCTCATTTAGAGTTTCCGTGGAATATCGTCGAACTGCGGCAAAGATCGCGGGGATTCGTCGTCCGAAATATAATCGACCGCGCTCGTCGGTGTGGCTTTAAGGTACATTTGATTTTTATCGTTGTTCGCAACTTCCGCCGTGTCGCGTGACGCTAACCACACCGGGGATACTACTCTCGCGCAAAAGGGGGCCACGGAGAGTTTTTTTTTAATCCGATGTCGTCGCGGGGTGTTGGCGGGAATTGCATTTCACAATGCAATCCTCGATAACGTTACGAGCACTTTGCCGGATTACGATTCTCGTACGCGATTCGGATAACATTTTGTGCGACGGTTATGCGCAAATTTTTTACCTGCCGCTTCGTCACCGAAACTCGGAAGTTTCGTCCTTGGGGTAGAGAATCGTTGATTATAACAGAATTCTACCCGATATTGCTACCAACTATAAATATATAACGGTGATAATAAATGTATTGTTTTGTTGGAAAAATTAGATAAAATTGTGCGAATCGATCTTAACTACAATTGTAATTTATATGTTTTTCTCTGTAGAGAGTTGCAGGCAGCTGGGTCCTCACGCGTGTGCCATCTGTCAGACCGTGGTCGAGGGAGGTGCTCAAAGCCGTGCTCTGTCGCGTAGTCAGGCGTCGCAGTACGGTCTTCGCGACGATCAGGTGCAGCCCGGGGCGAGAGTTTGCAACACCTGTAGATGCAAAGCCGTTCGGGGACGTTACACCGCGTGTCCTCTGCCCGGTTGTCCGAACCTCAACAACGCAAATTCAAAAACGAGGGTCAAACGTTTGAGAGCACTTCCGCCGAAATGGCTCGATCTGCCGTCCGAAGTTCGAGATCCCGTTATTCAGGAATTTCGTAAGTCGTAATCGAAGAGAGCGGCAGTCGATCGTTGATTAAACGGAAAGATTTTTTTTAAATAGAATCGCTGTACCACAAATCGAGTTAACGACGTGTCTTTTTTTTTTGTTTTTAACGACAAATCTCATTTTATATTACCAGAAATACCCAGCAACGCTACGAAATGTTGCTCAGCCTGTTTCAATCGGATATCGCGACGTTTGGCTCCTCATCTCACCGGTGGAACGGACGCCTCCGAGGAGAGCCCCGAATCAACGGCGAGATTATGGACCGACGAGGAGCTCAAACAGCTGAGAAGAGCGCTTCGCGAGCACGGGACAAATTGGCCAAAAGTATCCGAACAAATACCCGGAAAGTCGAATCATCAGTGCAAAAATTATTATCTAACCTATCGTAAGAAACTCGGTTTGGATCAAGTCGTTGCGGAATATTATCAATCATTGGGAGAGGAGAGAAGGCCCTGTCTCACGGACGAGGAAGAGAGCGGTAGCAGTACGAGCAGTTGCGACGAATTGGCTGTAAGTTCGTACGAATCTATTACGAGGGGGGACCCAAAAAAAAAACGGGAATTTCGTCATAATTTCTTTATTTTTTAATATTTTTACACCAAATTTTGATCACCTTCAAAGTATTCTCCTTTGACCACAACGCACCTCTGCAACCGATCCTTCCAATGTTCAAAATATTTTTTAAATTCGCTTATCGGGATGTTCTTTAGACCTTCCAGCGATTTTTGTTTTACCTCCTCCACAGTGGCAAAACGCTTCCCTCTCGTGTCCCTTTTGAGTCTGGGGAACAAAAAAAAATCCCAGGGGGCTAGATCCGGTGAGTAGGGGCGTGGACAATTGGTGTCATGCAGTTTTTGGTCAAAAACTGATTTACGGAGAGAGCGGCGTTGTCACGATGGAGGAACCAGTCACTTGTGCGCCAAAGATCTGCCCTTTTCTTCCGGATACTCTCCCGCAATCTTTTCAAAACCTCCAAGTGGAACTTCTGGTTGACAGTTTGACCCGGGGGAACGAACTCCGCGTGCACAACACCTCTGCAATCGAAGAAACGAATGAGCATTTTCTCGATGTTTGACTTAACTTGGCGAGCTTTTTTCGGACGAGGAGAGCGAGGTGTCTTCCACTGGCTCGATTGCTGCTTTGTTTCGGGGTCGTATCCGTAGCACCACGATTCATCACCGGTAATCACCTTGGAAAAAAGTTCAGGGTCCTCTTCGAGCTGATTTTGATGTTCAAAGCATGCCTGAAGTCGACGCTCCCTTTGCTCGTCTGTGAGAAGGCGAGGGACAAATCTGGCTGCGACTCTGCTCGTGTGCAAATCTTTGGATAAAATCCTCTGAATTGAACTCCATGATATCCCAGACATCTCACAGAGTTGATTAATGGTTCGGCGACGGTCTTCACGAATGAGAGCATTGATTTTGTCGACATTTTTTTTGCCGTTGAGGGGCGTCCTGAACGGGATTGGTCTTCGATTGACATTTCTCCATTTTTAAAACGTGAAAACCACTCGTAGACTCTGGTTTTACTTGGGGTAGCATCTCCATAAGCAGTCTTAAACATTACGGTAGTTTCCGCGGCCGATTTCCACGGGCCAACCGATGCACTCACGGCGACAAAACTTCGCACACTAACTCGGGAGACGTGTCCCCAACGGACACCTGGTCGAGCAATGGGTTCCGCAACTCTCCCTCTCCGCCGCAGCGCAATTCCCGTTTTTTTGGGCCCCCCCTCGTATTTGAGAATAACGCACTAATTATTCCTTAGCTAATCGATTGTGTTTCGTTGAAATTTCGAGGAGAAAATTCAAATTAAATTAAAAAAAAAAGAAAACAGAGTTTAATATCATATATATATCGGTATTTTTTCGAAATAAAGGTACACGACTCTAGTGATACGGCGAGTGCGGGAAGTCCGGCAAACACAATATCCAGCAGTATACCCGTGTCTCTCGGTCTACCAACGGCGGGTTCGACGACGATAAAGGTGGCATTTCCGACGGAAAACGTGTCCGATGTAAGAATTTCTCTCGTGCCACCGGCAACGGTCGCGGGCGGATCTCTTCAGCAACAACCATCGACGAGCGTTGCTCCGCCTACGACCAATCGAGAGGATTACGACAGCTCCGCCACGGTAAGATCTTTCTGTATTTATTTTCTACATTTTCATTTCACATTTGGTAGCATTCGTTGGTGTTGTATTTTGTTGTATTTTGTTGTATTTTGTGGCGTGCCGTTTACGTTTGTACAATATTATCCACGATAACAATTTATTTTCTCGTTGTAACGACGTAGCGTTGTTATAAAATATAAGATACGATGGGTATTTCGCTATTTTAGTACAAAGTTACAAACCGCGCATTTATAAAACCAATTGGCATCAATTCCCGATTCGAGATCGATTATCGAATCGAGTATTCCTTAATAATCGCTCGTTGCCAACTAAAATTCAATCTGCTCGGATATAACGAGTGAAATTTGTAACAGGATTATTACAATGGCGAATTATAATTGGTAATAGAAGTGTAATTGGGTTCGAGGCGCTCTTATATATGCATGCTTGCGCGGTTTCGTTTAACTCAATAAGCTCGGTGGAGCCATCTGATAGAGGTCGAATAATTGTTCCAGGAGACGGCGGACGAGGGTCAGGGTGGCACGGATATGGACAGTAATAGCGGAACTCTTACGATCCCAACCACGAATATCACGAGCACTATAATTCAACAACAGCAACAGCAACAGCAACAGCCACTTCCACCGCCGCCACCGCCGGTCGATCATTCACCTCCTACGACGACGACGACGACGACGAGCACGACGCCACTCACGGTCAAGGATCTCATGAGCAACGTAATAGAGAGGCAATTAAAGAGAAATCCCAATAGTCCGGCGGGACCAGTTGGCTCGTCGATACCCGGAAGTTCGGGAACACCAACGATATCGAGTATCCTCAAGTCGGATCACCGTAACGACATTACGTTCGTTCGCGAGTACAAACCATCGTCGAGTATGTCATCTACCGCCATGTCCAACAGAGACTCTAATCTCGCTACCTTGTCCGTTGTTTCCGTACCTCATCACAGTCATCGTTCAGCTGCGAGTCCGCAGCAAATAGGTTCGTCCATTCGCTTTCCGTTGTTGCATGAAACGGTGAACGGGTGAAAAATACATATTAAAAACTGCGAGCGAGTTATTACGATATTTCTAATTCGTTCCTTTTGTTTCCTCTTCGATCTCCCATTTTTCGTCAAACAGGTCAGATGCAAGCCACCATTACGCCTTGTCCGCCCGCGGTGTCGAGCGGTCAGTCCCATTCGTCGGATTTATTGCCCAAAGAGGGTCTCGTGGTGATGCAGGTACAGCAGGCACTTCGCGAGACCGAGGGTACCCTCGATCTGAGTATAAAGAAACCACGACAACAGCAGGATTACAATCACTCTCTGCAACCGCCGCACAAACCTCCGCCCGTGACGCTCTATCGTCCGGAACCACCACCCGGCGCTTATTATCATCCTCACGCCGAACAGGGTCGCGGCGCCAAGAGTCCGCTCGTCTATTCCTCGTCGCCGCGGCCACAAGCGCCGATAACACCGAAAATGAACAAAGTCTCGGCTCCGTCGCAGCATCCGAAATTGTCGCCAAAACTGAGCGGCATGGGTACGGGACACAAGGGTGGCTCGATAACTCACGGTACACCGGTGCAACCGTTCACCGTGGAGAAGCGAGTGTACGAGGGCCTTTTGCGACAAATGACACCACCGGGAAATTCGGGTTCCGTCGTTACGGGAAATCCTTCCGTTCCCAAGGAAGCCGGCTCGATAACCCAAGGAACTCCGGTTCCATCGTTTACCGTGGAAAAGCACGTCTTCATGTCGGATTATCATCGTCCGGGTATGAGGCACTCGCAGCCAACGACCAGCAACGTTAGAGCACCGAGTCAGGGACAGGGCGTAGTGGTTACGCACGGCAATCAGTACAATTCTTATCCGGCACGTCCGCCACCGAGTTACACGATGGAGCAACAGCTCTCGTCGCGTCAGATAATAATGAACGACTATATAACGAGTCAGCAGATGCACGCGAGAAGTCGCGGCGGTACGGTGACGGAAAGTCCGGTTAAGAGCGAGCCGCCACCGTCCACGATGTATTACACGAGTACACCACCGCCACAGTCGCACACGCAACCCCGTCAGGGTGTAATACAGAGGCATAATCCGCAGAAACAAATTCACTATGCGCCACCGCCGGCGGGTCTCGAGGCTTTCTCGAGTCTCGTTGACGTGGCCGTTCAACAGCCGAGTCTTCCGGTGCCTCATCCGCACGGTCATACCTCGTCCGGGAGCGGTGGTCACGAGGGTCTCGGGAAAACTATGGCCGACAGGCTACTCGCCGATCGTTACGTCGACAATACGCGTGCTTTTCGCGAACAAGACTGCATGAGGCTGCAGGAACATCGTTTGGCGATGCAACAGGCGGAACATCAGATGGCCGTTGCGCATCGTCACCATCAGCGTGACAGAGAGCGAGAACGTGATATTGCGCATATGCGCGAGAAGGAGGAGCAACGAATTCAACGCGAAAAGGAGATGCATCAGTTTGAACATCGACAACAACAACAACAGCAACAACAAAAGGAGATGCAGCAGGAAAAAGAGATGCAGCAGGAACATCGTATGGCGCAACACCGCGAGAAAGAGATGCAACAGGTTGAGCATCGTATATCGGTCCAGCAGAGAGAAAAGGAGATACAGCACAGCGATCACCGTATGAGCGTGCATCAGCAACATCGTGAAAAGGAGATTCAGCATCAGATGGCAGCGGCCGTTGCCGCGGCTCAGCGTGAAAAGGAGCACCAGGAACATCGAATGGCTGTGCAGCAACAGCGGGAGAAAGAGTTACAGCAACAACAGCAACAGGAGCACAGATTGGCGGTGCAGATTCAGCAGCGCGAGAAAGAAATGCAGCAACAGCATGCCGAGCATCGTTTGGCGGTGCAGCAACAGCGCGAGAGGGATCTGGCGCATCTTCATCAGCAACAACAGATACAACAACACATTCAGGTGCAACAACGAATAGACGCCGAGAGACGTCACATTGCTCAGATGTATCGTGATCAGCAGCATCAACAACTCGACAGGGATTCATCGAGGATTTTGGCAAGTGGTTTTCCACAAGCTTCGAGAATTCCTCAGCAGCAACAGCAGCAGCAGCAACAGCAGCAACAGCAGCAGCAACAGCAGCAACAGCACCAGCAGCAGCAACACCAACAACAACACCAACAACAACAACAAACACAACAACAACAAACACAACAGCAGCAGCAACAACAACAACAACAACAACAACAACAACAACAACAACAACAACAACAACAACAACAACAACAACAACAACAGCTGCAACAGTCGAGCTCGAGACAGGGTCAGTCGTCGAGTCAACCACAGAACGATTCCTCGTCTACTCTAACCGCTGCCAGTTTGATAGACGCGATAATAACTCATCAAATTAATCAGAGTGTCGAAAACACCGGTGGAATACCAACTACGAATAGTCAACCGACGAGACCGGGCGATCGACTTTTCCAGGTTCGTAATTTTTCGGATACTCGGGCTTGTTCGTTGATTTTGAGGTTTTAACGTTTTTTTGTGTGTCTTCGTAAATTGTTCCTTTACAGAGCTTCCATCGTGAGAATCAAGCAGAGCCAAACGGTGTAGCGCACAGTCCTGCTGGTGATGTGAGTGGATCGAATAGCGGTTCGGGTACCGGAGGTGGCAATAGCGGGAAAGCGATGACACTGGGTGAGCACGTCGATCACATAGTCACGAAGGATTATGGACCTCCGCATTCTTCTTATAGATCCTTCACAGGGTGAGTATCATTATTTTTTTAACGTTTTCATAAATAGTTCAAGCTTCGATGAATTTATCATTTTTAATTTTTCACATATTACAACGCTGTCTAAACAAAATATTCAGCGTTGATAACTTTGACGAAATTTGGAAAATAAACAATGACTATTGTTTATTTTTGTTAGATTAATTTTTAAGGTCGCGATAGAGGAAGTTATTGTAATCACCTCGGCAATTGGAAATCATTTTTCACTATATCTCTACGTTTCAAGGTCCTTACAATGTTTTTCGACTGTTTTCGAAGCATGCTGCGTCTGCGCGCGTGTGTGTGTCTGTGTAAAAATGTATGTAATCAATATTTTGGTTTACGATTTATCAAAAATTAATGAAGCGATTGGAGCGTTTTCGTGTAACTTAGGACTGATTAAATTTTCGATAAGATCGGTCCAGCGGTTTTGCCGTTTTGTAGAAAACTTGGATTTTTTTTTGTGGAAATTATTTTTATGTTTAGCAGATTTTACTACGGGAATTTATGTTTTTGAGTCGGCTTATCACAAATACGATAACTGTTTTTGTGGTCTTGTGGTCTCAACGGGCCACATCCACTTCAACGCACAGCTAGTTAGTCTTTATTTTGCATCGATTGTTATCGTCTGATGTTCATGTATGTTCATTTCGTCAGATATCCGATGTCCGATGATCAGTGGAAACGACGGAAAGGTGCCGAGCCCGACTTCGTGAAATCTGGCGATGAGAGGCAAATTATACGAGTGGCTCAACAACAACAACAACAGCAGCAGCAGCAGCAGCAGCAGCAGCAGCAGCAGCAGCAACAACAACAACAACAGCAACAGCAACAGCAACAGCAACAGCAACAACATCAACTTCAACATCAACAGCAGCAGCAGCAACAGCAGCAGCAGCAGCAGCAACAGCAACAGCAACAGCAACAGCAACAGCAACAGCAACAGCAACAGCAACAGCAACAGCAACAACAACAATCACAACCACAACAACCCCAACCCCAACCCCAACAACAACAACAACAACAGCAACAACAGCAGCAGCAGCAACAAGCTCCTCCAGTAGGGAAGCCACAGTTTCATTCGATAGAGCCCGTATCGCCACCGGAAGCAACTGCCAATCATTATGCGCGACGTTTCTACGAAGCAACCACTGCCACGACAACTTCCGGTAATCCCTCAAACAAGCCCCATCTTTCGCCTCTCGACTACGTAAAGAACAAAATAGTCGAAGTAATGAGAACATCGGAGGACGACAAATCGGGTGGGGGTGGCGATCGTAACGGTGGTAATCCCGAGAAGGACGACAAGCAGGGAGTTGGGATCGACAGCCCATCGGGTAGCGAGATGATAATCGATGAAAGTCCAACCCAAACGACTCAACCACCACCACCACCAGCCCCGACGAATTTTTATCCGTTCAGCGCTCTTGGTGTTCACACGGGGCCGCCACCCGTGCCGCCGCCCACGACATCGGTGTCCGGTTCGGTGACAAAAGTGGAACAGATGCAGGCAGAACCTGCGCCACTATTATCCGCGCAGTACGAGCCTCTCTCGGACGAAGATTGAAGCGATTTATACCTCCCCCCGTACAAACATGCGGTAAGCGCGAATACAAAAACCTCGTGACGATTCCCTCGTCCATCGAACGTGTCTTGTCCTTAGCCGACGAGAGTGGGACGATGCACTTTTTACACGGTAGGCGAAAAAACCACGCTCTCCTTGTATCCGTCTCACACGCGTTCCTTCATTTTTTTTAATCGAGACGACGTTTTACCACTTTTGTTTCTTTCTCTTTTTTTTTCACTCGTCGGATACTCCGTACGCTGTTTTCCAACGCGATACGTTTTAGATTTTTGTTGGTGGGACTATAATTCTGTAACGCATTCCAGTCGTTGCCCAGTCGCAGCCCAGTCGCAGCCCAATGGGAAATCTGCACGTTTTTTTTTTTTATTTTCGTTTTATTTAATGGCAGGGGTGACGATTTATACTAACATCCATGGGCCCCGAACGGTTTCCTCGATCATTCCTCGCGACGAAATTTTTTTTCTTCCTTTTGCGAATCAGTTTTATTTGCGTTCTCGTACAAGTGGGAGAAATGTCGTCGCGCATTGCCGTGAAGGTTAATAGCGCGATTATCCCGGATTTTCATTGAAAGCATATGCGCGCGCGACTCTTGCGGGTTGACGCAACGCAGGTGGTAGCATGGATGGTGTGCGAAGGAGAAAGAAAACAATGGCCCCTAGTCACGGGGAAAAGTGAGACGATTTTTTTTTGTATATATCACGAGTAATAATCGTTAATACGATAACACAACGTTAAAGGTATGCGTGCTTTCATTTGTGAATGCGTTTACGAGTACCGGTGTGAGATGTAGCCCGCATACACTAATTAACGATGATCGAGAAAAGGAAAGAACGAAAAAATAAAAAGAAACTTTGCGAGAGTGCGACGAACGCGTGATTAGACACCCGTAAAACGTACCGTTCTGTGACGATTTAAGAAGAAAAATGATCGTTTACCGTCTATGACTCTATACATATATAAATATTTTTTTGTTTTCTTTTTGGTAATGTGGTTGGAGAATCGTAACTATAAGCATTGTACATAGTACATAGTATCTAGTTTTTAAGACGAGCAAGTAATTATATCGATTACTAGTTTATTATAGGATTAAAATAAGAGATCTTAGGTTTAGTGATGAAGGTTAATTTAGATAGAGTTTAGAGGGTAGGAAAACCACGAACTGACTAGGGACATTTTCCCGAGACTACGTTCTCTTATTCACGAATAAACAACCAATTAAAAAAATGGAACGAAATGAAAATTGATTGAATCATCAATGGAATGGATGTGAATTTTATTTTATTTAACTAAATATAACGAAACCGTTACACTCTGGTTTTCCAGAAAACAACAAAAAATGGACATACACACACACACACACACACGCGCGCATGCATGCATTCGAGCACCGACAGGAGCTGCACTTTTTTATACAGCCTAATTTTATATTTGTACGCAACGTGACTTCTGATTCGTACCAACTCTTTGCCCCTGACCGTTATTTGTGACTTTTTTTTAAATAATATATATATATTCGAAACATTTCATTGTTGCAATAGGTACGATGTGCAGTCGTTGATATCTTTGTCGCTAGTTTAACGTGAATTACGATATTTCGAATAGAAAAGAGAAAAAGAGTATTCGGTGCCTTGTGAGAAAATCCGTATACCGATGATATGTAAATTATTGGCATCTTATTTCGCTCGGAATCTTACACCAAAATTCTCTTCCGAGGACTCTCGATGCTTCGTAAGGCTTGTTTTTTTTTCTCTTTTTTTCTTCTTTTTTTTAGATACTTTAGGAGCACGCATCATCATTGGAACCACCATGAAAGTCCAAGTTATCTCCCGTGTCCACGGGAATTTTCTCGTCGATCGATTCTTTATTGCGAACGGCTCGCAAAAAAAATCATACTTATCTAACGCGTTGATCTATCGAATAAGAGAGAAATAAATAAAAATAAATGCCGCTATTATTGGGGTCGAACCCATCGAGGCCGACGATTTCGACCGAAGTCACGGAGCATCGCGAGATCCGGCTAAAGAAAAAAAAACGGAAATACTGTCAATGCTTCCGGAGTAAAAGTGGTCCGCATTGTATCGATGATAGCGCGCGGACGACGTTCGTAATTTTTAAGAGGTTCTTAGCATCGTAAGAGAATCAGGATCGAGCGTATATTATTCGTCACTGCTAATGCTCCAAAAACAAAAGTAAAAGGGAAAAACGGACAAAAAAGAAAAATCTAGACTAGAGATGATGTATAATGTACCGTAACAGGTGTACCTATTCGACTTGAAAGCCGAATTTAAATTTTAAATGTTTCGCGCACCTATCATCCGCGGACTAAAAAGGTTGAATGAAAAAAAAGGAAAAAAAAAGAGTCGAGACACCCTCTCATCGACATAAACTGTATCATAGAAGTTGGGGAAAATGAGAAAGAAAATAAATGAATAAAATAAACGCGATACTATTTACGAGGAACTAATTAAATAAGTTGATTAAACGAGACAGAAAGGAAAATAAACTACAATTAAATAGCGGGCGTACACCGCATCTACAGTGAAAAGAAGAAGAAGAAAAAGCATGCGGATGTAGCGTAACACGATAAATAATTATTATCAAAACAATTCAATGTAAATTGTTATTTTTGTTGGAATAAAAATCACCTCCGTTATGACCGGGCTGTTTCGTTGAAAAAAAAAATACGAAACAACAAAAAAAAAAGAGAAAAGTAATCGTTCCGCCTTGTAGCGACGATGTACTCTTATTTTTCAGAGAACTCGCTCGCAATATCAAAAGTTCATTGTGCTCTGGCCCGAATCATTCGGTCTCGCGCGGCCTTGAATTGCTCGAGAACGTTTTCCAAGCTGCCGATGAGCGTACCCGCGCTGAGTCTCTCAAAAGCATCACGATTGAGCCCACGGTTTTTGGTAAATATCTTACTCTGATGAACGACATTTAGGTTTATTCTTAACGAACCACCGGGTGCAACCTTGAGACGCGCCTTTGAGATTCTCGTCGAGTCACGGGAGTCCGGAATTCCGCAGTAGGTAACGTCCTCGAGCTCGGACGTGCCACCGGTGAAAAATCGCCGTAGAGTATCGACGAATCGACCGACCGGACGCCACGTCGGCAGATCGAAGGTGTGACTACCGGAGGACGGCGGTAGAGGTACGGAAGCGTAACCCTCGATGCGATATCTGCGCTTATCAAATTAATTATTTATCCAATATTATTATTAATGTTAATTAATGTCGTTTACCTCGTCCAACCGTCGATCGAGCCCAACGTTAAAATCAAATACGGCCAAGACGGTTGTACATTCGTGTCGTTGAGACCGTTCAGATCAAAGTCCAATGGAATCTCGCTGACGTAATTGAAGTGAGCATTTTTCTTCGTCACGAGACAACGTTGAGTTCTTCCGGTCAGACGTTCTCTCGCGCTCGTTCCCCAGTGTTTCGGCAAATCAACGTGATAAGTAACGAACAATGCGTCATAAGGGAAGTTACGAGCCGATACAATCTCCAAATTGACAAATAGTCGCAGAATATTGGCCGGTGGCATCGTCATTTCTTGAAAAATGTCGGTATCTCCGTAGCCTCTTCTCGCTCGTACTTCCTAAATGTACGGAATAAGTATGGTAGTTTGTTTATTATTATTATTATTTCAATTTCGGAGTATCAGGTGTATGAAATAATATATTATTTATTTATGTGGTGTTGGCGAATTGAGCGAACAGTCGCACGGTCGGTAGAACCGCCGCCATCGAATCCCTGGAAATGAGGAGAACAACCGCTTTTGTAAGTGCACTATTTAACGGCAGTAATTTATTTGAGCGGCAAAACGAATTTATGTTTCGGAAAGGCGCTCAATGTTAGTCGGAAGTTTCGACATTGGCGGAGAAAATACGGAAAATACGGTGTAAACAATGGATTGTCTATGAAATTTGTACAAAGGTAAAAACTGACGTACGGATGAATATATTATTATTATCGGTAAACTTCATCGTACCATTTCCTATGGAATGAATTTTGAAAAATTTTCCATCAACGCTGATTTTTTCCCTCGAGCGCTCTCAAAAATATACACAATAAAAGATTCGCCGGTAACGAGTATCAGAATTGGCGAGTGATAAGGAGGAAATGTATCCAACCGCTTCTACCGGCCCGGTAGAAACACACTAATTGACCTTCTTTACGGCGTGTCGCGCATGTTTTCTATCCGAACGCCTCGAGTATGGGTAGACGGGTGTTTTTAAGCGCTGTAAGAAGTTGAGGGATTTTTGATGTGTAATATCTTTCCGCTCGATTTCTGTGGCGCTGATTTCGTGAAAAGGGACGGAAGTGTGTAACAGGAAGCCCGAGAAGCCCGCGCTATTTCATTTGACCAATGAGCGCGCGCGGTGGTAGCGTTGGCCGTCAGATGCATAGACTTGTACTCGCAGACCGAGCGTCCTGCGAGACGCGCTGATATAGCAGAAATCAGGATGTTTCTATTCATAAGTAAGTAATATGAAATGTGTAATGTAAACTTAAACATTTTGGATTGAAACAATTTAAGTTAATATATTTTTAGTTTCCCCAAGAGCGAAGACGTGAAAGAAAAATGGTTTGTAAATATCGGCAGGAAACTTAATACATGCTATGGAGTTTTTAGCAAACATTTTGAAGAAAAAGATTTCCGCTATAAAGTAGTTGGAGATACCGTTAAAAGATTTTTAATATCTGGAGCTGTTCCAACTTTCTTATTACCTTCATCTAATCGGTACAATTTTATTTAATAGAAATATTTTCTGCTTATTATTGTGTCTGTTTATTTATTAAAATATGTATTTTTCAGTGAAAATATATTAATCAACAACATAAAACTAACAAGTAGCCCAAAGCAAACGCTTTTGTCATAAAAAACTAGTGATGAGACATCAGTTTTACATTCACATCAATTACAGGCTAACAGGTACAGTAGTGATTATTTTTATTATATAATCATCTCGTTTTCAATGTAATAGTAATAATAATATGTTCCAGGGATAATTCAAATGCAATTTTGGCTGATGTCACCAATACTAACATATAAGACGTCTCATATTGTTGTGTTGAAGTTGCTGCGAGTGAAAATGTTTCATCGAGTGTACATGTTGAAACGTTATATTTTTAAATTGTGATAGTTATAATAATGTAGCCTAGAGGATCAAATAATGTACATTGAAATTTATAGCGAAGACAACATGAAGCAATCAAGTGCAATCACTGAACATGAATTTCATTCCGAAATTACACATGATCAGTGCGAGGAACCAAATATGTTTATGGTCAGATGGTACCAACCCATTTTCCGAGAAGTCGGTACTGTCAGCCAACAGCGAGTGCGTGTGTGACGAGAAAGAGAAAGGGAAATAGAGGAGAACGCATCAGCTGTGCGCTAAACATACAGTGTTGTGTGTAAAGTGTGCTGTTATATAAACTAAATTATATGCTTAAACTATATTAATAAATGTATTTACTATTGATAATGTGTCTGAAAAAAGTGTAGATCATGGATAAAAAATGCAAGTGAGTAATAATGAATAATTATTCGAATAAATATTTGAATATTTAGCTTTTTTAAATTTTCAGGTTGATTTCTGTCGCTGCTCGATTGATATTTTTAATTTTTATTAAAAAAACAAACAAATTAATTAATTACACGGATAATTTCTTTGATATCAATAATTTCTTAAATATTTATA
The DNA here is from genome assembly GCA_958009045.1 of Oxytorus armatus. NCBI lineage: Eukaryota > Metazoa > Arthropoda > Insecta > Hymenoptera > Ichneumonidae > Oxytorus > Oxytorus armatus. The sequence continues at coordinate 38,844,831 of OY253745.1, read as the reverse complement.
ATTCTAATTTAATTCTAATGATTTCGTGAGTTGCAGAGATGGGTAAATCCAGAGCAGAATATATGCGAGATTACCGGCAGAAAAAAACGTGAGGAAAAAATGAAAAACTAAAAAGATAGACCCAAAAACAATGCGCATAATTCGATTCGGCGTAGCAGGGATTTTCGGGCACGTGCAGCGAACTTAATTCTCTCACAGACATGAACGGCCGACCCAACTATCGCTTTACCAAATCTGGTTGTCAGTCGTGCAACTTTACGATCGCGATCGTTGCCATTTTCTCCTACTTCGTCTACATCAATAGCGACTGCATGTAACACTTGGATGAAATGTCTCTGCTCTCCCCCAAATTGAACAAAATAACAAAAATAATTTAAAAGAATTATTCTCCGTTACGAAAAATCATTTCAAATAATACCCGAATCATTTTTTTCGGGATATAATGTTAGTGTTGCTCATTATCAAGGTGAGATGTCAGATGTTACACATCATATGCGTCTACTGTAAGGGTCGCTTATTTTTTTTATCAATTTTTTCTTATCAAACGCCACATTTGAAGGCGATCAACGGTGTACAGATAATTAAAATTGTGTTCGCAGTGGCGGAATATTTGAAGAAAATTTCAAAGTGAAACGCGAAGAAAAAAAAGGCAACATTCGTTCGCCGTCCGTCTGTAGGGAATGAAATTTAACAAAAAATCGCTAACGAAATAGCGAAGCCGGTTGAGAATAAGAGATTATCGTAATGGGAGAATTGTGAAAGAAAGTATATACGTATATCGCCAGCCGCGAGGAAACGCGACACGCGTGTCGCGCGAGCGACTAGGGCCGGTTACACATTCTTTACGCTTACGTTCATTGGGAACTACGGAACGACACGCGACATTACGATTGACTTCTCAGTTGTTTCCCGACCGTCGAGGGACCAGGTTGGACCACGTATCTGCACGTAACTCCGCGGCACATTGAATATACGCACGGAGCATTGAAAGTGATAAAAACAACATCCTCGATCGACCATCCACTCGAATTTACGATCAACGTTCGACGTTCCACTCGTTGTGTGTCACGGCGCATCGATTCCTTCGACACAACAATCCGAGAAAATTGCACAGAGTCCGTCATTTACGTCGCGGTGTGCTAGCGTCTTTGTCTTATTAATAATAGTAATTATCAGTGACGATCGGAGTCTATTCACGATCGTACGCGTGTGTTGGCGAAGGACGAGCATGAGAAGAAGAAAAATACACCACACGATCGATAGCTCATTTTTCGATTCGTATCTCATCACGGTCGCGGCATTATAAAAAAAATGAATACGTTCGGAGTGCACAAGATGATGCGACAAATTTCGGAAATTTCTTACGTAGGGTGAGTATTTTTATTTTTTTTCCAATATCGCTCAGATGTATCATTGTTATGGCCGTTAATTCTTGGTTACTTTTTCGTTATTATTTTCGTTACTTTTTCCGGCACAATATTCACGAATGGATATGCGGTAAAACGAGTTAATAATAAGTAAGTAACGTACGATAGTGGAAAAACAATTTGATCGTTCGAAGAAAAGTTCGCGGTTCGTCAATGTTTTTTCATCTTTCCATTAATATACTTATCGATATTGGTATAAAAATCAAAGCCCCATCTCGTCGATCGACCGTTCGATGGTATTGGATCGAAAAACTTTTTTTTAAATACGAATTGACAATGGATGCGTTGATCCGAAGAAAAAACAAATGACACATATTCGTCTACAGAAGAGAGAACGCTCCGTTCCCTCTGGTCGACAGCGCCACTCGGCGAATATTTGAAGAAAATTAACGTACGGGTGGCTTCGCTGACAAAGGTATCTCCTCGCAAAAAGGGCACGATCGCGTATCGGGATGACCGGCACTCTTTCGACGTCCGTTCCGGCTAAAAGTACTAGAGACGCTTTGCAAAAATATAATATAGCGAATATAATTGAGTAACGGAAAAAAAAAAGAATGTCTTACGTCGCGTAACGCTTCTCTCCGTTGCTCGGACTCGTCGTTGTTCGGTTGGATCGAAGCATGCTGGATCCAATAATCGTAGCGCAATCCCCCCGTCGTTTCGACCGTATAAAAATGGTCGTCCGTAAAGTCCGGATGGATCGTCAGAGTTTTCGCTGATTGGTCGTGCGCAACGGTGCACAATAGAATTTGCGAATCCGGAAATACGACATCGGAATTGACCGCTCGCGACACCTCGTCCTTCGACGATAGATCAACGAGTATGTGCATGCTCGTACGGTTCGTGCACAGATAATGATTTTCACGTATTCGTGATTCCGTCGGCCACGTATCGACGATCTTTTTGTTGTAACGTTCGACAAAGGGTTTACGATTTTTCACAACCGGCCGAGCGTTCTCGTTTCTCTTGGACAAATTTGTCACGTAATTTCTCGTTAAAATCGATTTATCCGGATAATAAGAGTCTCGGTCGGTATAAGAGTACAAACGAGAATCCTCGTTGTTTTCTCTGCCGATGATAATATCGCGATACTCTTTGTGCAAATCGGTGATACAGTTTTTTTCATCCTCGTAAAACTTGGTCTCGCGGGGACTGAAAATTTTTTCCTGCCACGCTATATCACGCTCTTCGGTCACTAAATAATTCGTATCTCGGATCTCACCCTCGGTCTCGAACAATTCGGCCAGTAGCGATTTCTGCTGAACGATTTTCACCCTGTAACGATAATAAACACGCGACTCTGAATAAACTTTAATTCGAACGGAGGAGCGTGACTCGTTGCCACATGGCTTGACGGGCTAGTTGATTAAACTAAACATTTTAGTTTGCTGTGAGAAATCAAACAGCAGATATATACGATACGTGTGAGCAGACTCGAACGGTTATTTTCGTGCTTGCGCGCCTCTCGTTTTCCAAAAAGAAAACCTTTCTTTTATTATTTCTTCACACTTTTGTACGCGTCTTTCGTCAAGAGAAATGGCACAAGTGTATCTTGTACACGAATATACGGTTTTATATATGCCCACGCGTTAAAACATAAATATAACGCTTCGCGATGTACCCCAAGTGTATTAAGGCTCGAGGCATCATAAATTTCCCGTGGACGTAAAAAGCGTGTGTTGTTAAAATAAATCCTATGAATAATCGCTATACCTCAGCAGAAAGTTTTCTATGGGCTGGCCGACTCGATAAGTAGCGGCTATTTTCAATCTTCCCGGTGGGTGAGCCAACATCGTTGATATTATATTCGTATCGTTTCGTTTTGAGAATTTATAAATTCTTCGATCTACGGAAACTCGTCACGCGCGTACGTCCCGCAACAATGCTTTTTCATTGACTAACGCGAATTCGGGTCTTTCGAGCGTGTACAATGTTTGTGTTCTTCCATCGTCGTCAGGACAACGACCGCCATTGCTCCTCCGCGAACCGAGTCCACTCGAATTAGTGAACAACGCTATACAACAATTGTAACTTATAGTACCGTATCTCGTTTAAGGAAGTTCGAGCGAAACTAATGAGTCAAAGCAATGTTTGAATTTGTTTTTAGTGAAATGGAAAAATAACGTTATAAAAAGCAATAAAGAAAATACCAACTTCATAGGTAATTATTAATTTGTCATTTTTTAATTTGAGGTTATATCCATGTTACTATATTGATGTAGATTATTATAGTTTTGTAATAATCATCATAGAAAATTTTTAGTTGAAAATATTTGATTAAATATTTTGCATGCTTTTCAGAATTAGCTGGACGTCAATGGGTCGACATAAATATATTGAATAAAGATTTGTCGTGTCATTCTTGTGATAAACCCTTGTCATTGGGAAATGCAGTCAGAGAATCAAGAAATGGGTTAGCGAGCGTATTCCAGGCGAAATGCATGACTTGTAATGGAATATTTCAAGTGAATACATCATCAACTGAAAAAAATTCATCAACCAAACCAACCTACACTGTCAACTCTATGATTGTAAATGGTGTGGATAAGTGATTATTTTGAGACAAGACATTGTAATGATTTCTCAGTATTTAAATTATATTTTAACGAGACTATTTTTTCCTACTAGGTGTTATTGAGAGTGGCGTTGGAAGTACTCATTTAAATAAAATTTTAACAGCACCTGAAGTTCCAGTAATGTACTCAACAGTTTTCAAACGACATGAAAAAAAAGTTGGTGCCGCAATTGAAATTCTCGCTAAAGAAAGCTGCTTACAAAATTTCAAATAATCGATAATCTATGCAAGAAAATAGAGTCAATTATATCAAACAGTTCATAACTTAATATAGATTTTCAGATTTTTATTTTTTACTTTTCAGATTCTTAGGATAGTTATTTCATATTCATATCACGACGTTATTTAGTTACATTTTCTAGTAATAAAAAAATTTGTTAAACCGAATGAATGGATTTTTATATTCAAATATACCATACCACCCACAGTAATTTTTTATAATTAATATTATAATATTATTAAAAACTTATGAATTTCAATGAGCAATGATCGATTAGAATATATTTATTATTTTATATATAAATTTCATAGAATCAATAAATATTTTAACACACTGAACCAGTTTTATTAATGAACGATTTCAAATATATTATTTGTTTATTCAAGAACTAAAATTCTTCCAACTTCCGAAACATTAAATTCAAAATTTAAAGCGAGAAAAATTAATTTCTCATCTCGTCTCTCTTTTTCATTATATTTCTATCTTTTTCTTATCTCTCAGCTGCTTCCGCGACGTTGCCAAACTTTCAGTAATATGTATCACTGTCGATAAACGAGACGAAGAAGTAAAGTTTAACTTCAATTATTTAAATAATTACAACGGTGATAGTGTATTGTTAAAATGTTATAATATTTTTTAAGTATTCAACTTTTTACATGTGATCTTTTAATCTTCAAACTTGGGAAAATAATATAGAAAATAATAGAAAAAGTCATGACGGTAAGCTTGTCAGCCATAAGAGTCTGTGTATAAGAACTTTAAAAAAGTCATATTTAAAACTATTTTTCTAATAAACTAAACGGTAGATCGTTTTGAAATTTTCAGAATACATCAATAAAATATTCCTTTATATGTATGCTAAGTTTCAAATCTTAAACTTGGAAAATTCGTTTTACATAAGATTCGCTCGAACCTCCTTAAATAAGGTGTTGTCAATGTGTGAAACGATAAGTCACGAGATAGAGAAAAAAAAGTAGACAAATCCGGGTATGTAAAGGTAGTATTACGTGTACCGTTACTATTTTCTCTAAATTCATCTCAATATAATGCGCGCTACATATTAAAAGTTATACGTTTCGTTAAAGGTTTTATTTTTTTCAGTCTCCAAATGTGAAACTTGAAAAAAATTCACGTATTTTTCGATTTTGTCTTTGTTTCTTCACGAAATTATCGAAATTTCCGGTTATAAAACCGGATACGAAGAATTCCCCGCCGCGATCTTACCTGACAGGTGGCGGATGACCATTACCCCCGCCAGCTATGCGAATCGCTATAGCGCCTATAGCGGGAGGAGTGATGTCCACGTTCGAAAGGAAGAGAAGAAAAAAAAGAGAGTAACGTAATCGGAGAAGTTTTGATGACGCGCAAAAGTTCCTTTTGCCGGGAATTTTATTGAAAAAAAAAAGAAAAAGCTGTCTCGGCTCGTTCAGTTTGGAAACCACGCGATGACTCGCAACGACCGCTTCGATCGATTCGTCTTTCATCTTTAGTGTACCGCTGAAAAGATTTTTTTTTCTTCACAAGCGCAAACAAGTAAAAGTTTGCACGTAACGTAACCTTACGACGAACGTTTACCCTTCCAATTAATACGGTAATTTTCTACAATATGCATAGGTCGCCGGGCGATAACGGTACAAAAACGCGCCCCTTATTCCGTCATTCAAGTATTTTCCCAGGAGTATGAGCAATTTGTCTCATCGTGATTTGTCACTTTTGATTGATAAGATAAAATATTTGGGATAGTCGACCGAGTCATTCTCGTCAGTCGTCCCTGACCAACCGTCCGCAACGCGACTCGAACAATTTGTTGTTTATCCACCTCGTACTGTTGTGAGTTTTTACGCGAGTAGTTTGAAACTAGGCAAAAAAATCTTTAACCTTTGTCGTACAAAATTTGCCATTCTCTGAAAAGCTCTCCGTAACGGGACACTTTTAATTAGCATCGATGAATCTGTTTGTTGGAGTATCGAACAGGAGTTTTTTGTGACGTTTCAAATTTTCAGGAGCTTCAAACTAATCAGGATGGCGAGCGGACAGGAACAAGAGTCCGGTGTAACCATACCGCTCAGATACAACGACGCGGTAAGCTCTTCCGTCTGAACTTGTGGAATATTTGATTTTGCATTTACATACAATTACCGTTCAACTTTTTCATAAAACAATATCGCTTGAAATAACGAGTAAAATTATTAATTTGTTAAACGAGCAATGTCGTTTACCGCTGACAACGTTTCGTATATCCCAAAAGCCCACGGCACTTTCTACGTCCCTAGAATTTTCTTCTAAAATTCCCATACAGAAACTTGCTGCGGTAGTTTCTGAATAAAGGTGAAAGGCACATGGTAAAACATTGAGGTGGATATTGTTGAAAATATTTATCGAAAAAAGAAGTTTTTTATGTTTGTTCGATCCGTGAAAAGTAAATCCTTTCAAACGATAAACATTCTTTAAGATCACTTATTTTGGCTCGTCTGAATTCGTGAAGAAATTCTTTTTGATTAATGACCGGGGGGAGGATCATCTTCCAAACATCGCGCTCTAGTCGCGTGCCAAATTTCAAGATGATAGGTTGAACCGTTTGAGTGTTATTAGATAATCAAATTTTACTTAGTTTTGTTATTTATTTCTATTATGCAGCATTGGAAGGGAATTTTTAACAAGTACGATCTGGACAACGACGGTAGAATATCTTACCAAGAATTAAAAGCAATGGTTCACGGTTCCACCTATTCCAACGATATTCCAGCCAGAGTTGTGAGATTGATGATGGACAAAGCGGATTTGGACGATTCGGGATACTTGGAGTTTCCCGAATTTATAGCCATGGTAATTGGGACATAAGATACAATTTAACACTCTAAAAAATGTTATTTCATTGTAAAAATGCGTTTATAATGATGGAAGATCGTTATGAATGTAAGATGATAGCAATAATCGCGATATCATTGCAGATTCATAGGAAAGACATGCAAGGAGTTTTCGGACACTTTATACAGCGTTACGTTACCAAAATGGTGCCGCAAAGACCGACGGCATCGGGTGGTACGCAAACTGCGCGTTACTCGAGCGATTCTCCGGATGGACAGTACGAGGAGGAATATAGCTGTAGACCACCGGCAATAGCGATGATAATAATATCAATAATTGAGATAATATTGTTTCTCTATGACGCGATAGCTCATAAGGCACTTACCGTCGAGGGACCCGCCGCAACTCTCTTCATTTACAATCCTTACAAGAGATATCAGGCTTGGAGGTATCTGACCTACATGTTTGTCCACGTGGGGTAAGACGACTTTTAATTAATTTACGATCATTCGTCAAATTCTTTCCATATCGGTCGAATAACGTGCGGCGGAACATCGTACGCCTTCGCTTACTCATTGAATCGAGTGAGAACCGATAACCGCTTGCGCAATCAAATTGAGATACACGGTAGAAAAATGGTCCAAGGCCCCCTTGTCAACTCGTTATAATCGTGACATTGGATCGAGTGCGTTCTAATCGAGAACCTGTTCGTTTAAAAATTATTCAACCAAGCTCTAGATTTCGGCCGTCTAGAGTTTATACGGTTATCGTTTCATAGAGTCGCCTTGAGAGTTCGGGTAATAGCGTGTTTTTTTCTTCGTATTTTTGTACGAAGCCCGAATCCGTAACGTTGAAGCAAAAATCGGATAATCTTTCAACGAACCTGTCCATTCCAGAGGCCCTTGAATTTTGCCTACTCTCAAAATGTCCTGTGAAATTCTCTTAGAATTTTGTTTACACAACTCCTCATGAAATACCTGAAAATCCCTTTGGATTTCGGATGCTCACAATTGCTGGTAATGTCCTCAAATTACAGGCATATTACCGGAAGATATGCGCGTAGATTTAAACGTTTCAACGAATCAACTAGCGTCTCTCCTTTTTTTTTTCTTTTCTCTCAGTCCCTTCCACTTGCTGGTGAATTTGCTGGTCCAGGTGATGCTGGGAATACCACTGGAGATGGTGCACAAATGGTGGCGCGTTCTCGTGATATATTTTGCCGGCGTTGTGGCCGGTTCGCTTGGTACATCCGTCTCTGACCCGGGAGTATTTTTGGCCGGTGCTTCCGGCGGTGTTTACGCATTGATAACGGCACACGTTGCGACGATCCTGATGAATTGGTCACAGATGGAATTCGCCGTTCTTCAACTTTTCGTTTTTCTAGTTATAACCAGTGTCGATGTTGGTCAGGCGGTTTATAATCGTTACGTTCTGGAAACAAAAGATCAGATTGGTTACGTTGCTCATCTCGCCGGTGGTATAGCGGGTCTTTTAGTTGGTATAAACGTTCTGCGCAATCTCGAGGTTCAAACGTGGGAAAAGGCCGTGTGGTGGGCGAGCATATTTACTTATACAGCACTAATGACCGCGGCTATTTTATGGAACGCTCTCTATGATACGTACTATCCTCTCTCGATGTAAGAAACAAAAAACTAAACGATAACAATTCGACTGATTAATCTACGACACACTGAAAATCGTTACAAAAAGAAAGAAAAAAAGTTTGTACCCTCCAAATGTTACGCACAATTTTCAAAACTAAATGCAAATTATTTCTACAACGCGAGTTAAAATTCACGATACATTTAATCGTTTATAAACGACGAGTCTCGCGACATCGATATATAAGAGTGACAAAAGTGAAAGAGTACAATCTATTTATAAGCACAATTTTGACGTTGCAATTTATATACCACAGTGTATTTCTAACGAAAATACGAAGAAAAAAAAACCGAGTTGAAGAACTATGAATATACCGATTTAACTTTGTGCATTTACTTTTCAAGGACGAACTTGAGCGTCAACGGTTTATGGCACTGTTTCTTAAGACATCCATTATTCATAATTTCATTAAAGTACATTCGCTATGACATAATTATTTATTTCGTTCAAGATCCGAGGGAAACAAACAACAACTCAGATTTCGGTATAAAGTGCAGAGACATCGACGAGGTCATTGACCACGTAGAATATATTTTTTTTATTAGATCAATTTACGGTTGAAGAATACTTCAAACCGTTTTGGTATAACGCAAATATGCAGAATGTACGATACCTCAAAAAAAAAAAAAAAAAAAAATTATATAGGTTTATATATATTTTGATAATAAAGGTAAACAGTATTACGATAGAACAAAAAACTCTGTGTATAGAGCGGATATTCAATAAATCTAAATTATTCATTCGCACGAACATAATCTTTACAAAATTTCATTAAAACAATAACAGAAAAAATGGGAGAAGTCTGCAATTGGGTTTCGAGCACAGATGGAAGACTCGAGTTGATATGGAATTTGACGTAATTTTCTATATCTAAAACCACGGCAACGCTAGTTGGCTTTTCTAATTCTCGTTGCGTACAAACGAAAAATAAGCGATGAAATTTGAAAATTAGCCTGGAATGTTAGTCCTCGTGAAATTGTTGTTCCACGTATATAAACCTTAATCAGACTTAAGTACAAAAGTAGAATTGTGCAATAACAATGACAATACGGTATCGAATTGTGATTATCATTAATATTTAATCATAATTATAATATTCAAGTAGGGCTCTGGTCCTAAATTGAGACTAAAACTAATTCGTGGAAGCACCGGAAGTACGAATTTTTCGAAATATTTGTCAACATGGTGAAAGTTGAGTGATTCACTTTTCACCATGATGATATAGTAGGCATTCGTAGGACATTTTTATCTCCTTCTAATTTTTTTTCGGGCAGGTCAGATTTACATTCCGCTCAACATCATCATCGTCGTCGTGCAATCTCCACGCACTTACGTATGTATAGTGTGTACATATTTACATATTAGTCGAAAATTTATTGTAAATAAAATGCGTGATAGTTGTAATTCGATACAAACAAGCTACGAATGTCCGCTTAAAAAAAATCAATATTTCTTTACCTGGCTTAGGAAAAGAATAAAAAAAAAAAAATTCTAACCGCGGTTCGATCACGTCCCTATTTTTCGTCTTCTTTTTTTACAGTAAAATATTTTTCTCCTTATTTCTAAGTGGACGGATGTACGTAGTTACTTTTGCGATACAATCGGGACTTTCTCCTCGTAGTCTCGATCGTCGGGTCTGACGAAATCCAAATCGATTTCCCCTTCGGAACTCGAACCGTGCTCGTCATCGTCAAAGTATGGTCGTTGAATCGCTAAATCTTGGCCGTTTTCTATTTCCGCTACAGAAACACAAAAAGGCATAATCGTTATATCGCGAAGGAATCTTTGGCAGAAAAAAAAATCATTTACCTCCGTTCATTGGTCTCTTGAATATTTCAACTTCTTTCTCGTCATCGTCGAAAAAACTTCCTCCATCACCGAGTAGGCTAAATGCGTATTCCTTCCAATTGTTCTTCCGAGTATTTCTCTCGATTCGACGACACCTTGCGTAGCAGAAAACTACGAGAACGACGATTGCCAGACATATCATGCCTGTAATTAAAAAAAATAATTTCCATTCGTCCAAGAGACTGGTGAAAAATAGAAATTGCATTGATTTCGTTCGAAGAATTGTTTTCCCAAATGAAAAGTGATTTTCAACGAGTTGACGAAAAGCGATATCCGTTAATCGTAGACTCACCGGAAATAATGACAAATACCACTCTAGGCATTCCGAGGATGGTCTCGTCACGACGTAGCTTGAACATTAGATGAGCGAATTTCTTGAGATCGGGCGTAACGATTAATTTCGATTCGGGAACATAGCCGGGAGCATTGACGGTGATTGTGTGACTTCCAGTCGTTAACAAGAGCCAGTACGCACCGTTTTTGCTGTTGAATACACGATGTTTCGACTCGTCGTACGTTAAAATGGCATTCCGGATTGGTTGATCGTCCTCCGTTATCACATATCCCGTAACACCCTGTTCGATTGAACTCAGCATTGTCAAAAGACTCTTGACGTTGTCCTCCCAGAGATCCAACGGATTATCGTTATTGCAGCAAGTTACGTAAATATTTAGCATAAGAGTGCTCGTATTAAGGTATAAGTAATCCATTAGTGAGTCTTGACGACCACCAGCGACTACACTACCGCCGTGCGAAACTCCGTTCCTTTCGATATGTACGTCGGTGTCGCAGAGACTGTTCGGGGCTCTCATCATCGAGGGATGAGATTTCGCGTAAGATTCTCCGAGAGCCCGAAAAACAATGTCATCGCGCGTTTCGTAATTCGCGAATCCTGATTTTCCGTACTTACCACCGTACGGAATTTCTACGTGTCTCGAGCCACTGTTCAAATTAACCGCGAGAATAGCATTAATTTTTGCGAACCAATCGACGATCATAGTAGCATCGGGACTGAGTTTGTCGTGGATCGGGAATTTCAAACTATCTTTCCTCATCTTCGTGGAGCACGTGATATTGTTGTCGTCACCAGGATGCAAATCCGGCACAACGTAGATCGCAAATTTATCGACATAATCCGTAATGTCTTTGTCCTCTTTGTAATTGCTGAGAAGATGAGTGGCAAAAGTTACGAGAAGTTCCGAAGTAACGGGAGCTCCTGGACCAACGCCGGATGAGAAAATTATCGATGGTCTACCGGTTAATTCGATCTTGTCATTTTGAATACCAATCTCGAGAGCCATAAGCCTCGAACCTTTGGAATTTTTGCCAATTTCGTGCATCTTCGAGATTCGCGGATATTTTCCATTCAATTCATCCATTATCCGATTTAAGCCGTCTATTAAGATGTTTATATTATGATCGTCCGTTCCTAATTCCGGTGCACCGATCGATGATGTTTTTCTCAAAGACACCGTTAGACTCGTTATCGTCCTCTCCTTTATCTCCACGTTGACGCTTTTCGTCCGATAACCCGCGCACGAAAAGTGTAAGACGTAACTACCGGGTAAAAGTATTTTGTTGAAATAAGCCATGTTGGGGGAGACTCGGTAACTCTTCGATTCAATTTGTACACTGGCGTTGCGAAGCGCATCACCCTGAGAATCGGTTATCACAGCGCGTACACCAGTCGCAAGTTTCAATAGCAATTCCTTCAACGGCAGCAAATTCTCACGCCAAATAGTCGGTATCGTTTCGGCCGGTGGATATTTGCAGCAGGACAGAGACAGGTCGATCTGTCAAATTTTAAGATAAATATGACGTTCTATTATCGTTGTCATAATGAGTAACTCGTTAATAGAAGACATTTGGCGTTTACGGTGTGCGTTCCAAAGCAGAAATGAACAAAATTGTATTCTCAAACTCCATATAAATATGATAAAAATTGAAAATTCTCAATTGATTTGATTTGATTTTATTTTTCGTAGCGAGGCTCCTCTGGCAAGTGTTTCACGAGTAATTGACTTGTACCAGCTTCGTAAAGAGTTAAGAATGACCAAAAAAAACTGTTTAAAGAATATTTCATTCGCATTATTCTTGGGTAAACTGAATGTTTATTAATATCTTGGATAGTTTCGGTTTTTTTAACGTTTTTATTTTATGCCAATGTGCCGCAAAGTTTTCATCTAATAGAAATTTTGTTAATGCCTTATGTCGTGGTATCCATAATATCTCCTACTCACCACGGGAATGTTGTATTTTTTTTCGATATAATCTCCGAGAACGATCGAGTCGTTGGTCGGTAGATGACAGCTATCCTTTGACATTTGAGACTGGTAGTTCTCGGCCAACTTATGAAATACATTAAAATCACTTTTCGTATGTCTGAAACGGAAAAATTTTATTGCATCGGTGCTCTAGCGCTGGTTCAATTAATAAAATAATAATGTAGCGCAAAGAGTATTTAAATACGAAGTAAAAGGATAAAATCATTTGTCATTTACCCGACCGTTTTGCTACCTCCACCAAACGATATTATCGCGTTGTAACCGTCGGTACGTAGCATTTTTCTGAAACCATTTGTTATCGCGTCCATTCCATCAACATTCTCGTCATCCGTGGTCAATAATTTTCGTCCAACTTCGTCGCGAACGTGAGGATTGCAATTGTCAGCAACTCCGTCGAAGCCAGGATCAACGCCGGGTATCAAGTGCAAAACAACGTTATCCAATAATTTCTTTATCGGCGGATCACCGATGCGATCTCCCATCAACAGATGCGTCGCCATTCGCAAAATTATCTCGCGACCAACCGGCTGAGACGCGAACAACCCACCGATTAATGCAATGTGGAATTTACTTTCTTCGGGAGCTCCCATCTGTGGGTAGAAACGATTTAGTAAAACACAAAATGAGAAAAGAAAAAATTGTTCAAGTCCCGATGTCTCGGGAAACATTGAGCGAATATTGATCTTAACGTGTGTCAAAGCTTTTCGAGGACGAATGAAAAGTGTACTCACGGAATGCGTCACTTTTAGGGAATGAATCGCCATACTGATTAACGAAGCCGCCGTGTCCGGTTGTTGCTTTTTAAGTTTGCTCAGACGAGAACTTAGCTCGGAATTGTTCAGGTAGCCCTTCTCCAAGTTTATCATCAGTCGGAAATCGTAAGCGGAGGACCTGCAAATCAAAAAACATTGTAATTATCGTTCGATAGAATCAAATTTTATCCACCATCATTTCTTAACGTAAATCGTGGTTTTTCGTTCGTACCAATGCTCAGGATCGTCCCGCATAAGCGTAAAATCCAAAGTACTCTCGCCTACATCGCCCCCCGGTACTTTGACCATTTGCATCGTCGACTCGTATCCGAGAGCGCTCGCGGTGATGTTGTAACTTCCGGGCACCAACATACGCCAGTAATCGCCCTCGCTGGTTGTATAGATATCGTGATTTATACCCTCGACGCTGATTCTCGCACGTGGTATTGGATTCCCGATCGAAGAGCGAACCGAGCCGTGAACACCTTTTCTCGACTGTAAATTCAAAAAGAAAACGAACATTTTTATTGTCCCCATTTTTTCATCGATATCGCGCGAAATTTATCGGGAATAAATTATTGAAAATTTGAAGAATTAATGGAAAAAAATGTGAGATAATGCTTTTAGAGAAATATGTTTGCTGGCACATGAGACTTACCATTTCTACGAATGTCAATAGTGCATCGCGATTCTCGAGCCAAAAATTTGGCAATTCATCGGGTTTTGGAAATTTCGTGCATCCGAGCTCCAGAGTAATCTCAAAGTCATTGCTGTGCAAATAATTATAATCTTGCATACCACCGGACACCGAATACCACGCTGCTCCGTTGGTTATACCATTTGGAAAACTATCGTCGAGAACACCCGTTGGATTATTGAGTTCACTCGGACACGGTTTACCGAGATGCATCCTCTTATGAGCATTCGAATAAGCAAGAGCGAGTGCTTTGAATACCGTGTTATCGGGACTTGGATTTGCGTAACTTCCCATACCGGGACCATTATCGTAAGGATAGTTCGCTACCAGTGCTCCACCGTGCAAATTCGCCGATAGAACAAACGGTATTTTGCCTATCCAATCCATTACAGCTTTCGTTTCCGGTTGTTGCTCGTGATTGTACTACATGCAAAATAAGTAAACAAAAAAAGGCGGCCTTTGAGTACTCTCACGAGTGTGCATTGTAAACTTTTATGAAAGTTTAAAAAAATTCGATTTCAAGTTTTTTTCTTTTTCATGAATGAGGATTCATTTTTTAAATAAACCTTACAAAGTCATTCACGTTTTTTCTAATCGTTCCATGAAAAATCATTAAGTCTTTTTCGCGAATTTCGATCGATAAAAGAAAAAAAATACTATGCGATATCTCTCAAAGACTCTGCTGTTCTACAGGAAGATGCAAAAACAGATTATTTCTGATTCATAAGAAATATCATAGAACGAGAGACGTTTTGTATTTTTCTTCATTTCACAGAGTCTTCGCGCAAATGACATAATCGTGAGATCTTTTAAAAAGCCGCGCTGTGTGACGTTATTGAGCCCCAAGATCTATGTTTACGGACACGTACCTGCGTTGGTCCGTACTGATCCGGAAAATTACGATTAAGATCAACGCCGTTGGCATTAGTTCTTCCCACAACACCGGAGACATCGCCGACTTTCGATATCTCATATCCATCCGGATTCATACTCGGCATAATGTGCATTCTAACGCCATTAATAATTCTCGTTACTCTCTCGTCGGCACCATAATTCTCACACATGTATTTGAGCAACAGCAACAGCAATTCCCTTCCGACGACTTCGTTTCCGTGCATATTACCGATATACTTCATTTCCGGTTTATTAGGATCGTGCTTGCCAGGATTTAACGTTAATTCAACGACGTACAACTCGCGACCCTGTGCCGAACGTCCAATGCTGTACAAGCGTGTGATTTTCGGATAATTTTCGCAGAGTTCCCTGATAAACTTTTCCATCGTTTTGTAGTCGTGATGTTTGAAGTTGGTCGTGAGGAAAAATCCATATTTGTCACGAGATTTATTGAGAATCTTCGGACTGCCGGGCTTATGCTCTATAGATAAATTAATTGACAGGGTAAAAAGATGATGCGATGAAATAAAAGAGGACGGAGCGATAAAGAGGCGAGGGATTGAACGAGGCCAGCAAATACAAGAGGCTTGTGAGAAGTAAACGAGTAACGCAGAACACAAGGTACAGTGAGAAAACAATCGTGAAATCAAAACTCAACGCACATACGAGAAAAAAAAAGGAAAAACAAAAAAAAACGACATAAGAACAAAGAAGACAATACATTCCAGCGAGGAATCGAGGAAATGGCTGGTGACTCAGTACAAAAGATGTACATGCGCTTATCGCAGCAAAGATAATTACTTTATTTCCGAAACTGCTCTATACATCGTACATCTCTTTTTCTTTAAATTATTCAACATAGACACGAAAATACAGTATCGATGAGGCTGTTTCGGTTACCGAAAACATCCTAATATAGTCACACCCTTCGTGTTGTTTAATTTTTCTTTTGTTCATAATTAATTTTGACAACGCCACTCGGCGAATATTGCCGTCGCAACTGCTTGCCTTAATTGTACGTTTTTGTTCTTCTTTTTTTTTTTTTTCCCTCTCCTTTGTTCGGTTCGATTACAGAATTTTGGTTTAATGGACAAAAAAATTGATCGTTCGATCAGAAACGACACGGAATTTTGTTTCCGCCGAACTAATAATCTTTCTTTATCATTCATCCAGACCGAAATTAAAAACTAATGTCACGCGTGGCTAGTGCCAATATCATGGATTGCCCGTTTCTCTTTTTCCTCAAACGTTTTACTTAATGAATATTTGGAATGCGATATTTGTCGAGTTCATTCTACAGGGTTCAATGTAATTTGGACTTTTAAAAATTATTTTTACTTATCCAGACGAGGGACGTTAATTCCTAACTAATTGCCAAAAGGGCTTGCGATAAATTGTCAATTATTTGAAAATAGTCACCGTGTCATGGTTAGAGTTTCAAATTTATCGTCGTTTCCGTCAGATATGTTCGTGGTAATTATTATAGAAACACTAAATATATCATTTTCTTTTTTTAAAATTACCCCAGACCTTTCTTCGGAGAGAAAGTCATATATATAGATAACATATAAATAACGATTAGCTCTCTTCGAATGGCCTTGTATTAACAACAATAAATTGTTATGCTAATGGAGGAAAACAGATTGACAATGCGACGCACATTGTCAAAGATTAACGTTCGTCACAATGAAAGACGGGACGAGCCAAAGTACCGGGTGGAACATCAATTGAACATTGACAAACGCGATTACTCGGATATCGCGATTAATTTCACCGAATTATGTGAAAGTCATATTTTCGCTATAAACGTTCTCATAACTTCGTTCTATAATCGCAAAAAGTTCAAAACGATGGGGATACGAGTGCGGCGTCGTCGTTGTTAATCTGTTTCTCCAATTTGCACAACTCACGAGTATTAAGCAGCGATTCGGTGTTTTTTTTCCTCATACCTTGTGTACTCGTTAACTCTTATGGAAAAAAAAAGGGGGGAAGATCATTGTTCGTTACTTAAGCTAATAAAGCCTATGAGTAAGCGTATAGAACCAAATCCAAGTTGCGAGCGGTATAACACAAACGTTTTCAGAAAATTATTACATAATAATGGAGAGTGGTGTGAGATCCAAAGTGTAAGATTACAGATAGGTCGCTGTAAAAATAAATAATTAAACAACAAATGAAAAAGAATTTCCGTGAACTTTAGCCAAGTGATGATTTTGAAACGACAACAATATGAAAACATAAAAATGCCATTTGGAAAAATAAACACATTGGACGTACGTACGGACTGAAATAATTGAAGAAAAATAAAAAATAAAAAAGAAGATAAAATTCACATTAGAAGAGAGGAATGTTTGTGTATCGAAGAAACACGGCTATCCGATTAATAGTCTGTGACGCGTAAAGATGAGATCATTCTTTCGAGCGGCGATAGACGCGATAGGAACGGTATCACTTGGGGATAATCCATCTCGGGTTTACCTTGTTCGCTCAACGTATCGGTGCGCAACGAAAAGTTCACGATGGTCGGTCCATTCTCCGTCACTATTACGTTAATCGGCTCACTCGGTCGGTAACTGAGAATAATATCGTAATATTTGGAGCGTTAGAAGGTAAAACAAAAAGTTATAATTGTAAAACGGGACAGATTTTTTTCTGTCCTTTTCCCGTATTAAACTTTTCTCACCCCCAAGCATCAGCGCATATTGTGTAATTTCCGGGTAGCAATAGACGCCAGTATTCGCCGCGATTGGTCGTGCTTACATTTCGATTGATACCTCGAATCGAAACTTGGGCCGCTTCGATCGGCTTGGTATTCTCATCCACAACGAGACCTGAGACAAATAATTCAATCAATAATTGCATTTTACATTTCGTAGAAATAATTATTACAGCCGAGAGACGAAGGACGGGCTCCTTTCTTCAAAAATTAATTTCTTCCGCGCGAATCTATTTATCATTTTCCGTTATAACGTTTTTTTTTACATTTGTCGAAACGAGATAAATTTCTTAGTGAATTTCATAAAATTATATTGCCAACGCGTGTCCGCTCGAGTAAGGATTTTGAAGAAAAAAAAAAAATTCAAAAATTTGGTTGTTCCAAGCGTTCTTGCGAAACGTTATATATTCGCCGTATCTCAATATCTCGGCTTTGCTCTGCCGGCTCCCACCGCTCGCTAATCAATTTTTTGACGACCAATCGAAACTTTTCGATTACCTTTGATTCCCATATGGACTTGCTCCAGGTACTTGATAAGAGATTCTTTGTTCAAATCCCAATGGGTTGGCATTAGCGAGGCATTGGGATATTTACAGCAGCTCAGCTCGAACGTAATCTCGAGCGCGTTGGAACGAGCGTAGTTGAAATCTTGCATACCGCCGACAACCTTGTACCTAATACACGAGTGTGCAAGAGCAAATTTTAATCGATATTTCGACGTTTGACAGTCCATAAATTTATTATCAATAGCTTGGTGGATAAATCACGTTTTGCTATTAAAGTTTTTTAAACACGGTATAGTTAAAACGTACCAGTAAGCACCGTTCGTAACTCCACCGGTGAAATTATCGGGCGGGCAAGTGTCACCCAGCCGCATCTTGGCGTGGTTGACAGCGTACGTGTGAGCTAGATATTTGAAAATTTTGTCGTCGGGAGATTTGCTCTCGATGCAACAAGAACGTGAGATTCTAGGCAAGAAAAGGTGCGTTGTTCGAAACGGCATGATTAATTTGAGGATATACCGGAACTATGCTCGAAAAGTAGTTGATAAAATAGGGATACATTGTTTTAAAAAATAATAATTTTTTTCGTGGTACAATAAATTTCTGGTTAAGAGAGAAAACAGTTAAATAAGGTATCGCGTATTTCATTGCAATCGTCCGCAAGGTTGAGTTCATGAGTTTTTGTTTTTAAATCCATAACGGTCGTCAGATTCGAATTATTTAAAATTCGGTCGATTTTTATAAAATATTCTATGTTAATTCACTAGATTTTTATGTTTCAGCCATTCGTCAGTAATACAGTTTTTAAATTGAAAAGTTCAAAAAATCAGCAATGGCAATAAGCTATGAAAGATTAAAATAACATCGTTATGGATTTTTCAATGAAAAAAGTAAATGAATTTTTTTTTAAAATCAATAGTTATTTGTTATTTTTCATGTGATCGGGAAAAGATAAATAAATAAATAAATAATAATGTTGTTTAATCGAGCATGTGATTTACCCAGAATCATAGGGATAACTGGCAACGACAGCGCCGCCATGAAAATTTCCAGACAGTACAAAAGGCTGGGTGGCTATCCATTCCATCATTGCAACAGTTTCTTTCTGTCTTCCGTCGACGATACTACCTCCTCGCAATAAGTGATTAGTTCCTGTATCAAACTGATCCGGGAAATCTCTGTTCAAATCTACTCGTCTGGCGTTCTCGCGACCAGAGAAATCTCCGTTAGATTCGCAATTGCCTTCCTGAAAATGATCAAACATCGACTTAACACAAAATTATTAAGAAAGATTGCGACATCTCGGTTACCAAATTGTGGCCGCCGTTGTAGTTAATTTTTTTTTATCAGCGCGCAACAACCAAAACTAGATACGTATACGTATACGTATACGTAATTGAGACATTTTTTTCTTTTGCACGGAAGAAAGGGAAGGATAAAGGAAGCCCAAGGTTGGAGTAACAATTGTAGACGAGATTTGACGTTTGTGCTCGTGCAAAATTGGAGAATATTTTGAAGGTACCGCGAGGATACACAAATACCAGAATATAACCAGAAGTTTTTGACGATACAGAGACTTTTTGGCCATTTTTCAGACCTTTTAAGTACACCAAGAAGTTGTTTTGAATTCAGAAGCAAAATTTATAGCAGCCCACAACGTCCGTTCTTGAGAAAACCACGCGAGATACTCTGGTTGTTTGTTCCTTTGGTCAAACTTTGAATCTAACTTACGAGGACACGCGAATGTTCATAGGAATAAAGTGTCTTTCGCGACTGAAATTTACTAGTGTAGTTTTTGTTTGTTTGTAAAATTATTGTCGGTAATTTTTTTTATTTAATAAAAAAAGGATTGCATCGGACCATCCGTTTGTATTTCGCGCCAAAATCATCGTTATTATCGTGAAAGGAGAGAGACGCTGGCGTACGGAGTGTGACAGATTTTGTACGATATGTTTGTTATAACTTACACGAGATTTTTCAAAACCATCGGGATTCATCGACGGCATCAGATATATGTCCGTCTCGTTGATTAATCTGGATACTCTCCGATCGGTAGCGTAATTTCTCAAGAGATATTGCGCCAGATAGACCATGAGTTCTCTGCCAACGGCCTCGTCACCGTGCATATTGGCAACGTATTTAACCATTGGTTCGCCCAATCCACGCTCATGAACATTTTCGGATATCTCGAGGACAAAAAGTTCCCGTCCCTCCACGGATGTACCGATCGTCCGTAGTTTTGCCAAATTTGGATATTCATGAGCGAGCCTGCGAAAGAGAGTTTCCAATTCGTCGTAGTGCGTGTAACGAGGCAATACGAAATCCTCGTCAGGCGCCAGTAAGGACGATCTCAGAGTGTGACAGCTCGTTAAACTCGTTAACGCGCACAGAGCGAGTAAAAATCCATACGGATTCATACTCTCGTCTTTTTTTTTCTTTATAACGAAGTCAACAAAAAACCTTCGAATGACAAGACTTTTGGCGGAGACCGGATGGAAAGATCGAACGAGAGTGACGTTCTAACGGGACATCCCACGAGTCTCTTTCTATGAAATCTTTGTTAAAAAAAAAAACTCTTCCGATGACGTTCGTAACGGAGCGAGAGTGGGGAGCAGTGGGGAACTACTAACCCGAATCCTCACTCTTCTCCTTCTCATAGCCACTCATAGCCGTCAGAGAAGCAGAAATAAAAAAACTCGTATACGTTCTACAGTATAATTCCTCGTTTAGCAACACCGAGGGACGCGTCACCACGGTCTTGTATCAGGTTTGGAAACTCCCTCAAATTTCAGTGGTGGGGGACGGCCCGTTAACGAAACTGTTTTTAATTTCTGTAGCAGCCACTAAAGGCGTTCCGGTCGGATAATGCCGATAGACATAACCTGAAAACCACTCGACAGTTCTCGCGGTTGTCTGTCTCTGTCCCACTAACGGACACCGCGTTACACATATTTATTATACGTAATTGTAAGTTATTAATCCCGTCATCTTTAATTAATATACTGAATGAATATGCTCTTAATTTGAAACGGGTTTTAAACATTCTAACTGTTAACCGAGCATGATGAATATAAACAATTTTTAAATATCTGTCATATGAATATATATTAGGCGAAATAGTTGTCTACCTCTTGATGGATCGATCTCCGTTAGACTTTCTTTTAAATCCTATAAAATAAAGAAAAGTTTTCATTTACAAAAATAGAAATACATCGAACAGTTTCATATATTTATTTTGATTCTTTTTCATATTTTTGTGAAAATTGCAGGTACTCAAATAAAGATAAAAGTTGAAGAATTTATTTTCATTCGTACTTGATTTTGAAAGCTGGAACACTTTTCAAAAACCTAAAAAATAAAGTGTAAGAAAATGTAAAGAGCTGATTTTTACTTACGTTAATCTACTATTTTTTGGCACGCTACTAAATACTGTCCACTTCGGAATATTGACAAAAATTAAATAAAGATACAAATTCAAGTATCTATTTTTATTCATACTTCCTTGATTTCGGAAACTCGAACACTTGCAAAAACTTAACATAAGATTTATTCGGTAGTTAATTTCGACAATTCTTTCTCAACGACAAATTTGTTTTTGAGTTTAAAATTTTCCTGGTGCGTATGTTGCCTCATTTTTAATCGTACATAGTAAATTATGGCGTCTGATAAGATTTCAGATCCATGGTCTTTACAGGAATAAGCGAAGGTGTATGAGTTAAATACTTCGTCTAGAATTATATCAAAGACATCAATACGAGAGGAATATTTTGTAAATGATGCTTCGATATGACGGATCGGATGGAAGAAATGAGGATTTGCGTGAATCAGGCCACCGCGTGATTTCATTTGCACCAGTTGCGACTCTGAAAATCCGCAGCTGGTTTTCAAACTCTAGGCTTCTCGATACACTGGACAGGATTCATATTTTTGACGGAACTTAGGGGATATCTGAAATATCAATAGAAGAAATTTATGTATGTTTAAATTACTTTTATTTCATCTCTTTTATATACTAACGATGCAATAGATACATTCCGTTAAGGAAACTTACCAAGGCGAGTACTGATTCCTTGAATTGACGATTTTGTGACTACGAAGGACGTAACGGTGCTTGGATTTCTTTCGCAATTCGAAACTTGTTTCGCATATCCATGCTCTGGCACACAATTTTTCTTTTCTACTGATATGTCATTGAATCTTGTTCGCACAGCAAACTCTTTGTGTCGCATTGTTTTGTACGGGACCTTACATATTGAAAATACACGATGTGAGTAACTATCTTCTTAAACTATGTTTAAAATCTTTTCATCAAACTTACCCGTGCAATTACTTGGCCATTTGCGGTCGATTGTTAAAATGTCACATACACGATTCGTGGGTTGTAATTTTATAATGCCTGGAATAGATTGTTCCCACTTTTTCCACATATCAATGTTCTTAGGCACTCGGAATGTACAACATTTTGTGTTTATTTTGCTACCGGTTTTACAATGTGGCAACACACACCGATTCGTCATTCTTAATATAATAATCACTAAAAGATTGTGACCGTGCTGT
Source organism: Oxytorus armatus (assembly GCA_958009045.1). NCBI lineage: Eukaryota > Metazoa > Arthropoda > Insecta > Hymenoptera > Ichneumonidae > Oxytorus > Oxytorus armatus. The sequence continues at coordinate 38,821,887 of OY253745.1, read as the reverse complement.
GATCTACACCAAATAAACATAATATTCAGGCATAGCAGTATCAAGGGTTTTCAGGTTATGTCTATCAGCATTATCTGATCGCAACGCCTCTAGTCACTGCTACAGAAATTAAAAACAGCTTCGTTAAGAGGTCCATTCTCGGCGGAGGAGTTCCAGGACCTGTATACAAGACCGTGTGCGTAACTATCGAGCGATCCAGTGAGATTTGAGAAAATGTGCCTACGGACCAATCGTGCTTCGCACTCCGCTACCCCCAGTTGCTCCACTTCGTCATTATCGAGACGGTCATTGCTTCGTGCTGTTACACTGTATACCATTTATCCTCCTTTTTCCCCTCCCAGAAACTTGCCACGATTATATGTATTTATCCATATAGAATATTCCACCCACGATTTTAAGCCTACGTCAGTGGTCTCTCCCCTCTTCCGCCCACGCAAACTTCGCGACATATCGATTCCTGAAATTTGAATTTTTTCTTTCGCTGCCTTCCCAGCGAGATTTTCTTGATCGGCCTTAATATATATTTGAAACCGTGCCGAATAGGCTGTTTAGAAAAAAATGTGCCCCCGGTGATAAAAGTATTTGTGAATGAAAATTAACAGATTAGAAATGTAAACCTTGTGGTCTACTAATCGGCTATTTATCATTAGCTATTTATCATGTTCTTCTTATACTCGAATCATACGGAACGAAGTCTGAAGTGATGAAATAATCGATACATTACTTTTTACATCCTAACGGGGGTTTTATTCTCGAAAAATATATATACAAATCCATGTGTCCACGTTCTATGAGCCCGAAAGTCGCATGGCTTTTCGCGTGTAATACCGCTGTATAGCAGCTTCGAAGACCGGACCAACCGTTCTCTTTTCCCATATAGATATCTTACTTTTCTTCTTCTCCCCCTCGACACGATCCATGTTTTCCGTATTCCCGTTTAATTCTGGTTTTTCCGGTGAAACATCGTCGTTGACGGATAATTTTGACTTGTTGTTCATCGATTTCTCCTTCACAGGCTTATCATCCTTTCTCGGTCGCTTATCGTCCGCGAATTGTTTAATTTTCTTTTTAGCCGGCTCTTTATCGTCCGATATTTTTTCCTCCATCGGATATTTCTCGTTCGTTACTTCCGCCGCTTCTTTGCTGACCCTTGACTCATCGATCTCTGACTCGGATTCAGAGGCTTCGATTACTCGTCGACGATACTGACGGTCTTGTTTCTTATTCGCGAGATTTTTCCGACTAATCTTTGATTTTTTCATTTTGGACGTGTCGTCACGATCGGAGCTCCGATCTGACTTGGAACTCGAGGAATCGTCTTTGTCGACGTTCGTGCTTTCCACGATTCTCGAAGTATCCTCGTTGCTCTTGACCGTTTCTGATCCACCGGGTTCCGGGGACTTTTCACCGGCAACCGTTCGATGAAAGAAATGTCGATAGAATCCCGACATATCTTGCTGTTTGGTGACATCGCCTATAGATTCCAAACGATCCATATTTTCTTCGTCTTTCTCCATTTTCTTGAATTCCTCGAGTTTGGCTCTGTAAGCGGACGTGACAAAGCTTTCTTTGTCCGCGTACATTGCGCCTTCCGCCTCTCGCTCTTTCTGCACCATACGCTCGATCCTGTGCTCTTGTTCTCTCTTTCTTCTGTCGGCTGTTTTCAACAAGTTATCAATGTACTTGGCCTTCTTGACTTCCTTTTTCTTTACCTTGCCGTGCTGCTCGTTGCGCTTCATATCGTCAAAAACTTCGTCATACTGACATATAGTTGGATCCTCCCGCAAGGCTTTTTCAATATTTAGACGAGTCTGTTTCTTTGCACGATTCTTTTCACCCTCCGCCTTGAGAGCCTTCTTGACCCAGTCGGTGCCATCCTCCTCTTCGGATTCTTCGTCATTGCCAAACACATTAATTGTCTTTGGTGCGGATAGTGGCGTTTTCTTTGGGCATATGAGACCGTACCTGTTTTCAATTAATTCCAATGTTTAGAAGATAATTCATCCGTGTTTCATAATTGTCCACTCGTTCGTTGAGAACAATGTTATTTATTTGTGACAAATAAAATCGCATTGCCAAAATATGTATAACTCTAACTTACTGCTTGCCGTTTTTCCTTATATCGGCCATTATTAAGGCCGTTAGCGATTATTCAATTCCGGCTGAAACTTGAGTATTTATTAAATATGTTATTTAGTTGTATTTACGTGGTAAAACCGGCAGCAAAGGGAAAAAGAGGAACGTTTCCGACTGTGTGATCGCGCTAAAGGTTAAAGAAGCTGTGTACACAATAAGTGTACTATTCTACTGTATAGGATGGTGAAGTATGCTGTTTTTTTTAGTTTCTGATTTCTCCGCTGACGCGCCATTCAAAAGGATCAGATGTGAAGTGAGTTATTGGTGATGCAGTGAAGTATGCAATAATGATCGAGAAATTTGGTAGTGACTTACGATATTCATTAAACATTATACATTTTTTCTTCGGATCCTTGACATAATTTGCCATCGTGTTTTGCGTTTATCATCTTTTTCACATCGGAACGAACCCTTATCGTTATTGCTCGAGAAGTTTCTTGATATTAGGTATTTCCCCACCACCATCTCGCGGTAATGATGCGAAGTAAACTGTTGTTGACGTACGGAAAGTTATCCGGCCGATTTCACAGAGGTACGCATCAACAACATCTACGTAACCTCAACAATCATAACGTTCGCCCGTCAAATGTCAACCTAAACGAGATAAATACGAATGATAACTCCAATTTATCGTAGAAATTTCAATTCTCCGATGATAAAGTTATAATAATTTCACCGAATATTTTACAAATTTCTTAGTCACCTCGAAAAATTAATAAACACGACCATGAAGAGGGTCATCCTATTTGTCAATGGTACCGACGTGAACGGCAAGGTGTGATGATTAGTTTCGTTATATAAAGTTACATTGTCTCTTAGGTAAATTATATTATACTTAAAGAAAAAATTAATATAAATAGATAAAGAGAAATTGTATTATAATTTGTAAATGAATATTATTTTGTTATTCTTTTACCGTACTGAATATTTTATGCATAGGCACAGCGACCACCCATGTCTGTAAACTTGTTTTTGTTAAGTACAAATAAAGTAATTTATTTTCACGCTAATGAATAAAGTAAAAATGAATGAAATCTCAAAAATTGACATCTACTATGAATAAAAAAAGTATTTTTTCGTTGGGATTTCATTGCTGTTATAGATACAGAGCGGCGTCAGGATTCGATGGCCACTTGAGATCTCGCACACTCTTTTAACTCATTATCAAATCTATATTATTTCACCACAATTGAATATAACTGCTACAGACATTTTTGAATCTGTGTTTGTTGTAATTTGTCAAGCTGTATCCTTGTGTGCCTCAAAATAGGTATTTATGGTAACACATTCCGTCGACGAGCTGTTAGTAGCCGCTGGTTTGAAATTTGAAATGATCGCCAAGAGAATATTTACGCCGCAGGGTGGCGAGGTTGACGATATCAAATTGATCAAGTGAGGAATAACGTTAATTAATTTTTGTTACAAATATAAATGCTTTCTATTTATTTTAACTATGAATTTTGATTTTAGAGACGACGATATATTGTACGTGTCGGCGGGAGAAGATTTTATAACAAAACACGAAATGTCTCTGCAGGCCCCAACTCGGAGGAATCCAGATTGGGTAACATTGAACGTCGGCGGTAAATTATTCACTACAACAAGGAGTACCCTCACGCAGAAAGAGCCCATGAGTATGCTGGCTAGGTAAAATAATATTAATGATGATACAATAGATCATATGTCTGTATGATTTAAGTAAAGCGAAAGTATTTTAAAATTAGTCCATTGATACGACGCTGCTTACAAAAACTAGCGTGTTCCAGATTTCTTACGAAAACAAGCACGCTTGATATCTGCGCGAAAACTAGCATGTTTCGGCTTTTGTCACGAAAACTAGCACATTTCGATATTCGCCGCGAAAACTAGCATGTTTCGGCTTTTACCACGAAAACTAGCAGGTTTCGACTTTAACCGCGAAAATTAGCGCGTTTCAGTATCACTGGAAGTGTTTCTCATTTTTTACTCCACGTTTTTAGAACATCCTTTTTTACTCCAAATTGACGAAATATTTATGCTTGTCATTTTATACCGTTTTATTTTTTGTTTCAATTAATTTCATACATATTTTACTGTTTGAATTTTGGTCTGCAAGGCTTATCATAAGATGGCAAACGGCAAATGCCTCGTCATTTTGGAGTAAAAAAACCGTGGTCAAAAAAATTAGAGAAAAGAAAATGGAAAACAATTGCAGCGTATGTAAAGTTAACAATGTCAGTTTTTTTCCCTCTTGCTACTTCGTCCAAGACCTGACATTTCTCGAGATATGTCAATCGATTGTTTTGAAGATTTTGTCAACTGTACTTTATACTTATACTGTACTTTACACTTTAGTCGTTCATCACAAGATTGTGTTTTTTTTTATGAAATAAAAACACAATGAACGATTCTTCCGACTGTAAGTAGAATATACTTTTTATAAACAATAATTTTGTTCAATTCCATCGCTGACTCCGAAACTTGAAGTCATGAAAAATATCATTGATGAACAATTTTAGTTTTTGAGTGGTGGAATATTGCGTATCGTATTTGCGAATCGTATTTTCAATAATGTTATTATTTTAAAAAATAGAAAACGAATATAAATGTTTAAGGGTGTACGGGCGATGCACCCTTAATGTTTTTCATTTATTCCTTATAGTGCTCCCGAAAAAATTATTAAAACATTTGTGAAAGTTCCGAATCTTATTCGATTTAGTTCGGCAAATATACTACTTTTTCCAGTGCAAATCGAAATATGCTAGTTTCCGCGACGGAAGCCGAAACATGCCACTTTTCGCGGCAGAAGCCGAATCATGCTAGTTTTCGCGATGAAAGCCGAAATGTGCCAGTTGTCGCGTCGAATATCGAAACGTGTTGATTTTCGTAGTGGAATTCGAAACGTGTTAGTTTTCGTAAGATATTTGAATCGTGCTACTTTTCGTAAGCAGCGTCGAACAGATGTTTATAGATGTATAATTAATAGATGTTTTCTAGTTGTTATTGATAATGCAGCAGATTGAATGTAAAATTTATATATATACATTTTTTCATCCACATCAGAATGTTTACCGAGGGTGAGGACAGCATGGAATGGAGAATACAGCCGAGTAAACGCGATGATAACGGGGCCTTTCTAGTCGATAGAAGTCCAACGTATTTTGAACCATTGCTAAACTACTTGAGACACGGCCAATTGATTCTCGATTCGAATATCAATGCAGCAGGTAAGATAATGTAGTCAACGAATCAATTTCGAGGAAATATTCTATTTATTGCCGGGCGCAATTGTAACAAGGTAGGATTTTTATGGAATAGGTCGGATGACGTGGTGGAGTGTGTGACTCAAGTGGTTTGATGTTGGTGACGATTACGCGATTTCAAACGCATTATTCTGCGGCAACGATTATTACTTTTCCATCCAGGCTCATAAGCTATTATCGCTATCGGTTTGCAATAGCTAGCTGGGTGGGGCTTATCGCCGACCGTTTGATGTTCCGTGTCGTTAGTAATGACCGGCGTAGCGGATGAATATGCAGAAAACTCGTAATTCTGAAAAAAGATGTTGAGGAAGCTAAAAAGGTTAGGTACATTTATTATTTCAATGTATGATCCCCGCGATCTTTAACAAACCCATTCCTAATGCTTACAATATGCTGCCGTTATTAATATATCATATCTAATCCACAATATCCCGCTACAATATTTAATAGCTAACCCCGCTTGGCCAGACTACTATAGGTCTCCCGAAGGGATGGCAGCGACAAAGGTCATGAATTTATGTGATAAATGTAGGCTAAAAGGAGATTATAAATGTTGACTTCTCAAATCTCGTACACGGCGGTAGCAACGAGATAATTTATATATTATATATAGCCTGTATACATTTGCATTTTCGGTCGACCATTTTTAACGAGTAACTTCGTTAATAAGTTAACATTGTTTATTACGAGGATCAGGGGCGGCATCCTGACCGCACGTTAACGGTACGGTTAGAGCGATTTTTCATTGTTCGAACAATGTAATTTCCCTCTAACCGTGCCCTTACCGCAAACTCAGAATCATGCCTCAGGGCGAAACATCACAAATTTGATATTGGTAGTGCAAGCTCCGTTTTCTTTTTTTAAATTCTCTTTTACAATTCAGTTAGGTTCGCAAGGGCAGGGGTGTGCAAAGAGTCTGGTTATCTTTCTTGCGTTTAGGTTTTAATCACCAATACATCACCAAAAATGGGCGATACTCTTGACAGTTTTTTAAATTTTAACTTGCGTTAGACTTTGTTATCAGAATTTTTTAAGATTTAATATTGGATCGAAATATTCAGATATTTTTTAAGCTCACATATGCGTTGTCGTCGAGCCAGTTTTCTCCGGACGAGGGAATTTCTTCATTTCGTCCGCAATATTCATTTTGGCACGTCATTTTCTCGCATTTCGGCAAATTATATGTTGGATCCTCGTCGGAGCAGGATTCGTATAGAGTTCGCAATATATTCACCAGTTCAGCGTCGTTCGGATATTTCTCATTGATTTTTGCACTTTCATTAGAATTTACGGAATTAGAGGAGACGGTTGATTTTTCATTCATCAAATTAACTATTTCATTCATGAGTACTCGAAATTTGTCACGTTCTTCAAGCAAATCTCTGATATTCATCGTCTTTTCCATTTTCTAATCTTCGACAACATTTCTAGATTTTCCTGAGGCGTATCCAATTTGTCAAAGGGTTTGCCATTTTTTGAGCTCCATTTCAGATCTTTTTTTGTGCACAAAGATACGTGAAACTGTCAACGAAGCATCACGATTCGTTGCTCTTTTGTCCCGAGGGAAAAAAACGAAAGAATTGATTCTCTGAATTTTATCGTATTTCGACATAATTTTTCTCACTCGACAATCAGTTCGTTTGTTTGGAATTGAAAATAAGACAACACCCATCCAGCCAAACGAAGAGTTGTACTATGAATGTTTCAATTTCAATATTTAATGTTTTCGTCCAATACATGAATATTTATTGAATAAAAGAAATATAATATTAATAAAAACTTTAATATTTCCATCGTATCAGGTGTTTTAGAGGAAGCTCGATTCTATGGTATCGAAGGTGTAATCACGACTCTGGAGGAAATGGTAGCTGACTGTGAGAAAAAGGGTAAAGGCACCGTGGCGACAACTCGACGTGACGTTCTGAAGGCAATAATGTCGACGTCGGCGAAATCCGAGCTAAGATTTCAAGGCGTTAATTTGATTGGTGCTGATCTCTCAAGACTGGACTTGAGGAATATAAACTTCAAGGTGCGTTTTTTTTCTCTCTTCCGCACGGTATATAAATATAAAGGCTGAAAATTATAACGAACTATGTATATTATTTTACGGAAATAAGCACGGGACTGTAGGTCGAACGATCGTTGTCGCTCGTCGAAAGTCCCTGACGGAGCTTGCCCAGCTCTGTTGGGACGAGGCATAAACTTTATGTTTGCATTTTCATTTTCGCGCCTCAAACGACGAATAAAGTCAATCTAACTTCGCCACTCTTGCGAGATGACGAAAGTTCCACGGTGCTGGATGTATATGCGCCATTTCGATCCAAATCGGTTGAGGCCCTTGTCACCATTTACCTTTTCCTTTTAGTAGGGGCGCGCGTTGTAAGGTAACATGAAAAAAAAACCGGTACTACAGAAAAATTGCGAATAATATCCATTGTTTCTTGTTCTTGGAGAGGAAAAAGGGAAAAATTTAGAATAAAGTAGAAATACAATCTTTTTTCATGGGTTTTTGTCATGAAATTTTCGATGAAAACCGAAAAATTGGAGCTGATTTTTTGTCCGCCACCTAAAAAGATCGTAGAAATAAGAAAAATAATAAATATCACGTCGCCGTGTCCCTGACATTTTTGTATGAATCGTTCCATCTACATGTATCATGGGAAAAGGAACCTACGCGGTGATCCCACAGGTTGCGAGAAAATCAACCGCGACCTCGTCACGCTCGGCGTTAAGGGCCAAGGTTTTTTAAAGCGATTGCGAACGATCGAGCCTCAATTATACGATCTAGCGAAGAAAAAAATCGAGCAACGATTCATTCTTGGTGGAAGAAACTGAATGGATAACTATAATTTTTTATAAATTGACATATTCATAAAACTACAAAAAAAAAAGTATTTTTTTTTTTCATTTCAACTCATTTGACCGGCGCGTATCGTTCTGGCTGCGTAAAACAAGGTTCGGTTCACCGTAATTCCAAGGACAGCCAGGACGCGAAGGGGAACGGTTGAGTCGTAGTTCTATCGTTCGTCTTTGCTAGCAACTATGCCGAGCCACGGGAAACGAGGCGGCATTAAGGTAGTAGGTAGTAGGTAGTCTGGTAACTTAAGCCGATTTTCATGTCTTTTTTGGAGGGCGTTTTTTGTAGGAAAATAATAATGAATCGTTTTGGATATTTAGGATGTTTTTATTTACATATTATAGATGCAAAAAAAAAATTTAATAGTTTATTATTATTATTATTATCATTAGTCGAAGTTGGCACCTCGAAAAAAAAGCGCGTGGGTGGCCCCGGTGATTTTGGCTCTTGATGTTATCTGAAAGAAAAAATTCTTGATAATTCTTAATCTATTGACTTGTCATTCTGGTCGGAACTACTGAAGTTAGATTTCATGGATAAATAACAAAATGGCGGACTTTGGAAAAAAAGTCCTTTTATTTTAGCAAAGAAAGGGTTGTAAAATAAAAAGTTAGGGGTTAAAAAATTTCTCGGTAGTTTCAACGAGAACTATAAGTGTGTAGAGTAGCCTGTTAAAATTTGAAAGCAATCGGTTCGGTAGAAAAAAAGTTAGGACCCGGGCTGCCAACTTCGAGGTGCCAACTTCGATCAATAATAATAATAATAATAATAATAATAATAATAATAAACTATTAAATTTTTTCAAAAACATTTTTTTTTGTATCTTTAATATGTAAATAAAAACATCCTAAATATCCAAAACGATTCTTTTTTATTTTCCTACAAAAAAACGCCCTCCAAAAAAGACATGATAATCGGCTTAAGTTACCAGACTACTACCTTAAATTTTCCAAGCTCTCCGGCTTGGAACTTCAATAAGAGCTCAATCCCGAATCTCATGGTCTCCGTTCTATCATAACTACAACGCGCGAGAACACGTGGTTAATTACCATTTAATGACGCGGTAGTCGTTGATAGAGTACCCCAGATACGGGCAGCGCCTCGCGATGAATCTCCCGGTCTCGTTCACATCCTTCGGAAAAATAACCGAGGAGCCACAGCTTTCATCCTGTATGCGCGTTTCACCCTCGAACTTGATTACCACTTTCAGCGTCTACATAGTTTCATAATCGCTAGAGCCACATTGTGCATAATTAAAATCTTAAAATATTTCACGCGCGAACGAATCCTAGCCGGCATTGCAACGTTTTGTGCGTAAAACTGTTGAAAATAAATTGTTAATTAAACAATTATGAATAATCGCTCGTAATTACTCGAAAAAGAATAATTACACGAAATTATTATTAATCATTGAGACAAAAACATCGCGTATACCACATTTTAAGAGTTTTGTACGATTTGTTTTTTCTCGATCACGGAATGAAAAGAGGTGAAAACAACAAGTTTTTTTAACACTTCCTTTTTTTCGTCACTATTCATCAATCACTGATCCCACGACAATAAAACAATGATAATACATCGATTAATTGCAATTGGCAAAACGGATAATCCGACATCTTTTTCAGTACGCCAATCTCCGAGGTTGCAATCTCGTCGGTGCAAATCTTTCCGGATGTTGTTTGGAGCGAGCTGACCTTTCGTTCGCGAATCTCGAGGGAGCGCAGCTCGTGTGCGTCAAGATGCTTTGCGCTAATCTGGAGGCCGCGAATTTGCACTCTTGTAACTTTGAAGATCCGGGCGGTCTGTCGGCCAACATGGAGGGTGTCAATCTCAGGGGTGCTAATTTGGAAGGTAGCAACATGGCGTCCGTGAATCTTCGGGTGGCCACACTCAAGAACGCTATACTCAAAAATTGTGATCTACGATCGGCAATTCTAGCCGGTGCGGATCTCGAAGTAAGGGTCAATTATCGTGTTTGCGTCGTTGAAAGAATTTTTTTTGTCCCTTCCGCTAAAAGAATACGACGAACGTTTGAGCGTTTGTCGATGAAACTTAATTCGCTCCGGCTCGACTCTCAAATGCGCTTGACACGAGAATAGATGTTCCACTTTTGTATACATTCTTATATCCCCGACCGAACTCACGGATGGATACTCGAATTCCGGCAACGGCTTCCCACGAAATTTCTCTACTCGATGCCATTTTTTTCGTCATCTCCATCCGGATACATGAACCGTGCGATATTTTTGCAGAACTGCGATCTGTCCGGTTCGGATCTTCACGAAGCCAATCTACGAGGGGCAAATTGGAAGAACGCGGCGTTCGAGCTCATGCAAACACCTCTTCACATGTCGCAAACCGTGCGATGATAATTACTGATAATAATCCAAAGTGGCCAACTCACTCGTATTTCGTTATACCACACGAAACGTGCGGCTGTTTTTTTTTTGTTTAGTATTTCTGCATTGTTACAAGGAACCATTGTGTTATTTGTTCAACGGAAAGTGTTACGTGGCACCTCGCGTGCTCTGATCAAGTGGTGAGACACGAAATGCTTTTGGTGAATGCGTTAAACACATTTTTGTATTGTAATTATCGAATATTGCCGCTCGGATGCGTCGCATCATCTTGGATGTTATAAGAGAAAAAAAAACACGACGAAAAATATTTAACTTGTAACAATACTTGTGCGTAGATTGTTTAGAACTTTAGAATAATGAAAATCTAGACTGACATAGAATTAAATCGTGGGTAGCTCGGCAAATAAAGAACTTGTTATACATTTTGAATGAACTTAACAAATATTGTTTTATACGTAGCCTATCGAGCATACTTAAGGGATAATAAAGCAAAGGAAACTTTAAATTTTGGCGATGGTCTACCGTCTTGTCTCTCGCGGTAGATTAATTGTGGCCCACTTTCGAGTAAGTTGACACTTGCTCGCAGCAACTATCGATGATATTGAACGTGTCGTACAAACGCGCGACGCGCGGTTTACCATCAATTTGTAAGTTCATTATTTATTTATAGCTCGTGTTAATTGAGATAAAATTTCTTTTACCGGTAGCTATGATTTTTTCAAACATTATTTCACACTCTTTTAAATTCGGATCATTGATTCGCGAGAATCTCTGGTAGAAACAATTGAGTTACGGTGGTACGACTCAAACGCGATTCTCCGAGGGGCGCCGATATCGTCACCTCTGGATACGTTTATTCGGCGTTTATAAAATTATAGTCGTTTCAAATTGTCACGTAATTGACTGGATTCTGAAACGTTTTCCGAAAAATGATGAGCATTCCACTCGGTTTTACGAATATTTTCGTAACTCAGTTTTGGGCCGCTTTAAAATAACTCTTGGATCATTTAAATGGGATGTTTTTTTCTCGATTTATTAGAGATTTTCAAAGTAAAACCATCATTGATATACTTAAATGTCAAAAGGAAAGGTGCACACGAGGCTGTTCTTAATCCGGATTGCAGAGACGAGCGTCAAGTTGCCCGTGATACTCGCAAACGTTCGAGAGGGTGCAACGCGGGATGCGACGGATATAGACGAGGGATATCGGCAAATATGCCGTCCCGTTTGCACATAAATATATGTAAATATTCGCGTCTCTCGTCTTTCATTGTCGCACCGGTGCTCAGAAACTTTTTGTTATCTCTAAATGCTTTTACGGTTTTCATTTTTTTAAAACCCTCTTTTACGCTCGTCATTTGCGTATACGAGGACCTTGGAGGTTTTGAAAAGATTGAGGGAGAGTATCCGGAAGAAAAGGGCAGATCTTTGGCGCACAAGTGACTGGTTCTCTCCGTAAAGCAGTTTTTGACCAAAAACTGCATGACACCAATTGTCCACCCCTCCTACTCACCGGATCTAGCCCCCTGTGATTTTTTTTTGTTCTCCAGACTCAAAAGGGACATGAGAGGAAAGCGTTTTGCCACTGTGGAGGAGGTAAAACAAAAATCGCTGGAAGGCCTAAAGGGCGGGGTAAGGGTTTTCACTTTCGAAAAATCGAATTCTTTTTTGTTTTATCTTATTGTTTAATATTTCAAGAATATGTCCTTAAAATTTTTCACCGATCTAAGCAATATTCTTGAAGTTATTGTCTTATTAATCTCCTGGCCTTTAACGCTATACCTCTAACAGCTGCGGGCGGTCGGGCTAGCAGTGCGGCTGTCGAACAGGTATACAGTTTATTCATTGCTATTGTGTATATAGTATATAGTGTATACTATACACTACAATATTTTAAAAGAAGAAACGAGCGAAGAAAGGAGCTGGAATCGATGATTCTGTGTAAGTTGGAAAAAAAAAATGTTTTCTTCACTTTTTTACTTCACAAACTTTAGACGCGTTTTTCTCAAAACTACTTTTTCAAAGTCCGTGTTCACTGCCATTTAAAAACTACTCGACCGATTCATTTCAAACTTTGTACACATTTTCTACATATAAAATACCTCCCCCCAACGTTTAGTAAAATTTTTTTTTTTTCATTAAGGGTGTTTCCCACCCACAAAATGGCGGAATTTTTCGTGGAAAATAACAGTTCACACTTTAGATGGCCGCCAAAAATTTTTAAATGAAAAAAAAAAATTATCAGAGAACGTTGGGGGGAAGATTTGATTATCATTTGACTAAATTTTCATGGTTTTTCATTTTCCGATAATTTTCGGCCGAGTTATAGTGAACACCGCAAATTGTTTTTTTTCCAAGACGTTCTGGGGGAAGCTCTGTTACGGGCTTACGCTTCAATATTTCTGCATGAAAAAATTACACAACATTGTCAAAAGTATGCTCAATAATGTATAAAAGGTTCGAATAAAATTGCTCAATCCATATTTGAGAAAAAAAATCACAAAAAAAGTGTTTTTTTTTACGCTGAAACCCTTACCCCTCCCTAAAGAACATCCCGATAAGTGAATTTAAAAAATGTTTTGAACATTGGAAGGATCGTTTGCAGAGGTGCGTTGTGGTCAAAGGAGAATACTTTGAAGGTGATCAAAATTTGGTGTAAAAATATTTAAAAGTAAAGAAATTATGACCAAATTCCCGTTTCTTTTGGGTGCCCCCTCGTACATACGAGGTCTGTTCAAAAAGTATCGCGAATTTTGAATTTCCGCAGGCTACGTATATTCGATTTTCGATTTTTTTGTGGCGTTAGGTTGGTACTCTTGTCCCTCACTTATGCTGAAAGAATCGGCCTTTTTGAATGTTTAGTTAATTGTCGACAGCTGTTTTGGTTAGACGTTGTTTTGGCTCGTCTTCGATTTTTGCCTATTCCAAAAAATGGATCAAAGAATCCGTATGAAATTTTGTGTGAAAAAGAAAATTAAGTGCGCGGACGCGTTCCGAATGTTGACTGTGGCATATGGTGAAGCTACCTTGGACCAAAGCAACGTTTATCGGTGGTACAAAATGTTCTCAGAGGGCCGAGAAGATGCACATCAACAACGGACGAAAACATTGACGAGGTGAAGAAAACAATATTGGCCAATGGTCGAATCACCGTTAGAGAAGTTGCTGAGGAACTAAACGTATCGCTGGCATCGTGCTATTCGATTTTTACCAATGATTTGGGCACGAGATGGGTCGCCGCGAAATTCGTGCCAAAATTGCTCAATTTCGAACGAGAACAGTGTCGCGTTAACGTTGCTAAGGAGCTGTTGGACTCGGTCCGCGACGACCCAAATTTGCTCCAGAGGGTCATAACTGGTGACGAATCATGGTTTTATGGTTATAACGTGGAAACCAAAGCTCAATCGTCGCAATGGAAGCTGCTTTTTTGGAATAGGCACAAATCGAAGACAAGCCAAAAATCGTCTAACCAAAACAGCTGTCACCAATTAACTAAACATTAAAAATAGCCGATTTTTTCGGCATAAGTGAGGGACACGAGTACCAACCCAACGCCACAAAAAAAAAAATCGAAAATCGAACGTACGTAGCCCGCGAAAATTAAAAATTCGCGATACTTTTTGAACAGACCTCGTATATCTCTCAGAGTCGAGAACCCTCGTCGGATATACCGCCTGGGTAACGGTAAATTGGAGACTCTCTCTATGTACGTAAATTCCAGCGAGCATCAAATTGCACAGGTACACTTAAACGGTAGCACTCTGGCACGACCTTCCACTAATAACCAGACTCTCGAGTATGACACAGCTGGATGAATCTTTTAAAGTTGAACGACAGCGAGGTGGCTCAATTCTTCGTCGTTGTTCATCATTTTGTCCCGAACATTCGTTAGAGTCACGCTTCGTTACGTCAAGTGTTTCACTTACAATTCGTAATGCGGGGTGAGTGTTAACCAAAACAGAGGCGAAACATCGACGATTATCCAATACCGTTAAATTTTCAGTGAAAATATATCGCGGAAGATATCGTTGCGGCGAGCTCCGGGGATTACCGTGGCAATTCTTAACGGTTTCGTTCGAACCATCATCGTCTCCAATCTCCAAAATATCCTTGTGCAAATAAAATTTGAGAGTTACTCGATCGTTCCGTTGAATCGTAGATAAAAATAACGCGGAAGGAACGCGCGTTTATCGTACATTCGGATCCGTCCTTTATCATCCCGCTAATCTAAATGCGGTGGGTAAAAACGAACAGAGTTCCAGCAGGAAATAGCTCGTACGGATACCGTGCGGTGTGCAGAGCTGAGCGCGGGAAAGCCCACTTCGCGCGGCTACTCAAAGACCACCCGGCGAGACCTTGGTTTCATTCTTATCTCAAGGTGCACGTAAGCGTGTAAGGACGGAGAGAGCAAGAGCTTTACGTTCCTTTTCCCCCGTCGTCCCGGCGCTTCTCTCTCTCTCTCGCTTTCTCGATTTCTTTTCCTCGTGCAAGCGTCGCGCGAACGGTGGAGACGACGAGAACGGGACGCGGACACAACGAGCGGGACGACGACGGGGTGTGTTGCGCGAGCCAAAGATGCGGGCAGGCAGCGAGCCAGGCACGAGTGGTCACGTACCGGCTTTGTCAGACAAGCTCTATCACCCCGGAAAATCTAGCCTCCAAATCCCGGGCACAAGCTCGTCCAGAACTCCTCCTCGCCCGGAGCGCCTCGCACCCTCTCCCTCTCCTTCGACTCGCCCTCGTCGCCGCGCACCCTCTACCCAGCCCTTCCGGTTCGTCCAGCTGATCGAGCTTCGCTCGTCGTAACGCGTACCGAGCTTCGTAAGCTCCGCACAACCGTAGTACGATACGCGTTGACCCGATTCATCTCGCGTTGAATCGAGCTAGCGCGATCGTAACTAAAAACTTTTTCCTCCGCACCCCGTGTCGACGTATTTATTTCCAGTGATCGGCGATCCTCCCGTACTTTTCTCGATCATCGATCATCGAATCGACATTGTCGTCGCGCGTTCCACAGCGTCGGAACGAACGACAAAGCGTACGTGTATCGCGGTGAAACTCTGCGGTAACGTTGTTGGCTCTTCGACCCTTGATTTCGCCAACGCGTGGCTCATCGTCGAGGCCTCCGACTTTGTCGACGCTGTTGTTGCTCCGTCGATCGTCAAAGTAACGTTGTTCGATCCGTCAGCCGGGCTAACTCGCCTGGTCGTTGATGGGGGGAAAAAAAAAAATCGGAGGCTTCGACACGGCAGCAATTTACGTTGTCACGGTATTCGTCTCGTCAACCCCGAGAGCTTGTAATTAAACTCGGCCCGATCGCGGTGCACAATATTCCGGACAGTTTTCCGACGCGGAAAACCCGGTATATGAAATGTGTACGTACCGGAGAGCCGTTGTAAAGACTGTCTGTCTCTCTCTCAAAGGTTTCGTAAACAAATATAACGCAAAGGGTAGTTCAATGAGACAGATTGAATTCGCGCGGAAACGGCACGAGGAACCATTGTTTTTTTTAACGGGATTGTTCCCGGAGGATGAACCTTTTAAATTATCGAATAGCGGGGTATAGAAAGAGTTCCGTTCCTCAAAGGAAGAGAGACCGAGTCTCGCAAAAGGTGGGAGGCTCAACGGTAGACAAATTGGAGGCTGGCGACGGACACGGCTGTCCGTATGGGCAATCGAATACGGTTAAAGTCCGATCCTATCGGTCCTATCGAGGGACTCTCGTGATTTCGGGTTTGTTGGATTCCATACTCGAGTAACGTACATTGATTTTGGTGAAACTTTGACACCGCTGAGACGTCAATAATTCATTTGATCCCGTTGCGTATCTCACTGCGAAGGAAAATATTGGCAAGCGGGTTACCTCCGTTGACAATACGATAGCGGAAGCCGACTCGGTTTGTCGCGCGGTAGAGTTTAAAATCGGTGGATGTGCCGATCGGACGAGCGGCTGTCGGTCGTCGCGCGAGTATCGGTAGGGGGTTGCGCGCGGCAGTGTACGCGATGCCGATGCGAAAGGGCGAGCACTCGTTCAACGGCAACGGCGGCAGCAACGAGAACGACGAGAGTACGAGGACGAAGACGGGGGTTGGTAAAGGGATACTGGATTCAACATCGGAGACCCGTAGTATCTCCGCGGACACCAGCGACGTCGCATACGCAGCTTGCGAGCCACGGGAGCTTGTGCGCGCGCGCGCGCGACTTACCTACGCTAGTAAATATATATATATATATATAGATAATAAATATATGAACCGTAATTAAACAACGAGTAGATATATCGAAAATGAATAAAATTAATGAACGACAAACGCGTCTATTCGAATAGTTGGGCGAACGACGCGTTTAATTAATCGCCGTCGCCTGACTCGCGACGACGTTAATGTCGAGGCACGTTCGTCGGAGATAATTATTATTTCAATAGCGGTACGATGAAATGCCCGATAAAAAAAATAATAGGAAGACGGAGTACAGTTTTACCGTTCGTTTTTCTTTCGACGATTTTATTTAATTTTCATCGCTCCAGGACCACGAGTCGATTCGCTCGTGCGACTAAACTCTTTTCACTCTCATTGTTATTTTCGAGCGAATGTGTCGAGTTAAAATGTTTAAGCTCATCTCGATAAACCGCAGAGAACTATTGTTTTTATTATTAATATTATTATTATTATTTTCGTTATCATTAAAAGAGTGAACGATGTGAACTCGGATGCCCTTCCGGATCCACGATGGTCCATGGAACGAGTCATAGTTGCGTCATACTCGTGCGAGCGAACGAGCAAGCTCGTCCAACGAGGTGAGTCTCTAGTAATATGGTTTTCGGCATTTTTACGCTCGTCGAAAATTTTGAAAATATTCTCTCACGCCATATTGGCCGTATATCCGCGAGAAAGTCACTCGCTTCTAGTCGTTGAAATGGTACTCGATCGCTCGAAGCCAGGGGGATGTGTACCGCTTATGGATTATAGGCCGCTTCATCGAGTCAACCCTGTACCCGTATCGGTATTACGAGTTCGCGAAGATTGAAACGTCGTTCGAGACGAAATAAATGAAGGAACGAACGCGAAACGGACATCCTCTCGCTGTTTACAAAATACGGAACGTTGATTCGTTAGAAAGTCAGAAATTAACCGGGAAATTGGAATCCGAGGCAAACGATAAACTAAAAGCCGTCATCGTACGCACGCGAAGCCCACCGCAAAGAATTTACCATTTAAGGGCGGAAATAGGGTTAGGACAGCGTTTTCTCAATGATTTTCATGAATTTTTTTATAGTATAAATAATGAATATAATTTATTGAAACTTTGAGAATATTTTATACATATATTTAAGTATATACTATAAAATTTTTGAAGAATTTCCTTGAAAAATACCGGGGATATTAGCGACTCCATATTGCAAGTCACAATCAGACTCAGCATTTTGCGTACATTCTGGAAGCCGCAATTTTCATCCGAAATCAAACGAAGTTGAAATTTACCTTTATTATATGTCTCTCTTCTATATGAACCTAAATGCTATCAAAAAAATAGAAAATTGAATTTTTTACAGGGGTCAAAACAAAAAAGCATGATTTTTTGCCTTTTTTTACAACTTTATTTGCAAAAAAAAATTATTTTAAATAATGATAATAGTTCTATTTTAGGTTCATACAGAGCGCAATACTATGAAGAAAGTAACTGCCAATTTTCAAAACGATTGGTTGCAAACTTTTCAAACTAGCGCGCACACAAGTTCAAAAAAAGTTGTTTTCAGAAAAACGCGTTTGAAAAATTAGCAAAATGCTGAGTCTGTGACCTGCAATATGGGGTCGCTAATATCTTCGGTGTTTTTCAAGGAAATTCTTCGAAAATTTTATAGTATATACTTAAATAGATGTATAAAATATTCTCAAAGTTTCAATAAATTATATTCATTTTTTATACTATAAAAAAATTCATGAAAATCATTGAGAAAACGCTGTACTAACCCTATTTCGCCCCTTAATGGCTTATAACAATAGAGCGAGTCGGAATTTTCATTTAAAATTTGGGGAACATATTTTTCAATAGTTTTACTAACGATTTATGAAATGAAAAAAAATCGTTTTTTAAACCGTCTAACCCTATTTCCCCCTTTAATAGCTTTTATTTTTGATCGACGTTCGGCGGTATCCGAAGTCAATCGGAGTCCGATGCTCGGATCGATGACCGCTCGTAGCCGCGTGCCGTCGGGTGCATCGAATCGCCGAGCCGGATGTCATTTGTCAAAGACTCGCGTCGACTTTACCGATGTCAAAAGAATTGAGGCAGTCGTCTGGTCTAGAGCGAGATTTTTGACGTCATTTCTAATGTGCAATAACGTTCGAACCGTTGAAGTTGTCTTGATGAAAATTTACACGTGCATTTATTGATCCTTAGAGAATACTTGGACATAAAAAAAAAAATTATTTTAAATATTTTCATGTAGTTTTTTGCCTTGTTGCAACACGGTGCGCCGAAATCGGCGCCCACTCTGGACGATGCTGTATGCATCTGAAAAAAAATATATATACATATTCTCAATCTGTATGAGTATTCTGAGCAGTGGTAGCAGAATTGGTACTTCAAAAGAATTTTTGACAAAATGGCGGCCTGTTGAACTTTTATTAATGATATTTCAATGTATGAGTAAGTATTCTCTAAGGATCAATAAATGCAAATGTAAATAAATGCAATGTAAATTTTCATCAAGACAACTTCAACGGTTTAAACGTTATTGCACATTAGGAATGACGTCAAAAATCTCGCTCTAGACCAGACGACTGCCTTAATTAAAATACGACGGTCCGTCGATACGGGTCTTCCGCGCTTTCCCTCGCGTACCCTCGTGCGAAACCGATAGAGGGTTGGGAGACGCAAGACGGTTTCGGACGCAATCGCGGTGGGGGTATGAAAAAAATGATGATACAAAATTAATGAAAACGGCGATGTATATGGCGGGAGGAGCTCCGTTCTCGAGGCGTCTCTTCGCTAATGGGAATGATTAAAAAAAAAAATGAAAGGAAAGTTATTATTTTCAAACCCGTCGCGTTCCGTTTAAATTCGCAACGGTAGATACGTTTTTTTTTGCTTCCAATTAGATCGATATTATTAGCTGCAACCTCACTCGAGATGGACAAAAAGGGATTGCGAATAGCGAGGATGGACGGACGGTGGCTGGGAAGGATGGTGCGGATGCTATTAGGGAAGCATGAATTCGATTATCGGTGCATCAAAGCCTTCGCCTCTTATTTCCTCGTACCATACCTAGCCATGAATTTCGCAGAGCTGGCAAAGCTCTTTTGAATCCGTTACCTAGTCCGCCCGTAGAGAGAGATTCGTGCACTCGATTTTTCAATATATACTCGTAGTGGCTCTTTTTAGTGGGGAATTAAACGTTTTTTTTTTACTTCTTTTCTTTTTTCGCCCCGTCGTTGAGCGACAATCTCTTTTTCTGACTCGTACAAAAACCGCGCTTTATCTTCTTTCATATATCTTTTTCAATTATCGACATCAATGTCCGGGACAATGCACGCCGGTAACATTTTTCGCAATTTCCGTCGTATCGTATTTTCACATTGTGTCGTTTCCATCGATGTATAAATCCGCATCGAACGTGCTCGTCTCGTTGCGAGCTTTGCACAAAATCATCGTTCGAAGGGGACGAGATACGCGATTTATAAAATTGTTTGCGCAACTTTTGGCCGCTGGGTTCTCGAATATGATAAGGCTATATTGGTGTTTGGGAAGGGTTACGGGCGCTCGACGGATCTTGACCATACGTCTCGCGTCGGAAAGTTCGCGCCCGCGAGCTTTCGTCCGGACGTTACGGATTCGGGGATTACGAGAGACGAGGATTTTGCGGCTTTCAATCGTGAGCCACGGATTCCGTCGGAAACACGCTGATTTATATGATATTATTATTTTATTCTATCTATAGCACTCGCGCGCTAATAACTATCCTAAAATGACGCAACACGATCGACCCACATCCCCTACGGATAGTTGTAAAAATTGAGACGCATCTCGCACCTCGATACAACGAACAGAGGGAAGGTTTTTGTTTTTACTACACTGGTATTGCGGTAAATATAGATAATCGAGTAGCGCAATAAAAAATATTGTGGCAATGAATTCCGATATACGTGTGGATTTGAGTAAGCGGGAAAAAGTGCCCGGATTCACGCACATCTGACTCCGGGTATACGCGGTTCACGAATGCTAGCCCGTCACTAACTATCCCCAAATGTTTGTTCACCGTGAGAGTATAGGGAATATAGTTTATCGTTGTTGATTCGCCCATTTCTTGGGGAAGGATATGTGCAACTTTTTTTCTTTCCGTACAATCGGTCGAGATAATATTTTCCATATTTATACACTTAATGCTCCGTAATCCGGTGTGAAATTAGTATTTTTAGCCGAGAGACCCCTTCACAAAGTCATAACACTTTCGGACGTCAAAGGTACGGACAGCCGGATATACGGCAATGTGATAGAGATTTCTTTCTCACGTCCCAATAGGATATCGTAAAAAACGCATCGCGAAACACGACAACTATTGGATAGTCGGAAAAATGAATTTTCTTTCTCTTCGGATTACGATACTTGAGGTATTCCTATCGCGAAGGGTCGCATTTTGTCGGCGCATAAGTAGGGCCCTACTCAATCGATCGTAAATTCGACTGATTCGTCAAAAAAATAAGTTATAATCAATCATTATAAGTAACGGCAATCTTGAATGAAAAATTTCTTAGAAATTGCGCCTAATTTTTAGTTTCAACATTTTTTCGTAAATTGGCTGAAAGGACGATGTGGCAACGCCGCACGAGCGCCCCACGGACCACCGTGGCTAGACGGGCCTGCGATAGCTACAAATGTAAACAATAGCATGAGTGAAAAGTGTAAATTAACAGAAGAGATTTTGGTGTCACTATTGAGAGTGTAACCATGAATGACAGAAGACATAAGATTCGGATGGAGGCTGGAAAAAACAAGGGGCAATTTGTGAACATAAGAAAAAAGCAGCGCTTGGAAAAAATCATCAACGCCTCCACAAAATGCGTCAGTGAGGTTAAAGAAACAGATATAATTGAACGAGTAATCAAACGAACGTCAAGGAAATTGGTAGTTCAATTATAATTAATGTTTTTAAGGAACCTCATATTCCAAGTGAGCCAGATTTTGAGGGACGTCGAATTGTTGAGGTTAGAACGCTCGCAACTGAACTGTGGTGTACAACTTGTGATAAACCCCTGTCACTGAGACAAATGCCAAACATGTGACGGAAGTCACCTTGTCCATACTAATCGCAACAGCTCTGATGCGCCAAGGTTGTTTGACGTTAACTGCAAAGTAGCCATTGGTAAGAAGAAAAAATAACGATTTCGTAGAAAAAAGACCAAGGTATATAAGAAATATATATATTCTTTCTGTTTCAGCTCTCTTTGATGCTGGTATTGGAGAAGCCCAAATTAATACAATTTTATCAGCAATCAACATCCCAACACTCTCTCCCACTATGTTGAAAAGATATGAGCGTATCGTTGCCAAAGCCGGTATTGATGCCGAAATGATGAAAAAAACTTACGTGGAACATGGTGAAGAAGGTGTTCGGTTGTTACTCGGAGAATCTGTGCAAGGCAAACCCCGCGTGACAAGAAATGTTAAAATTCTACGAGC
Organism: Oxytorus armatus; assembly: GCA_958009045.1. Classification (NCBI taxonomy): domain Eukaryota; kingdom Metazoa; phylum Arthropoda; class Insecta; order Hymenoptera; family Ichneumonidae; genus Oxytorus; species Oxytorus armatus. Next base: position 38,799,613 of record OY253745.1, on the reverse strand, counting down.
TATCACTGACCAACTCGCGGGTTGGCAAAATAAACAGAACCAAGAATCCCTATAGATGTATCATTTAGAATTAATATATTATGTGATTAAAGCTGTGAATTTGCTTGCAATAAATATATGTATATTTATATTTTAAATTTTGGTATCATATTTCTTTAGGTTATGTCATATATTGCCTTTGTATTTCATGAGACACTCACAAAATATAAATATGTGTGTGTGTGTGTGTGTGTGTGCGATCAGCTGACTCGAATCGAGAGCAACCAGTTTGCGGTGGTGCCAGACGTAACCCCTTGCAGATCACGGTTCCGAAAATCCTTCCGCTTGTGAGATTTTTGTGAGTTTGAACATTTATATTTTCTTTAAACATTCGGTGGGACCCTGTTTTTATTGGAATTTCGGATGCTTCAATATTTTTTTGATGCGTAGGGCAGTTTGGATTGGGCATACAGAGTCGTTTGGTTTATGCATTTTCAGATAGAAACTTGGCGAGCATGTAATCTTCGTATAGTGGTGTATAAATTTAACGACTTTCAAAGCCGTAATATTTGGACAAATATTCGGCAACTTGGCTTGAAATTTTCACAGTATAACGGGATGTATCTGTGCCTTATTTTAGGAGAAGAATCAGTAAATTATTAAGTATTCGATCTCGTGGAAGGAATACATTAATCATTTTTACATACCCCGTACGCGATGAGAAAGTAATAACGGAGGTAAAAAATGTCACGTAGGGGGAGTATATGAACCACCGTGGGAAATTTTAAATCTCAAAATTCTCGCGTCACAATACGTTCCAATCAAACGAGGGATACGTCTACATTCAAACGGAGATAACTATTGTTGTTTATTTAACGGTCCACACGATGACCGAGCGAATGCGAGAGCCTCGGATTCATTGATTTCCATTGAGTCCTCATTTCTGTACGTTCGTCGAGTTCATCGCGATTGGTAAAATCAAATATCGCCAGAGAGAAAGGGGAAGAGAGAGAACATGATTGCACATAAATAATATTTGTTATCGGTGGTTCGCTATTGAATTTGTATTCCGGAAGACATATGCACATTTACGTGCGGTACAATTTGTTCCGTATCAATCGGCGCTTGGCATATTTTAATTTCGTTGTTTATCACGAAATGTTGGTATATTTCTGTGCCGGGGGTGTTGCGCGTTTTAACGACTCGTTATCCGTGCTGTTTCTCTTTTACGTTATTCGATCGCGTGAACCACTGATTCGCGGTACGGGATCGAAATGTTCTATATGAATTTTCGTTCCTAAAGAAATTATAACGCATTTCCGTTATTGCATTCGCGCGTTTATCATTAATTATCACTCGCTTCATCTCTTTTACCGTGCTAACAATTAACAATTCTACTCTTATCGCATACACCGGGAAGTCACCGTCATATTTTTCATTCGCTCGCAATGGATCGAGCGGAAAAATCGAGATACAGACGGAGAGTCGAGGATACATGTAATTAACAGGGCCGGGTCATACGGAATTCCGGATATCGTCTCGTCTCGGCGCGTGCCATCACCCTCCGGCTCGATCATAATCTGAAACAGGTGTGGTCCAACAATGAGGGAAGATCCTTCTGGTTTGCGGTTTGCGGTAGAGGTAGTCGTAGCGGTCGGTGGTTCTCTCGCGGCCGGGAACAGTCGCCTTCGTTCGTTCGGTGCGGTTGAGTACGAGGGGGTACCAAAAAAAAAACGGAAATTTCGTCATAATTTCTTTATTTTTTAGTATTTCTACACCAAATTTTGATCACCTTCAAAGTATTCTCCTTTGACCACAACGCACCTCTGCAAACGATCCTTCCAATGTTCAAAACATTTTTTAAATTCACTTATCGGGATGTTCTTTAGGCCTTCCAGCGATTTTTGTTTTACCTCCTCCACAGTGGCAAAACGCTTTCCTTTCATGTCCCTTTTGAGTCTGGGGAACAAAAAATATCACAGGGGGCTAGATCCGGCGAGTAGGGGGGGGTGGACAATTGGTGTCATGCAGTTTTTGATCAAAAACTGCTTTACGGAGAGAGCGGCGTGGGCCGGCGCGTTGTCACGATGGAGGAACCAGTCACTTGTGCGCCAAAGATCTGCCCTTTTTTTCCGGATACTCTCCCTCAATCTTTTCAAAACCTCCAAGTAGAACTTCTGGTTGACAGTTTGACCCGGGGGAACGAACACCGCGTGCCCAACACCTCCGCAATCGAAGAAACAAATGAGCATTGTCTTGATGTTTGACTTCACTTGGCGAGCTTTTTTCGGACGAGGAGAGCGAGGTGTCTTCCACTGGCTTGATTGCTGCTTTGTTTCGGGGTCCCATCCATAGCACCACGATTCATCACCAGTAATCACATTCTTTTGCAAATTACCGCTGTTTCACTCGTGCGAAATTTGACGTTGCTTTAAGAAGCAAACGCGGAGCTAAAGGTGGTTGGGATCGAGAGAGTATAGACGGAGAGTTCCTTAATTAGATTGTTAATATATTGCACGTTCGAGAGGCTGCGTAGAAACGAGCAGCCGAACGAAGCTAAACCGCGGACGTCGTCGTATTTCATAACTTCGAGTAAGCTTCGTCGGCTTTCCGAACGAGCTCGGGAAAGCGCTCGTGGGAAAGATGAGGGATGAAAGAGAGGCGGAAGGGAGTGGAAGGTAATCTCAGAGAGAAGAAATTGAGGGGCACAGCCGCGGTGATATTACTCATTCTCGTCACTTTGATCCTCGAGATTGGTGTCGCTAGACGCGACTATCAACGTTTCATCGATGCACGGCTTCGCTTTGCTCTTCAAAATGTCACATTGTCCTCTCACCAAATCTCCGTAATTGTAAAGAGTTACTCCCACAATTCCGCGTTGGCTAAATTAATTTCATCCCGGTTGGTCGTATCCGAGAAATGACAAGCCACGTGTTTGAAGCGATAGGACCGTGTGCGCTTTATTAATAAGAAACGAAGAGAAATATCGAACGTGGATGTGGATCGTAACCATCGGTTTCAAACTCCGGTCGTCGACGAATGGGGTATAAATTTCGTGGCTGTCGCGTATCACGTTCGCGAGAGCCTCGCTGGCTAATGACCGAAATCCTAACACAAGTTTCGTGCACGATTGAACGGCTGAACGACGATATGCCGCACAGAGCCGTTGCGATTCTCGTTACGAAAATGTTTGGCTCGACGCCAAAGTCCGTTAATGCTTCGGGATTATATTTTTTTCCAACGGCCAGACGGGTTCGGTTCGTGCGGTCGAATTTATCCTTTCGCCTTTCATCTTTACAAACGCGTTAGCCCCATGGATCCTGACCAAAATTAATGAAAATGTCTAACGTAATAACGAAGATCGCGGATCCCCGTAGATGGACTAATGGTGACGGCGTCGCCACTACTCTCTGGTCGCATATAAAAACGCATTTATTTTATTTCATTTTATTTCATTTCCAATATGCATTTTCTTCTTAACAGTTATTTCTTTGTAAGGACTCGATTCTTTCTTACGCATTTATTTCTTCGACTCCTTTCATTCCTTCGTCTACAAAATAGAACAACCGTCTCTCAGTTTTCCCTGTCATAAAACTCGAGTGCTTACGGGTCGTCCCAGTCCAGTCTCTCCCGAGACGAGGCTGTTTTACGGGGAGTCTCTTCTGACGGCCAAAAGGGCCCACACGCACTCTTGCATTTTCTAAACTTTTGCTTCTCGTAAAAACTTTCCTACCCTCTCTTCGATATTTTCTCTCCGTCAACAAGCAGACCATCAGGAATTTTCTTTTTGACGAAGGCAGTTCCTAACGAACAAGCGCCGCGGCAACAACTCAACTGACTCTCTGTTCAATTCACAAATTCATTCACCGCGCCAACGAATTTTTGCTAATTAATTTTGTAATTTGTTATGAATAAATACTGGGCCTTACTCTTATAATAAATCCGTCTTTTCGTACCACAACCAGCACCGAATCCCCTCAGTTTGTTGTAACGATAAGTTACGAATGAGACGATTCTAGTCGTTGATATGTTAAAAAAAAAAATCAACCATCGACTGACTTTTAACTTGAATCAACAAAGAGATTTCTACCGCGTATACACGCATTACGATTATTGATTCGCGCGCTCAATGGCTCTCGCCTATTCGTTGTTTCAACAGAGTGCTCGGTCGGCTCAAGAGACATCCGGCTCGTATACATTTTCACACACGGGTATTCTCACGAGCGAATGATCGGTTTTCATCGATGGTTGAATCGAGTCGCGAGATAACTTTTTCATTCGTCCGTCCGATCGTGGAATATTCGCGAGCGCGGATGATCCGGAAGAAAATTTGATTCTCTATATCCGCGTTTATTCGTCACGGAGTGCCTCGTTTACGACAGAAGCGAATCCAACCGACTCTTTCGTTGTGCACCCTTCAACTTGGCGCGTAACATTGGTTCAATGAACGAGCTTTGTCGTTTAGCGAGTCTCTACTCCGCCGCTGACGTTTCTGTTGCAGTAACTTTACTAGTATCTCTCACTTCGAAATCTCGTGAAACTCTTTTTTCGTGACGAAGCGGCGTACGAGGCAAACATTTATTTGTAATTGTCAGTGAAACGGTGGCCGGTGTACGGTTTCTTTTAACTCGCGAAATTCTAGTCTCGATAGTCCTATTTTATTGTGGCTGGCTCCGGTGACGGGGAGATAATTTCAAAAATATCGCGGCTCTCCTATCCAACTCGTTTCCCTGCCGTATCGCAATCGCACAAAGGCGCAGAAAAATTCCCGCCGATACGAGCAGCCCTATTTTTAACGATTCTTCGTTGCTCGTACGAGAGAACACCGATTACGAGTGACGGTACTTCGGGAAAGTTTATTAAGGGGGGAAAAAGGGTTAGGACAACGTTTTCACAATGATTTTCATGAATTTTTTTATAGTATAAAAAATGAATGTAATTTATTTAAACTTTGAGAATATTTTAAACATATATTTAAGTATATACTATAAAATTTTTGAAGAATTTCCTTGAGAAACACCGAAGATATTAGCGACCCCATATTGCAGGTCACAATCAGACTCAGCATTTTGCGTACATTCTGGAAGCCGCAATTTTCATTTGAAATCAAACGAGGTTGGAATTTACTTTTATTATATGACTCTCTTCTATATGAACCTAAATGCTATCAGAAAAATAGAAAATTGAATTTTTTACAGGGGTCAAAATAATAAAGCATGATTTTTTGCCATTTTTACAACTTTATTTGCAAAAAAAAAATTATTTTAAATAATGATAATATTCCGATTTTAGGTTCATATAGAGCGCAATACTATGAAGAAAGTAACTGCCAATTTTCAAAACGATTCGTTGAAAACATTTCAAACTAGCGTGTACGCATGTTAAAAAAAAGTCGGTTTCAGAAAAACGCGTTTGAAAAAATAGTACCGAGAAAAACAAAGTCAAGGCAGTCATAAATTTTCTTCGGTGTTTTTCAAGGAAATTCTTCAAAAATTTTATAGTATATACTTAAATATACGTATAAAATATTCTCAAAGTTTCAATAAATTATATTCATTTTTTATACTATAAAAAAATTCACGAAAATCATTGAGAAAACACTGTCCTAACTCTATTTCCCCCCTTAATGGCTCATAACAATAGAACGAGTCGGAATTTTCGTTTAAAATTCTGAGAACACATTTTTCAATAGTTTTACCAACAATTTATGAAATAAAAAAAAATCGATTTTTTGAACCGGCCTAACCCTATTTCCCCCCTTAAGTATCAGACGAGCCTTATATATGACCGTTTTTAACTCGCGGTATCGCCGTACTTGGAAAACCAATACGAATAAGTCCTTTCTCGTTGTTGAATTTTTTCTTTGCTTCGCTTTCAACATTTTCTCGTTTCGAACTATGACCGAAAGCGCGTATAGCACGTGCGTTGGATGGAAATAAAGTTTTTGCCCGAAAATTTTCGTTTTTTTGGCATAATTCTTCTATTTGTCCTGGGAAAAAATTCTCCATTTGCAGTTTATCTCTGTACCTGATGTATTATTAAATAAAATTGGCTTTGTTTGCGTATCGCTTATGTCTATAAAGTTATCGCAAAAAAACAAGGTGTATGAATACTTTTTTGACCTACTGTATATGTTTTTAGTCTGGTCCGACGCGATATTCGTCACGATACACCGTGACGATTGTTTCGATAAAATTGCTAACTAATAGTGACGAAAAGACGACCGAGTGTTGCGGTACGTTATGGTGTTCCGCTAAAAGCCCGTATTACATTTATCATTTTTGTCTTGTTCACATGGCTCGGTGTCTTTGTTGTTGTCAAAAAATAAGTTGTAAATGACGATTCGAATGAGGCGTGAGAAACGATTTTTTGAATCGTAAAAAAAAATCGTATCGAACACCTGGAAACGTAACATAAACTATCGTCTTCCGTTCGAGACCGGAATAAAAAAAAAAACCTGCGGTTCGACCAGTGACAATTTTCCGAACAATGAAGCAGCGCGAAATGCGCTATCGCGCTATGCTCGTGAAAATTACTTCTATACGTAACCCAGACCGGACGAGCTCCGGTTAGAGCAGCACACGAGCTCCGGGCTTCGTTTATACTTTAACGGCATCCAGTCACTCGAAGCAAATTAAAACTATCGATAAAATTAATAATAAACGTATCGTTTTATTTCACACATCAAGGTGGTTGAATATAAGATTCCGTTGCGGTGCGTTGGTTACACTTTATCTATAACTAGCTGGACCTTGGCGAATTGCATTGAATTTAAAATAATAAACATATTTCAGACTGTTCTATCGCTGACGAGAAACGGTTGTGATAAGAAAAAAAAAAAAAAAAAAAAAACAATAAAAGGCTCTCGATTAAAGTGTCCTATCTGCTTTGCGGACGATAGCAACTGGAGAGTGCTATCTTAAATCTTACGGCAAACGTATACGATTAAAAAGCGTTCTTGGACGTCCGTATTCCTCCGTATTACTAAAATTCTCATGCAATATGACTCGATCACAAAATAATTATAAACAATTATTGTGAAAGCATACAAATTATAAATTTTAATAAATAATAAAGAATCATTTGGAACGATTATTCTCTTATAATGAATATTACATTTATTTCGCGAACAATTAGTCACTATTGCGTCAATTCATCCGCGCTTTCGTTTGGAAAACCGATCGATACGATTTTGTTCGCTGGGTCCGGAGAGAATGATGCATAGAGACATTTTTTAAACGTGTGTTTAAGGTAGTAGTCTGGTAACTTGAGCCGATTTTCATGTCTTTTTTGGAGGGCGTTTTTTTGTAGGAAAATAAAAATGATTCGTTTTGGATATTTAGGATGTTTTAATTTACCTATTAAAGATACAAAAAAAAAACTTTTTGAAAAAATTCAATAGTTTACTATTATTATTATTGATCGAAGTTGGCACTTCGAGAAAAAAAAGCGCGTGGGTGGCCCCGGTGACTTTGGCTGATGATGTTATCTGAAATCAAAAAATCTTGATAATTCTCAATCTATAGACATGTCATTCTGGTCGGAACTACTGAGAAATTTTTTCACCTCTAACTTTTTATTTTACAACCCCTTCTTTGCTAAAATAAAAGGACTTTTTTTTCCAAAGTCCGCCATTTTGTTATTAATCCATGAAATTTAACTTCAGTAGTTCCGACCAGAATGACATGTCTATAGATTAAGAATTATCAAGAATTTTTGATTTCAGATAACATCAAGAGCCATAATCACCGGGGCCACCCACGCGCTTTTTTTTCGAGGTGCCAACTTCCATCAATAATAATAATAATAATAATAAACTATTTAATTTTTTCAACAAATTTTTTTTTTGTATCTTCAATATGTAAATAAAAACATCCTAAATATCCAAAACGATTCATTTTTATTTTCCTACAAAAAAACGCCCTCCAAAAAAGACATGAAAATCGGCTTAAGTTACCAGATTACTACCTTAACGTATCCTCGTCACCAAAATGGAGTTGAGTCGTACAAAATCTAACGATCCGGTAAATTAATCTGTCGAAAAGCGCGCCTACTTTCTTACTTTGAATTCGCCTCAACAAGAAAAGTTCTCCTCAAAGTGTTTGCGGCAATCACAAAAAATGAAATTGATAGAAAAAAAATACATGTTGCGCGATCGAATGTATTACTTACCTCCGTCCATGAATTTACATCATTTCGGAAATGGTCCCGTTGTTCAGGTAACCGAATTGTCAGGCGCAAATGTTGTTTTTTTTTCCATCTCCGACTGGGACAACCGATGGACGGGCCCAAATATAAATATTCTTCGATATTTATAGCCATGAAACAACGGGACATCATTCTCGCGGATAATCGACCTGGCCTATCGGCTCCAGAGCCATCTAGAACGAGATAAAAATACAGATAGAAAAGAAAGAGAAAAGCTTTGTCACCGATCCGCCGTGGGCACGTGACGCCCCGGGGCCTTCGTGTGTCCCTGCCGCCTGGTATCCGTTAAAATCTGGGTTACGAGCGCTAGGCCAAGCCACGAGGGAAAATCGAACAGGGAGGGTAGCCTAGGTAGGCTCGCTGCAGCCCTCGTAGGGTGGTGAGCTCGAGGCCGCCACCGCCGTCGCCGCCGCCACCGCCCTTCTATATAGGTTGCGACGTGATTTTTGTGATTCACGGTCACACAGAAACCTGTACTGTATTAACGTATATTAGTGCTCCCTATTGCTGACTTCTTTATTCGCTGGTGTTGGTAAGTTTATGGCTCTCGTACCGAATTACTCCATTTCGGAAATCGATATTTTGATTTGGATATTGTGAGGCATCGTATATGTATATTAGGATGGGTCAAATAAAATGACTAATTTTTTTTTTCCTCGATATAATGAAAAATGTATCGTTTGGCATCTCAAAAAAAACCCTCTGCAAGTATGAGCCCTTCGTATTTAAATTAAGAGGTACCTCATCGCGAATTTTCATTTCCCATTTAAATAACATGGAAACATTTTTTTTTTACTTTAGAATTTTATTAGACTTCAACCGTTGATGTTAGGAGAATCTGTTAGCACATTTTTGTAGAACATTTGATGCTCTACACTACAAAAAAGCTCTCTTGGGTCTAATCCATAAAAGTAACCGTACAAAAAATAATTGGTGATAATTAGCTCTAGATTCTACTTATCTCGTTTATTAGTACATAAATTTCAAATTGAAAAAATTTTTAGTTATCAATATGAATAAATATACTACTTATATATACTCCTAATATATTACTAAAATACTAATATACTACTAATATATTACTAATTGTTTTCAAACAAATATGAGAGAATCCAGAGCTAATAATCACCGATTATTTTTTGTACGGTTACTTTTATCGATTAGACACAAGAGAGCTTTTTTGTAGAGAATCAAATGTTCTACAAAAATGTGCTTAAAAAACTCTCGTAACATCAACGGTTTGAGTCTAATAAAATTCCAAAGTTAAAAAAAAAATGTTTCCATGTTATTTAAATGGGAAATGAAAATTCGCGATGAGGGACCTCTTAATTTAAATATGAAGGGCTCCTAGTTGCAGAGGGTTTTTTTGAGATGCCAAACAATACATTTTTCATTATATCGAGGAGAAAAAAAATTAGTCATTTTATTTGACCCACCCTAATGTATATGTATATGAATGAGAGTCGTTGATCGCGATTCTCGAAGTTGGCCGCTGCGATCGTCGAAATTTCGAGAACAACGATACGACGAGAATAAATGAGAGAGGTGTGAGTGAGCGACGCGAGAGAGCTAGCAGTTCGCGCGAAAGCTCCGGTCGTGGCCGTGCGACGCTCCAGAGACAACGATCAAATAAAGTACATTTTATAGAAAATGCAACGAGTTACGGTTTATCCATGTTCTATTGCAAGCCCTCAAGTTATAATATATCCTACATTTTTTCCCTACAATATGTTTGGAGATGCGATCCCGGAGAGCCTCAAAGGGAAAGTTGCCGGGGATTATATACCCAATAGAGTTGTCGTTAACGTTGCGAGCTAATTCGTAACGATTCTCACGATTATGCTCGTGAAAGGGTTACGACGCGGTGTCGCGGGTCTCGTGGTTTCGACCGAAATGCAGTTTCGTCCGAAACCAACGATTCACCGTTACACGATGGATAATTGTGATTCGTCGTTCTCGGATTTTCGTTTGGTTACCGCGTTAGCCCCTGTTGACGTCATTTCTAATGTGCAATAACGTTTAAACCGTTGAAGTTGTCTTGATAAAAGCTTACACGTGCATTTATTGATCCTTAAAGAATACTTGTACATAAAAAAAAAAAATTATTTAAAATATTTTCATGTAGTTTTTTGCCTTGTTGCAACATGGTGCGCCGAAAGCCGCCTCAATCGGCGCCCACTCTGGACGATGTTATATGCATCTGAAAAAAAAAAAATATATATATATTCTCAATCTGTATGAGTATTCTGAGCACTGGTAGCAGAATTGATACTTAAAAAAATTTGTTGACAAAATGGCGGCCTGTTGAACTTTCATTAATGATATTTCATACATTGAAATATCATTGATGAAAGTTCAACAGGCCACCATTTTGTCAACAAATTTTTTTAAGTACCAATTCTGCTACCAGTGCTCAGAATACTCATACAGATTGAGAATATATATATATATTTTTTTTTTCGAATGCATACAACATCGTCCAGAGTGGGCGCCGATTTCGGCGCACCATGTTGCAACAAGGCAAAAAACTACATGAAAATATTTAAAATATTTTTTTAAAAAATGTACAAGTATTCTCTGAGGATCAATAAATGCACGTGTAAATTTTCATCAAGACAACTTCAACGGTTTAAACGTTATTGCACATTAGAAATGACGTCAAAAATCTCGCTCTAGACCAGACTACGGCCTTAAAACGATAGGCTATTCGTCACGTAGTTTTAAGGTCCGTTATTCACCGAGAGAATAAACAGCCAGAGAATAAATATTGTTCGGCTATGTAGCCATCGGTACGATTAAGCCGTACAATAGCTCTCTGGAAAGCTCTGGGAAAAGCTCGTTAGAGAAAAAAAATTCACCTTCTCGACGTTTACAAAAGCACGCGGTGACGTTTCGTTGGTATATCCCCCAGTGACAAACTGTCTCGGTACTATTGATCGATTGGTCTCTCGCGTTTCTTCTTCGACCTTTGTTTTTTTTTTTTTCATATTTTTTTTATAACCAATTAAGCCGATCAAAGTGGGTAGCTGGACCGAGGGATGAAAATGTTTTTGATCCTGGACCCACGCGCGAGTGTCCCGTACCGTCGAATTGATCAAGTAGTCAGCTGTCGTAGGGGCTAGCCATCGACTTTGCGCTATTCGTACCGCGTATCTCGTATCCGAAGTAGAAAAAATACGAAAATGTTGAAAGCGCGTCACGTACGTGCGAGTGGGTCGGCGAACTTATATTTCGTCGAATAAAGCGAAAGTATCATCGATCCAAAGAACTTATTGGTGTCGAGCGCGTCCCTTCGACCGAAGTGGGCGCTCAAAAAAATATATCGTTTTTTGAATCGTATATTAGCATCTTTGAATGGACGGTCTGTTGCGAAGGAATCTAGGAAAATTTGGCCCGAAATTAATCGCACCCGCTGGCTCGACGGTTGTTTACATTGGAAATTGTGATGGAAAAGAAGTGAGCGCGTTTTCATAGGAGATTTCATAGAAAATCAAGAGCGAAGAATAGTGAAAACTGGTACGGCTGATACGTTTACGGAGGATATTTTCTAAGACAGCGTAAGGCGCGGATTTTTATTCTTTTTTGCCGAAAGGAGCGAGGAAGAAGTTTCGCGTTCTCATTGTCAGGTACATGGAAAACATTTGTACCGCCTAATTTGTCATGTATTTTGCGTACGGCATTCGATATATCCGGCACCGAACGAAACATCACGCGAACACATTTTACCCGCCGTTCTTTCGAAAAGTTCCGACAACAATTCTGGAGGAGAAAAAAAAAACTACTCTTTTACGAACGTCGATGATGCGGAAGAGAAGGTCGTGACGTTTCACGTACGTGCCGATGTTGGCAGCTACGGTAAAAGACAATTTGCCTTTTGGTCGATACAGCCATTGTACGCCGGTTAATTATCGCACCGAAAGAGCCGCGTGCGTGTACCGGATCGATGAAATACCGGGGATGAGTCGAATTTCTGGAAATTAGCAGAAATTCGAGAAACTGGGCTCGATGCTCGGTCTATTAATGTATCAATACGATCAGCTGTATTAAATATATGTTTAGTTGATAGATTTCGATAGGTTCCATAATGGTACGAAATAAAGTGATATACGAGTATATACATTAGGGTGGGTCAAATAAAATGACTAATTTTTTTTTCCTCGATATAATGAAAAATGTATTGTTTTGCATCTCAAAAAAAAACCCTCTGCAAGTATGAGCCCTTCATATTAATTTAAGAGGTCCCTCACATTAAATTAAAAGGTCCCTCATCGCGAATTTTCATTTCTCATTTAAATAAAATGGAAACATTTTGTTTTTAACTTTGGAATTTTATTAGACTTAAACCGTTGATGTTACGAGAGTTTTTTAGCACATTTTTGTAGAACATTTGACGGTCTACAAAAAAGCTCTCTTGTGTCTAAACGATAAAAGTAACCGTACAAAAAATAATCGCTGATAATTACCTCTGGATTCTTTCATATTTGTTTGAAAACAATGAGTAATATATTAGTAGTATATTAGTAATATATTAGTAATATATTAGTAGTATATTTATTCATATTGATAACTAAAATTTTTTTAAATCTGAAATTTATTCACTAATAAACGAGATAAGTAGAATCCAGAGTTAATTATCACCGATTATTTTTTGTACGGTTACTTTTATCGATTCGACACAAGAGAACTTTTTTGTAGAGCATCAAATGTTCTACAAAAATGTGCAAAAAGACTCTCCTAGCATCAACGGTTTGAGTCTAATAAAATTTCAAAGTTAAAAGAAAAATGTTTCCATGTTTATTTAAATGGAAAATGAAAATTCGCGATGAGGGACCTCTTAATTTAAATACGAAGGGCTCATACTTGCAGAGGGTTTTTTTTCAGATGCGAAACAATACATTTTTCATTATATCGAGGAAAAAAAAAATTAGTCATTTTATTTGACCCACCCTAATATACATGCTCGGGATAACGAAAGACTCTGCAGTACCGATTAAACATTTAAACACCGTCGCAACTCCCTCGACGATCATCCCCCGGACCGCGGCACAGTTGGAAATAATCCAGCGCCTCGGAGTGTCCGTCGTTGAGATGCCTTCTCATCAGCGCCTGTTCGACTCAACGATACTTTGAAACTGCGCAATGCTAATTATACTAATAAATTGGAGAGACAGCGACGTCTCCTCGTCATAAATCAACGACTCTCTCTCGTAAATTTGCCCTAATGATTACATAGTGTACAATCATTGGGCGAAATGTTTTTTTTTTATTATTATCAGTGTGTATACCTTTTCGAAAGAATTATTGTAAAAAAAAATTTAATCACGAGCGACACATCGAAAAGAAAAGCGTTGTCGCTTTCGTCCCCTATAACGCGCAGTTTACCGCGAATAGTGCGTACGGTCAGGCATGTTTGAGTGTGATCGAGGGTGAGAAAATCGCCCGGGGCGAAATCGTCCGGTGACAGACCCTCGATTTCCACTCGTCTTTCATGCTCGTATACCATAAACGGATCCCCGTCCTCTCTTTATCTCCTTCCGTCACGTCCGTCTCGTCGCGGTCCTTCTTCCGCCGTTGACGCTTCAACCTGACTGAAGAGCGGAGAAGAACCCGAGGGGCTCCGCATCCTCGTAAATCAATGTTTAATTATAAACCCGCGGTTGGCTCACCGACACGAGCGGGCGTGACGCTACCAACGGTTAACGAGTTAATTCTACCCGCTCGTTAACGCGAGTTAATTCGATAGCTTCCTATAATTACCGTTTATCTTCCTTGTCCGCCCCCCACGAGCAAAGCACAGACTCGAGAGAAATGCCGGAATACAGCTCTACCAAAGTGCCCCTGTGTCGTTTTATCTAATCGGTCCGTAATGCGTTACCGAATCGGAAAGCTGGCGTATGGACCATAGGGAAACAATATTAATCGCTACGGCGGGTTATCGCGGGGAATCGCGATGTTTTCTTTATTTATTTATTGCGTTTTTGCACAGATATTTTATTTCCTATAAAAAAGGTCCTATCGACCCAATTGCTTAGATTAATATTTCGTGAGATATTGAACTTTATACTTATGAGTAGTATAAAATTTATAAAATATGAAATATTAAATAATAAAGAAAAAAATAAAATAAATAAAGTTCAATATCTCAAGAAATATTAATTTAAGGAATTGGGTCGACAGGACCTTTTTTATAGGAAATTAAATTTCCAACAAATTTTTCATTTACATTTCTTTCGTAAAGTTAATTGTTTCGGAGATAACAGCAAAAAAACGAGAATTTTGGGTAAAAATCAACTTCAGTGACCCTTACCAACTCACCATTACAATTTACAATTTCGCCGCAAAAGGCACTTTTTTAGATTGTTTTATTCCGAGTAAATCGAAACCAAGAACAATATGATAGTATAAAATGCGGCTGAGTTATAGAAAATGAAAAAAAAAAATTCGATTTACGTGTATTTTAGATGGAAAATCTTTTCACGCTAAAGGAAAGTACTCAGAATTAATATTAAGGGCTACAACTTTCAGGGAATTTCTTTTTCGACATATCCAACAAAATTTCGGGTGGGGACTGTAAAAAAAAAAATAGTCGAAAAACAAAAATCGCCCTAATATATATATATATAAATGATGCGCTATGCAAGTAATTTTCCCGCAACATCCCGCCATTGAGCTTTCGCAACGCGGAGAGTAGTAGACCGTGGGGTCTACTACTCTCCGCGTTGAGCGACGGGGGGGTAGGGTAAAAGACTATTCTGATTCTCCAGCCTACGGACCCGTATAAACCCAAAGATACGAGTCGAGAGCTCGATACGTACGATCGTAAAGCACCGATTCGGAAATTGGATCGATCGATCGATATCCCCCAGTATATATATTTACCTTCTGGAATATATGCATCCGATCTAGTATGTGACATATATGTATATGTTGGAAACACCGGTGAGCCGTAACACGTTCCGCGATCCGCCCACCACGAACGCGAAACACGAATTTCTCGCTCGCTTCGTCTCTCTCTCTCCTCCTTATCGTCTCGTCTTATTTTTTTTCTCTCACGTACCTGTTTCATCAGTCATGTACACGGTCCAAGCTCGTCCTGCAGTCCCAATGCACTTTAATATCCCCGCTCACACCGAACCCACGTACGTGACGGAAGTAATGACTTTTTTTTTTCTCTTCTTCCACACGTTTCCTCCTCACTTTTGCCACGCGTAGTTGCATCCCCACCTGGTTTTTCGTGAGCAACCGTCGAGATCGCTACCGGGCTGCGCGATAAAAGACAAGACTTCGGACCGCGGCAACGACAGTGTCCGATGTGATTTTCAATCGGGACCAGTGCAATTCTCGCGCGTATGCAAATATTTTCGTTTGGATATTGATACATTTTAATCGAGCGTGGTTTCTTCTTTTCCGTAAATTTTCCACCCCCGTTCGTCGAACGGCTTGGAACGAGATCATGCGCTACTTTGCGACGTTCGCGGCCCTTCTGGTCGTTGCGCCAAATCCTCTGGTAAGAAAATAACGTTCGTACGGATTATTTCTGATTTTCAGTCGGAAATTCATGATCGATTGACATAAACACGTATTATTTAATTGGATATTTCCACTTTATACAGGGTGAGGCACTAACTGTTGCCACGTAGAATAACTCCGAAAGTACGATAGTAGTAGAACATTTTTTAAAAAAACACAAGTTGCATGGGACAACGGTGGCTATCATATGGCGTTAGTGTTTTGTTGCTAGGTGGAGTCGGAAATTTCAAGGTCAACTTTGTTTTTTTAGATAGAATGGTATGTTTTGGTACTTATTTTCTGATATGGGCTATCGAGACGAATCCAATGATGTTAAAAAAAAAAATTTTTGATTATTTTTTCATTTAAAACATTTTTTTTTTACTTATTTATTTTTTTGAGGCAAAGAAGTGAGATGAACTTTATTTACAGAAGGTGTTCAAAGTGATTGCCATTGGAATCAATGCGGTACTGCAATCTCCTTATCACGGATTGTGTAGAATTTCTTATCACTTCGGCACTTATCGAATCACATGCTCTAACAATTCTCTCTCGCATATAATCAGGCGTAGTTGGACGTTCTTTATAAACAAGATCTTTCAAATATCCCCACAAGAAAAAATTTGAAATGTACGGCGTGTAGGGTGAGAACGTTCAGGATATCTTTCAGCGTATGAGTCTCTGGCTCTCACTGAATTCTTCTGACATTCTCCGTAAATTAGAAGCATATCGGTTTGTTCTTCAAAAGAATACGACATCATTTACATTCGCTTGATGCGATGATACTGGTCTTACCATTCTTACTATCGTTGTCTCGTACAAGACACAATACAATGTAATACATTGTACGATACAATGTAATGTAAATGTGCGTTAATAGTAAGTATTTACTAAATACGGCGTTTTCATCAAACCTACAATGTACCGTGTAAATACACGGTCAAATTTTGCACGATATGCGAGAGAGAAAAAAAATTTTTAAACAAAATAAAATAAAAAAAAATTAAAAAAAACATCATTGGATTCGTCTCGATAACCGCTACCAGAAAATAAGTACCAAAACATAGCATTCTATCTAAAAAAACAATGTTGGCCTTGAAGTCTCCGATGCTACCAGAAAATAAGTACCAAAACATAGCATTCTATCTAAAAAAACAATGTTGACCTTGAAATCTCCGATGCGACTCGGCCTAGTAACAAAAAACTAACGCCATATGATAGCCCCCGTTGTCCCATGGAACTTTTGCTTCAAAAAATTTTCTACTACTATCGTACTTTCGGAGTTATTCTACGCGGCAACGGTTAGTGCCTCACCCTGTATAGTACGCGGCCGAAATATAGATCGTTCGAAAAGCCACGTTTCAATGTGCAAATCGGCTTTTTGTTTTTTTTAAAGAAATATACGAGATTTCGATTTCGGGTGTTGCCGATAGATTCCATCATTGTTTTTTTTTCGTTATTCAAACCTTTTTTTTAAATCTCGAATTTATTGAATATGCTATTTTCCAAAAGGTGTATGTCCCACGCGGTTGTTAAAAAATGAACGGTCCTTTAGTTTTAAGCGAAAATAATTTTTGTATCTTTGAATGAAAAAAAAAATACCTACGTTACCGGCTCAGGTACATAGTGGCAGATTGAAATCGCGCCAGTTGATCGATCGTACATCAGAAATATGCGAGCCCTGCCACGAGGAAAATCGTTACGACGACGACGATGTTCGAAACTATCGCGACAGACTGCGCTACGATCCTTACGACTTCATCGACGAATCGAGCTACCATGGCCTACGCGAGTCGGCACTGAAAAAACTATTGGCGAGGATTACGATAAATGAACGTTTGAAATCGAAAATCCGGGCTCGCGAATCGGGCAGAGCGACGGGTCGCAATCGCGATTACAACGTAAACGCGAATGTCTTCGGCAATCGAATTCATCAGAGATCTGTGCCGAAGGGAGAAGGCGATTTGTATGTCGGTGAAGCTGACGGCTCGATCGAGCTGGCGCCGAGAATATTTGACAACGATCGTTCCAAGCGCAACGAAAATAGCAACGTCAATGTTAACAACAACGTGAACAATAACACTATCCGGAAAAAGGTTTTGCCGCAAGGAAATAACCAGGCTGATTCGTCCGATTCCGGTGTATCTGAAAAAAAATCTCCGCCAGCTATTTCGGACACTGGACTTCCCGATCGGGTGGAAGACGCATCCTCGATTAAAGAGGAAAAAACTCTTCCGACCGGTGGAGCCACTGGGAACGATGCGCAAGCTCCGACTTCCGACTTGAACCCTCAAAAAAAGCCGAAAAAGTCGTCGAAGAAGAAACGAGTCGGCGGCAAAGATCAGGACAAGAGGAAAAGAAAGAGAAAGCAGAAGCAACGTCGTCGCCGACCAAAGATTCTCGAGGGAGAAAGAGATATCGGAAATAATATCGAAACCACAACGAGGGTCTCTGTCGTGGGTGAAGCTGAGGCGAAAAATAAACCGGAACCGACTTCCCAAAATGATTCCGCGAATATCGGCACGACAAATACTTCGGAATCTCCCGATAAAACGATCGACACCAATATTAATGCCAATACGAACAACGTAGATGGGAAGGAAGCTTCGTCTCGTGACGAGAATCTTCGTGATCCAAAGGCGAAGGGCTTTCCCGAAGAATTCGTGTCCAAACCTAACGGCCACGAGAACGACGCGAAGACCGTTCCTGAATCGCATCGCGCGGAAGTAGATCGGCCCGACGGTTTGACCGTGAATGTAAGTATAATTCATCGGTATTAGATTAAAGATCGAAAGGATGACGATCAGGCGATCGGAGAGAAGATATCGTCGCTGCGACCCTCGAGGAGTGTCGGAGAGGCTGAGTATCGAGAGCGAGATATCACACGAGGTCTGTTCAAAAAGTATCGCGAATTTTGAATTTCCGCGGGCTACGTACATTCGATTTTCGATATTTTTCTGGCGTTAAGTTGGTACTCGTGTCCCTCACTTATGCTGAAAAAATCGGCCGTTTTGAATGTTTAGTTAAGGCAGTCGTCTGGTCTAGAGCGAGATTTTTGACGTCATTTCTAATGTGCAATAACGTTTAAACCGTTGAAGTTGTCTTGAAGAAAATTTACACGTACATTTATTGATCCTTAGAGAATACTTGCACGTTAAAAAAAAAATTATTTTATATATTTTCATGTAGTTTTTTGCCTTGTTGCAACATGGTGCGCCGAAATCGGCGCCCACTCCGGACGATGTTGTATGCATCTGAAAAAAAAAAATTTATATATTCTCAATCTGTATGAGTATTCTGAGGACTGGTACCAGAATTGGTACTTAAAAAAAATTTTTGACAAAATGACGGCCTGTTGAACTTTCATTTATGATATTTCATACATTTTCGGGTATTCGATGAGTTATAAAATGTCGGCAAAATTGTTGTTCGAGGCTGTCATTTTGCCAAAAAATTTTTTTAAGTACCAATTCTGCTACCAGTCCTCGGAATATTCATACAGATGGAGAATATATGTATTTTTTTTTCAGATGCATACAACATCGTCCAGAGTGGGCGCCGATTTCGGCGCACCATGTTGCAACAAGGCAAAAAACTACTTGAAAATATTTAAAATAATTTTTTTTTTTATGTACAAGTAATCTCAAAGGATGAATAAAGGCACGTGTAAATTTTCATCAAGACAACTTCAACGGTTTAAACGTTATTGCACATTAGAAATGACGTCAAAAATCTCGCTCTAGACCAGACGACTGCTTTCATTTTGTTTTTCACACAAAATTTGATACAGATTCTTTGATCGATTTTTTGGAATGAACAAAATTCGAAGACAAGCCAAAACACGTCTAACCAAAACAGCTGGCGACAATTAACTAAACATTGAAAATGGCCGATTTTTTCAGCATAAGTGAGGGACACGAGTACCAACCTAACGCCACAAAAAAAATCGAAAATCGAATATACGTAGCTCGCGGAAATTCAAAATTCTCGATACTTTTTGAACAGACCTCGTAGTCGATGTAACAATCGTCTTGTACTTTTTCAGCGTAACAAGAATTCCAACGTCGTAAACGATCGGGTGGGCTCGGAACTCGGGCAGCCTAAACGTGCAAACGGCACGATTCCACGCGGGGGACCAAAATTGATCAGCGAAGGGAAAAACAGTAACGTCAATAGCAACGCGAATGCGAACGACATAAGCGTCGGAAAAAATTCGGCCGAAGCGAAAATCGTAGTCGAGAATAGTCGAAGATCGGCGAATCGTCAAATACCACGGCGCTTACATGGGAATGGCAATAAAAATGTAAATGTTAATTCGAACGTAAATACGATTCGAGAGTCGGGCGAAGAGACGGATCAGGAAAACGGTGATGAAGGAGCAACGCCGAAGAGAAGATCGGCGGATCGTTCGAGTTCCGGGGACAAGAATTCAAATCGTAACGTCAACGCGAATTTCAATGTGAATCGAAATGTCGTGGGTCGAACGAAACCTCTGGACAGTCGTCGTTTTCGTCCAGCACTGAGACGTGGTCGTCTCAGTGCTCTTTGGAGGCGACGCCCCAGAATACGCCCCCACCGCGTGGTCAAAGGGGCGAGTGACGTTGTGGAGCACATCCCCATAGATGATTCGGCGGAGGGGAGCGACGAGCCGGTCGAAGAGATCGCTCATCCGGGCGAAGAGATCGCTGATCCGGGCGAAGAGATCGCTCATCCGGACGAAGAAAGCGCTGATCCGGGCGAAGAGACTGCCGATCACAAAGACGACGACGAAACAGCAACGCCGATGAGAAGAAGACTGAATCGTCCGAGTCTCGGGGATAAAAATTCAAATCGTAACGTCAACGTGAATTCCAATGTGAATCGAAACGTCGCGGGTGAAACGAAACCGCTGGACAGTCGTCGGTCTCGTGGTCATCGCCACGGTCATCGGAGACGACGCCCTAAATTAATCCACCACATAGTCGAAGGGGCGGGTGACGTTGCGTCGTCCATCGAGGCGCACCAAGATGATCAGGCCGAAGAGACGGCTGATCACGAAGACGATGATGAAACGTCGGCGAGAAGAAGACTGAATCGTCCGAGTCTCGGGGAAACCAATTCAAATCGTAACGTCAACACGAACGTCAATGTTAATAAAAACGTCGTGGATCAAACCGAACCTCTGGACAGTCGTCGCGCTCGCGTTCGTACCCGCGGTCGTCACCGAGGTCATACCCGCGGTCATACCCGGCGTCCCACCCCCGGATCTAATCCCGCTCCAACCCCCGGGCATAATTTCAAGGTGAACCCGGAAACGGTTCACCACATAGTCGAAGGTGTAAAGGATATTCATGAAATCTACGTCGCGGGACAACACGCTAATCACGGCGAGGATCCGGACGAAAAACCGAGCGAGAGTCCGGCCGAAAGTTCGGGCGAAGATGCGGCCGAAAATCCGAGCGAAGAGACCGATCAGGAACACGACGACGAAGCAGCGACGATGAGAAGAACACTGGATCCCTCGAGACTCGGGAATAAGAATTCAAATCGTAACGTCAACACGAATTCCAATGTTAATCGAAATGTCGTTGATCGAATCGAACCTCTGGACAGTCGTCGTTTTCGCGATCGTTTCCACGGCTTTCGGAGGCCGCACCATAAAGTACACCATCGCAGATTCGAAGGGGCGGGTGAAGTTGCGTCACACGTCGAGGCGCTTTTCTTCAGGACGACCCCTGAACCAGCGTACTAGACGGGCGAGGAATCAGGCGCATATTCGTGGAACGTATCGAGTGACAACGCGGTGATTCGGGCGATCGATGTACGAACATTTTTGCCGAAAGAAACACTTGTAGATTTCTCACTCGTGCGTCAATGATTATCGTACGACAATAATAAGGAGAATATTATTAGCTCCGTTACGTTGGTCGGAAGAAACTACTTTGCATTATTTCCTCTCCGATCATCTCCCATCCCTCGCACATTGGTTTCGACCTTGTTACAGATCGGAAGGATCTACCGTACATTCAACCAAATCGTCACGATACTTTATTGTGAAAAAGACTAATGATAACAACGTCGACCGAGACCTTGCTTCTCCCCGACCGAGATAAGCCGTATGATGTTTGAAAACTATTATAGATTACGACGTTACAGAGTAAGCCGGGACATTGACTTTGGATAATCGAATGATATTAAAATACACTGTAATCGTCCCATCATGAGGCCCGCGCGCAAGAAAATTCAATCGCGAGACAGTCCGTTATCTCGCAATAGCGATTATTATTTTTATGTTCCGCCCGTACACGAAGAACCGTAACCGTTTTCCGCTCGAACTTTATCAATTTAATGACGGTTCTTGGCGTATCGCTTAAACTTAGAAAGTATTCGATTCCTTTTTCATCAGCGAGAGTCATTCGCATTTTTTAATCGCTTCGTTTATTTACGACGGACCCGTTGCAACAGCGTTTCATACGTCGTTGCCGTTCTATTAATATCTATTTCCCGAATGTCTAAACTCTAAACTGGCCGTTATCCGCAATGAGAAAAACAAACATTTCACCTTGTCCCGTGTATCGTCCGACGATGCCGAATTTTTCGGTGTCCAAGTTACTCCACGTACCTCTCAGATTTGCGCGATTTCATCAAGCAGCTTCTTACCCAAATGTCGCGTTCGATGCTTGCCCATGTTGTTATTGATATTGATGTTGGTGTTGGTGTTGGTGTTGGTGTTTTTATTGTCGTTGAGAATCGGCCGTTGTTCGATAGACGGAACGGTAGTTGCCGCGATCGGCGACGAATAGAAGGGATTCCAAGGAGGCAATCCAACGGGATATTCCGGCGGACCACGACCGATTTCGGCAGTTCCCGTTGCTACAGCCGCGCTGGTTCCATCGTTCGCCGTTGGTCTCGGATCGTATCCGAAATTTGTACCGATTGCCGAAACCCCGGGCATTCTCGTCCAGTAATCCCATCCACTACCGTATCCGAATACCGGTCCTGATCCATAGCCGTGCCGAAATTCCGGGCTCGCTCCGCCGTAGTAACCGTATATAGGCGCAATTGCACCGCCATAACCGAAACGTTGGCCGTATCCACCTACGGTTATCACCGGATTATATATAATTGGTAAAGTTTTTGGGAGAGGGTTCGCCCGACAACGGAAATTGTCGGGCGGACACTTTCTCAAAAACTTTACTGATAGTTACTGATGGTTACTTAATAGTTAATAGAGTGACGGGAATTTATTAATTTTGTGAAAATCAATATGACGTAGAAAAGTTGGTTTCCATACCCAGAGCCGTAGCACCTTCGCCGCGCATTCCAGTGGCTATCGTACCGTCCATAACCCCTCCGAAATATTGTCCCGGGCACCTCGCGATAAGCTACATAGCGAAGCACATATAAACTGTTTTTTTTTTAAACTACGATTCATTATTCAATTGAGCGTAGCAAATTATTGGTCATGAGATTTTATCATGGACATAATCGAGCTTAATACGACGCTGCTTACGAAAACTAGCATGTTTCAGATTTCTTACGAAAACAAGCACGCTTGATATCCGCGCGAAAACTAGCATGTTTCGGCTTTTGCCACGAAAACTAGCCCATTTCGATATTCAGCATGTTTCGGCTTTTACCACGAAAACTAGCAGGTTTCGACTTTCACCGCGAAAATTAGCACGTTTCAGTATCACTGAAGGTGTTTCTCATTTTTTTACTCCACGTTTTTTGAACATCCTGTTTCACTCCAAATTGACGAAATATTTATGCTTGTCATTTTATACCGTTTTATTTTTTGTTTGAATTTATTTCATACATATTTTACCGTTTGAATTTTGGTCTGCTAGGCTCATCATAAGATGGCAAACGGCAAATGCCTCGTCATTTTGGAGTAAAAAAACTATGGTCAAAAAAATTAGAGAAAAGAAAATCGAAAACAATTGCAGTGTATGCAAAGTTAACAATGTCAGTTTTTTTCCCTCTTGCTACTTCGTCCAAGACCTGACATTTCTCGAGATATCTCAATCGATTGTTTTGAAGATTTTTACTGTACTTTACACTTTAGTCGTTCATCACTCCAAGATTGTGTTTTTTTTTATGAAATAAAAACACAATGAACGATTCTTCAGACTGTAAGTAGAATATACTTTTCATAAACAATAATTTTGTTCAATTCCATCGCTGACTTCGAAACTTGAAGTCATGAAAAATATCACTGATGAACAATTTTAGTTTTTGAGTGGTGGAATATTGCGTATCATATTTGCGAATCGTATTTTCAATAATGTTATTATTTTTTAAAATAGAAAACGAATATAAATGTTTAAGGGTGTACGGGTGATGCACCCTTAATGTTTTTCATTTATTCCTTATAGTGCTCCCGAAAAAAATTATTAAAACATTTGTGAAAGTTCCGAATCTTATTCGATCTAGTTTGGCAAATATACTACTTTTTCCAGTGCAAATCGAAATACGCTAGTTTTCGCGGCGGAAGCCGAAACATGCCACTTTTCGCGGCAGAAGCCGAATCACGCTAGTTTTCGCGATAAAAGCCGAAACATGCTAGTTTTCGCGTCGAATATCGAAACGTGTTGATTTTCGTGGTGGAATTCGAAACGTGTTAGTTTTCGTAAGAAATTTGAGTCGTGCTACTTTTCGTAAGCAGCGTCGAATAGCTCGATCTCATTGAACAATTTTCTTCGTTTGCTTCTTCCGATACGAAAATATTCATATATATATATTGTATTCGACGCTTGTGGGCTTTACCTGACTCAGCAAAGACAAGAATGGCACAAAAATAGCAACGGGTCGCTGCATCTCGAATACTCGATACTGGAATTCACCGCGTCGAACCACACGAACGGAGAAAAAAAAATTAGCGATGCTCGTCGCGAGATCGTGGCTTATATACGTTCTCTTTTTTTCTTCATCGTCCCCTCTTCTCGTTTGTCGCCTATCGTTTGTCGTTCAAAGATCTCCGTATCGTCGAAAATTGATTCACGTTGAGAGTCCGTGGCAAAAGTTGATCGGCATCGTTAGTTTCTCAATCCCTCGAGACTCCCAAACACAGCTGCCGACCGGCATCCAAAAGTTTGTCGACCACGTGATGGGAAATCTCGAACAGAGGGAAGGAAAGAGAGAGAGAGAAGCGCAACGACGAAACGAACCCCGCAATCTGTCTTCCACCAACAGGTTTAATGAGCTCTCTACACTCGGTTCGTTAGTCACGCTCGATAGTGGTACCGTGTACACGAGCACCGTTAACGGTACCAACGGCGGTTCGCAAAGGTGGCGTACCACACTTATTTTAATGAGAAACTAATAATTCAACGGCGAAGCGAATTGGAAAGCTAATTGGATAAATTTTCCACCGCGGGTGTTCGCGAACTTTGTTCGCACAATACAATGTTTTCAAGTTTCTCCGTACCATTTGTTTCTTCGAGCTTTATCCCCGGTCTATTCCTTCTTTCCCTCTGTCGTCTCGCATCAATTCTCTATATATTTGATCGGTATATCATAGAAACAATGAGTTTGACGAATCTTTCAAATTTCTTTCGTTCAACTCTAAATACATTATCTAATAAACCCTGGTTGAAGCAAAATTGCGTTATCGGATGTTTTTGTGGGGTAGAAAATAAAAGTTTGTCGAATTTTATTTGTCTTACCACTTGTTTGTCCCGTCGGGTTTTTTCGAGCCTACATCGGTGATCGGGAATTCAAAAATCCTTCGACCCTCGTTACGCCATTTTCATTTTGGCTGTGTTTACTCCACGACCTTAAATTTGTAATCTTACTCTTCCCTTAATTTTCGAAAGCACAATGAAAACTCTCAAATCTGGAACATTCGACACGTTCGATACGATTGTTCACTTTAATGGAAAAAAATCTCGAGCGGATATTTCGTTAATATAATTGCGATTGAAGAAACTTTCGGTGCCGTGTTTTTCCTTCAGTCCACTGTCTCTCCGGCTAGTAGCGCGGGTGAACGACGAAACGGTAAAGTAGC
Source organism: Oxytorus armatus (assembly GCA_958009045.1). Lineage (NCBI taxonomy): Eukaryota > Metazoa > Arthropoda > Insecta > Hymenoptera > Ichneumonidae > Oxytorus > Oxytorus armatus. Next base: position 38,773,929 of record OY253745.1, on the reverse strand, counting down.
GAGATGTGACGACGATGTCGAGCTTCAAAGACGGACCCAAGCTTCACCTCAGGTTCGTCGGGTTATCCGGTCACCGGCGCTAAGTGCTCGCGGTAGCCTCTCAAAGCCACGCGTAAACTTGCTTCGGCTCCCGTACTCTTCGTCGCGTATTACGAACTTGGTCCGGCTTACACTCCTCGGAAACTTGCACTCAACAAGATATATCCCATTACGCGTTGGTTGATCTTTCAACACGAAGTAACTCGCAACTCCGTGGAGTTGGCTACTCTCCGATGTGAATTATTTTAGTGGATATACAGTGGGTCAAAAAGTATTCATATACCTTGTTTCTTTGCGATAACTTTATAGACACAAGCGATACGCAAAGAAAGCCAATTTTATTTAATAGTACATCAGGTGCGGAGATAAACTGCAAATGATGAATTTTTTCCCAGGAATAATAGAAGAATTATGCCAAAAAAACGAAAATTTTCGGGCAAAAAAAGTATTCATACACTTACGATTATAGCGAAAATCTACATCATCATAGTTGTTAATTATAACTAATATTTGGTGCGCATCCCTTTTGCTTCAATTATCGCCTCGAGTCTCTTAGGCATGAATTCTACTAGCTTTTACGTTGTTTCTTTTGCTATTTTCGTCCATTCTTCTGAAAGCACTCTTTGGAGATCGGACTTGTTTGTTATTTTTCTTTTTCTAATTTCTACATCCACCAAGTGCCATACATTTTCAATAGGATTGATGTCCGGAGATTGTGGTGGTGCGATCAATTGTTTGCGGACATTATAGAGTGACCATTCCTTCGTTTTCATGGCGGTATGTTTCGGGTCGTTATCTTGTTGGAAGTAGAAATTTCCATCCAGGCCCATTTTATCTACACTCGGTGTTGGATCGGTTGTCATTTCGTTAAATAGTACATAATTTATTATAAGGTTTTTAAATTATGAGAATTGCATTGGGCGAGAGTCAATAATCTATTGAATCTTTGATCTTATTGAATTTTTGTATACTATAGATGTTGTTTCATGGTGAACGAAATCGTGTTTGAATTACGCGCGCTTTACGACAACCAATCAGATTGACGATAAGCGGGCTTCATAATTCGATATATTTATCTCGCACTTCTTCATTATATAAGGTTTTTTAATTTTGAGAATTGCATTGGACGAGAGTCAATGATCTATTGAATTTTTAATCTTATTAAATCTTTGTATACCATAGATGTTGTTTCATAGTGAACTAAATCGAGTTTGAATTACGCGCGCTTTACGACAACCAATCAGATTGACGATAAACTGGCTTCAAAATTCGATATATTTATCTCGCAATTCGAGCGTTTCGAGAATCGAGTGCCATGTCTTTTTTAAGAAAGGAATATTGCACAGTTGCGAAACTTGGATTTAGTTCTTTACTAATCTTTCGATAACTTTCACCGCGTTTCCGAAGAAAAATCACTCTATCTCGCATGGATATTGATATTTCGTTCTTCTTTACCATCGTGTCTGTTCAGAGCTTGAAGAACTACTACCGCATGGAATAGGTCAAAACCATTGTGTGAACGAAGACTCGTTTACGTTGTACGCAGAGGTCAGACCGTCCGTAAGTGAATATCGAGGTTTAGCAGCTCAATCGTAAGTGTACGAATCCTTTTTGGCCCGAAAAATTTTCGTTTTTTTTGCATAATTCTTCAATTATTCCAGGGAAAAAATTCTCCATTTGCAGTTTATCTCTGTACCTGATGTACTGTTAAATAAAATTGGCTTTCTTTGCGTATCGCTTATGTCTATAAAGTTATCGCAAAAAAACAAGGTGTATGAATACTTTTTTGACCCACTGTAAATCGGCTGACGCGGACGGGGGGCTGGCTCGTGAAATAACAAGTATGGTTGTCGAGCGTTACGGTTACGCGAATCGTCGGAATAAACAATTTGAAAAAAAATCTGCAAAAATAACATTTGTCTTCGTCATAAAATGATATAGACATCGGACGAATTTCGTGATTTCACCGTGATATTAAAGTTTAATACGAATCCTTTCCGAACGTGTTCACCGAGCGTTGATAATTATTTTCGGAAAAATGTCTGTGTCATCGCAAAATAATATTGATAATTACATTGAGTTTGCCCATTTGCGGATGTACCGCCGTCTTAACTTTAATCCTCTGGGAATACAAATACATTTATTTAACGATTTTCTTTTGTACACGACCGGTAGTTAGTTCGCCTCGGTGCCGTAGCTATATTGGAGAAACTTTTTAAGGGGTCAGACCGTCTTTTACGCTTCTCGCCCTGTAACCAACACACCTCGAAGGACAGTCTTTCTAACGACTTTGCCCTGTACCGGGAGTCTCGTTCGTACTTTTACCGTCCTACCGCTCTCATTGCTGGATTGGAAAAGTTATTTTCCCTCTGAGGATAAGGAGGAGAAGGAGCGGGGTAAGATCGAGAGAGAGAGAGAGAGAGAGAGAGAGATGGGTAACTCGTTGGGAAACTCCATTGGCGAGGGATCGCGAGGAGCTAGCTCATATCCGGGCAAGGGTTGAACTTTCCTATCGAGCTTCCGGTGTGCGGGAAAGAATTTCGTTTCGATGCCTGTAACCGCTTGAAATCGCTGCCACCGCACTCGACGTCGACGCAGTGCACGATAAGTTGAACCGCGATTGCTCGCGTGTCCGCTGATGTAAACTTCTTCCTTCTCTTTATTCTTGTCGGCGAAAAAACTTTACGTCAATTATTGTCGGATTCGTTAACAAATCCGAAACTATCGATTATCGGTCGCGCGTTTGACTCGCTTCGTTGGAAACTTTCGCGTTATTTAATTTGTGACGCGTGTGTGTTCCCGGCAAGTTGCAATTGTTGGATCGTTATTTCCTGGGAAGTGAAATTGATCACTGACCGGCCAAGCTCGGGCGTAACGTAACGTCGAATGACACGACTACACGAATGAATTAAAGTCAGCGCAAAGGGGTTGTACCATTCGTTCGTGATTCTTCGGACAGAATATTCGCAAAATTGCAAAATAGAGAGAGAGAGAGCAAGAGGGAAATGGAACGAGCATAGAGTGAAAATCCGATGCGGGCTATGATGTATATGGCCTATAGACCGAGTTTCAGAAATGATTTGGGGTTTGCGGGCGCCGCAGTTGCATACTTCACGAGAGTTCTCTCCGGTACGCGTGACTCATCCTTAACGGAGCCATTCCGCCGCATCGGCATTCGTCGGTAATCGAATTACGAGCTCGAATGAACGTTTCCTATATCTCCGAACGGGAAGATCCGGGATATTATATATATATGTAGAATTTCGAGAGTAACGCGAATCGGAATCGGACCGCGAATTCGAAGGGCGATAACTATAGCCAATTGTTTCCTCCGATTCAACTCTCAGACTTTGTACGGCCACCATGTTGAGTCGAGAATTGCCATTCGGGCATTCGATTATCGATAAACAGCATTGTGAAATTTATAATTAAGGGAGGAAATAGGGTTAGGACAGCGTTTTCTCAATGATTTTCATGAATTTTTTTATAGTATAAAAAATTAATATAATTTATTGAAACTTTCAGAATATTTTATACATATATTTAAGTATATACTATAAAATTTTTGAAGAATTTCCTCGAAAAACACCGAAAATATTAGCGACCCCATATTGCAGGTCACAATCGGACTCAGCATTTTGCGTACATTCTGGAAGCCGCAATTTTCATCTGAAATCAAACGAGGTTGGAATTTACTTTTATTATATGTCTCTCTTCTATATGAACCTAAATGCTATCGAAAAAATTGAAAATTGAATTTTTTACAGGGGTCAAAACAAAAAAGCATGATTTTTTGCCATTTTTTACAACTTTTTTTGCAAAAAAAAAAATTATTTTAAATAATGATCATATTCCGATTTTAGGTTCACATAGAGCGCAATACTATGAAGAAAATAACTGCCAATTTTCAAAAACGATTGTTTGAAAACTTTTCAAACTAGCGTGTACGCAAGTTAAAAAAAAAGTCGTTTTCAGAAAAACGCGTTTGAAAAAATAGTACCAAGAAAAACAAAGTAAAGGCAGTCATTAATTTTCTTCGGTGTTTTTCAAGGAAATTCTTCAAAAATTTTATAGTATACGCTCAAATATATGTATAAAATATTCTCAAAGTTTTAATAAATTATATTCATTTTTTATACTATAAAAAAATTCATGAAAATCATTGAGAAAACGCTGTCCTAACCCTATTTCCCCCCTTAATGGCTTATAACAATAGAACGAGTCGGAATTTTCATTTAAAATTTTCGGGACAAATTTTTCATAAGTTTTACTAATAATTTATGAAATAAAAAAAAAATCGATTTTTTGAACCGTCTAACCCTATTTCCCCCCTTAACGTGGCGCTAGGCAATTACAGTCGTGTATCGGAGTCCCATTGAAGATTTGAAGTTCGCTTTTATCGAATTATTACAAATTTCACTGATATTTTAGTTATTTGAAAAGTAAAAAGGCAATGTCGTCGTGCGATTCCCGAACGAGTAAAAAAGAGGCACGATGAGACCCCGCATTTCGTTCGGTCCTACTTTGCGGAACAAATATTTGCGTGGCTTTAAAAACGATTCCATATCTCTTTTGGGTCTCCATCGATAAAGAATAATGATTCCAGTTTGATGATACCTTGTTCGGAAAGTCACCGGACACTAAGTTATAGGGTATGCTCTATAAAGATTCCCTCCGAGATCTTATCGCGGTGAGTGGAACATTTATCGTAATTCCCTATCTCTTCATCGTGGATACTCGAACGGCGTTGCAGCTCCCTTCCGTTCTTTTCCGTTGCTTTTCGAGCTGCTCGTTCAGGAGGATCGAACGCGTCATATGTTACTACGAAATGTGCGTACAATAAACCACTACATCTTGCTCTTTTCCCCGTTATCACGCTCCGTCTCTCCCGTGCTTCCTTTATTTTTATTTATCGTCGTACACTCTTCCTCGAGAAGGAGCTTGCGGATGATCGATCTCTCGGGTGTTTCGGGGCAAAAATATAGAACGAATTGCCAACGGTAGAAACGTGGTCTTTGCCTTTATTCTTCTTTTTCCTCCTTTGCAATGAATTTCGACCCGACACGACAATTTCCAATGGTACAATCATTTCTAACTAACGTCTTCGTATCAACGACGTCTGGTCATAATTTCAAAGTATAGATTTATTCATATTCGTGTTTCATAGATATTTTTCCAATTCGAGTTGAATAGAAAAAAAGAAGAATTAGCGGGAGGGCAGGAATTCGATGACTATATTACTTTGACAATATTCTTTATTTAATATTAATTTTATAATAGCGAATATTCGCGTAACGCGACGTATCGTCGAGTTGGTACGCGTTAGTCATACGGATTATCATTTCTCGAATCGTCACTCGTTGGCTCGTCGCGCGAAGAGAGAATTTGATCAGAACCAACGAACCGGTCCACCGCCAGCGTTGCTATTTACGTTGGTGTTCGAGTTGGCATTTGAATTCTCGTTGGTTCCAAATAACGCGGTGTTATATCCAGGATTGTATGGCGGTTGAATGGGCAGAGGATATCCGGGATATCCAAGGCCCGGCAATACGGCGTACTGCGGAGCCTGATAGCCAGGCGGTAGTTGGCCCTGAAAAAAAGAAAGCGATTATTAATCTTAATCCTTTCGAGCATGCGAGCTTTCGTACATCCCTTACAAGTGGCGCTAATGGTTTGCGGGTTTCGTTGGATTTTGCCGACGCTGATGTTCGGCATCGGGCGATTTTTTATGTGTAATATCTTTCCGCTCGGTTTCTGTGGCACTGAATTCGCGAAAAGGGACGGAAGTTTGTAACAGGAAGCCCGAGAAGCGCGCGTTATTTGATTTGACCAATGAGCGCGAAGAGAAAGGGAAATAGAGGAGAATGCATCAGCTGTGCGCTTAACATACAGTGTTGTGTATAAAGTGTCCTGTTATATAAACTAATTTATATACGCAAACTATATTAATAAATGTATTTACTATTGATAATGTGTCTGAAAAAAGTGCAGATCATGGATGAAAAATGCAAGTGAGTAATAATGAATAATTATTCGAATAAATATTTGAATATTTAGCTTTTGTAAATTTTGAGGTTGATTTCTGTCGCTGCTCAATTGATATTTTTAATTTTGATAAAAAAAACAAACAAATAGCTTTTTGAACATTTGAGGTTAATTTCTGTCGCTGCTCAATTGATATTTTTTATTTTTACAAAAATAAAAAAATTAATTAATTACACGGATAATTTCTTTGATATTAATAATTTCTTAAATATTTATAATTCTAATTTAATTTTAATGATTTCGTGAGTTCCAGAGATGGGTAAATCCAGAGCAGAATATATGCGAGATTACCGGCAGAAAAAACGTGAGGAAAAATGAAAAACTGGAAAGGTAGACCCAAAATAAAATGCGTATAATTCGACTCAGCGTAGCAGGGATTTTCGGGCACGTGCAGCGAACTTAAGGTAGTAGTCTGGTAGCTTAAGCCGATTTTCATTACCTTTTTGGAGGGCATTTTTTTGTAGGAATATAAAAATGAATCGTTTCGGATATGTAGGATGTTTTTATTTACATATTAAAGATACAAAAAAAAAAATTTTTTGGAAAAATTTAATAGTTTATTATTATTATTATTGATCGAAGTTGCCACCTCGAAAAAATAGCGCGTGGGTGGCCCCGGTGATTTTGGCTCTTGATGTTATCTGAAATCAAAAATTCTTGATAATTCTTAATCTATAGACATGTCATTCTGGTCGGAACTACTGAAGTTAAATTTCATGGATAAATAACAAAATGGCGGACTTTGGAAAAAAAGTCCTTTTATTTTGCCCGCCATTTTGTTATTTAACCATGAAATTTAAGTTCAGTAGTTCCGACCAGAATGACATGTCTATAGATTAAGAATTATCAAGAATTTTTGATTTCAGATAACATCAAGAGCCAAAATCACCGGGGCCACCCAAGCGCTTTTTTTTCGAGGTGCCAACTTCGATCAATAATAATAATAATAATAAACTATTAAATTTTTTCAAAAAAATTTGTTTTGTATCTTTAATATGTAAATAAAAACATCCTAAATATCCAAAACGATTCATTTTTATTTTCCTACAAAAAAACGCCTTCCAAAAAAGACATGAAAATCGGCTTAAGTTACAAGACTACTACCTTAATTCTCTCACAGATATCAACGGCCGACCCAACTACCGCTTTACCAAATGTGGTTGTCAGTCATGCAACTTCACGATTGCCATCGTTGCCATTTTCTCCTACTTCGTCTGCATCAACAGCGACTGCATGTAATACTTCGATGAAATGTCTCTGCTATCCCCCAAATTGAACAAAAATAACTGTCTCCAATAACAAATTGTATTACCCCTAGCGTTAATAAAATAAAATACAATTTTCATTAAAAAGAATTATTCTTCGTTACGAAAAATCATTTCAAATAACACCCGAATCATTTTTTTCGGTATATAATGTTAGTGTTGCTTATTACCAAGGTGAGATGTCAGATGTTACACATCATATGCGACTACTGTAAGGGTCGCTTATATTTTTTTTAACGGTTTCGGGCTAATTAATTCGGTTATTGTTTCGCGGGGAATTTCTTTTCGGTCGTTAATTTCTAATTTTTAATTAGAGTCAAAATATCCGAAAATCCAAATGGCCGTAAGAAAAAGTGTCTGCGAAGTTAAAATGTCAGGATCATTGCTTTCCGATTTCGTCATTTAGAATTGCGATGATTATTATTTTTCGTCACAACAACATCTCGATCCGCTCAATTGAGAGCTACAAATCAATGTCTTACGAAACTTTCGAAAATATTACATTTAAAAAATGTTTCGACAAATTCATTTCTTATATGATAACTGTATGTTACTTCGATTTGCTTACGTCAACAGCGGCGAATATAGCAACAAGTGCGAACATTATTGCGACGAACTTCATTGTTTTTTCTTGTTCTTTTCAAAATTTTACTGAAATAAAATCTCGGCGGGTTGTCGTTGATTTTGTACGAGTGACTGTCAATCGTTGCTGCCCGACGGTTGACTTTAAATACTCTAAATTCTGTCTCTCCCTCTTCTCGATGTTTAAACACAGCGAATTAAATTTATTCGTTCTACCACGGTGGCCACGGTGCGTCTATCAAACTTAGATTTCTCTCACACGTTTACGCGTGACGCACACAAACCCAGACGTTAAAGTGACTCCCCATAAATCTCCGTTGTTGGCTGGAGAGCATCACCAACTTGGTTTTGCCTACAGCCAGAGTTACAGAGTTTGCCGTGGAGTTATACGGGCCCGCCTCCGACTACCCTTTCGTTCGCCTCTCCCGCGACGTCGCCTCCAACGCGCTTTAATTGTTTAAGTTGTGTGCTCCGTTGCTTCCACTCTTAACACGCTATTAATCGTGACTGCCTGACGCAACCGCGCGCGCACGTGACCCTTTCAATTTTGGACTTTCGAATATAACAAAAAGAAGTAACCAAATAAATTTCATTACTTTTCTTTTCTTTTCGCCGCGCGTTGATTAAAGTTTAAAAAAGACACGGCATTTAGGAAATCAACGATCAATTTGACAAACATTGCGTTTTTTCAATTAAAAGTTCAATAAAGCTCAACGTTAAAACAGCGGTTTCTCTCAATTTTTTCACGCACATCCGTTATCCATTAATGTACTATCATCGCTTTATCTTTGTTGACAACCATCAATCCTATCGTCGTTAGTTCTCCAACCTGCTCGTCGGGTGATGATCGGCAAACTATAACGAAACTCCGTACTACAACTCGGATTCGAAGGGATTTGATGCCTACTTCGTGAGAAAAAAATGCTACCATTGCGGTATCGATCCGCAATGAATTCTAACTCGTTGATATAATAAAATTTATTTAATAATTCAATTGGCAATTATCGTGAAATGATGAATTATTGAATGAATAAATTTTTTTTTACTTTCCATGCTCGTTCATTAGAGAATTCTAACGAGCACGATAATATTTCGCTCGGATAATCATCGCTCGAATTACGGAACATTATTTATAACGATAATTCATCGGGTATTATAACGTCGTTCCCGCTTATTTTTATCAAGATTTTCCGTTCCATTTGCACACGGCAATTTGCCTTCATTACGTTAGTTTCATAATGTTAATGGACAGATAATTGGAAATTTGCTGGTTTTGTCGTCGCTTTGACGTTTCGTCTCGTTATCGTATTACCGTTTTTACTGTTTTGCAATTTTGCCGGCAATAGACCCCAGCTCAGTACTGGCTTAACGCACGGGTGAGCACCGAGATATATTACAGAAATTCTATAAATATCGTTTACGATCAATGGAGAAATGAGCGGTGGTCATCGGAAATTTTCCGCTTATTATAACTCACATCGAGTTTTTCTCGCAACAAAAAAACGAGAGTTTCCGATTTAGATTGAGTTTCATATAAAAGAAAATATCGCGCTTGTAAGGCATTGTCTTTTACACGAATAGACGTAGTGTGTCTCGAATAATTCAATTTTTTTTCTCGATATTACCATTTTTTTAAGGGAGGAAATATGGTTAGGACAGCGTTTTCTCAATGATTTTCATGAATTTTTTTATAGTACAAAAAATGAATATAATTTATTGAAACTTTGAGAATATTTTATACATATATTTAAGTATATACTATAAAATTTTTGAAGAATTTCCTTGAAAAACACCGAAAATATTAGCGACCCCATATTGCAGGTCACAATCAGACTCAGCATTTTGCGTACATTCTGGAAGCCGCAATTTTCATCCGAAATCAAACGAGGTTGGAATTCAATTTTACTATATGTCTCTCTTCTATATGAACCTAAATGCTATCAAAAAAATAGAAAACTGAATTTTATACAGGTGTCAAAACAAAAAAAGCATGATTTTTTGCCATTTTTTACAACTTTAGTTGCAAAAAAAAAAAATTTTTAAATAATGATAATATTCCGATTTTAGGTTCATATAGAGCGCAATACTATGATGAAAGTAACTGCCAATTTTTAAAACGATTGGTTGAAAACTTTGCAAGCTAGCGTGTACGCAAGTTCAAAAAAAGTCGTTTTCAGAAAAACGTGTTTGAAAAAATAGCAAGATGCTGAGTCTGATTGTGACCTGCAATATGGGGTCGCTAATATCTGCGGTGTTTTCCAAGGAAATTCTTCAAAAATTTTATAGTATATACTTAAATCTATGTATAAAATATTCTCAAAGTTTCAATAAATTATATTCATTTTTTATACTATAAAAAAATTCATGAAAATCATTGAGGAAACGCTGTCCTAACCCTATTTCCCCCTTAATGGCTTATAACAATAGAACGAGTCGGAATTTTCATTAAAAATTTTGGAAACATATTTTTCAATAGTTTTACTAACAATTTATGAAATAAAAAAAAATCGATTGTTTGAACCGTCTAACCCTATTTTCCCCCTTAACTGCTCCCTTTTCGATTTAGAAAAAGCAAAAAAAAATAATTGCAACTTTATTACGAACTCGAGTGAGGCGAGGTAGCGAAATATACGCGGAAAAAGAAAAAAAACATTGCCGAACTCATTGCTCGCGTGGTGGGATTAAATATTCGATTAAAACTTTTAAAGGGAATTAGCGGTCGTGGTATGAACGCTCGTGACCATTTAGTTTTACTGCTATTTAGTTTATCGTCGAATAAGTTTGTTTTTCACGGCACGATAAACTTCTGCATAAATGGCAACTTGTATATCACGATCGATGTAATTTACCTAGTTTAATAGCCGCTAGTTTAATAACTGCAGTTGTCGAGTCGTTAATTAACAGATTCTGATTTAACGTCCTTCTTACTCGTAAAAATAAAGTTGGTCGGTCGCTCTTACAGCTATTGTTTTATTTATTTATTTATTTACTTATCTCCTCTCTTTATGATTTTATCGGCTTTGACCCAGCAATGTCCGAGCTGAACGCCTCTTGAACGTTTAATTTCCAACTTGCCTCCCGACGCCGTACAAAATTTCGAACGACAGCGGCGCTTATAAGAGTGGTGTGACGGTCCGGACGACACAGTCTCTCCTCTGCAGACACGCGAAAATCAACCGAGAGAATGTCGTCGTCGTTAGCCCTATGCATTTTCATGGTCTGCGTTGCGGCAACAATTGCCCAGGTAATTTAATCGTTTATCGCTATACCGAGCTATTAAAGCAGTAGTATTAATCCGAGTTTGTCATTTATCTCTGATGTTGGTGCAATCTTATTTTATGTTTCCAAAAAGTCATTGATATTAAATGATAAACATTTGACATCTAACTTTCCGCAGTTAACATAAACTATTGAAATATAAAAGATTCAACATTTATTATTGGTTTTAAATATTTGAAAGTTATGGACGCGAAGCATTTTAATTACGTATCGCACGAACGAGTCACATTTTCTTAAAGGGAGATCGTAGTCACTTTTGGAATTTCTACCCTTGCCAAGCTTTTTCCATCAAATTTCCGCACATTCTTTTTATTTCATTCTCACTCGAAATCGTTTCGAATTTCAAAGCATATTTTCAATTATTCAGGAATGTGGGAAAAAAAAAGATATTTCATGCATTTCATGAAATAATTTGAATTCTTAACTACAACTCCCGGCAATTCTCACTTCGATGCTTGAGCCGATAAAATTCGTTTATATAAATTCTTCTAAAAAACGTTTTTCTTACCGTCTACCCTCGTCGCAGTATTACCCGGGGGGCGCAATAGCCGGAGGTTTGGGAATATCTAGTGCAACGGGTGGTCCGGGATACGGAGTGGCTTCCGCAATAGGCCATGGAACGGCGGGAGGACCGGGAGGATTTGGTTCCGCATTTGGTTCGGCAAACGCGTTCGCCGGTGGTTACGGACCCGGTTATCCCCCTTTTTATCCCGGTGGTCATCCATCCGTTTATCCAGGTACTTATCCAGTCGGTTACCCGGGTGGTTATCCGATCGGTTATCCGCCTTACTCCACGGGCATAGCCGCACCGCGCCGATTACCCGGTATAGTCGGTGGTCCCAGTTCCATTGGACTCCAAGCGAGCGAAAACGTCAACGAAAATGCCAATACCAATGTCAACATAAACGGTGGTTCATTCCGTAGAAGTATTCATTCACCCAGCAACGAGTAAGTACTTGTTCGAACGAATACGAAAATGAAATTACGTTTACGTACTAGTCTTCTTCTCTCGTAGTAATTCTCATAATTCACTCGTAGGAACAGCAACTCAAACACCAACGTCAATTCCAACTCCAACACGAACGTCGTGAGGTAAGTTTTATAGTTCATTAGCGTTGCAAGGGTAAACGTGATACGCGTGGTACATGTCATTACGGTTTTTCTCGTTACTGACTTACAGATAAACGATGTTCGATAACCAACGATACAACCGGCTTCTTTTTCCAATAACAACGACCGGCGTTTCTCCATCAACGTCATAACGGGATATATCCAAGACTTTGGTACACTCGCATATATATGTTACAGATAAGTCAGTACGATGCCGAACAGATTTTCGTACTAAATAAATATTGTCCTTTGAATTAACGCGTCTTCGTTATGAACTTTCTTTTCCTTAAATTTATCTCAATAAAAACGACCCTCGAAGGAAAAGAGGAACAATGTCCGCTTTGAAGAACGCGCATCCTTACGCGATCGTGCGTATTTTCCCCGCGTAAGAGAATAGTTTCGCAAAATTTCGGAGTGCACGTTGTTCGTAACGGCACTATATACTCGTAGACGCATTGTGATTCGATGTCGCCATCGACGGTCCGTCATATCTTCGTACTTCGGATCGCACGATTATGCCAGTAGATTAGGGCGATTTTTTTTTCGACTATTTTTTTTTTTCAGTTCCTACCCGAAATCTTGTTGGATATGTCGGAAAAGAAATTCCCTGAAAGTTACAGCCCTCAATATTAATTCTGAGTACTTTCCCAAAGCGTGAGAAGATTTTCCATCTAAAATACACGTAAATCGAATTTTTTTTCTTTTCAAATTTCTATAACTCAGCCGCATTTTATGCTATCATATGGTTCTTGGTTTCGATTCACTCGGAATAAAGCAATCTAAAATAGTGCCTTTTGCGGCGAAAGTGTAAATTGTACTGGTGAGTTGGCACGGGTCACTGAAGTTGATTTTTACCCAAAATTCTCGTTTTTTTGCTCTTATCTCCGAAACAATTAACTTTACGAAAAAAAAGTAAACGAAAAATTTGTTGGATATTTAATTTCTTATAAAAAAGGTTCTTTCTACCCAATTGCTTAGATTAATATTTCTTGAGATATTGAACTTTTTTTATTTTTTATTTTTTTTATTATTTAATATTTCATATTTTATAAATATTATACTACTCATAAGTTAAAGTTCAATATCTCAAGAAATATTAATCTAAGCAATTAGGTCAATAGGACCTTTTTTGTAGAAAATTAAATTTCCAACAAATTTTTCATTTATATTTTTTTCGTAAAGTTAATTGTTTCGGAGATAACAGCAAAAAAACGAGAATTTTGGGTAAAAATCAACTTCAGTGACCCGAACCAACTCACCGGTACAATTTACCCTTTCACCGCAGAAGGCACTTTTTTAGATTGTTTTATTCCGAGTAAACCGAAACCAAGAACAATGTGATAGCATAAAATGCGGCTGAGTTATAGAAATTTGAAAGAAAAAAAAATTCGATTTACGTGTATTTTAGATGGAAAATCTTCTCACGCTTTGGGAAAGTACTTAGAATTAATATTAAGGGCTGTAACTTTCAGGGAATTTCTTTTTCGACATATCCAACAATATTTCGGGTGGGGACTGAAAAAAAAAAATAATCGAAAAAAAAAATCGCCCTACAGTAGATATATTTGATTCTTCGAGACTCTATGGTTCGTGAGTATTTTTTTACAATGCCACTGAAAAACACCTACTTTTTCATTCCGCCTTCAACGTTGACAAAAACACATATTTTTTGAGTTCGTACGGAGCCAGCAACGGCTGTCGAAAATCTTTCTCCTTGACAACATTTTTTAATAAATATGACTTTCTTTTATTTAGATATTTATAGTAGCTAATGGATCGTGTACCTACGCCTTTCTTCTCTACGTTTTTCACTTTGTAGCTTCGGCAACGCACCGCAGTTGCAAATTCCAGAGTTCTCTTCACCCGTGCAACTAGTATGATGCGCAATTTCTTCGCCGCGGCGAAGAAATTGCGCGGGAAACATTCCGAGAAAATTCTTTCGTTTACCGTGAAACAATTTCGTTTCTTGCACGTAAACCTGTTCATAGAACGGATAGACGATAAGCAATGGATACGTACGAGGAATGTGAGCCGATCCCGAGGCAAATTCTCGTACTTGAATTCGTGCAGCTCTAGCCACATTTTTCAATTCTCCCATTATTTCTATCCCTGGTTAAATAAAATGTTACTCTCGGGTCACGGCCATTTGACAATGTACGACTTTTATCGGTCGTATATTTATTTAAAAAATATACGTTATTATCCAATTACTGTTACCACTCGCGGTCACGGATTTCGAATTACGCGTAAATGATTCGGTGGTGACAACAATTAGTACATGGGAATTGATGTTAATAGAGCGTACTGGGTATAGCAAAAAGCATGATCCTATCAACGCAAACATATGATTGGATTGCTGATTTCCTATTAACATTAAAATTCTGGCATTTGAATCGAATGTACCGAGCGAAGTCTATTGATGGTTGAACCGGTACTTGATGATAATAATAATAATAATAATTTATATATATTAATTGAAAACACTGGTACGATGGTATTTTCAGCCGCGTCCCATTTACCGATGGTTTCTCCCTTTCTCTCTCTCTCCGGGCGTCTCTCGCACATCGGTGAATCGACCGTTCCGTGCTTCTACCGAATAAATTGATCAAAGCACCGTCGGCGTACGCCGCGAAATAGAACGAACGGATCCGGATTGATTGGAAGCGAAATCGCAAGGCATCGAGATCGTTGGCTGAAGCCTACTCCCAGTTGCCGGTCAACACGATAGGATTCCGCAACGGCAAATGATTTTACGGTTCGTCGACAAACCCCTTCGCGATCCACCTCTCACAGCCCCTCGTCGTCGTTGCAACACGGAGCGCGTTTACTCGATGAGCGTATACTCGGGTTTCTGGTCGTTTGCGATATATATCCCGTAACCGAACGGACTTTCGTTATTACCCCGAGTAGGATCGAATACCGTTACACGGAAGGATACCGATATTGGTGGTCGGAGCTTTGTACGGCGTGTATCGCCGATGTGGTAACCGATAAAACTCTGTTATTACCTTCTTCTTCTCTCCATACTTTTTAAACACAATTTTTTCTTCGCATCTGTAATTTTCTTGGTGGAAACCTCTGAACAAGGTAGACCGCTAGCTCAGCACTCACAAACGTGTCAACGTGTCTACCGAACGTGTCTACACTCATTCCGGGTTACAAATCTCATTTTGGTACCAACGCCACGGGGGCATTCTGTGCTATCCGATCGTGGTGCATCGCGACTAATGCGATGTCGGCGATATCCGCCTCAGCACTCATCGCGTAGAGTACGTCCTTTGTACGTACTCCGGGAGAATAATCCCACAGTGTTCTACGCATCAATCCAACTCAAAGACGATCATTAAACTCAGTGCTTTTGTTCATCGTTCTACATATCGTTGTTACCTTTTTTTCCGTCAAATAAACCGTATCTTTATTGTTATTAAAACGAGTCTTCGTTCTTTATGCTCGTCGAACTTGTCATCCCCGAACCGGCAAACTCTGGGAAATCCATCTGACATTTTGGTTCCTCTACTTGTTTGCTAGCGGTCGATACTCGCGATTCTATCGTGTTCCAACTGGGAGACAGTAGGGCCACCGTAAAGTTATTTCGTTTTACAAATCAAAAGCTCTTGCAAACGATGTAACCGTAAAAAATTTGGATCACCTTGCCGAAAGGATTGATAAACGCAATTTTTCGTCAACAATATTTTACCATAAACTATTATTATTCCCGTTAAATTGAAAATTCTATAATCTTGGAACGTTAGTAAAATCGCCGCTAATGATATTTTTCATGTATTCCGCGGAATATCTTGGCGAACGTACGAAAGGACGAGTTTCGTCGTCATAGACGCTGGTCACGAATGAAAACGCAAGTGGATAAGGTCGTGCTGTTTTGGATCACGACGATCGCGCAACCCTCCCGCAAGCCAAGTCTTTTTTCACGAGCCGTTAAGGGTGGAAATACGGTTAGGACACCATTTTCTCAATGATTTTCATGAATTTTTTTATAGTATAAAAAATGAATATAATTTATTGAAACTTTGAGAATATTTTATACATATATTTAAGTATATACTATAAAATTTTTATACATATATTTAAGTATATACTATAAAATATTAGCGACACCATATTGCAGGTCACAATCAGACTCAGCATTTTGCGTACATTCTGGAAGCCGCAATTTTCATCCGAAATCAAACGAGGTTCGAATTTACTTTCATTATATGTCTCTCGTCTATATGAACCTAAATGCTATCAAAAAAATAGAAAATTAAATTTTTTACAGGGGTCAAAACAAAAAAGCATGATTTTTTACCGTTTTTTTTAGAAAGTAACTGCCAATTTTCAAAACGATTGGTTGAAAACTTTTCAAACTAGCGTGTACGCAAGTTAAAAAAAAGTCGTTTTCAGAAAAACGCGTTTGAAAAAATAGTACCAAGAATATGGTAATAAACAAGCAATATGGGGTCGCTAATATTTTATAGTACATACTTAAATATATGTATACAAATTTTATAGTATATACTTGAATATATGTATAAAATATTCTCAAAGTTTCAATAAATTATATTAATTTTTTATACTATAAAAAAATTCATGAAAATTATTGAGAAAACGCTGTCCTAACCCTACTTCTCCCCTTAATGGCTTATAACAATAGAACGAGTCGGAATTTTCATTTAAAATTTTGGGAACATATTTTTCAATAGTTTTACTAACAATTTATGAAATGAAAAAAAAATCGATTTTTTGAACCGTCTAACCCTATTTCCTCCCTTACCGGGCTCGCGCGTAACATTACCGGAAACTTGTCTCTCGATCCCTTCTGTAAATGAAAGTCGTTGGAACGAGGCATAAACAAAGAAGATAAATGGTAGGATTACAGCGTGCATGAAAATGCACGGATCATACATTTTGCATTAAAAGTCGTATAAACGTGTACGGATAGTTATTACTACATCCAAACGTGGTATCGCGGTCGAGTCCAAAGGATCCACGACGTCTAGCCCCGTAGGTGCGCTTACAACGGAGGTTTCCGGCCCGGAAATTTAATTCGGCCCCTGAGCGTACGCGCGAGCGAATGCAAACCTGTCGTCACCGGGGGTGGCTTTCGAGTGACTTACTCTCCCAGCCGTCGGCCCCACAATCCTTTCTGGCAATGGCCTCGTTAATTTGTACGACGGGAACGTGTACCGAGAGAACCGGCTGGTACGTGCCGACGAGTTTCATCCGTGCTCCCGCTACTCCCTAACTCGCCCCTTCTCTCGCGTCGCTCAACGAAATCCCAGAAGTTTATTTGATCGCAAAACTATTGCCTCGTTTGGTTGCCGAATCTCTGCGTGAGGATTAATCGTTCCACTCTGTAGTTATACAATTTGTGCGGCGCACAGCCAGGCCTTCTCCGGTCAATTATACTCTCCAGCTTGGACGTTGAGTGGATGTAATATGGGGGAGTACGGTAGACGCGAAAGCCCCATTTTCAATCTCCGCATTTGTATATTATTCAATTTGAAAATTGGGACTTGCAAAACTTTCGGATTACAATTTTCATTAAAAATTCTTATCGTTCGTTGTTTCGTCGGTCGATATTCGCTGTGCCATTCGGAATTCTCGTCGGATTCAAGGTTTTCTTTGTTGAAGTACGGGTCCTGAACGGCTCAACGTTGAAATAGAAGCCGGAAAAATTTCAAATTCACCCCCTCGTTACGCGTCCTCTATTTGGATCATCCGAACAACGATTGCACAAACAGATTTAACGGTTCGGTGAATCCGTATTTTATAAAATACGTTTTATCCTTGTCCATCGTGTCTCTGACGAGGTGCATTTAAACGCAATGGCTGATTGTACCTCGTTCGTATATAAACGTTAAGCGTATCCCGTGACATACGAGTACGGAAGAAACCGAAGCGAGGAAACTGCACCCGAGATGGAAACGGCTTTTATTCGTGCGCATAGTTCGTTCAGTTTTAGTGCTTTCGTTTTACTTTCTCTTAAACTCCGGAATTGGGGGGGAGGGATGACAGAAATGAAATTTACGATCCTGGAACTAAATTTCCATCTTTGGAAATACATCTGTGTCGTATCGTCGCTGGCATATATATAAAGATGCATATGTACGTCTATAGTCGTATATAAACCTCTACGTCACTGTGACGACAGAATTGAGGGAATATATTGATCGCTGTTAAACAAAAGGCCCTTTAACCCATGAGATTTAACGCCTAAAGTCACGTCGATCACGCCCTTCCGTTTGTTACCGGCCTGTATACACAAAAGATCATATACCTTCCCGCTTCGGTTCTTCTCGGTCCTCATTGTCCGATGAAATGCCAACCAAACATTCCCAGACAAAATGAATTCCGCTGATGAAATCCTCGTTGTTGTGGTCCCCGTGGCACAAACGTTCTCACTCACCTTCTCCACGTCTTTCCTTCATTTCCCGTATAGTATTGGCAATAAAATGATCGAAGCAAGAGGAACGAGAGAGAGAGAGGGACGATACGATGCCCGGTTACGAAACGGAGGCAATGTTTAGACGAATGTTCGAGTGAGCGGAATTATTCGGTGAACGAGTAAGAAAAAGATTCAGATCGATTTATCCTACTTTCCACCGCTTCGAATTACCAATTAATTTCGTATGTGCGCATACAAGACTGATTTTATAGCGTTCGCGTGCTCTTTCGTTCCAAATCCATATTCCTCTTGATGCCTGATGCCTTTTTTTTGCTTTTCGTTCCAATCGCCATTCAATCAGCGCCGATCCGTGCTCGCATTGGCCCGATGAGTTCTCACTTGCTGAATTGAGGCGAGGGCGTTCTTCCACACCAGGTGACAATGCAGCAGTGAATACGTTTAATATCTCTGAGGGTGAAAAGCTGCCAGAGCCAATATATATATATATATATTTTTATACCTCTGTATGTGTGTGTACATTAGTCCTTGTTCGGTGGACATATTGTGCCGAGTAACATTGGCGATACATCGCACATGGTGCACGAAAGTTCCCAGTCAAATGATTGTCAACGCGAAATGCACGTACACGGAGACCGTAATTATCAAACCATTGAACAATCATAATATTCAGGATCGCTAGGATTAATTAGCGACGGGATTTGAAAGCTCATTGGGCTTTTGTTGTAAAAGTAGAGCAAGAGACGGGTGCGCAGAATGACGATGAGGAGGAGGAAAAGGAGGAAGAGACAGAGAGAGAGGGAGAGACAGAGATATGTGAAAAAATGGGCAGGACCGCGGTTCTGCATAGTACACCTACCCAACTGTCACGACCAAACTGACACGAGCATACGAATATTTCGCAATATTTTCACGACAAAACTGTGCCCGAACAAAACTCTCACCATTAAAACTGTCATCGCACAAACTGTCACCACTCAACTCTCCCCGGTCTCTATTGGATACGTACAGAATCTTCACGAACAAAACTATCACCGTCTAAACTGTCACGGTCTGAGCCGTCACCATCTAAACTGTCACCGTCTGAATTGTCACCGTCTAAACAATCACCGTTCAAACTGTCACCGCTTAAATTGTCACCGCGGCAATTGTTACCGGCAAAACTGTCACGGGCAAAACTGTACACGGCACCAACCGTCAACGCTTAACGCGAGATTTACCCAACTCACACTCGTAGACGCTGTACTTGTAGGTAAGAGCGCTCTGGCTGCTTCACCAAACGCGGTGCAATAGCGCGCGATATTTCGTGCGTGTCCGCTAATACTTACGTCATTCGCCGCTGTCGTCTCAACCACAGCCTTCGCGCCGCGCGAATTTACTTGTGCTCAGCGATCGGTAATAGCGGACACGCACGAAATATGGCGCGCTATTGCGCCGCGTTTGGCGAAGGAGCCCGAGTGCACTTATCTACGAGTTCAGCTTACACCCGTGTGAGTTAGTTACCGCGTCTTGGCGCGGTGACAGTTTTGCCGGTGACAGTTTTGTGCGGTGACGGTTGGGACGGTGACGGTTGGTGCAGAATACAGTAGACGCCCTGACGGTGTTGACGGGGACTATTCTGCTGCGTTACAGGTGCGCAGAATACAGTTGAGACCGTGACAGTTTAAACGGTGATAGTTTTGTTCGTGAAGATTTCTGCACGTGTCGAACAGAGATTCAGGAGAGTTGAGTGGTGACAGTTTGTGCGGTTACAGTTTTAATGGTGAGAGTTTTGTTCGGGAACAGTTTTGTCGTGACAATATTGCGAAATATTCGTATGCTCCTGTCAGTTTGGTCGTGACAGTTGGGTAGGTGTACAGTTGGGATCTGTAGAACCGCGGTCCTGCCAAAAAATGTAATTTTTGACTTATTTTGTTGTCCATTTTCTATCGTCATAATTTAGATACTGGCTCCTCACAATGTTCTCTTGTTCATAATATTCTCTCGTCCATTAATAATCCATTCATCGTATATAATACATAGTGACTATGTAAACGTATCCTTTTTGTAATTATCCGACCGACGTGTGCTTCACGGTAAATAAATGAACGTTAAAATGCATAAGGAAGGTGAGTGGTTCTCGCAAACGAAGCGACACGTTCTTATATAAACGTCGGGTGGGTGACAATTCGAAATGTAGGGGACTTCTTCATCTCGCTCTTGTTTATATTTGATCTGCACTATCGATGGTTGACCGAACCGCATCTAAAGACCAATTTCAATGGGACGATTGGCTTCTCATCTTTTTTGTCTACTTTACTGGTTCCGGTAGACGGGGATAGTGCTTTTCCCCTGTTTTTTCCCCCGTCACTGATATTTTATCATATACGAGCCGGTTTGAATAAAAATGATACGACGAGTACCCATCGTGTCACGGGTACTGGACTTTTTTGTAATTACAACTCTCGCTTGAGCCCAGCACATACCGGAACGAGGGGTGGTACTTTGAATTTGAGGTTCTCCGGTGTGCGTGCGAGCGGCAGTCATGGTCGGGTTTTCGAGCGGATTTTCCGAGGCACAAGACCGTTAATTAAATAGATAGTACACCAGAATACGCGTCGCCGTGCACCAACCATCCCGCACCCACACGATTTTCGTGGCACACCTCGTCCTCTTGTTCGTAATCTCGCAGGCTTCCTATTCAACCTGGTTCTCGTCGACATCGTTTATTCGTGCTGTTAAAGCGCAGGGTATATTCGTTCACAGCGAAGCCCTTTCCTCGACAACGGAAATGCGCACGCTGGTGTATCGTTGAGTCTACCAACGAATACGACACGGAACAAGTTGCAACGGTTACTTTTTCGTACATTGATAAAATGATGGAAAATAAATTAAGAGAGAAACAAATATAATTATTTCAATCGTACAATTGAGAAATTTATTCCATATCAGCGCGGGTAGATGATTCTTTGTTCATCGAAAATGAAATATTTCACGATATATTCACGCACACTGACGCACAGAAAAGCGACAGAAAAGTTTTCCAGCAACTGATGCATAAAGACAGATAAGGAGTAAGATTAATCTGTCATATTGATAGTATACAAAGTACGAGCCACCGGTGAATAACGCTAGAAAATGTTGGAGGTACGAGAGATTGTAACGAAGTTTACGAATGAAATTATGGAATCCTCTCGTTTCGACCTTTCCCCTATAATGCCGTCTCGACAAGCTGCCCTTAATTTCCCTCGGGATAAAAATATTCCGCGGTCTAATTGATTACGCACTCTCCGTCTGCGGATTTTCTTTACGCGAATATTTATTTCCCTTATCTGGTTGATTCTGTCTTCGTACTAGCGGGAGAAAGGGAGATCTGGAAAGATGGAATATCGCTTGCAAGAGATTATTTGGTTGCTCATTGTGTAATTAAAAAAAAGTGAAAAAGAAAACCAATCAAGCTATTGCATAGTTAAATTATAATTATATAAAATATGTATGAGCATCGGGAGATTAAAGGTGTGCGCTTCTTTTCATTAATAGAAAAAAATTCCTTCATTTAATTCTCCACTTTTTTGCACAATTAATTATGTCGTTTCTCACTTCTTTATGCCCTCTTTCTCCACCGTACCGTACCATCGCCGCTGATCCACCAGCGAGGCATCAGTGGGTACGGTACGGTAGTATCATTAGTGAAACTCTTTACGCGTGCCACGAGCGTAGAATATATCGACGCTGCTTACGAAAACTAGAATGTTTCAGATTTCTTACGAAAACAAGCACGCTTGATATCTGCGAGAAAACTAGCATGTTTCGGCTTTTGCCACGAAAACTAGCACATTTCGATATTCGCCGCGAAAACTAGCATGTTTCGACTTTTACCACGAAAACTAGTAGGTTTCGACTCTCACCGCGAAAATTAGCACGCTTCAGTATCACTGGAAGTGTTTCTCATTTTTTACTCCACGTTTTTTTAACATCCTGTTTTACTCCAAATTGACGAAATATTTGTGCTTGTCATTTTATACCGTTTTATTTTTTGTTTGAATTTATTTCATACATATTTTACTGTTTGAATTTTGGTCCGCTAGGCTTATCATAAGATGGCAAACGGCAAATGCCTCGTCATTTTGGAGTAAAAAAACCATGGTCAACAAAATTAGAGAAAAGAAAATCGAAAACAATTGCGGTGTATGCAAAGTTAACAATGTCAGTTTTCTTCCCTCTTGCTACTTAGTCCAAGACCTGACATTTCTCGAGATATCCCAATCGATTGTTTTGAAGATTTTGTCAACTGTACTTTATACTTTAGTCGTTGATCACTCGAAGATTGTGTTTTTTTTTTATGAAATAAAAACACAATGAACGACTCTTCAGACTGTAAGTAGAATATACTTTTTATAAACAATAATTTCGTTCAATTCCATCGCTGACTCCGAAACTTGAAGTCACGAAAAATATCATTGATAAACAATTTTAGTTTATGAGTGGTGGAATATTGTGTATCCTATTTGCGAATCGTATTTTCAATAATGTTATTATTTTTTAAATATAAAACGAATATAAATTTTTAAGGGTGAACGGGCGATGCACCCTTAATGTTTATCATTTATTCCTTATAGTGCTCCTGAAAAAATTATTAAAACATTTGTGAAAGTTTCGAATCTTATTCGATTTAGTTCGGCAAATATACTACTTTTTCCAGTGCAAATCGAAATATGCTAGATTTCGCGACGGAAGCCGAAACATGCCACTTTACGCGGCAGAAGCCGAATCATGCTAGTTTTGGCGGTGAAAGCCGAAACATGATAGTTTTCGCGTCGAATATCGAAACGTGTTGATTTTCGTGGTGGAATTTGAAGCGTGTTAGTTTTCGCAAGAAATTTGAATCGTGCTACTTTTCGTAAGCAGCGTCGATATCATCATCGAGTCGGTAGATGACTTGAAATTTCACTGATTTTTTAACCGCTCTTATCACTGAAAGACTCACGAGGTTATGATTTTATCCCTAAATTTTATATTCATTCGCATTAAGAAACAGCCGTTGGAACGGTGACACGTCGCTAACAAGCATTTTATGTTAACGGAATCTCGGATAAAGCTTATCCTTCGTTCGATGGTTTCTGTACGGTGAAGAAATCACGATTGATAGTCATAAGAATTAATCGAAGGGACTGCCGGCGGACACGCGGCACGACGGAAACCATCGTTAATGGACCGAAGGCGTTCGCACCTTCGAGACGTCGAACTTTTTAAAGAATATGGATTACCTTTCTCCCATTACCACTTTCAGGACCGAACGTTGTGACAGAGGTAAGGGACTGCCAGTGAAAAAAAAAAAAACGTTTGCGGAGGTTCTTTTCCAGATTGAACATTGGACTACTTTGATGCCGGTCGAGGCTCGGACGGTGGTCACAGGAATTTCCGTGTTGAAGTTGATGTGGGCTGTGATTTACTCTTACGACAGAGTTTTATTAATGACGAGGCGAAATACAACGTAGCTGAGAAAACCCTCCGCTTAATTTGATGTCTTTGAAAATTAATCACGAATCGAGTACGGTATATAAACCGGGATGTAACATCGAGTTTATTGGCAATGTGAAGGTGATCATTCTCGTTGACTCCTACGTTTGTCGTAACGTGACCACGGAAATCGAATCGCACTCGGTCCGGTCAATGAAACATGGTTTCCCCTTTCGACCCACTTCCTACACGGAATCCCAGAAAGGGTTGTAAATCTTGACGATAAACCATGACAGCGTCCACCTACCGAGCCAGCTATATAGACGGCCACTGCTTTTCACTCCCCGAGAGAGGCCGGTGAATTATAGTTATCGCTGAGCGCCTGCATGAGTATCGAAACTGGCCGAGTGCGCGGGAGGAGGGATACTTTGCGAGAAGGATTGAGAGTACCAAGGAGCGCGGCGGGGTGGCAATGATGAAGGCGGTAAAAGCAGACGGTACCGGTGCGGTTAAGAAAATACCACCCTCTTCACGAATGCCACAAACTCGATAGAATTGTACGAACGAACGAGCAAGATGGAAACAGAGACTGGCGTATGCCGTGGTAAATCTCCCGGCGACGATGCTTCCTCGGGAACAATCGTACCTACCACCGAAATGCTAATCCGACCAGCGGCAAAGCGACGGCAAAGAGCGTGCTCCGGTCCGTGCCGAGTCCTTGCCGAGTCCTTGCCGCGTAAAGAGACACCCGAAGGAAACCGAAGCAACGAGAGACGGAGGAACGGCTCGAAAGAACGCCGCTCAGGAGTGCCAAGGATGGTGGAGCGGGGTCTCGATCGATTTCAACTCCTTTGTACCTGCGAGGACGGGTTTAGATTACGAGTCCACGAATTTGCATACGACTACCGCAATGCTCCCAAACCTATATCACTGATAAGTTCGAGCTCGTGGCTGTGGCGTTAAATAACTCTTAGTGCGGTGGAGCAACGCGACAGAGGGTACGCGGTACAAATGTTCCAATCAAAACCTCGACGGAATACTTCGGGACGTTTCAACGGCAACCCGATATAAATATGTTGAGCGGTGTTCCATCGAGTTATTCTTGTTCCGCTCAGTACCAAGTTCCGTGGTGAAGTGGACCGCTGTTTTCGTTACAAGTAAGCGCATCAATTTGTGACGTTACCATGTACCCGGGGCCGGTGATGAACATTAAAAAAAAACCAAACCTTACGTACACCGACCAGCCGCAGCGGTTCTTGTTAATATCAACGGACCTCCGACGGAAAGTGCAATCTACTCGGTATCGTGACTCATGACCATCCCTCTATTTCCGTGTGAACGAACCGAAATTCCAGTGGAAGACCGATTTTTTCGTAGTTTACCACCGAGAAGCGGGCATTTCTGTACTCGCTGCAACGATCAGTCACTACGGTCCGTGAGTCGATGGCGAAGGCGGCGTTAGGGGCTATTCGGACGGGACGTGAATGACTAGCGAGAGGCCTCTCCATCGTTCGTGGGGCTACATTGAGAAATGAAGATGTGCTCGAACCTTCGTGTATACTCAACGACGGTAATGAAAATCGAGGCATTGGGAACGGTGAAGATCTTCCATCTGTGTCACCGGCGAAACAACGACGATCAAGGATCGTTTCGACGATATCTCGGACGCAAAGATGAAGCGAGAAAAACCAGTAAACGACGCGGAAAAGAATATGACGCGAAAAGACGGATTTTGCGTGGGTTGATCCGCGCATTACCAATGACAAATAGCGCTATTCTTTTGTTACTTACTCCGGAAATGTCAATTTTTCTTTTTCCTTCTTTCGTTTAAGAAGACGAACATAATTTACGACGAAACGGAGTGACGGATTTATTACATAGCGAGCATATAAGTAGGGGGGTGGACATTTATACGATTTTTCGAATAAAAAAAGGTAACTCGACTCAACTATAGCTTTCTTCGTAGAATAAAATTCTAGCTGCTCCATAAGGATACAACATCAAATACAAAGATATAGTTTTCAATCTCTGTTAGAAGGAAGGAAAATATTGGAATACAATTTCACACGGGTTGGGACGTAGATAACGAGCCTCAAATTAGAATGATCGTCCTCCGTTTGATCCAGTGTCGAGAACCCGAACACCAACCGTGTGTGGTGGCAGGACCGCGGTTCTACAGATTCCAACTGTACACCTACCCAACTGTCACGACCAAACTGACACGAGCATACGGATATTTCGCAATATTGTCGGGACAGAACTGTTCCCGAACAAAACTCTCACCATTAAAACTGTTACCGCACAAACCGTCACCACTCAACTCTCCCCGGTCTCTATTAGACACGTGCAGAATCTTCACGAACAAAACTATCACCGTCTAAGCTGTCACGGTCTAAGCCGTCACCATCTAAACTGTCACCGTCTGAATAGTCACCGTCTAAACAATCACCGTTTAATCTGTCACCGTTCAAACTGTCACTGCTTAAATTGTCACCGCAGCAACTGTAACCGCGGCAATTGTCACCGGCAAAACTGTCACGGGCAAAACTGTACACGGCACCAACCGTCACCGCTTAACGCGAGATTTACCCAACTCACACTCGTAGACGCTGTACCCGTAGGTAAGAGCGCTCGGGCTGCTTCACCAAACGCGGCGCAATAGCGCGCGAAATTTCGTGCGTGTCCGCTAATACTTACGTCATTCGCCGCTGTCGTCTCGACCACAGCCTTCGTACCGCGCGAACTTACTTGTGCTCAGCGATCGGTAATAGCGGACACGCACGAAATATCGCGCGCTATTGCGCCGCGTTTGACGAAGAGCAGTCCGAGCGCTCTCATCTACGAGTTCAGCTTATACCCGTGTGAGTTAGTTACGTCTCGCCTTGGCGCGGTGACAGTTTTGCCGGTGACAGTTTTGTGCGGGGACGGTTGGAACGGTGACGGTTGGTGCAGAATACAGTAGACGCCCAGACAGTGTAGACGGGGACTATTCTGCTGCGTTACAGTTGCGCAGAATACAGTTGACACCGTGACGGTTTAGACGGTGATAGTTTTGTTCGTGAAGATTTCTGTACGTGTCGAATAGAGATTCAGGAGAGTTGAGTGATAACAAGTTTGTGCGGTTACAGTTTTAATGGTGAGAGTTTTGTTCGGGAACAATTTTTTCGGGATAATATTGCGAAATATTCGTATGCTCGTGTCAGTTTGGTCGTGACAGTTGCGTAGGTGTACAGTTGGGATCTGTAGAACCGCGGTCCTGCCTGTGTGGTCGATAATATCACTTTGCAATTTCGCAGATGTGGAAATCACTATATGTATATACAGTCGTATTCTTAGGATGAGTTTCCCGGTTAGAAACTTTCGGTAATCTTTTTTTTGTTCGAAGAGGAAACTCGCTCAATGGATTATGACATTGGAAGAAATGTAGCGCCGTAGCTTATACTCTACCGTACGAACTCATTGTCAGCCATATCGGACCATTTGAAATATTGGTTCGATTTTGGAGATAAAGTTCCGTTGATGTTGCTGAGCTTTGACCTCCGCCTGTCCTCTTCTTTTTCCGCAAACCTTCCTCGGATCCATTCCGCACGGTATACTTACCATTCACAGGCTGCACGCTTGCTCGGCGTTCCAAAATGAAATCGAAATGTGCATCGAACATTTAGGCTCCGGAAAAGCGACGGTAGCTGACTTTTGCGTAATTGGCCTATTCTATACCCGGTCATGATGGAGCAATTCAATTCAAGTATATATAATTCAAGATTCTGCATAAGTGAGAAATCCTCTCTCTCTCTCTCTGTTTCTTTACAAATTGCATTATGCTGTTCCACGCAACCCGTATCCTTAGGGGCATTACAACGCATATGCTTGCCTTGTAACGAGAATGGCGTGTAATTCCGTTAATTGCTGTGGGTTGCTACAATCCAGAACAACGTGTTCGAGTATAGCCGCTCGCACATACATTGCTCGTCATCCTCTTCTCGCTCCAGGAAAGGGAGGATGACGTTGATCACTCCGTCATTTTCTATATCCGCACCATGCTCGAAACAAAGAGACAACGGCCAGCAATCACGCGGCATCGTTTTGGCTCTGATTGTTTCGACGGGTCGATCGTCGTACTATACGTCGCTTGTACCACAAATTCACAGCGGGTCAGGTATCGTCACCGTAGTGATCCAGCTTTTCACGGGTTTCCCCGCCAGTGGAGAAATGAGAACGCAGTCCCATCGTGGCTGATTACAATTACCCAAGTTTTTCCTTGTTACGACAAAATCTGATGATACTCGTCCGTATATGTCTTTAACAGAAGTAACATGTAGAACGAAAGAAAAGGAGAACAAGAAATCCGTCACCGAGGAATAAGGTAAACCGGGTCCGTTGTCCAGCTTAATGGGAATAAAATGTAAAATAAAATGTGGTACAGATGGAACATCAGCCCCGGATAGGAAGTGAGGTGGGGTCGATAGAAACGCGAGGTTTCGAGCTCTCTTCTCCGATATCGAGAAACCCAGGTGCTACCGAACCGTAATAACGAAGGACGAGAGAGATCTACGGCACCAGGCGGTAGCCACGCGTCGAGACCCGCTCGTGTCGTTCCAGGGTGCGGGCTTGCCTCGGTAAACTCGCGGACGGCCATTCTCCAATAAGCTTTTAGTATCGTGCACCCCTTCTCACTTTGTGTACGGTGAACAGGGCTACAGTGCCAGCTGAATTCTCATCGAAAAAAGTTTCACGAACCAAGCTCGGACCATAAAGTATGCGCTTAAGGTTGCAGAAATGAAGAAATGTGAGGCTTTTGAGCAGCGATAGAATAATGCCTCGGAACGTTTGGCATAAGATGACGATTTATAAAACTATAGCCGAATAGCATTGAGAAGAATATTTAATAACCGAATGTGCGACAATTAAGGGGGGAAATAGGGTTAGACGGTTCAAAAAATCGATTTTTTTTTATTCCATAAATTGTTAGTGAAACTATTGAAAAATATGTTCCCAAAATTTTAAATGAAAATTCCGACTCGTTCTATTGTTATAAGCCATTAAGGTGGGAAATAGGGTTAGGACAGCGTTTTCTCAATAATTTTCATGAATTTTTTTATAGTATAAAAAATGAATATAATTTATTGAAACTTTGAGAATATTTTAAACATATATTTAAGTATATAATATAAAATATTAACGACCTCAAATTGCTTGTTTTTCTATGTACTATTTTTTCAAACGCGTTTATCTGAAAACGACTTTTTTTGGACTTGCGTACATGCTAGTTTGGAAAGTTTTAAACCAATCGTTTTGAAAATTGGCAGTTACTTTCTTCATAGTATTGCGCTCTATATGAACCTAAAATCGGAATATCATCATTATTTAAAATAATTTTTTTTTTGCAAATAAAGTTGTAAAAAACGGCAAAAAATCATGCTTTTTTTTACCCCTGTAAAAAATTCAATTTTCTATTTTTTTGATAGAATTTAGGTTCATATAGAAGAGAGACATATAATAAAAGTAAATTCCAAGCTCGTTTGATTTCAGATAAAAATTGCGGCTTCCTAAATGTACGCAAAATGCTAAATCTGATCGTGACCTGCAATATGGGGTCGCTAATATTTTCTAGTATATACTCAAATATATGTATAAAATATTCTCAAAGTTTCAATAAATTATCTTCATTTTTTATACTATAAAAAAATTCATGAAAATCATTGAGAACACGCTGTCCTAACCCTATTTCCCCCCTTAATCGGTTTTTGGCACGTCCGATACTCTTCTAAAAATCAGCACATCCGATGCATGATCTCTACGCCTTGTTCGCGGAAGCCCCTAAATCAATTTCACCGTCGTATTCACCGGTAAATGACACGCACAAAAAAGAGATCAACTTATTTCGGTAGTAGGGTATAAAAAAAGTGTCGTCCCGTACGAAAATCGCATTCGTTTCCACTCCGTTGGAAGTCCGGCGAACGGCGTTCGTCACGACATCATCACCCGACTTGCGTCTCGTATCCTTTGCTTCGATTCCTTTTTATTCCATTCAACGACGAGGCTATTGTGACTTCTCGCGTCCTCTTCGGTTCGTCGTTTATCGTAGGAACAATAAGCTTTTTCTTCTATTTATCTACAACGCCATCTCTCGCTCGCGCCAGAGAGGAAGGAGGCTCCGGTATTTTATTCAAGCGCTTTATATGTATGTACAAATATTGATCGTTGCTGGGTTGGAACACTCGTAAGGTGCACCGCACGGTATCCGGCGCGGCCTCTATATACCGTCGCTGCCAGGTACTCTTGCTCTCGCAATGCATCTCGGGTGTCAGCGGGAACCTTTGTCGTTTCGTCTATCTCGACGACGTGCCACACGGAAAATATTCTACCTCCAGCACGCTGCCACGAGGATCCTTTCTTTTCTCCCATCATCCTCGTCAACGACTCCGTCCAGCTCGCGAGGGGCGTCCCAGTGGGAAAATTACGAAGTTAAGCGTCCCGCAAAGAGAAGTATATAGCGGAAGAGCGGTTTAAATACGAAAGAGGAGGTAGTCAATACCGAAGGATAGCGGAGACGGAACGACTACGAAAATGTTCGATAATAACGACGGCGTTCGGTCGAAGATTATAGAAGTTTAGTAATCGAAAGTTTGTTTTTTTTTCTCGCTAAAAAGTATATTTTTTCACGTGAAATGGCAGGACCGTGATTCTACAGATTCCAACTGTACATGTACCGAACTGTCACGACCAAACTGACACGAGCATACGAATATTTCGGAATATTGTCACGACAAAAATGTTCCCGAACAAAACTCTCACCATTAAAACTATCACCGCACAAACTGCCACCACTCAACTCTCCTGAATCTCTATTCGACACGTGCAGAAATCTTCACGAACAAAACTATCACCGTCTAAACTGTCACGGTCTCAACTGTATTCTGCGAACTGTAACGCAGCAGAATAGTCCCCGTCTACACTGTCAGAGCGTCTACTGTATTCTGCACCAACCGTCACCGTCCCGACCGTCACCGTTCCAACCGTCACCGCACAAAACTGTCACCGGCAAAACTATCACCGCGCTAAGGCGCGGTAACTAACTCACAAGGGTATAAGCTGAACTCGTAGATAAGAGCGCTCGGGCTGCCTCACCAAACGCGGCGCAATAGCGCGCGATATTTCGTGCGTGTCCGCTATTACCGATCGCTGAGCACAAGTAAGTTCGCGCAGTGCGAAGGCTGTCGTTGAGACGACAGCGGCGAATGACGTAAGTATTAGAGGACACGCACGAAATATTGCGCGCTATTGCGCCGCGTTTGGTGAGGCAGCCCGAGCGCTCTCACCTACGGGTACAGGGTCTACGAGTGTGAGTTGGGTAAATCTCGCGTTAAGCGGTGACGGTTGGTGCCGTGTACAGTTTTGCCCGTGACCGTTTTGCCGGTGACAATTGCCGCGGTTACAGTTGCTGCGTTGACAATTTAAGCGGTGACAGTTTGAACGGTGACAGATTAAACGGTGATTGTTTAGACGGTGACAATTCAGACGGTGACGGTTTTGTTCGTGAAGATTCTGCACGTGTCCAATAGAGATCGGGGAGAGTTGAGTGGTGACGGTTTGTGCGGTGACAGTTTTAATGCTGAGATTTTTGTTCGGGAACAGTTTTGTCGTGACAATATTGCGAAATATTCGTATGCTCGTGTCAGTTTGGTCGTGACAGTTGGGTAGGTGTACAGTTGGAATTTGTAGAACCGCGGTCCTGCCCGTGAAATGCAATGATGAGGTCAAAATATTGTCGTCTCAACGTTTAACGATGCGATATATCCCGTACGAATTAGAAGGGCAAAGCCTCGACATACTTGAGAATTCATAGATGTCGTTTTCACGTAACGATCGTTACGTTACGAGACATCCCTTCGTACGCAACAAATTTGATGAAAATCTAGCGTTTGTATGTACGAGATCGCGAACTCAGCGTTCCGAGAGAACGGCAACGAAGCCCGCTCAATGGTTTCACCACGGGTATTGTATTTTGTACACGGGCACATTGTGCATTATGGCGTTGATGCACGAATACACGGGCTTCCTCGAGGCCAGGACAATTACACTCCGATCGTAATTCGGCGTTCTCCGCGGCATGCTCCTACCGACGAACCGGACCGGCTAATTGTAGGACGGGAGAAGGACGAAATATAATTGCAAAGCCAGAATTTACGTGAATTGCCGGGATGAAATTTGAGTGTCTCGTTAGTAACGAATATTTTGTCATTTTTAACACGAAAAAAATCATATTTTTTATGTAACTTGTCGTTTCCATTTGTTTTCAAATAGTTTTTGGGATATAAATAACGGAAGAAACTCCGCTTTTACCCGGTTTATTATTACAAAAACGGTCTATTTATATGGCAATTTGAGTGGACTATTAGCGGTAGAAGCGGAGCGTAAGGTAGGTGCACATCCCCCGGGTTGAATCGATGGAGCGCCCCTTTCGCGCCCCCTCAGCCCCAGAGTCGTCGCGCGACTCCGTCCTTTGCTCTCTCGCTGCTCCGGTCCATAGCTCTCTTTCGGTCGTCGATAGCTGCCGAGCTTGCGGCACGGAATCCCGCTTCGAACGGTGGCACCGTTCCTCGAACTTTTCCGTCCTCGCCTCTCTCTTATCTTTTCCCCGTCAACGAACGTTTCATTTGTCAATATTTGATACTTAAATATGAGAAATTTCAATAAACTTCCTACTACGAATATAAACATAACGTATTCAATGATCTCTTGATGCTACGAGGGGCAGACTAGCTATCAACGTAACTAAATTGATGATCGTCAAAGGACGAGCGAGCGCAACTTTTTTTTTAACTCAATGAATGTTTGACTATTTGTGAGATGTAAGAGCAATCAAAGCAAGCGGTGCTCCGTGTATTTGTAGAAGAAATAACCAATTAAAATATGCGCGAATGAGGTCTTTTGAAGTTGACGACTGCCGTTCGAAAACTCTTTGCTATATCGTTTTCGAGTTTTTTACGGCTCCGGAAATCGGCCTTTATGGTCGTACGTTACTTCGCCTATATGAAAAATATTTATATAGCATTTTATTAAAAACCTTTGATTAAAAATAAAGTTGAACAATAATATATTTACACAAAATGTTTTTCACACAAAATTTGATACAGATTCTTTGATCCATTTTTTGGAATAGGCAAAAATCGAAGACAAGCCAAAACACGTCTAACCAAAACAGCCGTCAACAATTAACTAAACATTCAAAATGGCCGATTTTTTCAGAATAAGCGAGGGACACGAGTACCAACCTAATGCTATTAAAAAAATCGAAAATCAAATATACGTAGCCCGCGGAAATTCAAAATTCGCGATACTTTTTGAACAGACCTCGTATTGAAATTCTGCCGCTTTTAGCCCTCAATGGACTTATATCTACGCAACCGACATAGCTGTACATACGTAGTTCGATACACATGGAACGATATACCGTACGGAAATAGGTATTGTATCTGAAGGACGTGACGTTCTATCGCGGTACAAGATTTCCACTGGCCCAAGAGATGAGATACGTGGTTGCGAAGCGTGGTTAGAACATTGAGTGGAGTAATTAGCCTGCAGTTTCTCGACACGGTGCAACGCAATTTCATCATCGGTTCTCCATGCAGTGTTCTCTCAACACGGAGTCTACGTTGTCTTGTTGTTCGACTTTATGTGTGCGGTCGTAAAGCATACCGTTTCTCACGTCGTTTTTTTACCTATGATCCGAGGCAGAATTTAATAAACAACGAAACTCTTTACTGTGGATTCTTGAAATTTATCAATAGATCCTGCTATCGTATAATTTAATCGTCGATTTCATTGATTAATTTGAAGTTAAGATAATACCATTTTGTTGTATACCAAAGTTCGAGGGATTAATTCTTCGATCACCAGTTTTATCATTATCGACACGATAATGAATCGACTCTTGAAAACCACCTCGCGAGGTTTCCTGTCTCCGACAGAGCACTTTTACCGTTGTATTCTATGTTTTCTCTTTGTGTCTCACTGTTGCCTATACGGTTGCAGCGGTCGACCGTTTATGACCTTTGAGGTACGTTGTTCCATGAAGGCGAGAGGGACACCTCATTAGAGCGAGGAAAATGTGTGTTGTCTCTTGGTTTTGCTTCCTCACGGACAAAGCCGTGCGACTGGTGGATAAACAAATTAGAACGGATGTGTGTATGCGCCAATGTGCGTACATGAGAAAGTTATAAAAGCTCTGGAATGACCGGAGTAACCAGGCAGAATTTCGCGCACGAAAACGGAACTACCATTTGTCTTTCTTTGACATTTCTTTCAAGAAGATTGAATCAGTCGTTAGGATTTTGTGAAAGATTGTGCATTTTTTTTAACAATGTCCGTTAGCGTTCTAGCGACAGCGCCATTCTCGAGCTATCGGCCTAAAACTTCGTCTACGGTGGAATTATCATTGATCAATGCTTGGAATTGAATTTGATGATAATCGCTCGAAGGCTTCAAATTTTATGAATTTGTCAAAATATTTTTAGAATAGCTGAGATCATTTGTCCCTTTCGGACGTTGATTCTCATCATTACGAATGTAAAGTCGAAAATTCGTGAATTATAAGGGTCAGATCCAAGATTGTAGAAAAAATTTTGTATCCGCAAAGTTATCGATCCAACATTTTGCTTTTTAGCCATTTTTGTTTGTCAACCTCACGTTCGTAAAAGCAACTTCAAAATCCCCGAGGGTATATTGAAATTGGACTTAGTGAAACGTCCATGCTCCAAAGAGTTATGCTCGCGGGATGTCGAAACGAATACCGGATATAGAGAAACTGAGCACTCTCGACGGAATTGATGATAAATCGACGGGGTCGAATCGGGAGGAGGAGAAGGATGGTCGAAGGCAGACGGAAAGCGATTTACTAACGCGTAATTCGTAACCCATCAACGACTAGATGGAGAAATGGATTTTTAACAAAGGATAAAATAAAATTCGGAGTTCAATCGTTAATCCACTTTCGTCTGTCGTCGTATACGAAATATGTTTCGAATTACATGGCTTTCGGAATATTTTATGCACAAAAATTCTGTGCAACTGATGTGCAAGTTTCGATTCGCAGCTTTGTTGTCGTTTTTTCTGTCGATAATCATAGATTTAGATGATTTTAATATTGGAAGAAATGTTGAAAATCATTTTTTTTTCATACAACAAGCATTTTAATCGTGCGACAATATTGATACTTCGTTCGACTTCCGTACTGAGATTCTTACGTTCAGTAGTAAGTTTGGTACGTTTTATCGCTGCTGTTCTAGACTTTTATTTGTCCTCCTTTTCCCTGTTCCTTTCATCTCTCCTCTGCTTCCTCGTCCTCTTTAAAAAGCGCTTTTACGTCTGTGCTTAACGCCCAACGCGCTCGACCACTGAAGAGATAGATAGAAATAGATATCCCGTTTGACTCATTCCTTGTAGTGAAATTCTAACGACGGCTCACCGAACTTCATCTTTAATTACAGAGACCAATGAAAAAACACCTGCTGCTGCACCAATCAACTTTATTCTCTCGCAACGATATCATCGAGATATGTGGCTTCAGCTATTTACTTGAAGCCTCGTTAAACGGGGATTCGTTATCAACAGCGGTGAGTATCGATCATGAGAATTATGATCTTTTAAATCGTCGCTAATATATATATATTAGGGCGATTTTTTTTTTCGACAATTTTTTGTTCCTCAGTCCCCACCCGAAATTTTGTTGGATATGTCGAAAAAAAAATTCCCTGAATGTTACAGCTCTTAATATTAATTCTAAGTACTTTTCCAAAGCGTGACAAGATTTTCCATCTAAAATACACGTAAATCGAATTTTTTTTTTTTAATTCTATAACTCAGCCGCATCTTATACTTCTATATTGTTCGTGGTTTCGATTTACTCGGAATAAAACAATCTAAAAAAGTGCCTTTGGCGGCGAAAGTGTAAATTGTACTGGTGAGTTGGTACGGGTCACTGAAGTTGATTTTTACCCAAAATTCTCGTTTCTTTGCTG
This sequence comes from Oxytorus armatus, assembly GCA_958009045.1. Lineage (NCBI taxonomy): Eukaryota > Metazoa > Arthropoda > Insecta > Hymenoptera > Ichneumonidae > Oxytorus > Oxytorus armatus. Next base: position 38,737,747 of record OY253745.1, on the reverse strand, counting down.
TTATCTCCGAAACAATTAACTTTACGAAAAAAATGAAAACGAATAATTTGTTGGAAATTTAATTTCCTATAAAAAAGGTCCTATCGACCCAATTGCTTAGATTAATATTTCTTGAGATATTGAACTTTTCTTATTTTTTATTTTTTTTATTATTTAATATTTCATATTTTATAAATTTTATACTACCCATAAGTTAAAGTTCAATATCTCAAGAAATATTAATCTAAGCAATTGGGTCAATGGAACCTTTTTAGTAGGAAATTAAATTTCCAATAAATTTTTCATTTACATTTTTTTCGTAAAGTTCATTGTTTCGGAGATAACAGCAAAAAAACGAGAATTTTTGGTAACAATCAACTTCAGTGACCCGTACCAACTCACCAGTACAATTTACACTTTCGCCGCAAAAGGCACTTTTTTAGATTGTTTTATTCCGAGTAAATCGAAACCAAGAACAATATAGAAGCATAAGATGCGGCTGAGTTATAGAATTAAAAAAAAAAATCGATTTACGTGTATTTTAGATGGAAAATCTTCTCACGCTTTGGGAAAGTACTTAGAATTAATATTAAGGACTGTAACTTTCAGGGAATTTCTATTTCCACATATCCAACAAAATTTCGGGTGGGGACTGAGGAAAAAAAAATAGTCGAAAAAAAAAGTCGCCCTAATATATATATGAGGCAGTTCGAACGATTGGAAGAGTGAATTAAGTTGATGGTGCGATAAAGAAAAATAAAGAAGAACGTCCTTTGAGGACGTTTGTGCTCCGTGACGGCGAAATCTGAACTACTTGGGATATACTAGAGCGCGAAAGTAATCGTTGGGTATCGTAAAATTGGATTGTCCGTTAAAACCACACTCACTTATCGGACCTTATCGGAAACGATGAACGGAGTCTCGGCGTCCTCTTTTGTGTTCGAATAACGCAGAGCTGTAGTGTGTCACGGTTATCCCGGCGAGCTGTTCTTATTTGCGTTCTTATATCGTCGGAGTTAAAGTTGCGATTGTGACAAAGGACTAAACAGCCCATCACGCGACAAGTCATTTCCGCCAATCCTTCATGAGTTTTGAATACGCAAGCGACTTGGGATACAAGGAGAAAGTGAAATGTCACTAGGAGAACCAAAGAGAGGCCTATACGATGAGTCGGTCTCAAAGATACTCGTTCCATGTTAACTCAGCTACCGTAACTTATCCACCGGGAAATGAACATCGAACGCTACGATGATACCTATTGGGCGGTTCTAGCGGTCCATATATCAAGCTCTTGTTAATGCTATTGCGGCAACGCATCTTGAGTAAAATCACGGACCGTCGTTCCAAGTATACAGTGCCAATATACATAACGATCCCATCGTTTTATCAGTAGCTTTGTTGTCCGACTATGATATATTCCATAGCTAGAGGAAATTTCTTATTTTTATTGCCCGTTTGACAATGAAAGCTGTACAAACGTAATATCGCAGTCTTTGTGGAGTCGTTATCCGTCATGAATAAGATGAATTCAGCCCCTGAAAATTCAGGATGCCGAGTAAGCCCCTAAAACGCTTATGCTCTCAGCCGTTCTCTCTCTCCCCATGGCTTAATTGAACTGATCCCGCGAAGAAATGGTCGAATCGCAGGAGTAATAGATTCTTTGGAACGAGGGCGAAGAGTTTATCATTTCCAGTGACCATTAGCTGGTTAGTGGATTTTTTTTGTCATCTTCAAACTACTCTGGCATATATAATCACGGAATTAATTTACCGTCGACAGTGAATTTGTCAATGGTTTGGATCCTTTGCGAGGCCTCTGGTTTCCCGTATCACGATTTCATAATGTAGTTTGATTCAAGGACAGATAGACCACTCGACGACAATAGTCACGAATCCGTAGACAGTGGCACATGCACCGGATAATTTATTCGAGTGTCTGATAAGAAGAAGACCGAGATGCGGAAAGAAAAGCCACCAAGAAAAACCGTCTCAATTCATTGGAGGTATGTCGTGTCCACTCTGTGGTAGATGCCCCAATCATTTACTTAATCCGCATTCTCCGAATCCCTATAGCATTTCAATCATGATACACCAGGACTGCCGTCAAAGCCTGAATGATCACCGCACTCTTTTTATCCCATTTATAAGGCGAGTCTCCCGAAGCCAATGATTAAGCGGGGTTAGGCTCCTACCTAACCCCCTATATCTGGGTAATAATTTAACTCGCCGTTCGAACTGATCTTTCACTCCAATCTTAAATCCATTTTCATTTAAAATCATGCCATTTATTTCCATTTTCTAATTCTTCACGTCCAAAGAATCCCTAATTATGCCATCGCTCGGTGAACCTGTAGATGATCAATGATGAGACATATTTTAAGGCAAGAATTACAAAATCAATATAAACAAATGTAATCTAGTGGGGTAATAACATGGTCGAAACGAAATCAATTCCTCATCGGCACTTGTTTCTATGTGTCTCAATGAAAACTTCTCACCCTAGTAGTATTCTAAAAAAGGTGAACTTTTTAAATTCGGTTAAGGGGGGAAATAGGGTTAGGACAGCGTTTTCTCAATGATTTTCATGAATTTTTTTATAGTATAAAAAATGAATATAATTTATTGAAACTTTGAGAATATTTTATACATATATTTAAAGTAGTAGTCTGGTAACTTAAGCCGATTTTCATGTCTTTTTTGGAGGGCGTTTTTTTGTAGGAAAATAAAATGAATCGTTTTGAATATTCAGGATGTTTTTATTTACATATTAAAGATACAAAAAAAAAATTTTCTGCAAAAATTGAATAGTTTATTATTATTATTATTGATCGAAGTTGGCACCTCGAAGTTGACAGCCCGGGTCCTAACTTTTTTTCTATCGAACCGATTGCTTTCAAATTTTAACAGGCTACTCTACACACTTATAATTCTCGTCGGAACCACCGAGAAATTTTTTCACCCCTAACTTTTTATTTTACAACCCCTTCTTTGCTAAAATAAAAGGACTTTAGCAAAGAAGGGGTTGTAAAATAAAAAGTTAGGGGTGAAAAAATTTCTCGGTTATTCCGACGAGAACTATAAGTGTGTAGAGTAGTCTGTTAAACTTTTAAAGCAATCGGTTCGGTAGAAAAAAAGTTAGGACCCGGGCTGCCAACTTCGAGGTGCCAACTTCGATCAATAATAACAATAATAATAAACTATTCAATTTTTTCAAAAAATTTTTTTTTGTATCTTTAATATGTAAATAAAAACATCCTAAATATCCAAAACGATTCATTTTTATTTTCCTACAAAAAAACGCCCTCCAAAAAAGACATGAAAATCGGCTTAAGTTACCAGACTACTACCTTAAGTATATACTACAAAATTTTTGAAGAATTTCCTTGAAAAACACCGACGATATTAGCGACCCCATATTGCAGGTCACAATCAGACTCGGCATTTTGCGTACATTCTGGAAGCCGCAATTTTCAACTGAAATCAAACGAGGTTGGAATTTACTTTTATTATATGTCTCTCTTCTATATGAACCTAAATGCTATCAAAAAAATAGCAAATTGAATTTTTTACAGGGGTCAAAACTAAAAAGCCTGATTTTTTGCCATTTTTTACAACTTTATTTGCAAAAAAAAATTATTTTGAATAATGATAATATTCCGATTTTAGGTTCATATAGAGCGCAATACTATGAAGAAAGTAACTGCTAATTTTCAAAACGATTCGTTGAAAACTTTTGAAACTAGCGTGTACGCAAGTTAAAAAAAAAGTTGTTTTCAGAAAAACGCGTTTGAAAAAATAGTACCAAGAAAAACAAAGTCAAGGCAGTCATCAATTTTTTCGGTGTTTTTCAAGGAAATTCTTCAAAAATTTTATAGTATATACTTAAATATATGTATAAAATATTGTCAAAGTTTCAATAAATTATATTCATTTTTTATACTATGAAAAAATTCATGAAAATCATTGAGAAAACGCTGTCCTAACCCTATTTGCCCCCTTAATGGCTTATAACAATAGAACGAGTCGGAATTTTCATTTAAAATTTTCGGAACATATTTTTCAATAGATTTACTAACAATTTGTGAAATAAAAAAAAATCGATTTTTTGAACCGTCTAACCCTATTTCACCCCTTAAACGTGAAAAATAAATAAAAAAACGCACGAAGAAATGCGTAGTTTAAGAAATATATTGTATATATATGACCACATAATAAAATTCTAAATTGATTATTGTTAAATATATCTCAGGTTGAAAATCTCGATCAACGGTTATGTAGAGGAATTTTTTGTTGCGGCCGCTCGTGCTTAATTATGTTATATCCTGTTTTATGTCACGACAATGATAATGCTGTTATTATTTATTCTTTATTTTATTCTTTCTATATATCCGCTCTGCAACGTTTGGAAGTCGTTGCGGGTCGCTAGCTTATCGAGAACCACCGAGCGAACGGAAGAGAATATACGGTATAGAGTTTCCAGCGGGGTTATCGCTGTGATTCTCGTAACCAATCGAACAGCGATTCTCGTACCGATTATTACCATGAGGTGTATGGAGCCCGAGAGGTATATGCGCGGTAACTTTTGGAACCTTGGCTGGTTTACGATTGGCAACTTAACGATTTATCAGTAACGCTCTACCTCGGGCTCCCATTTCCAGCAGATTACTGGCTTATCTTGCTTTGGAAACTCGATATTTCTGAAAATTAGAGGAAAACTTGATAGGTCGAGGTAATATACCCTAATAAGACGAGAAACTCCCGCGAAACCCGCTCGTTGAACCTAATATACTAATTCAGAAAGACAAATATCCTGTGCTGCCTTGCGATACGCGGATACCGCGGGCGAAACGATGCCCACAGATTGCCCGAAGGAGATATAAGCTGCTCGATATGCCGCAAAACTTGGTTAAATTTGTTAAAATTCCCGTCTATTATTCACAGTTGGATAGTAATCCAGTTAGTTTCCTAATTTATTACATTAAATAACAGCGTTACGTTCGCAATTTGTAACAAAGGAATTGTATTACGTTCGTTATTTGTAATCGGGAAATTCTGATTACAAATTACAATAGTAACGTTCGTTACCGTGTGTTCATCCCTGAGTCTGTACAGGAGGAAAAGCCTAAGGTGCGCGTTGTTGTTCCCCGAAGGTGCTCGCCCATGAAACAAAGCATATTTCATATCGGCACGATCGTAGACGACGAGCCCAACCTACAAAGCAGCGGCAAACTGGTTTTAGTGGATTAAGTAGTAAAACTACGAATGGGTAAACTGTTGAGCCAAGCCCGTGGCACAATGCTAGGAAATATGAAATGGGAATAATAATGAAGTGGAGGATTGGCGTAGTTCCTCTAAACTGCGTGGCGATTGGCTGACTTGTATTCCTACTTTTTATTTCCTTGCGTCGCGCCCAAGGGCTTTACGACGCTAGACATAAAATATGTATGACAGATGCACGCTGATGCGAACATATACACGTTCATATTGGTTACAGGAATATACGGGTAAAGGGGCAAGCACAGCGCGTATACCACATTGATTTCCGCTCGGGTACCCTCCACAGCTGACTATGTATGTAATAAACGTGTGCGCACGTACCTTGAAAGCTTCTTGCCGACGGTTCATTGCGAGCACTCTGGGGACATTATCTTGCCCCGATGGGTCTCCGCGGTACCTTGAATCTTCGTGAAGCACATTATATACTTGACACCGGTACCGCTCTCTATCCCTTTCCTGAAAACCGCAATTTCGCATCTGTTTCCACTTACAACAGGGAGAATACCGTCCGTGTTGATTATAACGTACATATTAGGGCGATTTGGTTTTTTCGACTATTTTTTTTTCTCAGTCCACACCTGAAATTTTGTTGGATATGTCGAAAAAGAAATTCCCTGAAAGTTACAGCCCTTAATATTAATTCTAAGTACTTTCCCTTAGCGTGAGAAGATTTTCCATCTAAAATACACGTAAATCGAATTTTTTTTTTTCAATTTCTATAACTCAGCCGCATTTTATACTATCATATTGTTCTTGGTTTCGATTTACTCGGAATAAAACAATCTAAAAAAGTGCCTTTTGCGGCGAAAGTGTAAATTGTAATGGTGAGTTGGTACGGGTCACTGAAGTTGATTTTTACCCAAAATTCTCGTTTTTTTGCTGTTATCTCCGAAAAAATTAACTTTACGAAAGAAATGTAAATGAAAAATTTATTGGAAATTTAATTTCCTACAAAAAAGGTCCTATCGACCCAATTGCTTAGATTAATATTTCTTGAGATATTGAACTTTAACTTATGGGTAGTATAAAATTTATAAAATATGAAATATTAAATAATAAAGAAAATAAAAAATAAGAAAAGTTCAATATCTCAAGAAATATTAATCTAAGCAATTGGGTTGATAGGACCTTTTTTGTAGGAAATTAAATTTCCATCAAATTTTTCCTTTACATTTTTTTCGTAAGGTTAATTGTTTCGGAGATAACAGCAAAAAAACGAGAATTTTGGGTAAAAATCAAATTCAGAGACCTGTATCAACTCACCAGTAAAATTTACACTTTCGCCGCAAAAGGCACTTTTTTAGATTGTTTTATTCTGAGTAAATCGAAAGTAAATTGAAAAAAATTAAATTCGATTTACGTGTGTTTTAGATGGAAAATCTTCTCACGCTTTGGGAAAATACTTAGAATTAATATTAAGGGCTGTAACTTTCAGGGAATTTCTATATCGACATGTCCAACAAAATTTCGGGTGGGGACTGAAAAAAAATCGTGGAAAAAAAGAATCGCCCTAGTACATATGCACATTTTCCAGGCTCGACAAAGACAGTCTCGAGCAAATAGATAAAAATGTCAGTTATTTTTCACGGGGTGAAGTGCCACATTTTCAGAACATAAAAGACAATTAAAATGGAACACGATAGCTCAGAAGCGTGATCGTAAGTTCACCTTTTTCCCTGGTCTCTTATACGTAAATATAATAAGAGTATAATTACAAATACTCCACTTTGTCTCCGTTCCAAGGAGATTTCACGAAACTTTAAACACTTTGCATTATTCACCGGAGATTATATCCCGTACAGATACTTTTCTGAGTAGTTGATAATGGGCTTTTGAGGACATTTTCTCGGGTATATTGCGCGTATGTCCGCTATTACGACGAGAACGGAGCTACTCAAGAATGGGTTCTGGAACGTTGTACTTGCGAGGCGCTCCTCGAACTTTTCCAAGATCTCTGACAATTTCAAATTACTATATGCTCTTCCTACAATCTTTGTTCTTATATATTCGTAAATATGATATCAAAGCCAAACGTTCCCGCTCTGTGCAGCTTCATTTTCTTTTCTTTCCCGTTTGAAAACGTGTGGTTCCTTCGTACATTTTGGTTCTTTGATTTTTTGCCTTCTTCCTCGAGAAAGCTTTCTCATTACAAGGATATTTTTAATGCCAATCCCATCAAAATGTTACAAACGCAAATCGGAAAAGCAGTCATATGAAAAAATAAAAATATGTGTATGCGTTAGCGAGTTACGGGAAAATTGGTGTTTTAATTTTTTTTCTTCACTTTTTCTTTCACAGAGGAAACTCAATAATTTGTATGATATTTTCCGAGGGTTATAATAATTTATAACCCGTCCGTCGACTCAATTTATTAAATGACATTTCGTGCTTTCTCGAGTACCACATTGGTAATGGCATCGTCCAATTCCTCGATCTCAAAGCATCGCGCGGTGCTTGGGGAAAAGTTGAGAAGCAACCGAATGGTACAGAAGCGACGAGTACGTACGACTCTGGCGAAAGAGTTAACGAAGGGCAAACGCAGGAGGGTGGGTTTGAGAGGCGACCGTAGGAACGATGCGCGACGAGGGCTTGGTTCTACGGGCACGAAAAACTTGGGGGCTTTCGAAAACTCGCGTCTAACGGTTTCGAATTGATCGGAAACTCGCCACTCGCCCGGATAGTGCACACTTTTATCGAGGGTGTTTTGCACCGATATTCGTGAAGCAAAAATAAATTAAAATCGACAATCGTTAGCGCATGAAACGTTTTCATGCGCTAACGATTGTCGATTTTAATTTATTTTTGCTACGATCCTTTACGTTCACGTACCTGCGAGTAGCGAATTTTGTCTTCGGGTGAAGTACGACGAGTCTCGAATTGTTGAGGTGAAAACTGCAACACGTTCAACGAACTTTACAAGCGGTATCGCGTCATTGATACGCGTTTATTTTCCTCTAATGAGTTGTCTCTTTCGTCAGAGGCCGTAATCATCGGAAAATTTCCGATCGGATAGGGTATCGAAACATTGACAAAAAAAAGGAAAAAGAATTGTTGTCATTTTTTGCCTACCTTTTCAGAAATCTTAGAATGTCAAAATTTCAAATGGCCATAACTCGGCGAGAATCATCGTAGTTAATATTCCGCGCAAATTCCGACGTAGAGCGGTGTATACGGAATTTTTGTACGGCCATATTATAATTAATATAATTTATTGAAACTTTGAGAATATTTTATACATACATTTAAGTATATACTATAAAATTTGTGAAGAATTTTCTCGAAAAACAACGCAGATATTAGCGACCCCATATTGCAGGTCACAATCAGACTCGGCATTTTGCGTACATTCTGGAAGCCGCAATTTTCATCCGAAATCAAACGAGGTTGGAATTTACTTTTATTATATGTCTCTCTTCTATATGAACTTAAATGCTATCAAAAAAATAGAAACTTGAAGTTTTTACAGGGGTCAAAATAAAAAACATGATACTTTGCCATTTTTTACAACTTTATTTGCAGAAAAAAAAAAATTTTAAATATTGATAATATTCCGATTTAAGGTTCATATAGAGCGCAATACTATGAAGAAAGTAACTGCCAATTTTCAAAACGATTGGTTGAAAACTTTTCAAACTAGCGTGTACGCGAGTTCACAAAAAAGTCGTTTTCAGAAAAACGCGTTTGAAAAAATAGCAAAATGCTGAGTCTGATTGTGACCTGCAATATGGGCTCGCTAATATCTGCGGTGTTTTTCAAGGAGATTCTTCAAAAATTTTATAGTATATACTTAAAAATATATGTATAAAATATTCTCAAAGTTTCAATGAATTATATTCATTTTTTATACTATCAAAAAATTCATGAAAATCATTCAGAAAACACTGTCCTAACCCTATTTGCCCCCTTAATGGCTTATAACAATAGAGCGAGTCGGAATTTTCATTTAAAAGTTTGGGAACATATTTTTCAATAGTTTTACTAACAATTTATGAAATAGAAAAAAATCGATTTTTTGAACCGACTAACGGTCCGATTTTCATGTCTTTTTTGGAGGGCGTTTTTTTGTAGGAAAATAAATATGAATCGTTTTCGATATTTAGGATGTTTTTATTTACATATTAAAGATACAAAAAAAAAATTTGTTGAAAAAATTTAATAGTTTATTATTATTATTATTATTGATCGAAGTTGGCACGTCGAAAAAAAAGCGCGTCGGTGGCCCCGGTGATTTTGGCTCTTGGTGTTATCTGAAATCAAATCCATGAAATTTAACTTCAGTAGTTCCGACCAGAATGACATGTCTATAGATTAAGAATTATCAAGAATTTTTGATTTCAGATAACATCAAGAGCCAAAATCACCGGGGCCACCCACGCGCTTTTTTTTCGAGGTGCCAACTTCGATCAATAATAATAATAATAATAAACCATTAAATTAAAAAAAAAATTTTTGTTTGTTTCTTTAATATGTAAATAAAAACATCCTAAATATTAAAAACGATTTATTTTTATTTTCCTACAAAAAAACGCCCTCCAAAAAAGACATGAAAATCGGCTTAAGTTACCAGACTACTACCTTGACGTACACACGGTCAATCTCGCTGATGTCTCGGCTCCCGAACGTGCTAATCTAAAAAAGCAGGATATCGTGTTTCGTCTCTTTGGCCATCCGTCGTCGCGAATTTCATCTTTTCTAAACACCATCCATCCTACCCATCGTTCACTGTCTGAAATTGCGAAATAGAGAAAAATCAAACTAACCGTGTCCTCTCCACCGAGGAGCAGGAGGAATTTAAAAAAATCGTAATATTATTACTGGAACAAATAATATTTATTTAAATATCAAAAGGTTTCGGTACATCGTCCTCTTCGTTTCTTTCTCCTTTTATCTCCCGGCTCGGTGATAAAACTTCGACATTAATACACCTTTATTACCCGTCTCGCTTCTGACGTTACGCGAGAAATTCATTTTACGAGATAATACAGAAAAAAGGAATGGGGTAAAGTTCCTCGAAACGCATTTAGCCGAGTACAAGGAGAACGAGATTCGTAGTGATTGGTAGCATATTGAAAAACTACGAGGAAAACTTTATATATCCTGCTACGTATACATATATAACGTCTATTTCTTCTCGTCTCGTTCCATCGTTCGTTGCGCTTTCTACCACGATTTCTCGTGCTCTCAAGGAGCTTTCAGCGTTTGAGAAATAAGAGAGGGAAAGAGAGAGAGAGAGTCAAGATTTTACCTCGAGAAAGCATGCCGGGTGTTCGCATTTCTATAGATCGAATATGATGTTCGATTCGTACGAAGAGGCATTTCCGTGCTGAATTCAGCAAAACTCTCACAAAAGACGGGGGACCGAATGGTAAACGACTTTACGGGGATATATATATCGCTGGTGGCTGGTCGAGGTAAACTTTATACGAATATATATATATGTATATTCGAACTACGTCCGGTTTGACAAAGGTTATTGATAAAACATAAATTTCAAGAAAACTGCGCATTCATCAAACGGCTTTTAAAAGAAAAATTGCAGAATTTGAATTTGCATTCGTTCCAAGAATATTTTCAAACTTAACAGGCTTATCATTAATAGGGTTTGTGGGACAAATTGAAGAAATATCCTTTCAAAACAGTATCATCGAAATGGCTGCTCTAAAAATACATTGATAACCGCTGCCACTGATATTGTAAAAATCGAGTTAGAGAAAAGGTACTGGAAGGTTAAAATGTTCTTTTAAACCTAAAAAGATTTATTGTATCGATTATTTCAAATACTATCGTGATTTTTGCTACTTTATCTTCTTAGTATTGACACTCGTGTAACGGTCGAACGGAGAGTCGAATGAGGAAAAGAGGATATTGATATTGGGGACGGTTGTCGATTTATCAACGAGAGAAAATCTAAAAGTTTATTTTCGGATCGTCTCATCGCTGAGGAAATGCGCTAAATATCGAACAGTTCGCAAAGTAAAGTGATCCGACTGTTCGGATAAAAGGGTACTAAAAAAGACTGCAAAACGTTTTTTCCGTAAAGCCTCCATCATTGGCTAGATTTCCCAAAGTGATAAATTCCTTGATCGTCCCGTTTACGATTTTCTGACCCTCTACCGCTGGAATTACGTTTTATTTCTAGCCGATTTTCCGTTTCAACCACTCTTTATCTGTATATAGCATACACGCATCGCCTTTTAAATCCTGTACACCGGATTACGATAAGTACCGTGCATACAGACGCGTATAACCGCTTTAAGCTCTAAAGCTATGTCAGACTCGTATAGCGGTATTCTTTTTTCCACCGATTATAAATTCACTGGTCATATTTCTGGTGAACCGAAACATTTTCATTGATAACCCACCAAAAACCTGTTCTTTTAAGTATTTTTTCTTTTATTTAATTATATTAAAATTGAACGGGTCTTAATTTTTCACGTACACGGCACGATTGGTAATCCGGGTTCTGCGATTATCTATACGAGGTCTGTTCAAAAAGTATCGCGAATTTTGAATTTCCGCGGGCTACGTATGTTCGATTTTCGAGAGAAGAATTTTTCAAGAATTTTTTATTTCAGATAACATCAAGAGTCAAAATCACCGGGGCCACTCACGCGCTTTTTATCGAGGTGCCAACTTCGATCAATAATAATAATAATAATAAACTATTAAATTTGACCAAAACAATTTTTTTGTATCTTTAATATGTAAATAAAAACATCCTAAATATTCGAAACGAATCATTTTTATTTTCCTAAAAAAAAACGCCCTCCAAAAAAGACGTGAAAATCGGCTTAAGTAACCAGACTACTACTTTAATTGTTGACAGCTGTTTTGGTTAGACGCGTTTTGGCTTGTTTTCGATTTCTGCCTATTCCAAAAAAGCAGCTTCCATTGCGATGATCGAGCTTTGGTTTCCACGTCATAACCATAAACCCATGATTCGTCAACAGTTATGACCCTCTGGGGCAAATTTGGGTCGTCGGGGATCGAGTCCAACGGCTCCTTAGCAATGTTAACGCGACACTGTTTTTCTTCGAAATTGAGCAATTTTGGCACGAATTTCGCGGCGACCCGTCTCGTGCCCAAATCATTGGTAAAAATCGAATAGCACGAGCTAATCGATATGTTTAGTTCCTCGGCAACTTCTCTAACGGTGCATTCGACGATTTGCCAATATTATTGTCTTCACTTCATCAATGTTTTCGTCTGTTGTTGATGTACTCGGGCGTCCGGAACGCATTTCGTTGTTCGCATCTTCTCGGCCCTCTGAGAACATTTTGTACCACCAATAAACGTTACTTTGGTCCAAGGTAGCTTCACCGTATGCCACAGTCAACATTCGGAATCAGTCCGCGCACTTAATTTTCTTTTTCACACAAAATTTGATACAGATTCTTTGATCCGTTTTTTGGAATAGGCAAAAATCGAAGACAAGCCAAAACAGCTGTCGACAATTAACTAAACATTCAAAATGGCCAATTTTTTCAGCATAAGTGAGGGACACGAACAGACCTCGTACAGTATCTAATGAACGTATAAGATCATGGCTGTCATCTTTGTTCGCATGGTATTTTTATCGAGTTCGATTCGCGCAAGATCACTTTCGAACGTTGCAACAAAAGTCGAGCCAGATAAATTTTTGTCTTACATTAGTTCATATTATATACAGTTATGCGTGCATGTACGTATGTACCGAGGAACATTACTCTACAGTCTCTACAAGAACGTACTCTCTGGATTCTTCGGATGAAATTGAATTTCCACTACCTGCCTCACGCTCCATTTCGCTATTTCTCCCGGTACACATCTCGCACACTTTCTCATCGTTAGAAAATGCCGACGGTGGCGCGAGAGGAAAATTTTCAAATTGGTTTTGGCATCCACTCCGGAATCTTCTCCCCGTCTCACGCCATCTTTATCTCCCGTCGTCTTTGCGGAATTGCATTTATATCTTGTTACAGGTCTGTCTAGATTGGATGTCGAAGAAAATCAACGACGATACAAAGCGGATATAACGTGAAATTAAAACGAAACTACAATTCCAGTTATTAATATCCACAACTAATGCGATTGGCGATCGAATGGAAAATCATTGACTAATTATTCGAATGAAAATTAACAAGTAATCATAATTCATTGCATGTATTGTGATTAAAAATAATTCTTTATTGTTCGAAAAAATGAGTGAAAACTGTTTTTTCACAAAAATAATTTGTAACTGTCTTGTAATTATTCGAATGAAAATTAACAAGTAATCATAATTCATTGCATGGATTATGATTGAAAAAAATTCTTAATTGTTCGAAAAAATGAATGAAAACTGTTTTTTCACAAAAATAATTTGTAACTGTTTCGTGTTAAAATTATTTCGAATGGTTTTTTGTAAGTTTGATACGAGTACCTGACGCGAAGATTCCTTCAGGGATAGTATTCGTGGTGTCTATCGGTTGAACTTGCCACGTGTTAAGTGTCGGCGATTTCTGTCCCCGTGACTCTCTCATCGCGGAGAGTGGAGGAACAAAAAAAACACGGAAAAGCTCTTTAGATACGAGAAAAAAGATTTCACGATGCCCTTATCGAGGATTGTCAGTGTAGAAGGGAGGGAAAACGTTTGCGAGGACGCGAATAGGCGGAGGAAAGTTGAGAGATACGGGGATTGTTTTCCAAAAGATCAACGTGGAAAAAAAAAAGATCTAACCGCGAGATTTGAAGATTCGACGCGGAGAGGGCAAACTTTGCCGCCAGGGTTCGTATAATTTCTCAATTTTTTTTTTTATTCTCGTATATGATTTGATGAAAATAAAAAACTCGATTCCGCGAACAAGAATTTAAGGCGAACGAAGTTCTGGAGCTTAAATCGTTTGTGATATTCTCCGAAGGAACACGGATGTATACGTCGAGTTGCACCGCACTGAGCGGACGTAGTGGCGTGCATTTATCGATGGCGACGGGAACGAGACTCGGGTTGAAAAGCCGCTGCTTCTATTCGCGTCAAAGATATTTATGATATGGCGAATGACCGAACCCAACCAGCCATAGAATTTAGTAATAAGCGACGTGAGCCGGAAAAAAGCTGGGACACAAATAGGTCGTTGATTTTCTCTTGATCGGAATAAGAGACACTAAAGTACTGATAATGTTCGCCGTGCCGGCTCCGGATTGTAAAAATAGTAGCTTTCTCTTCCTCAACGAGCAGCTCTACGCCCCGATGAATCTTTTATTATATCGGCTCTGGCCAGTATTTCCTTGGACAACACCGAACGACAGCCGCGTGCGACTGATGGCCAACCTTCGATTAATTCCTGGTTCGGTTGGGGTAGTTAAAAAATGTGGATACCGAAGGGTACTTCGGGTACCTCGCTGTACTCGATTCGCCCGATTGTATACCGCTGAACCCTTCTCAACAAGGACCATAACACCAACGATTAAGGGGGGAAATAGGGTTAGACGGTTCAAAAAATCGATTTTTTTTAAATTTCATAAATTGTTAGTAAAACTATTGAAAAATATGTTTCCAAAATTTTAAATGAAAATTCCGACTCGTTATATCGTTATAAGCCATTAAGGGGGAAATAGGGTTAGGACAGCGTTTTCTCAATAATTTTCATGAATTTTTTTATAGTATAAAAAATGAATATAATTTATTAGAACTTTGAGAATATTTTATACATATATTTAAGTGTATACTATAAAATTTTTATACGTATATTTAAGTATATACTATAAAATATTAGCGACCCCATATTGCTTGTTTTTCTTGGTACTATTTTTTCAAACGCGTTTTTCTGAAAACGACTTTTTTTTTAAATTGCGTACACGCTAGTTTGAAAAGTTTTCAACCAATCGTTTTGAAAATTGGCAGTTACTTTCTTCATGGTATTGCGCTCTATATGAACCTAAAATCGGAATATTATCATTATTTTAAATAATTTTTTTTTGCAAATAAAGTTGTAAAAAATGGCAAAAAATCATGCTTTTTTGTTTTGACCCCTGTAAAAAATTCAATTTTTAATTTTTTTTATAGCATTTAGGTTCGTATAGTAGAGAGACATATAATAAAAATAAATTCCAATCTCGTTTGATTTCGGATGAAAATTGCGGCTTCCAGAATGTACGCAAAATGCTGAGTCTAATTGTGACCTGCAATATGGGGTCGCCGGATCATCAATGGCGTTGCTTTAAGGGGGGAAATAGGGTTAGGACAGCGTTTTCTCAATGATTTTCATGAATTTTTTTATAGTATAAAAAATGAATATAATTTATTGAAACTTTGAGAATATTCTATCCATATATTTAAGTATATACTATAAAATATTAGCGACCCCATATTACAGGTCACAATCAGACTCAGCATTTTGCGTACATTCTGGAAGCCGCAATTTTCATCCGAAATAAAACGAGGTTGGAATTTACTTTTATTATATGTCTCTCTTCTATACGAACCTAAATGCTATCAAAAAAATAGAAAATTGAATTTTTTACAGGGGTCAAAACAAAACAGCATGATTTTTTGCCATTTTTTACAACTTTATTTGCAAAAAAAAAATTATTTTAAATAATGATAATACTCCGATTTTAGGTTCATATAGAGCGCAATGCTATGAAGAAATTAACTGCCAATTTTCAAAACGATTGGTTGAAAACTTTTCAAACTAGCGTGTACGCAAGTTAAAAAAAAGTCGTTTACAGAAAAACGCGTTTGAAAAAATAGTACCAAGAACAACAAGCAATATCGGGTCGCTGATATTTTATAGTATATACTTAAATATATGTATAAAATATTCTCAAAGTTTCAATAAATTATATTAATTTTTTATACTATAAAAAAATTCATGAAAATCATTGAGAAAACGCTGTCCTAACCCTATTTCCCCCTTTGAAGCACCGCCATTGATGATCCGGCTCTTTGTTACTCGAGCGCCACGTACGAATGGCTGCGAGTGGATTGTGATTCGATGGTAGAATAATTTTACAGGGTTGCGTTTCGATCGTAGAATTAATTTATCGCGCCATCATCGTCGTAATGATTTTCGAGGGCCTGGTTCAGCCCGATCTCGCGCTGACCACCTTCCCGGATGGTGACCATCGCCCCTATAGATGGACAATTATATTCCGTTCTCTCTGGCTCTATTATACCCTATATTCTCCCAATGTCGTTTACGAAAGGGCGAGCCCTAAAGTTGATCGTAAATCCTATCACGCGATGTACGTGACTCGAATATCGTACCTTTCTCCCCGGCCCCCTTTTTTCTTCGACCTTTTTCGTAACACACAGATATATCTGGTATCGATCGAGGGTCAGAGATGACTACGGCGCATCCGGTATATCGCACGATTTCAAATCACACGCTTTTCCTCGCATCTGAAAATTCTTTTCCCGTATGATTTTCCGTTTTGTTGTGTACGCTCGACGTAGTGGGCATTTTGGAAATTCTTCGCTGTACCGCTCAAAGAAATTACTACAACAACTCGTGTATATCGAATCGTTACGAAATTTTCTATCTCGAAGACAATGTGACTTTCATGAAACTTTCTCGTGGGTGAACTTTTGCAACATCTTCGAAAACTGTACAACGAAACAATGTGCGCGTTTTACTTTCCGTTTTGTTCCTTCCTTCCCGTTCTGTTCGATGGAAAGAGACCAGAGCTGGGCGGTACTGCCAGTACTCAGTATAGTTTAAGTACCGTTACTGTGAGCACCAAGCACTTTTTTCAAGTACTCGAAAAAACTCACGATTGTCACGTATCTTCGGCCTTTTCCGAATAAAGGCAGTCGTCTGGTCTAGAGCGAGATTTTTGACGTCATTTCTAATGTGCAATAACGTTTAAACCGTTGAAGTTGTCTTGATGAAAATTTACACGTGCATTTATTGATCCTTAGAGAATACTTGTACGTTAAAAAAAAAAATTATTTTAAATATTTTCATGTAGTTTTTGCCTTGTTGCAACATGGTCCGCCGAAATCGGCGCCCACTCTGGACGATGTTGTATGCTTCTGAAAAAAAATATATATATATATTCTCAATCTGTCTGAGTATTCTGAGCACTGGTAGCAGAATTGGTACTTAAAAAAATTTTTTATTGAGTCGAACAATAATTTTGCCGACATTTTATAACTCGTCGAACAATGAAATATCATTAATGAAAGTTCAACAGGCCGCCATTTTGTCAAAATTTTGTTTTCAGTACCAATTCTGCTACCAGTGCTCAGAATACTCATACAGATTGAGAATATATATATATATTTTTCTTTCAGATGCATACAACATCGTCCAGAGTGGGCGCCGATTTCGGAGCACAATGTTGCAACAAGGCCAAAAACTACATGAAAATATTTAAACTTAATTTTTTTTTTATGTACAAGTATTCTCTAAGGATCAATAAATGCACGTGTAAATTTTCATCAAGACAACTTCAACGGTTTAAACGTTATTGCACATTAGAAATGACGTCAAAAATCTCGCTCTGGACCAGACGACTGCCTTAAGAATCTTTGCGTTTATCGCATTACATCCCGAGTGGCTTGTGAGTAATAAGAAAAAGAAAAATGAAGAAATTGCGACCGCAAGATCGAAACGTTCGTTATTTGATCTTCTGCACGACAATTTCCCCATTCGTTCTCTCTATTTCGCGTGTTTTTATCTCCGTAGACTTGGGGAATCGCTCGGTACGTCGATAGGTCGGTACATAAGTCGATCACGTTTGGTTGACCTCATTTTCGGAATTCCCCGTAAAACCTGAAATTGGCTCTGTTCAAGCACCACCGAACGCTACCCTCCCTCGAGTCGGAATTATCGCGTTATTTTTCCCGCAGCTCGCACACGTGGTACTATTTTCGGTACTATTTCCTCGTTCGGTTGTGTTCGTTCGAATGGCCTTTGCAACCGCTCCTCTTCCCTTGTCAAGCCCTCACCTACTACAATTGCGGAAGCCAATGAGAATGAAACGTGTACGGTGCAAAGACTCCACACTGAGATGGTGGAATATCTTTTTTTGTCCGGGGAATGCCAGAGGGATACTCGCAATACGTACTTGTTTGTCGTAGTGAGAGAAAGATAAAATCCTATAAGCAACTGTGTTCTCATTTCTTTCGTTCATAAGCTCGTGTAATACTTGTTTTACGCTACGAGCTTTCGCGTATCGATCAGTGCACATCGTATTCTATTATTGTTGAAACCGGAACTGGCTCGCGGATTGTCCAATCAGGTAGGTATTATCCGCGAGGATGATCAAGTTTTACGACGCAACAGACGTATTTTCATCGTTGAAAGGTAATCTTTGTGCAAGTGTGATTTTTCATTTCAGCTAATAAATTGGGCTCGGTGCCCGATTTCGGTAATGCGAGGGTTAAGTTTACGTGAATCTGTTTGAAAAAATCATTATTTTATCACAGCTACCGTTCGAAGATTGTCATTGAAATTTCGGAGAAAATAATGGATTTTTTTTAACAAAAGCACACCGTCAGGAATATTTAGGATGTAGTATTGAGAGAAAAGGGGTGAGTAGAACAACGCGCGGGTAAAGGCATCGCTAATAATGGAATTTCGACATCGTAGTTCTAGGACTGGAAAATTTTACGGCCATTCCTACATATATTTTATAATATTCGGATGAAAATCGCTCTTACACATACACGCTAACTGTTCGTCACATTCTCAGAGCATAAATCGGATTAAAAGAGCCGCGACAAGGAAAACCAACGGACTAACTGACATCTGTTAGCAATATCTCAGTGAGAAACAAAATACGCCAAGAACTGTTTCATGTTCAATTGGCTGACCGCCAGCCGCTAAGAGAAGCATCAGAATTTGCTGCGCCTCGCTCTTCTTCCTTTTCTTCTCGTATCGCTGCGGTTCCGAATGATTTTTTCCTCTCACCTTTTCCTCGTTTTCCAAAAAACTAACCAATTCGTTTCGTTATTTCGCTTAACAAGTATTATAGATAATCGAGCACCAAACTTGCCGATCAAGTAATCTTTCGAATAAAATTCATCTCCCAATTATTACGTACAGTGGGCCAAAAAAGTATTCATACACCTTGTTTTTTTGCGATAACTTTTTAGACATAAGCGATACGTAAAGAAAGCCAATTTTATTTAATAGTACATCCGGTGCAGAGATAAACTGCAAATGGAGAATTTTTTCCCACGAATAATAGAAGAATTATGCAAAAAAAAACGAACATTTTCGGGCAAAAAAAGTATTCATACACTTACGATTATAGTGAAAACCTACATCATCGTAGTTGTTAATTATAACTAATATTCGGTGCGCATCCCTTTTGCTTCAATTATCGCCTCGAGTCTCTTAGCCATGGATTCTACTAGCTTTTGCGTTCTTTCTTTTGCTATTTTCGACCATTCTTCTAAAAGCACTCTTTGGAGATCGGATTTGTTTGTTATTTTTCTTTTTCTAATTTCTACATCCACCAAGTGCCATAAATTTTCGATAGGATTGATGTCCGGAAATTGTGGTGGTGTGATCAATTATTTGCGGACATTATAGAATAACCATTCCCTCGTTTTCATGGCGGTATGTTTCGGGTCGTTATCTTGTTGGAAGTAGAAATTTCCATCCAGGCCCATTTTATCTACACTCGCTGTGAAATTGCTGCGCAACACGTCGATATACTTCTGGGCATTCGTTGTACCATCTATAAAAGCCAGATTACCAACGCCATAATATCCCATACAGCCCCAAACCATGACGCTTCCTCCGCCGTGCTTTACAGTCGGTATTAAATTTTTCTGCTGGAGCTCGGTATTTGGTTTCCGCCAGACGAGTTTTTTTCCATCGGACCCGAAGATGTTGAACTTCGATTCATCCCAGAATACGACAAGTTTCCAAAATTCTACAGATTTTTTTACGTAGGTTTTGCGAAACCTAAACGTTTTTCTCGATTTGTATTATTAATTAATGGTTTTTTCCGGGCAGTTCCGCCGTCTATTTGGGCAGAATGCAAAACGTTTCGAATAGTCCGGGGACACACGCTCTTCTTCGACGTTGACGCGACATCATTCGCTAAACTGCGAGCATTTGTGAACCGTTTTTTTGTAGCCTCTGTAACGATACTCCGACGCTCTCGTACCGTTAGTATTCTCGGTCGACCGGTTCGTGGCTTATTTTCTCTGCTGTTTGTTCTTTCGTATTTTTTTTATTATATATTGCACTGTTGCGAAACTTAGATTTAGTTCTTTACTAATTTTTCGATAACTTTTACCGCGTTTCCGAAGAAAAATGACTCTATTTCGCATGGATATTGATATTTCGCTTTTCTTTGCCGTCATGTCTGTTCAGAGCTTGAAGACCTACTACCGCATGGAATAGGTCAAAACCATTGTGTAAACGAAGACTTGTTTACATTGTACGCAGAGGTCAGACCGTCCGTGAGTGAATATCAAGGTTTAGCAGCTCAATCGTAAGTGTACGAATACTTTTTTGGCCCGAAAGTTTTCGTTTTTTTTGCATAATTGTTCTATTATTCCGGGGAAAAAATTCTCCATTTGCAGTTTATCTCTGTACCTGATGTACCATTAAAATTGGCCTTTTTTACGTATCGCTTATGTCTATAAAGTTATCGCACAAAAACAAGGTGTATGAATACCTTTTTGACCCACTGTATATGGGATTTATTAAGGAATGAAGAAATAAAAAAAAAACATTCGCAAAATCGTAAAGATGAAAAAATTAGAATCAACGAGTAACGGCAATATGTTCGTCCTATACAAATTTTCTTCCGAACGGTTTTGTAATCCAACAAATAATTGGCTAAGACGACGGTTGATGGTATTCGTGTTTATTAATTTTTTTTTGTTCGTAACGCTTGGAACGTTTTTAATGCGTAACTGTAAAACAAAGATCGGAATAAAAACGTGCGAAAAGACAATGATGACAATATAACGTAAAAGACCTTGAGTCAATGGATTAATCGAAAGTGGTGACATTTTCACGATTGACCCGTGGACGCACCGGCTTAAAATTTTCCTCAGGTCTCTTCGACGATCTGAGAAGATGCGGACGAGGATACTTCGAGATTAACGCCAAAATCCGTCTGTATATCCAGCATGCTCTTTCTCGTGTTGTCTCGCACGAGAAAAGCGAAAAAAATCGCTGCTATCAAGGAGAAAGCACCAAAAAGCCACATAGTTTTTGGTATCCCAAGTGCAATTGCCATTTTACCAAAGGTCAATGTCGCTAGCAACGATATCAACCAACTGAGAAATGCTCCGCTCGTCGCCGCGGTTAATCTTATTTCCATGGGAAATGTGTCGGCGAGCATCGACCACGATAACGGTCCAACGCCCAGGTTAAACGCCACGAAGAAGAGACTTACGCAGGTTGGCGGCATCCAACCGTACGTTTCATCGTACAACTCTGGATCATCGTCCCTCACGCTAAAGTACCAGCCTGAATCATCGTAAATCATTCGATAATTTAATTAAATACGGAAAAAAAAATTATGCATTATTTTGGTTATCGAAAGTGGATTTTGATTCGTTATCCACTATTTTGGTAATGGGCAATGGAATGCAATCCATTGTCCATTATTCTGGTAACGGGTAATTTATTAAATAAATATAAATTCTTCCCACATGACGAGGCAAAATTAATTCATTTAATTACATAATATACGACAACGTACCAAGTAAAATGAGGAAGACTCCGGTAAACGCAGCGGAAATCGTTAGGAGGACTCTTCTGCCGATTCGATCAATGGTGAATGTGCACAACAGACACGATAAAATTTGTACTCCTCCGACGATGAGGGTCAGTTCCTCACCACTTATATTGCCCGAACCACCGTTATTGAATATCACGAGGGCGTAGAAAATCATCGTATTTATTCCACTCAACTGTTGGGCTATTACGACACCGTGACAGACGATGAGAGACCACCAAACTTTCCGATTTTTCAGCATTCTTACAACCGCCTGTCAACCACATATAATATCATGAGCTTACGATATGAAATAAAGGTCTTGAGGCTTTAAGGGAGGAAATAGGGTTAAACGGCGCAAAAAATCGATTTTTTTAAATTCCATAAATTTTAGTAAAACTATTGAAAAATATGTTCCCAAAATTTTTAATGAAAATTCCGACTCGTTCTATTGTTATAAGCCATTAAGAGGGGAAATAGGGTTAGGACAGCGTTTTCTCAATAATTTTCATGAATTTTTTTATAGTATAAAAAATGAATATAATTTATTGAAACTTTCAGAATATTTTATACATATATTTAAGTATGTACTATAAAATTTTTATACATATATTTAACTATATACTATAAAATATTAGCGACCCCATATTGCTTGTTTCTCTTGGTACTATTTTTTCAACCGCGTTTTTCTGAAAACGACTTTTTTTGAACTTGCGTACACGCTAGTTTGAAAAGTTTTCGACCAATCGTTTTGAAAATTGGCAGTTACTTTCTTCATAGTATTGCGCTCTATATGAACCTAAAATCGGAATATTATCATTATTTAAAATAATTTTTTTTTGCAAATAAAGTTGTATAAAGTGGCAAAGTATTATGCTTTTTTGTTTTGACCCCTGTAAAAAATTCAATTTTCTATTTTTTTGATAGAATTTAGGTTCATATAGAAGAGAGACATATAATAAAAGTAAATTCCAACCTCGTTTGATTTCAGATGAAAGTTGTGGCTTCTGGAATGTATGCAAAATGCTGAGTCTTTTTTATTTTATAGTATATACTTAAATATATGTATAAAATATTCTCAAAGTTTCAATAAATTATATTCATTTTTTATACTATAAAAAAATTCATGAAAATCATTGAGAAACCGCTGCCCTAACCCTATTTCCTCCCTTAACAGCGGGCAGGCGGGTTAACCGGAGGTTACATTTTTATTTATATAAAAAAACTTAAAAATTTCCGTCTTTAAAAGTTAAAACATTCGCAGAGACAACCGCGCATTCGTTACTCGGCAAAAGTTTCTCAGAATGATTTTCGACCTGTATCTCAAGGGTCACTTCATAAATTATAGTAACTTCCGTCGGTAAAACAGTCACTGGTAATTCACCGTTCTCAATATTTACGATTTTACAGCGTGTCGATCGTGAAAAGGTAAATTATCATTCCCCCTTGACGAGATAGTAACACGCCCTGTGCGTGACGCTCGCTCTTCGACGGTGACTTTGTCAGATTGGAAAGCGTGGCCACGCGTAGGGTGTGTTTTGTTCCACAGGGTAGATCATAAAGTGCCTTTACGGACAGCAACGCTGATAAATAATGCCAATCACGAGTAACAGCAACCTGTTTGGCTTTCGACATACTTTTAACGAAGACGATGCAGCCAACATTCTCTAATATCAGGCAAGAGCAAAGAGGGACTGACAATCGATTCCTGAAGATTTTTTGTGCGAGTAAGTTTGTGGAAATGTGTTTACGTGTAACCTCAAATTTCTCATTAACTCACTTTGAACGCTGGTCTTGTCGTCTTAGCCAATTTTTGAAATTCATCAAGTTCATCCTGGTACTTGTATCGTTCGCCTCGGTACCATTTCATGGATCTCTTCGCCGCGCTCATATTACCCTTTGTCACATGATAGAGAGGACTCTCGGGTAGAAAATTAACGAGGGCTATGGGGGCGCAAGCAACCGCGCATATTAGACTGTACCGCCAAATGGCGTCGCGCTCCTCGAGACCGTAAGCAACCAGAAACGCGTACATAATTCCGATGTTGATGAAAAGTTGAAAAAACGTCAGTAGACGAGCACGAATGTTTTTGTCGGCGATTTCGGCAATGTAGAGAGGCGTTACGACGCAGAACATTCCACCGACCGTGCCGCAGATTATTCTGCCGGTTATAAGAAGCCAGACCTGAGGCGATAAACACAAGAGATGACGAATGATCGTTTCTTTTATAAAGATGTAAATTCAATTGTAATCTGTCCTGATATTTTTTACAAAATCATTCCCTTCTTTTTTTAAATAAAAATGTCATTATTAAGGGTTGAAGTAAGAACATATGTGGTGAACCTGTTGATCGGCGAAACAAATACAAGCCCATCCAATCATATTGACGGGTATGCTGATAAACATCGTTCCGGTACGACTGATTAATCGAAGGATCCATGGAATTAAGAGAGCTCCTAAGCACGCACCAGCGTTCACAACACCCCCGACCAGTCCTATCTCAGTTCCGCTGGCTTTTAATACGTTTCTCAGGATATCACCGGCGCTGGAATTCCAAGCGAGCGACACACCGAGCGAAAAACCACCGAGCGATGCTGCTGAAAATTGACAATATTTATTCCTCCAAGATTATTCCGTGATGCGCTCCTTTAGATCCTTGTGTCGGTGCGAATATACTATTCGCCCGAAAAATTCTAGGTAACGATAGTTGCGAAAAATGGTATACGTCACGAAGAGTAATGTAGTTTTTAACCCGAGCTTGAATTTTTCTATTCGAGGTTGTATATCTCAGCCAGAGGTTAGATCACCCGCCGTAGTCTGGTCTAGAGCGAGATTTTTGACGTCACTTCTAATGTGCAATAACGTTTAAACCGTTGAAGTTGTCTTGATGAAAATTTACACGTGCATTTATTGATCCTCAGAGAATACTTGTACATTAAAAAAAAAAATTATTTTAAATATTTTCATGTAGTTTTTTGCCTTGTTGCAACATGGTGCGCCGAAATCGGCGCCCACTCTGGACGATGTTGTATGCAACTGAAAAAAAAATATATATATATATTCTCAATCTGTATGAGTATTCTGAGCACTGGTAGCAGAATTGGTACTTAAAAAATTTTTTTATTGAGTCTAACAATAATTTTGCCGACATTTTATAACTCGTCGAATGATGAAATATCATTAATAAAAGTTCAATAGGCCGCCATTTTGTCAAAAATTTTTTTTTAAGTACCAATTCTGCTACCAGTGTTCAGAATAGTCACACAGATTGAGAATATATATATATTTTTCTTTTCAGATGCATACAACATCGTCCAGAGTGGGCGCCGATTTCGGGGCACCATGTTGCAACAAGGCAAAAAACTACATGAAAATATTTGAAATCATTTTTTTTTTATGTACAAGTATTCTCTAAGGATCAATAAATGCACGTGTAAATTTTCATCAAGACAACTTCAACGGTTTAAAAGTTTTGCACATTAGAAATGACGTCAAAAATCTCGCTCTAGATCAGACTACGGCCTTAACATGAGAGCGTATTTTTCAATTTAAGGTAGTAGCCTGGTAACTTAAGCCGATTTTCCTGTCTTTTTTGGAGGGCGTTTTTTTGTAGGAAAATAAAAATGAATCGTTTTGGATATTTAGGATGTTTTTATTTATATATTAAAGATACAAAAAAAAAATTTGTTGAAAAAATTTAATAGTTTATTATTATTATTATTATTGATCGAAGTTGGCACCTCGAAAAAAAAGCGCGTGGGTGGCCCCGGTGATTTTGGCTCTTGATGTTATCTGAAATAAAAAATTCTTGATAATTCTTAATCCATAGACATGTCATTCTGGTCGGAACTACGTAAGTTAAATTTCATGGATAAATAACAAAA
Organism: Oxytorus armatus; assembly: GCA_958009045.1. Lineage (NCBI taxonomy): Eukaryota > Metazoa > Arthropoda > Insecta > Hymenoptera > Ichneumonidae > Oxytorus > Oxytorus armatus. The sequence goes on along the minus strand of OY253745.1, from coordinate 38,711,951 downwards.
TGGCGGACTTTGGAAAAAAACGTCCTTTTCCATTTTGTTATTTATCCATGAAATTTAACTTCAGTAGTTCCGACCAGAATGACATGTCTATAGATTAAGAATTATCAAGAATTTTTGATTTCAGATAACATCAAGAGCCAAAGTCACCAGGGCCACCCACGCGCTTTTTTTTCGAGGTGCCAACTTCGATCAATAATAATAATAATAATAAGCTATTAAAATTTTTCAACAAATTTTTTTTTTGTATCTTTAATATGTAAATAAAAACATCCTAAATATCGAAAACGATTCATTTTTATGTTCCTACAAAAAAACGCCCTCCAAATAAGATATGAAAATCGGCTTAAGTTACAAGACTACTACCTCAAGGTGGTATATTTTGATTTGAGGTTACATTTTTTAAACTTGGATCGAAGTTTCAAATATGAGTTAATTTTATTTTTTAATTATCGAAATTTTCCTCGAACGATCCGAGAGAAATATAAAAAAAAGGCACTTTACATTATTATGTATACCGACCCACCAATGCCCCGATGTACTGATTGATCTTTCTCGGATTGGAATTGTGTTCCGTCGGAACTCGAGTCACTGACACCGATGCCATTGCCGTCAAATTTGATGATCGACGGGAAGAAACGAAATAGTCGATTCCTCGGGACTCTCCGGTTCGTATTATCGATATTTGTTTCGCGAAACTATCCGTAGCCGGTGAAAGAAAACCTTTTGCACGAACGCCGTAGTTCCGAGGCAAAAACTCGCATTACTTATCGCGAAATTAGCAACAACAACGTCACGTGCATCGATAACCAACGACGCGCAAAATCGATTGAGCTTTGTTCGTGGCAGCGGCACACGCGCTCCGTTTTCTCGTCTGACCATACGCGCAAATGTTTTGTCAAACAAAATGCCCTCTCGCCGGTCGTTGCGAGCGTGTTGGATAGAGTGCTTTTAGTAATTCGTATTCGTCCGGGAGACACGAAACGCGAATTTATCAGGAACAGCCAATGTTGGAAATATTGAAAAAAAAAAAAAAAAAAAAAAAAAAAAAAAAAACGGTTAAACATGAACATAATTCGTGCCTCTAGAATGGCGTATCGTCAACGTTTAACGTTGAAACGATATTGCTTAGGTACTGGATGTTTTTATTTAATTTCATATATCTCAAAAACCAATAACAATTCCGATATCCATTACTTTTAACATTTTAAAGAAAATTTCTTTCGATAAATATTTTCAATAATATTCATGAAAATCCTCGCTTTTCACTGATGAACCGGCCACGCGTAACTTCGAAACTACCGCATCGAAAATTCTGAAATAATTTTGATATACGAAGGCATGTATGGGAAGTTTAGAGGAAAACTATAAAATATGTATTACTTGGATATGGTACGAACGGTAAACGACTTAACTTGGGGGAACGGTACTTTTTCCAACATTTCTGACTGCAACGACTGGGCTATTACAATGATGCTGGTGTTACATAGAAATTTGGGCCTACATATATATTAGGGCGATTTTTTTTTTCGACTATTTTTTTTTCCGTCCCCACCCGAAATTTTGTTGGATATGTCGAAAAAAAAAATTCCCTGAAAGTTACAGCCCTTAATATTAATTCTAAGTACTTTCCCAAAGCGTGAGAAGATTTTCCATCTAAAATACACGTAAATCGAATTTTTTTTTTTTTTCAAATTTCTATAACTCAGCCGCATTTTATGCTATCATATTGTTCTTGGTTTCGATTTACTCAGAATAAAACAATCAAAAATGTGCCTTTTGCGGCGAAAGTGTAAATTCTGCTGGTGAGTTGGTACGGGTCACTGAAGTTGATTTTTACCCAAAATTCTCGTTTTTTTGCCGTTATCTCCGAAACAGTTAACTTTACGAAAAAAATGTAAATAAAAAATTTGTTCGAAATTTAATTTCCTACAAAAAAGGTCCTATTGACCCAATTCCGTAGATTAATATTTCTTGAGATATTGAACTTTAACTTATGAGTAGTATAAAATTTATAAAACATGAAATATTAAATATTAAAAACAATAAAAAATCAAAAAAGTTCAATATCTCAAGAAATATTAATCTAAGCAGTTGGGTCGATAGGACCTTTTTTATAGGACATTCAATTTCCAACAAATTTTTTATTTACGTTTTTTTCGTAAAGTTAATTGTTTCGGAGATAACAGCAAAAAAACGATAATTTTGGGTAAAAATCAACTTCAGTGACCCGTACCAACTCACCAGTACGATTTACATTTTCGCCGCAAAAGGCACTTTTTTAGATTGTTTTATTCCGAGTAAATCGAAACGAAGAACAATATGATAGCATAAAATGCGGCTGAGTTATAGAAATTTGAAAAAAAAAAAAATGCGATTTACGTGTATTTTAGATGGAAAATCTTCTCACGCTTTGGGAAAGTACTCAGAATTAATATTAAGGGGTGTAATTTTGAGGGAATTTCTTTTTCGACATATCCAACAAAATTTCGGGTAGGGACTGAAAACAAAAAAAATAGTCGAAAAAAAAAAATCGCCCTAATATATATAGAAGGTCGGAGCGAGGCTGCGACGCGAGACGGCGCTGCTCGCGCCAGTGAGATACGTCGATATTAAAACTCGGGGCTCGGCGTGACCCCCGGGAGTCTCTGAGACTTACCGATTGGCAACTGCACGCGTTCCACTATAAACATAAAATTCTGACATATGCGCAACGGTGAGACGGTCACGGATGAGGAGGCGCAAGAAGAACTGGTTGGAAATATTATACCGACTGCTAAACATGAAAAACGCTTAATCCACAAGATCGCTCACCGAGAGACGCGAGATTATTTCCGTTTGTTTCTTAGCAATGAGTACATAGATAGCAGGATAGTAGTACTGTTGGATTTTAAGAAAGAAATCCTATGCAAAAAGGTTAATCTCGCTAGAGAGAATTTTTCTCTACAGCGTTTACAACTGCATTGTCTTGTTTATGACGGGTTTTTCTGGTCCTTGTAGAGAGTCCTCAAGTGCATGCACATGTGCGTCCGTTCGGGTGATCGGCTCGGTTTACGACGCCGGTTGGACGGTTGTGCGTGGACTAAGAAGTATATGGAGTAAAGGACAAAGAGAGCCTCATTACTTTAGAGGTCCAGAGGACTGGTCCCTTGTCGTTTTAGTTGAGTCTTCGTTTGACAGAGCAAGAGTACAGAGCTTAAAGCATCTTCCGAGTGTTATCACAATAAAGATGTAAAAGTAGCATTAATTCAATTATTTATCCACCCAATATCTCAATAAGTACATCTCAATTGCACCGCAATTGTGCTATATGACGGCGGTACATCGGTCATTCGAGAATTTAGAAACGTTAATAACGCCAATAATTCATACGACCGTTGCGAACGACGGTCCCGACACTAACGATGGCAATAGCCGTCGTACGTTCGAGCCCATAGACGAGAACAAAAACGGTCAACGTGTAACGCGACGATTTCACCGTTCGCCCACATAGCGAGCTTGGAAATCGTCAAAGGGGCCTTTGTGGACCTTTTGACAATAGGAGACCGCAATCACGCGTGCAAAGGATTCAAATGCCCCAAGTAGAAAGGATCCGTTATAGGCAGACCGCAGCCTGAATTCGCTCGAGTCGAAAGCAACCTCGATACGTATGCCATTTTTTGCCGGAGCCTGCGATTTGATTCCATTTGTAATACCGCCATACACTCGATATACCGTAAATAACCATTCAGCGTCTATTAAGGGGATACTTATCCCACTGTTCTTTACGCGTAGCAAACCAATGATAAACGGACGTCAATTTATTTTCGGATATCAACGTGACTTCCAAAGAACATGGCGCACGGACACTAACGATACAATGTGTTTTTGCCATTTGTGTCTTGTTCAACACCGTAAAAATAATTGTATAGACAATCGGCAACGGTCAATTGTTCTTTAACCGAGTAAGGAAACAAAATTTTAGTTTAATATATAGAAAATTGGAAGCACCTTCATCCAGTTTTCGTTTATCTTCGAATATCAATATTTATTTGTCTGAAATTCTGTTAAATTTAATATAACAAAAAGGTTCTCCAGCGTCACTCCTTCACCGACTACAATCTCAATCATCGTGTTTGGATCGAGCTAACACTTTCGGAATTGCATGGAAGATATGGGATAAAAATGTGATTACCATCCTCCTCGTACAACCAATATGCAAATGGTCCCTCGCGAACTCTATTCTTTTCGTAATGAAAAATTCGTTGTTTGAACAAATTGAATTTATCTAACTATACATAAATATAAGAATACAAAATATAAAACTTCAAACGGTATTATTCGAATGGCGGACCGTTTCGGTATGTATAGATACGAGTATACCCACTTGTCCATATTATTCATAAGCCTACGCCGTCAGCATCGTCCTTATCCGAATCGAATGATCGCACACGAGTGTCCCCTGTCTTTTCCGATACAGCACATTCCCTCGATATGTATCGCTTTATATATATAAACATATATTCTCTTTTCCATTCGATTAGAGAGTAAAGAGAAACGAATTTGTTATCGTAAATCACTTTTTTCAAACTCGCTTTTTTCTCATGGCATTCACACCCGCATACGGATACCTCGGTTTTACAACAAAATTTGTACACGTCACTACCGAGCTCAGTCCCCCGTGAATATTCGAAGGAAACCGATCAATTGAATTCTTCTTTACATACATTGGCGCGAATTTCAAGATCGCGACGATAAATAAGTGCGACCGAAAGAGACACCGTGATCAAAATATTTTGAGCGTCCTTGTATCTACGAGGGCTGTTCAAAAAGTATCGCGAATTTTTAATTTCCGCGGGCTACGTAAATTCGATTTCCGATTTTTTTGTAGCGTTAGGTTGGTACTCGTGTCTCTTACTTATGCTGAGAAAATCGGCCATTTTGAATGTTTAGTTAATTGTTGACAGCTGTTTTGGTTAGTTGTGTTTTGGCTTGTCTTCGATTTTTGCCTATTCCAAAAAAGCAGCTTCCATTGCGATGATCGAGCTTTGGTTTCCACGTCATAACCATAAACCCATGATTCGTCACCAGTTATGACCCTCTGGAGCAAATTTGGGTCGTCCCGGACCGAGTCCAACGGCTCCTTAGCAATGTTAACGCGACACTGTTTTTCTTCGAAATTGGGCAATTTTGGCACGAATTTCGCGGCGACCCGTCTCATGCCCAAATCATTGGTAAAAATCGAATAGCACGAGCCAATCGATATGTTTAGTTCCTTATCAACTTCTCTAACGGTGATTCGACGATTGGCCAATATTATTTTCGTCACTTCATCAATGTTTTCGTCCGTAGTTGATGTGCTCGGGCGTCCGGAACGCGTTTCGTTGTTCGCATCTTTTCGGCCCTCTGAGAACATTTTGTACCACCGATAAACGTTGCTTTGGTCCAAGGTAGCTTCACCATATGCCACAGTCAACATTCGGAATGCGTACGCGCACTTAATTTTGTTTTTCACACAAAATTTGATACAGATTCTTTGATCCATTTTTGGGAATAGGCAAAAATCGAAGACAAGCCAAAACGCGTCTAACCAAAACAGCTGTCAACGATTAACTAAACATTCAACATGGCCGATTTTTTCAGCATAAGTGAGGGACACGAGTACCAACCTAACGCCAGAAAAAAATCGAAAATCGAATATACGTAGCCCGCGGAAATTCAAAATTCGCGATACTTTTTGAATAGACCTCGTATATGATTTTTCAACGACTATCCCGCTCGTAGGTCGTCACAGCCTCACGTGAAAACTATAATGACTCGTTCCTATGATAAAAAGCTCAGCTCGAAATGACGGTTGTTCTATAGACAAAAAATAAAATTAAATAAATAAGAGAGCCACGAAAGTTCTTGTTTTTTTATACACAAAACGAAAGAGAAAGAGGAAAAAAAAAGAAAAGAAATTTGGGCAAAACGCGACAGCTGCGAATGCCCGCGAGATTTAGTTACGCCGCTGCGTCACTCTGCTCTCTACTCCCCGCTCGTGCAATAATCCACCCAAATCCATCGACGTTTGTGCATGTTATTTGCGGTGTCTTCGTCGTTGTTTTATATATAACGATCTCTCCGTCGGCTTCGGAATATCTGTCCTCCACTTCACGCTTTATCGCTCTGTTTCTCTCGTTCTTTACCGCGTTTCGCGGCACTTTCCTGACGAGCACGTTAAGAGCGCGTCCGTCGCTGGCGACGACGACAACGACATCGTCAAGTATATATATATATGGGTCCGTTCTCGAAATAACGCGGCTCACGCGTGGATAGAATATATATGTACGTAAATAAAACGTCGTCGGTGTACATCACCGATGTATAAATATATAAAACCCTATATATTATATTATGTTACTAGTTTATTACGGCGTTACCACATCCATCTCACCCTACGGTTTATTGTATTTACTATCGATCACGAGCCCACTATTTGAACCCGGCCAATACATACCGTCGTTTCACCGGCGAGTTTCGATGAGTAAACTCGAATAGAAATACACTCTCTTCAAATAAATGACCTTGCAGGCATTTTTTCACTCGATACGTTTGTGACAAAATGAAAGATAACTTGACCCACCGGATTAATGATGGCGAACTACCTTTGGAAGTAACGCGCCACTATCGTTACCGGTTAGGTTTTCATCGCGATTTACAATATCTCGATATATAACGATATCCATCGCTAATATAGGAGACAGAAAACTTTTCGATCCTCATTTTCTGCTTTAGGGGGGAAATAGGGTTAGGACAGCGTTTTCTCAATGATTTTCATGAATTTTTTTATAGTATAAAAAATGAATATAATTTATTGAAACTTTGAGAATATTTCATACTTATATTTAAGTATATATTATAAAATTTTTGAAGAATTTCCTTGAAAAACACCGAAGATATTAGCCACCCCATATTGCAGGTCACAATCAGACTCAGCATTTTGCGTACATTGTGGAAGCCGCAATTTTCATCTGAAATCAAACGAGGATGGAATTTACTTTTATTATATGTCTCTCTTCTATATGAACCTAAATGCTATAAAAAAAATAGAAAATTGAATTTTTTACATGGGTCAAAACAAAAAAGCATGATTTTTTGCCATTTTTTACAACTTTATTTGCAAAAAAAAATTATTTTAAATAATGATAATATTCCGATTTTAGGTTCATAAAGAGCGCAATACTATGAAGAAAGTAACTTGCCATTTTCAAAACGATTGGTTGAAAACTTTTCAAACTAGCGTGTACGCAAGTTAAAAAAAAGTCGTTTTCAGAAAAACGCGTTTGAAAGAATAGCAAAATGCTGAGTCTGATTTTGACCTGCAATATGGGGTCGCTAATATCTTCGGTGTTTTTCAAGGAAAATCTTCAAAAGTTTTATAGTTTATACTTAAATATATGTATAAAATATTCTCAAAGTTTCAATAAATTATATTCATTTTTTATATTATAAAAAAATTCATGAAAATCATTGAGAAAACGCTGTCCTAACCCTATTTCCCCCCTTAATGGCTTATAATAATAGAACGAGTCGGAATTTTCATTTAAAATTTTGGAAACATATCTTTCAATAGTTTTACTAACAATTTGTGAAATGAAAAAAAATCGATTTTTTGAACCGTCTAACCCTATTTCCCCCCTTAAGGAAATTCGACGGTCGATCTGCATCCGAGAAGTTCCCCTTGGATGATCGCTATTTCTCCCTTCTCTCTTACGTTCCCGCCGTTCTTTCACTTTTTTGTCGTACACGTCAGAGAGGAGTGTTATTTTTTGTTGTTTTTTTGAACGACCATGTTATAAATCAACTTTTGAGTACTCTTCGACCCACGTTCGTTCGAAACTTCCATTATTCAACGTCGAGGGCGATCGTAAAGTGTACGCAAAATATATCACTACCCTCTCTCTCTCTCTTTGTCGTTCGTCTAACATGTTTACCGTACGTGTGAGATCGAACAGCGTTCGAGAATACGTATCACTGTATAGATACGTCACAACTCCGTTTCCTGCCAGGTCGTATTGCGATCGTTGTGCGGGAGTCGAGGCTTTTAACGACGATCGATCAAATGTGATTTTTAAAATCGATCTCGACTCAATAGCTCCGCTATTCGGAAGTATATTGCACTTTATATGGTCCACGGTGCACTCTCCAGCTTTTCACTCGCTCGACAAATACGTTTCCTACTTTACCCACGGATTCTACGAATATCAATTTCTTGACCGACAGAGTCTCTGGTGGCCGATCACGAATAGATTCCGTTTCGTATTACAATCGAGTCGCCATTCGCCGGTGAGTTGGTCATAAAAATAACGAATAAACGTTTTACCAACGAAATAAATAATATAAACGATCCAGTTTTCCAAATATATCCTGGAATATGTGATAAAAATCAATACGAGTTATACGCAATAACGGAAACGGCGGGAATTCTCGAGTGATACAATGATGATCAAAGTGAGACACTTGAAAGAATCGATTCCGGGACAAATCTTCCGAGAGCTTGGCTAAAAGCTTTGCCGCAGTTTTTACTCGCTTCTCTCTTCTTTAAGAAGGAAGCGAACTCACGAAACTGCTCGCTAGCCGTCGAGCTTTAGAAATTCTCTTCTTTTTTTGCTCTTTCCGCCTCGGGAGAGCTAGTGGGGCAGAGAGGAGGAAGATACGTTCGAGAAAGGCGTATAAGGTAAAAGACACGAGGAAGAGATAAAAAAAATAGAGAGACGGAGGGTCGACGAGAAGGTTGGACGACTGCGGCATACCGAGGGTTTCTTCGAGCCCTCGAGACTGCTAATGGCGTCGCGTCTGCCACTGCCGGTGCTCCCGTAAAGAAAGAGCCTTGGCACTCGCCGGACCTTTTTCATTGGGAAAGGGATGCCCGTAGGCGCCCTTTGGCCGTAGAAGAGTCGTGTATGGATGTATACATTTATACGGGCACACCATGTACAATGTACGACATAAAGTAATACCAACGGTCTTCCGAGTCTAACGGCTCCTTGTAGTAAAAGTAAAGTGTATATAACATGACCCGGCCGTCCTCGTCCAACCGTTCATCAAGTCCTGATATAAATATCTCTGGTCCAAGGGAATAATAAGAATTCCGAAGGGGGGAGGGATTCTTTTTTTTTTATATTCATCCAAACAGTTATTGTCTTTCGTCCCCTTTGTTCGGACGATCATTATTCCGTTGGGTTACTCTTATGATTATTTAGGGAACGTGTGTTATGCTATAGCTGGTAAGGGTGACCCAATTAACGGTGGGTGACCACCTATACCTGCGATAAGTTGGTCCAACGGATCACCGCGCGGGATGCTATTTTCCCGAGAAACGGACGTTCCGCCGCTTGTATCGGTGCAGCTTTTGAGCGGTCTCTCCTCGCCCTCGTGCGAAAATGCGATGCAGTATAGGGATATACGCGAGCTATGTACGTAATCAAGGAACGGTTAAATTGGAATGAGTTTGGAGATTGTAAAAAAAAGAAAACTTAAAGAAGCTTTAATTGCGATAATCCGAAAAAAACGAGCTTAAAAATTAACTAGGAGACAATAACATGGACGAAAATAAGATGGTAAAAGAATGTCGTGAAAAAAATACCAAGGGTGCTTGCTTAATCGCTCGTGGCATTTTCAATTTTTTTCTAATAAGGAGAAGAGATGAAATTGATTGAAAGCGTCGTTGCTAAAAATTCCTTCTAAATGAATAAACACGGAGGATGTATGTGTATCGGGGAATAGTAATGCCATGAACAATATTTACGTACGGATACCTTTGACGTTTTATCTACGTTCCCTTTTTTCGTGTAGACTCTCGCATTTTCGGACGAGGTCGGTGGACGGCGCTAACGTAAAAAAAAGTATTTGTCACGGCAAATGGTCTAGCTCTGGTGCCTGTTCGTTTCCGATACGCGGTCCATCCGGGCAATTTGTGTTCGAACCTGGGTCACGTTAGACTGGCTATAACGAATGGCAGTGCGAGAGTAAACTGTGAGAATGAGGCACAATGAAGAAACGAAAATGGACAAAGCGAGAGACAGAGGTGCGACAGATGGAATAGAAAAATGGATAAAAGAAGTACGGAGAGGCAATATAAATTCTGCCAAAAGTCCACATTGTGTGCCACATTGAAGTTACAAAATAACACGAGCCGAAAGACATGCCACGAGTATTTACTGTATTTATGAGCACCGGAGGAATTACAGTGGGTCAAAAAAGTATTCATACAACTTGTTTTTTTGCGATAACTTTATAGACATATGCGATACGCAAAGAAAGCCAATTTTATTTAATAGTACATCAGGTACAGAGATAAACTGCAAATGGAGAATTTTTTCCCAGGAATAATAGAAGAATTATGCAAAAACAAACGAAAATTTTCGGGCCAAAAAAGTATTCGTACACTTACGATTGAGCTGCTAAACCTCGATATTCACTCACGGACGGTCTGACCCCTGCGTACAAAGTAAACAAGTCTTCGTTTACACAATGGTTTTGACCTATTCCATGCGGTAGTAGACCTTCACGCTCTGAACAGACACGATGGCAAAGAAAAGCGAAATATCAATATCCATGCGAGATAGAGTGATTTTTCTTCGGAAACGCGGTGGAAGTTATCGAAAAATTAGTAAAGAACCAAATTCAAGTTTCGCAACAGTGCAATATATAATAAAAAAATACGAAAGAACAAACAGCACAGAAAATAAGCCACGAACGAGAGCGTCGGAGTATCGTTACAGAGGCTACAAAAAAACCGTTCACAAGTGCTCGCAGTTTAGAGAATGATGTCGCGTCAACATCGGGTAAGAAAGCCCGAGCGTGCCGGAGCGTGTGTCCTCGGACTATTCGAAACGTTTTGCATTTCGCCCAAATATACGGCGGAACTGCCCGCGAAAAACCATTAATTAATAATATAAATCGAGAAAAATGTTTAGGTTTCGCAAAAACCTAATTTTTGAGACGTGTCGTATTCGCGGATGAATCGAAGTTTAACATCTTCGGGTCCGACGGAAAAAAATTCGTCTGGCGGAAACCAAATACCGAGCTCCAGCAGAAAAATTTAATACCGACCGTAAAGCACGGCGGAGGAAGCGTCATGGTTTGGGGCTGTATGGGATATTATGGCGTTGGTAATCTGGCTTTTATAGATGGTACAACGAATGCCCGGAAGTATATCGACGTGTTGCGCAGCAATTTCAAAGCGAGTGTAGATAAAATGGGCCTGGATGGAAATTTCTACTTCCAACAAGATAACGACCTGAAACATACTGCCATGAAAACGAGGGAATGGTTACTCTATAATGTCCGCAAACAATTGATCACACCCCCACAATCTCCGGTCATCAATCCTATTGAAAATTTATGGCACTTGGTGGATGTAGAAATTAGAAAAAGAAAAATATCAAACAAACCCGATCTCCAAAGAGTGCTTTTTGAAGAATGGACGAAAGTAGCAAAAGAAACAACGCAAAAGCTAGTAGAATCCATGCCTAACAGACCCGAGACGATAATTGAAGCAAAAGGGATGCACACCAAATATTAGTTGTAATTAACAACTATGATGATGTAGGTTTTCACTATAATCGTAAGTGTATGAATACTTTTTTTGCCCGAAAATTTTCGTTTTTTTCGCATAGTTCTATTATTCCTGGAAAAAAATTCTCCATTCGCAGTTTATCTCTGCACCTGATGTACTATTAAATAAAATTGACTTTCTTTGCGTATCGCTTATGTCTATAAAGTTATCGCAAAAAAACATGGTGTATGAATACTTTCTTGACCCACTTTATATATTTTATCCTATAAAATACACGGTCTCTTCCATAGGGTTTACAACTATTCTCATAACTATTATGTTATATCGATGTCATAAAAAATATCTTTTCAATACTTTTATCACAGATACACCTTCTTGAAAATTCTGCAGTATTACAGGGAATTTTAAACGGTTCATTTTTCAAGAAAATACAATTTTTTGTCATAATTACAGACTATATACGAGGAAAATAACAATGTAACCTTCGAGCATCTTAAAACGTCCCTTTGGGACATTTTTATGGCGGTTTGGGGGAGGGCAATCAAAAATTCTCTCCCGACAAGCCGGCAGGCTTGTTTCAATTCTCACGGTTTCCATGCCTAAATTAGAGGGTGCCGTCTCGCATACAACAACATGCCTCTCGGCATACCATCCATCTCGTTCTCACAATCTCTCTCTAGCCCCTGAGACTCGTAGCTCTCTCTTTCGCGATCCCCGAGGCGAGGGCCGTTCCAACACTGTCTCGTTCTACTAGCTCCTCGTACGTTTTCCCTCTCTCTCTCTCTCTGCAAACCGTTATCGGCTATTGTATACCCCCCCCGTCGCTCTGTCGCTCTATCGCTCGTCACTCCCCCTCGCGCGTTTTCCGACGCTCATTCAAGCTCGACCGGCGGACTGCGAGGCTCGAGGGACTCGATTCAGTCGCGGCTGATCCGCCACGCAGGTCTTTTCTCCCGTGTTACCCGCGTAGCTCTATGTTGCAAAAACCTCCGGACGGAATTCGATTTTTTTCATTGCCCTCTTTCTCCATCTCCCTCTTGTGCGATCGACTCCCATTGCCATTTCTACTCTATTAAATAACTTTTGTATACAACGCAGTTGTATCAGTGACCCTCCCTCTACTCGTATATGTTTACAGTTCATTTTTTTTAGCTTATCAAGATTTTTTTGAGTGTCCGTGTTTTCTGTCAAGAGAATAATAACATAACAAAATAATGCAAAGTAAAGCCGCAGTGTCGACTTGGAGTTTAAACATTTTTGTGACAACGATAAACGAACAATTTGTAGCACAATAAAAGAAGGCATAAATTTATCGATAATACTAGCGGTCAATGTACTGTGAGATAGTTGAATAAATATATATATATATATATATATATATATATATATATATATATATATATATATCATGTTAACCAACGTGAGGAGAAAAATGATAACTTAAAATCGGAATGGCCACTTGAGATATTAACATTTTTTGTGACAAAAATCATCAATAGTTTAACAGAAACGAAGAGAAAAGGTGAATAAAATCGTGTGAAAGAGCGCACAGGCCTCGGGATGTCAAGTGATCGGAGAATTTTACGGAAAAGATTAGATCGAATAGAGTACAGCGAGAGAATGAGGAAAAAGTTCATTAGCGTTACCGCGAACGATTGTTGCCCGTTTGACGAGCGTCACGGTCAAGGATATCGACGAGTGTGCAGTAGACAAGGGAACCGACGCAACGACGCGATCTTGGAGTGAAAATAGCTAGTAAAGTCGCGGCCAACGAGAGACCAATCGTCGACCGAGTGGATAAAGCAGTGGGTGTTCAGACGGTGCAGCTTTTCTCTGATTATCATCTTCTTATAGCGTAATTCTCTTCTAATTAGGAAAATAAGGAGATAATAATAAAAAGAAAACTGTTATTAATAATGAAACATAATAGTGATGATAGAAGGAATCGAAGAGATATTATTCGTCATCTCGAGTGGCGAAAGTTGGCAACCAAATATGCACTTCGCTCGTTGAGTGAAAAATAATGGAAAGAGAAAAGTAATGATCAACTTGGATGTGCCCTTGATTTTTTTTTCGATTTATCCGAATATCCGGCGAGACGAGCCGGAATTAAGTAGAAAGAGTCTACGAAGTTCAGACGCAAGACAGCTGACTCTACTTTGCTCGTCACTCTATACTATACTATTAAAAAACAATCGCTATTGAGAGCTCGATGCTGGGACGTCGAGATGTCGGACACTTCCTCGATCGTAAATTTACTTTTGTCACGGAAACTCTGGAATAGTATTACGCGTTGTTAAAATGCTGGCAAACGTGTATGTCCTCCAAAAAGGTTCAATTTGCGTTTGAATACGGCGCTGAGTGCAAAATAATTGGCAAAATTTAAGCGGAATTATTTCACGATTTTCTCAATGTATTATCGTGAATAAAATGATCGGCGTCGTTCAGTTAAAAATGTGAAATTTACCATTTGGTTTTGTTTTTAATAGATAAATAATTGGATTTTCAAAGAGTGTGTGTGGTGTTCGTGAGAAGCTCCATTTTTTTGGTGGATTTTCACGAGAATGAATGAAGACGAGGGAAGAAATAACATTGAGAAAAAAATATATTGCCTCGTCCTCCCGACACACGACACGTAAGTTCACGCGTTATATATATTTTTTTGTACATCCACATGTTATAGATATTTTCAGCGCTGCTTCGTGACAATGACAAATTGATCTCGGCTTACATCACGAACGAAACGATTATCCCGCCCGTACGTTTCACTTTTCGCTTCTTCCTACATTTTTATCCTTCTTTGGCGTTTACATTTTTACGAGGTTTTTTTATTTATTGCTTTATTTTTTTATTCTTTTAAATCGCACGTGTTTCGCGTTAAAACACATTGTACTTGTCTTTTTATATCCGATACATCGAGTGACCTTGCGGACAAAATATTATTTTCTTTTTTAACGCATCTGGAAAATGAGAGTAATTCGAAATGGCGATTAATACGAGGGCTCGTTCTCATTAGGAAATTTCAAAAATGGGTATAAAATATAATTCTCGTCAGAAGCAAAATAGTACAAAGTTTTTTCTATCTTTTTCCTGTTAGACCGAACCGTCTTGATGTCATACTCCGAATGACATCAAGATTTCACTGAAAACTAAAAAACACGATGCTAGCAAAACAACAAAACCGTGCAATATTTAATGAATAAATTTTTATTGTGTTCACGAGATGTTCGAAGCTCAACAGACACTTTCGATTTTCCTGCAGATTTTACTTTTTTTTTTGATCCTCGATGAATCGCCTTTTTTGCGCTTATCGTTCACTCCTTTAAGGGCGGAAATAGGGTTAGGACAGCGTTTTCTCAATAATTTTCATGAATTTTTTTATAGTATAAAAAATGAATATAATTTATTGAAACTTTGAGAATATTTTATACATATATTTAAGTATATACTATAAAATTTTTGAAGAATTTTCTTGGAAAACACCGGGGATATTAGCGACCCCATATTGCAGGTCACAATCAGACTCAGCATTTTGCGTACATTCTGGAAGCCGCAATTTTCATCTGAAATCAAACGAGGTTGGAATTTACTTTTATCACATGTCTCTCTTCTATACGAACCTAAATGCTATCAAAAAAATAGAAAATTGAATTTATTACAGGGGTCAAAACAAAAAAGCATGATTTTTTGCTATTTTTTACAACTTTATTTGCAAAAAAAAATTATTTTAAATAATGATAATATTCCGATTTTAGGTTCATGTAGAACGCAATACTATGAAGAAAGTAACTGCCAATTTTTAAAACGATCGGTTGAAAACTTTTCAAACTGGGGTGTACGCAAGTTAAAAAAAAGTCGTTTTCAGAAAAACGCGTCTGAAAAAATAGTGCGCTCGGGGCCTGAAGGAGAGCTACTCACTTTAATGGCTTATAACAATAGAACGAGTTGGAATTTTCATTTAAAATTTTGGGAACATATTTCTCAATAGTTTTACTAACAATTTATGAAATTTAAAAAAAATCGATTTTTTAACCGTCTAGCCCTATTTCCACCCTTAATTGAGAAGTTTTGCGATCACGCGGCAACGGCGTTAAAACTCTATACAGCGAAAACGCAATTTTTTAATTCCACCGGTGTACCGTGAGAATTGAAACTTAACCGGAAATTGCTCGTTCCCCGATACACGTAAAACTTCTCGGCGATCTCAACTTTAGCGTTTCCCTTCGGCCCTCGGGATTCTCTCTGGCTCCTCTTCCGCCGTCAACGCTAAATTTAACGTCATTAAACCCTCCGTGGTAATTTAAAATTATATTCTCGCATACCGCGGTCGACTCCGACGAAAGGAATTGCTCAGAATGATTTTACAAGTGGTCGTTCCTTCATTTTCATCCGCTTCTTCGTTCTTGTTACCCTATTTTTTCTCAACACCACTCGGCGAGGAGTTAATTTTACTAGAAAACTTTTAATATCAGATTTAAGAGGTTTAATAATAAAAAAATTATCTAACTTTAATAAATTTAGTAATTCTTATATACTTACAGATTAACAAATCAACGAATTATAAATTAACAAATTAGGACGCTAACAAATTAAGAACTTCATTAAAACAAAACTCAAACGAACGATGTGTTTCGTAAATGTATTCGTCATTCGGGGAGATCTCAAAATTTTCATATACAATTCGAATTTGAAGTACGAGATAACCGTGCATTTTTATTGATTCTCACTTCTGAGGGGTCACGATCTTTTTCCGAAAATCCACGAATATTATCCGAAAGACAAACAAAACGCTTATATAATTTTCGTTCTTCTCCCTGACCGTAATATTTCCAGCTACATTGACAGATCCTTCGAGAACTTGTATTCTCTAGAACTTCGAGATCTCCCGGTAGGACTTTATTAAATCTGACGTTACGTGGCTTAAATAAGCCAAAAATTTGTCTCAAATACATTACAAGATCTCGAAATTTATAAGAGTTTTATTTCGTGCATCGGATATCTTTTTTCGTATTTGAAAAAGTGCTATTGAAAGTGCTATTTTTGTCTCGCCTTGGACACATGTAAAAATATTTCAATTCCAGCTGAAACGATACAGACGGTATTTTTTCTTATCGTCGTTGGTTTTAACGCGACTTATTTACAATAGCGTACCGAAAAACGCCCGGTTTGAACGTTGTCAAAAGAGTAAGATCGAAGTTCGTGGAAATTTACGAGAACGATGAGTGGAAATATTTGATGAATGTCGAATCCATACATATTCAAGTTGAAAAAAACAAACATTGACAATTTAAATTCGGTAGATTGCTCGAATAAGAGAGAACATACTCGCTTATAGCAATGCGATGGCCCCGGGTTCGATTTCGGTTTGGACATTTTTATATCTTTCGTTCCAGATCGTATCCGGCCCGCTGCACCATGTACATAGAAAATAACGCGCTTGATTGTAAATCAATTATTAAAATAACGACGTTTACAATGCAAATGTCCAATATTTGAAAATAGCAATGTATTATCAACGCCATTAAACAATCTCACGGGAATGGATCAGTAATGCTTTGATAATTGGTGTTGAATGAACAATCTGTCTACGATCCATGAGCCATTGTTTTTTACAATTATTAATGAATTATTTATGAATAATTACTTTGACAATTCTGCATTTGCCTCATTAAAACAAAAATAATATATATATTGGGGCGATTTTCTTTGTTTCGACTTTTTTTTTTCCAGTCCCCACCCGAAATTTTGTTGTATATGTCGACAAGCAAATTCCCTGAAGGTTACAGCCCTTAATATTAATTCTAAGTACTTTCCCTTAGCGTGAGAAGATTTTCCATCTAAAATACACGTAAATCGAATTTTTTTTTTTTTCAAATTTCTATAACTCAGCCGCATTTTATGTTATCATATTGTTCTTGGTTTCGATTCACTCGGAATAAAACAATCTAAAAAAGTGCCTTTTGCGGCGAAAGTGTAAATTGTACTGGTGAGTTGGTACGGCTCACTAAAGTTGATTTTTACCCAAAATTCTCATTTTCTTGCTGTTATCTCCGAAACAATTAACTTTACGAAAAAAATGTAAATAAAACATTTGTTGGAAATTTAATTTTCTACAAAAAAGGTCCTATCGACTCATTTGCTCAGATTAATATTTCTTGAGATATTGAACTTTAACTTATGAGTCGTATAAAATTTATAAAATATGAAATATTAAATAATAAAAAAAATAAAAAATAAATAAGTTCAATATTTCAAGAAATATTAATCTAAACAATTGTGTCGATAGGACCTTTTTTGTAGGAAATTAAATTTCCAATAAATTTTTCGGTTGCATTTTTCTCGTAAAGTTAATTGTTTCGGAGATAACAGCAAAAAAACGAGAATTTTGAGTAAAAACCAACTTCAGTGAGCCGTACCAACTTCAGTGAGCCGTACCAACTCACCAGTACAATTTACACTTTCGCCGCAAAAGGCACTTTTTTAGATTGTTTTATTCCGAGTTAATCGAAACCAAGAACAATATGATAGCATAAAATGCGGATGAGTTATGGAGATTTGAAAAAAAAAAAATCGATTTACGTGTATTTTAGATGGAAAATCTTTTCACGCTAAGGGAAAGTACTTAGAATTAATATTAAGGGCTGTAACTTTCAGGGAATTTCTTTTTCGACATATCAAACAAAATTTCAGGTGGGGACTGAAAAAAAAAAAATAGTCGAAAAAAAAATCGCCCTAATATATATATCTCATACACATATCGTACATTATATTTTTAGGCATATGTCCGATCGAATATGTACACGATATAATATACAATTATATATTTTGAAAAATAATTTATTTGACCGCGTTTACACGGATATAATCCCGTGTATAACGACATCGAGAGAGTCGTTTAGGTTTCGAGTCGAACGAGATTTACGAGAGTGTTCGTGAATCATATGCTATACAGCCGATAAATATTGTGACACGTGGTGTTGCCCCCGATAGTGACGTATTGGAGTACATGCAGATTGGTGTAGATTGATATCGTTCGAGTGTAATATACTCGGGGTATATTATCAGATGTTTACCACACATAAACACATGTTCCGGACACTTCGATTTTCACTCGCCGAGAAAATGTTTTACCGTGGAAAGAAGCGAGGTCTTAGCGCCGGCTCGCAAGACGGAAAACGTGGCGTGCGCTACTTTGGTAAAATATACATCTGGGCGTGCGGGTCGGGTACAGGTACTCCCGCTAAGCGTGTCTCTCGGAGAGACCATCGCTAGCTCGTAAATAAAAATTCAGTGGGGATGGCGGCCGGTGCAATAATCCGGAAAAATGTGGCTTTCGGAGACGGAGGCGATAACAAGTCGATCACGATAGTGTCCACGCGTACTCGCGACCGATTCGCCATCGCGATCCACCGAAACCGATCCGTCTCAAACTTTTCCGGTTTTCATATATACAGGTTTCTATTTTTCAACTATTTCGACAAATATTCATTTATTCAAGTGCCGAAGTTAACGTTACCGAGGTCCTCTTTCCGTTTACCGTGAGTCGCGTTTGACGATATGGGAGGCCAGATATTTTGAAAGAAGATACGCGCGAGATAGAGCGACGGAAAAAACACGCGAGCGCCTTGTCCTCGAAAAACTTTATAATTACGTTAAAAAAATATAAAGTCGTCAGTTGGATTTTGCGCGGTGTCACAATGGCGAGGTTCAGGCCTAGAATAGGTCTCTCGCAGAGAAATTTTTCGCCCAAAGTCATCTTTTTTTTGGCGCACCGCGAGAACGGTCGGTGGAGGTAAAAGACTTTTTTTTACACTATGCAAGATTATGAATCGGTGTAGGTACCTTTTGATGTCGAGGGAAATTGTTCGACTGTTTTTTTTTTATTCGGTAAATTGGTCAACGGATGAAACAGAGCACAATGGAAACTGGAGTGGAGAGCTTCAATGCGATAGACCTGTATTCGATGAAAATTTTTTCTCGACAAGCCGTATTCCGATGAAGTTGTTTTGCGATATGAATTTAATAAAATTTATCGTTGATGGATGGATTGGTTAATCAACGAGCCTGAAATATTACGCGCAATTGATAAAATAACGTACGTCTGAAAATTCCTTCCGGTGTCTCTGATTTACGAGGTCTGTTCAAAAAGTATCGGGCATTTTGAATTTCCGCGGGCTACGTATATTCGATTTTCGATTTTTTTGTGGCGTTAGGTTGGTACTCGTGTCCCTCACTTATGCTGAAAAAATCGGCGATTTTGAATGTTTAGTTAAGGCCGTAGTCTGGTCTGGAGCGAGATTTTTGACGTCATTTCTAATGTGCAATAACGTTTAAACCGTTGAAGTTGTCTTGATGAAAATTTACACGTGCATTTATTGATCCTTAGAGAATACTTGTGCATTAAAAAGAAAAATTATTTTTAATATTTTCATGTAGTTTTTTGCCTTGATGCAACATAGTGCGCCGAAATTGGCGCCCACTCTGGACGATGTTGTATGCTTCTGAAAAAAAAAAATATATATATATTCTCAATCTGTATGAGTATTCTGAGCACTGGTAGCAGAATTGGTACTTAAAAAAAAATTTTGACAAAATGGCGGCCTGTTGAACTTTCATTAATGATATTTCATTATTCGACGAGTTATGAAATGTCGGCAAAATTATTGTTCGACTCAATAAAAAATTTTTTTAAGTACCAATTCTGCTACCAGTCCTCAGAATACCCATACAGATTGAAAAAATATATATATATTTTTTTTTCAGATGCGTACAACATTGTTCAGAGTGGGCGCCGATTTCGGCGTACCATGTTGCAACAAGGCAAAAAACTACATGAAAATATTTAAAACAATTTTTTTTTTAATGTACAAGTATTCTCTAAGGATCAATAAATGCACGTGTACATTTTTATCAAGACAACTTCAACGGTTTAAACGTTATTGCACATTAGAAATGACGTCAAAAATCTCGCTCTAGACCTGACTACGGCGTTAATAAAATTTATCGTTGATGGATGGATTGGTTAATCAACGAGCCTGAAATATTACGTGTAATTGATAAAATAACGTGTACGTCTGAAAATTCCTTCCGGTGTCTCTGATTTATAACGGCAATTAAAAATTGCTCGAACGAACATTTTCTTCCTCTCGCGATAATTTTTAATTGCTCTTTCTCGTAGCCTCGAATTTTCGGAATTACGTTGCACTCGTGCTCTTCGAGTCCGTTTACGTATCATTGATTTTACGATTTTTATAATATACCCCGAATCGGACGATTGATGAGAAAAAAAATGATCGTTCGGGCTTTGCGACGATTATCACGAAAGCGTTGGACAGTCGCGAGAATATAATCTTTTTATGTCTAATATTGTGTTTTTATTCTTCTTCCTTTTTGCTCTCTCTCTCTCTCTCTTTCTCTGGCTTATCTTTGATTCGCAATCGCTAGGAGTCTTACCATTGCAGTCATGTTCTCGCGAAATGCTCTGCCAATTTGGCTAACAACGAGTTTCAGCCTACATGCTCGAGCGATATTACAGTCTCGACTCTCGATGGTCAAGACGGAGCCAACGAAGCGAGAGAAAGGGAGAGTGATAGTTTCTGCTGTTTTGTTCCGACGCACGAGATTTAAACGAGATAGGCAGTGTTTTTGGTTCAAAATTTCTCAGAAATCTAATGTTTAAATGAAAATTGATGAAAAATAAAATCTTGTGCGAAGAAAAACTATTTTAAAAATGGGTAACTTGCGTAAATTTTTTTTTGTATTACCCTCCTGATCTTGACCTTTCGCCTATTGTCGGTACATGTGAAAGCATCTATTCGCCATGGCGTTCGATCTCATAGGCACGGGAAAACTGTGGAAAACCGGTGACGCCATGGCCGATCTCGGGTTTGCTTCTCGGCTCGGGGGCGACGTTACCTCACGGATTCGAATGTAAACACGGACTGTGGATTGTATAATAAATAATAAGCTCGTCCGTTGGCGAATTTTTCGCAAATCCCGACCGGGACGACGCGATAAAATCAACCACAACCTTCGACAACGCTCGAAATAACAAAACAAAAACCGTGGTATAAATATTCTGGTATACGTTCGATTTTATAGCGTAATACGTTGTAGACCGAATACGTACAGATATAGACGCGCGAACACGAGCTGTTTGGCTCTAGACCGGTGTATCTCACCCACGTGTCTTACCAGCAAAACTTATCGCACCTCTATACATATAATATATGTATGTTAAAATGTTCTCGCTCGTACACGGTACACGCAACTAACGAGATCGTCTCGGTTTGCCAAAATAAAACGCCGTCACGGAGCTCGATGCTATCAATAAACTTTGGGAAAGCAAATATAGGACTGTCGCGCGAAAGATCGTCTCTGGATATCCTATTTGATTATATTTAATTCGCCGTCCGGGGAGAATGTTCCAAGAACAATTACAATGGCAAAGATACGAAGAAATTTTAAGCAGCAGGTGCGAAGATTATACGAGGTCTGTAAATTAAGTAATGAGACTGGCAACGTAGCGTTCGATCTGGCAACACTGGAGGCGCTGGGCTTGGAGGGACGGCAGGGGAATATGTGATACGCCTTCAGTACGGGTTTGAACTCGCTCGAGTCGTTTGGTTGTCCGTAGCGATTTTTTTTGTCAAACAGTTTTTTCTATCGTGTTCTAAAAATGAGTGACATCAATTTCGAGCAACGGTGTGCCATCAGGTTTTGCTTCAGACTTGGGCACAGTGCAACGGAAACTCTTGCCAAACTTCAGCAGGCCTACGGAGACAGTGTTTTGTCAAGAGCCCAGGTTTTTCGGTGGTTTAAGGCATTTTCAAAAGGGAGAAGGTCGATTGAAGATGAACCACGAAGCGGAAGGCCTTCATCTTCGAGAACCGATGAAAATGTCGACAGAATCCGGGATCTTGTGCGTTCAAATCGTCGGTTGACAGTCGGAATAATCGGGGAAGAGTTGAATTTGACTCACACCACCGTTCATCAGATTTTGACCAATGAATTGGGGATGAGAAAAATCTGCGCAAAAATGGTTCCAAAAAACCTTTCGCAAGAGCAAAAGGACATCAGGGATTGAAAGGTGCCTTGACTTTTTGGATTCGATTGAAAATGACCCCCTATTTTCTGGAACGTGTCATTACTGGTGACGAGTCTTGGATGTTTGAGTACGACCCAGAAACCAAGCGCCAGAGCATGGAGTGGCACACTTCAACCTCTCCAAGGCCCAAAAAAGCAAGAATGAGCAAGTCGAAGATCAAATGCATGCTGATTTGTTTTTTCGATACCCGCGGAATCGTCCGCAAAGAGTTTGTACCTCGAGGCCAAACGGTCAATCAACACCTTTGCCGGGAGGTTCTTGAAAAACTTCGAAAAAGGGTCATTCGCGTGAGACCAAACATCAAGAACAACTGGGTGTTGCATCACGATAATGCTCCTTGTCACACAGCAATTTCAATAAACGAGTTTTTCGCCAGTAAAAACATTTCTGTGGCTCCTCAGCCTCTTTATTCGTCTGACTCGAGTTCTTGTGATTTTTTTCTCTTCCCGAAATTGAAAAATCACCTCAAGGGAACTCATTTTGGGACACTCGAAAACATTCAAAGGGCTGTAACCGACCAGCTGAAGGCTATTCCAGTATCGGAGTTCCAGCACTGCTATGAGGGTTGGAAGAACCGTCTCCAGCGCTGTGTGGCTTCGGAAGGAAGTTATTTTGAGAGTGACAATATAAAATTGTAATTCTATTTGAATAAAAAAAAAATGAAAAAAATCAGTCTCATTACTTAATTTACACACCTCGTATCTTTCGAATTTGGCGAATTTCAAACCAAATAAATTTGCTTGTCGATTACATCGAGGAATGTGAATATTTTTTTCTAGATAATTGCCAATTCTAATGTCATTTCGTATCGGTATACAATTTCCATATTTCATGAAAAAACAATATGTCAGATAAGTAGACACGCTGGGAATTTATTTTCATGGCTTTCTGAACAATTGTCAATCTCATTTTGCGACCGCAACTCTCTATGGTTTCCATGGCGAGAAGGGGGGGCTTTATTATCACTGTGCTTCGAAACTCCGTCGCCCGTCCGGCTTTACCGGAAGCGTCGGACTCGAGACGTCTTATCGTTCACCGCGACGCTCGTATACCGATTGACGGGGCATAAAAGTATGCGGCGAGCCAGATGCATTGTTACTCGTGAACTGAGCACGAGTAACTGTCGGTTTATACCGTACACGCTTGTCCGATCGCTGTATTTCTACGCTACACCGTATCAGACACCACAAATATATAGGCATACTAATTTTTATCACAAGTTTTGAGATATCGGTGGTGAGTCGCACATTTCTGGATATGCCTCTGAAAATTCTCGATAAACGACGAAAAATGCTGATTTCGAAAATATGAGAAAATTTATTGAAAAAATAATATTCATTCGGAAAATTAATATTTCTTGAGATATTGAACTTTATTCTTAAAAATTTTTTTTATTATTTAATATTTCATATTTTATAAATTTTATACTACTCATAAGTTAAAGTTCAATATCTCAAGAAATATTAATCTAAGCAATTGGGTCGATAGAACCTTTTTTATAGGAAATTAAATTTCCAACAAATTTTTCGTTAAAATTTTTTTCGTAACGTTAATTGTTTCGGAGATAACAGCAAAAAAACGAGAATTTTGGGTAAAAATCAACTTCAGTGACCCGTACCAACTCACCAGTACAATTTACAGTTTCGCCGGAAAAGGCACTTTTTTAGATTGTTTTATTCCGAGTAAGTCGAAACCAAGAACAATATGATAGCATAAAATGCGGTAGAGTTATAGGAATTTGAAAAAAAAAAAATTCCATTTACGTGTATTTTAGATGGAAAATCTTCCCACGCTAAGGGAAAGTACTTAGATTTAATATTAAGGGCTGTAACTTTCAGGGAATTTCTTTTTCGACATATCCAACAAAATTTCGGGTGGGGACTGAAAAAAAAAAATAGTCGAAAAAAAAAAATCGCCCTAATATGTACATTGTACATTACGATAATGAAATGAAATTTTTTTTTTTAAATCCTAAGTCAGGATTTAAATGAATTAGTATGAGTTTTGATTAACATTTTCGAACCTTTATCAATAACGTTTTGGCATTGTTATTATTTAAAACGAATGTTCATGGATGGATTTTAAATCTTTCAAAAAAATGTATTGAAAAACAACCAAAGCTCGCACGATCAAGTTAAAGCAGAGAAAAAAAATAGTGTATATTGAAACTTGCATATTGCTTCTACATAATTTTTGTCCACAAGCAAAGCTTTCGTGAGGAAGGCAAAATTGAGAAAATCTTTTGCTCATAGGGGAAGATTTGTGAGTGGAGAAAAATGTTGAGGGGGCAATATGCAACTTTCAATTTTCACCATTGTACTTACACATGTAACAGGGACGATCGTATACCGAATCGAACAAATGAAAGAAATTGAAAAACCGCGGTTCCGTATCCGACCAGCCGTAAAATTTATTCACGCCCGCGATGCAAGGTGCATTTTTCCTTTCAACGGTATTCCGCACTGTAAATCGAGTCTGGGGAATAAGAAAGAAAAAGTCACATATATAGATAGAACGAAAGCAAAAACACCGTGTGAATACCCGGTTCAGGTTGGTGATCGTCGCTTCCTCTTTATCGCGATAATGCGAAAGAAAGAAGAAGAAAGAGGTATAGAATGAGAATTCAATCTCCAATTCTTCCATTGTTCGACGAATCGTCGAGGGTGAAAGACGACGAAAAACATTGTGAAAAAGTCAACCGAAACTTTATAGATCGGTCGACAAATTATTTTTCATCCCGGAAGAGAATAAAAATGAAAGAAGATTCGAAGAATTTTTTTTGTATTCTTAATTTTCACGCGGTAGAAGTGCACGGCGAAAAGTTAACGTTCGCGAGAAGCTCTAGTCTGCGAGTATGAATAATGAAGATATATATACTCGTATAAAAAAAAATGTAATCACCGTTCGTATTTATTATAAGATAAAGAGATACAATATTTGCATGGCGAAGAGTCCTTTCAATTATCGCCGTCGTTACTTTTTTTTGTGTAAATCCATAGTGACTTTATCGAAAAATCTCAACAATAAAGCGAAGCGGAGCTCGTTAACGAATACAGCAAATTAAAATATCGCTCCTTTTAAATTTTTCTTCTTTCCCGGATCCTTCCGAAATAGCGAGACGTCAATTCATTCTCATGAATATTCATGATACAATCATTCACCCCGCGCATATTTTCTCGCACCCTCGATATCCCCGAGAAGGCTTTGCGATTTTTTTTTCTCTTTTACGTATCGTCGGGGTGAACGGCGGAATTTGTCTTCTCACGGCACGTGGGGGTCGGGATAAATTCGGAATTGTTGTCATCAATAAATTGGCCGGATAAAATTTCACGGCGGATCAGAGAAAAATGCCGCAGTTCAATCGCTTCGCCCCGATGTAATATGATTTTTTTTTCTCTCCCTCATATTTCCTCCGCCCATCGCGTCATTCTTTCCATCTTATATCAGAGCACACACACACAGACACACCCGGCCACCCATATACACACATGTACCCAACGTAGGAAGAAGGGCTGTCGCGTCGTAGGCGTCAGCAATTTTTCTCGCTACACGTTACCCCTCGAGAATCAGGAGAGGGTTCTGGATCCATTGATTAATGTAAATAAGGAAGATCTCCATCCGTCCCCTCCTTCGCTTCTTCTCGTCCGCTCATCCGAGTAACGGAGGTATAGAAAATGCTCGTTGTAGAGCCCCGAGAGAATGAGGAAGTTTTGGGAAGTCTTTATGATCGGATCAAAGTTTGGCAAAGCATGTTGGACCGACACTGTCCCGAAAAGCGCACAATGAAACACGGAAGGAGAGGAAAGGGAACCGAATATCTTGGCTAAAATCGAGAGTGAGATGGAACGAGAGCCCAGATTATATTACCAAGAAGCCAAGTATCCGGATGCTGTTCGCTCCATATCGGGATGTAAAGCCCACATTGTTTCACCCTTAGTTCCATCAAGTACTTCGGACCACCGGAGCTCTCTCACATGTTTACCGAGTTAACGCCGCGTGTTTATGTTGCTTCCGTTGCTGCTCACGTATGCTCTCACTGATATTCTCTTGCTCCGTTTGCACCTGATACGTCGAGCTAGAGACCAGCAAGAGATAGAGCATGACCGCACGACGGGTGAGTTCCCGAGGGATTCGTCTCGTGTTAACCCACACTCGCCTTTACGTATTCTCGATCCTGTAAACGAGGACCAGAGAGAGAGATGCTACATCTAGTTACACGAAGTTACCGTTAGTTCGGAAACTGAGCGGACCAACAATGAAACAAAAAAATCCGATGTCCTCTGTACTTTCACATTATACTCATTGCCATGGCCTTATATTGATTACGGTAGTCCATCATCGTAGTCTGTTATACTTTGTGGTGTCACGTCTTTATTTGGTGTAAATGGCCCCTTCGTAAATGAACTGATTTGGTTTTCACGAATCTAAATGGTCGTTACAGGTTATGCGCTTTCGCAATGCGGTTCAAAATTAATTTTCAACTCGAGTATCGAGGAGGTAGTGCGTTTCGCTCGCGGGACAAACATAATCTAATGAGGTACATTTAAACTCATTGTATTCGCTGTTCACATTTGAATTAATATTATTCATCGGTGATTGTTGTTTGGATCACTGACGCACGCCCGCCGTGTATTATTCGCCGAGGTACGACATATGCGACGCGTGACAATATAACCTGGAGCGACCGTACGCACGTACAATTCGAAATGTCACATTTTAATGTTTTGTGCACGACGCAAAAGTGCATAATGTAATACGGTCTTGAAATATTCGAGATCGCCAACGGCAATTCTCGTGTATTACGATATCGTTCCTTGTTTCTTAAGTTTAAATTTAAGTTCAAATTTGAATTCGTGATTATCAATTTGGCCCTGACCGTACGCGTCGGAGATCTTGCAGAAAGAAATCGAGCTAAGATATATATTTGATTTACAGTGGGTCAAAAAAGTATTCATACACCTTGTTTTTTCGCGATAACTTTATAGACATAAGCGATACGCAAAGAAAGCCAATTTTATTTGAGGCCGTAGTCTGGTCTAGAGCGAGATTTTTGACGTCATTTCTAATGTGCAATAACGTTTAAACCGTTGAAGTTGCCTTGATGAAAATTTACACGTGCATTTATTGATCCTTAGGGAATACTTGTAAATTAAAAAAAAAATTATTTTAAATATTTTCATGTAGTTTTTTTGCCTTGTTGCAACATGGTGCGCCGAAATCGACGCCCACTCTGGACGATGTTGTATGCATCTGAAAAAAAAAAAAATATATATTCTCAATCTGTATGAGTATTCTGAGCACTGGTAGCAGAATTGGTACTTTAAAAACTTTTTTTATTGAGTCGAACAATAATTTTGCCGACATTTTATAACTCGTCAAATACCCGAAAATGTATGAAATATCATTAATGAAAGTTCAACAGGCCGCCATTTTGTCAAAAAATTTTTTTAAGTACCAATTCTGCTACCAATGTTCAGAATACTCATACAGATTGAGAATATATATATATATTTTTTTTTCAGATGCATACAATATCGTCCAGAGTGGGCGCCGATTTCGGCGCACCATGTTGCAACAAGGCAAAAAACTACATGAAAATATTAAAAATATATATTTTTTTTAATGTACAAGTATTCTCTAAGGATCAATAAATGCACGTGTAAATTTTCATTAAGACAACTTCAACGGTTTAAACGTTATTGCACATTAGAAATGACGTCAAAAATCTCTAGACCAGACTACGGCCTTAATAGTACTTCAGGTGCAGAGATAAACTGCAAATGGACAATTTTTCCCCAGGAATAATAGAAGAATTATGCGAAAAAAACCAAAATTTTCGGGCAAAAAAGTATTCATACGCTTACGATTATAGTGAAAATGTACATCATCATAGTTGTTAATTATAACTAATATTTGGTGTGCATCCCTTTTGCTTCAATTATCGCCTCGATTCAGCTTTTGCGTTCTTTCTTTTGCTATTTTCGTCCATTCTTCTAAAAGCACTCTTTGGAGATCGGATTTGTTTGACATTTTTCTTTTTCTAATTTCTACATCCACCAAGTCCCATAAATTTTCAATAGGATTGATGTCCGGAGATTGTGGTGGTGTGATCAATTGTTTGCGGACATTATAGAGCAACCATCCCCTCGTTTTCTTGGCAGTATGGTTCGGTTCGTTATCTTGTTGGAAGTAGAAATTTCCATCCAGGCCCATTTTATCTACACTCGCTTTGAAATTGCTGCGCAACACGTCGATATACGTCTGGGCATTCGTTGTACCATCTATAAAAGTTAGATTACCAACGCCATAATATCCCATACGGCCCCAAACCATGACGCTTCCTCCGCCGTGCTTTACAGTCGGTATTCAATTTTTCTGCCGGAGCTCGGTATTTGGTTTCCGCCAGACGAATTTTTTTCCATCGGACCCGAAGATGTTAAACTTCGATTCGTCCGAGAATACGACACGTTTCGAAAATTCTATAGATTTTTTTACGTAGGTTTTTGTGAAACCTAAACGTTTTTCCCGATTTATATTATTAATTAATGGTTTTTTTGCGGGCAGTTCCGCCGTATATTTGGGCAGAATGCAAAACCTTTCGAATAGTCCGGGAACACACGCTCTTCCCCGATGTTAACGCGACATCATTCGCTAAACTGCGAGCACTTGTGAACGGTTTTTTTGTAGCCTCCGTAACGATAGTCCGACGCTCTCGTACCGTTGGTATTCTCGGTCGACCGGTTCGTGGCTTATTTTCTGTGCTGATTGTTTTTTCGTATTTTTTGATTATATATTGCACTGTTGCGAAACTTAGATTTAGTTCTTTACTAATTTTTCGATAACTTTCACCGCCTTTCTGAAGAAAAATTACTCTATCTCGCATTGATATTGATATTTCGCTTTTCTTTGCCATCGTGTCTGTTCAGAGCTTGAAGATCTACTACCGCATGGAATAGGTCAAAACCAATATTGTAAACGAAGACTTGTTTACATTGTACGCGGAAGTCAGACCGTCCGTGAGTGAATATCGAGGTTTAGCAGCTCAATCGTAAGTGTACGAATACTTTTTTGGCCCGAAAATTTTCGTTTTTTTTGCATAATTCTTCTATTATTCTTGGGAAAAAATTCTCCATGTGCAATTTATCTCTGCACCTGATGTACTATTAAATAAAATTGGCTTTCTTTGCGTATCGCTTATGACTATAAAGTTAACGCAAAAAAACAAGGTGTATGAATACTTTTTTGACCCACTGTAAATAAAATCCAATTCGAGAGTTCGCAAGAGCAACATAATATTATTTTCCCACAATCCTGTCGACTATATTGTCGCGAGTTAACAATTTTTGGTTGTTGTAAAATGGTGCATACGCGCATTTCGAGGTCGGTTCGAAGAATATTGCCGTGACACAAATATTCATCGTTGTATCATTTTTGTCATTCACAACCGTTGAAGTAATGCTTTTATATTTGAACGAATATAATTTAATAAAATATTCGAAAATAAGTTATTAATTATTATTTATTCAAATGCAGATATTGCGCACAGTTTTTGAGAACTTTTGAGCATTGGGAATCGACCGATTCCTATTTACAAATTTATTCTGATACCAATTACATGTGCCGGAGGTGGATGATTCAGCTATATACCTGCCAAAATTGCATTTTAAAAGCGTGCACATTGGTGTTGAGCGATGCAGAGTCGTTAAAATGACGCGTGGCCGGCAGCCAGAAGTTAACCAAACATAGGTGTACACGCGTGTCGTTCCATTATACGTGTATTTAGTGTATAGATTGAACGTCAAGTTCAGTCGCGAGATCTCAAAATATACCGCGTCAACTTGACTCGTCGGTCATTGAGACAGAGTAGTATTCTTTTATATTTGAATATGATTATCAAAATATTACGATACGAACTCGAACCGTTTATCTATAACGAACACTGCCGCATTTTCGAGGGTAAATATTTGTTACGTTAGTTTTTGTTTTTATATTTAACGATATTTAATATTTCGCCGACTCACACGAGACATATTTGGCGAATCTCAATTAAGTATTATTTTTAAATCATGACAAAATTCTATACCATATGGAGAAGGGTTCGCGCAGATTTATATTTAGTTCACGGAATATTTACAAGGTCGCAATTCACAACACGTGGCCGTACGAACTATAAGCAATCTGACGATTGTGTAACGCAGGATGCACCGACACATAATTGACGAGTGTGCCACGATGAGATATGTCTGCTGATGGAGTTTGTCAAATTGATTTGCTGTGGAATCACGCGAGCTTTAAAACGGGCCCGATTCGCGCGAGTTCAAAGAATTTCTCAGATGGCATGCTCACTCGTGCAATAGACATATATTATGTTATATAGTACGGCCAGAGTGCGCGGAAGTATTAACTCGCTCGAATGTCACGCTGGTATTTTAATCGACATTTTCCAGAAGCGTCGGACAAGATGCGCATCACTTTAAGATAGTAGTCTGGTAACTTAAGCCGATTTTCATGTCTTTTTTGGAGGGCGTTTTTTTGTAGGAAAATAAAAATAAATTGTTTTGTATATTTAGGATGTTTTTATTTACATATTAAAGATACAAACAAAAATTTTTTCGAAAAAATTTAATAGTTTATTATTATTATTATTGATCGAAGTTGGCACCTCGAAAAAAAAGCGCGTGGGTGCCCCCGGTGATTTTGGCTCTTTATTTTATCTGAAATAAAACATTCTTGATAATTCTTAATCTATAGACATGTCATTCTGGTCGGAACTACTGAAGTTAAATTTCATGGATAAATAACAAAATGGCGGACTTTGGAAAAAAAACTTTTTTTTTCCAAAGTCCGCCATTTTGTTATTTATTTGGAAAAAAAACTTTTTTTTCCAAAGTCCGCCATTTTGTTATTTATCCATGAAATTTAACTTCAGTAGTTCCGACCAGAATGACATGTCTATAGATTAAGAATTATCAAGAATTTTTGATTTCAGATAACATCAAGAGCCAAAATCACCGGGGCCACCCACGCGCTTTTTTTTCGAGGTGCCAACTTCGATCAATAATAACAATAATAATAAACTATCAAATTTTTTCAAAAAATTTTTTATTTGTGTCTTTAATATGTAAATAAAAACATCCTAAATATCGAAAACGATTCATTTTTATTTTCCTACAAAAAATCGCTCTCCAAAAAAAAGACATGAAAATCGGCTTGAGTTACCAGACTACTAGCTTAACGCGGCACGTTGTGGCAAAGAAATCTTTGAATGAAAAACAAGTTTTAGGAAGTTCAAACAAAATACGTTAAATTTCGAATTCTTATAATTTTAGAGGGATGTTAATCGCTACGTCAGGTATACACGTCATCTACACCATAGGGAGGATGCCAATCATTGCGAAAGTGTCGGGAATTGTCGTCGTTGGGGATGGGGAGCTTCGACTTCTAGAACTTGACCGACTAAACGTACTCCAATCCGACGTATCGTCGACGACAGGACCATCGCTACTCGATAGGTCTATTATTCACTTGAACGAATCGCTACGCGCAATCTTATACTCCGTTATAAGTGGTATCCTCCATTCGTACTGTAATATATATTAGTGTCTTAATTCCCATACGGCTAGACCTCCGGCTAGATCGTATGTCCCCGTTCTGGTTCCGGACTCCCGTATTATATATGCCCGTGCGAGCTATTCTCGGACGATGTTAGTGATCAAGTGCATTAACGAACTATCTCGCGTGTCTCCGAGTCAAGAGTGCGTATCCTCTCGAGATTTTACCATCTGCCCACTACGTTCGGCAAAGTTATTTAATTCATTACATTATAGTTTATATTATTGAAGCAAAAAAATGACATTTATATTTTTATATTTGTCAACGGTTTAATATTTATTTCTGATGTTCCAATGTATACCCGTTTAGTTCTCTAACCCGCAGCATCCTCCAGAAACATATGAATTTTTGAAAAAAAGATAAAGAAATGGATTTCGTGCTGTTTAATTCTTGAATATGGTTATTCGTTCTTATGAATAGATATATATATATTAGGGCGATTTTTTTTTCGACTATTTTTTTTTCTCAGTTCCCACCTGAAATTTTGTTGGATATGTCGGAAAACAAATTCCCTGAAAGTTACAGCCCTTAATATTAATTCTAAGTACTTTCCCTTAGCGTGAAAAGATTTTCCATCTAAAATACACGTAAATCGAATTTTTTTTTTCTTCAAAATTCTATAACTCAGCCGCATTTTATGCTATCATATTGTTCTTGGTTTCGATTTACTCGGAATAAAACAATCTAGAAAAGTGCCTATTGCGGCGAAAGTGTAAATTGTACTGGTGAGTTGGTACGGGTCACTGAAGTTGATTTTTACCCAAAATTCTCGTTTTTTTGCTGTTATCTCCGAAACAATTAACTTTACGAAAAAAATGTAAATGACAAATTTGTTGGAAATTTAATTTCCTATAAAAAAGGTCCTATTGACCCAACTGCTTAGATTAATATTTCTTAAGATATTGAACTTTATTTAAAAAAAAATTTTTTATTATTTAATATTTTATATTTCATAAATTTTATACTACTCATAAGTTAAAGTTCAATATCCCAAGAAATATTAATCCAAGCAATTGGGTCGATAGGACCTTTTTTGTAGGAAATTAAATTTCCAACAAATTTTTTATTTACATTTCTTTCGTAAAGTTAATTGTTTCGGAGATAACAGCAAAAAAACGAGGATTTTGGGTAAAAATCAACTTCAGTGGTCGTACCAACTCACCAGTACAATTTACACTTTCGCCGGAAAAGGCACTTTTTTAGATTGTTTTATTCTGAGTAAATCGAAACCAAGAACAATTTGATAGCATAAAATGCGGCTGAGTTATAGAAATTTGAAAGAAAAAAAAAATTCGATTTACGTGTATTTTAGATGGAAAATCTTCTCACGCTAAGGGAAAGTACTTAGAATTCATATTAAGGGTTGTAACTTTCAGGGAATTTCATTTTCGACATATCCAAGAAAAATTTCGGGTGGGGACTGAAAAAAAAATCGCTCTGATATATATATATATATATATATAATGATGATGATTTAAGTTTATTATGCTATGCAATTTACATTTCATTCGTTACGTATCCCATAATTTTTTTTACGATTAAGAACAAAGTTTACAAGGATCTCAAATTGTCTACGTAATGACTTTTTCATTCCGGAGTGAGTTACACGCACGATGGAACGAGATTCTCGGTGCGCCCTTATACGTTCGATCCGATAATTCCAGATGACTGCTCGCCTTCGCGGGGCTTCTCAGGGTCTATTGGCACAACTTTGGGAATGCTTCTGTTTATCTTCTTCCATCCTCTTTCTTTACTCGTTGGTTCAACTTTCCAGCCTGTCGCGATGAACGATGATTTTTTTTTCTTATACCTTTAGCGTTCACTATGGATATAGTAAAAAAAGGTGAATAATAATTTTTTTACTTCCTTTCATCATTGTTTCTCATTAGGGAACTTTTCTTTATACACCCGTAACAATTCTCTTCTTATTCGACGTATTTCTCGCAGAAATTTCGTAACTCGAAATAAAAACAGGTTTACGAGGGATTATATAGGGGAGAGGCAAAAATCTTTATTAAAGGCGGCTTATAAATTATTCCATAACGTCGACGGCGCGAACTAAGAAAAAAAAACGATAACTGTATTTTTTCTCGTCTTTGCGAATGGATTTTTAGAAAGTTTTTTTTCGGATGAAGATTCGGTAAAGACACGTCTATACACTTTTCTTCGGGCACCCTGGCGGCTCTTCTTCGTGTATACTCGTAAAAAGTTTGTTTTTATATCGTAAATTTTGTAGTTCGAACAAAAACAGTTTACGAGGGACTACATACCCTCGAACCCGGTATAAGAGCTATAATAATTTAGATACTTCAAATAAATTATTCCACAGAGTGAACAGCGAAGAAAAACAATAACGAAAAGTGAGATACGTGCTTTTTGCCTCGTCTCCCAGAAGAAAGTTTACAAAAAAAAACTGAAATTCTTTTACCTCCTACATCTACCAAAAGTTAAATGTAAAAAGAGCATACAAGATGAGGGAGCGTTACCGTTTTCGTGCAGTGAAAGTCTCTCAACATCAAATTTGTTTACGTGCATTCTACCGACAGTTAAAATTGCTATCCTCAACACTCCAACTCCAATTTAACAATTATTTTTATTTGTACATCATAAGCAATAAAATCGTGTCAGGGCTCGGAAACTTTCAAAATCGAACGTATTGTTTCCGGAATTGATAATTCGTCATTGTCGATTGCACCCTTAACGCGTCGTAGAATTCGTTTTACTCCGATGCAAATGGATTTCACTAGGGTTCGATCGTGCACGCGCCGGTATTTGTCGTGTCATTAATCGGATTTACTTACCGAGAACAAAGGTTTGGTACGTCTAACTAAATCTGCACTAGTGGATTTTCCCACTGAACATTTAGGTGATTCCATTAAGGGAGGAAATAGGGTTAGGACAGCGTTTTCTCAACGATTTTCATGAATTTTTTTATAGTATAAAAAATGAATATAATTTATTGAAACTTTGAGAATATTTTATACATATATTTAAGTATATTCGATAAAATTTTTGAAGAATTTCCTTGAAAAACACCGAAGATATTAGCGACCCCATATTGCAGGTCACAATCACAGACTCAGCAATTTGCGTACATTCTGGAAGCCCCAATTTTCATCTGAAATCAAACGGGGTTGGAATTCACTTTTATTATATGTCTCTCTTCTATACGAACCTAAATGCTATAAAAAAAATAGAAAATTGAATTTTTTACAGGGGCCAAAACAAAAAAGCATGATTTTTTGCCATTTTTTACAACTTTATTTGCAAAAAAAAAATTATTTTAAATAATCATAATATTTCGAATTTAGGTTCATATAGAGCGCAATACTATGAAGAAAGTAACTGCCAATTTTCAAAACGATTGGTTGAAAACTTTTCAAACTAGCGTGTACACAAGTTGAAAAAAGTCGTTTTCAGAAAAACGCGTTTGAAAAAATAGCAAAATCTTGAGTCTGATTGTGACCTGCAATATGGGGTCGCTAATATCTGCGGTGTTTTTCAAGGAAATTCTTCAAAAATTTTTATAGTATATACTTAAATATGTGTATAAAATATTCTCAAAGTTTCAATAAATTATATTCTTTTTTAAAACTATAAAAAAATTCATGAAAATCATTGAGAAAACGCTGTCCTAACCCTTTTTCGAACGAGTCGGAATTTTCATTTAAAATTTTGGGAACATATTTTTCAATAGTTTTAGTAACAATTTATGAAATTTAAAAAAAATCGATTTTTTGAACCGTCTAACCCTATTTTCGCCCTTAAGGCGGTAATCTGATCTAGAGCGAGATTTTTGACGTCATTTCTAATG
Organism: Oxytorus armatus; assembly: GCA_958009045.1. NCBI lineage: Eukaryota > Metazoa > Arthropoda > Insecta > Hymenoptera > Ichneumonidae > Oxytorus > Oxytorus armatus. Next base: position 38,675,879 of record OY253745.1, on the reverse strand, counting down.
TGCAATAATTTTTAAACCGTTGAAGTTGTCTTGATGAAAATTTACACGTGCATTTATTGATCCTTAGAGAATACTTGTACATTAAAAAAAAAAAATTATTTTAAATATTTTCATGTAGTTTTTTGCCTTGTTGCAACATGGTGCGCCGCAAGCCGCCTCAATCGGCGCTCACTCTGGACGATGTTGTATGCATCTGAAAAAAAAAAAATATATATATTCTCAATCTGTATGAGTATTATGAGCACTGGTAACAGAATTGGTACTTACAAAAATTCTTTGACAAATTGGCGGCCTGTTGAACTTTCATTAATGATATTTCATACATTTTCGGGTTTTCGACGAGTTATTAAATGTCGGCAAAATTATTGTTCGACTCAATTCTGCTACCAGTCCTTAGAAACAGGCTACCTAAGGTACGTGCAAAATTTGAGCTCGATCGGTCCATTAGTTATCGAGATATCGTGGGCGCCGATTTGAAAAACGTAGTTCTGAGATAAACGCGTTCAAAGTTTTGACACCGTCCGCGCAGCTGCTTCCCGACCGCGCTACCTGAGCGCGCGGCTTGCTTAGAATTTTTATTTCTCGGCTAATTTTTGAAATATCGATAAACGGTTTTCAGGAGCGTATGAAGAAAGGTCTAAGGAATAAGAAAATGAAAAAAAAAATCGATTTTTTCAAATTTCTAGACCAGACTACCGCGTTAAAGCTGTAACGAATTGAACATTAACGATGTACTGCGAAATAACAAATCCATGTCTCCATTGTAATCGCAATTTGCTCATTATAGTTTCTATGGTTTTTGTTCGGTAATTTTTTATCTTCGTAGTTCGTCGCGAGGATTTATAAACGTAATCGTAACTATCGGATCGTTTACACGAATGTTAGTCCAATTCGCATATGCCCATCGGGGGGAAACGAAGGGTTGGAAAAACCCTTGTAGTTTACTTCTTTTTGTCTTTGTTCTTCAGCCTGTCGCAACGCTCTTCTACATCGGCCTCGTTCGACCGGAGGGCAACGATGAGATATTTCCGAGCATTGCTTTCCTTCTGCTTTCTCGTCGGAATATCTAAACTTTCCGGCCAGTCACGTGAAATCCACAAACGGATCAATGCTCGTGCGCGGTACGTGTGCGTGTGTGTTTTAAGAAGAGTATGCTTTTGTGTGAGCTTCAGTGAATGTACGATCCGTTACACAACGCCTCGGCACCACTTGGTTTCTGGGTTACCGTGTTTCTGCTTTGTGCGAGAATCGATGAAGAGGCATCGCTGTAAGAACCCTCTCGCCAGGTTCGAAACTGAGGGAGAATCATAGAACGGTAAGACACGCTCGAGAGGAATAACTTCAATAGGGTTTCGAGATTGTTTTTTTTCTAGTCTGCGATTGTTCTTGCCGATTCAATGGAAAGAACAATTTTGCCCCGTGACAAGTCGCAGATTTTCATCATTTTCCGTCAATGAACCGCGATAAGTTCTGTGCAACTCGATCGTTCGAAATACCGTAAAGCCATCGTTTAAACGAAAAATGAAGATTTCATTCTAACATCACATTGAGTACAATGCGGTACATATGATTGATGTGGAATTTCATTGATCAATCAATGACATTACAGTTTTATTAGCCCGCGAATCCGGAGTCAGTAATAATATAGGTCTCCCCTTAGAGAGCTTATCCGGGCTCCAGCGCCGAGAAGCGTGGTCGGGTGTGACAACGATTGGACGGGTTTTGGACAACGTCCCCGTACGAACGTCGGCCAGATTTTTCGTGGATTCGTACGGAACATAATGTATTAATAATAATAGTTGAAAATTCATATACGCAACAACGAATACGTGGTAGTCGAGTTTGTACCACAAACTTTCATTGAACGACACAATTTGTAGGCTGTACGCGTGCGAACGAACGGATCATCACGAAAATTTGGTGAGATACCAATTTCCCGTGTATTTTTCCCGATCGATTGATCATCGACAATGAAACCAGAATAGAAGGCAATCAGAACTAACTAAGACCCAAAAGTGGAATCACATGGGTAGGGTGTCGGCGAGACCGGACGAAGAAAGTAGATCGTAGTAGGGGATGCGGAGAATATCCCTGCTACCCAACAAGGCTCGGGAGCTTTTCGTTTAATCCGTATCATCAAGGTATATTGTGAGAGGGTTGATCCGATATATAGAGAGGTTTCCTGCCCGAAGGCAGCAGCCGAGTTCCCAGTGAACATTCTCGTTCTAATTATCCATTCTATCCTCAATATCCTTGGAGGACTAGATCTACTTAACCCTTCGCGAAGTGCGGGGTTCGATAAATGAAACGTTTTTCCAACGTGCTGAGAAAAAGTTTATTCCTCTTCCAATGTGACTATCTGACGATTTCTACGGGTTAAAAATTGATTATAGGCAAAATCCGAAATGGTGGAGTGTCCGATGAAAATTGATAAAGTCCCACGAAAAATGGTATTGACGTCGATATTAGAATTGTTCTCGACCAGCCATTTAGGATTTTCGGAATCTTCATTTCCTGACGTGAAATATTGTTGAAAGAATGAATTTATTTCTACAAATCTCTTATTTTTTCCATCCGCATACGAGGGGAAAGCCAAAACCCAATAACAGTGGGTCGAAAAAGTATTCATACACCTTGTTTTTTTGTGATAACTTTATAGACATAAGCGATACGCAAAGGAAGTCAATTTTATTTAATAGTACATCAGGCGCAGAGATAAACTGCAAATGGAGAATTTTTTCCCAGGAACAATAGAAGAATTATGCGAAAAAAACGAAAATTTTCGGGCAAAACACAAGGTGTATGAATACTTTTTTGACCCACTGAAGTCACCGAGACGCAATTCCGTAACGCCATAAACCGAGAAGCTGAACGCATCAAAGAAACACGCTGTTGTGAGCAAGTAATTGTAGGGAGTGCGAACGAGTCATATCCCAAATTGTACGAGCAAGATGGAGGATATACCCGAAGGGGATGGAAATTGCGGAAATGTGTTCGTAAAACAAACGGTGTTTAGAAGGGAGAAGATACGAGGATTCGTATATCCCCAAACCGGAAATGTCGTGAAAACGACCAGTTGGATGATCGAGATGTATATGGCTATAGGGGCATACACGCGTATAGACCACATACGAATGAAATAAACCTGCCACGAGGAATAAAGAGGAGCGGTACATCTGTTGTACGGTTAGGTATCATAAAAAAAGGAGACAGGAAGCTATAAATATCCCTAAATGAAATTGATGTGGACACCCTTGTGTCGCGGATGGTAAATGATTAATGTAAATGTCACTGGGCCACGACCCGATTCCGTACTTATTTTTCCCGATGATTAACAAAATTATACTCTCTTTAGTCCCTTCGTTTTTGTCCAAAGATCACACATTGTGACGATAGCATTTTGAGATGATGAGCAAAAAATCCGCCAGGCTTTGGAAAGGAAACTTGGATCTTATCACGGAATATCGGCAACACCATCTATTTTCACTCCGCCAGGGCAGAGTCGAACGTTTTTAAGTGCAACTGTCGTTCGTACAATATATTCCTGACACGTATCGATAGCTGGTGTCCGGACGATAAAAAACTTTTGAATCGCATTCCACCTGACACATATATCATTAATATCGTATCCTTCGGTTCAGGATGAAATTTATAACGGATGCTGAAAGTACTACGAGTCTGTTATTGTTAAAAATTTGTGCTGCTCCTGAGAGATAGATGAAACGATAACACCGGAAGATGATGGGCATTCGTTATCTTAAATATAATATTCGCCTTGGTTCCGGATTCACCGAACCAATATGTAGCGATGGTAACAATGTGCTCGCATGTTATACGAAAACGAACAATAAAATGATAAAAATAATCTGGGTTATGTGATTCGGGGGACGGACATTCCAAAAATGAGGATATTTTGGTCAACAAAAAGCACTGTTACCGATGATATGATCAAACCCATTTTTGCGAATTCGACAATCATATAAAATCGATGTTACTTTCGCGCCTCCTTCAAAGCCGATCGCGTCGATAACGACGAAGCCGAAGGCATCAAATTCGCTCCCTTCCCGTGCAACTGCGTTTATCGATATGATCAATCACGCTCGGACAGCCTCGCGACGAGTGTTCGCCCGAGTATCTAATGAGTGCGTTTATTAATTTGTGTGTCAGGGTCGTCCGAGTACGAGTATCCGCGACTCTCTGTGCGACTAGCCGTTCGAATAACTCCGAATACGAGTGCAACGGTAGCTGTTTCAGTTACCAGGATCTGTACTTTATTATTATACAGATATTTTCTTATTTTATACGTATAACTGATGCACGAACCGCGGCATGGTTTGGGTTTGGGGCGAGCCGATTGACCGCTAGTCCGCTCTGTTATCCCAATGATGCGTGCATTCATCAACCTCGTATCTCTCTGCAAAACATCTCTCTCATCCAAACATCTCGACGCCGCATACAAGAATCGAATAGTTGAAATTCAGATTATCCTTTCACCATACATTTGGTGAATATATTTGAACCTTTCCCGCCCGTTCGTTATGGATGACTGATCGGGCCGAGGCATCCGTGGCCACGGAGGATAATTCCAAATGTAGTCTAAGAAAAGGTTTAAAGTGCAGGTTTGAATTTGTTTGATTTGGGTGAGGTTTTTGTGAGGGTATTTGTACTCTATGCGTAACACTCTCAGTTACGGACGAACCCTCCGTGGAAGGCGTACCTTCACAATTCTTCGCGCACGGGTCGTTGAAAGGATAGGCATGATATTTTCGTCGTTGCCATATCTAGCCTTGTTGACCCTCATGTTGATGATATTTCACCCATCACCGGAGCTCTCCGCGGTTATGGTTCGGACTCTCGATAAACGTGCGCTCTTCGTGTTTCTTGTTCGATCGCGTTTTCCGCTTTTCATACCGCCCCACGGGTAGACATCATTGAACCCGGCAACCCGGCATTTACACGTGCGTGCGAAATTTATTTCCCTCTTCGGTCTAGTTTTATATACCTGAGCGGATTTTATCGCGAGTTCTTCGAACATGGAGATTCCGAAGGTCGAATTTCAACCCAGTACAGTAACCCGCTGCTTAATAATGAGGAAGGAAAATAACAAAGAGAACGTTAATATTTGAGAATACTGCTCAATATCAAGCTATTACGTATGAATATTTTGGATACGATCAAAATTGATCCGCGTTAACGTGACAAATTACGTATATAATATATCTGCTAAAGGCCGTTAGATGATGACCAATATTTTTAGGCATCGAGGGATACCGAAGTTATCCAAGGAAATTAATCCCCCGGGTCTAATCCGTCGATTCAGAACGAGTGACTCGGTCCGACCTACATATATACTGATATACCATGCTGAAGAACACATCGGCCATATGTGCGTGCATATACCGGACCGGAAATTATAATTTCCCGGAGTCGCCTCCGTATTTACCTTCATTTTTCACTGTGACAACATATATACGGTGGGTCAAAAAAAGTATTCATACACCTTGTTTTTTTGCGATAACTTTATAGACATAAGCGATACGCAAAGAAAGCCAATTTTATTTATTAGTACATCGGGTACAGAGATAAACTGCAATACGCAGAGGTCAGACCGTCCGTGAGTGAATATCGGGGTTTAGCAGCTCAATCGTAAGTGTACACATACTTTTTTGGTCCTAAAATTTTCGTTTTTTTTTGCATAATTCTTCTATTATTCCTGGGAAAAAATTCTCCATTAGCAGTTTATCTCTGCACCTGATGTACTATTAAATAAAATTGGCTCTCTTTGCGTATCGCTTATGTCTATAAAGTTATCGCAAAAAAACAAGGTGTATGAATACTTTTTTGACCCACTGTACACCCTCGTCGAAATATCCGCGTTGATCGGAGTCCTTCAAAATTACGTCAAACCGCATTGCAGCTTTCTACGAGATTTTTTATGCATTTATATGTACAAAAGAAAACAGCAATTGCCCAGATCGATCGATCGGAGATAGCGAAACCATCTCTATTTACATCTTCATTTTCCTCGTTTCCTCTATCCGCTTACCACTGCCTTGTCGAGGTAAAGCTCTAGATCGCAGCCGCGGAAATGGGCCAAAATAAGAGTTGAACCTGGAAGCCAGAAAGTAAGCGATAGCTTGAAAGAGGAGAGAGAGACTCGAAAAGAAGCCGAGATATATGCTCTATATATATAAGCGTAAGATCAGTAAATAATCTTATATGTACTATAATAAATCAGAGCGAGTTTTCTGAATAAAATTAATCATATTTGAGATGCGAGCCAAAATGAAAATAACGACATTTTTTTTTATAAATGATGATAGAACTAGCGAGTCCTATCCCTATGTATCTATTTCTTCAGCTACGACGCTAAAAGAGGTGGAATATTCGAGTCGAGTGGTAGCGACTATTCAAACCGCCAATACGTAGTAAAAAAAGCTTCTGATTTCAAAACTACTAGGTGATCGTGTCACATCCGGAGAGAGCGAGTACCACAAGTAGGAGGCTGATATACCGAACGAATTCCGATAAGTGGGAGTACGCTGTGCTTGAATATGGAATATCGGAGTGGCGAGTCTCGATGGCCCAGGGGTCCTCGGCTACACTCTCTTAAACAGGTCAAGTGTACAAATCGAATCCCGCGCCCATTCAATCCATAATGCATGGAAAACGGGACAACGATTCTTAACCGATAGCCTTTGGAGTCTCGGCAGCCTTTACGGCGTAAAGTATATTCGTCTCGCGCCGTAAATCGAAGATAAATCGGATGCATACGGGGCATTCCGCGCCAATTCACATAACTTTGGTACCGACAAATATTGATTTCCCTGATTTTTCTATCTTGTTGTTACTGCTGAAGACACCATCCGTAAGTGATTCAAAATAATCTTGAAGGTCGTGCTGATCATTTTAACGTCGTGTAACGTTGAAACGTCGTTAACCAGATCAGCAAGAGTCGCAATGAAGGCACATCAGAGTTATGAGGCGTATTTTCAATTCTACCTGAAACTTCATCACCCGGCCAAAAGTTGCAACTCTAAAAGTAAACGGACAGTTACTGATATTTCTAGACAGGCCGCTTACTCTACTCGTGGAAATTGATAGGAATAAGAAGGAGGGTGCCGGTGTTCCCGTTTATGACGTGGACTCGTTATTGGCTGTTTATTGAGCGGTGGTGGAAGGAAACACTAATTATTGTATCTGTACCCCTTCCAGGGTACCTTAAAGGCGGAACGGAGCTTTTCTACGGATCTTCCAGAGCCTTTCTCAGAATTCAGCTGTCAGGTGCCGCAATTCTTTGCTGCCTAACATTTCTTTGAGAGAAGACGAAGAGAGGGAGAGAGCTTTGTCGGAGAAGCAGACATCCAATTTGCCGAGATGGCACGAATTGAATGAAATCTTTGTCGTCTTCTAGATCTGTTCTCCGCCCCTTTGGGTTCTTTGACGCCCGTGCGGGGGGATTACTTTCATCACGGATGCTCGACAATTTTCTTAATGCCTTCACAAAAGGAGCGATATCGCACCGGCATTGACTTCGGGCGCGACAATTGTTTGGATGTACATGTTTTTTCTTTAATCATCGTTTGATTCAATTTTGCACACTTTAGTGAATAGAGGAGACGGCGGAAATTTGCGGCACGTGGTGAAAAAGCTCTTAAACAATTTCGAATATGGGCACAAATGGTAGTTCTAATTTGCACGTTTCTCTCCTCTCTGAGTTTACAGTACGCGGTATTCCACAAAGTTTTCACAATGTCAAAACGTCGAAAATTTCAAAAACGTTTTTTTTTTTGGTAGTATATCATCTTCTTTCGGAAGAACATTTCCAAGGATATAGCATTTACGTTGACACCAGCATTTTCATGAATTTTTTACGTTGACACCAGATTTTCATGAATTTTTTTAATAGTATAAAAAGTGAATATAATTTATTGAAACTTTGAGAATATTTTATACATATATTTAAGTATATACTATAAAATTTGTGAAGAATTTCCTTGAAAAACACCGAAGATATTAGCGACCCCATATTGCAGGTCACAATCAGACTCAGCATTTTGTGTACATTCTGGAAGCCGCAATTTTCATCCGAAATCAAACGAGGTTGGAATTTACTTTTATTATATGTCTCTCTTATATATGAACCTAAATGCTATCAAAAAAATAGAAAATTTAATTTTTTACAGGGGTCAAAACAAAAAAGCATGATTTTTTGCCATTTTTTACAACTTTATTTGCAAAAAAAAAATTATTTTAAATAATGATAATATGCCGATTTTAGGTTCATATAGAGCGCTTACTATGAAGAAAGTAACTGCTAATTTTCAAAACGATTGGTTGAATACTTTTCAAACTAGCGTGTACGCAAGTTAAAAAAAAGTCGTTTTCAGAAAAACCGCGTTTGAAAAAATAGCAAAATGCTGAGTCTGATTGTGACCTGCAATATGGGGTCGCTAATATCTGCGGTGTTTTTTCAGGGACATTTTTCAAAAATTTTATAGTATATACTTAAATATATGTATAAAATATTCTCAAAGTTTTAGTAAATTATATTCATTTTTTAGACTATAAAAAAATTCATGAAAATCATTGAGAAAACGCTGTCCTAACAATTTATGAAATAAAAAAAAAATCGATTTTCTGAACCGTCTAACCCTATTTCCCCCCTTAAGATACTAAGAGCTTTGAACGAGAACACCTATTTTATGTTCTCTGCTTTTAAAATCTCGCTCGAGTCCTGTTTCTTATCAGGCAGTGTCCGAGATAGATGTCTTTGGAGATACTTTACGACAGTGTGAATAACGTTTTCCTCTTTCGTGAAGTCTTTTACTCAAACCCTGGTCCCATTTCATCTCATTTATTTTCTCTCCATACTCTCTTTTTCATACCTTCGTCCATGGATTCAGGCTCCTAACCACGTCCTAGTGGCCATTGCCGTTTTCCGTTCCCACTGGGATCATAAACTGGAATAGTTTTTCTTTTTCTTCACTCACTTTTCCCTATCCTCTTTGCTCCACGTGTGTACTATATAACTATATGCCCGTGGTCTTGTGTACGAAGGTAAAAGAATCAACGTCTAGTCCCGAGTAATACATATTACGCGACTAGAGGGAGCTACTCTCTGGCACAACGTCGTACCCTCTCCTTCGTTCATCCGTCACTGTACCTTGCGACTGTTGCTAACCGGTAGGTGGCTGCCAGTAGTTCACACATAAATCCAATCTGATTCGTTATTCGCGTCTTCTCATTAACGGAGGGATATTAGGAAGAGTGAATTCGGTCAGTCGGCAACACGCGATCGTTCCCCGCGCCTTTTACCATCGAGAAAGATACGATGAACCGCGTTTACGGTATCGTACAATTTGGTTATCAATCACGGACCAGAGACAGTGGCATCGAATTTTCATGATCGGCTGATTCGTGATCAGCGAGAAAGAATACATCGACATAGATTCGTAATATAAATAAGAAGGAATTCTATGGCATACGAGCAACTCTCCCTGAAACTATACAACTGAACGTTAACTCTATCAAAATTTAGGCTGCCGAAACAAACTTAGCCAGTTACGAGTCTACCACTTTGGCTGAATCTTTGTTAAAAAATTCGAGCGTTATTGCGGACGTAGCGAAGTAGTTACCCAATAGTTCAGTCTGCAGTGCTGCGGTTTTGGCTTGCCAAAACGTCATTTTGTAGAACTTGGCTCGCGCAGGAAAGGTGTGAGTTGCAAGGTGTAAAAGAAAATCGTTGATTATCCCAGCATCATTGAAAAACGGATATATAGACGGATATACAGAGTTCCACATTGAATGAATAGGGGAACCCGGGGCATTGTGGGCATCCGAGGCAGTATGGGCCCCCTCTAAAACCTCTCACAAGTGCCGATTGAAGTAGACAACGTTTGGATATTGTTTTAGTATGCGTCACCACCTACGCGTCGAGGGGACCTAACCTAGAAAGACGTTTTTATGTGATTTTGATCTAATTTCGGCTATTGTGTTTACGTTTGCAAACAAGAGACAATTTCATTAATTGTAGTGCACTTTTCGGATCAGAGGTAAATTACCCTTGAAGTATTTTATTAGTGTATTAAGTATTCACCAATATCGTTAGAAACTTTATTTTCGCTTGTTTTTGGAATTCTTGTTAATGGGGCATAATGGACGGGGTACCATGGGCATGGTGCTCGTTTTGCCCCTGATATTTCTATTTATTAATTTTTTTTTCACAGTTTCTATTAAGATGGTCCGTACCTACAAAAAGAAGACGAACGTAGGGAATGGAGCGAGTCCAGCATGCGATCAGCGGTCAACGATGTTTTAAGTAAAAAAATTAAGTTGCAAGGCAGCTGCAATCATTTATAGTGTACCCCGTACCACTTTGCAAAGGAAGATTGAGGAATACAAGTCCAAGCAAAGTATTCAACCTAAGCGTATGGGGAATTTTAAGCCCGTATTTTCTCAAGCCGAAGAAAACGAGTTGGCTTCGTACATAAAAAACATGGAAGCTAGATTATATGGCCTCTCAACGAAAAAAGTCCGGGAATTGGCCTTCGAACTAGCCGAAAGAAATAACATTCCGCGTAACTTCGATTAGGACATTACGGGTAGCAGGTGAGGATTGGTTGGCCAACTTTTTAAAACGCAATCCATCCTTGTCGCTTCGGGAACGAGAAGCTACAACCACCATCTCACACGCCTCTCGAATCACAACCTCAAGTACTATCACCATCATCTCACAATCAGACGCAACCGTCTTCTCTTACACCATCAACTCCACCGGGTCCGTCGACTTCTTTTCATCGTGTTTCACCTGGACATATTATGCCTATACCAAAAGCTGTAACAGAAAAAGGGCATCGCGTAAACGTGGCAAGACTGCTGTAATTACTACTTATCCGTATAAAAAATAACTTGAACAGGCTCAGGCAAAAAAACGCCTTCAGAAAATTCGATTGAGAAGAATAAGAAAAAGAAACGTGAGGAAGACAAGGAAAATAAATATGAATCGTAAGATGCTGAATGTCTTTATTGTGGAGATTTGTATTCGGAATCAAGGGAGGGTTGGATCTCTTGTCATTCCTGTGGTAAATGATCTCATTGCTCATGCGCCGGTGAGGACGACAATGACGATGAAACAACTCATATCTGTTCATTTTGCACAAGATTCTAAGTTATTTTGGTGTCGGATGATTCTAGTGTCCATTATGCCCCGTGCATGTCCATTGTGCCCCAGATACAGGGCACTATGGGCATTTCGCATATTTTTTTAAAACCAAAGTTACATTCAAAGATTTCATTTAATTGCAGATTTCGATTTATGTTCTTAAAGAGTACTCAATAAATGACTATATTTCACTCTAATTGCTAAGTTTTACTTTTTATTTTACATTACATTTTCCTTAAGATGCCCGTACTGCCCCGGGTTCCCCTACTCGACCGCAACCCGTACGTCCATTCGGAATTCATGGCACACGATCCTCGGGCACTTAACTTTTTCCCCTATCGTCCCTCATTGTTGATGTATCGATGCGCAAGTTTTCCCAAGCGTTTCAATCGTTGCGCAACGAGGGTTGTACACCTACACAAGGTGAACAAAGAAACGTCGCTGTTGACACTAACGATTGATGATGATTATACCGTTATACACCGGAGGATATATTCGCACAATGTGAATGTGGATAATGTAATGTGCAAATAACTAAAAGGGATTTTCCCTATAACCTATTAACAATAGCCACGTATCAGCGAATTCGTTAATGGATGTGTCATGTACTATTTTGTTCATTGGTATTGCAACGTTGACGATAAAACGCGAAGTCATATTAGTCCCGTTGTTGATGTCTGGAGGGTTGTACGTGTGTACAATATTGCGGCAACTGGACATCCATATCGATGTGGAAGGTATTCGTCAGAATTAACGGTAAACGGGAATTTATTGTGTGTATGATAAATAATAGAGGATCTCTGTGCGTATTACGTATACGTATGAACGGTGGATCCCCGTTCAAATCCCACGTACGTAGGGGTAGTTTCAATTTTCCAATTTCCAATCGTTGAATGACGCAATTTCTACCATCGGCTCTGCTGGACATTGACAGGACTCCATATAGTGCAACGGGGATTTTAATTAACGGGTTACAAGAGCTGTCTTTACAACAACGTAACGTATATATGTGTGTAGATATATGTGTATGTATTTTGCACATGTATAACTATTGTCGAGAATCCCCACTAAGTCTATCGGAGGTCGACGTACTGGGCTACAGAGTGAGAAAGAGAGATAGAGAGAAATCGAATGCATCGTCGCGTCCGACCATAAACCCACCCCCTGTGTGATCACCCTTTGATCGTTGTCCATCGATCGATTGAATACGAAAATTCGGAATCGCTCAAACTTCCGCCTAACCGGATCCGGAGGCTTGCACAGATAGGACAATATTAATTATTCAAGTTAAGTGATTCTAGGTACCTAGAATTACGAATGAATATTATGAAATTTGATTACTATTGTCATTGTTGTATTCTTTGATTTATCGTCGAGTGTACGATTACTAACAGTCTCTTCGATTGGATATATCGAGTTTAGCGAGATAGAGAGCTCGAAACTCGGAAATAAACGAGAATCAAAAAGTCAAAGAGTTTTGTTTGAGGGCATCGAGGTAAAGTTACTCGTCTAAGAGGAAAGTCCCTCTTTCGGAGACCAAAGTTCCCATCGATTGCACGACTCCACCGAATGTCGATACCACACGGGTCTCACTCGCTCGGTTTATTCACCGGTCACGTAGAAAAATTCTCAATTTTTCGATTACGAGGAGCCGTCTCCCTTTCTGTCCCGATATATTGCCAATTTTTTTTCCTTTAATATGCGCTCAAATGCTTCCTATTTCTTGTTGTGCGGCAACCTTTTGCACGCGCCACCACGATTCGCAAATAAATTGTTCACTCTCCACGGCGTTTGAGCCTTCCGCTGCTCTGTCGGTTCTCTCATTTACGCTTATATACGTGGCTCGAATAATCATTTTTTTAATTCAACGCGCGCAAGTTCTCCGCTTCGCGGAAGCTCCCATTTCGAATGATAAGACAGAAAATATGACAGATGGGGAGCATGTATTTCGTTTTTATTGGCAAATCGATATTTACGAGACCGTGCGAGGAAAGATCCTTTTTTCACTGGATTAGGATCGGTGTCGCACGTTTCGTCGTACGCTGCTTTGTAGTTTAGGTTCGTCGTAACCATATCTCACTAAATTTGAAGCGAAATATTTAACAAAATGAAATAGGCAGTTAAATTACGCAGCAAAATCACTGGTGCTATGCTGATTCGAAGAAAAATATAGAAAATGTTGTTACTGCAAATTCTTGTTGCGCCATTGGTTTGATATCGGCTATTATGATTTGATATCGAAAAATAAATTGAGGAGAAAATGTCTGTGGGAGAAAAAGGAGCAAGAAGCTGAATGCGAAGTGGAGCGGGGACGAAAATCGATGCTGCTGGAGGTTTCCTACGGGAGACCGAAAAAGAGGGAGTGTATACGAAGTTAGTTCAGGGGCTAGGGTGTACGATGTGGCTAAATGAAATCGTGTCGGGCGAGGATTTTGGGCATTTAGATCGTCAATCAGAATAATACAGCTAGTCGGATTCGCGTGGCTTTAACGCAATAGCGAAAAAGTTGGACGTGATTCCGTGACGATCGAATGGACGGGAAAATTCTTAGTTCTCCTTTCGTGGTTTTATGTTCATTTATTTTTAAATTAAAAAAGAAAAAAACTATACAGGAGCAATTGCATAACTCTTTTCTGACTCGAATTTTCGGTACAAAGGCGGGGACCACGGATTGAAAGAAAAGAATAGATTGATGAACGATGATATCCTTTATCTTGGAAATGGCGAGTGGTTCAGCCCTGTAGCCCCAACTGTTCAGCGTAAAAAATTTCTTAAAATCAACCATGACATATAGTGTTCTAATTGACCCCAATGGGCGGTGCAATTGCATCGCAATTGAAATGAGGTTTTAACGGCTACACAATTTGAAGATATCCGCGAAATCACATTTTTTATTGAACAAAAAAAAGCCACCAATATCACCACCAATAAAAAAACCTATTTCGAGTAAATAGGTCTCCTATCTCCGAGAAAGTAAAATGGATTGGACATCAGTCTGTTCACGCCACAGCAATCACCAAAGCCAGTGTTGCAAATGCTCCAAGTCTCTCTTACTTATTATACACAATTGATGATCAGTGTCAATGAATCAATCGATTAATATGGGTACGCAATATTCCATCTACAAATAGATTAAAGCAAACGTCCTTCCTCGGGACGTATAAATATTCCACATAGACGAGGGTCAATCGAGTCGGGGCATCCCGTTAGATTAATCTCGTCAGCTTATACTCATCTTCATTAAACGGTACTGAAAGATGAGAATGCTCAATGATGTAGATAAATCAATCGCTGATAAGCTCGAAAAATGTCGTTCAGTGTTTTGTTTTCTCAAGGGAGTTGAGTCACCGAAATATGTCAAAAACTAAAGTCGCTATAATTCTGTCGCCACAAAGTTTAGATTAATGACTAATAAAGTATGTTGTTTGCGGTCGCAAAAAGGTTTTGGTTTCTGGCGGAGTTCTTTAACTACTATATCTGTAATTCCCGTAGTATTAACGTAGTAGTCTGGTAACTTAAGCCGATTTTCATGTCTTTTTTGGAGGGCGTTTTTTTGTAGGAAAATAAAAATGAATCGTTTTGGATATTTAGGATGTTTTTATTTACATATTAAAGATACAAAAAAAAATTTTTTGAAAAAAATGTATAGTTTATTATTATTATTATTATTGATCGAAGTTGGCACCTTGAAGTTGGCAGCCCGGGTCCTAACTTTTTTTCTACCGAACCCATTGCTTTCAAATTTTAACAGGCTACTCTACACACTTATAGTTCTCGTCGGAACCACCGAGAAATTTTTTCACCCCTAACTTTTTATTTTACAACCCCTTCTTTGCTAAAGTCCTTTTATTTTAGCAAAGTAGGGGTTGTAAAACCCCTTCTTTGCTAAAACGAGGGAAGAAAACTGACATTATAAAAACAAGGGAAGTAAACGAGGGAAGGAAACTGACATTGTTAACTTTGCATACACTGCAATTGTTTTCGATTTTCTTTTCTCAAATTTTTTTGACCATGGTTTTTTTACTCCAAAATGACGAGGCATTTGCCGTTTGCCATCTTATGATGAGCCTAACGGACCAAAATTCAAACAGTAAAATATGTATGAAATAAATTCAAACAAAAAATAAAACGGTATAAAATAACAAGCATAAATATTTCGTCAATTTGGAGTAAAAAAGGATGTTCAAAAAACGTGGAGTAAAAAATGAGAAACACTTCCAGTGATACTGAATCGTGCTAATTTTCGCGGCGAAAGTCGAAACCTGCTAGTTTTCGTGGTAAAAGCCGAAACACGCTAGTTTTCGCGGCGAATATCGAAATGTGCTAGTTTTCGTGGCAAAAGCCGAAACATGCTAGTTTTCGCGCGGATATCAAGCGTGCTTGTTTTCGTAAGAAATCTGAAACATGCTAGTTTTCGTAAGCAGCGTCGATATGAAGTATTAAACTCTTTGTTACAACTTCGCCTACGGAGTATGCGCCACAGATTATTGTATTTTGTTATAATCCCAGAGATATTGACCAATTTTATGAGACACAGCACATTATTTTTCGCTGTACGAAGTTCCCAGCACTCTAGCTCTTATAATTTCGATTTTATTTGAAGTCTGCCACGGTTACCTCGTAGGCGAGGTTATAACAAAGAGTTTAAGGGATAACACCACTGTGACCCCCTGTTTTTTTTCACATTTTTCAAGAATTTTTTTTTGTGGGAAAAAAAAGAGATATTCGAAACATTTTTTTGGGTTTTGTTCCTTGTTTATTAATGTATCAAAAAACATTTTTTTCACATTTTTCACGCCGCATGGTGGCTCTGGGGAAGCTCTCGCGTCAGGTGCTGTCATTTCCGCGGCACGCAGCAGAACTCTCTTCAACGTCGATCTGAAAAAAATACCGAGTGTTTTGAAGAGAAGTACATAGGGATTTGGAAAAATATTGTTTTAAATCCCTATGTACTTCTCTTCAAAATATCATATTATTAACGAAAGCACTCGGTATTTTTTTCAGATCGACGTTGAAGAGAGTTCTGCTGCGTGCCGCGGAGATGACAGCACCTGACGCGAGAGCTTCCCCAGCGCCACCATGCGGCGTGAAAAATGTGAAAAAAATGTTTTTTGATACATTAATAAACAAGGAACAAAACCCAAAAAATTTTTTCGAATATCTCTTTTTTTTCCCACACAAAAAAAATTCTTGAAAAATGTGAAAAAAAACAGGGGGTCACAGTGGTGTTATCCCTTAACACTTTTTAGACATTGTTCCGTCCAACGGCCATACACATCCCTCATTTTTTGACATACAGTGACTTGGAAAAAGAAAATAGATCATCTCTTAAACGTCTGGACTTAAAAATTTGAAACAATTCATAGACAATCCGTTCAACTTGTACTTATTGCTAAAGTTGTACGAAATTCTGCTGGATCGATGGAAAAAAAAGTGGCTGGATTCGCGGAGCTTCGTATATACTGAATTTCAAAATTAAGTTAACCTCTATAGAACATTTTGGAATTATCCCGGAAATGTTGCTACGAGGAGCTGATGGAGACTCGAATTGTTATTTGGCGCGAGCTTCGAGCGACAATTTATCAAAGGTGGACATCTTTTTGAATTCTCTAATATGTTACATGCATATATGTATGTGTGTCTAATGTCTAATGTTAATGCTAAGCGAGAAATGTAAAGAAAACACTGTACCTTGGAACCGCAAATGAGCTCGTTTTAACTTTTGTAATTTCATGATTGCTATATGCATATGACAAACTCACTGCCTTATTCATGGCAACCAATTTATATACATAGCGAACTTGCCGAAGCAAGTGACGGCTATCAGAAAACTGATGACTCCCGATGACATAAGCTGTCGAGAATGCCTCACATCCACAGACACATGATGTACTATACCATCCGTTCAGGGTTTTCTATGTACGAGCTCCGGCTTTTTTCTCCAGCACCCTTGACGTCCATGTACTATTCTCGTCTTCGTCATTTATAACATTTTTTTTTTCTTCAAGTACACTCGTTACTTTCGTTACGAGTAAATGACAAGGGCATTGATAATGAGTTATTTTTTGTAAATAAACTAGGATCTTTCTAGATTATATTCGTCGTCAACAGATAAATCGCATATTGAGATCTCGTGACACTCGTCTTTTATAACGGGAATAATTTCCTCAAGTACCTAGAAATAATTTGTTTTTAATTCTAGTCGATTTAAGGCGTTCTTTGTCCACGAATATTTTAAATAAAATACGAGAATTTCGTGACAGTCATGGGACTTCAAGAAGTTTAACGAGCACGAAATTTCTTCTCTCATAACGGGTATGATATGGCCCGTTTCTTCGCACAGCCGCAATGCGCAACGAGGCGAAACCCGAAGGTCGTCGTACTATACGCGATTCGACATCGACCGGTCGTGCGGTTAGAGTTCTGGTATTTGTGGATTCTTTGACTTATGAATGAATCGAGCGACGTTTGAATTTAGATCCTGTACCGTCAAATAGTGGAATAGAAGTAGTAACGCGATGTCGAGCAAGTTTATTTGCATTTTTCTTCGCAAACAGGCGAACGAAGACGAAATAAAAATAGCCTCGAAGAAATGAGTCGGGTTGGATTTTTACATTTTCTTGAATGCGAATAAGGCAGAATGTTTCTTTTTTAAACTCAAAAAGTTGTAGTGCATAGAAAAAGTGTTCAAGAAAATGTACTTTCGGAGTTGTATTAAGGCGGTAGTCTGGTCTAGAGCGAGATTTTTGACGTCATTTCTAATGTGCAATAACGTTTAAACCGTTGAAGTTGTCTTGATGAAAATTTACACGTGCATTTATTGATCTTTAGAGAATACTTGTACATTAAAAAAAAAAATTATTTTCAATATTTTCATGTAGTTTTTTGCCTTGTTGCAACATGGTGCGCCGAAATCGGCGCCCACTATGAACGATGTTGTATGTATCTGAAAAAAAAAATAATATATGTATTCTCAATCTGTATGAGTATTCTGAGCACTGGTAGCAGAATTGGTACTTAAAAAAATTTTTTGACAAAATGGCGGCCTGCTGAACTTTCATTAATGATATTTCATACATTTTCGGGTATTCGACGAGTTATAAAATGTCGGCAAAATTATTGTTCGACTCAATTCTGCTACCAGTCCTCAGAAACAGGCTACTTAAGGTACGTGCAAAATTTGAGCTCGATCGGTCCATTAGTTATCGAGATATCGTGGGCGCCGATTTGAAAAACATAGTTCTGAGATAAACGCGTTCAAAGTTGCTTTCCGACCGCGCTACCTGAGCGCGCGGCTCGCTTAGAATTTTTATTTCTCGGCTAATTTTTGAAATATCAATAAACGGTTTTCAGGAGCGTATGAAGAAAGGTCTAAGGAATAAGAAAATAAAAAAACAAATCGATTTTTTCAAATTTCTAGACCAGACTACCGCGTTAATTGAAATTTTTGGATTTTCAAAGATTTTCGAAGATTTTCGAGGCAACGTACAGGGACGTGTGATTAGCGAACAAAAATGTAGTTTGAAATTGTGCGGAAAGGCAGGTGAGATTAATAAAGTGGTTGGAATTACGAGGTTTGTTCAAAAAGTCGCTGGCAAAAATCGAAGACAAGCCAAAACACGTTTAAACAAAACAGCTGTCAACAATTAACTAAACATTCAAAATAGCCGATTTTTTCAGCATAAGTGAGAGACACGAGTACCAACCTAACGCCACAAAAAAATCGAAAATCGAATTTACGTAGCCCGCGGAAATTAAAAATTCGCAATACTTTTTGAACAGACCTCGTATGTATGCCGATGACAATAATTCCATCCGCACTCTGCGAACAACCGCTTGGTTCATCGAGCTACGACGTTTTTCTAAATCTTTACAGATTTTTCAAATCAGATGACTTTTTCTATTTCCATGAAATTGTTAAACTTTTGACAAAATGGAACTCAATTCCCTTCCGTCAAATTACCGAGCCCCGAATTTGTCATAGTATTCACGATGTGAAACCGTTTCAATCAGTATTTTAAGTATTATGTTTATTTTCATTTGGCATCTTGGCTGTGAGAACTATGATGTAAGTGTGCCAAGTTTTTCGTAAATAATTTCGGAATTATGCGCGAAACAACGTCTACAAAAAAGAACAATATTATTCAATAATTCTATTTTACTGCGTGATGGATAAATTAGAACTTATCCGAATGTGAATATTGTATTAATTTTATTCGTTTTTCATATAACAACTACGTTAATTACAAAAATAGCGTAACGAAGCGAATTATAATTATTTTTGCAATTTTCACATCCGTCAGATCACGTCTGATATCGATGCAAAGTCTCCTCGACCAATTTTCGTTTTGGCGGGTTAAATGTCACGAATGAACCGCTTCGTCTGGCCCGATCTGCGTTATTGCTAATCGATGATCGGCATTATCGATTAGCACAAAGTATACATGATTCACAGCGAACCAACGAGTTCTGGATTTTCCGTACACACAACCGTACACACGGGTCCTGAAAATGCTTTAAAGAGGGAAACAGGGTTAGGACAGCGTTTTCTTAATGATTTTCATGAATTTTTTTATACTATAAAAACGAATATAATTTATTCAAACTTTGAGAATATTTAATACATATATTTAAGTATATACTATAAAATTTTTGAAGAATTTCCTTGAAAAACACCGACCCATATTAGCGACCCCATATTGCAGGTCACAATCAGACTCAGCATTTTGCGTACATTCTGGAACCCGCAGTTTTCATCTGGAATCGAACGAGGTTGGAATTTACTTTTATTATACGTCTCTCTTCTATATGAACCTAAATGCTATCAAAAAAATAGAAAATTGAATTTTTTACAGGGGTCAAAACAAAAAAGCATGATTTTTTGCCATTTTTTACAACTTTATTAGCAAAAAAAAATTTTTTTAATAATGATTATATTCCGATTTTAGGTTCACATAGAGCACAATACTATGAAGAAAGTAACTGCCAATTTTCGAAACGATTGGTTGAAAACTTTTCAAACTAGCGTGTACGTAAGTTAAAAAAAAGTCGTTTTAAAAAAAAACGCGTTTGAAACACGTGGCGCGCTCGGGGCCTGAAGGAAAGCTACTCACTTTAATGGCTTATAACAATAGAACGAGTCGGAATTATCATTTAAAATTTTCGGAACATATTTTTCAATAGTTTTACTAACAATTTATAAAATAAAAAAAATCGATTCTTTGAACCGTGTAACCCTATTTCCCCCCTTAATAATCGACTTTACCAAAATAGTACACCCGAGCGAAGCTACATCGTCGTCTGTACTTAACTCCCGGTTCTAACGGCGCCTTGAACCGTGACAATGAACCGCGTAAATGTTTCTTTTTCCCCTCCCGATATCGTGTATTCCACGCGGACACACTCTCGTGATATAATTACCGGGTATTCTAGTTAAGTGCGGCAACTAAGCGGGTTAATTGCACCGCGTGCATTTCCGCAACGTTGCGTCTGTAAGCGCGTACACTGCTCGTCGAAGGTCTTGAATAGAAAATATTCGCGATATTGTACACATCTTTCATTGACCCACTGTGCATTTTATAGGACGTTATTGGGGCTCAGTGAATTTCAGTTGAAATTTAGACACTTAAAATACCCTTCCTCAAGTTCAAACACAAAGTTTAAGAAATTATTATTCTCTATGGTTACGTCCGTTCGCTTCAAAACGACAAAATTAGCCATACTTTGGAGAGTTCAGAAAAGTTCTCCAATCTCTGCATATACTCGGTACTAAAGTTGGGTTCACGGAAGACTGTAACAATTTCGATCGTATGAACATAGTTTTTTTTAAATATTTTAACTGAAGAATTTTTTTTTAACGTGTGAGGTATCTTATTGCTGCGTGGTCAGGTACGAAAGGATACAGGTGGCGTATATGTTTTAGTTATAGGAATTCTAATGTTGGACATTTTTTTTTAAACGCCCGTCTCGTCGTTTTCCGCGAGTGTTCGCAGAATTGACGCAACTCTGTCGTGTGATGTGCGTTCGAAGGTCGGAACGGATATCTATTCTCGTAAAGTATCGTAGATAAATTCGAAAATCTTTTAACGAAATCTCATTCGACTCTCACGAATTTGATCCGACGACGAGTGACTCGCGAACGACGAAGACTCGGCCTAAAAATATCAGTCTGGTAACAAATACCCAATAGTTGTCGAGTTGTCTTTATATAAATGCGTGAAAAGAGTTCGACAACGATGATCGCGACGCGTCTAGTATTTATTTAGTCGAGATTTTGGAATATTTTGTAAAAATACATATGCGTTTAATACGTATAGTGTAACGAAGAATAACTTAACAATCACCCGAGACGTTGCGTCAATCGCTGTTGACGCAACAGTGTCCGCGAGGTAATGCTACTGGCGAAAAGATTTTCCAGCAGAACGCAGATGGTGTACACGAAGCTACGAAGCTACATGAATGACAGGGCGTGGATACATTGATAAATAACAAAACAGACTGCTGTGGCTGTTGTTACTTCCTGTTGTACGCGCATGTCCATTCGTTTTGTGAAAAAAGTGTCTATAGACGTGTTTACTATGAATATAGAATATAGCGTGTATGTAAACTTGTCGCGTTCATATATAATAATAAACTTGCTGGACTCGCTGTTTTCTTGCATTAAATAAGTACGAGATACTAACATGTATGTGCAAAGCCACGCAAGTTGTGTAACTCAGCGAACGCTCAAGGTCACGGAAAGACCACTCGCTCATTCGGACACACTGTACATTCAAGTATGTATATAATGAATATACGTACATATATACGACGTATCCATCGAACACAATTCGCAATATTCCATATGGAAAGGAAAAATCGATGTGAGTCAGGCGTTATCGTTCTCTAAATATCTAATAGCAAACGAGAGAATCCTTGCGAAAAAAAAGGATTCCTCTTGTGCACGATCCCTGTAACACCTCTCTGAGACGATCGTTTGTGTCAGTTATGGACTTCCGGCTTGAATTATCCTGATTAGCATCGACCTCGCTATAATCGCGTTGTCGCTACGAGGTCTGTTCAAAAAGTATCGCGAATTTCAAATTTCCGCGGGCTACGAATATTCGATTTTCCATTTTTTTGTGGCGTTAGGTTGGTACTCGTGTCTCTTACTTATGCTGAAAAAATCGGCCATTTTGAATGTTTAGTTAATTGTCGACAGCTGTTTTGGTTAGACGTGTTTTGGCTTGTCTTCGATTTTTGCCCATTCCAAAAAAT
Organism: Oxytorus armatus; assembly: GCA_958009045.1. Classification (NCBI taxonomy): domain Eukaryota; kingdom Metazoa; phylum Arthropoda; class Insecta; order Hymenoptera; family Ichneumonidae; genus Oxytorus; species Oxytorus armatus. The sequence goes on along the minus strand of OY253745.1, from coordinate 38,653,459 downwards.
GGATCAAAGAATCTGTATCAAATTTTGTGTGAAAAACAAAATTAAGTGCGCGGACGCATTGCGAATGTTGACTGTGGCATATGGTGAAGCTACCTTGGACCAAAGCAACGTTTATCGGTGGTACAAAATGTTCTCAGAGGGCCGAGAAGATGCGAACAACGAAATTGCGTTCCGGACGCCCGAGCACGTCAACAACGGACGAAAACATTGACGAAGTGAAGAAAATAATATTGGCCAATCGTCGAATCACCGTTAGAGAAGTTGCTGAGGAACTAAACATATCGATTGGCTTGTGCTATTCGATTTTTACCAATGATTTGGGCACGAGACGGGTCGTCGCGGAATTCGTGCCAAAATTGCTCAATTTCGAACAAAAACAGTGTCGCGTTAACGTTGCTAAGGAGCTGTTGGACTCGGTCCGCGACGACCCAAATTTGCTCCAGAGGGTCATAACTGGTGACGAATCATGGTTTTATGATTATGACGTGGAAACCAAAGCTCGATCATGGAAGCTGCTCTTTTGGAATAGGCAAAAATCGAAGACAAGCCAAAACACGTCTAACCAAAACAGCTGTCAACAATTAACTAAACATTAAAAATGGCCGATTTTTTCAGCATAAGTGAGGGACACGAGTACCAACCTAACGCCACAAAAAAATCGAAAATCGAATATACGTAGCCCGCGGAAATTCAAAAAGCTCGATACTTTTTGAACAGACCTCGTATTTCGGTATTCTCACGCGCTAGCGCCAAGGTGACCGAACGTTAGCCGCTTATACGTGCGTACGCGAATTGAGCAATTGTCAAGTATAACCGAGGCAGAGTTAACTGGTTCGGAAAATCAATTGTTCGACGAGAAGAAAAACAGTTTTTCTTTGTCTGCCCATTCGTGTTGATCACTTTGTTGATTCGTTGTTAAAGTGCACCGATGCGAGCTGAAATACATCGTGAATTAAGTTCCATTCTTTAATCGCATACTTTTTTCAACGTGCACAATTTGAATGGAAATACGATGTCAGTATTCTTCTGGTTGCTGATTTAGAACGTGAGGTAAAAACCGAAAATAGCGTATTCAGGGTTCACTTATTTTTCATGCAAATTCTCGTCAAATATTCTGCACTGGATCTGCCATTTTTTATATACCACACCGAATTCGAGCGATTTACGATCTTTTCCAAAGTCGCGGATGAACGAAAGAATTATTAATTGTCCTATAAATATATTCATTGATTTATGTAAACAGTGATGCAAGAGAAAAATATTATTATCATATTTTCATATTATTGAATTCGGTTGCCGATCACGAAAAAAATACTCTTCATCGAGTATAACTGACCAATAAGGATGCTTATAAATACCAATGTACGAGGAGATTATAACATTTTCTTATGTTCATTAATAACCGGTTACATTCTAATGCGCCTCGCGAGACTGCTATAAATGCTAAAATATCTTCAAGCATTTGCATAGCTGGGAATTTCATTAGTGTACTACTTTCGTTCCGCTTAAAAATGTTATTTCCCTTGGCGGCGCAGTAAAGTTTTTTTAAGTGGCCGGTTAAATACAATGATCGACAAAGAGACGTTCAGTTGCGTAACGACGGTATTCGCCATTCATCATTAAGGTTTTAACTGGACCATCACAAATCAGAACAAATTAGAGCATCGTTTCGTAAAAAACGATGTTCCGAACTCAATGGCCCAAAACATGGACGCGCCAATGGGAACTAAGTCTGAAAACAATTTCATAAATCTCCCTTACCAGCTCGTTGGTCACGACATCTCGAGATTTCGGACCGAGGGATAATCTCAAAATAAAAGATAATCCCCGTGCCATGATTCATGCACGGAGTGGAGGCAAAAGCTCGGTTGGATTATCGGACAAGTGGATATGTTCAGCGAGAATGGCACGGCATCAATATCGTATATACACGTGGAAGATCAAACACTCTCGTAGTGTGCACGACGCATTTATGGCTAACAAAGAACATCCTGGCGTAGCGAAGCCGCGTGCCGGATTTCAATCCGTTTATTTCACCTGGGTCCTATATACACCCGGATCCGACAGTTAGAGCGTGGGAAATTAACGATCCTCGTGCGCGATGCAATAATTAAATGTCGTTTCCATCGCTATAAGCTCGATTACGAGGCCACCTGACGTTTATTTATGTTTGCTCCGTTATGCACATCATCATCGATTGAACGCTTAGAAAGCATGGATTTGCCATGGGAAGTGAGCGCTAGCACGCGGACAATATCGTCCACTGTGGTACACCGATCAGCCATTAACCGATCTTGCTCCAGCGGGTGGACAACGTCTGACGGACGTGTCAACGGACAGGTTGTTAAACGCCGGTTGTTGGCGAGTTGTCGTGTTATCAAACATCGGCTAGTCGCGTAACTTGTGTGTATTAATAACAAACTGAAGTGTAGCATCGACGTCAGGACGTTTTGACCGTGATTCCAGTTGGTCCGCTTCGGTGGCTCTGTAGGTTATGGTTCCGAGATAAATCGAGAAACCGCGGAGTAGAAGGGCATACGATGTCTGTTCAAAAAGTATCGAGCTTTTTGAATTTCCGCGGGCTACGTATATTCGATTTTCGATTTTTTTGTGGCGTTAGGTTGGCACTCGTGTCCCTCACTTATGCTGAAAAAATCGGCCATTTTGAATGTTTAGTTAATTGTTGACAGCTGTTTTGGTTAGACGTGTTTTGGCTTGTCTTCGATTTTTGCCTAGTCCGAAAAAGCAGCTTCCATTGCGATGATTGAGCTTTGGTTTCCACGTCATAACCATAAACCCATGATTCGTCACCAGTTATGACCCTCTGGAGCAAATTTGGGTCGTTGCGGACTGAGTCCAACAGCTTCTTAGCAATGTTAACCGCGACACTGTTGTTGTTCGAAATTGAGCAGTTTTGGCACGAATTTCGCGGCGACCCGTCTCATGCCCAAATCATTGGTAAAAGTCGAATAGCACGAGCCAATCGATATGTTTAGTTCCTCAGCAACTTCTCTAACGGTGATTCGACGATTGGCCAATGTTATTTTCTTCATTTCGTCAATGTTTTCGTCTGTTGTTGATCTGCTCGGGCGTCCGGAACGCGTTTCGTTGTTCGCATCTTCTCGGCCCTCTGAGAACATTTTGTACCACCGATAAACGTTGCTTTGGTCCAAGGTCGTTTCGCCATATTCCACAGTCAACATTCGCAATGCGTCCGCGCACTTAATTTTGTTTTTCACACAAAATTTGATACGGATTCTTTGATCCATTTTTTGGAATAGGCAAAAATCGAAGACAAGCCAAAACACGTCTAAACCAAAACAGCTGTCGACAATTAACTAAACATTCAAAATGGCCGATTTTTTTCAGCATAAGTGAGGGACACGAGTGCCAACGTAACGCCACAAAAAAATCGAAAATCGAATATACGTAGCCCGCAGAAATTCAAAATTCGCGATACTTTTTGAACAGACCTCGTATTTACGACCCTACCTCAAACTTCACTAATCAATAACAACCCTACTGGAACTTAGGTTACCCGCGCAACCTTCCCAAATTACACGTCTATTACGAAACATCTCTACCGGTATGAAGCTTCGCGACCATCCCTACCGGATGAGAACTCTCCGGCATGGTTGATGATAAGTAGGCTTCTGGAGGGATAACACCCGCCAAGCTGCTGGTAAATTAGTGGATTATCCATTCCTACTATTGAAGCATCGCAGGATGATGCTAATTTATTCGATAGGTGCTTGCGGAAGTAGCAGAATTCGTAATGCATTCGTCGATTCGCAATGTTTCCTTACGGTACAATTAGGCATATTTATTTCACCGAGACTATTCAAAAAAGTAAATGGCAGTCAGCAAAGATTTTTATGATTTAAAACGAAAAGCATAGCCGACAAGATCGTTCGATTCGGGGTTTAAGAATTTTGCTGATTTTAGCTAGAAAAAAAGTTTACTGGGTAATTGTTGGCTGGTAAAAAGTCAAAGCCTACTTCCTATACTTTCTAGTACATTTATTAATTCTTCAAATATCCGTCCCATTTATATACGGCGTTCCGCGAATGATCCGATCGTTTTTTCATTTTGTGTGTAATGTAATGAAATTCCGACAACAAAAGTGAAAATATTTCGTCGCACAGCAGACAGAGTATTCTATATGCTGTAAATACAGATAGGCATAGACACTTCTCTTGTAGCATACGTGCACAACGAGCTAGTCTATAAAATAGATTATGTAATGATCCCGCAGTGGGTCCATAGGCACGAGACGATCATAAAATGAGCGAGTGACGAGTCTCCCCCTTCTATGCAATTGTCTTTTCTCCTGCTTTTTCAGCTCGTGCATTGATCCGATGTATTAATGAGCCATTAGTCATTGAACGATCCGTGAGTTTGTGCCAGACTTGTATTCTCAAAGAGGCATTTAAATGCCACGCGTACTTGCCGTCGTATGAAATCCATACATCTGTGTTTCAATCTATTTAACGAGAGTACGGGACACAGATGCGCCGTTTATGAACACTTAGACTCGTCAATTTCTTTATCGATGCCGTTTAATCGATTAACAAGACAAATTACTCGATAAAGCCACGGAGATGATGGATGTGTTTTTCGTAATGATCGGAAGCACACAAGCTGCTCGGTAAATCTTTCAATCTTTTCTCCATCCACTTCTGCATCAATTACGCTTTATGATGATCGAGTGGCAATCTTTTTTCCCTCACGAATGAGCTCATTGATCTGCGCTCAAATTTTTACTAATATATAGTATATATATATTAGGGCGATTTTTTTTTTCGACTATTTTTTTTTCAGTCCCCACCCGAAATTTTGTTGGATATGTTGAAAAAGAAATTCCCTGAAAGTTACAGCCCTTAAGATTAATTCTAAGTACTTTCCTAAAGCCTGAGAAGATTTTCCATCTAAAATACACGTAAATCGATTTTTTTTTTTTCAAATTTTTATAACTCAGCCGCATTTTATGCTATCATATTGTTCTCGGTTTCGATTTACTCGGAATAAAACAATCTACAATTGTACTGGTGAGTTGGCACGGGTCACTGAAGTTGATTTTTACCCAAAATTCTCGTTTTTTTGCTGTTATCTCCGAAACAATTAACTTTACGAAAAAAATGTAAATAAGAAATTTGTTGGAAATTTAATGTCCTACAAAAAAGGTCCCATCGACCCAATTGCTTAGATTAATATTTCTTGAGATATTGAACTTTAACTTATGAGTAGTATAAAATTTATAAAATATGAAATATTAAATAATAAAAAAAATAAGAAATGAAAACAGTTCAATATCTCAAGAAATATTAATCTAAGCAATTGGGTCGATAGGGCCTTTTTTTATAGGAAATTAAATTTCCAACAAATTTTTCATTCACAGTTTTTTCGCAAAGTTAATTGTTTCGGAGATAACAGCAAAAAAACGAGAATTTTGGATAAAAATCAACTTCAGTGACGCGTACCAACTCGCCAGTGCAACTTACACTTTCGCCGCAAAAGGCACTTTTTTAGATTGTTTTATTCCGAGTAAATCGAAACCAAGAACAATATGATAGCATAAAATGCGGCTGAGTTATAGAAATTTGAAGAAAAAAAATTCGATTTACGTGTATTTTAGATGGAAAATCTTCTCACGCTTTGGGAAAGTACTTAGAAATAATATTAAGGGCTGTAACTTTCAGGGAATTTCTTTCTCGACATATCGAAAAAAAAAAATCGCCCTAATATATACATACATCTTGCCGATATGAAACGATAGTTAACCAATGATCTTTTTCATGTATCCCGAGTCTTTAAAATTTCTGTCGCTTTGTCTATTTTTTTTTATCAAAGAGGATCACATTACCCTGGTTACAAAAAAATCCCAATGATGCTTTTTGATAGCGTTTTCATCGTATATTAAAGTATTATCATAATTCAATCAAATGTAATCCCGATAACGAAATTACTTAATTCCATTATCTCGATTACATTAAGGTTCTCGATGTCCTCTTTTCCGTCGACAACGTTCGTTGGTTAACATCCTTAGCTTTCGTTCCTCATTATCCCATTATAATATAGGAGACCTGGCGTAATCATCGGGACGCGATGAGAAAAAATTTCCTCCGCTAGTCGAATTCCTTGACGGACTCCAATCTGATTATTTCATAGCTGTACTTTAGGACGCTCGTTCTTAACGAGCCAACTTTTTTGCCGTAATTATAGCATTCGGTTTAAGCCAACAGCAGGATAGATGTTCCGTTAGTCGCAAGAGGGTTGGTATATAATCGAATCCCTTTGGACTATCGTTAACAATTCAGATCTGTCACTCGCCGTCGATATAACCAAACGCGAGTTTGGTTCTCCATACGACAGAGATTTGATCAGCGTTCCGTAAACGGTTGTAAACATCGGGACAAGTCATCAAGGATTGAAGGGACCATTATGGAATCACCAGCTGTGGGAGGAAGTTGTATACTCAGCCTCTCGCCTGCAGCTCCGATATTATTGATCATAAAATAACACGGGGAAATCCATCTGCACATGTCGTCATGCGTGTACACAGATATATACAGAGAGGGAGAGAGAGAATGAGAGAGAGTATATGTTATCGCATATTTATTGGTTTGAACGTGTGTCGAGAGTAGTGGCATTGCGAGAGTCGCGTTTAACGTAACCGACAAGCGTAAACGCACGTCGTAAACACCTCGTTAACCGAGACGTCGACAAATAAACTATTTCGGAGAGCCGTAGCCCGCTCTCGTTAATGAGGCGAAGTCGTAGCGTTGGGGATTTCGCGGCGTTGGAAGACCGCATAAAAGGGGGAATAGAGAGTTTATTTGAACGAATAGTGAATGAATGTACGAGAGACATCGTTAACTATAACGACAAATACGATACGAGGGAAGAGGAATAATGAGGATGTTGTTAACGAACGTTGAACAGAGACGTTTCGTTAAAAAAAAAAGATCGAGCAAATTGGAGTGGGGAATCTCGGAATACAATTGAGTTCGTGGAACAACTAGTTCTTATCTGGCCGTCAAAGTAGATTCGGGGCTATGTACAATATTATTTTCCTACTTACGACGTCAAATGGACTAGTCGAATTCACCTGAAATATTATTATTCATTGGGGGAATTCAAGTAGATTTCTGAAATTCACTACGGCATCAATTTTACAGAGTCTGATTAAGCGATCATTTGACTTTTTAAGCTCAATGTCCACCCCTTTCGCGAGAGCCGGACATGATGAGGATCGTGAAAGTGGCCCGAGATGCCGCAGAGATTGGTTTGATTAAAGGGGGAAGCAGGGTTAGGACAGCGTTTTCGCAATAATTTTCATGAATTTTTTTATAGTATAAAAAATGAATATAATTTATTGAAACTTTGAGAATATTTTATACATATATTTAAATATATACTATAAAATAAAAAAGACTCAGCATTTTGCGTACATAGTGGAAGCCGCAATTTTCATCTGAAATCAAACGAGGTTGGAATTTACTTTTATTATATGTCTCTCTTCTATATGAACGTAAATGCTATCAAAAAAATAGAAAATTGAATTTTTTACAGGGGTCAAAACAAAAAAGCATGATTGTTTGCCATTCTTTACAACTTTATTTGCAAAAAAAAATTATTTTAGATAACGATAATATTCCGATTTTAGGTTCATATAGAGCGCAATACTATGAAGAAAGTAACTGCCAGTTTTCAAAACGATTAGTTGAAAACTTTTCAAACTAGATTGTACGCAAGTTCACAAAAAAGTCGTTTTCAGAAAAACGCCTTTGAAAAAATAGCAAAATGCTGAGTCTGATTGTGACCTGCAATATGAGGTCGCTAATATCTTCGGTGTTTTTCAAGGAAATTCTTCAAAAATTTTATAGTATATACTTAAATATATGTATAAAATATTCTCAAAATTTCAATAAATTATATTCATTTTTTATACTGTAAAAAAATTCGTGAAAATCATTGAGAGAACGCTGTCCTAACCCTATTTCCTCCCTTAATGGCTTATAACAATAGAACTTTCTCCCCTTAAACCAATAGCGGGAGGAGCAGCGTGAAAATGAGGTACCTAACGGTCTCAGAGCTCGAATAGCCTAGATTTCCGGTAACGATTAATAATTATAACGCGAAATACCTAGTGACACCAAGGAGCGAGAGAGAGAGAAGGTAACTGAAAAATTGGTGCAAGTGGGAGATGGGAAGTGGAAATCTATCGCATCACGGGGTTTTACGAGGTTAATCTACATCGTACTAATTAAAAAAGAGAATTAAGTACTTTTTTTTATTAGTAAGCTTTTCCGGGACGACTATAGATTTGCATTATTTTTTCTCCTCCAGTTATTTCACTGTTCGTGGTCGGGCGGATCCTGGCGTTTTTCTTAATTATTAATGCGGCTGCAGAAAGTCTCGGTACGATAAACGAACCTCATTCTACGTCTATGTACAATTTTCGTGAACTTCCTGTCCGTTCATCGGAATTAGTATGCTTTGTTTTATTTTTATACTTTTCTGACTTTCTTTTTGTCCTAGACAAGCAATGATTCTAGCTTCGGCAATTAAAGAATCTCGCCATAAATCGGTAACGGTATAATAAATCTTTAAAAAAGATGAGTGATAACTCTTTTTAATCGGATCGACACAATAATGTAAAATGTACACTTCCGATTCTTTTTTTCAATAACATTTCGTGAAAAACGCTTTTCGATATCTTTCAAACGCGCCTAAATAAAGAATGAATGTTGCACCGTCCTTCATTCTTTTCACGCTCTGACTTATCACGTAAAGGGCTTTGTTTGTCCGTTGCCTGTATTTCCATAAATCTACATAAGCTGACAAAATCAACGCAAAATAGTGCGCGGAATAAACTGGAGCGGGTAGCCGAGAATCGATAAACTCTTGGTGCTGCTGACGATACTAGCTGCAGTGAATATATTGCAGGCAAGATCATGCGGTGCGTGTCAACGGCAAACTTTTCACGCATTATACACTGTCCTAATATAAATTTTGGAAGGAGATGCATAGAAACTGTTATTATCTATTTACTAAATCCGTTCATCGACTTTTATCTTGCTGACACATACAAGGGAACAGGATGGATAATGATTTTAGGGAAAGCTACTTCTTCGCACGGAGGAAGTAATAGGCAAGTTTTAACGTGCAAAATTTTTCCGGCCTTTAGTTTAACGGTCAGAGGTTTGCTTGATTTTGAAAATTAGAGCATTGTTCGACCAATGGAAAATCTCAAAAGGTCATAAAATTATTCGTGATTTTCATCGCGTTATAAATTTTAGGATATTATGAACGAAAGCGTATAAAGATAACGGATGAAAGTGGGCGTGTTTTTAATAAGTTTGTTCGGATAAACTTGGAGGCGCCAGAGCGACGCACGAAAGGAGAGCTATTTTGAATACGTTCGAACGAACTTTGGATAGACTAGGGTACCGTACAAAGTCAGTAAAAGTTTTAACTGGCAGCCGTGAGTGATAGATAGACGTTACATGAAACATATCAAAGGGAACAAACTGTGGTTCTACTTTTATAAGTTTTTCTATCCGCATAATGTCCAGCACGTTGATCTCGCGTCAAACCAGATGGCGCACTAGACGAAATCCCTTATGAAAGTAACCGCTATCTCAAAAATTCCGGTTGCAAGCTTGGAAATCCAGTAGAAACCTGGAAATTCAATTGCGAAACTTGGAAACCCAATTGGTAGAGTTGATAATCCTATTGGTAGTCTGAGAATCCAATTGGCAGAATTGAATCGTATTCCTGATATTTCCGGTCTAAGAATCCATCCAGTAGGCAGGACCGCGGTTCTATAGATTCCAACTGTACACCTACCCAACTGTCACGACAAAACTGTTCCCGAACAAAACTCTCACCATTAAAACTGTCACCGCACAAACTGTCACCACTCAACTCTCCCCGGTCTCTATTGGACACGTGCAGAATCTTCACGAATAAAACTATCACCGTCTGAACCGTCACCATCTAAACTGTCACCGTCTAAACAATCACCGTTTAATCCGTCACCGTTCAAACTGTCACCGCTTAAGTTGTCACCGCAGCAACTGTAACCGCGGCAATTGTCACCGGCAAAGCTGTCACGTGCAAAACTGTACGCGACACCAACCGTCACCGCTTAACGCGAGATTTACCCAACTCACACTCGTAGACGCTGTACCCGTAGGTAAGAGCGCTCGGGCTGCTTCACCAAACGCGGCGCAATAGCGCGCGATATTTCGTGCGTGTCCGCTAATACTTACGTCATTCGCCGCTGTCGTCTCAACCACAGCCTTCGCGCCGCGCGAACTTGTGCTCAGCGATCGGTAATAGCGGACACGCACGAAATATCGCGCGCTATTGCGCCGCGTTTGGTGAAGCAGCTCGAGCGCTCTTATCTACGAGTTCAGCTTATACCCGTGTGAGTTAGTTAACGCGCCTTGGCGCGGTGACAGTTTTGCCGGTGACAGTTTTGTGCGGTGACGGTTGGAACGGTGACGGCTGGTGCAGAATACAGTAGACGCCCTGACAGTGTAGACGGGGACTATTCTGCTGCGTTACAGTTGCGCAGAATTCAGTTCAGACCGTGACGGTTTAGACGGTGATGGTTTTGTTCGTGAAGATTTCTGCACGTGTCGAATAGAGATTTAGGAGAGTTGAGTGATGACAGTTTGTGGGGTTTTTTTTTTGTGGGGACAGTTTTAATGGTGAGAGTTTTGTTCGGGAACAGTTTTGTCGTGACAATATTGCGAAATATTCGTATGCTCGTGTCAGTCTGGTCGTGACAGTTTAGTCGTGACAGTTGGGTAGGTGTACAGTTGGGATCTGTAGAATCGGGGTCCTGTTATCCAGTAGAGTTGGAAATATTCTATGGCTAGTCTAGGAATTTAATTAATGCGGTTAAAAATCCAATCGGGCCACAAATTTGATACAGAGTTCGGGTTTTAATTCCGGCCAGGAATCCAATTCATAGTGTTAAAAGGCCTATCCAATTGGTATGCAGACATAGAAATATAATTGGTCCGCGGATCCAATTTATAAAGTTATAAATGGGTCATGGAATCTAGCTATGATTTGACAGCTAGCAATTATCTTGTATACACTATATGGATTCTGAGTGCGTATGGATTCCCGCTTAAATTTTGTCAAAGGAGAACCGGTTTCTTTGCAGTCGCCGTATCGGATCGGTAATGGACATTGCTCTCTGAACGTAGCACGTTACCGTTGAAGTAAATCGCGCAGCAACAATCTCTGCGAATGGAGAAAGGGTTGAAAAAAAAGACGGCGATACAGTTTGAATTTCTCGTGGTCGTAAAAGTTGAGGCGACGAAAAAGAAGATGAAAAAGAGCTTGGGTCGAGGCGGAGAAGGAACGGAGATAGAATGCCGGGTATGTCAGGCTACCGCGATCCGATGGCCTTCAACGGGCGACCAAGTTTATTCGAGGACGAGTCTCCCGCGGCACTCGGATAACTCTGTCGCTTTCCACACTTCTCCCTTCACTTATAAATGTATAAACATATACTAGGCTATTATCGCCAGCGTCTTTACACTTTTTCAACGTCTTCCTCTACCTTCTCGTCTATTTTTGGGAAAATCGTGCGTATCTCTTACACCAAAGTTAAATATAACTATCGATGACTTTCCTGTCATTCATTTTTCAGAATAACATTTGTTAATTTGTGTATGCGTGAATTTTAGTGTCCGATTGTCGGTACCACTGTCACATTATATATGCAACACGTCTGCATACACGTCTGCATACACGTCTAAATACTGGCTTCACAATAACTAGCACTTCGAGATCTTGTGCCACTCTTATTTTATGAGACGAAAAATATATTCCAGCCTCGTGACGCGGATCTTTCCTTGTTATTTCAGATAGATCTTAGCAGGAAGTCTCGAGTTCTTCATTGCTCAAACTTCAATCGCAATAACACTCTGAGAATTTAACTCTTCTATACGATTATAACGCTGAGTAGAGTGAATATTGTTTAATTAATGTTCTCAACATCAATCGCTTAACGCAATCGAGTTCGTGCATCAAAATAATGCAGTTGATGATTTTCAGCATTGGCGATTAGAAATTTATAATACGAGAATGAAGAAGAATTCACTTGAAATAAAAGTTGACTTTACAATTATCGACCGTGGTCCCGAGATTTCAGAGTGGCCAGAAAATCCCGTTAATGTTTTTTTTCACATCCCGGATTCATAGTCTATTTGTCCATTTCTTTTATCCCCAGTTTTTCCAATAACTCGTTTATATCGCATTGGATCGCGATCGATCATTAATTTCCGAAAGGACTAAACGAATGGAAGGCTTCGACGATATACGAGGGGGGACCCAAAAAAAACGGGAATTGCGCTGCGGCGGGGAGGGAGAGCGGGGGAACCCATTGCTCGACCAGGTGTCCGTTGGGGACACGTCTCCCGAGTTAGTGTGCGAAGTTCTGTCGTCGTGAGTGCATCGGTTCGCCCGTGGGAATTTTTGTAGTGAAACAACTTTTCCATTTCGGCGAAAACGTCATGGCCGTATGTCGAGAGCTACGCGCGGCTGTGAAATTTTGTTTCCTGTTGGGGATATCGGCCGCGGAAACTACTGTAAATAGGCAAAAATCGAAGACAAGCTAAAACACGTCTAACCAAAACAGCTTCCAACAATTAACTAAACATTCAAAATGGCCGATTTTTTCAGCATAAGTGAGGGACACGAGTACCAAAGTAACGCCACAAAAAAATCGAAAATCGAATACACGTAGCCCGCGGAAATTCAAAATTCGCGATACTTTTTGAACAGACCTCGTGGAAGCGGGACCATCGGGCTAGGGAACGGAATAACACGGAGTGCATTGTTCAATTTTCCTTGACGTCCCTATTGGATACGCGTTGACAGCAGTTCTCGACCTAGTGAGATATTGCCACGGTGTCTCCTCGGTTATAAGCTGTCCCAAACATTCTGACCAGAAGAGTTTCCGTAGTCGCCGTGGCCACGACGAGAATTACTCAAAAACTGACGCAGTTAGGATGATCCTTTACTGAAACAGTGATAGGACACTCGACATTGATAGGAACACATCTAAATACTGGACTATACGAGTTGATCCTAGTCTGACTTAAAAGCTGGCGGAGCTACGACGATTGGAAGACTGATAATTATTGATTCCACTCGTTCTACCGTAAACCGTAACATCCACTTTGGCCACATCCATCTTGTATTCAAGTCAGACACCCCTTTTAAGTCAGTGGGTTAAAAAAAAAAAATGCGTACAGTTATTTTCACGCGAGAGTGTGAAGAAAAAACGCAATCGTTACACGTGAAATGTCAAAAAGGATGGCAATAAGTAAGAGAAATTGTAGGATCGAATAGAGGTGAGCGAGTATAGAGTGGATGGGGCGCGAAGAGCCGATAATTCACGTATCTCACTCGAGCGTGCCCGTAACGTTCCCGAGGCAGTCCCGCATTATTTATTAACGGGCCATTGCTCGTAATATCGTCGTAAATTATGTTCTCTCTTGGACTTGATTCATACACACACACACATACACACACACTATATACTCGGCAATGGCTGCAACACCTAGGTGCGTACATATGGATTCATGAACGTCTTTTTCTCTCGCATAATTTCATCTATCTGGTCTTTCATTATCCTCACTTTCAAACTCCCGCCACTATATATCCGTCGATATAACTCTCTCTCGCTTTCTCCCTCTTTGTCTCTCTCGCCTGCCTCCACTGGATTGCCTAACCGTTGGCGGGTCTCTCACACTCGGACCGAGTGAACGAATGAATAGACGAAGAGGCCGCGACTCTCGAGATTCCGCACCCTCATCCTCCGTTACGAAGATAAATGTCTCTACCACTTGCAAAAAAAGAGCACTTGGATTTGTAAAATAGCCATATAGCACGTACTCCCCCTGGTTTGGAGAGCAAGTGGATTCTATGCTTGTAAATGGATCAGCGTATCATTAGTATTCCTTTTTTGAGAAAGTGATGACAGCCGAAAATCGAACTTCGATACATCGATAACAAAAGCTTTGCTCCGTTGAAGCTCGGCCCGGTTGATAGGAACACACCTAACGTAAAAAGTTCGCGAAGACAGCGAACGAAATCTCGGAGTGGAAACATTGGATAAGAAAGAATATGGGAAAATGACGCGGCACATACAGCTCCAACTGATTGTAAATCGGAAAAGTAACATCAAACAATTGCAACGTATACTATTAAACAATTGTCAAGTTCTGTGATGTATAAAATGTGAATGACCAGACGGTCGGAGTTTCTTTCTCTTCGTTGCAAGGGTATGAGGGAGGAATGAAAAACGAGATGCACGGGTTGAAGTATTGGGAGATAAGATAGCGAGACGTTCCCATCGAGTAAGCCCGCAACTCCTGGCAGCTTGCTCAACGCCCAGCTAACAGCGGTGAGTCGTTGGTTAGGGATTACACGCGGATAGTACTAGACAGAAATGCGAGAAATTTTCATTACTGTCGGGAAAAAGGCTCCGACGCTCGCCTGCCATTGATCTTGAACGCAGTTAGACGTGCCCTTGACCATTGTCATTTTACTCATTCACGCTCAGAGGGGGAGAGAGAGATTTGGAGAATTTCTAGTAATATTATCACGAGGTCACACCAACGCTTACGCGATTAACATCCCCTTGCGTTATACACCCAATACCTCTTGAACTATTCTCTTTCTCAGCAATTTTTACTCTTCCTCACGTTCCTTCCCAACGTCACGTCTTCGAAGCCTAAAGAATTTCATATTCACGCCCTCTTTTGTCCTCGGGAGGGCTATATAACAACTGGGGGTTTTTTTTTCCTTCGAGTTTACACTACATTACTCACAATCAGTAAAGCGTTTGATCTCATTTTTTTCAATTTCTCTTTATAAATCGCGTACATACATATATATATAAATATATAAAGAATAAAAAATTGTAATAAAAATAATCTAAATCGACCGTCAGGTTATCGTGAATATGTACATTTTCTATCCCCTATGAGGAAAAAAAAGCTTTTTCACAAATAACATCCGTACGTTGATTCTGCTTGTACCCTGCTCAGCAGTAACAGCTTTTTCCGAAATATAATATACGTGTCGTGACGTTAAAACATAGAACGCGTGTTTTGGACTTTGACTAATCACACGGAAGAAAAGAAAAAAAATACATCGGGGAGAGGGAACGCGAGCTAATGAGCAAAAGTAGCCCGGATCCCTGGGAAAACGGAAGAGCGGGAGAAACTTTCCCGCTCGGAGGCTAACTAGAGAGGAATATAAATTTTCTCTTTTTATCCGCCTGGCAATGTTTTCTGGACTCATTTTCTGGACTCCCCATTCTTTTTCCGTTTCGTTTACTCGCGTGAAATGTAACGAACTTAGGTATATATATATATATCTCAAGTATATATATACAAGTGTATACATTAGGGCGATTTTTTTTTCGACTATTTTTTTTTCAGTCCCCACCCGAAATTTTGTTGGATATGTCGAAAAAGAAATTCCCTGAAAGTTACAGCTCTTAATATTAATTCTAAGTACTTTCCCAAAGCGTGAGAAGTTTTTCCATCTAAAATACACGTAAATCGAATTTTTTTTTTTCAAATTTCTATAACTCAACCGCATTTTATGCTATCATATTGTTCTTGGTTTCGATTTACTCGGAATAAAACAATCTACAAAAGTGTCTTTTGCGGCGAAAGTGTAAATTGTACTGGTGAGTTGGTACGGGTCACTGAAGTTGATTTTTACCCAAAATTCTCGTTTTTTTGCTGTTATCTCCGAAACAATTAACTTTACAAAAAAAATGTCAACGAAAAATTTGTTGGAAATTTAATTTCCTATAAAAAAGGTTCTACCGACCCAATTGCTTAGATTAATATTTCTTGAGATATTGAACTTTTTTTATTTTTAATTTTGTTCATTATTTAATATTTCATATTTTATAAATTTTATTCTACTCATAAGTTAAAGTTCAATATCACAAGAAATATGAATATAAGCAATTGGGTCGATGGGACCTTTTTTGTAGGAAATTAAATGTCCAACCAATTTTTCGTTTACATTTTTTTCGTAAAGTTAATTGTTTCGGAGATAACAGGAAAAAAAAACGAGAATTTTGGGTAAAAATCAACTTCAGTGACCCGTACCAACTCACCAGTACAATTTACACTTTCACCGCAATGGCACTTTTTTAAATTGTTCTATTTCGAGTAAATCGAAACCAAGAAAAATATGATAGCATAAAATGCGGATGAGTTATAGAAATTTGAAAAAAAAAAAAAAAATCGATTTACGTGTTTTTTAGATGTAAAATCTTCTCACGCTTTGGGAAAGTACTTAGAATTAATATTAAGGGCTGTAACTTTCAGGAAATTTCTTTTTCGACATATCCAACAAAATTTCGGGTGGGGACTGAAAAAAAAAATTGTCGAAAAAAAAAAATCGCCTTAATATATATATATTATATAAATAGATCGCCGCCGCCACCGCCGCCGCCGTGTACAAGAGTTAAGGAGAGCGAGCGGAATTGAGCGCGGCGGGGAGCCTAGTATAATTTACGTATATATGTGTGTGTGTGTTACGCCAACTGCAGTCAAGTCCAAAGTTGGACATGACCATGTACATTTTTACGCCCCGTTTTTATACTTCTATTTATTCATCCCTGTCACGTTCTTTTTTTAAGCTCAAAGCCCTTTGGTTCCTCATTGTCAGAGCTTCGGCCAGACTGCTATTTTCATTTGCGCTCCAGGTCCCTTCATTGACTGTGAAATGTCACCGTGTATCTACGTAGCCTTTATAAGGTGTTTATACGCACGTATAAATTTAATAGAGGTAGAATAATGGTAAAATATCCCTGTTTCACTCGGGTAATCTACTCGAATTAAAAAGAGTTTTTCGGGAATAACATTACAGCCAGTATGACGCACTTTGTGGCGTGAGTTTATTTCACGATGTTCCGTACTTCTCTTCGTGCACATGACTAAAGAAGTTTCAGTTGTCAAACTGGCCGATTTTGGGCTTGAAATACAATTTTCCGGAGCGTATTTTTCTAGCAAGTAAAAAACACTTTTAACGATTTTTAATGAAACTTTAAGATTATTTAGAAAATGTCTGTCCCCAATGTGTTATTGTCAGATTTAAAATTTTTCAGATTTTGCCAAAAAATGAGTTGATACATTGAAATCGCTGTAAAGTGGTTTCCTGACAGAGTACGAATTGCACTCTCTGCTCATTCCCTTCGTAATCGTTCAAATATCGAGCGACAATAGCTTGCTGATTATACAAGTAAAAACATAAAACATACACGTTCTTATACCAATAATGGAAGAATCATTTGACATAGTAATTTAAAAGATAATGCATATTAACATTTTACCCAACAATCGGTGTAAATTAATTTATGAAATCGTATCTCACAACATTCGAAATACAAAAAAACTTTTGCCCAGTTATAGAAGCGGGGAACATTTTGCTGAGGGATTAAATCTTCTGTTTTGTAGCGTTTGTGCTCCGGATAATTGACCCAAATATAAGGTAAAAATAGCGTATAATATATTACCTCGGTTTATATGTTTCGTGTTTTTTGCGTGGGTGGTGTGAAGGAGAGTGTAGAAGAAAGGCCACAAAGATAGCACACAGAAGGATGACAGAGAGAGAGAGACAAAAAAAATATCATGGAAAAAAAGAGATGCACTTGACACGGTGGTGGGCTGCTCTACTGTACGATAGAATACAAGCCATGCAACTATGAAGTCAAGTCTCCTTTACCTTCCCTTGCTTATTCAAGGCTAATCGTTTCCGTTACGCCCTCATTTTCAACTTGGTGTGGTAACAACCACGATAACGGTGACTATACTCGGTGTGTAGCATTATCAGCGTTTACCATTATCCTCCACCTTTTTTTTCTGGTCCTTTCTTCAGCCGTGATTTCCTTGGATCGGTTTTTTTTGTCAAAAATCTTGTCACGCTTTGGATCGACGAATTTTCGCAAGCTCACGATGATCCAGCATCTTCGATTGACCCACGCAAACGGTGTGACTGGGTAGCATTTCTTTACATCACAAGCGTTTGATCGATGTTCCCTTTAAATCCCCAGTGGGAAAAGACTAATTACGTTTTGGAATGTCACGAGTCACTAGTCTCATTGTCGGTAATGATTCGGTAGAAAAAACTTTAATAAGTATCCTCCCGAAATGCAATAATTGTATTTCCGCGAAAATAACTCTAGAAATATATTGCTTGAATGGCGAGTACTGAATCTTTCTCTTTTGTCTGCTTTCAGAATATCTCCTCTACCGGAACATTGATCTCCCGCGGATTAATGGATAAACGAATAAAATCGATGAACACACATCTGATTACGTAAAAAAAAAAAGGAAAATTCGAAAGCGAGAAAACAACACTGTCTCGCGAAAGGAAGATTTGCTCACCTCCACCGATGACGATTACAATGATCATGACGACAGAGTCCTTTCCGTTGCGTCGAGTGATCGGCTCGTCCGTGACTTAAATTGCCGAGTACCGTAGCGGGACCAGCGAGAATCCAGTTCCGAAAAGAAGGAAGAAAAGAAAGGAAAAAAAGCTCGGCGATATTGAGATCGGTCGTGCGGGTGGCTGTTGGTGGCCATTGTCGTCGTCTCGTCGGTCGTTGAGCCGAGGATGGCGACGACCCCGGAACCATCGGATGTCTCGTCGTTGGACGCGAGCTCCGCGACCTTTACCGACCTTCTCGTGACTTCCGACGCCACTTATACAAACGTGCCGAATTCGAGTTTCGTTACACCCGAATGGCCGATCGCCGTGTCGAAAGGATGTGTCCTTGGCTCGATAATAATAACCGCTGTGTTCGGTAATCTTCTCGTAATCGTATCGGTAATGCGTCATCGTAAACTACGGATAATAACGAATTATTTCGTTGTTTCGTTGGCGCTCGCTGATATGCTCGTGGCAATGTTCGCAATGACCTTCAATCTCAGTGTACAGGTTACGGGACGTTGGCTGTTTGGTTATTTCATGTGCGACGTATGGAACTCACTCGATGTTTACTTCAGCACGAGCTCTATATTGCATCTCATGTGTATATCGGTGGATCGTTATTACGCGATAATGAAACCTCTCAAGTACGCGATAAACATGACGAAGAGGGTGGTGGCTTACATGCTAATGGCATGTTGGTTGTCACCGGCCATAATATCATTCGTACCGATATTCAACGGTTGGTACACCACCAATGACAACAACGAGTATCGTCATATGCATCCTGACATATGCGAGTTCAAGGTCAACGAGGGTTACGCGATACTCTCATCGTGCATATCATTCTGGATACCGTGCACGATAATGACACTCACGTATCTGGCGATATTCCGCGAGGCCAACAGACAGGAGAAACAGATGCACAGTCGCATGGGTAACGCGATTTTGCTGGAGCACAGACCGAGTCGCGATCTTAATAACCTCAATGGCGAACTCAATAGCGGTGGTTCGTCAAAGACACTGACACTCAACGAGATAAGTACCGATCATCATCTTCATACACCCACCAAAGACAAGCATCTCATTAAAATGAAGAGAGAGCACAAAGCGGCTAGAACACTTGGCATTATAATGGGAACATTCATAATCTGTTGGTTGCCATTTTTCTTGTGGTACGTAACGACAAGCCTGTGCGGTGCGAGCTGTCATTGTCCCGATATCGTTGTACACATAGTATTCTGGATTGGCTACACGAATTCGGCGCTCAATCCGCTAATATACGCTTACTTCAACCGTGATTTTCGGGAGGCCTTTAAGAACACACTGCAGTGCGCATTCTGCTCGCTATGCAGGAGGGAACCCTCCGATCTCGAGGCACTAGACTTTCGACGGCCGTCCCTGAGGTACGATTTTCTCCTCGCAACCACTTCTTTCATCTTCTTTCCATGATGCTCCTTTTTCTCTTTTTCCCACACTCGTTTCCGATCGAGTTTGACATTTCCCCCGATGAGGGACGTACTCGGAGAATCCAAACTGCCAACTTGTCCATTTTTATTTCCCCAGCCGTATACACTTCATCAGTTTGTTCCAATTTTCCAGTCCTTGGAGACAGGAAACCTTCCCAATGATTTATGGAGACTCAAAGACAAACGTGTGTCTGTGTGTCTTTTCGCACGATAGCGCCATCTTTTTCGCGTGCTTGTCACTTTTCAATTTCGATATTTTTTCTTGCAATTTCACGGAAGGTACCCTGGGCTCCTGGAAAATTGGCCACAAGTTGGGATCAGTAGAACCGCGATCCTGCCGCTCCCACCACCCTTTCGACTTTGCCCCTGGACTCCACCGCCATTAATTTCGGGGCCGTTGTTCTGGGTTTCAATTTTCCTAATTTTCCTTTATATTCCCCCGAAACATGTTGATTATATCGAGTTCATACCACCGCAACTGTTGTTTAACGTGACTCTTTTTCACATTTTTCTTTCTCATATTTTACAGGTTCGACGACCGAACGAAGAGCATGTACTCGGAGACCTACATAACGCACATCGACCGACGAAGATCGAGCGAGTTCGGTAGCAGTCTCTGAGAGGAAACCAAATTTAGATTTTAAGTCGCGTCCCACTCCTCCCCTCCCAACTCAAGCAAACAGAATAACATAAGAAACAAAAGAAAAATCACAAAACTAAACAAACGCGTCCGATCCATCGCACTCTAAATAACCTTACAATATGTAATTAGTTTTATTATCGTTATCGTTACGTTCATTCGCGGATTTCCCAAAGGAGAGTGTCTAGCAAAAGAGAAAACAACATTGCTAACGTATTCGTGAGACTTTAGTTTTTATTTATCTTACGCGTTATCGCGGATTCCTCCGCCTCCACCCATCCCACCTTATTGCCACCTTATTGCCAAAGTTAGTAGATAATTCGATGTCAGCGTGAATGAAAAAAAGAAAAAGAACATTAAACAATCGACTGTTGAAGTATGAGAGTGTGAAGAAAGTATACGTGTATATTCGAATGAATTTTTACGAGTTTCGAGAATGCTTCGTCTAGTCAAATATTCAAAAAGTAATTTTCATGCTAAAATCATGAAAGAGTCTAACGCCGGAATCGACGAGTTACCGGGAGGAACAGAAGTTCAAACTTGAGTTAAAATTTCAGCTTAAACCGAAGCTCAACGTTAAGAGCGAAGTTCAATCTTCGTTTAAAACCAATCGTAAAAATCCTAAATTTTAATAAGCACAAGTTTATTCTAACGGCTATTCAAGCCGGGTCATTATTCCATACCGGAGGTGAGAGAGTAATTTCTTTATGTAAATAAAAAATAAATAAATAAAAACTTCTTAAATCCGTTACGTTTGCTCCGGTCGGTGGTATCAGGAATAAAGTCGAAAATTTCGGGCCAGAAGTAAATGTGAAAGATGGGACAAGTGATATCTCGACGTGCTCCAAAGTCGTTTCACGAGGAAAGATCGCTTTGGGGGACAATGCGCTCTGGGAGATGTTTGCAATATTCATCGATTACGGTTCAATTCGCTCGGGAAAAACCTGGGTCGCGTTCCTTTCTACGACTCGTCTTCTCGGCGGCGTGCTATCAAAAATGTAGAATATATTTTTTCTTGGATTCTATATTTTATTTATGTTCTTTTTTATCAAAAAAAATAAAGAATATATGTATTTTATTTGTTCATCAATTTATCAATAATATATGTTTATTTTGTTATATCAAGATACATATAGTTGTATGAAGGAAAATTTAAAAAATAATATGTATATATAAGTACTTTTTTTGTACGCATATTAGGATCTTTAAATAGAATGAATTTTTTTATATTTTCGTTCCGTATTGGAATTCTTGTGCCAAATTTTTAGCAAAGACGTGCAAGAATTTCGGTGATCCACGGTATGGAAAAAAAGATGATTTTTTAAGCAGATTATTCCTTTTGTGTGTGTATATATATGTGAAGGAAAATCAAAGTATATGTGTACGTACTTTTTGTTTATTTGACTTGAGGAATTTTCTCCGGCTCCTCTCGTAAGTGTGTGAAAGCCTGGGTGCGTGAGAGAGGCTTAATTTTCGTTTATTTTAATTTTAGGGTACGGTGGACAAAATGAAATCGTGACATTTTTTTTTGCATGAAACTATGGTAAATACCGATTTACCATGGTAATACCGTAAAGAATGAGAGGAAGAGATGAGCCACTGGCTGGTCCAACAATAATTAACTCTTCTTCGAGGGCCTATCTAAGATATTATTATTGCAATAAGTTTTAGATATATACGTTAGTAATTGAATTGTTATTGTTTTTGTTCTTTGTTACGTTCTTATGAGAAAACAAAACCCAAAGCTCCTTCCTCGTCGAACCCGATGTAATTTCCCCGCCCTTTCGCTTATATCACATATCTGGACTGTGAAGTACCGGCCAGTGTCGTAAATAGTTGTAATTTATTATGTGCAATATCGAGAGTTTGTGCTCAAGAGCCCGAATCGTGACGAGACGGTCGTTGGGACACGGATCTTTTTTTTTCTATATATATTTTTTTTCTCAATTAATAAAACCTTGTAATAAGACTTTTGGGTGTTTTTTTTTGGCTTTCACGAAAACTCCAATGACCGTCGATAATCACGTTATCGATATACAATAGAAAAGAAAATAGTTACGCGAAGTATAAAGCGAGGACTAGACTGGCCTGATGTATTTTTTACTCGCCCGGCACTATGATAAATCAATGTCCAAATTCTCCTTCAGAATCGCGAAAATTCATGCCGTAACATGTAATCCCAACGACCGGGAATGAAAAAAAAATAGAAAAATAAAACAAAAAGACAACATAATAAAACATAAATCGAATGGATATGAAAATGAAAAAAAAAATACAGACGAGTAACGATGCAATAACAACAATAATAATAATAATATCATTGTAATAATTAATAATAATGATAATAACAATTATTATTATTAATAGTTATTATAACTTTTCTTATCATAGTGCAATTTAATTTAGTAGACATTCGATACGAGTATATTGTGAAGTGAAAGAAAAGAAAAAGCGATCGAGCATGAACGTACTTCGTGCGCCGAGGGGATTCCATATCGTTTCCTCGGCAGAATATTTTTTGAAAAAATGACTAAAGGGCCATCCTTGGAACACCTCACTCTAGCTGCATGCCAAATTTCAAGTTAGGTTTAAACCGCTTAGAAG
The DNA here is from genome assembly GCA_958009045.1 of Oxytorus armatus. NCBI lineage: Eukaryota > Metazoa > Arthropoda > Insecta > Hymenoptera > Ichneumonidae > Oxytorus > Oxytorus armatus. The sequence goes on along the minus strand of OY253745.1, from coordinate 38,630,251 downwards.
TTAGAGGCCTGTGACAGAAGGGTAGAGAGACGGACGGGCGGACGGAAGGACTGACGGACGGACAACCGACTCTCAACCATAAAGGTTCTGTTTTTCGGGACTAATCCTAAAAAGAATCAAAGTCGTCCGGCGTCGTTAGTTAGATAAAATAAGAGAATTTCGTTTGACTTCGGCCGAACGAAATATCGATGCAATAATACATTTTTTTTTCGCCCGAGGCAAAGCTCGGATAGGCTCCACCGCTCTTCCGCACATTCGCTGATTCGATAAATCTGTTGCCAAAACGGGGAAAAAAATGCAGTGCGTCCGAACGTGCCAAAAATCTACTCGCGAGTCACGGATCGATGGTTACATCGACGCGATGAAAATTGTATTTATCTTTCAAAATCAGTAGCAAACGTTTTGTGGCTCAAATTAAAAACTTCCTGATGGAGAGGTCCGGTGACAACGAAAAAAAAAAAAGAAAATATTAAGCGCATCAAGAGAATCCGTTTAGAAAATTTTGCTTAAACGATCTAACGTCTATTTATTTCGTCCCTTTTGTAGAAATGAACCTGTGAGAAAATGCACTATTCCCGAGAGAGTATGATGTTTGATTATCAAATTTCACATTGCTCGCATTGAACTTAAGGGAGGAAATAGGGTTAGACGATTAAAAAAATCGATTTTTTTTTTATTTCATAAATTGTTAGTGAAACTATTGAAAAATATGTTCTCAAAATTTTAAATGAATATTCCGACTCGTTCTATTGTTATAAGCCATTAAAGGGGGAAATAGGGTTAGGACAGCGTTTTCTCAATGATTTTCATGAATTTTTTTATAGTATAAAAAATGAATATAATTTATTGAAACTTTGAGAATATTTTATACATATATTTAAGTATATACTATAAAATTTTCAAAGAATTTCCTTGAAAAACACCGAAGATATTAGCGACCCCATTTTGCAGGTCACAATCAGACTCAGCATTTTGCTATTTCTTCGAATGCGTTTTTCTGAAAACGACTTTTTTTGAACTTGCGTACACGCTAGTTTGAAAAGTTTTCAACCAATCGTTTTCAAAATTGGCAGTTACTTTCTTCATAGTACTGTGCTCTATATGAAACTAAAATTGGAATATTATCATTATTTAAAATAATTTTTTTTTGCAATAAAGTTGTAAAAACTGGTAAAAAATCGTGCTTTTTTGTTTTGACTTCTGTAAAAAATTCAATTTTCTATTTTTTTGATAGAATTTAGGTTCAATAGAAGAGAGACATATAATAAAAGTAAATTCCGACCTCGTTTGATTCCGGATGAAAATTGCGGCTTCCAGAATGTACGCAAAATGCTGAGTCTGATTGTGCCCTGCAATATGGGGTCGCTAATATTTTCGGTGTTTTTCAAGGAAATTCTTCAAAAATTTTATAGTATATACTTAAATATATGTATAAAATATTCTCAAAGTTTCAATAAATTATATTCATTTTTTATACTATAAAAAATTTATGAAAATCATTGAGAAAACGCTATCCTAACCCTATTTCACGTCTTAATTATTTGTGTAGAAAGTACTGAAAAATTCTTTTTTAAATTGTTCGCAGCAGCAAGAAAATTAATTAACAAAAAGTATAAGCTCGTTGGACGATCACAAGAGTGTGGGAGAGAGGTCGACTCCATCGCTCAGATGTTTGTAAATAATTTTTAAAAAGCTGTAAATACATTTAAGAGGAACTGACAAGAAAAAAAAAACATGTTCAGGCAGTATATATACGTACAGAATTTGGGAATGAAAATCTGTTGGTATCGCGCAATAATGGGAGGAACAAAACAGAAAAGAGTCGTGTAAAACGGTTCCGTCAGTTTCGTAAAGAGCCAAGTGTTCGTTAGCTTGTACGCCTCGTGTAATCTACTAGAGTACCTACACCCAGACCCCGAGCTCCCGTTCCTTCCCTCTCGTTCCCGGTGATTGGAAAAAAAAATCCCAACATTCTCCCTCCCCCCCACCGAATATATCCGTGCGTATAAACAATCAAAGTGCAGTATATATATATCGAGCATCGAGTATAGGCAATCTCGTAAACGAAAGAAAAAATAACATGATTAATGTTAGCTGAGAATTCGATTTATTAGATTGTACAGACACTTCGAACGCACATAGAATTTCCCATCGGGCGTGATTCATATATATATATATATATACGTGTATGTATGTGGGTAGGACGTACGAATGATCAGGAACCATGGCAATTGTCATCTCACAAAAGGTATCACAAAATTTCCGGCATGACTGCAAAGCGACGATAATTGTGCATATATCAAAATCTTAGAAAGTAAATGTCCTAGTAAATTGACAATATTCGAATTCGCGCCATGAACCCAGCGCCTCTTCTGGCAAAATCCGGAGATCTTGTATCCTAAAACGTGAGATTCTTATCCTTTTTCTAAGTAGAACTTTAATGTTTTCGACGAAAATTCTGCGTGATGTCTAACGAGTGACAGATTTTCGATTTAAAACGTTGAAAAAGAGCAAAAACATCAACAACAATCCGATTTTGGTCGATACAGAGCTTTTTGGAAACATCGCGTATGAACTTCCTTTTGGTGCCTCCCGATATATTAAGTTTTGTGGCCGGGGGAGCACTTTGAGAATTGACGATGTTAAATCATTTTTCCTCCATGATCCGACTCCAAAATCTATCATGAATTCTAAAAAAGAAACGTAGCTCTATGAACTAAGGGGCATTTTTAAGATTGAAGAACTGCGAAGAAACTATGTATGATTTGGAGTTGCAACGCGATCTCGAAGCGAAACTACAGCCGTTTTAGGAAACCCAGTTATGTTTTGTAAAAATACAAAAAACGGGTTTTGAAAATTTTCTTTTAGAACCCTACACCTTCTAACAAAAGTTCAAAAATTCCATAGAAAAAACTGAAATAAGATCTCTCCCCTGCTCCCGTGGTCTTAAGGTAGTAGTCTGGTAACTTAAGCCGATTTTCATGTCTTTTTTGGAGGGCGTTTTTTTGTAGGAAAATAAAAATGAATCGTTTTGGATATTTAGGATGTTTTTATTTACATATTAAAGATACAAAAAAAAAATGTTTTGAAAAAATTTAATAGTTTATTATTATTATTATTATTGATCGAAGTTGGCACCTCGAAAAAAAAGTGAGTGGGTGGCCCCGGTGATTTTGGCTCTTGATGTTATCTGAAATCAAAAATTCTTGATAATTCTTAATCTATAGACATGTCATTCTGGTCGGAACTATTGAAGTTAAATTTCATGGATAAATAACAAAATGGCGGACTTTGGAAAAAAAAAGTTTTTTTTCCAAAGAACTACTTCAGTAGTTCCGACCAGAATGACATGTCTATAGATTAAGAATTATCAAGAATTTTTGATTTCAGATAACATCAAGAGCCAAAATCACCGGGGCCACCCACGCGCTCTTTTTTCGAGGTGCCAACTTCGATCAATAATAATAATAATAATAATAACAATAAACTATTAAATTTGTTCAAAAATTTTTTTTTTTGTATCATTAATATGTAAATAAAAACATCCTAAATATCCAAAACGATTCATTTTTATTTTCCTACAATAAAACGCCCTCCAAAAAAGACATGAAAATCGGCTTAAGTTACCAGACTACTACCTTAAATTTCACGAAACTCTATCGAGTTGATCGTTCGTCAGATTCTTTCGTACTAAATCAATCGTGAATTAAATATCGAACGGATGAAACGAAAAACAGTGAATTTATAAATGTACAATGATATTTCAAGGAGAATAGTAGAACATTCGTCGCATTGCTCGCTTCATACCGATGTATACTAAAAAAGAAAAAAAATAATAATAAATAATCGACCCACACAATCCGCAAATTTGTATCGCTAATCTATCGTCATATGTCTATATGTATGTATTTTTCTGATGCAGATGAAACAATGAACAAAATCAAAACACGAATATACGAGGAGACAAAAAATAAAATCCACTCAGAAACACAAACACGAATTGTCGCTATACTAGCTGAGGAAAATAATGATATTAAAAGGAGAAACAAAATAAGAATGTGTGTATAAAAAATGTAAGTGTATTGAAAAAAAAAAAAAACGTTACTATTATAATTAGGCTATATCGTCGATCGATCATCGCAGCGAGATACTCAATTGTTGCAGGAAAAAAAAATTAAATATACATAGAATCCTGCGTTTCCTCTAGTCATGTACCAAGACCAATGCAATGTAAAAAAAACATGCGAATTCTTTCGAAGAAGAATTAAGACGAAGATGTCATCGAGGGTGAAAGGGCGCTGCAGCCCTAAAAAAACACGTTCGAGCAACGCAGTCACAATCGAGCATTATTGTTTAATCATTCGTCCATATTGCCCATTTATATTTTTTATTATATCGTTTTTTCTCTCGTCTCAGTAAATACGACACCGTCTATCAAACAGCAGTGTATTTTTTTTACCGCATGCCCGTTTCTCTCCAAACATTATTTTCATTTTCAGGTATCCTGAAGAAATCATTATTTTTCCAGCACAGAATTCACTCGAAACTCACAAAGTGAAATATTATCGAACCCTTTTTTATGTAAAGTGATTCTTAAAATAAACAAATAAGATAAATAAATTGAATATGTCGAGAATAAAAAAATTTTCATTCGGCAAAAAAATAGATATAAAAACAGAGGTAAATATTTATAAATATCGGTAATGGAAAATAATTATGTATTTATAAATGTCACTTTTCGTTAATAGATGTCACTTGTGTATCTTGTTTATGAGCATAGGTGGTCTGTTCTATGTTTATACGGTTATAAGAGGTTGAGAAAAAGCATAAACCCAGAGAGCTTATCGTCGGCCGGTGAACGTTTAAATAGAATTGGCACCGTTCACGCTTTTTCTCGATATACAAATAAAGTTGACTCGACGCTGACGTTAATGCCACGAGTCGTGGGAATTTTCATCGGGATTTTCGTAACGAGGCAGACGGAAAATCGGATGAAGGGAATATCGAAGTAGATCAATAATATAATTGATCAATTACTGTGAATTAGAACAAAAAAATGTCGTCGATAGTGAGTTCCCGGGATATCTCAGTGCTACGTATGTTTTATTCGACTCTCGTTTATTTATACGGAAATATAATTATTATTCGTCATTGAAAGGACACAAGACCGCAAATAAATTCTTTTAATAAATTCCTACGATATTTCTTATCCCCCAATGACTCGATGGTAAATCCTACATTTTATTTTCGATAGTATTGTATTAAGGGGGGAAATAGGGTTAGAGAGCAAAGGGGACCCACTTCCGATTGACTTGCCTTTAATATATGTTGTGTAGGAACCCTTTCTGAACAACTTTTTCCTCTGACACAATTAGGGGTCGTTATTTATTAAAAAGTTATTAACAAATAAAGTTAATGATTCATATAGCTATTTTCCTTATAGCAGCCAGTCCCAATCATCTTGTCCTTCACATGTGTTGTTAAGAATACCCCCCTGAGTAACATACCAAAAGTTTTATCCGTCCTCATTGTTTGTTAAAAAGTTATTAACAAAAAAATTGTTAGTAAAACTATTGAAAAATATGTTCTCAAAATTTTAAATGAAAATTCCGACTCGTTCTATTGTTATATAATAATTTTTATGAATTTTTTTATAGTATAAAAAATGAATATTATTTATTGAAACTTTGAGAATATTTTATACATATATTTAAGTATATACTATAAAATGTTTATACATATATTTAAGTATATACTATAAAATATTAGCGACCCCATATTGCTTGTTTTTCTTGGTACTATTTTTTCAAACGCGCTTTTCTGAAAACGACTTTTTTTTAACTTGCGTACACGCTAGTTTGAAAAGTTTTCAACCAATCGTTTTGAAAATTGGCAGTTACCTTTTTCATAGTATTGCGCTCTATATGAACCTAAAATCGGAATATTTTCATTATTTAAATAATTTTTTTTTGTAAATAAAGTTGCAAATCGCTGAGTCTGATTGTGACCTGCAATATGGGGTCGCTAATATTTTATAGTATATACTTAAATATATGTATACAAATTTTATAGTATGTACTTAAATATATGTATAAAATATTCTCAAAGTTTCAATAAATTATATTAATTTTTTATACTATAAAAAAATTATCGAAAATCATTGAGAAAACGCTGTCCTAACCCTATTTCCCCTGTTAATAGATGGGACTGATTTTCCATTAATTTTATTATCCGACAGGGATATTTATTTTCACAATTCGTTAAAATTGAAATGAGAAAAAATAAAGTTAAACAAAAATGACTCGGAAACGATCACGTTCGTTGGCTAATGTATTTGCGGTACTTGGATATTCGAAGGCGTAGAATGTTCATAGAATCAGAACGTTCGACGTTCTAGTACACATTATGACGTAAAATATTTCGACGATCGCGAATTCTCGTGGAAAATACGATCGAGGAGATGCGTGCTGAAAACTAGGCTCGACACTCGAATTCCGTGCCGTCGTGCATTATTCGCGAGTAAAATGCCGACGATAAACGCAAATTAATATTTCACACGGTACATCGCAAATTGATGCTAATTGGCACGGGAAAAAAAATTATAATACAAAACGTTTCGAGCCGTAATATAACATGTCCTATTAGAGGAATTTCGTTCTCTCATAATTGGAACGCCAATAAAATATATCGAGTTTATGGTCCAATTTTTGACTTGATAGAGAGATTGAGCGCGGAAATGGCAGTGACTAACAAGAAGATTCCTACATCAAAATGTCGAACTCTTACTTTATTCGGTGCGTGAAACAAGGGGTTTATTTATTTATCCGATAAAATGTGAAAAAATGGACGGCTGATGTTACTCACAAGTCTCAATTATTATCCCAATTTAAATACAAACGATGATCATTGAGATTTGTGCTTCCACCAACGCGCAAACGAATGTTGAAATAGTGATAAAAATCCGATTTACTTTTATGACGAGTTACTCATGGGGAGGCTACAGCACTTCTATTTCCGGTTGGCAAGTGCCGGAGGAATAACACCGACGCCGTTCTCTCAAAATATCCGGGAATTCGCGTAAATCTGGACGAAAACGTAGCGGAGCCGTCTTGCGACACCATGATTCTTCATTCACTCTCACAATTCCGCTGAATTCGGGTCACCCACCTTCGTGACGAAAAAATATATTAACACTTTCGAGATGGTTGTGCGATGTGTCAGGTCAATGGGAACCGCTATAATATAATATTTTCGAAAACATCTCCTCGGCAATCCGTTGACGGTACGGAACAAATAATGTATCCGTGGGCGTAATTGATAGACGCGGACGTCACTGCTACTTGTTTTTTATTTCATAAAGTCATTTTCATGAAAAATATGATAGACATTTGATCGCTATTTTTCTGGGCATTCACGGGTATCGTTGAGCCTCGGGCGATTCAAACCTCGGCTTAAGTTGGTTCTCACCATGTTTTCAGCTTATTAATATTAACGCAATTAAAAGTTTTATGTAAAATCAACGGAATGGCCATTTTTACAGTGACCATGATCATTTGTTTTTCCAAACTGTAATTATATTCTGTAACGGACCGATCACCAGTAAATTGTCGTAAAATCCAATATGGCCTTGTCATCGGTGGTGTATAGAACGAGGGTTCTAACGAGCAAGGAAGCTTATAATTCATCGGATTCAATGAATCCAATAAATTATTACATTAAAACCCCGGTCCGAAAATATGCGTAACGAACGCGTACAACAGTGGATATCGGTACCGATTCTTTTGGCATGAAAATCTGATGTAACGTATATATATATACGGCATATACAGCCGGTTAAAAAAGTATTCATACACCTTGTTTTTTTTGCGGTAACTTTATAGACAAAAGCGATACGCAAAGAAAGCCAATTTTATTTAATAGTACATCAGGTACAGAGATGAACTGCAAATGGAGAATTTTTTCCCAGGAATAATTGAAGATTTATGCCAAAAAAAACGAAAATTTTCGGGCCAAAAAAGTATTCGTACACTTACAATTGAGCTGCTAAAGCTCGATATTCACTCACGGACGGTCTGACCTCTGCGTACAATGTAAACAGATCTTCGTTTACACAATGGTTTTGACCTATTCCATGCGGTAGCAGATCTTCAAGCTCTGAACAGACCTCGATATTCACTCACGGACGGTCTGACCTCTGCGTACAATGTAAACAAGTCTTCGTTTACACAATGGTTTTGACCTATTCCATGCGGTAGTAGATCTTCAAGCTCTGAACAGACACGATGGCAAAGAAAAGCAAAATATCAATATCCATACGAGATAGAGTGATTTTTCTTCGGAACCGCGGCGAAAGTTATCGAAAAATTAGTAAAGAACTAAATCTAAGTTTCGCAAAAGTGCAATATATAATTAAAAAATACGAAAGAACAAACAGCACAGAAAATAAGCCACGAACCGGTCGAACGAGAATACTAACGGTACGAGAGCGTCGGAGTATCGTTACAGAGGCTACAAAAATACCGTTCACAAGTGCTCGCAGTTTAGCGAATGATGTCGCGTCAACATCGGGGAAGAGCGTGTGTCCCCGGACTATTCGAAACGTTTTGCATTCTGCCTTAATATATGGCCGAACTGCCCGCAAAAAACCATTAATTAATAATATAAATCGAGAAAAACGTTTAGGTTTCGCAAAAACCTACGTTAAAAAATCTATAGAATTTTGGAAACGTGTCGTATTCTCGGATGAATCGAAGTTTAACATCTTCGGGTCCGATGGAAAAAAATTCGTCCGGCGGAAACCAAATACCGAGCTCCGGCAGAAAAATTTAATATCGACTGTAAAGCACAGCGGAGGAAGCGTCATGGTTTGGGGCTGTATGGGATATTATGGCGTTTGTAATCTGGCTTTTATAGATGGTACAACGAATGCCCAGAAGTATATCGACGTGGTGCGCAGCTCTTTGAAAGCAAGTGTAGATAAAATGGGCCTGGATGGAAATTTCTACTTCCAACAAGATAACGACCCGAAACATACTGCCATGAATACGAGGGAATGGTTACTCTATAATGTCCGCAAACAATTGATTTATGGCAAATTTGTGGCACTTGGTGGATGTAGAAATTAGAAAAAGAAAAATAACAAACAAATCCGATCTCCAAAGAGTGCTTTTAGAAGAATAGACAAAAAATAGCAAAAGAAAGAACGCAAAAGCTAGTAGAATCCATGCCTAAGAGACTCGAGGCGATAATTGAAGCGAAAGGGATGCGCACCAAATATTAGTTGTAATTAACAACTATGATGATGTAGGTTTTCACTATAATCGTAAGTGTATGAATACTTTTTTTGCCCGAAAATTTTAGTTTTTTTCGCATAATTCTTCTATTATTCCTGGGAAAAAATTGTCCATTTGCAGTTTATCTCTGCACCTGATGTACTATTAAATAAAATTGACTTTCTTTGCGTATCGCTTATGTCTATAAAGTTATCGCAAAAAAAACAAGGTGTATGAATGCTTTTTTGACCCACTGTAGCTCGTCGAGAGTTGTATCACCACCATCGTGATCGTGGCTGCAAACTATCGTTTTCGACGAAGAATCGTAATAACTGCAACGGCACAGCGCAATCAAGATACTAACGAGCTCGCGTCAGCTAACAATGAGAACATTATTCAGTCGGGCCACGTCCAAGGTTTGTAAAAAAACTATACTTCATATTTATGTACATATGCATATTCATCGCGAATCACCGCGCATTTCACAGCAGCGGGTATATTGTTACAGCAACGGGTCTCTGAGGAGAGAGCGGAATCAAGGGTAAAATAAAGGTCCAATTTATTACAAAAAAAATATATATATAACAGACATTTAGCACAATTGTCAAATTACGGTCACGTGGGAAAAAGAGAATAATGGTAATAAAAGTGGCAAAAGAGAGCCCGGAACGCGACGAGTTCTCTCGAGTAATATCCCGCATTAATAATCTTGAATAATCAAGCTTATTGTCCATAATAAGAAGAGAATAAAATCTCTCAAATCACGTAAGAGAAATCAAAATGTATCTATGTATTGAGTGTTGTTAAAAGTAGATTATTTAACAAACGAGAAGCATTCTGAAAAATCTCGATTTATTAGAATTACTTTTTTCGTCTTAAAAAAGTGATGATACTCGTGGATCGAACTTCGATACAGTGATTGAAAAAATGAAGCCTATGTAAAAGAATGATTCACCTTGTCGATCGAATCACGGTCCAGCTGATAGGGACATAGCTAATCCCAAAAATCCATGAGCCGAAACACGCGAAGCGCGTCCGTCGACGATGGTATGTTCAAAAAAAAGATGTCCGAGACATAAAAGAACGTTAGAGACGGATTTGCGACAACCGATGCAGCTCGGTATTGTTACTACGTGTTTTTTCACGTGTCGTTGGGGTCGCGGATTTAACATCACGCGGTAAGAATCACGTGTGTTCGATATTACAACCGAGTGTCGCATTTGATCCGCGGGCACGAAAGGATTTTTATCGCGATAATAATCCCCTAGCAGCCGTCGAATAACGTGCACCGGTAGGATGGTGGTTGCACGATTTCGTTTGACCACGCGATTGCCTTGAATTCCTTGCGCAAAAAAAAGAAATTAATTATTCGCTGCTGTATCGTAAGTTCTTGCGTTTCCCCATTCTGGAAACACGACGAAATGTTTTGTAAAATGAACGCTAGAAGAAAAGATTCCAGGACTAATTAATGCAAGCGACAAGGGCACGTGATAAAAAAACACGCGTTTCTAATAGGGCGAGTCCTGTAATTTATCCGAAAGGGTGATTTCAAGAAAAACGATAATTTATTATCAAAAAGCGTTATTTTATTGCCATTTATGTATTTAATTCGACGGATCGTGATTCGATTCGACTGCTTTTAAGAATGAATACAACAACGCCTTGGATACATCTCGTGCACGAAAAACGACAATAAAATAACGTCGTTTGCTAAAAAAACGAGTCTTTCGCAATTATTTACATGTTGGGTATAATCTCGTTTTGGATAAAAGAACTGAATACATCGTGGATTTGTCGGGATTTAATTTTGGATGTAGAAAGTGACGGAAAAGGACGAATTCGCGAACGCACCCAATTGTATTTCTATTGCTAGATGTAGAGAGTTTTCTGGGAACCAGTTCATTCGGAAAAAGTGGTGACATACCCCGATCACTACGGGATGTCAATAACAAAAATCTGTGAAAATATCGTCATAACTGTTAATGGCTGCCAAAAAATGGCCAAACTTGTGCTATTCTCAATTGTAACTAAAAGATGACGTAATTGAAAAAGAACGCTAGGTAAAGTCCTCCTTTGGGCATTCAGTTTGTAATATTTACTTGGTTGGGGAAAATGCAATAGCGTCGTGACAAGACTACGAAGATTAGGGTTTATGAAATTCTCCATCTGCCGAGGTTGCTCGAATCTTATATTCATCCCCCACCTCAGGACAGATGAAGAAAAATTTAGTACATCTACATTCTAGACTGTACCGTATATCTTGATGAATCTCCGGTCCCATTGTCTCAATGGCAACGTGATGGATGGATTACATTTGCATTTACGACACACTACAATCTATCGTATTCCCATTGAACTCCCTCCTGCCGCTCTCGTATGCATACAGATAAAACGTTAACTGTATTCCCAAGTTGTCCAACGTTCTTCATTTCGAATTTCCGTCCCTGACACAATGCGTTGATACAGGGGGTTGAATTTGAACAACGACGGAACAATATCGGAAAATATGCCTCGAAGGAGATATATCTGAGCCAGATAGATACGCGGTACGAGAATGCCAGGAAAAGCGATAACCTGGCAATCCGATAAGAAATATCAACCGCTTCGAGGCCTTATTGAGAGATCAAGCAAAGCCAGGAAAATTCTTTGGCAATGATAAGACTGCCAATTGCCCAACAGTCGTAATGTAACGAAAACGATGAAACGACGATTAATTGAATAAACTCTGTTGGAGTCAAGGAGACATAACGAATACGTAATGGGAAAGATCCACCAAAGTGTAGGTGAGTGTGAGTCCTGAAACACAGTAGTGTGGTAGCATTGCGCATTGCACCAACCACATTACAGATACTACGAAACAATCCGCTACTGATACAACTTCAGCCGCATCGGGATAACGCAGCAGTGACTATAAACTGCCGCTAACCCGAGGGCTAGTTCCATACTCGCACCACTGCCAGCATATTTAAACCCCTGTACAGACACACGTATCAACCTCGCGCTGTTGCATAACGTTCGTATGCATTTTGTATACGCCATTTCGGAAAATATATAAATTGAAACGTCTACTATAACTTCTATGTAATGAAACTATACACGAGTACGGTGATATCTCATCAAGCAATGAATCCTCTCACAAAAGAAGATTATCACAAAATCTCGGAGTGCAAGTTATTTGTGGAGGCATCATGGACGCTCCCGATTGGATATCGATGTTGCGCTCGGAATTGGGTCATTTCCGTACTTCAGATCACACGATCGTACACGACGAACCTAACCTAGAAAGCAGCGCGGTAAGCAAGCGAACTGATCCGACGCAACGTAAAATTGAGCCTGGTTAACCGTAAATATAACTTTATTTTTCGAACCAACCTCATCATGAACTTGTTATGATCGCTTTGCTGCCTTATATTGAAAAAGTGTATAACCTGTATTTACGGATATGATACGCTTGTACCGGAGGACCCAGGCATCAAGTCGGCAGGACCGCGGGTCTATAGATTCCAACTGTACACCTACCCAACTGTCACGACCAAACTGACACGAGCATACGAATATTTCGCAATATTGTCACGACAAAACTCTCACCATTAAAACTGTCGCCGCACAAACTGTCACCACTCAACTCTCCTGAATCTCTATTCGACACGTGCAGAATCTTCACGAACAAAACTATCATCGTCTAAACTGTCACGGTCTCAACTGTATTCGGCGCAACTGTAACGCAGCAGAATGATCCCCGTCTACACTGTCAGGGCGTCTACTGTATTCTGCACCAACCGTCACCGTCCTAACCGTCACCGCACAGAACTGTCACCGCGCCAAGGCGCGGTAACTAACTCACACGGGTATAAGCTGAATTCGTAGATAAGAGCGCTCGAGTTGCTTCACCAAACGCGGCGCAATAGCGCGCGATATTTCGTGCGTGTCCGCTATTACCGATCGCTGAGCATAAGTAAGTTCGCGCGGTGCGAAGGCTGTGGACGACAGTGGCGAATGACGTAAGTATTAGCGGACACGCACGAAATATCGCGCGCTATTGCGCCGCGTTTGGTGAAGCAGCCCGAGCGCTCTTACCTACGGGTACAGCGTCTACGAGTGTGAGTTGGGTAAATCCCGCGTTAAGCGGTGACGGTTGGCGCTGTGTACAGTTTTGCCCGTGACAGTTTTGCCGGTGACAATTGCCGCGGTTACAGTTGCTGCGGTGACAATTTAAGCGGTGACAGTTTGAACGGTGACAGATTAAAAGGTGGTTGTTTAGACGGTGATAATTCAGACGGTGACAGTTTAGATGGTGAAGGGTTAGACCGTGACAGTTTAGACGGTGATAGTTTTGTTCGTGAAGATTCTGCACTGTTCGGGGAGAGTTGAGTGGTGATAGTTTGTGCGGTGACAGTTTTAATGGTGAGTGTATTGTTCGGGAACAGTTTTGTCGTGACAATATTGTGAAATATTCGTATGCTCGTGTCAGTTTGGTCGTGACAGTTGGGTAGGTGTACAGTTGGAATCTGTAGAACCGCGGAACCAAGTTGTCTTCCATCGGCGTTCAAGGGAAACATCCAGCGACGCAAAGTGTTAGGGTAGACAGAAACCTTCGATAGTTAACACGGACACTGACAATTGACACTTGTATTTAAATCCGTTTCATAGGATAATCCACATCGTTCATCTAAATCTCAATTTTCCATGAAAATAGAGATTTTTTCGACAATGTAATAAATCGAAATTGAAAATTATAATAAATTTACGATCGACTAATCATAAAAGTTTCGAAAAACAATTAAACAAATTTAGCCACCGTTTGACCGATACGAGCGCTGGTTAGTTGTTCCGTAGCACGACGTACCTTGCGCATTATCTATAAATTCGCGCACTACTATCGATTTTGTTTTCGCCTTTTGTCGCCAAGTCCGTTGACCGAAATTCGACGCATGAGTTCCGTCAGCACGCTCTGATGAAACGAAAGAAAGCCGTCCAATTTATATCGCGAGACGTTGTATCGGATGGATATCGATAGGGCGAAGAGCACTTGAAAGGTATTGGTGTCCTCATCAGAGGCTCGAATCCAAAGGTTGTTTCTGTTAAATCGATTCTCAATAGGACGGTGCTGTTTGCGATATCGTGCGGTAAATCAAGCCGACCGATGATCACACACCTTTTTTTCACCCCTTCGGTCGGTAAGCCTGAAAATGCCGTCAGGTTAAGTGATATCTGTGGTCGGCAAAAACTACCCCTAGCGTTGGTCGGCACTGTTATCGTACGGTAAATCAAACACAAATTTGGTTGTCGGCAAAGTACCACGGTATTAGTATTAAAAGCGGATGGTCAGCCACATTTTCAAACCAAACAATGAGATCTGATTGATATTTATCTGGAGGTTATATCGCCCTCGCCATCGCGGGAACCGAGTGATGTTGTCGTGAAGTAAGAGGTTCGCAACTCGCCGTCTTCGCGATTTAAAAACCCTGTTATTTTCGTGATAAACGAACGATCAATGAACGAATTGATCGTTTTATTTTTCTTTATACTTTTGATCGCTCAATCTCTGCCTCTTTAAATACAGAGATAAGAAAAATGGGGTCTATGTGACGAGTTTTTAATGTTGTCATCCTCTTAAATAATCAATTCTGGTATAAAAATCTTAATTTTTGATAGCAAATTACGTCCATCCAGATATCTTGTGTTAACAATGTTTTAGCATTTTATTATAAGTAGAGACGTGACCAAAGTCCGCTGAAGTAAATATTTGTGGCTCGACGCCGGCTGAGATCACAGATAAATATCAATGCACGTACGCGTGTCAACTGATTATTCAGGAACTGAAATATTTACCATATACTATAAAAATGTACAGCAGTGTCCTGTGTGACGAAGAGTGGAGGGGTATTCTTGTGAGACAATACAGCTCTGACAGCATGCGGCATGTCTCGACGCTTTTTTTCTATCTCAAGAAATTACAGCTTGCGATAGACAGTTATGGTTTCATTTCTCTTTATACTTTTGATCGCTCAATCTCTGCCTCTTTAAATACAGAGATAAGAAAAATGGGGTCTATGTGACGAGTTTTTAATGTTGTCATACTCTTAAATATTCAATTCTGGTATAAAAATCTTAATTTTTTATAGCAAATTACGTCCATCCAGATATCTTGTGTTAACAATGTTTTAGCATTTTATTATAAGTAGAGACGTGACCAAAGTCCGCTGAAGTAAATATTTGTGGCTCGACGCCGGCTGAGATCACAGATAAATATCAATGCACGTACTCGTATCAACTGATTATTCAGGAACTGAAATTCTTACCATATACTATAAAAATGTACAGCAGTAGCCTGTGTGACAAAGAGTGGAGGGGTATGTTTGTGAGACAATACAGCTCTGACAGCATGCGGCATGTCTTGACGCTTTTTTTCTATCTCAAGAAATTACAGCTTGCGATAGACAGTTATGGTCGTAATGTTTAGTGTTATTTAACATGAGAAATATCTATCAAAGTCTGGAAAAAATAGCAATACAAAAATTCGATTATTGTGCATACGTCACAATTTATTTATTTATTATTTTTTTTATTTAATTTTTTTTTATTTAATTTTTTTTTATTTAATTTTTTTTTATTTAATTTTTTTTTATTTATTTTTTATTTTGATTTATTTTGATCAATAATACAAATTTGTGTTAACGCTTGTGTACGTCCTTTTTAATACAAACACTATTTGCATCTGGTGTACACTAAACGGAGTAACGGTCAAAGTGCATAGGAAATTCCGTGCTTCGAACAACAATCAGCCAGCATTACTTTTCAGACAGCGAGGTGTGATACTGGTATCGACGTTGTACGTATATATCGCTAGGTCAAGTTTTCCCAGTTTAGTGTCGAAGGCCAAGCTTCGCGAAGGATGTCGTGGCATCGATTATGTGTGAGGATATATAGACTGTGGCATCACCGAAGTAACTGGTATCAGTTGCCCTCCCAATAGCAAGGCTAATAGGGTGCATCGTCACTATAACCCTGTGCTGAAGCTCCGTCAATCCGATTTGTGAGGAAAAGTCAGGAAGTCGTATCGGCTTCTTTAAGAAAACATACATTCTCCCTTGACTTTGGCTTGGAAAAGCTATGATGAAACAAATCGTTGTTTGTCCCAAATAATTTGCGATGGTCAATTTTGTAAAGCTTTGCACACACTTGGAGAAGTAACTTCGAGGTGACGGGAAACCTTATGCTGCAGTCGCATATCTCATGCTGCACTAACAAGGTCCTATTTTACAGTAGTAATGCCTTATTTTGCATCAAAATCTAAAGGTCACGAAGATACGTTTGTTCATCCACCTGCTTTTGATGAAGACACTGCAAATCTTCTGAAACCAATATACGAAGATTTGTCATCAGATGATCTTTTGGAAAGAAGTTTAGGAAGAAACACGCAGAATTACAACGAGGCTTTCAACCATTGTGTATGGAATTTTGCACCAAAGCATATTTTTGTAGGCCAAAAAAAAACGTCAGAAATTGCTGCATTCACTGCAGCATGTATATTCAACGAAGGGTTTTTCCCAATACTAAAAATATTGGACGTCATGGACGTTACTCTCGGCCCGTACGCTTTCGCGTTTGCAAAATCCTACGATAAATGTCGGATCGCAAAAGCGGAAAATGCCACAGCGATGTCATCGAAAGAAGCCCGAAAGAGTCGCAGGACAAAGTTGCGGAAAATGATGCCTATGAAGAGGATGAAGGCATATTATACGCTTCAGGCATAGACGATTAACGTAAGTATAAGTTCACTTATGAAAATCTGTTGTTGAATTTTAAACGCGTTTTTCTCAAAACAGTGTTTTTCGGGTCAGCCCGGTTCCTAACTTTTTTTCTACCGAACCGATTGCTTTCAAATTTTAACAGGCTACTCTACACATTTGTAGTTCTCGTCGGAACTACCGAAAAATTTGTTCACCCCTAACTTTTTATTTTACAACCCCTTCTTTGCTAAAATAAAAGGACTTTTTATTCCAAAGTCCGCCATTTTGTTATTTATTCATGAAATTTAACTTCAGTAGTTCCGACCAGAATGACATGTCTATAGATTAAGAATCATCAAGAATTTTTGATTTCGGATAACATCAAGAGCCAAAATCACCGGGGCCACCCACGCGCTTTTTTTTCGAGGTGCCAACTTCGATCAATAATAATAATAATAATAAACTATTAAATTTTTTCAAACAAATTTTTTTTGTATCTTTAATATGTAAATAAAAGCATCCTAAATATCCAAAACGATTCATTTTTATTTTCATACAAAAAAACGCCCTCCAAAAAAGACAAGAAAATCGGCTTAAGTTATCAGACTACTACCTTAAGCTACGGCGTAGGATTTGATATTATCGGGTAGCTATTTTTCTCCTTCGATTATTTATTATTACTAGCAACGGAGTCCCCACCATCATAAAGCTATGAGGCCGAAAAATCATAAATAAAAATAGAAATTCGCGAACCGTCCCTGCTCTATGATCATAAATCCGAATGCACTGGGCCACAATAGACGTGAGAATGGAATTGAGAGAACTTGAGAGAACAAGTTCATCATGAATACTCGGATCAAAAGTTTCTGTCTATTCTCTGTTGAACGCCATGCTTCAAAGATCTAAAAATCGCCGTTCACTAATTAGAAGCCATCAAATCGATGCTCGGCTGCATTCTTCAATACATTTTCACTTAATCACCCGCGTGCATTGTTTCTTTCGCAGGTTTACGGATCCAACATCAAAAACTCTACGCAATCATCCAGAAAACTGCACGAGGTCGGGCGCGCACGCGTGCGATAGAGTCAGAGCATTGAATGCTAAATGATGCGTACGAGCGTTGTCACGCGTTAAGCTCTCAGCCACCAGTACCGTTGAGGTAGGCTTCGACGGCGTAGTGGTGTCGGGTGCTGTCAATGAAAGCGAGAAATCGTAAAAGGAGCAGGGTGATGGGGGCTGAGCAGAGGTCGAAAGAACATATAAGCGAGCTGGGTGGTCCGAGAGAGGGGTTAGTTGGAAGGTTTGAGAGTACGAGGGTTAGCCCGGTCCGCTTCGGGAACGCGGAAAGAGTGAGCGAAACAGAGGGAGAAACGGAACGTAAAGTAGGAGATGGGCGATCCATAAAGTGGTAGGAAGGGCGCTGGATATAACGGGGGAACGAAGGGGGATGGTGGATAGAGTCGATGCAACGCGCGGAACTATCATCTCGTCTCCGAGCCGCGCACTTTCTATTCCATCCCTCTCTCTCTCTCTTCTCCACGGGGTAGGGTTGTTTTTCGTGGAGATCTCAGCGCCTCTCGCGGCCGTTAGACTCGCGACAAACGTCTCTCGACTAGCGGGCCAGTGCGCCCTGATCCGCGGCACTGGTAAACGTATACTCGCGACCCCCATTCGAGCGGGCACCGCGAGATTATATTTTGTCCCGTGCTGGTGCGCGCGCCCTCGGCGCGTTTTCGATCATACCCGTGTGTATATTTATATATACACATATATTATATATATCTCATCGTAATTCATTCAGCGAACTTTGCCATTTTCTTAGCAATAAAATCAAACAATTCATAAATCGTCGAACATCCGGAGGTTCGACCAATTCACAAATCACTACGAACAACAAATCTTTAAGATTGTGAAATAATTTTTACGTTCTGTGTGAACTTCGACGTTTTTATTTGACGGCTCATCACGAATGAAAAAAATCGATGAAATTTCCGGGTGTAGCAGTTTAAAATTGTGAAAATAAATAAAAATGGTAAAACACGTAATAATTCTTTTCCGCCGCGTGAAGTTAGTTATTGCGGCCATTTCCGGCAACACACGTGTTCTGATATATAATATAATACAGGGGAATTCATGTTCCTTTTGTTACGCGATGAGCGGTTGAATTGCATCGTCCGACAAAAGTTCAAAAGATCCGACATACAATTTCCTTGTCCGTCACGTGTATTACACGATAAAAAACTTACTTCTCGTAGCTCATACTTAATCCTTATTTCATTTCTTCCTCTTTTACGGATTCGCCACTGCTTCGGAAACCCCGATGGTATGTTCAGTGTTCTTGGCTATTTTTCCAACGAGTATGTCGCGAAATTGCGCGGATCAATGTACCTAGCGCCGCTTTATCCAGTAACCTTGATGTTTCCACATCCGGACACACACTCAAGCGCATACAGTAACCACCCACGCGCGATTTACCGAATGCTCCCTTTCCGGGAGCATGGTATTTTATAGAGTACTTGCTGTATATATGTCTATTCGAGTTATCTCCGAGTTTTCCGCAGAAACTAACTGTATTAAGGCCGTAGTCTGGTTTAGAGCGAGATTTTTGACGTCATTTCTAATGTGCAATAACGTTTAAACCGTTGAAGTTGTCTTGATGAAAATTTACACGTGCATTTATTGATCCTTAGAGAATACTTGTACATTAAAAAAAAAATATATTTTAAATATTTTCATGTATTGTTTTGCCTTGTTGCAACGTGGTGCGCCGAAATCGGCGCCCACTCTGCACGATGTTGTATGCATCTGAAAAAAAATATATACATATATTCCCAATCTGTATGAGTATTCTGAGCACTGGTAGCAGAATTGGTACTTAAAAAAAAATTTTATTGAGTCGAACAATAATTTTGCCGACATTTTATAACTCGTCGAATACCCGAAAATGTATGAAATATCATTAATGAAAGTTCAACAGGCCGCCATTTTGACAAACATTTTTTTTAAGTACCAATTCTGCTACCAGTGCTCAGAATACTCATACGGATTGAGAATATATATATTTTTTTTTTTTCAGATGCATACAACATCGTCCAGAGTGGGCGCCGATTGAGGCGCACCATGTTGCAACAAGGCAAAAAACTACATGAATATATTTAAAATAATTTTTTTTTTATGTACAAGTATTCTCTGAGGATCAATAAATGCACGTGTAAATTTTCGTCAAGACAACTTCAACGGTTTAAACGTTATTGCACATTAGAAATGACGTCAAATATCTCGCTCTAGACCAGACTACGGCCTTAAGGATACTTTAAGTGTACAATTCCAGTCTAAAGTTTTATTCGATCGGACTGAAACTTTATCTATTTCAATATTTTTATCTAATTCTTCTACGTTTCAATTTCCCATCCGATCAGAAATTTCATACACTGCGACGTGATTTTTTTTCGATTCACGGTCACACGAGACTTCATACTCTCGTTTATATTAACGCTTCCTATTTGCTAACCTCTTAATTCGCTATTGTTGTTAAGTTGTATTGCTCTCGTCCCGATTGAATCGATTTCGGAAAATGCTAGTCTTAGTTATGTTCAGTTATGTTTGTTAAAAGTCGGTGCGCGCGAACCTGTCGCTGGGGGTACGTCTCAAAGAAATTAGTTGGCCCGACAGAGGAAAGCGCCCGTCGAGACGTCGCCAGGAATCGACGGTGATCCGGTTGCAATATCGGCGCCCCAAAAGGTCGGATGGTAACGCTGGAGAACGGGCGGTCGGTTTTGGTTACGGGCATAGGCTGGGACCCTTCTGCGCCGATTTTGTTGTGTTGGAAACATCATTTCGATTTTTTCTCAATTTTGGTATCCTTCCAGAAGAAGTTTGCTATTTAGTTTGTTTGCGATTTTGAACATCATTCACAATTCGACAAGTTAGATCACGAGTTGATTGATTTTGAATTGAAACAGTCATCCAATCATCGTTCGCTTTTTTATTTTTTTATTTTTTTTCGTACACCCCTTCAACCTCCCTATTCCCAGGTGAGGAAACACGGGGGCAGCTTGTACGACCGTTATGTATTTAGGAGATCGGAAAATGGGGTCGTGAGGCTGTGAGACAGGTATTGGAACGGTCACGACACCCGATGCTTTTTTAATCAATCCGGGACGAGTAATTGGCGTTCAGGAAGTGTAGAGATCCAAAGGCAAGGGGACCAGGTGGAGTGCAAAAAAATGATACACAGAGAATTAGAGACGAGAACATTTTTCTTACGATCTGGTTTTTTTCGCCGTTTTCTCCGATTTCTTTCAATTCTCATACAGATTGAAGTATCACTGGTATATTTGAGCTCTGGGAAACTATTTGAATGCTTCGTTAACTATGTATGTGTCTTTATGGCTATCACATCCGGAAAAACGTACTCGAATAATTTAAGTCGACTACCAAGCTCATGGTTGTTAAGAACGGAATAGAAAGTGTTCCAGTATTTATGCTCTTATTCGTCCGAAGATCCGAGTCCTTAATTTTTAAAAAGGAATCAAAGACTTCCAGTTGAATTCAAGAAAACGAAATATTCGTTCCTAAAAAGCTCCAGCTCGGAAGTCTTGGAATTTTAGATGATGGTATCGATAATATCATGGGGGAATATATCGTATTATTTATGCCAGTATTTATGCTCTTATTCGTCCGAAGATCCGAGTCCTCAATTTTTAAAAAGGAATCAAAGACTTCCCGTTGAATTGAAGAAAACGAAATATTCGTTCCTAAAAAGCTCCAGCTAGAAAGTCTTGGGATTTTAGATGATGGTATCGATAACATCATGGGGAAATATATCGATTGCCGGCTTGATATATCGAAAATATCGATCGGTATCGATATATCGACTACCTTATTGCGCGCATTTATAACGCATGAGAAAGAGAGAGAGAGAGAATGATCGTGGCGAAATTAAAGGGAATTCATCTCTCATTCGAACTTTTCTTCATATCCTCAAGGCCTTTGAATCCAGCCCCTTGTCCGGCGGCTTCATTTAGACTCGGTGTTCTCTCATTGCCGTCTCCCGTCTATTCAGTTCCGGCAATAAGCAGACAAAGATAGGTCGCCGCAGAGGAAATAAAAGGAACGAATAGTGAGATGCGAAGACTTGGGAAAAGGGCGAGAGTGAATGGGGGGGATTTCGCTGATTCATCGAAACCGCATGGCAATTGTTCGTAATTGCATGAACGTGCGCGATCAGAATGAGCGAATAAAGCAATTGGGAATCAGCATTTTGCGATTGTTTAATAGATGTATGGAACTCGGAGGGACCTGTGGCTTCGAAAATTTTATAAAATTCATACAGCTTAGCTATTTTTTAGTGCAAAAACATAAACATATAAATGGACAAACAATGAAATTAAAAAAAGCTTTTAACCACTTTAATGTACTTTTAAAGTCAGATACCGTCCAGTAACCCATTCAAGACTGTTGGAACAAAACTTGGACAATCGAATCGAGCTGGGTCACACAACGGTTGGCCAAAACACGAAACACTCGACGAAATGGCAATGTTTAATCCAACGACCTTACGGCCTCTAATGACCTTGAGCGATACATCAAGATGTTCCAAGTGCACATCTAGGTTTCACGAATTCGCATGATCGAAAACTGCAATAATAACAACGACGACGACGACGACGACGGGGTTTGGGCCCCGTGCATCCGCACTCGTCGAAAAAATGTTGAATGTCATGGCAGCGGTCACGACGAGCTTGCCGGTAAGAGTCGTTGATCCATCGGGCGTCGTGACGACCGGCAGTGACGCAACCTCAACGACCGCGACGACAACAACAACAACGAGTTCGAGCGGTGGTATGAACGTCAGTGTGACAATCACCGTGCCGGCCGGCAGTCCAACGGTCGAAAATCTTCAGGACAGCGTAAACGTCTTTGTCGAAGTTGTCAAGGGCATTGTGATGGGCAGTATAATAACGACCGCTGTGCTCGGTAACATTCTCGTGATCGCGAGTGTTCGAAAACATCGTAAATTACGCGTGGTGACAAATTGTTACGTGGTAAGTTTGGCAGCTGCTGATCTTCTCGTCGCTACGTGCGCAATGACCTTCAATGCCTCGGTCGAACTTTCGGGCGGCCGTTGGCTCTTCGGTAGATTCATGTGCGACGTTTGGAACTCTCTCGATGTTTACTTCTGCACGGCATCGATTCTACATTTGTGCTGTATAAGCGTCGACAGATATTACGCTATAATAAGTCCTCTCGAGTACGCTATTATCATGAAACAGAGCACTGTCGGTTGCCTACTTGGATCGGCTTGGGCTCTTCCGGCACTCATAAGCTTCATGCCCATATTCATGGGATGGTACACCACTGACGACAATTTGTTGTTTATGAAGGAACATCCTGAGGTGAGTGGTGTTGTAATTTATTTTTATTTTTTTTCTTCATTTCTTTAAGGGTAAAAGACTGATTGACGGCAATAAAAACTGTACGCAAGTTTTTTGAAGGTTTATCTGAGTTTTGCGGAAAGGGCTAAATGTTATAAATTACTTCCATCAATTCCACGTAACCCAACATTTTCCTTTTTTCCAAAAATTAATGCACTTTTGAAAGAAAGATGGGAATAAGGTCCAAACGGAAACTTCACTTTGCCTTAAAGATGCTTCGCGTATACAATTTTGAACAAAAGTTTTTATTCGATTAGAATTTGTGCGAATTGCGGGACACTATGGAAATCTGATAGAGAACAATCAATCATATTAATCGATAAATCTGTGAACGGTGCAGTCTGTTCCTTGCCATTTTTTAATTGACTTCCAATTCGGCGACGTCGAAAAACTTCTAGACATTAATTTTTATAAAAATATATTTATTATCGGTTTTCAGGTCTGCTCGTTCGTTGTAAATCGAACTTACGCGGTTATCAGCTCCTGCGTATCGTTCTGGATACCGGGCATTGTGATGATAGTGATGTATTGTAAGATATACAAAGAGGCGATACGGCAGAGAAAAGCTTTGAGCAGAACATCGAGCAACATCGTACTGAACAGCGTTCATCATCACAGAGCATCAACGAGGCATCATCATCATCAACAATTGTTACTGCAAGCTGCTGCGGACACGGGTGAGCTCGCACTTCACACCGCACAGTTCAAAGCACCCACGGAACTTCACGCTATCAATGGTGAGCTCAGTGATTGCTTTGACAGAAAAAATATATATACGCGTATATATATTTTTTTTATTACAAATATTTTCGAACTCGAGTACAAGCGAAATAATATCGTCCAATTATTTACGCAAACTATTGCAAACTAATTCAAAACTATTTACGGGAAGACGTTGGAGACAAAGAGGACGTTGTTTTTTTTCGGATGAAACATCTTTTATTAATTAAATATCCACTATCTCTCGAGATTTCAAGACATTTCCTTTTTCTTCGCGATGGAAAATTAATATTTAAAATACCACAAATTGTGCAAAGTGCGGAAGGATAAGTACGTCCGGTTTTGTTTCGTTTATGAAAGCAATGCTGCGAGTATATTCACCATCGTGGCGTAAGAATCCGAGAAACAAGTTAGAATTTTATATGCATTTTTTGATATGTGCGCAATGCGTATCAAAAGTTTGAAGTAGTGGCGCCTTGCCAACAAGAGCGTTTTAAAACTAAACACAAAACGTCGTTAACCGTCCTTTTAATTTTTTTTTGTTATTTCTCGGGAAAATGCACTTGACAAATTTCGATGAATCTCCAGTTTACCCAGATTGACGGATCGTTCCAATCGTCAAGTCGACGTAGAAAACTCTTCCCCGTTAAGCCAAATTGTTCATAAAATCGTGCTGGTCGTGTTTGTACCAAACTGTAAAAGAGCGACATGACTGCTCGGTGCTATTGAAAAAGAGCTTTCCGACAGCATTTGATTTACAATTGTTTGGAAGGTCGTTTAAATTTTATCGGGCTGTAAGTACCGCGATGATCACGCTGTCTAGCTGAAGGATTTAAATAAGAATATTTCTCTTGCTCTTAAATTCCGACCCCAAGAAAACCGTAATTATCACAAGCTTTAGGAATGATGGACTTATTATTTCAAATGGTTATGATAATCGTTTTTTTTTATTTAAAAAATAACCTCTCTACAGATAAAATAATTCACTAGACGGGGCTCAGAAATCCCCTTCGAGATCTCAATTCATATTTTTTATCGTTTTTTTTCTTTTTTTAACGAAGAATTCAAATTGCTAATTCATTATAGGCAGCGCATTTTTAACCGAATGCCCTGGAGCATCAAGGGCGAGGAAAATGTAAAATGGGAATTAATCAATCTAAGAGAACGCAGGATAGAGAAATGAGAACAGCGTAGCGAGAGAGAGAGAGAGAGCAGGAGGAGATAACGAATTCCTGTCTCATATAGTGTGACTCCTTGTTGGGATCCTCCCCGTTTGCAGCGAGTACACAAACGAAGCGGTGCATCCGTAGAGTACAGAGTAATCAACAGATTTGCATATGGCAATGTCATCTCATTGGAAGTTTTCATTAGCACGTTCCGGGCTTTCAAATGTCGGACAATCATGAAACGTGTTGAAACAAAAAAGAACCAGAAAAAAAATCAATTTTCAAAAATCAATCGGTTGCTCAAAGCTCTGTCGGAATGATGTAGGTCCAAAAACCAGTGACAAGGGGTAGAGTATGTGCCATTTTTGCCGGTCATAAAATTCACAATTGAAAGAATAGCGAGAACATTCAACATACAGTCTTAACACAAACCCGTTAATTGCTCCTACAGATAAACTACGAGAAAGCCGGTAATGTTAAAAAATAATAATAACAAATGTATATGTACGATAGTGCATTTAATTCCGTAATGTTTAATCTACTGTGGGTAATTTTGCGATGACCAATGAAACATAATGCTGGTTTCACGTGATGTATGACCATTGGTGATTGTAACGATGAACATTCAGTTTCGGTTCGAGCCGTACGAAAAAGAAATGCTTTTTCACCCTTTTCCGTGGAGGAACGAAAAAAAAAAAAAACAAACCGCAATCGCGCGTCCATCAAATATGAAAATCATACAAACGCAATACGATCGTTAAACAATTAGTGTGACCCAAATAGTTTTGCGATGGTCGGAACTGTTCACTCGTAATAATAATAACCGACTGATAACTATAATGAAACGATATGGTGACTATGCTGGTTCAAGGCGTTCGAATAGAACTTATGATGATTTCAGAGTATATTATTTGCCACGCGATGTCCGGTAACCTTTCCCAGTAACTACCACCCACGAGAAGTTACTTAAAGGGGGAAATAGGGTTAAGACAGCGTTTTCTCAATGATTTTCATGAATTTTTTTATAGTATAATAAATGAATATAATTTATTGAAACTTTGAGAATATTTTATACATATATTTAAGTATATACAAAAAAAATTTTATACATATATTTAAGTATATACTATAAAATATTAGCGACCCCATATTGCAGGTCACAATCAGACTCTGCATTTTGCGTACATTCTGGAAGCCGCAATTTTCATCCGAAATCAAACGAGGTTGGAATTTACTTTTATTATATGTCTCTCTTCTATATGAACCTAAATGCTATCAAAAAAATAGAAAATTGAATTTTTTACGTGGGTCAAAACAAAAAAGCATGATTCTTTACCATTTTTTACAACTTTATTTGAAAAAAAAAAATTATTTTAAATAATGATAATATTCCGATTTTAGGTTCATATAGAGCGCAATACTATGAAGAAAGTAAGTGCCAATTTTCAAAACGACTGGTTGAAAACTTTTCAAACTATCGTGTATGCAAGTTCAAAAAAAAGTCGTTTTCAGAAAAACGCGTTTGAAAAAATAGTACCAAGAAAAACAAGCAATATGGGGTCGCTAATATTTTATAGTATATATTTAAATATATGTATAAAAATTTGATAGTATATACTTAAATGTATGTATAAAATATTCTCAAAGTTTCAATAAATTATATTCATTTTTTATACTATAAAAAAATTCATGAAAATCATTGAGAAAACGCTGTCCTAACTCTATATCCTCCCTTAATGGTTTATAACAATAGAACGAGTCGGAATTTTCATTTAAAATTTTGGGAACATATTTTTCAATAGTTTTACTAACAATTTATTTAAAAAAAAACGATTTTTTGAACCGTCTAACCCTATTTCCTCCCTTAATATACCAAAGGAACATTAAAGGGCGTGAATAACAATGTAGAAAAAGAAAACCTGTACGTACACCTGTGATCAGGAGGTAAATCAATTTTTCATTCTATGCTGACGCATTTTTAACTCCGGACGAAAGTTCATTACTCAATAACAACCCTACCAGAATGTAGACTCTCCTAACAATTCCATCAAACAGCAACTCTACTACGAACAATTCTACTAGGCATAAGCAACGCCCCAACATCTCTACCCAATAAGATGTCTCTGGGAGTAAACGGACTTTCACGAACATCTCTACCCAGTTACCCGTCCACCAGATAACAACTATCCGATATGGCTGATGATTAATTAACCGAAGTTTACTGTATTATTTAGAAGCAACACTTACCAGCCAGACACGCGGGAGATTTGTTATCTGACAAAAGGACAATCTTTGCGAAAGTCTCATTTCGGTAAAGATGTTAGTCACTGCTCATGTCCGGTAGAATTGTCCATGGTAAAGTTGCTATGTTAGAGCTGTTAAATCCCTGGTCTGGAGGGGGTAAGGCGGCTGGTTTAAAACTCGAATTTGAGGGCATAATATCTTTGGAAATATGCGGGCACTTTATGACTTGTTTCTGTTTTATGCGTCTGAAATACTATAGGATTGCGTTGAAATAGTTTTTAGCTTAAAAAAAAGCTTCGTTCGATGAAGCTCGTATATCGCAGCATTCACGTGGGTAACCTTTTACTTTTTAATCTAAAAAAATGCTCCACTTTTTCCAGAAACTCATCGTACTTTAATAAGCTTAAATTTCTATTTGGATGGCCGCACAGCAATGAGAAGCGGATGTTTTTAATATTTCCCCTGCGTCAAACTATTTTCTATTCGAGCCCGCGGACAGCCAGGAAGTTGATAGGATTTTCTTTGTTCGTTATAATCGAATCTTCGCAGTTTGACAATTGAATGATTGTCACGAAATGAAACCTTGATTAGTAGGAATGAAAGACATTGACTAATAACTATTTATTAGGCCGACTAGGCCGAAGAGAAACGACGTGTATTTCATTAGCGTTCAGGCAATAAATTAGAATTCTTGGTCAAGCGCGTCATTGATTGACGACTCAGAGCTGTATTAGTGGCTTTTCTGGATAAGATATTTACGAGGACGAATCCTGTAACTGTGTTCCGTTGATTTGACATGCCTCGGGAGAAAATTGTTAGAACTCTCTAGGATGCTGGAAGTTATATCGACGTGCTTTCTTAACGAGTCAGATCGAAATGATTAACCCTCAACTACGTCAGGAATAATTAGAGCGAAAATTTCGGTCAGATGGTATTATCGTGCGGTTAGTTTTGTGGGATCGATACGGGACATTGTTTGGCACATTTTATATAGGTTTCACTCAATTCTACTATATTCGAGTTCTTAACGCAGAACTGGAATAAAAAAAAGTTTGCCGGTTCTTCGAATATTGATATTGACGAAAAAAATATTTATTTACAGCCGGCGATGTCCAATGTGTTATGAAATTTCGACGTCAGCAAGAACCCGCTACTCGATATGGCGATTGGTGAATCGAAGCTCGGGTTGGATTCAGAAGAAATGAAAATAAAAGAATGCCTTTTACGGTGAAAACTTTCTCGTTTATATCTTTCTCCGGTCTACGTACAATGAAAAATATACTTAATACTTTTCGTCGCACGGAAAATTTTTCTCCCTCGGTATTGCTTGTTTACGAAGTTTTCAACGAAATTGCCAGTGAATCGCGCGTGATAATAAAAAGAAACTTGAATACCCCTTGCTCCTATAGTTTTTGAAGAGTCACAAAGTTCTCCTCTACGAACGAGAGGCTTATTTAATTTTGGCTCCCTCATAGAGCCAAAATGTGTATGTGTGTGTGTATTTGTGATTCTTGAAGCGACGACAAAGAGGCAGAAACGTATTAGAGGCTGGACATTGCCATCGCAAAATAAATATTTCCTTCGGCAACACGACATACAATTGCTGAGGTTATCAAATTTTTTGAAAGCATATTTTTTTTATTACCGCGAGAATGTATCAATATTTATTCAGCGATACATTCCACACGTCACGTGAAACGAACAGACCGTATTTTTCTAGGTAATCACTACTAAAATATTCCATAACGAGTAATCGCGTTAACTGTTGGTTTATTCCGCCGTCGGGTTAACAATTTATGTGCGTGTGGACATGTGTTTTCGGGTGTTATCGAGACCTATACGTCAACGACGATAAGAATGGTCGAGAAGTTTATTACGCACGAATCGAAAATTGGAACGATAAATAAAGTCATTGCATCGATTCGATGAAGATTTTTGGTGAATAGCGTTCTTTTCGAATTGAGGTGGGATAGTTCCTCTGAAGTGAGCTAAAATCGGCTTGTAGAAAACTTACTTTTCAATTAAACGAATAATTCGAATAATTAAAAATTTGTATACACAATTCTTTATTGTCTGAAAAGCAGTAAAAACATGAAATATACATATATCAGAACTGGAGATATCGTTAGAATAATAGAAATTAGAGAAATCAGATTTTTTTCCCTTTGACCGCTATTTTTAATCAAAACAATGGATTTATAAAAAAATTCGACACTAAGAAAAAAAAATTACTCGATTATGTTAACACAGAGAACCCCTGATTCTCCTCCGAGAAACATACGAAACGGGATGGGAAGTTCGATGAGAGACGAGGTCTCGGTCGCGCTTGTTGGCCGCCAGGGGTTCGCATATACTGCCTGTTGAGACCTTGTCACTACTTTATCCACTACCCCACCGACACACAGCGTCGACGCCGTGGTTTCCCCGCCAGATCGTATCTTAACTATCGTTTTTTTACGGGGGTGCATGCAACTCGAGCCAAGGCTGCTCGGTAAGGGACGCGGAGAGAGGAAGTTCACGTGCTCCTTTGAGCTTTTGTACTACTAGAATATGTGTGCACAAATCCGTGTTCTTATGTGTGTCGGTACAGAGGAGATCAGGGCGAATAGAGGTCACGCAAGTGAACATTCGTCTATGTCCGTTGTAAATAAACTTTTCACCGGTAAAACAATGTTCCGATTAAAGCTTTTCGTGTTTATTACTAAATATATGAACGTCAGGAAACGAAACAATCGAATTATTATTATTCTGTTTAAGTAGAAATGAAAGAAATGTTGGAACGAGACCCTTTAGCCTTGTTCCATGGACAATGAAAACCCATTTAAAATCATTGCTACATATCGTATCCTCATTCATTTTGGCCGTTCACCAAATCTCCTGTGAACAACTTTAATGATGAATGTTTGCTTCCGCCAATAGATGCTTCGTGAAAGGTGGAAAAAGAATGAGGGAGCTAATGTGCATGTATCATTTTCGC
This sequence comes from Oxytorus armatus, assembly GCA_958009045.1. NCBI lineage: Eukaryota > Metazoa > Arthropoda > Insecta > Hymenoptera > Ichneumonidae > Oxytorus > Oxytorus armatus. The sequence goes on along the minus strand of OY253745.1, from coordinate 38,599,702 downwards.
ATTTTTCTACGCCTCTTTACTTCGATGGTTTACATTTTATTTAAGGTTAAAAGTCTTTTCGAATCGTGAAATCGTTCTGTCCCTCATAAAAAAAGAAGAGCATCACGAAATCTGATTGGATGTCGATGCCGTGTGCATACTTCACATTGTACAATCGTAGACGATAAATCTAACCCACGAAGGAGTGCGCGAAGCCGGCACATCGATCCGGGTGTAACTAAAGAGGAGAAAATAAAAGGCTGCAAATCAATTTGGACCATTGCTTCCTCTTCTTCCTCCATTATTCACAAGACTTTTTCTATGAGGAACGAATAATGTATAACATACTTCCTCATAGATGAAACTTTTCTAATGATGGAAAAAAATGCGGGAACGATGTGTAAATCTTTAAATACTTTCTAGATTAAATATATACGAGGTGTGTAAATTAAGTAATGAGACTGGCAACGTAGCGTTCGATCTGGCAACACTTGAGGCGTTGGGCTTGAAGGGGCGGCCGGAGAACATGTGATACGCCTTCAGTACGAGTTTGAACTCGCTCGAGTCATTTGGTTGTCCGTAGCGATTATTTTTGTCAAACGGTTTTTTCTATTGTGTTATAAAAATGAGTGACATCAATTTCGAGCAACGGTGTGCTATCAGGTTTTGCTTCAGACTTGGGCACAGTGCAACGGAAACTCTTGCTAAACTTCAGCAGGCCTACGGAGACAATGTTTTGTCAAGAGCCCAGGGTTTTCGGTGGTTTAAGGCATTTTCAGAAGGACGAGAGTGAATTGAAGATGAACCACGAAGCGGAAGGCCTTCATCTTCGAGAACCGATGAAAATGTCGACAGAATCCGGGATCTTGTGCGTTCAGATCGTCGGTTGACAGTCAGAATGATCGGGGAAGAGTTGATTTTGACTCACACCACCGTTCATCAGATTTTTACCAATGAATTGGGGACGAGAAAAATCTGCGCAAAAATGGTTCCAAAAAACCTTTCGCAAGAGCAAAAGGACATCAGGAGGGAAAGGTGCCTTGACTTTTTGGATTCGATTGAATGACCCCCACTTTCTGGAAAGTGTCATTACTGGTCACGAGTCTTCGGTGTTTGAGTACGACCCAGAAACCAAGCGCCAGAGCATGGAGCGGCACACTTCAACCTCTCCGAGGCCCAAAAAAGCAAGAATGAGCAAGTCGAAGATCAAATGCATGCTGATTTGTTTTTTCGATACCCACGGAATCGTCCACAAAGAGTTTGTACCTCAAGGCCAAACGGTCAATCAACACTTTTGCCGGGAGGTTCTTGAGAAACTTCGAAAAAGGGTCATTCGTGTGAGACCAAACATCAAGAACAACTGGGTGTTGCATCACGATAATGCTCCTTGTCACACAGCAATTTCAATAAACGAGTTTTTGGCCAGTAAAAACATTCCTGTGGCTCCTCAGCCTCCTTATTCGCCTGACTCGAGTCCTTGTGACTTTTTTCTCTTCCCGAGATTGAAAAATCACCTCAAGGGAACTCATTTTGGGACATTCGAAAATATTCAAACGGCTGTAACCGAACAGTTGAAGGCTATTCCAGTATCGGAGTTCCAGCACTGCTATGAGGATTGGAAGAACCTTCTCCAGCGCTGTATGGCTTCGGAAGGAAGTTATTTTGAGGGTGACAATATAAAATTGGAATTTTATTTGAATAAAAAAAATAAAAAAATCAGTCTCATTACTTAATTTACACACCTCGTACATCATCTAGGGCTCAATAAATTGATTTCTACGTTACTGAGATACTGGGAATACGAAATAAGCTTGAAATTGATATAAACTATTGAATTATTTCAATGGCAATGACTCAAATAAACCGATGACTCTCATTAGAGTCGATTTTCCTAGCGTTAGATTTATATAAAGCGACTGGCACCGGCGGAGTTCGATCGGTAGTTCGCCCACTGCGATCGACACCAACAAACGTAGTAACGACCTCGACGGCTGGTTGTGAGCACAGTGCATGTTACAACGAGCCCGCACCATCGAGCAACGACAGGTTTGCATGCTAGGCGTAACTCATGCACGAGAGTCGTCGTTGACACGCGACGAATCGCACGCCAGTCATAAAAAACTGATAAACCATTTACCAAACGATTTTTCGTTTCCGCGCGTATCGTCATCCCGTGACTGTTCTAGAAAGTTCTATCTTTAAAAACCATACGAAATAAAAATCTGACAAATATACCGGATGCTTCTTTTATTCCAAGGAATACAATAAAGAATCAACCATGAAATTCCTAAGAGTCAGCCGTTGGTCCAACTGGAATGGAATGTTCCAAACGTTTCTTTTTTGCATGCACCATATATAAAATGTGACTTTCTTGATGATATCCGGGAAACGCAAAAAATCATCGTAGCGATTTGTAGCTTCCTTCGCCATAGACAAAAATTCCCATCTTCTCTGCTGCGCAGCAACAGCTTGAAAGGATTAATCTTTTTTAAAACGCTTGGCAGAGAGATATGACCTCCGTCGAAAGACAGCGCGAGAATTACACACTACGACAGAGTGAAGTTTGACAAAGTTTTCACGTCAACTCGTTTTATGTTCTTTCACGTTCGTTATTTTTATTATATCATTCGTTACGGATATACAGGTTTTACATTCAGTTATGAAAAGCCAGTATTCCGTCATCAAAAGGACGATGCTAGCTTCGCATTGACAAGGTTAGGACATATTTGTTTACTCACAATGAAGGGATAATGGGTTGTCTCGATACATCTATGGACGGTCGAAGCAAAGGGTAACAGTTGTCTCGAGCGACGAATGGATGAGCGAATGACAAAAAAAAATAATAGAAAAAAGTATACACTCGATATATGTAAAATTTTGCGGCATTTATGATTATATCTATATTCCCACACTGGCGGATATGTGTGATGCGTATTGGCTTTTCGACTCGACCTTTACCAAATCCACGTATCGTGTAATATACTTGCCCTCGAAACAATTGTACATAAGCATCTTCGTACGTATTATAGTTCGTGGAAGCACCGTGTAAAACGGTTGAGGTGACCTTTCACGAAATGCCCTTTTCGATTGCGCGGAGCAAAATAAAAATAGCTCATTCAATTTTTAAGGTTCCGTGCCCGACAAACAAAACCCTTATGGTGTGGCGCGATTATCCATCCGACCGTTCATTCGTCTGTCCGTCTGGCACGGGCTTCTAACGCTAAAACGGTTCCACCTCTCAACTTGAAATTTGACGTTCGACCAGGGTGAGACGTTTCGAAGATGGAGCACGGATCAGTTATGAAAAAAAATATTTCTTCGACCGTGGTATCGTTTGCAAAGGTTCACTTTGAGAATTTAAAACAATTTTTTTTTTACTATTTCAATTAATTTTTTCGACAATATCTTTTATTTCCGTCCGCTCTTCCATTACGAAACTGTGCCTTTCATAATTCTGATATATGAAGGCGTTAGAAAGTTTAATGGAGAGGTATAGCGATGTTGAAATTGTCATTGGTTTTTGAGATAAACGAATTTTAATGAACATACTTAGTACCTAGCAATGGCGTCATTGATAAACAACTTCACTTGGGAGAATGGTACGGCACACTCGGGGCATGAAGTATGTTGATGCTTGACCGTTTTTCTTTTGAATGAATAATGCATTAACGTTACAATTTTTACGACTTTATGAATATCGACCCGATCAGGCCTGTTGGGAGCTGAAAATGTCGCCCCGTTTCCTGATCCCTCGAATATATTAACATACGAATTTGACTCTACATTGAAGCAAAGATGTTTAATGTAAAATGTTGATATACTGCAAACGTGCAGACCCTGAAAGTCCTTCTCTAAGAATTATTCATATTCTTTCAGGGGTTCTACGCAGTCAGGATAAAAAAAAATCATTTCATTTTCGTAATGTACCTATATTTAAGTACATACACAGAAAATTTCATGTCAATCCGACAAATATTCTCGAAGTTACACGCATATTTGTAAAGACGTCTCGCAGCGTTTGAAAGTAGATTTTTAAAAGTTTGAATGCGTTTTTCTCGAAACTGTGCTTTTAACGTCGGTGAGCAAGATTCCATCGGAACCGGCTGAACCGGTCAGTCTCAAATTTTCACACAAGGTTTACAAATATATTTTTTAGTGATTAATCAAAGATTTTTTCTCGCCGATAAATATTTTTCATTTTATAAACAATTCAAGGGCAAAGTTTTCATCGAAAATCGAATATTTTTTTGAGAAGCCGTGGTTTTGTTAAAAATTCATATTTTGCTTATTCCTGCGAGAATTAAAATTTACTCCTGGGTCCTAATTCCTGTGACCCCGTATGAATTTAGCTCGTAACGGATCTTATACCTTGCGCGTATTAGGCCTCTCAACGAGCGAAATCATAAACAATGCAATCTGGCCAGATGTGCAACTTCAGTCGCGTAATTCATCAGGTCGAATGACCAGGAATGTCGATGGTATAAAGACGCCGCGACTTGAATAAGCTAACTTGTAACGTTTGCATAGATTGCTTGATTGGCTTCGTCTATGTCCCTTGATTTGGTGTTGCAGCAGTAGTAGCAATAGCATCACTAACATGGATCGTACAGACGCGTTCATCATTGCACCGATCAAAGCCACGGTTCAATAAAGCTCGAGAAAGTGACGGTAATCGACTTAAGCATCGGATAACGAACTATATATGTTTCCCTCCATTATATCCCTCCGATATCATTTAGTTAGATCGACAATGTATTTATCAAATGTACATCCAATCCGTATCTCTGACATAGATGAAATTTTGCATTCCGCGAATGCAAATGGGCCGTGCGCACCCGGTATCAAAACATTGAAAAAGAAGAAAAAAAAATGTTGTAATTTTTTGCCTACTTTTCATATTTCAATTATTGCAGCAGCCGTGAAAGCAGATTGAAAATCGGAGAAATAAATGTGAAGGGGTATGGAGAAATTCGTAAAAATCGATGGTCCAACATTGAACATCTATGAAAAATCGAAAAAAAATCATAGCTCAATAAATGAAGCGGCGTTTTAAAGGTTGAACAGCTACGAAAAGAATGAGCACAGAATGGGATTCCAACCCCATCAGGAAGCAACGTTACAGCGATTTTAGTGAAACCACTTCTGTTTGGCCGAACTGCAAACAAATTTTGAATTTTTTAAATTTCTCTTATGACGCTATATCGATGTATTTTGACTCGCTGATTACTAATTCAGTAGCCACTTCTTTGAGAAACTCAAAATTCCACAAACAATCGTCAAAAACTATTTTTTCCGGATTTCGCGTTTTTCACATTGATCTTTTGAGTTTTCGACAAAAGCTCGGTGTTAATCGTAATCAGCGGAAAATTTCCGATCGGATAGGGTATCGAAACATTGAAAAAAAAAAAATGTTTGCATGGGTTTCCCCGGGCATGGGTGAGCCCGATCAACTTTGAATATATTTGTTTTTCATTCATTTTTTAATACATATATATATATACTTTTTGAAAAATAAACTACGGCAGTTAATGTCTCGTAAATTTTTCTTTAACTATCTTCTTAATTTCCCTGAGGAATACCGGTATTGAGTTCCGCGACGACACGGTTAAGAAGAGCGGCGTGCAGGGGTGGAAGAAAATTCGGAGCATTATCTTCCCATTCGGCTAGTCCTTTTCCATATGCTTTTTACCGTGCCGATTGGATATGGATATTTAAGAGGAACCGAGTCGTATCTCATGGAAATGTCACCCACTGGCGCATTTTTGTTAAGAACATTCGAAGGCGCAGAAGGGTAGTTGGGTGAGCGACGAATACGACTATTTTTAAATTGAAATGAAAGACTCCGTGAACTCAGGGCAAAATAAAATGGGGGTAGAACGCTTCCTGGGTGGGACGAAGCAGTCGTTTTTAATTAAGAGAGGGTCGTTAACGAAGATTAAATCGTTCAACGGTGAGGGCCTCGTCCATCGATCCACCGGTGATTGAAAATGCACGGTCGATGGGATCCTTGAAATTAGAGAGAAACACTTTTCCGTTTGGCTCTTAACGTAGTATGTGTTTTGTTCTATTTATTTATACGTCGTTATTCAGAATTTCAGCACGTTAGCTCTCAGAAGGTCATACATATGTGTACACATATAGTATGTCAAGATTTTCCAGTACTTTTACGTTGCATACAAATTTTCTTGTATATATATATTAGGGCGATTTTTTTTTCGACTATTTTTTTTTCTTCAGTCCCCACCCGGAATTTTGTTGGATATGTCGAAAAAGAAATTCCCTGAAAGTTACAGTCCTTAATATTAATTCTAAGTACTTTCCCAAAGCGTGAGAAGATTTTTCATCTAAAATACACGCAAATCGAATTTTTTTTTTTTCCAAATTTCTATAACTCAGCCGCATTTTATGCTATAATATTCTTCTTAGTTTCGATTTACTCGGAATAAAACAATCTAAAAAAGTGCCTGTTGCGGCGAAAGTGTAAATTGTACTGGTGAGTTGGTACTGAAGTTGATTTTTACCCAAAATTCTCGTTTTTTTGCTTTTATCTCCGAAACAATTAACTTTACGAGAAAAATGTAAACGAAAAATTTGTTCGAAATTTAATTTTCTACAAAAAAGGTACCATCGACCCAATTGCTTAGATTAATATTTCTTGAAATTTTGAACTTTAACTTATGAGTAGTATAAAATTTATAAAATATGAAATATTGAATATTAAAAAAAAAAAAAAAAAAATTAAAAGTTCAATATCTCAAGAAATATTAATCCAAGCAATTGGGTCGATAGGACCTTTTTTATAGGAAATTAAATTTCCAACAAATTTTTTATTTACATTTTTTTCGTAAAGTACCGACCCGTACCAACTCACCAGTACAATTTACACTTTCGCCGCAAAAGGCAGTTTTTTAGATTGTTTTATTCCGCGTAAATCAAAACCAAGCACAATATGATAGCATAAAATGCGGCTGAGGTATGGAAATTTGAGAAAAAAAACATTCGATTTACGTGTATTTTAGATGGAAAATCTTCTCACGCTTTGGGAAAGTACTAAGAATTAATATTAAGGGCTGTAACTTTCAGAGAATTTCTTTTTCGACATATCCAACAAAATTTCGGGTGGGGACTGAAAAATGAAAAAATAGTCGAAAAAAAAAATCGCCCTAATATATATGTATATATAGGAGCACCAGGATCGATTGGGGAAACGCTGGCTGCAAAATATCTGTTATAAAAAGCACCGAGGGCGGTTACGTATACCGAAACAAAATGCATTCCCATACACTGTATATACAAAAATATCGCACTAACCCGCATTCACATATTTCGTGTGTTACGTATATGAGAAAAATAAATGTCATATGTACTCGAGTGTGTGGAACTGTTATGCGAAGTTCACATCTGGATCGGGAAAAAACTGCTGGCGTCGGTTGCCAGAAAGTGGTTCTTCATCATTGTCAAGGACAGCGTCCTTTCCGGCCACAATCCCGACAAAACAACGGGATAGAAATATAAAATAGGTTCGAAAGTCACTCGAAAAATACGGGATCAATAATTTTTAGGCAAACTTTCGATAAAGAGCGCGTTGAAACTTTGTTTTGCGCAATAATTTCGAGACCTGCGATAAATTTTTCATCGAACACTCACGGACGCCGATCGTCGCCGATTTATTTATTACCTCGTCAAAGTAGATGAGTGGCGTAGCGCCTGGTACATTACGAGGATTAAAATCATGCGTGGTCGATAGTTACTTCGCAGCGTCGCAAAAGTCTATTTCCACGTAGGACCTCGTGAGAGATTCGCGGGTGTTTATGGTAGTAGTCTGGTAACTTAAGCCGATTTTCATGTCTTTTTTGGAGGGCGTTTTTGTGTAGGAAAATAAAAATGAATCGTTTTGGATATTTAGGATGTTTTTATTTACATATTAAAGATACAAAAAAAAATTTGTTTGAAAAAATTTAATAGTTTATTATTATTATTATTATCGATCGAAGTTGGCACCTCGAAAAAAAAAGCGCGTGGGTGGCTCCGGTGATTTTGGCTCTTGATGTTATCTGAAATCAAAAATTCTTGATAATTCTTAATCTATAGACATGTCATTCCGGTCGGAACTACCGAAGTTAAATTTCATCAATAAATAACAAAATGGCGAACTTTGGAAAACAATTTTTTTTTCCATAGAACAGAATTAGGTCTATAGATTAAGAATTATCAAGAATTTTTTATTTAAATTTCATGGATAAATAACAAAATGTCGGACTTTGGAAAAAAGTTTTTTTTTCCAAACTCCGCCATTTTGTTATTTATCCATGAAATTTAACTTCAGTAGTTCCGACCGGAATGACATGTCTATAGATTAAGAATTATCAAGAATTTTTGATTTCAGATAACATCGAGAGTCAAAATCACCGGGGCCACCCACGCGCCTTTTTTTCGAGGTGCCAACTTCGATCAATAATAATAATAATAATAATAAACTATTAAATTTGTTCAAAAAAATTATTTTTTCTATCTTTAATATGTAAATAAAAATATCCTAAATATCCAAAACGATTCATTTTTATTTGCCTACAAAAAAAACGCCCTCCAAAAAAGACATGAAAATCAGCTCAAGTTACCGGACTACTACTTTAATGATTTTTAAACTAAACGATATTTGAATAAATCAACAAGAAATAATAACAACATTTCGGACATTGTACTTTGAACAATATTGGCGTTATAGAAAAGAAAAATATTAAAAAATCGTACTGCCCTTCTCGCGAAGATGGCATCGACGGTATAAAAAAATTTTGAAATAATCTTGAACAACATAAAATTTTTTAACTACTTTTTTTTTATTTTCGATGCATCGTTGCTGACGAAGCGCGAAACTTCTGGCTCTTTATCTTCGTTAGCTTTGCCATCTCTCTCTATCTCTCTTTCTCTATGTCCCACGAGGGAATTTCTGCGTTCGGATGAACCAGAAAAAGCGACGATCACCGAGCTCTTCTTCGCTATATCCTATTATACACAGACTCACGTGAATGTACATACATACATACACCCATATATTCAAACCACCGAGCTTTCTATATTACTTACGTTCGTGATTTATCACGAGTGGGTGCTCGTAACATCACTTGGGATACGGTAGAGCCTCGTCTTAGAAATTTGTTACCCTCACCTGGTGGTTATATTACTTTCGGGCGTACCAAGTCGAGTAACCTCGTTCAACCTGTACCGCAAGAATTTTCCATTCTCTCCGTGCTCCAGGCTTGTATGCACGTATTTAAAATACAGATTTATTCTCCATACGATGCCCCAGTAAACTACACACCATTTATTTCTTCTATAGTAGTCTTCCGCAAAATCTATGCTGCACATGGTCCGGACAGCTGGACGAAAAGAATATCTCATTTTACGAGCTCTTGATATTGGCAAATCAGAAAGGAAAGATTCGGTTGTACTTTCAAGTCGGAATTTAGGGACTTTAGTTTATTATCACTGAGGCAGTGGAGTAAATAGTTTTATTCGCAGCTCGCTCCTTTCGCGCATCTTCAACGATCGTGTAGACGGCATTGGTATAAGATTTCATTTTACGGGCAAAAAAACCCTCCGTACTCGAACGAGAGCTCTGAAACACGCGCGGCTCCTGACTGGATGTACCGCAGAACGCGGGGAGCAAGCACGACAGCCGTTACGTAGCAAAATTAAAATGCATGAAACGCTGACGTGTCCAGCGAGATCCTCTCAATATGGCGCATTCTCTTGTAATATATAGCGCTGCACGACTTGAGTAGGCCCCGGAAACGTGTCACTCGGGTCGTTGATCTCACTCGTTGCGGTCACTGGGACCGAATCTGTCGTATATGCTCGTATCATACACCGCAACCTGCTGCGCTCTAGAATTTAATGGACCGGAAAGTGGACAAGTGTTTAGATAGAAAAATTACCCAATTAATGAAATGTATATGCGTTGTATAATATACTTTTGTATTAATATTTTTATGATACACGATTGTTGGAGTTATAATTGGAATAAATTTACCGAAAGCCTTTTTTCGACCTCGTGGTCTCGGACTCTCTTCTAATTCCAAGATTTATACAAGTATATCAAAGACATATCAGTAATCTCCATTGTTCAATTTTTGCATTTTGTTGAAAAAAGTAAAACATTTTTTTGTCAACAAGCGAAATTGAATGAAATTGGTAGAAAAATTTCTAGTTACGTAAAAAGAATTCTGCTTTCCAATAAAAATATTTTTGATTCGCTCCAATATTTTTTCCAAATTTCCCTCGGCATTTTATTGTTATTGTTCACGGTAGAACGGACGAATCATTGTCAATGGATGACTAATTTGTAAATGTAACTGAAGACGAACTACTACTGGTGTTGGATGTGGTGCATTGAGAGAAAATTGAAATTATATACAAGTAAATGTAAATGTAACTGAAGACTACTACTGGTGTTGGATGTGGTGTATTGAGAGAAAATTGTAATTATATACAAGTTAGCTATATAATAAAGTAATGCACTGCAACGCAAGAATTTGGCGTTTGAGACATCTTAAGCGAGAAGTATCTCAAACAGCGCTAGTACGCAGAGACCCCGAGGCAATTTTTTTTTCTTTTCTCTCGATTAAATTGATACTGCACAGACTCCGTTGGGTGGATTGAAGTACACGCCGAAGAAAGCTCCTCTCCCTCCGGGGATATAGAGAGTTTTTAAACTTCGAGGGCGATTTATGTTAGAGCGGGTAATTTCAGACGGGCGTTATCGCTCTCTTTCTCTCTTTCACTTCGTGTACCGAGAGTTTCGTAAGTAATAACGATAAATTTGGCGAGCCAGAGCCAGAGCTCGTGGCAACATGGCGACGCTAGACACTCCTCTTTGCCTTTTTACGCTCTTCGCTGTTGAGCCTCGATCTATCGTTATACGTGTACAACGTATAGGTATTTATGTACAGGAGCGACGGAGTCAAAATGGGTACGTTGAACAAAAAATGTTGGAAGAACTGTAGCAAAAGCATACGACTGATTGTCACCGAAACAAATGAATTCGCAACAGTTTCGAAGTAAAGTAACGAGCCATCTGAAACAACTTTTCGGCAAAATGGTTCTTCTAAAACTGTACAACTATAACATGGTGTTGCTATAAAGCAACAAGCTTTTAAGAACGACTGCCTGAAAAAGTGACCCTTCCAAAAGTACCGCTATAAAATAGGGGTGTTTTTAAACGGTTCTTATATAAACCGTCAATCCTTAGTTGGTAACAACCCGTAAAAAACACTCCTATTCTCTAGTTTTAGAAGGATCGTCATATCTTTTCTATCCCCGTGAGAGGCTGCAGAAAAGTAGCGAAATACATCGAAAGGGGAAACGCGCAACTGGCTGTGAATTTGATCATCTCCAGTACTCAGGTTCGTGATCAATCGCATCAACACCTTCGGTCACGCACCCACTCACAAACGCATACACACACATGGATTTTCCATGCGGATCATGAAAATATCTCGGAAGGTTAAGGTCGTCACACGAGCCAATTTTTACAACTTGGCTGACCGCTCTGGCAGCCACCCCGCTGTGTATATTCTTCCTTTCAATCGCTTTAAACTTGACATTGGATTCACAGCGTAATATGTTATTGTTACCGCTGTGGACCGTGTATAAGAGAAAATTCACCTCACTTCGACCAGATCCAATTCTTGTAATTTTTTTATTCCATCGCCACCGCTCATATTTCCGTGTGTACGAAGACGGATAGAATGACCGAAACAAATGTGAGAATTTCCGTATTTCTTCAAAAAAGCGCATAATACACTCTAGGAACCACCGAGATTTTTATTCATGAGTATATTTTCTTTCAGCCTCTCCTCTGTATTCATAATCCAAATACACTCGGGGTGTATTTTGTTTATGAATACGTGTATGAGTAGAGCGATTTTTTTTTTTCGACTATTTTTTTTTCAGTCCCCACCCGAAATTTTGTTGAATATGTCGAAAAAGAAATTCCTTGAAAGTTACAGCCCTTAATATTAATTCTAAGTACTTTCCCAAAGCGTGAGAAGATTTTCCATCTAAAATACACGTAAATTGCTATCAAATTGCTATCAAGAAATATTAATCTAAGAAATGGAGTCGATAGGACCTTTTTTATAGGAAATTAAATTTCCAACAAATTTTTCATTTACATTTTTTTCGTAAAGTTAATTGTTTCAGAGATAACGGCAAAAAAACGAGAATTTTGGGTAAAAATCAACTTCAGTGGCCCGTACCAACTCACCAGTTCAATTTACACTTTCGCCGCAAAGGCACTTTTTTAGATTGTTTTATTTCGAGTAAATCGAAACCAAGAACAATATTATAGCATAAAATGCAGCTGAGTTATAGAAATTTGAAAAAAAAAAAAAATTTGATTTACGTGTATTTTAGATGGAAAATCTTCTCACGCTTTGGGAGAGTACTTAGAATTAATATTAAGGGCTGGAACTTTCAGGGAATTTCTTTTTCGAGATATCCAACAAAATTTCGGGTGGGGACTGAAAAAAAAAATAGTCGAAAAACAAAAAGCGCCCTAGTGTATGAGTAAGTGTATTTGGATTATGATTTTCAGTGAAAACTGACTAACCGGCCAAAATTCGATCCAAAGTAACGGTAGAGTGATCCGTGAGTGACATTCTCAAATGTACTATAACTTTATTTGTTCTTTTATCTGTTTCAGGTAAGAATTTAGACGTCTCTTTACTATGATCCGGAGCTTTGTTAATTATGTGAGTAAATTGTCGAATTTATTAAATTAACACGATTGTACAAATGGTTTTTGGTGTTACAATTACAAGCAGAAAATTTGACAAGCAAAAAGACAACGACTAAGAAATTGTTAGCTCTAATTATTTATATCGGAATTGAGTTGCAAAAAAAACATTGTCCTCGTGTTTCACTCGCTGAATTCTCGCTATCTTTAGGCACGAGTCAACGCGACACGTCATGTGTTTTTTTTTAATCGAATATTGGATTATTTTTTCCATCAGAAAGCAACTTGGCTCGAGCTAAGAGTCAATACGTAAATGGTCGATTATTATCCCATACTCGACGTCTATCCCCCAACGAGTTTGGCAAATTGTACGAATTTCATTCGTTTTCACCTCAAGTGTAAGAGCGAATAAAGAGCAGAATAAATATAGGATTTCGTATCATATATATAAACCACATCGAGCAATATAGATTGATATCCTTGAAAGTCTATCCTCTCTTCTACCCTGAAAAAACATAGGTTTGAAGAGTATTCATAAGACGGTGAAAAATAAAATATCTATTTCAAGGCTAACTTGACGGGATTTGATGTACGACATGTAACGTTAGGAAAATTCAATAATCCAGAAAAGTAGCTTGGAAAATTTTGTATAGACACGAGGCATTAAAAAGATTCGTACGAAACACAAGGTCCGGAAATGGTTTGAAGCGTACTCAAAATTGCCAACCATAGCGAGATCAGGGCGAATGTCTAAGAATGTCATTTGATCCGAAAAAAAGATTAGTATAATTTTTGGATATTCACAAATTCTATCTATAATCTCCACGCGAACATAGAAACTTTTATCTCTTCAGAGTTGTGACTGACAAGAAGTTTGCACACATTTTTCCGTAAGTGTAAACTTCTATTTTAAAAATTATTGCTCAATTTATTGGAATAAAAAATTTGTCAACCGTATTCAAAATGGTAGAACGAGGGCATTAGAACGGTGGGAGAATAGTGATGAGATTCAAAGGCAAAACCAACAATTCACAGTTGCTTCGAGGTTTCCTTGGCACCGGCAGTGTCGCGAGTCAGAGTACGTGTGCTTCAGAGCTTTTCCGTTCAAAGGCATCTTCACCAAAGATAGCTGAAACTTTGCGTCACCCCGTTCGCGGATAAAGTTTCTCCAATGAACGGTGCTATATGGTGGTAAACGTGAGTGGAGAGCCGGATGAGCGAGAAGTTTTGTAAGCATCGTAGAGAAATGGTTGAGTAAGCAAAAGGGTGAATCTTTTACGAATAAAAGTCATCACCAGAATTCAGGAAGGGTTATACTCTGATTCACCACGAGCGCTCGGCTACGGTCCCTACTGTTCAATCTTTGGTCAAAGTAAGAGTTCGTATTATATATAGAAGGTCGAAAGGAACGGACGCTTTTGTTAAGAATCAGGGAGAGGAATCGGAGACCGAGAAATATTATTGTAAAACGTATTGCCCTTCATCGCAGAGAATATTCGCTATGTCTCGGATGATTGTATGTGTCGAACAAAAACATGTTAAAAGTGTTTTGAATTCAACAATAAAATATTGATATGCCAAGAGTGTTTCGCTCACTTGGACCCCTCTCGCTCATGCTCAAAAGAGTTTAGATCGTGGACCACGAGAATCGTTCGACAAAACTACATTAGAAATCGCTTGCATCTAGTCCCCGCACTTGAGCCGTATTACATTGAATTTTCATTAAATCCGTCCCATCGGAGCCGGGCGAGTCGCTCACTCGATATCGTTAAATAATGGATGGAGGGTTAAGATCCCCTGTCAGTCGTGGAAAATAGGTCAGTCGAAGTGCGAAACCTAACGTTGGTTCTACTCACGGCGCGTAAGTGACACGAATGTGTAAGCTCGCGAGGCACGAAACAGAAGATTGCTTTCACGTGATAATTCATCATTTCAACCTTGAGCCAGAGTGTTCCATGTTTTAGGATATCTACAAGAAATACCGTCGTAGGTCATCTAGCCTTCTTTGTTATATGTACATATGATAAAAATGAAATTGAAATGAAGTAACGTGATTGCTGACTACAAAATAAGTTATAACACGTTTCCGTGGAAAGTCGAAGTTAGCGATGATTTATAGAATATGTCTTAGGATAATCGGTCTATTTGCATTGAAAACTCTTTGATTAATCATTCCGTTGCGCAACGATAATCACCGCGTAGAAGTTACACCGAGTGATCTTACCACTAAAACTACACTCTCATGTTGTACTATCCGCTTGGCGGTACTTGGCGAAGAAAGTCGTTGAATACTGTATGCAGTTTTGGTATAATCATAACAGAGGTTGGAAGGATAGCCGGCGGGCTACACCAGTCAAGGTGGGCGAGAACAGCCAAGAGCGAAGTCTGGATAGCCCCCTTGCTGTACGATTTACCCTAAAGTTCCTTCATCAGGTCGCTCACGTCGTTAGTCTTTGCGGTGGTTCGGCAAGCTCAGCCATATTTTAGTTATTGGAGTACTAATAGATAATTAAACACGCGATGAACTTCCTTCGGTCCTCGATATATTGCTGCGAACAGCACGGTATCGCGTACAAGAGTAGAGTAGCAGGTGTCGATAAAGTATCTCGAGGGTCATGGATCCGCAAAACTTGCTGGTAGCTGGTACAAATTGTCCTGTTTGCGACTCATTAATATCCCAGAACGCGCAACGTTCTGTGGAAGCAGAAACGTAGCCGTTGATGACCGTGCTATGCACAGACCACTCGAATGGTGATAAGGGATTATCAATTCGACAATAATTTTGTACTGTGCTATATCCGATTTAAAGCAAGATTGCAGCCGTAGTTGATACGTGAAAAAGTGTAATAGCGAGGTTCTCTTAAGGATAAAGAAATTAGGGGAACCCGCGGCAGAACGGGCACCTTAAGGAAAATCTAATGTAAAATGTAAAATAAAAAATAAAACTTAGAAATTAAAGTGAAATATGATCACTTATTGAGTACTCTTTAAGAACATAAATCAACATCTGCAATTAAATTAAATCTTTGGATGTAACTTTGGTTTTAAAAAAATATGCGAAATGCCCATAGCGCCCCGTATCTGGGGCACAATGGACATGCATTGGGCATAATGGACACTAGAATCATCCGACACAAAAATAACTTAGAATCTTGTGCAAAATGAACAGATATGAATTGTTTCATCGTCATTGTCATCCTCACCGGCGCATGAGCAATGAGATCATTTACCACAGGAACGACAAGAGATCCAACCCTCCCTTGATTCCGAATACAAATCTCCACAATAAAGACATTCGGCATCTTACGATTCATATTTATTTTCCTTGTCGTCCTCACGTTTCTTTTTCTTATTCTTCTGAACCGAATTTTTGGAAGGCGTTTTTTTTGCCTGAGCCTGTTCAAGTTACTTTTTATACGGAGAACTAGTAATTACAGCAGTCTTGCCACGTTTACGCGATGTCCTTTTTTGTGTTACAGCTTTTGGTATAGGCATAATATTTCCAGGTGAAACACGATGAAAAGAAGTCGACGGACCTGGTGGAGTTGATGGTGTAAGTGAAAACGGTTGCATCAGATTGTGAGGTGATGGCGATAGTGCTTGAGGTTGTGATTCGAGAGGCGTGTGAGATGGTGGTTGTAGCTTCTGGTTTCCGAAGCGACAAGGATGGATTGCGTTTTAAAAAGTTGGCCAACCAATCCTCACCTGCTACCCGTAATGTCTGATCGAAGTTACGCGGAATGTTATTTCTTTCGGCTAGTTCAAAGGCCAATTCTCGGACTTTTTTCGTTGAGAGGCCAAATAATCTAGCTTCCATGTTTTCTATGTACAAAGCCAACTCGTTTTCTTCGGTTTGAGAAAATACGGGCTTAAAATTCCCCATACGCTTCGGTTGGACACATTGCTTGGACTTGTTTTCCTCAATCTGCCTTCGCAAAGTGGTACGGGGTATACTATAATTGCAGCTGCCTTGCAACTTAATTTTTAACTTAAAATATCGTTGACCGCTGATCGCATGCTGGACTCCCTCCATTCCCCCACGATTCGTCTTCTTTTTGTAGGTATAGACCATCTTAATAGAAACTGTAAAAAAAAAAAATTAATAGAAATATCAGGGGTAAAACGGGCACCATGCCCATAGCACCCCGTCCATTATGTCCCATTACCAAGAATACCAAAAACAAGCGAGAATAAAGTTTCTAACAATATTGGTGAATACTTAATACACTAATAAAATACTTCAAGGGTAACTTACCTTTGATCCGAAAAGTGCACTGCGATTAATGAAATTGTCTCTTGTTTTCAAACGTAAACACAATAGCCAAAATTAGATCTAAATCACATAAAAACGTCTTTCTAGGTTAGGTCCCCTCGACGTGTGCTCTCGCTGATAGCACCACTTGCCGCGCTGGCGTGACGCATACTAAAACAATATCCAAACGTTGTCTACTGCGATACTGCCTCGGATGCCCACAATGCCCCGGGTTCCCCCATATTTAATGCCATTTTAGCAGATAAATTCAGCGAAGTAACGGATCCTACGAATGTAGTCAGGCAACTTAGGATTTTAGTCAGGCAACCTATCAATTTAGTTACGAAATGTATGGATTCAGTCAGGAAACCTGAAACGCAGTTCGGAAAGCGAGTAATTTGGTTAGAACAAATAAGAATGCAATCAGGAAACCCAGAACTTCGAAGAAGAAACCTTAGGTATTCGGATCAAGATACCTAAACATTTATTCAGGAAACCTAGGAATTTACTGAGGAAACTTGGCCAATAACGATAATCTATTCCGTAGCGATCGTTAATCGGACACTCTCTTATTATCAGCACCTTGCGTCGCAAGTGCTTTGAGTAAAACATTTTTGGGGTGAAACGGTTTGTTCTTGATTTGGATTTCACGATTGTCTTCTTTTATACTTCTGGCCCGAACAAAAATAACGTGCAACATGGAGTCTGTTTCGTTCATCCGTCGCCTCTATGCACTTTCAAAGAGATGAGAAAGATAGTAAGAAGGTCGAGGGTTGGTAGAAAGAGAGAGGGGAAGAATCAAAGGCCATCCGCCTTGAAGGGTCACTCACTGCTGGTCACTCGTTGGTGAGGTGTTCTCGTATCACGATCGTGCGAGTGTGAAGCTACCAAGGATACAAGGTCCCACGGACCGTTACTACTAGTAATGCAACTGCGGGTCCGCGCATCGCCATAAAAAAGCTTTACTTGGAGCAGCAAAATCAGCTCCCCAGGGTGAAGGTGCGAATCTCTCACATCGACAACACACGGACGACCCAAATGGGAATTATTAAATGAATGTGAGCTGAATAAAAATCAACGCTGTTGTACCAAGGCTTATTTATTTGAAGCAAAAAGTCTTCGAATCGAATGCTATTATTTCTCCTCAAACGAATCTTAATTCGTTTATTCGGTACGTTACTCGGACTAATCGATTCGATTTTAAATAGATCTTCTTATCGGTCGAAAAGTAAGAAATCGTTATTATTCTGGGAATAGGTTTTATTGTTTGCCGGTCTTTTTCAACCCTATTAAGTGTTGCCATTGGGATGTTTCCTTTAAAGAATACTCGCCGTGCCACGACATTTTTCTCCGCTCTACAGAGTGTACTTATTCCCGGAAATATCGAGCGTGTTCTCTGGCGTTACTTCTTTCTTTACTCTCGAAAGATGAAAGAGGAACTAGGAAATGGGAGACGAGGGATGCTGGCGAAGTGCCAAAGAGTACGAAGACGACGTCCCATATTCATATAGATACATCACAGTATAGATGTTGCATGAAAGAACGCGAGGATGGTGTTGGTCCACTGCACTCGGAACTGCACTCCCAGCGACTGAATCTTCGCACGCGCGAGTGGTACGACCGCACTAAAACCGATCATCGATGTTGAACGCAAGCGGATACGTCAGCTCTTAGAAGTTTACCAGGATGTGTGCGAGAACTTCGTGGAATGAAGGACACGTATGAATGCATATTGATAAGAATATTCCTTCATTGTGAAGAAAATTTAGGTACGAAATCGAAGAATTCAGTAAAGAAATCTAAATACGGATCGAAGACCAGGAGACCTAGTTAGAAACCTGGGACTGGGTCGGTAAAGAAACCTAGATTTTTAGTCGGGAAGCCACAAAAGTTCAGTCGGAAAATCTAGGAATTCTGTGAGAAAGATGTAGGAATTCAATCAGGAAACCTGAGAGTTCAGATGGGAAACCTATAAATTGAGTCAATAAGGCGAGGGATCCGGTCAACAAATCTAGTGATTCAGCCAGGAAGTCGATAAGTTTAGTCAGGCAACGTAGAAATTCAATCAGGAATTCTAGGAGTTCAGTCAGGAGGCCTCAGAATTCAGTATTAACAAAAACATCCTAAATATCTAAAACGATTCATTTTTATTTTCCTACAAAAAAACGCCCTCCAAAAAAGACATGAAAATCAGCTTAAGTTACCAGACTACCCCAATAAACCATTGCAGCGATTCTGCGAGATGTCTGACCAAATACTGGTTATATCCACTGATCACTAATTCAGCTTCTAGTGAGGCTCGATTTTCCCGTACAAAACGTCGAATCGACGGGTCCCAATAATGGCTCCAGTGATAATCATTAAAGGATTTAATTAAAAAATGAATCGTTTTGGATATTTAGGATGTTTTTATTTACATATTAAAGACAAAAAAAAAAATTAGTTTGAAAAAATTTAATAGTTTATTATTATTATTATTATTGATCGAAGTTGGCACCTCGAAAAAAAAGCGCGTGGGTGGCCCCGGTGATTTTGGCTGTTGATGTTATCTGAAATCAAAAATTCTTGATAATTCTTAATCTATAGACATGTCATTCCGGTCGGAACTACTGAAGTTAAATTTCATGGATAAATAACAAGATGGCGGACTTTGGAAAAAAAAGTCCTTTCATTTCAGCAAAGAAGGGGTTGTAAAATAAAAAGTTAGGAGTGAAAAAATTTCTCAGTACTTCCGACTAGAATGACATGTCTATAGATTAAGAATTATCAAGAATTTTTTATTTCAAGAGCCAAAATCACCGGGGCCACCCACGAGCTTTTTTTTCGAGGTGCCGACTTCGATGAATAATAATAATAATAATAAACTATTAAATTTTGTCAAAATTTTTTTTTTTTGTATCTTTAATATGTAAATAAAAACATCCTAAATATCCAAAACGATTCATTTTTATTTTCCTACAAAAAAACGCCTTCCAAAAAAAGACATGAAAATCGGCTTAAGTTACCAGACTACTACCTTAAACAAATCCTCAATGAAATGGCTCTGTTCGACCCCATTAGTTGGGTGCCCAACGTTATTAACGACTGTGCACCATTTTACAGAAAAAAAATAACGAGCGATAACTGCTCTGTAGCGTACACTGTTCGATCCGCCAAATTCATCGGAAGATTCGGGAAATTATAATGGTTAATACAATTTACGTTGAACGTGGTTCGCGTTAACGCAAGTACCACTCCATAATTCACAAAGGTACTTATCACCGTAACACGATCGTTTGCCATAAGGTTATATGGCTATATGGCTTTAGTGCCAGTAACACAGCAGTGGGAAATAAAAAACGAAAACAATTAGCGTCAATCTAATATACCAACGGCGTAATTAAGCTCGACATTCGAGCTCAGCCCACGATATATCGGCTCTTTGTACCCGACCGGTCTCGCGCACCGATGCAGCAGAAACCGAGTCGGGTTGGGACGATGATCGTGGTTATTACGAGAGAAACCTCTATCGATTCTGCGAGACAACAAAGCAGCTTCAATTTCTTAACGCTACAAATATATATATCAAAAAAATGCGACAGTATCGCGGCGACGAGTAATTGAATTTACCCTATAGAGGGTAAAATTCAAATGCGCGTTAAAAATTGTGCAATCGTAAAAAATGTTGCCCGTAAAAAACTGATAAAATAGTATCTTAGTAAAGGAAACCCGACTCACACTTTTTATCTTTCTTAAGAAAAAAAGTTGGTTATAAAAATGTTGCCTCATAAAAACAATCCACTTAACATTTTTTTTTAATTACAATTTATAAGAGCCGTTAAATTTGAGTATTAATCTCGTCTTGTCGTAGTTTTCTCTACGTGGTACGATCGGTCTCATATGTTATATATTTATCCGTTTAGCATCATTCTCACCGCGGTTTGCGCCAATGCGCCATCCACCCACGCGTATGGCACCGAGCTACGACGACGAAAATCGGTGTTCGTCGCATTGGCTTTTCATATATATATATTATATATGTATATTAAGGCGATTTTTTTTTCGACTATTTTTTTTTTTAGTCCCCACTCGAAATTTTGTTGGATATGTCGAAAAAGAAATTCCCTGAAAGTTACAGCCCTTAATATTAATTCTAAGTACTTTCTCAAAGCGTGAGAAGATTTTCCATCTAAAATACCCGTAAATTGAATTTTGTTTTCTTTCAAATTTCTATAACTCAACCGCATTTTATGCTATCATATTGTTCTTGGATTTGATTTACTCAGAATAAAACAATCTAAAAAAGTGCCTTTTCCAGCGAAAGTGTAAATTGTATTGGTGAGTTGGTACGGGTCACTGAAGTTGATTTTTACCCAAAATTCTCGTTTTTTTGTTGTTATCTCCGAAACTTTACGAACAAAAACGTTAGTTAACTTTACGAAAGAAATGTAAATGAAAAATTTATTGGAAATTTAATTTCCTACAAAAAAGGTCCTATCGACCAATTGCTTAGATTAATATTTCTTGAGATATTGAACTTTTTTTATTTTTTATTATTTTTATTATTTAATATTTCATATTTAAAAAATTTTATACTACTCATGAGTGAAAGTTCAATATCTCAAAAAATATTAATCTAAGCAATTGGATCAATAGGACCTTTTTTATAGAAAATTAAATTTCCAACAAATTTTTCATCTACATTTTTTTCGTAAAGTTAATTGTTTCGGAGATAACAGCAAAAAACGAGAATTTTGGGTAAAAATCAACTTCAGTCACCCGTACTAACTCACCAGTACAATTTACACTTTCACCGCAAAAGGCACTTTTTTTAGATTGTTTTATTCCGAGTAAATCGAAACCAAAAACAATATGATAGCATAAAATGCGGCAGAGTAATAGAAATTTGAAAAAAAAAAAATTCGATTTACGTGTATTTCAGATGGAAAATCTTCTCACTCTTACTTACTTAGAACTTTACTTTAGTACTTAGAATTAATATTAAGGGCTGTAACTTTCAGGGAATTTATTTTTCGACATATCCAACAAAATTTCGGGTGGGGAGTGAAAAAAAAGTGGTCGAAAAAAAAAAATCGCCCGATTGTATATATATTTGTGGTGGTTCAATCTCTGCTAGCAGCCGACAGCTCAATTTATTGTTTTTTAAAGTAATTATTCGCTAGTTCGACAACTACGGCCTAACAGAACGTCATTTTTTGCTCGAGGACATTTGGTACAGGAAGAGAATCGATAGTAAAAAAAAGTCTCGAAACATAACATAACAAACCCTCTCGTTAATTGCAATCGCTTCAACGCGGATCATGTGAACTTTCAGTTCCCGCTTTCTCCGTCTCTCTCTCCATTCGCAATCGTGCCATAAAGCTCACGAGTACTTGCAACCTTCCCCCCAGTCCGAAACCCTCGAAGCGACGAATCCCAGCTGGGCTCACAAACGTTAACCGCTCCTCTCCAACCCTTTGAGTAGCAGACTATCGGGAGTGAAATTTAATGGTGCCGAGGTGTCGTGGCTGATGGCGCAAACCTCGTCGTGGCAGAGACTATTATTGCGAGACGAAAGGCAGGTAGCGATCGTAGTGCAAACAAACGTTTCCAAATGAAATGTCAATTCACCGGGTCTGTGTACAATCAGAGAGAAAGCTGAAATCGTTTCGATTGCTACATCGTCACCTCCATTCTCATTGTTCGTCGGGTGTACGAGGTTCGAATGACGCGCTAGCATGGATCGCTCACAGCGATCCTCTCGGTTTTCAACTCGGTTAAAAAAAGCGGTTTTTTTCAATTGTCTTCTTGTTCATCGAGATTCTCGTACCTTTTCAGATAAAATAGGTGGCTCGAAAGCTGCGACATGTGAACAAATATTTACTTCTGCCTCATTGATGATAAACAAAAGTCCCGGAGACTCGATTCTCCGCAGAACAAGTTTCGTTAAACTTGAGACTATAGTGCGATGATATTTAATACCGTTTCAATATGCAGTTCAATTTTTTTCTACTGCTAAAGATATGTATTGACAAAATCATCCGGTAGTTTCGATGTTTGCACTTAATAAAAAACTTGGTGCGCAATCCGTGAATCGTAAGAAGAAATAGTGCACCCTCATCAATATTTCTTGAAATTCAACATAGTTTTCATTGACGAGGCAGTGCTATATTTGTTCCCACAAGTCTATATATGATTTTTTTGGGTGCCAGTTTTCCAGGGCACAATTTTCTTACACTCAAATCGATGCTACAATTTCTACGCGACCCCCAATACTATCACTTGAATTTATAATGCACATTAGTAAATATTGGAAACATATCTCTCTATATTATATAAATATATCGCCGCCGCCCCCGCCGTGTAGAAGAGTTGATCAGAGCGAGCGGGATCGAGTCGGGATGATGAGGGGATCGAGCGGCGGGGGAAGGGGAGCGAAGCCCCCCTAGTGTGTGTATATATATATATATATATATATATATATATATATATATATATATATATATATATATATATATATATATATATATATACTGATTGTGATTAAATTTAGCACGTTCATTTGCTTAGTAGAACAAACGTACTTGTATTTATATCGCATAAAATATATTGGAATGTCGATTGGATTGTCACCTATATATGCGGGAGTAAAATGATATGGTTTTGCCAAGATACAACTGATTATTATTATTACGATTGAGTTGGTAACAATTTGAAAACGGCCCAGTAGAATAGTTTCGTTGCCTCCCGATTTCAATCGTTCGAAAATAAGAAAGCTTATGCCTCATAGACACGGTAATCGAGTACTCATTTTCCAAAATTGTGTTTATATATTATTGACCAGGTGAAAGAGGTTTCACCAAATTTTATTTTATTAATTTATGTCCACTCCACAGTACAACTTTTCTTTTCATTATAGGCACTTTTTCGATGATTAGCTCGTTAGAGGCGTTTGTTGACTGATAAAACATCGTAGGCTCGTGTAAAGCACGATAGACGGTGTCTCATTAGGGTGACGGTGGATCCCAAGCATCCCTACCTACGCCGACCAGTTTCGCCCCAGTTATGAGGCTACAGAGAAAGAGAGAGAAACTCGGTTACTCGCCTCTTAATCCGATTATACTTTTATTGCGAGCGGTTGCCACGAGCAGAAGGCAACGAACATTCTGAAATCTGTTTTATCTTCTTTTTTTTTGCAACGAGTCTGCTCGGGCATTAACCAAATTTGTTTTGAGTACAACGTTGGGGTTGCTGTATCAACGTTGGGTCTCGGTTTGTTCATTCGAGCCCTTGGTCTTCATCGAACGAGAACGCTGTTCAGAGTTTTTATTTCTCTCTCTCTCTCTCTCTCTCTGCAAATTGAATAAAATTGAAATACATTTTTATTCGGTAATTCCATTTTACTGTCTTTTCCATCTTTTTTCCACCATATATTTTCCGATAATTGGTTAGCAATTATGATTTATCCGCGGAATTTGTCAGGATTCATATGTGCAAAAGTCAAAGTAAAATCGTCTTAAGGGAGGAAATAGGGTTAGGACAGCGTTTTCTCAATGATTTTCATGAATTTTTTTATTGTATAAAAAATGCATATAATTTATTAAAACTTTGAGAATATTTTATACATATATTTAAGTATATACTATAACATTTTTGAAGAATTTCCTTGAACAACACCGAAGATATTAGCGACCCCATATTGCAGGTCACAATCAGACTCAGCATTTTGCGTACATTCTGGAAGCCGCAATTTTTATCTGAAATCAAACGAGGTTGAAATTTACTTTTATTATATGGTTCTCTTCTATATGAACCTAAATGCTATGAAAAAAATAGAAAATTGAATTTTTTACAGGGGTCAAAACAAAAAAGCATGATTTTTTGCCATTTTTTACAACTTTATTTGCGAAAAAAAAATTATTTTAAATAATGATAATATTCCGATTTTAGGTTCATATAGAGCACAATACTATGGAGAAAGTAACTGCCAATTTTCAAAACGATTGCTTGAAAACTTTTCAAACTAGCGTGTACGCAAGTTAAAAAAAAGTCGTTTTCAGAAAAACGCGTTTGAAAAAATAGTACCAAGAAAAACAAGCAATATGGGGTCGCTAATATATTATAGTATATACTTAAATATATGTATAAAGTATTCTCAAAGTTTCAATAAATTATATTCATTTTTTATACTATAAAAAATTTCATGAATATTAAAATAACAATAGAACGAGTCGGAATTTTAATTTTTAATTTTGGGAACATATTTTCAATTGTTTTACTAACAATTTATGAAATAAAAAGAAAATCGATTTTTTGAACCGTCTAACCCTATTTCCTCCCTTAAGAGGAGTAGGTAGATTATTTTCTAACCTATCGACTGTACATCGAAATAATGAGAAAATTGACATGACATACTCTATCTCGTTGAAAAAATTGTAGTATCAGCACCCAATTCTGCAACATTCCATGAAGTTGTTAAGTTACTTTACCATCCCCTTCTATTCATTTCACTAAAAAAAGCTGAAGGATCAAAGTGCCCACAATGATTGAGGCATTAGGAAATAAGAGTCTTTCTTCGCCTTCTCTTATTTTTTCCATCCTTTCTACCCATTTCCGCCTCGTTGCAACGACGAACCACGTTTATGCAAACTGTATAAAACTCGTTCTATCGGTTGTGCATGCGCATCTTTTCTGGGATGCTCGAGAAACGAGGAGAATTTCTAGGTCGACAATCTTGAGACCAGAGAACTGAAAGAAATCGAGAATAAGAGAGGAAGTGGCTTAAAGTTCACAAAGACGAGGGAACGCTTTTTCTCCGGGGACAGAATGAGAGAGAAAGAGCGTGTCGAGCATTTCAACTTGACGAGAACGGTTTTCTGACGTTATTGACTTTTCATCATTGAATCTCATTACTTCCCACGTATGACTTTTCTCATTGATTACTCTTTCAACATTTTTACTCTCTCGTCACATTACAAAATGTGAACGTATTGTTATTAATCATAATTATGTGAAAAAACTGCATATTATAGAATTTTATGTTAATAATACCCCAGACTAGATCGGAGCTTACGAAAAAAACTTATAAAAATATGATTAATTTCTCAAAGATTTTACACGGATTAGTTAATCGTTTTTTCAATGTCTCGCAAACTTTGAGAAATAATATTGAAAGACCGATTGACAGTGGTCGCTTTCCGACGAACTCAGATATTTTGGATGGCATTCCTCTAATCGTGACGAACAAACGATCGTGATATATTAAATAAATTATCCGATAAAAAAAAATTAAAAACATCACAGCTAGGAAAGTCTGTCAATATTGAGAAAATTGATAAAAACGTTCGAAGATGATGAGATAAACTAAAAGCTGGTATTTAATTTTTTCCGAATGATGAAATGAAACTGGGATGAAATGTAGAATGAATATAGGACTGTGGTGTCTTTTACGGGAAAATAATTAAGATTGATCGAAGAGAAAAGATTTAGGGATAAGAAGACGAGATCCCCTCAGCGCAGACGTGATCCAATTTCGAAGTCATCGCTATTAGACCACCCATGTACCCGTACAAGTTTACGTATTCTAGATACGCGCGTCATTCGTTCTAAATTCGAAAGAAACCTGATGCCGAAGAAAGAAACGCGAGTTAGTCATTGTGTTTTCCTCACAAAACTTAAATATAATACAGACATTTTTTTTGTAACGTGACACGATCGAGGAAAACGCATGATTTATATTAATCTGTTTGGTAGAGGTAAAAAATATGAACGATATCATTCGTTGAGGGTTTCCGTACCATTTCCCTAAGTTAAGCCGTTTACCGTCGACACCATTGGTAGGTACTACAAGTTTTCATTAAATTTCATATATCTCAGAAACCAATGGCAATTTCGACATCGCTATAGCTTTCCTCTAAACTTCTCGTATGCCTTCGTATATCAGAATTATTTCAGAACTTTCGATGAAGTAGTTTCGAAATTGAGAGGGTGGAAGCGTAGTAAAAAAAAGAACATTTTCATGGATCCTGTGAAAATATTTTTTCAAACCTTAAAAGGCCTTTCAAGCGACATTCCATTCGTCTGGATAGAATGTTTTTTTCCACATAACGTAGTTTTGGCCTGTCCAAATTCTCGAGAAAACATTTTTTTTTTAATTACTCGGGCACCATCATCGGAACATCTGACACTACGAGGTGTGTAAATTAAATAATGAGACTGGCAACGTAGCGTTCGATCTGGCAACACTTGCGGCGCTGGGCTTGGACGGGCGACAGGGGAACTTGTGATACGCCTTCAGTACGGGTTTGAACTCGCTCGAGTTATTTCGTTGTCCGTAGCGATTTTTTTTTGTCAAACAGTTTTTTCTATTGTGTTCTAAAAATGAGTAACATCAATTTCGAGCAACGGTGTGCCATCAGGTTTTGCTTCAGACTTGGGCACAGTGCAACGGAAACTCTTGCTAAACTTCAGCAGGCCTACGGAGACAGTGTTTTGTCAAGAGCCCAGGTTTTTCGGTGGTTTAAGGCATTTTCAGAAGGAAGAGAGTCGATTGAAGATGAACCACGAAGCGGAGGGCCTTCATCTTCGAGAACCGATGAAAATGTCGACAGAATCCGGGATCTTGTGCGTTCAGATCGTCGGTTGACAGTCAGAATGATCGGGGAAGAGTTGAATTTGACTCACACCACCGTTCATCAGATTTTGACCAATGAATTGGGGATGAGAAAAATCTGCGCAAAAAATGGTTCCAACAAACCTTTCGCAAGAGCAAAAGGACATCAGGAGGGAAAGGTGCCTTGACTTTTTGGATTCGATTGAAAATGACCCCCATTTTTTGGAACGTGTCATTACTGGTGACGAGTCTTGGGTGTTTGAGTACGACCCAGAAACCAAGCGTCAGAGCATGGAGTGACACACTTTAACCTCTCCAAGGCCCAAAAAAGCAAGAATGAGCAAGTCGAAGGTCAAATGCATGCTGATTTGTTTTGTCGATACCTACGGAATCGTCCACAAAGAGTTTGTACCCCAAGGTCAAACAGTCAATCAACACTTTTACCGGGAGGTTCTTGAGAAACTTCGAAAAAGGGTCATTCGTGTGAGACCAAACATCAAGAACAACTGAGTGTTGCATCACGATAATGCTCTTTGTCACACAGCAATTTCAATAAACGAGTTTTTTGCCAGTAAAAACATTCCTGTGGCTCCTCAGCCTCCTTATTCGCCTGACTCGAGTCCTCGTGACTTTTTCTCTTCCCGAAATTGAAAAATCACCTCAAGAGAACTCATTTTGGAACACTCGAAAACATTCAAACGGCTGTAACCGACCAGCTGGAGGCTATTCCAGTATCGGAGTTCCAGCTCTGCTATGAGAATTGGAAGAACCGTCTCCAGCGCTGTGTGGCTTCGGAAGGAAGTTATCTTGAGGGTGACAATATAAAATTGTAATTCTATTTGAATAAAAAAAAATGGAAAAAATCAGTCTCATTACTTAATTTACACACCTCGTAGTGTCATGCCAAAATTCCAATTGATATGTTAAATTTGAAATTGATAGATTGATGGTCCCTTCAAAAGCCATATCATAATGTATTTACTTTTTTTCCCTCCCTCCATTTTTCAGCAGGGTACGTTCCATCAAGGTAACTGCAATAAAGTTTTACGAAGTCATAGCGAGGGATAGGGAAACAAATCCCGAAGGACTCGAACGATTCGTTCTTGATGACGCCGAGGGCGAAGTTCGTATGTACATAAAGTAATGGAATCGCTCGATTTCTCTTTGCCGCTTCCCTGTAACGAATAAAAATGTTTATCCCCGATCATTCTTCTCAATTGAACCTGGGCTTTAGGAAGCGATTGTCAATGTCGTAAAAGTTAATGCGTAACATCGAATCTGCCATAAATTGCTTTTCCAATTTTTTCAATCTGTCCCTACGGGTACGATCCGTGAGGCACACGGATTCAATACCTAACCGTAAAAACATTTTTTTTTTTCAACGAAACGAAGCTTTCCGCACGAAGAAGGAAAATGAAAGAAAAAGGTGAAGAAATAATTGAAGAAGTTGTATAACGATACACGAAATAAAGAAATTAATTACGTAGCACTCGGTGTAGAATGGGCAACATAGAAGCGAATGAAGTAGTTGGAGAGCAAAAGTTACGAGCTCGGATTTGTTTGAAGTACTCCGAATACAATTAAACGTAAGAGCGCTGTATAAGTACAGCGAGAGTATCGAGGTTGTGGATAATTATATTTTGTATTAAGCGAGAGTAACTAAATTCTGTTAGGAGGGGCGATGCCGAGGTGATGAGATGGGTGGACGCGAAATAATTGAACGCGATGCAGAGTGGAGCGTTTGAGGATACGAGCCAGATGAAAGAAATACAGGTCAGACGCGAATGCCCTTCTCCACACTCGACCTTTCGCTCTTACTACGTTGGTATCCGAAATGTGTCCGAATGAATGATACGGTAGTGCGTGCTGGAGAAACGTTAAAGTTGAATAGCACTAGTCGTTAAGTTTAATCGGTAGAAAAGCTCGCGGGCGAGCTATGTATTTCGCCAGAGGTCGTAACTCCGATTTCAATGGGAAAAGGGGCGAACATAATGTTAGTGGTCCACAAGTCGTACAAACTTACGACTTTTTTTTTTAATTCGTATCTAAACGTCGGTTAGTGACTTGGGGTGGTACTTTCGGGCTCGTACCCGGGCGTCTAAAATTAAAGTTCGATGACAATAAATTATTGTTTATTCAATGAAACTGGTATCTCGAAGGATTACCATTTTCCGAAATGTCGTTAATTGAACATTCAATTATCGCGTTCGAAGCAAACAACTTACTTATTTCCCTCGTACACGTGAATCTTTTTGTTTGTTTTTTTAAACCCTAACCCCCGTTCACTTGAATTTTAATTAATTCCCCCCTGTACTGCACTCAGCGAATGTGCGAGTGCTCGTCGGGTCTCGTTAAAGTCACGGAAATAAATGGAAATCTATCGAATTACGAGAGAGACCGAATGCGGAGAGGTGCAAACATGGGGATAGAAAATTAATTTGATGTGATCGACCCAACTTTGTTCACCCTCTTTCTCCGATACATTCGGTGATCACTTCTCTCGGTTCCGGTTCCAGAACCGTTGCGCTATCCGAAAGTACATGGCGTGTGGATAGAAATGTCTCCGCGGTCATTTTCCTTCCCCTCGCTCGTAGTGTCAGTCGTGTGGTCGCCAACGAAAACGACCATCCACAACGTGTAAAAGGGACAGGGAGTGGTATCGGCACTGAGGTAATGACATTTTGCTGATATTCGCATTTTGAATATTCCCGGTTGATATTGATTGGTCGTATTGGGGTCTTGACAAATTTCTGATTACCGCATAAATACTGTCCCGTTGCTGCAAATATAGATAGAATCTTGCACCAAGGATAACCTTTTCTTCAGGCAAGAAAATAATTCTTTTGCCACAAGAGCAACACAATAATTTTACTCAAGGTAGTAGTCTGGTAACTTAAGCCGATTTTCATGTCTTTTTTGGAGGGCGTTTTTTTGTAGGAAAAAGAAGTTTTTTTTCCATAGTCCGCCATTTTGTTATTTATCCATGAAATTTAACTTCAGTAGTTCCGACCAGAATGACATGTCTATAGATTAAGAATTATGAAGAATTTTTTATTTCAGATAACATCAAGAGCCAAAATCACCGGGGCCACCCACGCGCTTTTTTCCTACAAAAAAACGCCCTCCAAAAAAGACATGAAAATCGGCTTAAGTTACCAGACTACTACCTTAAAGGGAATTATTTTCTGAGAAGATGAATTTTCAGTGACAACCCACATACCCTGAATCCCGTTTTGTCGCTCCGGAGATCGAAAACTCAGTTTATATCACTCCAGAGACCGAAATCGCCATTTTTTTTATTCTTGATCACGAGAAACCCGTTTATCTGACTCCGGATAACGAGGATCCCGTGTTTTTTACTCCACATCGCGAGATAGGAGAACAATTCTTAAGGGCTGAAATAGGGTTAGGACAGCGTTTTCTCAATGATTTTCATGAATTTTTTAATAGTATAAAAAATTAATATAATTTATTGAAATTTTGAGAATATTTTATACATATATTTAAGTATATACTGTAAAATATTTAAAGAATTTTCTTGCAAAGCATCGGGGATATTAGCGACCCCATAATGCAGGTCACAATCAGACTCAGCATTTTGCGTACATTCTGGAAGCCGCAATTACCATCTAAAATCAAACGAGGTTGGAATTTACTTTTATTATATGTCTCTCTTCTATATGAACCTAAATGCTATCAAAAAAATAGAAAATTAAATTTTTTACAGGGGTCAAAACAAAAAAGCATGGTTTTTTGCCATTTTTTACAACTTTATTTGCAAAAAAAATTTTTTTAAATAATGATAATATTCCGATTTTAGGTTCATATAGAGCGCAATACTATGAAGAACGTAACTGCCAATTTTCAAAACGATTGGTTGAAAACTTTTCAAACTAGCGTGTAAGCAAGTTCAAAAAAAGTCGTTTTCAGTAAAACTCGTTTGAAAAAATAGCAAAATGCTGAGTCTGATTGTGACCTGCAATATGGGGTCGCTAATATCTGCGGTGTTTTTCAAGGAAATTCTTCAAAAATTTTATAGTATATACTTAAATATATGTATAAAATATTCTCAAAGTTTCAATAAATTATATTCATTTTTTATACTATAAAAAAATTTATGAAAATCATCGACAAAACGCTGTCCTAACCCTCCGCCTGTCGTAAGACAAATTTGCAAGAGGATATTTCTCGTGTAGCAAGTTATTCTCGGCTTCGTGAGTTTTCTTCTTGACTTTAGTTCGAACACTTTGGAAATACAGGCCTTGAATTCGACCCTAAGTCGATAATATACTAAAATCTGTGTTATACGGGCATAAGTTGTAAAGCCGCCCAAGCGCAGACTCGGTTCTAGTCAACCATCTATAGCGCCTTGTACGGAATCAAGTATATAATATTGTATCGATTAACATTGGCAGACACGAACTTGACACATAGCCGAGGGGATGAAAACGTTGCGGATATATACACGCGACAAGAGCGTGGGGGAGGTTAAACGTGAGGCCTCAATGCGATTTTATACGAGTATATGCGTGGGCGATGAGAATAGCATTTACTCCGAACTTTCGAGATATTTCACGACACCTTTTCATTTGTATCTGTCATATTTCACCTCGTTACAAGTTTTTCTTCCCCCGTTTGTTCTAGTTTCTATCACGAATAGTAACAAATGCTTTTCTCAAGTGTGGCTTCCTCGTTGAGGCTTTGGGAATCCTCGAAGACTATACACCGCACCGCGTTTTTTCGTCGCATTTCTGAGAAACAAAACTCGTTCATGGATGCTACTGGTCCAATCGCGCAGTCACTCCCCTATCGGTATCCACGTTGGCAATAATTTCTATCTAATTCTAACAAGCTCCATTTATTATTCAATAACATTTAGTAATCCCAGCTTGAATGGCAAAAAAACTCCTAGCGGAAATGTTTTACTCTTACGTTAGTAATTACTTTATTATTGCAATTCGAGTCAATCGTAGTATTTTTATCCGTCAAGTTTTGCCACAGTATTCGAAGTTGCAAAGACTACCGGAGATGAACAACTGTTTCGGGGCTGAATAAAGGGTATTCCTGTTCGCAGTAATTGATCTTATTGGGGCTGTTACCAACAAGATCACAGCTCGTAGAGTGACTCTTCGCTTCCTGTAACTTTCGAGCAATTTTCCACGATGGCTAGTTGCAATCTACTTTGACTGCCCAACTTACTGAGAGCGAGCTTTGGAAAGGGCACCGTTCATACACCGCAATTATAAACTTTGGTAAATTGCCTTTGTACAGTGACGTCGGAAGGGATGGTTGGTCGCATACAAGACTCTAGATTTAAGAAAGTATCTGTGTTATATTTCATCGAATGGTGAACGAATAAAGCTACTGCCAAGAATCATTGGAAGAAGTCCTTTAAACCAGTGGAGTTTAAGGTAGTAGTCTGGTAACTTAAGCGGATTTTCATGTCTTTTTTGGAGGGCGTTTTTTTGTAGGAAAATAAAAATGAATCGTTTTGGATATTTAGGATGTTTTTATTTACATATTAAAGATACAAAAAAAAATTAGTTTGAAAAAATTTAATAGTTTATTATTATTATTATTATTGATCGAAGTTGGCACCTCGAAAAAAGCGCGTGGGTAGCCCCGGTGATTTTGGCTCTTGATGTTATCTGAAATCAAAAATTCTTGACAATTCTTAATCTATAGACATGTCATTCTGGTCGGAACTACTGAAGTTAAATTTCATGGATAAATAACAAAATGGAAAAGGACGTTTTTGTTCCAAAGTCCGCCATTTTGTTATTTATCCATGAAATTTAACTTCGGTAGTTCCGACCAGAATGACATGTCTATAGATTAAGAATTATCAAGAATTTTTTATTTCAGATAATATCAAGAACCAAAATCACCGGGGCCACCCACGCGCTTTTTTTTCGAGGTGCCAACTTCGATCAATAATAATAGTAATAATAAACTATTAAATTTTTTCAACAAAATTTTTTTTTGTATCTTTAATATGTAAATGAAAACATCCTAAATATCTAAAACGATTCATTTTTATTTTCCGACAAAAAAACGCCCTCCAAAAAAGACATGAAAATCGGCTTAAGTTACCAGACTACTACCAAACCAGTGAAGTTTAAAAAAAATTTCCCAGTCGCGGAAACGTAATGCAACGTAATGCCAATGCGTGACATATTTTTTTTATTTTGGAAGGGCTTTATGGTAGTTTATAACTATTCCAACAAAAGATGGTCGTGTCTTCTAGAATAGAAAAGGAAATATAACACGCCGTAAGTTGAAAATGGCTTTTGACACCGCGGCATCTTGACGTCAGGTAATTAAAATAAAAGTGTTTTAAACTTAAAAAATAACAGAACGCATTCGGTGGTCTCCAACGTACCAAGTTCACGCAATAACGTTAAAAAAATCATCATGTTAAAAAAAACAGTTTCATCATATAATTTTTCCGCATCAAACTCGCCATTGGCAAACAATTTAATCCCCCCACAGGATATTTCGTCGAATGGAATTCAGATCGAACTAAATTGCTGTTCGTTCAAAGTTTCACGAGGATCTTATCCGTTCACTATTTTCATTTTCCTCGACATTATTTTTCCCATTGTTCTATAGATTCGAGAAAAGTTTGCCCATCAGTTGAGCATTTGAGATAGTTCTCCGTCGAGGACATCGTCTTCATAGCTTCCTTTACGGTCATTGAGATAACGCGGTATACGCGCTCGTCTCTACCATTTACAGCGGCTGCTGGGGCACATCGAATTCAACAGAGTATGCTCAATGGACTCCACCTCCTCGTTCTTCGCAGCCTTCGCTTTCCCCATTCTTCTCGTTACGTTCACCCGTTGAAAATGTTGTGTTTTCTTCGCGGGTTTTGATCGCCATGTTCACATTTTCTACCATAGAAAACAGCGCTTTAATGAGTTTAAATGGTAAACATCGTTTAGCTTACGGTTGTATTAACGAAAACTGGGATTAGC
This sequence comes from Oxytorus armatus, assembly GCA_958009045.1. Classification (NCBI taxonomy): domain Eukaryota; kingdom Metazoa; phylum Arthropoda; class Insecta; order Hymenoptera; family Ichneumonidae; genus Oxytorus; species Oxytorus armatus. Next base: position 38,565,167 of record OY253745.1, on the reverse strand, counting down.
AGTGGACGAACCAAGTCGTGATATGGATCATCGTTATACTTTGTATACTTTGACCTTCCCCATCGGAACCTCGCGATGCCACAACGACCGTGGCCTTGTCCTTGCTCGTCATTTATACCTCGACGTACTTGACGCCTTCGGAAGTCACGAAGGTTCCTCGGGGAACCACTTCCGAAAACGATTTTACCCGCCCAGCAGTCGGGAGCGAAGGAAAACTGCCGACTATACCGCCATGATGATGGGCGACGTCGTAAGGCTATGCAAATTTTCACACCCCGTCTAGCCTCCAGGAAAAACCTTTTAAGCTCGCTATACCTCAGTCATTTCTCGACGTCATTTCGAATCGCTTCAATTTATACGTTTATAGATATCAAGCAAAGTCGTACGAATTGTGACTTTCTTTTACGAACACGTGTCGTAACAATTTATCTTATTCACGTTAACGTTCTCCAAAAATGGGTCACGCCAGAAATCGCTTCAGGGAGGAAATAGGGTTAGGACAGCGTTTTCTCAATGATTTTCATGTTTTTTTTTTATAGTATAAAGAATGAATATAATTTATTGAAACTTTGAGAATATTTTATACATATATTTAAGTATATACTATAAAATTTTTGAAGAATTCCCTTGAAAAACACCGAAGATATTAGCGACCCCATATTGCAGGTCAGAATCAGACTCAGCATTTTGCGTACATTCTGGAAGCCGCAATTTTCATCTGAAATCAAACGAGCTTGGAATTTACTTTTATTATATGTCTCTCTCCTATATGAACCTAAATGCTATCAAAAAAATAGAAAATTGAATTTTTTACAGGGGTCAAAACAAAAAAGCATGATTTTTTGCCAATTTTTACAACTTTATTTGCAAAAAAAAATTATTTTAAACAATGATAATATTCCGATTTTAGGTTCATATAGAGCGCAATACTATGAAGAAAGTAACTGCCAATTTTCAAAACGATTGGTTGAAAACTTTTTAAACTAGCGTGTACGCAAGTTCAAAAAAGTCGTTTTCAGAAAAACGGGTTGAAAAAATAGCAAAATGCTGAGTCTGATTGTGACCTGCAATATGGGGTCGCTAATATCTTCGGTGTTATTCATGGAAATTCTTCAAAAATTTTATAGTATATATTTAAATATATGTATAAAATATTCTCAAAGTTTCAATAAATTATATTCATTTTTTATACTATAAAAAAATTCATGAAAATCATTGAGAAAACGCTGTCCTAACCGTATTTTCTCCCTTAATGGCTTATAACAATAGAACAAGTCGGAATTTTCATTTAAAATTTTGGGAACATATTTTTCAATAGTTTTACTAACAATTTATGAAATAAAAAAAAATCGATTTTTTGAACCGTCTAACCCTGTTTCCACCCTTAAGGATGGATGTTAGTTTGTTCTGCTTCGAGTAGAAACTATGAGATTTTATGAAGGGATGTTTAGCGCTTTTTTTAAACAATGCTCCAAAGATGGTGCTCAAAGTATGTACGAGTCCAAAGTTGACGCGTTTAATGTGAATTTCTTATTATTCCGAATCTCTCGAAACAATCACGTAACAAATTCATGCTATGACAAGCTCCTCTATTTGGGTTTATTTGGTACTTTGAGTTGACTATGCAAACCCTTGGAATTTGAAATGTTAATAACTTATTCTCGTCTCTACCTCCGCTTTCTCTACTTTTATTCCTCTTAGACTCGTTCGACCTTCCCCCAGTCCTTTCATTCGCCCATCTCCTTACTTCCCACGGGGCTTACAGCTCCTCGTTTTGCTCGGTTACCTACAAGGCGTGGAACATGCTCGTGACTGAATTCCTTTCGCTGCGAGATTCAAAAAGTTTTAATCGAATGGAAGCCCGGTCGGCTTCACCCTTTCCACTCCCTTATTCTCCACGTCCAACTCAAGTTCGCGATGATAGAAAATAAAACTATGGAAAAGGTGTCGCACCGTATACGCAACGTTTCTAAGTCTTTCGACTGATTTTCCAAACTAACAGATCCATTCTCAGGATGCTTGGGTTGATCTAGATCTGAAAATGAGAAATTCCCCACCCGGTATCGGTATTGTTCGCTCGATACTATGTGAATGAAGTAAATAATTTTTTTTCGGTCGTATTTGCCAGTCCATTATCGAATATCCAGTGCGGCTTTATATATATATTAGGGCGAGTTTTTTTTTCGACTATTTTTTTTTCAGTCCCCAGCCGAAATTTAGTTGGATATGTCGAAAAAGAAATTCCCTGAAAGTTACAGCCCTTAATATTGATTCTAAGTACTTTCCCAAAGCGTGAGAAGATTTTCCGTCTAAAATACACGTAAATCGAATTTTTTTTTTCAAATTTCTATAACTCAGCCGCATTTTATGCTATCATATTGTTCTTGGTTTCGATTGTGCCTTTGTGGTGAAAGTGTACATTGTACTAGTGAGTTGGTACGGGTCACTGAAGTTGATTTTTACCCAAAACTCTCGTTTTTTTGCTGTTATCTCCGAAACAATTAACTTTACGAAAAAAAGGTACATTTTGGAAATTTAATTTCCTACAAAAAAGGTCCCATCGACCCAATTGCTTAGATTAATATTTCTTGAGATATTGAACTTGAACTTATGAGTAGTATAAAATTTATAAAATATGAAATATTAAATAATAAAAATAAATAAAAAATAAAAAAAGTTCAATATCTCAAGAAATATTAATCTAAGCAATTAGGTCGATAAGACCTTTTTTATAGGAAATTAAATTTCCAACAAATTTTTCGTTTACATTTTTTTCGTAAAGTTGATTATTTCGGACATAACGGGAAAAAAACGAGAATTTTGGGTAAAAATCAACTTCAGTGACCCGTACCAACTCACCAGTACAATTTACACTTTTGCCGCAAAAGGCACCTTTTTAGATTGTTTTATTCCGAGTAAATCGAAACCAAGAACAATATGATAGCATAAAATGCGGCTAAGTTATAGAAATTTGAAAAAAAATAAAGTTCGATTTACGTGTATTTTAGATGGAAAATCATCTCACACTTTGGGAAAGTACTTAGAATTAAGATCAAGGGTGGGAACTGAAAAAAAAATAGTCGAAAAAAAAATCGCCGTAATATATATATTCTCCACCCTCCTGTGAGAGTTTTTCAGCCGCAATATATATCGAATATATATTGCGGCTGAAAAACTCTCACAGGAGGGTGGAGAATTTTTCCGAAAAGCCAATCATTGTTCAATCGAATACATCTCATCTCGTGCAGCGGCTGTTGGGTCCTACCGTATTGTCCTTTCCGCGGGTTTTCGTAATTTAGGTTAACGATGGAAATACGTACCATCTGGTCTATATTTATATCGTGAACCTGGACCTATTTGATGTCATTTGCCTCTCCATTGGTCCTGCTGACCTTTTTGGGGTTCTCGTTCCCTGTAACCGGTGCCAAAAAAAATTGTTACTCGGGTTTTCCCGGTGGAGATTTCAAATTAAAAAAAAGCAATAATAAAAGTAGCCAGTTGTCTATAGGGCCGAGAAGCAATTGGAAACTTATTCTCGCTCGGTTGTACCAGTCGACGTCCGATACAGAAACGTGTAACAGTCGTGGAAAATGTTCGCACTCTGGGAAGAGCGACAACTGCCAGTTCTCGATTAGCGAATCAGATGAAATGAATCGGAATTTGGTGAGGGGATGGGAAAGAGAATGGAAATGGGCACGGGGCAATTTAATTTTCGCCGAACGATATCGTTCGTGCTATTCACGTGTGTAGCCGATAGAAAAGCTCTGATGTTCGAGGATGTATATATGCGATATACACGAACATCGTTTGGGTTATGCGAGAGGATGCTTCGGGTAGTGTGGGTTATCAGCGGCCACGACCACAATCCGTATCTCGAGCATTTGCGGTGATTCGAAACGATTACTCTGGACGAGCGACCGAAATAGAAGCCAGCAAGCCAATTCCAGTGTCATCGAATGTGTACGTCCCCAGGTTGATATCACGGGTTTGGCTAGAATTTCCCCCCGTTGCAAAACTATCGGTCACAAGATCCGTCTCACGGCCTTCTGAATTGTAATGATTGTTCTGTTTACGGGATGCCAGCAATATCTTTTCGTTTCGGACAAGTCTGAAATTAGTGAAATAGTTCAAATATAATTTCCAAAGTATTGTTCGAGGTGACCGTCTAGCAAACAGTGATGCATTTTCCACGCATATAGATATCGTGACGGTTTTACTTTTGGAGTTTAGACAAAACTAGCCAGAATCATCGGAAATACGTGATTCGTTATGCAATTTTTCTTTCAACAGGTTCGCGATAGCAGAGCGATAATAATAATAATGATTTATTCAATCCGATTTTCATACAATCATTTAGTTCGATGGACATAGAAAGCGATATCGAGTTTTGGTTCGTTCGCATTGGTATTATTAATTATTGCAAAATTTAATTAATGGTGGCGTGCATGAACATGTGCTTTCAATTGAATTTCATTCCCTCGATGTAAACTGGTCGCTCGCTCGAACAAAGGGAAATAATAACCTTTCGATCATAGTTAATCGCGGAATAAGGATTATCATCTAAATTATTCGTTATTAGTAGGTTATTGTAACGCCCTCGCGTTATTCGCGAAAGGACGAAAAAACCATGTAACTCTAGATTTGTTGCCTTGTTTCAGCGAAATATTAAAAATTCGATAAAAACTCTGTGTCATTCGTAATCAACGAAACATTTTCGACCGGTATACGAGGTCCGTTCAAAAAGTATCGCAAATTTTGAATTTCCGCGGGCTACGTACAGTGGGTCAAAAAAGTATTCATACACCTTGCTGTTTTGCGATAACTTTATAGACATAAGCGGTATGCAAAGAAAGCCAATTTTATTTAATAATACATCAGGTACAGAGATAAACTGCAAATGGAGATTTTTTTCCCGGGAGTAATAGAATAATTATGCAAAAAAAACGAAAATTTTCGGGCCAAAAAAGTATTCGTACACTTATCATATTATCATATTTCAATTTTTTTGTGGCGTTAGGTTGGTACTCATGTCCCTCACTTCTGCTGAAAAAATCGGCCATTTTGAATGTTTAGTTAATTGTTGACAGCTGTTTTGGTTAGACGTGTTTTGGCTTGTCTTCGATTTTTGCCTATTGGAAAAAAGCAGCTTCCATTGCGATGATTCAGCTTTGGTTTCCACGTCATAACCATAAACTCATGATTCGTCACCAGTTATGACCCTCTGGAGTAAATTTGGCTCGTCGCGAACCGAGTCCAACAGCTCGTTAGCAATGTTAACGCGACACTGTTTTTCTTCGAAATTGAGCAATTTTGGCACGAATTTCGCGGCGACCGTCTCACGCCCAAATCATTGGTAAAAATCGAATAGCACGAGCCAATCGATATGTTTAGTTCCTCAGTAACTTCTCTAACGGTGATTCGACGATTTCGCCAATATTATTTTCTTCACTGCATCAATGTTTTCGACTTTTGTTGATGTGCTCGGGCGTCCGGAACGCATTTCGTTGTTCGCATCTTCTCGGCCCTCTGAGAATATTTTGTACCACCGATAAACGTTGCTTTGGTCCAAGGTAGCTTCACCATATGCCACAGTCGACATTCGGAATGCGTCCGTGCATTTAATTTTGTTTTTCACACAAAATTTGATATAGATTCTTTGATCCATTTTTTGGAATAGGCAAAAGTCGAAGACAAGCCAAAACGCGTCTAACCAAAACAGCTGTCAACAATTAACTAAACATTTAAGGGAGGGGTAAGGGTTTCAGCGTAAAAAAAACACTTTTTTTGTGATTTTTTTTCTCAAATATGGATTGAGCAATTTTATTCGAACCTTTTGTACATTATTGAGCATACTTTTGACAATATTGTGTAATTTTTTCATGCAGAAATATTGAAGCATAAGCCCGTAACAGAGCTTCCCCCAGAACGTCTTGGAAAAAAAACAATTTGCGGTGTTCACTATAACTCAGCCGAAAATTATCTGAAAATGAAAAACCATAAAAATTTTGTCAAATTATCATCAAATCTTCCCCCCAACGTTCTCTGATAATTTTTTTTTTATTTAAAAATTTTTAGCGGCCATCCAAAGTGGGAACTGTTATTTTCCACGAAAAATTCCGCCATTTTGTGGGTAGGAAACACCCTTAATGTGAAAAAAAAAAAATTTAACTAACCGTTGGGGGGAGGTATTTTATATGGAGAAAATGTGTACAAAGTTTGAAATGAATCGGTCAAGTAGTTTTCAAATGGCAGTGAACACGGACTTTGAAAAAGTAGTTTTGAGAAAAACGCGTCTAAAGTTTATGAAGTAAAAAAGTGAAGAAAAAAATTTTTTTTCCAACTTACACAGAATCATCGATTCCAGCTCGTTTCTTCTTTTAAAATATTGTAGTGTATAGTATGCACTATATACTATATACACAATAGCAATGAATAAACTGTATACCTGTTCGACAGCTGCACTGCTAGTCCGACCGCCCCCAGCTGTTAGAGGTATAGCGTTAAAAGCCAGGAGATTAATAAGACAATAACTTCAAGAATATTGCTTAGATCGGTTTAAAATTTTAAGGACATATTCTTGAAATGTTAAACAATAAGATAAGACAAAAAAAAATTCGTTTTTTCGAAAGTGAAAACCCTTACCCCGCCCTTAAAATGGCCGATTTTTTCAGCATAAGTGAGGGACACGAGTACCAACCTAACGCCACAAAAAAATCGAAAATCGAATATACGTAGCCCGCGGAAATTCAAAATTCGCGATACTTTTTGAACAGACCTCGTACAAATTTAAGATGCGGTAAAAGGCAAAAAAAGAACATTGTTCATCACCGTGCATGATACAATTAATTATTGAATATCGCTCAGGTCGGATTAAAATCAGATAGGAGAGATCGCCTCCATTACCAGGTACCCGAGTTGAAGGAGTAGATACAAAATGAGTTGAATAGACGCTGACATGGACGGTTGGGCGAGCTGGGAATAAGGATAAGGTAGACGGGAGAGAGGAGACGTAGCTGGTCACCGCGAACATGATTGTCCAAGCTGGGAATGAGGATAATGTAGATTGGAGACAGGAGGAGTAGAACATATCACTACGTACGGATGCCCGAGCTAGAGCCACCAGAAAATGTATGGGGTGGCTAAGCAGGGGTGGTCGTGCATGTCGCCATATAAAACCCGGGCGAGAGTCCGGAAGTTGTCCAACTTGACACTTACGACCACTGCTATCCAGCGGAGGCCGTACGCTTCGCCAACTACAGATGTCCGACGTACCGTTGAGGTCAAAGAAGGTCCCGTGATCCGAGAACGTGAGTGCAAATGAGTGATAATTATCGAGCCTTTTACGCACTTTCTTATACTTTCCGTAGATCGGAACGGCAAGACGACCAAAGATTATCGTCTGTCGTTGAACTTAAATTTTGTGCCCCTATGGTGGGACAGTTGATCGTCACTCCACCACGATGACAAGCTTTTATCTAGAGAATGGATAGGTAGGAGTACCGTTTTGTACATTATGCAATTATTTGTACGAATCGCGGAATTTAATAGACGGGCAGCTAACTTCGTGCGCAAGTCAAATGCAGAACACCTCTTCCTTTCAACCTGGTGTTAAAGGAATGGGCAAAGTAGTAGCGTTTATTTGTGCAGCGTCCTTGTGTCAGTAGGATTGTTGATGTAACCCGGTGAAAATTTAATAACGCGCAGCACTTCCCTTCTTTCCCTCTTTTGTTTTACTCTTTCGTTTATTTTTCAAACATTCTTGAATCCGAAGATCTTCCCTCAACACTTGTCGACACCCAACGAATTATCTTCCCCAGCTTCTTCATCCTCAGTCAAGAATAGTTCTTACAGCTTACCAGTTACGTCTCCCAAATATGTTTGGCAAGTTTCCCCAAGGATTTTTCCTCATTTTACACAGAATCTTTTTTGCCACCAGAGTTGCGCATAGCAGAACGACTTGAGCTTATCAAAATGTTGGCTGAAAAGAGTTTATGCAGGAGATATTTTATGACCGAGACAGTTTCATCGTTACTTTCACAGTCGTAACAACCGGTTTTAAAAGTTTAACGATGAAAAACAATGTTCTTGTTACGTTGGGTTATTTTTGGTAATGGAGGAACGGATCATTGCACTACAAGTTCGATCAAACAAATACTTTACAGAGACAATCAAAACAATTGCGTTAGTTCTGTCAGATGAGGACACCGGAAATTCCAATAAAAGGCAAAACGATACTTCTATTTTCTCTCAACTTGACCGTAGTTCTAACGATCCTATATTTACTTGCGTGCCAAGTGCGGCAATATCGACGTGAGGCAATATCAAGAGTAAGCTCCAGCGAGAAAGTGTTTCCCGAACTTGACCCACTTTGCGCGGTGTGTATAGCCTCGGACGTCGTCGTTGTCGCCGCTCGTTCGACCGTCGACAACGACGACGAGTCATCGCGTTCGCCAACACTCTGCCAAACACTGTACGACGGGGACCAGGGTTACCGGAGGGTGGATTCGACGAGACGACGCCAAAATAGCTGCAACCGGAAATTCCGACGAGAAATAGTTTGGTCTCTGCAATGAGAACATGGCGGGCATAAAAATCACTATTCATGGAGAGTCTCATGATCATTGTCAGAATGTCTACTACACGAATCGCTATAGATAGTAACATACATAGTTAAAGACAAGAAAAAAAATAGACATTCTAATAGGCAACTCTATAGCACAACAAACCTACTGCTGCTAATACTAATCTTTGTAAATGTGTTATTTAAGGGAGGAAACAGAGTTTTATACATTTTTTTATAGTATAAAAAATGAATATAATTAATTGAAACTTTGAGAATATTTTATACATATATTTAAGTATATACTATAAAATTTTTGAAGAATTTCCTCGAAAAACATCGCAGATATTAGCGACCCCATATTGCAGGTCACAATCAGACTCAGCATTTTGCGTACATTCTGGAAGCCGCAATTTTCATCTGAAATCAAACGAGGTTGGAATTTATTTTTATTATATGTCTCTCTTCTATATGAACCTAAATGCTATCGAAAAAATAGAAAATTGAATTTTTTACAGGGGTCAAAACAAAAAAGCATGATTTTTTGCCATTTTTTACAACTTTATTTGCAAAAAAAAGTTATTTTAAATAATGATAATATTCCGATTTTAGGTTCATATAGAACGCAATACTATGAAGAAAGTAACTGCCAATTTTCAAAACGATTGGTTGAAAACTTTTCAAACTAGCGTGTACGCAAGTTAAAAAAAAGTCGTTTTCAGAAAAACGCGTTTGAAAAAATAGCAAAATGCTGAGTCCGATTGTGACCTGCAATATGGGGTCGCTAATATCTGCGGTGTTTTTCGAGGAAATTCTTCAAAAATTTTGTAGTATATACTTAAATATATGTATAAAATATTCTCAAAGTTTCAATAAATTATATTCATTTTTTATACTATAAAAAAATTCATGAAAATCATTGAGAAAATGCTGTCCTAACCCTATTTCCTCCCTTAATGGCTCATAACAATAGAACGAGTCGGAATTTTTATTTTTAATTTTGGGAACATATTTTTCAATAGTTTTACTAACAATTTATGAAATGAAAATCGATTTTTTGAACCGTCTAACCCTATTACCCCCCCTTTAAAAAACCCGGTTAAGCAGGAACATAGTTGATGCGCCGAGGGTTACGTACAAGGGCCAACCGTTTAGAAATTAGTGGGCCTGTGACGGAAGAGCAAGTGCGCGAATGATCGAGCGGGCGGATGGGTCGAGGACCGAGTCTCACGGTAAGAGTTGGGCAAAACATGAACGGGCTGTCCGGCATTAAAAAATTACAATCAAATATTATTACAGTTTTTCTGTCAATGTCATCGAGTCTCATAAAATCGAATGAGCGTTCCATAAAAATTCGTAATAAAAAACAACCTCAACAACTTCCTGCATCAATTATTATTGACATAAATATAATATATATCTTGTGTTTTTTTTGGTCATTATTTTTGTTTTTTGTTATTCCTCGGAACCCTCGGAGTTTCATTCCCTTGTCCAAGGTCCTCACCCGTCTAGGCGCTTTTCGTCCACGGTGAAGGCCGTGGGTCTCGCGTCGCGGCACTTATTCTCCCCGAAGCGTATCGATCCGACCTGAGAAAAATAAAACCAGATAAAGAAAGCAAGTGAGAGTAAGAGGGCTTAGGTTCGGGTGGCAAACTTATATGCGCTCTGTATATATATATATACGGGTGATCGCGATTAAGTTTCGGATAAAAGAAAAATAGGTGAATTTCTTTCTTTTTTGAATCTCATTTGTCAGAGAAATGTCGGGAGGATGGGGTGGGAGTTGAACGATTGATGGTTACCCGCAATCTCAATGATCGGCCAACCGAAGTTTTCTTAAAGCAGCGTCTTCATTGAGTCGCGAATCAAAGTTAACTCGAGTCAATGACGAAGCGGGTCCAAGAGCCATGAACTTAGTCGAGTAAGAAGTGATATCAAAATTGTTGCCGTTCAATGCCAGTCCTTTGTCTAGGTATGTTGATGGAAAGCAAATAACGTGGTAAGCCGAAAGGTCGTATACATAATAAAAGGTTGCTGTTGCAAAGACAGCCCGTGAAGATAGCCATCGACCGCTGGTGGGGTTGATGCGAGTGATTTGCACTTTATATGTGTGTCCGTGCGTCGGGGTGTCCTCTTCCCACAAAACCCTCCTTCGGGATTCCGCAGTTATATATTGTATCTCTCGCTTTGTCCGAACGTCCCACATCCCTCCCGTTTTCGTGTTCACCCCGGCGGTGAATCGAGAACTGCCCCCGTCGCTGCTTTTCGATGAAAACATGTGCGGCGGAGGGCACAACCGTGCGATCATCCAACAGCCAGCTGGCGCCGTGAAATGACGCGACGCTCAGTCTACCGGCGTCGTTCGTACTCGTTGTGTCTCCACCCGGACATTATACACTCTAGCTCTCGAGTTCGATCTCGGACTCGAGTTTGCCGTCGTGTGTAATCATAAATCGCCGCGTGTCCTTCAAATATCCGCATGATTCTCGTCCGTTCAACAGTTGCACAGTATAATCTAAGACGCCGCTACGTCTCTTGATAATTTAAAAAAATACGATCGTATGAAATTGACGATGATCTTCCAACCGGTTCTTAACATTCATACCAGCAGTGCTTTCAATGTTTTTTCTCGATCCGATATATCGATACTTTGTGTATTAATCGACGTAGATACCAAAGAAACGTCGTCTTGCAGGTTCAAAATTAAATGACAGTGAAAAGTAACGTGAAAATGTTACATATTTTACGTTTTCACATGAATTCGGCATATTCGACGACAACTCTGTGTTGTTAGTGATTAACGGGAAACTTTTGTTCCCGAAGAGTGTTAAAACGCATTAAAACACTAAACACATCAGCTTACTTTGATTCTTTCTCATTTTTCGTTAACCCAACAATATTCGGGTCTCAATTTGCCGTAATACTTTGTTTCCATTTGATCGATTTTAGGGCGTTCTGAAAGTAGCATGGGTAACATTGGAAAATAGCGTTTCGTTGATCTTCAGGGCGGAAATAGGGTTAGGACAGCGTTTTCTCAATGATTTTCATGAATTTTTTTATAGTATAAAAAATGAATATGATTTATTGAAACTTTGAGAATATTTTATACATATATTTAAGTATATACTATAAAATTATACTATAAAACTATAAAATAAAACTATGAAACTATATACTATAAAAATTTTGAAGAATTTTCTTGAAAAACACCGGGGATATTAGCGACCCCATATTGCAGGTCACAATCAGACTCAGCATTTTGCGTACATTCTGGAAGCCGCAATTTTCATCTGAAAGCAAACGAGGTTGGAATTTACTTTCATTATATGTCTCTCTTCTATATGAACCTAAATGCTATCAAAAATATAGAAAATAAAATTTTTTACAGGGGTCAAAACAAAAAAGCATGATTTTTTGACGTTTTTTACAACTTTATTTGCAAAAAAAAATTATTTTATATAATGATAATCCTCCGATTTTAGGTTCATACAGAGCGCAATACTATGAAGAAAGTAACTGCCAATTTTCAAAACGATCGGTTGAAAACTTTTCAAACTGGCGTGAACGCAAGTTAAAAAAAAGTCGTTTTCAGAAAAACGCGTTTAAAAAAATTGCGCGCTCGAGGCCTGAAGGAGAGCACCCACTTTAATGACTTATAACAATAGAACGAGTCGGAATTTCCATTTTAAATTTTGGGAACATATTTTTCAATAGTTTTACTAATAATTTATGAAATAAAAAAAAACCCATTTTTTGAACCGTCTAACCCTATTTCCCCCCTTAAGATCAAATATTTATGCATTTCTTTCTCCCCTGATCGTGAAAGCATTAAGAATTTTTTACGAATCTAAAAAATTACCGAAATCGTTTAAATAAAAACTGTCAAATTCGTAATCAGTGTGATAATTAGAAGTTTTATTTCAATCTTACGGCGGTTTGAGGGTCGAGATTGTTATTTTTTATAACCCATTGTTTAAACAATACCGACCTTATAATGATGTTCTGAAAAAGTTTAAAGTAAACTCGTTACACAGAAAATAGACAGGGCTGTCGGGACGTAATAGGTATACTTAAAAACTCTTAGTAACTACTTCGCGTCAAAACGCTGCCGCGTCTCTTCATACAGATGAGACATGGGGTAAGAAGTAGACAAACTGAAACATTGAAGTTTGGAATTTTCTCAATTCGATTCGATGCTCGCGCACAACTGGGAATCGATGATGCGAGAAATTACGAGATAGGGAATGAAAACAATGTTTACAAAAATAAAATAACAGTTAATTACATAAATTCAAAAGTTTTAAACTTAATGGATGCTCAATCGAAATTCCGACTAGTTTGCATAATAATTATTAAGTAATAATTATGCTACGTGTGTGCGAAACTCAATTATTTATTTCAACGATAACTCGCGAAAGAGTTTTTCCTATCACGTGAGCCTCTCTACCAGTAAAAGTCTATAATGAAAATGAAGATAAGTTTTGCGATGAAGCTTATTAACCCTCGGGTGTTTCGTTTGAGATTCCGGACGAGGCGAGTATTATAGTTCAGTTACTAGTTAACGAATGCAAATTTAATTTATTGATGTACCCAAGATCACCATAGTTTCCAGCCTTCTCTTGTCACACCTCAATCTTTTCATCGTACGAAGAGTGTATAACAAGACATTTATTATGCAATACCTGCGCTTTAGTAGAAACGAAAATACGTAAAAATGGTTTATATGACTAGTCAGCTTTACTGATATAAAACACAAGGCTTTGTATTTTCTATAAAATATATATTAGCAAAAATACTAATGTCCAATATAACTAAAAAAATTCAACAACCCACGATCTAAACTAGAATAACTATAAACCATTTTCAATATTTTTTACTGAAATTTTCATCGCGTAGTCCGTCTACTGTGGCCAAAAATTGAATCATCGTCGATTATTGATATCCTTTATTTTTGTTTTAGGTCTATACGGCATGTTACTTTCATGTTTATTTCCCAAATAAAAATTGACAACTCTCCGTTAAGGTTCTTATCAATAGCTAGATATGTCGATTGACTATCACTCCTCCCCCCCCTTTTTAGATGAGCGTATCAATTGGTTCTTTTTTAAATAAATAATATCTCTATATTATATAAAATATTATATAAACACTTCGCGGCCGCCGTGTACAAAAGTTGAGGGGGTGGGTTTGGGTTTGGTTGATGCGAGGGCCCGTATGGCTCGGGGGTTACGCGCCCTCGCACCCAAACTCCAATCGTTCTATGGTGACCGTTACTTCCGACCGTCGTCCAAAAAGAGTTTTTGTTCGATTTTCGCGTTTTTCCTATTGATTTTTTGAGTTTTCGACAAAAACTCGGTGTTATTCGTAATCAGCGGAAAATTTCCGATCGATGAGGATATCGAAACATTGAAAAATAAAGTAAACTAATTTTTTTCATTTTTTGCCCACATTTTCGGAAACCTAAAAGTGTCGAAATTTCAAATGGTCATATCTTGGCTCCCGTTTCATCGATTTTGGGTTTTGACGAGCGTTTTCAAAACGTCTCGAGTAGACTTAGAGAATGCATTTTGGATCAACTCGATATCTCAATTATTGTAGCCGTGAGAGCAGGTTGAAAATCGTCGGAAAAAATGAGCAGGGGTATATTTCAAGAAATATTAATCTAAGCAATTGGGTCGATAGGACCTTTTTTATAGGAAATTAAATTTTCAACAAATTTCTCATTCACATTTTTTTCGTAAAGTTAATTGTTTCGGAGATAACAGCAAAATAACGAGAATTTTGGGTAAAAATCAACTTCAGTGACCGGTACCAACTCACCAGTATAATTTACACTTTCGCCGCAAAAGGCACTTTTTTAGATTGCTTTATCCCGAGTAAATCGAAACCAAAAACAATATGATAGGATAAAATGCGGCTGAGTTATAGAAATCTGAAGAAAAAAAAAATTCGCTTTACGTGTATTTTCGATGGAAAATCTTTTCACGCTTTGGGAAAGTACTTAGAATTAATATTAAGGGCTGTAACTTTCAGGGAATTTCTTTTTCGACATATCCAACAAAATTTCGGGTGGGGAATGAAAAAAAAATAGTCGAAAAAAAAATCGCCCTAATATATATATATATACGTAAATATATAGTATATCACTTTTGACTGTAGTACAATATATCACGTTTTCACTGAAATATGCAACAAGCCAATTCTCACTCACACACGGTCTATCCGGTGGAACACAGTCTTTATGAATATTGAAGTATGTTAATATGACGCTCTCCTGAACTTCGGGACGGGATTACTTCTCTTTGCGTTCCTCTTGGTCCGACCCTTTTTTCGCGTGTGCTCACTCCTCGCGTTCACGGTTTTTGTTGTGAGTCCAGAGACTATATCACCCGAGTCATTATCCCCGGTGTTATTCAACGATCGTACGGTGGACCACGTAGGAACACTGTCCAAAATGATCGGTCCACATTGACCGTTCTCGGTCCATGGATTATCATTATTCTCTTTCGTCACGCAACGTTGAACTTTATTGTCTCATAATTTGACCAATTTCACGTTTTTCACTCAAACTTGGACAGTAAGACACAGGGGATTAAACGAATATTAATAATAATAATGATTGATCATATGATTAATAATAATGATAATTATTATTATTATTATTATTAATAATAATTGAACAACGAATAATTTATATTCACCGACAATTTTACGACAGTGTAATTTTATGGCCAATTTTTATCGCTAGTATACCGCATCTTAAATTGTCATTATTTTCGTCTCATCCGAGTCGAAGGTGTAAACCGTAACGAATTTAAAAAAATTTATGAGAAATTTGCTAACCGCGTATTCGTGCGATAGAGGGAATAATGAGAAAAAATGGACCACGGAAAAAGATTGAAATTACAGAAGCATTCGTGAAAGCAAAAAAGAGGAGAAAAAGTAACATTCACGAGATTCGAAAATACACGCGCAATAAAACTCATATTAAAATTCTCGTTTATAAAAGTTTACCTTGCCCTTTAAATATTACCGAAAATATAATTAGAAATAATATGCTTTTGAAACGAGGGCATATTCTCGAGAGATGTACAACTTTCATAACGGAAAAATTATTTTTATTTGGAACAAAAAAATTATTACGATATATTTAAAATGTTTCAAATTAAAGTCTGATGAAAATTAGGATTGAGTAAAAAATTTGCTATATCCAACAAATTGTTAATGTTCAGGAACGCATGACTTTCAATGATTCAAAACTTAAATATTTGCATTAACCGTTTTCTTTTCGATTGGTTTTCCGTAAAAAGTGTTATTATAATTTATTAGAATTTTATTTCATAATATTTTATCATTTATTACATTTCTCAATGCAAGTGACCCAATAATTACGACAGTTTTTTCTCATTCAATTATTCGAAAAACCCTCGTTGAGAAAAAGTCTGTTTTTTTTTTCCAACGGAGGTGAGACGTTAAAAAATTACATTTCACTCAATTATTGAACACGCTATGGAGGGTGGGACAAAGTGCTGTACATTACGAAACTTTCGTACTTTCGTAATATAACTGCCTCAGTCGCTTCGTAATATAACTATTGGTACCATAAAACGTCACGATCGCAACAAACTCGAAACTTAAAGTGACATGGTTACGTAAGCGACATTTTTTTTTGGTAATCCATAAAATGCAAATTTAACTTGGCACGTGGTAGAGCACCATTGGATCATAATTAAGATCATAGGAAATTTTTGAACTTTTTAATTGTTAAACAATACTCGTTATTATCTCAAACATACACTACTAGGCACTACTACATAATTTATTTTGGATCCGGCTATTTTATAACCCAGCGGAAAGCACGGAAATAGAAACATGAAGGTATAGTTAATTCATTGGATTTTGAAAAAAATCAGGTTTTTGTTTTGTTTTTGTTTTTCATTTAGGTGAAATTATAGTACAAAAATTAAGAATTTCGCGTCTCAAAAATGCCACTACACAAAATAGCCAGTTCGTTCAATTGTATAATTACCGTTCGGGTATTGTTAAGGGGGGAAATAGGGTTAGGACAGCTTTTTCTCAATGATTTTCATGAATTTTTTTATAGTATAAAAAATGAATATAATTTATTGAAACTTTGAGAATATTTTATACATATATTTAAGTATATACTATAAAATTTTTGAAGAATTTCCTTGAAAAACACCGAAGATATTACCGCCCCCATATTGCAAGTCACAATCAGACTCAGCACTTTGCGTACATTCTAGAAGCCGCAATTTTCATCTGAAATCAAACGAGGTTGGAATTTACTTCTATTATATGTCTCTCTTCTATATGAACCTAAATGCTATGAAAAAAATAGAAAATTGAATTTTTTACAGGGGTCAAAACAACAAAGCATGATTTTTTGCCATTTTTTACAATTTTATTTGCAAAAAAAAATTATTTTAAATAATGATAATATTCCGATTTTAGGTTCATATAGAGCGCAATACTATGAGGAAAGTAACTGCCAATTTTCAAAACGATTGGTTGAAAACTTTTCAAACTAGCGTATACGCAAGTTCCAAAAAAGTCATTTTCAGAAAAACGCGTTTGAAAAAGTAGCAAAATGCTGAGTCCGATTGTGACCTGCAATATGGGGTCGCTAATATCTTCGGTGTTTTTTAAGGAAATTCTTCAAAAATTTTATAGCATATACTTAAATATATGTATAAATATTCTCAAAGTTTCAATAAATTATATTCATTTTTTATACTATAAAAAAATTCATGAAAATCATTAAGAAAACGCTGTCCTAATCCTATTTCTTCCCTTAATGGCTTATAACAATAGAACGAGTCGGAATTTTCATTAAAAATTTTGGGAACATACTTTGCAATAGTTTTACTAACAATTTATGAAATAAAAAAAAATCGATTTTTTGAACCGTCTAACCCTATTTCCTCCCTTGATAAAATCTTAGTTTTTTTTTGTGCTTCGCGATTTTCGTCAAGTAGTTGTGTATGTAAGTTCTGAAATTAGGCATCTAAAAATTGGAAATTATGAGAATGGTATTCTCGTCATTATTCAGGAGAGACAAAAAAACAGAATATTTTAAATTGCACTCTTGTCAAGTACAAAATTGACGAAGAGAAAGCAAAAGTGAATCAGAAAGGTCGTGAGGATTGATGCAATCATAAATTGTTCGACGAAACATTTATAGCTATAATTTCGTCTCGAAAGGAGAGAGGTCCATACGAGTACGCGAGTCTTTTTATTCGAGTTCGCTTTTTTTCTTCTCTCTTTCGTTTTCTTTCATTCGACATTTATTTCGGTACTTCGGACGTGAACCACCGAAGCAATAATTATGCGAGTCGACGTTCGGAATTCGAAATAATTGGGCTTGGACCCCCATCCCCGCTGTCCCCACGTTTTCCGGTCGGCCCCCTTTTTTCTTTTGGTCCGGTGCATAAAAATGCAACTGGTTTAAACGAAAACGTCAGTCTCTGGAACGTGACACTTTTTCCCGTGTCGGCCTATCAAAAAGTCACATGTCACAAGAATATTCATTCGTTACGTTACATACAAATTAACGTACTACAAACTTCCTTGTTTGCAACATCATTGTCGTCATGAAACTATCGTCGCAAGGACATGCAGGTACACGTACGAATGTAACTCATGTTTCGAGAACGTGATTCACGTACAAAAAAGGCCAAATGACGTTATTTTTAAATCGGACCGCCCGTTTATTTACTCCAAAATTTATTTAATATTAAAAAACGCTCGTTATTACCACACTTGCTGTACACATTTTGAGAATCTTCAGTGACTATAATTATTCATCTTTTTGCCCGAGTGAAGGTAGTAGTCTGGTAACTTAAGCCGATTTTCATGTTTTTTTTGGAGGGCGTTTTTTTGTAGGAAAATAAAAATGAATCGTTTTGGATATTTAGGATGTTTTTATTTACATATTAAACATACAAAAAAAAATTTGTTTGAAAAAATTTAATAGTTATTATTATTATTATTATTGATCGAAGTTGGCACCTCGAAAAAAAAGCGCGCGGGTGGCCCCGGTCATTTTGGCTCTTGATGTTATCGGAAATCAAAAATTCTTGATAATTCTTAATCTATAGACATGTCATTCTGGTCGGAACTACTGAAGTTAAATTTCATGGATAAATAACAAAATGGCGGACTTTGGAAAAAAGTTTTTTTTCCCAAAGTCCGCCAAAGAGCCAAAATCACTGGGGCCACCCACGCGCTTTTTTTCGAGGTGCCAACTTCGATCAACAATAATAATAATAATAAACTATTAAATTTTTTCAAACTAATTTTTTTTTGTATCTTTAATATGTAAATAAAAACATCCTAAATATCCAAAACGATTCATTTTTATTTTCCTACAAAAAAAGGCCATCCAAAAAAGACATGAAAATCGGCTAAAGTTACCAGACTACTACCTTAATGGCAAATAGTTCAAACAACAGAATTGAAGAAATGTGATTCTGCTCGCTAGAAAAAATACTAATAATTCTTTCTTTGGCAATTTTCAATGGGACAAAAATATATTTAATTTGACTATTAAATTTTCAATACCGTTAGTTTTACTTTCAAAATTGTTGTTATTCACTTTCGTCAAAAATCATTACAGCCACCGAACAGTGGTGCGTGAAATATTTCTTCGAAACGCATGTATAACGTATAAATTAATATGCAGAGAGGCAAAAACGTATACGAAAGTGAAATCAAAGCTTTTCTCGATAATGTGAGGTCGGATTTTTTTTTTCTTTTTCCATCGTCGGCTTTACCGCAATTGGTGAGCTCGTACTCCACTTACTCGTTCGATAATACCGAGGACGCGATGGTGTGTATTTGCGCGCGTGGGCACCCGAAGCTTATTTTTCGCTTCGTCAGCTAAGAACGATGAACGAAATGTCGTTATTGGCTAAACCACTTGTTATTCCCGAAATTGTACTCTCTCTGATATCGCGTCGATCTTTCATTTTGCTTTTTCGTTATTTTCGGAATATCACGATAAAAATGAATAATGATAATGAATTCGTAGTCGAAGGAGGCCGGGTCAAACGCATAAAGGATAACGAATAAATTATCATAATGTAACGCGAAACGGTTTCGATTAATTTTCGTTTTTTTTTTTTCCATCGTGAACAGTGTTACGAAAATATATTCGAACGATAATCGGTAATAAAAAATCGGAAGAAATGTCCATTACCTGGGGGTGATGGTGTACGATAAAATTTAACGATTCACGATGACCAGATTCATCGTTTTCAGTGATACATTGTATTTTCGTAACTTCTAAAGAAATTTAGTTCCAAATGCGTGGGAGTATTTTCGGTATTTTCAATCGTTTGCACAATATGACCGCCGGTGATTTACAAAGTCCTGTTATTTACTAACAAAAAAATCATAATACAGACACGGAACGAAACACAGTTATGGTCACTTATAAATTCGACATTGTTAGATTTTTCTTTTCACCGAAAGAAATAAAATGTAAAGAATTTTTGTATCACCCTAATCGAAGCTGAAATTTTGACAAAATTCCAGGCTCGATACCTGTTCCGAATCACACTGTATAAACAACCGGTTTCCGGTATGTCTGCACAATTTCGCCACGTCGTAAACATTATCGTCGAGTGTCATCGCTCGTACAGCGTTTACGCGGCAGTGCCGAGAGATCTACTGGCATTGAAACGTTCACAAAGTTGGCAAGCGTATTCGAAACGTCTTATTAATATTCCGACTACTAATGCGACGGTTTACTGTACGGTTACGATACGTAATATAAGCGGTAGGGATGTTTTGGTCGTTGAAATAACGACTAGAGTATAAAAATCTAGAGATTCTTGTAACCGAGCTTGAACGGTGTGCAAGCGGTGAATCCGACGAGAGAAGATAGTGTTCAGTTTGCAGGGGTACGAATCGGGTGCACTCTAACCGCTCCATTAGATCGCGGTCGGACGCTAAATTAACGTCGAATCTAGTGCAGTGGGCCCTGACGTAGTTCGATATTCAATATTCGCTCGAGTAACGTAATCGGATCTGTCGACGTACTCAAAAGT
The DNA here is from genome assembly GCA_958009045.1 of Oxytorus armatus. NCBI lineage: Eukaryota > Metazoa > Arthropoda > Insecta > Hymenoptera > Ichneumonidae > Oxytorus > Oxytorus armatus. The sequence continues at coordinate 38,544,533 of OY253745.1, read as the reverse complement.
ACACGCATACTCACTATTTCACAGTAAATATCGGCAAACACTCGTCAATAGGCACGAATACTCATAAACATTTTTAATTTATCCGTAAACATGTTCATGGATGAGACGAACGATTAAATTGAGGAGACACGTTTTTAAATTCTGTGTTTGTATCGCGTTTTTAAATTCTGTAACAGAAACAATTGAGGAATTCTCTCGGGTCAGATTGAAGCCTCGCCTTCGCGCATATACATCCGAAACAATACGAGGTCTGTTAAAAAAGTATCGCGAATTTTTAATTTCCGCGGGCTACGTATATTCGATTTTCAATTATTTTGTGGCGTTAGGTTGGTACTCGTGTCCCTTACTTATGCTGAAAAAATCGGCCATTTTGAATGTTTAGTTAATTGTTGACAGCTGTTTTGGTTAGACGTGTTTTGGCTTGTCTTCGATTTTTGCCTATTCCAAAAAAGCAGCTTCCATTGCGATGATTGAGCTTTGGTTTCCACGTCATAACCATAAACCCATGATTCGTCACCAGTTATGACCCTCTGGAGCAAATTTGGGTCGTCGCGGACCGAGTCCAACGGCTCCTTAGCAATGTTAACGCGGCACTGTTTTTGTTCGAAATTGAGCAATTTTGGCACGAATTTCGCGACGACCCGTCTCATGCCCAAATCATTGGTAAAAATCGAATAGCACGAGCCAATCGATATGTTCAGTTTCTCGGCAACTTCTCTAACGGTGATTCGACGATTGGCCAATATTATTTTCTCCGCTTCATCAATGTTTTCGTCCGTTGTTGATGTGCTCGGGCGTCCGGAACGCGTTTCGTTGTTCGCATCTTCTCGGCCCTCTGGGAACATTTTGTACCACCGATAAACGTTGCTCTGGTTCAAGGTAGCTTCACCATATGCCACAGTCAACATTCGGAATGCGTCCGCGCACTTAATTTTGTTTTTCACACAAAATTTGATACAGATTCTTTGATCCATTTTTTGGATGAGGCAAAAATCGAAGACAAGCCAAAACACGTCTAACCAAAACAGCTGTCAACAATTAACTGAACATTCAAAATGCCCGATTTTTTCAGCATAAGTGAGGGACACGAGTACCAACCTAACGCCACAAAAAAATCGAAAATCGTATATACGTAGCCCGCGAAAATTCAAAATTCGCGATACTTTTTGGACAGACCTCGCATAAGGGCATAGCTCGAATTTTCGTTAGAACGATGGAATAAAGCGTTGGCTATACTCGTACATGTTGTCCCAACATACCGTTGACTCGCCTTTTTCCACTCTTTATACATGCGTCACGGAGGTTGTCGGGAATAATCAGGAGACAGTCGTTAGGACTAGGCGGTGTTTAGGAAACATTTCCATCTTTCGCATCATGCTCTGTACCAGCTAAATATTTGATCCGACTACGGATGTTTTTTTAACGGAACAGAAAGCCTCGCGACTAACAATGCTGAGAAACGAGGCAACCTCAACCCCGGTGAGCAACGAACAGTGGATAATGACTGAGACGAGGACGGAAGGCTCGTGTGCATTTCTCGAAGAGAGTGAAGCTCGATCATGTACAAATATTTCGATAACAATGATAAAAATAACGACGAGCAACGATGGAACGTTGCAGTGAGTCACCGGAACGGATTGAGCCAGGTCTGGCGTTGGATAGAAGTGCACTCGTTGCGTTACGCGTGGTCATTAACGATACGTCGAGCATCGAGCTCTTTGAGAACACGTTGGTGACACTAGCGAATATTCTCGAGGTCGAAAGAGTCCGCGGCGTCGAGTCATCGGCGAGGGAGAATGTCGAAATTGTTTCGACCTCCACTATCGTTGCTGGATACGTCGAGAACGAGGAAACGAACATTCCGTGGCTGTTTATTAAAGCGATTCTCATGTTGGGAATAATAGTGACCGCGTTGCTCGGCAATATTCTCGTAATCGCGAGTGTTAGACGTCATCGAAAGCTTCGCGTACCGACTAATCGTTACGTGGTCAGTCTCGCAGCGGCTGATCTGTTGGTGGCAATGTGCGCGATGACGTTCAACGCGTCAGTGGAATTATCGGGACGTTGGATATTCGGTAGATTTATGTGCGACGTTTGGAGCTCATTGGATGTGTATTTCTCAACTGCGTCGATTCTCCATTTGTGTTGCATAAGCGTGGACAGATATTACGCCATAGTGAGGCCATTGGAGTATCCAGGGATCATGAGACGAATCGTCGTAACGGGAATGCTTGGTTGCGCTTGGACGTTACCGGCTCTCATCAGTTTTATACCGATCTTCATGGGATGGTATACCACCAGCGAGCAACTAGATTATCTTCGGGACAATCCTCAGGTACACAGATCGAAACAAATGTGGTTTGTGGCTTTGGGACGTTGTGCGTTGCGGTTCGTGCAAACCTGAACCGTTACGGGAATAGATAATCGTGTACCAGCTCCTGTTTTCGATCTGTCATTGACGATCCTTAAATAAGAATCCAACAGCCCTTGTATCCGCGTTTCAATTCACTATTGTCGCTCGGGATCTCGTTATAGTTCTTATGTTTTTAAACTACCCCGGGGCAATCATTCTCGAGTATAGTGATGTTCGGGGTCACATGGAATTCGATCTTTATTTTCGCCGGCAAAGCAGATTTTCCTCGATAGGGGTACAATTTTATGGACACGTAAGTGTTTTAAGACAGCGTTTTCTCAATGATTTTCATGAATTTTTTTATAGTATGAAAAATGAATATAATTTATCGAAACTTTGAGAATATTTTATACATATATTTAAGTATATACTATAAAATTTTTGAAAAATTTTCTTGAAAAACACCGGGGATATTAGCGATCCCATATTGCAGGTCACAAGCAGACTCAGCATTTTGCGTACATTCTGGAAGCCGCAATTTTCATCTGAAATCAAACGAGCTTAGAATTTACTTTTATTATATGTCTCTCTTCTATATGAACCTAAATGCTATCAAAAAAATTGAAAATTGAATTTTTTACAGTGGTCAAAACAAAAAAGCATGATTTTTTGGCATTTTTTACAACTTTATTTGCAAAAAAAAATTATTTTCAATAATGATAATATTCCGATTTTAGGTTCATATAGAGCGCAATACTATGAGGAAAGTAACTGCCAATTTTCAAAACGATCGGTTGAAAACTATTCAAACTAGCGTGTACGCAAGTTCAAATAAGTCATTTTCAGAAAAACGCGTTTGAAAAAATAGTGACCGCTCGGTTATACACGTGGCGCGCTCGGGGCCTGAATGAGAGCTACTCACTTTAATGGCTTATAACAATAGAACGAGTCGGAATTTTCATTTAAAATTGTGGGAACATATTTTTCAATTTATGAAATAAAAAGAAAATCGATTTTTTTTCAAACGCGTTTTTCTGAAAACGACTTTTTTTGAACTTGCGTACACGCTAGTTTGAAAAGTTTTCAATCAATCGTTTTGAAAATTGGCAGTTACTTTCTTCATAGTATTGCGCTCTATATGAACCTAAAATCGGAATATTATCATTATTTAAAATATTTTTCTTTTGCAAATAAAGTTGTAAAAAATGGCAAAAAATCATGCTTTTTTGTTTTGACCCCTGTAAAAAATTCAATTTTCTATTTTTTTGATAGCATTTAGGTTCATATAGAAGAGAGACATATAATAAAAGTAAATTCCAACCTCGTTGGATTTCAGATGAAAATTGCGGCTTCCAGAATGTACGCAAAATGCTGAGTCTGATTGTGACCTACAATATGGGGTCGCCAATATCCCCGGTGTTTTTCAAGAAAATTCTTCAAAAATTTTATAGTATATACTTGAATATATGTATAAAATATTCTCAAAGTTTTAATAAATTATATTCATTTTTTATACTATAAAAGAATTCATGAAAATCATTGAGAAAACGCTGTCCTAACCCTATTTTCCCCCTGAACCATTCTCTCCTTCCACGCACGCTTCAACAAATAATCCAATCGTTTTTCTTTGTCATCGCCCGAAGGTTATCCGTACTTATCGCGTGGCACACCATAAAAGTCGCTAGATATATCGAACGACTCCTAAGCCTGTTGTCTAATCACCCTCTCTCTCTCTCCGCATCCTTGGTTACATACCCAACGCGAATACACCCACGTCGAGGGGTGTTTTTTTCTCAGTCCCCGGCACTTCTTGCAGAATCTTTCGTGTCATCCGAACGTGAAGGAATTTGATTGATTCCCACACCGTTGTTCCAACGCGCGAGATTAATAACGCTGTTTCGATCAATGTCCAATGCATGAGTTTCGTTAAACGGAAAATTCTGATAAACAGTTGCGCCAGTTCTGAGATCACACGTAACACGGTCCATGTCGATTATGTTTCACTGCCAGATGAACGGAGTGACTCTGTAGTGCGCAGTATTTCTAACGATCAATTCGCGGAATAATGATCACCTCGAGCCCACCTATTTTATTTCCGCGTGTCAAATAACAGATTTCTTTTATATCGACGTAGTCCGATTAAATTCTCCAAAGCAATCAGTCAGTCAATGAGCTTCGAGTAACTCCGCAGTCTACGTGCGACCTAAACGGAATGAAAAAAATCGATGTAGTTAAATCGTTAAACCAACCATAAAAAACCGATACGGAAGGTCAATAAAAGAACTCACATGTGACGGGGCTGCTGATAGAGGTTAGAAGATTGAGTAAAGGAACATGTTACTCGAATTGGCAGTTTAGTTTCGAAAAGTTAAATTGGACGAAAAAACAAAGATTGATTGCGAGGGCGGCGGATAAGGGAGTGAATTCGTAGAAATCTGGTCTCACATAATATATCTACAGGTGCAGGATACGTTTTTCCTGGTTTATCAAAAAATCCTAACCCTCGATCTCGAACAGCTGTCGTTATATGTATCCGTCAACGGTGACTGACTGACCCCTGGTTCGAAGCTTGACGGAAACATCGACCCACGCGTTTTCGCCGTAAGAGCGTGGGAGAAGAAATAAAATCACGAGACACATCGTTCCTTCGAGGTCCAAGCGCCTTATCCCGTCATTCGTAACACGACGTCTTTACGATCTCCCGAAGTCTTATCTCTCTTGTACCGCGGCCACGGTCATTGATAGCTCAAGTTTCAAAAGTACTTTCCACTCACTGTAGATGTAAAGCTTCTCTTCACGCTTCACTCTCAATTTCGATAGTACATTTTCATCATGACCGTGTTAAAACTTTATTGATGACTCACCGAGTGGACGGGGAAGAGCCGGTCGAATAAATGCCACATTTTATAAAGTGAGAACACCGGCCAGTTACTCGGTGGCTAATGAAAATTAATATTCCATAAGATTCGTATGAACCCGCGGAGTATATTTATTTCGAAAAAGCTCGTGACAATTACTGTCTTACGTAGAAAACCTTATCAATCAGGTATGCATCTTCGTGGTTAATCGTCCCTACGCCGTAATAAGTTCATCGGTATCGTTCTGGATTCCTGGTGTCGTGATGATCGTTATGTACTGCAAGATATACAAGGAAGCGGTGCGACAGAGGGAAGCACTTAGCCGTGCGTCGAGCAGTACAGTACTGAACAACGTTCATCTTCATCGAGTATCATCGAGGCATCATCGAGGCTCAAGAGCGTCGCATCAGTTACTTCTGCATCCAAGCGATGCGAGTGACTTCGGAAGACCATCTTGTCAGACGGCGATTGAGTTGAACGTGGAGAATGGTGAGTATACGTTTGGAGCAGCAAAGTGTTAGGGTTTTGAATGTCTTTATTTGTGTCAGGATTGATATATGGTCGGGTTTACGGGATAATAAATAAAAACGGGGGTGTTCTCTGGTAAATAATACGTGTATTCTTGACAATGGTCGAAGACGAACTGCTCTTCTTTCTCTCTTCTCGTTATTCCCCAATTCGGGTATGTCAGTGTTTGTGTAATTGGTCACGTGACCTATCGTCGCTACATATATCTATACTAATGTAAATTTCGAATTATAGATACTACAAAAGAAAATTATTGTGTAAACAAACGTTAATAAACACTGTGATGTTATGAACCGGCAAAATGAACGATTCCGGTATTTGCAAACGGATGCGCACACGGCGGTCATCGGATTGTCGTACACAGGTAATCCGTTCGTTCCTGGTGATCGCCATCTCATTCACACTTATGTAGAACAGTTAACCGCGTTGCACTCTCGTGTTAACGAAGGAGTTTGCCAAGTTACTAGTCCACGGTCGATAATGAACGTTTTGGCAGCCATGCGAGAATCTTGATACGCCCACGTAACGATAAAAAACAGCAGGTGGCAAGCTCGCTGATTCCGTTTTGTGGGAAACGAACAATTGGGAAACGAACCGAACCAAACTCACTCAACGAATTTCACGATAGCCCATTGAAACAGTCCGTCTGACTTACAGTGGGTCAAAAAAGTATTCATAAACCTTGTTTTTTTTCATGTCTTTTTTGGAGGGCGTTTTTTTGTAGGAAAATAAAAATGGATCGTTTTGGATATTTAGGATGTTTTTATTTACATATTAAAGATACAAAAAAAAATTTGTTTGAAGAAATTTAATAGTTTATTATTATTATTATTATTATTGATCGAAGTTGGCACCTCGAAAAAAAAGCGCGTGGGTGGCCCCGTGATTTTGGCTCTTGATGTTATCTGAAATAAAAAATTCTTGATAATTCTTAATCTATAGACATGTCATTCTGGTCGGGACTACTGAAGTTAAATTTCATGGATAAATAACAAAATGGCGGACTTTGAAAAAAAAAAGTCCTTTTATTTTAGCAATGAAGGGGTTGTAAAATAAAACGAAATTTAACTTCAGTAGTTCCGACCAGAATGACATGTCTATATGGTAGATTAAGAATTATCAAGACTTTTAGATTTCAGATAACATCAAGAGCCAAGATCGCCGGGGCCACCCACGCGCTTTTTTTTCGAGGTGCAAACTTTGATCAATAATAATAATAATAATAAACTATAAAATTTTTTCATAAAAATTATTTTTTGTATCTTTAATATGTAAATAAAAACATGCTAAATATCCAAAACGATTAACTTTTATTTTCCTACAAAAAAACGCCCTCCAAAAAAGACATGAAAATCGGCTTAAGTTACCAGACTACTACTCTAAATTATCGTCTCGAGTCTCTTAGGCATGGATTCTACTAGCAATTGCGTTGTTTCTTTTGCTATTTTCGTCCATTCTTCTAAAAGCACTCTTTGGAGATCGGATTTGTTTGTTATTTTTCTTTTTCTAATTTATACGTCCACCAAGTGCCATAAATTTTCCATAGGATTAATGTCCGGAGATTGTGGTGGAGTAATCAATTGTTTGCGGATATTATAGAGTAACCATTCCCTCGTTTTCATGGCAGTATATTTCGGGTCGTTATCTTGCTGGAAGTAGAAATTTCCATCCAGGCCCATTTTATCTACACTCGCTTTGAAATTGCTGCGCAACACGTCGATATGCTTCTGGGTATTCGTTGTACCATCTATAAAAGCCAGATTATCAACGCCATAATATCCCATACAGCCCCAAACCATGGCGCTTCCTCCGCCGTGCTTTACGGTCAGTATTCAATTTTTCTGCTGGAGCTCGGTATTTGGTTTCCGCCAGACGAATTTTTTTCCATCGGACCCGAAGATGTTAAACTTCGATTCATCCGAGAATACGACACTTTTCCAAAATTCTATAGATTTTTTTACGTAGATTTTTGCGAAACCTAAACGTTTTTCTCGATTTATATTATTAATTAATGGTTTTCTGCGGGCAGTTCCGCCGTATATTTGGGCAGATTGCAAAACGTTTCGAATAGTCCGGGGACACACGCTCTTCCCCGATGTTGACGCGATATTATTCGCTAAACTGCGAGCACTTGTGAACGGTTTTTTTGTAGCCTCTGTAACAATACTCCGACGCTCTCGTACCCGTTAGTATTCTCGGTCGACCGGTTCGTGGCTTATTTTCTCTACTGTTTGTTCTTTCGTATTTTTTTATCATATATTGCACTGTTGCGAAACTTAGATTTAGTTCTTTACTAATTTTTCGATAACTTTCACCGCGTTTCCGAAGAAAAATTACTCGATCTCGCATGGATATTGATATTTCGCTTTTCTTTGCCATCGTGTCTGCTCAGGACTTGAAGATCTACTACCGCATGGAATAGGTCAAAGCCATTGTGTGAACGAAGACTTGTTTACATTGTACGCAGAGGTCAGACCGTCCGTGAGTGAATATCGAGGTTTAGCAGGTCAATCATAAGTGTACGAATACATTTTTAGCCCGAAAATTTTCGTTTTTTTTGCATAATTCTTCTATTATTTCTGGGAAAAAATTCTCCATTTGCAGTTTATCTCTGCAACTGATGTACTATTAAATAAAATTGGCTTTTTTTACGTATCGCTTATGTCTATAAAGTTATCGCATAAAAAACAAGATGTATGAATACTTATTTGACCCACTGTAGTTCAAGAAGTCAACACCACGCGAATATCAACACATTTTAGCGAATTTGTTGTTGCAAGTCTCCGTCGACATTCACTTAAAATACGGCAGTAACATGTTGGTTAACCTGACCCGTACATTTTTCATTTCATCCGTAGGTATTGCGGGCTTGCAGCGGGGCGTGGAAGTATTTTATGTTGCATCGTTAAAATTTCATGGACGAATATCTCTCTTCGCGGGTGTTTCGTTCACGGCTGTGTTATTTGCGCTGCACGTATGACGGGCGCGAGTGTGTTTCGGGTCGCCCGGAATGAACCCGCACCGTCGCGTAGCGTTAATAGCAACAGCCAGCGGCAACCGATGCACCGCGGTAGAAGCGACACAATGCAGCTGCCAAAAGTTGCAATACTCGTGAGAGTCAACCGTGTATCGAGCCGTGCGCACGTGCTGTACCAGCCATTCCGCAATAATTACCGGGCCCTTGCTCCCACGTTCCCAGTTTACCCCAGGGGCAATGTGAATGTGGGTTTTTCTCGGCCCGTCCAGTGTGTGATTAGTCCGTTCTCTTCAATTTGGCCAGTTTCAATGTTACGTCGGGCAACACACAAATTGAAATACCTATAACTTCGTCCGAATTTATCGAGTTTCCAATTGGAGGAATATCTAACGGTTATTGAAGACCCTTGTATCATTGGAACGTGAACAAGACTCCGGAAAATTCAGAAAATGTGACATTATTTGGATAACAACTTAATCTGAGGATTAAAGTAGAGTATCCTGGAGAATCCATTATAGACTAAACTCTATTTCTTTTCATTGATTACCGATTACTGATCACTAACCGCCACGTAGTTGTGGTTGCCACGTAGATAAAAAACAAAGACGGGAGCTAGTGAAACTGGTGTGGCAATTCTTCCTCTATATCCGTTGTAAGTCCTCTGAAGTGGCAAGTGAACGTGACGTGCGTTGCAAAGGTATATTTGAAGCTCAAGTCGTCAGGGATACCTAAAGAAGGTATACATAGTACGGTATTAGTCGCTGGTACGACTATGCAGGGTTTCGCCCCAACGAGAGAACGGCAGAGTACTTTATGCAAAGGCCATGCTGATTCAGATGTTTTTCTGCTGTTGGATAAATGCCATCCAGCTTCCCATAGGGAAAAACTTGGGGGATGCACTTGCAAACTTTTTCACTCGTTCGTCGTTCGGATAGAGTTTTAAAGATATTGTACTTGTAAGGGTATAGAAAGATTGATGACAATCAATCAAATTAAATGTTGTTTATGTTAAGGGAGGGGTAAGGGTTTCAGCGTAAAAAAAAACACTTTTTTTGCGATTTTTTTTCTCAAATATGGATTGAGCAATTTTATTCGAACCTTTTGTACATTATTGAGCATACTTTTGACAATGTTGTGTAATTTTTTCATGCAGAAATATCGAAGCATAAACCCGTAACAGAGCTTCCCGCAGAACGTCTTGGAAAAAAAACAATTTGCGGTGTTCACTATAACTCGGCCGGAAATTATCTGAAAATGAAAAACCATGAAAATTTAGTCAAATTATAATCAAATCTTCCCCCCAACGTTCTTTGATAATTTGTTTTTTCATTTAAAAATTTTTGGCGGCCATCTAAAGTGTGAAATGTTATTTTCCACGAAAAATTCCGCCATTTTGTGGGTAGGAAACACCCTTAATGTAATTTAACTAAACGTTGGGGGGAGGTATTTTATATGTAGAAAATGTGTACAAAGTTTGAAATGAATCGGTCAAGTAGTTTTTAAATGGCAGTGAACACGGACTTTGAAAAAGTAGTTTCGAGAAAAACGCGTCTAAAGTGCACTGCTAACCCGACCGCCCGCAGCTGTTAGAGGTATAGCGTTAAAGGCCAGGGGATTAATAAGACAATAACTTCAAGAATATTGCTTAGATCGGTTTAAAATTTTAAGGACATATTCTTGAAATGTTAAACAATAAGATAAGACAAAAAAAAATTCGATTTTTCGAAAGTGAAAACCCTTACCCCGCCCTTAAGTGCGCGGACGCATTCCGAATGTTAACTGTGGCGTATGGTGAAGCTACCTTGGACCACAGCAACGTTTATCGGTGGTACAAAATGTTCTCAGAGGGCCGAGAAGATGCGAACAACGAAACGCGTTCCGGACGCCCGAGCACATCAACAACGGACGAAAACATTGATGAAGTGAAGAAAATAATATTGGCCAATCGTCGAATCACCGTTAGAGATGTTGCTGAGGAACTAAATTTGCTCCAAAAAAAACCAAATTTGCTCCAAAGGGTCATAACTGGTGACGAATCATGGGTTTATGGTTATGACGTGGAAACCAAAGCTCAATCATCGCAATGGAAGCTGCTCTTTTGGAATAGGCAAAAATCGAAGACAAGCCAAAACACGTCTAACCAAAACAGCTGTCAACAATTAACTAAACATTCAAAATGGCCAATTTTTTCAGCATAAGTGAGGAACACGAGTACCAAACTAACGCCACAAAAAAATCGAAAATCGAATATACGTAGACCGCGGAAATTCAAAATTCGCGATACTTTTTGAACAGACCTCGTACATACGGAATACGGTTAGTTCTCGCAAGAGTGTTAATGATCGAGGTAGCGCTAGTGTCGGAATAGCAATGCCGCGTCTCGCGTTCAGAGGTTAAATAGGAAGAGGTGGTGCAAAAAACAAGTGAACGGCAGAGTCGGTTGGAGGGAAATGGATTGGTTTTGCTGTGAGGAGAAATTTAATACTGCCTCGAGAATAAAAAATATGTTGAAGTTCGCGAAAGAATAGAAACATGAAAGAAACTCATTATTCCGTATTAAGGAAGAAGCAACTCGGTTAGTGCGCCGACCCCAAAACAACTTTTATATCTGCAAATCGCGAACAAGACAATATAAACGAGTCACCTTTTAAATCAGCATATGTTCATGGCAGATAAAAACAGAGTGAGGCGAGAAATATTACTCGTGACATCAGTCGTGTTGCGCTCCCAAACGATGTCCCCCTAATTGACTATTTAATCGAATTTATATTAAGTCGTTTTTTTCGCTTGTTTGTACATAAATCTAGTACTACATTTGGGTTATACTTATCGGGTAAACAGAAGATCAATATAGATTTATACAAAAATAACAATTTTCCGATTCAGTCTTTTTTCCCAACTATATATCGTGACATTTTTCTCTGTATCCGTCAGTGTACAGAACTTCTGCAGTATGCGTGGAGGCAAGCGCAGCCGGGTAGGGTAGGTCAGTGAACGCTATTTCAGCCAGCCAGGAACGGTAGTAGCGCGAGCATCATAGTGCCAACGGGAACAACCCGGGACGCCCTCGGGGTTTCTCCATGTACGCTTCGTCGCTCGATATCTGGGAACAGGCGGGCGGCAACTACGGGAATACGCTGAAACCTAGAAAGTTGGATGGATAGTGGTGGAAGAGGAAAGCGGAGGCCTATCCAACAGGGGGTGCTTACCCCGAGCAACCCCCGGAGATTCATTCGTAATCCACTGGTTTCTTTATACAGTGTGTCCTTTTGAAATAAAAATCAAAATGAGAATAGTCAATTTGTCCACGAGTTGATGGTTGCTGAAGGAAAAATGTACCTTTCGGTATATTATTTTCAAATCCCTCGCTGCACGTCGAAAGTTTCACCCTCCGACGGTGACGCGTCGTACTATATCCAACTATCGATTTACTATACTTTGAGCCTAATCGGAAATCACGTATTTTATTAAAAGTGTCACCGGTGAAGAATCCATAATATGCCATGATAACGATGTAACGAAACGGCACCCCCAATCTACCATTCTATGGTGGGAGAATTGTCCCCTACCCCAGTGCAGGAAATCAACGCTCGAAATCAATCCGATAAGACCGAAATTGAGTAGCATTCGTTACCTTGCCTCGCATCTATCTATTAGATTTACTGTGTAATTTGGCCCAAACTAATATCATGAATGTTTCGAGTATAGTACACAAGTCCTATTTACTTAATTGCATGAAGAAGATGTCAAAAATCCTAAATTTGTTATTCGAATAAATTTTGTTTTATTGGAATACATTCCATTTATTCGAATGTAGATCAAAGCGAAGTTATGGAGGTGTGAGTCATGAGTTGCTTCCCTCTATAAGGAAGATATAAAAACCAACATCTTCGACAGCGATCATCTTTCGATCTGGATGGCGAAATCCTTGTTTTTGTGTCGAATCAGTGCGGGGAAATCCACTCTTATAAAATTAATATTCGTCCAAGTGCTAAATACTTTGTTGATGTCTTGCCGTGAGTATAGATAGCACCCCTCATCGTAGCATGTAACTACGGCATTTGCCAAAAGGATTACGAGTCTATTGGATGTCGCCTGAAGAAGATGTGTGGCGTGTGGAATGGCGACAGGTTTACGTGGGACGAGAATGACGAAGAAGACAACTAACATGCGAAGGAAAAAGTTTTGGATCGAAGGAGGCTACGGTAACGTGTTATATTCAGGAACTTCAAGAGCTTAGCGACAATTTCTAGACGTCTTCCAATCTGCATTGCTGTCGCAAGAATCTTAAGATTGCTTCCTCGATTCCCCTGTACATTCTCATATACGTCGTGTACGCCTGAATATGAGACGTGTTCCCTCAGAAAATATAACTACATTTGTACTCTCGATCGCTTGACGCGGTAGGAAATTGGTAGAAAGTTCTTCGGATTAATTGAATAGCGTGTTCTAATGCCATACGTCCCAATTTGTAATGGTAAGGTTAAGGGAGGGAATAGGGTTAGGACAGCATTTTCTCAATGATTTTCATGAATTTTTTTATAGTATAAAAAATGAATATAATTTATTGAAACTTTGAGAATATTTTATACATATATTTAAGTATATACTATAAAATTTTTGAAGAATTTCCTTGAAAAACAGCGCAGATATTAGCGACCCCATATTGCAGGTCACAATCAGACTCATCATTTTGCGTACATTCTGGAAGCCGCAATTTTCATCTGAAATCAAACGTGGTTGGAATTTACTTTTATTATATGTCTCTCTTCTATATGAACCTAAATGCTATCAAAAATATATAAAATTGAATTTTTTACAGGGGTCAAAACAAAAAAGCATGATTTTTTGCCATTTTTTACAACTTTATTTGCAAAAAAAAATTATTTTAAATAACGATAATATTCCGATTTTAGGTTCATATAGAGCGCAATACTGTGAAGAAAGTGATTGCCAATTTTCAAAACGATTGGTCGAAAACTTTTCAAACTAACGTGTACGCAAGTTAAAAAAAAGTCGTTTTCAGAAAAACGCGTTTGAAAAAATAGCAAAATGCTGAGTCTGATTGTGACCTGCAATATGGGGTCGCTAATATCTGCGGTATTTTTTCAAGGAAATTCTCCAAAAATTTTATAGTATATACTTAAATATGTGTATAAAATATTCTCAAAGTTTCAATAAATTATATTCATTTTTTATACTATAAAAAAATTCATGAATATCATTGAGAAAACGCTGTCCTAACCCTATTTCCACTCTTAATGGCTTATAACAATAGAACGAGTCGAAATTTTCCTTTAAAATTTTGGCAACATATTTTTCAATAGTTTTACTAACAATTTATGAAATAAAATGAAAATCGATTTTCTGAACCGTCTAACCCTATTTCCTCCCTTAAAGGTAAGCAAAGTACTTTGTTTGTTTGGGAAAAAATATGGTCCGGTTACTAACTCCATTTATTACAACCTCTCGAATGACATCCACATAACAATTTTTTCCCTGCAATCGATTATTTGACGATTACGATTGGACGCAATACGGCGATGTAATATTCTTTAATAAATCGTGAGGACTCGTATGAAAGCGTCAAATTGTTCATAACGAAATAATTACATCCATGAAGAGTCTATCGCATTAGGGTGAATAACGAAGAGCTCAGAACGATTATGTGGCCGGTAGGTTACAAGTTATGTCCTGTAGTCTCGTTGAACATATCAGTGATGAACGTTCGTTGGAAGTGACAGTAACCCTCGGTGCGGGTCGTGGGTTGATGTAGCTTGTGTGTTAAAAAATGTAGGCACAGTGCCAACTTTCGTCTCTGATATTCGCTGCTTGACCTCTCTCGTTCTGCGACCTTTTTTTAAACACTACAGCCACCTTAATGGACCATATCTACCTCCAACAAAGGCGAGACTGTACCTTGTAATCTTCTGGTGGAACTTTTCGTCCGGGTACACATTTTAATGAAATATACACGGCGGTAGGAGCACTTTGCATAAAATAATGACATCATATTTAAGCACTTCAATTCCTTCATTGTATGAACTTTTTTAAATGATGTTGCTTGTTAATTTTTTTTTCTCTTTATTTTAAAAACTATTTACATAGGAATACTTGAGGCGAAGTATCTGCTGATCGTATAAAAGCGTTCATCTATAACGGTACATGGGTACAGTACGATATATGTATAAGTCGTGATAAAGATCTCGATTGATTCTTTATATTCACTATCGGTTGAAGGGCAATGAAGATTGAGTGCCATTGAGATTACTCACCCAAGGAGGTTCAGCGGTTTGAACTATTATAATCTGTAAGCGCACAATCTGTCGGTGCTTATTAAGAGACCTTTTTTATTACGAAGTTTGGACACATTGACGCTGCTTACGAAAAGTAGCACGATTCAAATTTCTTACGAAAACTAACACGTTTCGAATTCCACCACGAAAATTAACACGTTTCGATATTCGACGCGAAAACTGGCATGTTTCGGCTTTCATCGCGAAAACTAGCATGATTCGGCTTCTGCCGCGAAAAGTGGCATGTTTCGGCTTTCGTCGCGAGAACTAGCATTTTCGATTTGCACTGGAAAAAGTAGTAAATTTGCCGAACTAAATCGAATAAGATTCGGAACTTTCACAAATGTTTTAATAATTTTTTCGGGAGCATTATAAGAAATAAATGAAAAACATTAAGGGTTTATCGCCCGTACACCCTCAAACATTTATATTCGTTTTCTATTAAAAAAATAATAACATTATTGAAAATACGATTCGCAAATACGATACGCAATATTTCACCACTCAAAAACTAAAATTGTTAATCAATGATATTTTTCATGACTTCATGTTTCGGAGTCGGCGATGGAATTGAACAAAATTATTGTTTATAAAAAGTATATTCTACTTACAGTCTGAAGAATCGTTTATTGTGTTTTTATTACATAAAAAAAAAACACAATCTTGGAGTGATGAACGACTAAAGTGTAAAGTACAGTATAAGTATAAAGTACAGTTGACAAAATCGTCAAAACAATCGATTGAGATATCTCGAGAAATTTCAGTTCTTGGACGAAGTAGCAAGAGGGTAAAAACTGACATTGTTAACTTTGAACACCGCAATTTTTTTCGATTTTTTTTTCTCTAATTTTTTTGACCATGGTTTTTTTTACTCCAATATGACGAGGCGTTTGCCGTTTGCCATCTTATGATAAGCCTAGCAGACCAAAATTCAAACAGTAAAATATGTATGAAATAAATTCAAACAAAAAATAAAACGGTATAAAATGACAAGCATAAATATTTCGTCAATTTGGAGTAAAACAGGATGTTCAAAAAACGTGGAGTAAAAAATGAGAAACACTTCCAGTGATACTGAAACGTGCTAATTTTCGTGGTGAAAGTCGAAACCTGTTAGTTTTCGTGGTAAAAGCCGAAACATGCTAGTTTTCGCGGCGAATATCGAAATGTGCTAGTTTTCGTAGCAAAAGCCGAAACATGCTAGTGTTCGCGCAGATATCAAGCGTGCTTGTTTTCGTAAGAAATCTGAAACATGCTAGTTTTCGTGAGAAGCGTCGACATGATGTGCCAACATTTTGCAGGACAAGAAGAGTAAAAAGCTGAGGGATTACTGGTTTGCGGAAAGTCGTCGTGGGTTGAAATTAGGTCGGTTCGCGGTCAGGCCTCGACGATTCTAGCAGTTCAAAGGGAGAGAGAGAGAGAGAGAGAGAGAGAGACAGACAGAGATGAGAGAGCTTGCAGAAGCTTCCCCAAACCCATCGTCAGCTTTATATATTCCTTTCCTTCTCCCTTTCCACCGCCAGAGTTATCTTCGCTCTTTCTCGGTCTTCACTGATACATCTCGTTTGCTGTCAAAGCTGCAACTTATTCCAAGCAGCTAAATGCCCTCGGGAGCCACCCAATGAAAGTGTACAGCCCAGCCTACGCTATTTTGAGTTGTTTAAAACGCTGACCTCTTAAAAAATGTCTACTAGTAATTAAAAGTGCGTTAAACGTTTTAATAAATTTCTTATAGGGCCATTATCTGCTGGAAGCAACTGTTTCTATTAACAATATTAATTTTCGTTGTTTATGTTTTTCTTTTAAACGTGAATGAAGATGACATTGGCTTGCAAAAATGGTTCACCAAGGCTCACGTGCCTGAAAGAAATCCCCTTTTTTATTACTGGTGCCAGCATTTTTGCCAAGTCCAATCAAGGTATTCTTTGCCATCTCAAAAAGACCCGCAGCAGTGAAATCAGTCGAGGTAATCTTCGATATAGCCACAGCCTCTGAATACTCATCGAACGCGGAGGACGGCATAAAGGAAAGAAGATAAATAGAAGTAAAGAAAAGAAAAGGGATGAAACTAAATGTGGGACGAGTTGGGTGACATTCTTCGCGTCTAATAATAGATATTCTTTTCTTTGGATTTTTTCGTTTAGTGTCTATATCCCTGGATCAGGATCATCGATGAATGGATATCAAAAGCTTATCGAGAATTAATGAACATTGTGGGTATAGAAATTCGGTAATTAAACCGCAAGAAAGGTTGGATGTCAAAGTCGACGAGGATAAAAGCAGTGAAAAGAGCTGAAAATGATGATTGAAAAAGAGTCAGATGTTGCATCCCAAAAAAGTCCTGAGCAAATGCTATTCTTGGCGTTTCCACACTGAACATGTTCGGTCTCCTAGGCCTTCCCAATCGAAATCTTTTATATAAACCCAATGGAAAATCGCGCCGTCAAGCTACCAATGGTACTAAATTCAATGGCCAGAGGAATAATATCAGTCGGAGTTTTACAGTTATTATTCGTGGGAAAAAATTGTCCATTTGCAGTTTATTTCTGCACCTGATGTACTATTAAATAAAATTGACTTTCTTTGCGTATCGCTTATGTCTATAAAGTTATCGCAAAAAAACAAGGTGTATCAATACTTTTTTGACCCACTGTATATGTACATCATTATTGTCAGGATTTGTCCCTTCTGTCGTATTCTCGGGACGCTCTTTTCTTAGTGATTTCTAAGTTTCGATGGACAATCCGAATGTACTCGTCTTGAAGCTCTCGGAAGAGACCACGACACCACTGGTCGTATTGTGTAACAAAGTAAAATCATTGACAGAATCACGATTATTATCACTCGATTGTGCATACGCCGGCGATAAAACGGACACGCCGGTTAACTTCGTGCGTAAATACACTGCATACCAACCCTTATTTTCAATCAGAGGTTAACAAACTTCGCCTGCCACGTGCAAGTATGTTCAAATGCAAATTTAGAACCAACAAGATTTAAGCTCAAATAGAAGTGAACATTTTAACTTGTGAAAATGTTTGATCGACATAGAAAGTAACAGGATCCTATGAGACTAAACGTTCGTTACGCAATTTTCAATTTTGATCTTTCAGGATTCTGTGACGTTATCCTCTGAGTGATTACGAGGTCGGGAAAGATCCTGTTCTATTCTTCCTTTCTCAATTTTTTCATTTTTCAATCGCACCCCTTTCGTCTTTTATATTTCTCAAATCTTGATAGATGAGCAAATCGATTTTACGATCGAGAATATTTGTACGAGTGCAGCACGGTATATTATGGTCTAAACACGACCACGGCCAAACAACCTAAATTTGCCTTACTGCATTCGGGCACGCAACCCTTCAACTAACCTCGACAACCTAACCTTCCGCTTTCCCTTTCTCCCTCCCCTCCCCAGCCTTTTTCCATTCCACTTGCCGGTATTATCCGAACAATCATGGAAATAGTCTTGCCAAAATAGATTGGTTGTCTCTATGCTGTTGCGTGAGACAGACCGTGCCATATTATTCCATACGTTCTGGTAATAGTGTGTACTTATTGCGAGATTGGCTTGTTCGAGCATTTCTCGTTGTGCATCGATGGGAACCGCTCGGATATTGCGTTTAATTGCGCAAGGTAAATTACAATATGGTCGTAACGAAAATGGGTTTGATGTCCAAATAACACAAAAACCACGTTAAATAATAACAAATACAGAAATTGTTATACTAAATAAGAAATGGTGAGCCAATATGTGGTTCACCAGGCACGAAGGATCAATGTGGCTAAATGTATGTTGAATAAAATGAATGTTATATTAACAAGGTCTAATGATAATGAAAATAATAAAAAAAACGTTATTGTCTAGAGTGATGTTTTCTTTCACACACCACGTTATTTTTTGACAGCGCCATTTTCCTGTGCTATTTTATTCGATAAATAGCAAGTTTTATATAAGTGATAAATAAATGTTATGTACACGTGGCATCACAGAGTGTCGCGTGTGTATTCGTGAGCATACATGTCACTGAACATCACTCGCAGTACTTTATTATTGACCGAACGAAGTGGAGGTCTCTCACGTTAATTGACCCGACCGTTTGGCATTTCGTGATCTGTTTGTCCATCTGTTTGTTACACGATTACGTTCAAATGCGTAGGTCGATTTTCATGAAACCTTCACAGGGTTCTACTTCAATACGCAACTTAATGGGGAAATAGGGTTAGGACAGCGTTTTCTCAATGATTTTCATGAATTTTTTTATAGTATAAAAAATGAATATGATTTATTGAAACTTTGAGAATATTTTATACATATATTTAAGTATATACTTATAAAATTTTTAAAGAATTTCCATGAAAAACACCGAAGATATTAGCGACCCCATATTGCAGGTCACAATCAGACTCAGTATTTTGCGTACATTCTGGAGCCGCAATTTTCATCTGAAATCAAACGAGGTTGGAATTTACTTTTATTGTATGTCTCTCTTCTATATGAACCTAAATGCCATAAAAAAAATAGCAAATTGAATTTTTTACAGGGGTCAAAACAAAAAACCATGATTTTTTGCCATTTTTTACAACTTTATTTGCAAAAAAAAATTATTTTAAATAATGATAATATTCCGATTTTAGATTCATATAGAGCGCAATACTATGAAGAAAGTAACTGCCAATTTTCAAAACGATTGGTTGAAAACTTTTCAAACTAGCGTATACGCAAGTTCAAAAAAAGTCGTTTTCAGAATAACGCTTTTGAAAAAATAGTGACACGTGGCGCGCTCGGGGCCTGAAGGAGAGCTACTCACTTTAATGGCTTATAACAATAGAACGAGTCGGAATTTTCATTTAAAATTTCGGGAACATATTTTTCAATAGTTTTACTAACAATTTATGAAATAAAAAAAAATCGATTTTTTGAACCGTCTAACCCTATTTCCTCCCGTAATGGTCCATACTAACGAAAAATGAAATTGGGCGGCTGTATAAATGGCAGATTCAGTATGACCGACTAAAAAACAACGATGTCGATGTTGGATTCAAAGTCAAATTTGCAAAATTCAATACAGCGAGAAACGAACGATGATTCAATTTTGAAGAAAATTTGCATCAGGGAATTATTTAAACGACTTATTTCGAATACACAGTTACAGTTTTAATATTGAAGATTACAGAACTAATATGGCTGTGATCAATGAAATAAAACAACCATTAGATTGAGAACTAGTTGTGTATATAAGACTGTCTGCTTTCTCTGAATGATTAAACATTTTCTTGCCGAAACAAACCTCCAAAGTAAATTTACACGAAGGTCATCCTATTTCAAGATTTTAACGTACGAATGCTCGTTAATTATTGTAAGAATCGCTCGAGTACACATCGTGTGTGTGCGAGAGGAAAACAACGGTTTTTTCTGAGAAATACATGATCTCAAAGTGATTGCGGAACAAACTATTTATATAAACACGATATATTCGTACACCAAAGATATATACGTACAAACATAGAAAGGTACAATCTTATCGATCGACGAATTGCGTGTTTTATCGAAGGACCAAAATAGTCGAGGGACGAACGAGCACCGTGTATAGAAAATAGAAATGCTGATATCGCAGAAACGTATTCGAACATACATTTTTTATCGGCAATAATCCGATAAATAATTTGTCAATACCAAAAATTTAAAAGTTTTTATTGTTAAATGTGAATTTAGATAACCTCACGATTAACCAGATGATGTGTTATTCACGCATGAATATCACAAGTTACAATATCATTTATTATATTGAATATTGGTAATTTTTCTGTTTCAGGCACGACGATACGACAGCAAGCTAAAAGCTGGAGGGCCGAACACAAGGCCGCAAGGACATTAGGAATCATTATGGGAGCGTTTCTACTCTGTTGGCTTCCATTCTTTACCTGGTGAGTTACTCAATAGTGTAAGTCATTATAGGAATTTCGTTCGAGGACTTTGTACGAATTTTTTTCGATTTTTATTAGTGCACGCAACGCAAACTCTTTCAGGTATTCTTTTCTGAACAAAATGATCTCTCGAAGATTTTTGTTGATATCCTTTCCAAGATTCTTTGTAGCCAGGAATTGCGAAGAATCTGGGAAAGAATTTTACAATAATCTTAGAAATAATCTTGGAAAAATCTTACAAGATTCTTTACAAGAAAGATTCTTTATTCGCCCGTAGGAATTCACGTAGATTATTATTATGTTGATTGTCCATATACGGTATCTCGCAGCATGCCCTTTCGCACATTCGTCCTACGGGTGATAACTTATCGGATTAATATGAAAACACGAGGTCCGCGGTACCGAGTTCCTGTGCTGCTGCTTCTAGTTAACGCTGGTCCGCTTCCTCCTCATTCGGTATTGCAACGTTGCATGGGGTGGTTATCCCTCTCGTTCCTCCATTAGCACCATACCTCCTCGCAGACTATGACATAAACCTGTTCCTATGAACAAGCGCGAAACGGCGAGTGACACGAAGCACCTTCCAGGATAAAATATCCCACTCATGATAGTCCGTGTACGAAGGATCGTGTACGGAGTGCGAGGGTGAATAGGTGTTAACACAAAGGGTCGTCCAGTTACGAGACAGATTGAAGATCACGTAGTCCGTTCAGTTTTCCGAAATCTTATTATCATTCCTGTGCATTCCACGTCATGGCAATACACAAACAAAAAAATTCTTTGACCGTATAAATAGTTTCAATCTGCGACCTTCACCCCAGACGGTGGCTTTCCCAACTCTTACAGACGATACGTGGTGTGTGTCTGTAGATACCACACCGACCAGATGAGTCGATGGAACAAAGCGTATATCTAAATGTAAATCCGATCGGAATGCCAATAAGAGTGTGAACTCGGACTCTTGGAATCCAGAGGGACTATGCAGAAAAACGTACGGTCGTCGGCCAAAAGTTTTGCAATATACATAATCAAAAATATATTTATATATGCAGAACTAACGGAAGGGCAAATACTGCGAGCTTTTCCAGGCGAACGTTGAGACAATTTTTTTCGATATGTATATTTGTATATCGAAGGAGTGTGCACAGCCGAGTATGTAGATAAATTCAAAATCACGTCGCGTCGCGTTACGGATGCACAGAGAATAGAAAATGAGCTTGAACAACCGAGCGCAGATGGTTCCGAGGATATGCAGAAATGTGAAATATTCTAATACCGCCAATATACAGAATTCAGCACCGATACTTCAAATATTTTTGTTAGTTTATACATTTTCTGTTTCGTTTTCTTCTCGTGTTAAATTTTCGTTTGTAATTAAGAAAAAATGGGCCAAATTCGACATGAGATTCGGATGATCGATTGTTTAGTGCAGCCATATTGATTGTGTCATTTTGAATTTCGATATGTACGACGCTGGATTCGAAATAATGAATATACCGACGTTGGAATATATCGATGCGGATAATGCGTTAGTTCTTAGGGTCGTTAAATGCCTTATTTCGGTCATTCAGAGGTTAAAAGACAGACAATAACAAGTTTGAACTTGAGAATGACTCAAGGAGATTCTTGATGTTTGTTTGCGTTTTGTTGACAGGTACCTGACAATGTCACTGTGCGGCGACACTTGCTACTGTCCGAATGCCGTAGTGGCTGTGCTATTCTGGATAGGATACTTCAACAGTGCCCTCAATCCGTTGATCTATGCCTACTTCAATCGTGACTTTCGCGACGCCTTCAAGGACACACTGAAGAGCGCTCTTCCGTGCTGCTCGTCCTGTTGGAAAACAACGCAAACGTCGCAATTCGTGTAGCCAATAGGTTACGACAGGACAAGGAGAAGAG
Organism: Oxytorus armatus; assembly: GCA_958009045.1. Lineage (NCBI taxonomy): Eukaryota > Metazoa > Arthropoda > Insecta > Hymenoptera > Ichneumonidae > Oxytorus > Oxytorus armatus. The sequence continues at coordinate 38,521,691 of OY253745.1, read as the reverse complement.
CTTTGATTGCTCCCGCGGGATCTTTGTCAAAGTCACCGGAAAACGAGGCATCGACGCCACTACCGGGATCCAGCGAGTCCACGAGACTAACGTCCGAACTGTCGACGAACGAGATATCCGAAAATACCTGACACTCACAAATTCAACAGCCAGACTGTCGAACGAACAAAAATGTTATTCCGTTATCGACAATCTCCGTGGAGATCGTAGAGACGAGCTTTTGAAAGGGAAAACAATTCAGTTACCAAAAGATCGTAAGACGGCCATTTTACGACGCTATGCAATTTTCAAAGGCTCAAGAACGTATGTATATTATTGCTTTTCGTATGTTGTCTGGAAACGGTTGGAAACGGATGTTGAAATTGGATAATCGAAGATATAGAGGCTAAGGGGTGTAAATTGTTAAAAAAAAGGACATTGAGTGAAAATTCAATTTTAATCATTCGTAGCTCGTTGTGTTAGTAATGGGTAATGGGGACTGCTCCATTATGCGTTATTTTGCTAATGGACAATGTTGACCGATCAATTATCCATTATTTTGGCAATGGAAATGCCATGCATTATAAATTTTCCTTTTTCTCATGAATATTGCGTTGTTCATCCGTTACGAATTTCGACAGACCCTGGAACAATTGTTGCAAAGACGTTGTTGACCAGAGTCTTGAATTTTTCGATAACTTTTGACATTTCGCCCTTTTGGCATTGAACTTTTAAAAAAAGTACAAGAGCTCATGCCGAAAGGTTCTATACGCCAAAAACTCTATGATTGCTTTTTTACAACCCCTCTTTAGCGAAATAAGTACACGCTTTTGACTGTATGTTTTTTATTTGTCAAAAAAACAGCTGTTTCTTCTCGTTCCGATGATTGTTCAATGAATAGCGTTAAAACAGCATACGTCCTTTTCGACCTAACTGTACTAAAAACAAATACGACTTTTTGACATTGAATTTGGAAAATAAATTATACACCCTTTTGTAATGCCAAAAGGGCGTATTTGATGGCGTCTATATGGACTTTTGGTTAAAAATTCTGATTCGTCAGAAAAGAAAACCGTCATTTTGTAAAATAATTTTTACAGTTTTTCCATCATATGGTGCGAGAAACGATGTACCCGATATCGAGATCGGTTCGATACTGATGTTGCACTTTTGCGGACTTACAACCTTAACGCTGTGAACATTTCAGCAGGATATCTGTAGCAACGAAAATCTTCGGTAAAAATAAAACAATACTATGAAGAATTTTCATCCAGCCGCGCCACTCGTAATAAACGATATTCCGGGCAGTGCGTATACACGATATATTAAAATCAATTACTTCCACAAATTAATTCGGAGACTCTCTCCCCGTCGACGTACATTAGTGGGAAATGCCAATTTTCGAAATATATTGGTGGGAGACTGATTAAAATTGACGAACGTGAATTATCGTAAATTGAAACGATCGGACACATAATGAGAACGATGATGATATCCACGAGACAATAGACACCAGAATATATGACCGCGTAATGAAGTTTCCCGCGGAGATGGGCAAAGTGAAATTTTCCAATTACGTTTAAAGACTGAAAATTAAATTTTTCCTCGCACAATTATTGTTTCTCTATTACTATTTAACGCATTGTCACCACAATATAAAGTTTAGCTAGTCACGAATATTATATTTTCAAAAATTAGTAACCCCTTAGCGGAAAATGTGAAAAAGTAGTTTTTCTAATGCAATTGAAAAATTTGATTTTTCACATCTCTGACATAGCGAATAGCAAGGAAATCCGAATGACGAGTCAACGAGAAAAACTGAAGAAAAAAAAAAAGAACACACGTTTCTCAATTTAGCGATCGAGTTAGTCCTTCTTTTAAATTCAATAGCCTTTATTCAAAATTTTTTTTTCTCCTTCGAGAAAATTCGCGAAAAAAGGGCTAACGAATGGAAAAAAGTAAATTTGGTTCGAAGTAGTGTAAATTAAATAATGTACTCGCGTGTGTGAGAAACTGATGTTAGGATAAAAATGCAATTGACGCGATTCTTCGTTACTTGCGATCGGAGTAGACGAGATTATTGTAAATATTAAAATTAACGTCTGAAGTTTTCAACGAAAGTGAAATATCTGAGGCTACGTTTTGAATTCTCGAGTGAAAGAATTAAAATAAAATTGATTTAAAAAAAGCTCGGAGGAAACATGGCACTGTTGATTAAGCAGCAATCGTAATACGGAAGCACAGTACTTGTGTGAATATATGTCGAAGAGTATTAAAAGAAAACGTAACATGGTCGACAAAGAAATCAGTAAGGTAGTAGTCTGGTAACTTGAGCCGATTTTCATGTCTTTTTTGGAGGGCGTTTTTTTGTACGAAAATAGAAATGAATCGTTTTGGATATTTAGGATGTTTTTAATTACATATTAAAGATACAAAAAAATTTTTTTTTGTTAATTTAATATTTTATTATTATTATTATTATTGATCGAAGTTGGCACTTCAAAGTTGGCAGCCCGGGTCCTAACTTTTTTTCTACCGAACCGATTGCTTTCAAATTTTAACAGGCTACTCTACACACTTATAGTTCTGGTCGGAACTACTGAAGTTAAATTTCATGCATAAATAACAAAATGGCGGACTTTGCAAAAAAAAGTCCTTTTATTTTAGCAAAGAAGGGGTTGTAAAATAAAAAGTTAGGGGTGAAAACATTTCTCGGTAGTTCCGACGAGAACTATAAGTGTGTGGAGTAGTCTGTTGAAATTTGAAAGCAATCGGTTCGGTAGAAAAAAAGTTAGGACCCGGGCTGCCAACTTCGAGGTGGCAACTTCGATCAATAATAATAATAATAATAACAAACTATTAAATTTTTTCAAACTAATTTTTTTTTGTATCTTTAATATGTAAATCGAAACATCCTAAATATGTAAAACGATTCATTTTTATTTTCCTACAAAAAAACGCTCTCCAAAAAAGACATGAAAATCGGCTTAAGTTACCAGACTACTACCTTAAAAAAATTAATAGAGGGTCGAAGAGAATTAAAGAGAACAAAGAATGTGACTATTGGTACTCGAGCGGAAAATCAATCGTTTGTCCACAACTTCGAAAGCTAATTTTCCGGTTGCAAGAGTGACACTTTTTTTTTGTCAATACGATTCGGAGATTGTTGTTAATAGAAGAGGAACCGACTGAACGATAATTGAAGACGAGAAACGTGTAAGTTTAACGACTGCTTCGAAGAATTGTAAAAAAATATGTACCATAGCAATAATAATCCAAAGGGTTGTAAATAATAGCTATTCGTGATTATTATTTAAGAGGGATAAGATGACGACGAAAAGTGGAAAACAAATAAACAACGTAATATTCGCGCAGGGGGATTCGTTGTTTCTTTTCTAAGTATGTATAAACCAAACAAACAAAACGTAGCTATATGTACAATATTGATGTATTAAACAAGTAAGTATGCAGATTATATGTAAATTTATAGAAAAGCTACTCCAACGCAACAATCCGTTATTTCATGTACAATATTTTTTTGCAAGTACAAAAAATCTTCATTCAATCCCGTGCAGAAATGTGAAGTGCACATTGCAATCAAAATTGCGGAAACATTTCCATAACTATAATGTTCATTTTTGATGGACGTCATGTAGAATTTTTTAAAGAGTGATTTTGTTCACAGCCATGCGTAAAATGTTTAATTCGTAATTTCATGATGATGTGATAAAACAAAACGCGAATTAAAAAAAAAATCCAAAAACCTTCAGCTCCCAGCTGCCTAAAATGTCAGTAGGAATGTGTGAGTGGCAATGGGCATGGATTTACGCGCCAGAAACACCGGGCTCAACTTTCCGCAATAACTCTGAGTCTACCATTTATTCAATCAGGCCATGACAATTTCAAATACCAAAAAATGTAAAGTTTAAACGATGAAAATAATTAATTGGACACGGATCGATAGGAAAATATTTCCTCGAACATACGATTTCTCGAATAATTGGTGTGGTGGTGTTTTCAAATATTTTAATTTCATTCTATTTTCATTCTCGTTAACGATCGTTGTTTGTCCAAGTAGTGAGAACCTCCATGACGTGTGCTCGATTCGTCCAACTTGAACGACCGCTCTAGCGGGACATCCGTACTTTATTTCCGTGCCAGGATCGAGAGGACTCGGTGAATATATGAAATATTATATTACGTGCAAATAGGATTGTAGAAACGTCAAAGACGAAATGTCATTTCGTGTCTTTCACAGAGGTCCGCTTTAAGAAAAATGACGATACCGACACGAGATAATAGGATCTGTGACCCCATTTAGAACGCTTCCGTCGGAAAACTCTTCATTTCTCCATCTAGTTATGTTAGGACAATAAACTTGAAATATATACTAAAACTTTAATGGCTAATAGAAGAGAAAAACGTGCGTATCAGGCGAAAAATTCACTTTTTGCTTTTTCGGACCTCCACATACAACTTTACCTGGAAATATATATACTGAAACATGAATATCATTAGATAGAGTGAGGAAAAAACGATCGAGGTTTTAGATATCTTCATTAAATTTCATGTATCTCAAAAATTATTGACAATTTCAACATCGCTATAGTTTTGCTTTAAATTTCGGTTATGCCTTTATATATGAAAATTATTCCAGATCTTTCGGTACAGTAGTTTTAAAAGTACGGAAAGGGGACGGCGAAAAAAGTATGAAAATAATTTTTCAATCCTTAAATCCGTTTAAGGGAGGAAATAGGGTTAGGACAGCGTTTTCTCAATGATTTTCATGGATTTTTTTATAGTATAAAAAATGAATATAGTTTATTGAAGCTTTGAGCATATTTTATACGTATATTTAAGTATATACTATAAAATTTTTGAAGAATTTCCTTGAAAAACACCGAAGATATTAGCGACCCGATATTGCAGGTCACAATCAGACACAGCACTTTGCTATTTTTTCAAACGCGTTTTTCTGAAAACGACTTTTTTTATATAAATATTTAAGTATATAATATAAAATTTTTGAAGAATTTCCTTGAAGAACACCGCAGATATTAGCGACCCCATATCGCAGGTCACAATCAGACTCAGCATTTTGCGTACATTCTGGAAGCCGCAATTTTTATCTAAAATCAAACGAGGTTGGAATTTACTTTTATTATATGTCTCTCTTCTATATGAACCTAAATGCTATCGAAAAAATAGAAAATTGAATTTTTTACAGGGGTAAAAAAAAAAGCATGATTTTTTGCCATTTTTTACAACTTTATTTGTAAAAAAAATAATTATTTTAAATCATAATAATATTCCGATTTTAGGTTCATATAGAGCGCAATACTATGAAGAAAGTAACTGCCAATTTTCAAAACGATTGGTTGAAAACTTTTCAAACTAGCGTGTACGTAAGTTCAAAAAAAGTCGTTTTCAGAAAAACGCGTTTGAAAAAATAGCAAAATGCTGAGTCTGATTGTGACCTGCAATATGGGGTCACTAATATCTGGGGTGTTTTTTCAAGGAAATTCTTCAAAAATTTTATAGTATATATTTGTATATAAATATTGTAATATACTTGTATATACTTGTATATAAATATATGTATAAAATATTCTCAAAGTTTCAATAAATTATATTAATTTTTTATACTATAAAAAAATTCATGAAAATCATTGAGAAAACGCTGTCCTAACCCTATTTCCTCCCTTAATGGCTTATAACAATAGAACGAGTCGGAATTTTCATTTAAAATTTTGGGAACATATTTTTCAATAGTTCTACTAACAATATATGAAATTTAAAAAAAATCGATTTTTTGAACCGTCTAACCATATTTCCCCCCTTAAGCCCTTTCAAACGATACCTCACTCGCCAGGACAGACATTTTTCTTTTCAATATCACATTGTCATCCCTCCAAATTCGCAAAAAAATATTTTTCAGAAAATAACTCGGAAGCCATTGTCGAAACATCTCACTCTCGTTGCATGCAAAATTTCAAGTTGATAAGTTGAGTGACAGACGGACCGAGTTTTGCCATAAGGGCTTGGTTTTTCACTGTGGAAGCTTCAAAGCGCTTTGCTAACGATAAAACGATAAAAAAAAATTGCCGTACTTTGTTAAGATTACGCCATATCCGGTGGTCAAATCATAATAGTCCAAAAGTTCATTTTTCAAGGTTTTAAATTCGCGACACTGGAAGATGAAATTCGTCAAAAAAAATGCTTTTATTAAAGCGAAGCACGAAATTAATTCCGCGCTAAAATATTTTTTTTTTCGTCCCTTGTAACGGACGTTCCTTCGATCGATATCAAATATGTTTATTTTTGTAAAGCTTAGTTGTCGATCGTCATAATGTACATATAAATAACAAATTATTTAGGTATGAATCAATACAAAAGCTTAACTTTATACTGATAGCACTATTATCGGGCTTCCGTTATCTCGACAGATAAATTGGCGAAACGTCGTTGTCGAAATTCTAACGCTCGCACCGCTGCTTATAAGTAGAAAAAAAACGAGCTGATAATCGTTCGAGCTAATTGGGTATTTTCTCGATCACAACGGTACGTACCTTGGCCTTACGAATGTTTTTTTTTCCTCTTTTTATAGCCTTTTCGTTATAAATATATTAAACGTATGTTGGATCTATTTTGGACGAAAGCTTTTATATTTATTTATCGATTACATTATTTTTCCATGGGGAGCAATACGATAGCAAGAATAATGAATTCATTTCGTATTGAAGTACGGAACGATAAATAAATTTCAATCTCTGCAAACACCGCGGATCTATATCCGATTATTTCACGAAAGACAAACAAATATTAAAAACAATGAATCTATTAAACTTTGGTTTCAATCACATTTCAGCTGATTCCTCGTTTCGTGGGATACTTCGGTCTCGGACCAAATTCAAGGGTCTTTCCGAATGTACACGTTCCAAAGAGGCCTGAGTTTTTATGTAAAACGTACCATCCTCCGATCATGTTAGAAAAAAAATTGTAAAAAAAAACGTAATAAAAAAAAAGAACGTGAGAACGATCTATAATAGAGTAAGAAAGGTAGCAGGTGGAATAATAAACGAAAGATATGAATTGTCGATGTTCAAGATGACACAAAAAGAAACATTTATGATGTGCAAATGCGCGTGCGAATTACTTAATAGTATATATTGTATAATTAAATATTTAAAAAAGCAAGAATGAGAGTTAAAAAGGACAGTGTGTGTACTTTTTTTTTTTAGTTACTCGTTGTGGGAGAGAAAAAGGTTTTGAAAGTTGTACGCGAATGTTATGTCGGAGAAAAGAAAGAGAGCGACGATAAAATAATTAAAAAAAATGATATTATGAAACGTCCATTGTTCATTTATCAACGTGAATCATCCCCTTAATCTCGGCCTGAATAATAAATATTAAAATTCACCGCTGTACATTTCGTACGGTAAGTACGAAAAGTCTCGTGCATCTTATCTCAGTAATGAGCAAAACAACGACGAACAAAGGGGACGATATATCGACGCTGCTTACGAAAAGTAGCACGATTCAAATTTCTTAAGAAAACTAACACGTTTCGAATTCCACCACGAAAATCAACACGTTTCGGCTTTCATCGCGAAAACTAGCATATTTCGATTTGCAATGGAAAAAGTAGTATATTTGCCGAACTAAATCGAATAAGATTCGGAACTTTCACAAATGTTTCAATAATGTTTTCGGGAGCACTAAAAGAAATAAATGAAAAACATTAAGGGTTTATCGCCCGTACACCCTCAAACATTTATATTCGTTTTCTATTTAAAAAATAATAACATTATTGAAAATACGATTCGCAAATACGATACGCAATATTACACCACTCAAAAACTAAAATTGTTCATCAATGATATTTTTCATGACTTCAAGTTTCGGAGTCAGCGATTGGAATTGAACAAAATTATTGTTTATAAAAAGTATATTCTACTTACAGTCTGAAGAATCGTTCATTGTGTTTTTATTTCATAAAAAAAAACACAATCTTGGAGTGATCAACGACTAAAGTATAAAGTACAGTACAAGTATAGAGTACAGTTGACAAAATCTTCAAAACAATCGATCGAGATATCTCGAGAAATGTCAGGTCTTCGACGAAGTAGCAAGAGGGAAGAAAACTGACATCGTTAACTTTGCATACACTGCAATTGTTTTTGATTTTCTTTTCTCTAATTTTTTTGACCATGGTTTTTTTTACTCCAAAATGACGAGGCATTTGCCGTTTGCCATCTTATGATGAGCCTAGCAGACCAAAATTCAAACAGTAAAATATGTATGAAATAAATTCAAACAAAAAGTAAAACAGTATAAAATGACAAGCATAAATAGTTCGTCAATTTGGAGTAAAAAAGGATGTTCAAAAAACGTGGAGTGAAAAATGAGAAACACTTCCAGTGATACTGAAACGTGCTAATTTTCGCGGCGAATATCGAAATGTGCTAGTTTTCGTGGCAAAAGCCGAAACATGCTAGTTTTCGCGCAGATATCAAGTTTCTGATGTACGGAACGAAATCGAAGTCGTCGCACAAGTGAAAAGGGTAGGTTAGAAAACCATCAGTAACGAAGAACGATTCGATGCGTCAGGATGAGAAGCCATAAGATATGAAAGGGTGTAAAAGTTACTTGGTGAAGAGATATGGAAGAGTATCCGAATAACAAACGAGACACATAAAATAGGCGATATATTGTGCTTACGGGTATGCACACGATGCGCGCTTGGGCGGCAGCATCTTATTGTAAAAGCTAGAAAGATAGAACTAGAGCAAAAGTTCGAAGAGTATCGTCCGTGTAAGCGTTCGTGGAAGTTTATTCGTGTGGAACTTTTTAATATTCATCGTCAATTATTTCTAGCGCATTCAGGCAGCTTTTCTCTCATGCGGTCCACTGGTAGCCCTCATCTTGTACACAGCCATGTGTACTCGCCTGTGAGAACACTGTGAAATTATGGACGTATACTTGGAATAATGATAGTGGAGCAACTATATTGAAAGTACGATAGAAAATAGGTCAAGCCAATGGGTATTTGAATAAACTAGTGAAGAGGGAAAAATTAAAAAAATATTCACGAAGGCCAAGAACGAGTACGATACTCGAACGGTACGGTACTCTTTCGATTGTGGTGCGATGTCGCTGAGACATCAATATTTTGTAAATTCTTTAAGGGTTGTGGCCACGGTAGCGGGTATAAAATCATGTGCACATTTAACAATTTTATCTCGTATGAAAAAGTGATTTATTTATAAAACTAATTACACATCTACTTTGCATAAATATGAAGTTAATAAAAAATATTTTTTTTGGTTTTTTCGTTATACAAAATGACCGACAATTGCTATTTGCTTTTGGTAACTTTTTTCTTGAGGCGCTCCTCGGCGTGACATTTGGCATCCACAATTTTTGACCTAGAACAAAAAAAAATTCTCGTTAATCTGCATCAGAATACCTAGAGAAGTACGAACGGAATTTCTGATTAATTTTAAAAATATCATTTTATGAGTAGTTTTATACGAAATTTTTCACTGGAAATTCACCTTTTAAGTTCAAATGCCTACAATATTCGAATAAAACAATATTTTTCAAATTCCGTACGTACTTCTCTAGGTATTCTGATGTAGATTAACGAGAATGTTTTTTTTTTGTTCTAGGTAAAAAATTGTCGATGCCAAATGTTACGCCGCGGAGCGCTGCATGTCAAAAGCAAATGGCCAGTAGTCGGCCATTTTGTATAACGAAAAAAAACAAAAAAAAAAATTTTTATTAGCTTGATATTTATACTGAATAGATATGTAACTAGTTTCATAAATAAATCATTTTTTCGTACAAAAAAAAATTGTTGAAATTACACTTGATTTTATACCCGCTACCGTCGCCATAACCCTTAATAAATTCTTTAATAAGCCTAATTCCAATGAAAATCTCTTCTCGGAATTGTTCTCGATCGCTCATCAGAGATGTGAGATCGAAATATAAAAATTGCCAATATTCAAAATAGTTGATTCAAAACTCTTCCGGTGCCAACTTTTAGGCCAGTCTGCAGTTTTGTTTTTTGCAATCTATCGTTTTAAATGTTGAAACGATGCTAAAAACGATAAATTGATCGTTTAAGTTAACAATTAACTTCAGGCTGAAGTCTTAATATAAGTTTTCAATGAAGTTCAAAGTTGACTCTGGATTTAAGTTTACAATGGTGATTAAACTTGAGTCTCTAATTAGCGATACAATGAAGTTCAAATCTGATTTCGCGTTGAGGTTCGAACATAATAATCGGAATCACGATTTTATTCCAACTCGATTCCTCCGATTAGATATTACGTGGAAAACTTATAGACAAGAGGGTAAGTTCTCCCTTGACCTTATGCCCAAGTTCGTGTTTCATCTAGAAACACCGTCCGCGCTTCGCCCGCCGCTTTGTAGTTACGTTCGTGATTGTTAGGTTCCACAATCGTTCTATCTGAAGTATGCGCACGAGCAAACTGCGAGCACGACATCGATAGCTAATCGCAATGAGTCTATAGTGAATTTACAAACGACTCGCACCTCGAGATTTCGTGACACTCTTTTTTGTGAGGGTATGTGGGGATGTTGAGCTAAATAAAAAGTGAAGTTCAAAATTAAGTTTAAACTTATGTTCAAGCTGCTTAAGTTTTAACGGAAATACGAACTTAATTTGGATCATGAGCTTCAACGGAAATTCGAGCCGATGTTTCACACGAAGTTTAAACAGAAGTATGCAAGTAATTTCACACTTTATTTTGAACTTACGTTTGAATTTAAGTTTGAAGTAAGCCTGCGCTGATTACTCTGAATTCAGGAGGTTATGCAAGATTTTGTGGACCTGTTTTCACGATTAAACGTCGGGAGCGATTATGTATGTTTTGGTGCTTTGGCCAAGTAACCCAAGATTTTATGGGTTACGTAGTTTTGCTTATCAGCAGCCGATATACATATATATTAGGGCGATTTTTTTTTTCGACTATTTTTTTTTCCAGTCCCTACCCGAAATTTTATTGGATATGTCGAAACAGAAATTCCCTCAAAGTTACAGCCCTTAATATCAATTCTAAGTACTTTCCCAAAGCGTGAGAAGATTTTCCATCTAAAATACACGGAAATCGAATTTTTTATTTTTTTTATTTCTATAATTCAGCCGCATTTTATGCTATCATATTGTTCTTGGTTTCGATTTACTCGGAATAAAACAATCTAAAAAAGTGCCTTTTGCGGCGAAAGTGTAAATTGTACTGGTGAGTTGGTACGGGTCACTGAAGTTGATGTTTACCCAAAGTTCTCGTTTTTTTGCTGTTATGTCCGAAACAATTACCTTTTCGGAAAAAATGTGAATGAAACATTTGTTGGGAATTTAATTTCCTATAAAAAAGGTCCCATTGACCCAATTGCTTAGATTAATATTTCTTGAGATATTGAACTTTCTTTATTTTTTATTTTTTCTATTATTTAACATTTCATATTTTATAAATTTTATACTACTCATAAGTTAAAGTTCAATATCTCAAGAAATATTAATCTAAGCAATTGGGTCGATAGAACCTTTTTTGTAGAAAATTAAATTTCCAACAAATTTCTCATTAACATTTTTTTCGTAAAGTTAATTTTTTCGGAGATAACGGCAAAAAAACGAGAATTTTGGGTAAAAATCAACTTCAGTGACCCGTACCAACTCACCAGTACAATTTACACTTTCGCCGCAGAATGCACTTTTTTAGATCGATTTATTCCGAGTAAATCGAAACTAAGAACAATATGATAGCATAAAATGCGGCTGAGTTAGAGAAATAAAAAAAAAAAAAAAAATCGATTTACGTGTATTTCAGATGGAAAATCTTCTCACGCTTTGGGAAAGTACTTAGAATTAATATTAAGGGCTGTAACTTTCAGGGAATTTCTTTTTCGACATAACCAACAAAATTTCGGGTGGAAACTGAAAAAAAATAGTCGAAAAAAAAAATCGCCCTAATATATATATAGAGAGAGCGAATGAAAAACGGACAAGTTAGATGACAATGAGAAAATCCATCGTCACTGGGTGATCGTCACTCTTCCGACCAAGGATATGCCTATAACCCTCCGCGCGAACAAATTTTGCGGGAATCCTCTCGCCTATCGATTTCCGGCACGAATTGGAACAGTCGCCGGCTCGGCCCTACCCGTGGCTTTACCTAACATGTCGATCTATCTATCTATCTATCTATATTCAAGCCCGCATATATATAGTATGTCGTGTATACCAGAACGTATAGAGACACATAGGCTGTCCTTCTGGATCTGTTCATGCTCTTTTTCTGTTCGGTATATATACGGCACCGTGAATCTCGTATTGCTTGTCACGATATTAAATCGTCGGAATGGGAACCGATCCAGGTCGCTGGAAGATTAAAATCCTCTTATCGCGATGTAATGAAGGCAATAATAGGTCCTGGGATCTTGGGTTCGCACGTGTACTGGATGGTTTAATCGTTTACCATTTCGATATTTACCGCATCGCACTCTTGAGCGGGAGGTCTTTTCTTTAAATAAATGAAACATTCTTCATTGACTAAATCTTCGAGAAAATCCCTGACGATTATCATAGAAAACTCCGGATCAGACTTGTCATTCTATCTGTCTATGGAAATGAATTATCAGCCTTTCAAAGGCGTCGCGACAACCTGAAATTACGATACTACGATAATGCGATATGCCGCGGATACTCGCCCCCTTGTCAACGAGAAGACAACGGAAATACCTAACCCCTTTATATATACATATATATTTGAGTAATTTACCTGTCTATCGAATTTCTCATTCATTATAACGAGAAAACTTTAGCCCGCTTCATTATATTTATCATTCTTCTCTTTGTCGTCGTCGGTATATTAGTCTCATAAAATTTACTTATCTCGCTGTTTCAGCACTTTCAGCCAACAGGCACTAAATATTTAGGAATAATCTATTTATTATAGGTTAATAATTGTTGAACAAATAAGATAATAATGACTTTTAAAAATGGTCCAATTTAAATTGATTAATACTAGTACTTTAGTCTGTAATTCGATCTTGCGTTCTGTATTTGGATCGAAAAGTTTTTTTTTAACTCGAATCGAATGATTCATAGTTCTTTGCCGATAAAGACCATTTTTTTGGCTCAATCATGAGCTAAAGTTTGAATGTGACTTCGTGTTAAGAACTATGGATTTTTTTGGATATTCTCCTTTAATAATTCTTGTGGTTATTGTACCTTAAAGGGAGAAATAGGGTTAGGACAGCGTTTTCTCAATGATTTTCATGAATTTTTTTATAGTATAAAAAGTGAATATAATGTATTGAAACTTTGAGAATATTTTATACATACATTTAAGTATATACTACAACATTTTTGAAGAATTTCCTTGAAACACACCGGAGATATTGGCGACCCCATATTGCAGGTCACAATCAGACTCAGCATTTTGCGTACATTCTGGAAGCCGCAATTTTCATCTGAAACCAAACGAGGTTGGAATTTACTTTTATTATATGTCTCTCTTCTATATGAACCTAAATGCTATCAAAAAAATAGAAAATTGAATTTTTTACAGGGGTAAAAACAAAAAAACATGATTTTTTGCCATTTTTTACAACTTTATTTGCAAAAAAAAAATTATTTTGAATAATGATAATATTCCGATTTTAAGTTCATACAGACGGCAATACTATGAAGAAAGTAACTGCCAATTTTCAAAACGATTGGTTGAAAACTTTTCAAACTAGCGTGTACGCAAGTTTAAAAAAAAGTCGTTTTCAGAAAAACGCATTCGAAGAAATAGCAAAATGCTGAGTCTGATTGTGACCTGCAAAATGGGGTCGCTAATATCTTCGGTGTTTTTCAAGGAAATTCTTTAAACATTTTATAGTATATACTTAAATATATGTATAAAATATTCTCAAAGTTTCAATAAATTATATTCATTTTTTATACTATAAAAAAATTCATGAAAATCATTGAGAAAACGCTGTCCTAATCCTATTTCCCCCGTTAATGGCTTATAACAATAGAACGAGTCGGAATTTTCATTTAAAATTTTGGGAACATATTTTTTAATAGTTTTACTAACAATTTATGAAAGAAAAAAAAAATCGATTTTTTGAACCGTCTAACCCTATTTCCTCCCTTAAGCGCTGATAAAATTGGTACGTCCAAAACACTTAATTTACCGTACACTACTCCTAACAGATTTACGCAAAGTATATAACAGGCATCTCACTTTTGCGGACCGGCGTCTCTCCCTTGAAAACCGCAGGGGTATCGAGTATTTTTGTACGTTTTTTTTTGCTGTTTACCGAATCCAATATCATTATTCCACGTATTTCTTGTGGATCTCCCTCTTTTGGGTCGTGCTACGGATCATTAAGGTCCTCGGGTAAGCTTTTTATCTACGTTTACGATCTCTCGTTGTGCTGCGACGTGCGTGTGGCCGGGGCGTTGAAATTTGTCAGAAATGTGCAAAAAAGCGATGTGTCACACTCCGCATGGATAAAGGATAATTTCGGCGGGCTTGAAATTTCGTGATGTCGTGAACACAGCTAATTAAGGTAGAATGTAATACCCATACTTAAATAAAATCCAAATACAGTAAATACGATGATGAATAATAATAGAAAAAAATCTCATTATTTTCATTAGAACGAGAGGAATTTTCGTATCGAGACCGAAAAGTATATACTTTGACACCGAATGAAAACGTGTCTGAAGCTGGCAGAATCGATCGAATATATTATGTAACAAACAATAAGTTCGCTTCCTGTTATCAGAATTGCAAAGTTGTATTGGGTCACCATGTTGGGGATCAGTGAGGCGATTCTCCGTCCCGTTCACAATCCATGCAATATCTCTATCACAATACGTGACGCGCTTACGGTGGACGAAGTATAACCCGGTTGCATTATGTCACACAGCGACGAAGAGGGAATCCCCCGAAATTCTCTCCACATATAATAGTATCCCTTCTCGGTTTTGACCACGATGAATCGAAATACCAAAATTCTGTAGCAAGGGTCGTCGATTCTTGGTTAAATAACAATGGCTGATCCGATACTCGGAGGAAATATTGGCGCTGAAGCGTCCTAACGTCGTCGACGAGGTTCGTGCTTGCGGAACCGGTCGTGATACGAATACCAACGTTGGAAGACAAACGATCCAACGGAGCCCTGCAGATACTATAAACAGAGACCCCGTTGACAACGAATTTCTCAGTCACGTCGACGCTATTGTCTTTACATCCGGCGGGTGGAGAGGGGTCGTGGTCTAGGAGGGTTAATTTCAAAAGGACACTTGCTCGGAATAGCGTTTAGAAAATATTTACTCCTAAACAATATTATAGGGGCAATCATGTTGTAATTGTGGAGGTAGCAATTGCGATCCAGTTCGATCAAATCGGTACCAAATTTTTAGCAACCTCAAATTTTTACAAATTGTCGTGCATTAATGGGTGATAATAGAAGATTTCTGCTACTGCCGTTATATGTCTCAGTAACTTAAAAAATATTTGTAGAAAGAAATTTATTAAAAAATAAGTAGTTTATGTCAATTTGCGAAGAGACGTATTTTGAAGTCTCGAATACCCGTAAGGCAAAAAGGCGGGAATTTTGCGTTTCACGGCATAAAATTACTGCGATATAAAGCCTTGTTTTTCACTCTATCCACACCCCAAATCTTGGGGTTGCGCCCAACCCCAAAGGCGCCTTAATTATTTGGAAAACAAAAGCAAAACCTTGGGGTATGTTGAATTGATGGAAGCAGCCTGTAAGATTTAGCACTTTCCCTAAAATTCAAGGCGGGGTTGAACAAAATTTCAATACTGTTTTTGTTTCCATCAGTCGGTATGTAAAATGCTCCCCCAAAACATACATGGCATAGCAACTTTGTGGAGACTTACTTATTTATCTATTATGTGGGGATAAATATTTATACTTACCCGCAACAGGTAAGTGCGAGCTTCTTGGATAAAGACACCGTGAAAGGATCGAACGGAAAAATGTCGATATTTTTTATTATGCAAGCCATTACGAAATTGACGGCAACGGATAACCCCTCCATGGATATCAAAAACTGTAATGAAGCATATTTTGACAAGCCGAAGCTCTCGAGGAAATGAAAATTCTCGGTGAACGCCCAATAAGTTAATGCAGACACTGAGAATTTTCGCACGAGAGCACAACCTTGTCTAAATACACTTGATTACAATTTGCATTACGGACCATCCCCCCGTCGATTCTATAATATAGCGGAGCAGATGGAGGCTTAGAGACACCACTGGAGTTAGCAATTGCAAGTTTGGATCAACACACAGTAGTATCAACGGATGGCCTGTCGATAAGCAGAGCTTTCTCAAACCCCAATTGTCACATGCGAAAGGAAATTTGCCGACCGAGATTCCGAGCTTGTATAACGTGTAGTACGTACGTACGGTAATTTAAGCTATCATCGTATAATGCGAACCCTGTTTCAGACCGGTCTTAGTCATCATAATGAGAATCGATTCCTAACTTATCCAGCCTCGATCAATGGGTTGAATTCCAGATCCAACAGAAACTACTCTCAATCGGGGTTTTGCTGACCCAATCCTAACTTACCTAGCCCTCTTTAAGGGAGGAAATAGGGTTAGACGGTTCAAAAAATCGATTTTTTTTTATTTCATAAATTGTTAGTAAAACTATTGAAAAATATGTTCCCAAAATTTTAAATGAAAATTCCGACTCGTTCTATTGTTATAAGCCATTATAGTGAGTAGCTCTCCTTCAATAGCTCTCCTCACTATTTTTTCAAACGCGTTTTTCTGAATACGACTTTTTTTGTACTTGCGTACCCGCCAGTTTGAAAAGTTTTCAACCAATCGTTTTGAAAATTGGCAGTTACTTTCTTCATAGTATTGCGCTCTATATGAACCTAAAATCGGAATATTATCATTATTTAAAATAATTTTTTTTTGCAAATAAAGTTGTAAAAAACGGCAAAAAATCATGCTTTTTTGTTTTGACCCCTGTAAAAAATTCAACTTTCTATTTCTTTGATAGCATTTAGGTTCATATAGAAGAGAGACATATAATAAAAGTAAATTCCAACCTCGTTTGATTTCAGATGAAAATTGCGGCTTCCAGAATGTACGCAAAATGCTGAGTCTGATTGTGACCTGCAATATGGGGTTGCTAATATCTTCGGTGTTTTTCAAGGAAATTCTTCAAAAAATGTATAGTATATACTTAAATATATGTATAAAATATTCTCAAAGTTTCAATAAATTATATTCGTTTTTTATACTATAAAAAAATTCATGAAAATCATTGGGAAAACGCTGTCCTAACCCTATTTTCCCCCTTAAGGATCTCGTAGAATGTGACTTACCATCTGCGAATCCAATCAAAATAAACCCGGCCTTGATCATCGTCATTGCAAATCCAGTTATTTGATGAAGCTTCCATCAATCCTCGTCTGTCTTAAAAACTGAATTGATGGTGTACAGTGTTCGGAAATGCTATTGATAAATCCACTATCCCTCTAATAGTGTGTATAATGCAGTGACTACTGATCACCAATAGGTTTTTCCCATAGAGGCCGTTAACGGCCTCTATGCAAACCCAAATCTATTTAATTCAATCTTGATCATCACAAATATCAGCTCTCTTTCAGCAATAATTGTCCCCATCTCTAGTTTTCCAACCTCAAATATTATTGATCAGTTACCCAATAGGATTTTGACCCTCTATTTACGAGCCGCCAAATGGACTAATAACAGACGCATTACCGATTTGATTGTAAGGTCAGAATCAATTTGTCAGTTGATGTCCCGAAGCGAGGAAACGCACCGCGAACTCACAAAGTTCACCTGTGACCAAAATAGCAAACTTCGCAATGTCACGGCCTCTCACGTAGAACACTCGAGCAACTTACGAAGAGAGTCTATTACGAACTACCGGTTATACCGTAATACGATTTGACGTAATTTAATATTAGTAGGAGCGGCTTGACCGCGCAACGAACTCCTCAAACAACACAATACTCTGTGAGGAAAAAGTTGGATTCGTTATTAATTAAAGTGGCAGCAATACGTAAAAGTGATCCGCACGCAATCATAACTCATTCTAATGATTTCTTCGGTAACGTGTCCGATCGACGTGCATCATTATCTCCTTAATTAACCCTTGGATAGACAAAATCGTGACTATAACGCGGATAGTCGATACGTGGCAGACCCGACCCCATGGTAACTATTTAGGCCAGTTTCTCTTAGAAAATTATTGGAAATAATTTTAGACTTAGACTCAAATTTTAGAACAAAAATTGAGGGTAAGTTGACGCTACACTTAGAGGTTACATTGGAGCTCAAATTACAGCTAAAATTGGGGCTTAGGTTGGAGTTCATCTGAAGCTTAAGTTCGATTTCAAGCCTGCGCTTACGCTGAAGTATAAGCTTCATTTTTTGTCAAAAATTCGAACTTTGGTACCCAATTTACCTGACTTCATGGAGGATTGCTTAATAAACTATAAATCGTCACGGAGGGGTCTTAGCCTTCCGTGTAGATGGCGCAAAAGTTCTGACGAGCGTCTCGAGAGTAGTTAATAAAAATTAATATACGGCCGTCTCATTCAGGGAAAACTAAATAACTCGAAATAGGCAGAGAGCACAATGAGAATTTCGACGCGATCGAAGAGAATGAGCCACTCAGACATAACTTTTGCCTGCACATGAGTCCGTGTATCTATATTATAACACGATAAAGTGGATAAAAGCAACGACCCTATTCCATTCATTCTCTACCGTCGTGAATACTCGGTTATGTACTATATGCCCTCAATTCGGCTGGGTGTGATGGGCGACAAGGGCACATCTGGAGAGTCCCTTGGATAGCCTTACGTGATCATAAAACCTAACATACCGTATGCCATCCGTGTTCCCAAGCTAAGTTTCCTCACCAAATACTCTTATCCCGTCAATTTCGAGCTTAAACGTTATTATACTTGCGCGTCGTCTCCACTGAGGTCAGCCGAATCATTTGACATTTTGCGGTACATTAGCCACGGCTGGTTGAAAAGTCGATGATATAGAAATGAATATTACGCGGTTAGAAATATCGGATGTCGTACGTAATTTTTTGTCTTCCAAAATTTGCGTTATTAAAGAGGTATATATAGATGACGAAGGATTAACGGAACACAAATAAACGGGGAAAATCCGAATGAATGAAGGGGAAAAAAATCTTTGTACTTGTAATCCAAAAGGCTGACAAGGGATGAAATTTGTGGTGGTTGAATACCAAGCCGACCGACTCGGAGCGCACTTTATCTTTTCATTCTTCTCATGAGCAACCTAAGTCCCCTTCGCTCTCTGGTTATCTCGTTAAACCTCGCTGTCTGTTACCGTACATATAACATAAGAGGCTTAACTTTCGAAACAGAGAACTCTCTGCTCCACTAAACTCGAGCTGGACGCACGCATCCTTTTGAGAATGGAACATATGGCAGTAGTGATATTTCCCGGGATATTTCGCCTTGGAATGTTTCTCGATCGATGCTCGAACGTGAGAAAAAACGAATTACAAGAAAAAGGACAGTAAAGAGATGAAAAAAAAGCTCGTGACGCTCGTGTGATGTAGAAAGAACGCAAAAGCTACTAGAATCCATGCCTAAGAGACTCGAGGCGATAATTGAAGCAAAAGGGATGCACACCAAATATTAGTTATAATTAAGGGCGGGGTAAGGGTTTTCACTTTCGAAAAATCGAATTTTTTTTGTCTTATCTTATTATTTAACATTTCAAGAATATGTCCTTAAAATTTTAAACCGATCTAAGCAATATTCTTGAAGTTATTGTCTTATTAATCTCCTGGCCTTTAACGCTATACCTCTAACAGCTGCGGGCGGTCGGGCTAGCAGTGCAGCTGTCGAACAGGTATACAGTTTATTCATTGCTATTGTGTATATAGTATATAGTGTATACTATACACTACAATATTTTAAAAGAGGTAACGAGCTAGAATCGATCATTCTGTGTAAGTCGGAAAAAAAAAAAAAAATTCTTCACTTTTTTACTTCATAAACTTTAGACGCGTTTTTCTCAAAACTACTTTTTCAAAGTCCGTGTTCACTGCCACTTAAAAACTACTCGACCGATTCATTTCAAACTTTGTAAACATTTTCTACATATAAAATACCTCCCCCCAACGTTTAGTTACATTTTTTTTTTTACATTAAGGGTGTTTCCCACCCATAAAATGGCGGAATTTTTCGTGGAAAATAACAGTTTACACTTTAGATGGCCGCCAAAAATTTTTAAATGAAAAAAAAAATTATCAGAGAACGTTGGGGGGAAGATTTGATTATAATTTGACTAAATTTTTATGGTTTTTCATTTTCAGATAATTTCCGGCCGAGTTATAGTGAACACCGCAAATTGTTTTTTTTCCAAGACGTTCTGGGGGAAGCTCTGTTACGGTCTTATGCTTCATATTTCTGCATGAAAAAATTACACAACATTGTCAAAAGTATGCTCAATAATGTACAAAAGGTTCGAATAAAATTGCTCAATCCATATTTGAGAAAAAAATCGCAAAAAAAGTGTTTTTTTAACGCTGAAACCCTTACCCCTCCCTTAACAACTATGATGATGTGGGTTTTCACTATAATCGTAAGTGTATGAATACTTTTTTTGCCCGAAAATGTTCGTTTTTTTGGGCATAATTCTTCTATTATTCCTGGGAAAAAATTTTCCATTTGCAGTTGATCTCTGCACCTGATGTACTATTAAATAAAATTGGCTTTCTTTGCGTATCGCTTATGTCTATAAAGTTATCGCAAAAAAAACAAGATGTATGGATACTTTTTTGACCCACTGTATGTTCAGGAGTATTATACCATTGTACGCATTTATAATTATTATTTAGTTTTTATTGACAATTGGTGTAACCTCCTTTATGGTCATACGATCAGTCTTCGTTACAGCACAACCGAAGTGTTTGCCGGGGTAAAATTTCGTCCATCTGTGAAGAAATGGCGGAATCGAAAAATGAGAGACTGACGGAGGGAGGAGGATGCGGGGATACAACGACAAACAGACGAAGATCGAGTGTGCTTCAAGTACGGTATCCATATAACCATTCGGCTCATTCCCACAATAGGTTACTACGTGCAACATATGAAAAGGAATCATCCACCCTTAATTTGAGCGTTTCACGAGGTAACTTTCGGTAAAATGATACATGGGGAAGCGCACATCTCGTTGTATCATTAGCGAAGCTTATACTTCCCGAATGCTGCCTATATTTTTCAAGTCTCCGTATGTTTTCTTATCACGTCCCACTTTTAGAACCTATCGTAGTAATTCTCCCAATGTATATATTGGAAGCGATTCGAAGAAAAATATCTTTAGTTGCCACTGGAAATTCTACGTCGTAGCATTTAGAGAGACGACAGCGTGACGAAAAAGTATTTCGGTAATGAATGAAAATATCGAAAATAAAAAACAAACAAAAGTACGGCTGATCTCCACGATAAAAGTGTCATTTATTTTCAGACGTTAAATATGGGTTGAACACTTTTTTCACTCTCCATCCACGATCGACCCGGAATATCACAGTCGAAACTCGTAAATCAGATTTCAATCGCGATATATCGCGCCTATAAATATTGAAGTACTTGTATAGGGAGGCGCGTTCGAACCGACGGGGATAGTAGAAACTCCCAGTGTTCTCGTGCCGTGGCAGTTACTGCACTCCTGCTGTCCGATGGACCTGTACATTATGATATTGCCAACTGAATCATTGGCGAAACGAACTGTCACGAGTGAGGAAACAAAAATGGATTTATTTTACTTTAAAAGAAGCTTCGGTGGTGTACTGTCGCGTCAATAAAATACAAAAGACTATAAAAAAAAAATTATTATTACAAATTTATGACGAGAAAGTTCATCGATCATTCCCGATGGTCCCTCCCCGAAAACTACCCTTAGCGAGCTGAATAAATCACCTCAATTATTAAACACCACATTCCCGACGAAAATCTCTGCTGATTGTACGTAAACTGATCTTGTGACAGCGCCACAATTTTTATCGTCAGGTGGTCATGAATGAAAACTTAAAAAAAAACATAATGAAATGTGTCTTTATGTCAAACCATAATGTAAAAAATGTTAGGTAAAAAAAGGATGAAAAGAAAGAGAGAGAGAGAGAGAGAGGTCGAAAAATAATGAATGAGAAAAGGTGTTCGTATAATTCGTGCTTGGGTTGTCGCATGAGAAAAACCGTTGCCGCAATTAAAATATATTCAGACGCCTTTAACAGCGACGATAAAGTCGAGAGGGTTGACACAGATATCTCGGTACACTTTTTTTTTAAATGACGGTTACATGGAAAACAGCCGAAACTATATACACTAGGGCGATCTTTCTTTTTCGACTATTTTTTTTTTCAGTCCCCACCCGAAATTTTGTTGGATATGTCGAAAAAGTAATTCCCCGAAAGTTACAGCCCTTAATATTAATTCTAAGTATTTTCCCAAAGCGTGAGAAGATTTTCCATCTAAAATACACATAAATCGAAAATTTTCTTTTACATTTCATTTTTTCTTTCGCATTTTATGCTATCATAATGTTCTTGGTTTCGATTTACTCGGAATAAAATAATGTAAAAAAGTGCCTTTTGCGGCGAAAGTGTAAATTGTACTGGTGAGTTGGTACCGGTCACTGAAGTTGATTTTTACCCAAAATTCTCGTTTTTTTGCTGTTATCTCCGAAACAATTAACTTTACGAAAAAAATGTAAACGAAAAATTTGTTGAACATTTAATTTCTTACAAAAAAAGTTCTATCGACGCAATTGCTTAGATTAATATTTCTTGAGATATTGAATTTCAACTTATGAGTAGTATGAAATTTATAAAATATGAAATATTAAATAATTAAAAAAATAGAAAATAAAAAAAGTTCAATATCTCAAGAAATATTAATCTAAGCAATTGGGTCGATAGAACCTTTTTTGTAGGAAATTAAATTTTCAACAAATTTTTTATTTACATTTTTTTTGTAAAGTTAATTGTTTCGGAGATAACAGCAAAAAAACGAGAATTTTTGGTAAAAATCAACTTCAGTGACCCGTACCAACTCACCAGTACAATTTACACTTTCGCCGCAAAAGGCACTATTTTAGATTGTTTTATTCCGAGTAAATCGAAACCAAGAACAAAATGATAGCATAAAATGCGGCTGAGTTATAGAAATTTGAAGAAAAAAAATCGATTCACGTGTATTTTAGATAGAAAATCTTCTCACCCTTTGGGAAAGTACTTAGAATTAATATCAAGGGCTGTAACTTTTAGGGAATTTCTTTTTCGACATATCCAACAAAATTTCGGGTGGGGACTGAAAAAAAAAATAGTCGAGAAAAAAAATCGCCCTAATATACACGTATAACCTTTCTCATTCTTCGTTCGTCTGAACTTTTTAAAAGACATATGAAAGGCAGGTAGGGTTAATTCGTCCCGAATGCGGTGATGAAAAAACCGACGAGAATTCTTCTCGAGGATTTTAATCCTATACAATCTCCGAGATAGTCGGGACCAAAAGGTCAGATCTTTAAAGCTTTGTTGTTGGCGCGACCACTCGTCGATTGCAAGTGCTTGGGCGTCGTTCGCGGAAAGCAAGTTCACACTTGAGTCGCAATTTAGGTTTACGAAGAATTTATTTAAATGTAGGTTAGACTCTGATTTCGATTATATTGATTCGCACTTTGAAATTGGCATTGTACCCGTTCGAAAGTGAGATACGATGATAATTTTTGAGTACTTCGATACGAGATGAGAATCTGAAATAAAATTAACGATATTGATGATACTAAGAACATTTAATTAAAATAATAATCATGTCAAGAACTTATTAATAAGCTACCTGAAAATAAATTGTTTAACAAATCGTTGGTAAACTTTTCTTAACATTTCTTGTCAACTGCATTTGCTAATTTTTCCGAATATATATGGTATTTTTTAAAAGAATTCAACCTTATTTTAAAAATCTCAGTCTTTCTATCGTTTTCAAGAATTTTTAAAGAAACAAAAAAATGGTAGTAAATATACTCTACCCTTTTGTGAGAATTAATTCTCAAATCCAAAAACTACATATAGGTTTATACTTACGCTTTCTTTTGCCGTGACATTGCCACATTCACAAGATTCTTTTTTTTATTCCGTAATCATATTACGGAATAAAAAATTGTAAAAAGAGTCACGTTCTTACAGAGGGAGGGAGCTTTGTGAACCTGAACAAATTTCTACGCTGCAACTTTCAAACTTGCACGGGTTTTCACAGAAAGGATTAAGAATTCCAAGTGAAAATCCACCTGCCCTCGTTTTTATTTTGTCAATTGAGGATGGAAATAAAAGGATAGGAAGAAAATATCGACGAGGGTTCGATAGGCATTTGTGGGACGATTTGGGACGAGGTTGTCACCAAGGGTTGTACATACAGTGGCTTCGATAAGCAGGCCAGCTCGACGGTACGGAGGAACCGAGAGAGATCGCGCAGGGGGATGATGAACAAGCTGCGCTTGTGAAGAGCAGTCGGATCGAGGGGGTGGCGTTGCTAGGAAAAGGCGAATGTGAGAGTGAGAGAGAGAGAGAAGTTACCGAGACGGAGTCGGAAAAGTGGGAGATTGGTGATGGAGGGGTTGGAAATACTACCGCCACCACCGCCACCAAACGGCTCTACGGGCAAACCGGTGTGGAAAGCGGGAAAGCTTGGAGACCACCCGCGAGGGTTCACTCGGGTTCCGTCAGCCGTGCAAGTTAAACCGTACGTCATAAGCCCGTTATAAGCCCGTGACTTCGGAACATGATACAAATTAAGAGATCTCCGATACTCATTAAGTCTACAATAAATGACATTTATAAAATGAACCCAAACAAAGTAAAGAAATTAAAGTGGGTGGAGGTATGAATAAGTATATTCGGTGGTTTGAAGTGATTTCCACAAAGAAAAACATACTAAACGAACAATAAAGAACAGCCATAGACAAATTGTAACTGCTGTTCAATATTTACAAATGTGACATGAAAAAAAAAAGAAACATCAACGTGTATATTGCAAATGAGACCGGAGAAAACATTGAGGGCCGGGGCGCCCTCATATTTCCATGTTTTTCAGTGATTTTTTTTAAATATTAAATCTACCAAAGAAACACGTCATCCCTGTGAATATACCACGCCGCGGAATCATTTTCACAAAGGCAAAAGCTCTCCCATAAATTCGTGACTTTCAGGACAATTTTCCAAATGTTAAATCGTGAATAAACCAACAAATTTATATTACTGATTGGCAATGGATCATGCGAATTGCCGGATGAAATCTCGATTCAAGCGTTTTATCGTTCAGGCTCGTATCCACTCCCCCGCCCCCTTGCGTCCGCAACGGTGGGATATAGTGATAATTTTGTTTTTTAGTGCAATCGTAACTACGAGGGTGTGTTATTTGTGATTAGCATGACAGCGAGGCTCGAGATCTGGTGTAAATGAAACCAATAAAATAAATAAAACAATGGTTCGTGGAAAGTACGATCTGACAGGATTATAAATAAAAAATTCAGCACAATCAAGCCAATTGCCGGTGTGAAGAAGAAACAATATTAGAAATGTGCTCTACACAATTAATTACGTGGAATTAAATTTTAGCATAATTCTGTAAATTTACGCGAATTCGCAAAATCGAAAGTTTTGCGAGCTTTCGAATAATTCGAGAGCATATTTCGAGATCATGAGAGAACCAAAAGAGGTAGAAGGGACCAAAAACCTATGAACTGTAAATGGGGGGGGATACTGATGGGAATACCGCAAAAGCTCTTAGGATAAAGTTCAACGTGCTCTATGTGCGCGACGTCGTCTCGGGAGACGAGAACGATCGTATATCGTAACGACTTTTAAAGTGGCAAAATTCGTGTTTGCCAGAGGGATAAGAGCACAGCTGGTAGAACTAATGTGCTCCTATTTCTTAACGAGTTAATGATCCTCGAAACGGTTCGATAGATTTATTACTATTATTGCTTATTTGAGTTCGTCACTTTCAGAATTTTGTTAACAACGTTAATAGCGGACTTGAAATGGGAATAATAATTGGTCGATGTGGAACAGCCTCGAAGACAATTCATCGTAAGTATCATTCTGAAAAACACGTTTTAACCCTCGTCGTAACTTTGTCCTCTTGACATCTGATCACGTATTGATTTGACAACGATGATCCGGAAGTACTATTTGTGGAAAATTCTCGATGACACACTAATTGTGAGTTTTGAGCTTTGTCAAGTTTGTTAAAGTCGTTTACGTGCTTAATCCTATTCAGCCAATTTTTTCGTTATTAAGAATGCGTTAAGGGAGGAAATAGGGTTAGGACAGCGTTTTCTCAATGATTTTTATGAATTTTTTTATAGTATAAAAAATGAATATAATTTATTGAAACTTTGAGAATATTTTATACATATATTTAAATATATACTATGAAATTTTTGAAGAATTCCCTTGAAAAACACCGCAGATATTAGCGACCCCATATTGCAGGTCACAATGAGACTCAGCATTTTGCTATTTATTCAAACGCGTTTTTCTGAAAACGACTTTTTTTGAACTTGCATACACGCTAGTTTGAAAAGTTTTCAACCGATCGTTTTGAAAATTGGCAGTTACTTTGTTCACAGTATTGCGCTCTATATGAACCTAAAATCGGAATATTATCGTTATTTAAAATAATTTTTTTTTGCAAATAAAGTTGTAAAAAATGGCAAAAAATCATGCTTTTTTGTTTCGACCCCTGTAAAAAATTCAATTTTCTATTTCTTTGATAGCATTTAGGTTCATATAGAAGAGAGACATATAATAAAAGTAAATTCCCAGCTCGTTTGATTTGAGATGAAAATTGCGGCTTCCAGAATGTATGCAAAATGCTGAGTCTTTTTTATTTTACAGTATACACTTAAATATATGTATAAAATTTTCACAAAGTTTCAATAAATTATATTAATTTTTTATACTATAAAAAAATTCATGAAAATCATTGAGAAAACGCTGTCCTAAGCCTATTTCGCCCCTCAATGGCTTATAACAATAGAACGAGTCGGAATTTTCATTTAACATTTTGGGAACATATTTTTCAATGGTTTTACTAACAATGTATGAAATTTAAAAAAATCGATTTTTTGAACCGTCCAACTCTATTTCCTCCCTTAAAGACGACGGGTAACGTAAAAAAATCCAAAAATCCTATAACACCGTTTAGATTGAACGTTACATTGGCACAAAGTTAATTCTCACGTTGTAAGTTATGAGTTTGGTGATGTAACAGCTGAAGCATCTAGTAACGGAACCCAACCAAAGATACACCCGAATTCGCGAGGGGGAGAGGAAGCGAAATAACATGGGCAGAGTAGTTGAAAGATTACTGGCAATGCCCAGCGAACGATGTTAATTCAATAACCGAGGAAACGTTAATGTTATCGAAGCGTCATAGAGGAAAAAGCCGAATCATCTACACCCAAAAATACCTAAGTGACCCTTTCGAAATATATATTAGATGTACGACTTTGCTTCCGCCGTTTTATTTTTTTCCGGAATTCGAGGCTTTGTTGTAAAAAATTGGTTATACATTTACGATTCAAAGTAAATAGTAAAGCAGCAAGACTTGGACGTGTCCAATTGCAGAAATAGAATCAAACCCAGTAGCTCAAATTGCATTAGATCAGCGAATGCCTTCGGGAAACTAACCGTTCGATTATTCACGGACACGTTTCTCAGATTTGAAAAGGGGGCGCGTGTCGTCACGACAGACCGATTCCGTTGTCTCTTGCTCTTGAGAATTAGGAATGAACGAAAATCGACGTGCAAATATAGACCTTTCCGTGCAGTAAAAATCGATCGGCAGCAGCATGAATTATAACGTATTGGACGCTACGTCATCAAATAAACGCATATTATTCGTTTATTTTCCGTTTAAAAAAAATAAGTAAGTAATAAAATATTGTTGTTATACCGAAATATGCGGAATCTTCGAACGAACGTTTTCAAAATTCATATGATCAATTATGAAATTTTCTCATTGATCATTCGCATAATTTAATTTTTATTCGGGAAAATACAACCCCGTTGGCGGGAGTCGCAGTGAACTTTGTTCCGGGTAACTTTCCGCGATTCGAGTATTTAGTGGATGAGAGTAAAAGAATATTTAGACTTATCTGTCTGAACTGTCAGTGTAAATTTGCAATGGGCCGTGAAGTCGTTGGAACGAACAGATTTGCCTGGCGAATTATATAAGTGAGATGAAGAACGAGGAAAGAATGAAAAAAAAGACATTTTCGTTTTTGGACTATGCGTAGACGAGCGGTAGATTAAAATAAAGGTCTTGTTCCAATGCTCCATCGTCTCCATATATCCGAAGCTCCAGTACCGAAATTTGACATAATTATTATGAATTGTCATATATCGCCATAAATTGTCATACAATATCATAAATTGCGATACATTTCTATTTTATATTTCATTGTTTTAGCCAAAGTTTTTTTTTTTTTTTCATATATCTTCATCGTCAGCCATCCACAAATGGTACACGTCTCCCCTTGTCGACCCACTTATCGCCGTTCAACCCAAATGTGAATCCCCGTGAAAAAAAACTCCGCCACTCACCCGCCCTTGTACTTAATAATTCCCATGATCATTAATCACACGAATGTTCGAGGAACAAAAAAGAAGAAAGAACAATCAATAATGACTCTTTAAGCTCGTTCTCCTGTCGGACATTTGTGTCTGACGGTTCGGACCGGACTACAAATGAGCAAGCAATTTTTCGGAAGCAGCTGCGAGTAAAGTTTATGTTTATTTGTCTTCAAAATTGTATCACTATTTTTCAAATAATTTAATGAGTGGTGGGTTGTAATATCTTTAAATCTATTTTACGAGATAGTAGCTTTTAATAAGACACATGTAACGTTTCATCACAGGATATACAAACGACGTATCCCCTGGTATAGAGTACAACCTTTCGCCAGCGCCGTCAGGTGGAGTCTAGCGATGTCTCTCGCGCAAGAGAATCATCGTTACCGCGTGTATAAGGCTCGTGTCATTTAGGTTCCTTTTCCTTCCGCCACAAATTCACTGTACAGAGAGAGATACTCTTACTTCATCGACTATAGGTCGCGAGATTTCCGCCCAAACCATATACCAAATATCGACACCCGTTTGTTTTTAATTTTATTGTTGAACCTTTTCTTGCATCAGGACCAATACCTCAACGTCCAGAAGACGTTTCTGGATTCAGACTCTCCAGACTTCCTCTCTTTTTCATTATAACACTGTCAGGTAAAAGAAAATTAGAAAATGATGTAGCAAAACACACACACCAATCCATATTCAACTTCAACAAGCCGGACCTTAAAAATTATTAAGAGTTATCTTTGTAATCAAATATCTTTCAAAAAAAGATCCATAAATATACGTCAAATTTTGAGCCCACAAGAATTTTTACATCACACACAGAAAAGTCCTCTCGAATGTCACTCCGGCGACTCCCTTGAAGAGTTCTATTAATATCGTTAAATCGCCTCGGGATATTCGGTTTGTTATGGGCGAGTGAAGCGAGAAAAAAACGCGCCGACGCGTATATTATTACATCTTCGGCACGATCTGTAACGCGATCGTGTGGATAACCTCGTATTCGTCATCCTCATCATTTTAAGACTCACGAGGTTATTGACTCGTTGGTATCGACCAGACCAAATCTAAAATATCTAAATAAATATCCAAAGTCTGGTGCTTCTATATTCCGTTGTATAAATACATTTTCAATGTGAAGTATATACGAGTAAATATATGATGATAGTATAACGGATTTTCCTCGAGTGAAAATTCCGATAACCATCTCAGACTATTTTATGAGGATTCTTCGCGAAGCTTATCGTATCTCTCGACGTTTATTCATTGTGTAAATATGAAAATTCATATACGCAAAATTGAATAACACGGTTGCTCGAAAAATGAATGAAATATTTTTGAACCTTGCTTCAATGAGGAGTGTTTTTATGTCGAAGTTTCTCGAGCCGAAGTGCTTGAAAATATCTGTAAAAATATATAAATGACAATTGATCAAATTTCTCGATATATTCCGGATTTCTTATTTAAAAGTCATCAATTTTATTATATTATGAAATGGTTTTCGTGAAGCATTTGTCAATACAGACACTGTGCGAATGTTTGATAAAAAAAAATGGTTGTAATACAATCACAACCTTTGACGTTGAATCGGCAGAGTATGGACTGACGAAAATTCTAGTTTCATTTAAATATTCGAGGACAGTTGGAAAAGCCGGGTCGATACTCTACCGTTTCACTGCATAATTCACGAGCGAGGCTATTCCCTTGCATTATAATACACGGATCCGTGTAACGGAATGTTTATAAGCACGTCATTCACCGATGACGTACTGAATTTTCAATTAAGGGAGGAAATAGGGTTAGACGGTTCAAAAAATCGATTTTCTTTTATTTCATAAATTGTTAGTAAAACTATTGAAAAATATGTTCCCAAAATTTTAAATGAAAATTCCGACTCGTTCTATTGTTATAAGCCATTAAGGGTGGAAATGGGGTTAAGACAGCGTTTTCTCAATGATTTTCATGAATTTTTTTATAGTATAAAAAATGAATATAATTTATTGAAACTTTGAGGATATTTTATACATATGTTTAAGTATATACTATAAAATTTTTGAAAAATGTCCTTGAAAAACACCGAAGATATTAGCGACCCCATATTGCATGTCACAATCAGACTCAGCATTTTGCTATTTTTTCAAACGCGTTTTTCAGAAAACAACTTTTTTTGAACTTGCGTACACGCTAGTTTGAAAAGTTTTCAACAAATCGTTTTGAAAATTGGCAGTTACTTTCTTCATAGTATTGCGCTCTATGTGAACCTAAAATCGGAATATTATCATTATTTACAATAATTTTTTTTTGCAAATAAAGTTGTAAAAAATGGCAAAAAAGCATGCGTTTTTGTTTTGACCCCTGTGAAAAATTCAATTTTCAATTTTTTTGAGAGAATTTAGGTTCATATAGAAGAGAGACATACAATAAAAGTAAATTCCAACCTCGTTTGATTTCAGATGAAAATTGCGGCTTCCAGAATGTACGCAAAATGCTGAGTCTGATTGTGACCTGCAATATGGGGTCGCTAATATCTTCGGTGTTTTTCAAGGAAATTCTTCAAAAATTTTATAGTATATACTTAAATATATGTATAAAATATTCTCAAAGTTTCAATAAATTATATTCATTTTTTATACTATAAAAAAATTTATGAATATCATTGAGAAAACGCTGTCCTAACCCTATTTCCTCCCTTAATCCTCACTCGTCTCTCAGACGCCAAGGATCGCTCGTACTCATTTACGGATTACTACTGACCGTTTGGCCAATCTCGCTAAAACCTTTCGTATCATCAACTCTTCGATTTTTCAAAAAACAATCAGTATCTCCAATGCGTCTTATTATTCTGAAGAAAAAAACGCAATAGAAAAACTAATATCCTGCTACCAAAGATATTGTTTGTCCCGAAAAAAAAATTATTTTTCTAAAGTAGATAATTTGTATGATCATGATGATGAAAATATGATTTTCCACGGTTTGGAACATTTCAACCGTTTAAAATTACAAACGTCATGATCAGCATTTTGAGATTTTGATGTAGCAAGATTTGCGTAAATTTAACGGAATATGAACAATAAGGGTTGGTGTTTGGGGCGGTAGAAAGTCTCCAGAAATCAAATAGTTAAATAAAAATTTACGAAACATTTTATATAAACATTTGTTTTTTAGAGAGGCCCTTAAATTAACAACAGTAACTCTTGAGGAATACAAATTTGAAGCTGTGTGGTCTTTGGGGGTTAAGCTAATATACTTTTGAATTAAAAAAAAAAACAGACATAAATAAAGATTCCTTCTCCAACCACAAAGCTTGAGGAAGAAAAATATCACAAATTTCATTACATCCAACTAAAATGTCACGTGTCAATATTTCCTTATTCCAGGTCAGAGGACACCCTAAATTGATCATCGCACAGCGAATAATCGTTTCCCATCGATCCCCCAAAATGTGACGGTGGTAAACATGACGATAATCATCGCTGAGGCTGGTCAAAATGTCGCAATTAGATCACGGGAACCTCCGGATGATCCAGGTCTTTCCGGAAGTGTGAAGAATGTCTTCCATTGGATGTTACGCGACAAGCTCGTCGAATCCGACGTCCCCGAACCATCAATAACGCCGTCAAATGAAGTGAAATAATCGTCTATCGGTCGACGAGTTACCAAAAATGACACGAATAAGCTCAAATAAATTACATTCATTTTTCAACGGGTCTCGAAGATTCAAGAAATGAAATAATGGCCAGAAACGTAACGATGGACGTTATTGGCGACGTGAACATGACCGAATTGAGCACAGCGAGCCTGTTGAACGTGCTCATCGATACCGGACAAAATTCTAGTGACGACAGTGTCACGAGAACGTTTCACGAAATGTCGAGCAACGATCTCGAGAGCGTTTTATTACTCGTGACAAAAGCTACCGTCATGAGTTTTATAATTCTGTCGGCGTTGTTCGGGAATCTTCTCGTTATCGTGTCGGTAATGAGACATCGTAAATTGCGCGTTATAACGAATTACTTTGTCGTTTCGTTGGCGCTGGCTGACATGCTCGTGGCAATATTTGCGATGACCTTTAACGCTAGCGTCGAATTATCGGGACGTTGGTTGTTCGGTTATTTCATGTGCGACGTATGGAATTCTCTGGATGTTTTTTTCAGCACCGTGTCGATATTACATCTATGCTGCATAAGCGTCGATCGTTATTACGCCATAGTGCAACCACTTGATTATCCATTGATAATGACGAATCTTCGTCTTGGCACTATGCTCAGCGTTGTTTGGTGTTCACCGACCATAATGAGCTTCCTACCTATTTTCGCCGGTTGGTACACCACCGACGAGCATCTACTGTTTCGTAAAAATTATCCCGACGTATGTATGTTTCAAGTGAACAAACTCTATGCCGTTGTCAGCTCGAGCGTTAGTTTTTGGTTGCCGGGAATAATTATGATCGCTATGTACTACAAGATCTACAGAGAAGCCGATCGACAGGAAAGGGTTCTCTATCGGTGAGTCGTAATACTTTTCTTATTCACAAATTTCGTTGAGAATTAATGCATTATTTCGGTAATGAATTACCATCTCTCGTTGAATTATACGTTTTTTTTTCTAACACAGTAATACGAAAGGAACGAAAATAATAATATTTCAATCTCCGCAACAATGATATAACCAAATAGGTTTTTGGGTCAAGTGTATTATTAAAATGGAACGGTTATCGCCGGAGGTTGAAAAACTCGGTCTGCCATAACGTAAATCGTAAAAAAGCGATGTTCCATGCTGGAAATACTCGTCAACGAGTGCTCCACGCTTCGGCTTTACTCCCTTTCGGATTAATTAGAAGCTTCGCAATGGATAACCGTCTGTGTTCCCTCAAACGGGAGCGGATCTATGGCCATTTGGAATTTTGATATTTCTAGCTTTTTTTTCTTCAAAAATTGGTGAAAATAATAAATTACTTTTTTTCATATCTTACCACGTTTAAAATTTCTATCGAATCGGAAATTTTTCGATGAATAAGACTCGTACCGAGTTTTTTTTCAAACGCCCACAATGCTGATGAGAAAATTAAACAATTCGAGAATTTAAGGTTTTTTGGCTTTTATCACTATTTATGACTTTGAGTAAAGTTCCTTACCGTTTACATCATTGCTAGTCACTAGATGTTTTTATTAAATTTCATACATCTCGAATCCAATGACAATTTCGATATTGCTATAATTTTCCTTTGAACTTCGCAAACGCCTTTGTATCAACGCTGCTTACGAAAAGTAGCACGATTGAAATTTCTTACGAAAACTAACACGTTTCGAATTCCACCACGAAAATCAACACGTTTTGATATTCGACGCGAAAACTAGCATGTTTCGGCTTTAATCGCGAAAACTAGCATATTTCAATTGGCACTGGAAAAAGTAGTATATTTGCCGAACTAAATCGAATAAGATTCCAAACTTTCACAAATGTTTTAATAATTTTTTTCGAGAGCACTATAAGGAATAAATGAAAAACATTCAGGGTGTATCGCCCGTACACTCTTAAACATTTATATTCGTTTTCTATTAAAAAAATAATGGTAAATATGGAGCAAAGGGGAGCCACTTCCGATTGACTTGCCTTTAATATATGTTGTGTAGGGACCCTTCCTGAACAACTTTTTCCTCTGATACAATTGGGGGTCGTTATTTATTAAAAAGTTATTAACAAATAAAGTTAATAACTCATATAGTTATTTTTCTTATACCAGCCAGTCCTAATCATCTTGTCCTTCACATTTGTTGTTACGAATACAGACCTGAGTAGCATACAAAAAGTTTTATCCATCGCTCATTGTTTGTTAAAAAGTTATGAACAAAAAAACTTTCATAAATGAAACACGAACTACTTGTTCTAGTGTATGGTGAACAGCACACGCATGAGAGGGGGGGCTGCGCCACCCTGCAATCCTCCACTCACCAGCCCAACGACAAACCAAAAACAACCCAAAAACTTATTTGTTTTATTCATTATTTATATTATGAAGCGGATACATGGTACTCATAATGTCAAAAGCCGAAACATGCTAGTTTTCGCGCAAATATCAAGCGTGCTTGTTTTCGTACGAAATCTGAAACATGCTAGTTTTCGTAAGCAGCGTCGATATATCACAATTATTTCAAAATTTTCGATGTAGCAATGACGATGTTGAGGGGTGGGCGGAGTTTATAATAAGAAAAACACATTTCGATGAATATTATTGAAAACATTAATCGACAAAACTACTGGTAGCAAAATTTAATATGTATTTTAGTACAGTGACATAAATTGAGAATTCACCGAGTAAAACGTTTCAATATTTGTAGTGATCGCGAAGCCGTTTCAGAAATCTCACCAGTTCAAGCTCGTACGATCTGCCGAATTGCTTGCGAATGCTCTTTTTCAATATGCTCATAGCTTTATCAATGTCACTGTTATTGTTACCCGCGAGTTTCTCGAGCATCGCGTTGAACTTCTCATCCATTCGCAAATGATAAAGGCTACGTTTGAGATCTCGGAGTAAGAGAGACAGAATATAATCACCGGCTTTAACAAATAAGTCTTTAAGTTTTTCAACAAAACCAATGATACTATCTGGCGATATAATCAGTTCCAGAGAGGCTTCTATCTCAATATCGATGTATCCACCGCCGTCATCATCATTCTTACCATCCTTATCTTTATCAACCTCAACGTCCGTTTCGTTTCCTTTGTCCTCTTTCCCCGGCGTTATTATTTCCGTTACCTCATCGATCGACTCTTTGCCGTCCTCAACCAGTTCCTCACTCTCCGAATCTGGCTCGATGTTTTCTGTCACGGCATCCTCCTTCGCATCCGGTTGCGAATCTTCTTCAACCGGAACTTCCTCATCAGCGGCATTCACCCCCTCGATCTCATCTTTTTCCTCCCCGTCGCCAGCAACCTCACTCCCCGTGTCATCACCGTTGACCTCCGGATCCGTTTTATCGTCCGCCGGACCTTCATTGTCGTCTTTCGGAATATCTTCCACAATATTACCATCTGGAAAAATTTTCATTGAAATATCCATTTCCGACTTATAATATATTTTTTTAAATTAACCTCGAAGGGTGAACGTTAAAAAGTGAAAATCAGGATTATAGAAATTATTTGTTTCCTCATGGAAAAAAAAGTTTTCGTACGAAACATTTTTTTCGACAATTTAAAAGAAAGAAAATAATATTTAGAAAAAATGTCTGGGCGTATCCGTTTATGTATATACGTATATCGCAGGGCTACAAAATATTTATCGGCGATAGAGAAGACCTAAAACTTTTATCTACCCTCAAACGCTTCCGGATTAATTCTATTGTTTAACTTTATCATGCACGTCGTTCCGAGTGTATTCATCGAGACTACTTACTTCCTTCCTCCTCCGTCACTTCTGTGTGTTCAGCTTCTTCCGGTTCTGCGGTATCGTCGCGGTAAATCGTAAGACGTTTGGTTCGAAACGGTCGTCCGAGTTCGGGAATTTCGTCGCTCCGTTGAATTTCCATCTCGTTGCCGAAACTCTCTTTGTTCTACAATTCATTTCAGGCAATTCGTAAAGTTTCTCGCTGTCATATTTACCTTGGTCGAAACGACAACTAGTAAGTCTCGAAGAAAAATAAAAACGCAACTGAAGAGTCACAACATGTCGAAATAATCCCGAACAATCGTCCGTTTTCTTCGTACGATTCAATCTTCACGTTGTCGTCGTGCGTACAGGCGAACGTGGGTTTGCTGCCATTGAATGTGAAAACACAATGTATAACATTTTTCGTTCTATTGGAGAAACCTTTTCTGTCTACTTCCTCATCATTTCGTTGATCGATCACTTCGATTCGTCCAGACGCGTCAAACTCCAATGCTTCCGGATGTATATTCGTTGAATTTTCATCATTTTCCTCCGAGATTTTTTCAAGCCTCGAATGCCGGTGAACTCCGAGATGCAATGAACTCGCTGCGAGAAGATATCGACGGAAATGGATGCGAAAGATTAATATTCTACGATACATCATATTTGGTGCAAAATACTCGGTAGCACATAGGCGTTACTCACCCTGCAAGAGAAAACCGAAAATAAGTAGCAAATTGTAGATACGAATCATTTTCCATAAAGCCAAGAATTTCGACCGTCAAATCGCAACTTTCTGCCACTACTACGCGCACGGTAGTTGGCCTTGCCTCTCGTAAATGTCATTTTCTAATCGCCTCGTTCGCTTAATACTTCCGCTTAATTACACTGTCACCTATCAATTAAAGCTTTTTATACCCGAGATAAATTATCGCTAATGGACGTCTCGATAAAGCCATTGGAGAAGTCACAATTTGCTGGCAATTACAAAACCGCGCGGTCATGATTTTTCAGTAAAAAAACCAGTGCGATGAGGATTTTCTGGCGATGAGATTCAACTGACTCTTCCGTGCCTGATGGGGTCATATACAGTGGGTCAAAAAAGTTATCATACACCTTGTTTTTTTGCGATAACTTTATAGACATAAGCGATACGCAAAGAAAGCCAATATGAAGTCCGTGAGTGAATATCGAGGTTTAGCAGCTCAATCGTAAGTGTACGAATAATTTTTTGGCCCGAAAATTTTTGTTTTTTTTTGCATAATTCTTC
The DNA here is from genome assembly GCA_958009045.1 of Oxytorus armatus. NCBI lineage: Eukaryota > Metazoa > Arthropoda > Insecta > Hymenoptera > Ichneumonidae > Oxytorus > Oxytorus armatus. The sequence continues at coordinate 38,484,348 of OY253745.1, read as the reverse complement.
TATTATTCCTGGGAAAAAATTCTCCATTTGCAGTTTATCGCTGCACCTGATGTACTATTAAATAAAATTGGCTGTCTTTGCGTATCACTTATGTCTATAAAGTTATCGCAAAAAACAAGGTGTATGAATACTTTTTTGACCCACTGAATGTTCGAGTAACATTGAATATTCATAACTTGTACAACAATGAGCTGATTGACGCCAATTTTCGCTCATTTTAAATATAAACGCATACTCTAACTGCAAAAAAATGTGCACAATCTGATATCACACTCCTAATTACAAACAACGTAATAAATGTAAGATTTCTGATCAGATAACATCTTAAAAGTACGTCCCGAAGAAAAAGACCATTTGGCACCAAAAAAATAAATGAAATAATAATGCATTTCGACCTTTTGAGATGTCCGCGTCAGTACCAGGTCAGCTTTTTTTAACGTGGCCATCAATCGCTGATATCTACGTTCACAATGGAGATTGTATTATCGTAGCTCGGAATAACCGGATTCGCTTGAACCGCGCGCGATAGCTTAACCAGAGACGTTGCTCAACGACGAAACTGTCTTGAATTGGATCGATCCTTGCGAAGCTCTTCCGAGGCTCACCTCCCCGACAGGTGATCGTCGTTTAACGAATCTATATATTTTATAGTTGAAGAAGACGGATCCTCCGGGAGTCAGATCTTAAAATACCAGATGTCGCGATGTTTAAATTGTTACTGTCCTGAGTCAAATAACAGAAGCTCTCGCGTAACACGATGAGCTTGAACAAAGGTTCATGAGGGAACGGTTAATACACGCTTGAACTATTAGATAAAACGGTTTCAGAGTGCCAATGACTCTTACTGTGTACAATGATGTTGAACGTATTCCGGTCTCGAGCAACATCGTACTTGTTCGTGCCAGCTCACATAGAGTGTAAACGGTTATCTCGATGTTGTACGCTCCTTATTTTCTTGCTGCTGCTGCTCTTGCGCCACTGTACACCTTCTTTGCCCTCGACGCTCCGGGCTCTTCTCCCAGGTTATTCGACTCACTCCACCGGGAACCTCGAACCTCTTTACTTCCATAATGTGCATCACTCGTTAATGTACTTCCATACGTGTTGCAGTAAGAAGGAGGAGGGAAATCCATTTGTTCCATTATCGGATAAGCAGCGAGTCTTATCCATCGTAGTCTTACCTGCACACCCTCCGTTACTCGACGTAACCTCCAGAGTCTGTTGGAAAAGAAAATTAACATCCAAGAATAATTTGACGTTCATGGTCCATGGTTTTACAGTTAATCTGTAATCGTTTTAACCGATTTGCGAACATTTTTCCATTATTTAGCCGGCACGATAGACATCTCGACTAAATCGTTTTTCCTTTTGTGGCGGAAGGGGGGAAGGATTAATCGAAATGCATGGCTACCAATAATAATAATGATCGTAAAGGGTTTTTCAATTTTTATTGAGGTATCAAATTTAGACTCAAATACGATGCTACGCAACCTCGGTTGAAGAAAAACTTCTTAAGGGTGGTCAGTATTTTTTTTACATGCCAATATTAAAAACATAAAAAAATCCAAAACGCTTAGCTTTTCGGAATAGTCGACTGAGTATGTAATCCAAATTAGGGCGGAAAATATTGAACATTGTAATTTTCATTTTATTTTATAAGGTAACTTTGGCTCAGGCTTATTGGTCGTACGTAAAACACAGGTGAAAGAGGGGCATTCTTTCGCCTCATTTTTGACCAAAGTTTGTCATGTGGCAATCAGTATTCACCGGGTTTTGAACCGAAGATGCCGCTGATATATTGAAGCTTTCATATACAAGCCAATAGATATACGAGTATTGAACCTACATCAACAAACTCTCGGCTGCCTCGTAACTGAACGAGGTATACAGTGGGTCAAAAAAGTATTCATACACCTTGCTTTTTTGCGATAACTTTATAGACATAAGCGATACGCAAAGAAAGCCAATTTTATTTAATGGTACATCAGGTACAGAGATAAACTGCAAATGGAGAATTTTTTTCCCAGGAATAATAGAAGAATTATGCAAAAAAAAACGAAAATTTTCGGGCCAAAAAAGTATTCGTACACTTACGATTGAGCTGCTAAACCTCGATATTCACTCACGGACGGTCTGACCTCTGCGTACGATGTAAACGAGTCTTCGTTTACACAATGGTTTTGACCTATTCCATGCGGCAGTAGATCTTCAAGCTCTGATCAGACACGATGGCAAAGAAAAGCGAAATATCAATATCCATGCGAGATAGAGTGATTCTTCTTCGGAAACGCGGTGAAAGTTATCGAAAAATTAATATAGAACTAAATCTAAGTTTCGCAACAGTGCAATATATAATAAAAATAATACGAAAGAAGAAACAGCACAGAAAATAAGCCACGAACCGGTCGACCGAGAATACTAACGATACGAGAGCGTCGGAGTATCGTTAAAGAGGCTAAAAAACCGTTCACAAGTCCTCGCGGTTTAGCGAATGATGTCGCGTCAACATCGGGGAAGAGCGTGTGTCCCCGAACTATTCGAATCGTTTTGCATTCTGCCCTAATATACGGCGGAACTGCCCGCAAAAAAACCATTAATTAATAATATAAATCGCGAAAAACGTTTAGGTTTCGCAAAAACCAACGTAAAAAAATCTATAGAATTTTGGAAACTTGTCGTATTCTCGGATGAATCGAAGTTTAACATCTTCGGGTCCGATGGAAAAAAATTCGTCCGGCGGAAACCAAATACCGAGCTCCAGCAGAAAAATTGAATACCGACCGTAAAGCACGGCGGAGAAAGCGTCATGGTTTGGAACTCTATGGGATATTATGGCGTTGGTAATCTGGCTTTTACAGATGGTACAACGAATGCCCAGAAGTATATCGACGTGTTGCGCAGCAATTTCAAAGCGAGTGTAGATAAAATGGGCCTGGATGGACATTTCTACTTCGAACAAGATAACGACCCGAAACATACTGCCATGAAAACGAGGGAATGGTTACTCTAAAATGTCCGTAAACAATTGATCACACCACCACAATCTCCGGACAGCAATCTTATTGAAAATGTATGGCACTTGATGGATGTAGAAATTAGAAAAAGAAAAATAACAAACAAATCCGATCTCCAAAGAGTGCTTTTAGAAGAATGGACGAAAATAGCAAAAGGAACAACGCAAAAGCTAGTAGAATCCATGCCTAAGAGACTCGAGGCGATAATTGAAGCAAAAGGGATGCACACCAAATATTAATTATCATTAACAACTATGATGATGTAGGTTTTCACTATAATCGTAAGTGTATAAATACTTTTTTGCCCGAAAATTTTCGTTTTTTTGGTATAATTTTGCTATTATTCCTGGGAAAAAAATCTCCATTTGCAGTTTATCTCTGCACCTGATGTACTATTAAATAAAATTGGCTTTCTTTGCGTATCGCTTATGTCTATAAAGTTATTACAAAAAAACAAGGTGTATGAATACTTTTTTGGCCCACTGTATATGTATCCATGAATTCTGAATACTATCTATAGTTTCACGTGAATTTGTGCTCAGAGTATTCCGAACCAATCGCATCGTATATCGTGCTTTATCATGCTATGTTTATGAATGAAGGCAATGTGCTATAGGCAGAGCCAACGAAAGAGGAAAGAACTGCCCGATAGAGTATATAGGGTAAAAAACAGATGGGTTCGATGGAGCGAATGATCGGCCTTTCCCTTTGGCTTGTCGAGTAAAGAATACCTTCGTATATACCGAATTTGCTATAGTGAAACAAGTAGAGCTTTTACAACGGGACAGCTCTGTCACAAGAGATACAGGAAAATGATGAAAATAAAAAGAAGAAGCATAGAAAGCTTTTATAAAGTACCATAGACCGTGAACTTACCAACGAAGCAACGTATCACCAAATCAACGGCCATCACGAAATTCTCAAGGATGTTTATATCTTCCCCATTAGCGGTAATATTTTATCAGTCTTTCCCTCGGTTTGTTCCTAATGCATTTTACAGTAATCAAACAGCATATTTCACGCGATTCATTAAGCAAGGAATGTATTTTTACAAGGCATATATAGGGGTGGAATTATCTTTAAATTCCGTGTAATTTGAACCCCGGATGAGCTAGCATAACACTCAACCACGGAAAAATGTATGGGATCGGCCGTGATGAATAATTAATGTTTGTGGCTCGCGTCTTACGGTTCTATTTGCCGTTGGGACTATCAACGTCGTTGCCCTCGTACGCTGAGGATGGGTAATTCAACTGCGCGATCGTCCAAGAACAGGACAAACTTTAGGATGAAAGTCATGTTCCAGTTGGGTACGTTCGTTTGATCAACGTATCGTGACAGCTGCATATAGACGCCTTCTTAAATTCAACGTCTCTAAATGGATCACAGCAGACTCAGCCTCCCCTACTTGACGTTTTGAACTTAAACGATGAACGGACGTTCGCAATTCAATAAGTCCGGTATTGATTTTCTGACAAATAAATTTAACAATACCGTTCCAGGGTCATACAGGCCCAAGCCCACGGTATCCACGGTATCTCCACGCCAGAGGAATTAATGTTTACCAAGGAAAGCCACTGAGATAAAGACTCGGAGTCCCAGAACCAATTTCGAGGGGATTACGAGGCTTCTCTAAACAGTGGATGCTGCTTACCAACAGATGTCATTAGAAACATTTCCTTTACCGTCGCGAGATCGGTTGTATAGCGGCCGGGACGGAAGGGGGTTGGGGAGTTCCTACCTTACCGTCTGATTCGGGATTTCTATGGTACGTCATCATGAAAGACAAAACAGGGTAGGTCGTGTACACATAAATATAGGCTTTTATAGAGAATCGTGTTTACTTGGGTGGACGGTTAACCGCTCAAGGTGAATAAGCGATATTACTAGTGAGTTACGTGAGCGATTGGCAAACCGCCTTGAGGGTGATCCAAGGGAAATAGCGCAGCCGCTCGAACCGGAAATGTTTGTCATGATACCAAACGTACGTAACGCATTCCGACCTCTCAATATCCGTACAATTCAACTGTATGGTTTGGAGGTAGAATATTCGAGCTATATTCAAGCTATTTCCCTCGTTCCACTGTGGATTATGACTTGGTCTAACGACAACCCACGTTCCACACTTTATCTGCTCGTTATTCTCGGCTCTATGATTTTCCCGTACCGCCTTGTTCCTTTGTATCATCGTTTCGGTTTTCATCTCTCCCTATAATCATCCGGGATAGCATGCCTCGAGCTTTTTCGCCTTCGTTTATTTATTTTATACTATATCGATATGTATATAGTTGATAGTCATCTTTCACGATTATTTTATATCCTTCCGCTATGCTGTTTTGCACTTTTATGACGATAGACCGGTCGTATACGCTCGAAAGCTTTATCGTTATCGAACGCTAATGGGGTATGAATCTCTGATAATGCTCGAGGAATTACGACCATTACTTTCTAGTAAAATCAGTGTCGACTGAAGAAAGACGTTCTGAACGTTTTCAAAGATCCTCTCCTGCTTGTCGAATTGTCATTTTGTAGTTGTTATTTTTAACGAAATATACACTCAATTCAGCAAATTTACCGTCGTTTTAAGCAAGAATTTGTTAATTTGGGCACAAATTAACAATCAAATGTGAAGCCATACGAAGGAAAAATTCTTATAAAAAACCCGTTTTTTTATTTGCTAATATCCGAAATCCCAAACGCTTGATATTTCGAAATAGCACCGTACGCATTCCAAATGTCGGTCGAAAATATTGAAAATTGTAATATTTCTATCGCTTTTTTAGTATGTACTGTAGGGTGGGTCAAATAAAATGACTAATTTTTTTTTCCTCGATATAATGAAAAATGTATTGTTTGGCATCTCAAAAAAACCCTCTGCAAATATGAGCACTTCATATTCAAATTAAGGGAGGAAATACGGTTAGACGGTTCAAAAATCGATTTTTTTTTATTTCATAAATTGTTAGTAAAACTGTTGAAAAATATGTTCCGAAAATTTTAAATGAAAATTCCGACTCGTTCTATTGTTATAAGCCATTGAGTGGGGAAATAGGGTTAGGACAGCGTTTTCTCAATGATTTTCATGAATTTTTTTTATAGTATGAAAAATGAATATAATTTATTGAAACTTTGAGAATATTTTATACATATATTTAAGTATATACTATACAATTTTTATACATATATTTAAGTATATACTATAAAATATTAGCGACCCCATATTGCTTGTTTTTCTTGGTACTATTTTTTCAAACGCGTTTTTCTGAAAACGACTTTTTTTGAACTTGCGTACACGCTAGTTTGAAAAGTTTTCAACCAATCGTTTTGAAAATTGGCAGTTACTTTCTTCATAGTATTGCGCTCTGTATGAACCTAAAATCGGAATATTATCATTATTTAAAACAATTTTTTTTTGCAAATAAAGTTGTAAAAAATGGCAAATAATCATGCTTTTTCGTTTTGACCCCTGTAAAAAATTCAATTTTCTATTTTTTTGATAGAATTTAGGTTCATATAGAAGAGACGCATGTAATAAAAGTAAATTCCAACCTCGTTTGATTTCAGATGAAAATTGCGGCTTCCAGAATGTACGCAAAATGCTGAGTCTGATTGTGACCTGCAATATGGGGTCGCTAATATTTTATAGTATATACTTACCATAAATATATGTATAAAAATTTTATAGTATATACTGAAATATATTTATAAAATATTCTCAAAGTTTCAATAAATTATATTCATTTTTTATACTATAAAAAAATTCATGAAAATCATTGAGAAAACGCTGTCCTAACCCTATTTCCACCCTTAAGAGGTCTCTCTTAAATAACATGGAAACATTTTGTTTTTTAAACTTTGGAATTTTATTAGACTTAAACCGTTGATGTTACGAGAGTTTTTTAGCACATTTTTGTAGAACATTTGATGCTCTACAAAAAAGCTCTCTTGTGTCTAATCGATAAAAGTAACCGTACAAAAAATAATCGGTGATAATTACCTCTGGATTCTCTCATATTTGTTTGAAAACAATTAGTAATATATTAGTAGTATATTAGTAATATATTAGTAGTATATATCAGTAGTATATATGAGTAGCATATTTATTCATATTGACAACTAAAATTTTTAAAAATTTGAAATTTATTTACTAATAAACGAGATAAGTAGAATCCAGAGCTAATTGTCACCGATTATTTTTTGTACGGTTACTTTGATCGATTAGACACAAGAGAGCTTTTTTGTAGAGCATCAAATGTTCTACAAAAATGTGCCAAAAGACTCTCCTAACATCAACGGTTTAAGTCTAATAAAATTCCAAAGTTAAAAAAAAAATGTTTCCATGTAATTTAAATGGAAAATTCGTGATGAGGGACCTCTTCATTTAAATACGAAGGGCTCATACTTGCAGAGGGTTTTTTTTGAGATGCCAAACAATACATTTTTCATTATATCGAGAAAAAAAAAATCAGTCATTTTATTTGACCCACCCTTATGTACTGTAGCATTTTTTTTAACTTGCTGGATAGCAGTATTTTTTCCCTTAAACACTAGTTAATTTTACTTCAAAAAAGCTCATATAATATAATAACGCCCGTTATGGCTATTTTTGGAGGTGGAACTTTTAACTACATCTCAGATTCGATTTGCGGTTGAAGAGATACGCTTACTGTGTGGAATGAGCGCGACCCGAAATGCATAGCTTCACCGTTAGCGTTAAACTTATTCACGGGAAAGTCATTTGCGGTGCGGGGCTTCGGAGAATGAACATGCTGGGAACGGACACGATAACCGATAAACACGTGTATAACGACTAAAGAGGGGGCGCAAAAGCTTCCTATACAGTTGACGATGTCGGGTTAAAAACCCTCCCGGCCAACGACAACGATGATGACCGTGAAAAAAAATTATATACACATACACACTATGTGTGTAGAGAAGGAATTCAATGAAGCCGTATTGAAGGGTATGATGCGATGGCCGAGACCCAACAGCTCTTGACGGTGTATGGTCTTACTTAACGACCGCGAGAAACTTGGACTGCGAATGTCTCGCTTCACCTTGACACCTATCGACGCCTAACAACTATCGTATGTTAGCCTTGGCTGGTTCAACTTGAACGAGTCGCGATGAGTCCAGGTTATACGTCGTTGAAGAGATACATAGAAAGATCCGTCGAAGAACGAAAAGACAAGACGGAACATAGTGATGCTTGGGGATGAATGCTTATTGAAGGATAAAGAGGTACTATTGAACGGGATTGAGCATCGGGGGAGGGGGGGGGGGGATTCGGTACAGGGACGCCGAGTTTTTACTGTTAAAAGTCTTATTTTATATTCAGTGGATGATTGATGGTATTTATTAACATTTTTCTTTTGCGAGCTCATCGATATTCGTCACATTAAAAATCCGTGCACCAAACACCAATCACGTCGTAACTCATCTTTCGCCGACAAGTCGGAAATGTACATAGAAATGCTGAACGCGAGGACGCGTTGACAGATTGAAAATAAAAAATGAGAAACGTCCTGGATACGATCGAATCGATCGCAGCCACGAGAACAGAGAAAATGACACCGTGATTCGGTATTCCCCATTACACACCCTAGCTCTACTTAACAACAACTTAAGAACTAATGCGTGCAACAGATTGTCACGAGTCGTTTATGAAATTTGCATAATACGCTCAAACGCTAATGTCCCAAACTGAGAGGGCTTCCTGCACCTCTGCTCCCCCTCGTAACAGCCATATGCAGCCAGCTCGTTCGCTACGAAAGCTATAAAAAAATTCGTTTGTACCGTACCCTTAAAGTACAAATGTATATAGTAGGGCGATTTTTTTTTCGACTATTTTTTTTTTCAGTACCCACCCGAAATTTTGTTGGATATGTCGAAAAAGAAATTCCCTGAAAGTTACAGCCCTTAATATTAATTCTAAGTACTTTCCCAAAGCGTGAGAAGATTTTCCATCTAAAATACACGTAAATCGAATTTTTTTTTTCTTCAAATTTCTATAACTCAGCCGCATTTTATGCCGTCATATTGTTCTTAGTTTCGATTTACTCAGAATAAAACAATCTAAAAAAAGTGCCTTTTGCGGCGAAAGTGTAAATTCTACTGGTGAGTTGGTACGGGTCACTGAAGTTGATTTTTACCCAAAATTCTCGTTTTTTTGCTGTTATCTCCGAAACAATTAACTTGACGAAAAAAATGTAAATGGAAAATTTGTTGGAAATTTAATTTCCTACAATAAAGGTTTTATCAACCTAATTGCTTAGATTAATATTTCTTCAGATATTGAACTTTAACTTATGTGTAGTATAAAATTTATAAAAAATGAAATATTAAATAATGAAAAAAATAAAAAATAAAAAAAGTTCAATATCTCAAGAAATATTAATCTAAGCAATTGGATCGATAGGACTTTTTTTATAGGAAATTAAATTTCCAACAAATTTTTCATTTATATTTTTTTCGTAAAGTTAATTGTTTCGGAGATAACAGCAAAAAAAACGAGAATTTTAGGTAAAAATCAACTTCAGTGACCCGTACCAACTCACCAGTACAATTTACACTTTCGCCGCAATAGGCACTTCTTTCTTTAGATTATTTTATTCCGAGTAAATCGAAACCAAGAACAGTATGATAGCATAAAATGCGGCTGAGTTATAGAATTTTGAAAAAAAAAAATTCCATTTACGTGCATTTTAGATGGAAAATCTTTTCACGCTAAGGGAAAGTACTTAGAATTAATATTAAGGGTTGTAACTTTTAGGGAATTTGTTTTTCGACATATCCAACAAAATTTCAGGTGGGGACTGTGAAAATAAAAAATTGTCGAAAAAAAAATCGCCCTAATGGACCATGTCCATAGATTCGTGAATACAGCGAGTCTACAGATCTCTCGAGATCCGCAATTATAAATAAAAGATGGATGACATTTGAGAGGTGACGCTTTGGGCATCAGTTTTTTTTTTCAACCACCCTCGTGCCATTAGACCTTCATTATCGGTTCTATCGTTCGATAGAGAAAGGGCGTGGTGTCTGGAGTCTCCGAAGACCAATCTAGATTTAGATCGGTCATGAAGAAGATTGAGTTTCTGAAAAGTTAAATTGCTACTGGATGGCAGGAGATTTAGAGATCACAATGCGTTACCGAACGAAGGTTAAGTGTAGCCAAAAGAGAGTTGAATGAGGGTGAAAAGTGGGAGAAAATAAAAGGGGTGAGGTAGCCCATACTCTCCTGATGCAAGTGAATCATGGAACGTTGAAAGTGGTTGTTGCAGAAGAAAGTGGGGGGGGAGGAGGAGGAATTCCCCACTTGCTCGTCGTCGTCAACGACAACTCGGCTAGGACCGGTTCGAAGTACCTCATTACGGTTAAGTCTTCATCACAGCACGCGATGTAGCGCGCCCCATTCCGATCTAATTTACTCTTAATCCAATATCATAAGATGGCGTGGATGGGCAGCGGGGGTTGGGGCTGGACTCGTAGAAGTGAGTTGGGCGAGAATATTGGAAGAACAAGAGAGATAGAGAATTTTGAGAGCAAAGAGATGAAGTTTCAAGTATCTTCCCCAGCGGTATCTGTTAGGCGACCTAGATTACTTTTATTTATTGTCAGCACATTCAACATCATCAACGCATTGCATTGGCAATTTGTTGAATTGCAGTAAATTTCAATGAAAATAAATCACCTTATTGATTGATTAATTGATGGACTGATCGATTGATCTGTTTGATAAGATAAAAATAAATCAGCATAGAAAAATACAAAACATAATAATTATTTAATAACTTCAACAAACTACGATAATCGTGTCGATTCAATAAATTACTCCAACAATTTGATTTGTCATCCAGAGCTTGAGTGACGTACGTTAAAAATATTCTGTAACGAGCCATGAAAATGTGCACGCCAGGATAAATCGCATATTTTCTCGTATAACCTTCGTGTTGGCGTCTATTCGATTCCCCATTATGCAAAATTTTCCCCAGTGAGATTCGCACTTCTCTCATTTCTGCCCCCCCACCCCGTAGCCGTGAGTTCTCTGATACATCTTGAGGGTCGTGCCTGGTAACCTTTGCCTTCGATGGCATGCCACCGGGTACATACTACTACTACGAGACTTGGGTGTTCTCGTCTCAAGTTCTTCGAGATGAGCAGGGGGTGAATCAGTCAGGAATTGTACAGGGGAAGGAAAATCTCGTGGTATTTGCCGGTGTACGAGACTTAGAGCCGCCAACCTCGGTGGGATAATGAAATTTCCTTGGTCCTGCGGAAGGTCGCGAGCATTGCAAAGTGCACCCCAACCTTTCACTCGGCATCCACTCTTTCATCTGACGTATATATTCGTCCATGTCCTCTGTCGCGAGGACCTTCTCGGGCCGTACAACAAATTCCGGCCCTCCTCGCGATTCTCACTGTACTTAACGAAATCCTGCGACTCACACTCGCATCTTTGTTCTCGTATGACCTTCATTTTATACTTTCTAAATAATTTCGGACTAGTACTACTTTTCATGTGTGTCACGCAATCGTGCGCGAATAATTCGACTTTGATGAAAATTGGTATTTTCCGATCTTAAGCTGGAGTTTAAGCTCGTGATATCGTTCGAATATTTGAGTCTGAGTGAGTTCACTGAGTGAATCACTGTACTAGTGCATGCGAATCGTATTTACTCGTGCATAGCACACGTAAATTCGTTGAAGTCGCCGGTTTCAAGAGTTTCGATTGTACCCCTATATCGAACGCTGTCATTTAACGTTTGTCCATGCCGCATAAATGTAAAGCACGCGATAGTCGGAGCACTTGGCCCCAATTATATCTACTGTTCTATCTCGTGGAATCCTCATCTCAAGGCTCTCATCTCGTATTTATCGAATCATTCCTCATCGATTTTCCAAAATGGCTGTTCAGCCGAAAATGCGTTCCCGAGTATGTACCGAAATGAAAATCATGCATGATTGCTTCGAAAAATTGTATTTTCATGCTTCCAGCGTTTTATTCCGTTGTATCGTTGAGTGTAATATTTTTTGTTAACATTTATGCGGATAACGTAAAGATTTATAAAATGAGGTAATGCGGAGGATAAGGAGGAACTGCTTTACGAGTCTGTCCCGGAGAATCCTTTTGGGGGTGATGAATACAAAAAATCTCCGGAGCCGATAATATTTTCTTCGCCGTTGCGACATTTTTTTTTCATAGTTTATACACTCACTCAGCTCGCAGGTTTTTACGCGCCTCACCGGACGTGTATAATCTTTTTAAAGTGCGAGTAATGCCTCTTGCCACGAGACCGCTTCGCCCATATCACATTCATGGTAAAGAACTTTCTTCCCTTCGTTTTTTTTGTCTTTCGTAAAAGAGAGCTTGGCCCCGAGGGAGTAAAATAATGGGAGACCCACGCCGTAGATATAAACGCAGAGAAGCACAAATCAGTTCAAACGACGAAGTTTATTAGTCGCAGGCAATCAAGCTGTCGGGAAAATTTGCTATGACAGCGCTGTGGGTGTGTGTTGGCAGGACCGTGGTTCTACAGATTCCAACTGTACACCTACCCAACTATCACGACCAAACTGACACTAGCATACGAATATTTCACAATATTGTCACGACGAAACTGTTTCCGAACAAAACTCTCACCATTAAAACTGTCACCGAACAAACTGTCACCACTCAACTCTCCCCGATCTCTATTGGACACGTGCAGAATCTTCACGAACAAAACTATCACCGTCTAAACTGTCACGGTCTAAACCTTCACCATCTAAACTGTCACCGTCTGAATTGTCACCGTCTAAACAATCTCCGTTTAATCTGTCACCGTTCAAACTGTCACCGCGGCAACTGTAACCGCGGCAATTGTCACTGGCAAAACTGTACACGGCACCAACCGTCACCGCTTAACGCGAGATTTACCCAACTCACACTCGTAGACGCTGTACCCGTAGGTAAAAGCGCTCGAGCTGCTTCACCAAACGCGGCGCATTCGCCGCTGTCGTCTCAACCACAGCCTTCGCACTGCGCGAACTTACTTGTGCTCAGCGATCGGTAATAGCGGACACGCACGAAATATCGCGCGCTATTGCGCCGCGTTTGGTGAGGCAGTCCGCGCGCTCTTATCTACGAGTTCAGCTTATTCCCATGTGAGTTAGTTACCGCGCCTTGGCGCGGTGACAGTTTTGCCGGTGACAGTTTTGTTTGGTGACGGCTGGGACGGTGACGGTCGGTGCAGAATACAGTAGACGCCCTGACAGTGTAGACGGGGCCTATTCTGCTGCGTTACAGTTGCGCAGAATACAGTTGAACGACAGTTTAGACGGTGATAGTTTTGTTCGTGAAGATTTCTGCACGTGTCGAATAGAGAATCAGGAGAGTTGAGTGGTGACAGTTTATGCGGTGACAGTTTTAATGGTGAGAGTTTTGTCCGGGAACAGTTTTGTCGTGACAATATTGCGAAATATTCGTATGCTCGTGTCAGTTTGGTCGTGACAGTTGGGTAAGTGTACAGTTGGAATCTGAAGAACCGCGGTCCTGCCGTGTTGTAACATCAGTGCAAAAATAATAATTGCGAAATTTCTTTCTTGGCAACATTTGCAACCTTCGAAATCTTATAGAGTAGGACTAGGATGAATTTTTATGTCTACTTTTCTATGATCTCTATATTTTATATTTTCTAAATTCATTTTACTAAGCTAATTAACCATATTGCGAAAAAAAATAAGTAAATGTTATTAGTCTCTGACAAGATTTACGGTTTTAGCGTAAAAATGTACCCAACCTTAATTTAAATTAATTTTACTGATAAAATGTACTACGTATATTCTTTCGTTGCGTCTAGTTAAAGTGCAGACAAGTGCAATAAGCTTCTTGCACAGTATATATAAACAGCGGTCCCATTTCTTTTCTCGTTCTCATAGAATCCTTTCTGCCACTCTCCGTCGAGATTGCAACGGGAGGAATTTAATCGAAATATAAGATCCAAGGGAGATAAGCCATGATTTCATGCTGGCGAGCGATAATCTCATACCTGACGAAGAACCACTTCGAAAATCCTCTTTCCGTATCGAGATAACGACGGTCGTCGTTACTTTTCAAAGCTTTCTTACACCTTTGCCATAATCGTAGAAATATTTCCAACCATTTCCCAGGTGAAATTCATCGCTGTGCTCCCCTTCCCGTTACTCCCCTTAAACTCAATACGAACGTAGACAACTTTGTGAATGATAAACATTTTTCGACAATCGACATGTCGTTTTTCACGGTGGACCGTCTAACAGGTCGCGTTAGTGCGACAGAGAGTAAGTTTAAAAGTGATGAGTTTGGAGGGTAAAATCAATTTTAGACACGAACAAATGGATGTATACTATAACCCAACCCGTTTTCTGAGAACATCACATTACAGTTACAAATCGTCGTGTATAGATCGCGGGACGACGGAAAACATTGGAGTTTGTGGACCTCCTTTCGGCGCATCCTATCGTACAAAAGTTGGCGATATAGTTGATTGGAGACGGTTTTTCCGTCACACGTGATTGGAGATAAGAGCGATAGGGGTGATAAACCGAGAGACAGCTCCTGGATAACGTGAGCGAACGATCCCTCTTATTCTTCATCATCATCGGCTATCGATTTCTGAATTTCGAGTAACTAAAAAATACGAAGAAAAATGTTTAAAAGTGGAAATAAACTTCGAATTTGAAGGAAATAAAAATCTACGTACGGATGATTCCACAAAAAAACTGAAATACTTTTACAGCCCCCACCTAGAATTGAAACACTTTCTATATATTAATGTTTTTTTCGAAAAACGTCATTTTTACGATCTGCATGAGACCAAAACGATAAAGTAACGATATTTACGGAAAACTCAGACTTTTGTTACATCGAATAGAATTATCTTTGGATCTTCATGAAATCTCAAATGTCACTAGATTGGCCGCTAAAGACGTGCTTAAAAGACGATTAAGGTAGTAATCTGGTAACTTAAACCGATTTTCATGTCTTTTTTGGAGGGCGTTTTTTTGTAGGAAAATAAAAATTAATCGTTTTGGGTATTTAGGATGTTTTTATTTACATATTAAAGATACAAAAGAAATGGATAAATAACAAAATGGCGGACTTTGGAAAAAAAAGTTTTTTTCCAAAGTTCGCCATTTTGTTATTTATCCATGAATTTTAACTTCAGTAGTTCCGACCAGAATGACATGTCTATAAATTAAGAATTATCAAGAATTTTTTATTTCAGATAACATCAAGAGCCAAAATCACCGGGGCCACCCACGCGCTTTTTTTCGAGGTGCCAACTTCGATCAATAATAATAATAATAATAAACTATTACATTTTTTCAAAAAAAATTTTTCTTGTATCTTCAATATGTAAATAAAAACATCCTAAATATCCAAAACGATTCATTTTTATTTCCCTACAAAAAAAAGCCCTCCAAAAAAGACATGAAAATCGGCTTAAGTTACCAGACTACTACCTTAAACTCGAATTTGACAAAGCCATGTTATGAAATACAAAAATACATGTTATAAAGGATATCTGAATTTTCTTGTCATTTTTTTAAGCTTTGTCAAATTCGAGTTTCATCGTTTTTTAGGCACGTCTTTAGCAGCCAATCTAGTGACATTTGAAATTTGATGAAAATCCAAAAATAATTCTATCTGATGTAGCAAAAGTCTCAGTTTTTCCATAATATCGTTACTTTTTCGTTTTGGTCTCGTGCAGATCGTAAAAATGACGTTTATCGAAAAAAAAGTCGAGCTTTATGCAGGGATCGACTTTATTTATTTATTTTTTAAATACTTTTTGTGCTTCATATTTCACGTTCATACGCGTATCATTCCTTGTTTTTTTTCTCCTCTTTTCCATGGTCTATTATAGTGTCCATTGCACAGAAGCCACGAGCGAAATTTCTCCATTCTCGTAACTTTCCTCTTAGCTTAATGCGGGAAGTTTCATCGTGCTGTATAGAGGTCACCCATATGAGCAAGACTACGAGAAATACTATGCACGAAAGCCCTTGAGTCACGGAGGGTAACATAAATCACCCAGAGAAGCATATCTCTTCTCTCTCGCACCCTCTCTTTCTCCTATCACTTTCAACCCTCATCCCCCACTGAATCGATATTAATTTCGAACCTTCCTCGGCTCCATTTTTAAGACTCTTCCCACAAACTTTAATCACGCGGCAACCAATTCACTTTACCCATAAAAAAATCATGCAGCAAAGAATTCACCATGACCCATAAAAAAGATGCTCCCTTGTGTGAGTGAGACAAAAAAAAACAAAAATTGATAAGAATGTGCCGAAAGAAAATGGGCTGTACGATAAGGGAAAAAATTCTAAATTTCAAAACTGATTATGTTTACTTTACGAAAATTAAATAAATTCTATCCTCGTAACGCAAAATTTGATTTCAACTCATAAAAGTTCACGCGATTAACAAAATTCTGCAATTTAGTAATTTAAATATATTTCCTATTTCTCAACTTTCTGGTATGTTCGAAATAATGCATTTTATATATTTGTGTAAATAGAAAAAATACGCGTGAAACGAATATTTGAATAATTTGCCATTTAACCGGATATATTTCACAAAAATCGAATGAACTTTGTTCAAAACGATTTTTTGTAATAATAAATAATTGTTCGTTAAAATGTTTATTAATGTTTCGGCAGTCACAACGTGTCTCGTGTGAAAAAATCAATAGAAATATGTATTGACATTTATAGATTCTATCTTCGCCCAACGAACGGGAAAATAAGAAGGAAATGGTCTATTAATAGGGCACGGGTCAATCGGGCGATCCTTCGGTTAAAAATTCCGCGACATCGGCCGCGTCGTTTGACGTATGCAACCGGATCGATAACCGTAAGCTCAATAAACACCGACGTTTGTTCGTGAAAGTGAGAAACGGTCGAGGGAAAAGAGTCGGTTATATATTTTATATCGAGCGAAGTTCAATGCTAGTGGAAAAGTGCCGTCATGTTCAGACACACACAAGGGATATCGTTGGCCTCGATGTTTTGAGCGCGAGCATATGTGAGACTGCTATAGTTGACGGCAAACCACGCACGGATATATTGAACGGACGAATTATTTAGTCGGACCTGCTATTTTTTTCGATTCTAGTGAATATTTATTAAGTATTTAGCGTCGAAACTCTGCCGCATCTCTGAGTACAGATATCTAAGGCGTTACACCCCACGTCGATCTACGATTGTACCTCACCATCGGCGACTTTTTTTTCAACTACCGGTACGTTATACCGTATACACTACGGTGGTCCTTGTATGCGTTAAAAATTTATTTATTTTCCCAACGGCCAAAAATCGTTTCTATGTGGTCCAAAAATAATGTCTGTTGAAGAGTTTTTCTTAATTTTAATGTTAACCCATGCAGGTAACCGCTTAAACTTATAAATGCGAAATTTAAATCTTTATAAATCGTGGCGATAAATTTAATTTGTTTTTCGTTCAAAACTACTGAAACTCTGAATTCTCGAAACAAATTGTAGGAGAACTTTTTTGTAGAAAATCAAATTCGCTGGAAAAAAGTTTCGATATATTTTTTCCGAAAAATGCGTATTTTAGTCACAAAACATAAATTTGTTAAAAAAAATGAATTTTTCTCAAACATATTTCTGCAAAATTATTTTTTCTTATAGATATTTTTGGACAAAACATTATTATCATAATCGAATAACGAAATCGATGGAGAGAGTTTTAAACGAATCCAGGTTTAATTGCCAGAAATTAATACCTTGTATGATAAAGAGATTGATTATTTTATAACATCGCAATCACTGAATTATTTTGAAAGATTCAATATTAATAAAGACTTTTTGACAATCGAATCCTGCTATGTGGCTTGGAAATGAGTATTTCGAAAAGGGCCTAGAAATAGTAAAAAATTTGAAAATAGTCAACGATACTGCTGAAAGAGCTGTTCATCTCATGGAAGATTACAATAATATTTTTACAAGAAATGAAGAACAAAAACAGTTTCTACTACAAGTCATTACAGAATATAAAAAAAAGTATCCTGATGCTAAAAAACAAACTATTATTTAGCTTACTACTTTTACCACTAAAACTGTTCCTAATTTAAATAATTGAAAGTAATGTTAAATCAATTTTTTATAAATCAATATTATATTTTAGACAGTGTGATTAATCTTGTTTAGTTTCAACAAAATTATCCGATTTAAACTAAATAAACTAGTAAAAAAAATCACTGTTTCATAAATAAACTGGTTTTTGAGGAAAATGAATGAAAGATTTCTCGTTAAAAATTTATTTTTCCAAAAAAAAACTTTACTTCGCTTTTTCCGATAATCTTGTATTTTACTAGATATTTGGAGAAAATTGATTCGATTAAGAATATTGGGAAGCATCTAAATTCTCAGCTGAAAAATTGAATGGACTCAAATTTCTTGAAAATATTTTTTTTTAAATAGCGCTTTTAACAACATTTCTACATGAAACAAAATTCAATTTTTCGAAAAATATCTGAAAAAAAATTAATTTTTTCCAACAATTTAGTATTTTCCTACTGAAATATGCGTTTTCGGGGAGTGATAATGATGATAATAATGTTTTGTCCAAAAATATGTATGAGAAAAAATCATTTTTGCCGAAATATGTTTGAGAAAAATACATTTTTTTTTAACAAATTCATGTTTTGTGACTAAAATACGCATTTTTCGGAAAAAATACTTCCTACAATATTTTCTACAAAAAAGCTCTCTTACATTTTTTTCGAGAATTCAGAGTTTTAATAGTTATGAACGAAAAAACAAATTAAATTCATCGCCACGATTTATAAAGATCTAAATTTCGCATTTATAAGTTTAAGCAGTGACCGGTACGGGTTAATATTAAAATTAAGAAAATCTCTTCAACCGACATTATTTTTGTACGACATAGAAACGATTTTTGGCCGTTGGAAAAAAGAATAAATTTTGACCGCATATAAAGACCACCCTAGTATACACATAAAAAATATCTTTTACCAAGTTTTTATATTTTCGATGGAACGGCTGTTTATTTATTTATTTTCAGTGCCCTAAAAATGATCTTCGGAACTCGTGCGACTGATATCGTCAATTTTTCAAAATGCCTCTGACTCCACAAAATTCATGATTGTTTGCGAATAATGCACAGTTTTAGTGATCCAATCTTCGATTCCATTATTTATTATATTGACAAAGCAATCTAATCTCGATGTTATTATTTTTTTTTTCAACTAATTGACGCATCATTTTTATATTGAAATTTTGCACAACCCACTGTAATGCTCGTTACGACAACAAAATGAGATTGAAACATAAAATTTAATAAAAATCTGTTCACGATGACGTGCGAAATTTTTAAAAGGTCTCACTGTCGTTATCAAATCGCCGAGGAAGATGGTGCTGATATCGAATCGAGGTGGAATAAATGTCTCCTACACGAGTTAAACGCCATCTATCTGTCGATGAGAGTTGTATATCGTTCGTTCGAAGCCCTAGGAAATTCCCGATTCCCGAGGGTACACTTTCAGCCCTCGAGTTATCTCGGTAATCTTGGTTGAGTAGGTAACAGTCGTGGAATTTCCGGGCGCTAAGCATCTCATGAATACTCCCTGCGTACCTAATTACGAATGGCTTGTATCAATGTGACCTACATCCCTTATGCAAAAGTCGATTGTACCGTTGGGAATGTGAAGAGGTATTATGAAAAACGAGAATAGAACTCCATTGAAATTTGCCGAAAAAAAAAAAACACGTACAATGACGAATTGTGTATAATAATAATAATAATGAAGAGGACGTATCGACACAAAGGAAGCTCGACAATGACCAGCAACAAAAAAAAATTCATCGCAATAGGTCGTGAACGTTAAAGTGGCCTTTTCATCGAATGAGGCATGAATTTGTGTTCCGCGTGAAATCAAAACGTAAAATTTATCGCCTTGTATACTTTTTAAATTTCGTGCTGTAATATTACCCGAGTTCTAATGATTATCCAAAATTCGCTGGTACTTGAATAGAGACAAAAAAGTGCCTCGAGAAGAGGAGATGGCGAGTCCTCGTGAAAAACAATGATAAATGCGAGAATGGAGAATTGTTTAGTCACACAGTAAATGCAGTGTCTTGACAAGAATCAACGTGAAGGGGGAAAAGGATACGAGTGATACGGGAAGGGGAGCAGAAACGCGACGTAAGAGGTCGAGATGCAAAAAGTGGATATCCTCCTCGGCGTGTTCCTCGTGGTATATTTACGACTCCACTAGTTACAACTCACAATCTCTGGGGGCCTGCGTAACAGCTGTAAGGGAGGAAATAGAGTTAAGACAGCGTTTTCTCAATGATTTTCATGCATTTTTTTATAGTATAAAAAATGAATATAACTTATTGAAACTTTGAGAATATTTTATACATATATTTAAGTATATAGTATAAAATTTTTGAAAATTTTCCTTGTAAAACACCGCAGATATTAGCGACCCCATATTGCAGGTCACAATCAGACTCAGCATTTTGCGTACATTCTGGAAGCCGCAATTTTCATCTGAAATCAAACGAGGTTGGAATTTACTTTTATTATATGTCTCTCTTCTATATGAACCTAAATTCTATCAAAAAAATAGAATATTGAATTTTTTACAGGGGTCAAAACAAAAAAGCATGATTTTTTGCCATTTTTTACAACTTTATTTGCAAAAAAAAAATAATTTAAAATAATGATAATATTCCGATTTTAGGTTCATATGGAGCGCAATACTATGAAGAAAGTAACTGCCAATTTTCAAAACGATTGGTCGAAAACTTTTCAAACTAGCGTGTACGCAAGTTAGAAAAAAGTCGTTTTCAGAAAAATGCGTTTGAAAAAATAGCAAAATGCTGAGTCTGATTGTGACCTGCAACATGGGGTCGCTAATATCTGCGGTGTTTTTCAAGGAAATTTTTCAAAAATTTTATAGTATATACTTAAATATATGTATAAAATATTCTTAAAGTTTCAATAAATTATATTAATTTTTTACAGTATACAAAAATTCATGAAAATCATTGAGAAAGAGCTGTCCTAACCCCATTTCCTCCCTTAATGGCTTATAACAATAGAACGAGTCGGAATTTTCATTTAAAATTTTTGGGAACATATTTTTCAATAGTTTTACTAACAATTTATGAAATAAAAAAAAACCCGATTTTTTGAACCGTCTAACCCTATTTCATCCCTTAAGTACCTGGACTCCAGAGTTGGGACAATAATGACCAACGATTTCTTTTCACAATTCTGCAAAAGACAGTCTCTTATCCTTATTTTTTTTTTTTTTTTGGCAAAGCCTCTTGAACAGACCCTGGAGAATAGCTCGTTTTTTTCCTCGATCTTCGGGTAATCGGCAGCGCCGAAAAGGATAGATCGGTTCATTACCACCTACCGTCTGGTCATTGCGACAAATATACTGGCAATATTCCTCGTTTTGTACAGTGAATACCTCGGGTAATATGATTCTGCGTTGCGAATGTTTAGAGAAGTATTCAATTGTCAAACGGTTCTTATAAACAATTATTTAACAATATTATTAATATTTTTTTAATACATTTCGACCTTCCATCCATCACGAGCACTTTCTTCAGTCACTTTTTGTGGTTGGGATTGCTCGTCCCAGTGACTACGAAAACCTCTAACACGGGGTTGATGCCTAAGCAATCTAAAACTTCACCTGCCTTCTCATTCGCCTACTTTGGTTGTCGCCTCGTCTCCTTGGTAACTCGACGGAGGGGGGAACCGACAGAGGCCTCGGCTTGCGCGAGATTCAAGCTCCAAGGCGCTTCGGGGCAAAATTCTACGAAATTGCGTTAACATCAGCAATGTCGAGTCAAGATGAGCGAGACTAAGGTCCTTGGGGAGAATTATTGGGACAGTTGGCTTGAGAGACGAGGATCAGTCATATTTTCGATCTACTTCGGGACATACACGAATCGGTAAAAATTTTTTTAAATTACCTCTACGGCCTATTTCGCGTTACGAATAATCAGCCGGAACGCCCTCGTTCGTGGACATAAAATAAACGGAGAACTCCGCGTGGTTTAAGTTTATGCAAATGCCATCACTGTTGCTTCTCATCGTCAATTGTTGACTCTTTTTTTTAACTTTGATCCTGTAATCACACGGCCGGCCTTTGGGGACCCGTTTTTACTTCCAACTGAGATCGTCAAAACAGGATGTAATTTAACTCTTGATCTTCAAGAACTACATCACGTAATCCCACATGTTTATTTGACGTACTGGAAGAATTAACATTTCGAGTTAGCGAGAGATGAGCTTGCGAATAAAACACGTCGGGAATTTTTTTTTCAACCTAATTAAGGATTGTATCCGCGCGTGTCCCAAAGACCAGACCAATTGATCGTTACAGGCAAGTAATAAAAATGAAAATGTGCATCGGACAGTCCTCGATCTCCCCTATGTCCTATTTAACATTTCGGCCGTTTGTTTGAAACGTTTGTTCACTCTCTCCGTGATTAAATTGAGAATGATATCGTAACGTATAGATGTCACATGTCAGCGTGTTCACGAGACCCTCACCGTAATGATATCTGGTGACTGAAGTTCAAACTGTCGAAGTTCCTCTCTCGCCCACAATGGGACGTCGATTGGCTTGTTTACTCACGCCCACTGACAATATCCCTTTGAGATTCTATACGTATGCTTCCCAGGAACAGCGCTACCGCGTATGACGTCTAACAGTCAACAGTCGATTGAGTACCCATCAAATCGAGCTTGCATCAATTTTATCGCGACATCTCGAGAGATACCATAACGTTACACGACACGACGATTAAACTCAGTATTATAGATCAAAATCAGAACTCAAATAGACGACGCTGGAGAAACTTTGCTGGATGGTCGAGTACGTTCAAATAAAAAATGCAGTCTCAGTCAAGATGAGAGTTTGATGTACAAACTTCCGAAGTCGCTAGCCGTTACATAACAGGAACTCAAGGTCAAACTTAAGTCCCAACTTTGGTTCACACTCAACGGCGGACTCAAGTCATAATCTACGTTGAGACTCAAAAGTTTGTAGCAAAGTTTCAAATTAAGTTTCACGTTCCATACGAACTTCAATCCGAACTCGAGCCTGAATTCGCATTCCTAATTCCAACCTGAACTTCGGTTGGAGCTTTAATTTGAGCCTCGCTCCGAAGTTCCGGTTGACCGTCGTATTGAATTTCAATCCAAACTTCGGAACGAACCTGAATTTCATCCTGAACCCTAGCACAAACATTTTTTTAACCCCGGAGGAAATACTATACCGAGATATCATGACCAGATCTCGAACGAATAATTAAACTCCACAGCTTTTAGCGTAACTCGCAGCCGCTTTGTATAATCCTTCGCTGGTTCTGATCCCCCATCACTCACTCATATATATACTAAGGGAAATTAATTACACGGCGAAGAGCAGAGCGTGAAACACCACAATTGTCCGAGACGTAAGGAGACAAAAGTTTCGGTAATTTTTCAGGAAAAAAACGTAATCGTCTTTTCTCGATGACAAGCTTAGTTTTTAAAGTAAAAATAATGGATAACATTTCTTAAGAGGGGAATGAATAGGGTTAGGAGAGCGTTTTCTCAATGATTTTCATGATTTTTTTTATAGTATAAAGAATGAATATAATTTATTGAAACTTTGAGAATATTTTATACATATATTTAAGTATATACTATAAAATATTAGTGACCCCATATTGCAGGTCACAATCAGACACAGCATTTTCCGTACATTCTGGAAGCCGCCATTTTCATCTGAAATCAAACCAGGTTGGAATTTACTTTTATTATATGTCTCTCTTCTATATGAACCTAAATGCTATCAAAAAAATAGAAAATTGAATTTTTTACAGGGGTCAAAACAAAAAAGCATGATTTTTTGCAATTTTTTACAACTTTATTTGCAAAAAAAAAATATTTTAAATAATGATAATATTCCGTTTCAGGTTCTTATAGAGCGCAATACTATGAAGAAAGTAACTGCCAATTTTCAAAACGATTGGTTGAAAACTTTTCAAACTAGCGTGTACGCAAGTTAAAAAAAAGCCGTTTTCAGAAAAACGCGTTTGAAAAAATAGTACCAAGAGAAACAAGCAATATGGGGTCGCTAATATTTTATAGTATATACTTAAATATATGTATAAAATATTCTCAAAGTTTCAATAAATTATATTCATTTTTTATATTATAAAAAAATTCATAAAAATTATTGGGAAACACTGTCTTAACCCTATTTCCCCCCTTAATGGCTTATTAGAATAGAACGAGTCGGAATTTTCATTTAAAATTTTGGGAACATATTTTTCAATAGTTTTACTAACAATTTATGAAATAAAAAAAAATCGATTTTTTGAACCGTCTAACCCTATTTCTGCCCTTAAACATTCTACGACCAACCTTTTCAATTTGCAGGAAATAAAAAATATTGTCAGTATAAATGTTTTGTAGATTTTAAAAGGATTTATTGTTTTGCCCTTTAATCTTTCGTTATATATATTTTTTTTCCATCGAGGTATTCCTGAGGGTTCATGACGAGATTTAGGTAAGGACGACATCTGGCTTTCCAATTATTTTTGTATGAATAAAACCAGAACATGATTTCCCCAACGAGTCGAGTTCAAGACGGTAGAAGGGGGCGAGGGAGAATACTAGTTCGACGCATCGCTCGATCTCTCGGTTTTCCTCCGAGATGATGCGAAAATGGAGATAGAGTCGGGGAAGTAGGTATGTAGAGGCATTGACGGAAAGGGAAGAGTAGTGTATTCACTTCCGATGGATTTTCCGATGTGTGTCGTCGGGGGTTCTCAAAGTAGGCCTGGATACTTATACCATGGGAACAGGAAAGCTGAATCATATGCACCCTTTCGTATATATATATATATTAGGGCGATTTTTTTTGTTTCGACTACTTTTTTTTCTCAGTCCACACTTGGAATTTTGTTGGATAAGTCGAAAAACAAATTCCCTGAAAGTTACAGCCCTCAATATTAATTCTAAATACTTTCCCTTATCGTGAAAAGATTTTCCATCTAAAATACACGTAAATCGAATTTTTTCTTTTTCAAAATTCTATAACTCAGCCGCATTTTATGCTATCATATTGTTCTTGGTTTCGATTTACTCGGAATAAAACAATCTAGAAAAGTGCCTATTGCGGCGAAAGTGTAAATTGTACTGGTGAGTTGGTACGGGTCACTGAAGTTGATTTTTACTAAAAATTCTCGTTTTTTTGCCGTTATCTCCGAAACAATTAACTTTACGAAAAAAATGTAAATAAAAAATTTGTTGAAAATTTAATTTCCTAGAAAAAAAGTTCTATCGACCCAATTGCTTAGATTAATATTTCTTGAGATATTGATCTTCAACTTATGAGTAGTATAAAATTTTTACAGTAACATAAACCGTAAAAATTGTATGATAGAATTTTGGAGAAAACAAAATTCGATTCACGTGTATTTTAGATGGAAAATCTTTTCACGCTAAGGGAAAGTACTTAGAATTAATATTGAGGGCTGTAACTTTCAGGGAATTTGTTTTTCGACATATCCAACAAAATTTCAGGTGGGGACAGAGAAAAAAAAATGCTTGAAAAAAAAAAATCGCCCTAGATTCGTATAGCATTAAACAAATATTTGAACATTTTGCTGGGGCGAAGGGGGTGAGAAAAATATGAATATTTGGTAAAATCAATACGGACCACTTTTCACCCTGTTGAGTTTATGTCGAGTCTGCAAATTCCGATTCGCCAAAATCGTGCTGTTGATTGACGAATTCCCGAAATCCAGAGAAATGACGAACCAACGTTATACTTCAACGTTTAACCCTTTAGTTTCTGAATTTTTTTTCAGTAGTGAGGCAAAAAAAAGATTAACTATCGAGGATCCGAGATCCAAAAAATTCACAACTTTTACCATTCCTGAAAACTACCCCCAGGGACGGTATGAAACACCACAATTATTAAACACCACATTTCCTCGAGAAAATCTTTGCGGCTTACACAAATTTAATAAAAATAACAACACAAAATGAATGGTTCACAACCGATACGAACAAACGATAAGTAAGTCAATTTTTGTGGTTGTGACAGAATTTTGAAGTTTGACAAAAATCGACGCTGTTATTAGGAAAAATGTAGGGAAGTAAAAAACATCCGTAAACCATTCCAGTAAAATCGCGTATTGAATTAAAGCCACATGTCTATAACCGGGACACGGGTGGTCAATAATTTCGGCTTTGATAAGCATCGTTTCCGTTTTATACCGCAGGAACTCGTTCCTGTTTCCAGCATATATACTATAGAGAAGATGGGAAACAAGGGTCGAGGGTCGAGGGCATTCTTCGACTTTTTCGATCATTAATGAGGGAATTAAACTCCCAGAAGCGATGACGTTGTCGATTTCCATACTTAAACCGACCGCGCCGCTAATACGGAGGGAAGTCTGACCCCCACACCCCACTATCCAAACCGACCGAGGGCGTTATACACGTTATTTCCGCATACGATCGGCTGTTCCTCATTCTTTATTGAACGCCCTCACGGAACGTGCAGTAACCGTGGGCTGTGCTCGCGTGATATTATTCGATTTCAGTGTTTGTCGAACGAAAGTCCGAGAGGGATCGCTCCGTTGCACCGAGATATATAGGGGATAAATATTGAAGGAGCGTTGAAAAAAATCCGGACTTTCATTCCGGCTTTTCGTTATCGCGTGGTCGTAATATCGATTCACGAATTTCTGAAATACCGGGGAAACATAACTTCCCAACCATACGACGGAAAATAAAACACCATTTTTCAACTTTTAGTCGTAGAGCCTCCTCAATTCAACAATATATATATATATATATATATATATATATATTTATTGATCCTTTGAATCATACATTTTATCAAGTCCCATTGAGAGAATATATCGACGCTGCTTACGAAAACTAGCATGTTTCAGATTTCTTACGAAAACAAGCACACTTGATATCTGCGCGAAAACTAGCATGTTTCGGCTTTTGCCACGAAAACTAGCACATTTCGATATTCGCCGCGAAAACAAGCGTGTTTCGACTTTCACCGCGAAAATTAGCACGTTTCAGTATCACTGGAAGTGTTTCTCATTTTTTACTCCACGTTTTTTGAACATCCTTTTTTACTCCAAATTGACGAAATATTTATGCTTGTCATTTAATACCGTTTTATTTTTTATTTGAATTTATTTCATACATATTTTACTGTTTGAAATTTGGTCCGCTAGGCTTATCATAAGATGGCAAATGGCAAATGCCTCGTCATTTTGGAGTAAAAAAACCATGGTCAAAAAAATTAGAGAAAAGAAAATCGAAAATAATTGCAGCGTATGCAAAGTTAACAATGTCAGTTTTTTTCCTTCTTGCTACTTCGTCCAAGACTTAACATTTCTCGAGATATCTCAATCGATTGTTTTAAAGATTTTGTCAACTGTACTTTATACTTATACTGTACTTTACACTTTAGTCGTTCATCACTCCAAGATTGTGTTTTTTTTTATGAAATAAAAACACAATGAACGATTCTTCAGACTGTAAGTAGAATATACTTTTCATAAACAATAATTTTGTTCAATTCCATCGTTGACTCCGAAACTTGAAGTCACGAAAAATATCATTGATGAACAATTTTAGTTTTTGAGTAGTGGAATATTGCGTATCGTATTTGCGAATCGTATTTTCAATAATGTTATTATTTTTTTAAATAGAAAACGAATATAAATGTTTAAGGGTGTACGGGCGGTGCACACTTAATGTTTTTCATTTATTCCTTATAGTGCTCCCGAAAAAATTATTAAAACATTTGTGAAAGTTCTGAATCTTATTCGATTTAGTTCGGCAAATAAACTACTTTTTCCAGGGCAAATCGAAATATGCTAGTTTTCGCGTCGAATATCGAAACGTGTTGATTTTCGTGGTGGAATTCGAAACGTTGGTTTTCGTAAGAAATTTGAATCGTGCTACTTTTCGTAAGCAGCGTCGATGTGATCTTCGATGGTAGTGAAGAGTTGTTGCGGCAGTCTTAGACCGCTCATTACGGATATCGGAACGAAAAATACAAATTTCTGAAATAAAAAATAATGGAGGATTTCAAAGTCGTCGAATTTCAATTTATATCTAACTCCGCACAATATTTTGTATTGTGTTCATTATTTCGGACTCGAAATTTTTTTATCCTCCATTTTTTTCCTTTCGGAATCCACGACTATAAATCGTAATCAGTAGCATCGCCGATCGTTGACTACCGATTATCATATGATTCCTGTAATTTCTGCAATTTATTACGCCTAATTCAACTTCAGATATTTCAGCTATTCGACCTCAGGGTTCAAGGTCGGTGATCCTGAAAATACCCCTTGAAAAAAAAAAAACAACAAAATTAAACGAACAATGATGTATCTTTTTGCATAAAAAAAAAATGTTTAGCATATGGAAATATCGCGCTCGAGATATTTAATTCCTAACTATCATCGATATCAATAACCCTTGCAAAATCTGAAACAAATTATAAAATTTAACTGCTCATGTTCCAGGAGCAAAGTTGCCGCGGCTTTGCTGAACAAACATCTGCAAATCAATGGGATTTCCGCGGGTATCACGTCTCTTCCGACGGTTGATCAATCGCCGCCGGATCCACAGCCAGAAGACCCGCCGATAACCAGCAGCAGTAAAATGAAGAGGGAGAGAAAAGCCGCCAGAACACTCGGCATTATAATGTCTGCTTTTCTCGCTTGTTGGCTTCCCTTTTTTCTCTGGTAACTATTATTATCCTTTATTACACCGATAAATCCTCGTTGAGAAATTTTCTGACTATAATTAAATCTCGGGGATTATCACCGTACGACGTTCTAATTTTCTCTTATTTGTTGGATCGACATTTAATTAAAATTTAATTCGCTGTCCCACGCAGATTCTTGAATTGTTCATTGTCCTCAGTGTGCAGGAAGCTTGAATGAAACTTTTGTGAGTGTAACCACCGTTACATATGATATGATTTCAAGGTAGTAGTCTGGTAACTTAAGCCGATTTTCATGTCTTTTTTGGAGGGCGTTTTTTTTAGGAAAATAAAACTGAATCGTTTTGCATATTTAGGATGTTTTTATTTACATATTAAAGATAGAAAAAACATTTTTTGAACAAATTTAATAGTTTATTGTTATTATTATTATTGATCGAAGTCGGCACCTCGAAAATAAAGCGCGTGGGTGGCTCCGGTGATTTTGGCTCTTGATGTTATCTGAAATAAAAAATTCTTCATAATTCTTAATCTATAGACATGTCATTCTGGTCAGAAGTAGTGAAGTTAAATTTCATGGATAAATAACAAAATGGCGGACTTTGGAAAAAAGTTTTTTTACTCCAAAGCCCGCCATTTTGTTATTTATCCATGAAATTTAATTTCAGTAGTTCCGACCAGAATGACATGTATATACATTAAGAATTATCAAGAATTTTTGATTTCAGATAACATCAAGAGCCAAAATCACCGGGGCCACCCACGCGCTTTTTTTTCGAGGTGTCAACTTCGATCAATAATAATAATAATAATAATAATAATAAACTATAAAATTAAAAAAAAAAAATTTTTTTTTGTATCTTTAATATGTAAATAAAAACATCCTAAATATCCAAAACGATTCATTTTTATTTTCCTACAAAAAAACGCCTTCCAAAAAAGACATGAAAATCGGCTTAAGTTACCAGACTACTACCTTAAATCGCCTGGGAATTTTAATTGGTCCTGCAAAAAGAAGTGAATTTCTTTTTTCAACGTTCACGTTTTCCTCTATTCACATCTCAATCGAAAAAAAAATGAATTCTACAATTTGCCCAAAAAAATATTTGTTTATATTGAACAAAAAATTTTGTAAAGATTCGTTGAAATTAGAGCCAGTTGATGGCCCCTCGGATGACTCGGATCCAGTGGCGTGAAATGAGGTAAAATATACCAAGGCGTAGTTGAGAGTTCAATTTATTTCAAAGCTATGGTGAATTAAGGACATTAGAGAAAAACCCGGTCATGCATGAAATTACTTAATGCGTCGAGGGTTCCGTAACATCTCCTTAAGATAATATATTTGGAAAATATGACTCAAAGACCACCATCAAAACACATCACGCTTCCTGTATAGACGGACGGACGAAATACGTCTCGTTGGAAATTAACATAAACTACTTAATGGCTTTTTTGTTTTTACGAAACGGTCCCTACAAATGTTTTTCGACGTTATTGACACGTATGGCACTGCCATCAATCTTTTGTTAGTGTAATTTAATGCGCGGCAATTTTTATAAAATAATTTTTTTTAAATAATTTTTATTGTGCTTAATTGTCTAAAATTAATTTTGAAATAAATAACTGACTGCGAGCGATGTAGACATATTATTGAAATACATAAGGATCAATATATTTGAAATTCGTGCCAGGAGAAACAGTGACAAAGACGAACACCAACATTGTGAACGTGGGGACCGTGTGCCAAAGCGACTAGTTTGCCATTGGCTATATAGTATGGGCCACGGAGAGATGTTTGTCAAGTGCAAACTCGAAATATGTAAACTTCCCCCTCTGGTTGGACATTGTGTAAACATAGTTATGCTCTGTGTGCGGTATACCCTTCATAGAGTAACATATTATGCTACTCGAGGAGTATCGAGTAAAGTGAAATGGCCGAGACGTCGATTGTGTGGTCTCCAGGAGTCTCTCCGAGGTTACAGCTGCTCCGCGTACGAGACGGTAATTATTTAGTTCTCGGCGAACTTTAACTGTAACACGGAACACGATTCGGCTACGTTACGACGGAACGAAGAGTTTGGACGAAAAAAAAAGTGTAGTACGTTCTTTAGGGGCTAGGAATCGAATACTGCGTCATTTGATATTGACGATGCGCAAAAGCAAAAAGACGTCATCCATCCCATTTAAGAGGGTGTGTTAATCGAAATAATTAGCGACCGAAAATAATGGTGGAGGGTTGCCAACTTTTATTTGGACATCTGAACACACAAATACGATGCCGTGTAACACCGCGGACGAATTAAGAATCCCTAACGCTGTCTATTCTTTTTTAATTTACTAATATTTTTCATTTGTGTAATCGGAAACGGTTGATTTTTCGGAATAGTCTACACAATGTGCATTTCAAATTTCAGCCAAATTTATTGAAAATTGTAATGTTTATTTCACTTTTCAACTGAATTATTGCATGTTTTTTACCCTTATTGGACAGCAGTAGTTTTGTCCTCAAAACTTTATCAATTTAACGTGAAAGAGGTAATGCTTACCTGTTTGCAATCATTTAAGGGAGGAAATAGGGTTAGGACAGCGTTTTCTCAATGATTTTCATGAATTTTTTTATAGTATAAAAAATGAATATAATTTATTGAAACTTTGAGAATATTTTATACATATATTTAAGTATATACTATAACATTTTTGAAGAATTTCCTTGAAAAACACCGAAGATATTAGCGACTCCATATTGCAGGTCACAATCAGACTCAGCATTTTGCGTACATTCTGGAAGCCGCAATTTTCATCTGAAATCAAACGAGGTTGGAATTTACTTTTATTATATGTCTCTCTTCTATATGAACCTAAATGCTATCAAAAAAATAGAAAATTGAATTTTTTACAGGGGTCAAAACAAAAAAGCATGATTTTTTGCCATTTTTTATAACTTTATTTGCAAAAAAAAATTATTTAAAATAATGATAATACTCCGATTTTAGGTTCATATAGAGCGCAATACTATGAAGAAAGTAACTGCCAATTTTCAAAACGATTGGTTGAAAACTTTTCAAACTGGCATGTACGCAAGTTCAAAAAAAGTCGTTTTCAGACAAACGCGTTTGAAAAAATAGCAAAATGCTGAGTCTGATTGTGACCTGCAATATGGGGTCGCTAATATCTTCGGTGTTTTTCAAGGAAATTCTTCAAAAATTTTATAATATATACTTAAATATATGTATAAAATATTCTCAACGTGTCAATAAATTATATTCATTTTTTATACTATAAAAAAAATTCATGAAAATCATTGAGAAAACGCTGTCCTAACCCTATTTTCTCCCCTTAATGGCTTACAACAATAGAACGACTCGGAATTTTCATTTAAAATTTTGGGAACATATTTTTCAATAGTTTTACTAACAATTTATGAAATAAAAAAAAAATCAATTTTTTTAACCGTCTAATCCTATTTCCTCCCTTAAATGAATTGGGTATCATTTTCGTTATGCTTAATTTATTTCTCTTTGGCTTTCGACAGAGAAAAGTCACCATCATGAAACGTCGCTCACTTTTGTCAATTTCTCATTCTTTTATGGCTTTTTGCGTTAATCGATTCGCCATTTGTGAATATCGGATTACAGTAAGGTTCTAAGGTACACGGAATTGCGCTCTCTCTGTATCTCTCACTCTTTCGCCCGGGCATAAAAAGCCTCTACGAATCTCAGGTCAAGAGCCTGACCGCATTTCGCGACGGTGAATCTTGCGTCGATAACAGGAAATGAAATAAAGCGCGCATGTCGCACGAGATACTACTAGTGCTGTGTGTGCAGCAGGTGAACTGGATTTTTTCGTAAAATCCAGAAACACTGGCGAAACGCGTTTGAAACGTTTTGGGGGTAACGGGTGTATGGAACGGTAAATAAGGTTTCAGTTGCAGCTGTTTCGACTCGCTACACATTTCAGTCTCTCGTTACCGAAGGGAGATTAAAAAAACAAGAATCAAGAAAAGTTCATTAGCCCTTTGTTGCATGCTCCAAGTCCTTTCTGCAGCGGTTTGCTATAAAAAATATTTGTTCACCCAAAAATTACTCAAAATCAAGCAGCGAAAAGTTAACGCACCTAAAGTATATACGATCCTCAAACTCAGTTAATAAAAAGTCCACAATCATAAGGCCCAAATCGATAATCGTCACCAGGAACTCAAGTTCAAACTTAGGTTTGAACTTAAATTAAATTTTTTTACTTCTTAGTTTAATGTTGAACTCATAGTTTTCCTGTTTTAACGAATACCAAAAATGGATCTCCATTGTATTTCGATAATGAGCAATGTATGATATCAAACTGTGTGTGTTTGGAAGCACTTGAAAAAATGACAATTTGCTCCCACCGCTCATTACTCTCGAAATAATGAAATAAAATTGCGAGGGATTGAGGCCTTCGGGTACAAGACTCTCGCAATCGCTGAAGATAGTGTGAGAGAAGAATAAAGCTTCGGACTACACAATCAGCTGGAAAACTTTCTGGCCATGCCTTTCGAAGTTTTTTCCAAGGTTAGTGCAACAAGGATTCGACCAATCCCTACACTCGTCTGTGTGTGGGATTCCTTCACTTTGCGGATGTTTTTCGAGTTTACGACCGCATGTGCGAATAACAAAGAAAATCTTCTCAACTATTTCCCGTCTCGTATATATATATATATATCGCCGCGTCAATATATAGTACATGCCGGAGATAGGATTGCAATAAAATTATCAAGGGTTCGACTCGTCTCCACGCTGAGACGATAAATACCGGGAAACTTTGATCTCCTTCACTCTTTTGGTTTCACGTTGGTTTTTTCTTTCAATTTCATCTTCATTCTTTCCGCAATATTCTACCGGAAAATGGCAGTATCGGGGCCGACAAAACCGCGAAGAGGAAAATAGGAAATAAAACGGAATGTGGAAAAAAAAATATATATATTCGATTGGGTTTTTATAAAGTACGTTTTTTGTATTCGTCCAATCTCCTTTTCCGTGCTTTCACAATCCCGTTATTTTCATCGTGCCCAAACACCTGAACCCTCGCCCTAAAGCGTCTCTTCATCTTTTCGGCATCGACCCCTTGACATAATTTTGCCACTTCGGGTCACTAAGTTAACCCTTGACCTTTCATATTCTCCTCAAACGGTTCTCTCTCTCTCTCTCTCGATCTCTTTATCCTTATTATTGTTTATTTACTTTTGTATCTTCAGTTACGAAGTTCGTGTTTGATTGTTATTTTTTGCCGCTTATGCTTCAAATGTGATCCCATTCTGTTTGCAGCTATATTGAATATCGATTCATATGAAAGAAGATAGCCGACGTTTTGTAGGACGTGAAGAGTATCATACATTGCGTGCATTATACATTATGTGAGATATTTGTGAAGGGACTCCTCATTTTTCATCATTTCGGTTATTACCATATCAGTAGAAACAGTAATATCTGTCTAAATTACGATGTCAGTAGAAACGGCCACATCAGTAGAAACGACGATGTCAGTCTAATTTACGATATCAGTAGAAACGGTCACATCAGTAGGAACGGCGACACCAGTCTAAATTGCGATACCAGTAGAAACGGCCACATCAGTAGAAACGGCTATATCAATCAACATTACGATATCAGTAGAAACGGCCATATTAGTAGAACAGAGATATCGGTCTAAATGACGATATCGGTAGAAGCGGCCACATCAGTAGAAACGGCGACATCAGTCGACATTGCGATATCAGTAGAAACGACCACATCAGTAGAAACGGCGATACCAGCATAATCTACGATATTGGTAGAAATTACCACATCAGTACAAACGGCGATATCAGTGTAAATTGCGATGTCAGTAGAAACGGTTACATATCTAGAAACGGTGATATCAGTCTAAAATGCAATACCGGTAGAAACGGCCACATCAGTAGAAACGGCGAATCAGTGTAAATTGTAATACCATTAGAAACGGCCATATCAGTAAAAATGGTCCCATCAGTAGGCACGGCGATATTAGTCTGCGTTGCGATATCGGTGGAAATAGGCACGTCAGTAGAAACAGCGATATCAGTCTAAATTGCGATATCAGTAGAAGCGGTCAAATCAGTAGAAACGGTGATATCAGTAGAAGCGGTCAAATCAGTAGAAACGGTGATATCAGTAGAAAAGGCAACATGAGTAGAAACGGCCACAACAGTAGAAACGGCGATATCAGAAGAAACGGCCTCATCAGTAGATACGACGATACCAGTCTAAATTGCGATACCAGTAGAGACGGCCACATCAGTAGAAACGGCTATATCAGTCAACATTATGATATCAGTAGAAACCGCCATATCAGTAGAACAGTGATATCGGTCTAAATGACGATATCAATAGAAGCGGCTACATCAGTAGAAACGGCAATATCAGTCGACATTGCGATATCAGTAGAAACGACCACATCAGTAGAAACGGCGATACCAGTGTAATCTACGATATTGGTAGAAATTACCACATCAGTACAAACGGCGATATCAGTAGAAACGGCTACGTAACTAGAAACGGCGATATCAGTCTAAAATGCAATACCAGTAGAAACGGCCACATCATTAGAAACGGCGAATTAGTGTAAATTGTAATACCAGTAGAAGCGGTCACATCAGTAGAAATGGTCCCATCAGTAGGCACGGCGATATTAGTCTGCATTGCGATATCGGTGGAAATGGGCACGTCAGTAGAAACAGCGATATCAGTATAAATTGCGATATCAGTAGAAACGGTCACATCAGTAGAAACGGTGATATCAGTAGAAATGGCAACATCAGTAGAAACGGCCACAACAGTAGAAACGGCGAATCAGTAGAAACGTCCACATCAGTAGAAAGGGCCACATCAGTAGAAACGACGATGTCAGTTTAATTTACGATATCTGTAGAAACGGTCACATCAGTAGAACCGGCGATGCCCGTCTAAATTGCGATACCAGTAGAAACGGCCACTTCAGTAGAAACGGCTATATCAGTCAACATTATGATATCAGTAGAAACGGCCATATCAGTAGAACAGAGATATCGGTCTAAATGACGATATCAGTAGAAGCGGCTACATCAGTAGAAACGGAATATCAGTCGACATTGCGATATCAGTAGAAAGGACCACATCAGTAGAAACGGCGAATTAGTGTAAATTGTAATACCAGTAGAAACACCCACATCAGTAGAAACGGCGAATCAGTATAAATTGTAATACCAGTAGAAACGGCCACATCAGTAGAAATGGTCCCATCAGTAGGCACGGCGATATTATTCTGCATTGCGATATCGGTGGAAATGGGCACGTCAGTAGAAACAGCGATACCAGTAGAAACGGTAATATCAGTAGAAATGGTAACATCAGTAGAAAGGGCCACAACAGTAGAAACGGCGATACCAGTAGAAATGGCCACATCAGTACAAACGGCGATATCATTCGGAATTACGATTTCATCCGAAATAGCCAAATCAGTAGAAACCCACTGGCAGAGTCTACCCCATTTTTCCCGGAGACGGTTTATTCGAATGAAAAAAAATATTTATAAAACACAGAATGTTTTTTTTCGTTTGATTAAGCCATCTTCGAGAAAAATGTGTTAGTAAACGTTTCTCTATCTCTCTTGGATTTACAAGCGCAGAAAGGCTGAGCGAGGGCTTACAAAATATTTTATGACAGGTGTCACAGACTGAACGTAACAAGAATTTGCTGTGAAATATTGTTAGTAGAAAAGAGGATTACACACTGACAAAAATGCAGTTCGTTAGCGAGTATGGTATACAGTAAATATAATAGTTTTATATACGATCGTTTGTTGCCTGCGGGGTTCGCACCACGTGTCCCAGCTCAACTGGAACGCGAATTGTCTCCGATCAGACCTCGAGAATGATGAGAGATTGGCACTTGAGAATTGTCCTGGGGCGAGGAATATTCCGTAAGGAGATCATGCGCGAGTCGGGTATGAGGGGCTATAACGTGATATAGGATGTTCCAAAATGTACTATTTTCGAAATGTAAGCAACCCAGATAATGGAAAAAAATGAGGAAATATATTGTTCTATTTACATTTATCTCCGAGTTGGGGAAGACAGTAAAATTAGGTCTACGTAATTTTCTCATAGTTGCTCATAATTGTCGTAATTGGACATTATAATTGATGCTGTTGGACCATCTAGTACGTAGTACATTATATATAACTATCTCCACTATTTTATCCGCGCGGTCATTCGATCAATATCTACCATTCCAGTCCTCAGTTTTTTATTCCTTATAACTATTGTATATTGGGGTGGTTCAAAAAGTGCGTTTTTTTAGAATGCCTTGCTATTTGAGATAATTATACTTTATAATCAAACAGTAGTTATCGCCAAAGGAGCCAGCTATGAAAACATTAACCACGCTAAATACCGATTGTTTTTTGTCACTCGACAAAACTATAAACATTTCATACTTGCGTCCTTGCATTCGGGTACATCCTTTGTGCAACAAAAAAATAAGTCAAAGATTGAAAGAGTGAGGACGAAGTGGAGAAGGACGAAGAGACCAAGTGTGGAGAAAAGGAGAAGAGTATAGAGCGAGACGTTTATGTATAGGGTGAACGAGGGCTTTATTCCCTCGGCACTCTTTTATTACGGATATTGAACGTAGCTGTGAGATATATAGACGGTGTAGGCGTTTTCAATGGAATTCGAGAGGACTGCACGATGTGTAGAAGATCTCTCTCTCTCTCTCTCTCTCTCTCTCTCTCTCTATCTTTCCCCTTCTCTCTCGTTGCTCTCCCGCGCTGTCGTAAGAGGGTGGTATAGAGATTCAGTCATTGGACAAGGTGTTGGGCGGTTGGCGGGGGGGGGTAGATTGAAAGGCATATAGGACGGGAATGAGAGATGGGGAAGAAAAAAAATTGAATCGTTCGAGTAACTGGCTGACCCAGTTTTCCTGCAACCCTTAGCTTCCAAGCCCCTCGCATCTTCTCGTACGGATCCGCGAAACCAGCAATAGCATCAAGAGTTATGAGTGATAACCTCTAGTATTCTTACTGTATATGGGATAAAACTGGCGAGATGAACGAGAGATCGAAATATAATGATATTAAGAATGCTTATAAACATATTTATTAATGTTAGGATATTTTTGATGTTTGTTTATCTCGAGAACGTTTTTAGGAGTCTCGGTATTCTTGTAAATCTTCAAAATGATTGACAGACAATAATTTACCAGAACAGTTTTTTAAGGTAGAGAATTCTCATATTGCGCGGATTATTCCTTTGATCGTACAAGCTTCCCGAGTAATGAAAAAAAATTCCTATGTACTCAATTTCAACTCCAGACTTTCCGGTATGAAAAAGTTCATGCTAAATAAATTTTTTTATATAAAAACACAGTTACGGTGGAAAACCGAATCCCGAAGCGACGGTAAACGTAAGGCTACGTGTTTTATTCGACCTATCGTGGCCAACTTTTATATCGTACCGCGAAGAAACTATGCGGTCTATATTGTTGAAATTTTTCGACTTGACGAAAAAAATATTTTGATAAATCATACAAAAATTTCAGAGAACATAGTTTGATCGCGACTGATGGCCGTACCTCCATAATGAGGAAGATCAGTTAACGAGAAAAAAGTCTTGAACAAATAATTAACGAGAGTTGCTTTAAATTAACTTTTACTTTTATATACAATATATTGTTCTCAGGTACTTGATCACGGCTTTGTGTGACTCGTGCCAGAGTGGAAACATCGTAGTAGCTGCTGTATTCTGGGTCGGCTACTTCAACAGTGCACTCAATCCTCTCATTTACGCATACTTCAATCGTGAATTTCGGGCAGCATTTCGCAAAACACTCGAGAGCTGTTGCGCGGCAATGGCTCCCGTACGTGATCTCCGACAGGTCAATAGAAAACAAGATCTCGTTCACAGCAACGCATCGTCCGAGCTTCACGTAAATAATCAGCTGAGAACCAGTGAAATGACGAATGTTCATCTGGAAGCTTGTATTTAAAATAAAACGTCGTGTTTTTTTTTATTAATTTTTTTTTTCTCGATTCCATAGAAACCTGAAATTTTTTAGACGTTTTTTTTCCGATAATGGCGGAAGGGAATTCGATAAAATGTTGGCAATGGACGCGGATTAATGGCAGAGCCATGGTCTGACTAAATTTTATCTGAGCGAGCTCGAATATATGAATATTTTGGAAAAAGGTGGCTTCGTTCCATTCTTCTCGCATCGTTCGAAAATTTGGTTATGTCTCATCCTAAGATTAAACGAAATTGATAATGCTCAGTCTTTTGTAACGGGAACTCAAGAGCGGCGACCTCTGGAGTCAAATTTTTGAGCTTTTTTGCAAAACATCATACATAATGCTCGTATTATTCTCCGTTTTTTTTTATTTCTTTAACATTTTTTGATAATATTATAGTGGAAAAAAATTATTGAACAGGGTTAATCTAGAAACATGCTACGAATCGGAAACCGCCAAGAACGATAAAACGAAGACGTGGCATAAAGTTATAATTAAGCAATCACTCTCATGCCACCAATTATTCTGACGCCCTATCATGAAATGACCAATAAATATAAATATATCTATATTATTTACACATATAAAAAATGAAATAGCTATGTAATTAAACGACAGCAGCAAAATTGTGTCATTGATTCATTTCTATAATACTCCCATTACCGATGACGTATCTCTCATTGCGTATCGTACCAATCATTTTGTACATAGCCAATAAAAACTAAGGTAGTAGTCTGGTAACTTAAGCCGATTTTCATGTCTTTTTTGGCGGGCGCTTTTTTGTAGGAAAATAAAAATGAATCGTTTTGGATATTTAGGATGTTTTTATTTACATATTAAAGATAAAAAAAAAAAAATTTTGTAAAAATGTAATAGTTTATTATTATTATTATTATTGATCGAAGTTGGCACCTTGAAAAAAAAGCGCGTGGGTGGCCCCGGTGATTTTGGCTCTTGATGTTATCTGAAATAAAAAATTCTTGATAATTCTTAATCTATAGACATGTCATTCTGGTCGGAACTACTGAAGTTAAATTTCATGGATAAATAACAAAATGGCGGACTTTGGAAAAAAAAACTTTTTTCCAAAGTTCGTCATTTTGTTATGTATCCACGCGCTTTTTTTCGAGGTGCCAACTTCGATCAATAATAATAATAATAATAATTAACTATTAAATTTTTTCAAAAATTTTTTTTTTTGTACCTTTAATATGTAAATAAAAACATCCCAAATATCCAAAACGATTCATTTTTATTTTCCTACAAAAAAACGCACTCCAAAAAATACATGAAAATCGGCTTAAGTTACCAGACTACTACCTTAAACGTCTTGATTAGCGTAAGTGCATAATCGATAGCCGTATGTAATAATAAGCTGTACGTACTCTCTACAAAAAAAAACTTGTTTGTAAATAAAATAATAACAATGATGTAACTAAGTTTTAAGGGGGGAAATAGGGTTAGACGGATCAAAAAATCAATTTTTTTTTATTTCATAAATTGTTAGTAAAACTATTGAAAAATATGTTCCCAAAATTTTAAATGAAAATTCCGAATCGGTCTATTGTTATAAGCCATTAAAGGGGGAAATAGGGTTAGGACAGCGTTTTCTCAATGATTTTCATGAATTTTTTTATAGTATAAAAAATGAATATAATTTATTGAAACTTTGAGAATATTTTATACATATATTTAAGTATATACTATAAAATTTTTGAAGAATTTCCTTGAAAAACACCGCAGATATTGGCGACCCCATATTGCAGGTCACAATCACACTCAGCATTTTGCTATTTTTTCAAACGCGTTTTTCTGAAAACGACTTTTTTTTTTAACTTTCGTACACGCTAGTTTGAAAAGTTTTCAACGAATCGTTTTGAAAATTGGCAGTTACTTTCTTCATAGTATTGCGCTCTATATGAACCTAAAATCGGAATATTATCATTATTTAAAATAATTTTTTTTTTGTAAATAAAGTTGTAAAGAATGTCAAAAAATCATGCTCTTTTGTTTTGACCCCTGTAAAAAATTCAATTTTCTATTTTTTTGATAGCATTTAGGTTCATATAGAAGAGAGACATATAATAAAAGTAAATTCCAACCTCGTTTGATTTCAGATGAAAATTGCGGCTTCCAGAATGTACGCAAAACGCTGAGTCTGTTTGTGACCTGCGATATGGGGTCGCTAATATCTGCGGTGTTTTTCAAGGAAATTCTCAAAAAATTTTATAGTATATACTTAAATATATGTATAAAATATTCTCAAAGTTTCAATAAATTATATTCATTTCTTATACTATAAAAAAATTCATAAAAATCATTGAGAAAACGCTGTCCTGACCCTATTTCCCCCCTTAATAACGCATAACATATGGATGAAAAAAAAATCCATACATTTTTCGAAACGTTAGGCAGTGATTCCGATCGAATTTTTTTCGATATAGAATGAAAGAAAGGAAGACAGAAAGAAAAAAAAGTGGCATTACAAAATCTCTGCGAAGACAATTACCGACTCGATTTGTTGTGGAGTCAAAGCCGAGCGTACACTACCAATATTTGGGCAACGTATGTATCTGTATATTATTTACGTATCAGTGGAGAACAATCATTAAAGTAACGACAAAGACTTTTAAACGAAAATACAATTTTTCGTTTCGCTGGATTGTACTTATCATCAGGACGATAGTCTCTGAATATAACGATAATTATACAAACAGATATGTTTATCAGAGGAAACAATTGGGTAAATGCGTTTAACAGGCGAACCTGATGGTGAGATTTGAGGTAAGTCAATATGGCTGCCGAATTTTACGGCAACGCTTCAAAACATCGCAAAATTTAAATAAATATAAATAAATTGTTATACTATTGTAGTATATACAACCGTATATATAGTTATTTATAAATTATCATAGACAAGAATATAAAGAAATGTTTATAATTCTTAATTAATTATATACAAACTATTATCGTATGATGATAATAATAAGTAAATGTAGATATTTAACCCTTGTATGTATGACATGAGGGTGCCGAGCGGTCCAGGAACTTTGACGTTCAAGATGTCAAAATTCAAGATGATGCAGACGATGTGGCTGAGCTAAATTTTTTTGTACCAGCCATATTGATGTCACCATTTACAATTTCAAATGTCCACTGGATTTGAATTAAGTGATCTTAAAAATTTTTCAGTTCAATCGCTTTATTTTTTTGAAATTTGGACGGTGGGAGTGAAATCGATGAGTTTTCAAAACTCCTTTATAGCAGCACAATAATTTCAATATCGATGTGGATTATGTGTTAGTTCCTGGAGTCGCTCAGGGAACCATTTTGGCCATGCGCATTATGGACTCAATTTTCGCCACGCGTGAATTAACATAATTTATGTTCATTTAGGTAAAGTTACCGATATCTTTCCCTATCGTTGCGACGAGTGTCACTTTAGAGCGGCCATGTCAGTTCACGCTCTCAGCGATGCGGTAATCCGTCTTCCCAACGACCATGTATATACATATAAT
This sequence comes from Oxytorus armatus, assembly GCA_958009045.1. NCBI lineage: Eukaryota > Metazoa > Arthropoda > Insecta > Hymenoptera > Ichneumonidae > Oxytorus > Oxytorus armatus. Next base: position 38,441,977 of record OY253745.1, on the reverse strand, counting down.
CATTGAGACAAAAATAGTGGACCGAAAATGAATGTACATTCAATCCAAATCGAAAATGAAATTTTAGATCATCGTAAAATTGGTGTCTATGTAAGTATCGATGAGAATTCCCGAAAAAAGAAAGTATCCTTGTGAAATATTGGACGAGCGAACGGATGAAAATAAGAAAAAATAACCCAGCAAATAAGTGCCACAGAAAAATAGCAGTTGGTGCGGCAAATGGTGGAGAATCGAAGAATACTATAGATTATGTATTCATGTTTCCGGTGACAATATAGTGAATATTTATTTTGCAATTAATGAGAATAAGATCGTTCACCAACGATTAACTTTCGATCGAACTTTATGGAGTGTAAAGAAAGAAAAATCGTGGTTGAAGTGTATTAATGTGCATTTGTATATGTCTGTATGAATGTTTCAACTTGTGCAACGGTGACGGAACGAATTTATGTGTCACGTAGCAATGTCGCAATAAAAATATCGATCGACATCCTCGAGTAAGTCACGAGCAACCTATGATAGTGTCTCATGCCTGGATAATGTTAATAAAAAGTATTTTAAGAAAATCTTCATCAATTCAAATATAACCTACATCATCTACCTATTTTGGTAATTGCGTTATTTTGATCCCCCATAGCAGAAGATTGTGTATGATCGGTTAAAGATATTTTCTACAATCATCAACGAGAGTCCTTCGCGCGGTCTTGGATCATTAAGTTTTTAGATTAGGTGTGTCCCTATTATATTATCTGACAATGAGTCTAGAGTGAAGTGTGCTGACGTTGAACATGCGACTAAAAGCCACCCTTTCATTCGTTCTCATTATATAGGCTTCGCTTCATCATTGTTCTGAGAACGGATGAAAATTCGGAAATTTAAGATTCCTTAAAATCACTTTTTTTTTAAAATTCAAACCATGTTTCGCTTAAATCGGCATATCACAATTTAATTCCGCATCGAACGATTACTCTATGACGAAATAAAAATAATAGATTAATTGCAAGTGGATGAACGAATAATTCAATGCCCCGGCAAAGCGTGAACATTCGATAGTTTCGAAATCCGAGCTAAACGGTCGATCAATGGTGAGATTTCAGCTACGATTGGCTTATCGGTGGTTTACATGGCCAAGGGAATCGGGTGGTTGGTCTTTTAACGTGGACGACGAAAGGAAGAGGATACACGCGAGAGCCTCGAGGGAGAGTAAATCTTCAATTAGAAGCCAAAGGATCGAGGGACGCCGCATCTGATTGACGTTTGCTCTTTGATACAAATCGACCTTTAGACACATGGCCTGTAAACGCAGCCTGCGCTCTAAACGCAGATCACACGGACACGTACGTCAGCGTTTGTCGTCCGTTTGTCAATGTAGCGCTTGCACCGCGTCTAACGCTTGTCTCTTTGTAGCCTATATGTACAGTTCTGCTTTACACGCGCACACGTCATGATTTACCTGCGGAGCGTGTATTTTTGCACCCGGTCAACCGGCCGGTTTATAACGTTTGAACGCGTTATAACATCGACCCAATTTCATTCTCGTACATCAATTTCCGCTCTAATATCGAACCACTGCAAAGCGACATGACCTCGTCATTGTGGTCTCGTAAAGTGCTACTTTAATTAAGGATGCTGCGTGTATACACAATCGTAACTCGTACCTAAAAGATTTATTCGATCGGAATTTCTGTACTTCGCGGCACAATCAAAGTCACTACATTTCTTTTTCATTTACCTATGAACAATCAACATATTCAATCGACGCGGAAATTAAAAAAAGATTGGTTAAACTATTTTTTGTTAACTGTTTTCATATTAACTTTCTGGCATTGGTATTTCTACAAATATTTACGAACAAATATTGAAAAACAAAGGTATTGGAATTGTGAATATCGGTAATTTTTTTTTCAGATTTTTATAGTACAATGAAGTAGATTCTATTCCGGGTATCCGAATATTGATTTCTCCAAATTTACACCTTTTCGCTTGTCCATGACAAAAAAGGACTTTTTTATAAGTCAAAAGGTGAAGCGTATATCTGCTATACGGTTCGAAACTGAGATTAAAACTTCACAGCATACCTTTAAATATATGAATAATATTTCAAACCATTTATAATTTACAGAATAAAAGTCCACTGGGCATACGCAGGACAACCGATCGATTTTGATTTCAGTCTTTTTACCATTATTTTCCCATCTCGCGGTTGCACGGTGACGAATGTACGTTTATTCGACACTGCTGCATTTGAATATTTGACCCATAAAGTCGTGATGTTTGATGTTTCGACACATATCGTTTTGGTAAAAAATGTCGTTCTTACTGACGGACGGTATGTATTTCTTGTTTTTCTTTCTTACCCACCGTGGTCTTCGTAAGCCACCAAAGATAAGGAAACGACCTACATTACCGGACGGATGGTGTATCCGTCCGGTAAGTTAGGTCGTTTCCTTATCTTTGGTGCCAGCGTCTCAGCATAGAAGCACTGCTTCTCTCTGTAATAATAATAGAATTGAATATATTAGTAATATTGATAATTATAACATTAATAATAATTAATACATTTTCCTTACGATTTTTATTCTTATATTTTGCAAAGGCAGCGCCACAGTGCGTAGTTGACGATCGCGCATTACAAATGGCGCCCGAAGCATTTAGCTGCATTTAGCGCAGGGTGTGGAAACTCCCATACAAAAACCACGGCTCTATTATTAGTTCCCGTGAGGGGGACACTACAGAGAGTGCGCCACTATCGACGCACAGCTAGCGCGACCTACATAGTAGGAGCGAAAAGTAGAACTAGATCTTGGCAAGCTTTTTACCCGTTACCGACTCACTCACAAGGGGACCTTACCGACTTGTCAGCACCGATTTCGCTAGAATTTATAGGGTATGTTGGGGTTGACGAGGAGTGAAACTGACCTAAGTGGGAGGGCCAGATGGGCAATATTTAAGAAAATAAAAAATTTTCAAATTCAACAATACATAAGACGTTTTCGTAGCACAATTTTCAATCACCGGTTGGCGGCAACAAAATATCCAAATTTGTTGGATATGTCGAAAAAGAAATTCCCTTAAAGTTACAGCCCTTAATATTAATTCTAAGTACTTTCCCAAAGCGTGAGAAGATTTTCCATTTAAAATACACGTAAATCGATTTTTTTTTCTTCAAATTTCTATAACTCAGCCGCATTTTATGCTATCATATTGTTCTTGGTTTCGATTTACTCAGAATAAAACAATCTAAAATAGTGCCTTTTCCGGTGAAAATGTAAATTGTACTGGTGAGTTGGTACGGGTCACTGAAGTTGATTTTTAACCAAAATTCTCGTTTTTTTGCTGTTATCTCCGAAACAATTAACTTTACGAAAAAAATGTAAACGAAAAATTTGTTGGAAATTAAATTTCCTATAAAAAAGATCCTATCGACCCAATTGCTTAGATTAATATTTCTTGAGATATTGAACTATTTTTATTTTTTATTTTTTTCATTATTTAATATTTCATATTTAAAAAATTTTATACTACTCATAAGTTAAAGTTCAATATCTCAAGAAATATTAATCTAAGCAATTGGGTCGATAGGACCTTTTTTATAGGAAATTAAATTTTCAACAAATTTTTCGTTTACATTTTTTTTGTAAAGTTAATTGTTTCGGAGATAACAGCAAAAAAACGAGAATTTTGGGTAAAAATCAACTTCAGCCCCGCCCCCCAACCCCAACCAACTCACCAGTACAATTTACACTTTCGCCGCAAAAGGCACTTTTTTAGATTGTTTTATTCCGAGTAAATCGAAACCAAGAACAATATGATAGGATAAAATGCGGCTGAGTTATAGAAATTTGAAAAAAAAAAAAAAAATTCGATTTACGTGTATTTTAGATGGAAAATCTTTTCACGCTCTGGGAAAGTACTTAGAATTAATATTAAGGGCTGTAACTTTCAGGGAATTTCTTTTCCGATATATCCAACAAAATTTCGGTTGGGGACTGAAAAAAAAAAACGTCGAAAAAAAAAAAATTGCCCTAATATACATATATAAATGATTTGCAAATAGATTATTGGAATAACTTTTTTTCATTTCTTGAAATATCTGTCTTTGATCTACTATACCGACCGACTTTTTATTTTCATGCCCACTCTTCATTCAAATAGCGCGCCGCAGCTGGATGTATATCTTTTTAGTTCCGACTAGGGGGACACTACATAGATAGCGCTACAAACAGTGGCTGCGCTTCTTAACATGGAAGTTTCCACTCCCTGGTGTGTAGTGTCTGTGCCCTCGATCTCTTGTGGTGATTAACAATGTCTTTTCGTTCGTTCAACGTTAACTAACGAATAATAGTGAATTATTTATGAACAATGGAATTGGGCTTGGGAAATACTCTTCTCGCCGGTGATCCACGGCTGATCGATCACATTGTCGGTGAGGTCAAGTCACAGGGAATTTTCGATCAGTTTCGTAAGGAATGCATCGCTGATGTAGATACTAAGGTAAACCGTGGCTTATGTCATTTTTTTTTCTCCCCTATTGATTTCCTTCTTTAACAAATATCAGTTATCATACAATTTTTTGTTCTATTTCCATTTTATTGCGTTTTTCAGGTAAATGCAACTTGTGACTGATTTTTGTTGCAAGACGAACGTTTCTCGCGAACTGACTTGCACGCGTAATCTTTACATCGAAACGTTGTTTTTTTTTTTTCGAATTTGCTATAATATCTGTACAAAATATGTTTTTCGTTTGGAATTCAATGCTCAGAATGAATTTTTACACTTACGGGTGTGGAGTTACCGAAAAAAAAGCTAAAGTAATATAAAAAATTGTTAATTACGTGAGAATATTCCGTACTTTCAGAATTTAACCTAACATTACGTTTCTGAAGAACGGTTAATCTAGATGGTCCGGAGAGACGTATAGTTGAGCGGAACACTGCAAAAGATGTCTCAAAATTTTTCATTCCTAACATTCGTATCGCACCGTCCAAGATATCTTAGTCAGCAAAGTCTCGTTTACTTTGCACGACGTTGAAGTTTGCATCGTTGGAACGCAACGAAAATAGATTTTATACACCGTTAATTCCCCTCAAGATTGAATTATCGATGACAAAAATCGTTAAAACGTTTTATTGCGGTTTCCTTCAAGGACCTGGACTTAAATGGTAACGAGAAGTAAGAGCAATGCTGAAAATGAAGATTTAAAAACCAATTTGCGTTGCGTTCCAACGATGCAAACTTCAATATCGTTGCTTTGCAGAAAAATACGCTCGGATTGAAAGTAGAAATTTTTTTTTATCGAAACTTGCCGAGCAGAGTTCTAACATTATTTATGAGCGTTTACTGTTTATGGACGACTAACGAAATAATAAATGAAAATACTATATATAGAGTATTCTCAAATTTCATTGAATTTTCAAATCCCTATATTCGAGGCGGTAAACATTTTACTTTGACAAAAATAATAGGAATTCACTGACTAACTATATAGTTAGCGGCGTGATCCAAAATGTAACGACGGATGAAAAATCTTTTGATGCGTTTTCCCAGTGGTTGGTTTTAGTTGTACCGCCATCGGAAGCTCAGAATAACGGGAGGAGTTGCAGCTCCGATTGAAAAATTTCGGCCTTTAAGTCATTCCAGAATTATAAAGATTTGATTTTTACCTCATTACGCAAATACACATCCGTCGAGCCAAACACTTTCTGTAAACGTGTTTTTTTTTCGACACCTTGACGCACTCTAAACAACTTATCGTTATGAACGAAGAATTTTTTTTTTTCACGGAAGCAAAGCTTCTGTGCGAATGGAAATCTCTATAAACTCTCAGTTATGACGATTTTTCCTTAAGGGAGGGGTAAGGGTTTCAGCGTAAAAAAAAAATACTTTTTTTGCGATTTTTTTTCTCAAATATGGATTGAGCAATTTTATTCGAACCTTTTGTACATTATTGAGCATACTTTTGACAATGTTGTGTAATTTTTTCATGCAGAAATATCGAAGCATAAGCCCGTAACAGAGCTTCCCCCGGAACGTCTTGGAAAAAAAAAGAATTTGCGGTGTTCACTATAACTCGGCCGGAAATTATCTGCAAATGAAAAACCATGAAAATTTAGTCAAATTATGATCAAATCTTCCCCCCAACGTTCTCTGATAATTTTTTTTTTCATTTAAAAATTTTTCGCGGCCATCTAAAGTGTGAACTGTTATTTTCCACGAAAAATTCCGCCATTTTGTGGGTGGGAAACACCCTTAATGTAAAAAAAAAAATTCAACTAAACGTTGGGGGGAGGTATTTTATATGTAGAAAATGTGTACAAAGTTTGAAATGAATCGGTCAAGTAGTTTTCAAATGGCAGTGAACACGGACTTTGAAAAAGTAGTTTTGAGAAAAACTACTTTATCGCTATGAACGCAGAATTTTTTTTTTTTCACGGAAGCAAAGCTTCTGTACGAATGGAAATCTCTATAAACTCTCAGTTACGACGATTTTTCGTTAAATTTCCACCATTATCATATATATTTTCCCGACAGAACTTTTTGAAAAAGAAAAAAATGTCGATACGATTCCTCTCCACGACGTCTCAATTATAAATACCGAATCAAAGATTTTCTTTCTCTAAACTTTCAGCCGGCTTATCAAAATTTGCGGACACGCGTTGAAAGTTCGGTAAATTCGTTTCTGAGTAAACAAACATGGAGAGCGGATTTGAACAAGAATCAGCTGAGAGAAACATTGCGAAAGCACATACACGAGGCTCCGTATTTGGAGGCGGGTGTAGAAAGAATCGTCGATCAAGTGGTAAATCCAAAAGTATATTCGGTCTTTATGCCGCAGATCGAGGATGTAGTGTACAAATTTCTTGGTCTCGAGAGGCCAAAGAATCGTCAGATAAACGGTCCTTGCGGTTTTAAAGATCTATTGCCAAAAGATTTGGATCCCGTGTCGCCCGAATCGGACAAAAATAGTCTCAGAGACGTGTCGCTCGACTCGGTCGATGCGAATATCGACGATACGAACGTTCGAGAACCGGAAATCACGCCGTTCAGCTCGGAGAAAAATGTTAAAAACGACAATGACCAGGAGAAACATTGTTCGAAAAATGGACACACGAACGAGAACGAAAAGTCTTCGGACGAAACGACAAAGATCGCGGGGAATGTGGTTTCCAATGTGAATTTAAATAATTCCGGAAAATCCGAGGAAAAGGGCGACGAGGAAGAAGAGGATAGTCCGATGTTCGAACCAATTGATATAATGAATTTGAACGAATCAAATATCTCCAACGATTCTCATTTGTCCGGAATTTCCGAGCTAACGAGTCACAGATCGCGAAGTCCCGATTTTTCCGACGATACGTCGCGCGACAATATGGATTTTAGCAATCAGGACTCGCAATTTAGCAAAGTTTCGTCGGACTCGCGTTTATCGATAGTAACGGATTTTGGCTCGTCGAATCACGCCTCGACGCCACTCTCCGACGTCCCGAAGGACGATAAGGACAGAGGTGAGGTGCGATCAACGAACGATCATTTTAAGGCTGTGCGCGAATTTGAAATCGTCAAGGACAACAAAGATGTGAGATCGAATAACGAGATGAACGAGGAAAAGGGTAAAAGGCGTAGTTTCTCGTCGAAGGAAACGTCGAGAGACGGTACGGAAAGTGGCAAAGATTGCCGAGACTACAAGGAAAAATCACGCGACGGCGAATCCTCGAGATCGAAAATTCCCAAGGACACGAGGAAAGAACGAGATATTGGAAAAAAATCAACGACTCAATCGGCGGAGATTAAAAATGAGAAAAACAAGAGAATCAAAGAAAAATCCGAATTGTCACGCGACAGCGGAGAAAAGAGTAAGGACACTTTGATCAGGGCGAAGGACGAGAAGGTCAGAGAGCCCGAGAGAAAGGACGTTAGCGTGGGAAAAGAGGTCAAGGATTTGAAGGACATTTATAAGGAAAAAATTCGTGAATTGAGGGAAAAGAAGGAATTAACGGAAAAGGAAAAATTGAGCAAAGACACGGGATCGATGACGTGTCTTCGGACGAAGGAAAAGAGAGATTCCTCGAGGGAGAACAGAAAAGAGACGAAAGATTACAAAACCACGTCGAAAAGTAATTATTCGAGCCGTTCGGAAAGTAAAGCATCGAAAACCGAACCCAAAAGTTCCAGAAGCGAGTCACGCGATAAGGGCAAACGTGACGATCGTAAATACTCGAGAGATCACAAATCCAAGATCAATATCCAAGTATCGTCCGATACGTCCGACGTAATCGAGGGAAAAAGGCTTTCGAGATCGGAAAAAGATGATAAAATCGATAAAACCGATTTAAAGCAAGATCCCAAGGAGAAAACAACGGTAAAAAGTTCGCGCAGCGATACGAAAAAAAGTATGGAAAGTAAACGAGATTCGAAAGGTGAGATCGAGGTGAAGGAGAAAAAACGTCGTGACGACAAGAAGAACAAGATCAAAGACGATCATTCGAGTTTACGAAAAAATTCGGACGATCGACGTTCGACCGATCGCGACGGTTCCAACGGCTCGAATGGCAAAAGTTCGCAGAAAAATAATCCAAGCTCGAGCGCAACAACGGGAAAGCCCGTGACCGCGAATTTGTCGAAAGAATCGACGACAACGAGCAACGCGAGCAGCGAGACTTCGGACAGTATAGAGGAAAAGCAAAATGAAAAATTGAGAATTACGATCGATCAGAAAAATGTACAAATCGTCAGGACCACGAAGGGCATGAATTTTTCTAGCGACGGAGAATCGCAGCCGAAGACAATGGATATTAGACAGAATGAGATTAGTTTGCCGATAAAAAAGCGTCCTCTTTTCAACGAAGAAAGTACCGGTGAGGTGACGATGAAGAAACCAAAATTTGCGAAAAATTTCCAAGAAGCCAAGAGACTCATGAAAATTCGTCGAAGAATCGAGAAAGAAAAGGCGAAGAGGCAGCTCGAAATCGATCGAAACAACGAGTCAAATTCGCCGATCGAGCCGACACAAAAGATCGACAGTAAAAATGATTTGGAATCGGTGCCCGACGAGGAACGAGTACAAATAATTGAGGTTCGCGACGAGGAATACGACGAACCTTATCCCGAGATTCAGAGCGATTTTACGCCGGAGGAAAGATCGTTAATTATTTTGGGCGGCGAATCAATTTTCACGAGCGCCTTGCTCGCCAAGCGATTTAATGGAAAATCGACATTGTCGGAAATGGAACTCTCGATCAGACAATCCTTGAAAGAGATGATATCGGATAATAAAATTGAGGAAACGAACGACGCGTCGATAAAACCGCAGAAACTCATGGAAACTGATTCCGAAACAAAAAACGAAATCATCGACTCTAATGAGCCGAATTTGATCGCAATGGTGACGAAAGATTCGTCGAACGATCGGGAAAATTTATCGAATTTTAATAAAGATATCGAGTCCTCGAGTTCCGTATCGGAAATCACGAAATCCCTCATCGACACGGCGCGAGTTATGGATACGAAGCACTTTCAGGGGGAAAATTGTACGAGAGATGAGGGAATGTTGTGTAAATTTGAGAACGTTGAGATTTACGAACCATCGAAAAATATAGAAAATGTGGAGTCGACGAGTGTGAAATCGTCCGAGTTTGATGAACGTCACGAGCTTGAAATTGTCGACGAAAAATTTGAGATTGACGAAATTATTCGTGAAAAATCAAATTGTAACGATTTTGTCGAAGGAAAGGCAAAAATTAACGAAATCGACGAAGTAGAAGCGCGTATTACCGATATTGTCGGCGGAAAAGCAAATATTGAAGGAATTGACAAAGAAAAAACAAAAATTAGCGAAACCGTCGCGGAAAAAGTGAATATTAATGAAATTGTCGATGAAAAAGCTGAAGTTCACGATATTGTCGAGGAAAAAGCAAACATTACCGAAAACGTCGAAGAAAGATCAAATATCGATGAAATTGTCGAGGAAACAGCAGAAATTAATGAAATCGCCGGAAAATCAGATATTACCGAATTTGTTGAAGAAAAAATAATAATTAACGAAATTTTCAGTGAAAGTTCGCACATCGAGGCGCGTTGCGTCGAGACCAACGATAACATCACCCCTTCGATTACCATGGAACTAAAAGAAAAAACAGATAAATCGTTCATTCGGGAGAACGAAGAACTCTCGTGCGATAGATCGGAAACGAACTCACAAAATAGCGCTCCGATAACCGATGAAAATTTATCATGCTTGAGCGACGACGAAGGTCCTTGTTTGTACCTGATCGCCGACAACGAGAGACTCGAGAGATTCGCAAAATTCATGAAATCTTTCGAAAATGAAGAATCCTCGATCGAGGAACAATCCGTTGAAATGATTAGCAACGAAATCGTATCTTCCTTATCGAGACCAATGGCGCCACCGAAACCAAAACGTAAATACTCGACGAGTCCATTGACTGATATACTCTTGAACAACGCGAACAACAACAACGAGGCGCACAAGATTATCGATCCAATTGCCGATGTCGAGGACGTTGCCGATAGTCTGAAAAAACGAAAAATCGGTAGACCGAAGAAGCAGAGAATCAACGCGGGCTTGTGCAATCAACAGAATTTGCCGAATGGAGAAAATTTCGTAATGCCACTGAGCCCGGAAAGTGATGTCTCGGCAACGAGCGAGAAAATACCGTCGAACCCTCTCAAAGATGAAAAAAGGTATATATATATATTTGCACGGGATCATACGTAATTTGTATACTACACAAACTGATAAATCAGTAATTAGAGGAACAGTAGGGGAGGGAGTGACTGACCATTTAAAAGCAAAATTGAACTTTTCTTCAGGGAGGGGTAAGGGTTTCAGCGTTAAAAAAAACACTTTTTTTGCGTTTTTTTTTCTCAAATATGGATTGAGCAATTTTATTCGAACCTTTTGTACATTATTGAGCATACTTTTGACAATGTTGTGTAATTTTTTCATGCAGAAATATCGAAGCATAAGCCCGTAACAGAGCTTCCCCCGGAACGTCTTGGAAAAAAAAACAATTTGCGGTGTTCACTATAACTCGGCCGGAAATTATCTGAAAATGAAAAACCATGAAAATTTAGTCAAATTATAATCAAATCTTCCCCCCAACGTTCCCTGATAATTTTTTTTTTCATTCAAACATTTTTGGCGGCCATCCAAAGTGTGAACTGTTATTTTCCACGAAAAATTCCGCCATTTTGTGGGTGGGAAACACCCTTAATGTAAAAAAAAAAAATTTTACTAAACGTTGGGGAGAGGTATGTTATATGTAGAAAATGTGTACAAAGTTTGAAATGAATCGTACAAGTAGTTTTTAAATGGCAGTGAACACGGACTTTGAAAAAGTAGTTTTGAGAAAAACGCGTCTAAAGTTTATGAAGTAAAAAAGTGAAGAAAAAAATTTTTTTTTCCAACTTACACAGAATCACCGAATCCAGCTCGTTTCTTCTTTTAAAATATTGTAGTGTATGGTATACACTATATACTATATACACAATAGCAATGAATAAACTGTATACCTGTTCGACAGCTGCACTGCTAGCCCGACCGCCCGCAGCTGTTAGAGGTATAGCGTTAAAGGCCAGGAGATTAATAAGACAATAACTTCAAGAATATTGCTTAGATCGGTTTAAAATTTTAAGGACATATTCTTGAAATGTTAAACAATAAGATAAGAGAGAAAAAAAAATTGATTTTTCGAAAGTGAAAACCCTTACCCCGCCCTTAATTATCTGATTTTCAGTCGCCCGAGGGGTAGCAACCAACGTTACACGAGCGACGATCTCTACAAACCGCGTCCGTTGTTTTCGAGTTCGTCACGTAGGAGTAGAAGATCCAATCAAGCATAGCTAGGGGCACGGAAATTCAGATGTTGAATGCGGACGAAAAATAACGACTTATTCGCAATAACAACAACAACAACAACAACAAAACGGACTGCCAAGAGATTTAATTTTCTCATCTCTGATCCCCGAAGTGCCCGTAAACAACCGTTACGCAGATTCGACGTAAACTCTATCTTAGAAAATATATCTCCTTATTAATATTTTTTTATATTGACTAATTAGCGAGGATTGGAGAGAAGATCATTGTCGTAGATATCGCTCATATATATTGTATATACGTAGTTTCAACCTGATAAATATGACTGATACAAAATACCAGACATTTTTATAGGGAATTACTATAACCACTATCGGCCAAATTTTGAACTACTCTCTTTCGGTCGGTGCCCGATGATTACTGTGCGACTGTGTCACGTTTTAACACGAGATGTTGAAGTTTGAATCGTTGGAACGCAACGAAAATGGGTTTTTTAAATTTTCATTTCCAGTATTGCTCCCGCTTCCTTTGTCCATTTAGGCCCAGCACCTTAAAGGAGACGCAAAAAAAAAACGTTTTAACGATTTTTTTCTTCGAAAATCCAACCGTAAAGGGGATGAATGGTATAGAAAAATCTATTTTCGTTGCATTCCAACGATGCAAACTTCAGCATCATTTTAATATACAATAATCGAGGGTTTACTTGGGCTGACTGGTAATGAGCGGCCATATTGAATAGGCCACGGCTCCGTGGTAATTCTCAATATACAATTATCGTCGTACTTGTTCTCATTTTCATTACACATTTCAGACGTTTATTTCTCAAGGTCCTGATGGAAAAAGAGTGCACGGTGAAGTGAGCGATGACAATACGGTACGTAACAATATACATCATTTTGTGGCTAGTTAAATGGAATTTATTTTTAACCAAAAACCTCCTTCGCTCGACGTCACGAGACTTCGTCTACTGAACTTAATGGGTCGAACCGTTTTTTCACAGACCTCAATACGATGATCCCTCAGAAATGATATTATGCCAATTTTTGTTTGCAGAAGAGCGAAACGTATACCTGCGGAAAATAAAGAATTAATAGAAATTTCACGAATCGCAAAGAGTAGGTAATAGGTATAGATGATGTTTAACTCGATATTTTGGTCGATTGACGATTTTTGGGATTCATGACGGTTCGCCGATTTATCAAACACTCTTTTTGTTTACGTTAAATGTTCGTTAAATGTTAAGGCGATTGAGGGGCAAGTCAACTGGAGATGATAAAGAAAACGATTATTCTCAACGACACTGGTCTGGTGACGGAGATTAAAGTTTAAAATTTAAAGTTCAACGTCTTTAAACTAAGCGCGGTGTCAAAATTTCGAAAATCGACAGGTTAGAATGCCTCCTTAAGGGCTGACATACCCCTGAAATTTTCACAAAACCGATTTTTTTTACATATTTTTGTTCTTTATATTTTTAAGAATTCCAAAAAAAAAACTTAAGAAAATTCCACTCCGTTACGAAGTTATAGCTGAAATGGGAGGCTAGCCGTAAGTTCACGTTCTACCTACCAGAAACTTGAAACACGTTTTTTTCGAAACTAGGTTTTTAGACAATGTCAGCACGATGACTCAGTCAATTTTTTATATTTTTCAATTTTTTTTAAACCTCTTAAAATTTTGATAATTTATTTTCTGTATAGTCTGACGAGAGGTTTTTTTATTTTTTGGTTGGTACAATTTTTCCTGAATTATTGGTGAAGTTACGATGTCGACAAGGAGGCGCCATGGTTTTCATCGGTAGTCCATTTATACCCGTAAAAAATAATGTTATTATTGAGAAAAAAACATTTTTTAATTCATTTTCTTATACGCTCACCCGAAAAAATAGCGGTACACTTAAAATTTGGAAAAAAATCACCAAATTTCAAATGACGGTAACCGCGTAAATAATGAAGATAGAAAGGTTTTTAAAAAATGAAAATAAAGCTTGGAATCTCTACTTAAAGGATCGATTTATTTCAATGTTGCGAGATAAATTTATTGAAAATGGCGGATGACAAAGCGAGAGCATGCGGAATTGAAAAATATTGTTCCGAGTTTCCGACGACCCATGGCGTAAGTGAGGTGTCGCAACACAATGGAATAAAAAGCATGTGATAGTACAGAGTCTCCTCTTTAAAATGCTTTTTTAATCGTTTCGATACGATGATTTTTCGCCGAGTTATTCGCATTTGAAGAAAAAGGATGTTTTTTACTTTAAATACGAATAACTCGGCGAAAAATTATCGTATCGAAACGATTAAAAAAGCATTTTAAAGAGGAGACTCTGTACTATCACATGCTTTTTATCCCATTGTGTTGCGACACCTGACTCACGCCATGGGTCGTCGCAAACTCGGACCAATATTTTTCAATTCCGCATGCTCTCGCTTTGTCATCCGCCATTTTCAATAAATTTATCTCGCAACATTGAAATAAATCAATCCTTCAAGTAGAGATTCCAAGCTTTATTTTCATTTTTTAAAGACCTTTCTATCTTCATTATTTACGCGGTTATCGTCATTTGAAATTTAGTGATTTTTTTCCAAATTTTGAGTGTACCGCTTTTTTTTTCGGGTGAGTGTAGTTGCAAAGTTCATAAAAAATGTGAAATCAACAATTTAGTTTATTTCCACTATATAACCTTTATAATAATTTTTTTAATTTACTCGGTTTTGAGCGCGCGCAGCGGCATGTGGGCCCTTAATTAAAGAGGCTTTACGTACCAATACAGTTACGAGGACCATCGCCGAACGGCATGAACGTGTAAGGTTGCCTGGAGCTCTTGTTGTCATCGGCAAACCTTTCTGGATCGAATATCTCCGGTTCAGCGTAATAATTGGAGTCATGATGAAGACCATAAATCGGTATCACGACCCGCATACCCGCAGGCAAATCCACCTCGGTGCCGGGTATCCGATATTCGTACTCGCATCTTCTCGATAAAAGAGGAGCTGATGGATATTTTCTTAGTGTCTCTGAAAAGTAAAAAATATTTATCTTATCTACGCCACTTAAAAATATCATAAGATTGGATTTGTGACAAAAAAAAATCGAATGTTCTCCCTATAACAAAGAGCGCGTCGCGAAATATCTCGAACGGCGAGATTTATTTCCGAACCCGATCAACTCGTCATTATGATTGGCTGTCGATGTTCTACTCGAAGTTCGTTCATGTGCATACTTCAGATCGCACGATAAACCTAACCTACAAAAACAGACCGCACCGCAGTCTAGTATCATTAAATTTATCGTAAAACTTACCCAACACGATCATGTCGAGATATTTCATTTCTGCAATAGCCTCGTAAGTTAATGTTCCATTCTTTGCGTGAATCCCATCGTGTATTTCGCGCCTTGCTTTCTCCTGAATTTCTTCATTGAGTGCTAATTCATGAAGACAGAATGCGATAGTATTGGACGAAGTCTCGTTACCGGCAGCGAAGAAGACAAAGGCTTGAGCCGCTACCGCATTGTCATCAAGTTCTGTGAATACAAAAATGATCGAACAACAACAACGTTTATTGAATAAACCTGAGAAAAGCGATTCTTGCGAAGCTGGATGACAATTTTTACGAGTCTGTACTTGGAATAAGAAAACAAAATTTCAATCAAAACCCTTCCCTTTTCTTCTGGTTTTTTTTTATGCCGTAGATGTACGTGATAAGGTTTAATGTATTTCAGATCCACGGTTAGAAATAACGCGTTATTTTGGCAATGATTTACGGTGGCCGATTCATCATCCTTTATCATGTTAATCGGCATTGCATAATTAATTTAAAAAAAATGAATAATGCATATACGAGGTGTGTAAATTAAGTAATGAGACTGGCAACGTAGCGTTCGATCTGGCAACACTTGGGGCTCTGGGCTTGGAGGGGCGGCAGGGGAACATGTGATACGCCTTTAGTACGGGTTTAAACTCGCTCGAGTCATTTGGTTGTCCGTAGCGATTTTTTTTGTCAAACAGTTTTTTATATTGTGTACTAAAAATGAGTGACATCAATTTCGAGCAACGGTGTGCTATCAGGTTTCGCTTCAGACTTGGGCACAGTGCAACGGAAACTCTTGCTAAACTTCAGCAGGCCTACGGAGACAGTGTTTTGTCAAGAGCCCAGGTTTTTCGATGATTTAAGGTAGTAGTCTGGTAACTTAAGCCGAATTTCATGTCTTTTTTGGAGGGCGTTTTGTTGTGGGAAAATAAAAATGAATCGTTTTGGATATTTAGGATGTTTTTATTTACATATTAAAGATACAAAAAAAAAAATTTTGAAAAAATTTAATAGTTCATTATTATTATTATTATTGATCGAAGTTGGCACCTCGAAAAAAAAGCGCGTGGGTGGCGCCGGTGATTTTGGCTCTTGATGTTATCTGAAATAAAAAATTCTTGATAATTCTTAATCTATAGACATGTCATTCTGGTCGGAACTACTGAAGTTAAATTTCATGGATAAATAACAAAATGGCGGACTTTGGAAAAAGAAGTCCTTTTATTTTAGCAAATAAATTTTGTTATTTATCCATGAAATTTAACTTCAGTAGTTCCGACCAGAATGACACGTCTATAGATTAAGAATTATCAAGATTTTTTGATTTCAGATAACATCAAGAGCCAAAATCACCGGGGCCACCCACGCGCTTTTTTTTCGGGGTGCCAACTTCGATCAATAATAATAAACTATTAAATTTTTCAAACAAATTTTTTTTTGTATCTTTAATATGTAAATGTAAACATCCTAAATATCCAAAACGATTCATTTTTATTTTCCCACAAAAAAAACGCACTCCAAAAAAGACATGAAAATCGGCTTAAGTTACCAGACTACTACCTTAAGGCATTTTCAGAAGGAAGAGAGTCGATTGAAGATGAACCACGAAGCGGAAGGCCTTCATCTTCGAGAACCGATGAAAATGTCGACAGAATCCGGGATCTTGTGCGTTCAGATCGTCGGTTGACAGTCAGAATGATCGGGGAAGAGTTGAATTTGACTCACACCACCGTTCATCAGATTTTGACCAATGAATTGGGGACGAGAAAAATCTGCGCAAAAATGGTTCCAAAAAACTTTTAGCAAGAGCAAAAGGACATCAGGAGGGAAAGTTGCCTTGACTTTTTGGATTCGATTGAAAGTGACCCCCATTTTCTGGAACGTGTCATTACTGGTGACGAGTCTTGGGTGTTTGAGTACGACCCAGAAACCAAGAGCCAGAGCATGGAGTGGCACACTTCAACCTCTCCAAGGCCCAAAAAAGCAAGAATGAGCAAGTCGAAGGTCAAATGCATACTGATTTGTTTTGTCGATACCCACGGAATCGTCCACAAACAGTTTGTACCTGAAGGTCAAACGGTCAATCAACACTTTTACCAGGAGGTTCTTGAAAAACTTCGAAAAAGGTTCATTCGTGTGAGGACCAAACATCAAGAACTGGGTGTTGCAGCACTATAATGCTCCTTGTCACACAGCAATTTCAATAAACGAGTTTTTGGCCAGCAAAAACATTCCTGTGGCTCCTCAGCCTTCTTATTCGCCTGACTCGAGTCCTTGTGACTTTTTTCTCTTCCCGAGATTGAAAAATCCCCTCAAGGGAACTCATTTTGGGACACTCGAAAACATTCAAACGGCTGTAACCGACCAGCTGAAGGCTACTCCAGTATCGGAGTTCCAGCACTGCTATGAGGTTTGGAAAAACTGTCTCCAGCGCTGTGTGGCTTCAGAAGGAAGTTATTTTGAGGGTGACAATATAAAATTGTAATTCTATTTGAATAACAAAAAAGGAAAAAAATCAGTCTCATTACTTAATTTACACACCTCGTATACACGTCGGTATGTTAAATTTTGTTCTTACGTGACGGAATTTTTATTATTTTTCTTTTTTCATGGACCAAGCAAAACGAAAATGAAAGAGCGGCTAGGAATGTACTTAATTATTATGCTAACCACTTTGTGACTTTAAAAGAAAAGCATGATAATTGTAATCGGAGCATTTTGATCACAGTCTCACCGATTTCTTTCGCATCCGTTCTCCCATCGTCCCTAAAACCATTTTGATCGCTAACATTCTCGATATCGAGACTACCTTTGTTCTTGAGCTCGATCAAAAGATCCATGAAATCGTGTCTCTTCGCGCCCAATTCGTTTTGGCGCTGTTCGATCATCTGGGAAACGACGTTTCGAAAGAATGTCGTCACTTTCGGGTCGATGACCTTTACTCCAAGCATTCGATAAAGCTTCGGCATGGCGGTTCGCAACATTCGCCATAACGTTGCTTTGTAACCGGGCTTTGATAGTCTATTGGCCATTCGACGAAACGCCGAATCGTCGTTCGACAGTGCATTAATTTGTATTCCAAAGGCACAACTTCCAATGACGTCTATCGTAAATTTCGACGCCAATTCACGTACTTCAATGACGCTCCGTTCTCGGCAACTGTTGTCAATCAATTTTCTCAATTCTTCGTGACACTCGACCAGCAAGTAAAACATACGTTTTATCTTGGCCGACGAGAAGGCCGGCGACAATTTCGATCTGAGACCCTTCCAAGCTTGTCCCTCGAGATTGAAGAGATGACCCGATAACGAGTCTTCGTTGTTTACGGGAATGCCACGATTCGTGAAACACGCGAAATCACGAACGCATATGTGCTTTATTAGCTCGGGATCGCGAAGTATTAGTATGGGTGATCGCACCCTGAATACACCGAAAAAACGCGAATCCTTGAACCAATTGTACATCTCGTGTACACCCTCTGGCTGGGACTTACGAAATAGAAGTAGATCACCAAAGTTACCGAGTATTATCGTTGGTTTTTTGAAAGGGACACCGCGTTTCGACCAAAAATCAAAAGTCGCCGTGAAATAGTAGTAGAGACTCGCGAGGACGAAACCAATTATTAAAAATGGATCGCAGAGATTGTTTATGACGTGCATGATGGTTTCGATCACTGGACGGTTCATTTTTTTTTGTGTTTGTTTTAATTTGGACGATTTTGGAGGGTCGAGACGTCGGAAGATTCAATTGTCACTTTAAGTAAAGCTCTTCTTTTATTTCCTGCCAATTTTTTATTTATTTAATCTTCCGCATAGAACATTCGTGATTCAGTCCTTTTGTTTTTGTAATGAAATTACGAGACTCGGTGAATAGAAGAAGATTTATAATATTGTCAGTTTCGTGACTTTTTTTTCTAGTACTTTAATAATCAATATTGTTGCTTTTATACAATAAAATGACTCGGTGAATAGAATGTTTACATTACTGTCATTAAAGAAAAAATTCTTTTCTAATTTCCAACACTTTCGTAATGAGTATATTTTTGTTTAATTGATCGACTGGTATGTTCGGTGAACGAACGAAAAATTATTTCACTTTAATTCCAATATTGTGATATTTTATATTAAATTGTACTCCGATAATTTATCACTTCGCGTTCAACAGCTCGGACCGATGACTCAGTTTCGTTTTACGTCATCGAGAACTGCGTCGTTCCAAAAGGAAGGAAAGAAAAAATATAACGCGGTTTCTTATTACATTTTCGCGTGCGAGCAAATACTGTCGAAATACGACGGATAACTTCGAGTTCGTGAATTAATCATCAACCCACATTCTCATTTAATCGCAACACTCTGAACGGTTATCGTCCGACTATTAGAGTGGCTGGCGTAATTGCCAACCGCAATCGTAATCTAAAACGCCGATAAGAAGTTAATTTACTCGATTTTATAAAAAAATGTATTTATATTATTTCAACTATTATTATTGTTGCTACAATAGTTTAAAAAAAATACAATATTAATTGAATTATTATATTTATTATTAATTTTATACGAGCGATGTTTCTAATGCAACACAAAAGCACTCAAACTGCGGGCAATACAACGGCGAGCGTGGGCGAGCGTCATTCTTCGCACAACGCTCAGCTCCAACTAACTGAAAAAGTTACGATTTATACACACTCATTTTGGTGGAAGTGTTCGTGGCTGCCGCACCACAGATTTCTTTTACGTTCTCCGATTTACCCACACGCAGCCGGAAAATTTCCCTCGAAACTCCTCCTGTTTTCTTACTTATTTTCGTAGACGTGCGACTTCTCACGTCCACCCGTACCTGCTGTCCCTTTTTACTCTTCCTAGAGAAAGCACCGCGATGGTGCAGTAAAATTGCGTTTTTTTTTCTTCGATTTTTTCGATTCCGATAACTATGGAACAACTGGACCTGTTGTTTCTAATTTTTTTTGACAAATCTAAATTATATGTTTCCCCTTGGTCTGATATAATTTCAGACGAAAGGATTCTCTCGGCGAACTTTTTCAACTTGCCGACAAATACAAAAAAATTCCAAAATCCGAAACGATCGATTGTCGCAAACGTTTCTACAATCATACAAAGAAATATTGTGATCTGGATCTAAAAAAATTCTGGGAAAAGGGTAGAGTGTTTCTTAAAAGTTAAATAAAAATAAAAAACATATGAATCCTACAATGTTTTATATACCGATCTGAATATTTTTTTTACACAATCCGAAAAAGATTTCGAATAATCTGTCGTTTGGAATTTTCGATATAATTTTTTTGTCGCAAACCAAAAAATGAAAGACGTTTTTTCCGATTTTCATTCGCGGAGCGTTCCCTTCGTGGAATTTTGAATTTTTCGAAAAATGTTCTCTAATGTTCTAACTCAAATAGAAATTATTCAGATTATTGTGTCTTTTAGTTTTTGTTATTTGTCATTTTTTTTCACATACATACGATGTAACGTTGAAAACTCTCTTTGCGCCGAGTTTTCCAAGACGACTGTTTCTTCTTTCTCAATTCTTCTTGCGATGACGAATTTTCAGCCAAATTCCAGATTTGCTGGTAAGAATATTGGCAGTCTGATCGTATTCGAGAGGCGAATGTGTTTTTGCACTTAGTTCCACTTTATAATCCGACAATAAAGCAACGAGTCCGGCCTTCGTTTGTGCGTAAGCAAATCTTGTTCCTATGGGAATAACCCGTGTAATTAAAACTAATAATCAACAATCGGTACCATTAAATTCGTTAATGTATATCAAGTGTTATGGGAAAAAGGGAATTTTAGAAGATTTTTAAATTTACAAATTTAAATGTAAACATTGAACAAAAAATATGATTTGAAAGTATTAATCTTTGAATTAAATGTTTTTGGTATTTTTAATATCGATGCTTGCATGAATTTTTTTATTCTCTGTAGTTGGGAAGAATTTTTTTTTCACATACCGATACAGATGCGTGGTCCCTCACCGAACGGCAAAAATGTACAATTATCACGCAACTTTTTGTTCTCTTCGAGAAAACGTTCGGGATCGAATTTCCATGGTTCCGGATAATATTGCGGATCGTGGTGTATAGCGTGAATTGGAACGAGTACCTTGATTCCTTTTTCAATGATAACATCGGTACCGGGTATCTCGTACGTTTTGTTGCAGAGACGGGGTACCATACCGACGGGAGGATGTTTTCTCAAAGTCTCTGAATGTTATATATATATGTAAATATATATTAAAAAACAAGACTGTCGTTATTCGTTAAATATTCTACAAAGAATGAAATTCGTCCCTGAAAATACGTGATTTTCGGTTTTTTTTTAAAAGGAAATTAGCAAAAGTACAGGTTTTAATGTGGTTCATGTACTTTAACAACAAATAGTTAGGCTTCGTGCGATTTCGCCACGTTTGTTACTTCCCAGGAGAAAGAACAAACATTTATTTCATTTTTTAAAAATAAGTTCGGATCGGATTTATTATCAGTCAACAATCTTATTGGGATTTATCCGTATCATCACTTGATAATATATGACATTTTTTTATTGACTCGCGGGTAAGCATGAAACCTACATTATTGATGCATACCAACAATCGATTTTATACCCTAAGCGTGTAAAACACCCACTTAGGGTATTTTACCCGCTTAGGATACAAAATCAACGGAAGATATTTTCATTCACACAACGTCGAAAAAGTAGGTTCCCTCAATCGTGGAAATTGTTCCAGTTATTCACGGTCCAATTTCTACGGCGCTTTACGCGTAAAAATAAACAAAAGCACGAATGGAAAATCTTTATCAATTCAAATAATTCTTTCGAGCCTCGAGTAAACTTACCGCGAATGACGCGATCTAAAAGTTCCATTTCCGAAATAGCCTCGTAGCAAACGGAACGATGCTTGCTGAGGGTCATCTCGATCTCGTTGTGGAGCCTCTCTTGTATTTCGGGATTCGACGCGAGCTCGTACATGGCAAAACTCATGGTTGTCGATGACGTCTCGAAACCAGCGAGAAAAAATATATATGCTTGGGCTGCTAATACGTTATCATCGATTACTAAAAAAAAATATATTAACGTTTAATATGAGCGTGGTGAATTTTTTCATAATTAAGATTCGTTCAGACATTGCTGCAAAGGATTTAACATTTTTTCCATTAAAGGGAATCTAAATGAAATATGAATGAAATTATAATCTCCTAATTACTATATAATACGTATTTGTGGATAGAAATGAGGATATAAGAAAAGTGCGAATAGTAGGGGCCTTATAGGGTCCGAATGATATAACTTCGGTGCGGGAAAGTGTTCCGGCGTTCGCCACCTGGCGGATTTCTGGCGCACTGCAGAAATCTCACGGGGAATAGGACGGTTTCCCTACGATATATGATATGAGATGTAGCAACCTATGTCCGAGCACTTTTGTATGGAATTTTCAATTCCATTTCCGAGACCCCCGTCTTGAACTTCCGTTTCCTCGTCGTCGTGAACCTTGCCCCCATTTTTCAATCTCATCAACAGCTGCATCATATCGTGCCTCACGTAATTATTGACCTCCCTATACTTGACCATGTCTCTCACCACTGTCATGAAGTACTGACTCACCTTTTAATAAAATAACAATTGAGTACATTCTTCATCATTATTATTGATATTATTAACAATAAGTAAAAAAATACAAATTCTTTGAATAAATAACCGATAGATTAGTGAAATTTGACGAAAATGATTACCTGCTATAAAAATGTGTATAGTTATTACCTCGTAAGGTGTCAGGCTCATTCTGAACAATTTGAATGTACCAGGCAAGTACGAGCGTACGATTCTCTTTAGACTTATCACGAGCGAGGGATCGAGTACTTTTCTGCACATTGCACGAAATTCCGAGTCCTCGTCTTGTATAGAATTCGTTTCGAGACCAAAGCAACAAGTGCTGATTACCTCGGTCGTGAACTTGGCAGCTAAATCACGAAATTCTACCGTTTCCTCATTGTCCGCGTGCTTTTTCACGAATTCCTTTGAAAATTTTATAAAAAATACAATGCAAAAAGAAAATTAAGCGCGTAGGAAATTTTAGTTGAATTAAAAAAAAAAGTAAAAAGTTTATTCAACTCAATTAACATAATACCTTGTATTTTTTGGACGATTCACCGATAAGCGTAAACATTTGACGTATTTTTCCAGCCGTGAAAGCTGGCGATAATTTTGTTCTCAGAATTCTCCATCTGGGACCCGATAGATTTATTAAATTAGCGCATAGAGGATCGGCACTCTCATTCATCACAATCCCACGACCTGTAAGTGATAAGAAATAGATTCGATATCTCGTTTTGTTGAAATTATCTTTTCGCTTTTGCGTCTCGCAATTGACCAGTTGTACAATTCGACCAATCTTATAGAAATTTTACGAGTTTTGCCGAAAGATACTGGAAAGCCTCGGTACGAAATAAAATGTAATTTTTTTTTTTTCGCGAATCTGACGCTCCTTACCATCACGGAGATAACCGACTGATCATTATTACCCCGTTGAGCCCGAGACCCTTCTCTGCGCTGTCATATACTTCGAGTTGGCATTACAATCATAATTCTTTCGACTAATAAACTAATTTTTTATCTTGCAGGTGATTTTTTTATCTTGGTTTCATAGTCTCGACGATAAACACGCGAGTTAGGTGCTGGAAAACACGCTTTTGTATATATATATATATATATATATATATAGTAATGATTGTTGCATATTGGTTGCTTGAAACAAATAAATTAAATGCAATGCGGAGAACAGGAGGAAATTTTAAATTTAAACACGGCTTAGTCATAATTTTGTCCACAATCGCAAAGTTTCTTCGGTAATTATCAGGGCTATAAATAAAACATTACCGATTTCATTGTCCATTATTTGAAAAATCGGCAATGAAATTTCATCTACTGTGCAATATTTTACCGATGGGCACTAGGTTTGCGACTCCTCCATTATTTATTATTTTAGTAACATATAACGGCGACTGCTCGATTATCCATAATTTTCATGGTGGACAATGCAACTCGGCGTAATTATTAATTTTTCAAAGATGAATATTTCATTATTATTTAAACGTTACAATTTTTTACACAGCTCGCGAGAACCGAACGAAAAACACTTACCATGGAAATAATTAAAATCCTTGACCAAAATGAGTTTAATGAGTTTTGGATCTCGTAGCAGAAGGGCGGGTGTTCTTAGCTCGTATATTCCAACATAAGGAAGTCCCTCGTGCATTTTGTAAATCTCTTGGAGGCTTTCGCCCATTGTCGTTCTCAGCAACGTCACCTCCTTCGTATTGCCGAAAATTAAACGCGGTTTCGGACCGAAAACCTTTCGGGCCCGCCAATAATTGTAATTTCGTATGAGATAGTAATAAATGGAAAGTATCGTCGCGATCGCAAAAAGTATAGACGCGAACATTCTGTTGTATCTGTTTTTTTTGTTTTTTTTTTTTTTTTTTTTCAACAAAACAATTAACGTTATAATTTTTCTTTTTTCACAGTGTACGCTAACCCATATATAGGGATCGAAATTCGCGATAAAGAAAAAGAATGTCGCGATAACGAATTTAGTTTCACCCGCGATAAGGTGCATAAATTAATTGTCCGAAACTTTTCTTTTTCGATTCTTTTCTTCTCGAGCGATTGTTTATTACAGAAATATTTCGACTCGATTGACTCGATAGGACTGATAGAGTCCTATCGATAAATGATTCGGCGAAAATAGAATAAACACGTGTATATGTTTCCTTCGAGACTGCTTGTTTGCGATTTTCAAGCTACACTGTCGCGATCTTGTCGATCACTTTCTCTCTCTCCGGGTGACGTTGCAATTAAATCATGGAAAATTTACTTTCTTCGAGACCTTTCACGAATGAAAGCGACGCGTGCACGTGACGATGTCGTGGCAGCTCCTGTACGCTCTTACTTATGTCCAAAAATGAATAGAGCATGAGAGATAATTAATTAAAGAGTTAATTTTTTTAACAAAATTCCATCGGTCGAAGAAAAAAATATTTTGTCAAAAAAATGTATTTTTGTATATCTAAAGTGAAAATATTGAAAATTCAAAACTTCGAAAAGTCAAAACTTTGAAAGATACATTTGAAGACGATTCTTGTTATTCGTATTATTTTTTATTTTGCAATCGAATGGCCATTGGGTGGCGTTAAAGGTTAAGTCGAGATTTCACATCATTCTAAACTTTAGTCGGTTATTAAGAAAAAAAATTCCCGAGTTGAAGCTTGAACATTGTTTCTTCAAAGATTCGGGCAATTTTCAAAGCTTCCTCCATGTGGAAGTCAAAATCGAAAAAGAGGCTCCTCGTGGAGGGGGCTTCGAGGAGTGTGTGGAATTTCGACAATGGAATTTGCAAATTTCCACTGGAATCTCTGTTTTCACCTGCGGAATATTCGGATTTTTTATTTATTTATTGGCAATGAACTCGTGAAAATGTGATTTTGTCAACACCATCTAGACATGTACCCGATTCAAAGATAAAGTCGATCGAAGCATCCGATAAGAGAACGTCAATCACGAATTCATATTACGATTATTTACAATCTTAATGATTTGCAAATAATTACGAATGATTTAGCCAAAAATATAATGCACATTTTCGAAGATCGGTTGAGCAGAATTATCGATTTGTTTATTGATAGTCTAAAGCAATATGAATTGAACATTATCAATGATCGTAATCTTCATTATTGTGGCTCACATACGGTACGTGAAAGTGCCACAAGATTTTCTAAAACTTTTTTTTAACTCACTTTTCACATTAATAAGACACAGCCACGATCCATCAACAAGATATTTCTTATCGAACATCGTCCATTAATTTGATTCCCGTCACTTGAGTGCTTTTTTTTGTCATTCGCGTTATCAATTGAAGAGCAAAGAAAAATTTTATCCGAATTGGAGCAAACGAGTACGAACCGGTCGATAGAGAAAGACGCAACTGGGCTTTACCATGATCGTTGAAAACGTTATAAGTCTCCATTATACGCGAACAATGTTTGAAGCCTATTTTTATTAATTGAAATGGAATGATTTTTATCAATGTTATGTTAATAAAGAGACAATGATTTCTTGTAAGAATTATTGACTAATGGTCCAGGTGATTGATAAGAACATCCTGAAATCATGCAATGGCAGTCAATAATTCCGTAGCGTTCCGTAATGGCGTCAAAATATAAATTTTGTTCGATATGATCACGCACTAATTATTTAAGATATGGCCACGGTAGCGAGTATAAAATCATGTGCACATATAACAATTTTTTTTTAAATATGAAAAAGTGATTTATTTATAAAACTAAATACACATCTATTTAGTATAAATATCAAGCTAATAAAAAAAAAATTTTTTGTTTTTTTTGTTATACAAAATGGCCGTCTACTGCTATTTGCTTTTCGTATCGTTTTTTTGAGGCTCTCCGCGCCGTGACATTTGGCATCGACAATTTTTTATCTAGAGCAAAAAAAAATATTCTCGTTAATCTACATCAGAAGTAGAGAAGTACGTGCAGAATTTTTGATTAATTAAAAACTTTCCATTTTATAAGCAGTCTTATACGAAATTTTTCACTGGAAATTCACCTTTCAAGGGGGGAATAGGGTTAGACGGTTCAAAAAATCGATTTTTTGTTAATTTCATAAATTGTTAGTAAAACTATTGAAAAATATGTTCCCAAAATTTTAAATGAAAATTCCGACTCATTCTATTGTTATAAGCCATTAAGGGAGGAGATAGGGTTAGGACAGCGTTTTCTCAATGATTTTCATGAATTTTTTTATAGTATAAAAAATTAATATAATTTATTGAAACTTTGAGAATATTTTATACATATATTTAAGTATATACTAAAAAAATTTTGAAGAATTTCCTTCAAAAACACCGCAGAGATTGGCGACCCCATATTGCAGGTCACAATCAGACTCAGCATTTTGCTATTTTTTCAAACGCATTTTTCTGAAAACGACTTTTTTTGAACTTGCGTACACGCTAGTTTGAAAAGTTTTCAACCAATCGTTTTGACAATTGGCAGTTAGTTTCTTCATAGTATTGCGCTCTATATGAACCTAAAATCGGAATATTATCATTATTTAAAATAATTTTTTTTTGCAAATAAAGTTGTAAAAAATCGCAAAAAATCATGCTCTTTTGTTTTGATCCCTGTAAAAAATTCAATTTTCTATATTTTTTATAGCATTTAGGTTCATATAGAAGAGAGACATATAATAAAAGTAAATTCCAACCTCGTTTGATTTCAGATGAAAATTGCGGCTTCCAGAATGTACGCAAAATGCTGAGTCTGTGACCTGCAATATGGGGTCGCTAACATCTTCGGTGTTTTTCAAGGAAACTCTTCAAAAATTTTATAGTATATACTTAAATATATGTATAAAATATTCTCAAAGTTTCAATAAATTATATTCATTTTTTATACTACAAAAAAATTCATGAAAATCATTGAGAAAACGCTGTCCTAACCCTATTTCCCTCCTTAAGTTCAAATGCCTACAATATTCTAGTAAAAAAATATTTTTGAAATTCCGTACGCACTTCTCTAGGTATTCCGATATAGATTAACGAGAAATTTTTTTTTTTTTCTACGACAAAAATTGTGGATGCCAAATGTTACGCCGCGAAGCGCAGCGTGCCAAAAGCAAACAGCAGTAGTCGGCCATTTTGTATAACAAAAAAACAAAAAAAAAAAATTTTTTATTAGCTTGATATTTATACTAAATAGATGTGCAATTACTTTTATAAATGAAACATTTTTTCATAGAAAAAAAAATTGTTAAATGTGCACATGATTTTAAACCTGCTATCGGGCCAAACCTCTTAATGATCCTCAAGGAAAAGATGATTAAATGTTTCTCATTTTAGACGGTCTACCTATGTCATTTGAAACCTGCAACGCTAAAGCGTTTTTTCTTGTATTCGTGATAAATTCCAATATTGTTTTGTTTTACACGTGACTGCGACGCGTAAACCATCTTATCACTCCAGATTTCGTATGCCTATCGGTGCGTCTGATCGTCGTATATAGCCAATTCTCACGTGAATTTATTCAGTTACGTTTGGATTCTGTGACCAGTTCGTGACTCGTTCTCGTTATGAGTGATCGAAAAATTTTATTTTTTCCCCTCGCGGCGCTACTGATCGTCTCGCAGGTGTCGTTTGTCGAGACTCAACAAAACTTCGTTCCATACACATACGTTAATCAACTCCAAGAAGCAGTGCGTTCACTTTATCCCGTTGACGTTTTAAAAACATTGCCAAAATTCTCCGTTGCCAATTCGAGTTTGAGTTCGACGAAATGTTACGAACAAGTAATGCTTCTCGTAAATGGCAGCAGAAACGGCACGATGTGGGCCTTGAAAAGTAATATGTTTGTATGCATATTTTCGATTTTCTTTCCTGTTTGCGAAATGATAAGGCGACTCTTATCGCTGTTTTGCGTCATTTCGCACTAGACACAAGTACATTTTTATATAGTAATGAAATAATTAATTTTCAATAATGAATTATTAAATTATACGATTGTTCAATAATCGATTAATTGTTTGTGATATATTAATGAAAAGATTAAGTAAATTTGAAAAATTATTATAAAGGTTATATGGTGAAAAAAAAAATAAATGGTTCATTTCACATTTTTTATTAACTTTTCGACGATAAGAAAAAAAATTAAAAAATTTTTTATTTACAATATTAACATTATATTTTACGGGTATAAATGGACTACCGAGGAAAACCATGGCGCCTCCTTGTCGACATTGTAACTTCACCAAAAATTATCCAATCTGCAAAAATAAAAAAGAATCTAGTAAAATAATGTAGTAGTAATAGTCTGACGGAGGAAATTTTTTTTTTTTCAATAAAGAAATTACAGTATTTGAGCATCAAGAATTTACGTTAAAAATGAAGGCCGAAGGCTCGTGAAACAGTGAAAAATATAGTTTCTGAATATTTTCATATTGTTATTGTTTGAATTCAATGCTCTTAGAATTTTACGTGCAACTGATTGTAATTTCGTTGAAAAGTAGTTTTTTAACTTGAAAAAAATAAAAATAAAACAAATTTTTCTTTAGTGTTCGACGCCTCATCGAAAATTCCATCGGGTATACTGATGGGAAATCGTATCGATGTAGGCATGTACGACGAGTGCACGGATATCAATGAGATCGAGAATGGAGTCGAAATTCGTGGTCGTCATTGTATGTACAAAGTTAAGGTCTTATTAGGCGGTGTTACTATGGAAGAAACTCTCTCGATTTGTTTGCCGTCATCTTGCGAGGCCAGTGACGTAAAAGACATGTTGCAAAATGCCTTAGAAATGATCGGTGATTTGGTTCCTATCGAAATTCCGCTGAACATTACTGGAGCTACTTGTTCGTCGATCGAGACTGTTGATTGGACGACTGGTGGTATTGTCACACTGTTAGTATTATAATTTTCAGTATTATTTATAGCTAAGTTTTTTTTCGTATTTTTTTAATCATACATTTTGATTTACGACATTTTTAAGTCGACGAGAAAGGTTTGCAAAACCCACGGCTATTCTTACTTTCAATTAGCAAAAAAAAAATCGTATTCAACATTCGAAACGAGAGATTGTGCGAAATGCTTTTTCGATTATGTACAAAAATATTCAGATCAGTATTTGAAAAATGTTGAGAGTTTTATTTTTTAAATATTTCGTCGGTTATAAAAGATCGAAATATTCATTCGAAATATTCATCGAAATCTAAATCATGAAATACAATTATTTTCTATTGCTGATAAAAAAAAACCGCAATGCGTAATTAGAAAATCGTCTTTTGTATTTTTTATCATCCGTTAATCGTATAACGTATTTTCAGCATTGGATTCAGTGTGCTCTTACTGTTTCTGATATTGTGCACGATTTGTGACGTTATCGTGAGAAATTCGAGAAGCAATTTTTCGTTGAACGGTCGACTCGGTTTCCTAAGTCAATTTTCCGTTTATTCGAACGCCATCCGTGTACTCAGTACGAAAACAACCCCTCAAACACTGCCAGCTCTTCAGGGTCTTCGTTTCTTCAGCATGTGTTGGGTGTTATTAGGCCACGAATATTTCATGTCCATCATAGCACCGAGCATAAATCCAATAATATTTTTCAAGGTTTGTATGGATATATTTTTTTTTTAAATAACAGTACAAAAATTGACATTTGTTGTATTAAACATTTTTATAAGGTAAAATATAGAAAATACAAATCTCCATAATAGCAAAGTTGATACACGAATATCGTTAGAATTTAGATCTTCTCAAAATCGTAAAGTACCTCTGAAAAAGAATAGGCTGAGTTATATTTGGTGCGAGGCACACCCGAAGATAAACTTGTCGTATCATTAAGATAATCAGAAATAGATGATCAGGAAGATTTGCCAATTTTTTTTTCTACTGTTGCTTCGAGATTTTGTGAATGATGGACTTTTTGAACAAATGAAAAATCTTATAGTTTCAGTTTATAAGCTACTCTCCGAAATAATTTGCATTAGCGTAGAGAGATTTGTGAGTTGCATCGAAAAATTGACCAGAAACATTTGAAAGTAATGTTGACCTTTCGGAACACCTTAAAGCGCGCTTGCGATGCACCCGAACCACGCGTAATTCGTAAACCCGCTGGTATAAAATATAAAAGTTAAATTAATCGCGTCAACGATCCATAAATGTTCTGACAATGATGAGATAAATTATCGAAACGTCATTGCGCCTAGACGGTCACAGATATCTATGAAATCGGTGTCACCGTCGATGTTGTCGGGAATTTATTATCGTTCGATGACTTCTTGTAAATAAAAGTTCGACACTTTATGACAAGAGTCTGGTAATCATTGTTTAAAGTTACTTTTTATTATATTTAATACTTAATTAGTATTTAATTAAAACATAATAAACGAACTTTATTTAAATGTTTGTTAGTTATTAACAATTATGTATTGTTATTATTATTTTTCAGTGGGTGCATACATGGGATGCTCTGTATATAATCATAGCACCATTTTCTGTTGATACATTCTTCACGATCAGTGGATTTCTCACTTCTTATCTCTTTCTGAAAGAAATGTCTACCGGTCGAAGCTTCAATATATTCGCGTATTATATTCATCGTTATCTAAGGTTGGTATTGCTGCTAAGAATATTTGTTCTAATGCAAGGAAAAATATGAAAAATGATCAGAGAAACATTAATACCCCATATATTCACTACAATTTTAGGATACCTGGTCGAAAAGTTAATGAAAAAAACTATAAATTGAAAAATTTACTCGATTCGGTATTAATTTTATTGACAATAAGTAATACTCGTTTTACATTTTTGTTGCGCGCCACAAATTGTGTAAGAAACGTGTCGTTCGTTTGAAAATGCCGCGTTTTTCAGCGCAATTTCGAAGATCGCCGACAGGTGGCGAATGGGTAAAAAAACATTTCTCACAAACGAAACGGTACGGCAAAGTACATATATAAGTGAGGAGCTGCAGGATTATTTCATTGTCGGACGCACCTTTTTATAGTTAGATATTTAGTGATTACGTATCCCCGATGTATAAATACCCCAATAATAATATTTCTTTTCGTCACCACATTCGAGTGGATATGTATTTCGAGTTTTCCTGTTTATTGCTAGATTGACACCGGCACTCATAGCGCTGCTACTTATAACGATCTTTATCCTTCCTCGTATCGGATCTGGTGCTATCTGGGAAACCAATATGGACGTTATAGCAAACAACTGTCGACATAATTGGTGGCCTATGCTGCTCTACGTTCACAATTATGTTGATAAGGAACATCTCGTGAGTTCTCGATGATACTGTAGAATTATTAATTTAACACGAATTTGTGCTTTATAAGATAATAATTCCTTGAAAAATGACAGTGGTGCCTCGCTCATACATGGTATTTGGCAGTGGAAATGCATTTCTTCTGGATCTCACCGTTGATCCTTTATCCACTTGCAAAAAAACCGAGAATTGGTCTCGTAATACTAGCTCTTGCCTTCATCGCCTCGGTCACAATACCCGCAGTTATTTCTTATCAAAATAAATACTCCGGTGCCTTATTTGCGACTGGCGAGTGAGTTCAGATCTTATAACTAAATATAATTTAAATAAAATAAATTTAACATAAAAAATAGACGTAAGAAGAAATGTTTTACTTATCAGCATGATGATGGCCACAGCGACCAACACACATTTTTATATGGAGACGCACATCAGAGCCGCTCCGTGGCTCGTTGGAATATTTTTTGGCTATTTACTTTTCATGCAGAAAGGATATCCGCGAAAAGTATGTACTTCAATATCTACGATAAATTCGAAATAATAATCTAGAATATTTAATGATGTGCTATAAATATTATTTCTAGGAGAGAACAATGTGTTGAACTGTTTTGCATCATTAGAACGAAAAAAAAAAATGTTTATTCAATAATTTACAATAATTTTCAACGTCTTTTTTAAATTGAATTGCACATCAAATAAACAGAAACTTCATATCTTTTGCCATTGAAATCGAATTACGACATAAAATCAGACATTATTGCATTTTTCAATTCACAATTTTTAATTTACTATTTTTAAATAGATAATTAAATGGATTGGATGGCTCTTGACTGTACTGGCATTTGCCTTTTGCTTCTTCAGTATGAGGAAGTTCCAGGCAGATGGCTATGTCTTTGATACAGCTTGGGAAACTTTCTATGTCATTGTATCGAAACCTTTTTGGTCATACGGCGTAGCGTGGATTATTTACGCATCTGTAGGTGGTTTTGGAGGTAATTAGATGGTTTTGACAGATAAAAATTAGCGAATTTTTAAAGAAATTTTCATACATTGTTCGTTAATAGTTTAATTTAATTTGTAGGAATTTTGTATACATTTAATTTGACGGTATCTGTACACTTTATACGTAATACCGAACGTAAGAATTTGTCGTCATTCTTTCAGGACCGATAACGACCTTCTTATCATTTTCGATATATCATCCATTCAGTCGAATATCATACTGCGTCTACTTGGTGCATTTTGTCATAGAAATAATGAGAGTCAGTGCTCTTCGGGTTCCTCGTTATATCAGTGATTTCAGCATGGCAAGTATTAAATTATTTATGCTCGATAATGTGCAAATATTGTTGACACGATCTGGTCGCTGGCGGTGCTGTTACTAAAAAAAATGGCTACCAACTGATTTACAACCGCCATTTTGGTAAATTGCTCTTTTCGCCAGTCCGCAAAAATAATACGCGTTTTTGATATTTCATGTAATTTATGAACGAAATCTAATATACCGACGGCGACGAGAATCTGTCTTCATTTTACATGCATCAAAGAATAAAATAAAAAATGATAGCAATTTGAAAACAATCATGTGCAATAATTTCATGGATGCATATAAGCAACCGCAAATGCATATAACCTCAAAAATCATCTGCCCGCTTGTTAATGGACCTTAATTAGTGACATTTTTTTCAGTTCAACGACTTTCTAGTTGATTTTGCATTTTCCGTTGTTCTTGGATTCGTTTTTACCCTCATCTTTGAATCACCAATTTTGATATTGGAGAAAGCCGTAATGAGACGTAGCCGACGGAAATTGAACGAATCGAACCAAGAACTCAAGCAGGAAAAATTGGAGAGAGGCATTGCTAATCCCGCCATGGTAAGGGATTAAAATAAACCGAAGGAATTAATATAGTATTTTATAAAATGTACGGAAAAAAAAAATTGTAAATAGATAGTTAGATAATTATTTATGGTAGCGGATCCGCTGTAAGTCTTTGATATTTTTATTAAACTTATGTGATTATTGAATGGTATGATACTGAAATTATACAATTTAAAAAATATTTTTTACTGATTTTCTACACCTCTCTCGAGAGTTTTGTTTGAAATGTGTGATTAAATAAATTAACATTATGGATTAACAATCATATTGATAAACTAAAAAAAATCTTATGACGCCTTAAACTCCTGTGTCGAGTACGTGGATTCTTTCAACCAAAACAATATTCATTTGTATTTATTTTTTCATCGTTGTTATGAGAAAAACGAATGTTAAAATATTAATGTTGAACCAAAATAATAATAAAAAAATATTTTCAGATAAGTTTAAGTTGATGAGAAATAAAAAACAAAAAAAAAAAAGATTCCGACACCGGGAATCGAACCCGGGCCTCCTGGGTGAGAGCCAGGTATCCTAGCCACTAGACAATGCCGGATTTGAATATGAATATCTTGTTACGACACGGTATTTAAGTACCGTCCATTCCTGAAAATATAGTCACAGTTTTAACGGAAAAAAAAAAATTTCCGACACCGGGAATCGAACCCGGGCCTCCTGGGTGAGAGCCAGGTATCCTAGCCACTAGACAATGCCGGATTGGAATATCACTGTTATGTGACGAAATGGTATTCAAGTACCGTCCATTCCTGAAAACATAGTCACAGTTTTAACGGAAAAAAAAAAATTTCCGACACCGGGAATCGAACCCGGGCCTCCTGGGTGAGAGCCAGGTATCCTAGCCACTAGACAATGCCGGATTGAGATGTAAACTGATGGATTGAAATGGTACTAATGGTTTTTGTCCATTCACGACGCAATTGAGGAAAATTATATTTACTTAATCAATAAACCATGTATAACGATTGAGTTAAAAAAAACATTAAGTAGCATATTTTAAAAATGAGTCGTATTTTTTTTACTTTATTTTAAATGTTCGCATTTATTCATAACTTCATACAGAGAATGTAAACGATGGCCATTTATATAATTGTATAATTATTAAGGCACTTTTGTCTCTTAATTGTATTTACAAATTATTGTCGTATTCAATCGTATTAGATTTTTAAAAAGTTCGAATTAAAATGTACCAAACATCATTTTAGGCTGATAATTATCTTCATCGTTTATTAACTAGGATATAAAATATTGTCGTATACGATCAATCAACGGTTGGCGACGTGTTATGTGCAACGACGTGATGCGCGCGGACACCGACGGTCGGTAACAAAAATTATGAGCCAACTTATGCTCATTTTGCCGTAAGACCAGTGGCGCTACCTCTCGTACTCCTGGCGCTATGCGTCAGCATAACTGCAAGGGAGATGGATCGGTTACACGGACTGTAATCCGCTCAGCAGGTAATAAAGTCGCGTTCACTACCTTTTCGACAAAAGTAGATTGAGCGATGCATCTTTTGAAATAAGATAGATCTTATAAAAACGAGAAAAATTCTTTTAGAAGAGAAACGTTTTGAACAATCCCTCGTTTGAGATTTTTGATACGATGTTTTTTTGTAACCAACAAAATTATATACTGGTTGCAACCTTTTTTTTATTGACGTTCCTTTTAAGGTACGGTTTCGCATTATGCTTCACCAATCATTGATAATCAGAACGATAAGCAAATATTGCTAATTTTTGCCTGCAAAAAACGCTCTAGCAGACATAGAAATATTTAATACGGAAAATGTAGGATTGCAAATGATCCTCATGTATCCTGATCTTAAAAATAAATAAGGAATATTGCAAATAAAGAATTGATAAACAAAATGTAGATGCATGTAGAGAAGTAGAATTGGCAATTTGGGCAAGACAGATAAGGCCGATTAGACAAACATGAAGTAAACGTCCATTTACTTGATTGAAAACATTTTTCAGGGCATCATTATCCACTCAACGAATATTCTACATCGTACTTCGTCTATAAATAAAACGAGGTCTGGGTTAAATGTCTTCTCGTCGCGATGAAACACCGGTAAGGTGGTAAAGCTCGTCTAATGGCTAATTGGACCACCCCGAAGTGGTGGTCAATCGGTGCTGGGGATTTTCATTGTCCATCACAGCCCCCACCGGTCGGTTCGATGATGGGGTCGCGCAAGTGATCCGAAAGGGAGTCTCATTGTGTAACATATTTAGACGCGAGGCTGCCGCAGGGGAGTTTAAAGAAATTGAGCGGGGCATGTCATTGTATTTTCGAACGGGAATCGACGATCGATTCAAACGTGTGTAAGAAAAGACGTCAGGCACGCCGAGCCTGAGCGAAAACGACGAAATCAAAGTGTAAAGTGTGCGTGGGGTATATGAACGCGCGCCCGTTGCATAATCATTGCCGGCATCACCAGGGATAGTAATCATCATCGCCGCGTGGCTTGATTCGCGTCTGCGCAGTTGGCTAAGAATTTCTTTTTGCTTTGAGTCACGAAGAGAAGCAGAGAGAAAGAGAGAGAGTGAGAGAGAAGGGTGTTGCGGAAGACGAGAGCGCAACGAGTCCAATGCAGAGAACCTCCGACTTCCACAAAATCAGCATCAGCGAACGGAGGAGAGCCGTTAAAATGTTGATGCTAAATAAAACTTCTAGCTGGCTGGGACCATGCCACATGCTCTAATTCTGTGTGTGGGGGTGGGGGGCAGTCAAGCCAGGCAGGCTAACCAGCAGCACAGTGGCGGATATGTGGCCGGGTTGGAGTGCCCATGGGCTTTGCTTGTGAGACCATCCGAAAAGATCATCTAGTCTGGCTTTCGATGTTAAGCACGAGAATATCAGAACGAAGTGAGGTACATGGTCGAGTAGGTAGTGAGCGGAATTAGATGTGAGACAGGGTCAGGCCAAAGGGGGAAGGGAAAAGAGTCCACGAGTCAAATAGAAAGGTTGAAGATCCATCGGAACATCTGATTAGTGGCCCAACGACCTTACCCCATCGTAACGAGTGACTTGGCAGAACCGGAGGAGAGATTCGAAAGTTTGTGAATGTTCTGGCTCTTCATCTTGTGGTAGGGTTGGCTCCCGATAATGTACGATTGTTACGCAGCGTTAAAAATGATTTCATCAATGTGAAGGTTGATGGAACATGGCCGTGCCCAGTCCGGGCAAGTGCTTAGTCCTTTTCGTTCTTGTGCTCGTACTCTGCACAACTTATGCATTCAGAATACGCGATGCTATTCCCTCCAGCACCATCGAAACGTCTCGTTCCGGTGTTTGCAGTGGTACGGGGAATGCCAAGTGTACACGCGATGAATTACGAACGGAATCATCGTCGACGTCTTTGCCAGCTGGAACGAGAAGACGATTGGACGTTATTGAATCTGATGGGACCAGAGGGCGAATGGGCAATAAGATACGGCAACCACCTGTCGTCGATGACGCAAGCGAGGACTCAACGGCTCAACATGACGATGACGACGATGGAGGAAACGTAGGAAAGACATATTCCTCGGATAAACTTGACAGATGGAGAGCGAGCGCGGATAAAACGATTAAATTTGGTCGTGTCGTAGCGAAGGGCAATCGGAATGATGAAGAAAGCGAGGAAGATTTCGTTACGGAAGAAGATGACGATGGTGAGCTTGACGAATATGAGGAAGATGATGATGATGATGATGATGTGGAGGAAATCGACGCTGATGAGGACGACGATGGAGTGGAGATATCAAATGGTGATGCTTCGGGGGAAGGCACTGAAGAAGTGACCGATGAGGATGACGATGAAGATGATGATGATGATGACGACGATGATGATGAACAGGAGAAAGAGGAGCCCGAGGAAGAAGACGTTGAAGATAATCAAAGTGAGGACAAAAATAAGAGTGACAATGAGGATGTTGAAAGCGAAGAAGATGATGTTGACACCAATACACCCGTAAAAAAATCAATCGTCAGAGATGCGACACCTGCACTTGGAAAGGAGACTGTAGATCGAGTGTCGAGGAAATCAACAAAGGAAAGGAAGATGACAGTGAAGGAGGCTGATGGTGTCGATGAAGAAACAGAGAGTGAGAATGATGATGGTTCCAAGCAACAAAGAGTAGTGATTAAAGTGAGTAGGCAAGGTAAGGAAAGTGGCACAGCCAAGAAAGTGGACGATGGGTCGAAAAAGAAAATGGTGATGAAAAATGATGTACAGGGAAGTGATGAAGATGAGGATGAAGTTGATCATGATGACGATGATCAGAACGATGATGAAGGTAAAGTCGTTCCTGCCTCGATAACACCACCGCCTTTCAGAAAATTAGAAAAAGTTAGATTGGCCGACAAAGAGAAATCAAAATCCATCGAGACAATTCAAGATATTAAGCCTGCGATCACTGAGTCGGAAAAGTCCCTCAAGGCCAAAGTAATTACGAAAAGCATCGAAGAAACGGGAATGAAGAAGAAAATTCTCACCGGGGAAGCAGCGAAAGCCACGAAAATTGAAACCGATAAATCACAATCCTCTACGAAACCGGAAACGAACGTAAAAACGGATATTTCTTCGAAATCATCGAAGAGCGCGCCGTCCGATGTGAAATCCGAAATAGCGAAGAAATCGACAACAACGAAACCCGTCGCAAAAGCGAAAGTGGAGAAAAACGAAAAGGTGACTGTCGCGAAAACAAATGACGAGGGAACAGTGAAGAAATCGGAAAAGTCTAGTGTGAAGCTTACGCCGGAAGTGAAAAAAAGGAGTAAAAAAATAGACGACGGTAGCGGTGCGAACAGTGAGTAAAATATGATCTGCAATTGTGTGAAATAATAATAACGATATAATTTATTATAATAATAATAATTATTATTATACTTTCTTAATCAGATAATTATTAATTGCTTCTTAACAAAAATCATATATCTTCGGGATTTTCTAGAGAAAAATCGAACTAAGTCGAGAAAACCAACGGACACGACAATATCCTTGACCGAGCTGAACGACGCGATACTGAGAGTGCCGACCTTTTTGCCAAATTTCACGGCCGTCGAGGACCCCGTCTGTCAACAGCACGGGAAGATATTTCTCCGTCAATTACGTGGTTACAAACTGTGGGCATTGCAAAGTGAGTTGCAATAAATTGAATAATAATAATAAGTAATAGTAGTAATTTAAAATACATGTTCTTTTTCAAATGAAAAACTACGAAGCATATTGATAAAAATAATTCAATTTTCTTCGTAATTAAAGAATTTAGATTTTTTGAGTCAATACAATTTTCTCAGCTGAAGATATAGGTTTCATTTAATTCGCACAAACGTTCGATTCGCTAAAACTTAACGCGGTAGTCTGGTCTAGAGCGAGATTTTTGACGTCATTTCTAATGTGCAATAATTTTTAAACCGTCGAAGTTGTCGTGATGAAAATTTACACGTGCATTTATTGATCCTTAGAGAATACTTGTACATAAAAAAAAAATTATTTAAAATATTTTCATGTAGTTTTTTGCCTTGTTGCAAAATGGTGCGCCGAAAGCCGCCTCAATCGGCGCCCACTCTGGACGATGTTGTATGCATCTGAAAAAAAAAAAATATATATATTCTCAATCTGTATGAGTATTGTGAGCACTGGTAGCAGAATTGGTACTTAAAAAAAATTTTTGACTAAATAGCGGCCTGTTGAACTTTCATTAATGATATTTCATACATTTTCGGGTATTCGACGAGTTATAAAATGTCGGCAAAATTATTGTTCGACTCAATTCTGCTACCAGTTCTCGGAAACAGGCTACCTAAGGTACGTGCAAGATTTGAGCTCGATCGGTCCATTAGTTATCGAGATATCGTGGGCGCCGATTTGATAAACATAATTCTGAGATAAACGCGTTCAAAGTTTTGAGACCGTCGCGCGCGGCTTGCTTAGAATTTTTATTTCTCGGCTAATTTTTGAAATATCAATAAACGGTTTTCAGGAGCGTATGAAGAAAGGTCTAAGGAATAAGAAAATGAAAAAAAAAAAAATCGATTTTTTCAAATTTCTACACCAGACTACCGCCTTAATACAATTTTCTCAGCTGAAGATATAGGTTTCATTCAATTCGCACAAACGTTCGATTCGCTAAAACTTAATTACATAAATGAAACTGGTTTTTCTCGGTGTGAAAGTGAACGTTTCGAAACAGAAGAAATTCCCTTCAGTGTTGTATTTCAGTGCTGGATGCGAGCGCGAAGATACCTTCTGGTTTGATGCGCGGAAATGTCAATCAATTGGGCGACTTTGATCAGTGCTTGGGTGTAACAGCTCGAGTGAAATTTGACGAGAAAACGGTAAAAATCCAGGGGAAATATTGCCTCGCAACACTGGATATACAAGCTTCACTTCCGGACATGAAAGTACCAGTGAACTTCATGCAGAGTCGTGGCTTTATTCGCGGAAATATGCGTGAAGTAAGTTCAATTATGTGCGTATGATTGGATGAAGAGTGTTGATTTAATTAAAAATACAGAGCAGTTTAGTAACCGCGGAGAATGCTATTAAAGAATTTAATCGTGTTGTAAAATTAAATTCCGTTCAAGTGAAATAAAATGAATTAAGGCGAAATATCACTTTGATTGAAATCAGCCAATATTCAATTGAACTCTCGTTGACTCAACTATAAAAAATAAATTTAATCAATTTTCGTTTAACATAAATCAAACAAAATACAATATATTTTGCAGCCTGGCCACTTTATACCAAGATTCACGACCGCCGACTGGGCAATGTGCATTCCCGCCGCATGTTCCGCCGAAGATGCTCGTGGTGCTATTGAAAGTGCTCTGGGCCATATAAATATTTCATTGGGAATGAGATTCAACGTCGATGTTGATCCCGAAATGTGCTACGTTCGTCAAAAGTCTCAAACGTATACGAAGGAAACGATCGGTGTGCTGTGAGTTTGCAACGACCAATCTTCATTTTTATTTTAGCGATGTTTTTCAAAAATGAATATCTATTTATTCGATATAATATCAAAGGCGACGATTTTTGCCAGGAAAAATTTCGAAACAAAAACGGAATACCTAAACGAAAAGAGAAAATGATTTATTCCAATAATTCATAACGCGTTTCGAGCTGGCATTTCCCGCAAAGTGCCGAGCCCTTTTTTTTACCAACATTTTGGAAACTATCGTTCAATCCCCTTCCCGATGTTCCAGATACTTCTACGCAATGATAATTTGCGTTGTTTTCGTGGCTACCGTGCGAGACTACATTATCGAACCACAGGGAAAAGGTAATTGACGCACTAGGATAATTCTTATGACGTTCGATCAATAAACTCTAAAATCAAATTTAGATTTGATTTTCATTTTAGAGAAATTGAGAAGGGAAATAGAGTTAGGACAGCGTTTTCTCAATGATTTTCATGATTTTTTTTATAGTATAAAAAATTAATATAATTTATTGAAACTTTGAGAATATTTTATACATATATTTAAGTATATACTATAAAATTTTTGAAGAATTTCCTTGAAAAACACCGAAGATATTAGCCACCCCATATTGCAGGTCACAA
Source organism: Oxytorus armatus (assembly GCA_958009045.1). Lineage (NCBI taxonomy): Eukaryota > Metazoa > Arthropoda > Insecta > Hymenoptera > Ichneumonidae > Oxytorus > Oxytorus armatus. Next base: position 38,400,532 of record OY253745.1, on the reverse strand, counting down.
TCGGACTCAGCATTTTGCGTATATTCTAGAAGCGGCAATTTTCATCTGAAATCAAACGAAGTTGAAAATTACTTTTATTATATGTCTCTCTTCTATATGAACCTAAATTCTATCAAAAAAATAGAAAATTGAATTTTTTACAGGGGTCAAAACAAAAAAGCATGATTTTTGCCATTTTTTACAACTTTATTTGCAAAAAAAAATTATTTTAAATAATGATAATGTTCCGATTTTAGGTTCATATAGAGCGCAATACTATGAAGTAAGTAACTGCCAATTTTCAGAACGATTGGTGTAAAACTTTTCAAACTAGCGTGTACGCAAGTTCAAAAAAAGTCATTTTCAGAAAAACGCGTTTGAATAAATAGCAAAATGCTGAGTCTGATTGTGACCTGCAATATGGGGTCGGTAATATCTGCGGTGTTTTTCAAGAAAATTCTTCAAAAATTTTATAGTATATACTTAAATATATGTATAAAATATTCTCAAAGTTTTAATAAATTATATTCATTTTTTATACTATAAAAAAATTCATGAAAATCATCGCGAAAATGCTGTCCTAACCCTGTTTCCTCCCTTAATAGCATATAACAATAGAACGTGTCGGAATTTTCATTTAAAATTTTGGGAACATATTTTTCAATAGTTTTACTAACAATTTATGAAATAAAAAAAAAATCGATTTTTTGAACCGTCTAACCCTATTTCCCCCCTTAAGAATGATAAACGTCGGTATATATATGTGGATATATTTCAAGATATAACTGAAATATGACATTTTTTCGTCGAAGGTATATGTAGGTGTATAAAAGATATATTTTCGGATATATCTTACGTATACTTTATTTTCATGGGGATGTAACTACCGATTCGTGCTTTAAGGTAGTAGTCTGGTAACTTAACCCGATTTTCATGTCTTTTTTGGAGGGCGTTTTTTTGTAGGAAAATAAAAATGAATCGTTTTGGATATTTAGGATGTTTTTATTTACATATTAAAGATACAAAAAAAATTTTGTTTGAAAAAATTTAATAGTTTATTATTATTATTATTATTGATCGAAGTTGGCACCTCGAAGTTGGCAGCCCGGGTCCTAACTATTTTTCTACCGAAACGAGAAATTTTTTCACCCTTAAATTTTTATTTTACAACCCCTTCTTTGCTAAAATAAAAGGAATTTAGCAAAGAAGGGGTTGTAAAATAAAAAGTTAGCGGTGAAAAAATTTCTCGGCGGTTCCGACGAGAACTATAAGTGTGTAGAGTAGCCTGTTAAAATTTGAAAGCAATCGGTTCGGTAGAAGAAAAGTTAGGACCCGGGCCGCCAACTTCGAGGTGCCAACTTCGATCAATAATAATAATAATAAACTATTATATTAAAAAAATTTTTTTTTTTTGTATCTTTAATATGTAAATAAAAACATCCTAAATATCCAAAACGATTCATTTTTATTTTCCTACAAAAAAACGCCCTCGAAAAAAAACATGAAAATCGGCTTAAGTTACCAGATTACTACCTTAATCGATCCTCATCGAACTGTTTATTCAAGGAAACGTAATTTTTTTTTCAGGCAATTATTCAGAAAGAATAATAATGTCCTTTTCACTACGAAGGACATTGAAAATTTTGACGAAGGAGGAAAATACGAGCACCGGCGAGATAAGCTGCATTCACGGTATAAGATCGTTAGCGACAATAGCACTGTACGTGGCTCACAAAATGATACCAACGTCACAGGTTCCTTACGCTAATCGGATTTCCTTCACTGAGGTGGGTAGGATTTCTCGGATTCTAAATCGTGCTCACGGAGACGTTTTTCTTTTTCTCTATCCCTTCGTGTAATATTCATTATTCCGTTAATTCCCCTCCTGCCCATTTCCCAATTCGTTATTCCATTTAACCGTTTCACAGTGTTGATTATCCCACGAAACAGATCGCGAATAATCCAATCGGTTCATTACTAAGAACGTCACTGGCTTACACGGATTGCTTCCTCCTTCTCAGCGGTCTCCTGACCGCCTTGAATATGGCACGAGAGTCGACGAAAAGGGGTGAAATTCGTTGGTTCTGTCGATTCGTCGCACGATTTATCAGGTAAAAGCAACGACAACCAAAAAAAATCGGTGAAAACACATTTTCGCTTTGTTATTCTCCTTCTTTCTTCTTGCGTAGAAAAAAAAAACAATTTTCCTGGCCACTTCGGAAACAAAAGTTGAACTAAATTTTTGAACAATTCAAATGTTAGAAGGCCAATTTTGACCCGTGTTTTATGTCAAGGGTGTACGATGAAAGTGTGGTTTTTCCAAGAGTTAAAAAATATTCTGTACCCACTTAGTTTCTCGATTAATACTTTCAGACTCACTCCCGCACTTCTGGTGATGGTCTTTTGGTACGCTTACGTGATGGAACACACTGGTTCCGGTCCACAATGGCATCGTGTTATTAACAAGAACGCCGATTTGTGCAAACAAAATTCTTGGACCAATCTTTTGTACATACAAAATTTTTTTCCCTTCGAAGAAATGGTGAGAAAAAAATGACGTCCAAATTATTATTATTATTACTGTTGTTATAATAATAATTATTATTGTTAATATTATTACAGTGCGCGACACACACTCACCAATTGGCCCTTGACATGCAACTTTCATTGATCGCGCCGATACTAGTCTTTTTTCTCACCCTTAAACCCATTATAGGAATTCTCGTCGTATTTTTCATTCTTCAAGTTTCGGCGACGGTTCGTTATTTCGCCACGACCAACAACTATCTTTCGCTCGTTATATTTCACGGAGTATCGTGAGTATATCGATTGTCGATTAATATTCGGGTTATGAAGAAATTATTATTCTCTTTTTTTTTTCACAATACAATTTTATAATTGATATTTTATTAGAGTGAAACAACTTTACAAAACTGCTAATTTGACATATATCTTGCCGCTTCATCGGGCAACTTCTTACGTATTTGGCGTTGGCCTCGGTGTCCTTCTTCATTATACCGGAAAAAACGTCCGAATATACAGAGTGAGTGCACTTGAAGAATTTTTGTACAACATAAGTCGATTATAAACAATATTTCGTTGTTCATTTGAAATGTCCAATGTTCATTGTTTTTGTACCTTTGCGTTGATTTTCATTTGTTCATATATATATTAGGGCGATTTTTTTTTTTTCGACTATTTTTTTTCTCAGTCCCCACCCGAAATTTTGTTGGATATGTCGAAAAAGAAATTCCCTCAAAGTTACAGCCCTTAATATTAATTCTAAGTACTTTCCCTTAGCGTGAAAAGATTTTCCATCTAAAATATACGTAAATCGAATTCTTTTTTTTTTCAAAATTCTATAACTCAGCCGCATTTTATGCTATCATATTGTTCTTGGTTTCGATTTACTCGGAATAAAACAATCTAGAAAAGTGCCTATTGCGGCGAAAGTGTAAATTGTACTGGTGAGTTGGTACGGGTCACTGAAGTTGATCTTTACCCAAAATTCTCGTTTTTTTTGCTGTTATCTCCGAAACAATTAACTTTACGAAAAAAATGTAGATGGTAAATTTGTTGGAAATTTAATTTCCTACAAAAAAGGTCGTATCGAACCAATTGCTTAGATTAATATTTCTTGAGATATTGAACTTTAACTTTTGAGTAGTATAAAATTTTTATTTAATTTTTTCAAGAATAAACCGTAAAAATTCATCGAAAATAAAAATCGCCCTAATATATATATATTGACAGATGAGAATCAAATCATTTTTTTCTCTACATCTCAGGTACATAAAAAATGGAAGTTGTAAGTGCCAAGAACTTTTAAGACTAAGTAACTAATTTAGGAAGATTTTTCGTGTTTTGAATATAGTGCGACATTTTTTTTTTTTTTCGTTCAAGCAAATATAGTTTCCTGCACGAGGAAGCAATAACTAAATTATTAATTATGATCGTCACATTTTATTTTGATTCTTTGTGCTTTTTCTGTAGATTTTCGTAATTTTTGGGTGGTTGGTAGCAACGATTTTGGGCTCTTGGAGTTTGTTCTCACCCTGGCGAATGTCTAGAAGAGATTACGTTTATGACGTTGAGGAGGCGGCTCACTATGCTGTTATTGCTCCTGTTACCTGGTCACTTGCCTTGTGCTGGATAATATTTGCCTGTTTCACGGACCACGGAGGTACTTACGGAAAAAAATCATGTTACACAACATTCCAATGGGCTGTACATTTTTTTGTTAACTTATCCTTGAAATCATTAATCTAGGTATCGTCAATAAATTTCTCTCGAGCTACTGGATGGTTCTCTTCAGTCGTATATCATACGCCGTTTATCTCTGTCAATTCGCTATATTTTTCTACAACGTGGGAACAACGAGATACTCGAGCGAATTCCAAATACACAGACTCGTGAGTAGACACAATAAATATATCGCTCAGTTCTTTACTCTAGTTTAATAACTTTAACTTTAATTTATAAATTAATTATTCATCTTCCCAAATTATAAAAGTAAATAATAATGAATATTTTATCGATATGTCTTCATTTTGGGTGGTGAAAAAGAATTATCGTTGAAATTCGTTTCGAACGCCGAAATATTAAGTTTTAGATCCAAATCAGCGACCTTAAAAACTCTTAAGTTACGGGTACCAATATTCATAAAAATTAAATCAGTTTCCGATTTTTTCTCTACGCCATATTGACTCCGCGACTTTGAATTCTCTTCTTTCTTAAATCTTCCTTTGATTAAGTCATTAAGGGAGGGATAAGGGTTTCAGCGTAAAAAAAAAAACACTTTTTTTGTGATTTTTTTTCTCAAATATGGATTGAGCAATTTTATTCGAACCTTCTGTACATTATTGAGCATACTTTTGACAATGTTGTGTAATTTTTTCATGCAGAAATATTGAAGCATAAGCCCGTAACAGAGCTTCCCCCAGAACGTCGTGGAAAAAAAATAATTTGCGGTGTTCACTATAACTCGGCCGGGAATTATCTGAAAATTAAAAACCATGAAAATTTAGTCAAATAATAATCAAATTTCCCCCCAACGTTCTCTGATAATTTTTTTTTTCATTTAAAAATTTTTGGCGGCCATCTAAAGTGTGAACTGTTATTTTCCACGAAAAATTCTGCAATTTGGGGGGTGGGAAACACCCTTAATGTAAAAAGAAAAAATTTAACTAAACGTTTGGGGGAGGTATTTTGTATGTAGAAAATGTGTACAAAGTTGGAAACGAATCGGTCAAGTAGTTTTTAAATGGCAGTGAACACGGACTTTGAAAAAGTAGTTTTGAGAAAAACGCGTCTAAAGTTTATGAAGTAAAAAAGTGAAAACAAAAATTTTTTTTTCCAACTCACACAGAATCATCGATTCCAGCTCCATACAGCAGACTTCCTGCGCGTTTCTTCTTTTAAAATATTGTAGTGTATAGTATACACTATATACTATATACACAATAGCAATAAATAAACTGTATACCTGTTCGACAGCTGCACTGCTAGCCCGACTGCCCGCAGCTGTTAGAGATATAGCGTTAAAGGCCAGGAGATTAATAAGACAATAACTTCAAGAATATTGCTTAGATCGGTTTAAAATTTTAAGGACATTTTCTTGAAGTGTTAAACAATAAGATAAGACAAAAAGAAATTCGATTTTTCGAAAGTGAAAACCCTTACCCCGCCCGTAAGGTACACTTCTGCAATGTTTCATAATAATTGAATCTCGCGTTCGTCGTAATAGAACTCATTTATCCTCAAGCATACATTGACTTCTCTTCTTATGTATCGAACACTTTTCACACTTTATGTTAAATAATGTTTGTGTGAAACGAATTTACAAGCTACTTTTCGTACATTTGTATATAATAATTTCAACGACCGTTGATTCGACAGTGGATTAGACAACTTTTATCAAATCGCTAATGTCTTTCACTTAGATTCAACATTATCGAGAAAAATGTAAAAAAAATCGTCAATGAAACGTCGTTACTTTCAGATTGATCCTTACGAAGCGATAGTCGTCACTCTAGTGTCCGTAGTTCTTACGTTATTCATCGACATTCCGATGCAGGAAGTTAAAAACGTTATAATGGAAAGTACCGACGGTCTGACAGTGCCGGTGATCGTCGAGGATGTCAAGACTGAAGTGCAGGAAGCATCAAACACAGAAGAAATGACAGTGCCTTTGGTCGAAGGACTTCATGAAAAAGAAGAAGGACATAAACGATCACGATCGTGGGACGGTCGTGATGACGCAATTGACGGTTTGACGAAACTCGAGGATTCGGAAGACGAGGAATCCGTGGAAAGATGGCGTCCAAGGTCAAGGAGTAAGGAACATGGACGATCATCAATGCGACATGAAAGATACGAGGACGAGGATGACGAGGAGATCGAAGAAGATGAGGAAGAATTGTACGACGATGAAAGGCCTACCGAGTATAGTTGGGTTAAACATACCGGTCGTAGAAGTTCCGTGGAGGACGATGGTCTTGTGGAGAGGCAAAGAACTCGTAGCAATCAGCGAGGATCTTCTATCGAACCGGAAACGGAAATTCGTCAGTCATCGTCTCGTCAGTATCAGAGAGAAGAGGATACCAGACGGGAGCGACGATCACTGTCCAGGCAACCCGATAGAAGCCTGCTGTACGAAGAATCTCCGAGGAATTCCCTGAAGAGAGAACGTTCGACATCCAGAGCCTCTGAGCCGAGAAGTTCACATTCGGAAATAGAGAACTTTTCGACGAGCAAACATTTAGCCAGGCACGAGTCACGCGGTAGCCTGAGCGGCAGTCGAGAACACGAACGCGCCACGACGCCATCTTGGGAAACCATCAGACGCGAACGTTCGCCAAAGAGGGAGAGATCGGTATCGAGGGCGTCGGAATCGAGAATTATGGAAATGGACGATATTTCTCGGCAATATTCCAGACCCGAGTCGAGAGCCAGTTTATCCGGTCGAGAGTACGAAAGTACTGTGGTCCCTTCGTGGGAAGCCTCGAGACACGAACGGTCACCATCCAGAGCCCCGATGACACCGAGGAGAGAACCCGCCAGGTTTTTGTCTTCCGGAAGCGAGGAGGAACCCATTGAACAGCAGGAACCAGAGAAAACAACGAGGAAACAAGCAGCCGAGCCTAAGGTAAGGCTTGATACACGTATTACGGTAGTAGTCTGGTAACTTAAGCCGATTTCCATGGCTTTTTTGGAGGGCGTTTTTTTGTAGGAAAATAAAAATTAATCGTTTTGGATATTTAGGATGTTTTTATTTACATATTGAAGATACAAAAAAAAATTTGTTTGAAAAAATTTAATAGTTTATTATTATTATTATTATTGATCGAAGTTGGCACCTCGAAATTGGCAGCTCGGGTCCTAACTTTTTTTTTACCGTATCGGTTGCTTTCAAATTTTAACAGGCTACTTAACACACTTATAGTTCTCGTCGGAATTACCGAGAAATTTTTTCACCCCTAACTTTTTATTTTACAACCCCTTCTTTGCTAAAATAAAAGAACTTTAGCAAAGAAGGGGTTGTAAAATAAAAAGTTAGGGGTGAAAAAATTTCTCGTTAGTTCCGACGAAAACTATAAGTGTGTAGACTAGCCTGTTAAAATTTAAAAGCAATCGGTTCGGTAGAAAAAAAGTTAGGACCCGGGCCAACTTCGAGGTGCCAACTTCGATCAATAATAATAATAATAATAAACTATTACATTTTTTCAAAACAATTTTTTTTGCATTTTTTATTTAATATGTAAACAAAAACATCCTAAATATCCAAAACGATTCATTTTTATTTTCCACAAAAAAACGACCTCCAAAAAAGACATGAAAATCGGCTTAAGTTACCAGACTACTATCTTAAGCAATATTTCGTTAATAAGAAACGGTGATGTAAGCATGTTGTATTATTTTGATAGCGGGTAATGGCGACCGCTTCATAATTCATTATTTTTCTACTGGATAATCGAAATTCAGAGTATTATTAATTTTTTTTTTTAATAATGCGTTATGTGCCCATTATAATCTTTATAATCCCGAAGGTCAGTGACGAAGAAGATTGGGAACAGGAGTTGAGAATAAGACGTAGAAAATTCATGGAGAGATTGGCGTCGGAAGAGCGCGACACTAGGCCTGACGAGGGTAATGACGGTTGGAATTCCGTGAAGCGAAGATCCTCGGCGGAAGGAAAATTGGCACTATTGAAAGATCCAACTGGATCGAACGTTATGGATTCGTGGACTGTGAGTAGGGGACCAAGAGTTTCGCTTCTAGGTTCTTCCCAGGAAACCGAGGACGATACTTCTAGCCTACAATCCCCGAAGGATCGTCCGGAGATAAAGCGTGAAACGTCACTGAAGGAGGAAGATCGAAGCGATGAAGAAAATAGCGGTCTGAGATCGAGAAGACATTCGTACACGAGCGGAAGTCAGGTTACGTCGCTTGAGGAGGAGGAAGACATTGCCAATAATGATTTTGTTCTGAATAAAGATAGCAAGAGGATAACCGTTATGGATCTGAGCAAATTATCACAGCAGGAAGAATTCGCGGAAGGACCTACAGTTCGGAGGATTCTCAAGGATGACGAGGGAACGGATGATCAACAGCCAAAAATGGCGACTCTCAAGCTCTTCAAGAGGGAATCGATTGTCAAGAGTCAGGCGAGCGAGGAAGATCCGGAATATCTTTTGCCAGAAAGACCCAAACTCATGGAACAGGAACAGGACCATCCTTTTAAGAAAGCTTGGCAGTTGCAAAAATCACGGTCGGAGGAAGATCCTTCGGCTTATTCCCTTAAGGAAGTTAAAAGTCAGCCGGAGTCTGCGAGGATTCGTACCAAAGCTAATAACAACAAGGAGAACGAGGACATCAAGGAATCAACGTCGGGACGAGGATCGAGTGGTCCGCAGTCGGTGTTCGAAAGTTGGACGGAGGATAATACGGATTCAATGTGGGAGAACAGGAGTTTCGATACCGAGGATCGAAGATCAAGCTCGAAATCCACGACCGAGGATTCATCCAAGCTCGAATGGCCCAGCGAGGATGAACAATTCGATCGTTATAGGCTTCGACGAAGACGACAATCGGATGATGTTAATTACGAGTGGGAACTCGAGGAGACCTGATCCAAAATATTCTTGTAAGAACTTTGAACTTCGATAAGACAAAACGAGAGATCAAATACTCGATATACACGGATCTCAAGGCTTCGATGTGGATTCACAGGTGGAAAAATGAATGTTTCGAGTGGTTAATGACAATAGGTCGTTGGAAGCTTTTTTTTCAAATGAATTCAAGAAAATTACTCCATTTTTTACGTCATTCGTCTAGAAAAAAAAAAGATGGAGGAAGAAAAATTATATTTCGATCGTGCTAAGTCAGTTTCGCGCATCCGGAATTTTTGTTAAGGGGGGAAATAGGGTTAGACGGTTCAAAAAATCGATTGTTTTTTATTTCATAAATTGTTAGTAAAACTATTGGAAAATATGTTCCCAAAATTTTAAATGAAAATTCCGACTCGTTCTATTGTTATAAGCCGTTGAGGTGGGAAATAGGGTTAGGACAACGTTTTCTCAATGATTTTCATGAATTTTTTTATAGTATGAAAAATGAATATAATTTATTGAAACTTTGAGAATATTTTATACATATATTTAAGTATATACTATAAAATTTTTGAAGAATTTTTCGAAGAATTTCCTTGAAAAACACCGAAGATATTAGCGACCCCATGTTGCTTGTTTTTCTTGGTACTATTTTTTCAAACGCGTTTTTCTGATAACGACTTTTTTTGAACTTGCGTACACGCTAGTTTGAAAAGTTTTCAACCAATCGTTTTGAAAATTGGCAGTTACTTTCTTCATAGTATTGCGCTCTATATGAACCTAAAATCGGAATATTATCATTATTTAAAATAATTTTTTTTGGTAAATATGGAGCAAAGTGGACCCACTTCCGATTGACTTGCCTTTAATACATGTTGTCTAGGGACCCTTTCTGAACAAATTTTTCCTCTGACATAATTGGGGGTCGTTATTTATTAAAAAGATATTAACAAATAAAGTTAATAATTCATATAGCTATTTTGTTTATAGCAGCCAGTCCCAATCATCTTGTCCTTCACATGTATTGTTAAGAATACCCCCCTGAGTAACATACCAAAAGTTTTATCCGTCCTCATTGTTTGTTAAAAAGTTATTAATAAAAGAAAATTCATAAATAGAATATGAAATACTTGCATGGTGGCCAGTACACGTATGACCGGAGGGGCTGCGGCCCCCCTGCCCCCGCCGTATACCAGCCCATAGACAAACCAAAAACAACCCAAAACAACCCCAGTAACCAAAAGAAACAAACAGACAAACCCAACAAACAAACAAACAAACAAACAAACCCAAAACAAACCCAAACCAAAAACTCAAACCCAATAAACAAACAAATCCAAAACAAACCCAAACTATAAAACCCAAACCCAATAAACAAACAAATCCAAAACAAACAAAAATCCCAAATAACCTAAACAAACCAAAAACAACCGAGTTGTTTTTGGGTTGTTCTTGGTTTGTCTTTGGGCTGGTGAGTGGTGGATCGCAGGGGGGCGCAGCCCCCCTGTCATGCGTGTGCTGTTCACCATACACTAGAACAAGTAGTTCATGTTTGATTTATGAGACTTTTTTTGTTAATAACTTTTAACAAACAATGAGCGACGGATACAACTTTTTGTATGCTACTCAGGGGTGTATTCGTAACAACAAATGTGAAGGACAAGATGATTAGGACTGGCTGGTATAAGGAAAATAGCTATATGAATTATTAACTTTATTTGTTAATAACTTTTTAATAAATAACGACCCCCAATTGTGTCAGAGGAAAAAGTTATTCAGGAAGGGTCCCTACACAACATATATTAAAGGCAAGTCAATCGGAAGTGGGTCCCCTTTGCTCCATATTTACCTTTTTTTTTTTGCAGTTGTACACAATGGCAAAAAATCACGCTTTTTTGTTTTGACCCCTGTAAAAAATTCAATTTTCTATTTTTTTGGTAGCATTTTGGTTCGTATAGAAGAGAGATATATAATAAAAGTAAATGCCAACCTCGTTTGATTTCAGATGAAAATTGCGGCTTCCAGAATGTACGCAAAATGCTGAGTCTGATTGTGACCTGCAATATGGGGTCGCTAATATTTTATAGTATATACTTAAATATATGTATAAAAATTTTATAGTATATACTTAAATATATGTATAAAATATTCTCAAAGTTTCAATAAATTCTATTCATTTTTTATACTATAAAAAAATTCATGAAAATCATTGAGAAAACGCTGTCCTAACCCTATTTCCCCCCTTAACCTTTCGATAATGGCGACTCGAATTATTGATATATTTGGGGGAGATTGGGAGAGAGAGTGAGAGAAAGGGCCAGAGAGTTCCACACCATAACTGTGAAATGTACCAAAGATAAAAAATCAGGACGAATCGTACATTTAATCAATTATGATTTAATTGTTACATAAATTAATAAATTATTCAATGATTGTACTTAGTCAATGTTCCTTATCCTTATTATTGTACCAGTAATTTCATTTTTCATTATAAAAAATTACTCTAGTTTGTAAATGCCTACGCCTCGGCGGTAGTCGTTTCTTCACATTTTTTTGGATTCTCAACTGTTTTTGATTCTGAAAAACAATTTAATTATGTTAGACTCGACATTAACATTCGGATTTTTCCTAATATTTACATCACGAGTTATTGTAAATTACCGGATCGCAAAAATATTCTCTCGATCCCAAGAATTGGTGACTCGAACATCGTGGACAGTAGTACAGCGCCACCGAAAGTCAGCATAATATGCGACAGGACTTTACTCAACTACAGAAAAAAAAAATCACACAAGTTTATTGTTAGTTTTATTGCGTGACTTCTAAAATAAGATTTTGACATGAAGTGGATATAAAGTAAGAAAAAAAAAATGACTGAATAGCATCTCCAAAGTTTTCAAGATTTTCATCGTAATATTGTACCGTATAACTTTGTCACTGAGTTTAAAGCATTGAGCTTCTCAATCGGATGGTCAAAAATGATTATACACAATGCAATTAATATATTGGACGGCCACGGTTCGGAATTTTGTTTATTTTCAAATTGGGCCGACGATTAAACGAGAAAAGAAAATATGTGGAGAAGAATTCATTTAATTTTCCTTCGAATTTGAGTAACGATGAAATTTTCTATTTCATTCTTTAGACGGACAAGTTAATGATAAATTATTGCTGAACTCGTAATTATTGTGAGAAGTAAACTATGTTTGAGAATCTAAATGAGACCGGTCCATCTTACCAAATCTATTCTGTCCAAATGTTGAGGAGATCTTGCGGTCGATATTGCATGCAATTCGACAAGTCCGTTAACCAGATAAGCCGAGTAAGTTAATCGGCTGAGTGGAACAAAGGGTCTCCACGTTAAAAAATTCTTCACCGGTCCTGTAGGAATACATTTCTTTAAATTTTGGTGAAAAGCTCCGGATCTGATGGCCAAATAAAATTATTGTTCTATTGATAAGAAAAATAAATAAAATGTCTTACCCGAGTTGTCGGTAATGCAGGCAACGAGTACCCAGCCCGTACCGACACTCCAGAGGGCTCGATGCAACGACGAATATATCGCTGCCTCGATGGCGCTAAAATTTTTTCTAGGTCCGTAAAATAAACTTATCGAACACATGGACGTCACCAGTGATAAGCTTGCAACTATCCAGCTTATTCTCACGGTATTCTGGAAAATTGGTATAAAAGGTTTTTTTTTATCACCTTTTACCAAACTTTCCGATCTCCATGCGATCGCGAATGTTCCACTCATTACGATTCATAGCAAATTTTTATCGAAAGCTCAATTTTTTAGTCCATTAAATTAGTATGAAATAATAAACAATTAGGTTGAATGTCTTTATCGATAAGTGAGAACTCGTATTCACCGACGAAACATCTCTTGTAACGATTCATGCGAAGGATGACCCGAAAAATTGAGACTCTCGACACAAATAATGCGAAAAGATGTCGGTAAAATTAGCACTTTTTGAAAACATTCCTCGGGTCTTTTTTTCTTAGGTAAAAATTCTCGAATGGAATCAACTAACACTGACAATGTTTGTAAAACAAAAATAAAAAGAACAAGTATGCTAGTTCCGTTGGCATGTTTTTCCGCCTCCTAGGAAAAGTGTAGGCGGTAAGTAAACAAAATCGTTATGCAATATTATTGAATTTTTTACTCACCGGTGATAATCGATGATTCGTTGTTTGAATGCGATAAAGTATGTATCCGTAAATAAGTCCAAAACAATACGCGCTGGCCCTCATGTGAGTCTTTATGTAACTATTTTTGAAGTACTCGTTCGTCGTTATATCCTTGACTTCTCTGTAAAAAAAAAAAGTCATTATATTTTAGAGTCGTGGGAAATTCAATCTTTTTTAAATTGTTTATTCACGGTACATAAAACTACCGACAATAGTCGATAATTCGAAGTTCAAAATGATGACCAGCCCCCAAGGAATCGCTGGTAGTTTATCCCCTCCGATTTTTTTTCTCCTTCACATGTGATGCGGTACAACGAAAACGAAGAAACATACATTTATTATATCTGCTAATTGACAGTTTAGAGGGGTGAATTCAACCCCTATAGACTGGGCATCCAATGAAATTGTTGTTCGAATTTGTGTAAAAGCGCTTGTTGCATTTTAATGAAATCAACCGGGAAATGTTATTATTAAATTATTTATGAATATCTAAAAAAACAATTAAGGGAGGAAATAGGGTTAGACGGTTCAAAAAATCGATTTTTTTTTGTTTCATAAATTGTTAGTAAAACTATTGAAAAATATGTTCCCAAAATTTTTAATGAAAATTCCGACTCGTTCTATTGTTATAAGCCATTAAAGTGAGTAGCTCTCCTTCAGGCCCCGAGAGCGCTATTTTTTCAAACGCGTTTTTTTGAAATCGACTTTTTTTTAACTTACTTACACGCTAGTTTGAAAAGTTTTCAACGAATTGTTTTGAAAATTGGCAGTTACTTTCTTCATAGTATTGCGCTCTATATGAACCTAAAATCGGAACATTATTATTATTTAAAATAATTTTTTTTTGCAAATAAAGTTGTAAAAAATGGCAAAAAATTATGCTTTTTTGTTTTGACCCCTGTAAAAAATTTAATTTTCTATTTTTTTGATAGCATTTAGGTTCATATAGAAGAGAGGCATATAATAAAAGTAAATTCCAACCTCGTTTGATTTTGGATGAAAATTGCGGCTTCCAGAATGTACGCAAAATGCTGAGTCTGATTGTGACCTGCGGTATGGGGTCGCTAATATCTTCGGTGTTTTTCAAGGAAATTCTTCAAAAATTTTATAGTATATACTTAAATATATGTATAAAATATTCTCATAGTTTCAATAAATCATATTCATTTTTTATACTATAAAAAAATTCATGAAAACATTGAGAAAACGCTGTCCTAACCCTATTTCCCCCCTTAAGATATTTTGGATGATGAATTGAAGGGGCGATGATCTCTATTAGGTGTCCATCTTTAGGGGTTGATTTTATTCCTTTAAACCGTTTAATGGCCTATGCGAAGAAGGACAAACTCGGAAGGGGAAAATCTATCATAAGTATCCTCGTAAGTCAGAACTATTGTTCGGCGGGCTAAATTCGATCTTACCCAGTATAGATCATCAATGTAGGATCCAGGTGATTGAGTAGAGTTACTAAGAACGGTATGATCATCGAAAGTCCCGTCACCCCGGCTAATATAAATTCACCCGTACGACGCCATTTCCACAGCGGATAAATTATAACCGGTGCTAAAATGAACAGTTGAGTATCCACCGACAAATACCACGATTGAAACATACACTGCAAATGCAAAATGAATATTCAAACACGAAATAACGACAACCCAACGAACGGGGAAATATTTGTCTTGCCATTAAAATTAATATCATTTTTTTAAACATGTTATACAATAATTTGTTGTTATTACCAATTGATCAGTATTGACGTAATTGTTGAGGTATAGAATGTTTGCCCACCAGGAGGCTCGGCAGCGTTCTTTTTCCAAATTCATACGCGACCAAAGTGGCCCCGAATTCAATCTTGGCAACCAGGTCAGGTACAATCCTACCATCACCATGTAGGCAGGCGTAAGTCTAAAAGATGAAAACAAAGCAATAACGTACAGTGCACAAGTTAACCCTTAACATTTTTTTTCTATCCCGATGCAATTATATTAAATACATTTAAGGGGGGAAATAGGGTTAGACGGTTCAAAATTTTTTTTTTTATTTCATAAATTGTGAGTAAAACTATTAAAAAACTATGTTCCCAAAATTTTAAATGAAAATTCCGACTCGTTCTATTGTTATAAGCCATTAAAGTGAGTAAAGTGAGTGGTCACTCAGGTACCCATTTTTCAAACGCGTTTTTCTGAAAACGACTTTTTTTTTAACTTGCGTACACGCTTGTTTGAAAAGTTTTCAACCAATCGTTTTGAAAATTGGCAGTTACTTTCTTCATAGTATTGCAGTCTATATGAACCTAGAATCGGAATATTGTCATTATTTAAAATAATTTTTTTTTGCAAATAAAGTTGTAAAAAATGGCAAAAAATCATGTTTTTTTGTTTTGACCCCTGTAAAAAATTCAATTTTCTATTTTTTTTGATAGCATTTAGGTTCATATAGAAGAGAGACATATAATAAAAGTAAATTCGAACCCCGTTTGATTTCAGATGAAAATTGCGGCTTCCAGAATGTACACAAAATGCTAAGTCTGATTGTGACCTGCAATATGGGGTCGCTAATATCTTCGGTGTTTTTCAAGGAAATTCTTCAAAAATTTTATAGTATATATTTAAATATACGTATAAAATATTCTCAAAGTTTCAATAAATTATATTCATTTTTTATACTATAAAAAAATTCATGAAAATCATTGAGAAAACGCTGTCCTAACCCTATTTCCTCCCTTAAATCCTATTTAATGATACCCGTAAAAAAATAGAGTTTCAAGAATAAAATAGATTTTTACCTTATATACCGAAAGATATATAGAAGAAAAAAGTTCACGGATTTCCTTTTGTCGAGTTCGCGTAAGAGCAAACGACTGAAGAGAAATCCACTCAGGAACAAAAAGGTATCGACGAGAAGAGGATTATTGAGAAAAATCGAATTTTCCACTTTTCCGATTGCCTAAGTAAAAAATAATTTTAATAAAACTCAGTACAAGTATAAATATAATATATTTCATTAAATTAACGTAATCTACATTTTAAATCTTCTGAATTTTACCTCTTCCCAAAATCTTTTATTCAATACCGGTCCACTGACGACGAATACGAGTGTATGGCCAGCGACAATAAGCATCATAGCTATGAATTTTATTCCCGATATGCAATCAAGATTGAGGCCATCGTCGTGAGCCGGACCGCAGAGTTTCTTCAAATTTGATATGAGGGAAAACGCTATCAATACCTCGGGAACAATACCGCGCGGAAAATCACTTTTGTTTCTCGGATATGTCATATGAAATATGGTCCCGACGATGATTATCGAAGCGATCACCAATATGACACTCCTGAAATGCGATGTAAAATAAAATGAATTAACAACGACTCCATTCGTAACTACATAGAATCTAACGAAATGCACAGATATATTAGACGACATAATATAATGTTTGTGTTAATTTCTCGCAAACGAATTATTTCGTCACATTTTGAACTTCGAAATGTCACTCGATTCATCGAGCCAACATTTTTGTTGAATTTTTATAAAATTAAGAAATTCAACCATTGATGTTTGCTGATTTTAACATTTATTTTTTAAAGCTTTCCCGCGGCCACAAAAATTTATATATCAAAATGAATCAAATACCATTTGTCTCTAAGTGCCCTAGGCGTTTTGAAATCACTACAAATCTTCAAATAATCAAATTATAAAATGTTAATGTTCGACAGTTCCGCAAACCAATGGCTGCAAATAAAATATGCAAAATTATTTCGACATTCCGTTCCGTCGTTCACTGAAGCTTCCTATTTGGGGAAAACCGAAATTAATCAACAATCATGTTTTGATTACAATGAAAATAATATTATTGTTTCTCGTTGCATAACGAAAAAAATTCCTGTACAAACGTACATGTAAACAATGTCCAAAGTGTCGGTGACGAGTGGTTCTTTTTTGTAGCATTGGGTCTCGGGTATTTTGAATTCGAGACGAATTTTCGAACCACCAAACGCCACGGCGAGTACTCTCTGGATGACAGCTTCGGCGTCGTAATTCGAGCACGATGCCGGAACACAAATACCCAAATGTAATTTATCGATTGTATCGTGATAACGTTCTTTCGATTTGCGAAAATTCGTCCATATCGTGGCGTGCTTTTTCAAATAAGCTTCGGGCACGAAAATTTCAACATCTCCTAGGCAATATTGTCCCCGTATGCCAATCGGTGTTTCCTCGTTGTTCGACGTTTTATCACCGATCTCGAGACACTCGTCGAAATTTCCCAACTGATACAACGAACCACCCAATACTCCCTCGGGAAATTTTCCCGAGGAATCGTAAAATTTCACGGCCCACGTAGTCAAATTTCGAAAACCATCCAACATTAATCTACCGTGATCGCGACATTTTCTATTGTCGATCGTCTCTATTGCACGCTCGAGCACCGTCAAATCACGCGACAATATTGGCAACACATTCAGTTCATCGATCTCGTACTCGAGATTCGTTAAATCACGATTTCCTATTGACGAACCGATCCTGAAGATATTTTTACTTCCGGTTAAAGCGGGAATCAACGTTCCGGTATATAGGAACAACGAGAACCAAATCATGATGATTATTTTTTCGTGTCAGCTCCGTTTTTTTTATTCGTCGTTTTGTTTGTTGATTAATTACGCGAATTTATAGTAGGTTACAAAGTAGATTTTGTAAAATATAATTCAATTTTGTATTTTTGTATAATCGAATTATCGTTTGCACTGGCTTAATTGTTTTTCTTTAAAGTTATTATTTAATTTTTCAGGCTGCGGTCGTTTTTATTTATTTATTCAACCGGTTTATAATCAGGTAATTTTATAATCAATTCATAATTAACTAATAATTCAAATGATAATTGAATTAAAAAAAAAAAATTTTCACTCGAATAACTAGGGTTTTTTAACTTTTATGATTTTGCTTTGAAATTCATTGAACATTTTTTCGATGCGAGAGAAAAATTGGAAACATTCTTGAAAAAATAAAAATAAACACAGTCTTTCAAGATTATTATCTCATTACAGTATTCACTAAAGATACATTTTCAATAACTACATATTGAAAAATAAAAAACTGCCACAAAGTTCACGAAAATCGAAAAATCATTGTGAGTCAACAAATATATTTATCCTATTTAAAGTTTATTATAAACTATTAAATTATATGTATTATTGTTTATCGAATAATAATTTGTTATTTATTAAATCGAGTATTTTATAATTCCGATGAATTTGGATGAACGGCAATGACATCCGTCGGATCGTAAGCTATGCTCGCACCGCACGTCCACCTTGTTGAACGATAATCGGAAGACTGTTTTGGAGAGTCAGCAGACTAGCGGACGAGTGTTTGTTAAATACGATTCCGCGAGTCGAGCGACGAGTATCGGTCCCCTGAAAAAGGAAAAAAAAACATGAATTCTCATATGCAGTTTTAACGATGTGGGGTTAACTGGCTTGTACGAGCTCGTATATGCATTTATCCTAACAGGCACTAACGGAGTTTGCACTGTAACAAAAAATAGCAGAGAATTCAGTACCGAGTGAGAATAATGCCCGGTAATTGCAAAATAAAAATGTACTTTAACATCTTTAAGGCTAACGATTTGAGAGCGGTAAAACCTAAGGAAATAAATTTTTTTTAAATTCGTCCCTCCGATATTTTTCAACAAAGTGGCATTGTGGATGATCAACTTTTCACGAAACAAACGCAACAAATTTTCAACGTATTTGATTTCAATTAGAGGAACCTGCTCACAGAAATTGAGAGAAGAAGAGAGAAAGAGAGAGAGAGAGAGAGGTGTGCAGTTTATTGTTGTGTGACAAAACGTTCGAGTATCAATCGCGAAATGTGCGTTGGTCATCAAATTTTGTCACGCTCTTCCGCCTCTTTGAACAATCGGGACCGAGATATAGACTCGATCAAACGTGAGGCGAATAAATTGGTCGTGAATTATCTTTTATTTTGAAGAGTTGTTCATGTTTTTTTTTTATTTTAATTTTATTGTTATCGAATGGACTGACCATTATTTCGAATATGCCGGACAATTTATTTGAATTCAGCTCAGTTTTTTTCTTCCGCGAAAAAATTCATGATGCTGATTTTATTCGTTAGCTGATTGGCTACTGTATGTAACTAAAATTGTCTTGTAGCTGGCAGGTTGTGAAGTATTTATTTTGGAAATGACGGATTGATTGGAGAAAAATATAAAATTGACAAAAAATAAGATGAAAATGACTGATAAATAAAATTGTTTAAAAACCGCGTAAACTCATTTTTAACCTACCGTTAAGGGAGGAAATAAAATCGGTTCAAAAAATCGATTTTTTTTTTATTTCATAAATTGTTAGTAAACCTATTGAAAAATATGTTCCCAAAATGAAAAATGGAAATTCCGACTCGTTCTATTGTTACAAGCCATTAAGGGGGGAAATAGGGTTAAGAAAGCGTTTTCTCAATTATTTCCGTGAATTTTTTTATAGTATAAAAATGAATATAATTAAATGAAACTTTGAGAATATTTTGTACATATTTTTAAGTATATACTATAAAATTTTTGAAGAATTTCCTTGAAAAACACCGGAGATATTAGCGATCCCATATTGCAGGTCACAATCAGACTCAGCATTTTGCTATTTTTTCAAGACCGTTTGTCTGAAAACGACTTTTTTTTAACTTGTGTACACGCTAGTTTGAAAACTTTTCAACCAATCGTTTTAAAAATTGGCACTTACTTTCTTCATAGTATTGCGCTCTATATGAACCTAAAATCGGAACATTATTATTAATGAAAATAATTTTTTTTTGCAAATAAAGTTGTAAAAAACGGCAAAAAATCATGCTTTTTTGTTTTGACCCCTGTAAAAAATTCAATTTTCTATTTTTTTGATAGCATTTAGGTTCATATAGAAGAGAGACATATTATAAAAGTAAATTCCAATCTCGTTTGATTTCAGATGAAAATTGCGGCTTCCAGAATGTACGCAAAATGCTGAGTTTGATTGTGACCTGCAATATGGGGTCGCTAATATCTTCGGTGTTTTTCAAGGAAATTCTTCAAAAATTTTATAGTATATACTTAAATATATGTATAAAATATTCTCAAAGTTTCAATAAATTATATTCATTTTTTATACTATAAAAAAATTCACGAAAATTAAACGGGTCAATGTCGTGCGAGATACGAAATATTTCCGATTTTGTTCAGGAAATAGCAAATGATCGGTAACAGGGTAGAGGTGAATACGACATGATTAGGAACAGGACAAAAGAGTAGAAGAAAAATCGTCGTTATTAATCGTTTTCACTTGAATCACGCAACGCGGAAGGCAGGTTTTTATTTGGAAAGCTTCGATTCGTAATTCTCGAATAGTAGAGTTGTTTTGCGTGATGAATTATTTATATCGAGGACATTGGCATCGTAATATTGCACACAACACGTTTTATTTTTTTCATGCGCGACCATCGACGCAGTTTAATGATCAAATGAATAAGTAAATAAATACATAAATATATTTGTTGATAATAATAAAAGTTATAATTATCATAAAAAAGATTACAGTACAATAAGAAGAAGTATTAATTTTTACGTCGATGATATAAATTTTCACTTGGACTTCGACTGTTATTATACCGTCGTATAATCGGAGACATCGAACCTCGATCCGCATTACGTGTAGAAAGAGAAAGTTCTCGTAGCATCGAAAACCAAAGTTATAACGGTCCGATGGTGCGAATCCCTCTAGGCTGTGACGATAAAAAGTGATAGTTCGGGTTACTCTCTGACCGGGTAACGGCGAGGTGATCATTGACTATGCCTAACTCGGAGATTTCGACAACGGACGAAAATATACGCGTTTCCCGTTTACAGTCTGAGTCGTTTAAGGGGGGAAATAGGGTTAGACGGTTAAAAAAATCGATTTTTTTTTATTTCATAAATTGTTAGTAAAACTATTGAAAAATATGTTCCTTAAATTTTAAATGAAAATTCTGACTCGTTCTATTGTTATAAGCCATTGAGGGGGGAAATAGGATTAGGACAACGTTTTCTCAATGATTTTCATGAATTTTTTTATAGCATAAAAAATTAATATAATTTATTGAAACTTCGAGAATATTTTATACATATATTTAAGTATATACTATAAAATTTTTGAAGAATTTTTTGAAGAATTTCCTTGAAAAACACCGAAGATATTAGCGACCCCATATTGCTTGTTTTTCTTGGTACTATTTTTTCAAACGCGTTTTTCTGAAAACGACTTTTTTTTAACTTGCGTACACGCTAGTTTGAAAAGTTCCCAACCAATCGTTTTAAAAATTGGCAGTTACTTTCTTCATAGTATTGCGCTCTATATGAACCTAAAATCGGAATATTATCATTATTTAAAATAATTTTTTTTCTGCAAATAAAGTTGTAAAAAATGGCAAAAAATCATGCTTTTTTGTTTTGACCCCTGTAAAAAATTCAATTTTCTATTTTTTTTATAACATTCAGGTTCATATAGAAGAGAGACATATAATAAAAGTAAATTCCAACCTCGTTCGATTTCACATGAAAATTGCGGCTTCCAGAATGTACGCAAAATGCTGAGTCTGATTAGTGACCTGCAATATGGGGTCGCTAATATCTTCGGTGTTTTTCAAGGAAATTCTTCAAAAATTTTATAGTATATACTTAAATATATGTATAAAATATGCTCAAAGTTTCAATAAATTGTATTCATTTTTTATACTATAAAAAAATTCATGAAAATCATTGAGAAAACGCTGTCCTAACTCTATTTCCCCTCTTAATGTCGGCTGAATTCGTTATAACGAGAAATGTTTGTTTATGCCAATAAAAAACAGGTGTAAACTAATATTTATGAATCGTTTCCTGTTATTGAATCCGGGAACTCAGATCGTTCAAGTGAAAAATAACGTGGTTATTTTACAAAAAAAAAGAAAATTAATTACAAATTATCATTACGACTAAAATTAATTGATGCGATGGAAATTCAATGTTCGTATTCATCACTCGGTAAATACGACGCACGTAATCTCCATTTTTTTTCACATTAAATGCCTATGCGTATTTTTTTTTTATTTTCGAATCATGACCGTCTGCTCTTGCTGGATTTTCAAGACATTTCGTAATCGATCATGCAGCATCAGAGACCGGTAATGACGATGAAACTTAGGAAATCCCGTAATACGACGTTTCACTCATTAGCATCGAACAATTTCTCAATATTTATTTGGCCTCGATTAATCCTCCGAGTTCTCTGTCATTATCAGCATTTTAGCTCGTTCACAAGACACGGGAATAACTGCAATTATTCGTCATCATTGTTCATACTCATTGTTATTCACATTAGCAATTATTCGCAGATCTTATATTAAGCTCCTGCTGATACGCTGAAGTTACGTCAGTGACTGTAATGCGTCGAAATTTGAAGAAGAAAAATGTAATTCTTCCGTAAACGTTTAAGGTAGTAAGTCTGGTAACTTAAGCCGATTTTCATGTCTTTTTTGGAGGGCGTTTTTTTGTAGAAAAATAAAAATTAATCGTTTTGGATATTTAGGATGTTTTTATTTACATATTAAAGATACAAAAAAAAATTTTTTTGGCAAAATTTAATAGTTTATTATTATTATTATTATTGATCGAAGTTGGCACCTCGAAAAAAAAGCGCATGGGTGGCCCCGGTGATTTTGGCTTTTGATGTTATCTGAAATCAAAAATTCTTGATAATTCTTAATCTGTAGACATGTCATTCTGGTCGGAACTACCGAAGTTAAATTTCATGGATAAATAACAAAATGGCGGACTTTGGAAAAAAAAGTTTTTTTTTCCAAAGTCCCCCATTTTATTATTCCTAAATATCCAAAACGATTCATTTTTATTTTCCTACAAAAAACGCCCTCCAAAAAAGACATGAAAATCGGCTTAAGTTACTAGACTACTACATCAAAAGAGTAAAGATTTTTATCTGATTAAAATAGGATGAAAATTCTGATGCATTAATAGACGAGTTTTTGGAATTCGTAGTTTTACGAAATGAAGAAAAAAAGTGAATGGCCCGCGATTTTCGGATTATGCCTCCACGAAAACTGTGAGATTCGTAATCAGCGGAAAAATCTCATAGAGACATGAAACGTAGCAAAAGATGATATATATTTTTTTCCGAAAATTCAAAAGTTCTGATCCACGTGCCCCGTGGACAGATGAAAATCGTGGAAATCGCGCGCTAACCCCCTGAGACCCAACTTTATTTTTACAATGTTTCGACACCCTGTTCGATCGGAAGTTTTCCGCTGATTACGATTGATTACTTTTGAGTTTTCGGCAATACCGAGTCTTGTCGAAAACTCAAAAGATTATTGTGAGAAATGCAAAAATCCAAAAAATCACTTTTTGAACGATTTTCAACGGAATTTTGAGTTTCTCAAAGAAATGGCTACTGAATTAGTAATTAGCGAGTCAAAATACATCGATATAGCATCCTAAAAGAAAATTTAAAAAGTCAAAATTTTTTTGCATTTCGGCCAAACAGAAGTGGCTTCACTAAAATCGCTGTAACGTTGCTCCCCGATGGAGCTGGAAGCCCATTCTGTACTCATTCTTTTCGTAACCGTTCAACCTTTAAAATGCCGCTTCGTTTATTGAGCTACGATTTTTTTTCGATTTTTCATAGATTTTCAAAGTTGGACCATCGATTTTTGTCAATTTTTTCATACATATCCCTTCTCATTTTTTTCGCCGATATTCAACCTGCTCTCACGGCTACAATAATTGAGATATCGGGATGATCCAAAATTCATTCTTTAAGTCTACTCGAGACGTTTTGAAAACGCTCGTCAAAACCAAAAATCGTTAAAACGGGAGCCAAGTTATGACCATTTGAAATTTCGAGATTTTTAGGTTTCCGAAAAGGTGGGCAAAAAATTACAAAAAAATGTTTTTCTCTTTTTTCAATGTTTCGATATCCTATTCGATCGGAAATTTTCCGCTGATTACGAATAACACCGAGTTTTAGTCGTAATCTCAAAATATCAATGTGGAATGGGCGAAAAACGAAAAACATCACTTTTTGGACGATTTTCAATCAAATTTCGAGTTTTTCAAAGAAATGGCTACTGAATTAGTAATCAGCGAGTCAAAATACATCGATATAGCGTCCTAAAAGAAAATTTAAAAATTCAAAATTTCATTGCATTTCGGCCAAAAAGAAGTGGCTTCACTAAAATCGCTGTAACGTTGCTTCCCGATGGAGTTGGAACCCCACTCTGTGCTCATTCTTTTCGTGATCGAAAACCCTTTAACATGGCGCTTGAATCATTGTGCTATCATTATTTTTCGATTTTTCACAGATTTTTAAAGTCGGACCATCGATTTTTGCGAATTTCTTCATACATACCCCTTCTCATTTTTTTTGCCGATTTTCAAACTGCTCTTACGGCTACAATAATTGAGATATCGGGATGATCCAATGCATTCTTTAAGTCTGCTCGAGACGTTTTGAAAACCCCCGTCAAAACCCAAAATCGATGAAACGGGAGCCAAGTTATGACCATTTGAAATTTCAACATTTTTAGGTTTCCGAAAAGGTGGGCAAAAAATTAAATAAAAATTTTATTTTTTTTTTCAATGTTTCGATACCCTATTTCATCGGAAATTGTCCACTGATTACGAATAACACTGAGTTTTTCTCGAAATCTCAAAATATCAATGGGAAAAACGCGAAAATTTGAAAAAAATCAATTTTTGGACGACGGTCGATCGGCTGATTCACCGAGTGAGACGAATTCTCGTTGTATCACGATCGTTCGTCTCACTCGGGGAATCACGCAACTGGACAAAGTCAGAGATCCAGTTCGGAATAAATTTTACGACCGTTTCGTTTCGCCATTCTCTCGTCGTGTCATCCCATCCAACCTGACCCAACCTAACTATTTACATAATATATACAGATATAGAAAAATAATAGTCACATTATAATCATTATCATTCTCTAAATTTGTTCCAAAACGTAACGGGATTTTTCATGAAAAAAATAGTTTTATGCGATATAACATAACCTCGATCAAAATATCTTCTTTCAGGATTAATTATCATTGCTATATCTTCCGCTATTATTTCAGCGAAATAAAACTCATCTCGTACTTGTATGATTATATTGGTACCCGAAATGAAAAATCTTATTTGAAGATAAGCGAGCTGGGAGCACGATTGATGAGCTATTTTCCCCTCAGGAACAGTCGTGGAACGCCTTGAAGAAGGAAGCCATCAGAAGCCGCGCGTAACGTGCATCGTGGGAATACTCTCGCTATCAAAAGCATGGGTTTGTGATGACCCATCAGTTCTCTGATACCGTTAATCAACGAAGAGCCGTCTCCTACCACCTTTGTGCTTTGTACAAGAAGAAATAATTTAATACAAATAAAAAACATTTTACAGAAATTATGTTATAAAATATATTTTATAATAATCAATTTATACAAATCAACAGGAGGGGGTTTTGAGATCGACCAAACTATTTAAATCAGCATCTATTCGGTCGATAAACCGGAAGCTTCAAGTTTGATGACAAGACAGTATGCATAATCAAATATGGTTATTCAATTGTCACTAGTTTTAATATATTAATAATGGGAAAAAATATTTTACTACGTGAAATTAACGGTGTTGATATCATACTATAAGTAAAATATTTCCAAATGGCAAAAAATTGAAAACTTTTTTGGATCTATCAATGTTCGTATCGCGACGCGCATACCGGTTAATCTTCACGCGAAAAGCAAAACAATTGTATATTAAGATAGGAAATAGGGTTAGGAAAGCGTTTTCTCAATGATTTTCATGAATTTTTTGATAGTATAAAAAATAAATATAATTTATTGAAACTTTGAGAATATTTTATACATATATTTAGGTATATACTATAAAATTTTTAAAGAATTTCCTTGAAAAACACCGAAGATATTAGCCACCCCATATTGCAGGTCACAATCAGACTCAACATTTTGCGTACATTCTGGAAGCCGCAATTTTCATCTGAAATCAAACGAGGTTGGAATTTACATTTATTATATGTCTCTCTTCTATATGAACCTAAATGCTATCAAAAAAATAGAAAATTGAATTTTTTACAGGGGTCAAAACAGAAGAGCATGATTTTTTGCCATTTTTTACAACGTTATTTGCAAAAAAAAAATTATTTGAAATAATGATAATATTCCGATTTTAGGTTCGTATAGAGCGCAATACTATGAAGAAAGTAACTGCCAATTTTCAAAACGATTGGTTGAAAACTTTTCAAACTAGCGTGTACGCAAGTTCAAAAAAAGTCGTTTTCAGAAAAACGCGTTTGAAAAAATAGTACCAAGAAAAACAAGCAATATGGGGTCGCTAATATTTTATAGTATATACTTAAATATATGTATACAAATTTTATAGTATATACTTAAATATGTGTATAAAATATTCTCAAAGTTTCAATAAATTATATTCATTTTTTATACTATAAAAAAATTCATAAAAATCATTGAGAAAACGCTGTCCTAACCCTATTTCCCCACTTAATGGCTTATAACAATAGAACGATTCGGAATTTTCATTTAAAATTTTGGGAACATATTTTTGAATACTAACAATTTTTTTTATTAACAATTTATGAAATTAAAAAAAAATCGATTTTTTCAACCGTCTAACCCTATTTCCCCCCTTAAACGTTATGCCGATCTTAAAATAAAAGTGACGTCAATATTCTACATTCGTTAATTATTTACAACGCATCGATCTTGTTACTCGGAATTTTTATAACGATCCGGTAGAACAAGTTTCTTTTTCCATACACACGTGAATTCTCCGAGATTCGGTTGAATGCTCCTTGTAACACGATCACAATCATCGCACATCCTTCGGCTATGTGGCATCGTTTGAATTATCCAAAAAGGTCATTTAATACTCGTTTAATATCGTCGTTATTTCACCGTCGGCTGAGTGCTCTACATTTTTTTCTCTCATTCCTATTTATGGAAACACTCTAAAAATATTTTTATGATTTATAAAACGAGCATATAATAATTGGGGTGCAAAAAAAATGATATCTCGAACTGGCTGACGGGAGCGTATAGCGAGCCGGTTTCCTTTCCGACGTGTTATTTTTGGATATTATTGTCCTGAATCTTGTTGAAAAGAAAAAAAAGAAATGTTGCCGCGGAATTGAATCTTGGCCATATAATATTATATAGCTCGAATCTTCGGAATAATTTTCCTTCGTCGGTCACTTTCAAACGCGTATTAATTATTCAAGCATAACATTTTTACTCGCGCACACAAATGTCCAGTAAAAATGTTGTAGCCATTTTTTGTCGGACGTCTCTCGTGTTATTCCGTCCGGTGCTCGTATTTTTTTTTCTTTTCTTTTCGCGAGACAAACGGAAATTACTACTATCCGATGTGGAACAGGCTATTTGGACGTTGATACCTTTCTTCGCGTCAGACCGGTCTCCCCGGAGAAGCGAGGGGCTCATAAAAGTTTTCAGTGCTGGTCGCTCGTAGTTTATGTCGTGGAGTCGGCAATCAGGCGTTATATCCGGCATATCTGATGCTCGTTTCTTCGCTTAAATGTTTCATCGCCTTGACAAGCGGCGGGACGCTCTTTCATTATTACTTTGGACGTGTAATGTTCTGAATAACATATTGCTCGTAGAATTTGTTGTGTTTCGATAAATGCGACATTTATAAAGGTCATTTATGGAAAGGTCAAACTTATTTCCTCCATGCGAGCGTTATGTAGTTTGATAAGCTACAAAAATTAAATTTATGATTTTAGAAACGATATTCATTTTTCTTTGTACGAATCGAAGTACCATTTTCAAGTATGAAACAAACATTTATCGAGGCTATAAAAATGCCGCACAATGTCCCGGATATCCTGACGCCATCACGATCACGTCTCCATGAAAAATTCTATATAATTCACACATCGCTGAAGATATATATATATATATATATGAAGTTTATTTCGCGGATATATCCCCGAACGAGAATTTTTCACGTATTCGCGAAAACGTGATGCACGTTTTCTTATTCACTTTATCGAAGTTGAGAATCGCGACTCCTTTTGTACAATGATACGTGATTTCTTTATCCTCCTCTCCTCCATCTTCCGTCTATTTTTCTACCCGATCTCATGGTCATTAAAGTGTTTTCTCGTCCTTCATTTACTGTTTTTATGTATCTATTTTCCATTTTTTTCTGTGTTTTAAGCTTATGACATTGAGAAAATCGCAATTAATCTTTCGACCTGAAGCTTTACAAATACTGCTCATATTAACAATATTAGAGGGCAGGACCGCGGTTCTACAGATTCCAACTGTACACCTACCCAACTGTCACGACCAAACTAACACGAGAATACGAATATTTTACAATATTGTCACGACAAAACTGTTCCCCAACAAAACTCTCACCATTAAAACTGTCGCCGCACAAACTGTCGCCACTCAACTCTCCCCGATCTCTATTGGACACGTGCAGAATCTTCACGAACAAAACTATCACCGTCTAAACTGTCACGGTCTAAACCTTCACCATCTAAACTGTCACCGTCTGAATTGTCACCGTCTAAACAGTCATCGTTCAATCTGTCACCGTTCAAACTGTCACCGTTTAAATTGTCACCGCAGCAAATGTAACCGCGCCAATTGTCACCGGCAAAACTGTCACGGGCAAAACTGTACATGGCACCAACCGTCACCGCTTAACGCGAGATTTACCCAACTCACGCTCGTAGACGCTGTACTTGTAGGTAAGAGCGCTCGGGCTGCTTTACCAAACGCGGCGCAATAGCGCGCGATATTTCGTGCTTGTCCGCTAATACTTACGTCATTCGCCGCTGTCGTCTCAACCACAGCCTTCGCACTGCGCGAACTTACTTGTGCTCAGCGATCGGTAATAGCGGACACGCATTACCGATCGATGAAGCAGCCCGAGCGCTCTTATCTACGAGTTCACCTTATACCCATGTGAGTTAGTTACCGCGCCTTGGCGCGGCGACAGTTTTGTGCGGTGACGGTTGGAACGGTGACGGTTGGTGCAGAATACAGTAGACGCCCTGACAGTGTAGACGGGGACTATTCTGCTGCGTTACAGTTGCGCAGAATACAGTTGAGACCGTGACGGTTTAGACGGTGATAGTTTTTTTCGTGAAGATTTCTGCACGTGTCGAATAGAGATTCAGGAGAGTTGAGTGGTGACAGTTTGTGCGGTGACAGTTTTAATGGTGAGAGTTTTGTTCGGGAACAGTTTTGTCGTGACAATATTGCGAAATGTTCGTATGCTCGTGTCAGTTTGGTCGTGACAGTTAGGTAGGTGTACAGTTGGAATCTGTAGAAACGCGGTCCTGTCAATTAGAGGAAAAGTAGTGAAATTCCACGGTTACTTGAAACATCACGAATCATAACGTCATGAATTATCACCAAAAGCTTTACGCCTCCGAAGCAGTTCTTTTGTCAACCAAACTGAAGCTTCAGTGTAAATGTAATTCTGTTTTGTAACACCACCGTCGACGAACGATTGTGACTGTAAAAAAAATGTTGAATTTTGAATGACGATGGGTTTAAAATGTGCGAAAAGGTCAACAAATTACGTTTAGAAAACAGATCGGGGGTGTGTGCTCGTATGCGTGTGTGTGCGTCCGTAACCACCCTACAAAATTCCAATGTTCATATCTCGGAAACGGTTTCATTAATAGCGTTACAATTCCGTACACAAGTAAATCAGTACATCCCCTTTGTCTACAGTTTTTTTTTAAATAAAAATTCACGAAGGTGTACAGATTTTATGGCGTTTTGAATTTTTTGAAAAATTGTCTCTACGCCCTCTATTTTGTTTGGCAGACGTTCTATCGTACATAGTAATGTCGCGTATCTCCCCGTTAGTTTTGCTTCGGGTTTATCCAATTTTCTCGGCTTCCTGGACCAATCGGGTTGAATGGTCCGTGCGCCTCCATTGTTGATTTGTCAAAACGAGTATTCGGGTTGTTACAGTAACGCCTGCATGGAGCGTAACCTTCTTCACATATCTTCCTTATACGCCACTGCACCATCTTCCACGAATCGCTCTTTCTCTCTCTTCGTTCCTCATCGTTTCTTCCCGTCTTTGCACGAAGACGACCAGTCTGCCGCGCCTGCTAGGACGTGGTCTGACTGCAGATCGCAATTTGCCGCGCAATTTTCGAAGACTCGTCTCTTGCGCCGTCGGCCAGCGAGAATAGAGAGACCATACTAAGCCTCCCTAACGTTGAAACACCCAACGGGACGCATCTGGTAGTAAAGCGGCCAAAATAAATACCCACCTTTCGACCGGTGTGACCGTAAAAGCGTAACATCATGGCACTTTCTATTTGTTCTTCTTCTTCTTACGTTTGTCGACGAGTTCTTGGTCTTACCCTTATTCAGAAACCGGCGGCAGTCTCGCCAAACACTCTCGTCCTCATCCCTCGGCTCTTCATCTGCCACACGTTTTTTCCTGCGCTGCATATGTGGACGTCTTATTTATGGGGATAAACGGCAGGATTGCATTCTCGTCTTTCGACCTCTACGTTGGTGTCTTATAACTCGTATATACGACGCGGTGCCAGGGACAGAATTTCGGAGCCAAATTGTCCTTGGTCAACACTCACTTGGGTGATATTTTGAATGTAATAAAAGTGTTTTAAATCATTTGATTTTGGTGATTTTTATGGTGATTGATTTTGTTAAGTGTGTCCAAAAACGAAGGCGTATTTAAATACATCTGTTTACAATGATTTTTGGCAATAAAGAATGAGCAATAAATTTTCATTTATCTAATTACTAGGATGATGGAAATTCACTGTATGGTCGTAACAAGTGACAAATCGATTCAAAATCGATTTGTCACTTGCTACGGCCATACAGTGAATCTGGCTTTGATAAAATTGGAATTCTTGCGTTGTATTTAAAATCGGCGACCTCACGAAGCCTCGGGATATGCTGTTCTAGAAAAGTTCAAAGACTAACAATAAAAAATTCACGAGGATCGTTGAAACTCGCACATAGAGTCATCCTCATTTATATATAAAGGAGAATGTTCTCATCAACCAAGATGAAGGCGTCTGTATACGTAACGGTGCCTAACACAAGTGCACAAATACGTAATACCCGTCGATCTGCATTCGCGTGGAGACGATTTCGAAGGAAGTCGAAACTCCGTAGTGTATATATGATAACGAGAACCCGTTTCTCATACATTCGCCAGACCCCGTGCTAGGCGTGCGGGAGCCATCCAGGCATAACGCCCGAAGGCGCCAACCGAGAAATGTCTAACGTTGCTCTATACGTACATTTGTATTTGCATATTTAGGTATTCATGCGAAGGAGAAAGCTTTCCCCGCCCGCATGGCATTACACACGCTCTCAGATTGTTGCTCTCGACGCTCCACGAATAGTGTATCCAGTGCATTTCGAGGTGCCAAATCCGCGGTACCGCGTAACGAGAGAATGGATAGATTTTAGAGTTGGGAGCGCGCGAGAAATTCCCGCAAATGCTATGGATATAGAATTTTGCTTGGCGCGTAAATTGGTCCACGAAATGGACAATACCCGTCTAGTACCCCAAGCGCAATCAGGTAATTAAAGCGCCATCCTTAAATGTTAAGATTTTAATACTCCGATTCTTCCTGCATAGTCGATCGGCAATAGATACCAACAACCATTTCGCTTTTGGTTGAGTAATAATTGCTTGATTGTATCGAGAGACGGAAATGTCGGAATGAAAAATGGCCCTTCATTATCGATGAAGTTATCGAGATACGCGACTTTCCTAACAAGGAGATAATGAAATGAACACTTCAGCCGACTCCAATTCTTGTGGATGAGAATCCAATAGTCCTTTGTCAGTGCTGCAATGAAACTACCTTTGGTTGATACAATTATTACCAATGCACAACTCACAAGATGGGGCTTAATGTGACTGGTATGTTCTTGGGAATATATCATCGACAACCAATCTTGGATCTGTTTAAAATAGAATGGGCTATGGTCCATAGCATGCCTCTACTATAATTGATATTGATAGCACACTTCGGTAATTTTATTTGATCTTCAAACATTTCATTGAAAATTTCATTTGACGAACGGCTCATTGAATGCATGATTCTTAAGGCCTTACATACGTCCAGCGGTAGCGAAAACGTACCAAAAGAAAAATTGTTTTTAGGAGGGATAGAAATAGAAATTGATAAAAAAATTCTTACACATTGTTTATTACTGTGTTAAGTTTGTAAAAAAATTTATTTCAATTTTTTTTTTCAAAAATTACAACATGAAAAATCACATTTTTTGAAGCACTGTAAAAAAAAAGTTGCTCCACGGTCGGCAGTATTTCTTTCTCAAATGTTGACGGATCTGCAAAATGTAAAGAAATTCTTGTAAAATAAGGTAGTAGTTATAGTCTGTCGAGCCGGATTTTTGAAATTCGAAAAATTAAACAATTTACGGTAATTTAAAAAAAAATGTTAAGTTTGTGTCAAAAAAGTCACACTTTAATTGTTTTTATAAAAATGTCTAATTATAGTTTTAAAAATCCGGCTTGACAGACTATAGAAAAAACAATTCCGAATATTAAAAAAAAAAATCATCAAAAAATATTAAAAACCGTACGAGTTATCATGCCGACCGTGTCAGAAAAAGTAGTTTTGAGAAAAACGCGTTTAAAGTTTCAAGCGCGTTTCGCTCGAAGTCGCGCGCAGCTGGAGCAAGAACTTTATGAATTTTTAAAATTTATTTAGTTAACTTACGTCTAATCTCCCATTCCAGCTTCATATTGTACGCCTTCCTTGTCAGTAAAAAATTGTTGTTGTTTATTTTTTTCTAATCGACGAATTGTTCTGGCCTCTTTTGTTGCTTTGGTAGCGTTGATTCGAGCGCGTCAGACCTTTGTCCTTTCGTCGGGCAGTCACATTATCTACAATAACTTTTGAACTATGGGGAATTTTTACAATCAGCTTACACAGAAATACGCCTAAGACTATAAGGAATAATAATCTGTAAACAAAAAAAAATCGATTTTTTGAAAATTCTCGACGTATGTAAGGCCTTAAGGGCGGGGCAAGGGTTTTCACTTTCGAAAAATCGAATTTTTTTTGTCTTATCTTATTGTTTAACATTTCAAGAATATGTCCTTAAAATTTTAAACCGATCTAAGCAATATTCTTGAAGTTATTGTCTTATTAATCTCCTGGCCTTTAACGCTATACCTCTAACAGCTGCGGGCGGTCGGGCTAGCAGTGCAGCTGTCGAACAGGTATACAGTTTATTCATTGCTATTGTGTATATAGTATATAGTGTATACTATACACTACAATATTTTAAAGGAAGAAACAAGTTGGAATCAATGATTCTGTGTAAGTTGGAAAAAAAAAATGTTTTCTTCACTTTTTTACTTCGTAAACTTTCGACGCGTTTTTCTCAAAACTACTTTTTCAAAGTCCGTGTTCACTGCCATTTAAAAACTACTTGACCGATTCATTTCAAACTTTGTACACATTTTCTACATATAAAACACCTCCCCCCAACGTTTAGTTAAATTTTTTTTTTACATTAAGGGTGTTTTCCACCCACAAAATGGCAGAATTTTTCGTGGAAAATAACAGTTCACACTTTAGATGGCCGCCAAAAATTTTTAAATGGAAAACAAGAATTATCAGAGAACGTTGGGGGGAATATTTGATTATAATTTGACTAAATTTCTATGGTTTTTCATTTTCAGATAATTTCCGGCCGAGTTATAGTGAACACCGAAAATTGTTTTTTTTTTCAAGACGTTCTGGGGAAGCTCTGTTACGGGCTTATGCTTCAATATTTCTGCACGAAAAAATCACACAACATTGTCAAAAGTATGCTCAATAATGTACAAAAGGTTCGAATAAAATTGCTCAATCCATATTTGAGAAAAAAAATCGCAAAAAAAGTGTTTTTTTTAACGCTGAAACCCTTACCCCTCCCTTAAAGTCTGCCATAATGAATATTCTTTCCACTGCCGGTAAGGTTCGAATTTTTTAACAAACATCAAGTTTAAGTTAGTTCTTAAGGTAGTGCTATAATTAGACATTAAGGTTAAGCTAAAATTGGAGGTTAAGTTAGAACTTTTTCAGTTGGAGCTTGAATTGGAGTTTCCGTCCGATCCTTTGCTCGTACTTAAGATGGATTTTAACAACGACTTTTATTCCAAACTTCGTGCCTTATACTCCCCATTTCATGACCATGAATTTTACCGGGCGAATTTATCGCACTGTAGTTAATTTGTGGAACGAAGAAGTATAAAGCAACACAGTTTTTTTTTATCTGCAACTCTCACATTGCCAAAATTCATAGATCGGAAAGTCGAAATGAAACACCAATCGACCCCAGATGGAATATTGATGAAAATAATGTGTTAGTTCTTGCTGTCGCTCAATGCCCTCTTTCGACCATTCACGGGTTGAATCTAGCAACAGACGCATTCTCACATTCAACCTCCATTGGCGCTACCAAACTGGATAAAAGGAAACGCATCTTTTTTCCCAGTTCCAATTTCCCTCATGAAAGGTTCGCAAGGTATCGGCCATCCGAATACTCCAACAGATTCAATTTACCAGCTCGCGGAGATTCCGGTTGTTGGAAAGTCCAACCAATTTCCATTAGAGAATAACTTTGTTAATTATAAACGTTCATCTCAGAGAGACAAGGAAGGACGTATGGTGAAGGAGTATCGAAGAAGAGCATTTACCCTATCTGGCAGCATACAATCTATGATAGTATGTGTTTCGGCAGCTAAGACACACACCGGATACCAATGGGGTAAATTATACCAACATAGAGGTGTTTTAGGACGAGGGGAACCGTAGTCTGGGAAAAGCGTGCCGTTGGAACGGATACCTCGGGCGCATCCTCGAGTATTATATAAGTTGAGTCGAATCCTTCGTGGGAATCGGCGGGTTGCCTCCTCTGCGACGAGAGCTCGACTCACCTCTGCATTACTAGCAGCTCCCGCGACAACGTACGATCCCCTGCTCCAAATGTAATCTCTAAGCTCCTAAAAGGTACTCACCCGTTTGGGTTTCTCTTAGCCTTGACGACCCACTCCCCCACCTCGTTCCATCCTTCACACCGTCATCTCTGGTGTTACTTCGACTCCTCGGTATAGAGGTGCCGATCCCCTATGGAGACTATCCGAGAAGTGAAGAGGATCTTCACCAACTGGTTCTATATCCCCCTTTTGCGATATAACGGAAATCGACAAGTGCTACGGTTTCACTTACGCCAGAGGATTCCGGGAGATGGAAATCCTTTACAAAGTTTGCCCGGGCTAGCGTTGACTACGAGAAAATTTCGGTTCCCTCGATGGAATTGATTTGAGACTTTTGCCAAGGTGCTTGAACAAGGATCTCGATTTTGGCGCAGTCGAGAACTTTGCCGACTTTCTAAATTTGTGGGTCCAGAGTAGACACAACGGTGACTCTCGCCCTTCAGCTACATATGGCAATTGAACGCTGCCAGAAAAGGCGGATTGAGAGCTACTTGAAAATTGTTTTATCCTTGGTTGAGCATTTCGTTATCCAACGGTTATTGTCAACGAGACAAAGTCAGCCTTTTCAGATTAAACTGAATTGATTGTCATTTTGATTGTGTGTGGTTGTCGCGTAATTACGATCGATTGTTTGATTTGCTTTCCACAATTGGACGATAATGAAAAATACTGGACTCAAAATGTCCGATGATCAACAATTCTATTTTATTGTAAATTGGTATCTGCAGGCGAATTTTTATTCGGAGGAGATTACGTCACTGATTTCGAAATCAAAGTTAGCATTCTGAAATACAAGATAGTTAACACGAGCACCAAAATGTTAAAAATTAGCCGACATCGATGAAAATTGTTATTTTAAAGATTTTTGAGGGCATGGATTGCGAATTATATGTAGAAATATTAGAATTTTCAATTGCGGCACTCAGTCGGCACTTACATTGTTCCTTAAGGGGGCAAATAGGGTAAGACGGTTCAAAAAATCCATTTTTTTTAATTTCATAAATTGTTAGTAAAACTATTGAAAAATATGTTCCTATAGGGATAGTATATCCCTTTGTTGATCCTTTTCCAAGGGAAAAGCAGAATAACTCCGAAGACACATTTATTAAGAAGTAATAACTCTTTATTTCATTTATAAAGTCTCGCTCAAAAAAACAGAATGAAAGAATCTTCCAGAAACATCAATAATTGCATAGCAACGGCTTCTTTCCTTTTTTTGACAAACGAGTATGCACTTGATAATTTATCGGAGTACGGTCTTAGATTTATATGCAGGCATATATATGTACACATGATCGTATACTACTCCTACATTCCCAAAGTTTAAAATGAAAATTCCGACTCGTTCTATTGTTATAAGTCATTAAAGTGAGTAGCTCTTCTTCAGGCCCCGAGCGCGCTATTTTTTCAAACGCGTTTTTCTGAAAACGACTTTTTTTTAACTTGCGTACACGCTAGTTTGAAAAGTTTTCAACCAATCGTTTTGAAAATTGGCAGTTATTTTCTTCATAGTATTGCGCTCTATATGAATCTAAAATCGGAATATTATCGTTATTTGAAATAATTTTTTTTTTGCAAATATAGTTGTAAAAAATGGCAAAAACTCATGCTTTTTTGTTTTAACCCCAGTAAAAAATTCAATTTTCTATTTTTTTCCAACCTCGTTTGATTTCAGATGAAAATGGCGGCTTCCAGAATGTACGGAAAATGCTGAGTCTGATTGTGACCTGCAATATGGGGTCGCTAATATCCCCGGTGTTTTTCAAGAAAATTCTTCAAAAATTTTATAGTATATACTTAAATATATGTATAAAATATTCTCAAAGTTTCAATAAATTATATTCACTTTTGATACTATAAAAAAATTCATGAAAATCATTGAGAAAACGCTGTCCTAACCCTATTTCCTCCCTTAAACGACTTGTTGTCTCAGAAACGTGTTATACCGTGATCTCTCCGTCTAATCAGCGACCTCACCCTCTCCCCCGAGTGGTAACCGTTTACCTCTTCGGTTAGGTGATCAAGTCGATCAAAATAAATATATCAACATGTTACAGGAGCTTTAAATGAAAGGGTTACATAGGCAGTTTCATCGTATGGTCAATCATCGTATGTCTCGTTGATTTCGCTGTAGTCAGCAAATACGAATCTCCTGTAATATTACGGTAGAGCGATAGCGTTCCAAGTGGTTGGGTGCAGTTGCACACGGGCGGCACACCCGCGCACCCCAACGGTTGAAATTGGTATTAAATTTTATTTTGCGGGATGTGCAAAGGGCTTGGAACAGAGGCCGTTCATCAATTATTGCTTGGATGCGCAATCAAACGTACCCGACGATGAATATTGAATAATATCCGCGTATCATATCAAACGGTCGACCATCATGCGTGTATAGATCACCTATGACCATTGACGGAGGAGAGCGTGAGGGGGGGGGGGGGGGGGCAGGTTACTGCTGGCTTTCGCAAAATTCCTCGCAAATAATGGCCGGTTGGGTAAAGCAATTTCATGCCTCATTGATCGGGAATGGCCCGCCACGTACGGTCCTCTATTACTATGATCATCGTCTGTGTATCACAATACCTACCTGCCCGACAAATTCTCCTCGTGGTGCCGTGAAAATGTTAAGATTAGTGAAATCACCCGCTCGTGAACGATGATAAAGTAATATGCATAAAAATGTCTGTTTTACGGTGTGTTCGCTCGAGTGATCAATCTACGCCCGTGCGAATCTAGCATGGAGCTGGACAACACAGACAATAGCAGATAAGCTTTCATCTTTACGGTTACGTACCGAAAAATGGATGTTGAGACTCGATCGCTCGTTCGTCTATTCTTCTGTGATAAGCATCTAACTTTTAAACGATTTAATTTATCAACTTCAAATTGGGCATGCAACCAGAGTGAGGTCTTCCGAAGATGGCCCTTGTACTGGGACCCCCGGTGCATGAAGTAGGTTCACCCCTGGCCGTTCATTCAATATGTTATTTGACAATCGACAGGCGCAATGATTTCGTTGTGGCAACATTGCTAACCGAGATGCCATTATCATGCATTGCAATTCCGATACTCGAGCAACATAATATCAATGAAAACCGCACCTGAATTATCTTCTTTACCTCTTCAAAGTAATTCTATTTCAATGGAAATTTTTCTTCAGACGCAGAGTTTCAGAGGATGGTCTAGGATAACTAAAAAAAATGATTACAACTTCAATAACTTAAATAACTAATGACACTTGGCCTTGACATTTTTTATATCGAGAATTGCCAATGGAGATGTCGTGGAAGACTGCAGACGACGCGTTGTACACGAGGCGGTTTGCGTTCATTGTTCCGAAGAGCTCTTACACTGGTCCGGAGATACAGGGCAGAGGACTATTGTGTGTGCTGTGTTAACTGTGATGGCGGTATCGTTCCAGCTCGCAGGTGCCATCGACAAGGGCACGTAACCATTATCATTGGGCGGCGAGGACACCAGGCAATGTCCATTCGCCGAGACTCGAGTCGACGGTATAGAAAGCGAGTATCGTTGGCCTAATTGGTGGCGAGCGCGCGGACTGAACGTTTTGTCGTTGCAACCGGCGCGGTCGACCGAAAGCGTCCGGACAGTCATACGATACAGGTGCACACATACAGACTATATCACCGACCTCAACCCCGTCTTGCTACCCCTAAACGTGTCCCGTGTTCTCGACCTCTCTCTCTCTCTTTCACTGGGCTCGTGCAGTCGTGCGCAACGACGCGTGATTTCCCGGGCGCGACCATCTGCACGCATCGCAAACCTCAAAAGGGTGCTCTTTCAACCCGGTGACCGCGTGTGATCCCGGTGGATGGGTCGAGTTGGTCCGGCGAGGCGATCACCAGTGGCAACTGTAGTTCATGCGATATGCTCCTGGTTTCGATGCAACACACACGAGAACGATGAATTTATGCTTTAGATTATTTATCTCAACGTCTATTCGGTTGTTTATAAAATATGAGCATCCTCGAGACGTCACTTTGATAGAAAAGTGCCAAAGAATTTCACGCGAATTCATGTAATGCAAAGTCTACCTGGATTCACCTACGGCAAAGGGAGCAAGGGAGATTTAAAAGAACGGGATAACAGAGTGAGAGAGAGAGACTTGATCGGACCGGAAGGACTGTAGGGGAAGGAAAGTGCGGTCTGCATTGCAGTGAAGCTTCAAAAGCGGAAGCTTTTTCCCCTCCACTGCGGTGAAGAGATAGCGGCGTATTATCGGAGAACTAATTAAACTCTAGTATAAGAAATAAAATAAAAGGCGCTATCGTTCTTGCGATAGACTGCTGCACCGCCTGTTCCAGCACCGATATCGAAAGAGCCATAGCGGAGGAAAGGGATGGAAGACGTATCCAGCCTCATTTTCGCGTGTCCCACTCTTCCTCCGAACATTTTGCTTGCCAGTGAAAAGGCGAGATGGAAAAAGTAGGAAGGAGCCAGAGGGCTCTGAGCTTAGAGGGGTGATGTTGGGCTCTCGTTTGGAACCGCACTCATTCCACTTCGGTGTAGGAGTCTCGTTGTTCGGATGGAGAAGTAACGGAGGTGGATGGTAGTCATGGGTGGCGTTGGTGTGGGCTATAGAGAACGCGCCTCCTACACCCTGGATAGCTCGGATGGGTCGTGGGTCGTGCCAGAATTCGGCTGGTGATGCTGGAGGCCGGGAAGTAATTAGGCTGGTGGCAAGAGATGTAGCGGATATTGTATAGCAGCGAGCGCAACGCCATCACTGACAATAAGGGGTAGCCCGGCAGCCACCAGTCTCGTGAACCTTTTGGTGTGTTCCTGCTCCTGGATGTCTATCCCCGGTCTATTCCAAATCCACTACTACCAACCCCACCCGCCGTGAAGTTGTTGTTATCTAACTTAAATGAACCGCGTAATAATATCGTTAAAGGTGTTTCGGTGTGGCTCCTGCTTCGACCCTACGTTACCTTCCGGCACTCGCGGTCAACGAGAACGGATGAGGCGTCGGTGGGCTCTGTACGGCTCGCTCTTCCCTTCCTCATTCCCATCAGGTCCGTTGCAACCCATCAGAGGGTGAAATATATACGGTGGGTCAAAAAAGTATTCACACACCTTGTTTTTTTTTCGATAACTTTATAGACATAAGCGATACGCAAAGAAAGCCAATTTTATTTAATAGTACATCAGGTACAGAGATAAACTGCAAATGGAGAATTTTTTCCCAGGAATAATAGAAGAATTATGCCAAAAAAACGAAAATTTTCGGGCAAAAAAAGTATTCATACACTTACGATTATAGTGAAAACCTACATCATCATAATTGTTAATTATAACTAATATTTGGTGTGCATCCATCCATTTTGCTTCAATTATCGCCTCGAGTCTCTTAGGCATGGATTCTACTAGCTTTTGCGTTGTTAGCTTTTGCTATTTTCGTCCATTCTTCTAAAAGCACTCTTTGGAGATCGGATTTGTTTGTTATCTTTCTTTTTCTAATTTCTACATCCACCAAGTGCCATAAATTTTCAATAGGATTGATGTCCGGAGATTGGGGTGGTGTAATCAATTGTTTGCGGACATTATAGAGTAACCATTCCCTCGTTTTCATGACAGTATGTTTCCGGTCGTTATCTCGTTGCAAGTAGAAATTTCCATCCAGGCCTATTTTATCTACACTCGCTTTTAAATTGCTGGGCAACACGTCGATATACTTCTGGGCATTCGTTGTACCATCTATAAAAGCCAGATTACCAACGCCATAATATCCCATACAGCCCCAAACCATGACGCTTCCTCCGCCGTGCTTTACAGTCGGTATTAAATTTTTCTGCTGGAGTTCGGTATTTGGTTTCCGCCAGACGAATTTTTTTTCATCGGACCCGAAGATGTTAAACTTCGATTCATCGGAGAATACGACACGTTTCCAAAATTCTATAGATTTTTTTACGTAGGTTTTTGCGAAACCTTAACGTTTTTCCCGATTTATATTATTAATTAATGGTTTTTTGCGGGCAGTTCCGCCGTATATTTGGGCAGAATGCAAAACGTTTCGAATAGTCCGGGGACACACGCTCTTCCCCGATATTGACGCGACATCATTCGCTAAACTGCGAGCACTTGTGAACGGTTTTTTTGTAGCCTCTGTAACGATACTCCGACGCTCTCGTACCGTTAGTATTCTCGGTCGACCGGTTCGTGGCTTATTTTCTCTGCTGTTTCTTCATTCGTATTTTTTTATTATATATTGCACTGTTGCGAAACTTAGATTTAGTTCTTTACTAATTTTTCGATAACTTCCACCGCGTTTCCGAAGAAAAATCACTCTATCTCGCATGGACATTGATATTTCGCTTTTCTTTGCCATCGTGTCTGTTCAAAGCTTGAAGATCTACTACCGCATGGAATAGGTCAAAACCATTGTGTAAACGAAGACTTGTTTACGTTGTACGCAGAGGTCAGACCGTCCGTGAGTGAACATCGAGGTTCAGCAGCTCAATCGTAAGTGTACGAATACTTTTTTGGCCCGAAAATGTTCGTTTTTTTTGCATAATTCTTCTATTATTCTTGGGAAAAAATTCTCTATTTGCAGTTTATCTCTGTACCTGATGTACTATTAAATAAAATTGGCTTTCTTTGCGTATCGCTTATGTCTATAAAGTTATCGCCAAAAAGCAAAGTGTATGAATACTTTTTTGACCCACTGTATATGTACAGAGTGATTCAGATTTGAGATTAATTCTGGTAGTGATGTCCGAGTGGTAGGTCGATAATTTTTAATACTTTCCGTCAAGACGCTTTCAAGTAACGAACAATCCGAGTAAATCAATCAGAGTACATCTATCAAACGTCTCGCAGATTTAAAAAAAAATGCTCAGAATTGATGAATGAGTAGCTGGAAGTAAGTTTCGTTGATTAGAATTTGCTGGCGAACTTGTAGTTGCCTGATTTCGGAATCACTCTCTATGTATCGTGTTTAGCCGGGAAGAATCCTGAGTCAATTTCAGATTAGTGTAACTCTTAATACAACGTCCCGTAGTGGTTGGTAATTTGTCCGAACGAAAGACGAAGTGCTGATTCATTTGTATCGTATACCGACACCCCAATTCTCATTATTCCCGGTTCGTTTCAAGTTACCCGGCGAGTAGTTGGATACTTCTTTACCGTGATTTATGGATTATTTCGTATTTCGTTGATAACTTATATTGCAAGGGGGATTCCCCGGGTTCGGCTGGAGTATCTTCCGCGAGTGTGGGTTAAAAGTCGATGCAATTACGCGAAACCGATGGAAGAGGGGCTGCCGGACGGATGCGAGAAGTGATTCGAGAAGAAGCAAAAGTCCATTTGCTATCGTGCTGAAGGTAAAAAAAGCTCAGAGAATGGTAGAGGTATGATTACTACATACCAGTAAGCAAGTGTAGACAACGGAAGTAGCTTCGTTAACGACTCGACAGACATAGACTGTTACAACATCATTCTTCAAGAAACTCTTCGTTCTTTATATCTCTGTTCTTGTTAGCGTTATTCGTTTTTACTGCGTTTCTCGTTATTATAACGTTCGTGCTATTCTATCGTTCATTCCAACTCTCGTATCGTTCTATCAATTGTTGAGTTGTCATCTCAATGAGTTTATCAAAGTAAACCTTTTTTTTTGATTATCTTGCTCACCGGGATGATTTTACTTTATAGTAAAATAGTAGCTGCCACGTAGAGACCAAGATGTAAAGAAAATAATTCCTTCTGCCTCAACGACGATAAAAATGTTGCTCTATCGTTTATTTCAGGTATAATGAAAATACAGAATGATAAGTTTCGTGAAATCTGATACTCATGCGATACCATTCAATACTGCCTGTGTGATATTTACATTTTTTTATACCACGCAGGATATGATTTTTTTTAAATCATATATGACTCTACTCATCAGGTATTTCCAATTTTTTTCGCAAAGACAAACTTACTGTCAAACCCATGAACTGTAAGACGAAGTTCAGTAGTGCCTCATCAATAATATTCGAACTTCAATATAGTTTTTATTGATGAGACAGTACTAAATTTCTTTTTACAGTTCACGGTTATTGGAGTAAGTTTTTTGAAGTAGAAAAATCGAAGAAATCTAATACAAAAAATATATGCGATTTCTTAAAATCGTAGCCCTCACGGTATAAAAAAATTGACCATCATTGAAGCACTATAAAATAGAATAACACGATTCTCAGATTTAACGACACTCATTCTTCTGTATCGAGGGATTAACAGGTCAATGAGCATTCTAATTTTGAAACATTGATGGAAATCGCGAATTACCGTCATTATCATCGATGAGGCACTAGTTAATAATTTTTGATGTCTCGCTACTTTGGCGACGGTTGGTTTTTATTATAAGACACAAACATGTCCGCGGACAAGTACATTGTAAAGAAATTATTATTTTTACCGATCTAATGTATATATTGTAAATATATAATATATCGGTTCTGGATTATATCAGAGTAGATAAAACAAAGGATCTTTACCAAGCTCGATTTCTCTACTTCGCGATTTCTGTCTGCTGTTCCTTTTCCTTCCATTTCTCCATCTCTCTCTGTCTCAATTAACGACGAATGACAATACGCCCTTCGTGAATAACATCTCACCGGATAGCTCGTCGATATCGAGTGGGGACGGAGTAGTTAAATCGAAGGGCGCCGAGACGAATTACATTCTTCTCTCGATTAATCTAGCAGTTCAATGGCAGTCGACAAGAATCTTTATCTTCTTTTCAGGCTTCATCATCTTCCAACAATATTGTGTATATATATATTAGGGCGATTTTTTTTTCGAGTATTTTATGTTCTCAGTCCTCACCTGAAATTTTGTTGGATATGTCGAAAAACAAATTCCCTGAAAGTTACAGCCCTTAATATTAATTCTAAGTACTTTCCCTTAGCGTGAAAAAATTTTCCATCTAAAATACACGTGGATTGATTTTTTTTTTTCAAATTTCTATAACTCATCGAAAAAAAAAAAA
Organism: Oxytorus armatus; assembly: GCA_958009045.1. Taxonomy (NCBI): domain Eukaryota; kingdom Metazoa; phylum Arthropoda; class Insecta; order Hymenoptera; family Ichneumonidae; genus Oxytorus; species Oxytorus armatus. Next base: position 38,356,158 of record OY253745.1, on the reverse strand, counting down.
TCGCCCGAATATAAATATACAATGATGAATAAAAGTATCGCGGTATCGTGCAATGAACATTCTTATCCACCGAGGTTTATTACAATACTTGGTAAAAAGTATTGTAACAAACCGCCCCGAAATCACTTGGCAGGGATCGAAGGGAGAAGTGTATTTTAACGTACGTCGACACCCACTAAAACTTAGCCGTGCGTCATACTCAATGATATTTATTTTGTGCCATGGTCTATTGGGAGTCCTCCATCGGCGCACGCAATAAAAAACGAAGTTATGAATTATAGAACGGCTGGCTGAGAAACTCGAGAAATTTATAGAAAAATTCTGTTGTGCATTGGGATGTTACAAAGAGGGATGGAAATAGGAATGGAGAGCTTCCCGGACAAGTGGAGCGATTGTTTCAATAGGAGTAGATTCCCACTTAAACTTACGCGTCGTTTCCTTATAATATTCATAAAGGCTTTATGAGAAAGCCAACGTCGAGAAAGCTAATTGTCCATAGAGCAGCATGGGTGAAGGTTCGTAAGGAGGGAACGACTTGTGGGGTTGGTGGTTGAAATTCGTAGATCTCTTAGGATAAAACACACCCTCATTTTTTCGATTAAAATAACACACCCGGTATTAAAGGCCAACTCCTCCACCTCAAGGTGGCGAAATATTTTTTTTATTATACATTGGCTTATCCAGTTACATAAAAAATACTGACAGTGCAAATTCTACCCCTCTTACAGAACACGTAGCGCTATCAAGAAAAAAAAAAACATTACTCTTGTTCTAACTCTAGGTTTAAAGAACCCTCACTTCCGAGGACCTACAATCAGCCCTACGGAAAATAGCAATACATAACTCTCACAAAAAAAAAAAAAAAAAAAAAAAAACGATCGTATTGTCGATTGCGAATTGCGTCGTAGGCGATGGTAAATCCGCTTAAAGGGCTATAGCAAGAGTAGCGTATACGGTATCCGGTGGAGTAGAATGAGGAATAAGCGGGAAAACCCCTCACGAAATTATTATTCCGCGTCTTGAAATATTCATGATAATGGCGGCAAAGGATGGCAGGAAGGGGGCGGGGGTGTGATAATTTAACCATACAATATTTCCAAGCATGGTATAATAGTATAGTTGAAAGCACGACTGTATGCGTGTGTACCAAAACTACCACGCAAAAAAAAAAAAAACTTTTATCGAATTCCTTCTTTTTTTTTGTTCGCTTTTTTTCGGGCCTACCCTTCCACTCTGCGTTCTCTCTGGCGGCTTCGTACCAAACCCCGGGTACGTTGGGGCCATAGCGAATCACTTCTTCTTCGCGCTCACTTTTATCGTTCGCCGAGGGGTTCTCCGGCCGAATTTATACCTCGCGGAAGCGAACCAGCCACCCTATACCCGTCGCACAGGGGATGAGGTACGAGGAACTGGAATACAGAGGGAGGGACAAAAAGGATGAGGAGGAGGAGGAGGGGGGTAAGGGAATAAAGCGTACTGGAAAAATGAAAAAGAGGGTGCGTTTTCTCTGGACTGCGAGAGAGCCTTCCAAGCTCTTGGCCGATTAATACGGGCAACGAGGGCGATAATATCGTGTGGATATGAAAAATGCATTCTTCGTTGTGGTTCTGCAGCCGAGACCAGCCAGCATCCAGCTTATTTCCTCTCTCTCTCCCCCTCTCTCTCCCTTCTTATTTTTCATCTTATTTGCCTTTTTCTTTTTTTCACTGGCGCTGGGATAGAGCCAAAGTTTTGCCACGTCCGGAAACTAGAAAAGTGAGAGCCGTGCTTGAGGGGCTGCCGGTAAAGGAGATCTCTCTCCAACGCAAGGATGAAAACCGCCGGATCGGAAAAGAGTAAGATGCAGAAGAAAAAGAGAACGGGAGCAAGAGGCGAGGCGGGGGTTAACGGTGAAGAGAGTTTGGGGTGGAGAATGAAAAAGGAAGAAAAACTAGTAAGAAGGGCCGTCGTGCACGACACGTCTCGTTCTTCCTCATAATAATATTTAATCCGATCCATTGCACGGTACAACGGTTCGCTCTTACCCCAACCTCCGTATAGTGGGAAAAACCGTCGGGCTTTTCGTCGCTTTATCTATATGTAAGCATATATATTCATGTGTAACTCATATATATATATATAAGAGGAACTCCGTATAGAACTCGAAAAAGTCTGTCACTTCGTATCTTAAGACATTTAATCCTCGCATGGACAAAATCGTATCAATAATGCAAATTGCCGAAATAGGAGGCACTGCATTGACTCCGGGCATAGAACACAAAATCCATATTAATATTCCAATGATAAAAACATGCGATTCGAAATGTTACTCATCTTAAGGGTGGAAATAGGGTTGGGTTCAAAAAATAAATTTTTTTTTAATTTCATAAATTGTTGGAAAAACTATTGAAAAATATGTTCCCAAAATTTTAAATGAAAATTCCGACTCGTTCTATTGTTATAAGCCATTAAAGTGAGTAGCTCTCCTTCAGGCCCCGAGCGCACTATTTTTTCAAACGCGTTTTTCTGCAAACGACATTTTTTGAACTTGCGTACACGCTAGTTTGAAAAGTTTTCAACCAATCGTTTTGAAAATTGGCAGTTACTTTCTTCATAGTATTGCGCTCTATATGAACCTAAAATCGGAATATTATCATTATTTAAAATAATTTTTTTTTGCAAATAAAGTTGTGACAAATGGCAAAAAATCATACTTTATTGTTTTGACCCCTGTAAAAAATTCAATTTTCTATTTTTTTGATAGCATTTAGGTTCATATAGAAGAGAGACATATAATAAAAGTAAATTCCAACGTCGTTTGATTTCGGATGAAAATTGCGGCTTCCAGAATGTACACAAAATGCTGAGTCTGATTGTGACCTGCAATATGGGGTCGCTAATATCTTCGGTGTTTTTCAAGGAAATTCTTCAAAAATTTTATCGTATATACTTAAATACATGTATAAAATATTCTCAAAGTTTCAATAAATTATATTAATTTTGTATACTATAAAAAAATTCATGAAAATCATTGAGAAAACGCTATCCTAACCCTATTTCCCTCCTCGAATGCACGGGAATAATTAACGAATGATTAAATGAAAGAAATGAAATTGAAAGTTTTTCGCCACTGCCATTAGAAATATGCATATCACGCTTCTGAATTTAATAACAAAAAATTGTACGAATGAGAGAATCGCAAAGATGAGACAGCCCGTATGACTGCGGTGCATGAAATGTTTCGACGCAAGCTTGCGTAAATTCCCGCGGCAATGTGTGTGTGTGTGTGGGGTGGGAGGACGAGAGAGAGAGAAAGGTCGGGTAGAGTTTGGGGGTGACAAAAGGTTTGCCGGCGTGGTCGCCGCATCAGAGCGTACACGCGAACCGGAATCACAAGCGCACACGGTTCGTTGCTTTCAACAATCTGCGTGCACTCGGGCTTGCTCGTTTATTTTTTGCAATTTCTTTTTTCTCTTGCTTTGCTCGTTTGTCGAGAATTCTCGACCAATCTTACAACGTTTGCGTTTCATTCTTGACCATTCTTTCGTACGGCGATGTTTTATTTTTGCATTTGCCTCTTGTCACTCTGGACTGATGCAGTGCCGTCCAATTCTTCAGTCGTCATTGGCCGATATGATATGTTGAGTCTTAAGTAGGGAAATAGGGTTAGACGGTTCAAAGAATCGATTTTTTTTTCATTTCGTGAATTGTTAGTAAGACTATTGAAAAATATGTTCTCAAAATTTTAAATGAAAATTCCGACTCGTTCTATCGTTATAAGCCATTAAAGTGAGTAGCTCTCATTCAGGCCTCGAGCGCGCCACATGTTTCAAACGCGTTTTTCTGAAAACGACTTTTTTTGAACTTGCGTACACGCTAGTTTGAAAAGTTTTCAACCAATCGTTTTGAAAATTGGCAGTTACTTTCTTCATAGTATTGCGCTCTATATGAACCTAAAATCGGAATATTATCATTATTTCAAATAATTTTTTTTTTGCAAATAATGTTGTAAAGAATGGCAAAACATCATGCTTTTTTGTTTTGACCCCTGTAAAAAATTCAATTTTCTATTTTTTTGATAGCATTTAGGTTCATATAGAAAAGAGACATATAATAAAAGTAAATTCCAACCTCGTTTGATTTCAGATGAAAATTGCGGCTTCCAGAATGTACGCAAAATGCCGAGTCTGATTGTGACCTGCAATATGGGGTCGCTAATATCTTCGGTATTTTTCAAGGAAATTCTTCAAAAATTTTATAGTATATACTTAAATACATGTATAAAATATTCTCGAAGTTTCAATAAATTATATTCATTTTTTATACTTTAAAAAAATTCATGAAAATCATTGAGAAAACGCTGTCCTAACCCTATTTCCCCTCTTAAGCCTACAATTAATATTTCTTCGTTAGGGCAATATTAACTTTGGGCTTAAGACTCGCCATTGGCGAATGCTAGACATTTTTCACGAGGGACTGTTTGTCATTTTCTCTATACGCGACCGTCCGCCATCAAACCTGGAACCACACATTCGGATATGGATGAAAAATATTATTTTCCGAAAATTTGCAATATTTTCGGAACTCTGCCACTGAAATATCGACTTTTTTTTCATAAATAAAACAGAGCCTCCTCCACGAGAAAGCAACAAATGACTGAAGCGTAAAAAACGTTGAAAGTGAAATTTGAATAAAAACGGAAACTATCGCTAACGGAAGAGTATATGGGACGAGACAACGGATAATAACGATTCGGGACGTCCCACAAAAAATACATTATCTCCCCCAGTCTCCGTCGTATCTTTCGTTTTTATTTTATTTTTTGCTACCCTCGTACAAGATTCGTTGTCGCCCTCCATATCGATACCCAACAGAGACATCTGAGAGAACCTGATGAATTGCTGTTTGAAGGGTGATACAGACCTCGGCGTATCGCGCGATATAGAGGATCGACCTCGGAAGATTGGTTTCATCGTATATTTTCAAATTGAGCATTATCGCGCTCGTATTGGCTCGCAAATTGAAAGATTCCACGGGCGAACGGCTCGCATCCAACGAAATCGAAAGAAAAATGTCGCAAGTCGTTCTCTGGTATTTTTGATCTACTACCCAACCACACGAAAATACAGAATGTTACGATCATGGAAGTTTTGGACGATGAAGAAAACGATAGTACGCTGAGTACGGGATGTCGTCAGTCAAATATACCGACAATACTAAAAGTCATTTTGCTTTTGAGGACAGGGGTTGTTTGACTATTTTGCTATTATAATGGATACGGAAATTTTCCGCAAATTTTCGGATTCCGGTGAGGTTCGACGAGAAGTTTTTCGTGTGGTTCACCAACAAAGCTTGCATCTGCAGGAGAACCACACCGGGATTCCACGCTAGTTGTTTCAGAGAACGGAGAACCCCCGGAATAAGGGAGTCCCTGATTAGCATGAGATAACGATATTAAAAAGTTAATTGTTAGTGTCTTCCTCATAGTTGCACGAAGTTATGCCACACAACCTCATACTTCCATTTATTTTCTCTACGATCCAGCGCCCTCATATCTGTTTACCATATAGATGACTCGTTAACTAATGTTCAAACGCTGTATTTGCCTAGACGAGAATTTATCATTTATACATCTTGCAAACCGTGCCAATGTAACGGGAGGACAAACGTTAAAAGCAGTTTGTGCTTCCGGTGACGAAGCGGCTTCGTCGTCTTCGATTGTGGTTAACTAACCAACCCGTCTCCCTTCTCGCGCCTCGCGGATGATGTTGGCGTCGCGAGGGTGAATGAGCGTCAAGGAGGATCCTAGAGTTTAATTGATTTATTCGCGTGACGTCGCTGGAGCAAGCTACTCGTCGCCTTCGACGGCTACACCGCAAAGCTCCGGTGAACCACACGTTCGAAACTACGTGGCGATCAAAACTATTCAATTGAGTGATTATTTATTCTGAAATTTGGTTGTTGGGCATGCGAAGGTTATATGAAGAGATTGACCATTATTGTTTTTTGATTATCAACGCAATTTGACTTTCTTACAGCACGTAGAACAAAATTGTCCCATTTTCCGCGTCCTCATCAACGTGACATTAGTCGTAAAGTACACAGACAAAGCGACATTCGTAATTCAATACATTGATAACCGAGAGCGTGAAAGAGAAATTTTTTTGACTGAGACCTGTTATATTTCGCGATCTTCCACGTCGGCGTGAAACTCGCTGAATATGTTTGGCTATCGGGATAGAGGCCTTCTGGTGAAATTTAATTTTCCGGTCTCATTATAACGGAGTTATAAATCGCCTAAAGGTTTTTTTTTCGTCTTTCATCGATATTTCGCTTGCTGTATTTGGATCGGGCGAGAAATAAAGTGAGAAAAAATAAACTTAGCGAAAAAGACCCGATATCAAATACGAGACGGAAGTTCTTCAAGTTTTCGATTGGATGTGGAAAATTCTCAACTTTAACAGTACGCAAGAAAAAATATGACTAAAAGTATGAATAGAAGTATCGTGGTATCGTGCAATGAACATTCTTATCCACCGTGGTTTGTTACAATACTTGGTAAAAAGTATTGTAACAAACCCCCACGAAATCAAGTCCACATCGTCCAAACCTCACGCCCACTGGTTCGTCTCTCGTCCAAGGGGTTCGTGTCTGAGCTAAAAAGTGTCGGTAATGTCGGTGCAGTCCTCGTGAGCCAGAATTCGCCAGATCTCAACTACTTTAACGGAACCACAGTTACCTAAACATTTTCGTTTGGGGCATTAGTATGACGAGCGAGAGTGTCATGGATAGGACAACTGATTTTCAGCCACACACAAATGCGCTGAGCTCTTCTCGCTATGCCTGCACCGTGAATTCGTTGAAAACGTTTCTTCGGCAAGCTTGCGAAGTGCTGGAAAGCGCACCTCAATTACAGCGCGTCTTCCAGAGAGCCTTATCTATAGCACAGTGACTGTGGTAAACAAAGCCCTAATGAAACTTCTAATGAGTCAAATCGTATTATCATACGGAGTTGAGGATGAACGACAGTAGATGGAATGAGATAGAACGAACGAGACACGTTCCCTAGTTGGGATGGTATACCGTTAGAATGAAAGTTCCGGTAGTTCACGTACAACGCACGGTCGGAGTAACGAGTTTCGGTAAGTTTACTTACTTCGGAGCGTATAAACACACTGCCGTTTCTACTGGGAATGTAACCGTGAAAAAGGAGACGATGCGCATTTTCAAACTGATGCGCCATTCGCTGGTTTCGGTATACTTTGACGAATCCTGGCGAATGATATTAGCTTTGTCTTGTTGGTCGTGTATACAATCAAAGAAGAGAGATCGTCATTGACTTTTCAGGCTATACACCGCGAATGTTTTCATACTGATGAGAACGACTCAACGCTTTTTGTTACGCGGCCTATACTAAGTGACATCACCTGAGACTCAATTACGTTTGTATATTCACTTTTTGCAGGCTTGTAAATAACGAATTGTTTCAACAATTGCGGACGTAAATATAATTTTTAAACGCAATATCATAATTAATTATGAAAGTAAATTGCTGAAAAAAAGAATGAAACGAAAAAAAAGAAAGATTATCGTTAAAAAAAAGTCCGGCACAAAAAGTTCCACTCTCCCATACCGCGTTTCTCGCCAAATTGGCCCGAACGACTATATGATAATAATTTAATTCGCGTTTCACAGAAGTGCTTTAGGATCAGTGACTGTCTTCAAGTATAAATGAAATCGAGCGACAGAAAGAGCGATTTCATAGTAAGATTATTAAATACCTTAGCATCCAAGAATATCATGGAAGAAAGAGAGAGAGAGAGAGCTTTGCCTACGAAGAACAATCAATCCGGAAATACGACAAAGCGATATAAGGAGGATCAAAAGAGTGAAGAGGAAATAGCGAGATGGTGGAAAATGGGATATCAGACAGTGAGGACGGAATCACAGGCGGAAGAGATGACCGAGCGCGAATTCAAATCATCTTCCATTAATTAAATACCAGCCCGGATGGCGGCGAATTGTGTCTCAAAAGGACTCGCTCGGTTTCAGAGATTCGCGTGGCGTCGAAATGGAGCAGAGTAAGAGGGGTGCGCGTGAGGTGGGGGGTGGTGGTGGTGAATAAAGAAACGACTTTTGCTTGGGCAAATGATGGGTCAATTGATTCCTAAAGGAATGAGGATAGGATGATAATTTTGACGGAAAAGGGGGAGGTGACTGAGCGGACCACGAAAATAATTTAAAACGAAAAATTGACTTCTTTAAATGTATCTCTACTTTTCGTCGATAGTATTTTTTATTGATATTATTTTATTAATACACCCCAACGATTTATAAAAGGGAAATATCTTAAGGCCGCCAGACTAATTTTTCCCTAAATTTTGTGCACTGGCTGCCTCATACACGGCGTACATATACCCTTATGCACATATTTTTGGAATAACGAGAAATAACCCTGCGGAAATCCGGTAGAACAATGTTCGGCTTATTGTGGATCCGCGTCTAGAGATCTACTCGAAAAAAAAAGACAGAAAAAAACCGAGCGTTGGACGAATATTTCTTTTGTTCTCACGGCTTTCATATTATTCGTGAAAAGTCGAGCACTCGTCTGGCTAGCGAACTTCCCGACTCAATCTCTGGCTCGGATCCTCCCCTGCTCTCGTTTTATTGCATGCGTGGGACAATGACAACGTGGATGTGGCATTGTTTTCTCTCTCTCTCTCTCTCTCTCTCTCTCTCCGATGGTGACATCGTCCTCGGGCTGCCTATCGTTCGTAGTTTTGGAATTCCTTCTGGCTCCATTTCCGACTAATTGTACACATTATTTTTTTTTCTATTATTTTCGTTACTACTCATTCGTTTTCTTCCGTCGGTCGTTATCCCGTCCTGATCATTTAAGGGAGGAAATAGGGTTAGACGGTTCAAAAAAACGATTTTTTTTTAATTTCATAAATTGTTAGTAAAACTATTGAAAAATATGTTCCCAAAATTTTAAATCAAAATTCCGAATCGTTCTATTATTATAAGCCATTAAGGGAGGAAATAGGGTTAGGACAGAGTTTTCTCAATGATTTTCATCAATTTTTTTATAGTATAAAAAATGAATATAATTTATTGAAACTTTGAGAATATTTTGTACATATATTTAAGTATATACTATAAAATGTTCATACATATATTTAAGTATATACTATAAAATATTAGCGACCCCATATTGCTTGTTTTTCTTGGTACTATTTTTTCAAACGCGTTTTTCTGAAAACGACTTTTTTTGAACTTGCGTACACGCTAGTTTGAAAAGTTTTCAACCAATCGTTTTGAAAATTGGCAGTTACTTTCTTCATAGTATTGCGCTCTATATGAACCTAAAATTGGAATATTATCATTATTTGAAATAATTTTTTTTTGCAAATAATGTTGTAAAAAATGGCAAAAAATCATGCTTTTTTGTTTTGACCCCTGTAAAAAATTCAATTTTCTATTTTTTCGATAGCATTTAGGTTCATATAGAAGAGAGACATATAATACAAGTAAATTCCAGCCTCGTTTGATTTCAAATGAAAATTGCGGCTTCCAGAATGTATGCAAAATGCTGAGTCTGATTGTGAACTGCAATATGGGGTCGCTAATATTTTATATCATATACTTAAATATATGTATAAAAATTTTATAGTATATACTTAAATATATGTATAAAATATTCTCAAAGTTTCAATAAATTATCTTCATTTTTTATACTATAAAAAAATTCATTAAAATCATTGAGAAAACGCTGTCCTAACCCTATTTCCCCGCTTAATAGATTTTTATTTTCACTAGCATTCGTTATTTTGCGTCTCTGTCGACAACAATAAATTTAAAATCCAATTCTCATTGCCACATTGACATTTCTGTCAATGTACAATGACTTTTTAATCCATTATTCATTTTTTTAGCAATGGATAATGGATCTTCAATTCGTTGCCCATTTTTTGAATATGGGTAAATTCATTATGGTCCCATTATTCATTGTTATTATTTGTACAAATTTGCTATCGAGATTAAAAAAATAGAAAAATACAGGGCTAACTTTGGATGTTGTATTCTCATAATTGTTTCTTCATTCACGATGTCTCCTAGGTGAAAACTTACATTTAAAGGAGGAGATAGGGTTAGACGGTTCAAAAAATCGATTATTTTTTAATTTCATAAATTGTTAGTAAAACTATTGAAAAATATGTTCCCAAAATTTTAAATGAAAATTCCGACTCGTTCTATCGTTATAAGCCATTAAAGTGCGTAACTCTCATTCAGGCCCCGAGCGCGCCACGTGTTTCAAACGCGTTTTTCTGAAAACGACTTTTTTTGAACTTGCGTACACGCTAGTTTGAAAAGTTTTCAACCAATCGTTTTGAAAATTGGCAGTTACTTTCTTCATAGTATTGCGCTCTATATGAACCTAAAATCGGAATATTATCATTATTTAAAATCATTTTTTTTTGCAAATAAAGTTGTAAAAAATGGCAAAAAATCATGCTTTTTTGTTTTAACCCCTGTAAAAAATTCAAGTTTCTATTTTTTTTGATAGCATTTAGGTTCATATAGAAGAGAGACATATAATAAAAGTAAATTCCAACCTCGTTTGATTTCAGATGAAAATTGCGGCTTCCAGAATGTACGCAAAATGCTGAGTCTGATTGTGACCTGCGATATGGGGTCGCTAATATTTTTGGTGTTTTTCAAGGAAATTCTTCAAAAATTTTATAGTATATACTTAAATATATGTATAAAATATTCTCAAAGTTTCAATAAATTATATCCATTTTTTATACTATAAAAAAATTCATAAAAATCATTGAGAAAACGCTGTCCTAACCCTATTTCCGCCCTTAACCACGCCACTGGCGGAAGAGACATTTACAATGGTCAACGATTATGAGAAACCGATCTGCAGTTATAAACTTCCAATTTATGAAATGTTTTGTATTATTTTATTTATTAACTTTCAGTTATTTATTTCCTCGTGACTTTTACTTCAATACCGTCACCCCTAACCCTATTTGCTTGAAAAAAAAATCCCTCGGCTCGAGATAAACATCGAAGTCGTCTCGTAACTTTTACTGGCCAATAGATTCGCTTTGCATCCGGTAGCTGCCAGCTCCGGACGGGCAGATTCGTAGCCTCTGCAGAGTCCAATAACCTCCCCTCAGCATGCTATACGTATATATATAAGTAACAAAAAAAAAAAGTAGAACGTGGCTGATTGACAAGCGGACGAAGCGGTAAAAGTATTAGTACGAGAATACTATAGAGCACGGAGTCGCGAAGCTTGGACGAGAGATTGGAGGTATAGGATGGAAGGATTTTCCTCGGTCCTAAAGTTCCAATGAATCAAAGCTCCGAGAACTGGAACGGTATTAGTAAAACTACTTTGGTTTCTACTGCCAATCCTCTTGCCCCGCGCCTTACTTCGTGCTTCGGTTTCTCCGCTACGTCGTCCCTCCGCGCAGCACGTCGACGTTACTTGCAGAGAATCTGTATTGGAAATTTACCTTACAAATTAGAGAGAATTAAATTTGAAAAAAAAACTTCACAACGCGCCCTAACGTCGAGTCTGAATTTTCCAACGAAGAAACTTTCTTCCACAGACTTTTCCTCGGGCTATTGTGTTCAATCGTGTTCTCGGGTATAATGAGACTCCGCGGATACACTCGTAGTACCGTGAACCTTAAAGCGAACTACGTGCAGGAAAATGATATAGCTTGTCCGGACCTCGGTACTCTGCATTCCTCAATACTCCTAGAAGCCTCCTAGAATCCACTGTGTTGTTTTTTTTCCAAAAATGGAAAAAAACTGTCGTCGAATAGACGAGTCAATGAGCGAAACATTTTTGATACGTAAAGTTTGTGAATCGGATTAAAAAATGAACAACAACAAATAGATTTCTTGATTTTGTTCACTTATCTCAGGAACGTTGAAGTTATCGAAATGTCAAGTTTCTGCAATGGTTTGATCGATCCGGAAAGATTTGTAGTATTTTTGAAAACACCTTGTTCAGACTTCGACGCTGCTTACGAAAACTAACACGTTTCGAATTCCACCACGAAAATCAACACGTTTCGATATTCGACGCGAAAACTAGCATGTTTCGGCTTCCGTCGCGAAAACTAGCATATTTGCCGAACTAAATCGAATAAGATTCAGAACTTTCACAAATGTTTTAACAATTTTTTCGGGAGCACTATAAGGAATAAATGAAAAACATTAAGGGTGCATCGCCCGTACACCCTTAAACATTTATAATCGTTTTCTATTAAACAAAATAACAACATTATTGAAAATACGATTCGCAAATACGATACGCAATATTCCACCGCTCAAAAACTAAAATTGTTCATCAATGATATTTTTCATGACTTCAAGTTTCGGAGTCAGTGATGGAATTGAACAAAATTATTGTTTATAAAAAGTATATTCCACTTACAGCCTGAAGAATCGTTCATTGTGTTTTTATTTCATTAAAAAAAACGCAATCTTGGAGTGATCAACGACTAAAGTGTAAAGTACAGTATAAGTATAAAGTACAGTTGACAAAATCTTCAAAACAATCGATTGAGATATCTCGAGAAATGTCAGGTCTTCGACGGAGTAGCAAGAGGGAAAAAAAAACTGACATTGTTAACTTTGCATACACTGCAATTGTTTTCGATTTTCTTTTCTCTAATTTTTTTCACCATGGTTTTTTTTACTCCAAAATGACGAGGCATTTGCCGTTTGCCATCTTATGATGAGCCTAGCAGACCAAAATTCAAACGGTAAAATATGTATGAAATAAATTCAAACAAAAAATAAAACGGTATAAAATAACAAGCATAAATATTTCGTCAATTTGGAGTAAAAAAGGATGTTAAAAAAACGTGGAGTAAAAAATGAGAAACACTTCCAGTGATACTGAAACGTGCTAATTTTCGCGGTGAAAGTCGAAACCTGCTAGTTTTCGTGGTAAAAGCCGAACCATGCTAGTTTTCTTACTTAATACCGTTTGGTTCATTCTAATATGTCAATTATTGTGAGCGTGAGAACACGTTGAACTCGCGGGAATCAGATTGAAACATTATGTGCAAAAACTTCCGATGTCAATAGCCTAATGAAAAAAATGTTGCAATGCATTGAAAAATAAAGTTAGTCCAATAAACCTAACAGTATTTTAAAGCGTTTACAGTGATAATAACCATGAAGCGAAATGGCAACTGCACTGGAAATAGAAAGTCTCGCCGCGTTAGTGAGTACAACATATTTTTGTGTATGGTTTACCGACACGAACTAGAGATGGATAATTGCAAAAAATCGATATATCAAATTTTATGGGCTTATTGAAAAATGTATAGTTCGAAGGGTTTCAAGCACGCATAACATATAACAGTAGAATAGCACGTATCCGAATGTACATATAATACAAGCAACCTGTCATACTTTTGCATTGCAGTTCAAGGTTTCCAACGGTATTTCCATGATTCATGAGGCTTTTCGGACGTGGAAAATAAGTGGCTTATACACTTCCTATCGTTTTTTTTCCAAGAAACTACGAGTTTACGTATAACTGTACTCTCGCACGTCTGCAACCTTACAATTGACAAATCCACGAACTCATATGCAATAAATTGCGTCTACCGCGCTAGGCCTGCCTCTGGGTAATCCGAGCAAGAAATAAAGAAGGAAGAGCTTTTCGTATTTATGACTGTTTGAAATACGAGGTGGTTCGCCGGATACACATGAATTTCTGTTTCTGTATACACACATATAAATCCATATATGTATGTTTTTCATGCACAAAAGGCAATAGGAGAATGGTCGTCTAACGTCCCGTCGCCGGAACGTGTATTCCGCGAGGAAAGCTCGAGGGGTGAAAAGTAAAACGAACAAATAGAGTACAAACCGGAAGAAGAAAGGGAACGATGGCTGGCAGAGGACGATTGGTTGGTGCTTCGAGTAGGCGAGGGAAAGAAGGTGAAGAACTTTTCCAATGCATCGATTTGAATATAAATACCCGTTCCTACAGAAACGCGTGAGCCTACAATATCTAAAACTTTTCATTCCGCATAATTCTTAACTTTCATTCACGATACCTTGGTCCACTTAGCCCCATTCGCCAGAGACACATTTGTGTTGATTCGAGAACCATAAGATGATTCTCCGAGTGGATGATTCTTTAGTGTTTTGATTTTAAAAGCTGCATCAGCTTGACTTCGAAAAGTAGTGTGTGCACGCGTAGCACTGACTCGTACTTTCTAAATTTTCCATATAAATCTAACGATCCGTCTCTTTTCGCCCTTCATTGTTTCATTAGCAAAACATGGTGCATGCGTTTTTCAGAAATCGAACAAACTAAGGTAGAGTGGAAAGTTGATTGTAAAACGTTTGGGTGTTGGACGACCGGTTGTTGCCCCGGAAATCTTAATGTTTTTGCGAACGAGATCAACCTCTAGTTTGGCTCTTCTTTTGTTTCTCTTTCGAACGCCAGAGATAACAGGAGGGAAGAAACGCTTGGGTTATACACGCGTTTATCTGTACCAAGGTGTAATTTTTGTTCGGAGCTCATTCCGGAAACCAGTGGGGCGTTGAGGAGTATGGAGAGTGGCCAATAGTGAGAACCTGAGACGGGACAATGTGAATGCTTGGGCCAAGAGGTGCAGTGTAAAGGTGCGGGGGGTGGAAACGACGGAGTATCGTAGCTCGAGAGCAAACAACGCCTCGCTACAATGAAACGCAATTTCCTGTTCAGCTTGATGCCGTTGTAGCTGTGTCTGATGCCTGGGGAATGTTACCACTGACTGTTGCCACTAAAACGGTCGGTGCGTTTTGGAGTCTGCAGTCACGCTTCTTTGTTCCAGTCCTCGTTTGTCTTGGCTGAAAGGTCGGAAAGGATGCTACTTTGCGCCACGGAGTTCTTCTTGATCAGTGTTTAAATATCGCGGACCTGCGTTGCATTCGTTGACGAAGTTTTTTTAGTCCTAGCCGGATTGATGATAATTTTCTGTAACGATTATCATTATTTATTTAATCATATAATGGATGCGCGAGAAAGGGCAGGCCCGCGGTTCTACAAATTCCAACTGTACACCTACTCAACTGTCACGACCAAACCGACACGAGCATACGAATATTTCGCAATATTGTCACGACAAAACTGTTCCTGAACAACACTCTCATCATTAAAACTGTCACCGCACAAACTGTCACCACTCAACTCTCCCCGGTCTCTATTGGACACGTGCAGAATCTTCACGAACAAAACTATCACCATCTAAACTGTCACGGTCTGAACCTTCACCATCTAAACAATCACTGTTTAATCTGTCACCGTTCAAACTGTCACCGTTTAAATTGTCACCGCAGCAATTGTCACCGGCAAAATTGTATACGGCACCAACCGTCACCGCTTAACGCGAGACTCACCCAACTCACACTCGTAGACGCTGTACCCGTAGATAAGAGCGCTCGGGCTGCTTCACCAAACGCGGCGCAATTGCGCGCGATATTTCGTGCGTGTCCGCTAATACTTACGTCATTCGCCGCTGTCGTCTCAACCACAGCCTTCGCACCGCGCGAACTTACTTGTGCTCAGCGATCGGTAATAGCGGACACGCACGAAATATCGCGCGCTATTCCGCCCCGTTTGGTGAAGCCCGAGCGTTCTTATCGACGAGTTCAGCTTATACCCATGTGAGTTAGTTACATCTCGCCTTGGCGCAGTGACAGTTTTGCCGGTGACAGTTTTGTGCGGTGACGGTTGGGACGGTGACGGTTGGTGCAGAATACAGTAGACGCCCTGACAGTGTAGACGGGGACTATTCTGCTGCGCTACAGTTGCGCAGAATATAGTTGAGACCGCGACAGTTTAGACTGTGATAGTTTTGTTCGTGAAGATTTCTGCACGTGTCGAATAGAGATTCAGGAGAGTTAAGTGGTGACAGTTTGTGCGGTGACTGTTTTAATGGTGACAGTTTTTCTCGGGAACAGTTTTGTCGTGACAATATTGCGAAATATTCGTATGCTCGTGTCAGTTTGGTCGTGACAGTTGGGTAGATGTACAGTTGGGATGTGTAGAACCGCGGTCCTGCCCGAGAAAGTACCTCGATGCTTGTAGCCGTGGGACTAAACCTGACTCGTTCCTTTTCAGCGTTTCGCATTCATTACTCCGATCTCAATCTACGTAATAAATTTGATCGACAATTCCGTCATAATGAAATAAGAGGTCACACCAGGTGTTGCATTTTATTGCATTAACCCAATCTCGGACGGACCGATTATTCTAATACCATACCGCAATCTCTACGTTATTCAAATGATATTTAATTTTACAGCCCGTTACCCCCTTATTTTCCCCGATTTGAATTTCATTCATTCGGAATGTTCTCGTATTCGCTATTCGACTTACCTTTTGCATTTCGCTATCTTTTTCAGTATTGTTTCATTTCTTTTTTGCCCGCTATACAGTACCGAGACCGGTGAGGTTGAGGAGCAGAGGAGGTCGTTTAAAATCCGTGCCACCCCCCCAACCACCCCGAATCTGCATATCGTTAACCGTTCCACAGGCCGTAACAATACCTTGGATTCTTCTGCCCATTCTACTTCGGAGACCGATTGATCAAATACGATTATATTCTGCCGTTTCTCCCTGACTTATCTTTTATTCCTGGCAATAGGAATAAGCGAATTAGCAAATGCATCAATTCGCAATCTCCGCTAGGGACAACGGATTCTTCTTCGGAATAATCAAGATATCATAATTTTCCATAGCCTCCAGCCTCGTTAGTAACGGGCATGAGGTTATGAACCCGATGGCATTTGGTCATTTTCCCAATACACAAAGGTCATTTCTCCGATTGATAGACGTCGGGTCATTTCCTACTTTCTCATCCGATAATGGTAGATGTTAAGAAGGAATCTATAGAGTTCCTTTGGAATGGAAACTCATGTAAATAAAGGTGAAACAGGCTTGAGGGGGGAAAAATAATTTATTGAAACTTTGAGAATATTTTATACATATATTTAAGTATATACTATAAAATATTAGCGACCCCATATTGCTTGTTTTTCTTGGTACTATTTTTTTAAACGCGTTTTTCTGAAAACGACTTTTTTTAAACTTGCGTACACGCTAGTTTGAAAAGTTTTCAACCGATCGTTCTGAAAATTGGCAGTTACTTTCTTCATATTATTGCGCTCTATATGAACCTAAAATCGGAATATTATCATTATTAAAAATAATTTTTCTTTTGAAAATAAAGTTGTAAGAAATGGCAAAAAATCATGCTTTTTTGTTTTGACCCCTGTAAAAAATTCAATATTCAATTTTTTTGATAGCATTTAGGTTCATATAGAAGAGAGACATATAATGAAAGTAAATTCCAACCCCGTTTTATTACAAATGAAAATTGCGGCTTCCAGAATGTACACAAAATGATGAGTCCGATTGTGACCTGCAATATGGGGTCGCTAATATCCCCGGTGTTTTTCAAGAAAATTCTTCAAAAATTTTATAGTATACACTTAAATATATGTATAAAATATCCTCAAAGTTTCAATGAATTATATTCATTTTTTATACTATAAAAAAATTCATGAAAATCATCGAGAAAACGCTGTCCTAACCCTATTTCCACTCTTAAACAATAATTATGTAATGCGGGAGAAAAAAATACAATTTCATATTTTCATAATAAGACAGGTTTCTCGAAAGGATACAAATCGTTCGATCCTAAAACCCGTCTTTATTTCGACTTATCCCGAACAATTCTCGCAGCGGTTGATCATAGACGAGAAATTACGATTCGATTCCGCTTTAATGTCGATTCCTCAGGGCGGTCGATACAATGGGATTTCACGTATCACCATTATACTTTGGTAAACCAGAACGGTTGAAGCATGCTAGAAGCGGGCGGAGATGAAAGACTAAGAGAGAGAGAGAGAGAGAGGGTTGGTATTGAAAGCGGTGAAACCGGTAAAACGTTAAGGTATAGAGCCCCATCTCCGAGTGCAAAGCGTTTCAGCTTTTCTATATATAGAAACTCACTTGGTCTTGCGCCGGAGCACAGAGCGGAACTGAGCCAAGACGTCAGCGACTCTTGTGCCAACAGTCGTCGCAGCAATTACGATATTGGTTTGATGTTTGCATAGACGGTGTGTCTCTCGGCGCAACCTCTCAGCCTTCTTCTTCTTCTTCTTCATCCTCCTCTGTTTCAGCTCGCTTATATTCCCTTCGCTCCCATCCCATTATCCGTTCTTCGTTCACTCCACCACCCTCACTCTCCCACGTCATTGTATTTTTCTTTGTACCATACGTTTTCCATCTTGTGAGATGGAAGAGCGATTTTTGATGCCTTTATCTTCGACAAGCGCCGGTGTATATAGCGAAAAATGAGAATCGAGGAAATGACATAGGATAGAAACGATACGACGATAGGTGACCGACAGTGAGTGTTCGAGAGTCACTGGTGATGTTTTTTTTCAGATTGTTCTAAAGAGGTGAACAGGTGATATATCGATCTTTCGTGTTCTCAGTGACTATTGGTGCGTTGGGAAGATACGAAAGATTGAAACGGTTAAAGGGTAAAGGATTAGTGTTGTCAAATATCCAGGTGGCAGATGGGAAACAATTTCGTGCCTTGTGATCGAAATGGATCCGTTAAATCTTTATATTACAAATTTATATTCGTTTTATATTTTAAAAATAATAACATTATTGAAAATACGATTCGCAAATACGATACGCAATATTCCACCACTCAAAAACTAAAATTGTTCATCAATGATATTTTTCATGACTTCAAGTGTCGGAGTCAACGATGGAATTGAACAAAATTATTGTTCATAAAAAGTATATTCCACTTACAGTCTGAAGAATCGTTCATTGTGTTTTTATTTCATAAAAAAAAACACAGTCTTGGAGTGATCAACGACTAAAGTATAAAGTACAGTATAAGTATAAAGTACAGTATAAGTATAAAGTACAGTATAAGTATAAAGTACAGTTGACAAAATCTTCAAAACAATCGATTGAGATATCTCGAGAAATGTCAGGTCTTGGACGAAGTAGCAAGAGGGAAAAAAAACTGACATTGTTAACTTTGCATACACCGCAATTGTTTTCGATTTTCTTTTCTCTAATTTTTTTTACCATGGTTTTTTTACTCCAACATGACGAGGCATTTGCCGTTTGCCATCTTATGATAAGCCTAGCAGACCAAAATTCAAACGGTAAAATACGTATGAAATAAATTCAAACAAAAAATAAAACAGTATAAAATGACAAAAATGAATATTTCGTCAATTTGGAGTAAAAAAGGATGTTGAAAAAACGTGGAGTAAAAAATGAGAAACGCTTCCAGTGATACTGAAACGTGCTAATTTTCGCGGTGAAAGTCGAAAACTACTAGTTTTCGTGGTAATAGCCGAAACATGCTAGTTTTTGTGCAGATATCAAGCGTGCTTGTTTTCGTAAGAAATCTGAAACATGCTAGTTTTCGTAAGCAGCGTCGGTATATAGGCGAAAAACTGGAGGTACAGCCCAGCGAACAAAGCAACACATAGGAGTACAAGGACTATACCTACACGTATGTATAATGGCCCCTCGTGGGGCTCGACTTTACTTCCCCCAACGCTCACATTCCCCTTCTTCCGATCTCCGCAATTCTCGTCGTCACGCTTCCCGGGCAAATCCGGCGCCTAATTAAGCGCTAATTAAATGGAAAATTAATAAGATCGCGCGTTCGGTGGGAACGGGAAATCCTATAAGCCACCTACAATGTGGAACGTGCTAGGAGGTATAGGCCAGAGGGGAACTTTTGGTGTACGGTTGCGCCAGTAGTGGGCTGGCTCTGCGGATTTTATTGGGTGGTGGTTCGCTGGTAGAATAGTGTCGGTGAGACATCGAACACTAAGGGGTGACTTTGCGACAGACCGAGTATTCGCGCGCCACGCTATATTTTATGCCCGCGTAGGGCATCGCCGATGCCAAGCCATAACGCGTCGTAATCCTTCATTCCTACTTCCTACGGAACTCTTCCTTTTGGCATCGATATTCTCCGCATTTGTTCATACGCAAGCTTCGCAGTAGAGATTTTTTCTACTGAACAAGTGGATACTGCACTTTCACCTTTCCTGTACCGGCTTGTTCCTCCACAAATTTATCCTTTACATTTGTCCATCTCGATAGAAGAGGAAGAGATTGTGATTATATTATTGAAATAAATTTTAAGGGAGGGGTAGGGTTTTAAAATTATTTTTTTTGCATTTAAAAAAAAAAAAAAATTCTGAATGAACAATATGTCGAGAATATTGTGTATAAATTTTAAGTCAATCGGAGTAAAACTAACGGAGTTACAGCGTTTCAAATGTTTACGATTACGTGATACGGGTTCACGTATAAAAAACTTGAAATCGATTTTCCCGAAAACGTCATTTTTGAAGTTTGTGAACATTAGAACTCAAAATCTACTGAACCGATCCTTTTGAAAATTGAAACATTACTTCTTCACATAAATCAACAGGTAATCAGGAGGAGTTTTTTTTTCAATTTTTTAATAACAAATTAAGCGCGATTTTTTGAGCTAAAATTGCGTTTTTCACTTCCAAGTGCTGCAAAAAATAGAAAAAAAAAAAAAAAAAACTCTTCCTGATTACCTCGAGAAATACATCACCTTCAAAATGCATATCAATTTTTTTGTTTCGGATGATCCGGTAACGAGTTATAATGTTCACCGCAAAACCACTTTTTTTCAAGGCGCCTCTGGAGATTCAACGTCACCGGCTTATTTATCAATATTTTTCATTGAAAATTTTTTCTGAGATACTTCAATAGTTGTACAATAATATGTAATTCTTTTTAATAAAATTATATTACTTATGTCGCCGCAAAAAAATCATAAAAATATGCTTTTTTTTCGCCTTTACCCCCCCCCCCTTAAGAAGTTTCGAGTAGATGTACAAATTTGTTAAGACGGAGTGATGGGCAAAGAGCGAGAGTATATTGGGCGTACGGAAACAGAAAAGTGTGAACTTTCAGCTGTTGGATCCTTCTTTGGTTGCCCTTTTTTTCCTCTCTTTTCTCTTCCATCCTCTCCTCGCGACTGGATCACTTACGGTTTTCCTGCTGAATACAGAACGACGAGAAGTAACGAACCTAGGTTCAATGAGAAAAGAAGAAGTAGAAAAAATGTAAAAAATATTCACTCGGCTTTGCCATATCCAATCACTTCATCGGGGCGTGTATCCCGAGTGCGCTACGGTTTTTTTCATACTAACCTACGATGGTCGGCTTGGTTGGGCTCGCGATAGTGGTCGAAGAGTTCGCAGCTCTTCGGCACGCTGGCTATCGGAAAGTTTTTTCTTTAATCAAGTGTTTGATCAGCCGGTCGGGTTTTTCCACATCCAACCATCGTCTTCTCGTCTGGCCGGAACCGCCCTCATACCTAAATCCACGTGAGAGCGGCACAGCGAAGCAACGAATATTTTCCGCTCTATCCTATTTCGTTGGACGTCGCCGTTCCATCGAGTTATACCCAGTTATGTAGCCGTGCGAGATTTCCGAGAGGCAATCTTTACCGTCCGCCACTGAATTTTAATTAAATAATTAATACCCGCTCGCTTCGTGAATACTCGTTGAGACTTTACATTTTTGTTTTTTTTTTTTTTTTTTTTTCGTTCCTATCGCCGGTAGTACCTTCGGGACTTCATCAAAGTTTCATTTGCTTCATATCGATTCTACATCTGGAGGGCCCGGTATATATTTATATTCTGGTCGTTGAATAGAATGTTTGCTTCGTTGAGGGAGACCAATTCATTATGGAACACTTTGCGCCAATGTTAAAGAGGAATCAAGGGAAATTGGATGCTGTGATATTGGTCCTGCTAAATTGGCATCACGGAAAAGTGAGTACCGTAATATTGGCCTCAAATTTATTGGCGGCGCGACCGTCGTAAATGTCTTTTTATAAAGTTACCATACACGGTGAACGAGCTAAAGCAGATGTAAATAAGCGGGATAAGCAAAAATCCAAAAGACATTTACGCGGCGACGCGAACATTGTCAAAAAAATTCTGACGAAGCGAAAAATTCGAACGATCGCAAAACAAACTCGATAAAGCCAATAAAATGCCATGACTTGCTAAGGCCTTGAACCCCGTCGATATTTGGTTAGCGGTACATTTATCGGGGGCTATTTTCTTTCTGTTGCGATGAAAAATTGATAAAAAACCAATTAATCGCCTGTGTCGTTACAGTTTCGTTTCCCGTGAAGTTTCAAATCGTTTTTCGCTCACTCCCAATGACAATTTAATTATAATAAATGACTTTAAGTTTGTAATATACGGATGAATTTCACGAGCCAACGGAATATATCGACGCTGCTTACGAAAAATGGCATGTTTCAGATTTCTTACGAAAACTAGCACGCTTGATATCCGCGCGAAAACTAGCATGTTTCGGCTTTTACCACGAAAACTAGCAGGTTTCGACTTTCACCGCGAAAATTAGCACGTTTCAGTATCACTGGAAGTGTTTCTCATTTTTTACTCCACGATTTTTGAACATCCGTTTTACTCCAAATTGACGAAATATTTATGCTTGTCATTATATACCGTGTTATTTTTTGTTTGAATTTATTTCATACATATTTTACTGTTTGAATTTTGGTCTGCTAGGCTCATCATAAGATGGCAAACGGCAAATGCCTCGTCTTTTTGGAGTAAAAAAACCATGGTCAAAAAAATTAGAGAAAAGAAAATCGAAAACAATTGCAGTGTATTGCAAAGTTAACAATGTCAGTTTTTTTTCCCTCTTGCTACTTCGTCCAAGACCTGACGTTTCTCGAGATATCTCAATCGATTGTTTTGAAGATTTTGTCAACTGTACTTTATACTTATACTGTACTTTATACTTTAGTCGTTGATCACTCCAAGATTGTGTTTTTTTTTATAAAATAAAAACACAATGATCGTTCATTGTCTCTTTATTCATGGTTATTATCACTGTAAACTCTTAAGCTTTAAAATACTGTTCGGTTTATTGGACTAACTTTATTTTTCAACGCATTGCAACATTTTTTCACTGGGCTATTTAGATATCGGAAGTTTTTTCACATAATCTTTCAATCTGATTTCCGCGAGTTCAACGTGTTCTCACGCTCACAATAATGGAGATATTAGAATGAACCAAACGCTTACGAAACGCTTCGATTGCTTACGAAAACTAGCATGTTTCAGATTTCTTACGAAAACAAGCACGCTTGATATCTGCGCGAAAACTATCATATTTCGGCTTTTGCCACGAAAACTGTCACATTTCGATATTCGCCGCGAAAACTAGCGTGTTTCGGCTTTTACCACGAAAACTAGCAGGTTTCGACTTTCACTGCGAAAATTAGCACGTTTCAGTATCACTGGAAGTGTTTCTCATTTTTTACTCCACGTTTTTTGAACATCCTTTTTCACTCCAAATTGACGAAATATTTATGCTTGTCATTTTATACCGTTTTATTTTTTGTTTGAATTTATTTCATACATATTTTACTGTTTGAATTTTGGTCTGCTAGGCTCATCATAAGATGGCAAACGGCAAATGCCTCGTCATTTTGGAGTAAAAAAACCATGATCAAAAAAATTAGAGAAAAGAAAATCGAAAACAATTGCAGCATATGCAAAGTTAACAATGTCAGTTTTTTTTCCCTCTTGCTACTTCGTCTACGACCTGACATTTCTCGAGATATCTCAATCGATTGTTTTGAAGATTTTGTCAACTGTACTTTATACTTATACTGTACTTTATACTTTAGTCGTTGATCACTACAAGATTGTGTTTTTTTTTTTAAATAAAAACACAATGAACGATTCTTCAGACTGTAAGTAGAATATACTTTTTATAAACAATAATTTTGTTCAATTACATCGCTGACTCCGAAACTTGAAGTCATGAATAATATCATTGATGAACAATTTTAGTTTTTGAGTGGAGGAATATTGCGTATCGTATTTGCGAATCGTATTGTCAATAATGTTATAATTTTTTTAATAGAAAACGAATATAAATGGTTAAGGGTGTACGGGCGATACACCCTTAATGTTTTTCATTTATTCCTTATAGTGCTCCCGAAAAAATTATTAAAACATTTGTGAGAGTTCTGAATCTTATTCGATTTAGTTCGGCAAATATACTACTCGGAATCCGAAATATGCTAGTTTTCACGATGAAAGCCGAAACATGCTAGTTTTCGCGTCGAATATCGAAAGGTGTTGATTTTCGTGGTGGAATTCGAAACGTGTTAGGTTTCGTAAGAAATTTGAATCGTGCTACTTTTCGTAAGCAGCGTCGATATTATCATCGAATAAAGTCCAAATGAAGGGAGAATTTGTACGTTATTTATTTTAATGATTATGAGGAAAAATCTGGACAGAAGTAAGGCAATAAATAATGGATGATTATGCGGTACTAATGTAACTGGAAACTGTGAATCCTTCATCCATCTCGAATGTTCGTTCGCCGTTTTTCCTATCCGGCTAAAAAGGACACCACTATACCGGGAGTCAAGTCAACCCGCTATTTTGTGTCTCCGTTCTCACCCTCCGGGTCGTTACAAAGAATCACGCGGTACGTGTATAATGGAGGGGAGGGTTGGTTCTGTATTAAGTCGAGTCGACCCAACGGGTAGCGCGCTTCTAAAAACGACGATATAATTACGCGGTAGAGCCATTCGCCTCTTGAGCCATGATTGAGAACGTTATGACTATAGTACTATAGTGTACTCCACCTCGCTATACTATAATGTATAATTCTTCGAGAGGTCGACGTTTTGCCGATGCCGGGCGCTCCTTCTCAGCTATCCTCGCTCCGCGCGTCTTCTACTTCCTATCTTCCTCTCCCTCGGAAAAAAAAACAACCTCCATCTGGTGATACCCGCGGAGCATTCTCACCCTTTCAAACACCAAAACCATCTACCGCACCCCCCGGGGAGAGACCAGCGGATGGGAGGATGGCGACCGTTAGTGTAAAGTGTAGGTGCTTACGCTAAAGTATCACGCCTATAAAATGAAATTAAACTTCCTGAAAATTTATTGAGCACCTCTTGAGCGGCCTCGGCACTGCGGATACTTGCACGGGGCTCTCCTTACTCAAGGACGAAGAGTCCTTATATGTATTCCCGTTGCTAAGTTCGTTCACTCGCGCGCGCGCGACTCCCCTTACCGCGGAGCTTTTTTGTGAGTATAAGCTCGATTAATTCGACAGTCCGTTCATGTATGTCCTTGTCACGAGCCTGATTTTCAGCATGTGAAAATGCAATTAATCCATGGATGAATGATTTTTCAGCGGACTTTTTGGCCCTGCAATTTGATTTCGTTACGGCTATATCAGCAACCGGAATATTGGTTCCCAAATTAAGGGGGGAAATAGGGTTAGGACAGCGTTTTCTCAATAATTTTCATGAATTTTTTTATAGTATAAAAAATGAATATAATTTATTGAAACTTTGAGACTATTTTATACATATATTTAAGTATATACTATAAAATTTGTATACATATATTTAAGTATATACTATAAAATATTAGCGACCCCATATTGCAGGTCACAATCAGACTCAGCATTTTGTGTACATTCTGGAAGCCGCAATTTTCATCTGAAATCAAACGGGGTTGGAATTTACTTTTATTATATGTCTCTCTTCTATATGAACCTAAATGCTATCAAAAAAATTGAATATTGAATTTTTTACAGGGGTCAAAACAAAAAAGCATGATTTTTTGCCATTTTTTACAATTTTATTTGCAAAAAAAAATTATTTTAAATAATGATAATATTCCGATTTTAGGTTTATATAGAGCGCAATACTATGAAGAAAGTAACTGCCAATTTTCAAAACGATTGGTTGAAAACTTTTCAAACTGGCGTGTACGCAAGTTAAAAAAACGTCGTTTTCAGAAAAACGCGTTTGAAAAAATAGCAAAATGCTGAGTCTGATTGTGACCTGCAATATGGGGTCGCAAATATCTGCAGTGTTTTTCAAGAAAATTCTTCAAAAATTTTATAGTATATACTTAAATATATGTATAAAATATTCTCAAAGTTTCAATAAATTATATTAATTTTTTATACTATAAAAAAATTCATGAAAATCATTGATAAAACGCTGTCCTAACCCTATTTCCACTCTTAATGGCTTATAACAATAGAACGAGTCGGAATTTTCATTTAAAATGTTGGGAACATATTTTTCAATAGTTTTACTAACAATTTATGAAATAAAAAAAATAACGATTTTTTCAACCGTTTAACCCTATTGCCTCCCTTAATGGCGGCAGAGTCCAGGTGCGTAGATCCTAGTGTTTTGTGGATATCTTCGAGCTTTTTCGCGCAACTCCGCTCAAGTGGAAATTAACGTTGTGGATGGAAAACAGAATTGACATAGATTTTTCATTTTTATTTCACACTCTCGAGAAACGCGTCGAGAACCCATGAATAAAGAAGAAACGTAAAGAGGTTTCATCCGAGCGGTGGCAATTTAAAAATTACGAAATTATGCTAAAGGGTGCGGTCGCATCAGCAACGTTTATACTTGGTCGGACAGAGAGCAAAGGTCTTGGCGGGAACGAGATCTTTATGCACCGGTCGCGCTCTATAATCAAATTTGAAAACGCGGACACGGTAGAGCCAGTGGTGGCCGGTACGGCAAACGTTGGATGGGACAAGAAGATGGAAGGAGCGGTGGCAAAGACCACCGAATGGGGTAAACTCGAACGCTGTTCGCGCCTGGAGCAAAAGTGAGTGAGAGAGAGAGAGAAGAAACGGAGAGTCCACGAACAGAAGAGAGCATGGACCAGCTCGTAATTCGATTTCCTCGAATTATCACTCATTCCGCAAAAAGGATAAATGGGCGCGTGACGAGAATGTAACTTTGCGGAACACATACGTGTGCGAGAGAGAGAGAGGCAGATCTTTTTTGCCTTCAACACTTTAGCCACGTAGTACACAAACCCCTCCAGCGTGTGGAAACTTCTTTTATATGTCTCTCTATATGAGAACTCACGTTACACGTACATAACGACAAAAGCCTGAAACCGTTCGGGACCTTCGTGAGTTTTCCGCGCCAACTCGTACTTTCACAAACTAAATATACTACGCAGAATGAATTTTATAGAGACCACCTTTTTTTCCCCTATGTTTTAAGAAAGATTAACTGAGGTGCCAACCGGAATTTTTAACAAATGCTATTATGTAATGGGAGACGGTTAACAATTTTTTTTAGGAACGAACGTCAGCTACGTTATTTCGTTACTTTTTCACGGCAATTTTTTTCCCGTTACGATTAATATTATGCCCAAATAATAATTGACAATCCTCCGCTAACGTTATTGCCGGTAGATGGATATTTCACTGACGCCCCCTCCCTCGTTTCACACCTCTTAACAATACAATTTTGAGCATTAGTTATCTTTTTAGGTTCAACGAAAAATCATAATGGTCGATCAATCTGCCTCTGATGACAGTTGTTCCGGACGTGGAAAAGCGACTCGTTTTTCTCTTATATCCCCCCCCCCCCCGCCCCTCACGGCAACCCGATTTCATATTAAACGATGTAAAGAAAGGAGCCCGGTGGTGATTTATGCGCACAAATTGTCCTGTCAGAGTATCAAGCGTGCCGGCACCCTCACCTCTATGTCCGTATATGCTATATATACCCTTTCACTCTTTTCCTCTCTGCTGGCCTGTTCGCCGAACTTGGTCGGCTCGTACCGTCGACGTTGTTCTCTCGTTTTGTTCGCGACACATTATTGTCCTCTCACACTACGGGAACTCTCGGGCCCTGGTTGAGCTCTCCAATATCGTGTGCATTAAATTTCACTTTTTTAGCGAGTGAAGTCCGGGCGCGACTGCAATATCCTGCCCGCCTCAATATACCCGTCCTTATACCCCATCTTCCCGACTGGCAACGCATTATTCTTCGCTGCTGTTACTATTTTACGCTCGAATATATATATATTAGGGCGATTTTTTTTTTCGACTATTTTTTTTTTTCAGTCCCCACCCGAAATTTTGTTGCGTATGTCGAAAAAGAAATTCCCTGAAAGTTACAGCCCTTAATATTAATTCTAAGTACTTTCCGAAAGCGTGAGAAGATTTTCCATCTAAAATACACGTAAGTTGAATTTTTTTTTTTTCAAATTTCTATAACTTAGCCGCATTTTATGCTATCGTATAGTTCTTGGTTTCGATTTACTAAGAATAAAACAATCTAAAAAAGTGCTTTTTGCGGTGAAAGTGTAAATTGTATTGGTGAATTGGTACGGGTCACTGAAGTTGATTTTTACCCAAAATTCTCGTTTTTCTGCCGTTATCTCCGAAACAATTAACGTTACGAAACAAATGTAAATGAAAAATTTGTTGGAAATTTAATTTCCTACAAAAAAAGTCCCATGAACCCAATTGCTTAGATTAATATTTCTTGACATATTGAACTTTAACTTATGAGTAGTATAAAATTTATAAAATATGAAATATTAAATAATAAAAAAAATAAAAAATAAAAAAAGCTCACTATCTCAAGGAATATTAATCTAAGCAATGGAGTCGATAGGACCTTTTTTATAGGAAATTAAATTTCTATACAATTTTTCATTTACATTTTTTTTGTAAAGTTAATTGTTTCGGAGATGACAACAAAAAAACGAGAATTTTGGGTAAAAATCAACTTCAGTGACCCGTACCAACTCACCAGTACAATTTACACTTTCGCCGCAAAAGGCACTTTTTTAGATTGTTTTATTCCGAGTAAATCGAAACCAAGAACAATATGATAGCATAAAATGCGGCTGAGTTATAGAAATTTGAGAAAAAAAAAATTCGATTTACGTGTATTTTAGATGGAAAATCTTCTCACGCTTTGGGAGAGTACTTAAAATTAATATTAAGGGCTGTAACTTTCAGGGAATTTCTTTTTCGACATATCCAACAAAATTTCGGGTGAGGACTGAAAAAAAAAATAGTCGAAAAAAAAAATCGCCCTAATATATATATCCATATGTACCATCCACACCGTGCATCGTTATCGAAAACAATCTCCCGACGTTCCACAAATCGTGACATCCACAAATAATTGCAGTTGAATACAAAGAAGACGATAATGTTGTGGAAAAAATACGGCAACGGGAAGCGACCGGGTGAAGGAGGAACGTAAAATATTTAGGGTTATGAGAGAAAAACGGTAATTGAGAAAAGAATTCGAGGACGCAGAAGGGATGATATTTGGAAAGATACAATATGCATAACATTCGAAAGAAGTATTTCAAGGGAAGGTTTATAATGTATTCGAGAAAAAAATATGTAAAAGATGGTTCGTCATTAAGATAAAAAATATTTTGATCGGTTGTACATAAAATTGTGATGGTTGTGTTTTTTTTGAATATTCGTTTTATCTTGAACAAAATGCATTTCGATTCACAGTTTTTTTTTTATTCGTATCTAAATTTCTGTTTGGATGTTCGTAAAAACATTTCCAATAATCGTTCGTTTCGGATTTTCACAACGATCATTGTTATCCGACAAGTTAAAATGGATCGTCGGTTTCCATCCCTTTTAAAATACTGAAATCATGATGTTTTTAGATTATGTCCGTCATTAAATTACTAGTTAGTAGTTATCGAGTATACTCTAAAAAAAAAAAAAAACAAGCTTCGGTATTGGGAAGACAATATACCGATGGAATGAGCTTCCCTCGAAGCTTCTACCCATTTATCGTAAAATCTTTCCCCTATTCGCGCTGAATGGCGAGGGCTATTTCGATTCTGTGGGTCTTGCATCCGCGCATCCCTGCGGTATCAAAAATATTGCATAAAATGAGAAAACACCGTACCGATCGTAAATTTTTTTTCATGGTCGCCATGTAAAACGTTTTACGATGAGACGTGTAGCGCTGGTTGTTGATGACGATGAAAAAATGTGGTGTTCTGTTCGGTTGAAAATTTGTTTAAGAATACGTATAAGAAAAAGTTCCTATAATAGTAAGAGGATTTACAGTATATGGGCAGCAGATTGATGGTAATGAAGAGTTAATAAATAAATTGTGAATGATCATTGATTTTTGCAGCAATTCATTCTAACCCATTGAAAATATCATAGACAAAAATGGTTGTGGACGTGGAAAAAAGGCATTCTTAATAATCCAAGAGTTTAAAAAAAACGCACTCGGGCGATTATTTTGCATGATCTATCTTCATCCAAAGTTAGAGGGAGGGATCTTCGTAAAAAGAATGAGATATACGAGTTAGGTGATCTCTCGCGTGAATATCGAATAAAGGGGAATCTCTGACTGGGTGGAGAACGACGCGTGTGTGGCGTATAAGGGTGGAATCGCTAGGGTGTCTTGCACCATCTGCGAAGACACAATAACCTGACAGGTCCTCTCAGCTTTTTAAAATGAAATGTAATACCTCGCTTTCTCATCTATACTCGCTTTTCTCCGAATTCCTCCCCCCCTAAATCTCTCTGCTGCGTAAGTTTCATTATTTATACAATATTGGTAGAATTCTATGAACACACAAATATAGTAGGACAGAGTTTTAATGATAATTGATATCAATTAAAAAACAATATGTCCGCAAAACATATTCCCAACAATTTTGGTAATTTATAGTGACTTCTTTTAAATAAATTGATTAAGGGGGAAAATAGGGTTAGACGGTTCAAAAAATCGAATTTTTTAAATTTCATAAATTGTTAGTAAAACTATTGAAAAATATGTTCCCAAAATTTTAAGACCGTAGTCTGGTCTAGAGCGAGATTTTTGACGTCATTTCTAATGTGCAATAACGTTTAAACCGTTGAAGTTGTCTCGATGAAAATTTACACGTGCATTTATTGATCCGTAGAGAATACTTGTACATTAAAAAAAAAATTATTTTAAATATTTTCATGTAGTTTTTTGCCTTGTTGCAACATGGTGCGCCGAAATCGGCGCCCACTCTGGACGATGTTGTATGCATCTGAAAAAAAAAAAAATATATATATTCTCAATCTGTATGAGTATTCTGAGCACTGGTAGCAGAATTGGTACTTAAAAAAAATTTTTGACAAAATGGCGGGCTGTTGAACTTTCATTAATGATATTTCATACATTTTCGGGTATTCAACGAGTTATAAAATATCGGCAAAATTATTGTTCGTCTCAATACAACATTTTTTAAAGTACCAATTCCAACCTCGTTTGATTTCCGATGAAAATTGCGGCTTCCAGAATGTCTGCAATATGCCGAGTCTGATTGTGACCTGCAATATCGGGTCGCTAATATCTTCGGTGTTTTTCACGGAAATTCTTCAAAAATTTTATAGTATATACTTAAATATATGTATGAAATATTCTCAAAGTGTCAATAAATTATATTCATTTTTTATACTATAAAAAAATGCATGAAAATCATTGAGAAAACACTGTCCTAACGCTATTTACCCCCTTAAGACATTGCGTATAATTTAACAATTGTTATTTGGCCGATACAAGTTTTACAATATTTGCAAAATGAATTTTTTATTTACCGGCTATTCGCGGTGATCTCCAATTTTATCATTTGCTTGCTAATTAAAAATGAATGAAAATCAAAAGGAATATGGAACGGAGAAAGGTCATAAGATTTTTTCCTTATATTTCTTGTACGCATCTCTCTCTCTTTCTCTCTCTCTCTATCCAAGAACGTACACCAACCGAGCTTTGAGGTAAAGTCGTGATTCATGGTGATGTAACGCAGTGTCGTTAAATATCAGGCGAGATAACCACCGGCACTTTTTGACTCGCTGGTTATTGCCGCTTCCATCAGGTTTATGTATTCCGAAAGTGCACACGGTAGTCGTTAAAATGTCAAAACATAAGATCCGTTAGAGGGTGTTTATTATTCTATCGTGTATAACACAGATCAGCATCCTATGCCGTTTCGTATACACATAAACGACCATGTTACATCGATATTTTCTCGTACGGCAGGCTTTTTGCCTGTGCAATATATAAAAAAGATGAATACTGTAAAAAAAAAAACTGTCAAACATGACCTGTATTCCATACACCGAGGATTACCATTCTCCTAAGTGAAGTCGTTTACCGTTGACGCTATTGTTAGGTACTAGATATTTTAATTAAATGTCATATATTTCAAAAAAGAATTATTTTACAATTTTCAATCCGACGTTGAACGCGAGGGTGTTAATGAACTGAATCCGGCATATAGAGGACCACTGTCAATACTTTGTCCAGTTTGGTAAATTTGTGACGTGTGGTCAAGGAGAATGAGCATCGAGGCAATCAGCCGAAAATTTTCTGAAACTCACGAGCCGTACGTACATGCTGGACAGCGCAACTGAATTTAGGATTGTTACGGTTTAGCATGGAGTTTTGTCTCTCCGTCAACGTAGCACTAAACCGGTGATAATAATCCTATTGCAATGACGCGAAGGGGAAGAGATATTGGGGATGAAGCGAGAGCATTAACGAAACGTACGAGGCAAAAGCTCTTTCGGGCAATATAACAAGGGCTAGTTAGCGAAACTCGCGTATTACCCCTATAGCTTCAACAGTGCCACTTGTCACAATGGGTGACAAATTTCACGCGCTATGTAACATGGAAGCGAGTCGTACGAGAATTGTGAAGGAACGCGACGTGTACAACACAACGATGAAACTCCATTCTCGATTTTATCTCGTTCCAGTCGATGGACACCGACTTTGTGGTTTTAGGCAACGTTACGTGTATATGCCATTAAATTCTACGTCAATTAAATCTCACGCACTTTCTGCTACACGACATCCCCACCGACTATCACTCTGACCCATGAGGGTGTCGAGTAGCAGAAAGAAATAGGGTTAGGACAGCGTTTTCTCAATGATTTTCATGATTTTTTTTATAGTATAAAAAATGAATATAATTTATTGAAACTTTGAGAATATTTTATACATGAATTTAAGTATATACTATAAAATTTTTATACATATATTTAAGTATATACTATAAAATATTAGCGACTCCATATTGCAGGTCATAATCAGACTCAGCATTTTGCGTACATTCTGGAAGACGCAATTTTCATCTGAAATCAAACGAGATTGGAATTTATTTTTATTATATGTCTCTCTTATATATGAACTTAAATGCTATCAAAAAAATAGAAAATTGAATTGTTTACAGGGGTCAAAACAAAAAAGCATGATTTTTTGCCATTTTTTACAACTTCATTTGCAAAAAAAAAATTACTTTAAATAATGATAATATTCCGATTTTAGGTTCATAGAGAGCGCAATACTATGAAGAAAGTAACTGCCAATTTTCAAAACGATTGGTCGAAAACTTTTCAAACTAGCGTGTACGCAAGTTCAATAATAGTCGTTTTCAGAAAAACGCGTTTGAAAAAATAGCAAAATGCTGAGTCTGATTGTGACCCGCAATATGGGATTGCTAATATCTTCGGTGTTTTTCAAGGAAATTCTTCACGAATTTTATAGTATATACTTAAATATATGTATAAAATATTCTCAAAGTTTCAATAAATTATATTCACTTTTTATACTATAAAAAAATTCATGAAAATCATTGAAAAAACGCTGCCCTAACCCTATTTCCCCCTTAATGGCTTATAACAATAGAACGAGTCGGAATTTTCATTTGAAATTTTGGGAACATATTTTTCAAAAGTTTTACTAACAATTTATGAAATTAAAAAAAAATTGATTTTTTAAACCGTCTAACCCTATTTCCTCCCTTAAGGTAGTAGTCTGGTAACTTAAGCCGATTTTCATGTCTTTTTTGGAGGGCGTTTTTTTGTAGGAAAATAAAAACCAATCGTTTTGGATATTTAGGATGTTTTTATTTACATATGAAAGATACGAAGAAAAATTTTTTGAAAAAATTTAATAGTTTATTATTATTATTATTATTGATCGAAGTTGGCACCTCGAAAAAAAAGCGCGTGGGTGGCCCCGGTGATTTTGGCTCTTGATGTTATCTGAAATACAAAATTCTTGATAATTCTTAATCTATAGACATGTGATTCTGGTCGGAACTACTGAAGTTAAGATTCATGGATTAATAACAAAATGCCGGGCAAAATAAAAGGACTGTTTTTCCAAAGTCCGCCATTTTGTTATATATCCGTGAAATTTAACTTCAGTAGTTCTGACCAGAATGACATGTCTATAGATTAAGAATTATCGAGAATTTTTTATTTCAGATAACATCA
Source organism: Oxytorus armatus (assembly GCA_958009045.1). Lineage (NCBI taxonomy): Eukaryota > Metazoa > Arthropoda > Insecta > Hymenoptera > Ichneumonidae > Oxytorus > Oxytorus armatus. The sequence continues at coordinate 38,321,933 of OY253745.1, read as the reverse complement.
AGAGCCAAAACCACCGGGGCAACCCACGCGCTTGTTTTTCGAGGTGCCCACTTCGATCAATAATAATAATAATAATAAACTATTACATTTTTTCGAAAATTTTTTTTTCTGTATCTTTAATATGTAAATAAAAACATCCTAAATATCTAAAACGATTCATTTTTATTTTCCTACAAAAAAACGCCCTCCAAAAAAGACATGAAAATCGACTTAAGTTACCAGACTACTACATTCATAGATGCTAATTCATAGGGTCTTTTTCGAAATGTCTCCAGAACAACGTGGCATCGGCACGAGCTCCAGAAATAATTTTTTTTTTCTTTTACCATAAGTCAATGTTAAAAAAATCTTTTTTCCAATCACCGTTGATTTTTTTTGAAACGGATAAAAAATAGACTCGCAAGGTGGTACGAAATCGAAGGTGACAGGATAGATAAATGTAGCAGAAAAATCGAGAAATGGAGTGAGGATATGTGTGAGATATTTGGAATGTCATTCGACGTTCTTGTCGTCATACGGTGCGGAGTCCCCGGAATTTCCTCCACGTTGATGCTGGATCTCCCGAGGGATCCGGGCTCAGCTATTCGACTCGCAAGTTTGATTTCTGTCGCTGGTAAGGGCATTACGTATTCATCGCCACAGCCGCTACTGCCCACCGACATCCGAGTAGACTTCCGCGTCATGTATCGAAGAAAATATTCATTGACGGCAACGATCGTCGTTGTTCGAAAAAAGTGCTATTGAATGTTGATAGAGAAATACAACTTTTACGTTGTGACAATTTTTTTCCGCGACCTATACTTCTCAAGATACGTTGACTTGAAAAAAAAAACGACTTTTCAATCGGTAATCAAGAGTGGGAAAATTTTTGAAAAATTTCCCGGTCTGAACGTAAAGAAAAGTGGCTGGATTGGTGGAGAATTCTTCATAGAAGAGCCACGGGAATGCACAAGCGACGTTAGAGTTTCGTTCCGTCTTCTTTCAATTTCCTTCCGTAAAATCGACCCGCCATATTTTTTCGTCTTCGAGCGACGGTATACATATACTGTAACCGAAAGGGGAATCTCAAATCGAGTTTGTTGTTGATTTGCATCGACATGGAGTAATAACGTTTATTGAAGTGTAAATGTACCTTCTTGAATTTTCAATCTATCTTTTATCGTAGACGGCAGGTTTTCAAGGGTAGTAGGAAATTGCGCCGAAGGATCACCTTCTTGGATATGCTATAAAAAGTGTTTAAGTCATCGACGCAATTGTTAGTTAGGGCTGGATATTCAAGGGTAAGTTACATTGATGCTAAGACTGAAATAAAACAGCCAAAACATCATAACATTTTGCTACGTTCCTATGGCTTGGATATATCATAAGGAATGTGGAAAAAGCAGCTTAGCTTACTAAAAATCAAGTAAACCATATGTATACTGAAAAAGTAGTTTCTGCGATTTTCAAAATGTTCGATGCTTTATAGAAGCGGGGTGGGAACTCGAGGTGAGATGACGCGTGACTTGAGAGTTAACGAAGTTAAGGGGGGAAATAGGGTTAGATGGTTTAAAAAATCGATTTTTTTTTATTTCATAAATTGTAGTGAAACTATTAAAAAATATGTTCCCAAAATTTCAAATGAAAATTCCGACTCGTTCTATTGTTATAAGCCATTAAGGAAGTAGTCCGGTAACTTAAGCCGATTTTCATGTCTTTTTTGGAGGGCGTTTTTTTGTAGGAAAATAAAAATCAATCGTTTTGGATATTTAGGATGTTTTTTTACATATTAAAGATACAAAAAACAAATTTGGTTGAAAAAATTTAATAGTTCATTATTATTATTATTGATCGATGTTGGAACCTCGAAAAAAAAGCACGTGGGTGGCCCCGGTGATTTTGGCTCTTGATGTTATCTGAAATCAAAAATTCTTGATAATTCTTAATCTATAGACATGTCATTCTGGTCGGAACTACTGAAGTTAAATTTCACGGATAAATAACAAAATGACGGACTTTGGAAAAAAAAGTTTTTTTTTCCAATCCTCTTTTGTTGAACTTGCGTACACGCTAGTTTGAAAAGTTTTCAACCAATCGTTTTGAAAATTGGCAGTTACTTTCTTCATAGTATTGCGCTCCATATGAACCTAAAATCGGAATATGATCATTATTTAAAATCATTTTTTTTTGAAAATAAAGTTGTAAAAAATGGCAAAAAATCATGCTTTTTTGTTTTGACCCCTGTAAAAAATTCAATTTTCTATTTTTTTGATAGCATTTAGGTTCATATAGAAGAGAGACATGTAATAAAAGTAAATTCCAACCTCGTTCGATTTCAGATGAAAATTGCGGCTTCCAGAATGTATGCAAAATGCTGAGTCTGATTGTGACCTGCAATATGGGGTCGCTAATATCCCCGGTGTTTTTCAAGAAAATTCTTCAAAAATTTTATAGTATGTACTTAAATATATGTTTAAAATATTCTCAAAGTTTCAATAAATAATATTTATTTTTTATACTATAAAAAAATTCATGAAAATCATAGAGAAAACGCTATCCTAACCCTATTTCCCTCCTCAAATGCTTCCGCTACACTTACTCAACTGTTCAGTGATCGACAAACGAGCCTGAGATGAGAAAGACAACGAGACTCGTGATCTATTGTCCCGCGGGACCAAGGGTGGAGCTCATTGTCATTATCCCGACAATTATCATCCTTCGACCGTACTGCCTACTTACTTGGACCACAGCACGTCGTTTCGCCATCGTGAAGAGCATCAAGGCAAAAAAGACAGGAATTTTGAAGGAGAAAGGAGCATAGAGGGTCGCTGAGTGTCCTCCGAGAAAACTTCGCACAAAGAGGGATGTTTCCTACTCCCTTCGCGATGCTCATCCATTCCTAACACTCGGAGCTACATTACTATGAACTACTCGTGATTCTTCGGAAGAAATACGAACCAAGGGTGAGAGACGGAGAACGGTACATAGCCGTGGTTTTTCCTTTGTCACCCTCGGGTCTCTTGCGGGTGACTACATAATTTTGTTTAGTAACGATCGCCTCGAAGAACCAATGGGAGGACAAGCTGTAACTTGATCACCAACGAGAAAATAATGATCTGTCGGTCCTTTGTTGCAGCCTGAGCCGGAGATTACACGAAAGTTTTATGATATTTACCCATCTTACGATCACTTTGGACTGGGGATACTTGCCGGACTTTTGACACTTTTATTTTTAATCGACTTGGCTGTTGACTTACATTCAGATACAACACATTATCTACGCACAAGATAATTACCAATGCGTATACTCGAACGACTCATGTATCGTCGGCATTTGTTTTTAAACTGAAAAACATTCTTCCGTCCAATGTTTGCCACGTTACGAAAGAGAGAGAAAATAAAATACTTTTTTTGCTTGACTTATTTCATCCCCGTTGGAACACCGTGGAGGACTCTTTGGAAACTTTAATGCATTTCTTTTTCTGAACATCGTTGCCCGACGCAAACTAAGATGCAGGGAGGACCAGAGGCTACGTCTCAACCTGTACGCGCAGAAGAGAGCACGAGGATATATTATTTTTCCTCGCCTATCCCATGAAATGCAGTGTGCTTGTCTCGCGCACATCGTAAGATTGTACTCTTCCGAGAGCCCGTGGAAGCTCTTAATTAATGGCGCTCCAGGACGACACCGGCGTACGAAGGTAGGGGAAAGGAGGAAGGCAGAGCGCGACTCTCATCCCCCGGACGGCAAGAGAGCGAACTGGCATGCACGAGTGGTAAGGATTGTTTATGCTGTAGACCTTGTAATCTCGTGATGCCGTAAGTTATTCTAAATGCACTAGTGGGACTCGCCGCACACACCCCGTCACCAAAGATATCTTGGTGTTGTCTAGGAAACAAGTTTCGACCTTTCGCGCCCCCTTCACTCTAGCAACATCCCTTTCATGATCTCCACCGTTCCTTCGTTCCTCTAACTTTATCGGTCTCTCTCTCTCTCTCTCTCTCTCTCTCTCTCTCTCTCTCTCTCTCTCTCTCTCTCTCTCTCTCTCCCTCTCTCTCTCTCTCTCTCTCTCTCTCTCTCTCTCTCTGTCTGTCTCTTCACTAGTAATGGTTTGAAATCTTGATTCTCGTTAGGTTGCTGCTCAACTACATCTGACATTTTCATCGTTCTGCTGGTATTTCGCATCTGCATGCCTCGAGGAATAATTGTCGTTGTCCCCCAGTTTAGAATTTGGTCCTCAACGATCCCATTACACGCGGAGGCACTGGTGAAACTATCAAGTACCGTCGCGGTTTTAGTAACATATTCATTAGGAGGATGAGAAAAACAATAATAAAGCCACATGATTTGGAGACATTTATCGATCGTGGTAGCTCTCGTAATATAACTGGTAAGTGTGTCGTTGAGATGATGCGACAGATCCGGAATGAGAACATTTTTCATGGGCATCAGCACCGACGAGAGGGTGAAGATAAGAAGAAGAAAAACGAACGCTAAATAGAATAAAAGGAAGAAAGAGGGCTACGTACGTGGAAGCTTAACGAAATATTTTTCCTGGCGGCGCGTTCTTGAAGTCCCACAACTCCGGGCAGACGCGAAACGAACGGATGACGGCAGAGGATGTTGGGAGGGAGCTGATGGTGCTGTGTGCGAAAACGAGCGTACGAAGAAGTAAGAGACCTCGACCGCCGTTCTAAACCCTTCAGCATTCAGCACACTCGATCACACAACAGTTATCAAAGGAACTCATTTGAGCGGGTGAATGGATAGAAAGGAAGTCAATCTCGGTTCGCGGAGATAAGCCCACCCCGACTCTGCTCCTACTCTTGGCCTCACTCTCACCCAATTCCAACCTACCTTCTCCGCTCCGACCACCCAACGTCTTCGTCGATCTTCGTGCGCCCGCGATTCCCGCTTACCGATGGAGCAACAACTCTTGAGGAAGGGAACAGACCTGGGGACTACGGAGTGATAGAGGGAGAGAGAGAGGGAAACGTCGAGACGCCATCCGATGAGAGGTAGCTCTTGCCTGTGACCCCGTCCCACATCATTGCTGCCTTCGTCGTGCCTCCAGGTCCCACAGCCTCATCCCCCCTCATAGAGTATGGCATCAGTCTTGCGCACCCACGATCCACTCTCATTCACATGTCAATACCTCAACTCGATTGACTACACAATCTATACCGAGGCCACTGCTTCTCTTCTCGATCTTTCCTGCTTACTATTTCTTTCACCCCGGGTTACAAGGGTATATCTTCCGACGACTGCAAGTTCACTGTCACCACCTTCCTCGTCTCGTTCGTCCTTCCTCGTCGTCGTTCCAGTGAAAGTTCTTGCGAACAGTTGCGTCTCGGCTTTCGCTCAGTTTTCCATCTAAACTCCTCTTCGACTACCTCGACACTTCGGCAGGACCGCGGTTCTACAGATTCCAGCTGTACACCTACCCAACTGTCACGACCAAACTGACACGAGCATACGAATATTTCGCAATATTGTCACGACAAAACTGTTTCCGAACAAAACTCTCACCATTAAAACTGTCATCGCACAAACTGTCACCATTCAACTCTCCCCGATCTCTATTGGATACGTGCAGAATCTTCACGAACAAAACTATCACCGTCTAAACAGTCACGGTCTAAACCTTCACCATCTAAACTGTCACCGTCTGAATTGTCACCGTCTAAGCAATCACTGTTTAATCTGTCACCGTTCAAACTGTCACCGCTTAAATTGTCACCGAAGCAAATGTAACCGCGGCAATTGTCACCGGCAAAACTGTCACGGGCAAAACTGTACACGGCACCAACCGTCACCGCTTACCGCGAGATTTACCCGACTCACACTCATAGACGCTGTACCCGTAGGTAAGAGCGCTTGAGCTGCTTCACCAAACGCGGCGCAATAGCGCGCGATATTTCGTGCGTGTCCATTAATACTTACGTCATTCGCCGCTGTCGTCTCAACCACAGCCTTCGCACCGCGCGAACTTACTTGTGCTCGGCGATCGGTAATAGCGGACACGCACGAAATATCGCGCGCTATTGCGCCGCGTTTGGTGAAGCCCGAGCGCTCTTATCGACGAGTTCAGCTTATACCCGTGTGAGTTAGTTACCTCGCCTTGGCGCGGTGACAGTTTTGTGCGGTGATGGTTGGGACGGTGACGGTTGGTGCAGAATACAGTAGACGCCCTGACAGTATAGACGGGGACTATTCTGCTGCGTTACAGTTGCGCAGAATACAGTTGAGACCGCGACAGTTTAGACGGTGATAGTTTTGTTCGTGAAGATTTCTGCACGTGTCGAATAGAGATTCAGGACAGTTGAGTGGTGACAGTTTGTGCGGTGACAGTTTTAATGGTGAGAGTTTTGTTCGGGAACATTTTTGTCGTGACAATATTGCGAAATATTCGTATGCTCGTGTCAGTTTGGTCGTGACAGTTGGGTAGGTGTACAGTTGGAATCTGTAGAACCGCGGTCTTGCCGACACTCCGTTCCAATAGCTGAGAAAACGCTGTAATTCAGAAGCGAATTCATCGTAGAATCGCAAGGTATGTTGTGAGATAGCGGCCCTTTGCTTGGAAGACCTATAAATTATTATAAAAATTATACTTCAACGACGTCATTGTCCGTGCAAAAGTTCGCCAAGTTTCACAATCATGGAGCTGAAGTGAGTGTAAGTTTAGAAGTAAATAAATCTATGGGTTCCGATAGTTATGCTAGCGTTGCAGGATGGGTGGATGTGGGAAAATTCGGTGGGAAGATACGTCGCGATAAGCGTGAAACAAAAGAAAAGGAAAGGAAAGAAAGAACGGACAGTGACGGAAAGAAATATCGAAGGGGATAAGGGAGAAAAGAGAAAAGAGACTGTACGAGAGGGGGTGAGATGGTGAAAGATCGTGGTTGGAGTACAGTTGGTCCACCAGCAGAGTCGAGAATCCTCTCTAGACGGTATAATTTCACGAGAGACGGCGCGACGCCGCGAAAGTTTTTCTTTAATATATTCTTACATGCTCTCGCGGATTAGATTAAAACGAGGAATGCATAAACCCAAAGAAGAAGAATAAAAAAAGGGGCGTTGTGAATCCAGGGCTTCTCGGTTTTGCTGCTCACTCGACCAACCACTATAAGCAATAAGCAGCTCAAGACCTAGGCCGAGAAGGTGGGTTGGCGATAGTGGATATATACGTGTATATAATACGACAAGGCTAACAGTGAGACGGAGAACGTAGAAGTCTCGTATTTATGATTTATTTAAGTGGCTAGAGGTACGGACGAGGTAGAATTGCATTGGCGAGGAAAAGTAAGCAGCCACGAGCCATCGTGTACTATAAGAGTTTTTTCGGTGGAACGAGTTCGCATTCTGCGGTACCTCCAGTCCCAGTCTTTTGTAGAGTGAGATGCCAGAAAGCAGAGTACTGGCAAACGACACTCTGATCCACCGGGCAAACTAGCCACGGGGAATGAAACTACGAACAAACGCCTTTAGGAACAAAAAAATTGCTAACAGGCAAAATAAAAAATCCCCTGATATGGTATTCCAGAAAAAAATTAAATAGAGCAATGATCACCACCTGGAAATATTTCCTGTTATCCGTTAAAATATCCTCGGCTAAAAAACCCCTCTAGGTTTATTATATGGAGTTGTATGTCATTCAGCTCGTACTTTTCAAGAATAAATAATACCCGCCTTTGTCCTGTTCCCTGGGACTGCTACGGGATCAACCGTTGGCTAAGAATAACGGAATAAACATAAAAATTCTGCCAGCTATCGCTCGATTTGCGTTATGTAGAGCGCGATTACGCTTTGACTACTTCCGTTTTTTTATTTGCTTCCTTTCATACATTATTCTCTCGGGGAGGATTAAATTCTTGTCATCTCTACGAGAATGCGACCTGGCAGTCGCAAGAACGAGCATCACCGACGTGTGCTCGTCGTGCGAGTCACCGAGCCCCATATCATCCACTCGTTTACGTTCTCTTTAACAGTTACAGAATTTTTCGCAAGGGCAAGAAATTCATATATCACACACCAGGACCATCTCCTTGGGATAAAATTACATTTCCAATTCATGAAAAGTCAGTTATATGATGGGAGCTGTGGCATACTGTAATACTAACGAAATATATTACTATAGCAAGGTTCCCAAGGCTGAAACCACATTTGATTGAACCGGGGGTTCTTCGTGAGCCTAGGGAAGAACAATCTAGGTGAAACAAAAGAGTTGGGGAAAAAATGCGTGATCGAACCAATCGCATCAATTAACTACTTTTGTTTTTCCAGCAAGAGACGTATATACTAATGGTCCGTTCAATAGAAAAATAGTGAACATATGGGCACACCACTCAAATAATTCGTAGGGGAAAAACGATGAATGAGGTTGCGGAACCGTGACATCCAAAAGTTAAAAATCATTTATCACCTGCTTTACTGTGAATGAGATTCATGAGATCGAGCTGAGAATCTGTCTGTGATCATGAAAACTCATCTGAGAATGGAAATTAAGTTCGCCAGAAGTGGGTGAAAATAGAAATCGTGGGATCCAAAAGAGTAACAATTTCCTATTTGAGATTCTCGATGATAAATACTTTTTACATATACCTGGTGATATTCATGGTACCCGGATAGGAGTGAAGCTAAAACTGATGGAAACCACATTTTTTGCTTCCCATAAAAACAGAAGAAAATTGGATCGAAGATGGAAGAGGTTAAATAGGGTTAGGACAGCGTTTTCTCAATGATTTTCAAGAATTTTTTTATAGTATAAAAAATGAATATAATTTATTGAAACTTTGAGAATATTTTATACACATATTTAAGTATATACTATAAAATGTTTGAAGAATTTCCTTGATAAACACCGAAAATATTAGCGACCCCATATTGCAGGTCACAATCAGACTCAGCACTTTGCGTACATTCTGGAAGCCGCAATTTTCATCTGAAATCAAACGAGGTTGGAATTTACTTTTATTGTATGTATCTCTTCTATATGAACCTAAATGCTATCAAAAAAATAGAAAATTGAATTTTTTACAGGGGTCAAAACAAAAAAGCATGATTTTTTGCCATTTTTTACAACTTTATTTGAAAAAAAAAAATATTTTAAATAATGATAATATTCCGATTTTAGGTTCATATAGAGCGAAATACTATGAACAAAGTAACTCCCAATTTTCGAAACGATTGGTTGAAAACTTTTCAAACTAGCGTGTACGCAAGTTAAAAAAAAAGTTGTTTTCAGAAAAACGCGTTTGAAAAAATAGTACCAAGAAAAACAAGCAATATGGGGTCGCTAATATTTTATAGTACATATTTAAATATATGTATAAAAATGTTATAGTATATACTTAAATATATGTATAAAATATTCTCAAAGTTTCAATAAATTATATTCATTTTTTATACTATAAAAAAATTCATGAAAATCATTGAGAAAACTCTGTCCTAACCCTATTTCCCCTCTTAATGGCTTATAACAATAGAACGAGTCGGAATTTTCATTTAAAATTTTGGGAACATATTTTTCAATAGTTTTACTAACAATTTATGAAATAAAAAAAATCGATTTTTTGTACCGTCTAACCCTTTTTCCCCCCTTGAGTCAGGATGTAAGGCTGGATATATGAATGACAAAAAATGCGATCTATCGATTATAACTATGCTCTTCAACGTGACAAAAGTTTTGATGATTAATGATTTCCCTGTTCTGATCCTCAAATCACCGTGTCCTCTTCTCGTTATTATTAGTTTTTTGCCGCGGATATCCTCACCACACGCGATGGATTATCGTTCGAGTGGATTATTCATCCAGGAGCCGAATGCCAAAGAGGAAGCAAGGTGAAGAACCCCGAACCAGTTGAAAAGAGCCCGATGACTGACGTGAAAAATTAATTGATGCAAGAACAGAGTGAGTCCAGTGTGAGGGATAAAGAAGGGTGAGATAGTAAGTTTGCGAGTTAGGGGATCAGTGAGAAGCGAGAATGTGACTACGATATGCATAGCGCGATGTTCGGAACGGTCGATTATCGTTGGATTCTCGCGTGCAGCTTGTAAACCCTCGCGCACGTCAAGACTTCTCGACGTTGTACGAAAACATATCTCACAACGACGTTAAACCGAAGTTTTGTAACCCAGATGACTTTCTCCTCGCACCTCAACATTGTTTGCCAAGTTCCTTGAAGCTTTTTATCCTTCTTGCTTTCGTGTAACCTTTAATCCTTAAAAGATCGATCAAGATAGAGGAAAATTCACTGAACTCCCGGTAAATTCGTGAATAAAAAGATTTGACGATACTTTGGCTCGTGGACAACTGAACACAAGATTTATCGTTGTTGGTAAATCCGCGAGATAAAATAAAAAAATGGTAGACGGTACGAGAATTTCGAATTTCCATTTCTGCGGTTCGCCTTCCACGGTCCCAAGGTACACCTAGATCAGGATTCCACTAAATCGTAGGCTCGAACGTCGCCGCGGCTCCCCTATCACGGAATAGTCGGAAAAAGCGTCTGGTCCGAGTTTACACGGATGACTTGTAGGTAAAAATAACCAGAGGGAAAAAACGCGAGAGGGTCAGGGCAATCGACGTTCGTGCGCCAGTATTCCCTTTGTATATAGACCACTTCGGGTACATTTTGGTAGGGTGAGTATGGACGGGAGGATGAACGATCAGCTTTACACAGCAGCAATGTCCACATCCCTCTAAAACCCTTTTCCATCCTGGATCAGACTATGGCCCGGTGTTTCGAGGGGAGCTGTGACATGCGAAAAAGAGCAAGTGGACTGTTACGCAGGAAGAGAAAACAGTCACAGAAGGTGAAACGTCGAACGGTGAAATCTCGTGGTGTCCCGAGGGCTTTCGTCGAGACAAGGGGACAAAACACCACCGCGAGACTCTTGCCAAATTTATGGTCAACGCGAATGGTCGGTTTACAAGGGAAAAAAAAGTCGCACTATGTTTTTTTAGTCTATTATAAGAATTTAAAAAGAACACACGTACCCCATGACAATGAGTCTCGTTGCAGTCGATATTTTGTTCTACCAGACATGTAAACAGATTCGAATTAGCTTATGCACATACCGGCCAGTTGAAACTGTGTTGGTGAGAATATGGAGAAAAATCACAATCTCAAAGAATCCTCCCTTCGTAGAAAACATGTTTGTTATTTTTTTTTTAACTTGCGTACACGCTAGTTCGAAAAGTTTTGAACCAATCGTTTTGAAAATTGGCAGTTACTTTCTTCATTGTATTGCGCTCTATATGAACCTAAAATCGGAAAATTATCATTATTTAAAATAATTTTTTTTCTGCAAATAAAGTTGTAAAAAATGGCAAAAAATCATGCTTTTTCGTTTTGACCATTGTAAAAAATTCAATTTTCTATTTTTTTTATAGCATTTAGGTTCATATAGAAGAGAGACATATAATAAAAGTAAATTCCAACCTCGTTTGATTTCAGATGAAAATTGCGGCTTCCAGAATGTACGCAAAATGCTGAATCTGATTGTGACCTGCAATATGGGGTCGCTAATATCCCCGGTGTTTTTCAAGAAAATTCTTCAAAAATTTTATAGTATATACTTAAATATATGTATAAAATATTCTCAAAGTTTCAATAAATTATATTTATTTTTTATACTATCAAAAAATTCATGAAAATCATTGAGAAAATGCTGTCCTAACCCTATTTTTTCCTTTAATGGCTTATAACAATAGAACGAGTCGGAATTTTCATTAAAAATTTTGGGGACATATTTTTCAATAGTTTCACTAACAATTTATGAAATTAAAAAAAATCGATTTTTTGAACCGTCTAACCCTATTTCCGCCCTTAAAAAAATTGGTGATAGGGTGAAAAGGGCCAAGTTTACTAATAATTTTCCTCGAATTTCGTGGAACATCCTGAAATGTCCTGAAAATTGCTGGTATATTCTGAAATTTCGTGATATTTCCTAAAGTTTTCTAAAATTTCCTCAAGTTTCCCGAAGATTTGTAATCCTTCGCCTAACTGAACCGGCATCTAGTGAAAAAGAGTCCTTTCGCTTTCTCAATAATAATACTTCGACGCGGAATCAGCGCAATTTTTTTCAATAAAGTTTTACAAGTCGAGAAAAAAGCATCCCTCAGGGCAGACACACCCCATTAACGGCGCAACTGGTACGCACATAGATTTCGGTGGTAATGACGCGTCTGCCAGTATACGAAAGTATAGAATACCACGGGCAAAGGGATGATTGAGTGAGGAGAAAGTGAGACAATGTTGGGTATGAGGGAAAGTAGAGATTCTGCGAATATACAAAGGGGGTGCGAGGGACAAGAACCGAGGGAGACCGTGGGGTCTGTGCTATTACCAAGTCGAGCAAACCTTATAAATGTCATCGCGAACCCATAACGGCCATGATGCACGATCGTGAAAGGCTGGTAGTCACAAGTTGGAAACTCGAATTCCTACTAGTACGCCATTGCGCTTCATACATCTCGATACTATTCCCAGAACGACCATGAGCAGAGAAACGGGGAGGTTAGCTAGGGCGAAGGACCATGGGGCTGTTCCCTCGTGCGTTAACGCCAACATCGAGTCGCAGTTAGTTCATGATAACGATAGTTTGTCTTGTTGTACTGTCTTCGGTCAAAAACTTGCTCAATCCTTATACTGTCCTGTGGGTTCGATCTTTTCGAGCGGTCATTGAAGCAGCAATGTCGATATGTTGAACATTCTTTTCTCGTAGTTCTTTTCTTTCTCATAAGTATGCTCGTCTTTGAAAAGTTTTCGACTAAATGAGAAGCTCGAATAGCAGCTTGGAATACCACTCGAATGAATAAGAGGCTTACCGCTGCAACGAGACGTCGAGAGACGCGAAAAACAACATGTAGTCACAATATTTTTCGGATGTCCGGGGGTGGGTCTTGTAGAATTATGCTCCAAGTTTATCCGAGGGATATATATTTTTTTTTGGAGTATACGGACGAGCGTAATTGCACAATAAAAAGTTTTCTCTCTGTACCGTGTGACCGTGCAATTTAACGGAGGCATTCCTTACCCGAAATTAATCTTTAAGGCAAGCGTGCGCATTCTAAGAACTGTAAACTTTTTTCTTAGCATAGAATTCACCGCCTGACCCGTTCCGGTGCTTGTAAAAATTATTATTCTTCCTGCTGTCTTGCTTACAGGCCCTGGCGAACAACTTTTCGTCGGATAAACCATCGCGAATATCATCTGAAAAGTTGAAGGTAGTACTCTGGTAACTTAAGGCAGTAGTCTGGTCTAGAGCGAGATTTTTGACGTCATTTCTAATGTGCAATAACGTTTAAACCGTTGAAGTTGTCTTGATGAAAATTTACACGTGCATTTATTGATCCTTAGAGAATACTTGTACATTTAAAAAAAAAATTATTTTAAATATTTTCATCTAGTTTTTTGCCTTGTTGTAACACGGTGCGCCGAAATCGGCGCCCACTCTGGACGATGTTGTATGCATCTGAAAAAAAAGAAAAATATATATTCTCAATCTGTATGAGTATTCTGAGCACTGGTAGCAGAATTGAGTCGAACAATCATTTTGCCTACATTTTATAACTCGTCGAATACGAAAATGTATGAAATGTATGTATGAAATATCATTAAAGAAAGTTCAACAGGCCGCCATTTTGTCAAAAATTTTTTTTAAGTACCAATTCTGCTACCAGTGCTCAGAATACTCATACAGATTGAGAATATATATATTCTTTTTTTTTCAGATGCATACAACATCGTCCAGAGTGGGCGCCGATTTCGGCGCACCATGTTGCAACAAGGCAAAAAACTACATGAAAATATTTAAAATAATTTTTTTTTTTTGTACAAGTATTCTCTAAGGATCAATAAATGCACGTTTAAATTTTCATCAAGACAACTTCAACGGTTTAAACGTTATTGCACGCTAGAAATGACGTCAAAAATCTCGCTCTAGACCAGACGACTGCTTTAAGCCGATTTTTATGTCTTTTTTGGAGGGCGTTTTTTTGTCGGAAAATAAAAATGAATCGTTTTGGATATTTAGTATGTTTTTATTTACGTATTAAAGATACAAAAAAAAATTTTTTTGAAAAAATTAAATAGTTTATTATTATTATTGATCGAAGTTAGCACCTCGAAAAAAAGCGCGTGGGTGGCCCCGGTGATTTTGGCTCTCGATGTTATCTGAAATAAAAAATTCTCGATAATTCTTAATCTATAGACATGTCATTCTGGTCGGAACTACCGAAGTTAAATTTCATGGATAAATAACAAAATGGCGGACTTTGGAAACAAAAAACTTTTTTTTCCAAGTTTTTTTTTCCAAAGTCTGCCATTTTGTTATTTATCCATGAAATTTAACTTCGGTAGTTCCGACCAGAATGACATGTCTATAGATTAGGAATTATCAAGAATTTTTGATTTCAGATAACATCAAGACCCAAAATCACCGGGGCCACCCACGCGCTTTTTCTTCGAGGTGCCAACTTCGATCAATAATAATAATGATAATAAACTATTAAATTTTTTCAATAAATTTTCTTTTGTATCTTTAATATGTAAATAAAAATATCCTAAATATCCAAAACGATTCATTTATATTTTCCTACAAAAAAACGCCCTCCAAAAAAGACATGAAAATCGGCTTAAGTTACCAGACCGTTGTGCAGTTAAGCTTGCATAACGTCCCCTTGTATATTTGTACATATTCATAAAGCGTCGCTGTAGGAAAGAGGTTTTTCTCAATTTTTCCTTTCTCGTAGAGGCAGCGTTGTGAATTTGGAAAATTAACTACAACGACCAAAATTCCATTAATAATCGTCCAAATAGTGTGTTTTACCCCGGAATAAAAATAAAATTTCCGGGGGACAAGCACGGCGGAAACTCGGTCACTTTTAAATATGATGTTAGCGAAAAGTTTTAGAGACGATCGACGTGAGAGTGAAAGCGATGGCCGCATCGAACAGGTAGGCAGTGTGCGGCAGAAGTAACACCGAGGCTAACGGGAAGTGAAGAGTAGCGAGGGGGATAACGTGAAATTGGTACTTTGAAATTTCATTAGTGCAGTCAGGTGGCGTCACAGATTCAATTAGGCTTTTTATTGGATTTCGAACTGTGCGAACTGTCAAAGCGGGAACTGCGTGGTCGGGCTATAGGTACGTGAGAGGCTACCTCCTCCCTCTGTTACTCGTTTTCGTATTGTACGTGTGGTCACACGTACAATACGGATACACGTAAAATACACCATCGATGGAAACACAGTCCAAGGGACGTAAAGTCAAAAGGATGGTTCGAGTGATTATAAACGTAAACTACATGCTCTTTTGGCGTTCGGGGAATCGATTAAAAAGTTTCGATATTTCAATACTACTATACAAACTATTTATTCAAATATCGAATTTAAGATTTTTTTTTTCATCCGGACTCACGTGACAATAAGTTCAAATTAAATTCACAACAATCGCTAGCGAATGCCCAAGCTAACTATTGGAGGATATTTCATATCCGCTCCGTCTATCTTTATTGAGTGACGTAAATTTTACTTGATAAACTGAACGCACTCGCAACTCATGGGACTTTCATTAGCACGAGACCCCAAGATTTCTCGTCGAATTTGTTAGGATTTAAGAGAGGGTGACTTGTAAGTTTACGGACAGGATTCGTATACGTGACTCTTAATGAATTATAAATTTTCCAGAGAGAAAATTATTTATAAGCAACAATTACGAGTCAACGAGGCTCTACCCTACGCCCACTCGACGAACGCACTCGTGAGTGATTTAGTGGCAGGAACTATTTCGCTATTGCGTACAAAGTCCCTCTTCCAGAGTATCGTTCGGATGACGGCACGCAAGTGAAGAGAGCGGAGTTACGTCAGGCACAATATTCCAACGTGTCGAGGAATTTCGCTCAACGTTTTAATAATTGTATACTCCCTTTTATGTTCGTTATTATACCGAAACAACGGGAATAAATAACACAAGACGTCTAGTCGGTTGCAAGGACCTTCACCAAGTTTTATTAGGCATTTGACGGGGGAAATAGGGTTAGCACAGCGTTTTCTCAATGATTTTCATGAATTTTTTATAGTATAAAAAATGAATATAATTTATTGAAATTTTGAGGATATTTTATACATATATTTAAGTATATACTATACAATTTTTGAAGAATTTTCTTGAAAAACACCGGGGATATTAGCGACCTCATATTGCAGGTCACAATCAGACTCAGCATTTTGCGTACATTCTGGAAGCCGCAATTTTCATCTGAAATCAAACGAGGTTGGAATTTACTTTTATTATATGTCTCTCTTCTATATGAACCTAAATGCTAGCAAAAAAATAAAAAATTGAATTTTTTACAGAGGTCAAAACGAAAAAGCATGAATTATTGCCATTTTTTACAACTTTATTTGCAAAAAAAAATTATTTTAAATAATGATAATATTCCGATTTTAGGTTCATACAGAGCGCAATACTGTGAAAAAAGTAACTGCCAATTTTCAAAACGATTGGTCGAAAACTTTTCAAACCAGCGTGTACGCAAGTTCAAAGAAAGTCGTTTTCAGAAAAACGCGTTTGAAAAAATAGCAAAATGCTGAGTCTGATTGTGACCTGCAATATGGGGTCGCTAATATCGTCGGTGTTTTTCAAGGAAATTCTTCAAAAATTTTATAGTATATGCTTAAATATATGTATAAAATATTCTCAAAGTTTCAATAAATTATATTCATTTTTTATACTATAAGAAAATTCATGAAAATCATTGAGAAAACGCAGTCCTAACCCTATTTCTTCCCTTAATGGCTTATAACAATAGAACGAGTCGGAATTTTCATTGAAAATTTTGGGAACATATGTTTCAATAGTTTTACTAACAATTTATGAAATTACAAAAAAATCGATTTTTTGAACCGTCTAACCCTATTTCCTCCCTTAAGTAACTTCGCACGAGGCTATTGGGAAGTACCATTTTTAGCAACTTGACCTGCCGATTAACGTGCCGATCGACCAAATGGATTGGTAACTTTTTAATCGTAGATAAGACGCGTATCCGGGTTGACCATCAGAGATTTTGAATTTCAACATTGTTAAACTGTAAATTTGAAATAACCCGGAATCGAAGCAATTCTCGTATGATAGTCAGTGATTGCAAACAAGATGGAAATTCAAACGAAAGAGAGTTTCCCTCTTGCGGAATATTTTTTCTTTTTTCATTACCGTCTGAGCTTTTACTGGCGGTCGAATATAAGAAAAGTACGACGAGAAAAAGCGGGTTGTCATCGCGATATCATACCACCAAACCATCGTATATATCTATACATATTATATACATATATATTTCCGTCGCTATCACTCTCTCACTTTATCCTCTTTCGCTGTCGTCGCCACGCTCTCGGATGGCTGGTCTCCCAGGGGATATTAGATTTTACTCTGTAATTAAATTAAAGCCGACGGGCCCTCGAAGCCGACCACCAGAAAGTTGCGGTCTACCGCCTCTGTCCGGACGAAGGATCCCGATGTTTGCCATACCACCATCAAAGCCCCGGCGCGAGGATAAAAGAAACCTGACGTTGGTACCGGTCCAGTTCACGGGCAACTCCAGCTTATATAAAGTTTTAATCCCCTCCCGCCCCTCCGGTCCACCGCCCAGTGGCACTGAACGGATGATATTTTTATATAGTCCATCGACTTCCGCATACATACTCAACCCCCCCCCCCACCCCCGAGGGGTTATGTACGCGCATCCGCCTCAAAGGTCGGAATATGTACCGTGAGAGATCTCAGGTCTCAGGTCTCAGGAATAAAATGGAAAATCGGATGTGAAAATCTGAAAAAAAATTATAGAATGGAAACACGAGAAGATATAACATCGAACGTTGATGGTGCGTTACTCGTAACCCGAACCCCTTAGACGGAAACTGTTCGACGTGGTATTTCGCTACGCGAGGGGTTAATTCTTCAAATTTTTATGTAGTTATCTTTCGTAACTGGCGAACCGGCTATAGACAATGGTTACGGTCTCGTGCCTCGGTGAACCCGGCTTTACTTTCGATCTGATTAATATTGCAGTAGCAACATGTGCATTATTCAGGGGATTATCCGTTTCGCTTTCACGCGAGTGGGCTATTACCGTGGTTTGGTTGGGTGAGGGCACTCGCACGCCCGCGGGGTGTTACGGTAATTCTCGTATGAAACTGTTATCAGGAGACCTGTAAGACTGATATATAGGACTGGTAGGCCGATGTCATACGAGCCACGGCGCTTCTACGGGGCGAAGGAGGGTGGTGGTGGTGATGGTCAGGGTTAGCACTTTGGGACGATCAGGAATTCGGATGGAATCATGCGATGGCGTGTGTGAGAGTTTGTAAATCATTGGGTATTACAAAAATAAATCCACCGACTTAATGGCATTCAAGATTTTTTGAAAATACGAGAATTCAGAACGTTTCAACGGCGAGCGATTGGCCGAACAAGGTAGACACTGCAAAATGCCCTATTTGTTGTGTCACTTTCGAGAACAAATCGACGCTGCTTACGAAAACTAGCATGTTTCAGATTTCTTACGAAAACAAGCACGTTTGATATCAGCGCGAAAACTAGCATATTTCGGCTTTTGCCACGAAAAATAGGACATTTCGATATTCGCCGCGAAAACTAGCATGTTTCGGCTTTTACCACGAAAACTATCAGGTTTCGACTTTCACCGCGAAAATTAGCACGTTTCAGTATCACTGGAATTGTTTCTTATTCATCGAGAATATTAGACGATAGCGATCTCTAAGATTCCAGTAAATTTGTTGAATCGTATTTTCAATAATGTTATTATTTTTTAAAATAGAAAACGAATATAAATGTTTAAGGGTGTACGGACGATACTCCCTTAATGTTTTTCATTTATTCCTTATAGTGATCCCGAAAAAATTATTAAAACATTTGTGAAAGATCCGAATCTTATTCGATTTAGTTCGGCAAATATACTACTTTTTCTAGTGCAAATCGAAATATGCTAGTTTTCGCGATGGAAGCCGAAACATGCCACTTTTCGCGGCAGAAGCCGAATCATGCTAGTTCTCGCGGTGAAAGCCGAAACATGCTAGTTTTCGTGGTGAAAGCCGAAACATGCTAGTTTTCGCGTCGAATATCGAAACGTGTTGATTTTCGTGGTCGAATTCGAAAGGTGTTAGTTTTCGTAAGAAATCTGAAACACTCTAGTTTTCGTAAGCAGCGTCGAAATATGCTTTACAACCTTCATCGATATTTTTCACAATCAGCCTCTTCATCGATGGAACTAAAAATTAGCTCAATTCAATAGAATACAAGCGACAAGATAATATTCGAAAAAATGATGATAAGGAAACACCGTGCAAGTTTTAATTTGTCAAAAATCTTTATCTCCACCAAGCTTGGTCGACGAAGAAAATAAAAACTGTGACGATGGGAGCACTATAAGGAATAAATGAAAAACATTAAGGGAGTATCGCCCGTACACCCTTAAACATTTATATTCGTTTTCTATTTAAAAAAATAATAACATTATTGAAAATACGATTCAACAAATTTACTGGAATCTTAGAGATCGCTATCGTCTAATATTCTCGATGCTAATTTTCGCGGTGAAAGTCGAAACCTGCTAGTTTTCGTGGTAAAAGCCGAAACATGCTAGTTTTCGTAGCGAATATCGAAATGTGCTAGTTTTCGTGGCAAAAGCCGAAATATGCTAGTTTTCGCAGTGATATCAAACGTGCTTGTTTTCGTAAGAAATCTGAAACACGCTAGTTTTCGTAAGCAGCGTCGAAATATGCTTTACAACCTTCATCGATATTTTTCACAATCAGCCTCTTTATCGATGGAACTAAAAATTAGCTCAATTCAATAGAATACAAGCGACAAAATGATATTCGAAAAAATTATGATAAGGAAACACTGTGACAAGTTTTAATTTGTCAAAAATCTTTATCTCCACCAAGCTTGGTCGACGAAGAAAATAAAAACTGTGACGATGGGAGCACTATAAGGAATAAATGAAAAACATTAAGGGAGCATCGCCCGTACACCCTTAAACATTTATATTCGTTTTCTATTTGAAAAAATAATAACATTATTGAAAATACGATTCAACAAATTTACTGGAATCTTAGAGATCGCTATCGTCTAATATTCTCGATAAATAAGAAACAATTCCAGTGATACTGAAACGTGCTAATTTTCGCGGTGAAAGTCGAAACCTGCTAGTTTTCGTGGTAAAAGCCGAAACATGCTAGTTTTCGCGGCGAATATCGAAATGTGCTAGTTTTCGCGTTGATATCAAACGTGCTTGTTTTCGTAAGAAATCTGAAACACGCTAGTTTTCGTAAGCAGCGTTGAAATATGCTTTACAACCTTCATCGATATTTTTCACAATCAGCCTCTTCATCGATGGAACTGAAAATTCGTTGAATTCAATAGAATACAAGCGACAAAATAATATTCGAAAAAATGATGATGAGGAAACACTGTGACAAGTTTTAATTTGTCAAAAATCTTTATCTCCACCAAGCTTGGTCGACGAAGAAAATAAAAACTGTGACAATGTTTTTTTTTCTCTGTGTTGGCTATTACGTCTTTGGACGGTTAAAAAAATCCTGGCAGTGCGCTGGTGAAATGCGGGAGGGATGAGGGAAGGGGGTGAGGCGTCCGAAAATTGCCTATTTCGCTCGATTGGAGAGGCCTCAACCATTTCCGGGTATAAATTGGCAATTCGTCAATCGAGATTGTACGTGCCATTCTCGCTCCCTTACTGCCGTTTGCTTATAAACATGCAAATCGTCGATGATGGTATAGTTGTCCATCTACATACAGAATCCGGCCATGCAGGTTTCACGATCCCCCAATGTCCATAACGCGATTCATGGATATGAGCTTTTGATTCGCGCGTGGCTCGCCGTCACTGACTTTATTCCTATGATTGAATTCTCACGAATCTATCGACGATTCGTACACCCAAAGAGCTTTTATTTCATTTTTTGCACGTCATTATAATCATCATTTTACGAATTCCAGTTCCGGAGTTAATACTCTTCAAAGTTAATATTACGCGTCTCGACGTAAACTGAGGTAACGTAAAAACGTCGTACCGCAAGTTTTTCAAGGGCATTTTGGGGCCAGAGACAAACATAAATTTTAATCTTTATTGAAGGTTACTGAAGAGTGGTATGAGGAGATATTTCACTAATAGATTTTTACTTCTCATTCAATTGTTTATCTCGTTTTTTTATCCATTGAAAATTATATGATTCGATGATGTGACATTTTGCGGACTCCGTCCGCGTGTCCTACGTAATTGTAGTCAAAAGTGTGAGACGATTTTCGTGACTCTGGTCGACGTGCATTTTCATCAAGGTTCTACATATTACAATGTAAAAATAATGTATTAATCTTCTTTTTTTTTTCAATCGATTCGTTCAACCGTGAATTAGTATAAAATCATTGAAATTGTTGATCGTGACGAGTGGGAAAAGCGCTACATTATTCAAACCCAACGATCACGAATGGTATCAAACGTTTCCATAGCGATCGTGCGCCAGTGGATGAGCCAGTGAAGTAGAAGTCGTTCATCCCGTAAGTCTCTCCCCCTAGAGTGGCGATGGGTAAACATTGAAGTGCCTCGATTTAATGGCTGCCATTTACATCGTCCGTCGAGTGCTGAGTAATTAAGGCATCCATTCTCGATTTTCTGTTATACGCGCGCGTAGTAAAGGGCACGAGTTTGTCTAGTCTCTCTGTTCGATGTATAATACGGCAATGTAATCGAGAGTACATGATCCTCTGTAGCACTACGAACTCGAAATTATTTGCGAGAATCAAGAGTAAGGGGTGAAAAATCAGGCTCATCGAGGATTCAGTGTACTCGATGTCATCGATCGTATTGATGGGTTGGATTCGATCGGAGTACAGCGATAGTTTCAAGAACTTATGCCGATAGATACTGCAAAATATATATCATTTTCCGTATACCTGGCATTCTTTATCATCTCAGCCACGTTTTTCTGTGGTCTTCAAAAACACTTTTTTCATTTCACCGCTTTTTAGTACATGTTGTGAAAAGTTTTTATGAATTATGTTAGATCTTGAAAAGCGAAACGTTTAGAGGATATACGATGTGTGTAAATTAAGGTAGTAGTCTGGTAACTTGAGCCGATTTTCATGTCTTTTTTGGAGAGTGATTTTTTGTAGGAAAATAAAAATGAATCGTTTTGGATATTTAGGATGTTTTTATTCACATATTAAAGATACAAAAAAGAAAATTTTTGAAAAAATTTAATAGTTTATTATTATTATTATTACTGATCGAAGTTGGCACCTCGAAAAAAAAGCGCGTGGGTGGCCCCGGTCATTTTGGCTCTTGATGTTATCTGAAATAAAAAATTCTTGATAATTCTTAATTTATAGACATGTCATTCTGGTCGGAACTACTGAAGTTAAATTTCATGGATAAATAACAAAATGGCGGACTTTGGAAAAAAACTTTCTTTTGGAAAAAAACTTTTTTCGAAAATCGAAATTGATGTCACTCATTTTTAGAACACAATAGAAAAAACTGTTTGACAAAAAAAATCGCTACGGACAACCAAATGACTCGATCGAGTTCAAACCCGTACTGAAGACGTATCACATGTTCCCCTGTCGCCTCTCCAAGCCCAGAGCCTCAAGTGTTGCCAGATCGAACGCTACGTTGCCAGTCTCATTGCTTAATTTACACACCTCGTATATCCTTTTTTTATTCAAGTAAGCTGATTGCAGAGATCAGTAGACGAGGACATTTTTTATTTTTCGTCCACTTTCCAATATGGATATATTCATAACCCGCCCGATGGGAACAGCTAAAAAATAAATTAAATGATTTCTATTAACGAAAAAGACAACTTTTACTTTATTGGAAATTTTGTGGAATATTTTTGAATGTATGCAAATTATCGTCACAAAAATTGACAGAATGGTTCCGGCGAAGAAAAAAAAATCAAAAAACTATGCGCAATTTTATGATATCCACGATTATAATTGTTGGTTGGACTGTATAAATCATCTCTCTATCTCGTGCTACTGCACAGGACTTACGAAATACGATGATGTCGGAAAAAGGTCAAAAGTTCCAATCCGTGTCCTTGGGCGTTTGGGGCTTGCCAAGCCTGAGACGAACGGGCGATTCTGGTATATCTAGATTAGCCCTCGAGGACCTTGGAAAAGCTTGCAAAAGAAACTAAAGTTTCGCACGGTGTTTTGGTCGGTGGTTTTCGGAATGGCCAGGAGCACCGCGAGATAGCGAACAAACTATGACCCCTCTCTAACCCACGATGCCCTCGTCGTGAATGAAAAAAAAAAATACAATGGGATTCGAGTGAGACGCGCGAAGATCTGCGAAGTGTTTCCGAATGGAATTATACAACTAATTAAAAGTTCACGCCGTTACCCGGACTTAATGATGCTAAGATTGTATTATTAAAGTTTTTGGTCTGCTCGTTTCTTGCTCTTTCCTATCCCCTTTCATTTTTCACGTTTCTTCCGCCGACCTTCACTAAGACATCTTCTGCTTTCGGATTTTTTTTTCATTATTTCAATTTCATTGCATGTTTCTATCTGAGAAACACTCGGAATCTGGTTAGAAGAGATTGGAGAAAAAGCGTGATTGCTTTGTACAGCGTACTAGTAGTATGACTGTATATGAATGATTCTGTAAGCATTGATATTACTCACATAATTCATAATCATGTCTGAAAACAGATTATTCATTTTTTTAAATTTAAGAACTTTCCTGAATTTCAAACGGTTCAGCAATATTTTTATTACAATACTTAACAATTTTTTGCATAAGAAAGTATATTTGCCCTTTTCATTCGAAATTTTAAATTGATGTAAAAAATGACGGTCACAGTCATTCTTGAAATATCTCAAAAATTCAATGATGCACTATAGTTACATTCGTGTTTAAAAATCTAAAAAAACAACCCCTATCCGTGTATCCTCGATCGTGTGAAATGTATCTTAAAGTTACGACTCACAAAATGCATAGTTGCAAATGCACTAATTTCTTCTTGTAAGTGAGACGAGTCATCTTCATCTTGATAAGAGTAGTTGACCGTAAACGTGAGGAACTGACAAGAGACTCGAAAGCTCGATATTGACAGAACAAAGTTTTTCTTCTATATTAACATAACGTAACGTCATAAGTTTCCGAAATTATTTGATACTAATTGTGAATAAATAAAAGCTTTTATCATCCCGGTAAAATCCATAAAAAAACATTATAATATTGAATTTATTTATTTTTAATGATAAAAGGACTCGGTACTTCCCGAATTTCATTACAGCCGTAAAAATGATCGTTCGCAACGATGCAGGAAACAGAAAGGGTGACAACGCCTCGAGTGATGGTGATGGTGGTCGGTTGTCGTTGTTGTCTTGTAAAAGACTATGAGTGAAAAAAAAGCGTGTGCTATCGTCTTTTCATCGAGAGCTCCGCGGTTACAGGCGAAAGCCCGTCTTGTTATAAAACAGCGAATTATTTTTCCAATTTACGGTGGAAGGGGCTTAGTATTTCGAGATAAGAGAGGCCGATTATATCGAGTGCATTAAAACTTGAAAGTCCGGGGAAAAGCGCAGATGCGCGTGGACCGAACGAACACTCGAGCCTCCTCCTCTGCCCTCATATCCTCTTTGGTATATTTTCCTGGTCTCCCCCAGGACTTCCTCGCCACCTCTTATTCCGCGCTCACCCTCCAGCCAGCGTCGTCAACTTTTAATAGAATCTTTCTGCCGCTTTTCGCGGACAATTGAACGAAGCAGGGGCGACAAAAGGTCTGGAGGGTCGGAGCTGTTGGTTAACCAGACCGAACTGAAGTTGAAGGGAAAAATTATAGTTAGATCAATTGAAGATATCTCGTTACCTCGATACAGTGGCATTATTATTTTCATTCGAAAGATACAAAGAAAATCGTTGAATAATTGCGACCCCTCGACCAATTTCTGTTGGGCCATCAGCCCACTAAATTCCAATTCTCTTAAGGACGGAAATAGGGTTAGACGGTTCAAAAAATCGATTTTTTTTTTACTTCATAAATTGTTAGTAAAACTATTGAAAAATATGTGCCCAACATTTTTTATGAAAATTTCGACTCGTTCTATTGTTATTAGCCATTAAGGGGGGAAGTAGGGTTAGGACAGCGTTTTCTCAATGATTTTCATGAATTTTTTTATAGTATAAAAAATGAATATAATTTATTGAAACTTTCAGAATACATTATACATATATTAAAGTATATACTATAAAATTTGTATACATATATTTAAGTATATACTATAAAATATTAGCGACCCCATATTGCTTGTTTTTCTTGGTACTATTTTTTCAAACGCGTTTTTCTGAAAACGACTTTTTTTTAAATTGCGTACACGCTAGTTTGAAAAGTTTTCAACCAATCGTTTTGAAAATTAGCAGTTACTTTCTCCATAGTATTGCGCTCTATATAAACCTAAAATCTGAATATTATCATTATTTAAAATATTTTTTTATTTGCAAATAAAGTTGTAAAAAATGGCAAAAAATCATGCTTTTTTGTCTTGACCCCTGTAAAAAATTCAATTTTATATTTTTTTGATAGCATTTAGGTTCATATAGAAGAGAGACATATAATAAAAGTAAATTCCAAGCTCATTTCATTTCGGATGAAAATTACGGCTTCCAGAATGTACGGCTAATATCTTCGGTGTTTTTCAAGGAAATTCTTCAAAATTTTTATAGTATATACTTAAATATATGTATAAAATATTCTCAAAGGTTCGATAAATTATATTCATTTTTTATAGTATAAAAAAATTCATGAAAATCATTGAGAAAACGCTGTCCTAACCCTATTTCCACCCTTAATCAGCGTCGCTTTGTTTGACCGTAGGATATAGATTGACGCGGGAGGTTCTCAATAGTGTCGAAGCGTAACAAAAGTTATTTCCTACGTTGTGATTTGGAGAACGATTCACAAAATATAATAATTGCATAGGAACGGCTGTCACTATGAAATATAATGTTTGGAAAATCTTATAACCGCGGACTCGTTATCGGCGTTCGGAAAATATAACGCTTTTTCGTCTTTGCTGCAAATTGGAATCTAGCCGACGGCGAGGATAAAACCTCTGGATCTGGATGTTGGCGAAGAACGAGGAGGAAATAAGGATGATAATATTCTAACCGGTGACGGCAACCCCGAACGTGCAAACTGTGCGATCGAACCTCACCACCTCATTACGTTAATTTCCCGTGAGATGCCTGCCTCCTGCATTTTTCTGATTTCCTTCGTTCGTCCCGAGTATCTTGTCAGGATTTTTCTGTTATACTCTATTTTCTTTGGGCGACAAAGCTCTATCCCTGGATGATATAGACGCAACGTCGCAGCCGTATACGACCGAGACGAAAGTGAAAAATAAATGTGGCGAAGTGATACAAGCACGTAGAATCTTCAGCGAGGATAGAGACTGACAAGGACGGAAAAAAAAGATTGGGAGAGGTCGCGAAGGATTTTTATATCAAGGTAAAAGCCGAAAATGAAACCATTTATTGCATCGCGAAGACTCGCTGGAAGAAAAGAGCCGTCATATCGTCTCCTTACCCGACGAAAAAATGGACGGAAAATAAAATAAATAGGGGATGAGATGAAGTACTTATATATATACAGAGACGAACCGAAGGGTCGAAATATTCGCGAAGAAGTGAAAAGCTGCGTGAATGAGGGACGGAATTCGGCGGAGAATGAGAGGGGAGCGAAAGCTAGGGAAACCAACGACCATTATCGAAATTTCAAGTTCGTTAACTGGGAAGGGCTTAGACTTTTTTTTCTCTCTTATTTCAAAGAGATTTATCGCGAGTGAAAATAATCTTATAGTCATAACGAGAGATAGCAATAATAATAATCAACCTTGCCTTAACGTCTTCTGCATCGATGAGTTCAGTAGCAAACTACTGAAAGTTTTCAGTAGTAAAGTAAAAAAATACTATTAGAAATCTCTAGCAGTAAATTGCAGGCAACTACGGGAAATCTTCAGTAGTGAACTACAAAGACTACTGAAAATCTCTGGTAGTGGACGACTGAAAACTACTGCGAACTATTAGGGGACTCAAGTAAAGGTGAGTAGTTAACTCCTGAGACCTTCCAGGAGTAGGCCAATTTAGTACTGATAAAATTTCAGTAGCTTACGAGTATTTAAGGGTGAAAATAGGGTCAGCACAGCGTTTTCTCAATGATTTTCATGAATTTTTTTATAGTATAAAAAATTAATAAAATTTATTGAAACTTTGAGAATATTTTATACATATATTTAAGTATATACTATAGAATTTTTGAAAAATTTTCTTGAAAAACACCGAAAATATTAGCGACCCTATATTGCAGGTCACAATCAGAAGCCAGCATTTTGCGTACATTCTGGAAGCCGCAATTTTCATCTGAAATCAAACGAGGTTGGAATTTACTTTTATTATATGTCTCTCTTGTATATGAACCTAAATGCTATCAAAAAAATAGAAAACTGAATTTTTTAATGGGGTCAAAACAAAAAAGCATGATTTTTTGCCATTTTCACAACGTTATTTGCAAAACAAAAACTATTTTAAATAATGATAATATTCCGATTTTAGATTCACATAGAGCGCAATACTATGAAGAAAATAACTGCTAATTTTCAAAACGATTGGTCGAAAACTTTTCAAACTAGCTTGTACGCAAGTTCAAAAAAAGTCGTTTTCAGAAAAACGCGTTTGAAAAAATAGTACCAAGAAAAACAAGCAATATGAGGATCGCTAATATCTTCGGTGTTTTTCAAGGAAATTCTTCAAAAAATTCTTCAAAATTTTAAAGTATATACTTAAATATATGCATAAAATATTCTTAAAGTTTCAATAAATTATATTTATTTTTTATACTATAAAAAAATTCATGAAAATCATTGAGAAAACTCTGTCCTAACCCTATTTCCCCTCTTAATGGCTTATAACAATAGAACGAGTCGGAATTTTCATTTAATATTTTGGGGTATTTTTCAATAGTTTTACTAACAATTTATGAAATTTAAAAAAAATCGGTTTTTTGAACCGTCTAGCCCTATTTCTCCCCTCGAGGGGGGAAATAGGGTTAGGACAGCGTTTTCTCAATGATTTTCATGAATTTTTTTATATTATAAAAAATGAATATAATTTATTGAAACTTTGAGAATATTTTGTACATATATTTAAGTATATACTATAAAATTTTTGAAGAATTTTCTTGAAAAACACCGCAGATATTGGCGACCCCATATCGCAGGTCACAATCAGACTCAGCATTTTGCGTACATTCTGGAAGCCGCAATTTTCATCTGAAATCAAACGAGGTTGGAATTTACTTTTATCATATGTCTCTCTTCTATGTGCACTTAAATGCTATCAAAAAAATAGAAAATTGAATTTTTTACAGGGATCAAAACAAAAAAGCATGATTTTTTGCCATTTTTTACACCTTTATTTGCAAAAAAAAAATTATTTTAAATAATGATAATATTCCGATTTTAGGTTCATATAGAGCGCAATACAATGAAGAAAGTAATTGCCAATTTTCAAAACGATTGGTTAAAAACTTTTCAAGCTAGCGTGTACGCAAGTTAAAAAAAAGTCGTTTTCAGAAAAAACGCGTTTGAAAAAATAGCAAAATGCTGAGTCTGATTGTGACCTGCAATATAGGGTCGCTAATATCTGCGGTGTTTTTCAAGGAAATTCTTCAAAAATGTTATAGTATATACTTGAATATATGGATAAAATATTCTCAAAGTTTCAATAAATTATAATCATTTTTTATACTATAAAAAAATTCATGAAAATCATTGAGAAAACGCTGTTCTAATCCTATTTCCCCCCTTAATGGCTTATAACAATAGAACGAGTCGGAATTTTCATTTAAAATTTTGGGAACATATTTATCAATATTTTTACTAACAATTTATGAAATAAAAAAAAATCGATTTTTTGAACCGTCTAACCCCATTTCCCCCCTTAACTGCTTGAAGCTGTCAGTATTTTCTTTTTCAGTAGTTCTCAGTAGTTCTTTTCGGTAAGAATCTCGTTTCATGGAATTAACGTTATAAATCGTCCTGATGAAAAAAATAAAAAATGAAAGATTCGCATGAAATCCATAGATCACTAACAATATTATTTCTCACAGAAAATATCCGGCAAGCCTGATGACTAAATACACGTTCTGCGGCAACAAATTTCAAACGTCTCTGCACATGAAACCGAGCACAATATGCAGTTCGATGTCTCGAAAGCTTTTGGCCACGTTGAGTCAGGGAGGTCTGTTCAGTACAGGATCGTGGACTGCTTTCATACATTCGACCATTTGGCGACTCATAAATTTCCCAACACCGGTCGGAGGTATACCTTTACCTCCTGGCTGACTTTCAAACCCTAACGTCTTGCCCGCTGTTCCACGCTACATTTGCCAAGCTACTGGGTTACGGTAAATATATATCCCCTTGCACTTCGTATTGCCGGTACTAGTCTTTAGTAGACCGTGCATATCGTACAGTATAGACCAATATATTAAGGGGTGCGGAAGGGTCAACGACATCTGGGACTTTGGGCCATCCATGCAAATCGTCGCGGGCTTTACTGGCTAGGACGACGACGACACACACCGACGACCAGGAAACATTTACCAGTTCCTTATGCAACTCTGCCGGTTAATTAATGCGTCTGCATTAAGAAGAGGAAGGCTCTCCGGTCGTACGGAATTCGTTGGTCGTACGGAATGGGGTTGAAAACGAGTGGAAGTCTTGAAATGGTCGAGGAGGGCCTACTCTATTGGTGGTCGTTTTCCACCCAAAGGTATCAACTTCACAGTTCTATATTAGACCGCCCTTTCTCTATTGTATTATTGTACTTGAACTGGGTTGGGAATTCCTCGGTTAATTGGACGCCCTGTGGCAGAGACTATAAGAAACATTTGCTTCCACGTGAGGGTATAAGGACCAAAACTAAATACATAAATTTATACTCCCTACTTCGAGTCGCTCCGTTAGGGTCTAAAGGATCTTACGAAATCTGGAATACGGTATCCACGAGATTGCAGCAGCGTTCATATGAATACATATTTTTGGTACGAACATTGAGATTATAGAGAGTTTGAAGCTACGCGAGCATATTAACTATATAATCGACGATGCAGTTTCTATAAGCAACGAATATGCATGGTTGTGTAAGGAATTATTTTGTTGCTTCTGAGATTCGTAAGCAAGTATCTCACTTCTCTAATTTGTCAGGAATTAATAGAAGGAAAGAATCCAAACGTAACACAGTTTGTCAGATTCGAAGTAATACTAATCATGATAACAAGTAGGTGATACAATAACGTCTGTACAGCCCGGGATCTCGCGTCGAACGCCTCGTTCGATTACCTCGACGTTCTTCTTCTCTCTTGTTCGTCATCGTGAGCAGTAAATACTCAAGTCAACAGAGACAATATACAGTGGGTCAAAAAAGTATTCATACACCTTGTTTTTTTGCGATAACTTTATATACATAAGCGATACGCAAAAATATTGTTTTAAAAAAAATAGGCACGCCTTTGAAATTAAAGTTAATTTCAAAGGCGTGCCTATTTTTTTTAAAACAATACTTTTCCAAATCCCTGTGTACTTCTCTTCAAAATATCATATTGTTAACGAAAACACTCGGTATTTTTTTTCAGATCGACGTTGAAAAGAGTTCTGCTGCGTGCCGCGGAAATGACGGCACCTGACGCGAGAGCTTCCCCAGCGCCACCATGCGGCGTGAAAAATGTGAAAAAAATGTTTTTTGATACATTAATAAACAAGGAACAAAACCCAAAGATATTTTTCGAATATCTCTTTTTTTTCCCACAAAAAAAAATTCTTGAAAAATGTGAAAAAAACAGGGGGTCACAGTGGTGTTCTCCGTTAAATGAAATTGGCTTTTTTTGCGTATCGCTTATGTCTATAAAGTTATCGCAAAAAAACAAGGTGTATGAATACTTTTTTGACCCACTGTATGTCTACCACGTAATTCAGTGGGCCGTTACAGATTTGAACCTTACAGTTGGGTGAAATCATAGAAATAATCCGAAATTTGCGTCATAGTTAGTGCCCTGGAAATTTCGTAACCCGTCAGAGACCTGAGACAGAAGAGCAAATAGACGGACGGACCGATGACGAAGACTCACCATAAAGGTTTCATTATTCCGGACGTAATCCTACAAAGACAATTTTTCGAACGATAATTTAACAAGACAAGATTTCAGGATAAAATAACTCGTGGCTCGATGTCCCGGCACCCTTAAAACGTTCAAAATTTTTTCGAATTCCCCAAACCATCCCCTCTGAGAAAGCCAGACTCGAGAGAACCACTTCCTTATAGATAGCGGGCTATTTCCGTTTTGAAAAATAATGAGGAAGCGGCGTGCAACTTGTAACTCGTAAATTTCTTTCGTTTCATCATTCTTTTATCCTCTCGGAAATTTGAATAGCATTCTGGTTATTTCCACACTCTACATTGCCCAGTATTCCTAGTGACATAACTCTGCGCGGTGTTGGCTGCCGCGAGAGGGCAGAAAATGGGGATGATATTCAGTTCTCTGGGCTATGTTCTCTTGGGTTTCGCGGGTGGCGTCTTATCAGCCGTTTAACATCCACCCCTCGTACTAACGATATATTGGCAATTGTACAAGACTTGCCGGCGTCCCACTCTCGCCCTGCTCCTCTGGCCTCACCATGAAGCGTGTGCGGGCAACACGTCCTCTTTCCGCCGGATGCATAGCAATACGGCGTTTGCTTGCCTCTGTTCTTTGGTCGTTGGAGCATGCGCTTGTATTCAACGGGAAAGGCGGGGTACGCATTGCGGTTGTAATATCACGCTCGCGGGACCACGGTTTACCTCTTTGCAGATGATATTATTATACTACCAAACATATATGAGGATGCTCTATGTAATCTCGCTTCCTACTGCTTCTCTACCACAATACGGAGAACCTTTTGCACATTTCGAACTGGACAATATTCAACGAGGTGGATTCTAATGTTTCGAGACAGTACCGCGCCAGAGAGATGACGAGACATGACACAGAAGTTTTTCGAAGAACGATAGACCTTTGCTTGTCTTAATCCAAATTTTTAATCGTCAAATCCTCCCGATATTGCTTACAAACCAAACCAAACCAAACCGAACCTAAAATTAAATAGCCAACACATAGTTAACATTCCTGCTTATATCGTCCAATTACTTATCCTCGATCAGTTTATTTTCTTAACGCGGTAGTCTGGTCTAGAGCGAGATTTTTGACGTCATTTCTAATGTGCAATAACGTTTAAACCGTTGAAGTTGTCTTGACGAAAATTTACACGTGCATTTATTGATCCTTAGAGAATACTTGTACATTAAAAAAAAAAATTATTTTAAATATTTTCATGTAGTTTTTTGCCTTGTTGCAACATGGTGCACCGAAAGCCGCCTCAATCGGCGCCCACTCTGGACGATGTTGTATGCATCTGGAAAAAAATATATATATATATTCTCAATCTGTATGAGTATTCTGAGCACTGGTAGCAGAATTGGTACTTAAAAAAAATTTTTGACAAAATGGCAGCTTGTTGAACATTCATTAATGATATTTCATACATTTTCGGGTATTCGACGAGTTACAAAATGTCGGCAAAATTATTGTTCGATTCAATTCTGCTACCAGTCCTCAAAAACAGGCTACGTAAGGTACGTGCAAAATTTGAGCTTGATCGGTCCATTATTTATCGAGATATCGTGGGCGCCGATTTGAAAAACTAAGTTCTGAGATAAACGCGTTCAAAGTTTTGACACCGTCGCGCGGCTTGTTTAGAATTTTTATTTCTCGGCTAATTTTTGAAATATCAATAAACGGTTTTCAGGAGTGTATGAAGAAAGGTCTAAGGAATAAGAAAATGAAAAAAAAAAAAAAATCAATTTTTTCAAATTTCTAGACCAGACTACCGGCCTCGGTCCATCGCGGAGATTCAATGTTTCCCATCCAAGGCTCCTGAGAATGATTTTGCGGCAATCGTGTTGTCGAAGTGCCGAAGCTTATAAGCGTATGGCTGGAGTGAAAAAAAAAAAAAATGCGGCGCGAAAGAGTGCGAGAGAGATAGAAGACAGAGAGAGGAGAAGGGGAAAGGCGACAGTCGCTCCCGCTAAAATATATTCCACGGCTAAAATATATTCGAACAACCGCGGCGGGGGCCTCTCGTAGCTTGCAAATTTATGGTAATGTCGAATCACGAATCCCTCCGAATGAATTTCATTTAAAGTTTCCTACCACACCCGGCTCTCTCTCTAACGTTTCGCTTGGCTGACGTAACGCGGACCCGGACGAGGCACGAAGACAAAAAAAAAAGGTAAACTTTCGAATTCATAAATACAATTTAGTAATCGCACGAGTGTGTATGAAAAATCCATCTGCGACGAAATTAGCGGGATGATCGTTTAACCGTATCATACATTCTCGTTCGATAATATGCCAGCGAAATTTTTCTCAAATGAACTCGTGATGTTCTTGGAATGACTTGTGAATGTGTGTGCGAATAGTCCGTAGAGCGTGGAAATAATCGACGAACAAAAATGAAAAACAAAGTAACCACGATTTTCTTCCCGCTCATTATTCGTATCCATTGTTTAGGCTGTATTCATACCTTACGAGCATTATCTACTGGCGTCCACTAGCGAACTCGCACTCACGGTTGTCGGCCGACGAACGAGAGACGGTGGGTTGAAAATGAGAGCTTTTTGGGTCGAGTGTTAAGCTCCATTGTAACTTGTCCGTATATCTCGGAGTGAGCGATTAAATTTATCGCCATTTTCACTTTATAATGCGTTGTCGTTATCTCCCCAAAATTGTCGTTTACCCAAAATTCTCGTTTTTTTGCTGTTATCTCCGAAAAAATTAACTTTACGAAAAAAATATAAACGAAAAATTTGTTGGAAATTTAATTTCCTACAAAAAAGGTCCTATCGACCCAATTGCTTAGATTAATATTTCTTGAGATATTAAACTTTAACTTATGAGTAGTATAAAATTTGTAAAATATGAAATATTAAATAATTGAAAAAATAAAAATATAAAGTTCAATATCTCAAGAAATATTAATTTAAGCAATTGGGTTAATAGGACCTTTTTTGTAGGAAAGTAAATTTCCAACAAATTTTTCATTCACATTTTTTTCGTAAAGTTAATTGTTTTGGAGATAACAGCAATAAAACGAGAATTTTGGGTAAAAATCAACTTCAGTGACCCGTTGCAACTCACCAGTACAATTTACACTTTCGCCGCAAAAGGCACTTTTTTAGATTGTTTTATTCCGAGTAAATCGAAACCAAGAACAATATGATAGCATAAAATGCGGCTGAGTTATAGAAATTTGAAAAAAATTCGATTTTCGTGTATTTTAGATGGAAAATCTTCTCACGCTTTGGGAAAGTACTTAGAATTAATATTAAGGGCTGTAACTTTCAGAGAATTTCTTTTTCGACATATCCAACAAAATTTCGGGTGGGGACTGAAAAAAAAAAAATTATCGAAAGAAAAAAATCGCCCTAATCCAATACACTTCCATACTTTCCACCAGAAGTTGCGTCTACCGATATAACTTCTAATTAATCGAATTCCACGTTCTTTTTTCGTGTCGTTAGATATTTTTCATCTTCGAACCGCCGGACGTCGGTATCCGGGATTGAAAGGCACGATCCTCAATGTTTCGCACGTACACGACGAGCAAGTAACGAGGATAGCTGTCGAATCCGCTCGCGGACGTGGTCTCGTTCACTTTGAAAGAGTACGAAGAATGAAACCGGTGCGCAAGTGGGGACGGAGCAAAGTGTTGCACAGCCAAGCAACATAGAGTACGTAGTCGTGTGCTACAGAGATCTGTCCCGACGTAACGAGTCGGGGAAAAAAAAATACGATTGAGTATGAAAGTGTGAGATTTTGGGAAAAAGAGCCCACCGGTAGTTTGGACGATTGGACGTCGGGGTAGTTCGAGACTTCGCTACTTCGGAGCTGTTCACGCAAAACTAAGGGACCAGAGCCGAGAATCCAGAAGACCCAGTTTCTGATTTACCCGGGGTGAGTTTCTTTTGAATATTTAACGGGGCAAGTACAAACATCCTGCTTCTCGAAATTTCTTGTCGAGCCCGCTGACGCCGAGGAAAGCGAACGTGATAAGTTATACAATTGCCACCTTGAAGAATCATCGTTAAATGCCACCCCTCGAGAAATCTTGAACGGGAGTCATTGAACCTACAGAAAAAAGCTCCTTTTTACCGATTTGAGATAGATCAATTATAAGGGGTCAAACGTTCTCATTGCGAAGTTTGTTCGTTCATAATGCTCGAACGCGCACAGCTCCGTCACTTTGTCACAAATTCATGGGTAGGGTTGTCGTTCACAGGACGAGGATGAGGTCTTGATGTACGAAGCGCGGCAGCCCATGAGACGTCGGTAGATCGACTTTCCGACGCGTGAAACGTCCCTCGACGCTGACATATAGCATAGCGGCATTAGGGTCTCTGCTTCATCCATGTGGCTAACGGCAGACGCGTCGAATCCCACAACCAGTCGCTTCGTCTAACGTCCATGCTCCAGTGAATCAGCTCGTCCTGGCTTTTGTGCACTGCAAGCGAGTGAGAGAAATGAATCAATGATGGAATTAAATAAATTGATCCTCGATTGTTTTCCCTCTATAAAATTACAACCACTCTTAGGTTACAATTTTAGAAAGGAAAAAAAAATAAAGTTTAAGTTGAAACTTGAGTCGTAGCTTACACAACTTGTAGCTTAATTTAAGAGCTCAAGTTGCACTTTGAATCGGAGTTTCAGTTCCATTTTAAGTTGGAGCTTAAGCTGGAACTAAAGTTGAATCTTACGTTCGAGTTTAAGGTAGTAGTCTGGTAACTTAAGCCGATTTTCATGTCTTTTTTGGAGGGCGTTTTTTTGTAGGAAAATAAAAATGAATCGTTTTGGATATTTAGGATGTTTTTATTTACATATTGAAGATATAAAAAAAAAATTTTTTGAAAAAATTCAATAGTTTATTATTGTTATTATTGTTGATCGAAGTTGGTACCTCGAAAAAAAGCGCGGGGGTGGCCCCGGTGATTTTGGCTCTTGATGTTATCGGAAATCAAAAATTCTTGATAATTCTTAATTTATAGACATGTCATTCTGGTCGGAACTACTGAAGTTAAATTTCATGGATAAATAACAAAATGGCGGGCAAAGTAAAAGGACTTTTTTTTCCAAAGTCCGCCATTTTGTTATTTATCCATGAAATTTAACTTCAGTAGTTCCGACCAGAATGACATGTCTATAAATTAAGAATTATCAAGAATTTATTATTTCAGATAACATCAAGAGCCAAAATGACCGGGGCCACCCACGCGCTTTTTTTCCGAGGTGCCAACTTCGATCAGTAATAATAATAATAATAAACTATTAAATTTGTTCAAACATTTTTTTTTTTGTATCTTTAATATGTTAATAAAAACATCCCAAATATCCAAAACGATTCATTTTTATTTTCCTACAAAAAAATGCCCTCCAAAATAGACATGAAAATCGGCTTAAGTTACCAGACTTAAGGCCACCTATCTTAAGGCCAATTTTGAGCCTCTGCTCAAGCTGGACTTTAACGTCGATTTTTGGTTTAAAATTCGAGGCGTATTCAAAATCAAGTTATCAATATATCACCCGTATAGTATATTCGGTATATAATAAATAGGTACAAATTTATTTCTATGATCGACCAAACGAATGTTTCTGTGGTTTTGCAACCCCCGGCTAAAAATATGGGGCGACGTGATAATTCCGTTATTGGTTACTGATGATACTTGAAAAATTTCCTTATGTTTCAGTAATCTTCAACTTCGTGATAAAAACGGTGACAAGGTAGCGTAATTAAGCTCAAACTTTTTTTATGTACGGTAT
Source organism: Oxytorus armatus (assembly GCA_958009045.1). NCBI lineage: Eukaryota > Metazoa > Arthropoda > Insecta > Hymenoptera > Ichneumonidae > Oxytorus > Oxytorus armatus. The sequence continues at coordinate 38,284,936 of OY253745.1, read as the reverse complement.
ATAATAGTTAGAGATTGTAATAAAATCGCTTTTGGATCAAGAACCATTCACTGATCCTGGTAGCCAATAATGTTACGGGGTACGGGTCCCGCGTCGAATACAGCTTTTCCAGTGCACTGCGTGCAGTCTCTCGTGCAAAATTCGCATCGTGGCAGAAACTCTATCTCAATAGCACCACCCTTGAAACTTTGCACGATTAATTTAAAACCGGCGGAGCGTTAAGCCGAGGGCTCTGGTGCGTGACTATATATGGGCACTAGTTATATATATATATATATATATATTTGGAGGAAGAGGGGCAAAATAGTATGTTATGCCTTCGGCATGGATATCCGCGTACGATAACTCGAGGCTTGAGCCAAGCTAGTAGAGTACAACCAGCCGAATGGGATTTAAACAAAAATATATACATCGAGACACCGCTGGTGCATATACCAGCGCAATATAGCTGTCTTGCATATGCATAACATAGAGATTCGTGGCGTGGTAAAGTACAAAAGTAGAAATTATAGGTTGTCTGGGCAGCCTGGACCTAACACGAACGTATTGGTTCTAGGGGATTTTTGTTGCCCGTATACTTTTTTTTCCCCCCCTCGTTTCGTTCGACCTCATGGAATAACGATTCTCTGCGATCTAATCCATTTCCATTTCTATTATCTGAAACATTTGATTGTTATGTTAATCTATTTATGTGCGTACTCAAACATCAGGATATTTGGATAAATAGAATTTATTGGCATTCCTGAGATTCTCTTTTCCTTGAGGTAGTAGTCTGGTAACTTAAGCCGATTTTCATGTATTTTTTGAAGGGCGTTTTTTTGTAGGAAAATAAAAATGAATCGTTTTGGATATTTAGGGTGTTGTTATTTACATATTAGAGATACAAAAAAAAAATTTTTTGAAAAAATTTAATAGTTTATTATTATTATTATTATTGATCGAAGTTGTCACCTCGAAAAAAAAAGCGCGTGGGTGGCCCCGGTGATTTTGGCTCTTGATGTTATCTGAAATAAAAAATTCTTGATAATTCTTAATCTATAGACATGGCATTCTAGTCGGAACTACTGAAGTTAAATTTCATAGATAAATAACAAAATGGCGGACTTTGGAATAAAAAATCCTTTTATTTTAGCAAAGAAGGGGTTGTAAAATAAAAAGTTAGGGGTGAAAAAATTTCTCGGTAGTTCCGACGAGAACTATAAGTGTGTAGAGTAGCCTGTTAAAATTTGAAAGCAATCGATTCGGTAGAAAAAAAGTTAGGACCCGGGCTGACCAGAAAAACACTGTTTTGAGAAAAACGCGTTTAAAATTCGAAAACTCATTATAACTCCGGTAGTATTTCGAATTTCGGTCTGAAATTTTCACAGTATATTCTCAAGACATTGTACTTTCAAATTAAGCAAAAAAAAATATTTCGTTTTTTGAACCCAAGTTACCAGACTACTACCTTAAGTATAAAATATTTTCGTCCGATGATGGAAACATGGGCAGTAGGAAAAGTAGTGACACAAATATACGATTGCACACTGTCGTGTGAGAATCGTATTTTTGGATAAGAATAACCTGTTTATTTTGTACTGTTAGGGGGAAATAGGGTTAGGACAGCGTTTTCTCAAAGATTTTCATGAATTTTTTTATAGTATAAAAAATGAATATAATTTATTGAAACTTTGAGAATATTTTATGCATATATTTAAGTATATACTATAAAATTTTTATACATATATTTAAATATATACTATAAAATATTAGCGACCCGATATTGCAGGTCACAATCAGACTCAGCATTTTGCGTACATTCTGGAAGACGCAATTTTCATCTGAAATCAAACGAGGTTGGAATTTACTTTTATCATATGTCTCTCTTCTATATGAACCTAGATGCTATCAAAAAAATAGAAAATTGAATTTTTTACAGCGGTCAAAACAAAAAAGGATGATTTTTTGCCGTTTTTTACAACATTATTTGCAAAAAAAAATTATTTTAAATAATGATAATATTCCGATTTTAGGTTCATATAGAGCGCAATACTATGAAGAAAGTAACTGTCAATTTTTAAAACGATTGGTTGAAAACTTTTCAAACTAGCGTGTACGCAAGTTAAAAAAAAGTCGCTTTCAGAAAAACGTGTTTGAAAAAATAGTACGAAGAAAAACAAGCAATATGGGGTCGCTAATATTTCATAGTATATACTTAAATATATGTATAAAATATTCTCAAAGTTTCAATAAATTATATTCATTTTTATACTATAAAAAAATTCATGAAAATTATTGAGAAAACGCTGTCCTAACACTATTTCCCCCCTTAAACTAATTGAAAAAGCTCCCAAGTTCACGATAAACTTTACAACGACAGCTGATGGCCTTACGCGTTTACTCGTGCACATATCACTCTGAGTTTATTAGTGCTGCAATATCATTACTGTTTACCGATCATACGCTTAATTGGATCGTTCTCTTTCTCTATGCATGTGTATATGCATCGGAACGATTCAGCAAACAGACAAATATATATAAAAGGAACAGAGGATATCGTATATTCTCTGTCACATGGTATCGAATCAGTTCTCGTTTTCGCGTGTCCATTGGGCGTTCTCTTCCATGACTCCGACCGATCCCCTCGATGCATAAATCGGAATAAATACGAATTCGTAAAATTAACAGGAAAAAATCGAAAACTACATATCGAACGTTTGTATATATCGAGGAAAAGCGTCAGCCACGCAGTTGCAGTGGAAGGGTGGTTTGTTGGAGCGTGCATGGAGTTGCCGAGGGTTGCAAGCATCGATGATTAATAAATCAAACTGAAGCACTGTGTTCAAACCCATCCCTCCCGTAGTCCAATACGAATATTCCCTTCGCAGCTCTCTTCCGACGAGTCAGACCGCGACTGGGTTCAGTGTTCTACAATGTTCAAACAGTCATGATTGTAATTTGCTATGTGCGACAACATTCGCCGAACGAGAATTAAAATGCGCATAATTACGCGGCAATTATGACGTGTTTGCTTTTCGACGCGTCGCTCAACCACTTGCCCACCCTTTCCCCCAATCCTCGCTGAAACATTTTTCCAATTTTCTATATTCCCCAACCGATATCGCTGGTCGATGTATAATATATTATATGGTATCATTATGATAGATTTGCTAATTCGTAAAATCCCGAATTTTTTACATCAAACACGAAATCAACGTTGTCCATCGTGTCGTTAGTTTTCCAAAATCCATAAACTGACATGATTGACGCAAGAAAATGTATAAAACATATTGTGAGGGCAATTTAAAGTTAATGCGATGATCCAAAAAATAATGTAACAAATGGGAGAGACTAAGGATGTGTCGGCCGAGTTGGCCTGGAATATCTCATATATCGTAATATGTCCATGAAAAATATTTTCTTGCGTCGAAATTGTTCTCTCAGCTTCGCAAAAATTGTCGATATCATCGGTGAACACAAAGGTGCAATGCAGTATCGGGTAGAAAAGTATTTGCTAACAATAGAATCGAATCCCGTGAATAAAGTGGAGAAAGGGGTGGTGGAACGTTTTTATAAATAAATACTCCATTTCCGCGTACCACCGACCCTTTTCATTGCATTCACATCCATTCACCAATGCCAATGTGCATGAAAAAAACATACTGTATAAATATTTCCCCCTACGAGCCACATTACCATTCCATTTACTCCATTTACTAATTTCACCGATTACCAGATATTTCCGACGATTTCGAAAAAAAAAAAACGCCTCACAGTTGCTTTTTTTTCTATCTCAATTGAACTCCAAGATGGCGTTAAGCCTGGTTGCAAATTTGTTAACTGAAAAAATTGGCTTTTACGGTAATATATGTAACAGTTATGAAAGCCTTTGCAAGCTCGCAAGTCGTCGCTCGCCACCGTAGAATAAGTGTCGGCCACGACGATTGTTGCATTGTTCGGCTCCTGATTGGAATTTAAATTTTATTCATAGGCTCGTTTATATCCGGGCAGTTATGTATTCAAATCGGGACAGTCGCCATTCGCAGGTCTCGTATAACCACCCGCACAACTCATATCGAACGCGTTGTCTCTTTCTATACTTTCGTCTCTTTCTCACTGGCGATTGGTCCGACTCTTGGCTGATCGTAGCGGGTGTTCGGGACTACCCTGTCGCTACTCCACTAAATTCTAAACGAGCAGAAATCACAAAAAACTCGCAGGCAATTCTATCTGAGAAGCGTTTACGTCGCGGTTTTTTTCCGTCTAGATTAATAAAATATAGTTTATTGTTAAGCAAAGGTTATGAACATTTTTTTTGTATCTTTAATATGTAAATAAAAACATCCTAAATATCCAAAACGATTCATTTTTATTTGCCTACAAAAAAACGCCCTCCACAAAAGACATGAAAATCGGCTTAAGTTACCAGACTACTACCTTAAGGGAGAAAATAGGGTTAGGACAGTGTTTTCTTAATGATTTTCATGAATTTTTTTATAGTATAAAAAATGAATATAATTTATTGAAACTTTGAGAATATTTTATACATATATTTAAGTATATACTATAAAAGTTTTGAAGAATTTCGTTGAAAAACACCGAAGATATTAGCGACCCCATATTGCAGGTCACAATCAGACTCAGCATTTCGCGTACATTCTGGAAGCCGCAATTTTCATCTGAAATCAAACGAGGTTGGAATTTACTTTGATTATATGTCTCTCTTCTATATGAATCTAAATACTATCAAAAAAATTGAAAATTGAATTTTTTACAGGGGTCAAAACAAAAAAGCATGACTTTTTGCCATTTTTTACAACTTTATTTGAAAAAACAAATTATTTTAAATAATGATAATATTTTGATTTTAGGTTCATATAGAGCGCAATACTATGAAGGAAGTAACTGCTAATTTTCAAAACGATTGGTTGAAATCTTTTTAAACTAGCGTGTACGCAAGTTAAAAAGAAAGTCATTTTCAGAAAAACGCGTTTGAAAAAACAGCAAAATGTTGAGTCTGATTGTGACCTACAATATGGGGTCGCTAATATCTTCGGTGTTTTTCAAGGAAATTCTTCAAAAATTTTACAGTATATACTTAAATATATGTATAAAATATTCTCAAAGTTTCAATAAATTATATTAATTTTTTATACTGCAAAAAAAATCATGAAAATCATTGAGAAAACGCTGTCCTAACCCTATTTCCGCCCTTAATGGCTTATAACAATAGAACGAGTCGGAATTTTCATTTAAAATTTTGTGAACATATTTTTCAATAGTTTTACTAACAATTTATGAAATAAAAAAAAAATCGATTTTTTGAACCGTCTAACCCTATTTCCACTCTTAATGACCATCGGGGGTGAAGACTTTCGCGCGTGGAATAGAAGAATCTTTATAGAAATCTTCTTGTGATTCTTGTGAAAAATTTTAAGAAGGAATCACTTGTAGGATCCGGAACAAAACTATTTCAAAACCGTAGCACCGATTCATTTCCACGTTTCTTCTAAACGATGCGATAGATCAGAAGCTTTAGATTTGGGCCCTGACTGCCTTATTCTGTTCTATAAAATGAAATTTGGTGACTATGGTGGCAAATCATTCTACGCAAAACGCCGGACTCTTCTCTTCTCTTCAAACAGTTACAGCAATATTTCGAAGAATGTTTTAGATTATTGTCTTTTTGGAAAATAAAGAAATTTAGATTAAGCGAATGCCCGATGGAACACCATTGTAGTGCCGAATGGGTTTCGTGGTTAGATAGCCGGAATGGTATTGTTACGATACCGATGGTACTTGTCATACGATTCCAGTCACCGCGTTACGGCAGCGCCGGCGATCATCGTGAGAGATAGCAAAAACTAGCTTATTTCGGATGCCACCTACGACTTCTTGCGATCGCGCGATCCATTGCGGAATGGCGCATCCTCTCGACTCTTATTCGCGACGAGTAAGGGAGTAAGTATTTGGCATGACGTCAAACGTAGATATTAGGATTCCCATGGTGTAGTTTCTGGTCAAAAGGACCAAAGAAGGACCAGGCCGATGTGGTGGCCATTCGTGCGTCACATTCGTGACCGGCCTACGGGCAATAGGCAACCAGCGTCCAGAACTAAATCCACTAGAAACAGCAAGTAGAAAAGTAGTAGCATCAATTCTTCAATCCACTGCTCGACTCTTTTTCCCAGCGCCTCTTCTACTCGTAAGCCTTTCGCAGCCACGTTCTTTTTTTATTTACACTTCGTGCGAAGCTTTAACCTCTCACGTACGGGCTACTTTTTTTTTTTTAAGGAACGTACAGTCCTGTCTGCTTTTATGTATGGCATCCATAAGGTGCAGTAAAATGAATTTATCCATTAGCAAAATAATAGCCGTTAGATTATATTTCATTATTGGTTATCGAAATAATGGACAATCGATTGAATGTCATCATTCATTATTAAGATAGTGGATAACGGAACATTCTCACATTATTTATTTCGAACAGAATTATTTATAGAATCGTATTATCCAATTGTATAACATTGTACTATTAGCAACTTCACCCGAAAAAAAGCGGTACACTTAAAATTTGGAAAAAAATCGCGAAATTTCAAATGACGGTAACTGCGTGAATAATGAAGATAGAAAGGTCTTTAAAAAATGAAAATAAAGCTTGGAATCTCTACTTAAAGGATCGATTTATTTCAATGTTGTGAGATAAATTTATTGAAAATGGCGGATGACAAAGCGAGAGCATGCGGAATTGAAAAATATTCGTCCGAGTTTGCGACGACCCATGGCGTAAGTGAGGTGTCGCAACACAATGGGATAAAAAGCATGTGATAGTAGAGAGTCTCCTCTTTAAAATGCTTTTTTAATCGTTTCGATAAGATGATTTTTCGCCGAGTTATTCGCATTTAAAGTAAAAAACATCCTTTTTCTTCAAATGCGAATAGCTCGGCGAAAAATCATCGTATCGAAATGATTAAAAAAGCATTTTAAAGAGGAGACTTTGTACTATCACATGCTTTTTATCCCATTATGTTGCGACACCTGACTCACGCCATGGGTCGTCGCAAACTCGGACCAATATTTTTCAATTCCGCATGCTCTGGCTTTGTCATCCGCCATTTTCAATAAACTTATCACGCAACATTGAAATAAATCGATCCTTTAAGTAGAGATTTCAAGCTTTATTTTCATTTTTTAAAGACCTTTCTATCATCATTATTTACACAGTTACCCCCATTTGAAATTCAGTGATTTTTTTCCAATTATTAAGTGCACCGCTTTATTTTTTCGGGTGAGTGTATTATGTTTACATTTATCAATCGTTCCGCCATGCATTGTCAATTCGATCCGCGAGAGTATTTAAATCAGCAATTTCGTGCGCTTTTCACTCGAAAAAGCATGCGACCAAAACAGAGGCGGGCTGCCGGTGGCCAGGTCCTCGAACGGGGCGCGAGTGCACATTTCGCTTCGAGAATTCTTGACTTCCGCTCTGACTCACCCTAGTTAAGAAACCAAACCATGGCTTTCCTTTCCCCAATGTTCATTCCGCATAGTACAGCCATAGGCAAGTTGTCCTCGGTAGCCCGCCTCGGGAATCAACGTGATAGTCACGAGGATGTGCAGAGGTGGGGTGATTCGGAAAACGAGACGAAACGAGACGAGAGATCGTTCGGCTTTCCTAGTCCAGATTTCGCCGTCTTCGTGTCTTTCATGTACCCTGTGCATCTATCTCACTAAATCCCCGCCACCTTGCCCCTCACGGCTGTCTATATAAACGTATAGATATATATTGTACGTGCACTAACTACACCGCTGTACGTATATAAGCCGTTTCGTAGTCTCTGCCTTCCGTGTTCTCTATCCCTCTTTAGGAATTGCAAATTTTCGGCAAGTTTTCGTTAGGGAAATCCAGAGAGAAGCCCGCGGTACGATGATATACCCGGGGCTGCAATGTTCTCCGTATACAAAGTGGCTGCGACGGGGATAGTGGGATAGGGAATAAGTATGGAGCGAAGTGGAGTAGACTGGAAATAGGTATATAGAGAGATGAGAGGGACGCGTTACAGATTACGAACGGTGGGATGAAGAGTAAAGGTAGACGAGGAGGAGACGAGTCGAGAAGAGGGGTTTGCTATACGCCGTGATGCTTCACGGTAAAAGCACAAATATTTGACGGGTAAATAGAGTGATACTTGATGCTGCTCCTGGCTGATGCTTCCACTACTCTGTGCCCACCGACGCTAGACTACGAAATCCCCTCTTCTCATGGTAGCCTCGACGCTGCCACTGCCACTGTACTCTGGCTTTTGCTACCACCATCAGGGCTAGTTGGCGTTTGGTGGAGGGCACCCCACGCGCTATGCTTTAGGAAGCCTTCCGCATCGGCCACCTAGTTTACTCAATGTGGTAAGATCTCACTCTCCGTCTCTCGCTCTCTCTCTCTCTTCTCGTACAGCGGACTAAGATAGCTAGTTCCCTCGCCGCGCCTCTGTAAATTGTAAACATTAGCTTGCAACTTGCAATTCTTCGCTGCATCTCCGCGGGACGACGATGGAATATGGGATTAGCTATTCCGCTACTCCTACAGGATCCTTGGAGAATGCTCTTTAGCACGCATTTTCAAACCCGCCGTTTAGAAAGATTAACCGCGATAATTTGAGGAACTCGAGCGATCAAATTATTGTACAAATTAGGAATTATATATTGAGCTTAGCGATTAAAAAACTATGTTTTTATTGTATTGTTTTGTGCGGCTCCTGCATTTATCTTTTATACAGAGTGTTGACTTTTGTATTTCGATATTTTATCCGTATGATCCAGAATAAACTACTGGATGGATTTATCCGTGTGAAGTGTCATTGCCTTGGTAGCGGAGTGTACGATGAGCGTGACATTTTTGTTCGAAACCGGTGATACTGACCGACTTTCTGAAAGACTTGACAGTCAGTATCACGATGATCCTTAATGAAAGTTTGAATTTTATTGTTCTCACCTTCCCCCAGCCCCTACCGCCCCGGATATATTTCAATTTGGGTACATGAAATCGTTATAAATAGTGAGGTCTATTGGCTCAAGCTAAACCCAAGATTGAGTTTAACGCGGTAGTCTGGTCTAGAGCGAGATTTTCGACGTCATTTCTAATGTGCAATAAATTTTAAACCGTTGAAGTTGTCTTGATGAAAATTTACACGTGCATTTATTGATCCTTAGAGAATACTTGTACATAAAAAAAAAAAATTATTTTAAATATTTTCATGTAGTTTTTTGCCTTGTTGCAACATGGTGCGCCGAAAGCCGCCTCAATCGGCGCCCACTCTGGACGATGTTGTATGCATCTGAAAAAAAAAATATATATATATTCTCAATCTGTATGAGTATTCTGAGCACTGGTAGCAGAATTGGTACTTAGAAAAAATTTTTGACAAAATGGCGGCCTGTTGAACTTTCATTAATGATATTTCATACATTCTTGCTATAGGAAAAATGGGTTGTCTAAATGTTTCGTAACTTTCTCGATAGATGATAAAATTGTACAGCATTGCTGTTTACAGAATCTTTGGGTGCGTTTCTTGCGCGGAATAAAGAAGATTCCAGACTCCAGTCGACGACATTTGCTACAACATTGGTGAAGGTTCTTTTCAGCAAACTGAAAACCGACGATTCTGTCGTGCGGTGTTATTGGCATCGGGACGTAGGGTCTGACGCTTGAGAGTATAAGGGTCCAGGCACAAAAAAGGGTGTTAGCGTTATGGCGGAGTTGATGGATAAAAGAAACCGCAAGGCATATAGTTGGAGCTTTAACTTCTCTGCTCGGTAATACGTTTATAATAAATTGTAGGTAAGCTGCTATGGAAGTTCGAGCAGAAGGAAAATAAAATTCTATTTCCTCGTATTATAAAGCATAATATTATATTTTGCGACGGCGTTATTTGAGGCTTCTGGCACAAAGAACGAGAAGCTGGTGGTGGCATGAACGGAATGATCGGTATAGATATACGAGGTGTGTAAATTAAGTAATGAGACTAGCAACGTAGCGTTCGATCTGGCAACACTGGAGGCGCTGGGCTTGGAGGGACGGCAGGGGAACATGTGATACGCCTTCAGTACGGGTTTGAACTCGCTCGCTATTTTTTGTCAAACAGTTTTTTCTATTGTGTTCTAAAAATGAGTGACATCAATTTCGAGCAACGGTGTGCTATCAGGTTTTGCATCAGACTTGGGCACAGTGCAACGGAAACTCTTGCTAAGCTTCAGCAGACCTACGGAGACAGTGTTTTGTCAAGAGCCCAGGTTTTTCGGTGGTTTAAGGCATTTTCAGAAGGAAGAGAGTCGATTGAAGATGAACCACGAATCGGAAGGCTTTCATCTTCAAAAACCGATGAAAATGTCCACAGAATCCGGAATCGTGCGTTCAGATCGTCGGTTGACAGTCAGAATGATCGGGGAAGAGTTGAATTTGACTCACACCACCGTTCATCAGATTTTGACCAATGAATTGGGGATGAGAAAAATCTGCGCAAAAATGGTTCCAAAAAACCTTTCGCAAGAGCAAAAGGACATCAGGAGGGAGGGTGCCTTGACTTTTTGGATTCGATTGAAAATGACCCCCATTTTCTGGAACGTGTCATTACTGGTGACGAATCTTGGGTGTTTGAGTACGACCCAGAAACCAAGCGCTAGAGCATGGAGTGGCACACTTCAACTTCTCCAAGGCCCGAAAAGCAAGAATGAGCAAGTCGAAGATCAAATGCATGCTGATTGCATGCATGCTCCTTGTCACACAGCAATTTCAATAAACGAGTTTTTGGCCAGTAAAAACATTTCTGTGGCTCCTCAGCCTTCTTATTCGCCTGACGTGAGTTCTCGTGACTTTTTTCTGTTCCCGAGATTGAAAAATCACCTGAAGGGAACTCATTTTGGAACACTCGAAAACATTCAAACGGCTGTAACCGACCAGCTGAAGGCTATTCCAGTATCGGAGTTCCAGCACTGCCATGAGGATTGAAAGAACCGTCTCCAGCGCTGTGTGGCTTCGGAAGGAAGTTATTTTGAGGGTGACAATATAAAATTGTAATTCTATTTGAATAAAAAAAAATGAAAAAAATCAGTCTCATTACTTAATTTACACACCTCGTATGTCGCGCCATCTAGACGGAGGTAATAATGCAGTTTTCCCGTGCCAACGGCGAACACGATACAGTGTAGTTACAAAAACAGCTGCGGATGCTACGGAAGTTAGGTTAGTTTAGCGTAGTGTGGGTAGGGAGTGATAGGAGGGAAATTAGGAAGGGTCATAGGTAAAAATCCGCAAGCGTATACGTTTGAACTAGGGCTGTTACTTTTATCCGGGTTAGCCGGATACCCGAAAGCATCCGGGAAATCGGATCCAACACTTCAGATTCGAATCCCCGAATATCCGGGTATTCCATTACCCGAGTATCCGGGTATCCGGGTAATAACGAATAATGTCGGGTAATTACCCGATTTTTCGCGTACAGGCTCAAATAGGACCGCCGGCGTAAAAAAAATAATGATATTGTATTAGTCTGGTCACCAAATAAGCCGAAATATAGAGCGTTAATTGTTACCATTGAAAAAAATTGGAAAATGACTTGTATCAAATTTGCTCTGTTCAAAGAAATTGTGCAAAACTACGGTAAAAATGGAAACTTAGTGTTGACGAATCAGACGTCACGGTTTTCCAATTTATAATAATTGTGTATTTACTCGAGAAAACATTTTACGACATTTTGCGACTCCCACAATTTTTTAGAATCTGCTGTTACGATCACAATTGCTTGCCTGCGCATATTAAGAATAGCCGAGATCTGCTTCTTCACATTCTATATTTTCTCTCCTACTCTAAAGTTCATAAAAACTGCACACACGCCCATAAAGCAAATATACATATACATAGTTTGGTAATAATAGTAAATACGCCTGCAAGAATCTTTTCAGAAACTAAGGATATTTATTAAATAATAATAAATCGTGATGAAAAAATAATATTAAAGATGCAAATAGTGCAGGTCAATGTTGATTAAGTTCTTATGAAATGATCATGTGTTTCCCTAACATTGTATAGAAGATTATGTCATTGCTTTTTTAATCTACACAAGAATGTTTTATTGAAATTGTAGTTTTTGTCGGATGTGAATTACAGTAAAGAAATAGTTAGATAATAATAGTAAATACGACTGCAAGAATCTTTCCAAGAATCTTCGTTATAATGATAATCTAATTTGTTTAATATTGATATCAGTCGGTAAAAATAAAAAATGGTCAACTAAATGATCGGACATGAACACCGATATAATCCCGGTTTCTCAATCTTCCGGTAATTATTTATTATTCGTCTTATAAATGTACTTCGCAAACATTGTTCTTGGCAACATCTACCCCCCTCACAAATTGTCAAAATTGAACAATAATTTTTAGAATTTTCGGCATCAATTATCGGCGGTAATTGCCCGTTATTATCCGAGTACCCGGTCACCCGGATACCCCGAAACTATCCGTATACCCGAATCCGTTATTACCCGGATATCATCGAGTTATCGAGATATACGGATTTGAAGCGTCGGATCCGTGAAACCCGAATTACTCGGGTATCCGGATACCCGGAAAAGTTCAAGCTCTGGTTGAAACGCACAATAATAAAAAAATCAAATAAAATTAAATGGTAATCCGACATTGTCCAAAAATTGAAGACTTACCAAGCGCACTGGATGAAAAGTCGATGCGGGACTACGTTTTAGCCGCGAAATGACCAAATGCGTTGCATTTAAACCAGCGGGAGTCCGAGAAAATTAAGGATTCGTGGGACGGGTTCGGCGCGACGGAGACGAACGGAGAGCGGGAGAGTAAAACGAAATCAGGAAAGCTTTCTATGCTCGCCCGCACAGTCGAGCTTTACCACGAGACAACGAGAACCGACCGCTTGGACCTGCTAACCGAGCCACTAGAGGCTGCTCATGCGGTTTGCCCCGTTCTACTATACCGCGCGGGCAAGATAAACACTCGCCAATTATAAATTTCTCGCATGCAAATGCGAGAGAAGAGAGGCACAATGTACATAGACCACTCCCTCTTCGTGCCCCGCCGAATATGTATACATCCGACTCTGTGCCCAGTCGTTCCTCTCGTTTTGGTTTATCCATTACACTTGGATACGCTGTTAACCATTGCCGTGTTTCTATCCCATGCCCATTTCTACTACCGTGTTTTTGGACTGTTTGCAATGAAGTTACGAGCGCAAAAGCCCAGCGACTTACAAGTTTTAACTTCCAGCCTTTCGTTTTTCTGTCCTCGTGTAAAATTGTGTTTTAACCATTTTTTTTTTTGGGTCACCCTCTTTTTTTCAGCAGGAAGTTTTTATTGAAAACTTTAGTATTTACTTTCAATCCTATGATGTCTCTTCCGTGCAATTACTGGTAGATTCAAATAGCTAAACGAACGGTTAACAACAGTCTGATGAAACTGGGAAGGCTACGGTATAGTTGAACGAGAGATAGAAGAGGAGAGAGAGAGAGAGCAAGAGCCAAGAATCGCTTGCTCAGCAGGTCGGTATCAATGGAGACAAATTGAGTTGGCCGGTGATCGATGAAGCTCACCGCCCGTGACGCGAAGTTACGGTACCGCGCGTACAACGTTTTCCCCGTTCATTCCCTTTGCTTCCCTCGTCCCTTCGGTTTACTAAGCCCCCGATCGGCTGCTGCTTCTGCTATTTTACTGTTTCCCGTACCTGTTTCGCCTCTACATCCTTCTCATTCCTCGTCCATCTGTTCCCATACCCCGTGCGCAACTTAAAGTTTCGACCGAACCTAGGGGATGTTACTCCATATAGATTCCGGTCTAGGGATGGAAATTATTTGAAAATGTTTCGTCGGGCTCCGCGCAGTGAGGTGGTGGATTTCCTGCAACTTTCTTTAACACTTACGAATAACTTTTATCGATGTGACACCACGAAATTTTGTTCCAATGATTGAACCTGTACGCGGACTTTTGGGTGTCGAACTTTTTCCCAAAATCGCCTCGACCACGAAGAAGAGTACAAACAAAAATACAGCTAATATTAATGTTCGCGATTTGTTTAGCTACAAGAATTGGAGCTTGGATGAAATTGTTGCTTGAATGGCTTTCGTGGCGGATGACCGAACTCTTATATTTTGTTAAAGTTTCTGGTAGGTACAACGTGAATTTACGGTTAGTCTCACATTGCTATGACACCAAAAATTATCCAATCTGTAAAAATAAAAGAGAATCTAGTAAAATAATGTAGTAACAATAGTCTGACGAATGGAATTTATTTTTTTTTCAAAATTAAAGAAATTATAGTATTTCTAACTTTAGTAAGCAATTTAAAAAAAAATTGGCGTTGAATAATTAATAAAAAATTGTCCAACCAAAAAATTAGAAGAATCTCTCGTCAGACTATAGAGGAAATAATTCTCAAGATTAAAAAAAAAACAAAGTTAAAAAATATCAAAAATTGACTGAGTTATCATGCTGACACTGGCACTGTCTGAAAACATAGTTTCGAGGAAAACGCGTTAGTGCGACAGTGCAGAAATAACTCAAAAACTTTGCTGTTCGGAGAGGTGCACATTGTCGGTCTTCGGATCAAATACATGGTCGAGAAGATTGAATGATCTTTGTTCCAATACCGTTAATTCGGGTATTGGTAAACCAGTCCAATGTGCAACGCGCCCTTTTACCATTGACTGTTACAACTTAAGCATGAACGTTGAGATAGGAATCGGGTATTATGTGGTAGCAGGCGGGAAGGAGTTGACTATAGTCCATATTGAGATGCGCAAGGGCTGCTGAGCCCTACGCACGGCCTCCAGTGCTGAGTAAACCTAGACTATCGGCTTTTAGTTGATTAACGTACAGAACCAGCTACCGGGAGCTATCGCTCGACGGATCACTTCATCTATATCTTTCTCATTCTCACCCGATGCTCTGGAATGATGATTATAGTACATTGTTTATGGGATATTCCGCGCCAACTCTACTTGACCCTCAGCATTGTTATGGTTTTTCTTCAACTATAATATCGCCGCTGCTTACGTAAAGTAGCACGATTGAAATTTCTTACGAAAACTAACACGTTTCGAATTCCACCACGAAAATCAACACGTTTCGATATTCGACGCGAAAACTAGCATGTTTCGGCTTTCATCGCGAAAACTAGCATGATTCGGCTTCTGCCGCGAAAAGTGGCATATTTCGATTTGCGCTGGAAAAAGTAATATATTTGCCGAACTAAATCGAATAAGATTCGGAACATTCACAAATGTTTTAATAATTTTTTCGGGAGCACTATAAGGAATAAATGAAAAATATTGAGGGTGTATCGCCCGTACACCCTTGAACATTTATATTCGTTTTCTATTAAAAAAATAATAACATTATTGAAAATACGATTTGCAAATACGGTACGCAATATTCCATCGCTAAAAAACTAAAGTTGTTCATCAATGATATTTTCCATGACTTCAAATTTCGGAGTCAGCGATGGAATTGAACAAAATTATTGCTTATAAAAAGTATATTCTACTTACAGTCTGAAGAATCGTTCATTGTGTCTTTATTTCATAAAAAAAAACACAATCTTGGAGTGATAAACGACTAAAGTATAAAGTACAGTATAAGTATACAGTACAGTTGACAAAATCTTCAAAACAATCGATTGAGATATCTCGAGAAATGTCAGGTCTTGGACGAAGTAGCAAGAGGGAAGAAAACTGACATTGTTAACTCTGCATATACTGCAATTGTTTTCGATTTTCTTTTCTCTAATTTTTTTGACCATGGTTTTTTTACTCCAAAATGACGAGGCATTTGCTGTTTGCCATCTTATGATAAGCCTAGCGGCCCAAAATTTAAATGCAAACAAAAAATAAAACGGTATAAAATGACAAGCACGAATATTTCGTCAATTTGGAGTAAGAAAAGATGTTCAAAAATCGTGGAGTAAAAAATGAGAAACACTTCCAGTGATACTGAAGCGTGCTAATTTTCGCGGTGAAAGTCGAAACCTGCTAGTTTTCGTGGTAAAAGCCGAAACATGCTAGTTTTCGCGGCGAATATCGAAATGTGCTAGTTTTCGTGGCAAAAGCCGAAACATGTTAGTTTTCGCGTAGATATCAAGCGTGCTTGTTTTCGTAAGAAATCTGAAACATGCTAGTTTTCATAAGCAGCGTCGATATATTAAGAGCGAAACTGAACCAATGGTCACAAAATCATGTCTAAATAAGTTGGACAAAATATCCGGTGGAAAAAACTGCAAATTGGCGTGGGTCATTTTGTTTTCTGTCAGTGTATAACGTACTTGGAAAAGAACATCATAGCGAAGCCGAGTTGGAGCGAAATGTTCCCTATATTATACCATGAACTCTGTAACCCACGAAAGTGCAGTATACCGATTTCAGATCGTTTCCAAATGCATTGTTTTTACTGGCACATGCAGTAGCGGGACATGCGCAGCGTATGCTCGAATAGAAAACTAGAAGTATGAAGTTGGAACATTTAGAAGCAGCAGTACAAGTAACAGATCCGAATATCACATAATACGATAGTGTACATTCATCAACGGCGTTCCAAGGCGGCCGTTTCAAAATCTATAAAAACTTCTCAAGCGACGACTCCCTCGCGTAATGTAGGCCGTAAAATCTTTATACATACTTATGCACCAAGAGAACGAGAATTCCTCGTGCATCTATCGCCCTCAATCCCGTGCCTCCCCCGTTGATGGAGCTCCGGAAGGTTCGCCGGAGTAGCGATGTTGGTCGTGTAAATAGTCGTCGTAAGCAAATTAGCGAGCGAGATACCTCGCTATTCCACGTCGTCCGATGTTCCTCTTCTCTCGCTTGCTTCGTGCTTTTCAGACTCTCGTTCAAAAGTAACGACGTGGCGATGGTATTATGAGTGGAACAGGCAGCATACAAGTTTGTTTCCGATTACTTCACGGACGATGAAAACTTTGCTATGACTCCACGCCTGGGTATGTTACAACTAGGGATCCTCGACTCGTTCTACGGTGTATACTTCGAGTGGGTAATTGCGTCATGTTATAACACGGTTTAACGTACGCAACAACTCGGGAATAAAGTGGTTTCATTGTGGATTCCGTTTATGCTCGGGCCCGGATAACGAGAAGCGAGCGAAAGAGGGTCAGTTAGAAGGATGATCATTGCTGTTAAAAACTGCAATGGATGACTGCGTGGCTCATACTATTTGCAGTCTCACTTTGGAACGGAGAAAAGATAGGTGGAGAGAAATTTTGGACACAAGAACGTTTCAAAGCTTTCACGAAAATAACCATCCGCGAAACTGCTTGCAAAATTTTTCGATCAATCAGAAGAATGATTACTTTTTCTTTTTTTATTAATCTCTCGGGTGAAATCCACCTGGACGCTGGAATGTTATAATAAAAATCGAGCTTAAACTCCAATGCATCGAAAGCATCAACTGAACCATCAATAATGTAAGCTCCACCTTCAGTTCCAATGTAAATTCTTGTGAACTTGATTTTGTGATGACGGCACCTGATACCACGGTGAAATTCGAACGAGTTGGCGATTACTGAAAAAGGCATAAAAAAACGATTCAGTGTGGAACATCACGTATGAATGATCGGAAACTAATCTGAATTGAGTGCGTGCATCGTACTCGCCCATACATGGACAAAGACATAAACTGTGACTCTAACAAGGAAAGCGCTCGAGGTGTCCCCCTCCGATTTTTTTGAAACTCAAGTATGTTATAGAGCATTGAAAACTAAGCGACACGTATTTTTTTTTATTGGCGGAAAAACGGTTTCACGGGGTGAAACCACCACCTAAAGTTACACATGTCAAGGGGCGATTTTGCAGTTTCACATTGAAGCAGTGCATCGATTTTGATGAAACAAAGATTAAAATGTTTTTGTGCGAAGAAACGAAGAACCGACCAGATAATGAAAAAAAATATATATTTTAAGGGGTCGAAACACCCTCGAACATCCACTTTTTGCTCCCTACATTGAAAGCTTGCGAATCGATTAGAATGAAAATTATGCTATTGTTTAGCGGAAATAAAATTAAAGTTGACGTGTTTTTGTATTTGTGCGAGAAAAATTTGTCTCCTTGTCATTCCAAATGTGTTTGCTGATACGAACTCTTCTCATTAAGCTAAAATTAAAGTTTCATCATTATTCTGTTATTTGAAGGGGTAGAAACTTCCTTGAACATCTACGTCTTGCACCCTGAATTGAAAACTGGCGAATCGATTGGAATGGAAATTATACTGTTTTATAGCGGAAATAAAATTATAGTCCCTATATTTTTCTATTTGTGCAAGAAAACAGTTTCAAGGAGGCAAGCTACCCCTATTTGAGTTTTTACATTCCAGTTGTCTCCTTGTCATTGCAAATGTGTTTGCCGATAAGAACTCTCCTCATCAAGCTAAAATTAATGATTAACGGTTTTTTTTCAATTGTGCGTATACATAAGGGAGCCGACCACCCTTTGTAACCCCTTTTTTAATAGTTATTCAAAAGTTTCCGAACCACTGCCAAGAAATTTTATGATGGTACGATTTTCGTATTTAGATAAACTTACCAGCGTTTCTTTAAATAAACGCTGGTCGTCTGATCGCGTTTGTTTAAATTTTGCAATAAAAAAACAAACATGCTTCAGCGATATATGCCAACACCTTTATATACTGCACTGCCTGTTCTTTTCAATCTTATCCTCGCCACTTTACTTCCCTATTTCTTGTTCACTTGGCACGGACTTTGGGTGCTCCGTCCCACCCCTATTGAACTATAAACGATAGTATGGATCGCGTTTATCCTCGATCTCGCAAATACAGAGGCTTCACTTCTATCCCACCAGAATTATTGTATTCGAACCGAAAACTTCACAACACGGCAGAATGCAATGAGAAAAAGGGCACATAGAGAGTGATAGATGGGCGGGGGCGGGGGGGGGGGGTGAACGAACCAAATATACAGGGTAAAAAAGATCTGATCGGGTTGGCGGTGGAGCGAGGCACACACGTATGCCGGCCAAAATGAATTTTTACGATATTTACTTAAAAGTTTGCGCCGCGTTGGTAATTCGTTCCGCTCTCTCTATCTTGCTTTTTTTCCACCCCTATTTTATTCTCCCTCCAGTTGGAAACATCGCTAACTTTCGAACCAAGTTTTGCCAAACAATCTTGTAGACCTTATATGTTTATGTACCAATAAAGAGCAAATCATGACTGCTTATGCTTTTCTGGCTGTACGAAATCTTATCATTAAATTCTATGAGAAAGTATGACCATTGTGTGCATCGAATTATTGAAAATTCGTTACTTTCTCGTTATTCCGAAAGAAAGTCCACAATGGTACATGCAGAACTTTCGGTGAATGAATATTGATGGTATATTACAAATTTTCTGCATTCTTTTCCACTTTTCACTATTATCAATTTCAGAATTTGTTCACTTGACATTCGCAGTTCGTGACCCTAAAAATGCCCAATAAGCGATTATAGAGGAGATCAATAATGATGGAAAAACTACCCTCGTTAAGAAGGGAAAATTTTAATCGACCTTCAGAATGATTGACATATTACCCTGGGGAAACAATTTTACTTTTTCTGTAGAATAATATTCTACAGGAAAAAGCAGAAAAAAACTCGCGTTCGGAAAAGTGGTGCATTGATAGGACAGGAATTGCAGCACTCACGATCATAATCACTCACTCGCGCGAATTGCGCCCAGAGTTAATCCTATATACTCGTTTTTAAACTGTCGATAAAGGGAGCAGATAAATTTATAATTCGAAGTACACACACATACGAGGTCTGTTCAAAAAGTATCGCGAATTTTGAATTTCCGCGGGCTACGTACATTCGATTTTCGATTTTTTTGTTGCGTTAGGTTGGTACTCATGTCCCTCACTTATGCTGAAATAATCGGCCATTTTGAATGTTTAGTTAATTGTTCACAGCTGTTTTGGTTAGACGTGTTTTGGCTTGTCTTTGATTTTCGCCTATTCCAAAAAAGCAGCTTCCATTGCGATGATTGAGCTTTTTCCGGGTATCCGGATACCCGAGTAATTCGGGTTTCATGGATCCGACGCTTCAAATCCGTATATCCCGATAACTCGATAATATCCGGGTAATGACGGATTCGGGTATACGGATAGTTTCGGGGTATCCGGGTAACCGGGTACTCGGATAATAACGGATAATATCGGGCAATTACCGCCGATAATTGATGCCGAAAATGCTGAAAATAATTGTTCAATTTACACAATTTGTGAGGCATGCGTGGATATTGCCAAGAACAATGTTTGCGAAGTACATTTACAAGACGAATAATAAATCATTACCGGAAGATTGAGAAACCGGGATTATATCGGTGTTCATGTCCGATCATTTAGTTGACCATTTTTTATTTTTACCGACTGATATCAGTATTAAACAAATTAGATTATCATTATAACGAAGATTCTTGGAAAGAATCGTGCAGGCGTTTTTACTATTATTACCAAACTATTTCTTTACTGTAATTCACATCCGACAAAAACTACAATTTCAATAAAACATTCTTGTGTAGATTAAAAAAGCGATGACATAATCTTCTATACAATGTTAGGGAAATACATGATCATTTCATAAGAACTTAATCAACATTGACCGGCACTATTTGCATCTCTAATATTAATTTTTCATCACGATTTATTATTATTTAATAAATATCCTTAGTTTCTGAAATGTATATTTGCTTTATGGGCGTGTGTGCAGTTTTTATGAACTTTAGAGTTGGAGAGAAAATATAGAATGTAAAGAAGCAGATCTCGGCTATTCTTAATATGCGCAGGCAAGAAATTGTGATCGTAACAGCAGATTCTAAAAAATTGTGGGAGTCACATGTAAAATGTTTTCCCGAGTAAATACACAATTATTATAAATTGGAAAACCGCGACGTCTGATTCGTCAACACTAAGTTTTTATTTTTACCGTAGTTTTCCACAATTTCTTGGACATCTGACAAGAACTACAATTTCAATAAAACATTCTTGTGTAGATTAAGCAATGACATAATCTTCAATCCAATGTTAGGGAAACACATGATCATTTCATAAGAACTTAATCAACATTGACCTGCACTATTTGTATCTTTAATATTATTTTTTCATCACGATTTATTATTATTTAATAAATATCCTCAGTTTTTGAAATGTATATTTGCTTTATGGGCGTGTGTGCAGTTTTTATGAACTTTAGAGTTGGAGAGAAAATATAGAATGTGAAGAAGCAGATCTCGGAGGCAAAAAATTGTGATCGTAACAGCAGATTCCAAAAAATTGTGGGAGTCACATCTAAAATGTTTTCCCGAGTAAGTACACAATTATTATAAATTGGAAAACCGTGACGTCTGATTCGTCAACACTAAGTTTTCATTTTTACTGTAGTTTTGCACAATTTCTTTGAACAGAGAAAATTTGAGACAAGTTATTTTCCAATTTTTTCCAGTGGTAACTATTAATGCCCTATATTTCGGCTTATTCAATGACCAGACTAATACAATATCATTATTTTTTTTACGCCGGCGGTCCCATTTGAGCCTGTATGCGAAAAATCGGGTAATTACCCGACATTATTCGTTATTACCCGGTTACCCGGATCCGTGATTATTCGGATATCCGGATACTCGGGTACTCGAATACCCGGATACCCGGATATTCGGGTATTCGAATCTGAAGTGTTGGATCCGATTTCCCGGCTAACCCGGATAAAAGTGACAGCCCTACTCTGGAGCAAATTTGGGTTGTCGCGGACCGAGTCCAACAGCTCGTTAGCAATGTTAACGCGACACTGTATTTGTTCGAAATTGACCAATTTTGGCACGAATTTCGCGGCGACCCGTCTCATGCCCAAATCATTGGTAAAAATCGAATAGCACGAGCCGATCCATATGTTTAGTTCCTCAGCAACTTCTCTAAAGGTGATTCGACGATTGGCCAATATTATGTTCTTCATTTCATCAATGTTTTCGTTTGTTGTTGATGTGCCCGGGCGTCCGGAACGCATTTCTTTGTTCGCATCTTCTCGGCCCTCTGAGAACATTTTGTACCACCGATAAACGTTGCTTTGGTCCAAGGTAGCTTCACCATATCCCACAGTCAACATTCGGAATGCGTATGCGCACTTAATTTTGGTTTTCACACAAAATTCGATACAGATTTTTTGATCCATTTTTTGGAATAGGTAAAAATCGAAGACAAGCCAAAACGCGTCTAAACAAAACAGCTGTCAACAATTAACTAAACATTCAAAATGGCCGATTTTTTCAGCCTAAGTGAGGGACACGAGTACCAACCTAACGCCACAAAAAAATTGAAAATCGAATGAACGTAGCCCGCGGAAATTAAAAAATCGCGATACTTTTTGAACAGACCTCGTACACCATTCACCGGACGGACCAACATGACTATCTTTGCGTTCCTCTGTCTCTCGTACACTCGAGAGATTGTAATTTCTACCGTTGATTATCATCGATATTCATGAATGGAAGGATCGCAGTGGTTAGTAGCTATCGAGTTGGCGAGTGATAGGAGAGAAACCGCTTACACGTTCGAACGATCTCTGCAAGCTCGTCGTCTCTATTGACGTTACGAATTACCCCGCCGAATCATCATTGCGTGGTATAACGATGAGAAGAGGACATGCAAAAGCTGCGAAACGGCCAATGGGATCGGTGATCTGTACGGTGTGTTAACACCGCCGCCAAGATAACTATAGCCGTTCTCATGCCTCGACCTTGCAACCGTCTAATTATCGCAACGTGCCTAATTTCAAGGCAGCAACGCTGAAACCCCGTAACCGTAACTAATGCCGATAGGTAAACGCCATTAATCGGTAGCCTGACTTCCGGTAATCGGTGGAACAGAGTGGAATAGGTTTGCTACGAAGTGCATCACTGTATAGTATTACTCGGAATAGTAACGGCCTTGCGAGCGGGGTAAGGGTGGCACGATCAACCCCTGTTCCACTGCCGTTTTACCATTTTCGACCTAACTCCCTCCATGCGACTGTGGGCTCTGGTCAAGAGCCAGCCCCGATGATTAACCTCCCTTCCATTTACGTTTATCCATTTCGGATTCGAACGACCGTAAAATTGGACTAAACCCAGTCAGCAATTCATAGGTCATGAGTGCATTCAGTTAATATGGGAAACTCGATAAATGCGATAGCAATGGACCGTTTTTCCGAATTTTCGATGCATGATCATTCGTTGCTTTATTTGTATTGAATTTGTATTGAACTGACAGGTGGAAGGAAAGAGGAGAGGGAAAGTTCGATTACGTTTTACATAATGCTTCGTGTTGGTAATATTTGTTAAAAATTCCGGGCTGAAATAAAATTGAGCCCCGTTAAATTTTTAATTGTTACGTGTCAGAGGTTTTTTCTATAAACTTAAAAACCCGTTGTGACGAGTCGCTTCGATTTCGAAGCCAAGGTGCAAATATCAAAATAAAAAATGATTTTGTTTTAGAAACCACTGGCCTCAATTCCAATGTAAGAATCTTGAAATTGCTGAGACAACAATATGACTCATATAAAAATGAAAAAAAAAATAGATTCAAATAAAAATTGCTACTCGGGGGTTTATTGAGCTGACTGAAATGAAATTTAATGTACAAAGTTCGAAATAATCGAATAAACATTTATTCTGAATTTGTCATTAAATCCGGAATCTGCGACCTCAACAGCGCCGACTACCAATTTTCTTTTTAAGGGGGGAAATAGGGTTAGACGGTTCAAAAAATCGATTTTTTTTTTATTTCATAAATTGTTAGTAAAACTATTGAAGAATATGTTCCCAAAATTTTAAATGAAAATTCCGACTCGTTCTATTGTTATAAGCCATTAAAGTGAGTAGCTCTCCTTCAGGCCCCGAGCGCGCTATTTTTTCAAACACGTTTTTCTGAAAACGACTTTTTTTGAACTTGCGTACGCGCCAGATTCAAAAGTTTTCAACCAATCGTTTTGAAAATTGGCAGTTACTTTCTTGATAGTATTCCGCTCTATATGAACCTAAAATCGGAATATTATCATTATTTAAAATAATTTTTTTTTTGCAAATAAAGTTATAGAAAACGGCAAAAAATCATGCTTTTTTGTTTTGACCCCTGTAAAAAATTAAATTTCCTGTTTTTTTGATAACATTTAGGTTCATATAGAAGAGAGACATATAATAAAAGTAAATTCCAACCTCGTTTGATTTCAGATAAAAATTGCGGCTTCCAGAATGTACGCAAAATGCTGAGTCTGATTGTGACCTGCAATATGGGGTCGCTAATATTTTATAGTGTATACTTAAATATATGTATAAAATATTCTCAAAGTTTCAATAAATTATATTCATTTTTTATACTATAAAAAAATTCATGAAAATCATTGAGAAAACGCTGTCCTGACCGTATTTCCTCCCTTAAAGGGGGAAATAGGGTTGGACGGTTCAAAAAATCGATTTTTTTTTATTTCATAAATTGTTAGTAAAACTATTGAAAAATATGTTCCCAAAATTTTAAATGAAAATTCCGATTCGTTCTATTGTTATAAGCCATTAATAGGGGAAATAGGGTTAGGACAGCGTTTTCTCAATGATTTTCATGAATTTTTTTATAGTATAAAAAATGAATATAATTTATTGAAACTTTGAGAATATTTTATACATATATTTAAGTATATACTATAAAATATTAGCGACCCCATATTGCTTGTTTCTTTGGTACTATTTTTTCAAACGCGTTTTTCTGAAAACGACTTTTTTTTAACTTGCGTACGCGCCAGTTTGAAAAGTTTTCAACTAATCGTTTTGAAAATTGGCAGTTCCTTTCTTCATAGTATTGCGCACTATATGAACCTAAAATCGGAATATTATCATTATTTAAAATAATTTTTTTTCTGCAAATAAAGTTGTAAAAAATGGCAAAAAATCATGCTTTTTTGTTTTGACCCCTGTAAAAAATTCAATTTTCTATTTTTTTAATAACATTTAGGTTCATATAGAAGAGAGACATATAATAAAAGTAAATTTCAACCTCGTTTGATTTCAGATGAAAATTGCGGCTTCCAGAATGCACGCAAAATGCTGAGTCTGATCGTGACCTGCAATATGGGATCGCTAATATCCCCGATGTTTTTCAAGAAAATTCTTCAAAAATTTTATAGTATATACTTAAATATATGTATAAAATATTCTCAAAGATTCAATAAATTATATTCATTTTTTATACTATAAAAAAATTCATGAAAATCATTGAGAAAACGCTGTCTTAACCCTATTTCCCCTCTTAACGCAATAACTTTTAGAGTTCCGTGCTGAAAAACAAAAGAATTATGGGACGTGGTTATCCGTCCGTCCATCCGTGCTTCTATCACACGCTTCTAACTCCTAAACGGTAACCTATTAACTTGAAATTTGACATGGCGTCTGAAGCATGTTGACGGTTGACTGATTTTTATTTTGGTGTTGTTTTTGTGATGGTCATTTAATTTAACTTCGCCGTTTACAATTTAAATTATCCGGTAGTAGATTTGAGACAAGTGATTTGTAAAATCCCGTAATATAAATTTCATCACTATAGAACGTTCGATGAGATTAGTGATGTGAATAAATTTCAATGTATTTTACGAAAGTATTTTTATAAAATTCCAATTGTGTTACCATCAGAAACGCAGAAAAGCTGCCCATCCAAGTATTGACCGCGATGAATACTATTTAACATGGAAGACTGGTGACGCACCGACTGCACGTCCACTGATGCTTTCGATGTATTTTATCAAAGTATTTTTCTTATATGTATAAATACCGGCAATATTGCCCGTCATATTTGAGATATTACTTGTTTCTATATGTATAATACGTACATTCTCGCGCTCGATGTATTGATATTTCGACATGGCTTATCGGAGATTGGGGAAAATCGATTAGCAATTACTGGGAGTTAATTACCGGATACCGCGGACTCTGAACTCTGTACACAGAAGCCCCGTTTACAGATGCCTGATACTAGGACACGGACCATAGGGGTATTGTAGTACGTAACCAGAGACAACCGTGGAGGGTTCAAGCTATTCCAAACCGTGACACTGCTACGGCAGCTAATATTGTATAATAGTAGTGAAATCGTGCCAACTGTTAGTTACGTGGAAGAGGCAATGCGGACAGGTTACAAGTATTTACGATTGTTCGCAAGACCAGTATAAAAGTGTCGTTGAAAAAAGGTGTACATTAAAAATAGTACAGTGCTTTCTCATAATTTCTTTGAGTTGGAGAATTAACGAACATTTCCAAAAAAATAAAAATAGAATTCTCATAGCAAGTGAACACCTTAAACGATTCTTGCCACATTCAACACCAAGAATTCTGGTTTTCCAATTTCAGCTGGTACCTATACGTTCAACGAAGACGTTCAAATGTTTTGTAAAATATCTCGGATCCCTCGTTTTCTTCAAATGATTTCAGATACGTTAAAATTTTTTGTCGCGTGGAAAGTGGACAAAAAAAATAATGATTTCGATGTACGGAATTACGTAAATTGTTATCCCATTTGATCTGGTCCATCCATTTTATTACAATCATGCAATGATCCGTTTTCACCGTTTCAATTCCATTCGCGGTTCAAATAACTTGCTCCGGTAATATTCTAGGCAGACCGCACGGTAATGCTGTGCTTCTCTTTCCTACCCGTTTCAGTCTGTCCTCCATGCGTCAACCGACGGTTACTCCAGCACTCCTACACCGATAGCAATACCCGTACACCCCTAACGAACCGTATTTACATCTGAAAGGTATGCCAATTACCTGCGGCTGCGTTTTACTACATGCACAATGGGCTTATCGCTGTACAGCCTTGGAACTCTGTGCAGGGCGTACGTTGAACATTCCCTCAGTTTGCCCTTCCATTTTCCATCGCTATACGTCATTATTTCCTATATCTGCTTCATGACGTACACTCGCATTTATCTACTCGCTCTGCCCTCGGCTTCATTCTAACCATTATCCTTTTCTTCTTCCTCGTACGGGTAGCTTGGTTTTCGTGAAATTTTTATCATTCGTTTTTCGGAAAATTACATATAAAACAACTGGTCAAGTACGAAGATACTTCGTGAGCCGAGGGTTCGTACCATTTCCCTAAGTGATGTCCTTTACCGTTGACACCTTTGCCAGGTACTTGATATTTTCATTAAATTTTATATACGAGGTCTGTTCAAAAAGTATCGCAAATTTTGTGTTTTTTCAAAAAGTATTTATTTATTCATTAATATTTATTTTGTCCCTTTCAAAGTAATTCCCCTCGGATATAATACATTAATACATTTATGCCATATATTAATTTTGTTTTTCACACAAAATTTGATACAGATTCTTTGGTCCATTTTTTGGAATAGCCAAAAATCGAAGACAAGCCAAACCACGTCTAACCAAAACAGCTGTCAACAATTAACTAAACATTCAAAATCGCCGATTTTTTCAGCATAAGTGAGGGACATGAGTACCAGCCTAACGCCACAAAAAAATCAAAAATCGAATGTACGTAACCCGCGGAAATTCAAAATTCGCGATACTTTTTGAACAGACCTCGTATCTCCAAAAATCCAATGACAGTTTCGAAATCGCGGTTATTTTCCTCTAAACTTCTCATATGTCTTCGTATATCAGAGCTATCTCAGAATTTTCACTTCAGTAGTTTGGAAATTAAGGAAGCTAGGGAGACACAGTAAAAAAAAACGAAAATCATCGAAAAAAATTTTAAAGAATATTTTTTCAATCCTCAAAGTATGCCGCTCTTTAAAATGATACCCAACTCACCAGGACAGAAATATATTTCTCTTTGAGAGCACTCATTTTGGTTCCACCAAATTCTGAAAAAAATATGTTCGGTATTGAATTGTAAGAAAATCGATATCGATCCACCAGGCTGATTAAATTTGATCAGTGAGCTTTCTGGATTTTTGTGTAGTTCTTGGATCCATTAGTACGACAAAGTTCTTGAATCGGATTTACGATCCAATTTCCCGTTGTCAAGAAACAAAATTTACAGGTTGATATTGTAAGAAAAAAAAAAGCACATTCGTGTCATTAGAAACCCTCGGGTTTGCCCTTTCTTCTTCCGGCTGAGCGTAAATTTCGCCAGGTTGCATTACCGTACGTTGGTATAGTAAACGAGTAAACGGTAACGAGTGTACGTAATACATAAGTACTGTAACGAGAAGGGTAACGTAGTGTTGCGTTCGCTAACCATGTCTCCCCCTTCAACAACATGCCACGCCGCTTTCGTGTGTGCCGCCTAGCTCTTTCATGTCTGCTCGTCTACCTTCGTTACGTTGCCTCGTCTCGCGCAGAATTATATTTCGCGGGAGGAACCCCTCTCCAACACACTCGACGACAGACTGTTTTAATTAATCCACGTCGAATTAACGTTTAAGCAGCTGAAACAGAGAGCGAAACGTACAAGTGCGTAGCTTGACGCGGGGCTGTCTCCAACTTGGAGCTAACGGACCCTCTGGAATATACGAGGACGGATAATATTGAGGATTTTTTTTTTTTTGCTCCATCCGATAATGATTAACTATTTAATATACGGTCTATAAACCCCATGACATCTGGAGCATGCGTGAAGTATTAGGGCGATTTTTTTTTTGACTATTTTTTTTTTCTCAATCCACATCTGAAATTTTGTTGGATATGTCGAAAAACAAATTCCCTGAAAGTTACAGCCCTTAATATTAATTCTAAGGACTTTCCCTTAGCGTGAAAAGATTTTCCATCTAAAATACACGTGAATCGTATTTTTTTTTTTCAAAAATCTATAACTCAGCCGCATTGTATGCTATCATATTGTTTTTGGTTTCGATTTACTCTGAATAAAACAATCTAGAAAAGTGCCTATTGCGGCGAAAGTGTAAATTGTACTGGTGAGTTCGTACGGGTCACTGAAGTTGATTTTTACCCAAAATTCTCGTTTTTCTTGCTGTTATCCCCGAAACAATCAACTTTACGAAAAAAATATAAATGAAAAATTTGTTGGAAATTTAATTTTCTACAAAAAAGGTCCTATTGACCCAATTGCTTAGATTAATATTTCTTGAGATATTGAACTTTATTTTTAGTAATTTTCTTTATTATTTAATATTTCATATTTTATAAATTTAATACTACTCATAAGTTAAAGTTCAATATCTCAAGAAATATTAATCTAAGCAATTGGATCGATAGGACCTTTTTTGTAGGAAATTGAATGTCCAACAAATTTTTCATTTACATTTTTTTCGTAAAGTTAATTATTTCAGAGATAACAGCAAAAAAACGAGAATTTTGAGTAAAAATCCACTTCAGTGACCCGTACCAACTCACCAGTACAATTTACACTTTCGCCGCAATAGGCACTTTTCTAGATTGTTTTATTCTAAGTAAATCGAAACCAAGAACAATATAATAGCATAAAATGCAGCTGAGTTATAGAATTTTAGAAAAAAAAAAAAAAATTCGATTTACGTGTATTTTAGATGGAAAATCTTTTCACGCTAAGGGAAAGTACTTAGAATTAATATTAAGGGCTGTAACTTTCAGGGAATTTGTTTTTCGACATATCCAACAAAATTTCAGATGGGGACTGAGGAAAAAATAATCGTCGAAAAAAAAAAAATCGCCCTAGTGAAGTATCATTATCTTCATAACGGAATAAGATGAAAAATAAAAATCATGTCTTTCAGAAAATCGGTCAATATATTTGGATTTAGAAAAAAAAAAAATCTGCCCCCGTCACAGGGACTACCGCGAATGGACGGCGACTGCAGAAAAAATTTCAATAACAGACAAGAGCAAAACTATTAGTCGGAAGCTGAAATAAAAACCGCGTATAGTTCTTGATTTGCGTCTGCGAAGGTAACGCGTTGTTCATTGCGTTATCGTCAGGCGGAATGAAGAACGAGGACGGAAATACCCTTGCCGGCACGTCGACGGAGCCCAAAGCGGAACTAATGTCTCCCTAATTTGAAAATAATTGGGTGCCACAGCCCCACTAGTTCTCTCATTTACACCTGGGGTCGGGAGCATCGTCTATGAAGCCGCATAGTATGTGACATAGTCGTCCTATAGCTTATACGTTTACTGTTCTCTTGGCTACCGGTCGTTCATGGGGCATCCCTTTAATTTGGCCTCGTTTGCCCGAAACCCCTCAACTAAGCAACCTCGCTCCTGCACCTCTCAGCGGAGATCCGAAGTTAACTGATGGAGCTATAGTATACCGACGTGCACGATCATGAAACGCTAGACATAAATTGAATCGGTGTCAGATTGGTGATATAAAACAAAAATTGATAATTCGTACTTAACTCCCGACCGCGAAATTTCACAGACGTGAAAAATGAAATATCAAAAATAAATAATAAAATGATTCAAATAATTCATAATGTAATAATAAAATTTGTATGATAATTACACGAATAAAATCGATGAAAAAAGGCGAAAAAAAAAAACATGCAAATATCATAATCATTTTACTGATGTCGCGAAGCTTGAATTAAAGTCGTGACACGGGTGAGTTCTGCCGATGGAAAAAGGGATGTCTAGTGTCGAGACGAGACGAGACATACGCCGAGAACATTGAGAGCAAAACCCACTTGGCTACCGGCAAATTAGCACCACTTTAATTCTCCTCACCGCTTACGTTAAGAGAACAATGAGTACTTACCCGCGGACGCCGCGGGTAAGTACTCGCGAACGCATGTACAGAGTTGTGTACATTATGACGGATACGTGCGCGACGAGATTAGACGTCAATTGACATGAGAAACTTTTATAAGCAGGTACTTAAGAACTGCTAATGGGAGCGAGCAAAGAAGTCCTGTTAATTGGTGAAACATCGCAGTTACGAGAAAGTAAAATCCGTAAGAAAAGGGCGCAAGCAAATTAAGGCGCGGCATTCGACGTTGTTTCTTACAAGGAAAGCACTCGAGGTGTCTCCCGCCGATTTATTTGAAACTCAAGTATGTTATAGACCATTAAAAACTAAGCGACACGTATTTTTTTTTTATCGGCGGAAAAACGGTTTCAAGGGGTGAAACTACCCTCTAAAGTTACACATGTCAACGGGCGATTTTGCAGTTTCACATAAAAGCAGTGCATCGATTTTGATGAAACAAAGATTAAAATGTGTTTTGTGCGAAGAAATGAAGAACCCACCCGATAATGAAAAAAATATATATTTTAAGGGGTCGAACATCCACTTTTTGCTCCCTACATTGAAAACTTGTGAATCGATTAGAATGAAAATTATGCTATTGTGTAGCGGAAATAAAATTAAAGTTGACGTCTTTTTGTATTTGTGCGAGAAAAATTTGTTAAGGGGCAAACTACCCCTATTTGAGTTTTTACATTCCAGGTGTCTCCTTGTCATTTCAAATATGTTTGCCGATACCAACTCTTCTCATTAGGGGGGGAAATAGAGTTAAGACAGCGTTTTCTCAATGATTTTCATGAATTTTTTTATTGTATAAAAAATGAAATTTTATGATGGTACGATTTTCGTATTTAGATAAACTTACGTATGCGAAACTGCAAAATCGCCCCTTGGCATGTGTAACTTTAGGGGGTGGTTTCACCCCTTGAAACCGTTTTTCCGCCGATAAAAAAATTACGTGTCGCTTAGTTTTTAATGCTCTATAACATACTTGAGTTTCAACAAAATCGGAGGGGGACTACTCGAGTGCTTTCCTTGTTAGAGTACAGGTAGTCGAGATTCAGACTGTTTAATCTTACAGTGAAATCCAAGGATTTGTCACAACTCTTTTCGCTTTTCGTACCTTCAATCCTTATTGCTTACAAAATTAAGCCTGAATCCAAGTTGGTTGATCCTGATGGTGATGGGATTTAAAGGGTTGTAGGAAGTACGTGGAGGGAGATGGTCACGTTTACGTCAGGGTGGATAATGCTAGGTGAGAAACTGTCAAGAATATAGTATTTGGCCAGAGTATACTTTGGGACAAATCTAATGGGGATGGCGCCCTTCTCGTTAATAAATATATGTATACGTTATTGTTCCATCGTCCCTTGTGTCTCATCTCTCTGGGAATTATCCAATACCATATACCGTATTCGTATACGATACAGCATGGGTGGGTACAGTCTACTGGTCATTCGCAATTTTACAACCCTCTGCCGGTTTCGGACTGCCATAGTTATTCAGGGGGCCCGGCAGAGTTCTCTCTCGTTGTTCGCTCCTAAACGTTCCTCCGTCATTACCGAACAATACGAATCGGCCTACGGACCATTCTCGTAGCGAAGCTACAAGGACAAGGATGGAATTCAGGAGGCAGTCGAGTGTACGAGGACGAAATAGAAAGGGGAGGCTGCCAGGGAGTAAAATTGGATGCTGGTCGAAGGTCGCTTTTGTAGAGCCTCTAGTTCCGCTTCGTGTTCAGCTTTTAGTTATCCCGTCGCATGTACAAACGACCCAGCAATGAAACTACATGATGACGGTGAGGTTCAACGTGGGACATTCGGACCACGATTCTCATACAACTTGGAAAACGCTTATCCGTCGCTTCCGGATTTTGCCGGGAGGCATTTTACGTAAATGCACGAAGGAAAATTCTGCTACACCATTACAGTTCCGATGCTGTCTCGGGACTAACCCCAGATATCGTCGGTAGGATCGTTGTAATACACGGCGAGTAATTGCTACTATCACACAAATTGTTGATCCAATAGCTTTTCTCAATCGTTCCCAAAGATTTATTATATTAGAATAAACAAGATAAAATTCCTATCAATAATTGAATCGGACATTTCGAGCGACACACCCGGTCCCTTCTAAGACACAAAAAGTACCTTAACGGAGGAAATAGGGTTAGGACAGCGTTTTCTCAATGATTTTCATGAATTTTTTTATTGTATAAAAAATGAATATAATTTATTGAAACTTTGAGAATATTTTATACATATATTTAAGTATATACTGTAAAATTTTCGAAGAATTTCCTTGAAAAACACCGCAGATATTAGCGACTTCATATTGCAGGTCACAATCAGACTCAGCATTTTGTGTACATTCTGGAAGCCGCAATTTTCATCTGAAATCAAACGAGGTTGGAATTTACCATTATTATATGTCTCTCTTCTATGTGAACCTAAATGCTATCAAAAAAATAGAAAATTGAATTTGTTACAGGGGTCCAAACAAAAAGCATGATTTCTTGCCATTTTCTACAACTTGATTTGCAAAAAAAAAATTATTTTAAATAATGATAATATTCCGATTTAAGGTTCATATAGAGCGCAATACTATGAAGAAAGTAACTGCCAATTTTCAAAACGATTGGTTGAAAACCTTTCAAACTAGCGTGTACGCAATTTCAAAAAAAGTCGTTTTGCAGAAAAACGCGTTTGAAAAAATAGCAAAATGCTGAGTCTGATTGTGACCTGCAATATGGGGTCGCTAATATCTGCGGTGTTTTTCAAGGAAATTCTTCAAAAATTTTATAGTATATACTCAAATATATGTATAAACTATTCTTAAAGTTTCAAGAAATTATATTCATTTTTTATACTATAAAAAAATTCATGAAAATCATTGAGAAAACGCTGTCCTAGCCCTATTTCCCACTTAAGTGCCCATAACAATAGAACGAGTCGGAATTTTCATTTAAAACTTTAGGAACATATTTTTCAATAGTTTTACTAACAATTTATGAAATAAAAAAAAAATCGATTTTTTGAACCGTCTAACCCTATTTCCCCCCTTAATGAAAATCAATCACTTATTCTTCGTAATGACAATCTCGTTAAATCCCAAGTTCGCAATAACTTCGTTGCAGCCCGAAGGTATTTCTGATGCAGAGAGCTCATTCCTTTCGGCAGCAGATTGTGACGTTTGCAGACGAACTGCTTTTGCTATTTCTGAACTTCTCGTTATTCTATTTTACCATTGAATAAGCATAAAAGTAATAACGCAGAGTTATTTCCCCACGACGGGGAATGATGTATTGCGCTAAAGGTAATTACGTTACATTATTAGAACATCGGAATATAGCTTTACAAGGTTGTTCTGAATGATATCTGGCCAAACCAACCTCTTCACGATGTCGACGAGCCCCCCCCCCCCAAGGCTTCTTATTATCGACTTGGAAAATCGAAGCTCGAGCACTCGCTGAAAGTTTGAAGCTGGAAAGCTCTTTCTACCTCCCTCAATTTCTCGTTCGCCGCGGTGAAAGTATATTCTCGATTTGATTAGCCACTCATCCTGCAATAGCAAAAGCTTTTCCGCTCTCAGCCTTCCCCCCCCCCCTCCGGCGTCTTCCAAAGCTCCGTCCTTATATTACCAACCATTCATATTTTTCCATTCCATTCAATCCATCTTTCCATACATCTTACCTATCCGCGATACCGAACGGAACGTAATGAATTCATAACAGACGCCCTTGAGACTTTATCTCACAAATGGTTACGAATGAGAATGTAAAATACATTGATAAATCGAAAGTTCATCATCGTTAACATTTTTATAGACGGGCTCTAATTAAATGCATGATTTTTTTTCAATGCTATTCACTTTGGCAAATTATTTCTAGGTATTCTTTGAAGTTTATAGATCTTACTCGTCTGGACGTACAGTCGTACGAAAAAAAGGGACAAATGCTCGTTTTCTAGAACTCCCGACGTCCTTGTAGGACTGTCGTGTACGATTTCTTGAAGGAGGAAATAGGGTTAGACGGTTCAAAAAATCGATTTTTTTTTATTTCATAAATTGTTAGTAAAACTATTGAAAAATATGTTCCCAAAATTTTGAATGAAAATTTCGACTCGTTCCATTGTTATAAGCCATTAAGGGAAGAAACAGGGTTAGAACAGCGTTTTCCCAATGACTTTCATGAATTTTATTATAGTATAAAAAATGAATATAATTTATTGAAACTTTGAGAATATTTTATACATATATTTAAGTATATAATATAAAATTTTTGAAGAATTTTCTTGAAAAACTCCGCAGATATTAGCGACCCCATATTGCAGGTCACAATCAGACTCAGCATTTTGCTATTTTTTCAAACGCGTTTTTCTGAAAACGACTTTTTTTTAACTTGCGTACACGCCAGTTTGAAAAGTTTTCAACTAATCGTTTTGAAAATTGGCAGTTACTTTCTTCATAGTATTGCGCTCTATATGAACCTAAAATCGGAATATTATCATTATTTAAAATAATTTTTTTTTTGCAATTAAAGTTGTAAAAAATGGCAAAAAATCATGCTTTTTTGTTTTGACCCCTGAAAAAAATTCAATTTTCCATTTTTTTGATAGCATTTAGGTTCATATAGAAAAGAGACATATAATAAAAGTAAATTCCAACCTGGTTTGATTTCGGATGAAAATTGCGGCTTCCAGAATGTACACAAAATGCTGAGTCTGATTGTGACCTGCAATATGGGGTCGCTAATATCTGCGGTGTTTTTCAAGAAAATTCTTCAAAAATTTTATAGTATATACTTAAATATATGTATAAAATATTCTTAAAGTTTCAATAAATTATATTTATTTTTTATACCAGAATAAAATTCATGAAAATCATTGAGAAAACGCTGTCCTAACCCTATTTCCCCCCTTAAATGCTTTGAGGTTTTTATCGTAAGTAGCAAGGGAGATATCGCCACTGAGTAAAGTGGACCCACCACATTCAATTGTCAGTGTTTTCTTTTTCCTTTTCACGTATCTCTCGTGACGTTGCAAATTTTTAAGGATGACGTATGAAAACTCTACATACTAGTAATTTTTCGTAGGTTTCATAGGTTGGATAATAGGGGCGAGGGAAGGGCAAGCATTAATTAGCTTGGAAGTGAAAAAAAATGTGATCTTTATCACTTGTCAAGTGACCAATGAATGTCGTCCTTGAGATTACGCAAAATTGTTGTAAATGGTTTCGTTCGCAGGAGAGTGAGACGAGCTTCAGCTCTTCCCAAGCATTCTCACTTCTCCGTCTCATCCGCAAGCTCTCGTTCGGGGTATATATATGACTCGCGGGAAAGCCAACCTTGCCATCACCGCAACCGCGGCCACCACCTCTACCACCACCACCACCACCACCACCATTACCATTTGGAATGGGGCTGCTTGTATATAGTACTGGGTGATGCTGGTCCGACCCATCCACTCAACCGTAGAGAGCCTCTATCTCCCAACTGCAGTTACAACTGCACAAAGGTTATATGCATGCCATTGTTGGTTGTAGTCAGGGAGAACAACTGCGAGCTTCGAGGTGCTCTGCCCGGCGTGTGCTACGGTCTCATGGAGCAGACAACAAGAGAATGGACAACAAAAATGGACTTTGTAAATTGTTTGGACGAGTGACACAAGAGGGTATACAGGCTCAGTATATTCTTCTATCTTAAAATCTTCATGATTTTACGAGCTTCCTCTATGAAGAAGTAAAAATTGAATAAATAACTTGCTCATAGAGGGGGATTTGTGAGCGAGATAAACTAATGAGGAAGAAGCGTGTTTCTGATTTGTATCTTCATTTCAAATTGTATTCAACAAATTTCTTTTCGTTCACGTATAAACTAAATCCATTTTCTGCACCTTTACTTAATCTAAGACAAAGTGAAAAGCAGTAGCGCATTACCCTGTAGTATATCAGAGAAAATTAAGTTGCGGGTCACGGGAACTGCAAAAATTCAGCAGGTCGTAGAAGAGGAATAAAAAAAAACCGTGCCGTTTCTTCTTTTGACCATTAACGTGGTTAAAACCTGCGGGTATTATGGAGAGCACAAAGCAACGGGTGCAAATGCACTGCGGGATAAGTGATCGCATTACGGGCACTGGTTGTGGCAGTGCAGAGGTTTGAGTTCTTGTGCCCTCGTTACTCGATGAACCGCGAGGTTTATCAGAGAACGAGCAAAAGGGGGCATTTGTCCTTCGAGACACTTCCTACTAGGACCGTTCGCGACAATAATATTTTCATGATTCGCTTTGTTAAGCATCAAGATTTATCGAATATTATTTACCTATCGTAAACGATTATACTGTGAAGCAAATCCTTGGATGCAAAGACTGAAATTCGAGATTCGAAATAATGAGAAAAAAAAAATTGTTATCAACGAATTGCCTTTACTCAGCACTCATGTTTTTTGCCAAATCGTTTATAACGTTGCTACTAGATTCGGAATCTGAGGCGTCAATACCTACAGATACGAGTTTTCAGTGCATTTCCGGTGATACACAAACTAATTCAATAATTATCTTAAATTGGAACAACGAAGTAAACGTACTGCATACTTGGAATAATATTGCGAGCGTATTCGTGGTCACAATTGACCTAGGAGCAAAGTTCCGTAGTGGAAGGAGTTAAATACGAGAGGATATAGTAGGACTAAAATGTGCAGCACCAACGAGGAACGCTCTATAAAACACCTCGAGCATGTAGTTTCGTGTAATTGCAGGGAAACATCCCTTGCCTAGTCTTAACTTCGCTCGGGGTAGCGCACCTTAAACAAGCCAGCTAACCCTAGCTCTTGCCAAGTCGGGGGGGATTATATTTATATAAACATATATAGCTCGGAGTTAGTTGCTCGTATATACCGAATTTATATACGTCGTTTACGTTTATGTATGTATTCATATTATAACGCTGACATACACATATGAATATACAAATGACTGTGAGTTCAGTTTACGTGACCAGGTATAAACCAACATCACA
Organism: Oxytorus armatus; assembly: GCA_958009045.1. NCBI lineage: Eukaryota > Metazoa > Arthropoda > Insecta > Hymenoptera > Ichneumonidae > Oxytorus > Oxytorus armatus. The sequence continues at coordinate 38,247,213 of OY253745.1, read as the reverse complement.
AACACGAAAACACCAAATGAATAATCTTTAATTACTTGAATCGATCCGACTAAGATTTGCCTGATCACTTCTCGATATTGCTAGTTTACGAGGTGTGTAAATTAAGTAATGAGACTGATTTTTTTCATTTTTTTTATTAAAAAAAATTACAATTTTATATTGTGACCCTCAAAATAACTTCCTTCTGAAGTCACACAGCGCTGGAGACGGTTCTTCCAATCCTCATAGCAGTGCTGGAACTCCGATACTGGAATAGCCTTCAGCTGGTCGGTTACAGCCGTTTGAATGTTCTCGAGTGTCCCAAAATGAGTTCCCTTGAGGCGATTTTTCAATCTCGGGAAGAGAAAAAAGTCACGAGGACTCGAGTCAGGCGAATAAGGAGGCTGAGGAGCCACAGGAATGTTTTTACTGGCCAAAAACTCGTTTATTGAAATTGCTGTGTGACAAGGAGCATTATTGTGATGCAACACCCTGTTGTTTTTGATGTTTGGTCTCACACAAATGACCCTTTTTCGAAGTTTTTCAAGAACTTCCCGGTAAAAGTGTTGATTGACCGTTTGGCCTTGAGGTACAAACTCTTTGTGGACGATTCCGTGGGTATCGAAAAAACAAATCAGCATGCATTTGATCTTCGACTTGCTCGTTCTTGCTTTTTTGGGCCTTGGAGAGGTTAAAGTGTGCCACTCCCTGCTCTGGCACTTGGTTTCTGGGTCGTACTCAAACACTCAAGACTCGTCACCAGTAATGACACGTTCCAGAAAATGGGGGTCATTTTCAATCGGATCCAAAAAGTCAAGACACCTTTCCCTCCTGAAGTCCTTTTGCTCTTGCGAAAGGTTTTTTTGGAACCATTTTTGCGCAGATTTTTCTCATCCCCAATTCATTGGTCAAAATCTGATGAACGGTGGTGTGAGTCAAATTCAACTCTTCCCCGATCATTCTGACTGTCAACCGACGATCTGAACGCACAAGATCCCGGATTCTGTCGACATTTTCATCGGTTCTCGAAGATGGAGGCCTTCCGCTTCGTGGTTCATCTGCAATCGACTCTCTTCCTTCTGAAAACACCCTAAAACCACCGAAAAACCTGGGCTCTTGACAAAACACTGTCTCCGTAGGCCTGCTGAAGTTTGGCAAGAGTTTCCGTTGCACTGTGCCCAAGTCTGAAGCAAAACCTGATAGCACACCGTTGCTCGAAATTGATGTCACTCATTTTTAGAACACAATAGAAAGAACTGTTTGACAAAAAAAAATCGCTACGGACAACCAAAGACTCGAGCGAGTTCAAACCCGTACTGAAGGCGTATCACATGTTCTCCTGCCGCCCCTCCAAGCCCAGCGCCTCAAGTGTTGCCAGATCGAACGCTACGTTGCCAGTCTCATTACTTAATTTACACACCTTGTAAGAAAGATGTCTTTCAGTATTTTTTACTCTAACGTTCCTAAACTGTCGGCGCAAAAGATAACTAACCCCTACCAAAAAAATCGTTCCCTATTTACAACCGATTCACCCCCAGCCAAAACGGATCCGGAAAATCTCTTTTCCGAGATGATTGAGAAAGTACCCCATCTAGTTGCAGCCCCAGAGGTGTCTTTAAAAATATTGGGGCAGTCGCCGAAACGGTAGTGCACTGAGTCACTCTTTTCATTTTATTTTCTCGAATTTGCATTCAAGCTGTGGAGGTTTTCGCCTCGACCCAAAGGATCTAATAATTGGGGTGGTTTATTTAGCCGCTCGTGGTAGTTATAGAGGGGCAAAAAATCTGAAAGTTGTTTCTTTCTATCTCGTATCCTCGGTAGTTAGTATACCACAATAATTCAATTTACAACGCTAACTAGAAAATAACTCAGGCACTAAGGGCTTAAAGAGACGACTAATATTTGTATGGCGATCAAATCCATCGAACACTGGGAATAAAGATTGAAAAATTTCGTTATCCCTGGATTCATCGTTGATTGGTTAAAATGCGTTACAATTTCGTAAAGCTACTTCATATTTTTTAATAGACACTCTCCAAAGCTTGATTCACAAGCCGCACTCGATTTATCATGATCAATTGTCTTTAGTAGATAGCAGTCTGTACTCGGAGCACGTCCGACGATTGTACAAGTGTTCGTCGGTGTTTCGGCTATTTCGAAATTTGTTACGATGACGAGAGAACGCGGCCTATCGTGTAGTATGAAGCACGAGGAAACGCAGCTTTTGGCTCCGACGTTTTGAACGGACTTTCATCCGCGCAGCACGGAGTTTCTACGAAGGGCGTGACGGAAAAATCCTATCCGCACGTATGAATATTCAGAGGTGATAAATAAAATTATGCAGACTAGTGGTTGCGAGGTGTATGCGCTTCGGTGCTTTCGCTCCATACCGCGTGTCCTAGTAGTATAAGCACATCAGGCCAGAATCTTGTGGTAGAGACGTGTCGAGTGAGGTGCTGGGTACTTATACACGATAACTATACATACACAGATAATGTTATTATGCGTTACGTGAGTAATACATAATTTTAAACAGCGTGTTGTGTTCGAGGGAATGACAGGACAATCGTGCGCGCGTTACACGTTTTGTATTTGGAAAGGCCAACAGAGTTTGCGTCAATGTGGTAAGGTGCACCGTCTCAACTTTCACACCGACACAAACAGCGGACAAAGACCGCGACCTCTATCCCCCACTCCGTCACCGACTGACACGTGATCAGCGAACGAACGACTCCGTGGTGGGGGTAACCTATCGATGGGAAAGGTCAACTTACCGGGGACTACACTGTATTAGAATTGATGTACCGTCGTAAGACGAGAATATAAAAGTATCCGAAACTTTATTCGAGAGCAATGTTTTTTTTTTCAACTTGCATCATGATTCTCATCGACAAATCAAAGCAAGATCTCATGACGAAAGACCGTTAGTGGCCGTTATTTTTAAAAGATTTCCCGTTGCATAGATTCGGACTTTAGACCGTGCTCTTCGGATGCATGACGCAGGAACATTTCTAGAGAGACTGACCTCGACGTCCGAGCTTTCGTTTAATCTGGATTTCCAGTAATGTCGCACGCGAGCAGCGAAGAAGGATGAAAATTGTCGCAGCTTCTCTGGTCTTCGGATCACGTCTTGACCCAACTAGTACTCTTCCGGACCTTTTCAACTCTCGGTCATTCCTTCGAGTCTCGCTCTCTCGTCGATTCGGTACGTTTCGTGGAAGCAAGTTTCCCAAGACTCTGTGGCTGGTATATACGCTCGCAAATCTAGCGAATCAGCTGCTCAACGTACTGTGAACGAGCTTGATTGTCCATATTGTCCGGTAGCAAGCGCATTTCAACCTCCCAGTAAACGATCGAGTGAACGTTAAGTTATGGAGATTTTTAACGCTAACCCGATTGTCCATCTTCCTTCGTATGAAATCTTGTTTTTTGCCTCTATCACACCGACTGTTTATCTGATGGTCAGTCCGGGATATTCAATCGTAACTAAATACAAATTTGATCACCGATTTTATTATCCATTTTGTATTGTTGTTTATGGTTCTTTCTACATTTGATGGATCAAACGGAAAAAATTGTCCATGTAGAAGGTTTTAGTTCGTTAATATACGCTAGTTGCTGACGTTTAATCATTGATAGTAATTCTGAGAAAAAAAAAAACTATAAAATCTCTACTCCTTTATCGAGTATTTTCGTACTACAGATTGAAGAAACAGATAACGTACGAGTAGATAAATTGTAAAAGCAATAACGAAATACCCGTAGACGTATCGGTGAAAAGTCACGAAAGCAAGGATCTGGGGAACGAGGAATACGCAATATGGGGCTGCACACGTTTGCCTCTAAGACCTGGGTTTGGACACATTGCAGGTGGAATATAGTCTTCCTCAACTTAACTCCCGGTCTGTTTCTCGGGACTACATCGTAGCTTTCAATTATATCGTGACAGACACACTTACGGCTAGTCCTTTATTGAGTATTCCATTGTTCACGACACCGTATCGTTCGTCCGATTGGTTTGCTCGTATAGTCCCTAAACGATCGTCCAACCTCTGGATTTCCACACGACAAGTTGACGAGACACCGTGAGTCTTTTATATCGCGTGTACGTTCTTCCTCGGACTAACGTCATTATTTTTTTATATGTGCTTACAGCGGTTCCGACACTTTTATCTGCCAAATAAGTGTTATCTCAACGATGGTACAATGATCTTGATGACGGGTCTCGATTGCTAATTTTTTTGCTACATCTCCACTTTTTCACCTGACGTCTTTTACTTTCAGCGCGCGAGCGTTGAACGATAGACAATCAGCGAAGGAATAATAAAACTTCGAATCTAATGAAGGGCTGCAATTCTCACAAAGGTCGTTAGGGTAGTAGTCTGGTAACTTAAGCCGATTTTCATGTCTTTTTTGGAGGGCGTTTTTTTGTAGGAAAATAAAAATGAATCGTTTTGGATATTTAGGATGTTTTTATTTACATATTGAAGATACAAAAAAAAAATGTTTTGAAAAAATTTAATAGTTCATTATTATTATTATTATTATTGTTGATCGAAGTTAGCACCTCGAAACAAAAAGCGCTGGGCGGCCCCGGCGATTTTGGCTCTTGATGTTATCAGAAATAAAAAATTCTTGATAATTCTTAATCTATAGACATGTCATTCTGGTCGGAACTACTGAAGTTAAATTTTATGGATAAATAACAAAATGGAAAAGGACGTTTTTTTCCAAAGTCCGCCATTTGGTTATTTATCCATGAAATTTAACTTCAGTAGTTCCGACCAGAATGACATGTCTATAGATTAAGAATTATCAAGAATTTTTTATTTCAGTTAACATCAAGAGCCAAAATCACCGGGGCCATCCACGCGCTTTTTTTTCGAGGTGCCAACTTCGATCAATAATAATAATAATAATAATAAACTATTAAATTTTTTCAACAATTTTTTTTTTGTATCTTTAATATGTAAATAAAAACATCCTAAATATCCGAAACGATTCATTTTTATTTTCCTACAAAAAAACGCCCTCCAAAAAAGACATGAAAATCGGCTTAAGTTACCAGACTACTACCTTAAGTAGATCGAGTTAGAATATTCGTTTTTTCACATGGCGTTAAGTTTCACTCGAGAGAAATTTCAATTAAACAACATTGTGTATTCGTGTTCATTCGACTGCAATATCTACTAGAAATAATGTAGTTGTACGATCGTTTCTCGTCATTATCGTACCTGAATGTTTTCAACCGCTCTTTTATTATGATATTTTTATTCAACGCTAATCACGTTGCTTTTATAATCTGTAAAAAAAATACGCCTCCCACCTACGTAAACTTCGGTATACATTGCAAGTTTCGAAGCATCAATACCCACTCCGAATATATTTTTCCAACAGCGAGAGTTGCGATGGGTTTTCACTTTAATTAACGCAGAAAGTTAATTATCGGTCCCTCTCGACTTTCCACTCGTATTTTCGTCGTTCTTTGAGTACTTTTACTTCTCCATTTGTTTGTTTTTTTTTTTCAACCCTTGTTGGAGCTTGGTAAAAAGCATCGGAAACAGAATCAACTATGTGCAATATTCTCGTACGTACAACAGCCAAGCTGACCTATCGCATATGTATTTTACATTTTACATTTATATGGATAGATATATATCGGTTATTCCTGGCCAAATCGACCAACATATGACAATGATCCTCTCGGTTTGGGTTCACTATTTTTTTACATAACTGTACTAATTCTAAAAGGCAACCGCAATTTTTTACCGATTTTTTTCATCGATACATTATTTTTATATTATTTTTAAAGAGTACAAGAAATTACCTTTCTTGAAAAATCGGCAAAAATTCTCAAAAATCCCTTTCTTCATCGAATGATTTTTGACCCATGATTCAAAGTGCGTCGATTAAATCTCTCGGTTTGCGCTCATTGTCGATATTTTCATTTTGAAAAATATTCCAATATATATCGAGCAAGCGCCCAAACGAAGAGAAAAACAAATCCTCCCAATCATAATTGTGATTCAAAAATTGCTATGTTACAAAATGGATTTTTGAACATTTTTGCGAAATTTTCGAAAAAGTGCGTTTTTGTAGCTGATCCAAAAAGAAGATTAAAAAAATGGATGTTGGTGAAAATAATCTGAAAAAATTGGAAGGGCTTTTTAGTATCAATGATGTAAAATAAATAATGAACCAAATCCGAGAGTCTCAGGGTGAGATTCTGATCGATGGGGTTGAGATGGAATATCCCATGTACAGATTTACCCATCATGAAACCTGTGCGTTTGTGGGGCAAAGGTCGAAATTTATGCACACCGTGCTTTTCCCTCCCTCAGCATGTACATTGGTACATACACTTTACCAAACTTCACTACCACAAAATATCTACACGTATATATCGCGTTCTCTGCTATCGACGTTTCCCACGGGACTTCTCTAATTCCCGTAGCCGGTAGAGCCCGTGCGCTCGTTCGTAGAATTTCGAAGCGAAAACTAACGAATCGAGATTGGCCGTAGAATTCGAACTGCCGCCAATGCTATCGGCTCTCTTTCTCCCTCTCGGTCTCGACCCCCGAAAATATCTCACTCCAATTGCGCGACACAAGGGAAAACGAAGTGTAAAAGAGCGAAAAAGAAGAAGTTTCATGATAGATATATGGAGCCGGCTGTAACAGAAGAAAGGGAAATATAAGAGAGAGGTAGAAAAAAAAAGTGAGTGAATCGCGATAGAAAGAGAAAGAGGATACCCGGTAAATTTTTAGAGGGGGTCTTGCCCCCGTCGTGTAACGACGTTAGTCTCGTCTGCGAGTGACGCTGAGCTGGCGAGTTGAGCACGGTGCCTGGAGGGGCTAGGGATGTTTCTGGTCCTCGTTAGCACCCTCCTTCGTCATTCCCTCCCCCAACCTCTGCCCGCACCGCGTTCATCCACCAACCCCTATTTCTCGTCCGTCCTTTTCAAACTCCGTTGAGGACGACACTAGCCAACGTCGCTATCAGCACTGGGGAAATACCCGCTCCTCGGTGATGTCCCCATCCATCCCACTCGAGATACAGAGAGAACTGGAATAGAAACAGAGAATATGAAAGAGTGAGATGGCATTTGTGCACTCGAGTCTCCTTTACTCAACGATCGAAGGCAACGGACCGAACAATCGTTCCGTAATTCTTGCCAATCAAGCGATTGTTCAAAGCTAAAACTATTGTCGCGAAGCAGAGGCTTCTGTCATATAGTAAACGATACAATCGACTCACACCGCAACATACGTGTGCCCTGCATATCGTGCTGTGGTTCGGTGCACCTTCGCATTCGTACGCGCACTATTGTGCAAGAAATTAGGTCTATAACCAATGGCAATTTGCAGATTACAAAACAATCGTTTTTGTTTTATATAATCGTCTTATTTGTCTTACGTGACTGGAATTTATGGTTGGAGTTTTATAAGAAGTTAATGTAGTAGTCTGGTAACTTAAGCCGATTTTCATGTCTTTTTTGGAGGGCGTTTTTTTGTAGGAAAATAAAAATGAATCGTTTTGGATATTTAGGATGTTTTTATTTACATATTAAAGATACAAAAAAAAATTAGTTTGAAAAAATTTAATAGTTTATTATTATTATTATTATTGATCGAAATTGGCACCTCGAAAAAAAAGCGCGTGGGTGGCCCCGGTGATTTTGGCTCTTGATGTTATCTGAAATCAAAAATTCTTGATAATTCTTAATCTATAGACATGTCATTCTGGTCGGAACTACTGAAGTTAAATTTCATCGATAAATAACAAAATGGCGGACTTTGGAAAAAAAAAGTTTTTTTTCCAAATACGTCATTATTGGAAATAAAACTTTTTTAAATTCATGGATAAATAACAAAATAGCAGACTTTGGAAAAAAAAAGTTTTTTTTCCAAATACGTCATTATTGAAAAAAAAACTTTTTTTAATTCATGGATAAATAACAAAATAGCGGACTTTGGAAAAAAAAAGTTTTTTTTCCAAATACGTCATTATTGGAAAAAAAAACTTTTTCAAATTTCATGGATAAATAACAAAATGGCGGACTTTGGAGAAAAAAAAACTTTTTTATCCAAATACGTCATTATTGGAAAAAAAAGCTTTTTTTTCCAAAGTCCGCCATTTCGTTATTTATCCATGAAATTTAACTTCAGTAGTTCCGACCAGAATGACATGTCTATAGATTAAGAATTATCAAGAACTTTTGATTTCAGATAACCTCAAGAGCCAAAATCACCGGGGCCACCCACGCGCTTTTTTTTTCAAGGTGCCAACTTCGATCAATAATAATAATAATAATAAACTATTAAATTTTTTCAAAAATTTTTTTTCTTGTACCTTTAATATGTAAATAGAAATATCCTAAATATCCAAAACGATTGATTTTTATTTTCCCACAAAAAAACGCCCTCCAAAAAAGACATGAAAATCGGCTGAAGTTACCAGACTACTACCTTAAAATCATGAAAATCGTTTTCTCATGTCAAAATTACAAATAAGCTGTTTTAGTGATGCGTTGTTGGGTCTCAGTACAAAAATTTGTTCACTTGACATTCGACAGGACATACGTTTATCACAGACAATCAAAAATGTAAAGGTAAACAAATTTTTTTTTCCCTATTTCCTTTCGATTTTTCCGAGTGAATTTCCAAGTTAACGCTTTTTATCCAAAACCAATGTATTAACTTTTCAATTGTCCTATTTTTCATTCAAACGCATATCAATAAAATCATATTGTCGGGATTATTCTTGAGTCGTGTAACGCGAAAAATCAAAATATCAAATTGAAAAATAGCGGCCATTGAAGTAACTCATATTTTTTACTCCGTTAGCCATCTTTGATTTACGCGAAGGCGAAATATATCTTGTTAAAAGTTGTCTAATGAGAAACGGTTTATGAATGTGTCCGTAATGCCCCCACGTATAATATCACATCCAAGCACCATCGGCGTTAGAGTCACCGGGTAACACTGATCCATTGCAGGAAGTAAGGGATGACCCGATATCGCGTCGTTGATACTATCGCGGGAACCCCGCAGGCGACGTTACGAACAGGCTAATGATATCCATCGATATTAAAGTCGAGTGTGGTGCCGAGATGGCTCTTACGCGAGACCCGGCTTCATCTGCATTTAAATGAAATCCCATGGGAAGAGCGACGAGTGGCTCTCGGGAAAAGTATACCGGGGAGGCATCACCTCGATTTTTCACGCTTCCTCTTTTTTTTTCAATCCCCGAATCGGATTTTTCGACGAATACCATTTGCAATATCCATTTAAACAAATCCATCTTTAAACTCGATACATCGACGTTGCTGTTCGATACAATGGAACGGTCGATGTTGCGAAGATTAAACATGGCGGAGGGCGAGGGTTGTTTTCATCAGATGCAATCTTGAATGCTTCCATTTCCAATTGATTATGTATTTTTTGGCCAACGGGTAATAGATTCTTTATTCATTACTAATTTTATTCCAATGAATAACGGATCTCCCATTAATTAACCATTTATTGCAAACAGATGATAGATTTCCGATCCATTATCCATTGCCGCGAGAATTTTCCATGGAACTGATGATCCATTACTGAAATACGTCATTATTCGTAACTTTGTGTGGGAATTGATACGAGCACGCAACTCGATGAAAATTTGGGTTAGCTGTAGATGAACGGTGCCGGTGACTCTTCATGATCGCTGTTTATACTTATTTATGAATTGTCTGTTGGTAACAGTGTTGTGCTATTTCAGTACTTATTATCACGAAAGACACTGACTATTAAGGGATCATACGCAGTCAAGATTTAAAAAAATATATTTCATTTTTTATTTCATTTTCGTAATGCACATATATTTAAGTATATACACAGAAAATCTCATGTCAATCCGACAAATATTCTCGAAGTTACACGCATATTTGTACGAGGTCTGTTAAAAAAGTATCGCGAATTTTGAATTTCCGCGGGCTACGTATATTCGATTTTCGATTTTTTTGTGACGTTAGGTTGGTACTCACGTCCCTTACTTATGCTGAAAAAATCGGTCATTTTGAATGTTTAGTTAATTGTTGACAGCTGTTTTGGTTAGACGTATTTTGGCTTGTCTTCGATTTTTGCCTATTCCAAAAAAGCAGCTTCCATTGCGATGATTGAGCTTTGGTTTCCTCGTCATAACCATAAACACATGATTCGTCACCAGTTATGACCCTCTGGAGCAAATTTGGGTCGTCGCGGACCGAGTCCAACAGCTCCTTAGCAACGTTAACGCGACACTGTTTTTGTTCGAAATTGAGCAATTTTGGCACGAATTTCGCGGCGACCCGTCTCATGCCCAAATCATTGGTAAAAATCGAATAGCACGAGCCAACCGATATGTTTAGTTCCTCAGCCAATCATAATGACGAGTTAGTCGGCTTCCGAAATACATCGCATTTCGAGATATTTCGTGACACGTCCTGTTTATAGAAGGGATTAATAAGGTAGGGCAGCATGTTCCCGAAATTCATCGTCCCCAAAAAAGTAACTGGACCGAAAAATCGCTCGACTATTGACCCGCAATGCTGCTAGATGGCGCGGTAAACGTATTCTCATATCTACTCGCCCGAATGCCGGAGTTCGAGGCCTAAGCAGTAGATACATTGCTCTTATGATCAGACAACCGCCTTTTTTATTATGCCATAATGACAACAATTATTAATTATTAATTATTAATTATTAATTATTAATTATTAATTATTAATTATTAATTATTAATTATTAATTATTAATTATTAATTATTAATTATTAATTATTAATTATTAATTATTAATTATTAATTATTAATTATTAATTATTAATTATTAATTATTAATTATTAATTATTAATTATTAATTATTAATTATTAATTATTAATTATTAATTATTAATTATTAATTATTAATCTAGTCTAGTCACTTCTAGTTACATTTTTGGGGAGGATGAATTTGGGGAACATGCTACCCTACCTCCTCAGCAACTTCTCTAACGGTGATTCGACGATTGGCCAATATTATTTTCTTCACTTCATCAATGTTTTCGTCTGTTGTTGATGTGCTCGGGCGTCCGGAACGCATTTCGTTGTTCGCATCTTCTCGGCCTTCTGACAACATTTTGTACCGCCGATAAACGTTACTTTGGTCCAAGGTAGCTTCACCATATGCCACAGTGAACATTCGGAATGCGTCCGCGCACTTAATTTTGTTTTTTACACAAAATTTCATACAGATTCTTTGATCCATTTTTTGGAATAGGCAAAAATCGAAGACAAGCCAAAACAAGTCTAACCAAAACAGCTGTCAACAATTAACTAAACATTCAAAATGGCCGATTTTTTCATCATAAATGAGGGACATGAGTACCAACCTAACGCTACAAAAAAATCGAAAATCGAATATACGTAACCCGCGGGAATTCAAAATTCGCGATACGTTTTGAACAGACCTCGTACAGACTTTGAAATCTTTACACGCATATTTGAAAGAGATTTTAAAAGTTTGAATGCATTTTTTTCTCAAAACTGTGTGTTTTAAAGTCAGTGAGCAAGATTCCTCGGAAAGGGCTAAACTGATCAGTCTCAAATTTTTACCCAAGCTTTATAAATATATTTTTTAGTGTTTAATCAAAGGTTTTTTCTCGCCGATAAATATTTTCCATTTTATAAACAATTTAAGACCAACATTTTTATCTAAAATCGATTTTTTTGTTGAGCAGCCGCCATTTTATTAAAAATGAATATTTTGCTTATTCCTTCCATTAAATACTAGATAATATCTTGTGCTAACGAAATCGTTTTTGTTTTTTCATTTTGGATGATCCAATTCAGAGATATCGTGTTCATCGCAAGACGCCTCAGTTTACAGAAGATCGGCTGTAGCAGCTTTAAAAATCATTATTTTTCCAAATAAAAAATGTGAAAATAAAGTTAAAAGTTACCACAATAAGTATATAAGTTTTTACTTTAATAAATTGAAATGTCTGCGAGATAGCCTAATTCACTGTTTCAGATGGCAATAGCGATTTCTACATTATCGCATACAAAATGTAGGTAAAATATATACATGCTCGCGTGTTGCTGTCCGTGTACGTGTGTGTTATATACACTGTGTTGTATGAAATTCACCAAATGGGAAACATTTGGATGAGAACATGGGGCCAATAGCCGAGCACGGTGCTCGAAATGGCGGCCCGAACGGGCGCAACCAGAATTCACCATTAACAACGGCACACCAGAACGATGGGTGAGGACACGTTAGGGTATATATACGAACCTAGAGGTACCGGCGGGGGTGACAGACACGTCGCATAATGGAATACTTTTATCGACACGGCCCACGATCATTAATTATTCAAGAACGATCCCGTGCATTAACCACGAGCCGCTCCGAATCCTCGTGTCGGTGGCCAACACCGAGAGACGAAGCTTGAACCCGGCTTCGCTCAAACCCCCTCGCAATGCACCCCCGGGTATAGAGACGATCAGCATCGAGAGGTGCCAGTTTTGCGGTCGATGTACTATCAAAATCCCACGGACGGTTGAGCTTTCAGAAAATTCCCTGTTCTATGCACGCGAACCCCGCGTTAACGGATACATCCGCAATTTGAATGCAAACATCGGTAGGATTTAAAAAATATGGACATGCTGCAAAATCGTTAATTAATTAAGTACCCTATCGGGGTTCTGTTTTGTGTTTAATTCATTGGTTGATTTGAATTGATCTGTTCGGGTCGCCATTTCTGTCATGTGGATTTCGAAACTACCCCCTTGCATGATACATAGAAAAGGTTTCAACTTAGGCGTGACTTGAGGCGGTAGTCTGGTCTAGAGCGAGATTTTTGACGTCATATCTAATGTGCAATAATTTTTAAACCGTTGAAGTTGTCTTGATGAAAATTGACACGTGCATTTATTGATCCTTCGAGAATACTTGTACATTAGAAAAAAAATTATTTTTAATATTTTCATGTAGTCTTTTCCCTTGTTGCAACATGGTGCGCCGAAAGTCGCCTCAATCGGCGCCCACTCTGGACGATGTTGTATGCATCTGAAAAAAAAAAAATATATATATTCTCAATCTGTATGAGCATTCCGAGCACTGGTAGCAGAATTGGTACTTAAAAAAATTTTTTGACAAAATGGCGGCCTGTTGAACTTTCATTAATGATATTTCATACATTTTCGGGTATTCGACGAGTTATAAAATGTCGGCAAAATTATTGTTCGACTCAATTCTGCTACCAGTCCTCAGAAACAGGCTACCTAAGGTACGTGCAAAATTTGAGCTGGATCGGTCCATTAGTTATCGAGATATCGTGGGCGCCGATTTGAAAAACATAGTTCTGAGATAAACGCGTTCAAAGTTTTGACACCGTCGCGCGCGCGGTTTGCTTAGAATTTTTATTTCTCGGCTAATTATTAAAATATCAATAAACAGTTTTCAGGAGCGTATGAAGAAAGGTCTAAGGAATAATAAAATGAAAAAAATAAATAAATCGATTTTTTCAAATTTCTAGACCAGACTACCGCGTTAAAATCGTAGATCTTGCAACCGGTTGGATCGAGTACTACTTGCCGTAGTACATAATACTAATAACGCGGCAGGACTAGGAAACTAGTTTGAGTACTTGGCTCATTCGTCTACCATTGGCCTCTGAAAGTTATCGCTGTCTGACACCTCCACAATCTTCTCTGAGCTGGTCCTTGAAACCGTGGCTTAGTCCTGTTTGAAGGTGCGAATTCCTCGTCTCATCTCGTTGCGAGTGGTAAGTTTGCACACTCAGGCCACACGTTAACCTGATTGTGGCCAGACGACAGTGGCGGTAGAAGCACAAAACAGCAGTGACCCGACGACGACATCCAAAGCACAGGAGCTGACGGTGTACGTAAATAAGCCTGCTGGGTTTCTCACTGTCTCTCTCCGTGACTTCCGGCTCTTCCTCATCCAATTTATATAGAATTTCTGTATGTTGAACTCGTTCCACGTTGACGTTACCCAAATGTCCCGTTATTAATGCCTTCGCCAGAGCCGTTTGCCAAACTAGTCTTCCACCCAATCGGATTGTTTCCGAAAATAGAAAATTCCGTTTATCTTCGTAGATGATAAAACATTTATGGGTCTCTCGCACGAGTATAACGTGATAAATTTATGAAAAACAAACGAGATATCGTATGCAGGCTTCATTTTATGTGACCTCTGACACAGTTGTGTGTGATCGAAACTACCTATGGTCCGTTGACGGAACCCTGATTCGAAAATATCAAGCAGTAATGTGACACGCCACTTGCGTTACACTGCCGTATGAACATTAACCTTATTGTATATAACAGCTTCGCGGATATACACTCCAGTCCCGCGTAAGTTGAGTAGACAGGACCAGCGAACTTCGCTTCGGTTGAATCCGGTCGTCTATTCCAATTTTTTCACTGACTCACCTCGGTCCAGTGCAAGTAATGAGACTGATTTTTTTTTCATTTTTTTTATTCAAATAGAATTACAATTTTATATTGTCACCCTCAAAATAACTTCCTTCCGAAGCCACACAGCGCTGGAGACGGTTCTTCTAATCCTCATAGCAGTGCTGGAACTCCGATACCGGAATAACCTTCAGCTGGTCGGTTACAGCCGTTTCAATGTTTTCGAGTGTCCGAAAATGAGCTCCCGTGAGGAGATTTTTTAATCTCGGGAGAAGAAAAAAGTCACAAGGACTCAAGTCAGGCGAATAAGGAGGCTGAGGAGCCACAGGAATGTTTTTACTGGCCAAAAATTCGTTTATTGAAATTGCTGTCTGACAAGGAGCATTACCATTTTTGCGCAGATTTTTCTCATCTCCAATTCATTGATCAAAATCTGATGAACGGTGGTGCGAGTCAAATTCAACTCTTCCCCGATTATTCTGACTGTCAACCGACGATCTGAACGCACAAGATCCCGGATTCTGTCGACATTTTCATCGGTTCTTGAAGATGAAGGCCTTCCGCTTCGTGGTTCATCTTCAATCGACTCTCTTCCTTCTGAAAATGCCTCAAGGTAGTAGTCTGGTAACTTCAGCCGATTTTCATGTCTTTTTTGGAGGGCGTTTTTTTGCAGGAAAATAGAAATGAATCGTTTTGGATATTTAGGATGTTTTATTTACATATTAAAGATACAAAAAAAAATTTTGTTGAAAAAATTTAATAGTTTATTATTATTATTATTATTGATCGAAGTTGGCACCTCGAGAAAAAGGGCGTGGGTGGCCCCGGTGATTTTGGCTCTTGATGTTATCTGAAATCAAAAATTCTTGATAATTCTTAATCTATAGACATGTCATTCTGGTCGGAACTACTGAAGTTAAATTTCATGGATAAATAACAAAATAGCGGACTTTGGAAATAAAAACTTTTTTCCTTTTTGTTATTTATCCATGAAATTTAAGTTTAGTAGTTCCGACCAGAATGACATGTCTATAGATTAAGAATTATCAAGAATTTTTTATTTCAGATAACTGAAGTTAAATTTCATGGATAAATAACAAAATAGCGGACTTTGGAAAAAAGTTTTTTTTTCCAAAGTCCGCCATTTTGTTATTTATCCATGAAATTTAACTTCAGTAGTTCCGACCAGAATGACATGTCTATAGATTAAGAATTATCAAGAATTTTTGATTTCAGATAATATCGAGAGTCAAAATCACCGGGGCCACTCACGCGCTTTTTTTCGAGGTGCCAACTTCGATCAATAATAATAATAATAATAAACTATTAAATTAAAAAAAAAAAAATTTTTTTTGTATCTTCAATATCTAAATAAAAACATCCTAAATATCCAAAACGATTCATTTTTATTTTCCTACAAAAAAACGCCCTCCAAAAAAGATATGAAAATCGGCTTAGTTACCAGACTACTACCTTAAACCACCGAAAAACCTGGGCTCTTGACAAAACACTGTCTCCGTAGGCCTGCTGAAGTTCAGCAAGTGTTTCCGTTGCACTGTGCCCAAGTCTGAAGCAAAACCTGATAGCACACCATTGCTCGAAATTGATGTCACACTAATTTTTAGAACACAATAGAAAAAAACTGTTGAACAAAAAAATCGCTACGGACAACCAAATGACTCGAGCGAGTTCCAACCCGTACTGAAGACGTATCACATGTTCCCCTGCCGCCCCTCCAAGCCCAGCGCCTCAAGTGTTGCCAGATCGAACGCTACGTTGCCAGTCTCATTACTTAATTTACACACCTCGTATGTGTTGAATGGCGGACATTCGTCTAAGGAACTGCCGGGTGCTAGGGAAAATCTAGTGGTAGAAAAGGCAACTTCGGGCATCGTATTCACTTACGCGTCACTCTCAGCGTATACGAGGTCAACTTATGCGGGACTCCACGTTTGGCAAACGGCACTTGATAATTCATAGGTGAACGGTGAGCCTGAAATGCTGTGAACGTTCTCCCACGTCGCGCATGCACCTGCAAGACACGACACTACTGTGGTGCCGAACAAACGAAGGATGGGATACGAAGGATTGCTCTCAATGTGACATGGTGGCGCCGTCGTCTAACAGGTGCCGATAGATATATCATCATGAAGGTAGTTTGCATTGGAGCGAGAAGGAGAATTTCAGTGAGCACTCGTACGGTCCGTAAATCTCTGTGCCAAGAACGCTCGACGGAAGGGTGATATCGGGGTCTGTGATGGATCGCTGGAATTATCGGCGATGCAATGCCCTTTCTGTTTTGCCATTATAGTCTATACCAGTTTACGGAATTCTTGATGGCTGATCTTCCTTCTACGTTACGCGACATTAAGGTAGAAGTCTGGTAACTCAATCCTATTTTCATGTCTTTTTTGTAGGGCGTTTTTTTGTAGGAAAATAAAAATGACTCGTTTTGGATATTTAGGATGTTTTTATTTACATATTGAAGATACAAAAAAAAATTTTTTTGAAAAAATTTAATAGTTTATTATTATTATTATTATTGATCGAAGTTGGCACCTCGAAAAAAAAGCGCGTGGGTGGCCCCGGTGATTTTGGCTCTTGATGTTATCTGAAATAAAAAATCCTTGATAATTCTTAATCTATAGACATGTCATTCTGGTCGGAACTACTGAAATTAAATTTCATGGATAAATTTTTTTTTCGAGGTGCTAACTTCGTTCAATAATAATAATAATAATAAGCTATTAAATTTTTTCAAACAAATTTTTTTTTGTATCTTTAATATGTACATAAAAACATCCTAAATATCCAAAACGATTCATTTTTATTTTCCTACAAAAAAACGCCCTCCAAAAAAGATATGAAAATCGGCTTAAGTTACCAGACTACTACATTAACTGTCGTTAATATTTGTATATGACCAATGTGAGAAACGATGTCTGTGGCTTTCACGAATAATGTAAAATATTTAAGTTTATTTCTATGATTATAGTTGCACTTCTTATTACATTATTGTCCTGGGAGTAAGAGTAATATGATTTTTAATACATTTCGAGCTTAGATCCTCGATATTTCGGCACTCAAACGACTTGTGTTGTTGTTCAGTTGTAGAGTGATAAACCGGGAATGAAAGGATTGGGGTGAAGACAGACACGGCACACTAAACGGAATATTATATTATTTTGGCATTTTTTCATCGACACTCCAACTTTACGCGACGGTAATTCGACGATAAATGAAGAAGAGACAAGAAGAAAATGAATAGACCGAATAATGAGTTAAATAAAAATTTTGAGGTGGCAATAAAAATGAGATGTATGGTGGATAGTCGTTGCGGCCGTAGTAACGGGAATGAAAAAAGGGGAGAGGGGATCGTATACGGAAATTAAGTGCTTGGTCTTGCTCGTGCATTCAACAGTGGCCGAGGTGTAGTGCACTGCGATACTCAGGCACGAAACGCTCTTCTGTTTCTATCTCGCCTTCGTCTTCTCGGAATAGAAGAGCATATTATGCTAACCCTGCAAGAGTCGGATGGTGCATTAGCACAGACATTCCCTCCTTTGCTAAGGGTATATAAAATAGAAGTAAGAGCACTGCAGGGCAGAGAGAAAGAGAGAGAGAGAGAGAGAAAGTGAGAGTCAAATGGGGCAGAGAGCAACAAAAGCCTCGGAGGCGAAAAGAATGTAACGTCTGGCCATTTGTCAAGATTCCGGAATAAGTAACGTTCGTCCGTGCTGTAGATGGTTTCTGCTAACAACGTTTGACTTCTGCGCCCCGCTAATGCACTGAAATTGTGAACAATTGCGCACTTTAACAAACGGCTGACTGTACGAATTTCAACATACTAAACAGTGTGAATAATTAAGGTACTAATTGTTAAATAAGTAAGATCAGATTCACAATCGAACCGATATATCTCGATGATCCTTTAAGCTTCCGCGGGTCAATTTGATGTTTCATTATTGAGGCAGTAAATCGTAAAAACTCGTTGTTTCTTCGCTTTTTGCATAAATGGTACGCACTCATTATTTAATGGACCAAGATCACTAATTCCAGACGGGATCATAGTTTCTGTGGATCTTTCTCAGACCGGACGTGTTCCAGTAATAACTGGAAACCAATAGAAATTTTTATACATGTTTTCTACTCGACCCTACTTGTTGTCGATGATTTTCCTATTCGTGTCATTGCTGGGCAAATAAATAGTTGCATTCCGTCATCATCGAGGATCTGAAACCCAATAATTATTCAAAACTCAGAGTCGAACTTTCATTCTTTTCCTGCGTTGTTCCAATGATCATTGATTGAAAGATGTTGTACCGTGGCTCTCGCGAATTTATTGATATTTCTCACAGGAGTTGTAAGTTCCTATGCGCGGTTCTCCGACGAAATTTCACCGTACTAATTGTAGTCAAAATTGATTGACGACAACTAGTTTCGTATAAAGTGACTTAATGAATGAATGCAATATTAAGGATAGCGATAAAAATAGACGGTATTTTAGAATTTCACCGTTAAATTATTACAAGTGTTGTTGTATGTGTGTGTGTCGAAAGGTTTCGTTTTTTAACTCTCGATGTTGACTCGGCAACTAGTCACTGTAGACTAACGAAATGTCAAAAAGGGATGACGCTTGAAATGTTACTCTCGCTTTTTGTGAGTGGAAGGGGAAAGCGTCCCCAGTTCGTGTCGTGTATTCTGAATTTTCAATTTTGCCAAGAACCATGTGTTTGCCATAAGGGTTGACATCCCACACAGGTAAGGCGCGAAACGTCTCGGCTCGTGGACTCGCGGAAAAAACTCGAGGCTTCACGTGCAACAAAACATCTGGTCGCCAGAGACTAATATACAGGACCTTCCTGCCATAAACGTTTGGTTATTAAAGCTATTAGGGGATTTTTCCTCGAAATTGGTCTGAGAGACCATTTGGAAATACGATTTTCTATTTTTCGATTATGCACTGACTGTTTGTGTACTACAATATTCCTTATTTTTTATACAATGAGAGATCGTCGTCGTCGACGATCCAGATGTCCTTAATTTAAAGTTGTTACACATGTATATATCGGCAGGAGAGCGAGAACGATGCCTATTATAGAATGCACCCCATAATACCGTGATAATTGGATCGGCCAATCAAGTTCACCTGTAAGGAGGGGGACGAACGCGTTTCACGGATGGATTTCGTGCCAGCTCCGTGAGACTCGTAGCCGTAGTGTCTCGCGTCATCGACTTAAGCCTGATTACCGAGGACGCGGCTATATTACCTCCCCCTTCCCTTATCGGTCTGATAGAAGACGTTAGGTATGCGTGATGGGGTTTATTAACCTCTCTCCGCTAGCATCATCTCCCTCCCATATACCGCACCCCCGGCAAACGCCCACATCCGTTACCCCAGTCACGCTGAGTCTGTGAGAGCCTGCGGAAAGTTTTGACAAGTAAATTACTATCGATCACTGCGAAAAGCTCTTCTCTACAGGGCATTCTATAGCCACCTTCCACCCATTCGATTTCTCGCCTCCGCGCTGCGGGGCTCCTTCTTTCATGCCCGACTTGCATTGCGAGATCTCTGGACAAATCAATGCCATAGACAATAATACGTCAAAGTAAATTTTTGGAAAAAAAAAAATGTGGAAATGCAGCGAAAATATGCGGTGCCCCGCTAGGAATAGCTAGACGGATCATTCCCTTCAACTGGAGAATTTCCACGATCCACAAACTAAAGCTTGTCGCTGTCGATCAACGGTTTATGTTTTTATTGGAGCTTCAATAAACATACTATAACATATCCCCCCTCCCTAGGACACACGAATTTAAAGAACTTTTACCTACGTAATTCATAATTTTACTCCGACGATTTCATGACAATAATTTTGCGCCACTAACAAATGTGACGATAATCCGTGTCGATTTTTTTTTTCACTTTTGATCAGCTACATTTCAAAGCTTGTCGCATTGGAGTCAATCTACAGCCACGCAAACACGTGGACGTGGTGGAAATTTTCCGTAGGATCGGATATCACAGAGTAAAATTACTTCTTGAACGGTAAGGGGGCTTAAAAAATCAATTATCGTTGATCCTATTAAAAACTGAATATGTAAAAGCTATGCAATTAATACGAGCGAGGGTGCGTAGATTCAGAGCTTTCGCAAATTGCCTCGTCTTGTTTCTCGCTGCCCGAGGGGTCGAAAATTCGTTTTCGCTCACTGCCCGTGAGCGCCGAATCTCATTCATTTCAAGTAGGCCCTGTCGAATCGTGGGGGTGAGCCGATATAAAGCTGTGTCTCGTACTGCCACACGGACCGTCCTTGATTCCAATCACATCTGAAAACTTTTTGGCACTTTACATCTGTGCTGAAACACGCTCGTCTTCTTAACCATATTAGGTAAGCTGTACGGGCGCGAGGATCGAGTAATGAGCACACTAGGGTGGCCCATTTTATAAAAATTTTCAAATTTTCGTGTTCACATATTTTTAAATAATAATTGACTACAAACCAAGACGTTATGATTTTTTATAGTTTTCTAAACTCAAATATGAGTCTGCGCTAATCATCAAAAGTTTAAGTGAAATATTTGACCTACTGGCAATTTTCAGCAGTAAACATTGGTCAGAAGTCAAATGGTTTTATCGCAGTCCCTTACAGGTAGAAAAGTATCGCATGGACACATTGAACATTTCTGTAGTCCTGAGTAATACCTGCCCATGTACGAATATTGCAAGGACATTTTCACAAGGACTCACAAGGACAAGTTATGTCGGTGTGATCTCTGTGCTTCGGTTTTCGGTTAGGATAATAAAGAAACGAAGCTCTTCGTGCATACTCGGTTTTCTACCTGATGACGGGATGACCATTATCCAATTGTATAAACTAGCAAAATTTTGCTTGCTATAATTTTAGCGAAATGTCTTATGAAATATCACTTATCAGTGAAAAAAAGTCATTTACGTCAAAGTATCTTACTTCCGTAGGATTTTTTAGCAATATCAATTTGTGTTTACACCGACATATGGTACCAAGCGCTTGTGCGAGGTAGCCCCACTACTTTTGCTGATTGTTGCTAGCAACTGCAATATCCGTACACTTACTATGATAATAATTTTACCTGCACTAATGCTCCTACCTTTCTATTTGAGGTACAACATCGAAAAGTACTTTCAACTGTGTCAAAGTAATTTGATAAAATCTGTGAAAATTTTATTTTTTCATTAACAAGAGTTTAGCTTTTCAGAGATGTATTTTTTAAATTTCATTGTTTTATATGACTCGAAAAAATTTAATTAATATATTTCCAATATTAACTCATCTAAAATTTTTATGTTTTCATTAACATTTTAGATGAGTTAATATAGGAAATATATTAATTAAATTTTTTCGAGTCATATAAAACAATGAAATTTAAAAAATACATCTCTGCCTACTAAGGCCATCAGAGATGCCATCAGAGATGTCAAATTTTATGTAAAATTTAGTTAATAATGCATTTGTATCATCTATAGAACTGGAAGCTATTTTTATTGAAAAAATCAGAGTTTGAAATGATGAAAAAATTAAATATTTATGGTACAGTTCGGTGAAATATTGTTCTCAATTTTTTCACTAGAATTAGTTATTATAATTAATGATTAAGATTCAAAATTATATTGTGGAATCGTGCGTCTCGTTACCTCTCTTCACCGATACCTGAGAACCCTATCCGAGAGGAATATTTTTTTCAGGGGCTACCCAGCCAGTTCACCCTCTCACTTTCACTGTTTATGATACTTGTAAATGCACCTGATAATCCCAACACCTGATTCTTCTAAAAAATTCAAGAATTTTTCATCGCCTTTCTTCTAATAATGTAACGAAGCCAGACATTTATTTTTTTGTGTAATGATAGTTCGATAGTTAAATAATCACTCAGCATATTTTGAATAAGATCCGTCCATTTTAAGCGGTCCGTAGAAGCCTTCAAAAACCCTTGATTTTCACAAAAATCGGATTTTTGTATTTCAATAACAAATGGAAAAAAAAAATATAAACAAAACTTCATTATGTTCATTGATGTTTTATAAACAACTTCCAGAAGAAAAACATAAATAATCTCAATAATTATATCACCAAATTTTTATTTAAAAATTCATTACCCTCATCGTGGGCTAAAGTTCATAAAGAATTAAAATCGTTAGCGTAGACTCATATTTGAGTTTAAAAATCTAAAAAAAAATTCATAACGTCTTTTTTTATAGTCAACTATAAATGGGCCACCCTAGAGCACACGCACACATTTTCCAAAGGAAACTGTGTAAATGAAGGTGAGTGGCGAATCGAAGAATAACGACTAATCAACAGAAAAATTGGAAACTTGCTTATTGCTTCCTCATTATTTTTTCTCGCTCACTAACCCCCCTCTATGAGTAAGTTAGTCTACGTTTGGCGTTCTCATAAAGGAATCTTCGTCAGCGAGATAAAATTTTGCACGCTCTTTTCCAACTTCGATCTCAAGAATGTCAGCCTTTTTTTTTTTAATTCATAAAAATTTTACTTTCATAAAACTTGAACCCTTTCAGCCTAATTCGACCTAAATTGAACCTAAGTTCGATACGATTTATCTTCAGTGTATCGTTGAATCTTTTGTAAATAAATGAACAATCACGATGGTCTGAATTGGCAGGCGTTCTCTAATTCCTTTATTTTCACGCCTCGCTGTTCGTATGTATTCCGTTCTTTGTCCGTTTAAAATGACAGATCGACTTCCGGTATATCAGATGGTGATTTAACGCACTCAAATTCACACCCTTCTGCTGATATGACGGATGAGAACGTTGGGGAAACAACCGCCAGGCGTGGCGATTTCTACAGGGTGCGCGCCTAAAATGCGTTTCAGGCGAGTGTGAGTAGACGTGGTACGATATTATTTGTGGAGACAGTCGGAGACCGTCAGACGAGCTGAATATCTCTACCACATGCAGAGAGAGAGAGAGAGAGAGAGAAAAGAAAAGGGAGAAACTACCCTAATACCATTGTACTAACTGTATCGTAGCGTATATACATTTCGACGATCATTCCGTTCGATTAAGCATCCACCAGTCCCAAGTGAGTTTAAAGTTTTCGCTGTAAAGCTGGTGGCCTTCTGGTGGCACAAGAGGGTTAAGGACTGCTCTGAAATTGACGGGCTGCGCGGATGGACAATGCCTCTGGATTTGCTCACACATCGGCGAACTCTAATATAAATGCAAATTAACTGTTATGCCTCGCTGCAAAATGTTGTGTCTCATTCTCCATCGAGTTTGAAGCGAAATAGGCTGCGTGACAAAATTTACGCCCTTCCCATCAGATCCAGCGTTAAAACCGACTTTTTAGTCATTCAAAACCCAAAGCGCTGGTCAGTATTGTGCTCCAAACGGTCAGCGAACGTCTAATGTTTAGCAGCCGTATTGTGACTAACGGAGAAATGAAAAAATTTTGACGAGTCATCATGACAATGACAGCGGGTGACAAAATGTCATTATTGGGTAATGATGTGAAGGAGAACATTTTGCTCTTCGTCAAATGTTTTGCCAAAATTGCACGAGCCCGAAAACAGTAAAGGAGATAAGTCCGAGGAATATTAGGTTAGAAGAAAAGGAAAAAATGGTGGGAAAATTCGGTTGAATCGAAGAATAGCGTAAAAATGCTGACGCGCGAACGCATCTATGTGAGATAGGTATGTGACAGAATAGTTGAAAGAGAGGAACTCGCAAAGAAGACTCTCCCGAAGAATCGTCTCTCAAAGTAAGAGACTCATCGGATTAAAAAGAAAAGTTTTTTTTTCACGGTTAGAGATGAGATTGCACGGGGGTCCTTCAATGTTCATATATATATACTCGCTTGTGCGTCTCAACCTGCTTGGCATCAGCGAAAAAAAAAAAAAACGAAAGAGAACTACAGCGAGTCAAAGATCCCTTTTGCCTTCTTCGGTGCCTCCGGCGTGCCTTAGTTTGTATAAACAAGCGGATTTCGAGCTTAAGACGGAAAACGTCGAAGGTACGTAAGAACCCTCTCGACTCAAACCTCTTCTTTCTACGGCTGGTTTTACATCTCCATCTCTCTAGCACGTTTCGTACCACGTTTCCTTCTTTCTTTCCGCGATTTGATAAAACTCTGTCATGTTTCACGTAGCTCGTGCAAGTTTATCAAACGGGGTGGTGGGCGGTGTATCCGGTGAACTCAGCATTCTTTCGTGATCCTAACATATAGCATATACGCGTCTATCCTTCCGCCAACGGTCGAGGTATATAGTCGAGCTTCTCTTGAAAACCGGGGACTTTATTGCCGTTTCCGCACACAGGCACTCGGCGCAAACAGAAGGTTCGACAAAACTATTATTTCCCAAGAACTTGTCGTCACCGTACGTCACCTGTCCTTTTTGCAGGCTGCTGCTTTTTTCTGTCACTTCTAGGCAGATACGAAGAAGTCCATTTCGACGTTTCTATACCGATGCTATAAGCAGTTTTTCGTTGTTAAGTGAAACCCATACTTGTCCGTTTTTAATGTTATTCCAATGTTAAGGTAGTAGTCTGGTACCTTGAACCGATTTGCATGTCTTTTTTGGAGGGCGTTTTTTTGTAGGAAAATAAAAATGAATCGTTTTGGATATTTAGGATGTTTTTATCTACATATTAAAGATACAAAAAAAATTTTTTTTGAAAAAATTTAATAGTTCATTATTATTATTATTATTATTGATCGAAGTTGGCACCTCGAAAAAAAGCGTGTGGGTGGCCCCGATGATTTTGGCTCTTGATGTTATCTGAAATAAAAAATTCTTGATAATTCTTAATCTACAGACATGTCATTCTGGTCGAAACTACTGAAGTTAAATTTCATGAATAAATAACAAAATGGCGGACTTTGGAAAAAAAAGTCCTTTTATTTTAGCAAAGAGGGGTTGTAAAATAAAAAGTTAGAGGTGAACAAATTTCTCAGTAGTTCCGACCAGAATGACACGTCTATAGATTAAGAATTATCAAGAATTTTCGATTTCAGATAACAACAGAGCCAAAATCACCGGGGCCACCCACGCGCATTTTTTTCGAGGTGCCAACTTCGATCAATAATAATAAACTATTAAATTTTTCCAAAAAATTTTTTTTTTGTATCTTTAATATGTAAATAAAAACATCCTAAATATCCAAAACGATTCATTTTTATTTTCCTACAAAAAAACGCCCTCCAAAAAAGACATGAAAATCGGCTTAAGTTACCAGACTAATGCAAAAAAAGACTACCTGCAAATGAAGTTGTAAAAAATGACAAAATCTCATGCTTTTTTGTTTTGACCCCTGTAAAAAATTCAATTTTCTATTTATTTGATAGCATTTAGGTTCATATAGAAGAGAGACATGTAATAAAAGTAAATTCCAACCTCGTTCGATTTCAGATGAAAATTGCGGCTTCCAGAATGTACGCAAAATGCTGAGTCTGATTGTGACCTGCAATATGGGGTCGCTAATATTTTATAGTATATACTTAAATATATGTATAAAATATTCTCAAAGTTTCAATAAATTATATCCATTTTTTATACTATAAAAAAATTCATGAAAATCATTGAGAAAACGCTGTCGTAACCCTATTTCCCCACTTAAGTCGAGAAATATTACAACGTTTAGGGCATCAAACATATAACTGACGTTGGCATTTTTCATTCCTATGCCGACAGCGCTGCCTAAAGACCGATATCAGATGCATCTTCAACCTAGTAACTACATGTATAATCCGTTGTTGAGGTTATCGCTGATTCCAATCTGCTTCCCAATTCGAGAGGAAATAATTTTACGAGACACGAAGAAATATGCACCGGTTTCGTTCGAAACTCATAAACCTGCATAACAAGACTGAAAACGCGGCAAAGTGTTCACCGGCTCGACGTGCATTCCCCTTGGCTCGGTTGCTGCCAGTGGAGGGTCCCGGAAAACGCAACCGCAGACTAACAATACATGGTGGAAACGTATGCCTGTCGCTTTGCCTCCTCCCTTCTTCGCTCATCCCGCCCTCGCGAACGCTGTAAGATAGCAAAGGAGCAACTCCTCGCTCCCGGAGCTTGGCACTTGGCGAGAGTTCCAAGCGCGCTTCTCTTTGCCTAGCTAAGGTTTTGTGAGGTACTTTAGAGGTCGGCAGAGTATACTATCCACCCTCGCAGTTGGGCGCGGGAAAAGCCCTCAAGGGCGCAGTGTCTTCCGACGCCCTCGCGTTTTGCGGTCGACCGAGACCCGTAAGCCCCATAAATAATGCCGGTGGTCTAGCTCCGCGCTATTCTCGCCGGCTGTGGCAGCATTGCGAGCTGTTCACCGGGCCAAGCAGTTGCCTTTCCTATCTACTGATTCTCCGTCGTTTCAGGAACAAACAACGGTCTCCAAGAATCACCGACAGGGCTTGGAGTAGGGATAACTCCAATGGTTCCCTAGAAACTAGGCAGCCATTCGAGACCTTTGCTTCATGCAGGACGATAAATCAAAGTATACTGTATTATGATGAAGGAAGTTAAGTCGTGTAAGTTCGAACGAGATAATCGTATGAGTGAAGAAGTGGTGCCATCACTATTCGGGTAGGAAACCTGAAACGGGTTATACGAGCCGTCATCGAATTTAGTCGTCTCTATAATGCCAATGCAATTTTCTCTTTCTAAGGAGGCAGAGATGGTCACGATATGTTTTATCTGAGCCTTCGCTCTTCTGAATACAGAGCATTCGCATGCAGATGGACTGCGTGTTTGATTAGAGGATGTTAACTGTCGTGTTTCGCCACCATCGCATCGTCATGGATACTTAGGGTGTCTCCGCGGGCATCTCCGCGAAACTACCGTACCCTCGATCTACATTCACTACGGCTCAACCATCTACTGTTCTCCACCCATTTCTCCTCGACTCATACCGCAAGCTCTAGTCACTTGGACGACGGCAATGCAGGGTAGAATGTAAATTCAAGTGGAAATTCCAGGAACCACCTGCTAGGACCATCTGAACAGTCCGATCCAATGGTACGATACTCGTCGATAGCTTCTCTATGCATGTTCTCACGGTTTTTATGTTAAGGGAGGAAATAGGGTTAGACGGTTCAAAAAATCGATTTTTCTTTAATTCCATAAATTGTTAGTAAAACTATTGAAAAATATGTTCCGAAAATTTTCAATGAAAATTCTGACTCGTTCTATTGTTATGGGCACTTAAGTGGGAAATAGGGTTAGGACAGCGTTTTCTCAATGATTTTCATGAATTGTTTTGTAGTATAAAAAATGAATATAATTTATTGAACCTTTGAGAATATTTTATACATATATTTAAGTATATACTATAAAATTTTTATACATATATTTAAGTATATACTATAAAATATTAGCGACCCCATATTGCTTGTTTTTCTTGGTACTATTTTCTCAAACGCGTTTTTCTGAAAACGCCTTTTTTTTAACTTGCGTACACGCTAGTTTGAAAAGTTTTCAACCAATCGTTTTGAAAATTGGCAGTTACTTTCTTCATAGTATTGTGCTCTATATGAACCTTAAATCGGAATATTATCATTATTTAAAATAATTTTTTTTTTGCAAATAAAGTTGTAAAAAATGGCAAAAAATCATGCTTTTTTGTTTTGACCCCTATAAAAAATTCAATTTTCTATTTTTTTGATAGCATTTAGGTTCATATAGAGGAGAGACATAATAAAAGTAAATTCCAACCTCGTTTGATTTCAGATGAAAATTGCGGCTTCCAGAATGTACGCAAAATGCTGAGTCTGATTGTGACCTGCAATATGGGGTCGCTAATATTTTATAGTATATACTTAAATATATGTATAAAATATTCTCAAAGTTTCAATAAATTATATTCATTTTTTAAACTATAAAAAAATTCATGAAAATCATTGAGAAAACGCTGTTTTAACCCTTTTTCCTCCCTTAAAGAGAGTAGCTCTCCTTCAGGCCCCGAGCGCGCCACGTGTTTCAAACGCGTTTTTCTGAAAACGACTTTTTTTTTAACTTCCGTACACGCTAGTTTGAAAAGTTTTCAACCAATCGTTTTGAAAATTGGCAGTTACTTTCTTCATAGTATTGCGCTCTACATGAACCTAAAATCGGAATATTATCATTATTTAAAATAATTTTTTTTTTGCAAATAAAGTTGTAAAAATGGCAAAAAATCATGCTTTTTTTGTTTTGACCGCTGTAAAAAATTCAATTTTTTATTTTTTTGATAGCATTTAGGTTCATATAAAAGTGAGACTTATAATAAAAGTAAATTCCAACCTCGTTTGATTTCAGATGAAAATTGCGGCTTCCAGAATGTACGCAAAATGCTGAGTGTTTTTTATTTTATAGTATATACTTAAATTTCATAGTATATATTATATAGTATATACCAATGTTATAGTATATACTTAAATATATGTATAAAATATTCTCAAAGTTTCAATAAATTATATTCACTTTTTATACTATAAAAAAATTCATGAAAATCATTGAGAAAACGCTGTCCTAACCCTATTTCCCTCCTTAAATTAAAAGTATTGTCGAATTAAAATAAAATGAAAGTAAAAGAATAACAACACGTTTATTGAGCAATTAAATATCGATGACCCAAAGTGAATTAACCTCTTAACTTGATTCTCAGTTATTATTCCACCCTCTAATGCCCGTTTTTACACCTTTAATCCACTACTCTCGCGGCACCAAAAGCCCAGCACACTGGCACATGCAATTCTGCCACATTGTGCACTCAATCTCTAACGCTTTGTATATATAACGGCGAGAACGGACGATGGAAAATTGGTGCTGTATTGGATGAGAGCTCTTGTGTCACGGGCACGTGCGGAGCCGTGCACCACAGCGACAAGGCTCACCGGAAATGACGTAATAATTAATGGGTACGTATCAATTAGCTGGTGCGCTAGCTTTCTCTCCCTCTCTCTCTCAGCCTATCTCTCCCACATACACACTCACACACACACACAGAGTAAATTTCTCTATATCCTTCTCCCTCTTTCTTCCTCGTGTTTGAATCTACCAGCTAGAGATGGCTGGTTCGCCCAGTTTTAAATCGGTGCGGACACACGGCCGGTTGGTCCACCGGTCGGTGGCTATATTGGCCGGTACGGTACTCGCTCAATTCCCTCTCTCGTATACCGTGACCCAAACCTGCCATACTCTCCGTCGCCTGACCGGCCCTCCCGTCCCCATCTACCACACCTCACAAACCATCTGAAGCCCTGGCGTTCGTCCTGTTTCGTATAGCGTTCCGAGCCCAGCTCGAACCACCCCCCTATTAATTACCAGAGGGTCCATCAATTATAATCTGAGGCCGCGTGCAATTTTTGACACGCTAACATATCGCCAGTCCAGATGTCGCACCGACGACTATCCCGTGCGCAAAACGGTCACCGTCAACCCTCTCATTCTACCGTTCATGAAATTTCAACGGTAATTCGTGTTTTTTTTTCCCGATAGAAAAATTGTCGAGGGTTAAAGTTAGCTTTGTCATGGCATCGTTGAAATTTTTATGAGGCCTGACAGTACTGCATTCCCTAGACGTTTCCTTGTAACACATGAAGCATGGATAAACATTAAAAGTAAACGAATAAATGTGCATAAAATATTTAAACAAGTGCGGGGTGGATGAGCAAAATGAGGACGTGGCACAGAAGACCAGAGACGCGCGTGGATGATGATGGCGCGAGGAGGAGGGTGGAGACAGAAGAGATTGCTATCCAATATGATTAAATATTGATTCCTATAACCAGCGAATACCTGCCAGTCGATAAGAGGATTACGAGATTTGCCTTTTTCATTTCATTCTCTACGTATATAAAAGATTGATACAGAGCTAGATGATGATGTATCGTGTGCCAATATTTCGAGTATGTACGTCCCTACTCGCTGATGGCAGTCCTCGTTATCATCGTCGGCCGATATCGATCTCATTAACCAAGAGTAATGTGTACATTGTATCCAAGTATCGAGTATTACTCGATATTGTCCAATCCACGGGGAATCAATTAAAGATCGCGTTTTTCCTTCCTGCAAACACTTTTTTTCCCACCTTTTTTTTGTTTCCGCACTTTTCCCCAGCAGCTCCAAGCCGTCCACGTTGCATAATTTGTCTGTCATAAAATGCGTGTACTCCCGAATTAGTTTTCTCAAATTAAATAACGTCAGAGAAATGTCCTGAAAGCCACAAATGACCGAGTAACCGGACACCATTGTGCTTCTATTTTCGACATTTATTGCATCGCAATATCTATAATTCGTCAGAGAAGTAAACAATTAGTGTTATTTTTAAAAATCTACCGACTGAAAAGCTTAAGGGCGGGGTAAGGGTTTTCACTTTCGAAAAATCGAATTTTTTTTTTTCTTATCTTATTGTTTAACATTTCAAGAATATGTCCTTAAAATTTTTAACCGATCTAAGCAATATTCTTGAAGTTATTGTCTTATTAATCTCCTGGCCTTTAACGCTATACCTCTAACAGCTGCGGGCGGTCGGGCTAGCAGTGCAGCTGTCGAACAGGTATACAGTTTATTCATTGCTATTGTGTATATAGTATATAGTGTATACTATACACTACAATATTTTAAAAGAAGAAACGAGCGAAGAAAGGAGCTTTTTTCTCAAAACTACTTTTTCAAAGTCCGTGTTCACTGCCATTTAAAAACTTCTTGACCAATTCATTTCAAACTTTGTACACATTTTCTACATATAAAATACCTCCCCCCAACGTTTAGTTAAATTTTTTTTTTTCACATTAAGGGTGTTTTCCACTCACAAAATGGCGGAATTTTTCGTGGAAAATAACAGTTCACAGTTTAGATGGCCGCCAAAAATTTTTAATTGAAAAAAAAAATTATCAGAGAACGTTGGGGGGAAGATTTGATTATAATTCGACTAAATTTTCATAGTTTTTCATTTTCAGATAATTTCCGGCCGAGTTATAGTGAACACCGCAAATTGTTTTTTTTTTCCAAGATGTTCTGGGGGAAGCTCTGTTACGGGCTTATGCTTCAATATTTCTGCATGAAAAAATTACACAACATTGTCAAAAGTATGCTGAATAATGTACAAAAGGTTCGAATAAAATTGCTCAATCCATATTTGAGAAATAAAATCGCAAAAAAAGTGTTTTTTTTTACGCTGAAACCCTTACCCCTCCCTTAACATTAGTGGTAGATGTTTAGGAAAAGCTTTAATCTATAAATGAAAAAAGCATCCACACCCTTATAATGTCAGATGGAATTGGTGTTAAAACGTTTACCATGAAATTCCTTCTTCATTCGTTTATCACGTTTTTTTCACCAACAAATGCAGTGTTCATCGTGAACGTGACTAAGTGAAGAACGAGAGATGAAAATAAGAGGACGCCAGTGCAGAGGAGGAATAATTCTGACCGTTAGCAATATGCCCCGGTGTTATACTGAAAAAAGGGAGATTCCGTAGTCACGGTAAATTTCTGTAAAAAACCAATCTTTTCTATACCTATTCTCAAGGATTGCAATTTACGTCGCGAGGATTCGCGAGAGCTGGGATGTCGAGATGTAGAGCCTAAGCTTTTACTACTTCCAAGCAGCCAGCGCAATGTTGTCCCAACGCCGAGGATCCTCCGCGCTGGTCTTCAGTTTTTCTTTATTACTCGCAGAATAATGCTGGGAGGATAGCGAGAAATAGGGGAGCCGGAAGTAACGAAGAAAACGCGAGGGGGAGGGAGTAACTTTAATAGGAATTCAACCGATCGCTGTTGGCGTCTCGAGTGGTGAAAAATAAAATACTTTAACGATGAGAAGCCGGATAGCGGATATGCGTCAATCCGTTATAGGAGTATGAGGTAAATGACGTTCTAAAGAATAGTGGAATATTATTTCGTCGCTGCGAATTGCATCAGCATTAAAACCTCATCACATCCCATCGTCCAACCCGTAAAACCGTCATTATCGTCAGGGAGGTTTATCATTTGTGTCGTAGGAATAAGCGAGTCGAGTTGCTCGAAAAAAAAATTATACGGCACTTTACAGAATTTGTAAAGTAAGTTTACCGCTTGCTTTTCGTGTGCGAAAGTGCAATGATTGTATTTGAAAAATAATGCATTATTCATTAAAAAAATCATATATGGTAACACAATGTAATTCCATTACCGATTACCAAAATAATGTATAATGGATCGGTTCTCATTATCAAATGAGTCAAATAATGGATAATGGATCAAATGCCATTGACCATTGCTAAAATTACGAGTAATGGAGGTTGCTAACCGTATGAATTTTGCAAAAAAAAAAATAGTTACAGAATCTAATAATGGTTCGCTGAAGTAGTGTAGTATTTTTAGATCTGCTCCTACGGTCGTTCCTGCTCACGTTTAGAAATATTTGATCGCTGCTACCATAGGGAGTAAATCGAAAATTCTAGGAAGATAGATTTTAAATAATTGTTCAACGAATTTATTCACTCTCCCCATCGCCTAAACCCACAGTTCGAATCAAGACTTAATTGACATTGACAATGCAGTTCGAGCTGAAGTATATGATCAAGTTCGATATTACAAAGATACAAGCTTAATAAGTCGTTTAAACTTCTGATCCAACATTGGCTAATTATACTTTGATTTGAAATTACGTAGAAACCCATAAATGAAATCAAGTTCTACCACAATTTTATATTGAACTTCGGGTATCAACGTAGCCGTAAATTAAGTTCGATCCTAAGTTCTGCCGACGATTTCCGAATAAATAATATACGAGATCTGTTCAAAAAGTATCGCGAATTTTGAATTTCCGCGGGCAACGTATATTCTGAAAAAATTATTATGCTGAAAAAATCGGCTATTTTGAATGTTTAGTTAATTGTTGACAGCTGTTTTGGTTAGACGTGTTTTGGCTTGTCTTCGATTTTTGCGATGCTTTTTGAGCAGACCTCGTATATCAGATTTTCAAAATAACATCCTGTATCGAACGAAACTGTATATCGTGGAATGGACATAATAATAATAATTTACTTGGCTACTGCAAAATAAAATGATGGGCATTTGAATGAAGTTTATGTCGCTTCATCGTCCGAAATTTTGAATTTGTGTTTCCTGAAATGAAACAAGAATTCTTACGAATTGGTGTGCTCTATAATTGGGACCAACTTCCTTGATATGGGCGATGTGCAGGGACAGGGAGTTGGAAGCAATCATAGTGAGAAAGCGCTGCATCAGACCCATGATATCGCGTCGTGTTATAGCTAGAAGGAATACCATAATCACGGAGGGTATCAGTTTGTGGGTAATGGTAATTACATAGGGCTCAACAGAGAGAGAGAGAGAGAGAGAGAGAGAGAAAGCATGAGGACCAGGGAGAGAGTGAATTCCCCCAAGGCATCGCACCAGGAAGCTGTTTGGGGGAACTCTCGTATATTATGCGAAGGTGTATTATTATTTGGAATCTGATACGAATGAGACAACGGGATATAGGATACTTACTCGATTTAACTAGACCAATGGACAATTCATTTCGATAATCATTATTTCCATCAGCTTAAGAAAGTACAACTATTAAGGGGGGAACTTTAACTTATGAGTAGTATAAAATTTATAAAATATGAAATATTAAGGGAGGAAATAGGGTTAGACGGTTCAAAAAATCGATTTTTTTTAAATTTCATAAATTGTTAGTAAAACTATTGAAAAATATGTTCCCAAAATTTCAAATGAAAATTCCGACTCGTTCTATTGTTATAAGCCATTAAGGGGGGAAATAGGGTTAGGACAGCGTTTTCTCAATGATTTTCATGGATTTTTTTATAGTATAAAAAATGAATATAATTTATTGAAACTTTGAGAATATTTTATACATATATTTAAGTATATACTATAAAATTTGTATACATATCTTCAAGTATATACTATAAAATATTAGCGACCCCATATTGCTTGTTTTTCTTGGTACTATTTTTTCAAACGCGTTTTTCTGAAAACGACTTTTTTTTTAACTTGCGTACACGCTACTTTGAAAAGTTTTCAACCAATCGTTTTGAAAATTGGCAGTTACTTTCTTCATAGTATTGCGCTCTATATGAACCTAAAATCGGAATATTATCATTATTTAAAATAATTTTTTTTTTGCAAATAAAGTTGTAAAAAATGGCAAAAAATCATGCATTTTTGTTTTGACCCCTGTAAAAAATTCAATTTTCTATTTATTTGATAGCATTTAGGTTCATATTGAAGAGAGACATACAATAAAAGTAAATTACAAGCTCGTTTGATTTCAGATGAAAATTGCGGCTTCCAGAATGTACGCAAAATGCTGAGTCTGATTAGTGACCTGCAATATGGGGTCGCTAATATCTTCGGTGTTTTTCAAGGAAATTCTTCAAAAATTTTATAGTATATACTTAAATATATGTATAAAATATTCTCAAAGTTTCAATAAATTATATTCATTTTTTATACTATAAAAAATTGATGAAAATCATTGAGAAAATGCTGTCCTAACTCTATTTCCCCCCTTAAGAAAGTACAACCATTAATTCCTATCGTAATGACATTTATTAAACATTATACGTGAAATTCATTAAACGATGTCAGTACTAATAATTGTAACGAGAGATATCATTCATAAAATAAATACGTATTTGTTCGTTTTCTATTTCTCAAATAATTTTTAACGATTTCTCGCAACATTGTTTGCAAGGATCTACAGGATAGTTTTCTACGGTCGAAATGATTTCTCTCCAATTATGGTCCCCGAAATTGCGTGTCTCTAGAATATTAAAAAAAAAAGTCTGAAAATAACAATTTTCCATTGTTCTTATACTCTTTTTTACTGTTCCCAAAGCTTTCTCTGTGCAGAATTCATAATTGATCAACATAAAAAGTATGAGAAACAAGCAACGAGCAAATGAATATGAAATTTATGTAAAATGTATTAGCACGAACGTTTTTTTTCTTCAAATTACAGTGTCTTACAAACAATATTTTATCACTCTTTTTCTTTTCCCGGGTATAGAACTGACACCAGAGTGTTTTCTCAGAAATGCAAGAGCAGCATTTTATGACGACGTTAATATACAGTTAAGTATAGCAACACGAGAGAACAGCAACGTTGGTTATATAGTCGTACGATTAGACAACGTCGTGGGAGTAAACTCTCGCAAGTTTTCGGAATCGGTCCAATTACAGAGTCGGGGAATGGGATGAAGGAGGAAACCTGCCATGCTGATACATGCATATAGAAGAGAGTACAGGGGTTCCCGGTTATTGGACTACTCGAA
The DNA here is from genome assembly GCA_958009045.1 of Oxytorus armatus. Taxonomy (NCBI): domain Eukaryota; kingdom Metazoa; phylum Arthropoda; class Insecta; order Hymenoptera; family Ichneumonidae; genus Oxytorus; species Oxytorus armatus. The sequence goes on along the minus strand of OY253745.1, from coordinate 38,211,530 downwards.
TATGCCAACTAAGAACTCCTCGTCGGAATAACAGGCAACCCCTCTGTAACCCTCTATCCTCTCTTTACCCCCCTACAAACCCATGTGTCCAATTCCCGATTATTAATTAAATCTCACGACCGTAAGACTGTTTCGGCTGGCAAACTCTGAAATATATTGCGCTGAATCGGCAAATTAATGTCCTCGCGTTTTCTCCCTATCCACCGATAAACGGACGACGCGGTGGGGAGACATACAGTGGGTCAAAAAAGTATTCATACACCTTGTTTTTTTTGCGATAACTTTATAGACATAAGCGATACACAAAGAAAGCCAATTTTATTTAATAGTACATCAGGTGCAGAGATAAACTGCAAATGGAGAATTTTTTCCCAGGAATAATAGAAGAATTATGCGAAAAAAACGAAAATTTTCGGGCAAAAAAAGTATTCATACACTTACGATTATAGTGAAAACCTACATCATCATAGTTGTTAATTATAACTAATATTTGGTGTGCATCCCTTTTGCTTCAATTATCGCATCTTCTCTTAGGCATGGATTCTACTAGCTTTTGCGTTGTTTCTTTTGCTATTTTCGTCCATTCTTCTAAAAGCACTCTTTGGAGATCGGATTTGTTTGTTATTTTTCTTTTTCTAATTTCTACATCCACCAAATGCCACAAATTTTCAATAGGATTGATGTCCGGAAATTGTGATGGTGTAATCAATTGTTTGCGGACATTATCAAGTAACCAATCCCTCGTTTTCATGGCGGTATGTTTCGGGTCGTTATCTTGTTGGATGTAGAAATTTCCATCCAGGCCCATTTTATCTACACTCGCTTTCAAATTGCTGCGCAACACGTCGATATACTTCTGGGCATTCGTTGTACCATCTATAAAAGCCAGATTACCAACACCATAATATCCCATACAGCCCCAAACCATGACGCTTCCTCCGCCGTGCTTTACAGCCGGTATTAAGGGCAGGGTAAGGGTTTTCACTTTCGAAAAATCGAATTTTTTTTTGTCTTATCTTATTGTTTAACATTTCAGGAATATGTCCTTAAAATTTTAAACCGATCCAAGCAATATTCTTCAAGTTATTGTCTTATTAATCTCCTGGCCTTTAACGCTATACCTCTAACAGCTGCGGGCGGTCGGGCTAGCAGTGCACTTTAGACGCGTTTTTCTCAAAACTACGTTTCTAAAGTCCGTGTTCACAGCCATTTAAACACTACTTGACCGATTCATTTCAAACTTTGTACACATTTTCTACATATAAAATACCTTCCCCCAACGGTTAGTTAAATTTTTTTGTTTTACATTAAGGGTGTTTCCCACCCACAAAATTGCGGAATTTTTCGTGGAAAATAACAGTTTACACTTTAGATGGCCGCCAAAAATTTTTACATGAAAAAAAAAATTATCAGAGAACGTTGGGGGGAAGATTTGATTATAATTTGACTAAATTTTCATGGTTTTTAATTTTCAGATAATTTCCGGCCGAGTTATAGTGAACACCGCAAATTGTTTTTTTTTCATGACGTTCTGGGGGAAGCTCTGTTACGGGCTTATGCTTCAATATTTCTGCATGAAAAAATTACACAACATTGTCAAAAGTATGCTCAATAATGTACAAAAGGTTCGAATAAAATTGCTCAATCCATATTTGAGAAAAAAAATCGTAAAAAAAGTGTTTTTTTTTTTTGCTGAAACCCCTACCCCTCCCTTAAATTGTGCTGCTGGAGCTCGGTATTTGGTTTCCGCCAGACGATTTTTTTCCATCGGACTCGAAGATGTTAAACTTCGATTCATCCGAGAATACGACACGTTTCCAAAATTCTATAGATTTTTTTACGTAGGTTTTTGCGAAACCTAAACGTTTTTCTCGATTTATATTATTAATTGATGTTTTTTTGAGGGCAGTTCTGCCGTATATTTGGGCGGAATGCAAAACGTTTCGAATAGTCCGGGGATACACGCTTTTCCCCGATGTTGACGCGACATCATTCGCTAAACTGCGAGCGCTTGTGAACGGTTTTTTGTAGCCTCTGTAACGATACTCCGACGCTCTCGTACCGTTAGTATTCTCGGTCGACCGGTTCGTGGCTTATTTTCTGTGCTGTTTGTTCTTTCGTATTTTTTTTATTATATATTGCACTGTTGCGAAACTTAGATTTAGTTCTTTACTAATTTTTTGAAAACTTTCACCGCGTTTCCAAAGAAAAATCACTCTATCTCGCATGGATACTGATATTTCGCTTTTCTTTGCCATCGTGTCTGTTCAGAGCTTGAAGATATACTACCGCATGGAATAGGTCAATACCAATGTGTAAACGAAGACTTGTTTACGTTGTACGCAGAGGTCAGACCGTCCGTGAGTGAATATCGAGTAGCAGCTCAATCGTAAGTGTACGAATACTATTTTGGCTCGAAAATTTTCGATTTTTTTTGCATAATTCTTCTATTATTCCTGGGAAAAAATTCTCCATTTGCACTTAAAGTTATCGCAAAAAAAACAAGGTGGATGAATACTTTTTTGACCCACTGTAAGAGTTGCGGACAGTAAACACAGTGTCATAGTGAAAATATGAGCTACAAAAATCATTAACATCAACCGCGATGTGAAACAAACGATTTAGAACCGAGGGTTCGTTACCGTTTCCCGAAGTGCAGTCATTTACCGTTGACGTCATTGCTAATAGATATTGGATATTGTTATTAAATTAGAAAGGAATTATCAAATGGCAATGCTCATGATTTCACAAAACACAATGGACGTTAATGTCCTTCGTACTTAGTCTCTGCCTTTTCCTATCGCTCCTGTGCATTATGAATTGACGCGATGGCGAACGAACATTGAATTTCCACGAAGAAAAATGAATTCACCAGCATGCCATCGTTAGTGAAATTATGAAAGTGTGACTCGTATGACGGAACGTCGAGGATTGGCGGGACGAGAGACTCGAATGATCTACATTGAGCCGGTGCGGAATATACGGCGATACGAGAGAATTGAAAAAAAAAAAAAAATCCCGAGGCACATCCAAAAGAGAGGCAGACGTGAGCTGTAAAAAAAATAGAAGAGTTGCTAGAGAAAAGCAACCGAGAGATTGACAGATGGGTTAGATATAGAAAGAGCAAGAGCTGTTGGGGTTGCAGGGTTACTCTTTCGCGCACGGAATGCTTTCCCGAGCAGACGCGGTTATATCCACGTGAAGAAAGACGAGTGGGTGCCTCGGCTGGTTGCAAACTTCGCTACGTACGTGATAACGCAAAGAGATAGACATAGAGATGGTGCTTGATGTTGTGAGCTTACAAACGTTGGCCCGCAGTTCGTACCTCTCGCCGTCGATGTACGTTACATCCTACAGAGGACGAGACCAACCCTTTCACTCAACGAGAGGCTCGCAGATGTATAAATTCGTACGAGAATCCAATAGGGTTGGGGGGGAGGCATCATTCCGTCCCGAGGATGCTCTATATATAACGTTACGGAATTTCTCTTTATGCTTATATATGCTGTTCATATTTTCCAGACCCGCAGATCTGAATGGGCCTTTCCGTGATAGCGCGTGAATAGATATTAAAATATAGATACACCCATGCACAAATTGATAGCGAAGTAGAAGTGGTGTTACAGCGAAAAATCTTTTTTTTTCATTTGTACGTATCGCCGGATAGGGTTGATGACGATATTCTGTACTCGTCGCCTCTCGCGATCTCTTTTTTCTTTTAATGACGAGGATTTCAGATATGAGGCGTCAGTGATTGAATAGACTCACTAGAGTAACCGATTTTTAATTATGTTATACACGTAGATTAATTAATCGTTTATGTTCGACTTGCAGTGTTGCAGACAAATTGGTAAAGGCAGTAGTCTGGTAACTTAAGCCGATTTTCATGTCTTTTTTGAAGGGCGTTTTTTTGTAGGAAAATATAAATGAATCGTTTTGGATATTTAGGATGTTTTTATTTACATATTAAAGAAACAAAAAAAAAAATGTTTGAAAAAATTTAATAGTTTATTATTTTTATTATTATTGATCGAAGTTGGCACGGCGAAAAAAAAGCGCGTGGGTGGTCCCGGTGATTTTGGCTCTTGATGTTATCCGAAATAAAAAATTCTTGATAATTCTTAATCTATAGACATGTCATTCTCGTCGGAACTACTGAAGTTAAATTTCATGGATAAATAACAAAATGATACTGGTGACGAATCATGGGTTTATGGTTATGACGTGGAAACCAAAGCTCAGTCATCGCAATGGAAGCTGCTCTTTTGGAATAAGCAAAAATCGAAGACAAGCCAAAACACATCTGACCAAAACAGCTGTCAACAATTAACTAAACATTCAAAATGGCCGATTTTTTCAGCATAAGGGACATGAGTACCAACTTAACGCCACAAAAAAATCGAAAATCGAATGTACGTAGCCCGCGGAAATTCAAAATTCGCGATACTTTTTGAACAGACCTCGTATGCGATTGGTATACCATCTGTGAAATAATTCATAACAAGTAATCTACATAATTCATGAAAATAATATTTGATAATAAGTAATTATTATGGGCGATTACGGGACCTCTATATCCGGTTGAGTGATAGTATTTCTCGAAACCAGAAAAATTCAGATCATTCTAATATTACCTACGACCTAAATTGCATCTTCAACATCGTTTCCATATTTTTCAATATCTTCAAAACTCTCACATCATCCTTTTTCACGTTTCAACCCCAGCATTTTTCTGTTATATTTTCTCTCACTTTCTCTACCTAATTCCTCTTTCTCTCTCTAACGGTAACGGGAGAAAATACAGCATGCAGCAGGAGCGAGGGTGGTCATTACAATTAGTCGCCATTATAGTGGGAAGGGTGGCGCATTGAGCAGAGCGCACCATCGGTCGTGACCAACTCTATCTTTCTCTCTCTCCGGCTGTACTCTCAACCTACCCCTGGCAGACCAACTGACCGGTCAGTCGATCATTGCGTTCCAACGTGTGCGTTGGGCTATACCGAACCGTTCCATTCCGTCCGGTTCTCCACATTCGTTCAAAATGCCCCCTCTGTTTCCTCATCCTCTTGACACGACCACCATCGCCCGCTCTCTTGCTTCCCACCAGCCCCTCACTCTTTTCCCTCCTGGCATCCCGTCGTCCCTCCCTTGACCACGCTTCAACTCAATCCACCGCTACCCTTCTGCCACCCCATATATATATATATATATATTTATATAGCAATGGACGCCCGTCGCGTTGGCGTAATTACAAGCATTTATTTCACACTAAAAGCCGACAAGGTTGGGGGGTTGGAGGGCGAGGTGGATGGAAACGAGTTTCGACGGGGGTGGCTATGCGGGGTGGGGAAAAGTGTCCACCTAGCCTCGACCGATGGGCCCACTTGTACCGACTCGTACAACCAGCATGATCGTGTCTGCTCGCGCTAGTAGTTGCGATGATGGTCCCCGAGCGTTTTTGTCGTGCCTGCTACTGGTATGTTCCCCTGGTTGCGGTTCTCGGACACCGATGCAGGTCTGTACCGTCGCTTTCCAAAATTTACGCGATTACAAAACCCTCTCCCGTTCAATACGGTTGATCGTAGCCCGGTTACCGTCGATCGTGCACATAGATATGGCGGCAAGCCTCGGAACTGGCTAGAATCAAGAGCCAGCCTAGGGTATATTATTAGCGGTACCGGAGTACATAGAAACTCGGTAGGTTACCAGTAGGGAAAGAGCGTAACGAACGGGCAGTAGAGAGGAAATTTTTTTTTTTTATGCGATGTGACTCCGGCCTCGATTCGAAAATTACGGCTCTCGTTTGTTCCACAAACAATTATGAGATTTTCTTTTTTTCTTCGCTTCTCTGTTATCCATTGTCTTTTGAAATATAAAAACGTTTTTGGGTAGATTTTGTATGTGGGGGCGAATAAAATATAGATGGAAACTACTACTTGGCGATCCTTATAAATTCTTTGTTATTAAAATTAATCGAGAACTCATGGCAAAGCGCCGGACTTCCGCGGGATGGAGGATGAGCGTTCGATCATAATTGGATAAAAGTGTGTCTACTGCAGATGTTTGTTTGGGCACGCTGTTCTGAGGTTGAAAGAGGGTGAGTATAGGACTTTATACATCGTTCGTTGTACATGGCACAGATTCGGTCACGGCGAACGGCAAACGGGCCGGGGGTGGGGGTGGCATCAACGTTTTAATGGTAGGGAGTTGATCGTAAGCTCTCGACACTTGCGATAGTAGAGAGCTTTCGGCACGACCGATAATCCGGGTGGTTATATAGCTGAGATAATGGTAATAACGAGCAATAAATGAGTTTATTCGCGGTCCGTTTATTAGGGTTCACGATGACGGAAATCTCGTAGGGGTTAAATATTTGATGCGTGATACCACTTGAAAGTACGTCTTCGAAGATCTATCCGAGCGTGTTTAACATACCCACGTAGATATTGCCAGTATAATTCTACTGGCCAAGCTTTGGGCCAATATTGGCGGCCAAACTTTGGCAGCCAGTACTGGCCCCATACTGGCCATACTACGGGCCAGTATAAAATAGAGTCTTATGCCAGTACCGGTTGAATTCTACTGGCCAAGCTTTTGGCCAGTATTGGCGGCCAAACTTTGGCAGCCAGTATTGTTTCAGTACTGGCTGACAATCTGGCCAAGCTTTAGGTCAGTATAAATTATCGTCTTGTGCCAGTACTGGTTGTCAATCTGGCCGCACTACGGGCCGGTATAATAACCAGATCTGGGCCAAAATAGGCTATAAAATACGGCCAAGCTCTGGCTTCGATACAGGCTCAGTACTGGACTATAGAAAATGCCAATACTGAGAGTATTTTACTTTAACAGTTGCGTTCTGTAATGTAATTGTAGATTAGGTTATTCTGATCAAAAGTCCATTATTTTGCAAACAACCAAATTGTTGAATTATAATTTGCCCCGAACTTAAAATTGCACGATTAATACAATATTTTTTAGTGTAATATTTGCTTCATATAGTCTATATTTTATAAACACTGTACTATAAACATTTAAGTACGTATTTTAAACCTGTATATATACTTAGTCTCTTATTAATAAAACTACTCCGAGTATTTAGTATATATCAAGTGCATTTAATTATCAAACATTTATGCATAAACAACCCAGACAACACAGACATCCAAAGGACGTCCTAAAAACATCCGAAGTACGTCCTTACGTCCAAAGTACATCCTTTGGACGTACGTGTGCTGCTTGGGAAACATCTGGTAACGCGGTAAAAAGAAATATAAATTACTCCCAGAGAGAAATAGAATTTAAATAGACATTGGATCGGCGTCCACTAGACGCCAAAAGTGTCTAAAAGACGTCGATTCGATATCTATTTAATTTGCTATTTCTCGCTGAGATGTAATTTGCACCGTCGGCAAAATCGTCTGCCAAGATTCGGCCCAATCAAATAACCAGTATTGGTACGACAGTTGGTGCCAGTAGTAAGCCAGAAGTTTGCCAGATCTGGGCCAAAGTCCGGGCCAAAGTTTGGGCCAAAGTCTGGTCCAAAGTCTGAGCCAAAGTCCGGGCCAATGTTCGGACCAATTAAATAACCGGTACTGGCCCAATACTGGCAGCCAGTACCGGCACTACGGCGACCAGTATTGGCCCAGCGCTCAGCCGTTACAATTTTTCTACGTGGGTATCTCTTAAAAAAATCTCTTAAAAAAATCCAATCAAGCGATTGTTTGAAATGTTTTAGATATTTTTTTTTGTAATTGTAAATTACTTGTAGTCAATTTTTTAACGTTCCAAAGTTTTTAGCGGGCACAATTTTCCCCCATGAACAAAGCTCGATGTAAAACATGGTCATCAATTTGTATAAAAAGCAGGTTCAATTTGGATTTTTTGGCGTATAACCCAAAACTGCGAGGGAGCACAAGGAAGGATACTCTTGATTTTCCGAATGTTTCTAAGAGAATTATCTTCAAAATTCATTTTATCGTTGGTTTTAGTTTTCAAATATATGAACGGGGATACATCGAGTAGTGTAGATATTTACGCATCGATGCGGCCTGTCCGACTACATTGACTCTTTCTATATCTGCCGTATGAAAATAGAAGCTTTCACAAGAAAAGTAGGTAAAGAATGGACCAATCTCGCGTATGATCGAGCATTTCGATTCCGTTCGGGGACACATTATCTATGCTATCGTAAAGCAACGCCTATATATACATATACATTGTAACATATATATATATAGATAAAAGGGAATGGAAAGATGGGGTGAGACGGAAAATCGAGAGATAAAACCAAGTGGGATAGAGGGAAGTGGCGTGGCCCGGGCGACCGTTGAATTCAGATTTTTTTTTTTCACCCGTGGAACATCGGACCCAATCAAACACCCACCCCCTCGCCCCTTCCTTTCATTCCGTGCGTTCGCGAATATAAATGCCCTCGATTTCGTCTATATAATCATGGGAGTGTGAAATTAAGCAGACCATTCCGCAGCGAACCGCGAACCACAGTACGAAATCATGGCAGCGGAACAGAGTGAGAGAGGGCAGAGGGCACTCGCGGTGCAATGCAGCCTAGGACAGCTCGAATAGTCAATCAGAACTGACCGAGCGGAGCGGGAAGGCAAAGTCGAAAGAATGAACCTCCGAAATCGACAAAATTGAAGTAATATTTTTGTCGAAACCCGTCGGATAAAGTAACCAATCAAGTTAAAGGGCTCGAGTCAACGAAATATTACAGAAATTCAAACTCCTAGTGCTTTGCTGCTGTCGCATGGGAATTAATGACGAACACATTATGTTGCTCAAGGTAGTAGTCTGGTAACTTGAGCCGATTTTCATGTCTTTTTGGTGGGCGTTTTTTTGTAGGAAAATAAAAAAGAATCGTTTTGGATATTTAGGATGTTTTTATTTACATATTAAAGATACAAAAAAAAATTTGTTTGAAAAAATTTAATAGTTTATTATTATTATTATTATTGATCGAAGTTGGCACCTCGAAAAAAAAGCGCGTGGGTGGCCCCGGTGATTTTGGCTCTTGATGTTATTTGAAATAAAAAATTCTTGATAATTCTTAATCTATAGACATGTCATTCTGGTCGGAACTACTGAAGTTATATTTCATGGATAAATAACAAAATGGCGGACTTTGGAAAAAAAAGTTTTTTTTTCCACCTTAACTACCTTAACGAGAGAAATAGGGTTAGACGGTTCAAAAAATCAATTTCTTTTTATTTCATAAATTGTTAGTAAAACTGTTGAAAAATATGTTCCTAAAATTTTTAATGAAAATTTCGACTCGTTCTATTGTTATAAGCCATCAAACGCGTTTTTCTGAAAACGACTTTTTTTGAACTTGCGTACACGCTAGTTTGAAAAGTTTTCAACCAATCGTTTTGAAAATTGGCAGTTACTTCCTTCATAGTATTGCGCTCTAAATGAACCTAAAATCAGAATATTATCATTATTTAAAATAGTTTTTTTTTTACAAATAAAGTTGTAAAAATGGCAAAAAATCATGCTTTTTTGTTTTGACCCCTGTAAAAAATTCAATTTTCTATTTTTTTGATAGCATTTAGGTTTATATAGAAGAGAGACATATAATAAAAGTAAATTCCAACCTCGTTTGATTTCAGATGAAAATTGCGGCTTCCAGAATGTACGCAAAATGCTGAGTCTTTTTTATTTTATAGTATATACTTAAATTTTATAGTATATAGTATATAGTATATACCAATTTTATAGTATATACTTAAATATATGTATAAAATATTCTCAAAGTTTCAATAACTTATATTCATTTTTTATACTATAAAAAAATTCATGAAAATCATTGAGAAAACGGTGTCCTAACCCTATTGCCCTTAAGATCGCAAGCGAAGTATTTTGCGATTCTTGATAAACACTAGCTTGTAGCATTATTCACGAAAAATACATCATTTCATGAAAAAAAAAAACATTTAATTTTTACAATTCTCCAGGAGGAACGAAAGATTTTAGCAATTTTTTTTTTCACACAAAGAATGGATATCCTAAAATAGAGATGGAAATGGATGTTCTTTATTTGCAGTTAAAACTGACTGTATGCACTCCGCCCAATTGAAACGTACTCTCACGCGTACATATGGAAATTTCTGACAATGTTAAGTGCAGAGAGTGCAGCGAAAAGTGCAACGGGTACTCCACACGGCATTGTCAAAAACGTGCAAAAAAGATAAAATAAATAGCGGGAAAAAAAAAAATTACGAGGACGTGAAAGTCGCTCGACCGATCGTTGCCGCTGATGGGTGCTGCATTGAGAAAATCGTGAAGCTCCGGATGCCGGTGTTGGTTGAACGAGCATATTTCGAGCGCGATACAATGAGGCTGGCATTGAACGAGAACAGTTTGGGGGATGCTATACCGGGTTTGGTCAGTTTCCATACCATCGTTGGCGAGAAAACTCCGGCAACGTTTTATCGCATCATATAAATACGAAATTATAATTAAAACGGTTGAGTTAATTGAATTTTTATAATACCACCACAGGGACGCCTCTCGTGCCTCCCTCCATCATTTCGCTCTACATTCTACCCCCTTAATTTGCCTCGCTCTTATTGTATCCATATCTTTTGTGTTTTCACACCCCTTGCTCGCTCCTCCTGGATATTTAAAGCGTTCTCCGTTCTTTCTCCCTCTTTTTTCCTCCCTCGGTTTACCCGCCATTCCATTCTCTCGCTCTCACCCTTAGGGGTGACGGGAGCAACGATGTCTTGGCCCATTCTCCGTGAGTCTAATGGCGTCACAAAAATATGACCTTTGGGGAAAGAAACGACTGGAGTATGACTGGAAATGGCGTGAGGGAGAGCGGGACAAAGAAAAGAGGGACAGTGACGACTTTTGCCACCTCTCTACTGTGTATTATTAATCACAAACCACGGGGATTTACGAGAACGATGATGCACAATCTGCAACGGGAATAAACATCACTTTTCTGCAGTCTTTACGTTCCGTACTGCGAGACGAAATATAGAGTAAAAATGAGGCGTCAACAGTAAATAGGATTCAATCCGTGATGAATGAAGAAGTGCATTAGGGTGGTTAACCCTCGTATGTCGAAAGTCAAACTCAGGGACTGATACATAATCCATCGATGTTCTGACGATAGGTCCGCTGTAACACACTTTTGAGGTCGTTTTCTTTTAAATCCAACATCCAAATTCTGAAATAAGAAATGGGGGCTAATATGACCGACCGATCATTTGTAATCTTGAGATTTGACATTGCACATACGGTCAGTGATTCCCGAAACAGCCGGGCAGCCATTTTCAGTTCATTCACTCGATTTATTCTTGTTTTTCTCATTTTTTTTTAGATTTCATTTAAGGTAGTAGTCTGGTAACTTAAGTCGATTTTCATATCTTTTTTGGAGGGTGTTTTTTTGTAGGAAAATAAAAATGAATCGTTTTGGATATTTGGGATGTTTTTATTTACATATAAAAGATACAAAAAAAAAATTTGTTGAAATAATTTAATAGTTTATTATTATTATTATTATTGATCGAACTTGGCACCTCGAAAAAAAACGCGCGATGGCGGCCCCGGTGATTTTGGCTCTTGATGTTATCTGAAATAAAAAATTCTTGACAATTCTTAATCTATAGACATGTCATTCTGGTCGGAACTACTGAGAAATTTTTTCACCCCTAACTTTTTATTTTACAACCCCTTCTTTGCTAAAATAAAAGGACTTTTTTTCCAAAGTCCGCCATTTTGTTATTTATCCATGAAATTTAACTTCAGTAGTTCCGACCAGAATGACATGTCTATAGATTAAGAATTATCAAGAATTTTTGATTTCAGATAACATCACGAGCCAAAATCACCGGGGCCACCAACGCGCTTTTTTTTCGAGGTGCCAACTTCGATCATAAATAATAATAATAAGAAACTATTAAATTTTTTCGAAAACATTTTTTTTGTTTCTTTAATATGCAAATAAAAACATCCTAAATATCCAAAACGATACATTTTTATTTTCCTACAAACAAACGCCCTCCAAAAAAGACATGAAAATCGGCTTAAGTTACCAGATTACTACCTTAAAAACATATTAGGCCTCGTGACTACAGAATTTTTTTACCGAATATAATGAATCCGTGTTATTTTTCATCACTTCATAAAATCCGAAAAAAAAGCTGAGAAAATGAAATCGTAAGAGTGTGCAGCAGGACCGGAGAAACTAGAGTTATCAGAGCCGCCCTTTCCACCTCTTATATACGCACGCTTCCGTGCACCGGCGGATTAGCATGTCTGTGATAGACGGAGGAAGTCGTTCGACCATCAATTTCAATATCCTCTCAATAAATATCCGTTTGGAAAGGCTCCGGGCACGAGACTCTCGTTTTTCGTTCGAGCTTGAGCTTTCAGAGTCAGGCGATTTTCCGCGCGCATTGGGTTCTCGTTCGTCCCTCTCTTCAGCGCGTCGTTCTCACCATCTGCCTGTCTCTCTCTTACTGGTTCCGGAGATTCAAGACGGTTCGAAAGAATTTCGTTCCCCCGTTTCGGCTGACGTGCCCACGGGTGAATCCTTACGATCTGATAGACGAGAACTCGGAGAAGCTCGCTTTCACGCCACGAGACACGGTAGTGTGTGGTGTGTACTAGCCCCAGACGCGAGTACATACACATCCACTCAGCCTGCTGGATTTAGATAATATTCTCCAACGCTTCGTCCTCCTAGAAAGATAAAGCGACGTCGATGGTACGGGCGAAGATATAGATTTTGCGATGGTACAGAGCGAAGGTAGGCAATGGAGTATATCTAAGTAACAAAGAAGGAATATCGCCCGAGTCTACGATATTTCCGTGCCGAAACTTCTCACTTGTCTATCCGCCGGCGAGAAACTTATACGATACCGGGTACAATTGGGATGTTCTAGGTACTTGTGCATCCATGCTTTTGTTCCTCGAGAACTCGATAACGCACTTTGCCATCTAGACGGATGTAACATTACCAGCCATATGGTACAGTTCCTGGCCATTATTCGGATGTAGACTGTGCCAAATAAAATATGTGGTCGCTATACTTGCTTACGGTGGATACACCTCGAGCCCGTTAACAAACAATGGATAATAGATAAAATTCCGTCAAGATTTATTACAATAATAAACTTCCATTGTTTTCAATGATTGAATTGCATTAAAGGCTTACCCCTGCGCGCGCTGAAAACCCAGTAAAATTATTATAAAGGTTATATGGTTCAAAAATAATTAATTTGTTGTTTTCACATTTTTTATTAATTTTTCAACTATAGGAAAAAAAATCAAAAATTTTTTTAAATAATATTAACATTATTAAAGCGCGTTTTTCGTGATAGCTCAGTCAATTTTCAATATTTTTTAACTTTTTTTTCAAATCTTGATAATTATTATTTCTATAGTCTGACGAGAGGTTTTTTGAATTTTTTGGTTGGACAATTTTATAATTTATTACAAATTTTTTTTAAAATTGCATACTAAAGTTTAAAGTACTGTAATTTCTTTATTTAAAAAAAAATGGAAAAATTCCCCCCGTCAGCTATTACTGCTACATTATTCCACTAGATTCTTTTTTATTTTGGCAGATTGGATAATTTTTGGTGAAGTTATGATGTCGACATGGTTTTCATCAGTAGTCCATTTATACCCGTAAAAAATAATGTGAATATATTTTTTTTTAAATTGGTTTCTCATAGTTGAAAAGTTAAAAAAAATGTGAAATCAATTTAATTTTTTTTCACCATATAACCTTTATAATCATTTTTAAAATTTAAGGGGAGAAATTAACTTAAGGGGAGAAATAGGGTTAGACGGTTCAAAAAAGCGATTTTTTTTTTATTTCATAAATTGTTAGTAAACCTATTGAAAAACATGAAATGAAAATTCCGACTCGTTCTATTTTTATAAGCCATTAAGGGGTGAAATAGGGTTAGGACAGCGTTTTTTCAATGATTTTCATGAATTTTTTTATAATATAAAAAATGAATATAATTTATTGAAACTTTGAGAATATTTTATACATATATTTAAGTATATACTATAAAATTTTCGAAGAATTTCCTTGAAAAACACCGAAAAAATTTATAACTGCCTTCACTTTGTTTTTCTTGGTACTATTTTTTCAAATGCGTTTTTCTGAAAACGACTTTTCTTGAACTTGCGTACACGTTAGTTTGAAAAGTTGTCAACCAATCGTTTTAAAAATTGGCAGTTACTTTCTTCATAGTATCGCGCTCTATATGAACCTAAAATCGGAATATTATCATTATTTAAAATAATTTTTATTTTGCAAATTAAGTTGTAAAAAATGGCTAAAAATCGTGCTTTTTTGTTTTGACCCCTGTAAAAAATTCAATTTTCTATTTTATTTATAGCATTTAGGTTCATATAGAAGAGAGATATATAATAAAATTAAATTCGAACCTCGTTTGATTTCAGACGAAAATTGCGGCTTCCAGAATGTACGCAAAATGAGTACGCACTGAGTCTGATTGTGACCTGCAATATGGGGTCGCTAATATTGTCGGTGTTTTTCACGGAAATTCTTCAAAAATTTTATAGTATATACTTAAATATATGTATAAAATATTCTCAAAGTTTCAATAAATTATATCCATTTTTTATACTATAAAAAAATTCATAAAAATCATTGAGAAAACGCTGTCCTAACCCTATTTCCCCCCTTAACTATTACCAAAATAATGGATAATGTATTAAACACCGAAAAACCATTATCAAAATAATGGGATAATGGATTGAATTTCATTCAATAATGGATTATTAAAGCAGTGCATTATTCGCACATCCGATGCCATTGAATACGCCAAAGACGTTATGTTGGCCAAAACTCCGCCACGGAGATAAAATAAAATAAGTGGAAATGTTGCCGCTGTCTTTGAAAGACTGAGGGTCAATCATTCTATTTCTTCACTATGCATGAAGCATTTTGGTCATATACGACAGATACACAGGTCGAGAGTTATCTACTCTAATAAATCAAATGTCAATTCGTGACAGTCCTTCTCGATTCAGTATTCACAAACATATGCCATGAAACTGACCATTATCATTATTAAAACTTTCTCCAATATGCCCGAAAAAAACACCAAAGGAAGAAAGTTTTTTTTTAAAACCATTCGATGGTATTTTAAACAACGACGACGATACCCAATACGCGTCCACCCTGGGACGGATGACTTTTCATTTTCTTTTTCTTTTTTAAAACTCACTCGCTCATTTTCCGGTTCTCCCCGAAATGTCTTCGTTCGTACGTTCATTTTTCTCGTCTTCGGTAAAAGACGCAAAGTTTGCTCCTATCAGCCAAAAGGATAAGTAACGCGGACAAGCAAAAGAATCTGTGGAAACGTTATGCACGCTTCATAGTAGGAGAGCTAAAGTAAACAGGCTATTTCTGTCTTTCCTTTTTTTTTTCTTCCTTTACCTTTCTTCACTAGGACTTTCTCGTGCTGTGGTGAAAATCTGGACTGAGTGAAAAGTATACCGAACGTTGAAGCAGAGCCGGACGGCCGAGAGTTTTCGAGCGCGTTCCTCAATGTTTCCCGAGGTCCGAAGGTAATATTAATAAGTAGGAGGAAAAGTTGGTTTGATCAACCGGTCTGTAACGTCTATAGGACTTTTTTTTTTCGCCAGGGCAGAAGGGAAAATGTTCCAGGAAAAGTGCGGTAGCGAGATGCAGAACTGATTTGACTGTAGACCACATCAGACGTGGCTACAGCCATCAAAGCTATTAGCATAATTACAATACCCAACCGTCCGTTCTATCCGACTTTCTGCTTATTTAAAATTATATATACCTTTCCGAGTCTTCACTTCTCTACATTATGCTACACCCATACCCCATTTACAATTCCCCGTTTCTCTATCTCACTTACTTTTCTTTTCGCCCCTCTCTGTCTCTCTGTTCATCGAACCAGCTTTCGCGATCGGATTGCGGAATGGATCCATTAGTCTGATGTGGTATTAAAAAGGCCAATCATCGGGATGGGCCGAGGACCGTGTATGAGGCAATGTGTATTCCATCGGCCGGTTCGTACATACATATAGACGCGCTCCGACTCTCATTCTCGTCGAGATTGACGTGGACATTCACGCTCATTTCTTTTTTGCCTACATCGTACCTTTCTCCATGCCGCCGCCTGCCGCCCCTCTAACTATCAATCCAACGAAATCCCCGGTATACGTATACATTCGCAAGCACTTTAATTAACTAACGGCGATGTGCATTTCAAACATTCATAAATGCACGGTTGTCTAATCTGGGTTGCACCATTTTTTACATGCTGTCAACAGCGAAACGTTAAAAGCCTGATGATCTGGCTGGTGAACATTTAATCAGGCCAGTAGCACCATTATTTATGTGAATCACAATACAATAATAATGACATAAATCATATTAGCAAAACTCCCCGATTCCACTATTTGTTTTGACGAAAACAAAGCTTGCTTTTCCGCGTGGAAGCAGCCGACTCGAAAACCTTACGTGACCTCCAGTTGGACCGGATGTCAGGTCGCAGTTAAGGGAGGTGAAAGGGTTTCAGCGTAAAAAAAAAACACTTTTTTTGCGATTTTTTTTCTCAAATATGGATTGAGCAATTTTATTCGAACCTTTTGTACATTATTGAGCATACTTTTGACAATGTTGTGTAATTTTTTTATGCAGAAATATTGAAGCATAAGCCCGTAACAGAGCTTCCCCCAGAACGTCTTGGAAAAAAAACAATTTGCGGTGTTCACTATAACTCGGCCGGAAATTATCTGAAAATAAAAAACCATAAAAATTCAGTCAAATTATAATCAAATCTTCCCCCCAACGTTCTCTGATAATGTTTTTCCATTGAAAAATTTTTGCCGGCCATCTAAAGTGTGAACTGTTATTTTCCACGAAAAATTCCGCCATTTTGTGGTTGGGAAGCACCCTTAATGTAAAAAAAAAAAATTTAACTAAACGTTGGGGGGAGGTATTTTATATGTAGAAAATGTGTACAAAGTTTGAAATGAATCGGTCAAGTAGTTTTTAAATGGCAGTGAACACGGACTTTGAAAAAGTAGTTTTGAGAAAAACGCGTCTAAAGTTTATGAAGTAAAAAAGTGAAGAAAACAATTTTTTTTTCCAACTTACACAGAATCATCGATTCCAGCTCCATACAGCAGACTAAAATATTGTAGTGTATAGTATACACTATATACTGTATACACAATAGCAATGAATAAACCGTATACCTGTTCGACAGCTGCACTGCTAGCCCGACCGCCCGCAGCTGTTAGAGGTATAGCGTTGAAGGCCAGGAGATTAATAAGACAATAACTTCAAGAACATTGCTTAGATCGGTTTAAAATTTTAAGGACATATTCTTGAAATGTTAAACAATAAGATAAGATAAAAAAAAATTCGATTTTTCGAAAGTGAAAACCCTTACCCCGCCCTTAAGGCCGTAGTCTGGTCTAGATTTTTGGCGAGATTTTTTATGTCATTTCTAATGTGCAATAACGTTCAAACCGTTCAAGTTGTCTTGATGAAAATTTACACGTGCATTTATTGATCCTTAGAGAATACTTGTACATTAAAAAAAAAAATTATTTTAAATATTTTTATGTAGTTTTTTGCCTTGTTGCAACATGGTGCGCCGAAATCGGCGCCCACTCTGGACGATGTTGTATGCATCTGAAAAAAAAAAATATATATATTCTCAATCTGTATGAGTATTCTGAGCACTGGTAGCAGAATTGGTACTTAAAAAAAATTTTTATTGAGCCGAACAATAATTTTGCCGACATTTTATAACTCGTCGAATAATGAAATATCATTAATGAAAGTTCAACAGGCCGCCATTTTGTCAAAAAAATTTTTTAAGTACCAATTCTGCTACCAGTGCTCAGAATACTCATACAGATTGAGAATATATATAAATTTTTTTTTTAGATGCATACAACATCGTTCAGAGTGGGCGCCGATTTCGGCGCACCATGTTGCAACAAGGCAAAAAACTATATGAAAATATTTAAAATAATTTTTTTTTTTAACGTACAAGTATTCTCTAAGGATCAATAAATGCACGTGTAAATTTTCATCAAGACAACTTCAACGGTTTAAACGTTATTGCACATTAGAAATGACGTCAAAATCTCGCTCTAGACCAGACTACGGCCTCAAAGGTTCGCAAGGTAACCGCAAGGCTCTTCCCTACTAGAATCGTTACTACGTTTTCGATCGTAAAAGAGACGAAAAAAAAGTGTGATGTAAAAAGTTCGAATAAGAATCAAAGAGTGGAATGAATGAAATAGTTGGATCGTTTGGTTCGCGTGACGGAGTTACCCTGTTCGTTTGTAACGAAGCGGATTAGTCACAGTGACGGAGAGCCGTAATTCCCTGGGCAAATGACGTCGATTGTGTAACGAACACAGTGGCGATGCGACGGAACACCGGCCTGTACCAACGATAACGCCTCTCGGTCGGCCCACTCACTGGTTCGTTCGTTACCGGCTCTAACTTTTCCCGGACGGAAATGAATTCACCTCGATTTTTTAATCCACAAAACGTCGTTTTATTGTTTCACGAGTGATGCTCAGAAAAATTTGTCTCGTCAGTTTGTCCCATCCCGTCGATAGTATATCTTTGTTGCCACTGTAAACTATCGCTTGTGTTTCTATCTCACAATGTTCGGATATTGGTGGCTCCTCGGGACAGAACACTTTTCATTTTCAAACGAGATGAAACATCGGAGACTCTTCGTAAGTGTGAGAATTGATGATTCACGGAGTTTTAGCTATTTACTAACATAACAAACTGATCGTGGTCATTGCAATAAATTGAACGGTGACATATCTCGCGAGAAAAACATTTTCTTATGCAAGAAAAAAAAAGTGGAGACTAGAACTATAGTTGCGTTGAAGAAGAAGCGAGGATCGAGTACACACGTGCCAAAGTACGTTCTGTATATCGGCGGTAGCAAGCTCATGGGTTGTGAACACCGCGACTGGGGTACCCTGATCCCGTGGGGGTGGTCCGAATAGCACGAGTGGCCAGAAATGATTACTCCGTGATTTAAGAGGTTCTCGGTGTGGCGTCGGCCACTGGCTATCTCGGATGCATTTAACCTGCTCGAATGGCTGCCTCTCTGTTTTATCTGCACTGTGCAGGAGTCGCTTGGGCTTAGACACGTCTCACTCTCGCATTCACTATCGTTCGCTTTCTATTTATAATATTTGTAATCGACAAAGTCTTTCTAGCCTACACAATTCATTCGCTTACATCTCAACAATGAACTATAGATGGGAGCCGATAAATAATGGACCAGTATTATATATTCCATTCGCTTCATCAAACTACACGTTATACCTTGAGAAACATATCCTAAATGAGGTTTACATTTCTTCGAACAGTATGATTTTTCATCGAATACATCTAAGTCAATCTTTTGATTTTTTTATGTGTAATATCTTTCCGCTCGGTTTCTGTGGCACTGATTTAGTGAAAAGGGACGGAAGTGTGTAACAGGAAGCCCGAGAAACGCGCGCGGTGGTAGCGTTGGCCATCAGATGGTACCAATCCATTTTCCAAGAGGTTGGTACTGTCAGCCAACACAGCGTGTGCGTGTGTGACTAGAAAGAGAAAAAGAAATAGAGGAGAACGCATCAGCTGTGCACTTAACATACAGTGTTGTGTATAAAGTGTGCTGTTATATAAAGTAATTTATATGTGTAAACTATATTAATAAATGTATTTACTGTTGATAATGTGTGTGAAAAAAGTGCAGATCATGGATAAAAAATGCAAGTGAGTAATAATGAATAATTATTCGAATAAATATTTGAATATTTAGCTTTTTTAAATTTTGAGATTGATTTCTGTCGCTGCTCAATTGATATTTTTTATTTTGATAAAAAAAAAGCGAATTAATTAATTACACGCATGATTTCTTTGATATTAATAATTTCTTAAATATTTATAATTCTAATTTAATTCTAATGATTTCGTGAGTCGCAGCGGTGGGTAAATCCAGAGCAGAATATATGCGAGATTACCGGCAGAAAAAACGTGAGGAAAAATGAAAAACTGGAAAGGTAGACTCAAAAAAAAATGCGCATAATTCGACTCAGCGTAGCAGGGATGTTCGGGCACGTGCAGCGAATTTAATTCTCTCACAGACATCAACGGCCGACCCAACTACCGCTTTACCAAATCTGGTTGTCAGTCATGCAACTTTACGATTACCATCGTTGCCATTTTCTCCTACTTCGTCTACATCAACAGCGACTGCGTGTAATACTTCGATGAAATGTATCTGCTCTCCCCCAAATTGAACAAAAATAACTGTCTCGAATAAAAAATTGCATTACTTCTACCGTTAATAAAATAAAATACAATTTTCATTAAAAAGAATTATTTTGTTACGAAAAATCATTTCAAATAATACCTGAATCATTTTTTTCGGGATATAATGTCAGTGTTGTTCATTACCAAGGTGAGATGTCAGATGTTACACATCATATGCGACTACTGTAAGGGTCGCTTATCTTTTTTTTTTTTATTAGGGTTTCCATTGTATTCCAGGTATTTACGTCTCGTTCCGTTTGTTTATATTTCCGTTACATGCCTTGAGAGCCCCGAAGTGTTCTTTGCAGCCATTCTTTTCCAACGCATTATTGAATCGCAGTGGCATGTGGTAATACAAATGGTATTACCATGAGAAAAGGTTAGTGTTCAGGTGTATTACCATGAGAAAACTCCGACAAACTGTCTCCCGTATTGATCTCAGTATTGACCGTGGTCGATACGAGGTCTGTTCAAAAAGTATCGCGAATTTTGAATTTCCGCGGGCTACGTATTTTCGATTTTCGATTTTGTTGTGGCGTTAGGTTGGTACTCGTGTCCCTCACTTATGCTGAAAAAATCGGCCATTTTGAATGTTTAATTAATTGTTGACAGCTGTTTTGGTTAGACGTGTTTTGGCTTGTCTTCGATTTTCCCCTATTCCAAAAAAGCTGCTTCCATTGCGGTGACATGATTCGTCACCAGTTATGACCCTCTGGAGCAAATTTGGTTCGTCGCGGACCGAGTCCAACAGCTCCTTAGCAATGTTAACGCGACACTGTTTTTCTTCGAAATTGAGCAATTTTGGGACGAATTTCGCGGCGACCAGTCTCATGCCCAAATCATTGATAAAAATCGAATAGCCATTCGTAACTACTTTCTGACCATGACCGTGCGTAACTATTTTCTATGTCCGTCGCGTATATTTTCTTTCCGTCAATGATGTGAGATTTCTGGTATAATGGTGAACGAACTCCACTGTTAGATAACGCACGGGGATGTATCGTAGTCTCTCGAGACGAGTGGTAGACCATCAATATGGTAACAACCTGGTAGCTGCATCGTAAGCCGTCTAACGGGGGACCGGTAGCATCAACGCAACGTAGTAAGACATTATTTGTAACGTCGGTTTTGGTAGTACACCGGCTGGTGGTTGGCTGGGATGAGCCGCTGGATCATTGGAACCCTCGTGGGTGATTTGGCTTGGCGAGAGATACAGCGGGTATAGACACAAGAAGGGGCAAAATGGGGAAGCAATGAAGGTGCTTGAGAACACTGAGAAGTGGTGGAGTTTGGTGGAAATCGAAGGGGAAGGTGTGGGTGGCCACTTCTCATCAGGGATCACGGGTTCGATTCCTCGACGGTTGCTGCTGGTATAACCTATGATCATCCTATGAACGTTGGATCGCCATCGAAGCCACGTGTTCCAGAAACATTCTCGGTCAGTATGACAGACGAAGAGAATGATGTCCGAACGGCCGGCAAAGAGAGGTGATCTCGTCCAAACCGGAAGCGTCGAATATCATGCCTGAATAATGCTGGTACAGGAAAACATACTTTCCTCCGTATCGCCCACTCACACTGTGACTTCATGCCATCCACTCCATTCTCCAATTGTAAGAAAACTCGATCCTAGTGTACCCAGCTTTCGTAAGTGTCTGACACAAGTATCTGATTATGGACGCGCACGGAATCGCGTATCGAGGTTCTTCAGAATGAGGGTACGGTCATGATCTCGTGACGCTCGCAGCTGGCAATGGAGGGTGCAATGTTGATGATGACCCATGTAAGCAACGACGCGGACCACGCTAATGGGATGTACGGGAACATGAAAGCGGTTCATGGGGGCGGCAAAGGAGGGGGTTGATGAGAGGCGCCAATGACCCCTTTAGATAATCTAGTTGCATTTGGATATATATACGTAATGCGTCGCCGTAATGCAGAGCTCGCGTCATTGATCCTATATACCTGTATATGGCGATATTGCCGATCGTCGTTACAAGGGTTCGTACGAAGGGGTTTGACACGCTATACTTACTACGGTATTCCTGTGTAGGGTAGACATAGTGTACCGATGATTGTATCCGAGTCATGGCGCATACGGAGTCCACCCCAATGGAACCAACATGCAACCACCCCCCCAGTATTCTATTCAGTCTCCACTGTACGAGTACGATTCCTATACTATACAACGATTCTCCGACACTAATACGTATCCACGATGATATGTACGGTTGTAGTTTGGTACACACTCGAACGACATAGGGTATCTAGTCTCTAAACGCTATATAGTATAGGTGCCGGTTCTTGGAGGTCGCTTTAGGTATCCCCGTCGCGTTTCCCGGGTAATGCCGTTCCCTTGTTTCTCTTCCGCTTCAGTGAAGGGTGTATTGTGGTCGGAGCTATCCCATTACCCTCCCCACCCCGGGCCACTGTTTGGTGCTAGGCGGCAAAAGCAGAACCAGTACCATCACCGGAGCACCAACGATCGACTGGGTATCTCTCTGCCCCTCTCTCACTCGATAGATTGCAGCCACCACCAGCAATGCCACGACCCCGTGGCGATTAGTTTGCATTGCTAACTCGAGCACCCACTCGAACGCCTGAGCCTATTTCTCTGTCCTAACTCCACCAATACTACTATCACCTCCAATTGCATGATCGCTGTAGTCAGTGTCATATTCACCATGTCAAAATTCATAGCTTCAATACACTTCCGCATCGCGTATTGATTACCACGATTATAGTTTTGGATGGGTCTTCAGAAACTTAGCCTTGATCGTACAGAGCAAATTTGTATAATTGGTGATTAATTAATTGCCGTTGAATCAAGAGGTCGATGCATAGAATAATGGCATAAAAATTAGAAACTTGTACGTCGCTTCGTCATTATTATATCTCGCTGCCAAATCCCCCTCGGTGGCCAAGTTAATTTTTCAATTTTATCTTTCCCATAAAGGGAGTTTTGTGAGCGAGATTAAATAATCCGGATGCAATGTGCAGGTTTATAATGTACACGTTTTTTGTCTGACTTTGGCTTCGACAATCACCGACTTGTTCTTGAAGAATTGGATATAATTCAAAGTTTCATATAATCCCTTGCACCAATTTGCCCTAAATATTAAACGTCGAATATCATTTGATGATACTCCATTCAAGCGGAAAGAAATTTTATCGGATGTCTAACAAATTGCGGAAGTTAAAGTGTTCACGGTTTCTTAATACCGCGCTCGATGTGAATATACCTGTATCTTCGAGAGTAGAAGAGTGGGAAACCAGAAGGGGAAAGAAGTGAAATGAATGTACCCAGCTGGCATTCCTGGGAAGTATTTACGAAGCTGCTGTTTCTACTGTTAGGCACTGCTGGTTTACTGCGTTCTATTACAAAACGAATGTCAGATAGTGATGTATGAAACGGTATGGAGCAAATTAATCAACAGAAACGAAGCTTTGGTACACTATGATTGCAAGACACACATTTCGCGAGACTTTACGTTTAACCTTCCTCTCGGGCGCGGCTGTACGTTAACCGAGCGAGTATGCATATTCTGGTGTTCACAGTAGCTGGCAGGCCTACAGATGATGCACCTATGTATATCTCTCGATATTATATATATATATCGCCGCCGCCGTGTACAAGAATCAAGGCCAGCTTTACCGCACGACAAATTCCGGGGAATACCTCCTTTCCGTACGGTGAATCTGGGAAGATGCGAGAGTTGTACTAAACCCTCGTATGTATGTATATATTAGGGCGATTTTCTTTTTCCAGTCCCCACCCGAAATTTTGTTGGATATGTCGAAAAAGAAATTCCCTAAAAGTTACAGCCCTCAATATTAATTCTAAGTACTTTCCCAAAGCGTGAGAAGATTTTCCATCCAAAATACACGTAAATCGAATTTTTTTTTTTCAAATTCCTATAACTCAGCCGAATTTTATGCTATCATATTGTTCTTGGTTTCGATTTACTCAGAATAAAACAATCTAAAAAAGTCTTTGCGGCGAAAGTGTAAATTGTACTGGTGAGTTGGTACGGGTCACTGAAGTTGATTTTTACAGAAACTCTCGTTTTTTTGCTGTTATCTCCGAAACAATTAACTTCACGAAAAAAATTTTAACGAAAAATTTGTTGGAAATTTAACTTCCTACAAAAAAGATTCTATCGACCCAATTGCTTAGATTAATATTTCTTGAGATATTGAACTTTAACTTATGAGTAGTATACAATTTATAAACAATGAAATATTGAATAATAAAAAAAGTTCAATATCTCAAGAAATATTAATCTGAGCTATTGGGTCGATAGTACCTTCTTTGTAGGAAATGAAATTTCCAACAAATTTTTTATTTACATTTTTTTCGTAAAGTTAATTGTTTCGGAGATAACAGCAAAAAAAGGAGAATTTTGGGTAAAAATCAACGTTAGTGACCCGTACCAACTCACCAGTACAATTTACACTTTCGCCGCAATAGGTACTTTTCTAGATTGTTTTATTCCGAGTAAATCGAAACCAAGAACAATATGATAGCATAAAATGCGGCTGAGTTATAGAAATTTGAAGAAAAAAAAAAATTTGATTTACGTGTATTTTAGATGGAAAATCTTCTCACGCTTTGGGAAAGTACTTAGAATTAATATTAAGGGCTGTAACCTTCAGTGAACTTCTTTTTCGACATAGCCAACAAAATTTCGGGTAGGGACTGAAAAAAAAAAAAGTTGAAAAAGAAAAATCGCCCTAATATATATATTTAAATGAAATACAAATGATGCTGTGAAGCTCTTTGCTTGATTCAAGGAAAAGACATATCTGCTTGCCGCCATATGTACATTTGGGGTTGATGAAATAATAATACATAAATAAGAACATTATCCATTGACAGAACAATGGATGGATAGAAGACAATCCGTTGCTCATTAGCCAAAAAATGGATAATAAATTGGAGATCGATTTGGAAAAAATTCAGGCAGTTTTCGCGTAAAATCCTTGGTAGACGCCGGGTTGGCGGACGCTTCTGTCGCTGCGACGATTTGTCGGAACGATATTCTATCATATAATCTTGCGATAGGAAATATTTATTTCAACACGAATTTTCATGCACCCATCAAGATTAAATGTATATCGTTTCGATATACGAGACTCCCGATGCAATAAAATGTACACGTCGGAGAACGGCTTGTCATGGACATTGATGAAAATATGAGCAGAATACCTATACTTCCATACGTATTCAAACATGTTAGTTATATATATATTGTATCAGGGTGCTAATAACTTCGTCTCTCCTGGTTGCCGACAGAAGTTCATGGTTAGGATGGATAGAGGATGTAGGGGTGCGCGGTGTCTGAATACATCGACTGATGAAGCTGAAGCACGGTACCTCTGCATCGGATCTCGGAAATTGGTTCACGATCGAGGCCTGCTTGAATTTCCACTTCGTGGGAGTTCACCCAAGTAGTCGTGTGCTGATTCCCTTCATTGCTCGCATTTTCGTTGTATGAAAACCGAGTGCGGTATTCAGCGAAACTCCGAAAAGCATCGATGTTCCAGTGTGAATGAACTCGACTGCACGAAGACGACGAGAATGAAGTAGAATGAAGTGGGAGACGCAGTCTTCTACCGTCGTTCCTCGTCTTGCTGGCGGGTCTGCGTATTTCCTGAAAGGGCAAGGGTGTCCGCAACACGTACCGATTATGGAGACACGTTAAACGGCATCGAGCAAGGTAGTTCTGTAATGTGCCAAAGTCAACTTGAGCGTTATCAAGCTGTCGGCAATCTTGCCTCTGCGTGGCCAAATATTCCAGGACTTTCCGCGTCCTGTCCACTTTCAGTCTCATTTTCGTCCGCGTCTTATTCCATGAGATTCTTTTTGTCCTTTATCCACAATAATGCTGCTTGGAGACCCACGACCGAAATTGCTAATAAAGCATTATCAATTTTATCAAGGATTTGCATGGTAATAAATAGTGTATAGGAAATCCATTACCCTATGGCGAAAAATAAGTAATTCATTGTAAATTCATTACCCATGAATAACCATCGATAATGAATTGAAGATCCATTCCTCGTTGACAAACAATGGATAAAGGACTGGAGATCAATTACCAATTACTAAAAAATGAAAAATCAATCAGGGATCCATTATTCAGGTAGTAGTCTGGTAACTTAAGCCGATTTTCATGTCTTTTTTGGAGGGCGTTTTTTTGTAGAAAAATAAAAATGAATCGTTTTGGATATTTAGGATGTTTTTATTTACATATTAAAGATACAAAAAAAAATTTTGTTGAAAAAATGTAATAGTTTATTATTATTATTATTATTGATCGAATTTGGCACCTCGAAAAAAAAGCGCGTGGGTGGCCCCGGTGATTTTGGCTCTTAATGTTATCTGAAATAAAAAATTCTTGATAATTCTTAATCTATAGACATGTCATTCTGGTCGGAACTACTGAAGTTAAATTCCATGGATAAATAACAAAATGGCGGACTTTGGAAAAAAAAGTCCTTTTATTTTAGCAAATAAATTTTGTTATTTATCCATGAAATTTAACTTCATTAGTTCCGACCAGAATGACATGTCTGTAGATTAAGAATTATCAAGAATTTTTTATTTCAGATAACATCAAGAGCCAAAATCACCGGGGCCACCCACGCGCTTTTTTTTCGAGGTGCCAACTTCGATCAATAATAATAATAATAATAAACTATTAAATTTTTTCAAAAACATTTTTTTTTGTATCTTTAATATGTAAATAAAAACATCCTAAATATCCAAAACGATTCATTTTTATTTTCCTACAAAAAAACGCCCTCCAAAAAAGACATGAAAATCGGCTTAGATTACCAGACTACTACCTTCATTGCCAAAAAATCGATGAAACGAAATTAAAATCCATTATCCATTTTTGCCATTGAATCATCGAGTCTCAATTGTTATTTTTTCAATGGATATTGCGTATATAATATTATTTTAACAATACTGGCACATGAAATAATACTATTTACGTCAAGCCGATTTTGTGAATCAACAATTGACACGACATCATCCATCCTCAAGTCTTGAGAAAATCACGACTTGCCTAGGGATAATGTAGCTGTATACTCGTGGATGATGTAGCTTCCCCAAGCTCTGGATTCAAGTGGTGGAAAATTAATTTGTATCGCTCACGCAGCTACATTCAACGATGAGAGCCAAGGTTGCGAGGTCGTGACCCTCGAGGCTGGAACGACTGATTGTTGGGGCAACCTCGTAATTACTAACGTAATCGTTCGTGACGAGGAATCAGAACGTAACGAATCCTCATGCATTCGAAAAAAATTAATCATTCAATAGCATCGAATGTGCATTGGTTTTTAACAAACAACAATGTAGCTGACATTTTTTTCGAACAATTGGAATAGAATGTAGAAAAATTTCGAGTTTGCGTCACAGTGGATAATCTCACCGTGAAACATGGAATTTTTCGGAAGCTCCGATGCACAAATAAAGCTCTTAATAATGTTTTTACACGTCGGTCCTTCAAAAACTTTTCTAAATATTTAAATTTCGAAATTCCACGATTCACCGAGAATCGGTCCATATTTTGGCATTTTTGGAAAATGAATAATCACGCATTAGGGCGATTTTTTTTTCGACTATTTTTTTTTTCAGTCCCCACCTGAAATTTTGTTGGTTATGTCGAAAAACAAATTCCCTGAAAGTTACAGCCCTTAATATTAATTCTAAGTACTTTCTCTTAGCGTGAAAAGATTTTCCATCTAAAATATACGTAAATCGGATTTTTTTTTTTCAAAATTCTATATCTCAGCCGCATTTTATGCTATCATATTGTTCTTGGTTTCGATTTAGTCAGAATAAAACAATCTAGAAAAGTTCCTATTGCGGCGAAAGCGTAAATTGTACTGGTGAGTTGGTACGGCTCACTGAAGTTGATTTTTACCCAAAATTCTCGTTTTTTTGCTGTTATCTCCGAAAAAATTAACTGTACGAAAAAAATGTAAAAAAAAAATTTGTTGGAAATTTAATTTCCTATAAAAAAGGTCCTATCTACCCAATTGCTTAGACTAATATTTCTTGAGATATTGAACTTTAACTTATGAGTAGTATAAAATTTTCACGGTAATATAAACCATAAAAATTGTATACTACTCATAAAGTCCAATATCTCAAGAAATATTAATCTAAGCAATTGGGTCGATAGGATCTTTTTTGTAGAAAATTAAATTTCCAACAAATTTTTTTTTTACATTTTTTTCGTAAAGTTAATTTTTTCGGAGATAACAGCAAAAAAACGAGAATTTTGAGTAAAAATCAACTTCAGTGACCCGTACCAACTCACCAGTACAATTTACACTTTCGCAGCAATAGGCACTTTTCTAGATTGTTTTATTCTAAATAAATCGACACTAAGAACAATATGATAGCATAAAATGCGGCTGAGTTATAGAAATGTGAAAAAAAAAAGTTCGATTTACGTGTATTTTAGATGGAAAATCTTTTCACGCTAAGGGAAAGTACTTAGAATTAATATTAAGGGCTGTAACTTTCAGGGAATTTGTTTTTCGACATATCCAACAAAATTTCAGGTGAGGACTGAGAAAAAAAAAATAATCGAAAAAAAAATCGCCCTAATCACGCATATGCGTACAGTACTGAAAAAGAAACAAGCTTTTAATTTCTTGCCATGGGGTTGTTCGAATAACGGTTAAATTTCTTTTTTATCGAGGTTTCTTGGCGAATATGACATTTCCGATAGTACGCGGAACAAGAAAGGGCTCGGAGGGTATGATTCAACTTTGGCGCTATAAACCACCGAATCGAAGGACTCGTAAATCAGGCTTGTCGTTCAGGTGGAGTGGAGGGAAGCAAGGAGAGAACGATAGACGCTCCGGTATTGGGAATTCGATATTCACACTGGTGTGATGATAATTAAAGGTCCCATAAATTCATGGCTTCGATATGCCACCAACGTGCAGAGATCTGTTCCGTGCTCGATGAACTGAGAGATAGAGGGTGCATGAAATGGCCGAAAGGGCGACCGTAGAGAGCACAAGAAATCTGATCTGAGAAGGGCATAATTACTTTGTCAATTCAATCACGTAACCGTTGAACATTGAAGAGCAGAATTGTGTCAGACTCTAAACGAGCTCAATCGATTAGCGAATCTGGACTTTTCCGTTCCAACGTTTGTTGCTAAATTTTCGATGAATTTCGTATCAGTTCCAAGTGAATTTTAACAATTACATCGGTACATCAGTAACGGAGCCAAGTAAATTAAACATCCAATATTACTGCGTAAAATGTACTGTTTCCCTCTCGTGGCATAGACTACAAGGACTGTCCAATTTATAAGGAAAAAAAATGCGCCATCTCGAAACTAGGAGAATGATCGCGCTCGTTCATTCCCCCTCTGTTCGCTCAAGCATCCTCTTGCTCCCTCGCTCTTCCCTACCGCTTCCATTCCCTTTCGCCGTTAACCCGACAGTACCCAGCCACTGTATCGTAATGAGAATGATATATCGGCAAAGAAATCTAAGTATTCTGGCGCATGTTCATTAATTACAATATTATTTACCACTTCCCGCTAATGGAGTCTAGGAATAGTGACAACTCATGTATAAGATGACAAACTCATAACATTTTCATCGATATAACTCTTGACTCCTTTAATATCAGGTATTAATAAAATTTAAATTAAAATCTAGGTAATTCATACGGTATTTTTAGTTTTAGAATTAGAAGTCTGAGTCTGGTATCTCATAAAAATTGTACTGCTGTTCAAGAGGATGTGTTAAGCAGCCCCGCATGTGAGGTCACACGACGCACTGGAACTCTCATCAGCGTTACGTCCGAGCAATAAATAAACCGATCAAGTATTTGAATAATACCGAATAAGTATTTGATAATTTTTTTTGTACGTAGGTACGAGTTATATCTGAGTGTCAATCAATAACCAAAATGAGTGATTGTTGTGGAATGTAGATAAAAATCAAAAAGTGAGTCGTATAAAGCTGGTCTCCGCAAATTTTGAACTAAACAAAACTTGACGAATTTAATAAATAGCTGCCTGTAGAAGGTCTTCTATCATTTCCCTGTTATCAAAACTAATGGATTCTACGAATTAGTTGAATTCAGCTAGCAGGGTCGTGGTGGATTGAAGACAGTTGGCACGAGTGCGTGTCTTTCACGGACTCTGAAAAAGTTTCGACACTCAGCCCATTCTTATACCGTACGACTGCGATTTCTCTATGCTTCACTAACATCTTCAATCCTCCGGTTGCTTTCTGACGTTTCGTTCTAAGAAGCAAACGCGCGATCCAAGACCGGGAAGATCTGAGAAATAGTTGGGAGTTAACCACCCATACAACCGGGTAGTCTTCATAGGACTCGACCGCGTTTGAAAAGGTTTCTCACGAATCCTCCCGTAGAGCCGAAGAGGTGAACTGGCCGTACAAAGCTTACAGCTACGACTATGCTATCGTTGGTTGCGTCGCTATACGAAACAAGCCCCCTCCTCGATGGAACGAGATGTGAAATGGAACCACCAGAATGTGCCGAAAGACGAGAACAGCCCGTTCGTGGGTTTCGCTATATTCGCGCTCGTATAAGCGTGCATGAATACATACGTTGTAGTATCTGATGCGCATGAGGCTCGAAAAGTTTTCTCCTGAAAATCCAAACTCTACCGGCAAATATTATAGGTAAACTATTTCAAAGCTCATCGTCGGAAAGCGGGTCTCTTCCTCCGTGCGGGATCCGTTCCATCTTATACGCACTCGCTTGACGCTCATTTCCATCCACCGAATTCACTCATAGTCTCGTTCAACGGATTTTCCATGCCCGAAGAAACTTGCTCGTGTGATATTGAGAGAAGTGAAAGGGGAGGCTAAAGCGCTGTTTAGTCAGTCGACTGGGATCATCGCTTTGCCCTTTAAGAGGTTCTGCGCTACCAAAGTATCTCGTATATGCCCGCCTCGGTGACGTTGAAAATCATCCGTGATATCGAGGATACACTGCTGCAGTTGGCCGAACTCTCGTTTGAGAAAATCCTCCAGATGCTCTCCCTCTTTTTCTCTCTACCTGCAGTCGTTTATGATTTTTATTATGGGTCTTTTGTGGAAATTCAATGACATTTGTTGATCTTTCCCTACGACCAATTTTTAAAAAATATCAATTTCAAAGTAGCGAAATATACAGTCCGACGTACGACCGAGATGATTAAAGGATAACACCACTGTGACCCCCTGTGTTTTTTCACATTTTTCAAGAATTTTTTTTTGTGGGAAAAAAAAGAGATATTCGAAAATTTTTTTTGGATTTTGTTCCTTGTTTATTAATGTATCAAAAAACATTTTTTTCACATTTTTCACGCCGCATGGTGGCGCTGGGGAAGCTCTCGCGTCAGGTGCTGTCATCTCCGCGGCACGCAGCAGAACTCTCTTCAACGTCGATCTGAAAAAAAATAGGCACGCCTTTGAAATTTAATTTAATTTCAAAGGCGTGCCGATTCTTTTTAAAATAATATTTTTCCAAATCCCTATGTACTTCTCTTCAAAATATCATATTATTAACGAAAACACTCGGTATTTTTTTCCAGATTGACGTTGAAGAGAGTTCTGCTGCGTGCCGCGGAGATGACAGCACCTGACGCGAGAGCTTCCCCAGCGCCACCATGCGGCGTGAAAAATGTGAAAAAAATGTTGTTTGATACATTAATAACCAAGGAATAAAAGCCAAAAAAATTTTTCGAATATCTCTTTTTTTTCCCACAAAAAAAAATTCTTGAAAAATGTGAAAAAAACAGGGGGTCACAGTGGCGTTATCTCTTAATAAAAAAGAATCATATATCGATCTAAGAATTTATTCGATGTCAATATCCACGTGGTTATTGGAAATTATCAAAAGCAATTTACGAAGCGATGATGACGTGCGCCATAGATTATCCGTTCGATCGAATTGTTCCACTCCGTTTGTCCACAATCGTTAATTATCCACGTTGTTAATTCTATGCGCTAAGAAAGCTCGCGATGAACGACAGATGCGAGCAGCTTATAAATGGTGACACAGATGGATGATTCCGTTAACGTTATTCAATGCTAAACGCTAGCAAATACAAACATTGTGGAACTCGATATATTGCGAGGGGAAAAAAAAAGTATATAAATGCATTGTAGATTATGCTAGATAGGAAGTGCAGTTCCGACCGTGCACCGGATAACACATCGTAGTCGTTGATAATATGAAGTACGTTGCAACGGTGTTTTGCGTGGTGGTCAGTCTCGCTGTGGTCAGGGCCATCTCTATTTCCGGCAGTGCCAGCATCAACAAGACTGGAGTAAGTAGCACTTTAATCCGTTACACGATCATTCTTGTTCAA
Organism: Oxytorus armatus; assembly: GCA_958009045.1. NCBI lineage: Eukaryota > Metazoa > Arthropoda > Insecta > Hymenoptera > Ichneumonidae > Oxytorus > Oxytorus armatus. The sequence continues at coordinate 38,178,812 of OY253745.1, read as the reverse complement.
CGTAAAACAGACGTATGGCAAAGTTTTATTGTTGCTGATTTTGTTATACTTGTAAAAACGTCAAAGTTAATTCCATAGAGTTGCCGGAACATTATCTCTGGCTTATTCAACATTTCATTTTTTTTCTAGGCATCCGCGGGAGCCTCGGTGATATTTCCCAGAATTCCTGGCATCAATGCACCACTGAGTAGCCTCTTCGGATCTCGAAACAGGACCTCAACCAACAACAACAATACCGGCTCGCTTTTGAACATTCTTCTCAATTTGTTTGATATCCCTGACCCTAAATCCCTTATTCCCGATCTTTCATCCACCGGTAATTCATCCGACGTGGAGATTCCCGGACTACCTGATCTATCGCAGCTATCGTCAATTCCCGGACTCTCGAAAGCCATTCAAGAAGCTCGTAATCACCTGGCCGTAACTCTTCAATTGGGAGCAAACTTCACAGCTGGAATTGAACAGGCCATTCAAGAAGCTTTCGAGAGTGATGATCCAACCGCGGCACTTCGTACGTTGGTCCAAACGATTCTCAATGCTTATCTCACCGTAGCTGCGAATTGTCCACTCATCATAGTCGGCAGTCGCGTACTTCAGGAAGGTATACGATTGGCGATTGAAGTGGCGCGATCTGCACGAAATGTCATTCTCGGAACAACATCGGCTCCCTAGTGCTTTAAAACTCAAAACGTAATTCTAATTTTTTTTTTCAATTATTGCGGAATTGTATTGATTTTGATGTTTAACGCAAGTATAAATAATCGATAGAATAGATCGAGGCAAGCAGACGTTATCGATATCATTTTATTTCTGTGATACTTTTTTTTAATCTCCTCCCTGTGTACCCGTTTTCTTTAATAATTACAAGGCACTAGGGTGATTTTTTTTTCGATTATTTTCTTTTTCAGTCCCCATCCCAAATTTTGTTGGATATGTCGAAAAAAAAATTCCCTGAAAGTTATAGTACTTAATATTAATTCTAAGTACTTTCCCAAAGCGTGAGAAGATTTTCCATCTAAAGTACACGTAAATCGAATTTTTTTTTTCTTTTCAAATTTCTATAACTCAGCCGCATTTTATGCTATCACATTGTTCTTGGTTTCGATTTACTCGGAACAAAACAAATCTAAAAAAGTGCCTTTTGCGGCGAAAGTGTAAATTGTATTGGTGAGTTGGTACGGGTCACTCAAGTTGATTTTTACCCAAAATTCTCGTTTTATTGCCGTTATCTCCGAAACAATTGACTTTACGAAAAAAATGTAAATGAAAAATTTGTTGAAAATTTAATTTCCTACAAAAAAGGTGCTATCGACCCAATTGCTTAGATCAATATTTCTTGAGATATTGAACTTCAACTTATGAGTAGTATAAAATTTATAAAATATGAAATATTAAATAATGAAAAAAATAAAGAATAAAAAAAGTTCAATATCTTAAGAAATATTGATCTAAGCAATTGGGTCGATAAGATCTTTTTTATAGGTAATTAAATTTCCAACAAATTTTTCGTTCACATTTTTTTCGTAAAGTTAATTTTTTCGGAGATAACAGCAAAAAAACGAGAATTTTGCTAAAAATCAACTTGAGTACCCGTACCAACTCACCAGTACAATTTACACTTTCGCCGCAAAAGGCACTTTTTTAGATTGCTTTATTCCGAGTAAATCGAAACCAAGAACAATATGATAGCATAAAATGCGGCTGAGTTATAGAAATTTGAAGAAAAGACAAATCAATTTACGTGTATTTTAGATGGAAAATCTTCTCACGCTTTGGGAAAGTACTTAAAATTAATATTAAGGGCTGTAACTTTTAGGGAATTTCTTTTTCGACATATCCAACAAAATTTCGGGTCGGGACTGAAAAAAAAAATAGGGGAAAAAAAAAATTGCCCTAACAAGGCACCTTCGGATGCCTTGTAGTTTGAAGAGAAATGTGCTAAGAGAACGCCTCGACTCTCAGATACGGCGAAAATAGTATACCGCATATTCTAAATAGAAAATGACGGAAAATAATGCCGGAGACGGAAAACGTATTGAATGCCTCCGACAATCTGTCCTCGCCTCATAAAATTGTCATTGTGTATGCATAAAACATGAGAGGAAAAAGATTTGCAGCGTGGAAATGTGTGGGACAAATCTGCCCATGGGTACATGTAATACATAAACGCATATGATGCTGAGTATATATATATATATATATATATCAGGGAATAGATTCATGCAAAACACCAGAGGCATCGAATGGTGTGTTCCATATTCCGCACACATGAAACGGAGTTTGGGTGACAATGTTAGTGCTCCCCATGGACTGTAGATGCAACTGTTCTCTCGTTCACTTCTGGATGCTTCTCGCGATCACGATCTGACGTACACGGAACATATTTTTATTTCTGTACATCGCAAGAGGGGAACGAATTCGACCACCACGAGAGATATCTGCTCGTTTTCGGCGTGATACATTTTTCCGTCAAAAGTATCGTCCCAAAAACTGAAGTGCTGTGCGCATCTTAGCGACGTTAAAAATGACACACTTTCTTCTAGATTAACTTGCTCACGATAATGATTGCTCCTTACAATACAAAACTGAATGTCGCGAAAGGAGCCATCTGTGAATAAATATTTACTATGGCCTCATCGATGATAAAAAGTAGTCGTTACACCGCGATGTCGAAAGTACGAGGGCGGACCCAAAAAAAAACAGGAATTTCGTCATAATTTCTTTATTTTTTAATATTTTTACACCAAATTTTGATCACCTTCAAAGTATTCTCCTTTGACCACAACGCACCTCTGCAAACGATCCTTCCAATGTTCAAAACATTTTTTAAATTCACTTATCGGGATGTTCTTTAGGCCTTCCAGCGATTTTTATTTTACCTCCTCCACAGTGGCAAAACGCTTGATTGCTGCTTTGTTTCGGGGTCGTATCCATAGCACCACGATTCATCACCAGTAATCACCTTGGAAAAAAGTTCAGGGTCCTCTTCGAGCTGATTTTGAAGTTGCAAACATGCCTGAAGTCGACGCTCCCTTTGCTGGTCTGTGAGAAGGCGAGGGACAAATTTGGCTGCAACTCTGATCATGTGCAAATCTTTGGATAAAATCCTCCGAATTGAACTCCATGACATCCCAGACATCTCACAGAGTTGACCAATGGTTCGGCGACGGTCTTCACGAATGAGAGCATTGATTTTGTCGACGTTTTCGTCACTTCTTGACGTTGAGGGGCGTCCTGAACGGGGCTGGTCATCAATTGACATTTCTCCATTTTTAAAACGTGAAAACCATTCGTAGACTCTGGTTTTACTTAGGGCAACATCTCCATAAGCAGTCTTAAGCATTACAGTAGTTTCCGCGGCCGATTTCCCCAACAGGAAACAAATTTTACATTAAGGGTGTTTTCCACCCACAAAATGACGGAATTTTTCGTGGAAAATAACAGTTCACACTTCAGATGGCCGCCAAAAATTTTTAAATGAAAAAAAAAATTATTAGAGAACGTTGGGGGGAATATTTGATTATAATTTGACTAAATTTTTATGGTTTTTTATTTTCAGATAATTTCCGGCCGAGTTATAGTGAACACCGCAAATTGTTTTTTTTCCAAGACGTTCTGGGGGAAGCTCTGTTACGGGCTTATGCTTCAATATTTCTGCATGAAAAAATTACACAACATTGTCAAAAGTATGCTCAATAATGTACAAAAGGTTCGAATAAAATTGCTCAATCCATATTTGAGAACAAAAATCGCAAAAAGTGTTTTTTTTTACGCTGAAATCCTTACCTCTCCCTTAAGAAATAAGAAACTCGATGAGCACTGAGATCCGGAAACATACGGTTACATCGGAAAATCGAGATTGACGGGATTTTGTTGATCATCGATGAGGCTGTGGTAGTTCTTATTTGATATCTCGTTCCTTTTGTCACAACTATTCATTTCTTGAAAGGGTACAAGCATCGCGATGAACAGGACAATCTAAAAGACAATAATTTCTTGCCGTCTTACTGCACGGGGTATGAAGAGTGAAATCAAGAGAGAGGGTGAGAGAGAGAGAGAGAGAGAGAGAGAGAAAGAAGTGAATAAAGCTATGAAGAAGCGATGATGGGTGTAGGTAGGCTTTGGAAGGGGGTGGTTGCCTTCAGCTGCTGTGCGTGATATTCCACATGCGTGACGCTTCCCCGGATATTTCCATACATAAATTTCATCCGGGTGAAAGTCGCTAGCTAGTACCAGAGTTCCACTAGCGCATGAATACTGGCAGGGAGTGTAGGAAGCACCGATAAGTATAGATATGGATGAGAAATATGAGGATGGAATAGGGTTATGCATATACGTACAGTACGAGTGAAGGATATGCCTCGAGGTACGTACGAGCGATCGTCGATCGGTTTTCCCGTGAAGCTGCGCAACCGATATTTTTTTTTCTTCCAGAACGAAAAATTTCGCCATCAAAAGCATGTCACGTACTTCATTGGTTGGTAGCAATAGGTCGTCGTCACCTGCGCTGATTTTCCGCAGTTTCCACGCGTGACCATCGATCGGAAATAATTAATATTGTCTTTAGGCACGACGATCGAAAATATCCTGTTCGAGAATAATTCGTTACAACGATTCGTCGGAACAATGAAGCGAATAACGCCCTGCGATTCAACGGGCATAGCAAATGGAAAATAGCCCTTTTCCCATGTGCACTCGGGGATCTCGTTGGTACCCCTGTAGACCGATAGACGATTCGTGCGCGCAATGCCACACACGTTGGTGTGCTCGTCACTCCGAATGTGCTGCCTAGCCCGTTTGCCGCTGTAACCTAATTCCACGCGATTAAATGTGACGTCGCAATAATGCTTGTAAATTGAGGGAATTATGTTACCAGAGGCGAGTCTGACCGGACACAGGGATGTGGGTGCAGTAGTGGCGGAACCGATTAACATACGCATTACCCGGACATCGCGTCTCCATCCCGCCTACTGTCCCGTTGCCTTCTCCATCTCTCTTTCTCATTGACCTGCGAGAAATTTGCATTGCAACGTGTCGAACCGGACGAGAGCCGCGTGACCACCGTCGCTACTCGAATCGTTGATCCTGACACGCATACGTCATTGACAGCATCAGGAGGTTTCCTTGAATCACTTTTGAGAAAGATTAAACAATGAACGAGGATGCCAATGATGTTGGGACACACTTCTAATGGAAAGTTTCACGTTCGAGAAGAGCCGGAGCCATCCTCACATTCTCATTGGTGTAGAGGAGTTTTTAGGGCGAATAATTTCTAAAATCCCCCCAGACAACAATTTTCATTTCATTCGCATTATTTTTTGTTTTTTACTCAGCCATATTGACGCTATTTCGAATCGCGGAATTCGGACGTTGGATTTAAAATCAGTGACCACATATGTCCTTATATCAACAGATTCGACGTGGATTGGGCAGTGATGGTTCAAATCTTTTTATTCTCATATCTCGCTCAGAAAGTTTTTTTTATGAGACAGTCAAAATTGCAGAACTAATTTCTAACTAATTATAAAGGGGAATATGTGAGCAAGACAAAATAATGAGAAAGCAATAAAGAAGATTCTAATTTGCATGATTTTTTTAACCATATTTCGCCATCAATGGCGAAATATGAAAAAGCAATAAAGAAGATTCTAATTTGCATGATTGATTTGCATGCGTTTTTTCTATGAGACAGTGAAAATTGAAGAACTAATTTCTAACTAATTATAAAGAGGAATATGTGAGCAAGAAAAAGTAATGAGAAAGCAATAAAGAAGATTCTAATTTGCATGATTTTTTTAACCATATTTCGCCATCAATGGCGAAATATGAAAAAGCAATAAAGAAGATTCTAATTTGCGTGATTGATTTGCATGAGTTTTTTTTTATGAGACAGTCAAAATTGAAGAACTAATTTCTAACTAATTATAAAGGGGAATATGTGAGCAAGACAAAGTAATGAGAAAGCAATAAAGAAGATTCTAATTTACATGATTGATTTGCATGAGTTTTTTTTTATGAGACAGTCAAAATTGAAGAACTAATTTCTAACTAATTATAAAGGGGAATATGTGAGCAAGACAAAGTAATGAGAAAGCAATAAAGAAGATTCTAATTTACATGATTGATTTGCATGAGTTTTCTTTACGAGACAGTCAAAATTGAAGAACTAATTTCTAACTAATTATAAAGGGGAATATGTGAGCAAGACAAAATAATGAGAAAGCAATAAAGAAGATTCTAATTTGCATGATTTTTTTAACCATATTTCGCCATCAATGGCGAAATATGAGAAAGCAATAGAGAAGATTCTAATTTGCGTGATTGATTTGCATGAGTTTTTTTTATGAGACACTAAAAATTGAAGAACTAATTTCTAACTAATTATAAAGGGGAATGTGTGAGCAAGACAAAGTAATGAGAAAGCAATAAAGAAGATTCTAATTTGCATGATTGATTTGCATGAGTTTTTTTTATGAGACAGTCAAAATTGAAGAACTAATTTCTAACTAATTATAAAGGGGAATATGTGAGCAAGATAAAATAATGAGAAAGCAATAAAGAAGATTCTAATTTGCATGATTTTTTTAATCATATTTCGCCATCAATGGCGAAATATGAAAAAGCAATAAAGAAGATTCTAATTTGCGTGATTGATTTGCATGAGTTTTTTTTATCAGACAGTCAAAATTGAAGAACTAATTTCTAACTAATTATAAAGGGGAATATGTGAGCAAGACAAAATAATGAGAAAGCAATAAAGAAGATTCTAATTTGCATGATTATTTTAACCATATTTCGCCATCAATGGCGAAATATGAGAAAGCAATAAAGAAGATTCTAATTTGCATGATTTTTTTAACCATATTTCGCCATCAATGATGAAATATGGTTAAAAAAATCATGCTAATTAGAATCTTCTTTATTGCTTTCTCAATATTTTATCTTGCTCACATATTCCCCTTTATAATTAGTTAGAAATTAGTTCTTTAATTTTGACTGTCTCATAAAAAAAACTTTCTGAGCGAGATATGAGAATAAAAAAATTTGAACGCGATCTCACATGAACGTTGAAACGTCCATGTGAGATCGCCGACTAGTATATCTGCAAACGTGTTTAGCGAACACGTCGATTAAGGTTTATTGATTATGCTTCCACAAAATTGCGCTCCTCCCTCCAATGGCGAATGCTGTTAAATCAACTTGAAAATTTTCGTTATCGAATTAAGCTATGACCACGGCAATGAAAATTGACCCTCCCTTATACACGATCGCCCAAAACGTGTGGTATCGTCAATTCGGGAGTGCTGCAACAGGGATTGTCTGAGCCATCGTTTTGTCCACCATAATCGTAACCCGTGGACGCAATAGAGGTGCTGATACATGGTCAAAAATTGTTCGTCTTTTACTATCCATGTACGTTGAAAGAACACACGGTCCCGACGTTTGTTTCGTCGAGTTCGCCCGGTGGCGATGAGCATGGTGTCGCTGGGGTCGCGAATACCAACGTAAATTGCATACCCGATTGCGGTCAGCTGAAGAGTGGCGCGCTCGCCTGTCGTCCGGCAACCCCTTAGGCGTTCGGGAATATGGGTGTCAGGACGTTGGGAACGACAGAACGACAACCATGCCCTCCCGTCTCTCTCATACCTGTACCGAACTGGACCTAACAAGCCAGCGACCACATTTGGGTTCGGCTTGCAACGGACTCTGCTCTACCCTACCTCTTGGGACAAGGAAACGATTCCAGCTACGTCTGCAAGCTCCCGTGTGCACAAACCCATTTTCTATACGTTCATTTTGTCTTCCCTCTGTTTCTCCACATACAAATACTCCTCTGTACGCGCGTTCATGAAACTCCTCCATCTTCATTCCTCCCTTCCGCTATTCTGTATCAGTCTGTATGTATACTACTTGTTCTGTGCTTTCCCTTCAGAACGTCGAGACCCCACGCTTTTTCGCGACCCATCCATTCTCTAATTTATCGAGCTCCCGAGCCACAAACCGAGGGCTTACCTAACACGATAAAAAAAAAAGAAATCTCCGTCCACTTTTCACGTCACCCAACAAGCGTCCTTTTCCACGTACCCATTATTTCGAACCATAAGATTGGGAGAGACGACGTTCCACTGGCTGTCGTAGCCAGTCGAACCTACCTGTCGAATTTAGGGGTGCGTCCAGTTCTTGTCTTCTTATGTTTTGCGTCCTGCTTTCACTTTCATACTTACAAACATTTCGCCCGTTCATCCAAGAATAATGAACGAAATCCAGCCATTCATAGCCAGGTATCGCAACAAATTTCTTGATCAATATACCATCGAAACAGTTTTCCAAAAGAATTCAAGTCACTTTTACAACTCACGGTATTCATAAAATGACAGTACATAATGGTGAACGGTAAATGGTGAACGGTACAATACCGCGCTACCAAATTAATAGTTATAACACTAATATTATCGACTACGAAAAAAGAAATGGACAATGAAAACCGATCGAGCATTACTAAAATAGTTCATTACATGTTCACATGTATACTGGAAATTTGCATTGATGGGCGCAGTATTAATCTCACAGTGAGCGTTATGGGGTGTCAACATCATCACTTCTCGCTTCTATATTGAATCGTTCATGATTAATTCTCACTTTGTCCAACTGTGCGATTATCTATTTGCGGATAAATCTCTTCAGGTCCCATAATATAATTGTCGCGATGTTATCGCCGTTAGAGGTTATAGATTTGGGTACAGCGACCGTGAGAAATGCCAGGACACTGAGTGAGGACACTAGAAGCTCAATGAGGGGCTACCATTGACGGTTGGGTCGATGGTTATGTCTTCTGTAACTCATTCAGCAACGTCGTAGAATATCAGAGGCCTTGAACAGACAATGCAGAACGGAATGGGGATATGTACGGAGGATTGAACCTCTGGTCCCCTCTATCATTGGATGGAGGCCTCGAAACATCGTGACGCGTTGTAATAACATTAAATTAGGTGATTTCACGGGGCGACCACTTAGCTCGAAAGGGTTGGGCTTATGAGATTAATTCGGCATGCTAATCAACATCGACGTGACTCCGCGCATTCGATTTTCGCTCGTGTATGTGTTTCCATGCCAGAGATTCTCATATGCCTTTGTACATTTGAACCGATGCATACGTTGCGTTAGAATTAGCCTTTTCATGTCGTGATACGATACGTACAGGCACGAATGCCAAAAGGATAGCGCATGCATGTGGAATTGTCGTTCAGACAGCTACACTACCACGGTGGTGTCCTGAACTTTTGATCAAATGAATCAAGTGGGGCTTTCATAATGATGTTGAAGTTTGCATCGTTGGAATGCAATGAAAATAGATTTTTTACACCATTAATCTCCCTTAAGATTGGATTATCGATGACAAAAATCGTTAAAACGTTTTGTTGAGTATCCTTCAAGGATCTGGACCTAAATGGGCACGAGAAGCAAGAGTAATGCTGAAAATGACAATATAAAATCCTGTTCGCGTTGCGTTTCAACGATGCAAACTTTAACATCATCTTTAACATCATCAGCGGTTGACGAAAGTGGCAGAAAAGATTGCCACGTAGAGAGATTTGAACGATGAAATATGGATGGAATATGGAATTATGAGTCCCGTTTCTCGTCTTGCATTCTATTCTTATGAATGAACTAGATACTCCAAATTACTAAGAACCGCACAAATAAATACGAACAAATACACGCGACTGATGGGGAGGTCAGCGAAATAAAATAAAAAAGAAATTGGGTGAACAGCTTGACGTGAAATGCCTCGTATAATGGAAATAATGTTACGCAGTGAATACAAAGTGTACTGTATGCACTCCAAAGGGGCAATTACCATGTCATCGTGAGGCATTCTGTTTCATCGTTTGAGATTGAATCTGGTACATATGATATACACAGTTTCACTAGTTCCTTTGTACTATCACTTTGTCACGAAAGAGCCGACCTCTCGCGGTACACACAATTGAGCTAAAGGTGAATAAATACTCATAGACTGATCATCCTCCGTAGAGGGTCCAAAGAGAATCCAACTTTTGTTAGAAAATAATAAGCTCCTGAGAAAAGAAGCTGTGATTGACACATAGCACGTTCATTCCATATTATGCTCCATCGTTTGGCAATTATTTCGTATATTTTCTATAGAACTTGTCCCATCAACGGAAGCATCACAACAGCGCAATAATAAACTACCGCAGTCACACTGTTCAAACGACTGCGTCTGAGAAATGCTCTGCGGTTTGTCGCCTAACGCTGGAAGCGCGTGTCTTGGATGTCGGCGACGTTTCATCGCTAAGTACTACAGTGACTTTGAATCTCCTTTCAGAAGCAAGTTCGTGTCAACGTACAATTGAATTGAAACCGCCTATTCACCACTAAGGGTTGAACGTTTGTTGGACCAAGACAGTATTTATGAACGCAGTGCCAAGGGTGTACCGATGAGTTTTGTTAGGAAAAGAATATAAAAAACAAGAATGTCTTTCAAAGCTTTGAAGCGTTGAGTGGTGGTTTTGACGCGTTGACGGGGGGTTGCGAACGCGCTAACAGAAGGAACGAAGCACCAGGAAAGAGCTCGCGGAAACTAACGAACCTCCCGCAATTAGCTCGTCCACCTGAAGCATCGGGCGTTGATGTTGATGTCACGGTGTGAAGACACCGACGAAGACCCTCCGCATCCGAGGTGTTAATACAACGAGGGTAGTTTGGCACGTAGCAAGGCGCTATAATTCAGCCGCAGGTTAGGAAAGTAGGAAGCAAATAATTTATGAAGAACGCAGCTTATACGGAATATCAAATGGATTACTATCGCAGAAAATTTTGTGCGCGAAATCAGGACGTTTATAGATGACGGAATAAAATATAAGAAAATAAAACGAAGAATAGATAAGGAGGAGGAACGAACGCTAACCTTCATTCAAGTATTTACGTAGGAAAGACTCGAGTCACTTCAAAGACATTTCAGCTTGTAATCTTAATCTTTTTCTTCCAGAACTATCAATCGGTGTGGTCGTTGGTTCATACCCAGATACGACACTTATGTATCAAAAAATTACGTCAATTGAGAACGTAGTCTGGTCTAGAGCGAGATTTTTGACGTCATTTCTAATGTGCAATAACGTTTAAATCGTTGAAGTTGTCTTGATGAAAATTTACAAGTGCGTTTATTGATCTTTAGAGAATACTTGTACATAAAAAAAAAAATTATTTTAAATTTTTTCATGTAGTTTTTTGCCTCGTTGCAACATGGTGCGCCGAAATCGGCGCCCACTCTGGACGATGTTGTATGCATCTGAAAAAAAATATATATATATTCTCAATCTGTATGAGTATTCTGAGCACTCGTAGCAGAATTGGTACTCAAAAAATTTTTTATTGAGCCGAATAATAATTTTGCCGACACTTTATAACTCGTCGAATAATGAAATATCATTAATGAAAGTTCAACAGGCCGCCATTTTGTCAACAATTTTTTTTAAGTACCAATTCTGCTACCAGTGCTCAGAATACTCATACAGATTGAGAATATATATATATATTTTTTTTCAGATGCATACAACATCGTCCAGAGTGGGCGCCGATTTCGGCGCACCATGTTGCAACAAGGCAAAAAACTACATGAAAATATTTGAAATCATTTTTTTTTTTAATGTACAAGTATTCTCTAAGGATCAATAAATGCACGTGTAAATTTTCATCAAGACAACTTCAACGGTTTAAGCGCGGGGTAAGGGTTTTCACTTTCGAAAAATCGAATTTTTTTTTGTCCTATCTTATTGTTTAACATTTCAAGAATATGTCCTTAAAATTTTAAACCGATCTAAGCAATATTCTTGAAGTTATTGTCTTATTAATCTCCTGGCGTTTAACGCTATACCTCTAACAGCTGCGGGCGGTCGGGCTAGCAGTGCAGCTGTCGAACAGGTATACAATATTTTAAAAGAAGAAACGAACTGGAATCGATGATTCTGTGTAAGTTGAAAAAAAAATTTTTTTCTTCACTTTTTTGCTTCATAAACTTTAGACGCGTTTTTCTCAAAACTACTTTTTTAAAGTCCGTGTTCACTGCCATTTAAAAACTACTTGACCGATTCATTTAAAACTTTGTACACATTTTCTACATATAAAATACCTCCCCCCAACGTTTAGTTACATTTTTTTTTTTTACATTAAGGGCGTTTCCCACCCACAAAATGGCGGAATTTGTCGTGGAAAATAACAGTTCACACTTTAGATAGCCGCCAAAAATTCTTGAATGAAAAAAAAAATTATCAGAGAACGTTGGGGGGAAGATTTGATTATAATTTGACTTAATTTTCATGGTTTTTCATTTTCAGATAATTTCCGGCCGAGTTATAGTGAACACCGCAAATTGTTTTTTTTTCCAAGACGTTCTGGGGGAAGCTCTGTTACGGGCTTATGCTTCAATATTTCTGCATGAAAAAATTACACAACATTGTCAAAAGTATGCTCAATAATGTACAAAAGGTTCGAATAAAATTGCTCAATCCATATTTGCGAAAAAAAATCGCAAAAAAAGTGTTTTTTTTACGCTAAAACCCTTACTCCTCCCTTAATCCGATTCACAAACTTTCCGTATCAGCAAAAAAAGTGTTTTTTTTAACGCTGAAACCCCTCCCTTAAACGTTATTGCACATTAGAAATGACGTCAAAAATCTCGCTCTAGACCAGACTACGGCCTTAATCCGAAGTGCTGGACGACTTGACTGTGCATTCTCTTGAACAACACAAAGTCCAAGGCGTTCAGTATCCCAATTCAAACATACAAGGCTCCTATATAGTGTTACCATTTTTCCTGGAAATAGAAGAACCAGATCGTTTCTGCGAAAAGACTGCACTCGTGTTCTTATCCATTTCGCCTACCATCCACGCTGGACGGAGCGACATTTTCGATGTCTATGAGTGTTCATGCCATAGGTATTATAGTGGTACATTAAATTTAGTTGGCGACGGAGACGAAGGGTCTGGAAAGGGTGAATTGAAGGCAGTAGCGAACTGACGCTGGGCAGTAGATGCCTCTGCTGATCCATCCCTTGTTCGAGGGTTGCAAGGATGCAATGCGCAGCTGCAATCCATGGTAGCGTTGGTGGTGGTGGTAGCGATGGTGCTTTCGGGTCGCGTGGACTCGCGAGATATGAGAAATAATGGGGCCGCGAATACTATATACATACTGACTCTCTCGCACGTTCGCGGACACTGCACACCGTCTCTCTAACGTAGGAATTGACCGACGATGTGTATGTGCGGATTTATATACATATATATATTTGTTGGTGGTATTGCTGGTACGCCGAAGAGCTCGAATGGTCAGGGTGACCAGCAACACCAGTCTGCCAGACTGCCCGTAATTGTCCCGACAATAATCATTTATTGTTCCTCAATGGGAATCCCCCGAGCGAGAGAGGCAACCGAGAGAGAGTTGAGATAACGAATATTCGAAAGCCCGGGGCATAACATCTGGACGCCACAGAAATCCAACGTTTTTACTTTCTCGTGAAGCAAAACTTTATTGTCATGAACAAAAATCCTGTTTTATAATGTTAATGTGTTTTAAATGTTGTGAAACATCGAAAAATCTGACGTTCAACATTTTTTGCTGGAAACTTAGTAGTCTACGGATAAACATTTTTTTACGATATTGCTCGCAATTGAACCTTAGTAATTTTACGGCAACAACGTCACGCCAATAATAAATGATGAATGATGAAAAAATCATGAGTTGTGATTACGTCAAGAGCAACTGTTTCGTGTCGAATTTTTTTGTTTTCGAATACGAGCATCAATCTATATACCTTTGACAAGAGAAATCGTGATCCGATTCAAGATTTTGCAATGTTGATTATATTTTTCTAATTTTCTGCAATAAAAACGAACTTTGAATATAATCGATTCGAGAGTTAAGCTTCACTATCGGTTTCAACGGAATGCACAAAATTCTTAATTTATTACAACATATATAAAATCGTCATAACTCATATCATAGAAATAAATCACGATAAGAAATGTACCTTTATACCGATGGGAATTTGCGACCAGAAAGGAGCTATCGATGAAACGTTTAGATAGAGATGACAAAACGAATGTCGAAAATCGACGAGTATCCAGAAGGCTACGTATTTCCTCGAACTCTTCGCTGATAGTCCGAACCAGTATGAAGATAAGAACGAGTTGGTGCTCGCTTAATATTCATTTCGGGGGGTGTGGAGAAGGAGCAGGGTGCAACTCGCTTACTGCTTGGCTCGTCCATGCGATGTCCCGTCTCGAGTTTCACAAGATAACGTCCATCCCTATCTCACGAACTTGGGCTCGTGCCCCTGATGAATGATGGTCTTTCCTGTAAACAAACGTTATTCCGTGAGTCGGTGGTTTATTCTTCGGTGTAGTTACCTACCTACACTTCGTTCAGTTGCTGATAGCGTACCTGAGCGCTCGCGGTAGAATACGTCAGGATTTAGCACGAGGATGTAATGCTCGAATATGACCGACGATCGGGGACCAGTTCATAACTTTCGCGAGACCTTATTCGTGGTTGTATCTAATGTACATTGGTGATGCCTGTAATTCTGGACTTTCAAAACACTGGAACCCTCAACGCTTGGATGCCAGTATTTGATGGTAAAATGAATGGTCGATGGAAACTAATTCACCATACTCACCATACTTGGGTATTTCGGGGACAATTTTTGATGTGTAATATCTTTCCCCTCGGTTTCTGTGGCACTGATTTTGCGAAAAGGGACGGAAGTGTGTAACAGGAATCCCGAGAAGCGCGCGCTATTTGATTTGACCAATGAGCGCGCGCGGTGGTAGCTTTGGCCGTCAGATGGTACCAACCCATTTTCTGAGAGGTTGGTACTGTCAGCCAAAAGCGTGTGCTTGTGTGACGAGAAAGAGAAAGGGAAATCGAGGAGAACGCATCAGCTGTGCGCTTGACATACAGTGTTGTGTATAAAGTGTGCTGTTATATAAACTAATTTATATGTGTAAACTATATTAATAAATGTATTTACTGTTGATACTGTGTCTGATAAAAGTGCAGATCATGGATAAAAAATGCAAGTGAGTAATAATGAATAATTATTCGAATAAATATTTGAATATTTAGCGTTTTTAAATTTTGAGGTTGATTTCTGTCGCTGCTCAATTCATATTTTTAATTTTTATTAAAAAAAGAACAAATAGCTTTTTTAACCTTTGAGGTTAATTTCTGTCGCTGCTCAATTGATATTTTTTATTTTGATAAAAAAAAAACAAATTAATTAATTACACGGATAATTTCTTTGATGTTAATAATTTGTTAAATATTTATAATTCTAATTTAATTCTAATGATTTCGTGAGTCGCAGAGATGGGTAAATCCAGAGTAGAATATATGCGAGATTACCGGCAGAAAAAACGTGAGGAAAAATGAAAAAGTGGAAAGGTAGACGCAAATAAAATGCGCATAATTCGACTCAGCGTAGCAGGGATTTTCGGGCACGTGCAGCGAACTTAATTCTCTCGCAGACATCAACGGCCGACCCAACTACCGCTTTACCAAATCTGGTTGTCAGTCGTGCAACTTTACGATTGTCATCGTTGCCATTTTCTCCTACTTCGTCTACATCAACAGCGACTGCATGTAATACTTCGATGAAATGTCTCTGCTCTCCCTTAAATTGAACAACAATAACTGTCTCCAATAACAAATTGCATTACTCCTAGCGTTAATAAAATAAAATGCAATTTTCATTAAAAAGAATTATTCTTCGTTACGAAAAATTATTTCAAATAATACCTGAATCATTTTTTTCGGGATATAATGTTAGTGTTGCTTATTAACAAGGTGAAACGTCAGATGTTACACATCATATGCCACTACTGTAAGGGTCGCTTTTTTTTTTTTTTTAATTATTTCTGGAAATTAGTGGACGTTAATTTACATTAAGGTAGTCTGGTAACTTAAGCCGATTTTCATGTCTTTTTTGAAGGGCGTTTTTTTGTAGGAAAATAAAAATGAATCGTTTTGGATATTTAGGATGTTTTTATTTACATATTAAAGATACGAAAAAAAATTTTTTTGAAAAAATTTAATAGTTTATTATTATCATTATTATTGATCGAAGTTGGCACCTCGAAAAAAAAGCGCGTGGGTGGCCCCGGTGATTTTGGCTCTAGATGTTATCTGAAATAAAAAATTCTTGATAATTCTTAATCTATAGACATGTCATTCTGGTCGGAACTACTGAAGGTAAATTTCATGAATAAATAACAAAATGGCGGACTTTGGAAAAAAAACTTTTTTTTCCAAGGTGAAGTTTACCTTCGGTAGAGCCAAAATCACCGGTGCCACCCACGCGCTTTTTTTTCGAGGTGCCAACTTCGATCAATAACAATAATAATAATAAACTATTAAATTTTTTCAAAAAATTTTTTTTTTGTATCTTTAATATGTAAATAGAAACATCCTAAATATCCAAAACGATTCATTTTTATTTTCCTACAAAAAAACGCCCTCCAAAAAAAACATGAAAATCGGCTCGAGTTACCAGACTACTACTTTAATAAACGATGTATCGTGCTGCAATATACATCAGTAAACATGGAGAAATATTTGTAGAGGTTGTAGAGATTGTAAAGATGAAAAATGTTCACACAATAATTCCTAACATTCGTCGAGTAATGACGATTAATAGATCATCGATCAACAAAGTATTAACGACCTATATTTGAATGTTATTAATAAATAAATGACCGCAACACTTAACCAAAAAAACGTATTTTTCTGGTACTTTCACCAAATCGTATTTACCAAATCATATATTTTAAAAATCGTCGCTCGAAAGTGCCTCGTCATGGCTGCTCGACATTGCAAAGGGATGATTTTAACATAAAATTGAGCGAAGTTATAGAACGAAACTATTGATATGATATGTAAAAACGCGCGAGATCAGTCCGTACGAAAAAAGGCGAACGAATCTTACAATTTTGTATAATTACAACTAAAATTTAGTTTCTATATTTTCCCAAAACTGTAGGATCACCGTGGAGTCATCTCGTTCATCGACGGTGAGTCTACATAGGAAATGATCGTAAAGCGTGTACAGCCCATCGAGCATACACGTACATGGTGAATAAAACGTACACACACGTTAGGACTTTCTAGTTACGGGCTAGTGGGCATAGTTAGATGCACACATAGACATAACTAAAGGATAACCCAGGTGGCTGAGAAGGTACACACAAGCCAGTTTACGCAAGTGTATATGAACACGCGTGTTCTCGGACCAGAGAGCACACTGCATATATACAGTTTTGGAGAATTTGCATAGTGCGATAGAACGGCAATAAACACTTCGCCAGAAGGAATGCCGGTGGTGCGAATGCGAGGCGGTTGGTCGAGGGATGAACGGAGAGAGATAGAGGGAGCAAACGGCGTGTGCACGGCGTTTGATTGGGCCATAGCTGTAATGACGGGGCATTGTCATGCAAATCTTGAGCGAAAGCAGCAACGCATATGGCCCCGGGGCCCATTACAGCGTTGGCATCCGCTTATCGCGCCCGTTTGCCGAGCATAAATCGTCGATTCGCTTCTCGAAACCGGATACCCCTCCGGCTCCCATCCCCGCCAATCCTTCTCGCCGAAATCGCTACTCTGTGTGCCGAATCTCTCGGTATGTATTCTCGATCGTCCTACCATTGATCTTGGTTTCGGTCCTCGATGTCGTATATTTTTTAAAGGGTCCTTGAGATTTTTACCAATTTCATTCGTGGGCTTGCTAATCTCAGATTTTTTGCCACCTTGAGTGGCTCGTACCCCGACGGAGTATGAAGTAAAAAATTCATGGACGTAGTTGATGATGAATCCAATGTTTTTAACACCACCGAAACATTCTTTATTCGCGAATACATTTTGACGTCGATCACCGATTTAATTCGGAATTCTACTAATATATTTTCCAACTAAACAACCAGTTTGAAAATCCCCATAAAAGAAATAGAGTGACTGGCTCGAAAAGCTCCGGTTTTTTATTTGTCACTGCGGATGATGAATGCAGACAAAATTGAAGAGTTATTTAGTCGATGTAATTTTACAGTGAGCTATGCCTTGATTAGCTTGCCAGAGTATGTCAACCAAAAATGACGGGAATGCGAATCGTGTTCGTGTGTCGATGTCACATCGAATCGATACTCCGTCGATGAGCGATCTTGCAACTATTCCCGCCAGCGATTCGATACTTTCGTTAACCCTTCCTCACCGCTCGCACCTACCCGCCGCTTCATACTCTATAGACAGAGCCCATCGTTTCCAATTCTCCCCTAATCCATATTGTATCAGACCTCAATTGACGCCGATCCGGGATGACCAGAGCTCTACTGCAAAAACCAAACATTCGACCAGCTCCCACCGCCACGAAATCGGTCGTTTTTTAACGAATAGTGAGAGCACATATATTTTTCCCGTGCAATGCTACCAATTCTTGATGAAACGATCATAAAAGTACTTTTATCTCCTTGCTCTCGCGTTTTTAACCTAATATTTATTTCACTCACTAGCCACTCTCGTTACTCTCAATTCGAGTGACCGTCGCATCGACGGAATGAACTTTGCCGAATCCGTTTACTCAGAATCGTATTCTCACGACCACTTGTTTAGTATCACAGTCTGGAAATTCACCAAGTAGATGAAACACTGGAAGGAATTATAAAACAAATGTTATTTCAATGAAGAGCTACAATTTCGTGGCTAATATTCGTTTTTAATACTTTTTATTCGAAAGCTGGGAATGTTTTACATAAGCTGGTATTCCGGAGGCTAATGCCCGTATTCATAGTCGTTCCTTGCGGAATAAGGATCCCTTATTCCCTATAACACGTTTCATAAACGTTCCTTGACCGAACAAGGATCCTTATTGGCTTCCTTATCCGAAGAAAGCTCCCGAGCTCCCTTGACAAATTTGACACATTTTAAGTTTGTGGTTACTCGTGGTGTCGCAATTTCGGACAAAGTGTATAAAGATAAAAAAGAATCATGGACAACGCATTTTTAAATTATTCTAACGATGAATTCGAAGATGAAAATCCAGAGAATCCGATTCTGTTTCGACTTGTGAAAAGGTACATTCGTGATTGGGATGTTCTTTATTGAAACTGGCGTTTCAAAATTTTTAAACGCAATATTTAATTTCTTGTAATTAGTATATTTTGTATTAAACATAAAAAATGTATATAAATATACTTTTACATTGTACTTATAATATTATTATTTGTATCGACCTAAATATGGATAGTCACACAGCCGTGTATAGAACCAGCGATTTTTCTATGGGGAACAAAATAATATGAGGACAAAAATACTTCCGGAAGTTGATACTAAATGGCAAGAGATATTTTATTTTATCGTTCCCTAACTCCGTAGCAGTCTGATATTTTAACACTTATAATAATAATAAGATATTAAAAACATGAATATTTTATACGATACTATCTTTGCCCGAATGCCTCTTCCTCTCTCAACAGTTTCAAGATAACTATTTTCTCTTCTGCTTCAGCAATAGCAATTTTTTTAGCGTGTAGCTCCCGCTGATGCTCAATTGCTTCTCGGAGTTTTATTAGTAGTAGTTCTTTTTCGTTGCAGTTCTGAAAATGAATTACTTTACCATTAGTACTCATAATAACTAATATTAATAATTAATATAAACCTAATATATAAGATTACCTTTAGATTTTTACTCGTAACATTTTTTGAAATCATGTTAGGTTAGGTTCTGGTGCCATTAAGGGGGGGGGGGGGGTAGGGTTTTAAAATTATTATTATTTTTTTTTCTGAATGAACAATATGTCGAGAATATTGTGTATAAATTATAAGTCAATCGGAGTAAATCTAACGGAGTTACAGCGTTTCAAACGACCGGCCGTGATACCTGATTTTTGTACCTGCTCGGTAGCCGCACCGTTAGCCGCAAAACTTTAAATCGATTTTCCCGAAAACGTCATTTTTGAAGTTTGTGAACATTAGAACTCAAAATCTACTGAACCGACTCTTTTGAAAATTTAAACATTACTTCTTCACATAAATCAACAGGTAATCAGGAGGAGTTTTTTTTTTTTCAATTTTTTAATAACAAATTAAGCGCGATTTTTTCAGCTAAAATTGCGTTTTTCACTTCCAAGTGCTGCAAAAAATAGAAAAAAAAAACTCTTTCTGATTACCTCGAGAAATACATCACCTTCAAAATGCATATCAATTTTTTTGTTTCAGATGATCCGGTAACGAGTTATAATGTTCACCGCAAAACCACTTTTTTTCAAGGCGCCTCTGGAGATTCAACGTCACCGGCTTATTTATCAATATTTTTCATTGAACATTTTTTCTGAGATACTTCAATAGTTGTACAATAATATGTAATTCTATTTAATAAAATTATATTACTCATGTCGCCGCAAAAAAATCATAAAAATATGCTTTTTTTTCGCCTTTAACCCCCCCTAAACAGTACTGCATCCACTGATCACTAAAATCCCTAAAATATTCCTTCCTTTCGACAGGAAGACTCGAGGTACGTCTATGAAATAAGGCGGCTTTGGAGATTCAAGGGATCCTTAATGGAGGCTCCCTTCATCCTTAAGATAAGGACGGACTATGAATACGGGGATAAGTCATACGAATGGACTGATGAGATGAACTGACCACTTAAGCTATATGCGGACGTACTGTGCACAAGAGTGTAAACACTCGGGTTTTCACTTTATCCTCTCATTTCGGTCAAGAATTTCGACGATGGCTGACTGGCACAATACAATAAATAATATAGCGACAGTTCAGAGATGCAATCAAAAGGTGAAATTTGTTCGTGAACAGTGGGAGCCGATCGACTCCGTTGGCTGGAGGTACGGGCGCTTTTTTTTCGACACGATCGATGAGGGAAAACAAAAAAAGCACGATGTCGCTTTTTTTTTTTTCATCTGACTTTATGTACGCGGTATTCCATCCGAAAACATGGATACCACATATGCACACACCGTATATTCTATAACTGTAGGAGATGAACAAGGGGGGAATGCGATGGGCCGATAGCCCCTAAAATTCACGCAATCGACGTGTACCACGATTAAACTGGGTCGAAAATTCAGAGGTCCCGCCACGTTTTCGTCCAGTCAGTTTTGACAGGTTTTCACCTCCGAGCGATTGAATCCCCGGCTATATACTCGCTCGCTATGACTGTTATAACCGTGATTTCTCTGACTCGCGTTATACATATTGCCACACCAATGTCCCCGGGGCTTAGAAGAACGTACAATTGTTCGCATCAATCGGTTGAATCTCATCGTGAATCGAGCATGAACCCCATGTCGGCCAAAAAAAGAGTCCTGATAAACTCATTGGAGGCTATGAATGGATAACATAGTAGAGACGAAAAAAAAATGGCAGAACTGACCTAATAGCAGAACACAATAGGCCTTTGAGTCTACACATCAAAAATTATGTAGCAAGGAACCTGGCCACTATCGCTGCACGCGGATATACCACAAGACATCTCTAATAAGAGATGTCTTCGCATGAAAACTATGGAGGTATACATGGACAGAAATAATTATGCAAACAATTACGAACTATGGAGATAAATGACAGCTAAAGCCATATCGAACGTCATAAACTTTTAATGGCTCTACCTCAACATCAGAAAGTATGTTTTGGTTTGGTTTGGTCGCCGAAAACTCTCGAGAGATACTCCTAGGCATCGAACCTAAGCAGATAATCCTAGAGATCGAAAACTATGGAAAAATCGACGTAAACGACCTATAAAACCTATAAAGTGACAAACCTTATGACACCATAACCTATGGAGTAATAAACCTGTGGAGTGATGGAAATGAAGACCCATGGAGTGGTAGACCCGGGGACACGTATCCGATACATGACATTTTAAATAAAATATTTTCCAACAAAACACCCGTCCGAATTTGTCCAGTTCACTATATTGGAATTCAGAGATGGAGCATCGAATTAGAGGTTGGGATAAAGATGTTTACACATCAAAAAATTGCTCTACCAAATCATAGATGCTATTGAGTACCGATCTGGGCATAGCGATTGCCAGGAACTACTAGATAATGGCGTCCGGATTATCGTTCGTGGAAGGTGATACGGTGGAAAGCCAGGATTCCAGGGAGACAGGCCAGCAAGCAGAAGTACAAGCGGGGCGAGAGAAAGGGAGAGAGAGAATTGCTAGGCGAATACAGAAGGGTACAGTGGGACGTGCCTGTGACTATATCGTCATGGCTAGGTCGCTTATCTCGACACAGTGGCATGCTAATCGACGCGAGACCCGGTAGTAAACTCGAGGGTTTGAAATACATCTATATACATAGCCTATCGCTCCGTATACATGACCGAGTCATCTGTATGCGTACTCCCCATGTGCACCAACACCAGTGCCACTGAGCGGTTATCACGATCTGTCCGAATAACCCGAGGGACAAATCGCTTGGTCGCTTTAACTACCGTTGGATCTCACATTCGTGAGTATGCACTCTGCTCACTTTTCCATACCCATGTGTGTGTTGGAAGTATAAATTTCGACTATATATATAACATGACAGAAATACATTTATCTATCGTCGATAAATAGACTGGCGAGTGCATTTTATTTCCCCCATATGAGCAAAATATAAAAGAAAACCGAATCGGGAATAATCTTTACGAATTATGCGCTTACAAAAAAAAAATGAAAACGTAGGACAAAAAAATGTCACTGAAAGATTAAAGAATTCGGGCAAAGACACGATAGGGAAAAGCTTGCTGACGGTAAAGACGATGGTAGAGGAACCTGGGGCATTGTGGGCATCCGAGGCAGTATGGGCACCCACTCTAACACCTCTCACAAGTGCCGATTGCAGTAGACAAAGTTTGGATATTGTTTTAGTATGCGGCACGCCAGCGCGGCAAGTGGTGCTATCAGCGAGAGCGCACGTCGAGCGGACCTAACCTAGAAAGACGTTTTTATGTGATTTTGATCTTATTTTGGCTATTGTGTTTACGTTTGCAAACAAGAGATAATTTCATTCATTGCAGTGCACTTTTCGGATCAAAGGTAAGTTACCCTTGAAGTATTTTATTAGTGTATTAAGTATACACCAATATTGTTAGAAACTTTATTTTCGCTTGTTTTTGGCATTATTGGTAATGGGGCATAATGGACGGAGTACTATGGACATGCTGCTCGTTTTGCCCCTGATATTTCTATTAATTAATTAACTTTTTTACAGTTTCTATTAAGATGATCCGTACCTACAAAAAGAGGACAAATCGTGGGGAATGTAGCGACCTTCAACGGTTTAAACGTTATTGCACATTAGAAATGACGTCAAAAATCTCGCTCTAGACCAGACGACGGCCTTAAGTATTCACCAATATTGTTAGAAACTGTATTTTCGCTTGTTTTTGGTATTCTTGATAATGGGGCATAATGGACGGGGTACTATGGGCATAGTGCCCGTTTTGCCCCTGATATTTCTATTTATTTATTTATTTTTTACAGTTTCTATTAAGATGGTCTGTACCTACAAAAAGAAGACGAATCGTGGGGTATGGAGCGAGTCCAGCGTGCGATCAGCGGTCAACGATGTTTTAAGTTGAAAATTAAGTTGCAAGGCAGCTGCAATCACTTATAGTGTACCCCGTACCACTGTGCAAAGGAAGATTGAGGAATACAAGTCCAAGCAATGTATTCAACCTAAGCGTATGGGGAATTTTAAGCCCGTATTTTCTCATGCCGAAGAAAAACGAGTTGGCTTCGTACATAAAAAACATGGAAGCTAGATTATTTGGCCTCTCAACGAAAAAAGTCCGAGAATTGGCCTTTGAACTAGCCGAAAGAAATGACATTCCGCGTAACTTCGATCAGACATTACGGGTAGCAGGTGAGGATTGGTTGGCCAACTTTTTAAAACCCAATCCATCCTTGTCGCTTTGGAAACCAGAAGCTACAACCACCATCTCACACGCCTCTCGAATCACAACCTCAAGCACTATCACCATCACCTCACAATCAGACGCAACCGTTTTCTCTTACACCATCAACTCCACCAGGTCCGTCGACTTCTTTTCATCGTGTTTCACCTGGAAATATTATGCCTATACCAAAAGCTGTAACACAAAAAAGGGCATCGCGTAAACGTGGCGAGACTGCTGTAATTACTAGTTTTCCGTATAAAAAATAACTTGAACAGGCTCAGGCAAAAAAAACGCCTTCCAAAAAT
Organism: Oxytorus armatus; assembly: GCA_958009045.1. Lineage (NCBI taxonomy): Eukaryota > Metazoa > Arthropoda > Insecta > Hymenoptera > Ichneumonidae > Oxytorus > Oxytorus armatus. The sequence continues at coordinate 38,154,530 of OY253745.1, read as the reverse complement.
TCGGTTCAGAAGAATAAGAATAAGAAACGTGAAGAAGACAAGGAAAATAAATATGAATCGTAAGATGCCGAATGTCTTTAGTGTGGAGATTTTTATTCGGAATCAAGGGAGGGTTGGACCTCTTGTCGTTCCTGTGGTTAATGATCTCATTGCTCATGCACCGGTGAGGACTACAATGACGATGAAACAACTCATATCTGTTCATTTTGCACAAGATTCCAAGTTATTTTTGTATCGGATGATTCTAGTGTCCATTATGCCCCATGCAGGTCCATTGTGCCCCAGATACGGGGCACTATGGGCATTTTGCATCTTTTTTTAAAACCAAAGTTACATCCAAAGATTTAATTTAATTGCAGATTTTTATTTATGTTCTTAAAGAGTACTCAATAAATGATTATATTTCACTTTAATTGCTAAGTTTTATTTTTTATTTAACATTTTACATTAGATTTTCCTTAAGGTGCCCGTTCTGCCCCGGGTTCCCCTATAGGCGATTCCTGATTGCAAACATTGTACTTCTTACCACCACTATTCATCCACTATCCACTATCCACTCTTCGTTTCGCGACGGCATGATTATTTTTTTTCTCGTCTCTCTATTCTCGAAACGGTGGTACCAGTGGCGTGCACGTGTGGGGTGTATTCGCGTTGTGGAACGAGTGGAGGTGACGCCAGGATCGTGCGGAATACTCCAAGAGCTACAGACGTTGAATGAATTTCGTTGCTCTCGGAGCGAAATTTACGAAAGTCGTAATGGACTTGTTCCTTCTTCAATTTGTTTTGTCGACAGTCCTTGTTTCTTTCTCACTGTAAATCAAAAGTTGTATTTCACTCGCGCGTTCGTCACTTGAGCTTGGCGAATAGCTGATCGTGCATTCGTCACTTAGATTAAGATGAAAATAAGAAGAAGAAAAAATACACGAAATTGTTTGGAGACCGACGGTACAGTGTAAAAAGTCTACGACAATGATAGACGTCATCTTGACTCTCATCTGAACGAGAGTTTTGCTGAAGAATAATATTCGAACACTTCCTTACTCCTGTACACGTTTTATCCTCCGTCTCTCGTCCTCTCTGCTAACATCGGGGGTCCCCGGGTTGCTGGGGTTCCTACTACCGAATTCCCCCGTGGCACCCAACTCCGACTTTACCTCGGAATGAAGAGAAAATTGGAAGAGAGGAGAGATCTGTTCGGTAGACTCGAGCCGCGAGAGACTAGAGCCAAAGCAGGAGAATGAGAGACAAATGCGAGAGAGAGGAAAAGAAATGGCGTATAGGTGGAAAGGTGAGGAGACTCGATACCATCTTCCCGTGGGGTCACTAAGAATATCGTAATCCTCGCTTCGTTAGTGCGAGTTTATTTCTCGCAGGAATGTTAATATCCTCTCTTACCGCGTTCGATTGCTTCCTATCGATCGTCTTACTTGTATATTTGCATAGCAAGAATAGAATTTAATTACGCGAGATATTCTTCCGATAGGTAGTATAATATCAATATCCTTCGACAACCCGAAGGATATCGACTAATTACTTTTTTTGTAAAAATGCATCCGCTCGTAATTTTTCCACCTGGGTACCAAACTGACTCTCTCTACCCCATGATGATTCAATGTCTGTGTAAATGATAAGTTAATTATAATACGCATTGTACGTTATCCTCTATTGAAAAGAATTCAACATAATTAATACAGTGACAGTTTAGCACGCACGAGAAAATTTGATACCTTTGATATTGTGCACACCTTTTGAGAATTTTCATCTCACAAGGAAGACATAATTCCAATGGATAACTCTGCTACGAAATTCACATTCACGAAAAGCACTTTGTCCCCATCACCTTCTTTTACCCTCTATACTGTAACGGTTTCAATGCGTTAGCTATTTTTAAAGGTTCGGGCTCGAAGAAAGTAAAGACGCTGAGCCAGGATAGGAATATCGATACTTATTATTTATTCATATACATTTTTCCTTATCCCTAGTGTATTTATACTTGTTTTTTTTTTTTTGATCGTTGTGTATTGTTGATTTAATATTTATAATTGTTTTCTTGTTGTTGTGTATTTAATAATTGCATTTTTTCTTTTTTTTTTTTGTGCTGTATATCGTGTGTAATTTTTATTTCATAATTTATATATTGTCGGTGTCAGTATTCCTCGTAGCGAATTTGATGCCCGTAAGGTGCTGCCCTCGTGTGTCCTCTCTCTAAGGCTCCTCTATCCACGTTTCTCTCGTACGGGTGAGCCTTGGCTCCGGCCTCGCGAGAGCGGTAGCGCCGCTCGGGCGTCGCCGTGGCCGTTCGGGGATCCTCGTCGCGCGGTCGATGTTCCTCACAGTCACGACAGCTCGCAGCCGGTCAGCTGTGATTGTTCGCGTTCCGTTTTTGATTTTGTGTTGTGTTTTATCGTGCCGCAAACGTGACTGGTGACATCCACGGTGCTCGTTGTGTTCGGTGGTGTTCTCCGGAGGTGGCGGACCGTGCTCCTTTGTTTATTTTTCCCCGGAATTTCCACAGGTGAGAAGTTTTCTTTTCTGTTGTTTTCGTGTAGTCTCTGTGTGTGTGTGTGTGTGTGTATACACGGACGCTTGACCGCGTGACGTCAGACCTGTCACTTTCTTTCTCTCTCGCACTCTTTCTCCCTTGTCGATAGATTTCTTTATCGTGAATCTTTTTTTTTTTATTTAAAATAACTATCTGATTCTTTATCTTCTCCCTCCCTCTCCCTCTCTCTCTAATTTGTGTAACTGTATTTCTTTGTTTTATTTTTATTCAAAATTTCTAATTTTTTTATTCTTTCTCTTTTCTTTTTCTTTAGGGAGTCCCGTGACTTAAAAAGAGTGGAAATGCCGTCACCTGCGGTTCCACTTCCGCTCCGGATCTGCTCTCTCCCTGAGGTAAGCGTCAGATTGATATTTTTCAATTCTATCCTCTCTCTCTCTCTCTCTCTCTCTTCCCAAGACTCCTAGAATTTTTGGTTTTAAACAGAGATCTAGTCTTCCCGCTTCCCTCACACTTTCCTACGACAAAGGACAGTAGTCGTGTGAGTTCCACGGTACTGGCCTTCCTTCTCCCTTTCGCCAAAACTCTTTTAACCCTTTTCCTCCTTTATTCGTCTCTTTCCCGTAATCTCCACTTTCCCTACGACAAAGGACAAGTAGTCATGGAGACCGGTAGTCAAGCTTCCTTTCGGACTCAAGAGGGCTCAAGAGTGCCGCTCCTGGGTAAAACCGGCCTTTTTATACCCTGGTTGCGGACCTTCCCTTCTTCGTTTCGTTGCCCTTTCTCTTCTCTCTTTTTGGCGCATTGCGGTATCTCATGTCTTTTATATTTCGTTGTTCTAATTGGTTTGTTTTTCTGTTGACAGATACTCAGTTGTTGGTCCTCTTCTCGATTGGTGGTTCTCTTCATCGGCGTTTCGGGATTCGCCCGAGGGTTGGGACTCGTGGCGCCCCCTTTTCCTGGTGCGTGGCCGAGCGTGGCACTGCACTGAAGGACGAGTGACGTCACAGCGGGGACCGGGATCGTCTCAATGTCCCCCGGATCTTCGGGACTGACGCAGGTCCTCGACTGGAGTTCAGGCACGAAGGTCCTGCTAGTTCCGTCGGCATAGTTTCTCCTGCCTGCTTCTTCTCGCTTGCCTTTGCTTGTTCCGCGATGATCCACTTAATGCTTTTTCTTTGCTGTTTGCGCTTGTATACTGTTGTTAATTGCTCTTTGTTTGCGGAACTCCGGCTCTCTATGTAACGGCTGTTGTCTGATTGATTTTAAAAAAAAAATGCTTGCTGCTTCGTCTATCCTTCCCGGCTGGTTCTTTGCGTTTTTCTTTTTTGTTTGTTTCAGCTCGCTGGGTGTATCGGGATTTCTCTGTGGTGGATGAGGTTCGATGCCTCTGCAGGTTAGTTTTTTTTTTTTTTTTTTTGTTGCAGATCGGATGTTGCGGGTGGGCGGTGGTGTCGTCCCGGTCATTTGACCTATTTTTCCTATGGGTCTCGCGTCCTTCTTTACCTCTCTGGCTGTCTGCTTTCTTCCTTATCTTCCTTGTCCTTATCGGTCAGTTACCTTGGCAGTGATCCATGGTCGATTGCTCGGCTGGGTTTTCGTGAAGTCCTTGCCGACCGACTGCCATTTGGTTGTCGATTTCATTCCTTGTTTGTCATTTGGGAGGGTTTACCTCCGTTGGTTTTCTCTTTTCTTCCTCTTTTACCGACCGTCGCCCGTTTTTCGATTTATCTTTCCTAGGCATCGCCTTAGGTCCCTATTTTGTTGATTTTTCGTCCGTCTACCTCTTATAGCCCTCTCGGCTCCGGATACTTCGCTTAGATATCCCTTTACTATTTCGCCTGTCCGGGTTGTGTGTGGCGTCATCGATTTACCCGGCTCCGTTGGTTTACCTCTTCGCGGGTTCTGTTTCCCGGATGCCTTCCGCGGGTTTCTTTTTGTGTGAGGATGTTTTTTTAGGACTCGGAGTCGCGAGGGAGAGTTCCCGCGCAGGCATAAAAGATGAGAGTTTTTATTATTTTTCTTTTTTTGTTTCTTTTATTTAATGAAAAAATTTTTTTTTTTTTTTTTTTTATTGGTATGAATCTGTGCTATTGGTCTCGTCGTCGCTATCCCCCCTTCCTTCCGCGGCCGGCCAGTTTCCCGGCCGGTCCTCCTCCGAGTTGTAGTCGTCGTTGGGGTAGCGTTCGCCCTCCCTCTCTCCGAAGTCGGCGTCGGTATCGGAGACTTCGGAGAGATCATCGAGGAGGTCGAGGATGTCCTGGTCCGTTCGTTCTTCGGGGCCCGTCTCCTCCTCGTCCTCGGTCTCATCCGCGCTGTCGTAGACCTTCCATGGAACGACGCGGATGCCTTGGAGTGCGTGGTATTTAATACGGTGCCTGGTGCGGTCGCACCAGGCTCCGCCATCTTGTCCCCACTCGTATTCGTTGTCGTTTTGTCCTCGACGCGCACATCGCCGCATCCGTAGTGACTCCTGGATTGGCACCGGGTATTCTGAGTCATGTCGCTTTAGAGTGACCCAGAGGGCCTCCCCGTTGGTTGCGTGGCCGTCGACGACGAGGTCCCATTTTTTGTTGGCGAGCAGCTGCGTGAATGTCTGGCACTCTTGTTGGGTCCAGTTCCCGCCTTGGTTGGGTTGTATCCCTTTTAGCCCACAGGCTACGGCCTGGAAGGGAACGGTGCGCATGGAGGCTGGTGCGGTATAACAGCTCTCCAGCCTCGCGTCCGTCTTTGTGCCCCAGTCCCCCAGCCATACCTGATATATTCCTCGTCCGTAAATACGTGTGATGACGCCGCGGTACATCGCCGCATCTTGTTGGCACAAAATGGACGCTCCGAGGAAAGCTTCTTCCTCCAGGAGAGCGTGTACGCCTGGGTGGTCCGTTGGGGTGAACTGATATTCTCCGAGCACCATGTTGCGTGTCGTTGCGCCTTCCTTAAGGTGGACGTAGAACCTGCTTGGTGAAGCTGCCGATAAAATCTCGATGTCCTGGTACGTGCCGTTTAGGTACCGTGCTGGGTAATTCGTGTAGTGTGCCATGTCGTCGTTGTCCGTGGTTCTTTTTGCCGGGTGTATGCCGTGTCGTGGATGGTTTGTGATGTTTTGGAGCTTTGGTGTTTTCGTTTACGTCTTGCGATTTCAACTGGACATCTTGGCATTCCGGTCCTCTGGTCTTGGGCTCGTAGGGCGAGCTTCCCCTCCGTCCTATAGTCCGAGAGATTTTCCGGGGTACCAATCCCTGATATTCTCGTCCGTGACGACATGTTCCAGGTCTTCTGGGGTTCCACGTGACCTCGTGATTGGTTGTTTGTCCTGTCCTTGGGTTCGGTTGGCGCGTTGGCGATATCGTTTTATCATTCTGCGCCATTTCTTGCGCATCGACTTTGTGGGTGTTAGTATGAGCTTGCTGGGCTTCCACTTCTCTATTGATTTTCCATTTCCCTGATCGATCTCGTGGTGGGGCGTCTCAGTAGATCGTTCCATGTTGCGGGATGGAGAGGACTCCGTAAGGGGAGAATTGTCCTTATATACCCCTCTCCCCACCTTCCCCCCCTCGACTTCGGCTGAGCTTTCGTCTTTCACGCCATCTCGGGAGGATAAATTATTGGCGGTCACTTATCGAGTGATTGTCCTTCCTTATCAATTTGCTGTTATCGGTTATTGCTCGTCCTTAGTCTCGCTCGTGCGGTAACGCTTCAGCAGGCTTCCATGGAATTTCCCGCGTTCTTTCTTATTATTTAAATCCTCTAGGAGATAGGTTGCTAGTCCTACGCATTTCTTGATTCGGTACGGGCCCTCGTACCTCTGCAGGAATTTTGCTGTGATTTGTTTCGTTGGATCGGAGACATTCAGGGCTCTTACTAGGACCAATTCCCCGATGTCGAAGGTCGTTGTTTTGTGTGTGGCGTCAAAGATCTCGGCACGTCGGAGCCCTTTTTTTGTGATTCTTTCCTTTACTATTTGAATTTTCATCTCATATGTGAGACCGTCATCTCGTGCTTCTTGCAAGGACGGTATCCAGTCACGCCATACTCGATGTGGTTTCTTTTTCGTCTGTAGTTCCTTTGGGGTGAATTCTGTGGTCTCATGGTGCGCCTCGTTAATGCACGTCTGGACAATCGGCACCCATTTGAACCACCCTGAATGTTTTTCTTTTAGGAATGTCCGGAAGAATCTCCCGAGCTCTCGGTTCACTCGTTCGACAATGTTTCCCTGTGGATGTCGTATGGAGGAGAATACTCCTGTGATACCTTCTGCCTTCAATTTTTCAAGCCATGCTTTCGCCGTGAACTGCGTCCCGTGGTCGAATTGGATCCTTTTCGGTTTGCCTTGTTTTGGTATATAATCCTCGAAGATTTTCTTTATCGTGGCTCCTGTGCTCGCTTTTCTCAGGGGATATAGTACGACGTATTTGGTGAATGCGTCTATTGTTACGAGGATGTGTTTGACTCCCCCTACGGACGCCGGTAATGGCCCGTAGAAGTCGATGGACACTAGGTCGTGTGGTCCTTCCGGAATGATTGTCTGCATTGCAGCATAGTTAGTCTGCGTAGCGACTTTATTCCTTTGGCACGGGTCGCACGTTGCCAAGACCTGCCGTACCTTCTTTGCTAGCCGTGGGTAGGCGAAATCCTCGTCCAGCATCCGGAAGACTTTTCGTGCCCCGTGGTGTCCGTAGATTTCGTGGCTTTCTTGTATCAGGTTCGTTACGAGGTTGTGCGGTAACAAGATTTTCCATAGGCCGTTCCTTGTCGCTTTTTGTAGGTGTCCTTTGTACATGCGGTATTTTTTTGTTATTTTAGGATCCACTTTTTCCTTTCCGAGGAGTTCTTGTATGACCGCTAGGTCCTCTTGTTCCCCTTGCAGCTTCGTGAGATTTTTCATTGCCTTTACCAGGTCCTTCGAGGGTTTCTGGGCGAGGAGTGCTGCGATGACAATTTTTCCAGGTACGGTCAGCGTCTCGGGTTGCTCGGTGTTCCGTACACGGCTCAGCGCGTCTGCGACCTTATTACGTTTCCCAGGGAGATGCTCTACCTCCATGTCGTAGTCTTGTATGAGGAGGGCCCATCTCATCAACCGGTCACCCACAAAGCGACACGTTTTCATGAAGGTGAGTGCTTTGTGGTCCGTAATAATTTTTATTTTGGCTCCCAGTAAGTACGTTCGAAACTTCTGAAGCGCCCACACGATGGCGAGGAGCTCCTTCTCCGTGGTGATATATCCCATTTCAGCTCCCTTTAGGGTCCGGCTCGCGAAGGCGACGACGCCGATTTCCCCTTTTTCGTCCTCTTGTGCGAGGGTCGCACCGAGCGCGTAGTCGCTGGCGTCTGTGGTGAGAGTATAGGGCCTTCGTGTATCCGCGTGTCGGAGGATTACGCTTTCACAGAATAGATCCTTTATCCTTTCGAATGCCTGGGCCCGTCGCTCGTCCCAGTGCCATTGTTGCTCCTTTTTAAGCAGTTCCAACAGCGGTATTGTTTCGTTGGCGTGTTTACTGGTGAATTTCGTGTAGAAGTTAATTAGTCCCAGGAAGCCACGGAGTTGACGGACGTTCTTCGGTCGAGGGAATTCCTTAATCGCTTGAATCTTTTCAGGTTGTGGTTTCAGTCCGTCCGTTGACAATGTGTGCCCTAAAAATGACACCTCCTTCCGAAAAAATGCTGACTTCTTGAAGTTTAGTGTCATTTTGTTGGTTTCCATTCGCTGGAGTAGTGCCGCCAGGTCTCCAAGATGGCCGAAATAACTGGTCGAGAGGCAGAGTAGGTCGTCCACGAAATTTACGACGGAGTCCCCCAGACCCTGGAGAACGATATCTAGTCCTCTAATAAGGCTCGCTGTACTTGTCTTTAACCCGAAGGGGGTGACTGTGAATTGGTAACACTTCCCTTCGTGCTGAAATGCCGTATACTCGCGTGAGTCTGTGTGCAGAGGAATTTGCCAGAAACTGCTGGTCATGTCCAGACTCGACATCACCTGCTTGCCGCCACATCTCTGGAAAATTTCCTCTGTGGGTTGAGCCGTATCATGATCCTCGACGAGATATTTGTTGAGTTGTCTAGCATCAAGACATAGTCTTACAGTTCCATCTTTTTTTATCACCGTCACCAGTGGATTGATAAAACGACTCTTCGCACGTTCGATGACCCCGTGTCCCAGCATCCTTTGAATTTCTGCTGACACCTTCTCGCGGTACTGCATGGGTACTGGGTATGATCTGTGTACGTACGGCTCGGGACCTTTCAGTGCCAGGCGGTGCTCATAGGCCTCCATCCGTCCTGGTCTCTTGCTGAATATTCTCCGATACCGGTGAATCAGGCTCTTGAATGCTGCCTGTACCTGTGGAGGTAGTGCGGGACATTCTAGTAGCTTTTGATCGACGTCTGCTTCTGTTAATTCCTCATCTGGAATTATATCATCTCTTTGTATCGCAGAGGTTGTTATTTTCGTTGACTCGTCTCGTTTTTGTAACGTTTGGATCATTTTTGTTGCCGCCTGCCGTTCTCGATACCCTTCAATCGGTCCGTGTGCTTCCTGACGCCAGTAACCTCCGACTAAGCGGGCAACGATTTTTTCGTTTACGCGTACCGCGCCTATATTTGTGTCCACGTATATTTTTAATTTCATCATCCCGTCGAATCCTAATATCATCGCCCTTAGGAGTCTCGGAACGATGAGCAATTGTATGGCGCCCTCGGACCCATATGCCTCTACTTCTGCCATAATTTGGCGTCTTATGCGGCCGGAATTTCCTCCAAATGCTCCGAAAATTTCCGTTCCAGTTACAGGTAGCATCGGACAGTCCGAAAACGCCTCTTGGTATTGTTGATAGAGGTCTTCCGAGATGCATGATACCTCGCTCCCACAGTCGACAAGCACTGGTACGATGACACCCTCGACACAGATCGGAATCTCTGGACATCGTGGATGTGCATCGTCGTACCAGACCCCCGCTTTCTCCTCGGTTTCCTCTACTAAGTACTCCCTCGGATCGTCGAAAATCGTGTATGCAGTTACTCTATTATTGACCATCTCCTCCTTAGGCTCTTCTCGCTCCTCGTCCAATTCTTCCTTTATCTCCTCTATCTGCCTCTTAGACTCGATCATCGACTTTCCATAGGGTATTCCGTGCGATCTGGTCACGCCGTTGCGTACCATTGATTCGTCAACGTTTCCCCTTATGTTCCGCCCAGATGACGCGTTTTTACTTTCTTCTTTTTCATTCTCTCCCTCATGGTCCTTTCTTGATAGTACTGCAATTATGATCCTTTCTCCTTCGGGTACTTTTTCATTTTGCCGTCGCTTCCTGCGCTCCTTTTTTTTCATGTTTTTCTTTTGCCTTTCTCTTGCCTCTTCCAGGGCCCATTTTGTCATTTCGTCATCTTCCGTTGCACCTCGGTGTATTTCCGTCGTTTCTGTTTCGGGAATTACTTTTCCGGGCGCAACGTCTAGGCGTTTCCCGACCTCGTTGTTGTAGTCGTTGATGTTGCTTGCGGGTTCGGTTGCCCACAATACGGCCCTTGTTGCCGCTACGCCGAACTACTAATGGCATTGGTTGAGACTCCGTTCTTTTTCTGATCGTCTGGCAATGCTTCCGGCGTCATTGGTGGCGACCACTGCGGCTGCTGTGGTCCCCATTGTGGCTGATGTGCCGTTGGCGTTCCGGTCGTCCATGGCGGTGTATTCTCCTGTTTGTCTGGCGTCCACTGTTGTCGTGGAGACGAGTATTGCCGCGGCGGATATTGTTGCCGAGGTCCGCTGTAATTTCCGTGGCTTCTCGGAGTACTATTCCCTCTCTCTTCCCCTCCACCACGGTTATTATAACTCCCTCCATTATCCTGACGAGGTGTGTTCTGATAATTGTTTCCCCTTGGCGGAGTCCTCTGAGAGTTTAGGGGACCTGCTCCGTCTGTCCTTTCCAATAGCTCGAGCAAGTCGTCCACCGTTTTTATCCCGTTAACGATCACCGCTGCACGGACTTGATCGTCAAAGTGATTTGCCAACTTCCGAATAATTTCTTCGTCTGTGAGAGTCTGTGTGAGGTCCCGAGCGTTTCCAAAGACCCTTGTTGCGTATTCGGCCCTTGTTGATTTTTGTCGGTCCCGTACGTACGCACCGAATTCGAGATCGGTCCGGACTTTGTCTTGGATTTCTCGGTTCCAGTATCGAGCTCGGAAGCGTGTCGTAAACTCGTCGATGGTCCCGATTGAACCTTCCACTACGCGCCACCAGTCTTTCGCCACTCCTTTTAACGATTGGCTTACCGCGTAGTGCAGATCCTCGCATTCTGTCACTCGGTAATGTTCGACAAAATCCTTTAGGTAGCGAACGGGCCTCTCTTGACCATCCCCGTTATATGTCGGTGGTTTCTGGTTCGCGGCATAGACTCGACTGAGATTGAGTCCCCCGCAGATCGTCGTATTTTGTGGATCCGAGCGAGGACGTCTCCGCAGCTCTTCCTCACAGCGTTTCAGCCGATTTCCGTGCTCCTTTACTGTGTCCTTTATCATCTCCGTATTCGTTGCTATTGCGGTCACACCCTCGGTTAGGCCTGAAATTATCGTTCCTTGATCTGCCAATTTTTCCTGTGCATAGTCCTCGAAAACCTCGTGATGTTTCTGCATAACTTGACGGAAGTGTGCCATTCTTCTTTCGAGGCGAGCGTCGGTCTCTTCCAAAATCTCGGCTGCAGTTTTCTTTACCTCCTCCCGGAGTAAGCCGGTCCGTACGACGCACGTGTCGTCTTTCTCCGTGATGGCCTTCCTAAGCTCATCATTTGCTCGTTGTTGCGCGTCTCTGATTTTGTTTAACGAGAGAATTACGTTTTTCAGATCCTCCGGCATTTCAGTTGTCCGGGTAACGTTTAACCCTTCATTATCAGTTGTTGTCTCCGCGAGTACCGAGTCTTGTTCTTCTGTACTTTCTTCTACTACTGGGGCAATTTCCGACAACCTCCCGATGGCTCTCCTTTCGCTTTGTCTCTGCTCTTCGAGCAGTCCATCGGCCGTCGTGGATTCCCACTGTAATGTATGCGCACTTTCTTCGTCATTCTTTTGGCGCGCTTCCCGATACCTGTCCTCATATTCCTCCATTATTTGCAGTTCTCTTATTTCTCTTGCAATGGATTTGTCGTTTGTCGACATACTTCTTTAAATGAATTACGATATCCTAATAAAGCTCTGTCTTTTAATTTTTTCGAGTCCCTGTTCGGGCGCCAAAATGTAACGGTTTCAATGCGTTAGCTATTTTTAAAGGTTCGGGCTCGAAGAAAGTAAAGACGCTGAGCCAGGATAGGAATATCGATACTTATTATTTATTCATATACATTTTTCCTTATCCCTAGTGTATTTATACTTGTTTTTTTTTTTTTGATCGTTGTGTATTGTTGATTTAATATTTATAATTGTTTTCTTGTTGTTGTGTATTTAATAATTGCATTTTTTCTTTTTTTTTTTTGTGCTGTATATCGTGTGTAATTTTTATTTCATAATTTATATATTGTCGGTGTCAGTATTCCTCGTAGCGAATTTGATGCCCGTAAGGTGCTGCCCTCGTGTGTCCTCTCTCTAAGGCTCCTCTATCCACGTTTCTCTCGTACGGGTGAGCCTTGGCTCCGGCCTCGCGAGAGCGGTAGCGCCGCTCGGGCGTCGCCGTGGCCGTTCGGGGATCCTCGTCGCGCGGTCGATGTTCCTCACAGTCACGACAGCTCGCAGCCGGTCAGCTGTGATTGTTCGCGTTCCGTTTTTGATTTTGTGTTGTGTTTTATCGTGCCGCAAACGTGACTGGTGACATCCACGGTGCTCGTTGTGTTCGGTGGTGTTCTCCGGAGGTGGCGGACCGTGCTCCTTTGTTTATTTTTCCCCGGAATTTCCACAGGTGAGAAGTTTTCTTTTCTGTTGTTTTCGTGTAGTCTCTGTGTGTGTGTGTGTGTGTGTGTATACACGGACGCTTGACCGCGTGACGTCAGACCTGTCACTTTCTTTCTCTCTCGCACTCTTTCTCCCTTGTCGATAGATTTCTTTATCGTGAATCTTTTTTTTTTTATTTAAAATAACTATCTGATTCTTTATCTTCTCCCTCCCTCTCCCTCTCTCTCTAATTTGTGTAACTGTATTTCTTTGTTTTATTTTTATTCAAAATTTCTAATTTTTTTATTCTTTCTCTTTTCTTTTTCTTTAGGGAGTCCCGTGACTTAAAAAGAGTGGAAATGCCGTCACCTGCGGTTCCACTTCCGCTCCGGATCTGCTCTCTCCCTGAGGTAAGCGTCAGATTGATATTTTTCAATTCTATCCTCTCTCTCTCTCTCTCTCTCTCTTCCCAAGACTCCTAGAATTTTTGGTTTTAAACAGAGATCTAGTCTTCCCGCTTCCCTCACACTTTCCTACGACAAAGGACAGTAGTCGTGTGAGTTCCACGGTACTGGCCTTCCTTCTCCCTTTCGCCAAAACTCTTTTAACCCTTTTCCTCCTTTATTCGTCTCTTTCCCGTAATCTCCACTTTCCCTACGACAAAGGACAAGTAGTCATGGAGACCGGTAGTCAAGCTTCCTTTCGGACTCAAGAGGGCTCAAGAGTGCCGCTCCTGGGTAAAACCGGCCTTTTTATACCCTGGTTGCGGACCTTCCCTTCTTCGTTTCGTTGCCCTTTCTCTTCTCTCTTTTTGGCGCATTGCGGTATCTCATGTCTTTTATATTTCGTTGTTCTAATTGGTTTGTTTTTCTGTTGACAGATACTCAGTTGTTGGTCCTCTTCTCGATTGGTGGTTCTCTTCATCGGCGTTTCGGGATTCGCCCGAGGGTTGGGACTCGTGGCGCCCCCTTTTCCTGGTGCGTGGCCGAGCGTGGCACTGCACTGAAGGACGAGTGACGTCACAGCGGGGACCGGGATCGTCTCAATACTCCTTTTATCAGGTAAAATGCTGGGCGGGGAATGGCAGGGTGACAGGATTGTTAGTACACGTGGCAGCCAAGTCCTTCTTTCTTTCCAGCGTCCTATCTCGATTTATCTCATTGCAAAAAAAAAGATGGAAGGACGCTGTTGCACACAAAGCAAGAAAGTGAACCCAGCGGGAGTGACTTAGCACGGACGGAGGAAAATACGAAGGTATGATATAAACGCGCCGTATACTCTCTGCTAGCGATGAGAAAGAGGGCAAGAGGAAGAGAAAAAAAACTCTTGCGTTCGCGATTAGATGACTTGTCAACCTACGGGAAAATTGCATTTCACAAACTTGTTTCGAGAAAAGAATTGGGGAGAATTGCAAAGAAACAGGAAGCGGGACGAGCCATGGGTAGGTAGAAAAAAAAATGCGGATAGGAGGATACATCGGAAGGGTGTTGCGGAATGAGGAGGGTCGCTGCGTCTAGTCTGAGAGATCTTCAAGAGCAAGGGAAGAGATTCTCTATTTCCCTCACTCTCGCTCTACGTGATGAAGAGACAGGAACAGGTGGAGACGGAATAAAAAAAAAACGATTGCAGAAAACGTAGAGACGCTACGAGGCTTCAGGATGAAGGGATTCACGTCCTAGAAGTGGAATGAAGGAAAGGTATCAAAAACGTAAGGTGTCGGCGAATGAACAGGACTTCTTTGGTATCTACTGTACATCATTATCAGCAGCACAGGAAGGTGTAGGGCCTGTCCTAACTAGATGAGATTGATAGATATCTTGTTGCCTACACAGTTTCTTGGGACTCCAAATCCAAAATACAGGAATGATGCTTCATTGACGGACAGATGAAAACACGGGATTTATAGGTTTTACATCTGAATTTTTAGATTTTTCTGCTGGAATTCCAGTTTTCCGATCTGAACAAAAAACCTGACACGATGGCGGCCATAGGAGGAGTAAAGGAAAACGACTAAACGACGAGAATACGACGAATTAGTAGTTATGATTTTTTCAATTTTCGCATTGTTCACATTGATATTTTGAGTTTTCGAGAAAATTTCCAATCGAATAGGGTATCGAAACATTGAGAAAAGAAAAAGAAAAAAAATGTTTGTAATTTTTTTGTCTATCTTTTCAGAAACCTTAAAATGACGAAATTTCAAATGGCCATAACTTGCCTCCCGTTTGATCGATTTTTAATTTTGAGTGGGGTTTTGTAAACGTCTCGAGTAGACTTAGAGAATGCATTTTGGATCACCCCGATATCTCAATTATTGCAGCCGTGAGAGCAGGTTGAAAATCTGCGAAAAAAAATATGCGGAGAAATTCACAAAAATCGATGGTTTAACTTTGAAAATCTATGAAAAATCGAAAAGAAATCGTAGCTCAATAAATGAAGCGGCATTTTAATGGTTGAACGGTTACGAAAAGAATGAGCACAGAGTGGGGTTCCAACTCCATCGGGAAGCAATGTTACAGCGATTTTAGTGAAGCCACTTTCTTTTGGCCAGAGTACAAAAAAATGTTGAACTTTTAAATTTTCTTCAGGACGATATTTCGATGTTTTTTGTGACCCGTTGATTATTAATTGCCGTGTAATCTGCGTCACAGGAAAAAGCAAACGGAACGAAGAAACGGAGAGCATCATGTAGGCGCTGCTACTCCTCTTTGGCTATGCCGGAAGAGACGTAAATGAGAAATAGACGAAAGTCGAGCAGAAAATATACGGAGTTCCGAGCGATGCAAAGTCTCTCGCCCCATCCCTGATACGCCCATCCGAGGACTACCCAATTTCTCCGTCATTCGCCTCTCTCCACACTCTCTGGCAACTATTGCATCCATGTCCTTGCGATTTCTATCCCTCTGTCCCTGCAGCTCTTTCATTGCACAATCTCATAGCATCCCCCAGCTTTTGTCTGTCGCTCTCTATCGCTCTCCATCGCTTCCTATATCTCGCTCGCCCGTCTTTGCTCCCCCATCGTCTGCTACAAGAGCCTCCTCATCCTTCTCACAAAGAAACATACAAATTGCCTCGGAACTTAGTTTAGGCGGATATAAAGGACTTTCCGATTACGTTACCTGAACTTCGTGATTGATCCGAGATGACGATTGCGCGAGTAATGCTATGTGACCTCTTTCCACGCTGGAATATATTCCATCCTCTCTCCCTCTCTTTCTCCATTCAGCATTCTCGCTTCTCGTCAGATTCAGTACTGCAAGTTCTTTGCATTACATATGCACCGCTTCCCTCCATCTGGATACATATAGTTCAGTGACCTTGTTTGTGTAGACACTTGTACACGGGTGCGATGTGTAGAACACGATGGGACATTTGTGTGAATTTCTCCAATATGGAGGAAGCATTATTTTCAATTTTTATTATATCCCCACCATCACAAATTCTTGTTTGAATTCTTCATGGTGTTCGGTGTTCGGATCGACCGCTCCATATTTTTTTATATCTGGGTAAACGCCTCCATAGTTTTTTTTTTATATTAAGGCTTCGCATCCCCCTGCGCGCGCTGAAAACCGAGTGAATTTGAAAAATTATTATAAAGGTTATATGGTGAAAAAAAAATTAAATTGTTGATTTCACATTTTTTATAAACTTGTTAACTATAAGAAAAAAAATTAAGACATTTCTTTTTTTAATTTCAACATTATTTTTCACGGGTATAGATGAAATACTGATGAAAACCATGGCACCTCCTTGTCGACATCATAGCTTCACCAAAAATTATCCAATTTGCAAAAATAAAAAAGAATCTAGTAAAATAAGATAGTAGTAAGTTTGACGGAGGGGAATTTTTTTTTTCCAAAAATAATGAAATTACAGTATTGCAAACTTTAGTATGTTACTTAAAAAATTAGTGTTTAATAAGTTATAAAAAATTGTCCAACTAAAAAATTAAAAAAACCTCTCGTCAGACTATAGGAAAAATAATTATCAACATTCAAAACAAAAAAAATAAAATTAAAAAATATAAAAAATTGACTTATCGTGCTGACGCTGTCTAAAAATATGGTTTCGAGAAAAACGCAGTCTAATAATGTTAATATGAACAAAATTTTTTTTAAATTTTTCACTTAGAGTTGAACAGTCAATAAAAAATGTAAAATCAACAATTTAATTTTTTATTCAACATATGACCTTTATAATAATTTTTCAAATTTCCTCGGTTTTCAGCGCGCGCAGGGGTATGTGCGCCCTTAAAGTATACTTTTTCATAATTTTCGGTTCCCAAGTCGATTACTGCATAGTTTTCCATGTCATGTCTAAAAGTCTATTATATTATACATGACAGGTGATCACGTTTTTGAATAGCATGGTGTCTACGCCAGTACACGCGGAGTGCAACAGAGGGTGGAGAGCCGCCTATCGAACTAATAGGGTTAATTAGTGCTTAACATCAGTCCGAAAAAGAACGACAGATCACAGAAACTTATCACATCTATTGAGATGTAATAATTTAATATACGGGGGGGGACCCAAAAAAACGGGAATTTCGTCATAATTATCTATTTTTTAATATTTTTACACCAAATTTTGATCACCTTCAAAGTATTCTCCTTTGACCACAACGCACCTCTGCAAACGATCCTTCCAATGTTCAAAACATTTTTTAAATTCACTTATCGGGATGTTCTTTAGGCCTTCCAGCGATTTTTGTTTTGCCTCCTCCACAGTGGCGAAACGCTTGGCTGCTTTGTTTCGGGGTCGTATCCATAGCACCACGATTCATCACCAGTAATCACCTTGGAAAAAAGTTCAGGGTCCTCTTCGAGCTGATTTTGAAGTTGAAAACATGCCTGAAGTTGACGCTCCCTTTGCTCGTCTGTGAGAAGGCGAGGGACAAATTTGGCTGCAACTCTGCTCATGTGCAAATCTTTGGATAAAATCCTCCGAATTGAACTCCATGATATCCCAGACATCTCACAGAGTTGATCAATGATTTTGTCGACGTTTTCGTCACTTCTCGACGTTGAGGGGCGTCCTGAACGGGGTTGGTCTTCAATTGACATTTCTCCATTTTAAAAACGTGAAATCCACTCGTAGACTCTGGTTTTACTTGGGACAGCATCTCCATAAGCAGTCTTAAGCATTACGGTAGTTTCCGCGGCCGATTTCCCCAACAGGAAACAAAATTTCACAGCCGCGCGTTGCTCTCGACAATCGGCCATCACGTTTTCGTCGAAATGGAAAAAGTTGTTTCGCTACAAAAATTCCCACGGGCGAACCGATGCACTCACGGCGACAGAACTTCGCACACTAACTCAGGAGACGTGTCCCCAACGGACACCTGGTCGAGCAATGGGTTCCCCCACTCTCCCTCCCCGCCGCAGCGCAATTCCCGTTTTTTTTGGGTCCCCCCTCGTAATACAGTTTCTCGCTGAAGTCGACACATTCAAAGTACAATCAGTAAAGGTGGATCCCAATGAGGGTGATTTCCCGGTCCTATATACCGAGAGCAGCGAGGCAAGACGATTGGTCGGTTGTTTCTTCCAAGACCACCACACCTCCGTATAACAAACGATGTTTATACTATATTTGAGTGTTCGGAACGACAGTCGCTTCGAAGAATCCGAAATAAGCTACCATTCTGCGTTGGCCGTCGCCCGCACTAATCCACAATCCCTTTCATTGTCGAATCGCACTGTAATCAAACGCCGGCTTTTCTTATTTTTTCTCTTATATTGTTACACAAAATGTCGAATGATTCCGAACGATACAACGTAACGAAAAATAACCAAATCACAGTGTCAGCCTGTGATTTTTTCGGATTTTCCGGTAGAACACTTCCAAACACTAACGCAATTTTATTCCGTATTTGAAACTAACTGTCCGATGTCCCTTTGTAGTCGATGCAGGGTCATCCATATCTCTAACTACGCTCTCACTCCCTCGACAGTCGTAATTCGTCACTGACCGGATAAGACGAAATTGTTAAACCCACGTTCGAATATAAAACGAATATTTGCCGATGCTGTGAGCTCTTTTTGTCATCGACCCCTTGGAGAGACATAAAAATTGGTCACCAAACGCTGGATAAATTCAGCGTCATCAAACACACACACACCCCCAAAGGGATTTTCCTAAATAACCGATGGTTCTCGAATTTGTCTACCTACGTTTGGAAAATCATAAACGCAGATACATAGTGTTTTTCGCGTTTTGATAGATACAAACATTGACCATCAGGCTTTAAGAACGTGTTAATCCCTTATGTATGTATCGAGCTAATAAATAAAACCTATAGCACAATTTGACCGACCCGCAACGTACGGTTCGTCGGCCAATTTGACTATTCAATGTGTTGTCAACGTATGATCGATAAAAAGAGCCCGTACGAACTTTCTGGCTGACCGCCTCACGACTCCTGACACAGTGGCATTAACTGCGTCATCGCCAGCCCAAAGTTGCACGTACACCCCCCTACGATTCACAAACTCTGCTTGACACTCGGTCCGTCCCGTTCTCCCCCTTTTTTTTTTGCTCTGTATATCCCTTTATTCCGAATTACGTTTAGGACGTCATTGTATGCTGACCCGTATTCGATCGTTTTGACACGTTCTCGTTTGGCCAATCGGTCGTTTAGCCGAGTCGTCCCTCGCCCGTGTCACACAAAATTCAAGAGGGAATGAAAAAAAAAAAGAGTCTGCCAAATAAAATATTCCCCCTGGGCGATTGTGAGTTCGGACGTTTTACGGTTGATCGGTTCTCGCGTGCTGCTCATCCTGACGCTCGCGCTCCGTCATTCCTCCGCTCCACCCTACCCCGTGCTTTCACCCTCTGGCTGTGCAAGAGTGAGCGAGCGCTGATGTGGAAACCGCTTCATCCTCTGTTGGTTGCCATCGGTCGCTGCTTTCCGTCAAACCGAGCGCGAACTTTGAAGCTGTCCCGTCAACCAACTATTCGCCTTTTTTTTTCATGCAGGATTATTTTTCTTTAACTTCCGGCTCATTTTAATATATAAAATTTGTTAATTCCTGGGGACGATTAATGCGCCATTTCAGCAGTGCCAGGGTGAGGTGGAAAAACAATGACGATTGTGAAACTTCGACGAATGATCCAAAATACATGAACACTGAAGGGAGGGGTAAGGGTTTCAGCATAAAATAAAAACACTTTTTTTGCGATTTTTTTTTCTCAAGTATGGATTCAGCAATTTTATTCGAACGTTTTGTACATTATTGAGCATACTTTTGACAATGTTGTGTAATTTTTTCATGCAGAAATATTGAAGCGTAAGCCCGTAACAGAGCTTCCCCCAGAACGTCTTGGAAAAAAAACAATTTGCGGTGTTCACTATAACTCGGCCGGAAATTATCTGAAAATAAAAAACCATAAAAATCTAGTCAAATTATAATCAAATCTTCCCCCCAACGTTCTCTGATAATTTTTTTTTTCATTTAAAAATTTTTGGCGGCCATCTAAAGTGTAAACTGTTATTTTCGACGAAAAATTCCGCCATTTTGTGGGTGAGTAACACCCTTAATGTAAAAAAATTTAACTAAACGTTGGGGGGAGGTATTTTATATGTAGAAAATGTGTTCAAAGTTTTAAATGAATCGATCAAGTAGTTTTTAAATGGCAGTGAACACGGACTTTGAAAAAGTAGTTTTGAGAAAAACGCGTCTGAAGTGCACTGCTAGCCCGACCGCCCGCAGCTGTTAGAGGTATACCGTTAAAGGCCAGGAGATTAATAAGACAATAACTTCAAGAATATTGCTTAGATCGGTTTAAAATTTTAAGGACATATTCTTGAAATCTTAAACAATAAGATAAGACAAAAAAAAATTCGATTTTTCGAAAGTGAAAACCCTTACCCCGCCCTTAACCCATTAGTTGATCGTTCGTTTCATCAATGAGGCCATCATATCCCTCGTCACATTTATCGAATGCTTCTTCTTTTGACTCTTTTGAAAAACTTTTGTAATAACAAAAAAAATAAAACATTTGGTCCGTCGACGACAAAAAGCATGATCGGTTCGTACAGTTACGGCAATAATCTTTTAGGTATAAAGAAAAATCCAGAACAGCGTTGTACGAAATCCAGCCAAACTATAAAGAATCGAGATTCTCAAGCTCAGTGACCATAAGCCCGATACATATTGTAGGCTAGCATTGACCTGATATAGTAAAGAGCGATCGGACATATATACGACTGAACGGGGAACACAGGTACAATGGCCATCGTCTCGTAGGTACGAGAATGTAGAAGCGTCCCATTTCTTTTTACCAACCAATCATACTCATAATACTATCACGGTCCATTGTTGTGTCGAATGTGATAGTCCGGTCTCGGAGAAAATTCCTTGGCGTTATTGTATATGTCTATCATAAGGTTTTCGGTTATATGCTTCCGGTAGGTAAGGGAAAAAAATAAGGAAGATGAAAACGCACGAGGGATTCGCGGAAAGAGAATGAAAGAAATTGGGAAGTATTGAGAGGAAAAGAGAATTCCATTGGTAGAACTTATGGACCGGAATCTTCACATTGTTCGACGTTCGCAACTACTATCAGCAATATATTTCGGGTCTTCCTAGCCACCTATAATATCTCTTCCTTTCACTAACTGGAATATAGTACAAAATGACCCAATAGTTTGCTAAAACCTGATCGTCAGCACGTTTTAAATTTCCCTCTCAAGCTCAAACCTATTTAAGGTTTATAATGAAGATTCGATTCAATTTCAAACTTAATACTCATATCCGACCACTCAATTAATTCCAGTTAAACTTCACAACTCATAATTTTTAATTCGAGTGAAAATGCTCACGTGCGGTCAGAAAGAATCCACCAATTTTTAACGATATTTTGGAACACTCGTTCTTTGATTGTAAAAGATAGAATTAGTACAACAACACAGTACAATCAGTTATTTGATTTTTCAAAAATGGTTACGGCATTATTTAAACATTGAAAGTTTAACAATTCTGATCTGGAATACGACAGACTTAAGGTAGTAGTCTGGTAACTTAAGCCGATTTTCATGTCTTTTTTGGAGGGCGTTTTTTTGTAGGAAAATAAAAATGAATCGTTTTGGATATTTAGGATGTTTTTATTTACATATTAAAGATACAAAAAAAAATTTGTTTGAAAAAATGTAATAGTTTATTATTATTATTATTATTGATCGAAGTTGGCACCTCGAAAAAAAAGCGCGTGGATGGCCCCGGTGATTTTGGCTCTTGATGTTATCTGAAATCAAAAATTCTTGATGATTCTTAATCTATAGACATGTCATTCTGGTCGGAACTACTGAAGTAAAATTTCATGGATAAATAACAAAATTTAGTTGCTAAAATAAAAGGACTTTTTTTTCCAAAGTCCGCCATATTGTTATTTATCCACGAAATTTAACTTCAGTAGTTCCAACCAGAATGACATGTCTATTAATTAAGAATTATTTTTTTTCGAGGTGCCAACTTCGATCAATAATAATAATAATAATAAACTATTAAATTTTTTCAAAAATTTTTTTTTTCGTATCTTTATTATGTAAATAAAAACATCCTAAATATCCAAAACGATTCATTTTTATTTTCCTACAAAAAAACGCCCTCCAAAAAAGACATGAAAATCGGCTTAAGTAACCAGACTACTACCTTAACCATGAGATTCGTGAAAAAGAAAAAAAACAACATGAACAGTCCGATTTTCCATGATTACTGACCTTTTGCCACTTTCCCCTTTCGCTTCTTATCCTCCGAATTGCACAGTTCCGAATCAGAGACTTAGCTTCCTTCCATCGCCGTCCATTATCACATTTTCCGGTCGTTCGACCCATCTCGTCACCACGATCCTTACGACGTTCACAACGTGTCTTTGTGTCTGGTCTCTCTCGAGAGATCCAGAGGTTTCGAGTTCCGGGGACCCGATTCTCCGTACTCAATCAATTTTCACAGGTGAAAGGAATGAATCTCGTTTAAGTCTTTATACTATTCTTCCGATGTACATAAAGTCGATTCAACCTTTTCTTCGAATCATTGTTTCAGACATTATATCCGCTTTATCCGGTACAGATTTTTTTTTTAACATAACAAAAAAGGATTATGAGGAAGGAAAATAAAAGTATAGTTGTCTCTCAACATTAGTGTTCCATTTCTGTGGATATTTTCTGTGTGTAGCAATAGGAAGAAGCGCGTGGACAAACGATTCTGAGTGAAAAGAGAAATCAAGGAAAACGTTCGCGAATTGAAGAAAGAGGAGTCCGGAGACAATCAACGCGTATAGTCGGACAGGGAAGCACGCCGATTGTCGAACGTCCGAACGGATGTGGTGCTTGTCGCTTTTTCGTAGATTATCCTTTGACTCTCTCAAGATGAGGACAATAATACGAAGGAAGCTCCCCCGCCGAATGGTCGAACGAGACAGAGGCTTTTCACGACGAGTACCCGAGGCGAACATTCACTCTATCGGATAGTAAGAGCTTCGAGAAAAACAAACGCCCTCCACAACGGTATTGAGCCTGTTATTTCTTGTTATCGATTATCACTCGAAACAGACCGACGCGACGAATCCTCCCTTACGTTTTCTTTGTTTCATTGACGAGCTTGGCATCGGTACATCCGTTCGGCTCATGAAAAATGAAGAAAAAAAAAGGGCAGATTCCCCGTGCAAACCTGCAATATTGTTCTAATATTTTTTGTAGAATAGAAATAAATAATGAATAGTTGATGCAAGGAAATGAGAAAAAGCGTATATAGGCTTGTAAACATGTATCTTCGTACATTTATGAAAAGGAAGTTGACAAAAGTGCGTCAAACTTTTGTTCATCCCAAAAGTGAAGATGTCGTACTTGTCAAAAAGGAGCTTTCTCTTATCAAACCTTTCTCTACTTCGTAACAATTTTAAAAACTGCCTGGTATGTAATCCGGTTACAGGAAACCCCAGGTTAATATGGGAAAGAGCAAAAAAACGATGAGGTACATGATGGGTTCCACGTTAGTAATTTTAGCCTTTATCGATGCTTACCAGTTCTGTCCTAGCTGGTTACAAACAGAATTTCGATTAGTTATTTAAAAAAAATGTTAACATTGGTCGCGGTCAAATTGTACGACCGAATGAGAGGATGCGGAGAACAATTGCAAGCACAAAGTCTGATTCTCGGTGGGAAATCATACAGTGCAATAAACGGACAATTTCGGGAGAGTTTGGAGACAGGGAGTTAAAGAGAATGAGGGATGGACGAAGTTGGTCGAGCAATGACAAAGGATGGCCATGCTCGTGCATGCCACATACGAGTCCGTCACGGCCGATGGTACCGACGATCGCGAACCCTCCCTCTTGTATAAAACTCTGTTCACCGTATACCGTATGTACATGGAAGTTTGATATATCTGTGGTATCGTATAACTGGACGGAGAAGCGCAGATCTCTGTGGCGTGCACTTCCAGGGATTCGGGGATTCAGCAGAGAGAGAGAGAGAGTTACGTGGGTATGGGAAAAGTGAAAATTTCATGTTAGCGAATTGACGAACGAGACGCAAACGACGTAATATGCGCGTCCAGTCTACGTTGATAGGGAACCCTTTCGAAGCGCAGAACCACACAAAGAGTAGAACTGCTATGATTTCGAGGAATGAATAGCTATTGTATGAGGGATCCTAGCGCTAATTGCGCATCAAGCTAATGATCGCAACAATGTCTACGAGAAAACCTCGCGTAGTGCAGCATTAGATCAAAACCAGAGAATGTTCACTCCGGTGTGCGTGAGAGAAACGTGAAGTCAGCAGCGTGTACCGTCAAAGCCGTCAAAACTATTCCTGTCTGATAGGGATATTTTATATGGTCACCCTCAAAATAACTTCCTTCTGAAGCCACACAACGCTGAAGACGGTTCTTCCAATCCTCATAGCAGTGCTCGAACTTCGATACTGGAATAGCTTTCAGCTGGTCGGGTACAGCCGTTTGAATGTTTTCGAGTGGACCAAAATGAGTTCCCTTGAGGTGATTTTTCAATCTCGGGAAGAGAAAAAAGTCACAAGGACTCAAGTCAGGCGAATAAGGAGGCTGAGGAGCCACAGGAATGTTTTTACTGGCCAAAAACTCGTTTATTGAAATTGCTGTGTGACAAAGAGCATTATCGTGATGCAACACCCAGTTGTCCTTGATGTTTGGTCTCACACGAATGACCCTTTTTCGAAGTTTTTCAAGAACCTCCTGGTAAAAGTGTTGATTGACCGTTTGACCTTGAGGTACAAACTCTTTGTGGACGCTACCGTGGATATCGGAAAAACAAATCGGCATGCATTTGATCTTCGACTTGCTCATTCTTGCTTTTTTGGGCCTTGGAGAGGTTGAAGTGTGCCACTCCATGCTCTGGCGCTTGGTTTCTGGGTCGTACTCAAACACCCAAGACTCGTCACCAGTAATGACACGTTCCAGAAAATGGGGGTCATTTTCAATCAAAACCAAAAAGTCAAGGCACCTTTCCCTCCTGATGTCCTTTTGCTCTTGCGAAAGGTTTTATGGAACCATTTTTGCACAGATTTTTCTCTTCCCCAATTCATTGGTCAAAATCTGATGAACGGTGGTGTGAGTCGGATTCAACTCTTCCCCGATCATTCTGACTGTCAACCGACGATCTGAACGCACAAGATCCCGGATTCTGTCGACATTTTCATCGGTTCTTGAAGATGAGGACCTTCCGCTTCGTGGTTCATCTTCAATCGACTCTCTTCCTTCTGAAAATGCCTTAAACCACCGAAAAACCTGGGCTCTTGACAGAACACTGTATCCGTAGGCATGCTGAAGTTTACCAAGAGTTTCCGTTGCACTGTGCCCAAGTCTGAAGCAAAATCTGATAGCGCACCGTTGCTCGAAATTGATGTCACTCATTTTTAGGACACAATAGAAAAAACTGGTTGACAAAAAAAATCGCTACGGACAACCAAATGACTCGGGCGAGTTCAAACCCGTACTGAAGGCGTATCACATGTTCCCCTGCCGCCCCTCCAAGCCCAGCGCCACAAGTGTTGCCAGATCGAACGCTACGTTGCCAGTCTCATTACTTAATTTACACACCTCGTATGTCCCAATAGCCTTGTAAATTCATAACTTTTACAAAAACTGACTAATCGTGATGGTTTTGAGCTGAACTTAAGTTCCAACTGAAACTTAATTTTTGTTCTTAAATCCGAGACTGACAATGAGGCGCTATTTCTATGGTTGTATCCAACTTACAGAGAATTTTGCCAGGAAATGTGGTGTTCAATAATTGGAAGATTTTGTTCGCTCTCAGGTGTAGTTTTTGAGGCAGGAAAAGTCTGAATTCTTCTTGTTTCGATCTTCTATTCTCAATGGTTAGTATGGACCAATTTTTTTTGACACTATTAGCAAAACTTCAGGTACTAAACGGTGAGCTTTTAACTGTGGACGGGGCTATATATAGCCGCTGAACTATCTCCAGAGACATTGCGTCGCAGATTAAGCCAATTGTCGATATTACTTGCCAATGGCGATAGCTTCATAAAGACCCTCTTCGGAAGACGCTCAGAGACACTCCACCAATGATATACAGATCGAGCTTGAAATCGTCGTGATGCCAAACTGGTATCGGAAACAGTTGATGCTTCGGTGGGACCGGATATGGCCATGGCGCCACATGAACTTTGCTCCAGCATTATATCCACGAAGCTAGTCACGATTTCCCTTGTACTACATCCTGCACCGGACGGTAAAGATATTTCATGTAATATTTTTTTTTCTTCCCTCATTTTCGTATCTTCGAGCTTCTGGCGGCGTTTCCGTTCGACTATGGGATATCAACCCCCTCAGCAGCAGACTGTCTAAAAAGCTGGACGCGAAGCATATGAATACGTTTGAAAAATGTATCGGCAATAGCAATCTCTTTCACGTTGCGATATTCGTCGAAGGTACGTAATCGGTTCGGGTGTGCCAACGGCAGCGCGAGCACCTACATAGTGTATGGAAGTAAAATTGCTGTGGTACTTTATCCCTCGTCCTTTCATCCCTTCGGCATTGAGCTATTCGATGCTCGCTATAGACGACCATTAGAGTATCCTGGATCCGACCCAAGCAGTCGCTTCTGCGGTAAATGGTCTTTCCTTTTCAAAACTCGGACATGCACTCTCGGCCGTCGATTTCATGTAGGTCATTGCACGCTCGTACGCTAGATTATACCGGTGCCGGACAGCGGTTGAAGTTTTCATAACTCGAGAAAGAGAGAAAGAGAGAAAGAGAGAAAGAAAGAGAGAGAGAGAGTGACAGAGAGAGTGGAGGAGGGCAAAATCTTTTGGCTCTTCGTCCGGCTAAGGGAGTGGAATCGTCATCTAATGTTCCTCATATCGTCCTCATGTTCCAGAAAACGCAGCGTCTATCATTGCCATCATCTCCTCGACGTAGTTCTCGATTATCGGAAATGCTCTTGATAATAATTTTATGATAGCGAAGCTTAGAAAAGCGTTTCGAACATTCGAGGAAAGTAAAGTCCAAGTATAACAATTATTTCGAAGTACTATACCCACGAGAATAAATAGCATGTTGATATATGAGGAATAAAGGGTTTTGCTATGACATCCAACAGACTATTGATCATTTTTTCAAACATAGCTTTGAACGTAATTTTTTGTATTCTATGTACAAATATTTAATAAGCTCAACAGATAAAATACGGTCTTATATGTGCAGCATCCCTAACTTTTTACCGTTTATAACATGTATTAATATTGTAAAAAAAAAATGTTGCACGTCAACTGTTGACGTACAAATTTTTTTTTCTTTAGTTTATGGCTAACCGGTCCTCCATCCCGGTATTGACCTTGGCCAATACTACTTAAGAGGAGATATACACCTAAGAACCGCAAAAAAAGGATCATTTTTGAGAATTTTTTTAAGGAAAACTATTTGAAATTTCGGATTGGGAGATTTTCCATCTAAAAGTATACACATTCAGAAATATGTTCAATTTTTTTTATTAAAAAAAATAAAAAATTGACGAGGTTGTTGTGTGATGTTCGGAGCGCCGTAAAAAAATCTGGGTAAACGATACCCACTGGCGTTTCTTCAAAAATCATCTGCAACAAAAAAACCAAAAAGCTAATTAAATTAGATACTAAAATCTAGTACTCGTCATAGCCAATTTTGAAAATATCGATTTATGACAAAATGGCGGACGTTTGAACACAACATAGCGATTTTTCGACTAAAAGTTAGTTATTATTTTGCCTGTAAAACAAAAACTAAGCAACGAAAAAAAAAAAAAATCCTATGACAAGTACTAGATGATGATGTGTACAATAACCACAAAGAATTTCAAGGTAATCGGTTCATTGGTTTTCGAGAAATTTTGGGTACCAATTTGAAAAACGTGGTTTTGAGAAAAACGCGTTTAACAATTTGAGAATGAATAAATCATGAAATTTGTCAACTTACATGGAATCATCGATACCAGGCCCACAGTGTAAGTCTTCTACGGTCGAACATCACTATCACACTTTGTGCATTTTACACATTCCGATAAGGCAGAAAATACTGTCAGAAAATTCAAAATTCGATACCCGATGTTTGGATCTTCTGGTACGAATGTCTCACGTCCAGTCTTCAATTTTTTGGCACTGATATTGTCGTCGGAAAGCTCTACTTTTTCGGTAGTATGCCGATTTTTAGGCGGTTTTTTTCTTTTTACTTCGATCTTTGCGAAAAGATCCGGATCGATGAGCTTTCCGAGAACCTTTATATCTGTTATCCATTTTTCCCAGAATATTTATTCACAGACGAAATCCGGCGCGCTCTCGGGGGCGGTTTACTCTCTCAGCTGTAACTTCGTTATTTATCGTGATATTGACTTGCAATTTTCACTAGACATTCTTGAGACCTCAAGCTTCAAGAAAATGCAAAGAAAAAAATCGATTTTTTCGATCATGCTAGGTGTATATCTCCCCTTAACATGGAAGATCGTCGAAGCCCCGCAACAACAACGCGTCCACTGCTTTCGATCGGAACCTACACGAATATCCTGATACGAATGCCTGCAGCGAAGAGCTTGCAGCTTGAGGGTCAGCAAGTCGATGGTCTGATACGATAATTTATGTCGCGCCCGGTGCGTTACGCGCACATCAGTTACGATCGCGCTGATTGCATGGACAGTGGGAATGAGAAAACGTAGGAGGGAATGGCATCAGGAATTATAGACTAATTAAATCGGTGACGGAGCGTATTAGCGCTTCGAGAGAGCGAGCCTCGTTGCGGACAGTATATGTATGGGTAAGTACCGGCCTTCCTATGTGCCCGATTCACGGTTTACGAGACTCCAATCACGCGCACCGGGCATCCATCCGTCTATAACCCCACGATTGCATCACGTATACCATCGACGAAATTTCGCCGGCATACCGGGATAATTCCCCTGCGGTTCCAAGCCCTCCCCTCCTTCTCTGTTTCATAGGAAGCACGTGCTTATACAATCACTCTCATGTAGATATCATAGTAGCTTTGGTGGTTGCGGTCGCGTTCAGTTCTAGCCCCGATGGTCTCCGTTGCCGTCGTCGTTTCGAGCACTCCGATGTTCCAAATGAATTTGATCGCCGTGGCCAACGTTATTTTCCGAGGCTTCAAACGTATGTCGCTTTGACTTTGTCCCTTGAAACTAGGAACCACCGACGTTACCTACGAACCTAATTAACAACAACGTTGAGATTCCTCTTGCGAAACGCTTTGTATCCAACGAACCTTCTTTTTTTTTTTTTTCATTCACAAAATCATGTAAATTCGCGAAAGTCCAAAAGCGATATTCGCGAACGTGTGCGCAAGTAGTCAGGGAGATTCGGAATGATCGACAACTGGAAATTGCACAATCGTGACATCGTCAAAATATTTTTTGAAATTTTACGCATTAAACAATTTACAGAATTTTGACAACGTCGAAAATTCTCGAAGAATAACGATGGTGAAAAACCAATTAGTATTAGTTGCTATTTTTCCCAATACCAAAGTCAGTACAGACCCAGGATATTTTACGCTATACCCATGGCCATGAAGTTAAACGGCCGGTCGTATCATTCAAGTATATGAGGATGCTATGGGCACGTGCACACGTGGCGGAGTGTGCAGTAGATATCGTGAATCCCGTAGAAGTTTAATGTACGTATAAAGTGTCGATAATTTTATATTTTTTTTTTTTTTTTTTTTTTTTCCCCGAGAATTAGGAGATGGTCCTCAGTTCGGTTGGCGAGCCGCCAGCATACTGCGAAACTCCCACCGGTTTTCGATATGCAATTTCGGTTATTTCCGGATCGTTTGGTGCGCCCACGCGTTAATGCGAAGGCTAATGTAATGGAAATGGTGTAAGCCCAATCGCACCACTCTCCGACGACTGCGGACCACCCACCTATGCATATTATTGTGCCACTTCCAGGCAACGCGCAATGCTAATAATTGTTATGGCCCGATAGAGTGCAATTTGATAGGACCTCCAGGAGATCTCGGTCTATGCCATTCTCCATCTCGCGATCTCATTGAATAAATTTTCTCTATATGTTGTTTTGTATTGTACCCTCATTGCGCCATGGGAAATCGAGCGTTTCCTCAATTTCTGAAGCCTCCTAGAAATTCTCTTTCGCATCATATACCGAAATCTCAAAGCCCTCCTGAACAAAAATAGATGATTTTGGTCCTTTTGCTTCCTCATTGAGAAACCGTCATGATCAAACACATTTTTGTCGTGTCTTCAGCTCCCTCCAAAGTTTCCACCAGGAGGAAGCTAAAATCAAGAGAGGTAGTTCTACGTAGATGCTTTGAGTACTGTATGAAATTTTGAGAAAGCAATTCGAGAGCTACAAACAAATATTTGCCTCATCAATTGAAAAAAGTTACTAAATCGTCATTCTACAGGTACAACTGACATATTCCCGAATCTAAGCGTTATTCATCGCGTTGCTTGTTCCCCAACACAGGAAAATAAGTTTTGTTAAGGGAGAACACCACTGTGACCTCCTGGTTTTTTCACATTTTTCAAGAATTTTTGTTTGTGGGAAAAAAAAGAGATATTCGAAAAATTTTTTTGGGTTTTGTTCCTTGTTTATTAATGTATCAAAAAACATTTTTTTCACATTTTTCACGCCGCATGGTGGCGCTGGGGAAGCTCTCGCGTCAGGTGCTGTCATTTCCGCGGCACGCAGCAGAACTCTCTTCAACGTCGATCTGAAAAAAAATACCGAACGTTTTCGTTAATAATATGATATTTTGAAGAGAAGTACACAGGGATTTGGAAAAATATTGTTCCAAAAAAAATAGGCACGCCTTTGAAATTAACTTTAATTTCAAAGGCGTGCCTATTTTTTTCAAAATAATCAAATTTTTCAAATATCTTTTTTTTTCCACAAAAAAAAATTCTTGAAAAATGTGGAAAAAAACAGGGGGTCACAGTGGTGTTCTCCCTTAAGCCTCAGACTCATACGGAGCATATTTGATACCACCTCAATGACGTTGATATATTTATTTTTTTATATCGCCGAGGATATGATTTCTTCGAATTTTCAACTTAATAAAATTTACTGCTAAACCCGTGAATTGTAAGTCAAAATTAAATACTGCCTCATCAATGGGAAGTATGTTGATATTCGAGTAATATTTACAGAGCAGTATTAAGGTAGTAGTCTGGTAACTTAAGCCGATTTTCATGTCTTTTTTGGAGGACGTTTTTTTGTAGGAAAATAAAAATGAATCGTTTTGGATATTTAGGATGTTTTTATTTACATATTAAAGATACAAAAAACAAAATTTTTTTGAAAAAATTTAATAATTTATTATTATTATTATTATTGATCGAAGTTGGCACCTCGAAAAAAAAGCGCGTGGGTGGCCCCGGTGATTTTGGCTCTTGATGTTATCTGAAATAAAAAATTCTTGATAATTATTAATCAATAATAATCCATTTTGTTATTTATCCATGAAATTTAACTTCAATAGTTCCGACGAGAATGACATGTCCATAGATTAAGAATTATGAAGAATTTTTAATTTCAGATAACATCAAGAGCCAAAATCACCGGGGCCACCCACGCGCTTTTTTTTCGAGGTGCCAACTTCGATCAATAATAATAATAATAATAAACTATTAAATTTTTTCAAACAATTTTTTTTTGTATCTTTAATATGTAAATAAAAACATCCTAAATATCCAAAACGATTCATTTTTATTTTCCTATAAAAAAACGCCCTCCAAAAAAGACATGAAAATCGGCTTAAGTTACCAGACTACTACTTTAAATTACTTCTCATCCTTCAATTGTGATAAAGAATACGCAAATCGATGAGCAACTCGGGTCACTCAATTTGGTGACTGTTTTTTCACCATTGATGAGGCAGTAGTAGAGATTTTTTCACAACTCTCTCCTTTCGTGAGAGCCTAGTTTTTCATCGTGAGGTACGAAAATTACATTGAGCGAGTTAATCTAAAAAAAATGCTGCATCTTGACGGTCCTACTATATACTAATGGTAATCCCCAGTTGTGTATTATGTTTTTTAGCCACCGGGTTATCAGAGGCCGGTTTATAAAATGTCTCAAAAGTATATAATGTTACGAGTACAATATTCCACTGAAACAAGCATATTCCTAATCAACGATGACGCTAATCATCTATTTCATTTTGATGATCTTCATATCAGTAAAACCTATCCGATAATATTCTGGTGAGGAAACCACCGCAAAAAAAATTGCAAAGCATTAATATTTTTCGGGTCACATTATCGTGACTATCATTCTCGTCTTCTTTCTCACTCGCGGTTTGCCGGAGGTCACGTCAAAATAAAACAAATTGGCCCCGTGTGGAGTACGTCTCGTAATACGTATGAGTGTTTATAGTTTCGGTTATATCGCTGGGTTCTCCAATAATATAAATTCTCTTTGTTATCTCACGAATGATGAGGAAAGGGGAGAGGGGATTTATTGGAGGATATTATCGAACCACGATTATCAGGATACCATCGTGGTACCACGCACACGATCCCTGAACTCTAGTGGTCACAATCCGCGATTTTCTCTCTCTCTCTCTCTCTTTCTCTCTCTCGCTCTGGATATGTACGTGTTTGTATTTCTATCTCTCCTGGTCGAGCGGATCTAGCTTTCCCTACAACCAAAATCCACCAAACTATACTCGCTCCAGTACGGGGAAACAACCCGTATCCCCCGGCCGCCGCCGCGTCGATACTAGCTCGTAGCCCCCGCGTGGCTTGTATAATACGATTATTCATTGCAAAAACGTTATTTATTGACCAAAGCGATCCCTTCAACCACGATTTTCCTCGTTATCACGTTTAACAACTGTTTTTTTAAAATAATGCTCACAATAGAATTGTGCGTAATAAAAAATCTATTCAAGAAAGCAGTCGTGTCGTTAAGGGGGGAAATAGGGTAAGACGGTTCAAAAAATCGATTTTTTTTAATTTCATAAATTGTTAGTAAAACTATTGAAAAATATTTTCCCAAAATTTTAAATGAAAATTCCGACTCGTTCTATTGTTATAAGCCATTAAAGTTAGTAGCTTTCCTTCAGGCCCCGAGCGCGCCACGTGTTTCAAACGCGTTTTTCTGAAAACGACTTTTTTTGAACTTGCGTACACGCTAGTTTGAAAAATTTTCAACCAATCGTTTTGAAAATTGGCAGTTACTTTCTTCATAGTATTGCTCTCTATATAAACCTAAAGTTGGAATATTATCATTATTTAAAATAATTTTTTTTTTGCAAATAAAGTTGTAAAAATGGCAAAAAACCATGCTTTTTTGTTTTCACCCCTGTCAAAAATTCAATTTTCTATTTTTTTTGATAGCATTTGATTCATATAGAAGAGAAACATATAATAAAAGTAAATTCCAACCTCGTTTGATTTCAGATCAAAATTGCGGCTTCCAGAATGTACGCAAAATGCTGAGTCTGATTGTGACCTGCAATATGGGGTCGCTAATATTTTCAGTGTTTTTCAAGGAAATTCTTCAAAAATTTTATAGTATATACTTAAATATATGTATAAAATATTCTCAAAGTTTCAATAAATTATATTCATTTTTTATACTATAAAAAAATTCATGAAAATCATTGAGAAAACGCTGTCCTAACCCTATTTCCCTCTTAATTGACACGTTCATTACACGAAAACTTCGAATTAATATTAATTATGCAGCGCCGAATATTTATGGAAAATAGTATTTTACGGCGAGATCTAAGAGAAAAGCAGTTTCGTATTAGCGATTGAAACGTATAATATTCCGTCGTTTCGGTCGAGGGAATTAAAAATGTATAATCCTCGAAAATATCTAAAGAGGGAGACAAAAGCAAGTAGTCAAAACTATCATGAACGGGCAACAGCAGTGAGAAGAAAAAACGTATTCGAGGCACTGCACTCATGCCCGCAAGATTACGAGAAACGACTATTTCGAAAAAGAGGGAACTCTTAATTGACACGTTCATTACACGAAAACTTCGAATTAATATTAATTATGCAGCGCCGAATATTTATGGAAAATAGTATTTTACGGCGAGATCTAAGAGAAAGGCAACTTTGTATTAGCGATTAAAACGTATAATATTCCGTCGTTTCGGTCGAGGGAATTAAAAATGTATAATCCTCGAAAATATCTAAAGAGGGAGACAAAAGCAAGTAGTCAAAACTATCATGAACGGGCAACAGCAGTGAGAAGAAAAAATGTATTCGAGGCACTGCACTCATGCCCGCAAGATTACGAGAAACGACTATTTCGAAAAAGGCTTTTAAACGAGAGCCATATTGAGGAAATTAGATTCGATGCAATAGGCTCACGTACCTGGCTTACGAAAAATAATGACAATAATATCCATTCTCTTGTGGGAAATGGTACTAAAGCTATTGTAGGACAGGCTTGCGAGCAGCCAAAGAATTTCAAATAGAAGTAGAGAAATGAAATCTTTCTCATCGTGTATACGATGAGAAAAACTGAGGGAGAGAAAGCGAATCCACACACGTGATGGATAAAAAGTAGTATAAATCGAATGGAATTCCGAAAGAAAAGAGTCATGACAGGTCAATGATGATTATACAAGAAAAAAATATTCAATCAGAATAGATTTACTGATTGTGTCCGGTTTTCAAATTGTATCGTACAAAAAAATCTGATCAAAAGTGTTTGGATGTATTGTTTCGTTCAGAAATGTTGTATTACACGCCAAAGTGACGAGTGGATTCGCGACCGGGGAGAAAACTACTTATTTTATATATATTTTTTTATCAGTGTGTTTCAACGTCTACCCTCGCGGATTTGTACGTATGACCCTTCCTAATTTTCCCTCCTATCACTCACAATCCACACTATGCTAAACTAACCTAACTTCCGTAGCAGTCAGAGCTGCTTTTTAAGTATATCGTATCGCATTCGCCATGGAAACGGGGAAACTGCGAAAAATCCGTGCTGATACTTTTCTAGTCAGTGGCTAATGCTGTTTAAGGTAGTAGTCTGGTAACTTAAGCCGATTTTCATGTCTTTTTTTGGAGGGCGTTTTTTTGTAGGAAAATAAAAATGAATCGTTTTGGATATTTAGGATGTTTTTATTTGCATATTAAAGATACAAAAAAAATTTTTTTTGAAAAAATTCAATAGTTTATTATTATTATTATTATTGATCGAAGTTGGCACCTCGAAAAAAAAGCGCGTGGGTGACCCCGGTGATTTTGGCTCTTGATGTTATCTGAAATAAAAAATTCTTGATAATTCTTAATCTATAGACGTGTCATTCTGGTCGGAACTACTGAAGTTAAATTTCATGGATAAATAACAAAATGGAAAAGGACGTTTTTTTTCCAAAGTCCGCCATTTTGTTATTTATCCATGAAATTTAACTTCAGTAGTTCCGACCAGAATGACATGTCTATAGATTAAGAATTATCAAGAATTTTTCATTTCAGATAACATCAAGAGCCAAAATCATCGGGGCCACCCACGCGCTTTTTTTTCGAGGTGCCAATTTCGATCAATAATAATAATAATAATAAACTATTGAATTTTTTCAAAAAAAATTTTTTTTGTATCTTTAATATGTAAATGAAAACATCCTAAATATCCAAAACGATTCATTTTTATTTTCTTACAAAAAAACGCCCTCCAAAAAAGACATGAAAATCGGCTTAAGTTACCACTACCTCGAGTGCTTTCGGTCACATATTATATATTTTTTATTATGGATTTTATTTCTATTTGTTAAAGGAGGTTTTTTTTTTTTTAGAAAGACAGAATCAACGAATAATGTACATGTTCAATCCTACTTAGTCGGTGATATTTTTTTCTAGAGGGGATTGATATATTACTAACACCGTCATGTGGCAAATCCAGTGTTCCTCCACTTATCGGATAATTACGGGGACGGTTTCTTGCAAACGGACAGTGGTTGGAGAGAACGAGAAAGGGGAAAGAGGCAAAACTGGCTCTTCGGCGCCCTTTTATACGGGTGAGAGTATAAGAAGAAGTCGTTAGAAAAATTCAACTCGGCTCGAGGCGTACAGTGTGATCTTAAGGGGAGAGGGGATCACGGCGCAAGATTAGCGTGATCTCGAGTGATAACTTTTTTCCTTTCCCATCCCCCCCTCACTCTCTCTCTCTCTCACACATTTCTTACGTCTCGTCCTTATCACAGCAGAACTTTTCTCCTCGTCTCGGAAACGCCGTTTCAACCTCCTTCAAGGATATTCCCCGCGGCTCTTTGCCGCCATCCTTTTTGCTCGTTGAATAGCGAATAGGAGGTGCTGCGCTCGTCGTGCACCGACGAACAGAAGAAAAACGAAAAAAAATAAAAGGAATGAAAAAAAATAAATAAAAGTGGAGAGGTCTGGGTAAACGGAGCAAGTCTATATTCTCGGAAGATCCAGGAAACGGTACGGGAAATCTTAGCACGTTACCGCTCTCTCGCAATTACCGGTTCTGTAACGAGAACTACGTGGCTCTCTCGCGCCATCCTTTCTCTATTCTCGTCACCCCCTCCCCCTACCTCATATACCAGAATGTGCGAGTTTCGAAAAATATCCTATTTGAAATAACGACCTGGACGGGAACAATAAGATGACGATCTGCTGCTTTTTCACGTGTCTCCAACTCTCCCCCCCGTACTCGTCCATTTGTCCCAACTCGCCACAGTGATAATGCTGTAGTACTATATAGTATACGAGCTAAACCCGACAGACGTTGTCCTGCCTGTGTATATTTATTTATCTGTGTATATATAAAAATGGATGATGTATAATCGAACTTGAGATAATTTTAACTAATGCTAACATTTAGCGTAACGCGAGTGGATAAACAATATTTTTGGTTTTCTGATTCGGTGTATAGATGTACAGAGTTTTTGGGTTCCCTACTCTGGAGCAAGCAACATATAGTTGACCATGCGAAAAACATGGATTTTCTAAATTTAATCCGGCAACGCGTAGTGACTGCCCTTGAGCTTTGTTGATTGTAATCGCGAAAGCAAGACGCACAGGAAACTGTAGTCGTTTGAATGTAAAGGGCAAGTCATTGGGAATCATTGGAATACGCGGAATCGGCACATCTTCCCCTTTACATTTGCCGTTAATTATTGTTGCTTCAATCACATTCGGCGTCAGTTCTTTTCACGGAAAGTCTGGTTCCGTTGCGCAACTTTGGAGGGAAGAATGCAATGTCAATCGCCTCAAAACAAAAGAAGATTATTTATTCATATCGCGCTTATTCAACGGCGTTTTGTCTGCCCTAATAATGACTTTCAAGTCAAGGCTCTTACATTCTCTAATGCCGATCTGAAATCTCAGACCAAACAGCTGTGCTCGTGGAATAATGCTCGTAAGTCAGCAATAATTTTTTGATCTGTTGCTTTCGTGGTGATCGGTTGAACGGTTTAGCAGTTTATGTGCCGCAGCGCCATCTAGTGGCGAGTTACAACAAAATGGATAGCGCAAAAACCTTCTCCATGAAAAAATACATATGTATACCAACTGTCATGGTGATCGGTCAAACGGTCTCGAAGTCTATTAAGCTCAAACATACAGACATCCTTTTTATATATATCTAGAATAAGAGGGTTGGTAAATTTTTTGAAGATTTTGAACAAAATATTCAGAGATTTTATTTTTAAATCAACAGTGACTTTCGCCTTTTAGACATATGTCATGTCGATCCTTAAAGGACATATATTCAAATGATATTTTGTGGGTATGAGTTTGTTTTGTCTTGCATGTTTCTATCTGCAACATGAATACCAGTGGGCATCTATAGGCAAATTTCTAAATTAAGAATTCTCATTTAAATCTCACGTCGAGATACTTTAAAGTGCAGTACTTTGTCGTTTATTCTCTCGTTCGTAAAACGGTCGATAAACTCAGTATGGTCGATCAAACAGGGGAAGATACGACCAAATATCTCACATATTCGGACAACACAGTTGATGCAGTCATTGTGTAAGGTTAACAGGACCGGTGATCCTGTCATTGAAGGTACCAATGACGTAGACGGATATATACGTATGTTTGTAGTTTCGAGCTGTAGTATCGAGAGTGCATCGAATGTCAAAGTTCTTATGGAAGCCTAACCCGTTAATCTTCTTCACATACGATTTTCTCTCGCATCGCTATTGTAGGAGTGATCGGGGGGTAACTTGTCGTAGAGATTACTTTCTATATGTAAGTGTGAAAATATTTTCAAAAATCTGTGTTAAGAACATTACTCATGTAATTATCGAACTGCCGGGGTAACACTTTCTAGACAAACAGGCTGTCGTCAAATACTGTTCGTTATAGAATTTGGACGAAATCGATCAAGGCGTTCCAAATTTATAGAATATCGAATTTTTCCAAAAGTCGTTACAGATGTTTGTAAAGGTTTCAGCTCGTGTAATTTTTGAGCTATCGCGCCAAAACTTCGTACATCGATTGGTAACATCCATCAAAGAATGCTCGCTATTGAATTTGGAGAAATTCGATCGAGACTTTTTGAATTTACGGAATTTTTAATTTTCGAAAAAAAATGACATACGTGTTGTCGAGAGATATGTGTAGCTCGCGCATTTCGTGGTGAATTTTTTAGACCCCGCTGTAAAAGTTTGTACATAGATAAAATATCCTTGATGCATGATTGGGTCAAATCTTCCCCCCAACGTTCTCTGATAATTTTTTTTTTTCATATAAAAATTTTTGGTGGCTATCTAAAGTGTGAACTGTTATTTTCCACGAAAAATTCCGCTACTTTGTGGGTGGGAAACACCCTTAATGTGAAAAAAAAAAATTTACCTAAACGTTGGGGGGAGGTATTTTACATGTAGAAAATGTGTACAAAGTTTGAAATGAATCGGTCAAGTAGTGTTTAAATGGCAGTGAACACGGACTGTGAAAAAGTAGTTTTGAGAAAAACGCGTCTAAAGTTTATGAAGTAAAAAAGTGAAGAAAAAAATGTTTTTTTCCAACTTACACAGTATCATCGATTCCAGCTCCATACGCTCGTTTCTTCTTTTAAAATATTGTTGTGTATAGTATACACTATATACTATATACACAATAGCAATGAATAAATTGTATACCTGTTCGACAGCTGCACTGCTAGCCCGACCGCCCGCAGCTGTTAGAGATATAGCGTTAAAGGCCAGGAGATTAATAAGACAATAACTTCAAGAATATTGCTTAGATCGGTTTGAAATTTTAAGGACATATTCTTGAAATGTCAAACAATAAGACAAGACAAAAAAAAATTCGATTTTTCGAAAGTGAAAACCCTTACCCCGCCCTTAAAATCTTAACGCAGTAGTAGCAAGACTTTCTTTTTTAAAAGGTCGAGTAATAAAAAAGGCAATTTTTACAAAATCGTTTTCTCGTTCCCATTTCATTGTCGTGCTCTCTTCTTTATCCTACTCGATTTCTGAATACCGAAGAGCATAAATAGCGAGGTGTGGCCTTCTACACTCATTATCACTGAGCAGTCGGAGTGGATAAGGGTTGGAATGAAACAGGAAGGAGGAAGCAGATATAATTGGCAGACGATTTTAAAGGCTGATGGCGATGAGGATTGAGGCACGAGTACTGGAACATTGAGAGACACGGGGTTAAAGGCAACTGCCCCCAACGATTCGCAGCAATTCTCAAGGAACCTCGTTAAGCAAAAATAATGAAGATTATAAAATAAGAAGAAAAAAAAAAGAAAATTGCTTCAATCCCCTTAGCTCGGGCGTCAAAGCTGGCCCAGCGCGTTTCTCGCATTTGCGCCCAGATGATAAATCCGTAACCCTCCCCCACTCTGGCCTCGTTTTTTTTACTCCAGTTTATGAGAGAGACCATTACGTCTCGAAGAATGGAGAAGAGTAACATCGTTAAATAAATGCCAGGTAGAAACAAACAAAGTCTCGGAGACTATCCGGATGAAATGGTACGGTGGGCTCGGCCGGGGGATAGGGATGATGAACGCGCGCTGGCTTACCCAATCAGCGAACTGGTCCGTCATGCTCGTTGTCGTCTTCGTAGTCATCGAGGCGCCCTCTTTTGCTCTCTCTTTCCTTTTTTTTCCTTTTTTTCTTCCCATCGCATCTTCCTCTCATTCACTCCCCTTTGGACGGTGTTTTTAATTACGGCCTCTTTTCCACCTAGTTTCTCTAGAAATACGAAGTGCATAACGACCCCTCACTCATCCTCTCTGCTTGCCTCCTCGTTTCGTTGTTTTTTTTTTTTTTTTTTTTTTTTTCGTATTCTTCGCTACACTGAGACAACCTCCATATCGAGTCAGTGTCCACGACAGGAACTTTTCTCAACGACTGTTAGAACTTTTCGCGACTGTCGTGTTCTTTATTGCTTCTTTTGCCCGTACCTATCTTTGTAGCATTCCGGCTTTAACGAGGAAACTCAAAATGGCCCACAAGTGACGTCGACTTGTGCTTTGGGAATCTCGCGCCCGATATTATATGTGGAATGATCAATACTATCACAATAGCTTGAGAGTTGTGTGTTGAAAAAAAATGACTTAACCCTTTGCAATAGCGCAATGTTTGATCGAGCTGTTGGATGATTTTGATAAACATTTCACCGTGTATCTATGTCGAATACCCCAGATTCATAATCCGCGATCTGATTCCAAATCTGGGACAATCGACTCCAATGTAGTGGCACATAATGCAGAAGGTTTGCAGTGTTACTTGAAAAATCGTTCTTCGGCATTTAAGGTAGTAGTCTGGTAACTTGGGTTCAAAAAATCGAAAAATTTTTTTTTGCTTAATTTGAAAGTACAATGTCTTGAGAATATACTGTGAAAATTTCAGACCGAAATTCGAAATACTTCCGGAGTTATAATGAGTTTTCGAGAGCGCCTCGAAGTTTTTCTCAAAACAGTGTTTTTCTGGTCAGCCCGGGTCCTAACTTTTTTTCTACCGAACCGATTGCTATCAAATTTTAACAGGCTACTCTACACACTTATAGTTCTCGTCGGAACTACCGAGAATTTTTTTCACCCCTAACTTTTTATTTTACAACCCCTTCTTTGCTAAAATAAAAGGACTTTTTTTTCCAAAGTCCGCCATTTTTTTATTTATCCATGAAATTTAACTTCAGTAGTTCCGACCAGAATGACATGTCTATAGATTAAGAACTATCAAGAATTTTTGATTTCAGATAACATCAAGAGCCAAAATCACCGGGGCCACCCACGCGCTTTTTTTCGAGGTGCCAACTTCGATCAATAATAATAATAATAATAATGAGCTATTAAATTTTTTCAAACTATTTTTTTTTCGTATCTTTAATATGTAAATAAAAACATCCTAAATATCCAAAACGATTCATTTTTATTTTCCTACAAAAAAACGCCCTCCAAAGAAGACATGAAAATCGGCTTAAATTACTAGACTACTACGTTAATGAGGTTGCTGGTCACACATTTTGTTCTTTTCGAGGGGGGCGATTTTTCGGTATTTGGTTCCCGTTACGGTAATTCACCGAGTCACTATTTTCATGATCTTTTATCGAATTTTTATATGATCTGCAGAGTTTTTATTCGGGAAGTGTGGTGTTGAGTGCATGGTATGATATCGTCATTCTCTATAGAGGTAATTTTACAGCAGGGGAAATTTGAAATTCATTTTTATGGATGTTCTATCTTCAACTGTATACCACAATAAGTGTTTCTGCAACACTACTAGAAAAAACTCGGGCACTACGGGGTTACGTAAAAGTTTCTGAAACTCAAACTAACTAAGAAAAAATAGCGGGTTGATTGCACTAAATCTGTCGATTTGCATAAAAAATCGTTAAGCAAACAATACGATGTATCCACATTGAACGATGAATTTTTCAACTAACGTACTCAACGTATCTGGCTTTAAGGGAGGGGTAAGGGTTTCAGCGTAAAAAAAACACTTTTTTTGCGATTTTTTTTCTCAAATATGGATTGAGCAATTTTATTCGAACCTTTTGTACATTATTGAGCATAGTTTTGACAATGTTGTGTCATTTTTTCATGCAGAAATATTGAAGCATAAGCCCGTAACAAAGCTTCCCCCAGAACGTCTTGGAAAAAAAACAATTTGCGGTGTTCACTATAACTCGGCCGAAAATTATCTGAAAATGAAAAACCATAAAAATTTAGTCAATTTATAATCAAATCTTCCCCCCAACGTTCTCCGATAATTTTCTTTTTCATTTAAAAATTTTTGGCGGCCATCTAAAGTGTCAACTGTTATTTTCCACGAAAAATTCCGCCATTTTGTGGGTGGGAAACACCCTTAAAGTAAATTTACCTAAACGTTGGGGGGAGGTATTTTATATTTAGAAAATGTGTACAAAGTTTGAAATGAATAGGTCAAGTAGTTTTTAAATGGCAGTGAACACGAACTTTGAAAAAGAAGTTTTGAGATAAACGTGTCTAAAGTTTATGAAGTAAAAAAGTGAAGAAAACATTTTTTTTTTCCAACTTACACAGAATCATCGATTCCAGCTCTTTTCTTTGCTCGTTTCTTCTTTTAAAATATTGTAGTGTATAGTATACACTATATACTATATACACAATAGCAATGAATAAACTGTATACCTGGTCGACAGCTGCACTGCTAGCCCGACCGCCCGCAGCTGTTAGAGGTATAGCGTTAAAGTCCAGGAGATTAATAAGACAATAACTTCAAGAATATTGCTTAGATCGGTTTAAAATTTTAAGGACATATTCTTGAAATGTTACACAATAAGATAAGACAAAAAAAAATTCGATTTTTCGAAAGTGAAAACCCTTACCCCGCCCTTAAAGTTACACCGTTCAAGCCGATCAATTTATTCACACGCTCCGTATATCACAATCGAACTGCTGACCCGAACCTCAACGCGTTTATTTATTCCCCATCGACTATGACGTACGAGAAAAGAAAAGAAATTTGAGACACTGTATTGTTGACGGTACTCTCTTCTAGTCGGACTCCCTGGATCTCTCAACCGGATCGTAAACGACGGAGTATTTGGAATTCCCACGAACGATCAGAAGAATGTCAACCCCTTTGACGACTGTTATGTATATAAGAGAGTGAGTAAATGGAACCGAAGCAGAAACACACGACAGAGAAAAGAGGGAAATATTTCTCCTGTAATGGCTCCAACCCTGCTTGTGCCCCCATCGAGGGTCAATTTGTACTTCAAAGAGTTTTATTCCCATAGATATAGAGATAAAAAGGAAGGGCGCGTGCCCCAATCTCTTTTCTTCTTTTTTTCTTTTTCCTCTTACTTCACGGATATCCTTCAACTACCCCTCGTCTTATTCCCTATTTCTTCTTTCCGGGCTCGTATCACAGCACCTACAGCTCGGCAAAATTTTCTGCATCCTCGCACCGCGGGCATAGAAAATCGTTTTCCAGGACATCCTCGTTGAACATCGAGCGGTTCTTTCAGTGTCTTTCTTCCCACTTACATATAATTGTCAGTTTCTTCGACGAGCGAGACAACAATTCCCTCTAAGGGTGCACATTCACTCTCGAAAATAATACATTTTTCGATTATTTCTATGCACAACAACTTTTACGTTACACTACTTAAACTGGTTTTACATACTTTCACATTTTACATACTTCGTATGCGATGAGAAAGTATAAAAGAATATGTCGATGCTGGGTGATGGTGGTCAGCCATTTACAACTTTGATTCTCTGCCGGTACGAGGGAAGGACTAGGTGTGAGATGAAGAGACGAAAGATGACCAGCACGTATCCACATTGATCGGGATAAAAGTATGAGGGTAAAGGAACACCGGTCTTTCACTCTGAGGACATCCATTTCTCCCGTTACGCTTTTATCGATACGAGAGAAAGAGAGAGAGAGAGAGAGAAAGGGAGGAAGAAAGAGCCAAGTGATAGGAAGAAAAAGGTGGAGCTGTAAACGAGCTAGCCGTTCGATGTCGCATCGTCGTTCTCCACTTGAGCGTGAACAGATGACACTTAAAAACCACTTTAAAACTTTGGCGGATAAAGCGATCTAGCAACCAAGTTGAATGGGAACTCTTCGAGTATGCGTATATACGAAAGAAGCGATCCAGTGATCGATAATTCAAAGGTCGATCGGACGCTAGCTATTGACATACCTCTGTCCTTTTTCATCCCACATATGGCATAGGCCATTGGCTACAATACGCCAAAGACTGGGTAGACGGACCATGAACTGTCGAGGTTATTCCAGGGTAGGATATATGTCATGAATGGGATGCACCTATACAGCGATCGGCGGTAGCTGTAAAGTGGGGAGGGAAAGTAGCCTCCGCCGCAGCCATCTTACGAACTGACGGGCAAATTTGTCGAGAAGTAATGGAGATAGTTCACCGGCAAGAAGCGTGAAAGAAAAAAGGTTCAAAAGATTGGAAAAAAAAATGGCAGGAACACGTG
The DNA here is from genome assembly GCA_958009045.1 of Oxytorus armatus. Lineage (NCBI taxonomy): Eukaryota > Metazoa > Arthropoda > Insecta > Hymenoptera > Ichneumonidae > Oxytorus > Oxytorus armatus. The sequence goes on along the minus strand of OY253745.1, from coordinate 38,110,302 downwards.
AAGTGGTCCATGAATTGCATGAGCATTGTATGACACTGCGAGCTGAAAACCTATCCCAAAAAAACATCGATTATTTAAAGAAAAGTTCAATTCACTATGCTCGGTTCACTTCGTTAAATTCACTACAAAACTTCAATGTTCATTCAACATCGCGCCAAAAAAACGATGCATCAAAATTATCGTACAAAATGACGGTAGGTACACGTTGCGCGTGCTGTAGTATGGATCGTGAGATAAAAAATATTAAGAAATAAATAAATAGACATAATAACGTTAAATGTATATGCTTACTAATTAAAGAATCCGATTGTGCCTAACGAAACTACATTTAATCGACCGTTTGTCGCACGAGCACACACTTAGATCCGCTCAAGGGAGGAAATAGGGTTAGACGGTTCAAAAAATATATTTTTTTTAAATTTCATAAATTGTTAGTAAAACTATTGAAAAATATGTTCCCAAAATTTAAAATGAAAATTCCGACTCGTTCTATTGTTATAAGCCATTAAAGGGGGAAATAGGGTTAGGTCAGCGGTTTCTCAATGATTTTCATGCATTTTTTTATAGTATAAAAAACGAATATAATTTATTGAAACTTTAAGAATATTTTATACATATATTTAAGTATATACTATAAAATTTTTATACATATATTTAAGTGGAGTAAATTCCAATCTCGTTTGATTTCAGATGAAAATTGTGGCTTCCAGAATGTACGTAAAATGCTGAGTCTGATTGTGACCTGCAATATGGGGTCGCTAATATTTTATAGTATATACTTAAATATATGTATAAAATATTCTCAAAGTTTTAATAAATTATATTCATTTTTTATACAACGGTTTCTCAATGATTTTCATGAATTTTTTTATAATATAAAAAATGAATATAATTTATTGAAACTTTAAGAATATTTTATACATATATTGAAGTACATACTATAAAATATTAGCGACCCCATATTGCCTGTTTTTCTTGGTACTATTTTTTCAAACGCGTTTTTCTGAAAACGACTTTTTTTGAACGTGTGTACACGCTAGTTTGAAAAGTTTTGAACTAATCGTTTTGAAAATTGGCAGTTACTTTCTTCATAGTATTGCGCTCTATATGAACCTAAAATCGGAATATTATCATTATTTAAAATCATTTTTTTGCAAATAAAGTTGTAAAAAAAGGCAAGAAATCATGCTTTTTTGTTTTGACCCCTGTAAAAAATTGAATTTTCTAGTTCTTTGATAGCATTTAGGTTTATATAGAAGAGAGACATATAATAAAAGTAAATTCCAATCTCGTTTGATTTCAGATGAAAATTGTGGCTTCCAGAATGTACGTAAAATGCTGAGTCTGATTGTGACCTGCAATATGGGGTCGCTAATATTTTATAGTATATACTTAAATATATGTATAAAATATTCTCAAAGTTTTAATAAATTATATTCATTTTTTATACAACGGTTTCTCAATGATTTTCATGAATTTTTTTATAGTATAAAAAATGAATATAATTTATTGAAACTTTAAGAATATTTTATACATATATTTAAGTATATACTATAAAATATTAGTGACCCCAGATTGCTTGTTTTTCTTGGTAATATTTTTTCAAACGCGTTTTTCTGAAAACGGCTTTTTTTGAACTTGTGTACACGCCAGTTTGAAAAGTTTTCAACTAATCGTTCTGAAAATTGGTAGTTACTTTCTTCATAGTATTGCGCTCTATATGAACCTAAAATCGGAATATTATCATTATTTAAAATAATTTTTTTTTGCAAATAAAGTTGTAAAAAAAGGCAAGAAATCATGCTTTTTTGTTTTGACCCCTGTAAAAAATTCAATTTTCTATTTTTTTGATAGCATTTAGGTTCATATCGAAGAGAGACATATAATAAAAGTAAATTCCAACCTCGTTTGATTTCAGATGAAAATTGTGGCTTCCAGAATGTACGCAAAATGCTGAGTCTGATTGTGACCTGCAATATGGGGTCGCTAATATTTTATAGTATATACTTAAATATATGTATAAAAATTTAATAGTATATACTTCAATATATGTATAAAATATTCTCAAAGTTTCAATAAATTATATTCATTTTTTATACTATAAAAAAATTAATGAAAATCATTGAGAAAACGCTGTGCTAACCCTATTTCCGCCCTTAACATCGTGCGCCTACCGACTACCGAGAATCACTGGTAGATGGCGCTGCAAGTATGAAATCCGGGTGATCAAGCGGCCGGCTGAACACTCTTCTCACCGGGTCAAATCGATTGATACTGCCACGAAATCGTAAATTAAAACCATTAGAAATTTGATTAATGTAAAAAATTTGCGATTTAACTGTATGTCACGACTACAATGAAATCCAGAAATCGAGAATGCGAAAAAATTATTTTTTCAAGTTATCCGCTAACAGAGATCGTGTGTCACACTATCCTCCATTAAAGTAATATTATATTGTTTGAAATGGCAAATTGTCCACTAACGTATAGTAGACTGTTCGGACAATGCGTAAGGGATTCAAAGTGAATCGAAAGTCTCGCGTTAGTATTTAATGGACGCTCCAGCTCGTTCATTTTACTACATCTAAAAGCACATATATACACTCTCGGGTATAAAGACCGCGGGTATTTGATTCGGTTTATATGCCGAGTGTTTTCCCCGTTACGAAAACAGATCCGGTTACGATACCCAACGGGGATGAGCCAGAGACCGACGTAAAGCCTCGTGAATTCACACTTAAGCATCCCACCCACAAAGCCCGGTTCACCTGTATGTAAATTAGGTATTGACCCAAATAGCACATTGGCGTAATCTTTCGGAGAATTTAACGTTGACGCTTCGCTGTTTCGTTAACACTTTCGCGCGCATCCAACAAAATATTATTTTCTAACATTCAAAAGGTTTTTGTAGTGGTCCTATAAAATTTGTTCGTCTCACGTAATGATTCAGAAAATTTAACAGACTTGCAGTATCGATCGTTACAATTGCGAAAGTGCAATTGTAATTGAAATTCCGATTAAAAATAACTTATTAAAATTGCAATCGGAATTTGGTGTAATGAGCACGAATGTAACTGATGATTTTCGAAAATCCTTCGATATACGAGTATATAAAGAATTTGATAAATGCCCAAATCTGCGATTTAAGTTACTAAAAATTATCTAGTGACTATGGCGGAAAGGCATTATTATAAGAATGCACAAAGCCCCGTGAGCAAAAAAAAAAACGTATTATCTTGACAATTGCGTAAAAGTTAAAATGGTCAATAGTCACGTACGATACGAAATGAAAATGTATGCCTGCAAGATTTTAACGCGCTAGGAAAGCGCCCGAGTTCACGTTGACTGAAAAAAAAAACGATTGCGGAAAAAATGAAGGATAGATGAGAATAAAAATGAGCACTGCACGAGATGAAAAAGCGAGAGAAGTCCGAGTATGTAGGTTAAATTAAAACAACAGTTGGGTCCCTTATCCGAGTCATATTCCCGTCTACTATGGCGCGTCAGCAATTTCTCGCTTTACAATTTTGTCGTGCTCCACTTGAGTGAAAAAAAAAAAGTGCTACGCTCCGCCACATTTTTTGGTAATTTCGGATAAGCATGCGCCGCAAAGCCCGAAGGACGATGGGGTATGAGGGCGTCGATCCAAAACTCAAATAACACCCGGAACTCCGGAGAGAACAAATATTGTGCCTGCCGGGCGAAGAATTTCGTTTCGAGCTTTGAGTAGACACACACAAACGCATCTACACGCTCGCTCGCATACGAGGTCTGTTCAAAAAGTATCGCGCATTTTGAATTTCCGCGGGCTACGTATATTCGATTTTCGATTTTTTTGTGCCGTTAGGTTGGTACTCTTGTCCCTCAATTATGCTGAAAAAATCGGCCATTTTGAATGTTTAATTAATTGTTGACAGCTGTTTTGGTTAGACGTGTTTTGGCTTGTCTTCGATTTTTGCATATTAGTAGAATTAGTAGAATTAGTAGCAACATAAATATTTTTTTCTCTACATTCCACGCATGTTACCCCTATTATTTAAAGCTCACATACCCCTGCGCGCGCTGAGAACCGAGTAAATTTCATAAGTTATTATAAACGTTATATGGTAAAAAAAAATATTAAATTGTTGACTTACATTTTTTATTAACATTTCAACTATAAGAAAAAGAATAAAAGTTTTTGTTTTTAAATATTAACATTATCTAAACGCGTTTTTCTTGAAGCTATATTTTTAGACAGCGTCAGCACGATACCTCAGTCAATTTTTAATACTTTTTAACTTTTTTTTTCAATCTTGATAATTATTTTCTCTATAGTCTGACGAGAGGTTTTTTTAATTTTTTGGTTGGACAATTTTTTATAAATTATTAAACACTCATTTTTTTATTTTTTATTGCATATTAAAGTTTATAATACTGTAATTTCTTTATTTTTGAAAGAAAGAAAAAAAAACTCCGTCAGACTATTACTCCTACATAATTTTACTAGTTTCTTTTTTATTTTTGCAGATTGGATGATTTTTGGTGAAGTTATGATGTCGAAGAGGAGGCGCCATGGTTCTCATAAGTAGTCCATTTATACTCGTAAAAATAATGTTAACAGGAAAAAGAAAATTTTTTTTAATTTTCGTTCTTATAGTTGAAAGATTAATAAAAAAATGTGCAATCAACAATTTAATTTTTTTTTCACCGTATAACCTTTATAGTAATTTTTCAAATTTACTCGGTTTTTAGCGCACGCGGGCGTACTTAATGACGTGTGAGTGTAAGTGAGCACTCAATGACGTTCAACCTGCCACACGAAAAGTTAAAACTTTGCTCCATTCCGTACGAGGTCATTCCCGGCTGAATCAACGGAGCAACTTCTAACCTCTTTTGAGCTTTATCTCCCTTTCCAAAAAAGAAAGTATCCCTGACATAAAAATATTAACGATACACATCGACAGACATGTTCAAGCGTACGCGAACTTTTCAAACCGAGCCGGCATGACATACAACGAGGAGGGTATAACGTATAGGAGACGCAAGCTCTTCTCGCGTCGTAGTTACCCACTCCCCAAGGATTGCATTTGCTACACAACAGCTAGTCTCCTTTCTTAACGTGTGTGCGCCTGTGTGTAGCGGAGGATCGTAGAAAAAAAGTCGTCGATTTTTCCGTGACCCGACAATCCTCTCACTACCGCGAGTGCACCATCTCGAAACGGGGAGATGGATTGCTCAAAGAGCGGAGTGCTTTTTCATTATTATTGTTCGCCGAATGACGAAAAATACATCAGCACGAAAATTGTGAGAAATCGATGGCTACCTCTGTGAGAACTGCTGACAACATTTTGGGTCATTTTGTGTGGGTTATATAAAACGGGAACTGGTGAGGAAAAGTCGATCTGTATCTGATTTTCAACTATGTCCATCAAAATGTTCGCTTTCATGACGCCCACAACCCTTTAATTTCGGAACTACCGCAAATTCTGAAATTATTCTGACATATGCAGGCATATTGAAGGAAAGTTTGAAGGAAAACTATGACGATGTCAAACTTGTCGTTGGTTTTTGCAATACACGAAGGTTAAGGGCTCACATACCCCTGAAATTTTCACAAAAACGATTTTTTTTATAGATTTTTATTCTTTATACTTTTGAAAATAAAAATAAAAGCTTTAAGAAAATTCCACTCCGGTACAAAGTTACAGCAATAAATGGGAGATTAGCCATAAGTTCACGTTGTATGTACCAGAAACTTTAAGGTAGTAGTCTGGTAATTTAAGCCGATTTTCATATCTTTTTTGGAGGGCGTTTTTTTGTAGGAAAATAAAAATGAATCGTTTTGGATATTTAGGATGTTTTTATTTACATATTAAAGATACAAAAAAAAAATTTTTTGAAAAAATTTAATAGTTTATTATTATTATTATTATTAAACTATTAAACTATTAAATTTTTTCAACAAAATTTTTTTTTGTATCTTTAATATGTAAATAAAAAGATCCTAAATATCCAAAACGATTCATTTTTATTTTCCTACAAAAAAACGCCCTCCAAAAAAGACATGAAAATCGGCTTAAGTTACCAGACTACTACCTTAAGCGCGTTTATCTGGAAACTATTAGACAGTGTCAGCACGATAACTCAGTCAATTTTTAATATTTTGTAACTTTTTTTTTAAATCTTGATAATTATTATCTTTATAATCTGACGAGACGTTTTTTTTAATTTTTGGTTGGACAATTTTTTATAAATTATTAAACGCTAATGTTTTATTTTTAAATTGCACACTAAAGTTTGAAATACTGTAATTTCTTTATTTTTTAAAGAAAAAAAAAATTCCCTCCGTCAGACTATTACTACTACATTATTTTACTCGATTCTTTTTTATTTCTGGAGATTGGATAGTTTTTGGTGAAGTTTTACCAGTAAATTTCATTTCATTTTTACCCGTAAAAAATACTGTTGATATTATTAAGAAATTAAAATTTTTTTCTTCTTCTTATAACTGAAAAGTTAATAAAAAATGTGAAATCAACAATTAAATTTTTTTTTTCACGATATAACTTTAATAATAATTTTTCAAATATACTCGGTTTTCAGCGCGCGCAGCGGTATGCGAGCCCTTAATAAAAATATCCTGTATCCAGTCATCGTGTCAATGGTAAGCGACTTCGCTCAAAGTAATAGAATCCCCGATTTAGGGTTGACCACTATTTTTCGACTTATTACACGAATTGACATATATTTTTACGGGTTTTTAAATTTCCAAGATCATCAGTAACGTGTAGTATTTTTAGGACTAGGCTCTCTCGTCTATTTCTTCTCTGGACACTTTTTGTGTCCCATTTCAACTTGTGTATCGCTCTTTCGACTCCCCAGTCCGCGTATCGCGGCACCGGGAGTGCTACTCCTCGCTTACGCTCCAAACTCTAGCGTTTTACCCCTCTCTGCCTAATATATGGCTTCTTGTAATTGCCCCGCCATAAATTAATACGATTTCGCACGCATGTGCCACACGATATATAGAGCCATTGTTTCAGTGGCGGATGATAGGCGCGCAAACTGCAACGAGAGCGCTCCGCGCACTGTGGCTTCGGTCTGTTAGATAAAGAAGAGATAATGAAAGGAAAAATAGGAGAAAAATCAACGAGATGCAGGAAAATTTTGTGTAATACACCGACAAGAGATAAATGACAATCCTCCCCATAAATGTGTCATCGTGAGATTACTAATGACTCATGAATTTCTTTTGTTTTTATGAACCAAATGGTTACGTAACGTTAGTGGGTAACCGTCAGTCGGTAATTTACCAGGGACTAGGATAACTCGACGCACTTTTCACATTTTGATTTCTATCTTTTATTCAGACCGATCAATCGTTTTGACGGTCGACACACAATTCGATATCGATTACGCTGATAGTACGAGTCCGTCAAGTAGCCCCGAGTGCAGGCGTACTTTACGCAACCTCTTGATCATAATAGAATGCTAGAGACTGCACTTTACGACGTCACATATAAAAATCACTCTAAAAAGTAAAAATTATATATTCCCTGTTGATTTAGTGATTTCGGTGATTACGTTGTTTCTATTGCATTATAAAAGTGCTCGCCAATGTCAGATACAGCATTGTTGCGAACATTGTTCCGGAATTACGAAAATAATTACATGCTGGAATTGTATCGCGAAAAACCTATTGATTTTTGGTAAAATTCTTGGTTATTCAGGCAGCCATACCGGTTGTTGGGCAGGAGAGAGAGAAGGAAAAGAGCAAAAAGTAAATTAGTAAATTATCCTCGGAGCTCGGAGCTTGCCAAATGGACGTGAAAAGGCCACACGTGCGTGAATGTTGCAATTTGCAACTATATTGGCGACACGGTATACCGGTAGAAACGCGGTACATAGCGAGCAGTACTACATTTTAATGGGGAGGATTTGAGGGGCAACGGGGTAAAGCGGTTACAACAAAAATTATCGGTCGGATAATTTCACGAGTGCTGGTGTCCCGGCTGGGCATTAGTTATCGTCCGTATGTGCGCTACTCTCAATGACTCCTCTCCTATCCCAACTCTCGCTACACCGGTAAAATTGAGAGAATAAATTAAAAATAACAGTTTGGTCATGTGGTATTATAGTGACATGTGACCATATGGGGGGTTGGAAATTATAGGATTTAGGAGACCAGGCACCGCTGCGAGCAACTAATATATTAATTATCCTTCCGGGTACATAAATGTTCAAACATATCGAACAAAATTCGTTTGGAATTGTAATATTACGGTGAATGAATATAAAATTTGTATTGAGTCCGGTCAACATTGAAATGAGGAATGACCTTTTACCATCAGGAAATGGATTAACTATTGAATTGCTTATAGTTGGATATTGTTAACTCATTGATGATAACAAATGAACAATTTTAGCATAAGTAAAAAAATCTAATCTTAGCCTTTCCTCTATAGCTTAACTTGTCTACAACGAAACTGAACATAAACTGAAAAAAAACACCACGTAACCTTAGAGTCCGATCTCCGAAAAAACTGTTCATTGGATCTCGACGACGTTGATTTTAGTCTCTTTATAATTCTAGGCCTGGTAAAGAGGACGACGTCAAGTGGTCTCGCAAGTAACGTTACTTGACATACACGAACTATCAGCGCTACCATGCTAGCGATATATAAGCCGATGGAATAAATGAATTGATCAGTTTTTTTCGTAAGTACGAGGGGGGACCCAAAAAAAACGGGAATTGCGCAGCGGCGGGAAGGGAGAGTGGGGGAACCCATTGCTCGACCAGGTGTTCGTTGGGGACACGTCTCCTGAGTTAGTGTGCGAAGTTCTGTCGCCGTGAGTGCATCGGTTCGCCCGTGGGAATTTTTGTAGTGAAACAACTTTTTCCATTTCGGCGAAAACGTGACGGCCGATTGTCGACAGCAACGCGCGGCTGTGAAATTTTGTTTCCTGTTGGGGAAATCGGCCGCGGAAACTACTGTAATGCTTAAGACTGCTTATGGAGATGCTGCCCCAAGTAAAACCAGAGTCTACGAGTGGTTTTCACGTTTTAAAAATGGAGAAATGTCAATTGAAGACCAACCCCGTTCAGGACGCCCCTCAACGTCAAGAAGTGACGAAAACGTCGACAAGATCAATGCTCTCATTCATGAAGACCGTCGCCGAACCATTGATCAACTCTGTGAGATATCTGGGATATCATGGAGTTCAATTCGGAGGATTTTATCCAAAGATTTGCACATGAGCAGAGTTGCAGCCAAATTTGTCTCTCGCCTTCTCACAGACGAGCAAAGGGAGCGTCGACTTCAGGCATGTTTTGAACTTCAAAATCAGCTCGAAGAGGACCCTGAAAAAATGTTTACTAAACGTTGGGGGGAGGTATTTTATATGTAGAAAATGTGCACAAAGTGTGAAATGAATCAGTCAAGTAGTTTTTAAATGGCAGTGAACACGGACTTTGAAAAAGTAGTTTTGAGAAAAACGCGTCTAAAGTTTATGAAGTAAAAAAGTGAAGAAAATTTTTTTTTTTCCAACATGCACAGAATCATCGATTCCAGCTCCATACAGCAGACTTAAAATATTGTAGTGTGTAGTATACACTATATACTATATACACAATAGCAATGAATAAACTGTATACCTGTTCGACAGCTGCACTGCGAGCCCGAGCGCCCGCAGCTGTTAGAGGTATAAGCGTTAAAGGCCAGGAGATTAATAAGACAATAACTTCAGGAATATTGCTTAGATCGGTTTAAAATTTTAACGACATATTCTTGAAATGTTGAACAATAAGATAAGACAAAAAAAAATTTGATTTTTCGAAAGTGAAAACCCTTACCCCGCCCTTAAAATGTGTCAAATTTGTATAAGAAGGTAAGAAGTTCACAAATGCAGCAAAAACGAACAGACCAAGGCGGCGTCCCCTTCTCAAGTGAGCTCGGGAGCTCCCTTGAGATAAGGAAGCCAATAAGGCTCCTTGTTCGGTCAAGGAACGTTTATGAAACGTGTTATAAGGAATAAGGGATCCTTATTTCTCCAAGAACGACTATGAATACGGGCATAAGTGTGTAACCCAACAGTTAAACCGATCGGTCGTTCGGGGCAAAGAAAGTAACGATAAAATCATTAAAAGTACGTCAAATAACCTCAACCTCCCCTTGCGTAAAGTAACAACTTGATATTCCAAGTGGCCAATCGATTGAAACTCGTTATCAGGTCGATGCTTAAAAATGTATACATCAGAGATAATAGAACGTTCTCAATATCGGTCGTGATGCATTGTTACATCAAGTCGAGCAGATAGCAGCCCTTGTCTCTCCCCCTCGCTACATTCTACGAAATAATTTGCTGGCAACGATGAATTAACGACGCGTTAACGAAAAGTGGAACGACGATACGATGACAGTAGTGACTGTATCCACAGCACAGTTTTTGTAAATCAATAGAACGGTTGTTTCCAAGCTGCAGAAAACTCAACTCGGTTTCTGGAGTATATCCAAAATAAATGGACCCTTCAGATTGCCAGTAGAAACGGAACGTGTATAATAAAACGCGAAAATGTGACGCGTCTAAGCTATGACGAAATCGACGTTCGTTAGAACATTAGCTTCGTACGAAAGTCGATATTGGATTTCTCGTTTTGTTGATCAATAAATGCAACTTATCGGTAATAATGAATATGAACGCTCGGGATGGATGGACCATTTGTGAAACAACGAGTGAGGTCAGCTGATATAATAAAGCCGACACTATCCGTCCAGAGCCAAATATCACGACGAGCTGATGTTATCGTCGATGTTCCACGTACACGGGATATGATGGTGTATAGGTCTCGAATCGAGAATAAGTGGAGAAGAGGGAATAGCCATTATATTCTCTCGTTGCTCTTCAACGATAAAAGTAACGGATGCGGTAATTTACTTTGTTAATGAACTTCGAGTTGGCACGGAGCTCACCGACCACGCCACTCTCATTCTGTGCTGCCGGGTATATACCGTAATACTATAGCGGGTATTACTAGTAGCTGGTCCCGATGCCGCCCGCTTTCCTGGTGCTGGCTATGCGCGAAAGCTACCGAGCCAACTAGGAGATATATTGTCGTTGGAAATTGGAATACCACCGCGGATGCTTCTCGCGAGAGAGGCGCACTCGTTGAGAAGAGAATCCTATGTACGATGTAGATATGCGGGGAACTGGCTGAGATATGGCGGAATTGAGTGCGAGAAGTTGGAAAATAAAATATTTGAGGATAGAGAACAGACGGTATAGGAAAGCCAAGACGAGTCAACGACTTATCGAAATTTAAATATATTTCGCAACGGAATTCCCCCGCCCGACTATATTCACGGGACAAAAGCTTGTCATTGTGAATGAGCGACGATCGATGACCATACAACAGGCACGAAACGAACGGTCGCCACGCGATGCTTCGCCAAAGATCCGCTAGGTTTGCCGGGTGGCTTTTCCCTAAACCTTTTTTCGCGAGAGACTCTCGCGAGATATCCTGTGAGTCCGAGAGGGCCTAGGATCACACTATCTCACAAACACAATTGTTCTATCGATTTTTCAGATCCATTACGTAATTTGGAACGGACACGACTCACGGTACCTCGTTTAAGTCTTGTGCTTACTTCTGACCTAAAGCTCTGGCTCGTATCAAATTCGTAGATATTATATTGTAGGACTAAAGAAAAATCGCTCCTTTCGGTTCAATTCAAGATCTAATAACCTTTTTATTCGAAATTGATGACACGTGAATCGTTCATTGATGATGGTTTGCCCGGATGGACAAATGGTCCAACAAATGACCCGCTGTAAGATTTGATCCGGCTCGCGAGACATTTTGAAAAACCCAATTAAAAAAAAAAATATTACACTGACAGGACAAATGAGAAAAGACAAAATCCAGAGGCTTACCGCAAATTTTGAAAAACAGCAGCAAATGTTTCATAAACAAAGAACACAAATTGATAATGTTGTGAAAGCTACTTTTATAGTTAGTTCAAAATTGGCAAAGTCATTGAAACCATTTGCCGAAGGAGAATTTATCAAGGAGTGTATGGTTAGAAGTTTGCAGTGTTTTGTGTCCTGAAAAGAAAAATGAATTTGAAAAAATTTGTTTGTCAAGACGAACCGTTGTCCGACGTATAGAAATGATGGCTAATGATATAAAAACAACATCGACTGACCGTATGGCTGGATTTGAATCATTTTCCATGGCATTAGACGAGAGCACCGATTTGTCTGACACAACTCAACTGGCTATATTTATTCGAGGTGTTGATAAAGAGTTCACTATTACTGAGCAATTGCTTGCTTTACAGCCGCTAAAAGGAACCAGTACAGGAGAGGACATTTTTAATGAAGTTCAAAAGGTATTCACAAGTTTTGGCTTGCCATGGTCAAAATTAGTTGGAGTATGCACAGATGGTGCACCTTCTATGGTCGGCTTACGTAAAGGTTTCATCGGAATTTCGAATGAAAAAGCAACTGAATTAAATGTGCAAAAAGATGATTTGATAGTCCTTCATTGCATTATCCACCAACGGAACTCGTGTTCCAAGTCCATTCGACTCCAGAATGTTATGAATGCGGTAGTAAAAACCATCAATTTTATTCGATCCCGAGGGCTTAACCATCGTCAGTTCAAGGCGTTTTTGGATGAAATATCAGCCGAATATGACGACGTAACATATTATTGTCAAGTCAGATGGCTAAGCAAAGGAAAAATGCTGAAACGGTTTTACGAGCTTAAGGATGAACACCACTGTGACCCCCTGTTTTTTTTCACATTTTTCAAGAATTTTTTTTTGTGGGAAAAAAAAGAGATAATCGAACATTTTTTTTGGGTTTTGTTCCTTGTTTATTAATGTATCAAAAAACATTTTTTTCACATTTTTTACGCCGTATGGTGGCGCTGGGGAAGCTCTCGCGTCAGGTGCTGTCATCTCCGCGGCACGCAGCAGAACTCTCTTCAACGTCGATCTGAAAAATTTTTTTTTTAAACAATATTTTTCCAAATCCCTATGTACTTCTCTTCAAAATATCATATTATTAACGAAAACACTCGGTATTTTTTTCAGATCGACGTTGAAGAGAGTTCTGCTGCGTGCCGCGGAGATGACAGCACCTGACGCGAAAGCTTTCCCAGCGCCACCATGCGGCGTGAAAAATGTGAAAAAAATGTTTTTTGATACATTAATAAACAAGGAACAAAACCCAAAAAAATTTTTCGAATATCTCTTTTTTTTTCCACAAAAAAAAATTCTTGAAAAATGTGAAAAAAAACAGGGGGTCACAGTGGTGTTCACCCTTAAAAATAAGATAGCAGACTTTATGCAAATAAAAGATACACCACTATCTGAATTGAGTGACCCAAAATGGATATGTGACTTAGCATTTCTGGTCGACCTTACAGGCCATTTGAATGATTTAAATTTGAAACTTCAAAAACAGGGACAGTTAGTTAATGATTTGTACAGCCATTTTAAAGCGTTTCAGAACAAAATCCGCTTGTGGGAGGCACATATGCTGTCTGGTAACAGTTACCATTTCACCACGCTCTCTGCGTATGAAAATATTGCTTATGCTCAATATGCTGAAGAACTCAAGTTACTGTCGGAGCAATTTTCGAACGGATTTAGCGATTTCAAAAACATGGAAGACCGTTTCAATTTATTTGCTACTCCAACAAAAAGTAATGTACAAAATGCTCCAATACACTTGCAAATGGCGTTGATCGAGATTCAAGAAAACTCACTCCTAAAATCTAAATTTGAAGACGTGGAGTTGTGCGATTTCTACAAAAAATACCTCGAAGAAAACCATTTTCCGCAGCTTAGAAAATTCGCAAAAAGATTGATTTGTGCGTTTGGCAGTACTTATAACTGCGAACTGTTCTTTTCATTGATGAAATTTTATAAATTAAAACATCGTACAAGGCTGACTGACGATAATTTGGAAAATTCTTTACGTCTTTGTATCAGTGGAATTAATCCAAACATCGATGGATCAGTTTCCCAAATTCAAGCTTAAGTGTCTCATTGATTTCGGTGTCGCTATTTAACTTTCGTGGTTTGTAACAATTCCAAATTTAACGATTTAATTATAATGTTATACCTATTTTTTTCATTTCATTTTGTTATTTTAATAAATTGTATTATAATAACATTGTCGTATTATTTCATGTCTGATATCTATCGCTAAAAAATATGAACACTACTGTAAAATGCACTACTTTTAAACGTGGCCCGCGAACGTATTTGCACACTAAAGTTTGGCCCACAACATGTCAAAGGTTGCCCATACCTGGTTTAGTGGATTGCGCGGGAATTTAAGAACGGCGTTTCCCCGCGAAAAATGACGAAATTCTATACCGCAATTACCGACCATAACCTATTCCGAGCTTTGGTCTATGCGCTAGTGCCGTGCGGTGGCAGCACCTGTAATGTTCCGACGATCTATATTTCCGTTAAACGTTCGACCGTGATACGAACCCATACAGTACGTTTCGCGCGCAGAGGTTTCTGGGAAAATCGGGAAACGGCTGGTGGCTGTTTCCGACCAGCGGCTGGTCATCCAATAAACACCGGCGTTAATGCCCTCGCATTAAAGCAATGAACGCAAAATATAAATACAAATTTAGAGGGCAACCTGTGCGACGAGTCCGGTATGTAGTCGTGGCTGGCACGAACGAAGCAGAAAACGAGGGAGAGAGAGAGAGAGGCCATCGATGGAGTTTAACCGATCAGTAGGATGCGGTGTTCGTGGAACGGCTAAACCGGCTTATTATAAATTGATCTAATCTATATGCATTAAAGGCATGTTACGAAGCGCCCCCTAGGCCACGTGGTCAGTAGCGATATCGCATTTTGATAATGCCGTTCGAGCCTCCATCTACTCCTCCTCGTTCTCACCGTCCCCACGCATATGCAAATGACGCTTGTTTTGTCAGATTTATTACGTTGGTTATGGTCTCGTTTTCTGCACCAGTGTCAACATACATTTACTATGCTATGCATATTTGAAGGAATCAGTTTGCTCGTAATTGTTGTGATTATTGTGGACAATTTTCAGTGAATATTAATTATCGATTAATGTATTCACTCTCGTGTACGTATTTATAGGCTCCGAGTGATTCGCGCAACTACATTATGCACTTCGCATCGTTATCACTGCATTTATTATTTTTCTATTTCTGTAAAATATTTTGTGCCATATCCCCTAGCAGTTTTATCGTTGAACGATCAAAATTTATCAATATTGAGACACCGATGCACAATTTATAAAACATTTATAAAAATAGTGCCGAACATTGCGTTAGACGGGTGGTTAGGCCTGCCGCTTCGTAGATTTTCTATATTAAGCAGTATTCGCCTAATACTGGGATGGGTGACAGATTGACCGTGCAGAGGCTTGCACGTCGACTACCGAATGGGGGGTAGTTTTTCTCTGTTTTTTACGTCAGTACAATTGAAACTCAGCGAAATTTAGGCACCTGTATCGGCCAGATTTTCCGCAGTTTCCCTGTGCCCTCGTGGAAAATGCGATACAGCAAGACTTCGGGAAAGAGTGGCTTTGGTCAACACTCGGGGGGGGGGTCTCAAGGGATGGAAATGGGTAGAAAGGGGACGGGACGTAAAATCCTGAAAAGGATGTACGCTGGAAACGCCATTTGTATGAAAACTCTGTACTTTGGTTGGAAAAATTGTAGCAAAATGCGATTCATGATTATATTTGAAGACAGGATGTCGCAATTTTTCTCATTAGTGTTACATTTTTTTGGCAGCACAATCAGTATTGTCATCCCTTCGAAAACGAGAAATGTCTTTTCCCCAAAATGACACAACCGGTCGGAAGAAAGTCCACGTTCTTCCGGTTTTTATTTATTGTATCGTTGCTGTAATGGAGCAGTACATTTTTTATTATGATTAAAAACGTGACGCATTCGCACGGTAATCATCGGGTACCGACTGAGAGAGAGTGGTTTGAAATTTGGCCGAGAGAGGTCAGGTTGCTAAATGGTAATTCCCAATATAGTACCAATGGCCGTGAGAAAGCGATAGAGCTCGCGAACGAGCTCTCGCTCGCAATAGCGAAATACCGGAGAAAAACCTAATACGAGTTACGAGATGGTGAAGAGCGTGCATCGGTTGTAAAACGATTTGTGCCCTGTAACGCAACGGAATATCCTATTCTTCACAGCAACACAGTAACAGCAAACACCGTTTCTGTATCTGTGCCAACCACCAATGCCAGTAACGCGTATACTTACGCAAAACAACCCCTGCAAACTCTACACTTGGTGAAAATTTCCGCGGCTGCCACACGCCGGAACATTATGATAAATATGTAATAGCAAGACTGCTGTGCGCTATGATCTCCAGCGCCACGTTCTATTCTACCATGGGAGTCTCACGCGGGTAAATTCACGCGGTCGATAAGGAAGATCCCCTTCGCAGTCAAGTAACGCTTAGTATGGAGTTAGAGGTCACTGAATTATGGTATATTTTTCGAAAAATGACCGTTTGGCATTTCGTTCAGTTTAAATGAATTTTTACAACGATTAATTCGTTCTTTGTACAATGAAAATGATGAAATAACGAATTATTCAGCGTTTTTTACTGCTCGAATTAGGTTGAAATAGAACGTCATGGCGCGGAACGGAATCACGAAGGGGATTATCGTGTTCGAAATTCGTTTACGACGACATTTTTTTTCAGTCGGGAACGAGACGGCGCGGATGGTTGAGTAAAAGGCCGGGAATATACGTATATGGGCAACTCGTCGCATCGCCGAGTGCGAGAAAAGGTAATTTTATAAAGAGATTCAATTGCCCTTACATCCGGGAGTGAAATATGAGTCTGGGACCGGTGAAATAAGAGCCGATTGGATTGAAAGAGTATCTTACTACTCTGCCACTCGATATCTACTTATACACCCGCATACCGTTGAGCCCCGCGGACTTTTTTGCCTCTCTACATCGTTTCTGGCTCTGCTGCGAATTTTTCCACCTCTCACTCTCTCTCTCTCTCTCTCTCTGTCTCTTTCGTTCTCTTTTCGCGAATTTCGCGTTTTTATATGTATATATATAATATAGTATAGTATGAGCAACTTCTTACCGAAGGACTATAGGACATAACGGCTTGAAAAGGAATTGTTACTGAGCTTCCGGACGAGAAAGAGAGACAGAGAGAGAACATTACTATACTCGGAGCCGCGAACCGCTTACCGTTTCCAACTTCATCTCAATAACTTCTACTCGCGATGTCTCTCGCCTCGCGAGACAAAAAAAATACCAAGGAAACGAGACGAATGCGGCAAATGGTTTTTACCAAAGCCCGTAATGAACGTTTGCCGGAAAAAATTCATCACGATGTCAACTTTCGTGTTACTGCATTTTGCATTTCTATCGAAATTTCGATGCGATAACGAGGATTTAAAAGGAATCAATATATAAATTTGTCAAGTACTATACAACAGCTTCAAAGTATTGTATAGATTCTGTACTCGTAGTACTTTTGTTTAAATAATGTTAGTAATTTCTTACTTTTGATCCTTGATAACGCGGAAAGGGATGACATTAGACGAGTAACAGTTGTACGCTGTTAAAATCAACATATAAACAACTGTATCCCGTTTTGTTTCTTCATAATTGTAATATATGAGGGGGGACCCAAAAAAAACGGAAATTTCGTCATAATTTCTTTATTTTTTAATATTTCTACACCAAATTTTCATCACCTTCAAAGTATTCTCCTATGACCACAACGCACCTCTGCAAACGATCCTTCCAATGTTCAAAACATTTTTTAAATTCACTTATCGGGATGTTCTTTAGGTCTCCCAGCGATTTTTGTTTTGCCTTCTCCACAGTGGCAAAACGCTTGATTGCTGCTTTGTTTCCGGGTCGTATTCATAGCACTACGATTCATCACCAGTAATCACCTTGGAAAAAAGTTCAGGGTCCTCTTCGAGCTGATTTTGAAGTTCAAAACATGCCTGAAGTCGACGCTCCCTTTGCTCGTCCGTGAGAAGGCGAGGGACAAATTTGGCTGCAACTCTGCTCATGTGCAAATCTTTGGATAAAATCCTCTGAATTGAACTCCATGATATCCCAGACATCTCACAGAGTCGATCAATGGTTCGGCGACGGTCTTCACGAATGAGAGCATTGATTTTGTCGACGTTTTCGTCACTTCTTGACGTTGAGGGGCGTCCTGAACGGGGTTGGTCTTCAATTGACATTTCTCCATTTTTAAAACGTGAAAACCACTCGTAGATTCTGGTTTTACTTAGGGCAGCATCTCTATAAGCAGTCTTAAGGGAGGGGAAGGGTTTCAGCGTAAAAAAACACTCTTTTTGCGATTTTTTTTCTCAAATATGGATTGAGCAATTTTATTCGGAACTTTTGTACATTATTGAGCATACTTTTGACAATGTTGTGTAATTTTTTCATGCAGAAATACTGAACGGCAACGGGAAATATTGTACGGGCATAAGCCCGTAACAGAGCTTCCCCCAGAACGTCTTGGAAAAAAAACAATTTGCGGTGTTCACTATAACTCGGCCGGAAATTATCTGATAATAAAAAACCATGAAAATTTAGTCAAATTATAATCAAAACTTCCCCCCAACGTTTTCTGATAATTTTTTTTTCCATTTAACAATTTTTGGCGGCCATCTAAAGTGTGAACTGTTATTTACGAGGTCTGTTAAAAAAGTATCGCGAATCTTGAATTTCCGCGGGTTACGTATATTCGATTTTCGATTTTTTTGTGGCGTTAGGTTGGTACTCGTGTCCCTCACTTATGCTAAAAAAATCGGCCATTTTGAATGTTTAGTTAATTGTTGACAGCTTTTTTGGTTAGACGTGTTTTGGCTTGTCTTCGATTTTTGTCTATTCCAAAAAATGGATCAAAGAATCTGTATCAAACTTTGTGTGAAAAACAAAATTAAGTGCGCGGACGCATTCCTAATGTTGACTGTGGCATATGGTGAAGCTACCTTGGACCAAAGCAACGTTTATCGGGGGTACAAAATGTTCTCAGAGGGCCGAGAAGATGCGAACAACGAAATGCGTTCCGGACGCCGGAGCACATCATCAACGGACGAAAACATTGATGAAGTGAAGAAAATAATATTGGCCAATCGTCGAATCACCGTTAGAGAAGTTGCCGAGGAACTAAACATATCGATTGGTTCGTGCTATTCGATTTTTACCAATGATTTGGGCATGAGACGGGTCGTTGCGAAATTCGTGCCAAAATTGCTCAATTTCGAAGAAAAACAGTGTCGCGTTAACATTGCTAAGGAGCTGTTGGACTCGGTCCGCAACAACCCAAATGTGCTCCAGAGGGTCATAACTGGTGGGTCATGGGTTTATGGTTATGACGTGGAAACCAAAGCTCAATCATCGCAATGGAAGCTGCTTTTTTGGAATAGGCAAAAATCGAAGACAAGCCAAAACACGTCTAACGAAAACAGCTGTCAACAATTAACTAAACATTCAAAATGGCCGATTTCTTCAGCATAAGTGAGAGACATGAGTACCAACCTAACGCCACAAAAAAATCGAAAATCGAATATACGGAGCCCGCGGAAATTCAAAATTCACGATACTTTTTGAACAGACCTCGTATAAACAACTGTATCCCGTTTTTTTTTTTTTCATAATTGTAATATATATCTGTGTAACACATACACGAGAAATAACAAAATGACTAAGCTATATACAGTGTCGCGAGTGTTTATCAACGAGTTTTCCCTTCGGAGACGAAACCGGTAATTAAAACGAGTTCAAATGAATAAGTCGGTACCCGACGAATAAACAGTGGCTCCGGCGTCTATCATTCACCATCCCCATCGGATCTCGTCTACTCGCCTTCGAGCCATTTACCGGAAAAATTTTCTAACGCGTCGCAATGCAACTTCCCCTATTGTACATGCATACCAATTATACATTGACGGGCCCGCCACACAGCCACTGGACATGAAGAAACCACGCGTGTGGGAGAAGGGTGTCTCAACTCGAGGCAGGGGGGAAGGGCGAACGATACATTGAGAAGGCGATAATTAAAACAAAAATAAAAGAAAGATAGAACTTGCGGGCGTGAAGAGGAAGTGGAGCGGGCACGAACTTTATTACAATAGACACAATCTGTACAATAGATCGAGCGGCAGCTGATGGGAGAATGATTTTTCAGTATTAACCCTGTGATAATCAAATATTGATGAACGAGATATGTTTGTGTACGCTGTGAATGCAAACGTAAAATGAAATGCCGATGGCTACGAAATTAATGAAGAATTATTAACAGCGAGGGAAGAAATGAATTGTTAAAAAATTACGAACCCTCTTATTTCTCTCGGTGTCAGACTTTCCATTGTTCGAATGAAATAAACTTGCTCGAACGGAGCGAAGATGAAAAGCACGAAGCACAAAATTTCGTCGATCATCTCGTCATTGAATCTGATTTCCTGTTGAGAAGAAATACAATGGGAGATTAGAACGAGTCGTGTCACAGTTGCATCTGATATTATTGGAGCAAATGTGATCTTCATTTTTCAATAATCCCTGATTATCGAATCGGTGATTTTCGAAATTTCTTCATTTATATTAAAAGGATCTTCTTAATTTCCATAAATAAGATATCGAATAATGATCAGCATTTTTTTTAATTGAAGTAAAAAAGCAACATGATTCAAGAGTGATATCAATTATCCATGGATAGTAGAGAACTAAATAGTTGTCTTGACTAATGCAATTTTTCAGTGCGTTGCGACTGTGACGTCGGGGCTGAAAATTCCAACCCCAGCAAATATTTTCTCGGGGCTTCTTTCGCCGCTCGGACCCAAACGAATAACTTACCACGGGCTCTCCTGTGAGGAAAATAATGCGTTCGCGTTACCCGTCTCGCCTCTCAAGAATGCGCAACCACTCCCGACTTTCTCACCCCCAGCTATGCGGAGAGGAAGAAAGAGAAAGGCGAATGATGAAGATAGGGGTTTAGTGATACTGCCTTGAAGCTTTAAATCTCCCGCTTCACTGGAAAAATTAAGGGATGCCAAGTTCGTCCAGTTGTCTGTAAATACGAGAAAAAAAGGCAAGTATAATTTGTTTTTTTTATTTACATTCCATAATCGAACCTTTTCGACAATAAAAACGAGAATTTTTTCTCGCCCCAACCGTTCTTTTTGGCGTCAAACTAAATTCTTTTCGTATTGCAAATAGTTTGAAAAGACAGTGACGATCGAGCTCTAGCTCGAAATTTGCTAAATTTATCAATTTCTGCAGGATTCGTCGAAATTAAACATTTCGGACAATGCAAGAAGCTAATGTTTAAAAAAAATTCACCCTTGAAAAAGTATAATGCTAAAAAGTTTTTTTAAATTACACGAGCACAGAGCAAAAGAATTGTGAAAAATGCAGCGCTTTAGTAGAGTTCACTCGGTAACTCTGAGTACAAAGATACTTTTCCAAGAAATTTTCTTCTTTTATTAATCGATCGACTTATAAAAAAAAACATTTTTTTGCTCTCAAATCCCTCGTTATGGTAGAAAACAACGTGGTCTTGAGATTATATGAGAATTAAAAATTTCGTCAACGTTTTGCCGTAACCTCGCCTACGAATTAATTCGTTATTCAACACCCCCCAGGCCATAGAAAGACGTGCATCAGGCCTGCAGCGTTTTAAATTTCGCCGCGATAACATCATATGCTGCACGTATACCTCGCTATTACTATACGGAAAACCTTGTTATCCTGATAACAATGGGAAATAAATATCGTCCGCCATTCAGTAACGAGAAGCGGCAATAAAAAAGAAGAAAACTGTGTACCGGTAACGATCGAGCCACGAGCTACAATTTATCGGCGTGGAGTGAAAATTGTAAAAAGTTTTGTACTCTGCCTGTTAGACCTAGTTCCTTACACGAAGACGACAATCCGGACGTCATCTACGAATTTTCAATGTTAAATCAAGAGAGTGTCGTTGAGGGGGGAAATAGGGTTAGACGGTTCAAAAAATCGATTTTTTTTTATTTTATAAATTGTTAGTAAAACTATTGACAAATATGTTCCCAAAATTTCAAATGAAAACTCCGACTCGCTCTATTGTTATAACCCATTAAAGGGGCGAATAGGGTTAGGACCGCGTTTTCTCAATGATTTTCATGAATTTTTTTATAGTATAAAAAATGAATATAATTAATTGAAACTTTGAAAATAACTTTGAACATATATTTAAGTATATACTAGAAAATTTTTGAAGAATTTCCTTGAAAAACACCGAAGATATTAGCGACCCCACATTGCAGGTCACAATCAGACTCAGCATTTTGCGTACATTCTGGAAGCCGCAATTTTCATCTGAAATAAAACGAGGTTGGAATTCACTTTTATTTGTGTCTCTCTTCTATATGAACCTAAATGCAATAAAAAAAATAGAAAATTGAATTTTTTACAGGGGTCAAAACAAAAAAGCATGATTTTTTGCCATCTTTTACAACTTTATTTGCAAAAAAAAATTATTTAAAATAATGATAATATTCCGATTTTAGGTTCATACAGAGCGTAATACTATGAAGAAAATAACTGCCAATTTTCAAAACGATCGGTGGAAAACTTTTCAAACTAGCGTGTACGCAAGTTCAAAAAAAGTCGTTTTCAGAAAAGCGCGTTTGAAAAAATTCATGAAAATCATTGAGAAAACGCTGTCCTAACCCTATTTCCCCCCTTAAGAGTCAGCGTCAAGTGACGCTGACTTAACGCACTGAAACTGTCTGTGTTACGTGATTGCAATAAATAAACTAATCGACGGAAAGAATTAAGTTTTTTTTCATATTTTCATTAGGACATTAAGACCACGATTGACCGTTCTAAAAATAAGAAAAAAATCAAAGTGTTTAAAAGTGAGTGAAATAATCTCAACTATCTCTGCGTCCGATTGTTTGACAAACCTATATGTCATTCAAGTTCAAATATATTTATCACCCAATGTACCGAATCGGTAGTTCGATATTTTTAACCGAACTGCATAACGTCAAAATAATGAATATCGTAGTTTTCTCGTCTCGGGAAATTTTTCGTCGAGTCCACGTACTCAAGGGAGCTTAAACTTTTTTGATGTCAGTTTGAAACTCTCCCGTTCCTATTTCCGGAATGCCTTCGTGACAATGTTGCCCTGATATCCCCAGGATCCCAGTCGTAATCTAGGATCAATAAATAGGCTACCCTATGCACGAAATGTTCGATCTTCCGTATAAACTTAGGATTAAAGTTATGTAAAACTAAATATAATACTAACAGATTCGCGTTACTCTTATCCCAGAGTGGAACAGGCAAATTATCGTTACGATCTTTACCTTTCTTACTTTTGCGATCTTGTTTTTATCGTATTTTTTTCGCAACGATGAATTTTTTGTTCGTGCGAGCAAGTTCCCACCCACGAGTGAGACTTACGATCCGCGTAGATCTGAGTTTACTCGTTGCTGGTTATATGCAGGCAGCCGGCGAGTTCACCAGCTTTAATAGGATTCCCAAAATTAATTACCCGCATTTGCATAAGCCCTCCCTTGGTAAACGTTTTTCTTTTCTTCTTTTCGCGCATGGCACTTCACTTCCTGCCTGGCTACCAGCAAATGTACATTCACACGTGTAACTTTCTCCGTAGCTTAGAAGTTACCACGTAGTAATGAGAACGGGGTAAAGATATAGCTATAGATTGTTGAAAATGTCAAAGATCGAACGATTGAAGAAGTTTGGAATTATATAAGTTTGATCGTTGCAATTTGGTGAATACTTCATTTATGATAGAATGAAAAAAAAACCGAGAGGAGGAAACTAAAATTGCTTAACACAGTTACTAGCTCAGCAATTTACTTGTCCGAGTCATTAATTCGGTTGATTTTTGAACTGATTGTTTAATTAGAAAGATTATTAGAAACATTCTGAAAAATTTCATCGAGTGATCGTAAAATATGTTTTTTTTTTATGGCACTTAAGGTAGTAGTCTGGTAACTTGTCCCGATTTTCATGTCTTTTTTGGAGGGCATTTTTTTGTAGGAAAATAAAAATGAATCGTTTTGGATATTTAGGATGTTTTTATTTACATATTAAAGATAGAAAAAAATAAATTTTTGAAAAAACTTAATAGTTTATTATTATTATTATTATGGATCAGAGTTGGCACCTCGAAAAAAAAGCGCGTGGGTGGCCCCGGTGATTTTGGCTCTTGTTGTTATCTGAAATAAAAAATTCTTGATAATTCTTAATCTATAGACATGTCATTCTGGTCGGAACTACTGAAGTTAAATTTCATGGATAAATAACAAAATGGCGGACTTTGGGAAAAAGTTTTTTTTTCCAAAGTCCGCAATTTTGTTATTTATCCATGAAATTTAATAACAAAATTGTCCAAAATTTTCCAAAGTCTGCCATTTTGTTATTTATCCATGAAATTTAACTTCAGTAGTTCCGACCAGAATGACATGTCTATAGATTAAGAATTATCAAGAATTTTTGATTTCAGATAACATCAAGAGCCAAAATCACCGGGGCCACCCACGCGCTTTTTTTTCCGAGGTGCCAACTTCGATAAATAATAATAATAATAATAAACTATTAAATTTTTTCAAACATTATTTTTTTGTATCTTCAATATGTAAATAAAAACATCCTAAATATCCAAAACGATTCATTTTTATTTTCCTACAAAAAAACGTCCTCGAAAAAAGACATGAAAATCGGCTTAAGTTACCAGACTACTACCTTATGAAAATTCATTGAGGACATTCGTGTTGTTGTTACAAATAGAAATGACCTACGCTATATGCGACAGAAAGTTCCATTCGTGAAGCAATTAGGCGTTTACGACAGGTTATCGAACGAAATAAGAGTTAGTGCCGAAAAATTAGTGAATATAGTCGAACTAGCGAGTGAGTTGAAAGGGTAAAAACGAGAATCGAAGTGCGGTTGGTAGATACGTTCAGATTGAATACGATCCAGGTATAATGCTCATTGTTAACGAGTAAAAGAGAAAGAGACAGACATAGAAGCGAGAAGGCCACCCTCGAATGAGTGCCATGCACCCATTTCACTACGTCCATGAGAGGCCTCTCTCTCTCTCTTTCCCTTATCCGGTGACTCGTGGGCGAACACTATCGAAAGATTGAAAGTCGATTGAATGGAGTGGGCAAACGGGTTCGACCATCGCGCGAGGGAGCTCTTTACTCTCGGGTTTCTGGCTGTGCGCTGGGCAATTTATATATATGTATATATATATATATATATATATACGTTCGATCGACTCTGTGAACTTGAATCGCAGGACAATGGATCCACTGAAACGCGTCATTATTGTTCGATTCCCTTCCACGTTTCGCTATCCGCTTTCCCTCAATTCTCGTTTCTGGAGTCAGCGCGGATTGCCTGACTATTGAGCATTTACTTTCCATGCTTATATATTCATTTTATTGCAATTAGCGTGTTCTATTAGAGCAATAAGTCTGATTTTTGTCGACTGTATATCTTCACTCTTATTCTCCCTGGGAGTGGACAAATCACTCCCGGAATCACTTCGATCTACCGATTGCTAGATTCAAGTGGTTGCTGGACTATCGAAAAGAGTACCCTATTGACGAAATAGAGCTACGACTCTGAGGATTTCAATTGGGAAACCTGTGAACTGGCAATCTGGGTCGGAAACCTGAAAAATCAGATGTGAATTCCGAGGTTTTAAAGTGGAAAACCTGAAAACTTGAAAATCGAGTCAGGAACCTGTAAATCCAACTTCGAATACTGGCAATTTGGCTTGAAAAGCTGGAAGTCCGGGTTTAAAGTTTACATTGCATAAGAAACCATAGAATTTTTTTTGGGGGGGGAGGGGTTCGTGAAGTACACAGGCAAAGAAATTTCTTTATTCAGGTTGTGGAATTCTCGGAATTCAGATATTTATCAATTTCCTGTTTCATAAACTAGCCGAGTTTTCACGGTGATAGACGAGGATGAAGTTAGCAAAACCGTACGTGATGGCCCTACAATGCTAAGAAACTCAAAGGAGACTCAACTCACGTTCGTTTGTTGAACAGAGAATTCCGAACCATTTGACCCGAAATTTATTATAACAAGCACTCCTACCAATGACTCCTGGAGGACCTCAGTCACACAGCTTTTTGATTGTTGGTTCAGGGTCAAAAAACAAAAGAATAGTTTTCAGTTTTTATGTTTGAATGAATCTAAAGATTTATACATGGGCCTCCGTGATTCCAAACATGACATTTGAACTGTAGATCTTTTTCGACTCGTAAACAACCAACGGATCGTGACAACGAACAACGTCAAAAGGTTAAAAAGTAGTCGGTGTTACTAGCTACCAAACTTCAATTGGTAATGAACACATGTGATTTACTAAATGCTCAATAGCTCCTACATTGATAGTTATGAAAATTTTTCTTGTTCAAACGAAAACCAACGGCAACGGCAGGACCGCGGTTCTACAGATTCCAACTGTACACCTACCCAACTATCACGACCAAACTGACACGAGCATACGAATATCTCGCAATATTGTCACGACAAAACTGTTCCCGAACAAAACTCTCACCATTAAAACTGTCACCGCACAAACTGTCACCACTCAACTCTCCTGAATCTCTATTCGACACGTGCAGAAATCTTCACGAACAAAACTATCACCGTCTAAACCGTCACGGTCTCGACTGTATTCTGCGCAACTGTAACGCAGCAGAATAGCCCCCGTCTACACTGTCAGAGCGTCTACTGCATTTCTAAAAAAAATAGGCACGCCTTTGAAATTAACTTTAATTTCAAAGGCGTGCCTATTTTTTTTAAAACAATATTTTTTCAAATCCCTATGTACTTCTCTTTAAAATATCATATTATTAACGAAAACACTCGGTATTTTTTTTCAGATCGACGTTGAAGAGAGTTCGGCTGCGTGCCGCGGAGATGACAGCACCTGACGCGAGAGCTTCCTCAGCGCCACCGTGCGGCGTGAAAAATGTGAAAAAAATGTTTTTTGATACATTAATAAACAAGGAACAAAAGCCAAAAAAATTTTTCGAATATCTCTTTTTTTTCCCACAAAAAAAAATTCTTGAAAAATGTGAAAAAAAACAGGGGGTCACAGTGGTGTTCACCCTTAGGCGGTGACGGTTAGTGCCGTGTACAGTTTTGCCCGTGACAGTTTTGCCGGTGACAATTGCCACGGTTACAGTTGCTGCGGTGACAATTCAAGTGGTGACAGTTTGAACGGTGACAGATTAAACGGTGATTGTTTAGACGGTGACAATTCAGACGGTGACAGTTTAGATGGTGAATGTTTAGACCGTGACAGTTTAGACGGTGATAGTTTTGTTCGTGAAGATTCTGCACGTGTCCAATAGAGATCGGGGAGAGTTGAGTGGTGACGGTTTGTGCGGTGACAGTTTTAATGGTGAGAGTTTTGTTCGGGAACAGTTTTGTCGTGACAACATTGCGAAATATTCGTATGCTGGTGTCAGTTTGGTCGTGACAATTGGGTAGGTGTTCAGTTGGAATCTGTAGAACCGCGGTCCTGCGACGGAAACCGTTCAATCATTGGTTCATAATTCTACATCACTCGAATCTCTTGAACATCGAGGATATCGGATGGCGATCCAACGAATTCTGTTATTTCCGCCCTCACATATGCGGAAGGTACATACATCGATGAAAAGCTCAGACACCTTCACAGGAGAGCGAACACGGAATAAAAATTATTCCGAGATCGACGATTGTGTGCGCACTTGCCGAGAAATTTGCATGTCTATCGGATCCGGTATATGGCTGCTCGTTCAACTGACCCTACTAATCCCGATGATTAATGCTTGCAACGAGTACCGAGTCGGCCAAGTCCTCTGGGATCCTCAACCGCTTAATCATTCCACGGGTGATCGGCGCTGCGTATACGTAAGGAGTAGCGGGTTGTGAAGAAAAATTAAAGTGGGAAATAGCGCGCTGAACGAGGACTCTGATGACGGTGTACTAAACGAATAGCCGAGTAGGCATGAACAGTATAATCTGAGGGAATAAGAAATAAAGGGAAAGGGGTGGAGAAGGAGAAAGAGTGGAACAGCAAAAGAAAGAGAGACAGAGAGAGAGAGAAATAACGAAAAACAGTGTGAGGGAGGGAAATAAACGTTAAGCGCGTGACGGAAGGGAATATAGTGGAGTCGAGCCATCATTGAATGCATCGGACGAGCCTCCCGCGCTCTGCTAACTCTGCAACCCGAGTTCCTTTTAGTTTATTTTTCCACGCGTAATGAACTCCCTCTTTCACTGTATCCCCTCGCATCCTCGTTCTCGTTGCATCGATAGCATCGACTGCCCAATGAACGAGACCAACCGAACGCCATCCCCCGTTCGTCCTGTGCCATTCAACGAAACGCAGTTTTGCAATTCGATGGTATTCCCCTCTGGTAAAGTCCGATTTTTTTTTTCTTTCTGTACCATTTCATCTCACTCGCTCGCTCCTCTCTATAGATTTTTATTCACTCCTTCTCGTTCGTCGGGACTTTCAACTGTAGCCCATTCTCGTCGGCTCGGCTACTATCGTATGCTTCTCATTTCCTAGCGTACAACCCTGTACGTGTGATGCTAGGGAAAAAATTGTGATTTTTTTCGTAAAAATTCACCGTTAGATTTATCCAACGGTGTTTGCCGAATGCACGAGCACTCGGGTGGTGCATGATTTTGACAATGGGTTTCTGGTTTATTTTTGCTTCTGAGGCAGTTGTGGGTTAATTATTGATGTTAAATCGATGCGGACGAAAAATTATTATTTTTCGAACGTCAAGCCTATCGAGCTGCATATTAGAATGTAAGTTTCCACTTGAACTTTTTAAATATTTATATTGTTTATAACGGTGGAGCGTGCGAAATCACGCTCCACCGCTCCGCGTTCCGTCCGAGCACGTGCTCGGGGTCCGATAAATAAAATTATGCTGCACGCAATCGTCATTTGTAGGTGTCACAACCCGTGTTCAAAGCAGCCGCATACCAATTATAGAATCTTGATTTCTCGGCTCGTGCAACCCTTGCGTCTCCGAGACTCACATTACATTTCGCGTTGCACGCACTTGAATTTACATAGCTTTTTCCAGTCACACATGTTACGCTAGCCCGGAGCTTTTTCTATTAAATTATGTGTTTATTTCATTTGGCTAATTTCTACTTTGTATGAAATTTTGAGTATTTTTGCTTTCAACTAATTTATTAATTATTTTTTTGCCTTGTTATTATTTGAAATCAATGCTCTTAATATAATCAGCATCGTTAATTTTCTTCATAATTTTATTGCACTGCGAAGTACTCAAAATTCTCATCGAATGTCACTGTCAGCCGGACATGTTGTACGCGAAGGATTCTTAAAAAGGTGCACATAGGAAATAGGCCACGAAACACACGACATTAGATCGCTATAATAATTCTCACTCTCGAAAGTAATGAACGCCGAGAGCTATTCAACATTCACCTAGTTCTCCAGATCGTCGCTAGGCGGCGAGCGCTCCGAGTCTTTCTCGTATTGCGAACAGGCGGCCTCAGTCTATAAGACCTGAGTAGCATTCATTGTTTGTTACGGAGATAGGAGCTAGTCTGTTGATTAAAAGTCCTTTTTTTATGGTTAATAAAGCTAACCTTTCGCGTCATCATTCACCCCTCCCGTTTCCCTAGATAGAATTACTAAGAAGAAGAGAACGCCTGTCCATATGACCCACAGAGAATTCATATCTTACCACCATTATCCATTTTTAATCATACAACCTTGCGAGCAGAGTTTTTGACAAATAGAGTAAAACTTTAAAAAATTGAAAGCATCACGAGCATGTAAATATACTAAGAATACTACTCCAAACATTCTACACATTTTCGTTTATAATGGTGGACTCCTAAATTAGTAACATAATGCTCAAATGGTCTGACAATTTCCACATCAGCCCTCACAAACCTTTAATTAAAAAAAATGTAGCATGCGTTATTAACTTGAGCAGCTTGTGCACGTTTGTGCATGTGTTTCTCCACTCCGTTATGTTCTATATGATATGTCAAACGCACTTGCGTCGTCAACGTGTATCGTTAATATTTCGATCAATCACAAGAGTTAATTCACGAACGTTATCAACGGCAAACCCTTCATAATTAAAAAAAATTGGAACACATGATATAAAACAATCAAATCACAAAGTCATCATCACTAAGGACGATTATAGGGGTGCCTTTTTTTCCTACGTCGTGATGAATACAAAATTGTTAAACATCAATTCGAAAGCCGCCGATGTCATTTCGAGCCGAAAATTGACGTTAAGGGAGAACACCACTGTGACCCCCTATTTTTTTTCACATTTTTCAAGAATTTTTTTTTATGGGAAAAAAAAGAGATATTCGAAAAATTTTTTCGCGGCACGCGGAAATGACAGCACCTGACGCGAGAGCTTCCCCAGCGCCACCATGCGGCGTGAAAAATGTGAAAAAAATGTTTTTTGATACATTAATAAACAAGGAACAAAACCCAAAAAAATTTTTCGAATATCTCTTTTTTTTCCCACAAAAAAAAATTCTTGAAAAATGTGAAAAAAAACAGGGGGTCACAGTGGTGTTCTCCGTTAGCGGAGTTTTTGGTATCCAATTCTATTTCATCAGGTTAAGTCAGAGGAGTTATGTCGAGAAACCTGGGCATAAAGTAGCCCCACTGTTTCCCACATCGAAGAAGAAAACATGCCGATAATTTACTTGTTGACTCTGCGTGGAGAAGATGACGAACCAGCGAAAAAATACGCGTGTTGTCTCCACACGACACATGCGTGATTCCGAGCCAATACGCGTATAATATTGGTGTACAGAAATTGCCACGGACAATCGATGGTACTCTTCCGAAAATTATATTACCAAAATATCTCTTTCACTCCTTTCTGCGACCGAACGAGACTTCTGTCACGACATATGGGATGCATAAAAGTTTTTTACGCTTTTGAAAGTATCCACGGAATATGCTTTTTCGAGCATTAGTCCGGTATGCCATTAATGCTGGTTCAGGGAACGAGTTCATTTATTGTCCAAAAGTTCTTTGATCTCTTGCGAGAAATCGAAACACATAGTTTTGGCTGATCACGAGGAAAACGAACAGTACAATCGATAGGGAATATTGTGGCGCATTAAAATTAAACGACAATTTTTTTTTTATTATGTTCAGTATCACGTACCGAATGTAAATGAATAAAATGGTTACGAATTAAGGAAGTGGAAGTGCCGCCATTTTGTGGAAAACCGCATTGGCCAATATCTCCGTTACCGTGCACTTTAGGCCAAAAATGGTAATAACCTTTCTTGTAGATAATTGGATTTCCCATCTTTTTTTCCAAATAATTTTTTTTGTATCACTTACCGTTTACGACTTATACCACTGTTAAAATTTATTTATTCACTTTTATATAGTGAATATAAATATTAATGATATTGACATAATTAACAATAAATACCTACTTACCCGCAAAAAATGCCTTACCTACTACATGCCTTTAGTGATTGTGATACAACCTCAGCACCGTACAATATTGGGAAATCGAAAATGTTAACAACGCTTGTGAAGCAAAAAAATTTAACCAATATTATGAAGATGTTCGCTGAGGACAAAAAACAACCTGTGAAAGTTGAGCAAGCTGGAAAGAACATCTCCAATGCACTCTATGGTGGCAACTCGAACGAAACGACATTAAACGTATAAGTCGTAAACGGTAAGTGATATAAAAAAAATTATTTAGAAAAAAAGATGGGAAATTCAAGTATCTACAAAAAAGGTTATTACCACTTTTGGCCTAAAGTGCACGGTAACGGAGATATTGGCCAATACGGTTTTCCTCAAAGTGGCGGCACTTCCGCTCTCTTAATTTGTAACCATTTTGTTCATTTACATTCGGTACGTGATACTGAGCCTTATTAAAAAAAAATTGTCGTTTTTTCTTAGTGAATTGTGGAAAAGAGTAACGGGCTCCCTATTGATTCTATAAGTAGAAACCGAACGGAGAACAGTTGAGCCAGGCGAACATCCAAAGCCAGCAACAGAAGTGAAACCTCTGACTTTGAAAAAATTGCAATGTCACGAGCTTTTGCTTCTTTATGCAGGAAGTTTCTTGATGATGACACAAAAATATTTCAAGTTTTCAATTTCAATGTGTTCAGCATATGCCAACACGTCGACAAATCATTGTTAGATAAAATATGTGGACACATGCGGATGTGTGTGTGTTTGGATTTGCGTAACGGCCCTACATAATTAAAACGCCCACATGTTGAGCAGGATTTCAGCTACAGCATCGTCATCCCGTACAGAAGTAAAGCAGTACGTCCCCTTTATTTACTTCAACTTTTATAAAAATTCACGAAGTCACTGAGAGTTAATACCATTTTGAATTTTCCGAAAAAGACCAGGCTAATTTTTAATTATTAATTTAAATATATTGTCATCAAAGATACCGACAGCAATGAACGTATGGTCAGTGCAAAGCCTCGCTAAATCGCTTATCAGATCGTTAACATAGCCGGATCTAATGCTGAAAAAAAAGGTAGACTCAACACTTCATGACGAAGGAACGATAAAAAGAGACGCCGATAGATGCCAGTGCGAAGAGAAGTGTAGAATGGTATCGAGGGGACAGAGAATTCTGCGTCGATGCATTATTTATCATCGTGTATGGCAAGCATTTTCATGTTAATATCGGTTGCCCTGGGGTCATTACATTCGTGTATCCCGGAGTGCACGAACAGTCGTGCTGCTTCAGACTCCTGCTGTCGCCAGGGGCGGTCGGTGAGCGGTCGAAGGGGACCGCCACAATTCGTGATGCGAGCGTCGTTTGGTGATACGTGTTAGGGGTGAATGGGGATCACCCAAGGACAAATTCGTATATTTCTGCCATGAATAAACCCACTTTCTCACCTCTACGAATCGTGTGCGCGCAGTTTATTATGAAAAAGTTCGAATTCGAATGTTCTTTGATCAAATGAATTTCTATTAACACTAAATAGAAACTTTTATTAACGATGCAAAATCGTTTTTATAGATATTCTAAGTACGGAGATTAATTTGTCACGAGACGATCTTTAACCAGATTCGAATTCCGGGTGGAGGTATAAATTCATACTGTGAGTGGAAGAGTCATTAAGCGTGCAACATGAAATTGAAACGCGAAACTCTGCGCCCTGCGGGCATAAATAAATATATATAGGGCATTATTCTCTCTTTTACCGCGGACCTCCTATTCCACTATGACCCATAAAGTCAGAACTCCACGAAAACATTGTTGAAGAAGTGGAAAAAGCAGAATGGGTCGAGTGAAAAATGAAAAGTCGACCATACATAGTTTGGACATAAAAAAGTGTGTTTCCTCGGCATTTCAATCGCCCATTCGACCATCTTTTCCATTTCTCCATTCGAGTATTGAGACCAACCATACGGGGTACGTTCGTGTCCGCGTAAGCGTTCGTCGACTAATTTTTGTGAACATTTTCTTTAAGGGGGGAAATAGGGTTAGACGGTTCAAAAAATCGATTTTTTTTTATTTCATAAATTGTTAGTAAAACTTTCGAAAAATATGTTTCCAAAATTTTAAATGAAAATTCCGACTCTTTCTATTGTTATATGCCATTAAGGGGGGAAATAGGGTTAAGACAGCGTTTGCTCAATGATTTTCATTAAATTTTTTATAGTATAAAAAATGAATATAATTTATTGAAACTTTGCGAATATTTTATACATATATTTAAGTATATACTATAAAATTTGTATACATATATTTAAGCTTGTTTTTCTTGATTTTCTATATGAACCTAAAATCGGAATATTATCATTATTTAAAATAATTTTTTTTGCACTTAAAGTTGTAAAAACTGGCAAAAAATTCAATCTTCTATTTTTTTGATAGAATTTAGGTTCGTATAGAAGAGAGACATATAATAAAAGTAAATTTCAACCTCGTTTGATTTCAGATGAAAATTGCGGCTTCCAGAATTTACGCAAAATGCTGAGTCTGATTGTGACCTGCAATATGGGGTCGCTAATATTTTATAGTATATACTTAAATATATGTATAAAAATTTTATAGTATATACTTAAATATATGTTTAATATATTCCCAAAGTTTCAATAAATTATATTCATTTTTTATACTATAAAAAAATTCATGAAAATCATTGAGAAAACGCTGTCCTAACCCTATTTCCCCCCTTAATGAACAACGTATACATTTCTGTAACGTATTATGATTGTAGAGGAATATTGGAATACGTCAATATGGCGGGAGATTCCGCAACAGTTAAGGAGGTCCGCAACAGTTGAGGTAGGAGTCTGGTAACTTAAGCTGATTTTCATGTCTTTTTTGGGGGGCGTTTTTTTGTAGGAAAATAAAAATGAATCGTTTTGGATATTTAGGATGTTTTTATTTACATATTAAAGATACAAACAAACATTTTTTTGAAAAAATTTAATAGTTTACTATTATTATTATTATTGATCAAAGTTGGCACCTCAAAAAAAAAGCGCGTGGGTGGCCCCGGTGATTTTGGCTCTTGATGTTATCAGAAATAAAAAATTCTTGATAATTCTTAATCTATAGACATGTCATTCTGGTCGGAACTACTGAAGTTAAATTTCATGAATAAATAACAAAATAGCGGACTTTGGAAAAAAAAGTTTTTTTTTCGAGGTGCCAACTTCCATCAATAATAATGATAATAATAAACTATTCAATTTTTTCAAAAAAATTTTTTTTTGTATCTTTAATATGTAAATAAAAACATCCTAAATATCCAAAACGATTCATTTTTGTTTTCCTACAAAAAAACGCGCTCCAAAAAAGACATAAAAATCGGCTTAAGTTACCAGACTACTACCTTAAGTTGCGACGAAAAGGACACTAACGACAGGGGTGTAATGGTAAGCAACTACTTTTCTGCTATTTGTATAGTGAAATTGAGAAAGAAATTATACCACTATCTTTACTAAGCCCGTTTTTATTCTCCCTTATTTTCGTTCTCACTTAGTACTCTTTTTCACTCTCGCACTTGGACCTTGAAATTGATCCGTAGAAGAGGAAAAGAAGAAGAAAAATACAAGAATAACGAAGCAGAACAACAGGACAGCCAGCTCGCAAAAATCAAGCCCTCTGTCATTCTGTCTTTGTTTTCTTCTGAGGCCATTTCACGGATTTACAGAACCACCGTGAGCCATTGTTCCCTTAACTGATAGGATGTATAGATCGTCCGGCATGGGCACGTACATCACTCGGTTGTCCCATGCATATATGTATCGTCGTTCTCGTTGTCGCGACGAATTTAACGTGATACACGCGCTCATGGATAAATATGTATGAACCAACCCCGCCGGCACTCCACCACCCCTACCGTGCATACATCGAGATTATTCGTCACTGTTCCATTTTTCTTTTATCCCCATTTCAATTCCGTCACTCGGTCATCATGTTTCATATATTTTTATTTGTTTCCGCGAGTTAAACGAGTCATACTCTGATGAATCTGATGAAACGAAAAAGTCTCCGCGAGAGATGGGAACCGTGCAAAGATGAGTTGAAAAAGAAGGAATCGTTCAAAGTTTATGAAATATTACATACGTATATTTATCGCTAGTTAGCAGAAAGAATAGGGCTATCTGAGATTCGTTTGTCGAATTCTAAGGGCGAATATTTCGAGAGGATGTGTGTATAGATACAAGTAAGACAAAGTAGATATACGTTGGCTGTTGAAAAGAAGGAACCGCTTGTGTGGCAAAGGCAAAGAGCATATAACGTATTTTTCAATCAATCTCTTGTTTCGTATGGACGCCGGAAGTGGAAAGTGGATTCGACAAGAGGCCGAAGAAAAACAGTTTACTGTCTGTATAGATATATAATGGATCAGGTACATTGATGTTCCGGTAAAAGGACGACTTACTATCCTGGCACACCAAAGGCGATTCGATGGCCCATCGATGCGAGAGCTGGTTTCCCTTTGCCACCCCTCAATTTTGTTAGATAGTCCGCCCACCCCCCCTTGTTCCCATCCTTCCGCCCCTTTATTCTCCGTCCTTCGATGCATCTTGCAGCAAAGAAAACTGTTCAGAGATGTCCTCGACCGCAATTTTCTAAAGCCAAGCTACAATCTGATACGCGAAATCGGAAAATGATTGGACGATCGTCGTAGAGATATCTGTGAACACTGACTGGAGGTCTGATTTATCACATGTCGTATTCATAACGCCCGAAAATTTACTTTGAATTAATCCAACTTAGCTCCAAATTCAAAGGCCGATTCAAGTACTCAAATTCGACATAAGTCCGAAATGAATTCGGACTTTAGTTCGCCTAAATTTCGGCTTAAGTTGAAACGTAAGTTTGTTGTTAAGCACCACTTGAATTCTACTTCGGTCGATTTGAAATTCGCAATCAAGTTCGAACTTAAATTGAGCCTAAGTTGAATTTTTAGTTCAGCCTGAAGCGAAACTTAAATAGAACTTACGTTTTAAAATTCGAGGCTTAGGATATTTTGCGTCATGTATAAAATATAGAATTGATGAATCACGGAATTTAATTGACGATCATCATTTCTTTTAATTCCACAAATCCGCATGATACGTTGGTTTCGAATCGGGTGTCTTTTTCGTGGATAGTGAAATGTGCAAGTGACCGAGTAGTACGGAGAATTGGACTACCGTTGAAAGTTTTGCTTCGAACAAGATTGGTAGGGGTGCAGTATCCAGGGCACCTATCTCGAACAAGAAAACTCGTCCCGTTGCTCGTGCTGTAAAGTTAAACGCGTAATTCGTACCAATATTGACTCCGTTTCAATCCCCTAACCTTACGGTCGAGCTTCGATCTTCGTAATGCTAAACTCTATCCAAATGCCGATGTCCCGTTCGAAAAGCTTCGCGAGTGTACAATGAAAGTTACTTCTGTGAATTCGTACTGTCTACTTCCCGAGGCTTCTTTCTCCCCCGAAAGATATTTTACGTAGAGTGAATTGCACAAAACCATTAATGAGTGACATCGCGTATGAAAAGACTTAATGAACCATCGCAAAACAAATTCGTCGGCTTCGACGTAATTGTTCAACTTTGTTTTCAATCCAGCCTCCTGAGGTAAATTCTGCAAATGATTTTTGGGTCATTTGATAGTTTCTATAATAGCAAACAATAATTCCACGAGAAATGAGCGTAACTGGGTCAATATTTGGTAATTTTGGTTTTTCGTTCGTTACCGTTGACGTAATACCAGAGTGTGATTTCAAATTGTTTCCATAACGTGGCTCGAGTAAGGGAAGTGTAATCAAGCACAACCTTAAGCTCAAACTCACGAAATCCTGATTCATAACATAGATTGTAATTGACTACCAGAGATAATACATTCTCGGTTAAATATTAGGATTTTATAAGATGACGCCCAAGCTCAAGCTCGTGCTTAAGTTGGAACTGGAGTTAGAACTTAATCTCCTGCTCAATTCCACGTTCATGTGTGTTAGGTTTTATTCTTACTTTGATACAATTTAGTGATTGCGAAATGAACAAACAAATAATTATACGAAAAAGAAACAGTCTCGAGTATTTAATATGTAATACTTTCGACCAACATAATTCACGGTTCTTTGCGTTATGAGATCTCGAATGATGATTATGAACATTTACATTAGATTACAAAGAATCGCTTCAATACACACACACACACACATAATCCAATTCACACATCCATATATACGTATCACTGTGTCCGAATTCTATAAGAATTCCCGTTATTAACTCGATGCTAATTTTCACTCGATTCGTGATGGTCTTTGTCAATAGTGAGTATGGATTTATAGAGTATATTTACGCAACTTGTATTTCGGAGAATCGATTCCCACGTTGGCTCTTTCCTTGCTCCGGGACGGGAAAACACCTCTGGTTGTAGAGGCAAATGGACGCGTGATAATGAACGTTGGAGGCCACTCCACGTTCCTCGATATTATCCAAAGCCGCCTTCGATACCAATTCTTTCGTCGTTGATAAGGAGCGTTTGACGAGCTGTCTTCGAGGATGGTCCCGGAGCGAAAGAGGACGATGTTCGTAATTTTCGACAGAGGTGCGAACTATCCCCTCTCTCTCCCTCTCTCTCCTCCTAGTATATCTCGTTTCTGATCGCCCACGGAGACATGACGAACTAATCATCGCGTCATTGTCCGTGCGAATATTCAAATATATCAACACTCACATGTGAGATCACCCTTAAGATCGCGCTTAAGCTCAAGTTTTGTTCTAAAATTCGGTCCTTAAGTTCGAGCTAAAGTTTTTACTTATGTTTTCGCAGACAACTCTCTGTTCAAGCCGACGAGGGAAAAGTTGTTTGGCAATAATGAGGTCGCAAAGAAATTGAATACTTAAACGTTACCAGTCTCTTCTTGGTGACACAGATGGTGATGTTAGAACCAGCAACGAACATGAGAGAAATAGCGTCGAATCTCTGTGACAGCAGGGTTGTCGCGAAACAGCTTCGACGTTGTCATGTAGTCCTGACTAGTCGAAGAGGATTGAAAAGCGAGATCTTGAAGAGAGCGTCGAAGGGCATCCGGGATGAATGTGTGAGACGTCCCAGGATTCCCCATATTGCCCCCCTCGCCGCCAACTGGATCCTCAATGGCAGCACACAGCGGTAGCAAGCCGAGCACAATTTACCTTGGTGAGGGCAGCATCCCCCTTGGCCAACCTCCTCGCTCCGGAGGGTGGTTGAGGGCTCTATATAGCGGTGAGGCAACGGTACGTGGCGCATGCCCATCCGGGGAATCGAACCCGAGAGAAGAGACCCCGTAGACGTCACCGGCGAACCGGCAACCGTAGCGGAATCCTCAGTGCGTTGGGCGAACGGTTCGCGGACGGACGTGTACCTCCCTTTTCGTGAGCTCATCTACGTACGGCTAATAACTTTCCTCGCTAGATAACCAAGGGAAAAAAACGGAATAACAGTTCCAGATATTTCCATTTCTCTCTGGAGTAAAAGAAATATTAAATGTATCCAAGAAACAATAAAGGAATCCAGATAAAATTCGTAGATAGATTAAAGGTATTATTGACGGACTCGCCAGCGAGTAAATGATCGGATGCTGAATAAAACATCGAAAGGGAGAGAGAAAATATTCTAGGGTTTCCGTAATTCGGCCGATCCAACAACGTCGTTGGGAATAGGAAACGATTTTTTTTTTTCACCAGAATCCAAGTGTCGCGTATCGGCGACGCTTTTATTTAATGTTAAATACCACCCCTAACACGTCGTTGATAATCAATAATCTACGGATGCTTCGACCCGTGCCTGATTAATGCTTGTACGTAACGTCCTGTATGTAACCTGTCCACCTCGGTAAGAAGGGAAAAAAGAAAGTATAACGATACGGTAAAAGCAATGACTTTAAAGCCGATACGGAACCTGCGCTAGGTCCACGGGCCAGTAGAAAACGTGGGGTGCGTGACGCCACGTGATTCCAGAGGAAAGCGTGACTGAACGACTAGTGTTCAACTTTTCAACCTTTCCTGAAACGCGCGAACTGCCTCAGAGTCCATGAAAAAAGTTCTTTAATTTAATCAATGTTCGTCAATACAATATCAAGTCTCCGTTCATTTTTTTATTTACAAATACTGATCGACGTTGGTCGAGATTAGACAGTGAAAAGAACATCTACCAGTTACCGTCATTGTTGAAAGTAATTTCCAAACTTATTGAGATTTCGCGACATTCTTCACAACTATGAAGATTTTTTAAAAAGTGAGAAAAAGAAACTTTGGCCGTAGAAATTTTCACGTCACGACTTAACTGAAAATCTAAAAATTCCTTGGCAAAGTGCTTGAAGAATAAAAAATAAAAGAAAAACGAAATCTCCATGTCGTGAACTTTTGCGACCTGCTGATTGCTCGGACAAAGAGTCGCGAAAGACGAATAGCGACGAGAAAAGATTCATAGATCGCCCTAAAAAACGTCTAGTCGTCTAGATCGTTCCGTAATACGAAAGTTTCGAGTTGTCCTTGGACTTTACGTTCGGTAAAGTACATTTTCAAGGACGTCACGGTATTCGACGAATCGCGAGGGTGCATTAAACTTTCGGTCGGTCGTTTCATCGTGCCAAGAGTCTCCGTGGCTGACAAACTCGAGAGGATGAAGAAGAGTAACGAATGCTGAAGAAAAAAGAAAAAGGAACTTTGATCCGCGTCCACTCGTCCTTTCGCGTCTTTATTTCCGGCGAACGTGTAGCCGGTGTTGAAATCGTTTAAAATCTCGCGAGACTCTCGTTTTTCGAACGTTTTGTGCTGCGGGTAAAAACAGACAAAAAAATACTAATCAAGTAAGGTCGAACGAAGAGCGAAGAGCGTGAAGGTGAAGGAGGATAAGAAGGACACGGGTGTGTAGTGCGCGAGAGAACCGTGCAAAGTAGACTCATGGGATCCCAGTGAGGAATCCGTGCGCGTCGAACAAACTCCCCACCCAAACAATCCAGATTCAACGAACGTTGACGAGAGAAACGACGAAGAATCTCTCTGTTCCGCCGTTGTGTTTCACCGAGAGAAACAAAGAGAGAGAGAAAGAGTAAAGTCCAAGTCTGGAAAGCGTCAACATTGAAGGTGCTTCAGGACGGACAACATCGTGGGCCAATGTGACTGGTGAGTCGTCGAATCCTTTCACACGTGTCTTTGTTATTGTTGTTTATTCGACCGCTCGTTTACGCGTGGCGTTAAGCACGATCACAAAATTTGTATCAGCGATGTTGCTTCAGACTGACATCTCTCACGATGTTTCTGAGATCTTCTTAAATTAAGTATCACGAGGGTTTCTCTACTTATACTTCAATGTTGCTTCGTATAGGAATTAAGAAATGCATCAATTGAATTAACTAATCGAGCGTATTCGATTCAAAGAGACCCGAATCGTAAATCGTACAATCCGCCCTCTCGTTAATGACGAAATTCACGAGGGAAAAACAAATTACATCAACTCAACGTTCAAAAAACAAAAAGTATCTAATCTTGTTAGGTCTTGTTAAGTAAGTCACGAAGTTTCGCTGACTGGTGATTGTCAAATTAGTTGGACACTTTTCCGACCGTATTCTCTAATTAGACATTAGGAAATCAGGTCGGATAATGTTCCAAAAAAATCAGAGAGTGATTCAGAGTAATTTGTTTTGAACATCCGTATTAATGATATGGACAAAAACTAATCATTTTCGCAGCCGATAGAAAACTTTCAATTTTTGGACGGTTGGGGGAAAACTACAGTGAATTTGGAATCGATATTGCGAGGTTTTCGTGACTTGATTATTGTCAAATGGATTATTAATGCTTTTGTCCTATTTACGTGCGCCGACGTACGAGGTCTGTTCAAAAAGTATCGCGAATTTTGAATTTCCGCGGGCTACGTATATTCGATTATCGATTTTTTTGTGGCGTTAAGTTGGTAATCATGTCCCTCACTTATGATGAAAAAAATCAGGCATTTTGAATGTTTAGTTAATTGTTGACAGCTGTTTTGGTTAGACGTGTTTTGGCTTGTCTTCGATTTTTGCCCATTCAAAAAAAGCAGCTTCCATTGAGATGATTGAGCTTTGTTTTCCAGGTCATAACCATAAACCCATGATCCGTCACCAGTTATGACCCTCTGGAGCAAATTTGGGTCGTCGCGGACCGAGTCCAACAGCTCCTTAGCAATGTTAACGCGACACTGTGTTTCTTCGAAATTGAGCAATTTTGGCACGAATTTCGCGGCGACCCGTCTCATGCCCAAATCATTGGTAAAAATCGAATAGCACGAGCCAATCGATATGTTCAGTTCCTCAGCAACTTCTCTAACGGTGATTCGACGATTGGCCAATATTATTTTCTTCGCTTCATCAATGTTTTCGTCCGTTGTTGATGTGCTCCGGCGTCCGGAACGCATTTCGTTGTTCGCATCTTCTCGGCCCTCTGAGAACATTTTGCAACACCGATAAACGTTGCTTTGGTCCAAGGTAGCTTCACCATATGTCACAGTCAACATTCGGAATGCGTCCGCGCACTTAATTTTGTTTTTCACACAAAATTTCATACAGATTCTTTGATCCATTTTTTGGAATAGGCAAAAATCAAAGACAAGCCAAAATACGTCTAACCAAAACAGCTGTCAACAATTAACTAAACATTCAAAATGGCCGATTTTTTCAGCATAAGTGACGGACACGAGTACGAACCTAACGCCGCAAAAAATTCGAATATCGAATATACGTAGCCCGCGGAAATTCAAAATTCGCGATACTTTTTGAACAGACCTCGTATACCCTTGCGGGTTTTCACGTACGAGCCTTACCAATTTTCCCTCCCATTACTCCGTACCTGCAGTATACTGAGTTAACCTAACTTCCGTAGCATCTGCAGCAGCTTTTTAGCTACACCTATATCTCATTCGCCGTAGACACGGGGAAACTGTGGAAAACCCGTGCCGGTACAGACGGTTGTTATTTTTACTGAGTTTCCGATGTGTTACCATCGGAGACTCAGTATAAATTGCTGCTGATGTTGTTTCTCTCATTCTTTTTATACCTCTTTAGCCTCACTTACTAGTACAAGAAGGGGCTCACGTATCATTAGTAAAGAAAACCGTGATGCATTAACGGTATCTTCGAAGCAAATATGAAAGGAATAAGGAAAACAATATAGAGAAACTAAAAAACACCCGACGGCCGTCCATAAATGCCCGATCGATATCTACTTAATTATTTCATGGATTGTTATATGGACCAAAAAAATGATTCACAGAAGCAATATTCGAAATCTGTTACGACCAATTCAGCTGTCCCGTCAATCCACGATCCCGAGACGAGAAAAACTAGTGAAGTCACAATTATCAAATTTTTTTTCGCCGAGAGCTGAAAAATGTACTGCCGTACAAAATCCGTCAGTTTTAACAAACCTTCGAGAATTGATCGGCAGGTATTTAGCCGGCATCGATGCTTTGAATAATATACTGTTTGTTGGAGGCTGTAGTTCTACAAATATTTATGAAAGGTGAAAGGATATTCAAACAAATATATATATGCATACAAATAAGAGAAAAAAAAATAAATAGAATGCGGATCGATGGTTGTGACAGTAGGGTAAAACCCACGCTGACGGGGCTTTATTCTCGATTGGACAAATTGGCGCCAATCATAAATAATTGACAGACAATCACGTACGAAGGGAAGACCCGTCGCCGAGGGGAGTATCGGGATTTTCGTCCCGTTTTTTTATCTCGGGACTGATGAGTCGTCGGGTGTACGCGCGCTATCGCATTTCCCCGGAGAACCTATTAGATCGATTCATTAGTTTTCTCTCCGTGATGGCAAAGCCAACATGGACAGAGGATCTCTGCATCTTTTTCTGCAGTATACTTGTGACAAAGTTCAGTCAAATTGTTACTTTGGCTTGCGATAACTCGGGCTTAGGACTTTTTTTTCACGCGCTTTATGATGAGATCAGTGAGAATCGCTCGAATCATCAACTTCCAGTGAATATGGGAGGTCGATGGAATATTGACGAACAGCGGAAAAAAGTAGCAAAATTGGAATTTTTACCGAATAATTTGCCGAACATACGGCCCTTGCAGATTTAAAAGAGGGTTGTAAAAAATGTTATGTAAAAATAATGCATTCTTTATCAAAATAAATGATACAACGCAACGAAAATCAATTATCTCTTATAAAAATAATAGACAATTTGCAAAGTACGTTATGCACCGTCGAAATAGTCGGTAATGCAGAAGATACTACTAAACAGTAGAATTCTGATCTAAGGTAGTAGTCTGGTAACTTAAGCCGATTTTCATGTCTTTTTTGGAGGGCGTTTTTTTGTAGGAAAATAAAAATGAATCGTTTTGGATATT
The DNA here is from genome assembly GCA_958009045.1 of Oxytorus armatus. Classification (NCBI taxonomy): domain Eukaryota; kingdom Metazoa; phylum Arthropoda; class Insecta; order Hymenoptera; family Ichneumonidae; genus Oxytorus; species Oxytorus armatus. Next base: position 38,066,379 of record OY253745.1, on the reverse strand, counting down.
TAGAATGTTTTTATTTACATATTGAAGCTACAAAAAAAAATTAATTTGAAAAAATTTAATAGTTTATTATTATTATTATTATTGATCAAAATTGGCACCTCGAAAAAAAAGCGCGTGGGTGGCCCCGGTGAATTTGGCTCTTGATGTTATCTGAAATCAAAAATTCTTGATAATTCTTAATCTATAGACATGTCATTCTGGTCGGAACTACCGAAGTTAAATTTCATGGATAAATAACAAAATCGCGGACTTTGGAAAAAAAAGTCCTTTTATTTTAGCAAAGGAGGGGTTGTAAAATAAAAAGAAATTTAACTTCAGTAGTTCCGACCAGAATGACATATCTATAGATTAAGAACTATCAAGAATTTTTGATTTCAGATAACATGAAGAGCCAAATCCACCGGGGACATCCACGCGATTTTTTTTCGTGGTGCCAACTTCGATCAATAATAATAATAATAATAATAATCTATTGAATTAAAAAAAAAAAAAATTTTTTTGTATCTTCAATATGTAAATAAAAACATCCTAAATATCCAAAACGATTCATTTTTATTTTCCTACAAAAAAACGCCCTCCAAAAAAGACATGAAAATCGGCTTAAGTTACCAGACTACTACCTCAAGTATGGCCAACAGATCAGTCTGGCTATGATTTTCGTAGGTTATGATTTTTCGAGTTTTGTCTATTATCCTTAAGGGACGGGTAAGGGTTTCAGCGTAAAAAAAAAACACTTTTTTTGCGATTTTTTTCTCAAATATGGATTGAGCAATTTTATTCGAACCTTTTTTACATTATTAAACATACTTTTGACAATGTTGTGAAATTTTTCCATGCAGAAATATTGAAGCATAAGCCCGTAACAGAGCTTCCCCCAGAACGTCTTGGAAAAAAAATAATTTGCGGTGTTCACTATAACTCGGCCGAAAATTATCTGAAAATGAAAAACCATGAAAATTTAGTCAAATTATAATCAAATCTTCCCCCCAACGTTTTCCGATAATATTTTTTTTCATTTAACATTTTTTGACGGCCATCTAAAGTGTGAACTGTTATTTTCCACGAAAAATTCCGCCATTTTGTGGGTGGGAAACACCCTTAATGTAAAAAAAAAAAATTTTACTAAACGTTGGGGGGAGGTATTTTATATGTAAAAAATGTGTACAAAGTTTGAAATGAATCAGTTAAGTAGTTTTTAAATGGCAGTGAACACGGACTTTGAAACAGTAGTTTTGAGAAAAACGCGTCTAAAGTGCACTGCTAGTCCGACCGCCCGCAGCTGTTAGAGGTATAGCGTTAAAGCCCAGGAGATTAATAAGACAATAGCTTCAAGAATATTGCTTAGATCGGTTTAAAATTTTAAGGACATATTCTTGAAATGTTAAACAATAAGATAAGACAAAAAAAAATTCGATTTTTCGAAAGTGAAAACCCTTACCCCGCCCTTAAGATTTCAGAGTGTTTCGCGTTACTTCAACATACGTGTTATCGAGAGAAAAGAAAGATATAAAATGAAGGGTGGACGGGTAGAAAAGTACATTCGTTAGTAGGCCGGAACAGGATTACCTTTCTTTTACTAGCCGCTTTGGCTAGCTTCTCCCGGGAAAACGTAGAAGAAAAAAATGAATGGATGTAAAGCACGAACTTTGGCGGCGACATCGAGAGGAAGAAAAAGACGGAAAAACTCTTGTCGTGCAGACGTGAATTTTTTGTCGTGCATCAGTTCGCATGGTTTCGCGAACAAGTATGTTCACATACGTGCCGCTACGTTCACGACGTATTACATTAAACTATTGCGAAAGATAGGATCGCGTACTGTCTCTGTACACCCGCAAGTATAAATGTACTAGGTCCAGAGACGGTAAAAAAAAATTAATTAAAAAAGAAACACTCACTAATTCCACTCTGGTCCTTTTCACTTTGTATAATACCCTGAGCGGGTGCTGTTCAAGCCAGGGTTTTATCACTCCGTGCGTAATTCTATGTCCAGCGTAAACTGAAACATGAAATGAAAGGAGAAAGTGTGAATACGAAATTTCCGTTAAAAATTATATTTTCAAGGTATAATTCGTGCATTTAAAAATTTTTTAATTCTGTACTCCGTTCGTCGTCTACTAAAATGTGCCATTGAAATATATATTGAATAAAGTAAAACCGAATGAAAGAAATTGTTGGCAATTATTCAAAAGGGATTGAAAGTATTTCCAATATCATTTCACGCAAATGACAGTCATGATATGTTCACGTTATAATTTCACAACGTACACACATCGACATTTTTGTTTCGTAATATAAATGCGGAAACTATAAAAGAGGCATCGAGGTCGGATTTTGTTATAGAAATTATCTGGACAGTAGTTCACGAACGCCATAACACGAGGTTAATGAAGGAATGAAAAGTTAACGAGCAAGTTGACGTAAAAAATAAAACAAAAGGACGAAGAACTGATTTGATCCTCGGGAGGCTAATTGTTTTCCAAAGCTATTCAACGACGAACGTAATGAGACGGAAGATGAGGTTTGGACCATGCCCAACCCTCGCCTGGATATCGAAGACAAAAACCGAGCAATCGCAATATCGAACGACAAACGAGGCCAGACAAGAACGAACTCTGGTTTGTGAAAGAACGATAACCGGGAATGAAAAAGGGAGATGGGAAAGCGAGAGAATAGGGATTGCCGAATTTCGTCTTTAGGAAAAAAATAAAAATTTGCCCGGCAACGGAGACCACTGACGGGAGAGTTGGCCGTGAATGGCAGAAAACAGCGAATTGCGGATTGAGGGAACGACGGGATGGATGTCCTTGGAGACGGAAAAATAGCCAGACTGGTATTCGATGGAAAAGGAAAGCGGAAGTAGATGAAGAAGGAGAAGAAGAGACAAGAAGAAGAAGAAACAAGAAGAAGATGCCGATTTAGTCGTCATAGCGATGGAAGAAGAAGCGAGACAGAGAGTTGATGAGTTGAAGACCATGGGGAAGAGTTGTTAAGGGTAAGAGGATGCTCGAGGACAATGCTCGTGCGCGTCAGAGAGAAGTAAATCTGTCCTGAAATGAGGTCGACATAATTGCAGCCCCTTACTCATACCGGGAATAGCTATAGAGGACTAAGAAAGGCGGCAGAAGCAACGCTCTATCCCCCGGAAGGATGGTCCGCTATCCATTGTCTCGCGAAGACTCGACCCCGGCCCTGATTAAATACTTGACACATCCCACGGTCGTACGGACAAGCGGCGGGACTTTACGGCCCCAAACCTCACGTGGCTGCGAGACGCGTCGCGCCCGGCATAACTTTGTACGAATTGTAATTACGGATGGATCGACAACGACAACGGTACGCCCTCGACAACGACACGACCCCGGACTCTTCAGCCGAGGGGCCGTGTTGCCAAGCGTCCTGTTTATCGCAGATTCGAAGCATCTCGACCGTCGGGAGTTGCGGTCCACGCCAATGAATTTTCGGCGAGATCCGAAAACTCCAGCGAAACTTTGGACCGTCGTTCCTTCCACCAAAGCCCTGCTTGGAGACAATTGGAAAACGGCTCGCCGCTTAAACTCGAGATTGCGTCTCAAATTCCCGAGCGAATCATTTCATGCAACGGACCATTTCTGTCTCAATGATATTTCAAACGGTGGCTATAATCAAATGTCATTGAATTCTATTCAATTTTCTATAGCATGCGGGATCACTTTGACCCAAGGGATTGGGTCGAAGTCACCCCGGGCGAACGATTCAGTTTGTTCCCACTGATTCCAGAATCTATTTGACAACACCAGATGCACTGCTATGTCGATTTCTAAGTTGGATTCCGAGCTAAAGTTTCAGATTAATTCCCAGGTATATTTCTGCTTGGATCTATTCAGCATGCTTTACAAAACAGATGAAAAAAAGGCCTTTCGTGAAATGACCCATCACTGACGCGGTTGATCTCAACTCGTATTTCCGGCAACTGTATACGAGGGGGGACCCAAAGAAAAAACGGGAATTTCGTCATAATATCTTTATTTTTTAATATTTTTACACCAAATTTTGATCACCTTCAAAGTATTCTCCTTTGACCACAACGCACCTCTGCAAACGATCCTTCCAATGTTAAAAACATTTTTTAAGGGCGGTGTAAGGGTTTTCACTTTCGAAAAATCGATTTTTTTTTGTCTTATCTTATTGTTTAACATTTCAAGAATATGTCCTTAAAATTTTTAACCGATCTAAGCAATATTCTTGAAGTTATTGTCTTATTAATCTTCTGGCCTTTAACGCTATACCTCTAACAGCTGCGGGCGGTCGGGCTTGCAGTGTAGCTGTCGAACAGGTATACAGTTTATTCATTGCTATTGTGTATATAGTATATAGTGTATACTATACACTACAATATTTAAAAAGAAGAAACTGCTGTATGGAGCTAGAATCGATGATTTTGTGTAAGTTGGAAAAAAAAAATGTTTTCTTCACTTTTTTACTTCATAAACTTTAGACGCGTTTTTCTCAAAACTACTTTTTCAAAGTCCGTGTTCACTGCCATTTAAAAACTACTTGACCGATTCATTTCAAACTTTGTACACATTTTCTACATATAATGTTCCTCCCCCCAACGCTTAGTTAAATTTTTTTTTACATTAAGGGTGTCCCCACCCACAAAATGGCGGAATTTTTCGTGGAAAATAACAGTTTACACTTTAGATGGCCGCCAAAAATTTTTAAATGAAAAAAAAAATTATCGGAGAACGTTGGGGGGAAGATTTGATTATAATTTGACTAAATTTTCATGGTTTTTCATTTTCGGATAATTTTCGGCCGAGTTATAGTGAACACCGCAAATTGTTTTTTTTCCAAGACGTTCTGGGGGAAGCTCTGTTACGGGCTTATGCTTCGATATTTCTGCATGAAAAAATTACACAACGTTGTCAAAAGTATGCTCAATAATGTACAAAAGGTTCGAATAAAATTGCTCAATCCATATTTGAGAAAAAAAATCGCAAAAAAGTGTTTTTTTTTACGCTGAAACCCTTAACCCTCCCTTAAATTCACTTATCGGGATGTTCTTCAGGCTTTCCAGCGATTTTTGTTTTACCTCCCCGACAGTGGCAAAACGCTTGATTGCTGCTTTGTTTCGTGGTCGTATCCAAAGCACCACGATTCATCACCAGTAATCACCTTGGAAAGGAGTTTAGGGTCCTCTTCGAGCTGATTTTGAAGTTGAAAACATACCTGAAGTCGACGATGCCTTTGCTCGTCTGTGAGAAGGCGAGGGACAAATTTGGCTGCAACTCTGCTCATGTGCAAATCTTTGGATAAAATCCTCTGAATTGAACTCCATGATATCCCAGACATCTCACAGAGTTGATCAATGGTTCGGCGACGGTCTTCACGAATGAGAGCATTGATCTTGTCGACGTTTTCGTCACTTCTTGACGTTGAGGGGCGTCCTGAACGGGGCTGGTCTTCAATTGACATTTCTCCATTTTAAAAACGTGAAAACCACTCGTAGACTCTGGTTTTACTTAGGGAAACATCTCCATAAGCAGTCTTAAGCATTACAGTAGTTTCCGCGGTCGATTTCCCCAACAGGAAACAAAACACAGCCGCGCGTTGCTCTCGACAATCGGCCATCACGTTTTCCCCGAAATGGAAAAAGTTGTTTCACTACAAAAATTCCCACGGGCGAACCGACGCACTCACGGCGGCAGAACTTCGCACACTAACTCAGGAGACGTGTCCCTAACGGACACCTGGTCGAGCAATGGGTTCCCCCACTCTCCCTCCCCGCCGCAGCGCAATTCCCGTTTTTTTTGGGTCCCCCCTCGTATTTATAATGCACGTTTCATTATATAATTCGTAGGTGGATAATAAGTGGAATTGTTTCTCTGTAATAACAAAGAAACAATATTCAATGTTATTATTCACACCCTGGTTTCTTGATCAGTTTTACAAGCACGTTTTATAATCCTTGGTTAGTTTTATCTCTCCACCTCGTCGCTTACATCGTCATTCTGACCCCACGTGTGTATTAATTAGATTGTCCTAGTACCATAGGAGATCTGACTTTTCGACCTATTTACGCGCTAAATTCAATAAGGCTAAGGATGCTTTCCTTACATCTCCCCCGTTAAGATAAAAATTTGGTACAAAGTTTTGGTACAAAATTACATAAAGTCGTAGCTAGGTGCCCGCAGCACCTGTTACATTTGAATCGTTAGGAGTTGGAATAAGTTTGGAGATATGAAACAAATTTGATTCTGATTTTTTGTGTCCTCTGTCGATTTCGTACATTGATCTTGATATTTTGTTTAAAATTTTGTAAGGACCGATTCTTAATTCATCTAATTTTCTTTCGATTCAGTCGATTGCCATTTCCAACATATACTAAGTCCCCGATATTGAAATCATAGTCTTTTCTGTTTTTATCATATAATTTCTTATTGTAATCATGGTATTTAGTACTGTTCTTGAAGGCAATTGTTCTATCATTGTCTAGAATGTTATTATCTTTCTTTTTCCTTAACTCGTTTGGTAATGTTGAGGTGTCTTCACCTTGTAACAAATATTTTGGACTGAACTTAGTGACTGAACTTAGTTCAATTAAGAAAAAAAAAAACAAATTAACCTTCTTCCCCGAAAGGAGCACGCTTCATAAACCAAACAACATACGACAACTATCGTACTACGGAGAAGACGTTCCATTACAAACTCGAGAAACTTCACGTTACGACTGTGGCTGCTTCGTTCGTCGAAATTTTCGGAAAATCATTCCAAGCGCGAGTTACGAACCAGGAGCACCGTTGCAGCAGGTATACGTTCGCTTAATTAGCGTTGCTTCGCAGTTCGTTAAATCCTTTAAATCGTATCTATCGCGGCAGTGCTAAACGGTTTCGGCGAAGCGCGATAGTCCGTGCACAACCCGAACAAATGGAGTAAAATTATTTTCCACGTTGGACAAGGTGAATAATGCCAAGTTGATACTGAATGTGGTAAAAGTAAACTGATCGAAGAAATTCGACTCGATTCAATAATTCGTGAATAACGATATTCATAAATTCTCATATACGAGGTCTGTTCAAAAAGTATCGCGAATTTTGAATTTCCGCGGGCTACGTATATTCGATTTTCGATTTTTTTATGGCGTTAGGTTGGTACTCATGTCCCTCACTTATGCTGAAAAAATCGGCCATTTTGAATGTTTAGTTAATTGTTGACAGCTGTTTTGGTTAGACGTGTTTTGGCTTGTCTTCGATTTTTGCCTATTTCAAAAAAGCAGCTCCCATTGCGACGATTGAGCTTTGGTTTCCACGTGATAACCATACACTCATGATTCGTCACCAGTTATGACCCTCTGGAGCAAATTTGGGACGTCGCGGACCGCGAGTCCAACAGCTCCTTAGCAATGTTAACGCGACACTGTTTTTCTTCGAAATTGAGCAATTTTGGCACGAATTTCGCGGCGACCCGTCTCATGCCCAAATCATTGGTAAAAATCGAATAGCACGAGCCAATCGATATGTTTAGTTCCTCAGCAACTTCTCTAACGTTGATTCGACGATTGGCCAACATTATTTTCTTCACTTCATCAATGTTTTCGTCTGTTGTTGATGTGCTCGGGCGTCCGGAACGCATTTCGTTGTTCGCATCTTCTCGGCCCTCTGAGAATATTTTGTACCACCGATAAACGTTGCTTTGGTCCAAGGTAGCTTCACCATATGCCACAGTCAACATTCGGAATGCGTCCGCGCACTTAATTTTGTTTTTCACACAAAATTTCATACAGATTCTTCGATCCATTTTTTGGAATAGGCAAAAATCGAAGACAAGCCAAAACACGTCTAATCAAAACAGCTGTCAACAATTAACTAAACATTCAAAATGGTCGATTTTGTCAGCATAAGTGAGGGACATGAGTACCAACCTAACGCCACAAAAAAATCGGAAATCGAATATACGTAGCCCGCGGAAATTCAAAATTCACGATACTTTTTGAACAGACCTCGTAGTCTCGAAAATGAATGACCCAAGCTCGGTCTAAAGAAGTATCAAGACTCGGAAACGAGGTACGAACGAATAGACCTACCAGGGAAGAAAGGCCTACCAAAAACAGATGCTCGATGTCTTTGATAATTTAATGTGAAGGTTTTACTAATAGTAGTCTTATTTTTATTAAGGTAATAGTCTGGTAACTTAAGCCGATTTTCAGGTCTTCTTTGAAGGGCGTTTTTTTGTAGAAAAATAAAAATGAATCGTTTTGGATATTTAGGATATTTTTATTTACATATTAAAGATACAAAAAAAATTTTTGTTGTAAAAATTTTATAGTTCATTATTATTATTAATATTGATCGAAGTTGGCACCTCGAAAAAAAAGCGCGTGGGTGGCCCCGGTGATTTTGGCTCTTGATATTATCTGAAATAAAAAATTCTTGATAATTCTTAATCTATAGATATGTCATTCTGGTCGGAACTACTGAAGTTAAATTTCTTTTTATTTTACAAACCCTTCTTTGCTAAAATAAAAGGACTTTTTTTCCAAAGACCGCCATTTTGTTATTTATCCATGAAATTTAACTTCAGTGGTTCCGACCAGAATGACATGTCTATAGATTAAGAATTATCAAGAATTTTTTATTTCAGATAACATCAAGAGCCAAAATCACCGGGGCCACCCACGCGCTTTCTTTTCGAGGTGCCAACTTCGATCAATAATAATAATAATAATAATAAACTATTGAATAAAAAAAAAAAATTTTTTGTTTCTTCGATATGTAAATAAAAACATCCTAAATATCCAATACGATTCATTTTTATTTTCCTACAAAAAAACGCCCTCCAAAAAAGACATGAAAATCGGCTTAAGTTACCAGACTACTACCTTAAATCGAACATTGTTATGACATCTGAGATATCCCTTATCAAGGGTGATCATATAATCATATAATATCCGGCAAAACGATATTTAGATGGCCTGTCTACCGCATTTAGTTATTATTATTATACACACATGTATTTACAGGTTCGCTATATACCCGCGCGGATAATTTTGGATATTTGCACAAACTCGCTATTCTATGGCCCACGAGGTAGTATAGTGGTTACAACGTTCCTGGGACTCATCTTCCACGGTCTAGGGTTCCCCCCTAACGGTACATGCTCATCCGCACATATGCATTACATGCCTTCTGGTCCCTGACAATGGAACGCCATTCTACCGTCCATAAAGTTTATTATCAGAGGATGTACTATACTTATCGTTGTACGTTGGTAATTCCTATGCATGCAAATTTGTACGCGATATTCTCGCGAGGGAAAGTCCCGACCGACTACAAAAAAATCCTGCCATTGTCTCCGGACAATTCCTGTCCTGTGGCATTCTCTGCGTTCTTCAATGACTCGATTCAATGACTCAGCGATATTGGTTATCATTGCTAAGTCTCAAATATCCAAATGACGGAGAGACTGGCGTTACTACGTAATTTTTACATTTTGTCATTTTTCCAGAACGCGGGGTTCCCCGCGTTCAATTTACGAACTCGCGCGGTAGTAAGCCGTTGTGAAAGCGCCATAATGCAAAATCTAAGATTCGAATCTTGACCGAACCTAACAGATATCTATGGATGAACGCGTGTCAAAACTTTTGATTGAAAATTTCAATGGTCCACTCGATCACATGACGTTCTTCGGAAAGGATAATGGTGAGACATCCTGGAATCCATAGATAGATTACCGGTGTCGTGTACGCGAGACGTCCAAAGCCAGAGCGCGCGATCACACACACGCTGACACATATTCATACGTACACTCGTCGATTGATTTACGACGCGCAACGTGACTCAAAATCTTTCCCGAGAGGAGAATTATTGCTGTCTCTCTCTCCCTTCGCGAGAGCGCGTTAGCAGCCCTTTCTTTCTGCTGATCCAACTGCAGAGCCGACAGTAACGGAACTTTCGTAAAATTTCCAATTTCCAAATTTACGATAGAAAAATTCAGCGTCCCATTAAAATGTCTTTTTATCTATATCATCAACGCGGCATATTATTTTAGTATTTATTCGATAGTCCAATAAAAATTGACAGCCCTTCACTATGATTTTTATCAGCAGCTAGATGTACGACTCATTTTCCTTTAATGGTCCATAACGTTACAAAACAATCTGCAACAAAAATTTCGACCAGTATCTTGTTTCTCGTTGGCACGACTAGCCGTTGGGACGGCAGGGCGATCGGTACAGTAGGGTCCATTTTACCGACTTTCACCACTTACGGTAGGGCGATCGGTACAGCAGGGTCCATTGTACCGACTTTCACCACTTACGTTTGGCTCTTCCATGATATTCACCTTCAAAGAAGTTCACTCCCGTTGACATTTTTCAGAAGACGTCAGTTAAGAGGATTAGGCAGCAAAAAATGTCAACCCTTCTATTCTATCGGCATTTTTTCTCAGAAATATGGGGGAGCTGGGATGAGATTAACTTTTTAGCTCCGGCTGAATATGTCGCAAATAAGGGCTACGGAGGAAATGCCATCGGTTTATCTATACCTCCGGCGAGAGTTGTGCCAATCGTCGAGAGCAGAAACTGAAATACTAATGAAAATGTAGCTGACAGGATGGTGGGTCGAAACATTCAGCGTCCCATTAAAATGTCTTTTTATCTATATCATCAACGCGGCATATTATTTTAGTATTCATTCGATAGTCCAATAAAAATTGACAGCCCTTCACTATGACTTTTATCAGCAGCTAGATGTACGACTCATTTTCCTTTAATGGTCCATAACGTTACAAAACAATCTGCAACAACAAATTTTCATTATTATTTGACCACTCGAGGCACAACAACGTTCATTTACGTTCGTTTTACGTTCTATCAAATGTGATACATTCGAACAAGAGAAAAACTTGGAACAATAACGACAAAAGAACGAAACTAGGAGAAAAATTCACGAATGAAATCGTGCAACCGGTAAGCTCTTTGTGACGGAAATTGCTTCGACGAGAATTCCAAGTTCGATTTCGATTTTTTTTTTTTCGTCCAACGGTATACACGAACCGGTACACAGACTGACTATATACTGTGGATTTGGTGAGTAATAGAAACTCGAGATTTACGATGAAATGTGTCGAGGATTCGATTCGTAATAGTGCTGGAAAGAGGGAGGGGGTGAGGGGAAGCGATCGAGCCCGATTGACCCATATCCTTCGGCAAAACTGGAGAGTCAGAAGCGACGAAGAGCGCCAGCAAAGTATAGCCAGACGTGACAACACAGCTCTGTACCAGTCCCATATATAGATATGGTACATCACTGTAAAGGTTTGTACAAGTTCGCGCAATAAAACTACGGTAAATTGCCGGCTGGAAGCGCTGTGAGGCAGCCCAGGATCCAAACGGAAGCAATTAAAAGCCAGCTCTAGCCGAGTCTCTTGCTGCTTTTTAGATTTACGCGCGAGGCCTTCGTATCCAATGGTGATACGTAAATATAACGACAGAAAGGGTTTCATTTCTGCTCTCGTGTGTATGAGTGTGCTCCGGCTGAAAGTGTCGGAAATAAGGAGGAAGGAGGAAATGCCATCGGTTTATCTATACCTCGGGCGAGAGTTGTGCCAATCGTCGAGAGCAGAAACTGAAATACTAATGAAAATATAGCTGACATGATGGTGGGTCGAAACGAGATAAAATAAGACTCGGTGAGGTTTATATTGGTACTCGTGCGAGATGTGTTTGTGTAAATATCGAAAGAATTGATAATTCTAATCATAAGTAAAGCCTATGGTTAAAGGATGTAGAATTATTGACGAAATTTCGACCAGTTTCTTGTTTCTCGTTAGCACGACTAACCGTTGGGACGGTAGGGCGATCGGTACAGTAGGGTCCATTGTACCGACTTCCACCACTTACGGTAGGGCGATCGGTACAGTATGGTCCATTGTACCGACTTTCACCACTTACGTTTGGCTCTTTCATGAGATTCACCTTCAAAGAAGTTCACTCCCGTTGACATTTTTCGGAAGACGTCAGTTAAGACGATTAGGCAGCAAAAAAATGTCAACCCTTCTATTCTATCGGCATTTTTTCTCATAAATATGGGGGAGCCGGGATGAGATTAACTTTTTTTTTCGTACGTATTGAAATTTCAACGTTTGAACGGGCAATGAATCGTAATCTGCGTATAAATTCTTACTGCCATCTCTCGCCTTCGAAGAGATTCGTAAATCATAATCGTCCTCTTAAAGATTTGATTATACTCAAAAAAAATGTGAACCATGATCTGCCAAAATAGGTTGATAGCAACCCCCGATATAATCCCGCGTCATAAGCACTTTCGGAGCTCGCATCAAAAGTCTCGCGCGATGCAGTAAAAGTCTTGATCCGATAAAACTCTTCCGAATTCTTGCGTAGACAATTCGACGCGCAAGTTTAACTATCACGTCGCGAAATGTCTTGAATTTTCAACTGAAATTATCGGAGAATCTCAAACAATGCGCGAATACGAGACGGAACACCGATACGACGCAATATTTCGACAGTTCCCGTTGTTCCGATAAATGTCTCCGTACTTTTCGTTATCCAGGTCGATCATATAATTTTTTATGTTCGAGTCAATGTTCGCTTCATAATTTTTGGCATCGCACCCCACTTTTTGTTACCCCAAGGTCCGTCGCTTTGTAGTAATAAATTTAACGTCGAACACTCGCAATAATTTTGATTTTCGCGGACATCGGTCGAAGGCTTTGTGAAGCAATGACAACGTAGACGCCGCACCAACGGCGCGTAACGATAAAGCTCAAACAAGAACGACCGGAGGTTGATGTGTCTAACAAATTTGAAGTCGCACGAATAAATTCCATTCTAACTACGACGAGACTGATGTCGTAGCCCTTTCACTGAAACAGATCGTGGATCATTAGGAAGAATGAAAATGGAAGAAATAAAGGATCAGAACAGCAGGGTCGAAAAAGAAGGTTCCTTCTTTTTTTTTTACGAGGACTGGAGAATCGTGCAAGTTCATCGATTGAGACGAGAACGGCTTAACGTTTCCGGTTGTGGAGAAAAATTGACGTAATCAAGTGGCGGTCTCGGTAGGGCTCTGACTAATTACCCGTCAAGGATCGTGATTACGTCGCTTTGTCAGTTTACGTACGAACTCGCTGCCACTAACTGTTCCACCAACTCCACCGTCTCGTCTCACCTGCGGTTTACTACGCCGGTCGATTTGCATTCGTACATTTGTTCCACGGGAGCCGTGATCTTTATCTTCAACTTGTTCCAACCATCGGTCACTGATACCGCGCATCAGCGTACTCATAAATCACGACGGTCTTAGCTTGATACCACAGAATTGATGATGAGACGAGTGCAATGAAAAATTGGGATAACCCTTGCATTGAAATGTGTCGGACACATACGCGCGTCAACGTTATACGAGCTGTTTGAGTTTTACGAATTAAAAAGAATAACAAAAAAACCGTCCCCTTAGTCAAAATCGTTCGGGCGACATCAATGTGCCCAGTTTAAACGTACAAAAGGAAGAGACGTTTGTTTTCGAATTTCAACGATTTTTACTCGTAGAAAACACGACGACGAATTAACGAATTAGTCGAGAGTAAAAATAAAATAGTTTTACGGGGGACGCGTCGAAGGAGTTAGTGGCGCAACTTGATAGATTCACGACTCTCGAAGCTCACCACCTAGACTCTACGAGTTTCGAGAATAAAATATGTACGCAACGTATCTTCGTGCGAGGGGTGCCATCGACTAATTTTAGGGACAAAACAATTAATCGTCTACTCGAAACACGACGACACCGAAGAATGTCGGATTTTTCATGTCTGGCAGTCTGACAGACACGACGAATTTACGAGCGAATTGAAAAAAATAAATAGAAATGTGATAACCCACGCAAAGACGAGAAAGTCTCTTGCGCCAATTTTTGAACGATTAACGAGTCCCTCGACGACGATCACTCTTTCTGAGCCTGACGGGAGAAAAATGAACGTACTGCACATGCCAAGGGATAAGGCTACACAATATGAATTGGAAAAATGCAATAGCAACAGCTATTTTTTCACTCTCTTTCAACGCATGCGAATTACGTCAAGACAGAAACTATTGTAATTAAGAAAAAAAAAAAAATTGTCTCTCAGATTATATTCCGAATACGTGCTGTACATGATTTAGAATACAAAGAGATAAGCGACCCTTACAGTAGTCGAATATGATGTGTAACATCTGACATCTCACCTTGGTAACAAGCAACACTAACATTATATCCTGAAAAAAATGATTCAGGTATTATTTGAAATGATTTTTCGTAACGAAGAATAATTCTTTTTAATGAAAATTGTATTTTATTTTATTAACGCTAGGAGTAATGCAATTTGTTATTGGAGACAGTTATTTTTGTTCAATTTGGGGGAGGGCAGAGACATTTCATCGAAGTATTACATGCAGTCGCTGTTGATGTAGACGAAGTAGGAGAAAGTGGCAACGTTGGCAATCGTAAAGTTGCATGACTTACAACCAGATTTGGTAAAGCGGTAGTTGGGTCGGCCGTTGATGTCTGTGAGAGAATTAAGTTCGCTGCACGTGCCCGAAAATCCCTGCTACGCTGAGTCGAGTTATGCGCATTTTCTTAGGGTCTACCTTTCCAGTTTTTCATTTTTCCTCGCGTTTTTTCTGGCGGTAATCTCGTATATATTCTTATTGGAAATGGGGTATTTCAATAACAAACTAAGTCGGTAAATACGTGAAAATGTTCCGATTCTTTATTTTGAATGTGACTGCACTAAGGAGATGCACCTCGTCCTTTACTGTAGCTCGTGTTCTCGAAGACTGAAAGAAAACTAAAGAGACCAGTGCTCTAGTCCTCTAATAACGAAAGGCTGTCATTGTCCTTAATTCTATATATTTCTTAGTCTACGCACAATCTTCTAACAGGCGTCGTAAACCGAGCCGATCACCCGAACGGCCGCACATGTGCATGCACTTGAGGACTCTCTACAAGGACCGGGGAAAAACCCGTCATAAACAAGAAAATGCAGAGACTTACAAAAAGGACCTCCGTAGTATAAAAACTATACTGGCCATTGTAAAGACCACCGAGAAAAAGACCTTTCCAACAAGATTAACTTTTTGCTCAAATTTCTTTCCTAGAAATCCAACAATTCTGCTCTGGATTTACCCATCTCTGCAACTCACGAAATCATTAGAATTAAATTAGAATTATAAACATTTAAGAAATTATTCATATCAAAGAAATTATCCGTGTAATTAATTAATTTGTTTTTTTTTATCAAAATAAAAAATATCAATTGAGCAGTGACAGAAATTAACCTCAAAAGTTAAAAAAGCTATTTGTTTTTTTTTTTTTCATAAAAATTAAAAATATCAATTGAGCAGCGACAGAAATCAACCTCAAAATTTAAAAAAGCTAAATATTCAAATATTTATTCGAATAATTATTCATTATTACTCACTTGCATTTTTTATTCATGAGCTGCACTTTTTTCAGACACATTATCAATAGTAAATGCATTTATTAATATAGTTTACACATATAAATTAGTTTATATTAACAGCACACTTTATACACAACACTGTATGTTAAGGTAGTTCTAACACAAGCAATGGGAGGGGTTAGAAGGAGCGGTGCGCGAGGCGGGCAGCCACGTCGCGCAGCGACGTTGTCATGCTCACGAGTTCTTCTAGCCTCAAAACAATATTTTTTCAATAATCCATACTTTTTTACTGTATGGTCGAAAATTTACTGTAAAATATATGTTATTTTTCATCTACTAAACTACTTTCGTGCCAAATTTCAAGAATTTTTCATTACTCCTTCGTACATTTTGGTGACTCAATATCCGGGAAGTGCTCATTTCGTACGGTATAGGTATACGTTCGTATGCAAATTTTGCAATTTTTGATAAACGATATCTTGAAAACGGTACGGTGAAACAGTCTCAAATTTCGCATAAGTATTCTTCAGTACTTTTTCTAGGTTTTCCCAAAAATTCATTAAATTTGCATTACTCTTCATTTGCGTTAGAACTACCTTAAGCGCACAGCTGATGCGTTCTCCTCTATTTTCCTTTCTCTTTCTCGTCACACACGCACACGCTGTTGGCTGACAGTACCAATCTCTCGGAAAATGGGTTGGCGCCATCTGACGGCCAACGCTACCACCGCGCGCGCTCATTGGTCAAATCAAATAGCGCGCGCTTCTCGGGCTTCCTGTTACACACTTCCGTCCCATTTCACGAAATCAGTGCCACAGAAACCGAGCGGAAAGATATTACACATAAAAAAAAGCACTGTACCTTTTCTCAAAAGAATGGCTTTGGATAGCCATCGAAGACAGTAGAATCAATTATGAATTATAGCGGATTATTACGTGAAGATATGGTGCATAAATTATAATTACTCTGTTTATTCATAAAATTGAGTTTTGCAGAGCAGTATTAATACATACTTTTTAGTTTTTGGTTTCTTTGAGTGTGTTTCCAAAAAGTATCATTGTTAAATTGTAGAGATAAAAAAAATCAAACCAATAAAGCTTCAAAATAATTGAAACGAGCCTTCCCCCTCATTTTAGTAACTGGTTGACAACTTTTGATAATCGCTTCGGATTTTTCAATTAAAGCAATCTGTCTATCTCGTATTAAATAGATTGGAAAAATGCATTGTAATATATCGAACGAAAAATTATAAAAATAATATTAAAATATCGAATGGCTTTTGAGCGTTGTAGGAATGACATTTAAAAAAATCGAGTACAAAATCGGAGAGGTTGAGGTTCAAACGTAGGTTGAGTTGGCGGGGGATGTCGCGTATGCGAAGTGATCAACGTCCTGTATCACCCTGTTCTACGTTCTATTTAAACTAACTATATAGAACGATTTCGTGCTATTACGTCTAGGCTCTCGCCGAGTTTGTCACCAGTGTTTGCCGATTGCAGTCAAAGTGCATGCGAATTACCGCATCAGCCCGAACTCAGACTCGACGTTCCGACGGGTTTGAGCCAATGGTTATGTACGGGGATAGAGGGTAAAGAGGCGAGAGATTGATGTCGTTTCTAATTAAAACATTCTTGTTACGACGTTAGTGGAATCGAGGTTCGAAGGGAAATTTTGGTATAAGAGGAAAAGGATGCCCGACTACCAGGTAAACAGGTTAATCAATTATTTCGTTTTTTCGCTTTAATTTCACGCTCGAACAAATTGTATCGCAGTCTGACCAGAACGAGACGGCGAACAACGTGTGTCATTGACAAAAAAAATAAATATATGACATCCACATTCTATATATGTATATTGGGGCGAATTTTTTTTTTGACTATTTTTTTTCAGTCCCCAACCGAAATTTTGTTGGACATGTCGAAAAAGAAATTCCCTGAAAGTTACAGCCCTTAATATTAATCCTAAGTACTTTCCCTTAGCGTGAGAAGATTTTCCATCTAAAATACACGTAAATCGAATTTTTTTCTTCAAATTTCTATAACTCACCCGCATTTTATGCTATCATATTGTTCTTGGTTTCAATTTACTGGGAATGAAACAATTTAAAAAAGTGCCTTTTTTAGTTGGTTTTAGTTGGTTTTAGAAGTTGGTTTTTACCCAAAATTCTCGTTTTTTTTTGCTGTTATCTCCGAAACAATTAACTTTGGGAAAAAAATGTAAATGAAAAATTTGTTGGAAATTTAATTTCCTACAATAAAGGTCTCATCGACCCAATTGCTTAGATTAATATTTCTTGAGATATTGAACTTTAACTTATGAGTAGTATAAAATTTATAAAATATGAAATATTAAATAATAAAAAAAATAATAAAAAATAAAGGCTGACACGAAACAGAGAAATTTGGATTTCAACGAAAATCGAAGAGGGTTTTGAGCCGAAAGTTTTGACAAACGCTCATAAAATTTGACACTAAGCGAACTCTGTCGAGCCGATCGTGAACCGCAACGATCACGATATTCCGTACCGTTACGAGACTTCAATCATCCCATTACGTTTCCCGCTATGTGATGCGGTTCTCCACCAGAGCCATCAACAGTGGGTCGATTAAATTCTCCAGCTCTGTCAGGGAAATGAGTGCAACGGAAACGCAGGTAGAACGGGGCAAAGGGAAGGAAAGAGAGACAGAGAGCGAAGGAATAGGTCGCGAAGCACGTGTGCAACGAGCCAAGCATATACAGTCGGCGAATAAATACAATCCTGTGATTCTGACAGCGCCAAGTGTGTGCTGCAGAGTAGCGACACGGTTGTATAAGGGATGAAGAGATAGGGAGATGTGTAAGCGACTGGGGTATGAAGGTTGAAATGGGATTTTTAGTGCGTGCTGGAATAGCCAACGCATTCACGACGATGAGTGTCGTGTTTTATAGAATGTTCAACTCGGATTTAAAGCGCGGGACAAGTAGCGAGTGCCGAGCGTGAAGAGCTTGAAGCACTTAAAAGTTGAAGAGTGCGGTGTACCACATTCGCACCCGAACGGGACACTGCACTATGCATTACGGTATAGACCGGTGGTGTTACGGGGAACGAAGTTCTCGTGAAACTGGCCATCGTTTTCGCTCGATTCGTGAAATCCTAACCCAGATTTCTCTATTCACTTCTCTCCTGTCACCGCTTCTACACATCGCAACATTTCCAGAGCAAGGAATCGTTGTAAACCCATTAAAAATTTTACAAAGATGCAATAAACATTTTCAAATGGACTCGTCATTTCGGAGACTCGTGTTCGTTCTCCATTGTCGGAATGAAAAATTTCATAAATTTTTGTTATCGCATAGTTGGAATACCAGCCGGAACGAAGGTTGAATAACAAAAATTAGACACAATTCAAATAGTCTCGAAAGCTTTTTTTTCTGTCAAGGAATTAAAGGCTCACGTGTCCCTGTGCGCCCTGAAAACCGAGTAAATTTGAAAAATTATTATGAAGGTTATATGGTGAAATAGAAATTGAATTGTTGATTTTACTTTTTTTATTAACCTTTCAACTATGAGAAGAGAAATACATTTTTTTTTTAAATATCAACATTATTTAAACGCGTTTTTCTCGAATTTGTGTTTTTAGACAGTGCGAGCACGATAACTCAGTCAATTTATAATATTTTTTAACATTTTTTTTCATACATTGATAAATATCTCTATAGTTCGACGAGAGGTTTTTTTAATTTTTTGGTTGGACAATTTTTTATAAATTATTAAACACTCATTTTCGTTTAAATTGCATACTAAAGTTTAAAATACTGTCATTTCTTTATTTTTGAAAAAAAAAAAAACAAACTCTCCGGCGGATTATTACTGTTATATTATTTTACTAGATCCTTTATTATTTTTGCCGACTGGATAATTTTTGGTAAAGTTACCATGTCGACAAGGAAGCGCTATGGTTTTCATCAGTAGTCCATATATACCTGTAAAAAAATAATGTTAATATTTGAAAAAATAAATAAAATTTTGGAGCGAAGGGGACCCACTTCCGATTGACTTGCCTTCAATATATGTTGTCTAGGGACCCTTTCTGAACAACTTTTTCCTCTGACACAATTGGGGGTAGTTATTTATTTAAAAGCTATTAACAAATAAAGTTAATAATTCATATAGCTATTTTCCTTATAACAGCCAGTCCCAATCATCTTGTCCTTCACATGTGTTGTTAAGAATACCCCCCTGAGTAACATACCAAAAGTTCTATCCGTCCTCACTGTTTGTTAAAAAGTTATAGTTAACAAAAAAAAATTCATAAATAGAATATGAAATACTTGCATGGTGGCCAGTACACGTATGACCGGAGGGGCTGCGGCCCCCCTGCCCCCACCGCATACCAGCCCATAGACAAACCAAAAACAACCCAAAGCAACCCCAATAACCTAAAGAAACAAACAGACAAACCCAACAAACAAACAAACCCAAAACCCAAACGAACAAACCCAACAAACAAATCCAAAACAAAAGCTGACAGAATAAATGAATAAGAAAATATCCGAGGGCTAGTGGCTCGTATAAATTAAATTTTATAATCTGCGCAAAAAATCCAACGACCACGTCCCGCCCATGCAAACGACATGTCTTAATGATCAAACAAAGCGATTTACAAAGCAAATAATTCAGTTTATCTCCATCTAGGAGCTATGGGAATTAAAAAAAAAATATTACCGTTTCAATTATCATCGGATAACTCTAAAATACAAATGATAACTATTGGCTCAGTGTCCAAATTCCCATCGTTAGTCTGCAGACGAATGAAAACCCTAACCAACGACCATTTGTTTATTATTGTATACGGATAATTAGGAAAATGGCATTGAGCCCAAAAATGTTGGCTAGTTGTGGATAATTGCAAATGGTGCGCAACGCTGTGTGAATGCACTTTAGTCCGGGAACATATCTCGCCGTGGCGCCACTTGCGAGCCTAATTGCGAAATGTTTGTTGGCCACTTTTCACGGGGGTAGACAGGATTTTCATGAGGTTTCGGGTCGTTGCCCGTCTAATTAGGGGCATAATACCCGGAACACCTGATTAATCGTTTCCTGCTTGAGTAACTCGGGTATTTAGCGCACGTGTGACTTTAATGTTCAACGGACTTCAACGGTTCCTACTATACCGACCTCATTGGAGGTCGAGAAAATCCGGAAATTTAACGGGTATCCAGACTGCAAGCCTAAATTCAGACTCAAGTGCGAACGTGACGTTCGTGCATCGTTGTAAATGTAAATTAAGACTAGAGTTCCAATCCTCGTTTCAACTCGGTTTGTCGATTGAAAAGTTCATCGAGAACTGTGTGAAGAAATTTTAATACTTTTAAAAACAGGAAAAAAAAAAAAAAAACGAAAGAGATATACAAGATCGAGACAGCAGAGCACAGATGCCACCCCCGCACGGATCAGCGTGCCGCAAGCGTCCAAGCTGAGTCCTAGGATCGAGTTAAAAATGTTTTCGCCCCGCGCCAGTAGTCGTTGCAAAACGACAAGTGTACACGTGCGTGTACAACATCCACTATCGCGGCGTATATATCGGCCTAGTCGCCGATACTCGGGGAAAAAATAAATAAAAATTGCGACCACGAGAGCAGCAATGTCATTTTGGGTTCGTATCGTTGCACGGCGAGCGGCCACGATTTTTTTTTATAACATCCTCGGGGACGCGGTCGTTCATCCAGCATTGTTTTATATTCAAGTGGTTTCTTTCCCTATTCAGCGAAACATACAGCGCATATCTACACACGTTCATCATTCCGTATAACATTCATATACGAACATGCCTAGCTACGTCGGCACATCACTCGTCCCTATCCGTCGCTTTCCCTCAATGCCCGCTTTTACCCTCTGGTTCAAACGCCCGCCACCCATACACTAACGGAGAATTCATATCCTTGCTATCCCGGCCGAGGTTCGGGACGCGGCCGCGAGTTTCAACCTACCCAACAACCCCCCCCATTCCGCTCGTGGGGCGATATTATACTTTGTTTTGTAATTTAATTAGAAGAACCGCAACGTAGTTTGTAATGAGAGGGCTGCGAACGCACAGTGATGGGAAAAGAAAAGAAGGTTTTCGATGCCCTTGGCTCACTCTCTCTCTCTTCGTTCTCGGAACGAGCTGCCTATCATGGTCTGCTACCATTCTGCATCTTCCGTTGCTCCGTGCCCTTCACTTCTCTGTCGCACCGCCATTTTTGGCTTGTTTCATTTCATCATTGTGTACGATTTTTTGTATACGAGAGCACCCGGTGTTCGAGGCAATAGAGCGCGAGTATAGCGAGACTAATGCTATAGCAAACTTGGTTCGGCGAGAGTGGGAGACGCCCGCCGGACGAACGAGAACAATTAGTCGTGTGCTGACCCGTGTGACGAACGCATGTATGATTATCGAATATTGTTCAAGATTAAAAGACGACAAAGTTTTTCTCTTTTGTAATTATCAATAAATATACCAGGGGTGTTAGTTGAAATTTACCGGTTTTTTCGATAAAGAAAACAGAATAATAACCTCCCCTCCTCCTAATTCCTCTTAATTCCTGATTCCTGATTCTTGATTCCTCTTAATTTTCAGAGGAATCTCAAAATTTTTTAATTCAAAGTATTGACCATTGGTTTCTACACATTTCGCCCATCTCTCAGGCAAATTATGGATACCATCCCAAAAAAACTTTTTCTCTTTCGAGGTAAACCATTCGACGAGCCATTTTTCGACTTCTTCAAAATTAGCGAAGCACTGCTCTGCAAGGGAGTGTCCCATCGATGCGAAAAGGTGATAGTCGAACGGGGCGAGGTCTGGAGAGTACGGCGGGTGTGATAATATTTCCCAATTAAGTGTTTTTAATGTGTCTTTCACCAGTTTAGCGGTATGAGACGGCGCGTTGTCATGTTGCAAGATAACTTTGCCATGTCTTCGGGTCTATTCCGGCCGTTTTTCGATCAACGCATAATTCAAATTGATCATTTGTTGTCGGTAGCGATCCTTGTTCACCGTTTCACCAGGTTTTAACAACTCGTAGTACACCACACCACACTGGTCCCACCAAACACAGAGCATTGTCTTACGGCCAAAGCGATTTGGCCTTGCAGTCGATGGGCCGGCTTCACCAGGTGAAAGCCATGATTTTTTTCGCTTCGGGGTCTCAAAATAAATCCACTTTTCGTCCCCCGTGACAATTCGATGCAGAAAAGATTTCCTTTCGAATCGTTGAAGCAGCATTTCACAAACGGTTTTTCGATTTTCCATTTGTCTATCGTTCAGCTGGTGTGGCACCCATTTTCCATACTTTTGAATCCATTTTCCATGGCTTTTAAACGTTGGCAAATTGCCAATAAAAATGCCAATGTTTCTGCCAATTTTTGTTGCGATTGGTTTGGATCAACATCCAATAACGCCTGCAATTCCTCGTCTTCGAACTTTTTCGCTGCACCAGGATGTTCATTGTCTGTCAAATCAAAATCTCCACTTTTAAATTGACGAAACCATGTCTCACATGTTCTAATCACTGGAGCATGTTCACCATAAGTTTCTACCAGCAACCGGTGAGCTTCAGCTGCTTTTTTCTTTTGATGAAATAAGAAAAGCAACGAATGCCGCAAATGCGATTTCCTTGGAACGAAACTCGACATATTCACTGAGGTAAACAAATATGACGCTATTATTTTGGCGGAATGTGACTTGCGTATTTTTGTAGGTTAATGTCAATAGAAAAAAATGACATACATGCCAAATCGTAGAAATGTATACATATTGCTAGCGACATCTACTGGTAAAACCGGCAAACTTCAAGTAACACCCCTGGTAATCTTTTGTTTCTTATACGCAACCTCACGTTCTCCTCCGTTTCACCCATTCAGGATATAATAACAATACCCTTTTTTAAATCCTACAATTGGTTGCTTTTCTTTCTTCGCTTTTCAACCGTTTTTTTTTATACTTTCATTTCACCATTCGATTTCCACACCATCTCTCTCTGCCTGTCTTTCGCCAGGCATCCCTATATCCAAATAACGGTGTATAACTCGCGGACTTTTATCTACCCTGGAGTCCATCACGACAAAAGCTCTTTCGCAACCTCCGTATATATTGTTGGCACTCTTTGACGCTCCCGTGGAAACAAAGAGACCGCTCAGATTGAAATTCGTTCCGTTGCAGCAATGTACGAAGCGTGCGCATTTCTTCGAGTTCTCTCTCTCCCCCGATTCCCTGACGTTCTATCTCTGGGCTTCACGATCCAACCTCTTTCCACGTTCCTAGCAAGTTCGACGTTATTCTTTCTATTACGAGACGATAAGACTGACGAAGTCGGTCGAGAGATTCCACTTCGACTGCTTTCGTTCTTTCTCCGTCGTCACCGGGTTTCGGCCCATCATCCTCTATTTATTTCAACCCTATTCATTCGATTCGCCGACTCCCACTGAAACTTCGCCATCCCTTTTTGCCAACCCTCGTCGCCCACTCTTACTCGCTATTTTCTAACCCTCTCCCTCCTGTTCTCCGACGATTCTTGGCCTCACTCTGACGGAGCACGTCTGACAATGAACGTACCCTTCTTCTTTTTCTTCTTCTTTTGTTGAATTCAAGAGAATCTCTCTCGTTCCGGAACACCAGCCAGGTAAGGATTCTCATAAAGAAATGGAATGAAAGACGATCCCGAACTCTGACTTTATCCCATGTTATTATCCGTTAATAAGGATTCGAGACGAATGTCGATAGATACGATCGACAGTGTCGGCCTCTCGATCATACTTTGCGAATTAAACAATAAAATCGGTACTAGCAATTGACGCGATGCCTCCAATTTCGGAATATATTTTGTGGATTGTAAACGGCGAGAAATAATGGCTCGAAGGTCAGTATTATTGCGTAAAGTATTTCGAGATTAGTCAACCTCACGAGTCCAACTCACGGGGAATAGATTTGTCGGGAGTAGTGCAACCCTTTGGGTCGGGAATGTAGTTTTGATAAAATTGCGCGTTCCGTCGATCCCGCTACAAAACTAAAATTAGACTCAACGGAGACTTTTCTTCGTCGTCTAACCTTCCCGATGTGAAAATATAATAATACTGATATGTTTTAATGGGGAAAAATTAAAAAAAAATTAGTCGAGCTAATTTTAATTTGATATGCTGCATCGAAGTGCGGGAATTCACTGAGTTAGAAAACGCTGATATCAAACAATGCAGTACGGACAAAAGATCGAAATAGATCGATTTCTCTTGGTGAGGCTCAGAATAGAGAGGGTGGTGGCGGGATGGCATTGAAGGAAAAAACTTTGTGAGTAAAAAAAGTGATGGGAAGCGAGCGAGAATCTGCTTTTATCCTTCCACGAGAGATCTCACCGGGACGCATATTTTACAAGACTACCGTGACGTTTGTATATGCTAATTTTTATCAATGGAGCGCCAATCCCCGGCAGATTCGAGGAGCCTCATTTGTACTCTATCTGTATGGCGAAAACATGACGGAACGAGATTTCAGAAAGTCGGCGCGTTCGCTAGAAGGGCTGCCATCCAAGCGGCAACCGTGAAGAGTTCCAGCATACTCAAGGCCATTCCTATCCGCGACTAGGAGCCAACGAGGAATCAGAATGAATAGTGCAACCACGTCTTCGGAGGCGCGAGGTGGATTTCATCGTGAATTCTATAAGACTTGGTATAATAGCTCATTGGAATATATTTGATGCTTATGAATTCTGCGGATGGAAATAATAATAATGCTGGACGAGCTAAGCCATACGTAAGATTTAATTAAAGAGACAATCGTTCTGTTGTGATCCGGGGCTTAGGTTACCAGGTTGGGGCTTACGTCAATGCACAATCGCTCTATGGTCGCTAATCATTCATTCCCATCTCCGCCCAATTCGTGGGTTTGCTTTTAGCACGGTTCGGATATCTTCGTACTTTGTGTACAGGATTTGTGCTCCCGAAAATATTTTAATCCTTTCGTAGCTGGTGAAACGAAATTTGGAAACTCATAACTTCCACAAGCACTGGACCAATTGAAGCCGCCTTGCGGTAATTTAGAAGATATAAAGATACGAATACTCATACTGCAAAAATAATTGCCACAATTTAATGTATCGCAATAGCATCCTCAGCTACTGGCAAAAATCTAAAAATCGGCTAAAAACAAGTAATCATTTCTATCGTATTTTTCCAATTTTTTTCGTTTCATTTAATCGCTTTCAATTATTGGTGACATTTTGTCAAACAAATTTGTAATACGGAAACCACGGTTTTTTTTTACTTCGAAGTTAAACATGGCACGTCACATAAGTTCACCATATCCTTATGGCAATAATGCAAACATCAACGGCAATAATCCTGATTAGCGGATTGTGACCTGCAATATGGGGTCGCTAATATCTGTGGTGTTTTTCAAGGAGATTCTTCAAAAATTTTTTAGTATATACTTAAGGTAGTAGTCTGGCAACTTAAGCCGATTTTCATGTCTTTTTTGGAGGGCGTTTTTTTGTAGGAAAATAGAATGAATCGTTTTGGATATTTAGGATGTTTTTATTTACAAATTAAAGATTAAAAAAAAATTTTTTGAAAATAGTTAATAGTTTTTCATTATCATTATTATTATTATTGATCGAAGTTGGCACCTCGAAAAAAAAGCGCGTGGGTGGCCCCGGTGATTTTGGCTCTTGATGTTATCTGAAATAAAAAATTCTTGATAATTCTTAATCTATAAACATGTCATTCTGGTCGGAACTACTGAACTTAAATTTCATGAATAAATAACAAAATTTATTTGCTAAAATAAAAGGACTTTTTTTTCCGAAGTCCGCCATTTTGTTATTTATCCATGAAATTTAACTTCAGTAGTTCCGACCAGAATGACATGTCTATAGATTAAGAATTATCAAGAATTTTTGATTTCAGATAACATCAAGAGCTAAAATCACCGGGGCCACCCACGCGCTTTTTTTTCGAGGTGCCAACTTCGATCAATAATAACAATAATAATAAACTATTAAATTTTTTAAAACAAAATTTTTTTTATATCTTTAATATGTAAATAAAAACATCCTAAATATCCAAAACGATTCATTTTTATTTTTCTACAAAAAAACGCCCTCCAAAAAAGACATGAAAATCGGCTTAAGTTACCAGACTACTACCTTAAATATATGTATAAAATATTCTCAAAGTTTCAATAAATTATATCCATTTTTTATACTATAAAAAAATTCATGAAAATCATTGAGAAAACGCCGTGCTAACCCTACTTCCCCCCTTAATGGTTTATAACAATAGAACGAGTCGGAACTTCCATTAAAAATTTTGGGAACATATTTTTCAATAGTTTTACTAACAATTTATGGAATAAAAAAAAATCGATTTTTTGAACCGTCTGACCCTATTTCCCCCCTTAATTCTCTCACAGACATCAACGGCCGACCCAACCACTGCTTTACCAAATCTGGTTGTCAGTCATGCAACTTTGCGATTGCCATCTTTGCCATTTTCTCCCACTTCGTCTACATCAACAGCGACTGCATGTAATACTTCGATGAAATGTCTCTGCCCTCCCCCAAATTGAACAAAAATAACTGTCTCCAATCAAAAATTGCATTACTCCTAGCGTTAATAAAATAAAAGACAATTTTCATTTAGATAGTAGTCTGGTAACTTAAGGAGATTTTCATGTGTTTTTTAGAGGGCGTTTTTTAGTAGGAAAATAAAAATGAATCGTTTTGGATATTTAGGATGTATTTATTTACATATTAAAGATACAAAAAAAATGTAATAGTTTATTATTATTATTATTATTGATCGAAGTTGACACCTCGAAAAAAAAAACGCGTGGGTGGCCCTGGTGATTTTGGCTCTTGATGTTATATGTTGATTTTGGCTCTTGATGTTATATGGCAGACTTTGGAAAAAAACTTTTTTTTCCAAAGTCCGCCATTTTGTTATTTATCAATGAAATTTAACTTCGGTAGTTCCGACCAGAATGACATGTCTATAGATTAAGAATTATCAAGAATTTTTTATTTCAGATAACATCAACAGCCAAAATCACCGGGGCCACCCACGAGCTTTTTTTTCGAGGTGCCAACTTCGATCAATAATAATAATAATAATGAACTATTAAATTTTTTCAAAAAAATTGTTTTTGTATCTTTAGTATATAAATAAAAACATCCTAAATATCCAAAACGATTCATTTTTATTTTTCTACAAAAAAACGCCCTCCAAAAAATACATGAAAATCGGCTTAAGTTACCAGACTACTACCTTAAAAAGAATTATTCTTCGTTACGAAAAATCATTTCAAATAATACCTGAATCATTTTTTTCGGGATATAACGTTAGTGTTGCTTATTACCAAGGTGAGTAGTCAGATGTTACAAATCATATGCGACTACTGTAAGGGTCGTTTATTTTTTCTTTTCATCTCTCATTCTCAATAGTCGGTATACCACATAAAGTTTTTTTCTTCGCGGCACAACTGGAAAAAAAAAAGCTGTGGCACTAAAGAGTTCAAACGCGCACTCCCCTGAAATATCATAAATAGGATGAGCAAGGAAGAATATGACGTAGACGCGTTATACGATGTGCTCGGGAGAATCACGCGAAGAGAGGGGGAGTTTCGGATCATAAAGGAATTCTTAACGACCGTAACTTGGCGGAATCGCGTGAGACACTCGGTAGAACGAACGGGAAAAGGTAAAGAAAGACCGAGCGAGAAACGAACCAAGAAGTAAAAGCACAGCGACGGTGGTTGAAGGGATTATTAAGTCACCCCTAGCCCCGGTCCTAGTTGCGAGACACCATCGGTGCGCCGTAGGTTCTCTCTCGTATCGCGGATCGCGTCGGCGGCTCGTAATTCACATCGGGCGACATGTGGCCAGGAGTAACTCCCTCGGGTAACACTAAAGAACCGGGCTTGCCTGGCTTCGTGCCTTCCAACAACACCACCCCGCGTTATAAGGTGCACTTGCATCCACGCGACATAGTGAAAAGCAGGCAGAGCCAGGTACTTTGGTTCGCGATTATTAAGGGAGTCGCTCCTGGGGGAACGACTCATCCGCCCTCGGTTTAAAACGTATTTGCGATGAAACCTAAAGCGGAGAATTTGTGGAAAGAGACAAGCGTCTTGTAACCCGAACTTTCGGGTTAATGATATTGTATGGCTACGATAACCGCGAGCCAAAGTTCAGATCATTCGAAGAATATTTCCATGAGAAGTGACGCAACCGGAATACTCGGTATACACTCTAATGCAATCCGTATGCATATTATAAACATTTGTTCATGATCAAAAAATTATTTAAGTCCGAAAATGTTTATGGAGGCAAAAATTGCTTCCGTCGCTTTTCGCTACCATCACTTTTGCTCCAATTCCGGGAATGGGAAAACCCTTTCATTAGTCGTCAGTGGAAAAAGGTTTTCACTCGAAGTTTTCATTCTTGCACTTTCATTCGATAAATTGCCATTCAATATTTTCCATTAACCGTTCTATACTTTTAGCGTTGCATCTGTAAACATATATTTTCAGCGACTACCGTCCCAGCTACCGTAAAAGCGAATTTTGCTAAGGGCAAAATTGTTGGGGTCGGGCGGGTTGAATACCCCGCTGCTCTTTGCTCGCGCTCGCTCCTTTATTAATTATTCACCTTTCAGAGGTATGAGGATACTAGAGCGCGTAATAAGTATCGCACATGCCCACTCGTACAAGCCCTCCTACTTTGTATACACACTAATACAGGTTCGTGCACTGCGCGACTAACACTTTCTTCGCTGTACGACCTAAACATGATTCTCGCCCGTGGGCTCTACTCTCCTTCCGCCTCGTTAACCTCTTCCACTCATCTTCACTCGGACTTGGAACTTGTGCCAAAAAAAAAAATATTTAATCATACACTCTTCCTCAATTATTTAATAATTCAAAGATTAATCATTGCTAGTGATGATTTCTAAGGGATGATTCTCGTGATTACTCGAAATAACTAGCAATCGATAATCGTGATTATAGAGGATTCTCAATTTTTACGTGGCCATCAAATTGGATACACACATACGCGTTTCGCATCTAAATCCTTGGACAAAAAAAATATCTCGTGTGTATATCGAATTTTTTTATTCGCCAATGTTGGAAATGTGAAAAAAAATTCCAATCGCTCGATTTTTAGAAATAGTGTGCCCAGTACGAATTTCAAATTCACGACGAAAAATATTGACGTAGCAATATATTTTTTTTTACTTTTTAGTATAAAGCGTTGCTTTTTCGCGGTTTTATTTTCCGCTGAAATTTGATCCGCGTACTGTGTGATTTACTCCGAAAGATCACGCTTTCGGGATTATTCACATTTTTAATATTGGCAAGTCAAGGTAGTAGTCTGGTAACTTAAGCCGATTTTCATGTCTTTTTTGGAGGGCGTTTTTTTGCAGGTAAATAAAAATGAATCGTTTTGGATATTTAGGATGTTTTTATTTACATATTAAAGATAAAAAAAAAATTTGTTTGAAAAAATGTAATAGTTTATTATTATTATTATTATTGATCGAAGTTGGCACCTCGAAAAAAAAGCGCGTGGGTGGCCCCGGTGATTTTGGCTCTTGATGTTATCTGAAATAAAAAATTCTTGATAATTCTTAATCTATAGACATGTCATTCTGGTCGGAACTACTGAAGTTAAATTTCATGGATAAATAACAAAATGGCGGCCTTTGGAAAAAAAAGTTCTTTTATTTAAGCAAATAAATTTTGTTATTTATCCATGAAATTTAACTTCAGTAGTTCCGACCAGAATGACATGTCTATAGATTAAGAATTATCAAGAATTTTTGATTTCAGATATCATCAAGAGCCAAAGTCACCGGGGCCACCCACGCGCTTTTTTTTCGAGGTGCCAACTTCGATCAATAATAATAATAATAATAAACTATTACATTTTTTTCAAAAAATTTTTTTTTTGTATATTTGAGCTGATTTTCATGTCTTTTTTGGAGGGCGTTTTTTTGCAGGAAAATAAAAATGAATCGTTTTGGATATTTAGGATGTTTTTATTTACATATCAAAGATACAAAAAAAAACATTTTTTCCAAAAAATTAAGAGTTTAGTATTAATATTATTATTGATCGAAGTTGGCACCTCGAAAAAAAAGCGCGTGGGTGGCCCCGGTGATTTTGGCTCTTGATGTTATCTGAAAGCAAAAATGCTTGATAATTCTCAATCTATAGACATGTCATACTGGTCGGAACTACTGAAGTTAAATTTCATCGATAAATAACAAAATGGCGGACTTTGGAAAAAAAAGTTCTTTTATTTAAGCAAATAAATTTTGTTCTTTATCCATGAAATTTAACTTTAGTAGTTGCTACCAGAATGACATGTCTATAGATTAAGAATTATCAAGAATTTTTTATTTCAGATAACATCAAGAGCCAAAATCACCGGGGCCACCCACGCGCTTTTTTTCTAAGTGCCAACTTCGATCAATAATAATAAAATAATAAATTGTTAAATCTATTCAAAAAATTTTTTTTTGTATCTTTAATATGGAAAGAAAAACATCCTAAATATCCAAAACGATTCATTTTTATTTTCCTACAAAAAAACGCCCTCCAAAAAAGACAAGAAAATCGGCTTAAGTTACCAGACTACTACCTTAAACAAAAATGCCTATCCTTAAGAAATGTTGTATTGTTCCGAATCTTTACGGCGTCAATTTGATAAATAAAAATGTACAATCCCCACGACCATTGTTGTTGATAGATATTGATGTTCACCAACTCCCATCCCCATTCCACCTCCCAAAGGTCTGACTCTTTACCGTGCGAAAATTGATCATCGATCACTCATCGACGTAAAGATAAAGAAATAGACAAAAAAAATAGTACAAATTCGAGGATGATGTTAGGCCAAAAACAAAGCTACGTTTTTACTTTAAGGGAGAACACCACTGTGCCCCTCTGTTTTTTTTCACATTTTTCAAGAATTTTTTTTGTGGGAAAAAAAAGAGATATTCGAAAAATTTGTTTGGGTTTTGTTCCCCGTTTATTAATGTAAAACAGGGGGTCACAGTGGTGTTCTCCCTTAATTTTATTACGTACGCGGTCACGGCTCACCCGCTCGTCTTAATCCTTCCCCCGCCATTGTCGTACACTCTAATCCATTGGTCAGAACCGTATTTCTCATCCCTTTTTCGCCTCGTTCGTTTCTGATGACCCGGGATGTGGAGTAAGAGGGTCCGAGCACGGTACAAGAACAATGGCGATTGTTGGACGGTGCCCTTGCCCGAGCAGCGACACGATAACAGAAAGAAAAGATGGAAAGGACGTTGGTCGTAATGACGTTGGTTTATCGCAGCTCCGCGCGCCGGACAAGGTACACCTTCTACGAGGAACATCTATACGGAAAGAAGGGAACGTCGCGAGGGGAGAAGGACATGTATATAACGCTCGAAAGGAGGGTCGACAGAGCGGAAGGTCCTCTGGCACGATCGCAAAGGACTCGGCGAAAGGACCTTCCGAGAAACGAGCCAGAGCTATAAATTATCAACGAAGATTCGCCTCTTCGTCTTCGTCGTTGGGCGCGCGAGTTGCCGGCGCCCGAGTTCAAAGAGATTGGCGAAACTCCCGAGTATATACAACGTCTAGCATGTGTTTGCGAACACGCACCGCACCTACGTATTGTCATTCGAAACGTACCTTCGCGATGAGGTAGTTTCTGAAGTATGGTACGATAATGGAAGCGATGTCCTAAGCTCCGGATAAATAATGAACATTCCATTGATACATCAAAACCAGCAGTTCGGAGTTTTAAAAAAAAACACTTCGAACGTTAGTTTTACTTCACGGTTATATATCAGCCTTTTTATCTGTAGATATCACCGTTTGTTTCGTTAAGCCTTCGACTATAGAAGGAGGGATGTTATGCGTTTGAGTTGCGCGTGAAGTTGGCAATACGGAAATTCGTAAGTTTTCATAAAGAAAACTCATTCTGTATTCTTTTTAACGTCACCGGTAGGTCTTAAAGGCATACCCCTGAAATTTGCCAAAAATCGAATTTTTACAGATTTTTCATCTTTATACTTTTAAGAATTTTCCAAAAAAAAAACTTGAAAAAAAATTCCATTCCGTTACAAACTTATAGCGGTAAATGTGACCGGATATCGGGTTCACGTTGTACCTACCAGAAACTTCAAGGGGGGAAATAGTGTTAGGACAGCGTTTTCTCAATGATTTTCATGAATTTTTTTATAGTATAAAAAATTAATATAATTTATTGAAACTTTGAGAATATTTTATACATATATTTAAGTATATACTATAAAATTTTTGAAGAATTTCCTTGAAAAACACCGAAAATATTAGCGACCCCATATTATAGGTCACAATCAGACTCAGCATTTTGCGTACATTCTGGAAGGCGCAATTTTCATCGGAAATCAAACGAGGTTGGAATTTACTTTTATTATATGTCTCTCTTCGATATGAACCTAAATGCTATCAAAAAAATAGTAAATTGAATTTTTACAGGGGTCAAAACAAAAAAGCATGATTTTTTGCCATTTTTTATAATTTTATTTGCAAAAAAAAAATTATTTTAAATAATGATAATAATCCGATTTTAGATTCATATAGAGCGCAATACTATGAGGGAAGTAACTGCCAATTTTCAAAACGATTGGTTGAAAACTTTTCGAACTAGCGTGTACGCAAGTTCAAAAAAAGTCGTTTTCAGAAAAACGCGTTTGAAACACGTGGCGCACTCGGGGCCTGAAGGAGAGCTACTCACTTTAATGGCTTATAACAATAGAACGAGTCGGAATTTTCATTTAAAATTTTGGGAACATATTTTTCAATAGTTTTACTAACAATTTATGAAAAAAAAAAAGAAAATCGATTTTTTGAACCGTCTAACCCTATTTCCTCCCTTAAACGCATTTTTCTCGAAACTATGTTTTTAGACAGTATCAGCGCGATAACGTCAGTCAATTTTTAATATGTTTTACCTTTTTTTTTTAATCTTGATAATTATTTTCTCTATAGTCTGACGAGAGGTTTTTTTTAATTTTTTGGGTTGGACAATTTTGTTATAAATTATTAAATACTAATTTCGTTTATTTTAAATTGCATACTAAAGTTCGAAATACTGCAATTTCTTTATTTTTGGAAAGCAAAAAGGAAAAAATCCCTCCACCAAACTATTACAACTACATTATTTTACTAGACTCTTTTTTATTCTTCGAGATTGGATAATTTTTGGTGAAGTTATGATGTCGACAAGGAGGCGCCATGGTTTTCATCAGTAGTCCATTTCTATCCGAAAAAAGTGGTGTTAATATTTGTTAAAAAATTCTAAAAATTTTTGTTCTTATAGTTGAAAAGTTAATCAAAAATATGAAATGAACAATTTAATTTTTTTTTCACCATATAATCTTTATAATAATTTTTCATATTTACTCGATTTTTAGCGCGCGCAGCGGTATGTGAGCCCTTAAAGTCAATTGAACGAACACAGGGCAGACGAAACAGCCATGTACATTTGTTTTAGTGCGTTTGTTTTAACGTCCCATCAACGACCGTGGTTATTAGTGATGAGAACTATTAATTCTTTTCCTTCACTGAGTTTTATCGGTGGCAGCAACAGCCGGTCAGATTTGCAATAGCGAAACACCGGTTTTTGAAAATTTCTCGTGTTTCAGCGTCAGCCAAAGATCGGACAATGACATTTTGTCATTGTTCGATATGGCTTCCGGGCATTATGAAGGTCCGTATTTTTACCGCGTGTTGTACCTGATAATTGTAGAGGAGATAGGGGTGAGGAGGATTCTGCCATTCATCATCGAGACCAAAACTTTGAGCAAATCAAATTTTTTGTCTCTCCCCCCCCTCTCGATTTCTGTCTCGCCCCACGTTTACCATATCCGTCATGGGGACTATCTCGTTCATACACCCCTTCGTTCCGACGTGAATCGAATCAAGCCGTTTCCGTTAACGATTCGTCGATATTCCGACAAACGAAAATTCTCCGCGGAATAATTGACTTTATCGAATTAGCCCGGTTGCATTGGTCGAACACAGAGCTCTCCCCTACTCGCGTGCATACACTCCACCGCCACATCAATCGGCATGAAAAAACGCGTGGACACTCCCTACTCTATCGCACGAAGCTGTACAATACTGGTTTACTGATTATTGCATCGCATACGCGTTACCGAACGTCGAAAAAAAAAAATGAATTAAAAAAATTCATTTTGCTTTGCTTTTGTGCAACGATGAAATGTACGTACTGTGAAAACAAAATTCGCAATTAAAACAGTTATATTAGCGTGTCCGTGGATACGACAACAGAGAGGATTCACCTCCAATTCGAATATCGAAAATCGTCTTGATCTTATTCCCAATGATGCCGAATTATCGGCAGCATTGGGAATAAGATGACGAATTTTCGTAATCCTATTGAATTGACTTCTCGGTAATCGATCTTTTTTCTCAAACTCAATAATAATACAATCAATAGAGAATATTGTGGCGGATTAAAAATAAAGGACATTTTTTTTTTATTAGGTTCAGTATCACGTACTAAATGTGAATTAATAAAATGGTTACAAATTAAGGGAGCGGAAGTGCCACCAATTTGAGGAAAACCGTATTGGATGCATTTATAGAAAATATCTCCGTTACCGTGCACTTTAGGCCAAAAATGGTGATAACCTTTCTTGTAGATAATTGTATTTCCCATCTTTTTTTTTATAATTTTTTTTGTATCACTTACCGTTTACGACTTATACGACTGTTAAAATTGATTTATTCACTTTTTGACCTGTATCTCTGCTAATAATTGTTTAAACAATAAAATGCTAATAACTCATCTTTTAAATCCATATATTTTCCACAACTTTTATTAAAAACTTTTTTGTCTAAAATTAATATTCTCAAAGTTATAACGCGTTTTTATTAGCTTTGCACCCAGTGGCGCAACATTGAACGCGTTATAACTTTGAGAATATTAATTTTAGACAAAATGTTTTAAATAAAAGTTGTGGAAAATGTATGGATGTAAAAGATAAGTTATTAGCATTTCATCGTTTAAACAATTATTAGGAGAGAAACAGGTCAAAAAGTGAATAAATAAATTTCAACAGTCGTATAAGTCGTAAACGGTAAGTGATACAAAAAAAATTATTTCGAAAAAAAGATGGGAAATTCAATTATCTACAAGAAAGGTTATTACCATTTTTGGCCTAAATAATTGATAATTGTAAAAAATAATTTTTCAAAAAGTTCAAACAAAAGTTGTGTTGACAAAAAAATCATTACGATGACAAACCTTAAGTCAAAAAGAAGCGATAATTTTAAAGGAGGGAAGCGTGAACTTTGAGAGAAAAAAAAATGTTTTAATGATTTGTGACAATGAAAAGTGTAATTCCACTAATCCTTCATCATTTCTACATTTGTTTTTCTCAAGAAGGACGATTCATTTCATTTTAATGTTCAAAGTTTTTACAAAGGCGAATATCGACGTTTGCAATGCTCCATTACAGATGTAGTTCACCACGGGAGGGATAGAAAAAAAATATACAAAAGGCATTTGCCGTTAACCGCGCGTTTCTGTCATGTGTTCAAGCTCTATTATATATTTTGTGCATCGCGAGCTTGGGTATGCTCAGCGCGTGCATTTACGAGCGAGAGTGGCCCCCGAGCATACGAGCCGCGGGTGTTTTGCCTGTGATACGCGTATGTGGGTGCATAATGCTCCGTACCGGGAACTTATACTCTCCCACTTATCTGCGACAAGGCATTTTTACCGTGCGGTACAAAACCCGCACCCACGGCACGTAAAAGCGAATGCAAGACTTTTGCCGATTTCCATCTCATATAAACTAATAGTTAGGACCATACGACATACACACACACACAAACATATACATTAGTAATTCTGAATGTTATATTCCATAGAGGGTTCGTAGCATGCAGCTGCGAATGCCTGTGATGCATTTATAGAAAATTACAATGACCGCGACTCGCGGTAAGCACGCTCTTATATCCGGTCGATTGCCGCCTCGAGAACTATAAATATCATGTATTTATCTCGATCAACGTGCAACGACGTTCACAAACTTTGTGTACAGCCGTTCGAACGAGTCAAAGACGGCCGATCGTAAGCTGCCAAAAATCGTACTGTCTTTGACGAATTTAAAATAGAAAAAAATGGTGCAAATCAAAAATTTCATATTGCGATGAGTCACCTGATTAACTTGAAATTACTAATTTCGCTCCAAATTCAATGATACATTGTATTTTGGTTCGCCGCGTTAACTCGACTATTTTGAAAATTGGAAATCAATTCAAAATCAGCTACCTCAATGAACCTCCAGTTACGATAGTTCACCGACATCAGAACATTTCTCTTTCGTACTTGGAAGCCACTTTGAATTTACAAATTCTCCCTTTTAACGCGGTAGTCTGGTCTAGAGCGAGATTTTTGACGTCATTTCTAATGTGCAATAATTTTTAAACCGTTGAAGTTGTCTTGATGAAAATTTACACGTGCATTTATTGATCCTTAGAGAATACTTGTACATAAAAAAAAAAAAATATTTTAAATATTTTCATGTAGTTTTTTGCCTTGTTGCAACATGGTGCGCCGAAAGCCGCCTCAATCGGCGCCCACTCTAGACGATGTTGTATGCATCTGAAAAAAAAAAATATGTATATTCTCAATCTGTATGAGTATTCTGAGGACTGGTAGCAGAATTGGTACTTAAAAAAAATTTTTGACAAAATGGCGGCCTGTTGAACTTTCATTAATGATATTTCATACATTTTCGGGTATTCGACGAGTTATAAAATGCCGGCAAAATTATTGTTCGACTCAATTCTGCTACCAGTCCTCGGAAACAGGCTGCCTAAGGTACGTGCAAAATTTGAGCTCGATCGGTCCATTAGTTATCGAGATATCGTGGGCGCCGATTTGAAAAACATAGTTCTGAGATAAACGCGTTCAAAGCTGCTTCCCGACCGCGCTACCTAAGCGCGTGGCTTGCTTAGAATTTTTATTTCTCGGCTATCTTTTGAAATATCAATAAACGGTCTTCAGGAGCATATGAAGAAAGGTCTAAGGAATAAGAAAATGAAAAAAAAAATCGAATTTTTCAAATTTCTATACCACACTACCGCCATAATTCATAATGGATGGTCTGGAAGAACCCTCACTTATATACAGGGTGAGGCACTAACTGTTGCCACGTAGAATAACTCCGAAAGTGCGATAGTAGTAGAAAATTTTTTGAAACACAAGTTGCATGGGACAACGGGGGCTATCATATGGCGTTAGTTTTTTGTTGCTAGGTGGAGTCGCATCGGAGATTTCAAGGTCAACTTTGTTTTTTTTAGATAGAATGGTATGTTTTGGTACTTATTTTCTGATATGGGCTATCGAGACAAATCCAATGATATTAAAAAAAAAATTTTTTGATTATTTTTTTATTTCAAAAATTTAAAACAAAATTTTTTGTCCAATGTAATGTAAATGTGCGTTAATAGTAAATATTTACTAAATACGGCGTTTTCATCAAACCTACAATGTACCGTGTAAATACACGGTCAAATTTTGCACGATATGCGAGAGAGAAAAAAAAAATTTTAAACAAAAAAAAACAAAAAAAAATTAAAAAAAACATCGTTGGATTCGTCTCGATAACCGCTACCAGAAAATAAGTACCAAAACATAGCATTCTATCTGAAAAAAACAATGTTGACCTTGAAATCTCCGATGAGACTCCACCTAGCAACAAAAAACTAACGCCATATGATAGCCTCCGTTGTCCCATGCAACTTTTGTTTAAAAAAATTTTCTCCTACTATCGTACTTTCGGAGTTATTCTACGTGGCAACAGTTAGTGCCTCACCCTGTATAATTTTGCTGGATCCACGTATCGTGGGTGTACATAATTCGGTTTCGAGGGTTTCATAGTTCGCCAATTAAAATTCGAATCGCCTTAAAACCTTTGGAAATAAAGACGCGGTCAAAATTCGACGAACGCCGTTTCTCACATTGAAAAATTGTACGGAACCTCGTGCATCAACGGGGTTAAAACGTTCGAAGAAGAAAACATCGTGTAGGCGGAGGAACAGGCACGACGAGCGACGAGTGAAGTAACGATGTCAGAAGGAGGGGAATTGCAGCGAGGAAAGCCAAGAGTAAGGGCAAACTTACTTCGTCTTGCGTTCGCGTGTCGTGTCGAAAGTTTTATGCTGGTCTCGTCATTAGGCAGGAAGTAGAAGTCGATAGAGCTGAGGGAACGAGAAAGAGAGAACGAGAGTGGCAGGGGGGTTGGAGGTGAGCAGTTTCGTTGCCTGCTGTCTGCCAGGACGAGCTTTATTTCCGAGTCGCGACCCAGGCAGAGGCCTCGGAAAAGCTCATAAACCTTCGAGCCATTCAGCCATACGAGACGCAGAGTAAGAAGCGTAATTGTTTCAAGTCACATAATTAATATTCCACGTGACGCTCGGGTCATGTCAGATTACCGCGTGAATAATGAAAAAACTTGATAAACAATTTAAAAAAAATGCATTCTCCAACGGTTTATATCTCTAACGAAATTTGTCGATTTTTTACGAAACAAGGATCAATCATTCTCCACCCTAATTCGAAACAAATTACAAATTCCAAACGTATCGATAAATTATATCAATAGAATTACAAATTACAAAGCGATTGGCAGCTTGATTTGCAAACAAATTTCGGAATTTCTCGTGGAATATGATATTGGTGACGAATAAAGTTACGATTGTAATGAAATAAATTACAATTATTGTATTTAATTGAAAACGTTTCCGTCTCACGTTCGTTGAAATTTTCATATTTCGTCCAAGCTCGATACAATTTGATTTCCAATGAAAATTCGATTTCCCGCTAATAACACGATGTAAATCCACATTTTAACTTTTTAAAACGAACCTTCGAGACCCATGACCCGCAATAATGTTTAATTATTTACAAACGAAAAGCAACATCGCATTCCCGGCAATTGTACGATTGTCCGTGTACATATAAACGTAACGTACTTTCGTCGTCCATAATAATCAGATATTTCATATGCGTCGCAATATTCTCAAGGGCTTTGTGGCATAAAGCTGTACACTCGTAATACAATTCACCAAAGTGTAAACTGTAATAATGCGTCGACGGATAATTGAAATTAAAAACACTGTAATGTTTCATTTATGTTTCAGGTACGTATGCAAGAGATTATTAATGTCCTGTGGCAAGCCGCGCGAGATGCTCAACCTCAGTAAGTGTAGCAGTATGTTTTTAATATCCATCAGTCATGTATTAATAATTTTAAAAAATTAGAGAAATATTAAAAAACTTCTGAACGCAAAGTTATTCGCAGGAGAACAACTCATCTGAATTTCAGTCCTAAAACGACTGAAGTAATTCGTAATGGTTAAAAAAACGTCATAGAGAACGAAAAGTCATAAAAAAACGTGGTTATTTTTTTTATTTCGTGATAACCAAAAATCGTAGCGAAAGAGCCAGACGAGAGATTGTTCAAAATGATTTTCCGATCGTGCAAAAAATTATTCATCGCTACATGGAAAATGATAAGCGCAGTACTGTTTTGGAAAATGTTTGTTTAATTTTAATAAAAAGTACAGCTCCTACCACCAATTCTTTCGTATCTGAACATTTGTTTGCACGATCGTATAAGTACGTCCAGCAATCGGTCGTTGGAGATTTTCGATACGATTTTTATAACAGCGATTCGACGGGATTCGGTGTGCCAAAATCTGATGAGAAAATTTGCCGGCTGCGGATAACTCGCCGTTTATTTTACCGGCAGTCGGTCAGTGGTTGAAAAAACGACATTTCGACTGTATCCTCATATCGTGACGTCGTCAGCCGAGTTAATCTGATCGTGAGAGAGAAAAAATTGGGTCAACCCGGCGGTAAATACCATGCGCGATTCCATCAGCTATTTCTAGCACGGGAGGAATCCTCGGCTCCATGCCATGCACACACCCCCGCTCGAACTAGATATAGAGGGAAGAATAGCAAAGAAAGGAGGTCGACGACAGACGTTGAGCGAGGGGCAGGAGACGGAGTTTCGGTCTCCGCCGTGCAGTTGGTTCGAGTGTGAGTAAAGTAAAACCGATAATGCGATTTCGAATCGAAGCGCGAATGCATCCCGGATGGACCCGATACGCGATGGAATGAAAAAGGAACGAGGGGCTATGGGGGACGTGGGGGAGAAGAAGAAGCCGAAGAAGAAGCGCAGAAAAAGGACAGACATTACGAGGCAAGAGAAAGACGAGAAACGACAGGTGAAAGGCCAAGAATGAAATGGGATATAGTGCGGTATACCCACTGTACAGTAGTTACTGAGAGTACAAATGGACAGAGTGAGTGAGTGAGAGAAAGAGAGAGAGATGAAAAAAAAGACGAGAAAAATAAAGAAACGAGAAGAATGAGCGAGAATGAGTTCCGGAACATGACCAGAAACGGGATAAAGAAACCGTGAGCCCAAGCGATTGGACATTTATCGTGCGGAAGAAACTATCGTTGGACCCATCGATCCGCTCCATACCCTAACCTAGAAGCTTTTTTTTTTGTCATTCGTTGTCACGAGGAAGCATCCTGGTGTAATCAAAAAGTCATTATCTTCGCTCGTCCTTGGTCCAACTATTCGCGTCAGTCAAAACTAGTACGAATATGTACGAGGAATAGCTAGTAGTAGTACCAACGAAACCCATCCGTTGTGCAACCGTACCCGCTCCTTTTCCCTTTATTCTCTCTCGTCCAGTCCACTCCCCAGCCATGGACACTCCGTCGGTAAGGACGAGTGCGCCAAGTTCTACGGCGTCGAGTCGTGGCTTCGTGGTAATCCGGACCGAGAGAGGACAATGTTAGTTCGTATTAATTTTCCTCCCCCCACATCCTTCACGTTCCCTTCGGTTGGTGAACAATTTAATGCGGAAATATACGTTTTATTCAGCCGGTGTGGTTACAAAGCCAATGGTATATATATTAGGGTGGCCGATTTTATAAAAATTTTCAAATTTTCGTTTGGGTATGTTTTAAGATAATAGTTGACTATAAAAAACAGACGTTATGATTTTTTTTAGATTTCTAAACTCAAATGTAAGGCTGCGCGAATGATTTTAATTTCTTATGAACTTTAGCCCACGATGAGGGAGATGAATTTTTAAATTAAAATTTTCGTGATATAATTATTGAGATTATTTATGTTTTTCTTCTGGAAGTTGTTTATAAAACATCAATGAACATAATGAAGATTTGTTTATTTTATTTTTTCCATTCGTTATTGAAATAAAAAATCCGATTTTGGTGAAAATCAAGGGTTTTGTAAGGCTTCTACGGACCGCTTAAAATGGACGGATCTTATTCAAAATACGTTGAGCGATTATTTAACTATCGAACTATCATTACACAAAAAATGAAATATCTGGCTTCGTTACATTATTGAAAAAAGGCGATGAAAAACTTTTCAATTTTTGAGAAGAATCAGGTGTTGGGATTATCAGGTGCATTTACTAGTATCATAAAGAGTGAAAGTGAGAGGGTCAACTGACTGGGAAGCCCTTTTCTGAAAAAAATATTCCTCTCGGGTAGGGTTCTCAGGTATCGGTCAAAAATCGCCACAGTATATATATTATATCGACGCTGCTTACGAAAACTAGCATGTTTCAGATTTCTTACGAAAACAAGCACGTTTGATATCAGCGCGAAAACTAGCATGTTTCGGCTTTTGCCACGAAAACTAGCAGGTTTCGACTTTCACCGCAAATATTAGCACGATTCAGTATCACTGGAATTGTTTCTCATTTTTCGAGAATATTAGACGATAGCGATCTCTAAAATTCCAGTAAATTTGAAGAATCGTATTTTCAATAATGTTATTATTTTTTAAAATAGAAAACGAATATAAATGTTTGAGGGTGTACGGGTGATACTCCCTTAATGTTTTTTATTTATTCCTTATAGTGCTCCCGAAAAAATTATTAAAACATTTGTGAAAGATCTGAATCTTATTCGATTTAGTTTGGCAAATATACTACTTTTTCCAGTGCAAATCGAAATATGCTAGTTTTCGCGACGGAAGCCGAAACATGCCACTTTTCGCGGCAGAAGCCGAAACATGCTAGTTTTCGCGTCGAATATCGAAACGTGTTGATTTTCGTGGTGAAATTCGAAACGTGTTAGTTTTCGTAAGAAATCTGAAACATGCTAGTTTTCGTAAGCAGCGTCGATATATACTGGAGCGATTTTTTTTTTTCGACTATTTTTTTTTCTCAGTCCCCACCTGAAATTTTGTTGGATATGTCGAAAAACAAATTCCCTGAAAGTTACAGCCCTTAATATTAATTCTAAGTACTTTCCCTTAGCGTGAAAAGATTTTCCATCTAAAATACACGTGAATCGAATTTTTTTTTCTTCAAAATTCTATAACTCAGCCGCATTTTATGCTATCATATTGTTCTTGGTTTCGATTTACTCTGAATAAAACAATCTAGAAAAGTGCCTATTGCAGCGAAAGTGTAAATTGTACTGGTGAGTTGGTACGACTCACTGAAGTTGATTTTTACCCAAAATTCTCGTTTTTTCGCTGTTATCTCCGAAACAATTAACTTTACGAAAACAATGTAAATGAAAAATTTGTTGGAAATTAAATTTTCCCGTTCTTTGTCGGTTCGATGAACCTTTTCGATTTTATAAATTATCAGCGAACGACATATTTTGTATAGTAAAGAAAAACGATTAGTGACTTTTTTACAATACATTCCCGCGATGATTCAAGCCATTCTCATTGCACCCCGTGTGCTGTCGTACGGACGGAGTGACCATTGAAATATTAGACTACGGAGATGGGGATTAAAAGAGTGATTGTCTTTCTAGTAGGGATGAAATTCCAGGGGCTACGCGACCTTTACCGGATGAATCAGTGGTGGTTTGACCGGAGACTGCTTGGTGATACATTATTTAAATCAGCGCTCTGCTTGTTTGCCGTTATTCCGTGTGTGCCAAATGTAAATACACTCGTTGCCTTTCGATAGACCAACACTGTATCCACCGAACGAACCTTCCTCGGTTCGCATCTCTCTTCATCGCTCCCTCCGACCACCGCCAAAATAACCAACAGTGTCTGTCCACGGTGGACAAAATCTGGTGGTTATTCCGTTAACCGACAGAGTTGAGGATGGTATTAGTGAATACCAGGGGCGGGCGGAGGACTCGGCCAACAGAAATTCGAACGAACTGTGCATCAATAATAGAGGATAATGCGCACAGGCGTCAATGTTGGCGCGCTCGGACAAAACACATAATGTACCGGCAGCAGGTCCAACACTGCAGCAAGGTGGAATCATAAACAGAAACGGAAACGCATTTGGGATATCTAGACCTCGCTTCGTACTATCTGATCCTGCCGCAGCAAACTCATACTTACGGTCCTTCACTGTGAAATATATTAATGC
Source organism: Oxytorus armatus (assembly GCA_958009045.1). Classification (NCBI taxonomy): domain Eukaryota; kingdom Metazoa; phylum Arthropoda; class Insecta; order Hymenoptera; family Ichneumonidae; genus Oxytorus; species Oxytorus armatus. Next base: position 38,022,448 of record OY253745.1, on the reverse strand, counting down.
GGCTTCAGATCCGATATTTCTTCTTTCTCGCAATATCGATGAAAATGCTTCAACCTGGTCCGGGTGGTGCGTATGCTGTCACCGAACAATGGGAAGAGAGAATCGAACACGTTTTTAGACGGATTGAAACTGGGATGGGCGCCGGGGGGTATGATGTAGCAATTTAAAATACACCATACTTAAAAGCGGGACTGGGATGGAAATAAAGAAATGCTTAGTGGTAGCCGGAAGAAGCAAACCGGCATTTCTGAATCCCAGGTCTCAGGATCCAAGATTTCCTCATTTTAATAACCCAATTTAATTATCCCGGATCACAAGAGTATTTTGATTGGAGGAGGTTGATAACAACGACAGTACAGAGCTGCAATTCCAGCTGACTATCTATAACCTCCTCGGGACTGATATTCGGTCAGGCTGGAGAAGAGCTGAAAATTTCCCTAACCATGGGAAAATTCGGCGATGAAGCGGATATAAAGAATAAAGTCTGGACTTGGGGGGGAGGAGATTAGAAATAGCGGACCTGAGGCAATGAAAAATATCGATGAACGGGGGGTGAAAGATATTAGGGGTTGAAGCAAGAGGAGTGAAATCTTGAGAGGATGAGAAACATCGTTGGCTCCGAATCCCAAGAGGTTTGAGGGTGGACTGCGCGAATGTACTTTCGGTGCTTGTAAACCATTGAGGTCTTTCCGGTCCTCTTTATTCCTCTTGCCATCGAGCCAAGGAGAGAGAGAAAGAGAGAGTGAGAGGCCCCGCTCAATGGCTCGAGAAATTTAAAACGCCAATCAGCCGAGCGTTTCGAATAAATTTTGGGCCGATCGTAGCCATAAAAAGCAATGGCCCGATAGTAATAGTGGGAGAGGGGCCATACCGGGTGAAGCTGAAACTACCGAAAAGTCTGGTGCTTGAATGGTGTGTGCAGCCAGCAACGAAGCGGGCCAAGGATCCACCAGGAAAAACAGAGTACACACAGGCATGTTTGAGCGTGTGCCATATTTGTAACACACTTATGTGCATTCCCATACGTATATACGCAGCTTTTCACACAGGCTCAAAAGCTCGAGGATTCTTTCGGAGTGGTCGGAGGAGCAGAGCTGCTGAAGAAAGCTTTCCAACGGATATTTACTATGACCATATGCACTATGTTTTATATTCGTTTTTTTTTCTTCCTCCAACACCTGCAGCATGCAACCTTATGGCACTCGTTAGGTGTTACCTCCGAGTGCTTTGTGAATACTGTTTCAGCCGAAACGAGTACCTGGTTACGCGAAATATATGAATGATCCTTTCGAATACCGATAAAACGTTTATCAATTCACTTATAACCGCCGAATAGATTTTTAAAATATTTTTCCACAATCTATAGTGCCATCCAATTTGACACTTTACGCTTATAATCATGTACAGCTACTTGGTGCTATATTTATTATTTTAATAAAGTCACGATTGCGGGTCGTGCTTGATTTCCGTAACAACGTTGCAGACCGTTCGACAAATGTAAAAAAAGAGCAGAGGCGAATTATTTCGTTTCGAGAAAAGCGACGGTACTTTACTCGTCGTTGAGATATTGCAGGATGAAAGAAAAAAAAAAGAAAACTCGCTTTTTCTTATCCACTCCCTTGACGAATCGTGAATTTACTAGTGATCCATATCACAACGTACAGTTCAACTCTCATTCTCGGAATGATAAGAAGGATTTGTTTGCTGTGATAAATTACAGTTACCGGATTGCGTATCATAATCCATAATAAGGCCATTCATTGCGGAGTGAGATGGAACAACCCTGGAACGAGCGAAGTCAGACTTAGTTCGCACCATATATATACAAATATATGCATTGAGCGAAAGTGTATGACCAAAGTAGAGAAGTGGTATTTATCTTTAGTTCTTCCTCGGTTTCATCGAGGTCCGTTCCACAAGTCGTACTACCCGAAGCTTTTACGAGACATCGGTAACATCAGAGATGTTGATAAATTTTTAACGAGGACCACAATTCTGAACTTCCTTAATTTCCAATTACACACTTTGAAGGAAAAGAAGTACGAGAGGTAATTAAATGTACTAATCAAGATTGAGTAAAAAAGAGGTGATATTGATTGGCATCCTAAATGAGAAACTACGTACACTGGAATTTTCTTTTTAATTAAAAGCTCGCTTCTTTTCGAAACTCCCAATGGAATTAAAAAACTGAATTGTTTCAGCAAGTTTTTCCGGACCTCGGAAGCCAAACGTTTTTTCGATCGGCCACAAATGGTCGGGTTTGGAATTTTCGGATTTTTAGAGCCTCGGATGCGAAATCAATAAATTATTTTTCAGGTATCACGTGGCGGACATTGGCTAAAGAAATTCCGCGACGAACAGTTATTTTTAGTGTTAAATATACTCGGCTCATTGTTGAATCATTCGTGGGATTGCCTCCTCGTGGAGAAAAATTTTTCCACAAAAACGAATATATTTTGATGACGAAAAATAAATTCTAACGGCTATATCTCAACAATCTCTGGGGCAATGGTGGTCAATTTGGGAATACGAGCAGCAACGTCTCCTCGTTCGCTGCTAATTTACGAATAATTCAAAAATTTCGGACTTTATGGATTTTGAAATTTTTCAAGCAGCCGCTGTAACTTTCGTACATTTTGAACTGGCGAGCTGAAACATTTTGCACAAATAGGCGAGAGTACAAAAAAAAATTGATATTGAATTCGGCAAAAATCAGTGAGAGATTCCGGATTTTATGAAATAATGCATTTCATCAATAATTGATTCTGATCGCACTAACTGCCTGACATTTTTCGATATCGCGATGAAACTTTGTATGTAAATAAAAATATACATTATCAAACCTGTATTATATCGTAGATCGTAACGATTCGCAATGAATCGAACTTCTTTGTTTTTTCCTTTAATAGGAGAGGGGGTTCCGCAAAAAAATTAAAAAACGGGTTTTATATTTGAATTTTACGTTATAAAACCGAAGCAAAAATGCCAAACGAGAGATTGTTCTACTAGATTTTTTGGTCATGTAAAAAATGTATGTTTTGTTTTGAAAGAAAAAATGGCATCTCTTAGAATGTCTTTAAACTTGGATCTCATTATTTGTTTATGTAATCGTCGAGAAATTTCCAACAATCGCTCGTTTGGGATTTTTGATACAATGCATTTTATTTATTTTTGGGAATTTGGAAAGAATCATGAAGCGACCACCTTAAATCAATAATTGAACAATATTGGAATGTTCCCAAACGCGAATATTACCCGCCAATTCACAATTGTTAAACCTTCACGAATATTTCACAAAGCGTTTTTTTTTAAATAACACACAACTGTGTTCATTTACATTCTGGTCATTTTACGTCAGATTTTATCGTCATATTGCGGCTAATTATAGACCGTACCGACGTTTGCGACATGTAAGAAAATTTCGTTTTTTTTTTTTTCACTGACCTCCTTTTGATTGGACAGAATTGAGATGAATATTGAAATTTGAAAACACCTGGCTTTCAGAAATATTTAATTAAAAGTACAATATTGAATTCGACAAAAATCAGTGAGAGATTCTGGATTTTATGAAATAATGCATTTCATCAATAATTGATTCTGATCGCACTAACTGCCTGACATTTTTCGATATCGCGATGAAACTTTGTATGTAAATAAAAATATACATTATCAAACCTGTATTATATCGTAGATCGTAACGATGTGGCTGACTATGTTAGATCCAGTCGGCTGTGGTGATGTGACGACAACGTTCAAACAGCCTCTTTGTAAGCACTCAGGGAAAATAATAGTTGCTCTTGCCCAAGGCTATTGTCCCAGTGGTGTCCTCCGAAAAGAACCGCCCCGTCGACGTTGGGATACAGCGTAAAAGGTTAACTGCGTCTCTACAACTTTTAGGAATGACGCTTTCGCGTTTATATTTCATAATTTTGCGGGCAGAAGCTTTTAAAAGGAATAACGTACCCTGAACCCTTCAGGTTCAGGTGCGTTTACGTATTTCTCGGAGAAACTTTCTTGAGTCTTTGCAAAAGGGTTAATTAAACATGCGGAGTGTGGGATGTTTTGATGCGAATCCGTTGAAGTCTGCGGCAAATTCAATACGATAATAATAACGGTATATCGCGAATAATCTGTGTACGAACCGCGTGAATATTTTCCAATTTCGTCCGAGCTATTCTTCATGTTGTAAGAGTGTCGTAAAATTCTTGAAACCATTTGGCTTCGAGTTTCTAAAATACTGTATCAACAAAAACTCCTATAAGTTTTTTTCTATTATCCTGCAATAAATATCGAATACCCCAAACCTTGAACAGCATAGTTTGTTCGTCTTTGAACTTAATGTAATGGCAGGAAAAATATAGTGGTTTAGATTTGCATAATATAGAAAAAATAAATAAAAATACGCAGTCGACATGGCCACTTGAGAATAAAGACAATGGCGAGGTGTTTCTTCCCTTGCTTCCTTTACTTCGCGCAGCGAGTGTTTTTTAAAATATTTATATCTATATATACATATTTAAAAAAGGAAAAAAACGAATATCATAGTTCGTAATCGCACGAGATTGGGTATGCATATATATTAGGGTGGGTCCAATGAAATGACTAATTTTTTTTTCCTCGATATAATGAAAAATGTATTGTTTGGCATCTCAAAAAAAAGCTCTGCAAGTATGAGCCCTTCATATTTAAATTAAGAGGTTCCCATTTAAATAATATGGAAACATTTTTTTTTAACTTTGGAATTTTATACTTAAACCGTTGATGGTAGGTGAGTCTTTTGGCACATTTTTGTAGAACATTTGATGCTCTACAAAAAAGCTCTCTTGTGTCTAATCGATAAAAGTAACCGTACAAAAAATAATTGGTGATAATTAGCTCTGGATTCTACTTATCTCGTTTATTAGTACATAAATTTCAAATTAAAAAAAATTTTAGTTACCAATATGAATAAATATACTACTAATATATACTACTAATATATTACTAATATGCTAATATACTACTAATGTATTACTAATTGTTTTCAAACAAATATGAGAGAATCCAGAGCTAATTATCATCGATTATTTTTTGTATCGTTTGAAAATTCGTTTCAACGAAATTCGCTAAGGCATTCGGTAGTCTCGTATCAATGGATATTAAGGGAGGGGTAAGGGTTTCAGCGTAAAAAAAAACACTTTTTTTGCGATTTTTTTTCTCACATATGGATTGAGCAATTTCATTCGAACCTTCTGTACATTATTGAGCATACTTTTGACAATGTTGTGTAATTTTTTCATGCAGAAATATTGAATCATAAGCCCGTAACAGAGCTTCCCCCAGAACGTCTTGGAAAAAAAACAATTTGCAGTGTTCACTATAACTCGGCCGGAAATTATCTGAAAATAAAAAACCATGAAAATTTAGTCAAATTATAATCAAATCTTCCCCCCAACGTTCTTTGATAATTTTTTTTCTCATTTAAAAATTTTTGGCGGCCATCTAAAGTGTGAACTGTTATTCTCCACGAAAAATTCCGCCATTTTGTGGGTGGGAAGCACCCTTATTGTAAAAAAAAAAAAAATATCTAAACGTTGGGGGGAGGTATTTTATATGTAGAAAATGTGTACAAAGTTTGAAATGAATGGGTCAAGTAGTTTTTAAATAGCAGTGAACACGGACTTTGAAAAAGTAGTTTTGAGAAAAACGCGTCTAAAGTTTATGAAGTAAAAAAGTGAAGAAAATTTTTTTTTTTTCCAACTTACACAGAATCCTCGATTCCAGCTTCATACAGCAGTTTCTTCTTTCAAAATATTGTAGTGTATTGTATACACTATATACTATATACATAATAGCAATGAATAAACTGTATACCTGTTCGACAGCTGCACTGCTAGCCCGACCGCCCGCAGCTGTTAGAGGTATAGCGTTAAAGGCCAGGAGATTAATAAGACAATAACTTCAAGAATATTGCTTAGATCGGTTTAAAATTTTAAGGACATATTATTGAAATGTTAAACAATAAGATAAGAAAAAAAACACTCCTGGTTTCCACGGGGCTGAAATGCAACGAGCGAGAATTGCGAAAATAGGTCGGAAACGTTGCGCCCTCTTGAAGATGCAGGTACAACGAGCAGCACTTGCTCGAACGTTTACCGGGCGAGCTCCGCAAGTTTATCGGATCGTATCTAACGTAGCATCATGAGGTAGTGACATAGCGGAGACCACTCAGCTCGCCTAATTTAATCACTAACTAATAGCGTAATATCCAATTTTCATCGTAGCCGGGGTGCGTACTCGCTCTCGCTTCGTTTGGCTTATATACGGAACAGGAGTCTAGAAGCCACGTGGTACTCTGTTCCCAAGTAATTATACGGGACTACGAGAGGGCAAGTACCCCGTATATAATATACGAAGGATACGCGGCAATCGGAAGCGTTCATTCGTGTTGCACGTCGCTTTCATAGAAATTCTGAGACATCCACGATACACACTTCGATGCATAGTTCCCGAGCCAAAGTGACTTCTTCGGTTTAACGTGTTTTGTGCATGGGTTGATAATTAAATTCCAACAATACCGCGGACATTTATGATGTTGACTATTTTACGTACAGGTAATTATTATATAATGCTGGAGTTTGCATCATTGGAACGCAACGCAAATAGGTTTTAAAATTATGATTTTCAGTATTGCATGTCGCTTCTCGTGCTTAATTTAAGCCCAGGTCCTTGAAGGAACCCCGAATAAAACGATTTAACGATTTTTGTCATCAATAATCTAATCTTCAGACGGATTAATGGTGTAAACAATCTATTTTCGTTGCATTCCAACGATGCAAACTTCAACATCATATTATTATAGTTATATCAGGGGTTGTATTGAAATCAGGGGAGGACGTAATTATGTCTTTGTACCGGTGAAGATAATAATCAATCGACCCCCTTATTCCCTTATCATTTTTTCTTATCGTCGTCTGATGGATGACGAAAAAAATTCCCGGGCAAAATATTATCAAATTCATTCGAAATTGATAATATTAATTTTTCAGAAATATTTCTTCCGATTCCTAATGGTAACTCATTTAACAATCTTGCGAAAATTGAGATATCTTTTATGTACAGATTTAAATCAAATCGAGATTGTTGTATTTTTTTTTGCCATATCTTTTTTTGCAATATCTCACTAGAACTCTGCTCCGAGACATTTAAAAAATTGATTTTTCTTAAGGGACCGCGTATCCCTGCGCGGGCTGAAAACCGCGTAAATTTGAAAAATTATTATGAAGGTTATATGGTAAAAAAAAAAATTAATTCGAGATTTCACATCTTTTATTAACTTTTCAACTATAAGATAAAAATTTGTTTAATTTTTTTTATTGAATATTAACATAATTTTTTACGGGTATAAATGGACTACTGATATGGTGTTGAAGTTTGCATCGTTGGAATGCAACGAATATAAATTTTTTACACAATTAATCCCCTTTAAGATTGGATCATCGATGACAAAAATCGTTAAAACATTTTATTGGGGTCTCCTTCAAGGAACTGGGCCTAAATGGGCACGAGAAACGAAGAGCAACACCGAAAATGAAAATTTAAAAATCTATTTGCGTTGCGTTCCAACGATGCAAACTTCAACATCATCTACTGATGAAAATCATCCTTGTCGACATGATAACTTCGCCAAAAATTATCCAATCTGCAAAAATAAAAAAGTATTTAGTAAAATAATATAGTAGTAATAGTCTGGGGGAGGGAATTTCTTTATTTTTTTTTTAAATAAAGAAATTACAGTATTTCATACTTTAGTATGGAATTAAAAAGAAAAACTTAAAAAATCGTACTTCGGACTGAAATCAGATAAACAGATTTTTTATGATCGTTATTCGTTGTTCGTCGTTACAAGAGACCCCTAAAAATTTTTCAGCGATTTTCTATGTCCGGAAAGCAACCTTATGACACTCCTAAACAAATTTGAATGATTTTCTATGTCCGGAAAACACCCTTATGGGGGGGTGAAAAACTGAAAAAATCGTATTTCGTACTGAAATCAGATAGACAGATAGACAGCTAGTCTCTACGTTAATTGCTATAACTTTGTAACAGAATCGAATTTTCTTTAAAGTTTTTTTTCTTTTAATTCTTAAAATTATAAAGAACAAAAATCTGTAAAAAAAATCAATTTTTTGAAAGTTTCAGAGGTATGTGAGCCCTTAATTCGCAATGAATCGAACTGCTTGGTTTTTTCTTTAATAGGAGAGGGGGTTCCGCAAAAAAATGAAAAAAACGGGTTTTTAATTTGAATTTTACGTTATAAAACCGAACCAAAAATGCCAAACGAAAGATTGTTCGACTAGATTTTTTGGTCATGTAAGAAATGTTTGTTTTATTTTGAAAAAAAAATGGCATCTCTTAGAATGTCTTTAAACTTTGATCTTATGATGTCTTGAAACTTTGATCTTATCTTTGATCTGTTTATGTAATCGTAGACAAATTCCCAACAATCGCTCGTTTGGGATTTTTGATACAATGCATTTCATTATTTTTTGGGAATTCGGAAAGAATCCTGGAGCCGCCACCTTAAATCAATAATTGAACAATATTGGAATATTCCCAAACGCGAATATTACCCGCCAATTCACAATTAATTGAATTGATATTCACCTTCATGAATATTTTACAAAGCGTTTTTTTTTAAATAACACACAACTGTGTTTATTTACATTTTGGTAATTTTACGTCAGATTTTATCGTCACATTGCGGCTAATTATAGACCGTACCGACGTTTACGACACGTAAGAAAATTTCGTTCTTTTTTTTTTCATTTACCACCTTTTGATTGGACAGAATTGAGATGAATATTGAAATTTGAAATCACCTGGTTTCCAGAAATATTTAATTAAAAGTACAATTTCGCCCTATATATTTGGATATGCATGTTGACCCGTATATTGAATAAATAATTCACCGCAATAAATTCTTAAAATTCTGCTGTATTTAGCCATGTATCCATTTCACATCGTTGATCCATAGCCCCGGGACAATACCGAACATTTCACGCTACGTGTATACTCTCATATAAATATGGGACATTTCACGTCACCTCGATCTAGGCCGTGCATTTTTTACGATCTTTTTCTCCTTCGAGCATATGTACAGTGTCACAAGAAATTATCCGCACCAATTATCAGATTTTTTATTCGAGAATACATTGTGCTCGTAATAAAATCTAAACTATTAATTCGACCGTGCGATAACGATTATCCGACTTTGTTGAAATTTTACACGGTAAATTAACTTGGTAGAAAGAAAAAAACATTTTTCAGAATAATACTTTGATTATAACCGTATAGCTACGTTTATAACCGAAGTATTATTCTGAAAATTGTTTTTTTTTTTTTTTTCAGACTAATGAAGATGATATCTTGATTATTAAAGCAGAGCCAAATCAAGATGAAATTTGTTGCAACAAATGTTGGAATTTAACTTTCGTTAATTATCGCATATCGAACAAATATTTCTGGATGATGAAGAGAAAAGTTGATTAAAATAATTCGACTTCGAGTTATAATATATTATTGTTATGAGACGAAAATGATCGCGAAATGCGCCATAAAAATAATATATTATAACACCAGGGCTATTTTTTTTTATTCAAGCTGTTTCTCGTCACTTGGAAAAATTTTGTTCAATCTGGAATAAATAATAAAAGAAAAGTTTCATGATGTTGAAGTTTGCATCGTTGGAATGCAACGAAAATAGAATTTAAAATTTCCATTTTCAGTATTGCCCTTCGCTTCTCGTGTCCATTTACGCTCGAGTCCTTGGAGGAGACTCCGCTAAAATGTTTTAACGATTTTTGTCATCGATAATTCAATCTTAAAGGGTCTTAATGATAAAAAAAAATCAATTTTCGTTGCATCACAACGATGCAAACTTCAACATCATAAAGTTTCAACATTTGTTGTGAAAAATTCCATCTTGATTTGGTTGCGGTATCCAAAAAGAAGTTACGGTCCTAACCGAAGTAGTCTCAGAAATTTTGTTTACTATCGAGGAATTCACTGTTTAAGATTGATCGTGTGTGAAAATTCGTGTTATTTTGCGTCAATCTTTATTATTACTTGAGGGGGTAAAAAGTTGTGAGGGTCACAGCCAGGCCGAGCCGGCGTAGAATGCCCCGCATATACACACACACGCACATATATATATATATATATATGTTCATACGTTCATCATTAACCCCGACCAATGCCACGTGCGAATTCCACGAATTTCCGATGCCTCGGGCTCTCAGCTCCAAAGCGAGTGTACCCGGTCGTCCGCTAATATCAATTAGTATTAACAATGATTAGTCGATTAATATTATATTAACATGGTTTGTACATGGGCCCTGCACCCAATTGTATATATATATATATATATATATATATATATATATATATATACATAAACATAATTATATAGGTTTTTTAAATGAGCTGAATCGATAACAGGCATACTAGCGATATATATAAATCACGTATTATGAGGATTAGGAAAGGGTGAAGGAAAGAGCATGCGTATAATCTGCGATTCCCGGCTTATGGCAATCGAGTGCGTTAATGGGTTATCACTCATTCCATATAAACGATACCTTGCGCAGCACCGGTATACTAACTGTTTATGAATGGAAGTGATATCGGTGTTTGTCCATCAACACGTCGATTAAATGACTGGTACAAAAAGTTCTCCAAAAAGTGATATAAAGTGCCACGTTCAAGCAGCAACTACTGTCCTACACGAGAATATAAAAATTCCTAAACATCAACTTATTTGAAAAAAAAAAGAAGAAATGACGCTGGTCTCATATTTTTCACGACGTCATGCCATTAGCTTGTTAAAGGGGGAAATAGGGTTAGGACAGCGTTTCTTCAATGATTTTCATGAATTTTTTTATAGTATAAAAAATGAATATAATTTATTGAAACTTTGAGAATATTTTATACATATATTTATGTATATACTATAAAATTTTTGAAGAATTTCCTTGAAAAACACCGAAGATATTAGCGAGCCCATATTGCAGGTCACAATCAGACTCAGCATTTTGCTTACATTCCGGAAGCCGCAATTTTCATCTGAAATCAAACGAGGTTGGAATTTACTTTTATTATATGTCTCTCTTCTATATGAACCTAAATGCTATCAAAAAACTAGAAAATTGAATTTTTTACAGGGGCCAAAACAAAAAAGCATTATTTTTTGCCATTTTTTACAACTTTATTTGCAAAAAAAAAATTATTTTCAATAATGATAACATTTTTTTATAGTTTTTTAGGTTCATATAGAGCGCAATACTATGAAGAAAGTAACTGCCAATTTTCAAAACGATTGGTTGACAACTTTTCAAACTAGCGTGTACGCAAGTTCAAAAAAAGTCGTTTTCAGAAAAACGAGTTTGAAAAAATAGCGCGCTCGGGGCCTGAAGGAGAGCTACTCACTTTAATGGCTTATAACAGTAGAACGAGTCGAAATTTTCATTTAAAATTTTGGGAACATATTTTTCAATAGTTTTACTAACAATTTATGAAATAAAAAAAAATCGATTTTTTGAACCGTCCTATTTCATCCCTTAAGGGTTCACATACCGCTGCGCACGCAGAAAACCGAGTAAATTTGAAAAATTATTGTAAAAGTTATATGGTGAAGAAAAAAATTAAATTGTTGATTACACATTTTTTATTAACGTTTCAACTATAAGAAAAATTTTTTTTTTAATTAAAAAAAAAATATGAACATTATTTTTTACGGGTATAAATGGACTACTGATGAAAACCATGGCGTCTCCTTGTCGACGTCATAACTTCACCAAAAATTATCTAATCTGCAAAAATAAAAAAGAATCTAGTAAAATAATGTAGTAGTAATAGTCTGACGAAGGGAATTTTTTTTTAATTTCAACAATGAAGAAATTAGTATGCGGTTTAAAAAAAAGTTAGTGTTTAATAATTTATAAAAAAATTGTTCAGGCAAAAAATTCTAAAAACCTCTCGTCAGACTATGCAGAAAATAATAATCAAGATTTCTAAAAAAATTAAGTTAAATTCTAAAAATTGACTTAGTTATCGTGCTGACACTGTCTAAGTCTAGAAACATAGTTTCGAAAAAAACGCGGTTAAAGTTACCGGTCCGCGTGTGACCGGACCCGATGTCTGGTTACATTTATTGCTATAACTTTATAACGGAGTGGAATTTTCTTAAAAGTTTTTTTTTAATTCTTAAATGCATGAAAAATAAAAATCTATTAAAAAAATCGATTTTTTGAAAATTTCAGGGATACGTGAGTCCTTAATTCTCAATAGTTGTCGCCGATTGGCAATCAATAGCTGTAAGATTTTCTGTAATAACGAAATTGCAGACGAGGAGTAAATGAAAAACCCGACTACATTCCTCAAAAAGTTTCAACAGAAGAACGACTTTTCATTAATACAAGAAATTTTGCAATCCGAAAAGCGCGGCTCTCGAGACATTGGATCTGTTCTCTGGGCAGCATGATCGTGCCAACGAGCGCTGAAAGTTTCCACCCACAAAAGGAAATGGAGTACTCGATTAATTTTCGTAATGTTCACGGATTAGTTTGTTCAAATAAAGTTATTCCAAAGTTTGAACTTTGAGAATTCATTTTCCGATCAACTGGCCTACCAGAAACCATTGTTAGTCGGAATAATGAGGGTTGAGGTTGAATGAGGGGTTGCTTCTTTCTTGTCCGTTGGCTCGTAGTGTGTTCGGAGTTCGAAACTTTCCGGAGAAAAATGTCGACAGTCACACATACACACACATACACACAAAGTAACGAGATATTCAACTGTTTTGCCAATAATTATCATCGACGTTCGTAACTTTCGATCGTGAACCTGAGATTTGAATTTTGGCTCCCGAAGAATTTACTATAATCGATGTCGATCAAATCCATCGGATTTACTCGGTGAAGTCGTTGAGAATTCGACAAGGTATCTTTTCGAGGATCAAATTTAGGGTAGTAGTCTGGTAACTTAAGCCGATTCTCATGTCTTTTTTGGAGGGCGTTTTTTTGTAGGAAAATAAAAATCAATCGTTTTGGATATTTAGGATGTTTTTATTTACATATTAAAGATACAAAAAACAATTTTTTTGAAAAAATTTAATAGTTTATGATTATTATTATTATTATTGATCGAAGTTGGCAACTCGAAAAAAAAGCGCGTGGGTGGCCCCGGTGATTTTGGCTCTTGATGTTATCTGAAATAAAAAATTCTTGATAATTCTTAATCTATAGACGTGTCATTCTGGTCGGAACTACTAAAGTTAAATTTCATGGATAAATAACAAAATGGCGGACTTTGGAAAAGGACTTTTTTTTCCAAAGTCCGCCATTTTGTTATTTATCCATGAAATTTAACTTTAGTAGTTCCGACCAGAATGACATGTCTATATATTAAGAATTATCAAGAATTTTTTATTTCAGATAACATCAAGAGCCAAAATCACGGGGGCCACCCACGCGCTTTTTTTTCGAGGTGCCAACTTCGATCAATAATAATAATAATAATGAACTATTAAATTTTTTCAAACAAATTTTTGTTTGTATCTTTAATATGTAAATAAAAACATCCTAAATATCCAAAACGATTCATTTTTATTTTCCTATAAAAAAACGCCCGCCAAAAAAGACATGAAAATCGGCTTAAGTTACCAGACTACTACCTTGAAGAATTCCGAGGGGTTCGTTCGTTGAAGATTTTTTTTGATAATAGTAAAATAATCTCTCAAAGCTGTCGCTTCGCAATAAATCATAAGATAAACGTTGTACGGATGACTGTGGTGTAATGCCAAGAATGGATTTTCATTCCTTTTCTCTCATTCTTCAGTCGGTAGTTAAAAAGCTGAGTTGATTCAAACTTACTTTTATGTCATTTTCGTAGTTAGCTAAATTTAAAAAATGTTAACACCCGATTAACAATGTTTTCCTTTATTCTGCACACACTATAGTGCCATGAGACCATAGAAACTATCACATTTGCTATATCTACAAGAAGCGAAGGAGTGAAATTCGAGGAAAAAGAAAAACGTTGAGCAGAGGGTTCCGTGCGTATTTCTTTTAGCCCTCGTCCGATAACGGACCACTTCGCAGTTTCTCCCGTGGGAATGTTGAAGTAACGGGCGGTATTGGGCCGCGGGCGTTTCGGGAGAGAGGCAAACGTCCAGAATTCATAAGATTTTCTATTAACAATCCTCTCCGCAATGTGAGTTGGCCAGTGATGTTTGTGAGAAAGCCATACATGTACTGGACCAGAATAACAGAGTCCCGAGCGTATTCCGCGATAATTTTTTTTTTTCGACCAACCGACCGATAGCTCCGGGGACTTGAGATCGTTGTTCTCTCGCGAAACCCAACAAGATATACGAGGGGGACTCACTAACCAATATGTTTGGTAAAATATTGATGGCTCCCCGCAGGCCGACCCATCTCTCGGCTCTATAGCCGGGATATGCTCATGTACGGACGGTAGGAATCTTTGAGGAATCTTCGCTCCAGACGTAGGCACTGGTGTATGGTTCGAGCTCATGCACGAAATCCCCGAAGCTTTTTCCCGAGGAAAATGGCCCGTTGGAGGCTGATTTTCAAAGCTTGAATTTTCCAACTCGTTCACACACGTCTCTCGATTCGTACCAAGACGTGATACAATTTTCAGCATGATCTCACTATATTTAGTTAATGGACTATAAAAGATACATTTTTTGAAGGGCGTTTTTTTGTAAGAAAATAAAAATGAATCGTTTTGGATATTTAGGATGTTTTTATTTACATATTAAAGATACAAAAAAAAATTTGTTTGAAAAAATTTAATAGTTTATTATTATTATTATTATTGATCAAAGTTGGCACCTCGAAAAAAAAGCGCGTGGGTGGCCCCGGTGATTTTGGCTCTTGATGTTATCTGAAATGAAAAATTCTTGATAATTCTTAATCTATAGACATGTCATTCTGGTCGTAACTACTGAAGTTAAATTTCATGGATAAATAACAAAATGGCGGACTTTGGAAAAAAAAAGTTTTTTACCAAAGTCCGCCATTTTGTTATTTATCCATGAAATTCAACTTCAGTAGTTCCGACCAGAATGACATGTCTATAGATTAAGAATTATCAAGAATTTTTGATTTCAGATAACATCAAGAGCCAAAATCACCGGGGCCACCCACGCGCTTTTTTTTCGAGGTGCCAACTTCGATCAATAATAATAATAATAAACTATTAGATTATTCAAAAAAAAATTTGTTTGTATCTTTAATATGTAAATAAAAACATCCTAAATATCCAAAAAGATTCATTGTTATTTTCCTACAAAAAAACGCCCTCCAAAAAAGCCATGAAAATCGGCTCAAGTTACCAGACTACTTAATCTTAAAGCAATATCTTCTCTTTGTTTTACACGGAGATTGATTGCATGATTTCGATATTCGAGAATTTTTCACTATTAAATATTTTCTGTGGTCGTTTTAACTGGAGCAAATATTGCGATATCGAGCTGGAATTGGGTAGAAACCTCGAGTAGAGTTTACGAATGTTTGTTATTGAATTCAAAGAGAATCGATAAAGGTCGTTCGGATTTTATGATATTTTCAATTTTTCGATAAATGCCCGCTAACGATTAATCTCGACTAAACTTCGACCTACGAGGTCTGTTCAAAAAGTATCGCGAATTTTCAATTTCCGCGGGCTCCGTATATTCGATTTTCGATTTTTGTGTGTCGTTAGGTTGGTACTCGTGTCCCTCACTTATGCTGAAAAAATCGGCCACTTTGAATGTTTAGTTAATTGTGGACAGCTGTTTTGGTTAGACGTGTATTGGCTTGTCTTCGATTTTTGCCTATTCCAAAAAATGAATCAAAGTATTTTACAACCCCTTCTTTGCTAAAATAAAAGGACTTTAGCAAAGAAGGGGTTGTAAAATAAAAAGATAGGGGTGAAAAAATGTCTCGGTAGTTCCGACGAGAACTATAAGTGTGTAGAGTGGCCTATTAAAATTTGAGAGCAATCGGTTCGGTAGAAAAAAAGTTAGGACCCGGGCCGCCAACTTCGAGGTGCCAACTTCGATCAATAATAATAATAATAATAAACTATAAAATTTTTTCAAAAAAATATTTTTTGGTATCTTTAATATGTAAGTAAAAACATCCTAAATATCCAAAACGATTCATTTTTATTTTCCTACAAAAAAACGCCCTCCAAAAAAGACATGAAAATCGGCTTAAGCTACCAGACTACTACCTTGAACCAAGTTTGACGATAATTAACGAAATGGTTAAGATTTTATAGAATGTTGTTGCTTCCTCACAATTTTGTCTTTAGTATTTCGAAAAATGGTCCGACATACCAAACATATTGTTTCACGGGTCGTATTAATTATAAACGGAAAATGTTGAATTTGTTAGTCGCGTACTGAACACGCGATGAAAGATAATGAAACGCCTAATGGCAAGGTTTGAGACTAAACGTACCAAGCGGGGGTCAAATGACCCCTTTCAAAATTTACTTTAAATTCGTACATTCATTGTTATTTCTTTCGCTCATCTGACTTTCTGTAAATTTGTATGATTATTTTATTAGAAATCAGAAATTATGTTTCTGATTTATTTCCTTTAATAATTATTTCCTTTAATAAATTGAGATTTTCTTTCTAAAAATCAAAATTTATTTCATAAATGGTCAAATGACCCTTTATGTGCCGGTACGTTTAGTGTTAAACCTTAGTTTGAACAATAAATTACAAGTCGATTGGACTTATCGCTTCTCCCGTCATAGATTAAATGCGCTCGTGCATTTAATGAATGATTCATGCACGAAACGCGTTATAGTAGGACGGGTCAGGCCAACTCCTTCTCCTAATTCGTACAACAATGTCTATTATTCAAGTTTGTGCGGAGCTCGATTTCGATATAGTTATGCCCTGGCTAGCGAAGGATCAAGCGAAGAGAGGGTCGAGACCAAGGCAAGTTTTCTCTGCAGTGCATAAGTCCACGAGCTTACCAAGTTTCCAACTCCGAAAACGCGGGATCTGCGTCCTCTGCCACTTGCTGTTCGGGCTTTCTCTATCTCGGTAAGTTACGGATACAGTATAGCCAAGCCGATGAGTTAAACCCAAAAATCGCCTTTCCATCTAGCTCAACGAAGGCGAATGCGCGAGATAAAACGAGCTGGAGAATGATAAACGATCGTTTGAGAAGTAATTCGATCAAGATGATCAACGTTTCAACGTACCAATCAAAGAAATGACGAACCGTTAATCGATTCGTTCGAGTAGCAGTAGTGGAATTTTTTTTTCCTCAACGGACAAACAGCTTCTTCTGTGAGTAACGAAAGTGATTCGATAATGTGAAAAATTGAGTGAGAGCTTTGAAAGACGCTGAGAAACTCCAGCGAGGTCGGTAAGGTAGGAGCCGTTGAAGTCTGTGAAATATTCTAGATACGTGCATTACATATCCGAGTTAGCCAAGTCAGAAGGGATTTAAAAAAGTGCTTGAAACCCAAAGTTGTAGTTACCGAAAGAATGTAAACAATAAAATTGAAATATACGTACGATGCACGACGCATATTTAACGGGTGAAAAGTTTTTCCATTAGCGAGCAATTTTTTTACCATTGAGAGCAATGTACCAATTTATATCTTCATTATTTTTAACGATGGTCCATGACGAGAAAAAAAGCAGAGAGTCATTAGAAGGAAGAAATGAAAAGGCTCGTAGATAGTTCGTATATTCCATAATTGCTTCTCTACTGTAAGCCAACAATTAAAATCCTCGTTCCGTCGAGAATCAGTACACAAAATGCACGACATTTCGTAGCATTTTCTTCAATAGAATTCCACATTTTTATACAAGTTGATTACGCGAGGATACTTTTTTTTTTCACCTTGTATCACGTACGTAATAATATTACGATTGTAGTACCGGAAGTACAAGTCCGTCGGGAGCATTTTGCGCGGGAATGATTGCGAAGACATTTTTTGTACGCACATTATTTCGATTGTCCAACTAATATGAGTCAAGGGTGTATTTACCCTTATGGCAGCAAAGTGGTATGAGTCGACGTTGGTCAGACAGCAATGTCGCGAATTGCACTCTGTAAAATGAGAGGGCGGAGAGTGAAAGGGTTTCAACCCCTTTGGCACATTATAGAACACACTCGACCCACGTCGACCCCGATCAACCTCCTACCCTCTTGCGCATCTCGGCGTATAGAAAAGGGTTACGGCGTGCACAAGCAGCGAGGAAACAAGCCGGCAAACGAGCGCACTAACGGACTTTCAATCTAATGGATGAATTGCAGGATTTTTTTCTCGGCTATTCATCGCAACAGTCAATGAAGAATCGGTTGAAAGCAACGATAGAAGAAAAAAAAAGGTTTCAATAAAAAATCGTCGAGCTCACAAAAAATTATACAATATTAATTTCAATGTAAGAACGGAAATTTTTTGGATAAAACCAGTTTCGTTAAAAACCTAGAATTATTTTTTTTCACGTAGAGTAACAGTGTTAGTAGAGATTAACTGGCTTGGAAAGATGTAATCGAAAGAGTGCATGATTCATGTACAGCAACCGTTAAGGTAACTTAAGCCGATTTTCATGTCTTTTTTGGAGGTCGTTTTTTTTATAGGAAAATAAAAATGAATCGTTTTGGATATTTAGAATGTTTTTATTTACATATTAAAGATACAAAAAAAAATTACCTGGTCTGGTAACTTAAGCCAATTTTCGTGTCTTATTTCGAGGGCGTTTTTTGTAGGAAAATAAAAATGAATCGTTTTGGATATTTAGGATGTTTTTATTTACATATTAAAGATACAAAAAAAAATTTGTTTCAAAAAATTTAATAGCTTATTATTATTATTATTATTGATCGAAGTTGGCACCTCGAAAAAAAGCGCGTGGGTGGCCCCGGTGATTTTGGCGCTTGATGTTATCTGAAATAAAAATTTCTTGATAATTCTTAATCTATAGACATGTCATTCTGGTCGGAACTACTGAAGTTAAATTTCATGGATAAATAACAAAATGGCGGACTTTGGAGAAAAAAAGTTTTTTTTTCGAGGTGCCAACTTCGAACAACAATAATAATGATAATAAACTATTACATTTTTTCAAACAAATTTTTTTTTGTATCTTCAATATGTAAATAAAAACATCCTAAATATCCAAAACGATTGATTTTTATTTTCCTACAAAAAAACGCCCTCCAAAAAAGACATGAAAATCGGCTTAAGTTACCAGACTACTACCTTAAATCTTCCATGCTGATTAAATCGGTATCTTGCAAAATACGTCAATCTCCAAAGCAAAAAAAAAAACAAAAGGGTTGGAACATTAAAATAAACGTGAAAGAATATAAGAAAAGTGTGAGCAAAGGTCGTGCGATAAATTAAGTACCTCGCGTGCTGAAGAAGTAACGAGAATGACAGATACTACGTTAAGGGTACGTGACGCAAAAGAAGAGACGAGAAAGATAGAAAGTAGCGAGCTAAATTCGTGAACTAAGAGAGACTAACTCTCACTAATCCGGGAGGAAGGAGTTGATGGTGGTGGGTGCTCGCGTGCGACGACGTACTTCCGGTGCGACGGGCGCGAGACTAACGACGTCCTCGCTCTCTTATCTTCCTGGTCAAGTAGGACTAAGCAGAGGCCACCCGACAGTCGCGAGCATGACTGATGCAAAATGTGACCATGTCCCGGGGCCAAAGCAGTCTCGGGAGATCGAGACGCGATAAGGATCCGTTCGTTCCCTAGTTGCATTCCAGGTTAAGTTAGCCAGGCAGGAATTGCCATAAATAGGAAATACCTCCCGGGCATCATCGCTCTGTTTTATATCTACTGTAGATAGAAAGCCCATCCTAATTCCGTTCCTCGTGTGCACGGTACATCAACATATACGTTTGTGCACAGAGAGCCCGTGACCAAATATGCACATATCTAGCGAGCCATTATAAACGAAGGATAATATTTATTTTATAGTCACATATATGATTGCACTTCCGTCGACGACACTTATATATTCTGTATGTTGCAGTATTCGTGAACTCGTAGTTCGTAGTATGGTGTGAGGCAATTTGGAATGCTTTGAAATATTCTTCGTGAGAATACCGCGTGTGCAAAGAGCGTCGACGCGCGAAACGTTCTTTCAACGATCGAAATAAATTTGATAACGATTGTGGCCACCAATTAAGCTGGTTCAGCGATACTACTTTCTGGCGATCACGCGATCTAACATTTTTTTTTTAGATTCAATCGATCCATAGAACACTTTCAGTCGTATGCACTCTCGAATACCGCTAAAGTCGATAATCGTTAAATTAGAAGTCACGAGGGTTTCATATGTCCATTTTGGATTCTTCCCTGTAACGATCAATTGGTTCGGTCCTTGCTGTATACGACCTCATACATTCGATATACCCTTCAGGACTCACATACGCCATGCGAGATTGAAAACCAAGTACAGTTGAAAAATTATTATAAAGGTTATATGGTTAAAAAAAATTCAATTGTTGGTTTCACAATTTTTATTAACTTTTCGACTATAAGAAAAAAAATGAAAATTTTTTTTTTTTTAAGTATTAACACTATCTTTTACGGGTATAAATGAGTTACTGATGAGAACCGTGGCGCCTCCTTGTCGACATCATAATTTCAAAAATAAAGAAATTACAGTATTTCAGAATTTAGGATGCAGTTAAAAAAAATTAATGATTAACCCTTAACTGGTAACGTCTTTTTCGACACCTTTAACTGGTAACGTCGGGTCACTCGTGTCCGGCGCTTAAAAAAGTACTTTAAAGTGCTCTTAAAAATCTGAAAAAAATCATGTAAATTCGTTAACTATCGTAGTTTAAGAACCAATTGCTATACTGCCAATTTGTTCATTTGTTTAAACAATATAATTGTTTAAACAAATGAAAACGTGAAAAAAGATCATTATTTTCAAAAAATCATTACTTTGACAAAAATTAAGATTTTTAAAAAAATCCAACGGGAAATTGAAGATGAAGAATAGTACTTTTAAGAAAAAAATATAAAAAGTTTGTATGAATTAATAGGATACCCCCCCTTAACTGGTAACGTCTTTTTCGACACCTTTAACTGATAACGTCGGGTCACTCGTGCACTTTTCAAATTTCTATAGAGAAAATAATTATCAAAATTAAAAAAAAAAAGTTAGAAAATGCTAAAAATTGATAAGTTATCGTGGTGATACTGTCTAAAAACATAGTTTCGAGAAAAACGCTTTTAAATAATGTTATTATGTCAAAAAAATATTGTAATTTTTTTTTCTTATACTTGAACAGTTAATAAAAAATGTGAAATCGACAATTAAATTTGTTTTTCACCATATAATTGTTATCATAATTTTTCAAATTTACTCAGTTTTCAGCGCGCGCAGGAGCATGTGAGCGCTTAACTACATTTAGCAAAAAATGACGATGCGATCAATCCACAAGTTTATTTAACTTTTTTTTTATACTTGAACAGTTAATAAAAAATGTGAAATCGACAATTAAATTTTTTTTTCACCATATAATCGTTATCATAATTTTTCAAATTTACTCGGTTTTCAGCGCGCGCAGGAGCATGTGAGCGCTTAACTACATTTAGCAAAAAATGACGATGCGATTAATCCACAAGTTTATTTATAACTAGTTTGAAACGTTAACAAGTTCCACTACATCGAGTTAACCCGGACGGGGCATTACTATGATGCACTTCTTTAAGCGCAATTATATAATAATGTTGACGGAACTACAAACCAGAAGCCAAGACGTGCTTCATGATATCCCGATTTACAACGAAGGATATTCATGTAGGTATTGTAGGGCATACGCGATAGACAGTTCGCCACAGTGTGGTAGTGTAAGGGAAACAACCTGCGTTGCTCGGGATCCCGCTTCATGATGCTATTGACTATACTGGCAAACGAGACTATACACGTCGCACAAATCACGACAAAGCCGGAGCATTAACCAAACAACGTTCCGGGATCTTGTTCGACGTTCTGTAGGATGCACCAAACAACAAGCGTGCAGATACGATGGTACCCGGCTAGCAGTATCGACATGTATATGATGTGCTCATCGTGGAACTATGTTCCATGTAACTGTAGTGTATTGCGTATTTACGTAAACCAGTACCAGGTCTTCGATTCCCATTTAACCAACGCGTACTTCTACAGTGCCTCTCAACAACATCATTCGTTGTACTCATTATTTTACCAGGCATTCGTCAATTCTTATCGATACATCGATTATCATTTCTCAAATTTTTCGACATTTCTACCTGTTTTAAGGGGGGTAATAGGGTTAGGACAGCTTTTTCACAATGATTTTCATGAATTTTTTTATAGTATAAAAAATGAATATAATTTATTGAAACTTTGAGAATATTTTATACATATATTTAAGTATATACTATACAATTTTTGAAGAATTTCCTTGAAAAACACCGAAGATATTAGCGACCCCATATTGCAGGTCACAATCAGACTCAGCATTTTGCGTACATTCTGGAAGCCGCAATTTTCATCTGAAATCAAACGAGGATGGAATTTACTTTTATTATATGTCTCTCTTCTATATGAACCTAAATGCTATCAAAAAAATAGAAAATTGAATTTTTTACAGGGGTCAAAACAACAGAGCATGATTTTTTGTCATTTTTTACAACTTTATTTGCAAAAAAAAAATTATTTGAAATAACGATAATATTCCGATTTTAGGTTCATATAGAGCGCAATACTATGAAGAAAGTAACTGCCAATTTTCAAAACGATTGGTTGAAAACTTTTCAAACTAGCGTGTACGCAAGTTCAAAAAAAGTCGTTTTCAGAAAAACGCGTTTGTAACACGTGGCGCGCTCGGGGCCTAAAGGAGAGCTACTCACTTTAACGGCTTATAACAATAGAACGAGTCGGAATTTTCATTTCAAATTTTGGGAACATATTTTTCAATAGTTGTACTAACAATTTATGAAATAAAAAAAAATCGATTTTTTGTACCGTCTAACCCTATTTTCCCCCTTAAGGGCTGACATACCGCTGCGCGTGTTGAAAACCGAGTAAATTTGAAAAATCATTATAAAGATTATATGGTGAAAAAAAATTAAATTGTTGATTTCACATTTTTTATTAACTTTTCAAGTATAAGAAAGAAAATTAAAATTTTTTTTTTTTAAATATCAACATTATTTTTTACGGGTATAAATGGACTACTGATGAAAATCATGGCCCCTCCTTGTCGACATCATAACTTTACTAAAATTTATCCAATCTCCAAAAATAAAAAATAAACTAGTCAAATAATGTAGTAGTAATAGTCTGACGGAGGGAATGTTTTTTTCTTTCAGAAAACATTGAAATTACAGTATTTCAAACTTTCGTATGCAATTTAAACCAAAAAAAAGTGTTTAATAATTTATAAACAATTGTCCAACCAAAAAATTAAACAAACCTCTCGCCAGACTATAGAGAAAATAATTACCAAGATAAAAAAAAAAAAAAAGTTAAAAAATATTAAAAATTAACTGAGTTAACGTGCTGACACTGTTTAAAAACATAATTTCGAGAAAAACGCGTTCAAGGGCGGAAATAGGGTTAGGACAGCGTTTTCTCAATGATTTTCATGAATTTTTTTATAGTATAAAAAGTGAATATAATTTATTGAAACTTTAAGAATATTTTATACATATATTCAAGTATATACTATAAAATTTTTGAAGAATTTTCTTGAAAAACACGGCAGATATTAGCGACCCCATTCGCAGGTCACAATCAGACTCAACATTTCGCGTACATTCTGGAAGCCGCAATTTTCATCTGAAATCAAACGAGGTTGGAATTTACTTTTATCATATGTCTCTCTTCTATATGAACCTAAATGCTATCAAAAAAATAGAAAATTGAATTTTTCACAGGGGCCAAAACAAAAAAGCATGATTTTTTGCCATACAACTTTATTTGCAAAAAAAAAATTATTTAAAATAATGATAATATTCCGATTTTAGGTTCATATAGAGCGCAATACTATGAAGAAATTAACTGCCAATTTTCAAAACGATTGATTGAAAACTTTTTTAACTAGCGTGTACGCAAGTTAAAAAAAGTCGTTTCCAGAAAAACGCGTTTGAAAAAATACTACCAAGAAAAACAAGCAATATGGGGTCGCTAATATTTTATAGTATATACTTAAATATATGTATACAAATTTTATAGTATATACTTAAATATATGTATAAAATATTCTCAAAGTTTCAATAAATTATATTTATTTTTTATACTATAAAAAAATGCATGAAAATTATTGAGAAAATGCTGTCCTAACCCTATTTTCCCCCTTAATGGCTTATAACAATAGAACGAGTCGGAATTTTCATTAAAAATTTTGGGAACACATTTTTCAATAGTTTCACTAACAATTTATGAAATAAAAAAAAAATCGATTTTTTGAACCGTCTAACCCTATTTCCACCCTTAAACGAAGAATCGTTCAATTTTTAACTTCCCGACGTGTGTGCCAAAGGTATAATTCGCGACGTTGCGATAAAGAAATATTTTATACCGTTTAAACAGCTGATACGGCGAGTATGAAGACGAATGTGCAGCGAAATTGGCCGATTAACTCGTGTGTAAGTAGGATGTTAGTTTCACAACATGTTTTTGCACAATTATTTTCCACTTCATCATATCTTGGTATTGTCGTTGCTACCCCTTCAATTTCCTTTAAGCACGAGCGTGATGCGCTCTCCCCTTTCTCGCTCTGGGTCTCGATAATCTTTCTCTTTTTTTTTTGCCATCCCTCCTTGCTCCCGCTCTATCTCTTTTTCTCGCATTGGGCGACGCATATATATAGGTTTATCATGTATTTATAGAGTTGCCAGGCAATCCAAAACAAGATCACGAACTCTCTGACATCCGTCATACAGGCCACTTTGTCATGGCAGAATCAACAACGCTTAAATTGTATTCGCCCGCCTCCACCTGACTTGGAGAGTGAGAGAGAGAGAGAGAGAGAGCGCAAGAACACCAGCAACGATGGGTCATAAATTCTCATCTCGAGCGCAACGCTCGAGAGTGGAAAAAACTCTTCCGTTTTAATGCGGTTGCTGCTGCTGGTGATGGCTCTACGTTCAACTGCCTGGTACAAGTTTATTCAAAAATATCTCGACAATCCGCAAGACGTACTGTTTATTCGAAAATTATGATGACGTTAATTATATCTAACTAATACAAATAACTAATTACAGGCGAGAATCAAGAAGTTGCATTAGAGACGATAGAAAAGATGATGTTGAAGTTTGCATCGTTGGAACGCAACGCAAATAGATTTTTAAATTCTCATTTTCAGCATTACCCTTGCTTCTCGTGCCCATTTAGACCCAGGTCCTTGAATGACACCCCAATAAAACATTTTAACAATTTTTGTCATCGATAATTCAATCTTAATGGGGATTAATGATGTAAAAAATCTATTTTCGTTGAATTCCAACGATGCAAACTTCAACATCATTAGATAAGTCTACAATAGAAATTTGCTCGGTTATTTTCACTCTTAGCTCTGGTATTCTCGAAGCTGTGCCATTTGCAACCACCCCATCTTCACGATTCTATAAATCTCATAACTAATTGGAACGACACGTCTTTCTGTTAATGGCTACCATCGCCATTGTCAGATATCAGTATTTTGCATTTTCCTGTCGCGCAAAAAAAAAGTTTTTTCTGTAAAATTTACATGTACATTGGAGAAGAATGGGGACAATATGGCGCAGGAGCTAATTGATCCACTCGCGATATTTTCGTTGTTTCACTATATAAAAATCCAAAAAAATTCGCCAAGGATTCGTTCAAAATGCATAACGATATCCCGTATTATATTATTTTTCCAGATGGAAATAAATTTTGAACAATCAATTTTGAAGTTAAGTAGTTTTCTAATACTCATTCAAATACCAGGTTCAGCGATTAATCGACATGTACATTTGTTTTAAAGGTCACCATTAGCTCCTGCTCGTGATTTACGATACTCTCGACTGGCATCTCGAAAAAAGAATTTCAATCGACTGAGCAGTCAGAAATTGAGAAATTGTGAAGAAAGCTTCATTCCCGTAATCTCCGCGAGGTGACGGGAAACAGTTAATTCATTTATTCGTCTACTTACCGTGTTCCGCAGCTTTCAGCTGTCTACGTAAGTCGCCCGAAGTGCAGATATAAAATATATTACATGTACATATTAACGAGACACCGAGTGGGTCCACTTATTAATAACAGAGTCCGCCGAGCTACGACGTACGCGCGATTAAAGTTGTCTAATGAAAAAAGGGTGAAAGTACTCGCGAAAAAAAATAATAATAACAACAAAAAAAAACGGCAAAGCGGGTAGCGAGAAAAATAGAATATGGAGCTGCTGTTGTGTCGCCATATTCCACTGGGTGAAATCCTCTCGCCCAACCATCTGAATTATTTCGGTACGATGCATTTCCGTCCTCGTGGCCGTCAGTGCGAGCTCTGCCGCATCGTTCCAACTGGCGTAGGGAAAAATGCGAGAGAAAAGCAACCATATGTATACGGAGAGAAACTAAAGCTGCTGGCAAGGACTATTCGTTCATGAAAACTACACGCGAGACTTTTCGTGAATAATTCAACTCGCCGGAGCTTGATATTTAAATCGCAAAAGAACGAGGAGCGAACGAATTTTTTTTTAGGTATAATAAATGTACACCCGAACGAACTAAGACATTTAACGGTTGACACGAACACACACACACACACGCAAACTTCATTCGAACATACTGGTGACTATGCGATTATTCACGATTGCTAGTTTTTACGCGAAACTCCATGGTATACCGTAAGCGTTTACTTATTTAACACCTATTGGAGTTTGCAGATGGGACAGATGCATCGAACCAATATATATCGTCCCCCACCCCATTCTGAGCCACCACTTTTCGAGTTGCCGTTGCATTATCGATAAAACCTGTAAAAAACCTCCCTGTACACTTCCTGCCAAAAAGTCGTGCACGTATCCTCCAGCACTTATTCGGGGATATCGATCGATAGGTCGGAAGTGAATATCGATGGAAGATATAAAATGAAAGGAGAGGCTCAATTGCTGTGGGCGTGGAACAAAAACGATTCGAAAGCATCGTCGATTTTCCTACAAGTATTTAATTCTCTCTATCCACTGGTTCGCAACTTCCTAGACCCGGTTCTATGGTCCTCTTTTCCTTCGGTGATCGTATAAACAAATGACTGAGTGCTCATTGGTCTTTTAGTTTAATCTTTGCGGAACCCTACTCTGGAATTCGTAGATGAAACAGAGGAACTATAATTTATTTGCGCCGCATCTTAGCCGGAATTTTCACAATTTTTTACTTTTCTGATTAACTAAAATTCGTCACAAATTTAAAGGAGAACCGTTGTAACTATTCCCAAATAGATCAACACACAAAAGAAAGGTTTAACAAAGTATTTCTGTATCATTTAGCGGTTTCTGCCACTGGAAGACCATACTTAAATCCTCTCCGTTCAATTTCAGGGAGAAATAAATATTCACCGAAGATAACATCTTCGGTGAATATTTATTTCTAACGTGTCTATGGTATGGAGCAGTGAAAAGAGAGGGCGGGGTGGACGTAACTACGAGGTCTGTTCAAAAAGTATCGCGAATTTTGAATTTCCGCGGGTTACGTATATTCGATTTTCGGTTTTTTTTTGTGGCGTTAGGTTAATCCTCGTGTCCCTCACTCATGCTGAAAAAATCGGCCATTTTGAATGTTTAGTTAATTGTTGACAGCTGTTTCGGTTAGACGTGTTTTGGCTTGTCTTCGATTTTTGCCTATTCGAAAAAATGGATCAAAGAATCTGTATGAAATTTTGTGTAAAAAACAAAATTAAGTGCGCGGACGCATTCCGAATGTTGACTGTGGCATATGGTGAAGCTACCTTGGACCAAAGCAACGTTTATCGGTGGTACAAAATGTTCTCAGAGGGCCGAGAAGATGCGAACAACGGAACGCGTTCCGGACGCCCGAGCACATCAACAACGGACGAAAACATTGATGAAGTGAAGAAAATAATATTGGCCAATCGTCGAATCACCGTTAGAGAAGTTGCCGAGGAACTAAACATGTCGACTGGCTCGTGCTATTCAATTTTTTACCAATGATTCGGGCATGAGAAGGGTCGCCGCGAAATTCGTGCCAAAATTGCTCAATTTCGAACATTGCTAAGGAGCTGTTGAATTCGGTCCGCGACGACCCAGATTTGCTCCAGAGGGTCATAACTGGTGACGAATCATGGGTTTATGGTTATGACGTGGAAACCAAAGCTCAATCATCGCAATGGAATTTTTGGCCAAAAACAATACTCTAATGATGCCGTAGCCACCGTATTCCTAAGACCTGGCCCCATGTGACTTTTTCCTGTTACCAAAACTGAAGAGGCCCATGACAGGACGACGCTACGCCACGATTGAAGCGATAAAGACGGCATCGAAGGAGGAGCTAAACAAGATCACAAAAAATGATTTTTTTAAGTGCTTCGAGGATTGGAAAAAAACGTTGGCATAAATGTATTATATCCGAGGGGAATTACTTTGAAGGGAACAAAATAAATATTAATGAATAAATAAATACTTTTTGAAAAAACACAAAATTCGCGATACTTTTTGAACAGACCTCGTATACAATGGTGACTGGAAAGGCAACGGCAAGGGTTAGTAAGCCGAAGCTTTCACCCACTTCCGCAGTGGCCGTGTGGACTAATATCCAACGATATTAGAGAATCATGAAGGGAAAAAAGTGACACATGAACCGCCCAATCACCAGCTGAGTCACGTCGCTTTATCGCGGTCCAGGTAGAGTCAAGTAATAGGGTGTAAATTCCGTGATGAAAATCACAGATCCCCAACATTCATCAAAGAAGAAGTTTATTCGAAAGTCACTCGCTCGAATTCCATTAGCAGTACCTCAAAAAGCTTCAGCATTGCAATTTCATCACAAGAATACCAAATTTATTCGTGCTATTGTTTGTCGTCAAATGACATTGACAACATCCACGCAACTCGTAATTTCCATTTGAAATATGAGATCGAGGTATCTGAGACTCGTTGCATAATATTTTCTCTCGTTCAATCGTCGCCAAACAATTTTTTTTCTCCGTGGCAAGCCAATTAAGTGTAACTTTGCAGGCGAGAAAGACCATGGAACATACAGATATAAACGTACAAATAAAGAAAAGCTATGAAAGAAGTGCAGGAAGGAAAATGAACGGAGCTACGAGTGAGGCTGCTCAGGTCGATCCAGTTGGTGGCAAAACGGTCAGCAACAGCAGAGGCTAGTACAAACGAAAAAAGTCAAACCAAGGCGAGTTTGAATAAGACTCTGGAATAGTTTCATCTACGTAGAGTCAATTTCAGATTCTCTCATTCTCCACTTTCGGGATAAAACAACGGTAGAACGAGCGGCAGTGACCCGTTTTTTGTCATTTGAACTGGCGTTGCTTGCAGTTGTTGCCAAAAGTCTGGATTCTGCATGGAAATCCAGCTACAGAGACAAACCCATCGCATCCTCGAGTATCTCATTCAACCTTACTCAAATTTCTTCGGATTATTCGTGCATCTCCACTCCCTTCCTTTCCCTTCCTGGTGCCTCTGTCGGTCGCGTGCTTCGTTGCCGGAAGTGAAATTCGCTGCCCCAGGGCGTCGCCCGAAACCCTTTCATAATTCGATTTCCCGCGGGAGTGCGAGAACGAATCCCGGACGAAATTCCAGAGCCCGCTGTGAGATGTACCACGATTGGCTCCAATCTTATTCTCGTCTAAACGGACGGGCTTCCATCTCGATCTCCTTCCCCCAGCTGTAAAAAAAATCGTCGTAATTTTCCTCGAGTCTGGATGCCACCATCCTCTCTCTCCCTCTCTCTCTCTCTCCCTCCCTATCTTTCTCTCTCTGCGGAAGATATCTGCTCCCAATGAATGTGCTTATTCCTGACTAGAAAAATATAAAAGCTCTCGTAGCTTCCTGTATCAAATGCTCGGCAATCTACGCGTGGTAATTTTCTTTCACCAAATTCGTTTTGTTTCTTATTTTCCTGTGATACAATCGCAAGTATAATTTCTCCGAGCAAGTGGATCCGGAAAGATTGACCGTAATATCAAAATTGTTTATTAGAGTCGTTAAAAAAAATTGACTAGTTTAAATTGTCCTGTTTATCGAGAAACTTCTACCTCACAATAAATAAATAAAACTAGCTGTCGAGAAAGGAACATACTGCGAAAAGATATTTTGCAAACATTTTGTGACTGCTGCAATTCGTTTTGTAAAAATATAAATAATACAAAACGTAGGCAGAACTGTGAAACTGCAACCAGAACGAAGCTGACATTCCAGAGCAAATGTGCTGTTCTACCACAGTGAGCGAAGCTATTGCAATATTTCCTCGATGTCTTCGCCTACTCAACGGCTCGGCAAGCCACGGGAACCACTCTCTGTTGGTAAAAATCCCGTGTCTGTGAGACGTCCGCGAAAGCTTTCTGCACTCACGGCTTGCACCTGACAGCTCTGGAATAAATATTTGCACGTATTTCAACGATTAGTTGCGTTATATGCGACGCTAGACGACGACGACCAAGAAGATTTAAAAGGTGGAGGAAAACGGTGGTTGCCGAGACGACGGGAGTTGCTTTGGTCCTGGAATCTACCCCGGCAAACACCGTGAACGATTACTCAAGTTCGGTGAAGCTGCGGGCTCTGGCGAGGAAAGCCAGAAGGGATTACTTAATACTACATTGCGATGAAGTACAATGTCGTTAAATGTGCGGTCGACCCGTTGAAATGGACGCAAACATCTTTACACAGTGCCTCACATTTTAACTCCTCGTATAAAGGAGTCAGTTTTATTTGTTTTCTTTCTCATCCACAGATTTTGTTCACAGGACACTGCCGTTACTTTGACGAATTTTTAACATCTCACCTTTCATCTTTCCGAGTAATTTTCTTACGAGAACATAGATGTTTGTAGGGGGAAGCAAAGATCCCGAGATCGCGTACTTTGAGCAACAAATTCATGACGGAAAAAAATTCAATAAAATGTCATCAATTTTCTACGCAATTATTGATGAACCAACATAGACTGTCCAATTGTTTCTCAATTAAAACAGAATATCACTGTGTTCCATTCTCACGGGATACAGTTATGTACGAACTGTAGGTCGATCGAATTTTGGCATCTAGCCGACTTCCGGTAACGTATTCGCATCTGAATTGACCGTTTCACGTCAAGTCAACTAGGCACAATTCAATCGCCGTTAGAATTCAAAGATTTTTTTGTAAGAACAATATTCAAGGTCTGGTAACTTAAGCCGATTTTCATGTCTTTTTTGGAGGGCGTTTTTTTGTAGGAAAATAAAAATGAATCGTTTTGGATATTTAGGATGTTTTTAATTACATATTGAAGATACAAAAAAAAAATTTGTTGAACAAATTTAATAGTTTATTATTATTATTATTATTGATCGAAGTTGGCACCTCGAAAAAAAAGCGCGTGGGTGGCCCGGTGATTTTGGCTCTTGATGTTATCTGAAATAAAAAATTCTTGATAATTCTTAATCTATAGACAATAGTTATTTATCCATGAAATTTAACTTCAGTAGTTCCGACCAGAATGACATGGATTAAGAATTATCAAGAATTTTTGATTTCATATAACATCAGGAGCCAAAATCACCGGGGCCACCCACGCGCTTTTTTCTCGAGGTGCCAACTTCGATCAATAATAATAATAATAATAAACTATTAAATTTTTTCAAAAAATTTTTTTTTTGTATCTTTAATATGTAAATAAAAACATCCTAAATATCCAAAACGATTCATTTTTATTTTCCTACAAAAAAACGCCCTCCAAAAAAGACATGAAAATCGGACTAAGTTACCAGACTACTACCGACGGTAGTCTGGTCTAGAGCGAGATTTTTGACGGCATTTCTAATGTACAATAACGTTTGAACCGTTGAAGTTGTCTTGATGAAAATTTACACGTGCATTTATTGATCCTTAGAGAAAATTTGTACATTAAAAAAAAAAATTATTTTAAATATTTTCATGTAGTTTTTTGCCTTGTTGCAACATGGTGCGCCGAAAGCCACCTCAATCGGCGCCCAGTCTGGACGATGTTGTATGCAAGTGAAAAAAAAAATATATATATATTCTCAATCTGTATGAGTATTCTGAGCACTGGTAGCAGAATTGGTACTTAAAAAAATTGTTTGACAAAATGGCGACCTGTTGAACTTTCATTAATGATATTTCATACATTTTCGGGTATTCAACGAGTTATAAAATGTCGGCAAAATTATTGTTCGACTCAATTCTGCTACCAGTCTTCAGAAACAGGCTACCTAAGGTAAGTGCAAAATTTGAGCTCGATCGGTCTATTAGTTATCGAGATATCGTGGGTGCCGATTTGAAAAACATAGTTCTGAGATAAACGCGTTCAAAGTTTTGCTTAGAATTTTTATTTCTCGGCTAATTTTTTAAATATCAATAAACGGTTTTCAGGAGCATACGAAGAAAGGTCTAAAGAATAAAAAAATGAAAAAAAAAAAATCGATTTTTTAAAATTTCTAGACTAGACTACCGCGTTAATTAGTATATTTCAAGACTCGAACTTGTATCGGGTCAAATTTTACGATTGATTTTACATCAATATAAGCCGTTATATTCGACTCAAATTTTGTTGACTCACGAGTAGCCTGGATTAAAGAAAATTATGTTTTCAAAACTGTTTGAGATAAAAATATGAAAAATATTGTATTCCCGTTCGATTCTAAGAAATGCAACAAAAATCAGGAACGCGCAATCTAAATACCTAACAGCCAGACACGTTTGTGAATTTCGCGTGGACTGCTCCGTACGTATGTACGGCTACAGTTTACGTGTACATATGTACATAATAGGTGAACGTGTATACAGATTGGTCCACGAGAGCGTGCACGAATCTCGCGAGGAAGCACAGACGGGGTGTCGAATTGAATCTACAGGAAATCCCAATAGGCACTACCCGTGTGTTGTGTCGTTATTGGCTAGGTGTAGGAACCCGTGTAGATATTTCATGATGCGCTATATCGTGTACGTGAGGGTATTTGTGAGGTTACGTATACGTATATATGAGCTTTGGATGCCGGTGCTCCGGTTGACGTTTGTGATTTCCACCCAGTGTCGGGCATTAGCATGCGTCGCGAATAGCTCGCTCGGCGAGGCAATGCGCGTCACGTCGTCTTCGTCCCGACGTCGTCGTGTGTGTCGTAGCAGACATACCCTTAAAGGGTCCAACGTTACGCCATTTAGCCGTACGATTTGTCTATGACTCACTCTCGGTCGTCCTCGTCGTCAACGACGTCGTCATTCACTTTTGAAAAATTATTCGAACGTTTCACAAGCTAATCCACAGAAAAAGCGATTATACCCAAGATAATCGTTCGACATAAAACAACATTGACCGGAAACTAACCGATTATTTGTTAATTATTAGCAAAATCCTAGTAGCAGCTGATTAAACGGTTCACAAATTATTTGTTATTGGTTAAGGGAGGAAATAGGGTTAGGACAGCGTTTTCTCAATGATTTTCATGAATTTTTTTATAGTATAAAAAATTAATATAATTTATTGAAACTTTGAGAATATTTTATACATATATTTAAGTCTATACTATAAAATTTTGATACATATATTTAAGTATATACTATAAAATATTAGCGACCCCATATTGCTTGTTTTTCTTGGTACTATTTTTTCAAACGCGTTTTTCTGAGAACGACTTTTTTTGAACTTGCGTACACGCTAGTTTGAAAAGTTTTTAACGAATCGTTTTGAAAATTGGCAGTTACTTTCTCCATAGTATTGCTCTCTATATGAACCTGAAATCGGAATATTATCATTATTTGAAATAATTTTTTTCGTTCAAATAAAGTTGTAAAAAATGGCAAAAAATCATGCTTTATTGTTTTGACTCCTGTAAAAAATTCAATTTTCTATTTTTTTGATAGCATTTAGGTTCACATAGAAGGGAGACATACAATAAAAGTAAATTCTAAGCTCGTTTGATTTCATATGAAAATTGCGGCTTCCAGAATGTACGCAAAATGCTGAGTCTGATTGTGACCTGCAATATGGGGTCGCTAATATTTTATGGTATATACTTAAATATATGTATACAAATTTTATAGTATATACTTAAATATATGTATAAAATATTCTCAAAGTTTCAATAAATTATATTCATTTTTTATACTATAAAAAAATTCATGAAAATCATTGAGAAAACGCTGCCCTAACCCTATTTCCTTCCTTAAAGTACGCGCGGTGCGTATTAGCGCGCTCAGGTAGCTAAGTAAACGTCGCTCAAAAGTACACTTAGACTGCTCGGATCTTTATAAAATTTTAGTATGATACTTTTACATATGTATACTTTCGAAAAATGCTTTAAAAAAAAAATCGATTTTTTGAAAATCGATTCCACCCTTAAAGTACCCTAATTCCTCCCTTATAGTACGCGCGGTGCGTATTAGCGCGCTCAGGTAGCTAAGTAAACGTCGCTTAAAAGTACACTTAGACTGCTAAGATCTTTATAAAATTTTAGTATGATACTTTTAAATATGTATACTTTCGAAAAATGCAATTAAATAAAAATCGATTTTTCCAAAATTCTAATGAGGGTAGATCCCTTAATAGTATTGGGGTGTTTGCGATAATACTTTTCAGTTTTTTACCCTTTGAAAAACAACACAGTCTAACATTAGAGTCGATTGTTAATGAAAATCACGATTTGAGAGTCGTAGCTTCTCAGGCTCCGCCTGAGAAGAGAATATGAACACATTACAGGATCAATAAAATCAGTAAGGAAATTACAGTACCGAAATTCATAGTCTCACATTTCATATGTAACAAGTAAAAATTTGTAAAAAGAGGGATCATGAGTGGCTGTTCCCTGCTCTACAGAACTATCGTTAATGAATAATCTTTATGAAAAAAAAAACAACTGAAAATTCGCTATTGCTTTACAATACATGGATCCCTCCCTTTCTCACTTTCTACTTCTTCGCTTGTCGTCAGTAACTCGCTTCGCGGAGAACGATCGAAGGGAAGAAAGCGAGCGAACGCGCTTACTCTCATTCCCTTTATCTCACTCTGGCCTCTCTCGTTCTCTCGATAAAAGCTTTTTTGTGCTTCTCGCACAGCTTCGTAATTCGCGTATATCGTCGAGATTGAGAGGCCGGATAGCGTTGTCACAATGGATGGGCGGGATAAGAAGGGTGGGACGCTGTCTCTCCTTCTTCATCGAAAGGGGGAGAAAATATCCACTAGAGATTCAAATCTGTTCGGGATTGATATCCCACTCTCTTCGATCTGGTCTTCCCGCTGGTTTATAGAAGATCGCGAATGAGAGTGTCGGACAACGGCGAGGGTGAGGGACACAGAGGACACGAGGGAGTGAACTATAACCTTGTATGTACTAGAGACTGAGTACAAAGTATCAAACGTAATATCACGAGCACAAAGAATTGAACGAAAAAAAATAATAATAAAGTGCCAGAGGTACTCGAGGCATGTGCGTTTATTGTGATGACAATATAACGCAATTTGTGATAATTCTTAGGTAATACAGAATATATGACTGATCAACCGGAATACTAGCACTAGTTTGGACCTCATGATCGCAGATGTGCTTGCAAAACATTGAGAATTATGTCTTCTTTATAAGTGTGAACGAATCGTAAAGTTGCAAGTGAGTCTGAGACCATGAAGTCCAAACTCTCACAGTGGTCATCGAATACGTAACCGAAGCTTTATCTCGGTGAAGATTTAATTTTTCTCTGACTGCAAATTGCGCGGTCGTTCAGGAGCAAAGTTCTCCTGAATTTGCGGTATTGATACGGTAGCAAAGTAACCCCAAATCTGCAGTACCTATATACATCGTCATTATGATCTGCGTAACCTCGACGTGTTCATGTCCCCTGTTCGTGTCTCCTTATTGGTCGTTACACTATGAGTAAATCACCAGGGCAATGAATCTTTATTTTATGGAAAGACTCTCAGTAAGGTACAACGATTTCCACTTATAACCATTACTTTTGGAACGCAAGAGGAAAGGAAGATGATAGGGATTGTAGGGAAGATATCATGTAGAAAACGCGGACCCTGTGAGATGTTAGTTAACTTGAGTTAAGGGGGGAAATAGGGTTAGGACAGCGTTTTCTTAATTATTTTCATGAATTTTTTTATATTATAAAAAATGAATATAATTTATTGAAACTTTAAGAATATTTTATACATATATTTAAGTATATACTATAAAATTTTTGAAGAATTTCCTTGAAAAACACCGAAGATATTAGCGACCCCATATTGCAGGTCACAATCAGACTCAGCATTTTGCGTACATTCTGAAAGCCGCAATTTTCATGTGAAATCAAACGAGGTTGGAATTTACTTTTATTATATGTCTCTCTTCTATATGAACCTGAATGCTATCAAAAAAATAGAAAATTGAATTTTTTACAGGGGTCAAAACAAAAAAGCATGATTTTTTGCCATTTTTTACAACTTTATTTGCAAAAAATAATATTTTAAATAATGATAATATTCCGATTTTAGGTTCATACAGAGCGCAATACTATGAAGAAAGTAACTGCCAATTTTCAAAACGATTGGTTAAAAACTTTTCAAACTAGCGTGTACGCAAGTTAAAAAAAAGTCGCTTTCAGAAAAACGCGTTTGAAATAATAGTACCAAGAAAAACAAGCAATATGGGGTCGCTAATATTTTATAGTATATACTTCAATATATGTGTAAAAATTTTGGATTATATACTTAAATATATGTATAAAATATTCTCAAAGTTTCAATAAATTATATTCATTTTTCATACTATAAAAAAATTCATGAAAATCATTGAGAAAACGCTGTCCTAACCCTATTTCTCCCGTTAATGGCTTATAACAATAGAACGAGTCGGAATTTTCATTTAAAATTTTGGAAACATATTTTTCAATAGTTTTAAGGAAGGAAATAGGGTTAGGACAGCGTTTTCTCAATGATTTTCATGAATTTTTTTAAAGTATAAAAAATGAATATAATTTATTGAAACTTTGAGAATATTTTATACATATATTTAAGTATATACTATAAAATTTTTGAAGAATTTCCTTGAAAAACACCGAAGATATCAGCGACCCCATATTGCAGGTCACAATCAGACTCAGCATTTTGCGTACATTCTGAAAGCCGCAATTTTCATGTGAAATGAAACGAGGTTGGAATTTACTTTTATTATATGTCTCTCTTCTATATGAACCTAAATGCTATCAAAAAAATAGAAAATTGAATTTTTTACAGGGGTCAAAACAAAAAAGCATGATTTTTTGCCATTATTTACAACTTTATTTGCAAAAAAAAATTATTTTAAATAATGATAATATTCTAATTTTAGGTTCATATAGAGCAAAATACTATGAAGAAAGTAACTGCCAATTTTCAAAACGATTGGTTGAAAACTTTTCAAACTAGCGTGTACGCAAGTTCAAAAAAAGTCGTTTTCAGAGAAACGCGTTTGAAATAATAGTACCAAGAAAAACAAGTAATATGGGGTCGCTAATATTTTATAGTATATACTTAAATATATGTATACAAATTTTATATTATATACTTAAATATATGTATAAAATATTCTCAAAGTTTCAATAAATTATATTCATTTTTTATACTATAAAATAATTCATGAAAATCATTGAGAAAACGCTGTCCCAACAGTATTACTCCCCTTAATGGCTTATAACAATAGAACGAGTCGGAATATTCATTTAAAATTTTGGGAACATATTTTTCAACATATTTTTCATATTTTACTAACAATATATGAATTTAAAAATAAAACGATTTTTTGAACCGTCTAACCCTATTTCCCCCCTTAACCCGTGGATGCACAAATAATTATAAAAAATAGAAACACAAGGTAAATTATTATAATAATTTGAGGATCATTTTATTATTATTCGTCAATATCACTCGTACGAATTTTCAATAAGATTTACGCGATTTCACGTTCAAAGTTATTTTCTCCCGTACTCGCACACGAATAATCTAACATCCAATTATCATTGAGTGTCTATTGTGGTCGGCGGTACGCGATCAATTCGTCGTTAGTAATTCAATACCATGAGATAGGATATAATTTTATCCATCTTTGGTAATGACGAATGATATAGTTAGAATGGTAAAAATAGACTTATTCCCAAGAGTACCTTTTTCATGGTGGATAGAGGTTCAAATGTTTCTTGAATTTCGATCGGTCATTTACTGTATAAATTATTCGAGTACTGAGCTCAGATGCGAAATCAGCAATCCTAAAAATCTATTAGAAAACATAAAACTTTCAAATTGCTTGAACGATATCACGCTGTTTCTCGCTCAAAGAAAAAAGACAAAATGTCACAAACATTTCTCGTAATTCAGTCACGAGTGATCCCGTTTCGAAGTGTTCGGGGTTCTGGACCACAGATTCGGAATCAGCATATCTGAAAACTTAAAAAAAAACACATTTCAATTTGGCTGAACGCCGACACGGTGTTTTTTCACTTTAAAAAGTTCTTATGTGCATGGAACACCGCCCATCAAAGGCTGGAGAGATGATAAGGAGAACTTGCATTATTAGGATGTGGTTCAGGATATTAGGAGATAGTCTCCAGATTGTTTGTTCACATGTCACGGTCTCCTTGAGCCCTCACATACGGAGGAACTACAACGAGCTGAGAGTCTCGGAGCGCCTACGGCTTTGTTTGTTCATCCAACGGTGGTGCATTGCACGTGACGTGTTGCCGTTCGGTACGAGGTGCGGGAGACACGAGCGCGAAGGACGTAATAGGGTGGGATGGTTGAGGGAGGAAGGACTGGATGGGTTACCTGCGGGAGTCCGGAGATATAATGGGATCCGAGACAACGGGATGCCAGGGCCTTGACTGTGTGTCGTCGCCTTTGTAGAGATCAGAACGGAAGCAAAGTGTTACGAACCAGTACACAAGCCCTGTACTATTTGGTCCTTAGTGAAACTCTAACAAGGGACCCTGGCGCTTGCGATGCTTTGGGGACACACATGCCTTCTCGTTACCGTGCACACGCACGAAACTCACGAACTCGTCAACAAAAATACAGATATCATTTATATCGCCATAAGGTTACGTGTATCGTTATAAGACATCGTGACATAAAATGTCACGCTTAGAGGATCATCGTATACCCCTTTTCGAGTTTATTGAAATTTTTATATAGCGCCTGCGATATTCTCTTTCAAATAACGTTTCGGTCGTTATAAATAAGAGTCCCGGGAAACGATGTTATTATCGTTTAATTGACGATAGACAACGGGTCTGATTGATAGTTTAAGCGCGCCAGTACTATCTGTGGATTCACGAATTACCGTTTACCACTCGTCGTCAGATTATTCTCGTCATCAACGGGCTCATTCTTGTCGTCTTGAACGAAAGCTTCCACTGTCTCGTTCCATCCAAACTAAAATGCCAATATCGAAGCTAAGCGCTACGTGACGAGAATTTTAACAATGGCGCGAGAACGAGGGGGTACATCAGAAAGAATCTTATACAGTACCGCTGAACGAGGGACGGTTTAATATGATAAACAACTAATTGAATGAGACAACAATGAACGGGTCTGGATATAGGCGCTCGTCTAAATGATGAGTGGCAGCGGTTTTACAAAGATTTCACGGCTCTTTTACTTCTCGCTCCATCCTTCGTATATTCTTCAGTTTCGTATCTTCGTTGCGCGCCGATGCCACAAACTCGATCGTACAAAGTTGCCGCACCACTTAACTCCCCATCTACTCTATATATATCTTTTTATCTTCTTTTACTCGGCTATATATCCGCGAATTATATCGACTTGAGGAAGGTCAAATCTTTCGTTAAACGCTTTTTCAATATTTCACATGGAATCAGTACGATACAGATTCGTTGAAATTTACAAAAATAGTTTGTAAATTAAGTTGTCATTCGAACTCGTATATCAATTTTCATAGACATTTACAGAATGGCTGAGATTTTCGAAAATTAAGATATCGAGCTATTTTTTTTTATGTCAATAGACTATTATTAAATCACGGATACTAGTTTTGAAGTAAGTAAATTTCACGTATACGATTTGTTCAAACTTCAAAAATTCATATCTCAAAAAGTCTTTGTTACAGGTGCCATGGATATAGGACTCGTTTAAAATGAAATGGTCTACAGCTGAGAAAAAAATGACGAATCTTCTACGAAATAATATAACGGAGTCCGCGAAATAATATTATTCGATGAATGGTTGGGACATCTTTGGCTTAATGGCACCCTGTTCACTTTTAGAGTAATGCTATGCTAGTTACTATTCTTCCTCTTATTCGTTCTGCCTCGCTGTTTATTTCTTATTTTATTGAACAATGCCGGGCATTGTGTCGGCCAAAACCCAGTAGGTCCGACAGTCAATTGGTTGTCCAGTATAGTACAATCAATAGGGAGCCCGTTACTCTGGTCCGCATCGCACTAAAAATAAAGGGGATTTTTTTTTTTTATTAGGTTCAGTACCACGTATTGAATGTGAATTAACAAAATGGTTACAAATTATGGGAGCGGAAGTGCCGCCATTTTGAGTAAAACCGTATTGGCCAATATCTCCGTTACCGTGCACTTTAGGCCAAAAATGGTTATAACCTTTCTTGTAGATAATTGGATTTCCCATCTTTTTTTCTAAATATTTTTTTTGTATCACTTACCGTTTACTTATACCACTGTTAAAATTTATTTTTTCACTTTTTGACCTGTATCTCTCCTAATAATTGTTTAAACAATAAAATGCTAATAACTTATCTTTTGAATCCATAAATTTCCCACAACTTTTATTAAAAACTTTTTTGTCTAATGTTAATATTCTGAAAGTTATAACGCGTTCAATGTTGCGCTACTGGGTGCAAGGTTAATAAAAACGAGGTATGCACAGTATAATGATGAAAATTCAATACATATGTATAAAAATATTAAAGATATTGACATAATTAACAATAAATACCTTCTTACCTGCAAAAAACAGCGACTTCCCGTTGACATTTTTGAAATATTTGTATAATATTTTTAACAATTCAATAATACTGCATAACTCGAATTGCCACACGATTATTATCAAATTATCAATTATATACTGTTGGCATAATGAACAAAAGAACAGGAAAACGGGAAATTTATTCAAAAAGGCATGGAAAGATTGATAAGTCCGTAACGAATGGTACTTCGCAGCATTTTCGGTTGGAGGCAGAGTTGCTAGACTTATTTTACTTCTTGTCGCTAAGCGAACGTAATTGCGCGGGAAGTCGCTGTTTTTTGCAGGTAAGAAGGTATTCATTGTTAATTATGTCAATATCATTAATATTTTTTTACATATGTATTGAGTTTTCATCATTGTACTATGCATACCTCGTTTTTATTAACCTTGCACCCATTAGCGCAACATTGAACGCGTTATAACTTTGAGAATATTAACTTTAGACAAAAAAGTTTTGAATAAAAGTTGTGGAAAATGTATGGATTCAAAAAATAAGTTATTAGCATTTTACTGTTTAAACGATTATTAGGAGAGATGCAGGTCAAAAAGTGAAAACATAAATTTTAACAGTGGTATAAGTCGTAAACGGTAAGTGATACAAAAAAAATTATTTAAAAAAAAAGATGGGAAATTCAATTATCTACAAGAAAGGTTTTACCATTTTTGGCCTAAAGTGCACGGTAACGAAGATATTGGCCAATACGGTTTTCCTCAAAATAGCGGCACTTCCGCTCCCATAATTTGTAACCATTTTGTTAATTCACATTCAGTACGTGATACTGAACCTAATTTAAAAAAAAATCCCCTCTATTTTCAATGTAAGGCCCCGAAATGGCTTTGTGAAACTCTCTTAGTTGCCTCCCGTCTCCTCCGGGAAAGAAAACACAGTGGACCACCTCGATTTTCGAGGCCACCTTAAATCGATCGCTCGACAAACGCACGTCCGTTGATACGCGTCTATCACACGTGCGAAAAGCGCTCCAACCGCTCATAAATCCTGTGTGCGCTCTGTGTGCGCGGAGCGAGGAACAGTGGATGAAACGAATATTGTCGAGAAAAATAATACGGCTCTCGGGAGACACCGTTGTAACATATGTGTGTAAAGAAAACGAAGGACAATTTTTTTTTTTGTCGTTGACAAAAAGTGCGGTGGGCACGTAAGACAGGATGTCACGAGCATTGTCACCGGCACATCACGTACCGGCGTCGTGCGCGGTCTCTTCGCCAATGTCGAGAGAAAAAGAGGATATGATTCTGGTGGTACACGCCCCACGGCTATACAGTCGACGTTTGTCCCGTCTGTATTGCATCGAGCTGATGTGCCTCTACTGAATTGCCTTTTTTTTTTTTTTCCCCCGTTTAAACTAACTTTGGTTAGGTGGAGATTGATGAACCGACCCATCACTTAGCAAAACGTAACGTTACAACTCCCGTCGGTCAGAAAATAGGTTTTCATGGGGGAAGTATTAATGGGTCTTTTTTTTTGGAATCAGTATCGAACTAGGATTCCATGGCAAAGTCGTTTTTCACGTCGTATATTTCGGAGTCGATATAAAAATTCTGAGTGCAGTTAATACCGTCCTCCCAACGACCAGGATCCTATTTTTCTTATTCTTTTTCTAACCAGCATTGTGCCGTGAATATTTGTATAATAAAATATAACACAATTTCCGCAAGCTCTCTCTCTGAATGTGAATAAAACGTTTATCCTCAAACGCGAAGCGTCCCTGATAAAAATGCTCGTAGCCGAGGACTATATAGCTAAATACTGACTGATAATTGTTGTAACCATTCTGGGAAAATTCTTGCGCTCGGAAAAGGGTGGAAAAAAATGTGGTGCTTCTCCGTGGATGGGTCTATTAAGCATGGGACTCGTTTCCAGTCGTCGGTCTCGAACACATTTCTTCCGTATAGTCGCGAGAGATTGTGCACGGGTACCAGGGTATATTCTCAATGCGGCAGATCGAAAAACTGTGCAAACACATTGCCCAGAATACAGTCTGCTATGGTACCCGTGTAGCTATGTATTTAAAAAAAATCTAATTACAAAGCGGAACAGCGAGAGCGGGCGAAAGATAAATCCGGACGTACATTCTCTCTCTCTCTCCCTCTCTCTGGAATCTCTTGGTACGGGTGGGGTTGTCCAGTTGGAAATTTTAACCATTGTTACACATCCACGGATATAAACTCTGTGCATGTATATACGATGAAGCAAAATCCTCGAGCGCTAACGTCACGCCATGGTGGAGTTAAAGCTGTTGGTTTTACTTTCTTCATTCTCTACTTGTACGTGATACTGCATGCACTGAGATATTATAAGCATACCTGGAGAACGTGAATCGGACGATTTTTTTTTGTCGTACCCACCTCGGTGTCACAACGGTTTCCAAGCTAGAAAATTCCTTAGGAATTTAATTCCCGAGGAATTGTTCGAGGATAAACTCACTTCTGCAAGAAGTTCTTTCACGTTTTCAATCGTTGACAGTTTCATATCTGTAGGTTATACCGAATCGTTGATCAATTAACGATCCATCATTCATAGCATATGAACAGCTTCATGTTGAATTATTTGTAGAAATTACAGAAATGCTAAAAAATTCAATACGTGTTCACCCCTTCTCTTTTGACCCTAAACAACGTTGTTTCTTAGTCTCTAATCTCAATATAATGGCGGAAAATTAGAGAAGTATCAGGGGAACCCGGGGCATTGTGGGCATCCGAGGCAGTA
Organism: Oxytorus armatus; assembly: GCA_958009045.1. Taxonomy (NCBI): domain Eukaryota; kingdom Metazoa; phylum Arthropoda; class Insecta; order Hymenoptera; family Ichneumonidae; genus Oxytorus; species Oxytorus armatus. The sequence continues at coordinate 37,978,538 of OY253745.1, read as the reverse complement.
TGGGCACCCCCTCTAAAACCTCTCACAAGTGCCGATTGAAGTAGACAACGTTTGGATATTGTTTTAGTATGCGTCACGCCAGCGCTGCAAGTGGTGCTATCAGCGAGAGCGCACGTCGAGCGGACCTAACCTAGAAAGACGTTTTTCTGTGATTTTGATCTAATTTTGGCTATTGTGTTTACGTTTGCAAACAAGAGACAATTTCGTTAATTGCACTGCACTTTTCGGATCAAAGGTAAGTTACCCTTGAAGTATTTCATTAGTGTATTAAGTATTCACCAATATTGTTAGAAACTTTATTTTCGCTTGTATTTGGCATTCTTGGTAATGGGGCATAATGGACGGGGTACTATGGGCATGGTGCCCGTTTTGCCCCTGATATTTCTATTTATTTATTTTTTTTTTACAGTTTCTATTAAGATGGTCAACGATGTATTAAGTTAAAAATTAAGTTGCAAGGCAGCTGCAATCACTTATAGTGTACCCCGTACCACTTTGCAAAGGAAGATTGAGGAACACAAGTCCAAGCAATTCAACCTAAGCGTATGGGGAATTTTAAGCCCGTATTTTCTCAAGCCGAAGAAAACGAGTTGGCTTCGTACATAAAAAACAATGATGCTGAAGTTTGCATCGTTGTAATGTAACGGAAATAGATTTTATACACAATTAATTCCCTTGAAGATTGGATTATCGATGTCGAAAATTGTTAAAACGTTTTATTGGGATCTCCGTCAAGGACCTGGGCCTAAATGGGCACGAGAAGCAAGATCAATGCTGAAAATGAAAATTTAAAAACCTATTTGCGTTGTGTTCCAACGATGCAAACTTCAACATCGTAAAAAACATGGAAGCTAGATTATTTGGCCTTTCAACGAAAAAAGTCCGAGAATTGGCCTTTGAACTAGCCAAAAGAAATAACATTCCGCGTAACTTCGATCAGACATTACGGGTAGCAGGTGAGGATTGGTTGGCCAACTTTTCAAAACGCAATCCGTCCTTGTCGCTTCGGAAACCAAAAGCTACAACCACCATCTCACACGCCTCTCGAATCACAACCTCAAGCACTATCGCCATCACCTCACAATCAGATGCAACCGTCTTCTCTTACACCATCAACTCCACCAGGTCCCTCGACTTTTTTTCATCGTGTTTCACCTGGACATATTATGCCTATACCAAAAGCTGTAACACAAAAAAGGGCATCGCCTAAACTTGGCAAGACTGCTGTAATTACTAGTTCTCCGTATAAAAAATAACTTGAACAGGGTCAGGCAAAAAAAACGCTTTCCAAAAATTCGGTTCAGAAGAATAAGAAAAGGAAACGTGAGGAAGACAAGGAAAATAAATATGAATCGTAAGATGCTGAATGTCTTTATTGTGGAGATTTGTATTCGGAATCAAGGGAGGGTTGGATCTCTTGTCGTTCCTGTGGTAAATGGGCTCATTGCTCATGCGCCGGTGAGGACGACAATGACGATGAAACAATTCATATCCGTTCATTTTGCACAAGATTCTAAGTTATTTTTGTGTCGGATGATTCTAGTGTCCCTTATGCCTCATGCATGTCCATTGTGCCCCAGATACGGGACACTATGGGCATTTCGCATATTTTTTTTTAAACCAAAGTTACACTCAAAGATTTAATTTAATTGCAGATTTTGATCTATGTTCTTAAAGAGTACTCAATAAATGATTATATTTCACTTTAATTGCTAAGTTTTATTTTTTATTTTACATTTTACATTACATTTTCCTTAAGGTGCCCGTACTGCCCCGGGTTCCTCTAATTACTATAATATTTTGGTGACTCCAGATTCTTACATCAATTCAATAATTGATAAGTTCATCAAGATACCATCAAGTAACGTTTGTGCACCATTAAGCTTCTTTCTAAAGCGTTTAACTTTTGTATTGTTAAATTCGACTGAAGGAACAAATTTGTATTTTCTCTTAAAAAAACACATCCAATAATCAGTGATTTTGCAATCCTGTCTCTATATACTCTAACGTCGTATACTATACGAGAACGTTTCCTGGTTTTCGTTTGGTGAGCTTCGAAAGGTCGCCTCGGTTAGTGGCATAAACTTTGACGCAAACCGTTATTGGATGCGAGTTCGCTTGAGTCCAGTTATCACAGCTCACGCTAAAACTTCTGGTGATGCTCATGCTCTCGACGTAACTCTCGTAAATAACCCGGAGGTAACTAGGTGGATAACTGATAGTAGTCACCCATCAAGAGCACATTCGATTATTACCTATCACTTCGTCTCGTATCTCGCCGGTTGATCGCAATTTGACGTGAACAGGAGCAGGGCAGTGCTTTCAACCGTACTCCGATTCTAAGGGACCCGAATAAATTCACTGAAATATCAGAAATAGGATTTTTATATCCTCTTTTGATCACTGGAATCACGAGTAGCATTCGCACTTGTGTCTGATCCGTGTGTTTGGGCAGGAATCAGAATGACGATTGTGGGAATAATGGTAAGAGCCTTATATTTGTTCGAGCGATAGTTCTCTCACGAGAGACTCCTGGCTCGAAGACACCTGACGGATGTTTGGCGCACTGCTGAAATCTCGCACGGAAGAAAGGTCTTCCGTTACGCACAAACGTTCGAGGGTGCGATCTTTTTTTTTTCCAAAACACATTAACGAAAAATCTTCCCGGTGAACTATAAAATTGCACCAGAGGACGGATTTTAGAAAACGTAGTGGGAAGAAATGCAAACAATCAAGCACTTTGCATAAAGTATATTACATTTTTTATATCACTTTATTTCAATGGCGGGTATAAAACAAGATGGAGCAATTCGCAAGGTTAATCGAAGGGGGTAACCCACAGTTTCATCTTATCCGGCTGTCTATCGGACTCTTACCGGGGTGACATTTTATTTACGCTTCGGGAAAGTATACAAAGTACCACGAGCTTACTGTCGGTAAAAGTCTCCTACTTCCGTTTTTTTATGAGCTTTTTTATAGTTTCTCCTTCAGCCATGAATCCCGCAGGCTACGAACAGATGGAGGTCACTACTGTGCCAGCAACTAGGCAATCAGGCCGATGCGATCTTTATTTTACATTCAAAGACGTTCGCACTTTTGACGACGACAATTCTGGTGGACGCCGCTACAAGATATCATCCTCTCTGTGATACTAGGATCGGGTCATGGTATTCCATGTGTACGAAGCGCGAACGATCCTCCAGCATCCCTGACCGTTTTACATCCCACCTATTCCTCCTCCCACTGGCCGCGAATCTAAAACAACATCGTCTATTTCCATACACATTGCGCATGCAACAGGACATGCATGTACGTCGCTTTTCTCAACCTTTTGAGATTGCTCGTTTGGGAGAATACTGTATCTGTCATGAATACCACATTGTTGGCAAAATGAAAAGATGGTAGAAGAACGTGTCAATTTTTACTATTGCATACCCCGTACGTTCTACGTATATGACGCGAAAGTAAAAAGATTTTCAGTCTATTTAAACAAGTAATTTTTACGTCGTGTTATCGAAGGTTTTTCGGTCGATCTATAGACCGAAGTAATGTTTGATCCGTGCAATCGGCAATAACTGACAAAAACAAATGAATCCATAGAGTATGACCGAAATGACTAGTAAATCTGCGGTTAATTTGGGGCTCACATACCGCTGCGCGCGCTGAAAATCGAGTAAGTTCGAAAAATTATTATATCATAAAGCTTATACGGTAGGAAAAAAATTAAATTGGGGATTTCACATTTTTTATTAACCACTGATGAAAACCATGGCACCTCCTTGTCGACATCATAACTTCATCAAAAATTATCCAATCTCCAAAAATAAAAAAGAATCTAGTAAAATAATGTAGTAGTAATAGTCTGACGGAGGGAATTTTTTTTTCTTTCCAAAATAGAGAAACTACAGTATTTCAAACTTTTTTGTGCAATTAAAAGAAAAAAATTAGTGTTTAATAATTTATACAAAATTGTCCAACCAAAAAATTAAAAAATCTCTCGTCAGACTATAGAGAAAATAAGTATCAAGATTTGAAAAAAAAAAGTTAAAAAATATTAAAAATTGACTGAGTTAACATGCTGACACTGTCTAAAAACATAGTTTGGAGAAAAACGCGTTTAAGGGGGGAAATAGGGTTAGGACAGCGGTTTCTCAATGATTTTCATGAATTTTCTTATAGTATAAAAAATGAATATAATTTATTGAAACTATGAGAATATTTTATACATATATTTAAGTATATACTATAAAATAAAAAGGACTCAGCATTTTGCGTACATTCTGGCAGCCGCAATTTTCATCTGAAATCAAACGAGGTTGGAATTTACTTTTATTATATGTCTCTCTTCTATATGAACCTAAATGCTATAAAAAAAAATAGAAAATTTAATTTTTTACAGGGGTCAAAACAAAAAAGCATGATTTTTTGCCATTTTTTACAACTTTATTTGCAAAAAAAAAATTATTTCAAATAATGTTAATATTCCGATTTTAGGTTCATATAGAGCGCAATACTATGAAGAAAGTAATTGCCAATTTTCAAACAGATTGGTTGAAAACTTTTCAAACTAGCGTGTACGCAAGTTTAAAAAAAGTCGTTTTCAGAAAAACGCGTTTGAAAAAATAGTACCAAGGGGGGCCTGAAGGAGAGCTACTCACTGTAATGGCTTATAACAATAAAACGAGTCGGAAGTTTCATTAAAAATTTTGGGAACATATTTTTCAATACTTTTACTAACAATTTATGAAATTAAAAAAATCGATTTTTGAACCGTCTAACCCTATTTCCCCCATCAAAAGTGGAACCAGGTAGCCGTCCGAACCCGATGTCCGGTCACATTTAGTGCTATAACTTTGTAACCGAGTGGAATTTTATTAAAAGTTTTTTTTTTTATTCTTAAAAGTCTATAGAATAAAAATCTGTAAAAAAAATCGATTTTTTTTTATTTCAGGGGTATGTGAACCCTTGAGGGATTAAACCCCGTGCGGTATATATTTGCTTGATATGAGAATAATCATTAATTAATTTAAAACGTAGGAATTTTTTAGCTGCATGTGATGATATTTCTCATTAAGAAAACTCTAGATAGTACGTAATAGGTTTATTTTTCCACCAGCCATAGACAGATACTCCAGGGCGATTGTGAGGCCTGCTCTAGACGGAGGGATTTCGCACGTTGGTCCATCGAGTGTCGTCTGAAGAAATCCTTATCCCAGCGGCGCACAGCTAATAACAGAGTCTCCAGCACGACTGAGGGGTTTCTCACTGCTTTATAGAATTGAGCCAATGACGACAGTGTGAAGTTCAGTTGGATAATGCCCTGGTAGACTGTTGTATCCTGGATAGTCCCGTTGCAATATTGTTAGCTAGGACGACGGGTAAGATGTAAGTGGCGGATCGTCGTTATAGATGGCAAGCCGTGGGGCAATCGTTACGTCAAGAGGACCGGTAACTCGAGTAGAGTAAAGCGACTAACGAGCGGCCATTGGCAATTCGAGCCAATTAATCGAAGATGGGCGGCCCCTCCAATGACAATCGGTTTTCAATTTTTCTCTTTCTATCACGTCTACTCCTCGTCTATACACCATACCTCATTTCCATTAAAAAATTCCTAAAACACGTTTGAGAGTTTCCCAAGCTATTTTAAGATGATAATTTCATTCAACAATTCCAGTATTTCTTTTCTTTTTTTTTTAATTGTGTCAATATCTTCCGCTTTCTTCTTATTTAACGTCCGATCTTTACGAACGAAGCCGAGGTATTGCGAGTTTCATGCTGCTCCAGGGTGAAGATGGTAAAGATGGAAGCGAGACTCGGTTGAGATCAGCCAGTGGCCGGGCAGAACCTCTGATTATAGAGATGGATCGTGTTAGGGCCCTATAAAGCGTTTGTGAGACGATAATCGCGCGGAGAATTGAAGCGTCGATACAACGCACGTAACTCACCTACTAACATGGTGCTTGCTTCGGAAATATGCCCTTTTCCTCACCGCCTATCACTTTCGATGGCATTTAGAGCTCGATCATGACTAAGCAATTGACCGTTCGATGAATTTACTGCTCGCAGTATCCACTTAAGTCTCTCGTCGGAAACTAAATAGCTGACGTATAGCCGCCACTAAACCGTTGAACGATTGTTTTTCACTGTGGATATACGACCATTGCACTCTGGCTTCGATTGATGATGACGAGCAGGGGGAGAGTTTGCGTCGAAGTATGACGCGCTGAAGATTCTTATACGGCGAATTTTGAACGATTCGACAGTCAGTAAATCTTGCGATTTTTGCAGGAAAATTTTGCCAGATCAATGGCATCCGGTTAATTTATCGTTTATTCGCTACTCACTAGATCCCAGGTCTATAAAATGCTTAAAATCAGTTCCCGCTATGAGGAAGGATAAATCTTATAAATTTCAGAATCTCGGAATACACCGGGAGTGAGTTGAGGTGTTGATGTGTTTTACTGAAGGAAAAATATTCAAGTACAATCATATTTGTAGCCCGGAGGAGATGCGAAAATAAATCATCAATCGCAATAAACTCCATTTCACGATCTCGTTGAAAAAGAGGCTTAATTGCCCGAAGGCAGGTTCAATTGGGTTCCATGTCTAAACATCACGTCTGCAATTATTTTACAGATAATAACATCGCAGGCGAAAATTACACAGGACATATTTACACATGCGGTTTAATGGGTTTTGTTGGGTTTTATTGAGTTTTGAACGCAGCAACGCAACCCAAACCCTAAACCAAACCCAACAAAACGGTTTCATGTTTAAACATCACGTTGCAATTACTTTATAGATAATGACATCGCAGGCGAAAACTACACAGCACATATATACACATGTGGTTTAATGGTTTTTGTTGGGTTTGTTGGGTTATGGGCAAAGTTTGGGTATGGTTGTTTCGGTCACTGGCCGGTGCCCGGATACTGGTTTCTATTGGGGAACTGACACTGGGACTGAGTATCCCGGTAGGTGGGTCGGTTGGTAGTCGCGACACGCTTTGCAGAATCCATGGTTGATAACCGCAAAGGACCCAGTTGCAGCATGCTAATGCCTCGTCGCCCACTACCTCGCAATCTTGACGGTAGCATGTCCCTTTCCACTTGCTGTCGTTCTCGTTCTACTCGACTTTGGGCTCTCTTTCTCTCTATACCCTGTAGTATCGTCACAGCGTACCACTCAAATACCTGCACAACATTCCGCGGGCAACGCTAGATTGGCCGTCGTCTTCTGAATATCAACCGTTGAGCATCAGATACATAGTCGTGTATCGGGCTGGGAGGGTCGGGGGAAACGAGAACGGAAAGTAGATATTACGATGTGAATGGAAAAATCCAGTCGAGACTGTACTTTTACTATCTCCGTTCCTCTTTTATCGACTATACCGAAACTTTTCTCTTTCTTTCATCACTGCATTTTTCATCCAACCCCCGAACGCGTTAACGCGCTCCCTTCTCTCTCGTATTCTTTTATTGTCGTTCGTCTTCAATTTATTTTTTTTAATATTCAAGAAAAAGATATTCCTCGAGGTTTCTATAGCTGGTCTTTAAATCGGTATTCCCCCATCGGTATTTCCAGTCTCTTCTCGTGTTATTCTCGTACTGGTGGTAATAAGAAGGAATAGAGAAACATAAAATAAGACAAAAAAGAATCATCAGTTAACGGGGTGCGATAATGTTGTTTCACTAGCGTTTTTGTATTATATGTAAAAGGGTAGTCTTCTAAACTCTGGACTGAGAGAAACAAGTCGCGCTACTGATTGTCATTCCATCACGTTTCTTCGACGTGTGATGTAATGAAGATCTCGTTGAGACCGACGTATATATTTTGCTAGCTAAACTTACGAAGTTTCCGTACTCCATTAGGAACACAAGGACCAACCTTCCCATGCGCGGACCGTAAAGATAAGGGACCTCGTCCACTACTCGTGTGTTCGTTCGAAGGACGCGTCGTTATTCTTCATCCGCGAAATGGCTTTTAATAGCGATGATAGTGAAATATCATGGCAACGCTTGAAGTAGTAGTATATGTCCGGGGCAAAGAAGGGCAGGGCAATACGAAGTGAACATTACCTTTTCCCTCTGGTTTACTCGACTCGCCACGACGAAGACCACGAGGATGAAGAATAGAAGGGAAACCAACGGTTCGTTTCGCGACTCGGAGAGTGGGGCGGTCGCGAAGCCATCTAATATTTCGTTGGCACATAAGTCGAGAACCGGGAGGTTGGAAATCCCCGTAAGAGTTCCTTGACAAATGATTACGCGCCATTTTCCGGATAGAAGTAAGAAAATACCCTTGCTAAATTATAAGGGACCATTACCATGACAGCCGAGAGAAGGAATACCGTCGAGAGTTACCATTAAATGGAGTTTGGTCGGTTGTGATTCACTGAGAAGCACGAAAGACTCCGGGTGAAAATGAGGTGACGAGTTCGAATGGCAAATTGAAATACATTTAAATCTTGAGTAAAAAACATTTACACCACATCTCTAGATGAAATTGCATGGCCTTATTAAAAAATGGAGGCTTCAACCTCTATTGACGCAAACACGGAATTTGCAGGACCCCTGCATTATTTTTGCGTGATTGGATTGTATGATCGAACCAGATGCATCAAACCACCCCTTTAATGCAAGTGATTATAACGAAGTAGATTTATTTATAACACAGGAAATTCGGTGATTCAGTCATGGCACTTGGGTGGTATCTTCATGAAACTGGGACGAACCATCGGTTGATGAAATCTATTAAGGAGGAAATAGGGTTAGGACAGCGTTTTCTCAATAATTTTCATGAATTTTTTTATAATATAAAAAATGAATATAATTTATTGAAACTTTGAGAATATTTTATACATATATTTAAGTATATGCTATAAAATTTTTGAAGAATTTTCTTGAAAAACACCGGGGATATTAGCGAGGCCATATTGCAGGTCACAATCAGACTCAGCATTTTGCGTACATTCTGGAAGCCACAATTTTCATCTGAAATTAAACGAGGTTGGAATTCACTTTTATTATATGTCTCTCTTCTATATGAACCTAAATGCTATCAAAAAAATAGAAAATTGAATTTTTTACAGGGGTCAAAACAAAAAAGCATGATTTTTTGCCATTTTTTACAACTTTATTTGCAAAAAAAAAATTATTTCAAATAATGTTAATATTCCGATTTTAGGTTCATATAGAGCGCAATACTATGAAGAAAGTAACTGCCAATTTTCAAAACGATTGGTTGAAAATTTTTCAAACTAGCGTGTACGCAAGTTCAAAAAAAGTCGTTTTCAGAAAAACGCATTTGAAAAAATAGTACCAAGAAAAACAAAGTCAAGGCAGTCATACATTTTTTCGGTGTTTTTCAAGGAAATTCTTCAAAAATTTTATAGTTCATACTTAAATATATGTATAAAATATTCTCAAAGTTTCAATAAATTATATTCATTTTTTATACTATAAAAAAATGTATGAAAATCATTGAGAAAACGCTGTCCTAACCCTATTTCTCCCCTTAATGGCTTATAACGAGAGAACGAGTCGGAATTTTTATTTAAAATTTTGGGAACACATTTTTCAATAGTTATACTAACAATTTATGAAATTAAAAAAAAATCGATTTTTTTAGGGTTAGGACAGCGTTTTCTCAATGATTTTCATGATTTTTGTTTTATAGTATAAAAAATGAATATAATTTATTGAAACTTTGAGAATATTTTATACATATATTTAAGTATATACTATAAAATTTTTGAAGAATTTCCTTGAAAAACACCGGGGATATTAGCGAGGCCATATTGCAGGTCACAATCAGACTCAGCATTTTGCGTACATTCTGGAAGCCGCAACTTTCATTTGAAATCAAACGAGGTTGGAATTCACTTTTATTATATGTCTCTCTTCTATATGAACCTAAATACTATCAAAAACCATGATTTTTTGCCATTTTTTACAACCGTATTTGCAAAAAAAAAAAAATATTTCAAATAATAATAATATTCCGACTTTAGGTTCATATAGAGCGCAATCCTATGAAAAAAGTAATTGCCAATTTTCAAAACGATTGGTTGAAAACTTTTCAAACTAGCGTGTACGCAAGTTCAAAAAAAGTCGTTTTCAGAAAAACTCATTTGAAAAAATAGTACCAAGAAAAACAAAGTGAAGGCAGTCATAAATTTTTTCGGTGATTTTCAAGGAAATTCTTCAAAAATGTTATAGTATATACTTAAATATATGTATAAAATATTCTCAAAGTTTCAATAAATTATATTCATTTTTTATACTATAAAAAAAATTCATGAAAATCATTGAGAAAACGCTGGCCTCACCCTATTTCCCCCCTTAATGGCTTATAACAATAGAACGAGTTGGAATTTTCATTTAAAATTTTGGGAACATATTTTTCAATAGTTTTACTAACAATTAATGAAATTTAAAAAAATCGATTTTTTGAACCGTCTAACCCTATTTCCTCCCTTAACGACATAAATTAATATCATGATTGGATCTCCTTCCAAACGCATAAGATACTTTTATATCTGTGTATTTCGATCATTTTTTTCTCAAGTGTTCCAATGATGACGCCTCTCTGCTATCATACCAGATGGTAGTTTGAAAGATATCCGCTGAATACATGACATTTTTCCCGCCGAATACATGGCGTATTTTTTTTTATCTGCTGATGGTGCGTCGCCCAACGAAGACCCGTGCCTATCTCTTTAACAGACCCTTTTCGATGTACAAACCCTGATAGTATGTATCCAGGAGAACGGCCGAGAAGGCAATTATTCCCTTTTATGCACCCTTAAATAACGTATTCGGTGCGTTCGTAAGAAGAGAACGCGTAATAGCGCCACACAGGGTGGGAGAAGAGTTAATTCGCGAGAAATACCGCATGAGTGGCTCTGCCCATAAACCACCTACGTGCCTTCCCCGCGAAGTCCTTGCTTCCGTCCTCTTGCCACTCCCTTTTTTTTTTCTTTATTCTTCCTTTTTTTCCGTTTCTTCAGTGTTCGCGTTCGTTTTTTTTTCTTCTTCGGGTCTCATACTATGAGTCTCAGATTCTCGGAGATCGACCCGCTGGGGGTTAAGGGCCGTCAGAAGATACGCGGAGGAGATACCGAGAGGAGAGGAGACACGCTGCCCACGAACTCAGCGTTACTCTTGATTTCAAACTAATGCTATTGTTCCTGCTGGTACGGGGCGGTAGTTCCATACTATCGTCTATATTACCGAATATGTACTCACTTCACGTAAACGTTATATATGTAGTCAATATTTAATGTGTCAGAATTCGCTTTTATCTTCCACGGTTCTTTTTTTTACCCACGAATCCGTAGGGAAGTAAAGTGGTATTAGGCTTTAACGTTCTAATTCATTGCTAAAAAGTACTTGGCTACTTGCTTTCCATAGAAGTGGGAATCATATCTGGGAATCTTCTGTTTATTGTAGCAGGTTTTCCAGCAAACGATCGAGTAGTACAAATACTAAACTTTACATTTTCAAATTAGGCTGAATTAAAATATCCATATCTACTAATTCGCTGGGCCACGAACAGCTCGACATTTATTAAAAATAGATTAACCGTTATGTCATGTCGTAATCATCTTGTTGATATCGCCATAACAGTGGATCAATATTATAGAATGAGTCTTGATAACATTCATTTGGGGGGGAAGCTGAAACCAGTAGAACTGTCCCGCAATCGTTACTTACGAAAAGTTCCTTCGGCCTCGACGAGCACTCGTTAATGCAAGTTCTTCGATAGCCGCGTCTTCTCCAACTGAGTGTCGAGCAAAACTTTCTCTTTATTCTCCCGCAAGACAGACTTTTCTCGAAGTTTATACTTTCGTCGAGACATTGGCCCGCCTCGAGCTACCGCTTTCTTCCCTCTTTTCCCTTTCCCGATTCTCACCCTAGCGACAACCGACTACGACGACGAAGCTGCTCAATCCTTATGTTTCTCTCTCATCCCTGCAATTTTAGTTCAGTTGGTTGCCACTCACGCATAACAAACACCTCCGAGCCAGCAAGTTTCTCTTTTCTTCTTCCTACATCTGGCGCATCTTTTCTATCTTTTTTTTTTTTTTCCTTCATTTTCTACCTTTCTTCTGCCACTCCACACTCCTGTACCATTCTACCGTTCCGTCTGCACCTGTAAATTCGTACGGAAAATGAATTGCAGATGAAGCAAAGGCGTCACTGTTCGACCGACAACGAGAACACCGAAAGACTGACACAAAAATTATCCAAAGAATTTTCGATAAAGCAATTCTCGCCCGGCCGAGGGATATCTGATGATCTTCAATTATTGGTATTATATCGATCAATAATAATTCATTGTTACATCATTGTCCAGTGGACGATCGCTGATGGGTGATCAGATATATCGCTCACCGTACAACGGCTGTCTGTCACCGTTGCCATCCAGACACAATACAGCAAAAGTGGACAAAGGCGATATGAGGAAAATAAAAATGAAGGATAAATGCGATGGTGGAAATGGCGGAACAGGAGAAGGAGGGGGAGAGGACGGACAAATATATAGTCCTCCACCGGCCTGCTCTTGTTTCACTTTTCCGTTTCGACCTCTATGAAACATCACTAACACCGAAACCTTCGTTAATCACTATTGACTTTCCCAGCGGATTCAAATCAAGATAAAATTTCCGGCCGGAATATAAAAAGGATAAATTGATGTACGAGGGGGGACCCAAAAAAAACGGGAATTGCGCTGCGGCGTGGAGGGAGAGTGGGGGAACCCATTGCCCGACCAGGTGTCCGTTGGGGACACGTCTCCTGAGTTAGTGTGCGAAGTCCTGTCGCCGTGAGTGAATCGGTTCGCCCGTGGGAACTTTTGTAGTGAAACAACTTTTTTCATTTCGGCGAAAACGTGATGGCCGATTGTCGAGAGCAACGCGCGGCTGTGAAATTTTGTTTCCTGTTGGGGAAATCGGCCGCGGAAACTACCGTAATGCTTAAGGGATAACATCACTGTGACCCCCTGTTTTTTTGTCACATTTTTCAAGAATTTTTTTTTGTGGGAAAATAAAGAGATATTCGAAAATTTCTTTTTGGGTTTTGTTCCTTGTTTATTAATGTATCAAAAAACATTTTTTTCACATTTTTCACGCCACATGGCGGTGCTGGGGAATCTCTCGCGTCAGGTGCTGTCATCTCCGCGGCACGCAGCAGAACTCTCTTCAACGTTGATCTGAAAAAAAATACCGAGAGTTTTCGTTAATAATATGATATTTTGAAGAGAAGTACATAGGGATTTGGAATAATATTGTTTTAAAAAAAATACGCACGCCTTTGAAATTAAAGTTAATTTCTGGCGCGTGCCGCGGAGATGACAGCACCTGACGCGAGAGCTTCCCCAGTGCCACCATGCGGCGTGAAAAATGTGAAAAAAATGTTTTTTGATACATTAATAACCAAGGAACAAAACCCAAACAAATTTTTCGAATATCTCTTTTTTTTCCCACAAAAAAAAATTCTTGAAAAATGTGAAAAAAAAACAGGGGGTCACAGTGGTGTTATCCCTTAAGACTGTTTATGGAGATGCTGGCCTAAGTAAAACCAGAGTCTAGGAGTGGTTTTTACGTTTTTAAAATGGAGAAATGTCAATTGAAGACCAACCCCGTTTAGGACGCCCCTCAACGTCAAGAAGTGACGAAAACGTCGACAAAATCCATGCTCTCATTCGTGAAGACCGTCGCCGAACCATTGATCAACTCTGTGAGATGTCTGGGATATCATGGAGTTCAATTAAGAGGATTTTATCCAAAGATTTGCACATGAGCAGAGTTGCAGGCAAATTTGTCCCTCGCCTTCTCACAGACGAGCAAAGGGAGCGTCGACTTCAGGCATGTTTTCAACTTTAAAATCAGCTCGAAGAGGACCCTAAACTTTTTCCCAAGGTGATTACTGGTGATGAATCGTGGTGCTATGGTTACGACCCCGAAACAAAGCAGCAATCAAGCGTTTTGCCACTGTGGTGGAGGCAAAACAAAAATCGCTGGAAGGCCTAAAGAACATCCCGATAAGTGAATTTAAAAAAATGTTTTGAACATTGGAAGGATCGTTTGCAGAGGTGCGTTGTGGTCAAAGGAGAATACTTTGAAGGTGATCAAAATTTGGTGTAAAAATATTAAAAAGTAAAGAAATTATGACGAAATTCCCGTTTTTTTTTTGGGGTCGCCCCTCGTATATGAGGCTGTGAAGCAGATCGAAAAAGTGCCGTGGGGGTTCCTGAAGGGAATTTTCCGTTTGTAAATGCTGTTTTAAAGGCTTCATTCCCCAGTTGAACACAGTGTCACAAATCTAAATGGAATGGTAACACTAGATAGCTAAAACGGTACTGCAGATCTGCGATTAAGACTCTTGGATTCGAAGACAGATTTAATCATCTTCGCGTATCCTGATGCGTATGCATCTTACTCATGACATCAGTGGGTCTCCGAAAAAGAGGATGTTAGTAGGGGTGGATGATGGTGCCACGGTTGGCATCTAACGGTGAAATGAAAGGAGCGGGGGGAGAGGAGAGAGAAAACGGTCTCACACTAGGGAATGACAAATGGAGACTCCAAGATTGCGCTCCAACATCCAATTAGCCTCGTTTTCATCCAACCTCACAACTGTGCACGCCTTTTCTCTCGGTCTACCTCTGTGCGTCGCCCTTTCTCGTCACTTCACACTCGCTTTTCCGCGCTTTACTTGCTTTCGCACGAATTCCCATCCAACGGCACGGGGAGCAACACCCTTTGTCGCTTCAGGGCCAGTTAACTGAGGTCGAAGCAACCTTCTGCTGATGATAAACCGTGCATGAAAACTCTGGAAGCCTGCATTCAGCACCGGGAACGTTTAATCAATGGAGTCAAAACAGTTATTTCCCTTTTTTAACCGTGTGCAGTATATCTTCGACCGTCGTTAAGAGGGCTATGTGACATTTGGATTACCTTTTACGAAGTGAAGTTAATAGAGTTTTGAGAAACTTCTACGAAGTGTTCATTCATTTTGATAGCTTTTTATGCTACGATAAAGCTGACATTTCCCGTGAGGTACTTCTGTGTTTTTAGAACGTTCATAATTGAACTAACATTAAATGTTCGACAAAGAATAACGACCATCGAGTCAACGTTTACGAAACTTCGGTCCTCGATTTACCGAACTGGTAATTTAACGTAGAACGAAAATATTTGTCGAAGAATCTCTTCAGAGATATATCACATCTCTGGAAATTATATAAATATCTCGCCACCACTGCTGCCGACACCGTGCTGTACAAGAATTAAAGAGGAGCCGTAAAATGGACCACCCATGTTGGTTTCTGTTGATATGACTTAGGATACGAGGTCGTCTCCCGTCCGAGCCACCCGAAACGTCGTATTAACCTAAAAATGTGCATAAATGGGGGATCTGCTTGAAGCTTCGTAGCGCGATTGGTTAAACGGAGAACACGGTAATAGCCCGCTGTAAATCTTTGATGTCAGAGGCTGTAGGGCCGAAACGAAATGAACCGGCATCCAGATGGTGGAGTTTGGTGTGAGGCATGTGACTGCCACGTTTGTCGGTTCTCTTATGTCGCAAATGACTCAGTTACTAATTGCTCATTAGCATGGATCACAGACATTCCCTTTTTGACTGTTCGCGACCGTAACCACTTACGCAGTATTTTCCGTGGAAGCACCTCACATCTGTTCCAATCGTTTCCGCGTCCTTTCGTTCGTTGTATCGCGTCGAAGTATGCAATTTCATGCATCTCGCTGCCTCTTGGATATTCCGGCAGAGATGAACTACTGATCTAGACGACATCTAGTAGGTTATCGATAACCTGATAATTTAACGCATAAATTATGTAATATTTAATGACGTAAATTCGTCTCTGTCGCTTACACCGTCGGTTTTTCATTACCCTACACTATCGGAGTGCGCGCGTTAAATAATGAAGTTCCTTCTAGATTTACCACGATGAACTGGTATGTATTTTTAGAATTCGCTCGAAACAGCTGTTAAGGGGGGGGGGGGGGGGGGGGTAGGGTTTTAAAATTATTTTTTTTGCATTTTCTTTTTAATTTTTTTCTGAATGAACAATATGTCGAGAATATTGTGTATAAATTTTAAGTCAATCGGAGTAAAACTAACGGAGTTACAGCGTTTCAAACAATTACGATTACGTGATACGGGTTCACGTATAAAAAACTTTAAATCGATTTTCCCGAAAACGTAATTTTTGAAGTTTGTGAACATTAGAACTCAAAATCTACTGAACCGATCCTTTTGAAAATTGAAACATTACTTCTTCACATAAATCAACAGGTTATCAGGAGTTTTTTTTTTTTCAATTTCTTTAATTTTTTAACAACAAATTGAGCGCGATTTTTTGAGCTAAATTGCGTTTTTCACTTCCAAGTGCTGCAAAAAATTGAAAAAAAAAAAAAAAAAACTCTTCCCGATTACCTCGAGAAATACATCACCTTTAAAATGCATATCAATTTTTTTGTTTCGGATGATCCGGTAACGAGTTATAATGTTCACCGCAAACCCACTTTTTTTTCAAGGCGCCTCTGGAGATTCAACGTCACCGGCTTATTTATCAATATTTTTCATTGAAAATTTTTTCTGAGATACTTCAATAGTTGTACAATAATATGTAATTCTATTTAATAAAATTATATTACTCATGTCGCCGCAAAAAAATCATAAAAATATGCTTTTTTTTCGCCTTTAAAACCCTACCCCCCCCCCCCTTAAAGAGTGATTACATATAGCCCCGAGGGTAAAATTCTTTCGTCTTTATTTTCAACGAATCATTTCGTTCTTCAGTTTTCAACTTCCTCATTCCTGTCTCCTCCTCGACGGACCAAATGATACTAGGGCTACTTGACCCTTCTTTTACCCTCCACTCTCCTTTCTGTATCCCGCGGTTTTCTTTTCTATCTTTCCCTCCTCCCTACAATTACCGTCTACTTCGGTCACTGTTGCAAAGAGTTAATTAATTAAGGGACGCTGGTGTGCGAGACTCGACCTAGATTACCCTTCGTAGAGTGGCTAAGTATCCCCCGCAGTGTACAACGCCCACTCGCGTTATGTCTACTTCAGGAGCAGCGAAGGAACGAGTTTACGTCTGCGAAATCGGAAACTCGCGGTGGCTGACACACACAAAAACATTAACTATTCCGACCAAAAAAAAATGAGTCTTGACTAAAAGTTTAAAAATAAACTAACGCCCAATGTGATTTTGAATTCATTTGAACGAAATTCGAAAATGGTAAACACGTTGTAGGCAAATTAACAGTAGGGTTCGGTTGGACATGATTTTGGATATGCTAAATTTCTCGGTCATGTTGTTGTCATAAGTTATGCTTCATTGTACTCTTTACTTTACATATCCTCAGCTCGCTCTGGCAATGGACACAGCTGTGTGTTTACGAAATTCGAAAATGCTAAACACGTTGTAGGCAACCTAACAGTAGGGTTCGGCTGGACATGATTTTGGATATGCTAAATGTCTCGGTCATGTTGTTGTCATAAGTTATGCTTCATTGTACTCTTTACTTTACACATCCTCAGCTCGCTCTGGCAATGGACACAGCTGTGTGTTTACCTTCGTCATATAACGGGAGAATGTGACAGTAACTGTAATGCGGCACAGTGACAAAAAACAGTAGTCACACGTTCCTCGCTCGACGAAACCCAAACGAGCAGAGACCCTTTACCCTTCAACGCGTCTATCGCAACGGACGCCTTGTGGCAGAAACTGGAATGAAAATCTGTCAGTGTCAGTCTGTTCCACGTTTCTCGATGCATTGGATTCCCGTATAGTTTAGACTACGTCAGCCAAAATCAGCATTGCTTCGCTTACTACCCTTACTCATCAGCATGCAAAAACTTTATTATTTGTGCGAACCATCGTTAAATTATGCATGCGTAATATTGGACTCGTGGCGAAAACGTGGGGGATGTTGGAGCTGGTTCAGTGGGAGGGAGGGTGGTATTTGAGATCCATAAAGTTGCTTGTTAGGGGAGGCCTGCGCATGTGACGAGACAACAGCAACTACGAGAAGGAAAAGTGAATAAGATGGAAAGAGAGAGAGAGAGAAAGGCCGGTGAGAAGCAAACTGGAATGACGAGGTAATCACCGAGGGACCATTAACGTCGCCAAAGGGGTGAAAACCGTCTCTCAAAGGTAATTGAAACAACAATACAATGAACGACGTGATATAACCCGAGGCTCTCTGCTATTCCTCAGGCGTTCCCGCCTCCTACGACATGACGGTACCGCAAGTTCATGAGAAAGAAATGAGGATGAGGATTTTTAGAGTTTGACGTAGCCCCGAGGTCGGATGTTCGGTGTACACAAAAATACGTTATATTGCTTTTCGGATCCATTCGCGAAGACGTCAGCAACATTGACAAACAGGAACGAGGAGTTTATTAACTTCCGCATGAACAGCCGATGTGGGATTACGAACTAAATGTCCATCGAACGTTTCATTACATTTTATCGTGGATCAAATAAAGTAGATATTTGTTTGTGCGTTTTTTTTTAGTTACATTTGATGACCAGACAACATAGCACTGAGTGGATCGAGGAACATTCGTGGTTTAATTACGTAATTTTCGCATCGACACGTGTGAATTAATAGTGATATATTTAGGTTGCGATTAGGATCAATAATTGAGCATCTAGTTTTTAATAAGGCACTAGATACGGCATTAGGTATTAGAACTAGGGCGATTCGCGCCATCTATCGCAAAATAAAACTAGTGAAGCTTTTTTTGATTTTTTGTTCTTTCCCATCGATCTTTTCACATTTCGACAAAAACACGGTGCGATTTGATATCAGCGGAACATTTTCGATGGAATAGAGCACTTGGAAGATGGTAAAAAAAAACAAAGTTATTATTTCTACTAGTTTCTGTGGAAATCTAAAAATATCGAAATTTCAAATGGCCATAATTTTGTTCTCGTTTAACCGATGTAGACTTTTAGGGGGACGTTTTGAAAGTCTGAGTTCTATTACTCGGTCTCGGCTTCTGTAAATGTATATCTTACTACTATAATAAAGCTGGAGACTTTGTTCGTCTGTTTATTGGAACACGCACTAATCTCCGAAAATACTAATCCGATTTGAAAAATTCTTTTTGCATTAGAGAGCCCGTTTATTCCGGAAGGCTCTTTAGTACAATCAATAGAGAATATTGTGGCGCATTAAAAATAAAGGGGATTTCTTTTTAAATTAGGTTCAGTATCACGTACTGAATGTGAATTAACAGAATGGTTACAAATTATGGGAGCGGAAGTGCCGCCATTTTGAGGAAAACCGTATTGGCCAATATCTCCGTTACCGTTTACACCAAAAATGGTAATAACCTTTCTTGCAGATAATTGAATGTCCCATCTTTTTTTAAATAATTTTTTTTTTATCACTTACCGCTTACGACTTATACCACTGTTAAAATTTATTTTTTCACTTTTTGACCTGTATCTCTCCTAATAATTGTTTAAACTATAAAATGCTAATAACGTATCTTTTGAATCCATAAATTTCCCACAACTTTTATTTAAAACTTTTTTATCTGAAGTTCATATTCTCAAAGTTATAACGCGTTCAATGTTGCGCTACTGGGTGCAAGGTTAATAAAAACGAGGTATGCGTAGTACAATGATGAAAATTCAATACATATGTAAAAAAATATTAATGATATTGACATAATTAACAATAAATACCTTTTTACCTGCAAAAAACAGCGACTTCTTTTAACAATTCAATAATACTTCATAACTCGAATTGCCTCACGATTATTATCAAATTGTCAATTGTATACTGTTGGCATAATGAACAACAGAATAGGAAAATGCACATTTACGTTCGTTCATCGACAAGAAGTAAAATAAGTCTAGCAACTCTGCCTCCAACCGAAAATGCTGCAAAGTACCATTCGTTCCGGACTTATCAATCTTTCCACGCCTTTTTGAATAAATTCCCCGTTTTCCTATTCTACTATATCTATAGCTGAGTTTGCTGAGTTTGTTTGTTTGAACGCCGTAATCTCAGGAAATACTTATCCGTTTTGAAAAATTCTTTTTTCATTAGATAGCCCGTTTATTCAGGAAGGCTTTAAGTCATATAACTTTATATTATGACCCTAAAAAGTGGCAGTGGCGGCGCGTTGAATCGGGGGACGTAAACTCAACACGGGTGAAACCGCGGGGCCTAGCTAGTATATAAAAATATATATAGAGAGAGATGTAATATAAGTAAGATCATTCGGTATTTATAACGCTCTCGGCTGAATTGCCCTTGCTACATTACTTTACTTACTATGCATATATAGCTCTCCCTTTCTCTTGTTCCAACGTGATTGCGTGACTGGTGCTCAAGCTACCGAGCAATATCGAGTAGGCCCGTAGGCATTCGCGTGCACTTCGACACCGAGCCAATCTTCGTCAGAAGTTTCCAATCCGTTTATAATTATCGCAGCATAGTCAGAGATATACAGAGAGCACAGTGGTTATATACGATAAAACACATCAGACAGGGCTGTTCCTTCCTGGAATATGGCCTGGAGCGACTAACACATACTTGTTTTAACGGTGACACCGACAGATGTCCAAGGGAGATGTGGCACGGACATTTTTAAACAGCTGTATTCCTTCCACCGTTAAATATTAAATATAGGCCAACTGAAGGTTCGTCGTTGGTACACGTACCGAAATTTTACCATTTTTATTTCGATGTTTATTTCGCGTTAGTCAGTAACTTAGATCAGTTGTATGAAC
Organism: Oxytorus armatus; assembly: GCA_958009045.1. Classification (NCBI taxonomy): domain Eukaryota; kingdom Metazoa; phylum Arthropoda; class Insecta; order Hymenoptera; family Ichneumonidae; genus Oxytorus; species Oxytorus armatus. The sequence goes on along the minus strand of OY253745.1, from coordinate 37,957,748 downwards.
AGAGTTTACAATATAGCGATTGCTCACATGCCTCGATAAGTAAATGCGTTATAATAAGTAGATATGAGAACGTTTTTCCCGAGTCCTTTCTCAGAAACTATCAAACGAATTTAGTTTTCTCCGACATAATTACATTCGTCCTGACGTCATGTCGTGGTCCACGGAGTTTTGCTCCGTTCGACCAACTTGGACTATGAAATTCCCGAACAAAATTAAAATTTATTTGAGAATTTAGTTCGGGAATTATTCCAGCGGAGAATCTTGTGCGCGATGAGAGACTGGTAGCGCGGAAATCGATTTTCTCGTTGCGAAAGGTGGCCGTGGGCAGGCGATGAATGTGGGTCAGCGGTTGAAAGGGGAAGTGAATTGTACGATGCGGAACATCCAAGGGGGTTGAAACGATCGGTTAGAATTTACAGGTAGGGGAGAAAGTACGAGTGAGAAAAGGAAATGGAGAAAGAATGAAAAATTGCTGCAGTCTGCTGATGGAATATAGTACACTATTCGTGTGATTCGAACCTTCGGGCTATTTCGTGCAAGCGATATTTACATCAACGTCCTTCGGCCAATATAAAAGTGACTTTGGTATGTTTAGATCGTTTCAAGGTGTTTTGATATCTACCGTTAAAGCGTTGAATCCATGGACTCAACGCTTCAAACAAACCAAACCAAACCAAACAAACCACGTTACGTTTGCAAGCGTAACGTGGTAACCGACAGCAGTGAGAACCGAAATCATTAGAAAAAAGTCACTGCGGAAAAGACTTTGGGATGCGGTCTAAAGGAATAGAATTGAAGTGGGAACAAAGGGGAACGGACCTAAAGAACTTGAAAAGTCAAAGGCGGGAAAGACAAATAAAATGAACAAACTTTGCTTATAGCAACATAACGTGGTACATTCCGAAACTGCCGTAAAGTCTAGCGGACACACAGTTTCACTTCTTTCGGTAAATTAACCCCTGGTTAGGTCGAAATTTCGTGCACTGAGCAACTTCAGGAAGAAATGCAATATCGTCATCGGCATTGGAGGAATTTTTATCTTTTCGTGGACTCGCGTTGGTAATACTCGACCTCGAAAGAAAAAGCCGAGAATGCACTTTCATGCAAATAAGTTTTATTGAAAAACACTTTAAAGATTTGAACTACGCCACGTAATGGCGACCCCTCTGATCCCGGGTAATATATTTCTATTCAATTGATGTATACACGCGATAAAAATGTTTCACGAATATCGATTATTGATAAGCTCGGCTGTTAATGAACGTCATCGACTTTTAACGATATTGGAAAGTAAAGGTTACGAGGAAGAGTCCTTAAGCTATCAAATAACCTGAAGAAAAAGTGTATTGAACGCGATGCCTTTGTTTCGTTTTTCCATCCCGTCTCGTTACCGATATCGGTCAAATGTCGAACGTATCGCAAAGCTTCATTCGTGGTATTCATGTCGCACGGTTTCTGAATATATGACTAATTTGATATGCGCAGTGAAGAATTGAAAAAAATATATATTGAGTGAGCCTAGGGATGATATAAACGTGAAGAGTGATACAATCGATATATACATGGAACATGGCCTTGTTATTTCTCCGCCTCCACCCTCACCCCTAGAAACCAAACTCAATTATTGTTCTACGTTGCTTCAATTTTATGCTGTGTTTGACTGATCTCGTTAAGGTAGTAGTCTGGTAACTTAAACCGATTTTCATGTCTTTTTTGGAGGGTAAATAAGGACGTAAACAACAATAAGGAAGTGAATAACAAAACGGCGGACTTTGGAAAAAAACTTTTTTTTCCAAAGTCCGCCATTTTGTTATTTATCCATGAAATTTGACTTCAGTAGTTCCGACCAGAATGACACGTCTATAGATTAAGAATTATCAAGAATTTTTTATTTCAGATAACATCGAGAGCCAAAATCACCGGGGCCACCCACACGCTTTTTTTTCGAGGTGCCAACTTTGGTCAATAATAATAATAATAATAAACTATTAAATTTTTTCAAACTAATTTTTTTTGTATCTTTAATATGTAAATAAAAACATCCTAAATATCCAAAACGATTCATTTTTATTTTTCTACAAAAAAACGCCCTCCAAAAAAGACATGAAAATCGGCTTAAGTTACCAGACTACTATCTTCATTACAATACGTATATAAATCGATGGACTCGATCCGTTTCACAATAGACGTGAGACCGATAATGGATGCTACACAGTTTTCCCTAATAAAGTAACCCGTTGCTCGAAGGGTGGCGTTCGATTTTAAAAAAATTATAAAGGGTGCAAATTCGAACTCTCAGATTAGTTCTTCATAATTATTCGCTGAATCGTGTCTTACGAGCGAATTGATTCCTCAATTTGAGAAGCTACTACAATTTCATCACGTTCTCTGTCTACTATCACTTTATTCATTCGCGTTAGAAATGATCGAATCTATCGAACAAAATATTGTTGTTCCGATTATGTGCACTTTCTGTGAAGTATGAAATTTTATTCTGCCACCTCTACAAATAGCTCAGTATACAAATACAACGAAAAACGTCCGCAACGTCATTTCGTAAAAATCATAATTTGCACTTCTTTACGATATCCTATATCGTTTTTCGGATACTTTTGTATATTACACGACAAAAAGTCTTTTGCAATGTTTGACCGGGACCTCTATAGTCGTAGCTAAAAATGAGTCAATCAGAGCAATTTGAGTCTCATATGGAATTCACAAAAAAATGTATAACTCTAGTGATCTATGCGAAGTAAAAATGACAATTGTATGCTTTATTACTTATGCGATCGCCGGTAATAACTGAAGAATATGATTTCCACGATACGCCCGGTGTGAGGATCATAAAAAATTCATGAAACGGAACAAAGTTATTTCCGTAAGGTCTGTTTCAAAATGTCAGAAAACAATGAAAGTTTGATACGTTCGGCGCCGCTGATGTCCGATTATTTTCCGAACAGTCATGAATTTTGTCGAATATACGTAAAGCAGGAAAATAACGTCGGACATATCTCAGGGTAAATTTTGATGGTAGAAAACGCGCTACCCTTGCAGACGATTCTCGATTTCTCGATTTTGCATTTTCACGTTTTTTTGCTTTCTATTCATCTTTATCTTTCTCTTTAGGAACCACTTTCGGTGTTGAGCAAAAGATCCCGCACGCCCTTCCGTCCCTTCCTACCTTACCTTGTGATCCTACGCTCGCACCCGTGTCTGGATGGCGCGGTTGAAGCTCGCACGCTGCTCTTATTAAATGCGGCGATTTATCGCTAGTAATAACAGTGCGGTCTGGGCTCTTGGGCTGGGGTATCTCGCATGTCCCTCGCCTTCATCCCCCGCGAATCTCTCTTATGCTTGGCGCAAAGCTTGTACCGGTTTCGCTATAGTAACGGTAACACTACGTGATAGTGCATGTGGTGTGACTGCCGACACGAGAGGAGAGTCGCTGATTCCGTTGTCTCGCCCTGGACCACGGTTGGGTCTTGCGTTTTGTGGGGAAAAGAGCGAAAGAGGAAAAACGGTTCGGATATTTCTGCTATGTATCTAGTCTAGTGCATGGTCACGTGCAACGTTATACGGTCGCCTCGCGAGATTAACAATTCTTAACGTTACCTGGGAAATCGAGGTCGGTGTGCCTACAAGTGTTCTACATATGCATCTCATTTGCATAACGCCTTCAATATCCCACTATGGACCTAAAGACGTTCATACCTCACTGTCCAGATTTGTTTTTCAATACGATTGCTGCTGTTATTATTATAATTATTATTACAATTTAAAGGTTCACATTTCGATCATATTCGTGTTGTGTCATCAGTCATTTAAATTCGCGAGTTAAACAGCTGACGATTTAGCCAAAGATTTTAAGGGAGGAAATAGGGTTAAACGGTTCAAAAAATCGATTTTTTTTTTATTTCATAAATTGTTAGTAAAACTATTGACAAATATGTTCCCAAAATTTCAAATGAAAATTCCGACTCGTTCTATTGTTATAAGCCATTAAGAGGGAAAATAGGGTTAGGACAGCGTTTTCTCAATGATTTTCATGAATTTTTTTATAGTATAAAAAATGAATATAACTTATTGAAACTTTGAGAGTATTTTATACATACATTTAAGTATATACTATCAAATTTTTATAAATATATTTAAGTATATACTATAAAATATTAGCGACCCCATATTGCTTGTTTTTCTTGGTACTATTTTTTCAGACGCGTTTTTCTGAAAACGACTTTCTTTGAACTTGCGTACACGCTAGTTTGAAAAGTTTTCGACCAATCGTTTTGAAAATTGGCATTTACTTTCTTCATAGTATTGTGCTTTATATGAACCTAAAATCGGTATATTATCATTATTTAAAATAATTTTTTTTTGCAAATAAAGTTGTAAAAAATGGCAAAAAATCATGCTTTTTTGTTTTGACACCTGTAAAAAATTCATTTTTCTGTTTTTTTGTTAGCATTTAGGTTCATATAGAAAAGAGACATATAATAAAAGTAAATTGCAACCTCGTTTGATTTCAGATGAAAATTGCGGCTTCCAGAATGTACGCAAAATGCTGAGTCTGATTGTGACCTGCAATATGGGGTCGCAAATATTTTATAGTATATACTTAAATATATGTATACAAATTTTATAGTATATACTTGAATATATGTATAAAATATTTTCAAAGTTTCAATAAATTATATTCATTTTTTATACTATAAAATTTTCATACATATATTTAAGTATATACTATAAAATATTAACGACCCGATATTGCTTGTTTTTCTTGGTACTATTTTTTCAAACGCGTTTTTCTGAAAACGACTTTTTTTGAACTTGCGTACACGCTAGTTTGAAAAGTTTCCGACCAATCGTTTTGAAAATTGGCATTTACTTTCTTCATAGTATTGTGCTCTATATGAACGTAAAATCGGAATATTATCATTATTTATAATATTTTTTTTTGCAAATAAAGTTGTAAAAAATGGCAAAAATCATGCTTTTTTGTTTTGACCCCTGTAAAAAATTCAATTTTCTATTTTTTTGATAGCATTTAGGTTCGTATAGAAGAGAGACATATAATAAAAGTAAATTCCAACCTCGTTTGATTTCAGATGAAAATTGCGGCTTCCAGAATGTACGCAAAATGCTGAGTCTGATTCTGACCTGCAATATTGGGTCGCTAATATTTTATAGTATATACTTAAATATATGTATACAAATTTTATAGTATATACTTAAATATATGTATAAAATATTCTCAAAGTTTCAATAAATTGTATTCATTTTTTATACGATAAAAAAATTCATGAAAATCATTGAGAGAACGCTAACCCTATTTCCCCCCCTTAAGGGATTATACGCAGTCAGGATTTTCAAAAGAAAAACAAAATTATTTAATTCTCGTAATGTACATACATTAAGTATATACACAGAAAATTTCATGTCAATCCGAAAAATATTCTTGAAGTTACACGCATATTTGTAAAAACGTGTCGAAGCGTTTGAAAGTGATTTTGAAAGTTTGAAGGTCCTTTTCTCAAAACTGTGTTTTTAGAGTCGGTGACTCTAAAGTCAAGATTCCTCGGAAACGGCTAAACCTATCAGCGTCAAATTTGTACACAAGCTTTATAAATATATATTTTAATGATTAATCGAAGGTTTTTTTTCGCCGATAAATATTTTCTATTTTATAAACAATTGAAGGCGAACATTTTTTTTTGTGAAACCGTCATTTTGTTAAACATTAATATTTTGCTTATTCCTTCGATTGAATACTAGATAATATCTTATATTAACGAAATATTTTTTGTTTTTTCATTTTGGATGATCAAATCCAGAGATATCGTGCTCACCGTAAGACGCCTTTTTTTAGAGGAGTTCCCGAAGATCGGCTATAGCAGCTTTAAAAATCATCATTTTTACAAATAAAAAATATGAAAATAAAGCCAAAAGTTACCACAATATGTATATAAATTTTAACGTGCATAAATTAAAATGTCTTTCCAGGAAAAATTCTTGAAAAATCGCTGTTTTCGGTCTCCTGACTGCGGATAACTCCTTCAATAGCTGATGATACGATACGTACCCTGCTACAACTTGGGGATAGGCATCGGGCTCCTCTCTTTGCTCAATTGTCAATCTCCGATGTGTAGTATGAATTGACTTTTTAAGATTTTATTTTGAATTTGTAACAGGTTTTATTAAATTCATGACCCGATAAACGGGGGAAACGTGGAAACGGCCCGAGTAAAAAAAAAGTTCTCGAAACTTAATTTCGTACATCACGGTTCCATCAAATTTTCAATAGCTTTCCCAAATATGAGAAACAGCTCTGATAGAAAGAGGAAAGATGGGCCATGAGGACAACGAGAAATTGATGGGAATATTCAGGAACGGAAAGATTGAGGCACTTGTGGTTATTTCCCTCTCGATGGCAACGCGCCCTCTGTTGTTACCTCGGGCGAGAGAGCTGGAAATATTTAAATGGGAAAAGGAAATGACTTGGAGAGAGAGAGAGGAGTAAAACATGGGTCTTCTCTAATTCGTTTCTCGATTTCGCGCTTTTTGCCATAGGAACATCAAGCGAGTGTAAAACCCGAGAACACCCTTAACTATGTATCGGCTGTACTACCGCCGGTTATAGCCCTAAAATAAATCGTGCAAACGTAATATTTTAACCATCAATGTATGTAATGAACGTGGAGAGCATATCGAGTTTTTTTCTATTCACATTTCCTTTCATAGCTGCCTCTCGGTCCTTTCGCTCGATATTATTAAGACTGCTACGAAGACGACCCGCCCTACTTTGTGCTCAATATTTTCGTAACCGTTCAACCTTTAAAATGCCGCTTTATTTATTGAGCTACGATTTTTTTTCGATTTTTCATAGATTTTTGAAGTTCGACCATCGATTTTTGCGAATTTCTTCATACATACCCCTTCTCATTTTTTTCGCCAATTTTCAACCTGCTCTCACGGCTACAATAATTGAGATATCGGGATGATCCAAAATGCATTCTCTAAGTCTACTCGAGACGTTTCAAAAACACTCGTTAAAACCCAAAATCGATGAAACGGGAGGCAAGTTATGACCATTTGAAATTTCGAGATTTTTAGGTTTTCGAAAAGGTGGGCAAAATCTACAAAAAAATTGTTTTCTCTTTTTTCAATGTTTCGATACTCTATTCGATCGGGTATTTTCCGCTGATTACGAATAACCCCGAGTTTTAGTCGAAATCTCAAAATATGAATATGGAAAAGGCGAAATACGAAAAAAAAACACTTTTCGGACGATTTTCAATGAAATTTCGAGTTTCTCAAGGAAACGGGTACTGAATTAGTAATCAGCGAATCAAAATACATCGATATAGCGTCCAAAAAGGAAATTTAAAGAATTGAACATTTTTTTGCATTTCGGCGAAAAAGAAGTGGCTTCACTAAAATCGCTGTAACGTTGCTTCCCGATGGAGTTGGAACCCCACTCTGTGCTCATTCTTTTCGTGATCGAAAACCCTTTAAAATGGCGCCTGAATCATTGTCCTATCATTATTTTTCGATTTTTCACAGATTTTTAAAGTCAGACCATCGATTTTTGCGAATTTCTCCATACATACCCCTTCTCATTTTTTTCGCCGATTTTCAACCTGCTCTCACGGCTACAATAATTGAGATATCGGAATGATCCAAATTGCATTCTCTAAGTCTACTCGAGACGTTTACAAAACCCCCCTCAAAATACAAAATCGATCAAACGGGATCCAAGTTATGATCATTTGAAATTTCAACATTTTAAGGTTTCTGAAAAAGTAAGCAAAAATTGACAAAAATTTTTTTTTTTTTTTCTCCATTTTTCGATACCCTATTCGATCGGAAATTTTCCGCTGATTACGAATAACACCGAGTTTTTGTCGAAAACTTAAAAAATCAGTGGGAAAAACGCGAATTGAAAAAACCACTTTTTGGACGATTTTCAACGGAAATTTGAGCTTCTCAAAGAAATGGCTACTGAATTAGTAATCAGCGAGTCAAAATACATCGATATGGCGTCCAAAAAGAAAAATTGAAAATTTTTTTGGGTTTCGGCCAATCAGCTGTGGCTTCACTAAAGGTTGTAGTCTGCTAACTTAAGCCGATTTTCATGTCTTTTTTGGAGGGCGTTTTTTAGTAGGAAAATAAAAATGAATCGTTTTGGATATTTAGGATGTTTTTATTTACATATTAAAGATACAAAAAAAAATTTGTTTGAAAAAATTTAATAGTTCATTATTATTATTATTGATAGAAGTTGGCACCTCGAAAAAAAGCGCGTGGGTGGCCCGGGTGATTTTGGCTCTTGATGTTATCTGAAATAAAAAATTCTTGATAATTCTTAATCTATAGACATGTCATTCTGGTCGGAACTACTGAAGTTAAATTTCATGGATAAATAACAAAACGGCGGACTTTGGAAAGAAAAGTCCTTTTATTTTAGCAAAGAAGGGGTTGTAAAATAAAAAGAAATTTAACTTCAGTAGTTCCGACCAGAATGACATGTCTATAGATTAAGAATTATCAAGAATTTTTTATTTCAGATAACATCAAGAGCCAAAATCACCGGGGCCACCCACGCGCTTTTTTTTCGAGGTGCCAACTTCGATAAATAATAATAATAATGATAAGCTATTAAATTTGTTAAAAAAAATTTTTTTTTGTATCTTTAATATGTAAATAAAAACATCCCAGATATCCAAAACGATTCATTTTTATTTTCCTACAAAAATGCCCTCCAAAAAAGATATGAAAATCGGCTTAAGTTACCAGACTACTGCCTAAAATCGTCACAGTGGGGTACTTCCAATTGGAACACATGAAACTTCTTTTAATTCCACATTTTTATATTCTCTGGTTCGTTTCACATTAATAACGAAAAATTCCACACTTTCATTCGACCCTGTATTTTCGTTTATTTTCTCTCTTGCTGTAATTCTTTGCATAAACAATTCGAAGGACGACTTTGCAATCACGTACTGAAACTGAGATGTACGAGGTTTATTTATAACAAATATGTCGTGACCTAATTTTGTTTTGTTTCAAATTTTCTTTTATCTATTCCGAGGCTTCCTTTTGCTCCCTCGCGATACTACTGAATACAGAGTGCACAGACTACTATACAAAAATGATGTTACAAACCTCGCTAATGAGCGCTTTCATTTTTGTATTAATGCTAAATGAAATTTTCTTTCATAATTCGGCAATTCGAAGTTGCGCAACGATTTTCAAGTATTGCTCTGCAAAGCCACGACTTCCGACTGGTTTCCTTCAGCACCGGAAAACGAGGTCCCGGCATTTGGCCTTTTTCCCTCGGGATAATTCCAATCTTGTATCTCTGCCGTGCCGAAAAATACAAACACGAGAAACGCGCCAATTTGAGCTATCACGTTGATCCAAAAAATAATTCTCCATCGTTCAAACGTATGCTAGAGAGAGAAAAAAAGAATGTTCCTTTGATGCTGGGCGGACTAATTATTTCCACGAAGAAAGAAATAGCAGGAAAAAAATGTGCTCACCCCTTCCTCCGTCAAAGCTCCGACTAAAGCGGGCAATATGAATGCCGATATTGTTCCAGGTGTGTTCGTGATACCCATGAGAATGCCAGCGTAATTTGGCGCGATGTCATTGTGATTCGTGAGATGACCAACGAAGATGGCGCCACAAAGAACGATACTGAATATCAGCATAACGGTCGTTGCGATCCGGTCGCAGCCAATATAAGCGATCACTATCATAAGGATACTCGGTGGAATGCAACCTAGTAATATTCAATAAAAATACAAAATTCTTTATTAAATCACATTTATTTATAAAGGGGGTCCCAAAACTAGCACGTCAGAGTGACACGGCGATTAGATTGGCTCCGGCCCTGTCAGATAAAACAAATGTGACGTCAGTGAAAGTCTCACAGTTTTCAAGGAAAATCGTCTTTTTTTATTTTTCGCAAAATCGCTATTCTCGTTATCTCGCTGTTTTCCTTTGAGTATCCGACCACTTTAGGATTCAGTGTTAATTTGGACTTTGATTTGCTTACCATTTGGACGTTCATAGCAATGGTAATGGAATAACAAGTACTAGATAGCGATTTTCCCAAAAATCTAAAAAGACGATATTTCTCGAAAACCATGAGAGTTTTACTAAGGTTATGTTTGTTTATTCCGATAGGTCCGGAGCGAATCTAACCCCCGTGTCACTTTAACGTTCTAATGTTCGTTAAAATGGGACGAGTCAAATACAATTTTGTCACGACGTACTTATCGTAACCGCAATCTTCCGTGCGTTCGTCTGCGTCCAATATTCTCGCTTTCTTCCGATATCCAGTACTTTTCCCAAGAGTGGATTCGCGAAAGCATTTATTAGATACGGTATACAGCCGATTGCCGCGTTCTGAACATTGAAATAATTAATGAGCCATAAAGCACTGTACAAAAGTAAACAATTGTTCCCTGAGTCTTTAAGTGTGACATAATATACAATACAAAAAAGTCGTTCCACCTTCGTGGAAAATAACTCGATGGAAAGAAGATAAAAATACTGGTTATTTTAAAATCATTAAATACTCATCGTTTTACTTTCTCACCGAGGAAGCTTTGCTTTCGTGAAATAAAAATCGCGTTTTAAATAGCAATCCGATAAAAAGTGTATATGAAATTTCTAACTTTAACAAGCGTTAAGGTGTCGGACTGAAATTGTCCACAAAATTTAAATGGGGTTAAAAAAATGTTCGGTAACGAAGTTGAGGAAAATTGATGAAACGGTTGGAATTCGATGAGACTTTGAATTTCTGCAAAACTGAAGTTACTTTGTAGGATGTTAGATACCGAATTTGGGGAAAATTGACAAGCCGCTTAAGAGTTTACGACATAACAAATTTGTTGAGAATCGATAAGATCATTCGGATATTACGAATTTTTTTATATTTCGAAACAATACAAACAAAACAAAGCTTTGTGAATCTTTGCATAAAGTACTCACCGCAGTTATATCGAATCTCAATACTTTATTCATGTAGAGCGGCAGTTGAGTAAGTAAGAAATACCAGCAAAAATTGCCGAGTGTATTGGTGACTAGCAAAGCCCAAAACGGTCTTGAAGTGAAAATTGCACGCCATGGTATCCGTACACTCGCCGAACCAGGCACGCGATGTCCGTACGACGACGTCAAAAGATGTCGTTCGCTCTTGCTTATGATTCTCTGACTCTCCGGATTGTCGGCGAAAAAAATTGCGAAAACGAGACACCACACGAGGGGCAAAGATCCGTGAATATAGAATATCGATTGCCAGCTCAAATATTTCATAATCAAACCGGACGTTAAGATCGATATTACCGTGCCGATAGACATTCCGGCATAAATTATACCGACCCACATTCCCTTTTCCTCGTAAACGACCCATTTTCCAACGAGTACATTGACAACCGGTAGATTCGCCGAGCTCACGAGACCAGTGAGAAATCGTAGAAAAAGAAGTGCACCAATCGCATTGGCCGCTACGGGCACGAGCATCGTGAAGATCGAGTTACAAAATACGCAAATCAAAAGTACCCACTTTGTGTTGAAACTAGAACAAATTAATAAACACGAAACATTTAATCGTAGTAATAATGAATTAAAAATTATTTAAAGAATGAAATTACCGATGACTATTAAGGGGGCAAATAGGATTAAGACAGCGTTTTCTCAATGATTTTCATGAATTTTTTTATAGTATAAAAAATGAATATAATTTATTGAAACTTTGAGAATATTTTATACATATATTTAAGTATATATACTATACAATTTTTGAAGAATTTCCGTGAAAATCACCGAAAATATTAGCGACCCCATATTGCGGGTCACAATCAGACTCAGCATTTTGCGTACATTCTGGAAGCCGCAATTTTCATCTGAAATCGAACGAGGTTGGAATTTACTTTTATAATATGTCTCTCTTCTATATGAACCTAAATGCTATCAAAAAATTAGAAAATTGAATTTTTTACAGGGGTCAAAACAAAAAAGCATGATTTTTTGCCATTTTTTACAACTTTATTTGCAAAATAAAATTATTTAAAATAATGATAATATTCCGATTTTAAGTTCATATAGAGCGCAATACTATGAAGAAAGTAACTGCCAATTTTCAAAACGATTCGTTGAAAACATTTCAAACTAGCGTGTACGCAAGTTAAAAAAAAGTCGTTTTCAGAAAAACGCGTTTGAAAAAATAGTACCAAGAAAAACAAGCAATATGGGGTCGCTAATATTTTATGGTATATACTTAAATGTATGTATAAAATATTCTCAAAGTTTCAATAAATTATATTCATTTTTTATACTGTAAAAAAATTCATGAAAATCATTGAGAAAACGCTGTCCTAACCCTATTTCCTCCCTTAATGGATTATAACAATAGAACGAGTCGGAATATTCATTTAAAATTTTGGGAACATATTTTTCAATAGTTTCACTAACAATTTATGAAATAAAAAAAAATCGATTTTTTTAGGGTTAGGACAACGTTTTCTCAATGATTTTCATGAATTTTTTTATAGTATAAAAAATTAATATAATTTATTGAAACTTTTAGAATATTTCATACATATATTTAAGTATATACTATAAAATTTTTGAAGAATTTTCTTGAAAAACACTGGGGATATCAGCGACGCCATATTGCAGGTCACAATCAGACTCAGCATTTTGCGTACATTCTGGAAGCCGCAATTTTCATGTGAATTCAAACGAGGTTGGAATTTACTTTTATCATATGTCTCTCTTCTATATGAACCTAGATGCTATCAAAAAAATAGAAAATTGAATTTTTTACAGGGGTCAAAACAAAAAAGCATGATTTTTTACAACTTTATTTGCAAAAAAAAAATTATTTTAAATAATGATAATATTCCGCATTTAGGTTCATATAGAGCGCAATACTAAGAACATAGTAACTGCCAATTTTCAAAAGGATTCGTTGAAAACTTTTCAAACTAGCGTGTACGCAAGTTCAAAAAAAGTCGTTTTCAGAAAAACGCGTTTGAAAAAATAGTACTATGAAAAACAAGCAATATGGGGTCCCTAATATTTTATAGTATATACATAAATATATGTATAAAAATTTTATAGTATATACTTAAATATATGTATAAAATATTCTCAAAGTTTCAATAAATTATATTCATTTTTTATACTATAAAAAAATTCATGAAAATTATTGAGAAAACGCTGTCCTAACCCCATTTCCCCCCTTAATGGCTTATAACAATAGAACGAGTCGGAATTTTCATTTGAAATTTTGGGAACATATTTTTCAATAGTTTTACTAACAGTTTATGAAATTTAAAAAAAATCGAATTTTTGAACCATCTAACCCTATTTCCTCCCTTAACGAATCAAGCTTGATAATTGAAATTATTGATTTATCCGTAAAAGAGAAAATATTTTCGAAAAAATGCAATTGTTATTGTGTTACGATACACTTGGTTGCTGATTTCACTGAGTAACTGGCATTTTAATTTATTTTTTCGTCTTGTCGTCGTTCGAAGAAAAAATTACTGACCGATCGGCAAAATATCCAGCCGGAAACATGCCAATTAGGTAGCCAGCAAAGTACAAACTGACGACTAATCCTTGCTGTGTACCGGTCCACTCAAATGGTCCATCGAGATCGGCAGTGGATAAACCATTACTCGCTTCGAATTGCGGACACTCGTTGGACGCTCCACCACCGCCAGAATCGTTTCTATGCGACTTCACCATGCCCATTATAGCCGTCGATATGTTTACTTTAAGGCCATAAATTATCATGTTTGCTATGCAAAGCATTATTGCAAAGAGGTATCTGACGATTTTAACTGAAATACAAAAATAATCAACAATTAAATTAATGATTTTTCATATAATATTTATTTTATTTTATGAAAATTAAATTTTATCAAATTACTATTAGCTTATTATAATTCATTAAAGCTAATAGTGAATTAATAACATTTTAATAAATTAATTGGAAAAAATTAATAAATTAATAGTTTCGTTTGGAAACATTTTTTTGTGAAATATGTGCTGACCCATTTTTAAATATTTTTCTTCGTCTATTAAACGTTCAATTTAGTAAATGCATCGATTGAATTTCACATTATTGACGAGCCTGCAGATTTTCGTGTGCACATCTGAGACAAAACTTTACGTCACTTTTCACTTCATTTATAGAATGACTTTTCGGCGCACGATTGGGATGAATTGTAAACGGTCATTCAATATGAAGACCCGTTAACACACTGCCACCATTATTCACATCAGAAATTCATGAAGTAGCGTACTAGAGCATACGAGGAGATAACGACACAACGCTCTTTCCCGCCGCTACTGATAACGACTCGTTAACTGCCAAACTAGTTCGGCCAGCACACTGAACGCGGTCGCGATATGAAATCTCGAGATTTCGATTTATTAGCTTAACTTGACTCGGTTTTATGGGGGTGTATTATATTCAATAGCTTTCCCAAATATTCTTTTTACGTTGTTAAATCTTTTTTTCCACTCGTGGAATCGTTTTTTCAGTCGTATGAGTCGTGCGTTTCAAGAGCCATCGATCTAAATCTGTTTACGCCTGTAGACTGTCATACACTGTAAGATAGCATATATGATAGAAGATAGCATATGCTGTCAAATACTGTAAGATAGCATATATGAGCGATATGACCTCGACACTCGAAGTTCGGCGCTACAATCGTCGAAATTACGAGAATAATGAAGTGACGTATCATCGAATGATTGAGAACAATCGAGAGATGTGTGAGTGAGCGACGCGAGACAGAAAAGACAGTAGTTAACGTTCACTCGAAAGCTCTGGTCGTGGCCATGCGACGCCTTAGATTCACATAAACATTTTTACTTAATGTACAATGATTTACGGTTTTATCTATTTTTTTGTTTCAAGCCATCCATTTATCGTTTATCATTTATACACTGTTGGATTTCTGGAGAAGAAATTTGTCCAAAAAGTTAATTTTATTGGAAAGGTCTTTTTCTTGGTGGTCTTTACAATGGCCACTATAGTTTTTATACTACGGAGGTCCTTTTTGGAAGTCTCTGTATTTTCTTCTTTATGACGGGTTTTTCCCGGTCTTTGTAGAAAGTCCTTAAGGTAGTAGTCTGGTAACTTAAGCCGATTTTCATGTCTTTTTTGGAGGGCGTTTTTTTGTAGGAAAATAAAAATGAATCGTTTTGGATATTTAGGATGTTTTTATTTACATATTAAAGATACAAAAAAAAAATTTTTGAAAAAATTTAATAGTTTATCATTATTATTATTATTATTGATCGAAGTTGGCACCTCGAAGTTGGCAGCCCGGGTCCTAACTTTTTTTCTACCGAACCGATTGCTTTCAAATTTTAACAGGCTACTCTACACACTTATAGTTCTCGTCGGAACTACCGAGAAATTTTTTCACCACTAACTTTTTATTTTACAACCCCTTCTTTGCTAAAATAAAAGGACTGTGCGGCCGTTCGGGTGGTCGGCTCGGTATACGACGCCTGTTAGATGATTGTACGTAGACTAAGAAATATATAGAATAAAGGACAAAGAGAGCCTTTCATTATTAGAGGACCAGAGCACTGGTCTCTTTAGCTTTTCTTTCAATCATCGAAAACACGAACTACAGTAAAGAACGAGATGCATCTCCTTAGTGCAGTCACATTCAAAATAAAGAATTGGAACATTTTCATGTATTAACCGACTTAGTTTGTTATTGAAATACCCCATTTCCAATATACCCCAACATTCCTCTTCTCACAAATCGTTCGTTGAGTTCCAAATTTGTAGGATTTCGAATTTCTTTTATAATGGTCCAAAAATTAAAACTAAACGCACTTCGATTAAAAGGTACACATTAAAGGACGAACTAGGGTTAGGACAGCGTTTTCTCAATGATTTTCATGAATTTTTTTATAGTATAAAAAATGAATATATTTTATTGAAACTTTGTGAATATTTTACACATATATTTAAGTATATACTATAAAATTTTTGAAGAATTTTCTTGAAAAACACCGGAGATATTAGCGACCCCATATTGCAGGTCACAATCAGACTCAGCATTTTGCGTACATTCTGGAAGCTCCAATTTTCATCTGAAATCAAACGAGGTTGGAATTTATTTTTATTATATGTCTCTCTTCTATATGAACCTAAATACTATCAAAAAAATACAGAATTGAATTTTTTACAGGGGTCAAAACAAAAAAGCATGATTTTTTGCAATTTTTTACAACTTTATTTGCAGAAAAAAAAATATTTGCAATAATGATAATATTCCGATTTTAGGTTCATACAGAGCGCAATACTATGAAGAAAGTAACTGCCAATTTTCAAAACGATTGGTTGAAAACTTTTCGAACTACCGTGTACGTAAGTTCAAAAAAAGTCGTTTTCAGAAAAACGCTCGGTTATACACGTGGCGCGACTAGGGGCCTGAAGGAGAGCCACTCACTTTAATGGCTTATAACAATAGAACGAATCGGAATTTTCATTTAAAATTTTGGGAACATATTTTTCAATAGTTTTACTAAATATTTATGAAATAAAAAAAAATCGATTTTTTGAACCTTCTAACCCTATTCCCTCCCTCAAAACTGGCAAATTGCTTCGTCATAATTTGTTTGCATATCGAAAATGTGATAAAATCTTTATCTTGTCTCTCGGATTCGTCGCAATTTTTTATCGAGCGAAACACACTCCGAGATTGGAATAGCAGAGTGCTTAAAACGTTCGAGACGGTCGAAAAATCGTATTTATAAAGACTGTACGATTGGGAAAGAGTTCGGTGACCCCGAGATACGAGAGCGCACAAGTCATCGAAACAGGAAGACTATACTGTGTTTTTATCATATCACGTGTCAACTATGTTACACAGCTCCCGTTCTTTTGAAATATACGTCACATACGATATTATACGATCGGTGTACGATGACGCTCCATTGAACGAACCGTAAAACGTTTGTTTGCTCGACGACGTTTATACATAGTTTTCACAGTCGTGAGTCCCGGAGAGCTTCTGGCATATGTCCGCATGGCCACTAAACGAGACCGGCTGCAGCACCTACTGTCAACGAACGGAACGTTAACGATGACGGATCGCCTCGCAACGTTCCTCTTTCACTCTTCCCTGTACTTGTGCTCAGCTGACGAGAATAAAACCTATAAAATAAGAAGAGAGAAAAAGCGAGGACGAGAGAGACATACGGAGAGAATCTTGAAAATGAGAAAATAATAATAAATACAATTTTTGGACAATGGCGGGACTTGGTACTCGAATTGTGTGGTTTTGATAAACGACTTTTCAACTTTTTACAATGGAAAATGAAATAAATAATTTCCAATTGCAAAATGTCTTGGGAGTAAAAATTGAAATATCAACAAAAAATGTAAAATTTTTTTTGTTTTCGTTTCTTCCAACTTGAAATCATCTATCTCGTTCCTTTTGTAATATCTCACGGTACATGAGGTTGTCAACGTATGAGAATTTCGGGATCAGGCTATAAAGAATTGGTCCCCTCGACCGTCTCGTTCTTAACGAATGATAGCGAACCATTGCGAGGGTTGTTGGTCTACAAACCGGCGGAGAATCATACGATCCGGCTTAATGTCTCCGATGGCTTACAAGTATTATGATACCCCGGCTAATCTCGGCATCGAAGCCCTCCAACGTCTTATATCTATACATCTATATGCGTATGCCGTGTAACGTCTTGTATGCATATTGATGGGTGCATAGCTAATATTAATAGGTTTATGTACCGAAAGTTTCTCGGGCACATTGAGTTTTCGTTTTCCGCACGGAATCAACACGCTGAAAAATTCTTACAAAAATCACTTTTTTCTCGTCGCTGAATGTCGATAAAATTTATATTAATGCATTGAATGTACATAAAAATATTGAGGACGCCCTAGAAATCCGTCTCGATGCCGTGCCATTCTATGTACGTGAGCGACTATTCCAAAAGCCCAACATTTCTGCATCCCATGGTCTTGGATTTTCTTGTAACTCTAGGATTCGCTCACATATGAGTATATGGAGCGGACATACGTAGATATTTTTTAATGGTTTTCAAGGTAGTAGTCTGGTAACTTAAGCCGATTTTCATGTCTTTTTTGGAGGGCGTTTTTTTGTAGGACAATAAAAATGAATCGTTTTGGATATTTAGGATGTTTTTATTTACATATTAAAGATACAAAAAAAAATTTGTTGAAAAAATTTAATAGTTTATTATTATTATTATTATTGATCGAAGTTGGCACCTCGAAAAAAAAGCGCGTGGGTGGCCCCGGTGATTTTGGCTCTTGATGTTATCTGAAATAAAGAATTCTTGATAATTCTTAATCTATAGACATGTCATTCTGGTCGGAACTACTGAAGTCAAATTTCATGGATAAATAACAAAATGGCGGACTTTGGAAAAAAAAGTCTTTTTCCAAAGACCGCCATTTTGTTATTTATCCATGAAATTTAACTTCAGCAGTTCCGACCAGAATGACATGTCTATAGATTAAGAATTATCAACAACTTTTGATAAATTTCATGGATAAATAACGAAATGGCGGACTTTGGAAAAAAAAGTCTTTTTCCAAAGACCGCCATTTTGTTATTTATCCATGAAATTTAACTTCAGTAGTTCCGACCAGAATGACATGTCTATAGATTGAGAATTATCAAGAATTTTTTATTTCAGATAACATCAAGAGCCAAAATCACCGGGGCCATCCACGCGCTTTTTTTTCGAGGTGCCAACTTCGATCAATAATAATAATAATAATAAACTATTAAATTTATTCAAAAAAATTTTTTTTTGTATCTTTAATATGTAAATAAAAACATCTGAAATATCCAAAACGATTCATTTTTATTTTCCTACAAAAAAAACGCCCTCCAAAAAAGACATGAAAATCGGCTTAAGTTACCAGACTACTACCTTAAAAGCACTACATTAGCTATAAATAACTGTTGAATTATTGTCATTGATTCAAACAAATTTTAAACAATCATTATTTTTTCACGCATTGAAAATAATAGATAATATGTTTAATCCACTGTACCTTTCGGAAAAGCATATGAAATAATTTAAAAAGTCTACGAGGTCTGTTCAAAAAGTATCGCAAATTTTGGATTTCCGCGGGCTACGTATATTCGATTTTCGATTTTTTTGTGGCGTTAGGTTGGTACTCGTGTCCCTCACTTATGCTGAAAAAATCGGCCATTTTGAATGTTTAGTTAATTGTTGACAGCTGTTTTGGTTAGACGCGTTTTGGCTTGTCTTTGATTTTTGTCTATTCCAAAAAAGCAGCTTCCATTGCGATAATTGAGCTATGGTTTTCACGTCATAACCATAAACCCATGATTCGTCACCAGTTATGACCCTCTGGAGCAAATTTGGGTCGTCGCGGACCGAGTCCAACAGCTCCTTAGCAATGTTAACGCGACACTGTTTTTGTTCGAAATTGAGCAATTTTGGCACGAATTTCATTGGTAAAAATCGAATAGCACGGGCCAATCGATATGTTTATTTCCTCAGCAACTTCTCTAACGGTTATTCGACGATTGGCCAATATTATTTTCATCACTTCGTCAATGTTTTCGTCTGTTGTTGATGTGCTCGAGCGTCCGGAACGCATTTCGTTGTTCACATCTTCTCGACCCTCCGAGAACATTTTGTACCACCGATAAACGTTGCTCTGGTCCAAGGTAGCTTCACCATATGCCACTGTCAATATTCGGAATGCGTCTGCGCACTTAATTTTGTTTTTCACACAAAATTTGATACAGATTTTTTGGTCCATTTTTTGGAATAGGCAAAAATCGAAGACGAGCCAAAACACGTCTTATCAAAACAGCTGTCAACAATTAACTAAACATTCAGAATGGCCGATTTTTTCAACATATGTGAGGGACACGAGTACCATCCTAACGCCACAAAAAAATCGAAAATCGAATATACGTAGTCCGCGGAAATTAAAAATTCGCGATACTTTTTGAACAGACCACCTCGTAATAAAGCATTTTTAGACATGGACCTGTATTTCTACAGTTTTATAAATATCCTTGTTAAATTCCTCGCGACAATTCACCTCATTTACGTAAATTTCCAGATTTAGTTGATGAATATTTTCGGAGACATACTTCTGGGTACTGTTATGAGTGGAAAGGGTAAAACACTTTTTAGGGTTCACACTTTTGGATTCCTTCGCTGCAGCGATGGGGCAAAAAAAATTCCACGTTCCTAAATTTATGGTGTTGACGAAAGTACTTGTCTATAAACAATATAATACGTTGTACGTAGTGTAGAACGTCACTGATGCCGCTCTAGAATCTGCAGCAGCGGGTGGCATCTTCTCCTTGCGACGGATGAAATAAAACCGACGTCTATTAAGATCGGGTTATTCACGGACGTCATAACCCCGGTGCTACTCCTTGTATACGGGTCCAATATAGGGATTAATGGTAATCTTCTTCTTACACAACTGATTGAAAGAATTTTATTCCAACGAGCCCATTAATATGATACTTTGTATCGAAAATCCTCTTATACTCAATGAATTTGATGCTATCGCGATCAGAATGCGTAAGATCGTTAGCGCGACTAATCGATTACGCAATTTCACACCCAGGCTTAGTTGTCATAGGGAGTAATGTCGGGATAATCGTGAAGATAAAATTCCACTATCTTATCAAATTCCAAATAGTTTAATTGAAAACGTTAAATCCATATCGAGTGTTCCATTGTGACTTAAGTCGAAATGATGTGACAAATCTTTGCTGTGATGCAACAAATTTCGATGGTTATCGTGATCTTATCACACGTGGTTGTTTATGGTACCTCGTAAATGAGTCTCATTACTTTTTATTTGATGGATCATTCTTTTTCCATCTGCGTCGCAGTTCAATCATACTTTCCTAACCAGATTTTCTAGGTCACTCGTCAAACTGTAAAAGGACATTCAATTTTTTGAGCGTAACCGAATTTCGTTTATGGTCACGAATGCTGAAGATCCACCGAGGGTTGTTTCGGAGCATTTTGGTCATGTGGCACACTCGCGGACACATTCATCACCGTCCGCCAACTTGGAGAACGGACGTATGAGCGAGCTAAGCATATTCACGTAGTGCCGCACGAAACTGGCTGAAATGTGCACGTTGTATCGGTGGGAGCTGAGTGTGCGAAATATATTAGAATCCCTCGGCGACCGTAGATTGAGATGCTACACTTTACATTCTGGAAGACGAACCGTCACCGCTGATCCTGTCAACAATCAGCCAGAGTTGCGAAATGTGTTACCTCGTTATCACGAGTAACAGGAATGATAGATCGCGTTATAGCTATGGAGTGATGACGAAGCCACGAATGACACACGAATCAGACGGTGGATTTGAGAACAGAGTTTCGGCGTTACAGAATTTTTCGGGATAAAGTCGGTTCTACAAGAGAGCACTCATAACTGCGAGCTTGTGTATAAGACAGAGGTGGTGCGTTGAACAATCAGTAAAACAAAGCGTTCTCGATTGTGCTGTAAAGCACTTGTGCCATTGAAGGTTGTGACTTAAGCGTAAACAAACGAATTTGGAAATACAGTTGGTCAAAAAAGTATTCATACACCTTGTTTTTTTGCGATAACTTTATAGACATAAGCGATACGCAAAATAGCCAATTTTATTTAATAGTACATCAGGTGCAGAGATAAACTGCGAATGGAGAATTTTTTCCCAGGAATAATAAAAGAATTATGCCAAAAAAACGAAAATTTTCGGGCAAAAAAAGTATTCATACACTTATGATTATAGTGAAAACCTACATCATCATAATTGTTAATTATAACTAAGATTTGGTGCGCATCCCTTTTGCTTCAATTATCGCCTCGAGTCTCTTAGGCATGGATTCTACTAGCTTTTGCGTTGTTTCTTTTGCTATTTTCGTCCATTCTTCTAAAAGCACTCTTTGGAGATCGGATTTGTTTGTTTTTTTTTTTCCTAATTTCTACATCCACTAAGTGCCATACATTTTCAATAGGATGTCCGGAGATTGTGGTGGTGTAATCAATTGTTTGCGGACATTATAGAGTAACCATTCCGTCGTTTTCATGGCAGTATGCTTCGGGTCGTTATCTTGTTGGAAGTAGAAATTTCCATCCAGGCCTATTTTATCTACACTTGCTTTCAAATTGCTGCGCAACACGTCGATATACTTCTGGGCATTCATTTTTTTTTTTTTTTTTACGGAGGAAAAATTGGAAAATCTTTTATAGACGTTGTGCCGGACTCATTCAGGACGGGTCTGAACATACCGGTTAAACCTAAAACCTCCGTTTCCTGGGCCCCTTGTTCTTCTGTTCACGGTACTTCCCATATGGACTTTGAACTTCGTGAACAGGGGCCCCGTTTATAGTCATGTTTGTGACTCTTCCGTCATCCCTGTCTTTGTCGACTCTTCGTTATCGGTGTTTTACCCGCTGTCACTGATTCTTCGGTTCTCGCGAGTCTTCTCTTTCAGCGTCCTGTCGATTTATTCATTGATGCGCCTCCAGTTGTCGTCGGATTTCAACATGAGGGTGATCACATTTTCGGGGCTGACCTCTGTCCCAATTCTGGTGGTCATTTCGTGTCTGAAGTGCTGCCACTTCGGGCACTCGAAGAGTGTATGCTCTACATCGTCCGTGGGGTTATTGCAGAAGTCGCACGCTTCCAACTGTCTAATCCTAAATCGCTTGAGGTATTCGTTAAAGCAGCCATGTCCGGCCAGTGTTTGCGTGAGGTAAAAACCTACTTCGCCATGCTTCCTTTCTATCCATGGTCTTAGTTGGGGGATCAGTCTTTTTGTCCACCTTCCCGTCGTTGCTTCTTGCCAGCGTTCCTGCCACTTGTGCACGAGCCTGATCCTGGCTTCTTTTTTAATTTCGACTTTCGAATTAACGGTTTTTTGCGGGCAGTTCTGCCGTATATTTGGGCAGAATGCAAAACGTTTCGAATAGTCTGGGGACACACGCTCTTCCCCGATGTTGACGCGACGTCATATGCTAAACTGCGAGCACTTGTGAATGGTTTTTTGTAGCCTCTGTAACAATACTCCGCTCTCGTACCGTTAGTATTCTCGGTCGACCGGTTCGTGGCTTATTTTCTGTGCTGTTTGTTCTTTCGTATTTTTTTATTATATATTGCACTGTTGCGAAACTTAGATTTAGTTCTTTAGTAGTTTTTCGATAACTTTCACCGCGTTTCCGAAGAAAAATCACTCTATCTCGCATGGATATTGATATTTCGCTTTTCTTTGCCATCGTGTCTGTTCAGAGCTTGAAGGTCTACTACCGCATGGAATAGGTCAAAACCGTTGTGTAAACGAAGGACTTGTTTACATTGTACGCAGAGGTCAGACCGTCCGTGAGTGAATATCGAGGTTTAGCAGCTGAATCGTAAGTGTACAAATACTTTTATGGCCCGAAAATTTTCGTTTTTTTTTCATAATTCTTCTATTATTCCTGGGAAAAAATTCTCCATTTGCAGCTTATCTCTGTACCTGATGTACTATTAAATAAAATTGGCTTTCTTTGCGTATCGCTTATGTCTATAAAGTTATCGCAAAAAAACAAGGTGTATGAATACTTTTTTGACCCACTGTAAGTGTTACGTACTTGAAACGGTATTGTCTTTGACTTGCACAGCTGCTGTTACAATAATTATCTGAAAAAGTCGACGCTGTTCGTCGAGCAGTGGGTGCGGTTATACAAACAAAGTGTAAGCCTCGTAAAAATTTCTATTTGGGATTGCTTCGAAATGTGAGAATTTGGAAGTTCACTGTCGTTCACAGAAAACGTGAACGCTCCGAAGATGATAAAGATGTATGAACGAGGCTTCCTAAAGTGGACCAGAGAGTTGTTTGGAGAGGCCATGTCCAAGTGTACACTCGTGGAGGATAACGACTCGAACCATTGGATCCATGTCAGCACAGCATTGAAAGAAAGAAAAATGACAGTCCTTGGACTGCCCCTCAGAATCAGCGGATGCAAATCCTATGGAAAAAGTTTCGGGTCTTGTGAAGAAGAAGCTTGGAGAAAAATATGTGTTCAATGCCAAGCAACTAACACGAAGGGTTAGAGAAATATGACGATTTCTATTTTCGGAGTATGCTGAAAAACTGATCGAAAGTATGTCCAAACGGTGCCAAGCTATAATCAACAAAGATGCCATTTTCATTATTGCGTACTAATTCATAAAGAGTACTATCACGATATCGACTCTTGTCAATTCTAATTATTCTTCTAGCAAATATCAGCGCCACGCTTTAGTGGAATGGACTTCAACTGAATGATCCTATCACTTTTCATGGTCAATACATTTTATTTATCCGATGCAAATTTCATCTCACCTATGGCGGCCACCCGTACACGTTAATGGCAAACATAAAGGCTGAATCTAATTAGAATGAAAATTTATTGGGGGTATAATATGAGATTGTGAATCCAGCCAGAAGCCCCCATATGGGGTGTCAGTTGCAATCAGTGATCCTCTTCGGTGCGGCTTCGGCTTAGCGTCGCGGGAATGCGATTCGTTCGAGTTCCAAGCACGGAATTATCATGTCAATAGCATATTTTATATTTCACAACGGGATTTTTCCAGTGGATCATCCGAGACAGTCGCGTCAATTTTGAAAAAGCAACGCTCATCTTTTTGCACTGCTCTCAGCGGCAATACAGATTTGCAATGAGGATTGTACTTGAGTGTTATCAATTAGACTTTTTCTGTGGATCGGACTACGAGGTGTGTAAATTAAGTAATGAGACTGATTTTTTTCATTTTTTTCATTCAAATAGAATTACAATTTTATATTGTCACCCTCAAGATAACTTCCTTCTGAAGCCACACAGCGCTGGAGACGGTTCCTCCAATCCTCATAGCAGTGCTGGAACTCCGATACTGGAATAGCCTTCAGCTGGTCGGTTACAGCCGTTTGAATGTTTTCGAGTGTCCCAAAACGAGTTCCCTTGAGGTGATTTTTCAATCTCGGGAAGAGAAAAAAGTCACAAGGACTCAAGTCAGGCGAATAAGGAGGCTGAGGAGCCACAGGAATGTTTTTACTGGCCAAAAACTCGTTTATTGAAATTGCTGTGTGACAAGGAGCATTATCATGATGCAACATCCAGTTGTTCTTGATGTTTGGTCTCACACGAATGACACTTTTTCGAAGTTTTTCAAGAACCTCCCGGTAAAAGTGTTGATTGACCGTTTGGCCTTGAGGTACAAATTCTTTGTGGACGATTCCGTGGGTATCGAAAAAACAAATCAGCATGTATTTGATCTTCGACTTGCTCATTCTGGCTTTTTTGGACCTTGGAGAGGTTGAAGTGTGCCACTCCATGAACTGGCACTTGGTTTCTGGGTCGTACTCAAACACCCAAGACTCGTCACCAGTGATGACACGTTCCAGAAAATGGGGGTCATTTTCAATCGAATCCAAAAAGTCAAGGCACCTTTCCCTCCTGATGTCCTTCTGCTCTTGTGAAAGGTTTTTTCGAACCATTTTCGCGCAGATTTTTCTCATCCCCAATTTGTTGGACAAAATCTGATGAACGGTGGTGTGAGTCAAATTCAACTCTTCCCCGATCATTCTGACTGTCAACAGACGATCTGAACGCACAAGATCCCGGATTCTATCGACATTTTCATCGGTTCTTGAAGATGAAGGCCTTCCGCTTCGTGGTTCATCTTCGATCGACTCTCTTCCTTCTGAAAATGCCTTAAACCACCGAAAAACCTGGGCTCTTGTCAAAACACTGTCTCCGCAGGCTTGCTGAAGTTTAGCAAGAGTTTCCGTTGCACTGTGCCCAAGTCTGAAGCAAAACCTGATAGCACACCGTTGCTCGAAATTGATGTCACTCATTTTTAGAACACAATAGAAAAAACAATTTGACAAAAAAAATCGCTACGGACAAGCAAATGACTCGAGCAAGTTCAAACCCGTACTGAAGGCGTATCACATGTTCCCCTGCCGCCCCTCCAAGCCCAGCGCCTCAAGTGTTGCCAATTCGAACGCTACGTTGCCAGTCTCATTACTTAATTTACACACTAGAACAAGAATCGTGACTTAAATTCCAGATAAATCAGACGGCACACTTGATGTTAGCGAGAGCTCGAGTTCGGACTTCATTTTAAATATTAATTAAGACTCAATTTCGAATTTCGTTATAGCCACAATGATGCGTTGATATCGAACATCACGATGAACCTACATTAGCTAAAAAAATCAATCGATCGTCCATCATACGGAATGGGAAATGTGGCTTTTCGCTCGGACGCTTGTTCGAACAATGACTGACATACGCCAATCATGCTCTTATCACATATGCTAAATAACAATTCAACGCCAATCGTTCAGCCATCTAATGAACTGTCAGAGTTTTTACAAATTTTCAATCATGCTTCAAATTGCCGTGAGAAAACAAAAGGATCAATTCGTTTATTCATGCAAAATTTATTGTCCGGTTAAGTCGATTATAATCGCGGCTCGTTGTGCGCTTTGTTGAATTGGCGTTTTTTTGTTATTGTAAATATCCATCGAACTAACCACGACGAAGTATCAGCAACGACGGGTCCCATATACCTATTGCGATAAATTTGTTTGTAATCGGTGTTACGATCGCGAAATGCTAGAGGGAGGAGGTCCTGCGAGGTTGTCGGTGAATATTCATCGGGACGTCGCCTTCAACGTTCCGTATCTCCTTGATCGCGATTTCCTCACTCGCGGTATCCCGCGGGGATACATCGTACCGCTGGGATCCCTTTTGGTCCCTCTATTCGTCCTTTCACTCGGGTTTTCTTTCAATTCCTTACCTTCTCTTGTCTCTCGCTTAATTCTAGTTACATACCGTTGCGGGTTGAATGTCCTAGTTATTGACCTCTTGAGGCGACTGAAGCTCGGAGTTATTCACTTCGATTGGAGAAAAATATATTGAAATTCGTCAATATGCGAATAAATATAATGCATTTTAAATATAAAATTTAGTTTTTTACAGATGCTAAGACTAACAGATTTTTCAAAAGGTAATTAAGTGCTTGGACTTTGCTTTGCTTGGAGAGGGCATATTATGAGAGTTAGACGAACTTATAGAGCGCGCTCCTAATATGTGTGTACCTCGCACGAATCTGTTGCGAGAGACGCTTCCCGCGAAGCCACCTAGCGGACATTCGGCGAGGCTTCGCGCAGCGACTATAAATCACACGGTAAAGTGGTGATATCGTCCCGTTACAATACAACCATTTGTTCGTCTAATCTCCATTTATATATTATTTTAAATAATTGAGGTATTTCCACACGGTACAATTCCAGCGCCTTAAATTGCTGCAAAAGGGGTTACTTCTGTCTCAAAGAGACTTTGTTTCTTCCTCGCGATGAAATTCCTTTGCAGCTCTTTCTTCTTCATATTCTTCCTCGTCCACTTCTTCTTTTTCTCCTTCGTTCTCTTGTTTTTTCCTTTTCGCGGTCTCACCACAATCGATAACGATTATCTCGCTATGAGAAACTCCACAAGCGGGGTCGACTCGTGAACGAACAGCCATTGCACGAATCGTACACAAGGCAGTACAATTTTACCTGTGGGTTGTGAACATCACTGTCGTGATTTAATACATATATGCTGTAAAGGTAAAAAGTACATACATAATGCCGTAAAAGTAAATAAGGATTGACCGGAAAGAAACGAAGAGATTGCGAAAAACGATTAGATAAGTAGGGAATAGTCAGAGTGAACTGCGACCTTATGATTTCGAATATCAAATATACGTCTTTCTCTTGTCTCATGGACTACTATACTGAATCACGAGCAAGGTGTTCTTTAGGTAATTTAAAGTTAGTGTTCGACTAAACCATAATTGCAAAAACTGAAGCATCTTTCTGTCATTTTTAATATAAGATCTAAAGTGGACGCGAATGAAAATAAGACGTTTATTGAACGAAATTTCGTTTGAATTGAGAGGTAAGGGAAACTACTTAGAATTGATATTAAGGGCTGTAACTTTCAGGGAATTTCTCTTTCGACATATCCAACAAAATTTCAGGTGGGGACTGAGAAAAAAAAATAGTCGAAAAAAAAATCGCCCTAATGTGGCATCCACAATTTTTGAACTTAAAAGGTGAATTTCCAGTGAACAATTTCGGATAAAACTGCTCATAAAATGGAAAGTCTTTAATTAATCAGAAATTTCGTACGTACTTCTCTGCTTTCTATAATTAGAAATATAATTTTTTAATTTGAAGTCAATCGGGTAAAAATTGTCGAAGTTATTGATCACGTGCGGCGCGCTCGGGTACTCCATAGCCGTGCCAGAGGTAGGCTAACGTTATTCGCTCAAATTTGGTGGAAAAAAATATTTCTCGCTATAAATCGAATCGTAACTTATTTTTATGATGATAAAGCATCGTTTAAGTAGAAAAAGCATCGATTTTTTTTAAATTCTACCGTGGCCATACCCCTTGAAGAAAAAAAAGCAGAATCATTGAAAATTTGTTTTGTAAAACTTTCGTAGAACACTCAAAGCTCAATATCAGGCCTTTGTCTGCCTTTTCTGATCTTTCATGCTAACTCTCACCATTTTCGTATCTCCTCAATCCCCCGAAGATCCATTTTGCTCGGAATAATTTCATTACTCGTTGGGCAAAATTAAATTACGTGTGGCACGATCACCGTGACTACATACAGGTCGTTTCACACACGCAAACTACCATAAACCCATGCATAAGCATCTATATATATATAGAAGCAGGTATAGAAACTGTGTAAAACGTACCCTTGCGTCGTATCATTTCGCCTTTGCGTAACCGAGCACAAGAAGCACATAAGCGCGGCTTCCAACCCTCGGGCTGGATAACGAGGCGGCGCCCAGTTATATATGTATACCCTATAACCATATAATATATACATACATAATAAATATTCAGGCTTCAGCAACGAACCGCCGAGGCCTCGCAACGACGATGAGGAAAACAATATAGCTTTATTGAGATTCAGTGCGCTTTTGCGGTTTGATCGTACGACAGAAAAACAGATGTTATATCTCTCGTTCGTTAAACTGGTTGGAGATCAAATTATTCAGTAAATTGATGAAACTCTATTTTCCATTCTTCATGAAAATTCCACCATTATTGTCGATCGACGACGCACTTTTGTTCCTCAGTTCACATCATCATTAAGGGAGGGGTAAGGGTTTCAGCGTAAAAAAAAAAACACTTTTTTTGAGCAATTTTATTCGAACCTTTTGTATATTATTGAGCATACTTTTGACAATGTTGTGTAATTTTTTCATGTAGAAATATTGAAGCATGAGCCCGTAACAGAGCTTCCCCCAGAACGTCTTGAAAAAAAAAACAATTTGCGGTGTTTACTATAACTCGGCCGAAAATTATCTGAAAATGAAAAACCATGAAAATTTAGTCAAATTATAATCAAAGCTTCCCCCCAACGTTCTCTGATAATTTTTTTTTTCATTTAAAAATTTTTGGCGGCCATCTAAAGTGTGAACTGTTATTTTCCACGAAAAATTCCGCCATTTTGTGGGTGGGAAACACCCTTAAAGTAAAAAAAAAAAATTTTACTAAACGTTGGGGGGAGGTATTTTATATGTAGAAAATGTGTACAATGTTTGAAATGAATCGGTCAAGTAGTTTTTAAATGGCAGTGAACACGGACTTTGAAAAAGTAGTTTTGAGAAAAACGCGTCTGAAGTTAGCACTGCTAGCCCGACCGCCCGCAACTGTTAGAGGTAAAGCGTTAAAGGCCAGGAGATTAATAAGACAATAACTTCAAGAATATTGCTTAGATCGATTAAAAATTTTAAGGACATATTCTTGAAATGTTAAACAATAAGATAAGACAAAAAAAAATTCGATTTTTCGAAAGTGAAAACCCTTACCCCGCCCTTAATCGGTATCGGTAATTCCGGACGTGATACATTCGTTTAGTTCACACTCACCTATCTCTCATCGAACCTTCCATTTTCGCCGGCACTATAAAGGACGAAGAGAAGTAACAATAAAAAAAAAAGGGCAGAAACGCTTTCAGAAACGCTCGCAGAAGAGCGTAAGGGCACGGGCAAGAACAAAGGTCGGAGGACGCGACAGTGCCTTTGGTAGAGTCGCGATCCAACTCTCATAATTCATGAACGTATGGAAGGGTAAGAGAAAACTTTTGCTTCGAATCTCTCGATTCCGTTCGAAATCTCGACCATGAATCTTATCTTCGCCGGGTTCTATCCTCGTTAAATCTTACCGATCGGACGCCGTAAGCGTGAATTCTTTGCTCTCTCGCCCAGCAAACCACTCTCTGACCATCCTGCACCGCGCCGTGCAACGAACTGCCCTGGTCTCATTCCACTCACGCTCATGAACACAACCCTTTGTAACATCCTCCATATATATCCGGCAGACACTCGACGATGTCTCATCCCAAGTAAAAAATTTCCAGCTTTACATTGTAGCGGGCTTCGATAGGGAATCGTCGCTAGTCAGGCACTTTATAACCGGACGTTACACTAATATTTGTAGGTATTGGATTTTAGCCGAAAAAATATTCATCTCCAATTCGTTGTGCTCATTTAACAGTTGTGATAGAATCTCGATTTTGATTCACCCCCGTTCCTCTAACGAATCAATGTTAACCATTCTTCGGGAGTAATCTTTAATGGGGGTTGGACAAAGGCAGGAAGGGGGTTGATGAGAAAATGTAAGTTTTCGTGGGTGAGAAAGATGGAGCGAGGAATAGGAACGAAGGGGGAATTTGAGAGGGAAGGAAGGGATCGAGAAACCAGTCGTGCCTTGCTCGGATGAGTGATTATAATTTTTCTCTTTTCCACCATCTCTGACAGACCGAACCCTGTTAAGACT
Source organism: Oxytorus armatus (assembly GCA_958009045.1). Classification (NCBI taxonomy): domain Eukaryota; kingdom Metazoa; phylum Arthropoda; class Insecta; order Hymenoptera; family Ichneumonidae; genus Oxytorus; species Oxytorus armatus. Next base: position 37,926,824 of record OY253745.1, on the reverse strand, counting down.
GAGTACAAAGTTATTGTTTTAACTATATTATGAAGATGCACGGGACAAAGAGCCCTTGATAATAGAAATAAAACTCATCGTCGCTGATTTCATAGAATTTCCAATTTTTTTCTGCGCTAAGATAATGCATCCTCAGATGCCGCGTCGCCTCGAGTTGTTTAGGTCCTCCCCATTCGACGCTGCTTACGAAAACTAGCATGTTTTAGATTTATTACGAAAACAAGCACGCTTGATATCTGCGCGAAAACTAGCATGTTTCGGATTTTGCCACGAAAACTAGCAGGTTTCGACTTTCACCGCGGAAATTAGCACGTTTCAGTATCACTGGAAGTGTTTCTCTATTTTTTACTCCACGTTTTTTGAACATCCTGTTTTACTCCAAATTGACGAAATATTTATACTTCACATTTTATACTACTTTATTTTTTGTTTGAATTTATTTCATACATATTTTACCGTTTGAATTTTGGTCTGCTAGACTTATCATAAGATTGCAAACGGCAAATGCCTCGTCATTTTGGAGTAAAAAATCATGGTAAAAAAAATTAAAGAAAAGAAAATCGAAAACAATTGCAGCGTATGCAAAGTTAACAATGTCAATTTTTTTCCCTCTTGTTACTTCATTCAAGACCTGACATTTCTCGAAATATCTCAATCGATTGTTTTGAAGATTTTGTCAACTGTACTTTATACTTATACTGTACTTTATACTTTAGTCGTTGATCACTCCAAGATTGTGTTTTTTTTTATTATGAAATAAAAACACAATGAACGATTCTTCAGACTGTAAGTAGAATATACGTTTTATAAACAATAATTTTGTTCAATTCCATCGCTAACTCCGAAACTTGAAGTCATGAAAAATATCATTGATGAACAATTTTAGTTTTTGAGCTGTGGAATATTGCGTATCGTATTTTCAATAATAATATTATTTTTTTAATAGAAAACGAATATAAATGGTTAAGGGTGTACGGGCGATACACGCTTAATGTTTTTCATTTATTCCTCATAGTGCTCCCGAAAAAATTATTAAAACATTTGTGAAAGTTCCGAATCTTATTCGATTTAGTTCGGCAAATACGAGGGGGGGCCCAAAAAAAACGGGAATTTCGTCATAATTTCTTTATTTTTTAATATTTTCACACCAAATTTTGATCACCTTCAAAGTATTCTCCTTTGACCACAACGCACCTCTGCAAATGATTCTTCCAATGTTCAAAACATTTTTAAAATTCACTTATCAGGATGTTCTTTAGGCCTTCCAGCGATTTTTGTTTTACTTCCTCCGCAGTGGCAAAACGCTTGATTGCTGCTTTGTTTCGGGGTCGTATCCATAGCACCACGATTCATCACCAGTAATCATCTTGGAAAAAAGTTCAGGGTCCTCTTCGAGCTGATTTTGAAGTTCAAAACATGTCTGAAGTCGACGCTCCCTTTGCTCGTCTGTGAGAAGGCGAGGGACAAATTTGGCTGCAACTCTGCTCATATGCAAATCTTTGGATAAAATCGTCTGAATTGAACTCCATGATATCCCAGACATCTCACAAAGTTGATCAATGGTTCGGCGACGCTCTTCATGAATGAGAGCATTGATTTTGTCGACGTTTTCGTCACTTCTTGACGTTGAGGGGCGTCCTGAAAGGGGTTGGTCTTCAATTGACATTTCTCCATTTTTAAAACGTGAAAACCACTCGTAGACTCTGGTTTTACTTAGGCCAGCATCTCCATAAGCAGTCTTAAGCATTACAGTAGTTTCCGCGGCCGATTTCCCCAACAGGAAACAAAATTTCACAGCCGCGCGTTGCTCTCGACAATCGGCCATCACGTTTTCGCCGAAATGGAAAAAGTTGTTTCACTACAAAAATTCCCACGGGCAAACCGGTGTACTCACGGCGACAGAATTTCGCACACTAACTCAGGAGACGTGTCCCTAACGGACACGTCTCCTGAGTTGACGTATCCATTATTGATTATCCATGTTGTACTATTTTACTATTCTTTACAATCGTACCGTATGACAAATATTGCTGGTAACAATACGAGTACATTTGTTCGTTTTTTTTTCCTGCAATTGCTTAACACATGGAAGCAGACCCTTAATTTATGTCTACCGCAGTATTTTTTTTTGTTTCACGCAATTTTTTATGTACTTTCTCGTGCGGCTACGGTCCACGAGATGTTGGGATTCATTTGCACTTCACTCGTTGACGTGGAGAGCCATTGCCCGGTTCCGGGTTAACCTGATTCCCTTGGATAACTCGCTTCCTCTTTCCCGTTCGTTTCTCGGGCTTCGTAGCGCCCTCTAGTTGAGGATGTTAACGAAATTAACGCGCCCAGGCGCTTGCCGACCGGGAAAGGGTGAAATTTATGGAGAGGACCGCGAGTACAGGGGCGGTTAGGCCATATATAGAATCTAGCACCGAGAGCGTACACACCGGAGTATAGTGGCTAGCCTCGAGGCCAGTCTTCATACATCAAGTGGTCGGACAACGGGTACCGCACTATCGGACCTGCACCAGCAACTCCACTCTCTATATATCCCTCTTGTCCATTCCCGCATTCCCTTTCTCAGTTCTCTATACTCTCTAACCGAACTGTTGCTTCGAGCTGGTATATACCAGCTGCGATCATTCGATTGTCACGTATGCCCCTTTTATTCATGGAAACGTCACTGGCTATGTGCTTCGTAGAACTTTTTAAAATATTTCCACCATTCCTGTAATATTTTATTTCTAAATATGATTTTATGGCTATTGGCGCCATTTTGAACACTCTACTATGAGAGTCTCGAAAAAATGTTTCCACAGAATCAAAGATTTTTCTATGAGAAAGTAGAATGTATTATTGTTTAGTTAATTCGATCGTACACGGATTTCTAGCAGTTTTTAGAGTCGTAAATTCCGAATTTATGAGTAGGAAAACCGAAAATTTCAGAACTCGATGACAGAGGATCGTCCAAATTTCCAGTAACGTTTGACGTGGCATTGAGTGTGAAATAAGAGCATTAAGAGGGGAAATAGGGTTAGGACAGCGTTTTCTCAATGATTTTCATGAATTTTTTTATAGTATAAAAAATGAATATAATTTATTGAAACTTTGAGAATATTTTATACATATATTTAAGTATATACTATAAAAATTTCATACCTATATTTAAGTATATACTATAAAATATTAGCGACCCCATATTGCAGCTCACAATCAGACTCAGCATTTTGCGTACATTCTGAAAGCCGCGATTTTCATCTAAAATCAAACGAGGCTGGAATTTACTTTTATTATATGTCTCTCTTCTATATGGACCTAAATGCTATAAAAAAAATAGAAAATTGAATTTTTTACAGGGGTCAAAACAAAAAAGCATGATTTTTTGACATTTTTTACAACTTTATTTGCAAAAAAAAAATTATTTCAAATAATGACAATATTCCGATTTTAGGTTCATATAGAGCGCAATACTATGAAGAAAGTAACTGCCAATTTTCAAACTTGCGTGTACGCAAGTTAAAAAAAAGTCGTTTTCAGAAAAACGCGTTTGAAAAAATAGTACCAAGAAAAACAAGCAATATGGGATCGCTAATATTTTATAGTATATACTCAAAATATATGTATGAAAATTTTATAGTATATACTTAAATATATGTATAAAATATTCTCAAAGTTTCAATGAATTATATTCATTTTTTATACTATAAAAAAATTCATTAAAATCATTGAGAAAACGCTGTCCTAACCCTATTTCTCCCCTCAATGGCTTATAACAATAGAACGAGTCGGAATTTTCATTTAAAATGTTGGGAACATATTTTTCAATAGTTTTACTAACAATTTATGAAATAAAAAAAATCGATTTTTTGAACCGTCTAACCCTGTTTCCTCCCCTAATAACTCTACCTGAAACTTCGATATACAATGAAAAATCAAATAGAATTTAAGTTCCCCGAATAAGATTACTAATTGATAACTGACTACAAAATCACTCTGTCACACATAAAACTGCGACTAGCATCTCTACTTAACAACATTTCTTCCAGAATGAGGCTTTCACAAAGATCATCTGACCTCATTACAACTCTACCAGATAACTTACTCGTGTGGCTGATGATAAATCCGTTTCTGGATAACACACGGGGTAAGGCTGCCGGTAACTTACCAACAGCCACACACCGGCTAGTCGTTATCGGGTAGACTTGTAACGGGATAGAGCTAGAGATTGCGAAAGTCCTACTCGTGGTATAGATGCTATTGGGTAGAGCTATTGGTTAAATCGTGGCTCATAATCTAAAAGGAATATCGCGGTTTAGGCACGAAGATGATTTATGAGGCAGTGGCCAGAGGTAACGAAATGAGGGTGAAGAATAGGAGGAAATGACAAAGAAGAAAATATATATATTTATAGTCACGTGTACGAACACGCGCTTCAACATGGTTGGAACTAGATTAAACCGGCATCAAAAGCCGGAATGGATATATAATTACATCGTCACTATCGGGTTCAACATAATGGAAGAGGAGCATGTTTGTGAGAGGGCGCGCGAGAGCAGAGTTAATTAGGTTGTATCGAGTTCGTAGTGCGACGAGCGTGGCAACAAACTCATTAGGTTATAATGGTACGTTATTATATTCCGTCCTGACGTACGAAATTTGTATGTAAACCGTAGAAGAGCTCGGTAGAGAGCCCTGGCTTATCATCTATATGTCGATACATTACATTGGAGCGCCAGTTATTTCAACGCCACTTATTTCACGGTGCCAGTGATTTCATAATTTTTGCATCACCTGTTTCAAGTTTCCTGCCTTGTCCAATCCACCAACTATAGAGCATATGAAGGCGGCTAACGGCAACATAGGACGCGATTTAGAGTAAAAGTCGTAGTGAGTGGGGACTCTCCCAATTCTTGAAATAAGTGGACAGTCGCGACTACTTAAAATAACTGGCACTCGACTGTGCATATAAATATCGATACGTTACGTCCGGACGTGAAGAGCACACATTCTCCTAAGATATTCTAAAAACGAAACGGTGACATGATATCCTTCGGATGGTTTGAATGTACAAAATAATTGAATGTACAAAATTATGGTGCTAGGACTTAACATCGAAGCTCCATCGTGGCAAGATGTAACTGAACTGTTGGACGAGACATGCCCAATGAGCAACGCAGTCACGTTCACGACGGTTTGATCTTCTCGACGTTTCAGCTATTCGACTTGTTATTGATGGAATGACATAGTTGGATTTAGGTCGAGTGTTAGCTCGCCACGCGAATTTCTTGAATTGATGGAAATCCTCGTCCTTCCGAACGTTTACTTCTCCCGCGTGCAACCCTCGAAGTGCTTCAAATATGATTGGAATGATCCAGAACATAAAGGCCTACAAGATCCAGTACACGAGTTGCACATGTACGAGGTCTGTTCAAGAAGTATCGCGAATTTTGTGTTTTTTTCAAAAAGTATTTATTTATTCATTAATATTTATTTTGTCCCCTTCAAAGTAATTCCCCTTGGATATAATACAATTATGCCAACGTTTTTCCCAATCCTCGAAGCACTTAAATAAATTTTTTGTGATCTTGTTTAGCTCCTCCTTCGACGCCGTCTTTATCGCTTCAATCGTGGCGTAGCGTCGTCCTTAATGCATCGTCTTACTGTGTAATTGCCAAATGGAATGACCATTCAAATATAATGGAATTGAGTCGACTTGATTCTATGATAAAACAAAAAAAGTGAATTCAATTTGTTGGCAAGTGACAACATAACGATAGGAAGCATTTTGGATAATAAATAAAATAAAATTCTACCGCTTTCATTGCTGTACAGATGTTTGATAATTTAATTTTTCCGTCATTTACATCATGATTTTATTGAAGACTTTTTATCGGTTAAAAATGAATCAGTGTCTTGATTTCATTGGCGCGAGCACTTCCGAATCACTCTTGAAAAACTATTGTCTTTATAATCGATTGTTTCACTTGTAATTATAAGAATCGTCGTCATTTTACAAGTAATTGCGGTGTATTTTCCGCGGCAGCAAAGTGTAGCGCAGCTGAGCACATGGAACTATTAATGGTTAAAGTACAGACATACTTGGAAGCGCATTAATTAAAAGTTGAATCGATTATTAAACGATTTCGAAATCTTTAAATACATGAAACTACCACGTTAAAATCTTCTCCCTCTATTTTATCCTCGATGCTTTTACGGATGAGCCATTATGCTTTTATTCTCACTGTTTTGAGCGTCCTCTTTTCTTCATAATCTTTTCTTGAATGCACCGATATTAAATGCCGGTTGTATCACGCGACTGTTAATATTCTACAAGCCAGCATGAGGAATACAGTCGAGGTAACGAAAGCAAAACTGTTTATAGGAATACGACTATTTTAACGACCGGAACGAGCAAAAAACTTTATTTCAAGACGTTTGTGCGAATGAATCCCGAAATTCCTTGAGTACAGTATGAAACATTCATACGGCAACATATATAAAATTCGTGACTTTTTAACAATGTCCTCAAACTTTCAACGAGAACAAGGAATGGAAGAGTGATAGAAAATTCACAAAATATCCAAATTTTGATAAAACAAAGCTTTCCAGATGAAGCAAAATCTAAGATTTTTTCTTTATATTTATAGAAATATATTTTTTGTATTTCGACAAAATCGTGGCGTATTTTCCATGGTTCATCTTTAAGATCAAACGATTTTATCGCAACGTCGCGTTCATGAAATGTTCCGAGCTCATTTTCTTTCGGGATCCGCGAGTCTCTCGGTCGTTTAACTACCGTGCGGGCTTCCGTTCTCGAGATATCGTGTTCCACCAGGATTTCTCGTACGAATTTCTCAGTATCTCGTTGATGACGCAGCCGAACACTTGAGACATCGTTGATGGTGCGGATTTACCCTGACGACGTTCGTCGTTATTCAGCACTCGAGGTCTACGTAGCAAGTGCACCGGGGAGGGCCGATGCTCCTTCCACGTGTATACCTTTCCAAGTTTCTAAAATCTATAGCGACCTGCCGTTTCCTTTGCTCGTTCGGCTTTTGCGTACCGAGACGAATGGTCACGTTTTTGGATGCTCATTACCGTTGGTAAGACAGGAGGACCAAAGTGTAAGACGAGTAATCAAGCTCGTTGAAATCTCTTCGATACTAACGAGGCGTACTTACGTTGGGTATCTCGATGGCATACGCAATTGAACCGATGACATCGAATAACAAGCAATGATACGAGTGAACGGAAAATGAGTACCTGGGCGTTTTCGAAGTGAATTATCTTAAATCCAGTGCCAGTATCGTGGCATTGTTAAATCGCGGAATCAACATGGCTGACGTTAAAAGAAAAAAAACATTATCATTGGCGTGAAGCTGTTGTCGCAAAGGAAAATAAATTTAGGAGCGATGTAGCCAAAATTGTTGGAATTTCCTTAGAATAATTGTAATCTACGTTTCCCGGAAGACCTGGATTTTCATGAATTTTTTTATTGTATAAAAAATGAATATAATTTATTGAAACTTTAAGAATATTTTATACATATATTTAAGTATATACTATAAAATTTTTGAAGAATTTCCTTGAAAAACACCGAAGATATTACCGACCCCATATTGCAGGTCACTAATCAGACTCAGCATTTTGCGTACATTCTGGAAGCCGCAATTTTCATCCGAAGTCAAACGAGGTTGGAATTTACTTTTATTATATGTCTCTCTTCTATATGAACCTAAATGCTATGAAAAAACTGGAAAATTGAATTTTTTACAGAGGTCAAAACAAAAAAGAAGGTTTTTTTGCCATTTTTTACAACTTTATTTGCAAAAAAAAATGATTTTAAACAATGATAATATTTCGATTTTAGGTTCATATAGAGCGCAATACTATGAAGAAAGTAACTGCCAATTTTGAAAACGATTGGTTGAAAACTTTTCAAACTAGCGTGTACGCAAGTTGGAAAAAAAGTCGTTTTCAGAAAAACGCGTTTGAAAAAATGAGTGACCGCTCGGTTATACACGTGGCGCGCTCGGGGCCAGAAGGAGAGCTACTCACTTTGAAGCCGTAGTCTGGTCTAGAGCGAGATTCTTGACGTCATTTCTAATGTGCAATAACGTTTAAACCGTTGAAGTTATCTTGATGAAAATTTACACGTGCATTTATTGATCCTTAGAAAATATGTGTACATTAAAAAAAAATTATTTTAAATATTTTCATGTAGTTTTTTGCCTTGTTGCAACATGGTGCGCCGAAATCGGCGCCCACTCTGGACGATGTTGTATGCATCTGAAAAAAAAAAAATATATATATTCTCAATCTGTATGAGTATTCCAAGCACTGGTAGCAGAATTGGTACTTAAAAAAAATTTTTGACAAAATGGCGGGCTGTTGAACTTTCATTAATGATATTTCATACATACATTTCATACATTTTCGTATTCGACGAGTTATAAAATGTCGGCAAAATTATTGTTCGACTCAATTCTGCTACCAGTGCTCAGAATACTCATACAGATTGTGAATATATATATATTTTTTTTTTTTCAGATGAATACAACATCGTCCAGAGTGGGCGCCGATTTCGGTGCACAATGTTGCAACAAGGCAAAAAACGACATGAAAATATTTAAAATAATTTTTTTTAAAAATGTACAAGTATTCTGTAAGGATCAATAAATGCACGTGTAAATTTTCATCAAGACAACTTCAACGGTTTAAACGTTATTGCACATTAGAAATGACGTCAAACATCTCGCTCTAGACCAGAGTACGGCCTTAATGGCTTATAACAATAGAACGAGTCGGAATTTTCATTTAAAATTTTGGGAACATATTTTTCGATAGTTTTACTAACAATTTATGAAATAAAAAAAATCCGTTTTTTGAACCGTCTTACCCTATTTCCCCACTTAATTAAAAATTGTTAATCACAAGTTTTGAGGTACTACATTCGGGATTTAATGGCACATTCGTAAATGCGTGATGACAAAGAGATGAGTGCTGAGTAGACACTTTCAGAACGAATCTTTGTTCAAATATTTCATCTGTGTCATTTATTTCATTAATTTTCATTTCATTCGACGCAAAAACCCCTACGTACTAATTTTCGTTTAAATCATCAAGAATTTTTTGGCATACAGCAGTACAGTTATTGACTTTCTGCTGCTAATTGGATAATTCTTCATTCTGGGATCTGTGTTATTCCAATCTTAGCTTCCCCAATGGCTTAGAGATGAATGCTGGAGACGAATGCTGATTCCAACTGGTACAACTGGCCTGGACTGACCAGACGGGCGAAAGGTAGTAGGGATGTTGATGGAAAATCAAGGAGGATAGAAGAACGCGTAGTAGATTCACACGGGGACATTGAATCGCTGATAAACTCTCGAAAACCCGAATAGTCCGAATGCCCGACGAAATTCTCATGAAACCGATAGACAGTGCAGAAGAGGGATGGAGGTTGGATTGCGGGAAAGGGCGCGAGGCTTATACATGTATGCTTCCAGTAACCGCAGGCGAGTTGCCAACTGTGATGTCCGAGTACCAACGATTTCAACGTTGATATCCGTAGTCTCTGTCTCCATTCAACGAGGCGACGAACTACACAGCACGTTATATACCGATGTTTCTTATATTATATATCTATATATAACGATTTTCACTCACCCCATCTGCGGTGATTTGATGGCCAATCGAAATCGCAACCGCTGCTAGTCCCGCAAGACATAGTTTCCCAAAAACTTTACGGCATATCTACAGCCCCCGAACTGCTAATGTTCGACAAACTCTCCAAAGAATGTTATTGGATCTCTCTTCTAATTGGTGGTAGATTACACGAAACGTTATTAACACCGTTCGGTCGTCATAGTCGATCAGTTTAATGCCTTGCCACGGGGACTCTTATCAGCATGAAACGACGAAGGCATTGCGGTACAAAGAAGAAGACAAGACAGAATCGAGGTGAAAGACTCGACGACCAAAGAAGCGTTAGCGTATACAACACTTTCCGACTCCGCAAAACATACTCATCAGAAATGGACGGTGCTGACGCCAACGTGAACGAGACGCGGGATGACGGATTGACACAAAGACACTCTGCTCCGACGTCCAATATACCAGGGGTGTTAGTTGAAGTTTGCCGGTTTTACCAGTAGATGTCGCTAGCAATATGTATACATTTCTATGATTTGGCATGTATGTCATTTTATTCTATTGACATTAACCTACAAAAATACGCAAGTCACATTCCGCCAAAATAATAGCGTCATATTTGTTTACCTCAGTGAATATGTCGAGTTTCGTTCCAAGTAAATCGCATTTGCGGCAATCGTTGCTTTTCTTATTTCATCAAAAGAAAAAAGCAGCTGAAGCTTACCGGTTGCTGGTAGAAACTTATGGTGAACATGCTCCAGTGATTAGAACGTGTGAGACATGGTTTCGTCAATTTAAAAGTGGAGATTTCAATTTGACCGACAATGAACATCCTGGTGCAGCGAAAAAGTTCGAAGACGAGGAATTGCAGGCGTTATTGGATGTTGTTCCAACCCAATCGCAACAAAAATTGGCAGAAACACTAAATGTGACTCGAGGAGCAATTTGCCAACGTTTAAAAGCCATGGGAAAGATCCAAAAGTATGGAAAATGGGTGCCACACCAGCTGAACGATAGACAAATGGAAAATCGAAAAACCGTTTGTGAAATGCTGCTTCAACGATTCGAAAGGAAATCTTTTCTGCATCGAATTGTCACGGGGGACGAAAAGTGGCTTTATTTTGAGAACCCGAAGCGAAAAAAATCATGGCTTACACCTGGTGAAGCCGGCCCATCGACTGCGAGGCCAAATCGCTTTGGCCGTAAGACAATGCTCTGTGTTTGGTGGGACCAGTGTGGTGTGCTGTACTACGAGTTGTTAAAACCTGGTGGAACGGTGAACAAGGATCGCTACCGACAACAAATGATGGATTTGAATTATGCGTTGATCGAAAAACGGCCGGAATGGTCCCGAAGACATGGCAAAGTTATCTTGCAACATGACAACGCGCCGTCTCGTACCGCTAAACTGGTGAAATACACATTAAAAACACGTGATTGGGAAATATTATCACACCCGCTGTACTCTCCAGACCTCGCCCCGTCCGACTATCACCTTTTCGCATCGATGGGACACTCCCTTGCGGAGCAGTGCTTCGCTAATTTTGAAGAAGTCGAAAAATGGCTCGTCGAATGGTTTACCTCGAAAGAGAAAAAGTTTTTTTCGGATGGTATCCATAATTTGCCTGAGAGATGGGCGAAATGTGTAGAAACCAATGGTCAATACTTTGAATAAAAAAATTTTGAGATTCCTCTGAAAATTAAGTGTTTTCTTTATCGAAAAAAACGGCAAATTGCAACTAACACCCCTGGTATACCCAACTGATTTACAGCAGCGGACGGTAATGTCGCACGGAACAGAACGATCTCTGTAACGAAACAAAAGAGCGAGCGAGAGCGAGCGAGACCAACCTCTCACCACGATGAGCCGTGATGCTACGTTAAAGTTAGCTGCTTACCGTCACCGTTTGACAAATTGTACTTGTACCATCATCACGAATGCCATCAGTAGCAGCAGCAGTATCACGAGATAAAGCGGAAGCGAAAGTAGCAGCTTCGCTCTGCAACTGCGCTGTCCCTGTACCTTGCGTTCAATCGGAATAACTTACGATCGGTACTGCCCACGTAAATTTTGTCCGATATTTTTTGGAGATCTCCATTAATCAAGAATCGCCGGCAGCAGCAGCAGGACTGAAACGAAGTTAACGTGTCGGTCTATCTGCCTGAATAATTCGTGACGATTGGTACTGGCTTCGGTAGCGCTACAGTGTTGCACGAGGGAAGTTACCAGCAAGAGATTTCGGGATTTCCCATGGACTACAATGTTCCGACGCATACTATGCATGTCCGTTGGCGTCGAACGAACGACCAGCGGGTCGGGATCGTTTCTATGCATCGGCGGTGCCAAAACTCACATGGGAATCTCTGCTAGGGGATGCGGTGATCGTCCCTCGACGAGTTCCACTCTTGTATGATCGCGGGGCTGAGGTGCGCAATTCGGCCATCAATGCGGTAATACACGTCGGACGACGTTTCCCGTTGAAATATTAAACGCGAGAGCTGTGACAGTTGTCCTTGCTGGTGCTGGCATCGCGCGGGATCGATGTATGGTTAATGGAGAGATAACGTAATGCGACGTTTGCATTCGTGTTGGTTACATATGGAAAAAAAAATAGAATTCTAATATTGGTAGAGCGCAATGTACGAATACATTGTTTCCTATTATTGCAGGTACGTATTGTTCATTCTCGAAAATCCCTGAAGTAACACCTCTCAATTTTAACGGTAAATATTGTTATTGTTACGGTCCTGATTCAGAGCAAGCGTGGAAGCAGTATTTTACTAAACAGTTTCTACTACTCATAAGTTAAAGTTCGATATCTCAAGAAATATTAATCTAAGCAATGGGGTCGATGGGACCTTTTTTGTAGGAAATTCAATTTCCAACAAATTTTTTCTTTACATTTTTTTCGTAAAGTTAATTGTTTCGGAGAAAACAGGAAAAAAACGAGAATTTTGGGTAAAAATCAACTGCAGTGACCCGTACCAACTCACCAGTACAATTTACACTTTCGCCGTAAAAGGCACTTTTTTAGATTGTTTTATTCCGAGTAAATCGAAACCAAGAACAATATGATAGCATAAAATGCGGCTGAGTTATAGAAATTTGAAAAAAAAAAAAAATCGATTTACATGTATTTTAGATGGAAAATCTTCTCACGCTTTGGGAAAGTACTTAGAATTAATATTAAGGGCTGTAACTTTCAGGGAATTTCTTTTTCGACATATCCAACGAAATTTCGGGTGGGGACTGAAAAAAAAAAACAGTTTCTCTACTGTTGTTGCTATGGAATATGCATATACGTGTCGGATCTCAGAAGTTTACACTCATGGGAATTACCGCATTAAGCTAGTAGTCTGGTAACTTAAGCCGATTTTCATGTCTTTTTTGGAGGGCGTTTTTTTGTAGGAAAATAAAAATGAAACGTTTTGGATATTTAGGATGTTTTTATTTATATATTAAAGATACAAAAAAAAAATTTTTTGACAAAATTTAATAGTTTATTATTATTATTATTATTGATCGAAGTTGGCACCTCGAAGTTGACAGCCCGGGTCCTAACTTTTTTTCTACCGAACCGATTGCTTTGAAATTTTAACAGGCTACTCTACACACTTATAGTTCTCGTCGGAACTACCGAGAAATTTTTTCACCCCTAACTTTTTATTTTACAACCCCTTCTTTGCTAAAATAAAAGAACTTTTCATTCCAAAGTCCGCCATTTTGTTATTTATCCCTGAAATTTAACTTCAGTAGTTCCGACCAGAATGACATGTCTATAGATTAAGAATTATCAAGAATTTTTTATTTCAGATAACATCAAGAGCCAAAATCACCGGGGCCAACCCACGCGCTTTTTTTTCGAGGTGCCAACTTCGATCAATAATAATGATAATAATAAACTATTACATTTTTTCAAAAAAATTTTTTTTGTATCTTTAATATGCAAATAAAAACATCCTAAATATCCAAAACGATTCATTTTTTTTTCCTACAAAAAAACGCCCTCCAAAAAAGACATGAAAATCGGCTTAAGTTACCAGACTACTATTAGACTACCACAATTAGAAACTCATAATTTTTCTGCCATTCCATTGAGATTAATGACTAACAAAAATGTTGTTTAACATTAAAACAGGAGTGTTATGCTTCATGTTAGAATCCTGTAGCTACACTATTTCTCTTGTAAACGCAGCTTTCTTTGCTCTTTCATAGAGAAAGTTTTGTGATGGTGAACTTTTTTTTTTAGCTTTCCATGTTAATGTGTTCCAAATGTGCCAAAACGTCGGGAAAAGCACATTTAAAAAAATGTCTGGACGAGTGTGTGTATTGAACGGCCCAGCTAAATTCAAGCGACTACAAAGAAACAGTTCGAAAGACTGAAAATGATTTCGTTGACTCCATTTCGTTTTTTTTTACGACGTTTAATTGAGACTTTGGGGTTGAAAAAATTCCGCCACATTACTAATAATGGATAAGTGTAAGTGTAATTAACCAGGATGTTCTCGCGGTTCATAATGGGAATACAAGGGTAAAGGACATGTAATACGTCTACTCCACGCACTAACGAGAGCACATTAGCTAGGGGGCGTGGGGTTTGGCTGTGGGACACCTGGTCTCACACTGGCATGTTTCCTTCCCAAACGACGAGTTTCCGTACAAGTTGTCGTCGTGCCTTACTCACTGGCGTCGGAGAATGTAAATTTGTCCTCACACCATCGCAGTCAGGTATCATAGTGTAAGGGTTCATTGCCCAACACCATACATATGTGTAGCAACGTCAAAATTTTTCGCGCAGGAAAATTCAAAGCAAACGAAATCATAAACTCCAACATTTTTATTAGACACACACACACATTAACATTTTTATTAGTATTACATTGAGCATACATTCACGGTTATTTCCATATCTACGTACGGTATGTGATGACAAATATGATTTAGGTAAGGAGGACTGGAAGGGTTGCCAGATCAGAGTGTTCATTATCGGAATAGTTAAGAAATTGAAAATGAACTCGATAATATACAACAAATTCGTGAAATACTGCTTTTCCTTCAGAATAATTGTAATTCTGTTTAAACGACTGTTCCAGATATCGCAATTAAGTCGCACATTTTTAATTTACAGTGAAATCACCATGATTCCGATCACTGGCGGCGTTAATGTTGCCGCGTAACCTCACACGAACATATTAAGGGGGGAAATAGGGTTAGACGGTTCGAAAATCGATTTTTTTTTTATTTCATAAATTGTTAGTAAAACTATTGAAAAATATGTTCCCAAAATTTTAAATGATAATTCCGACTCGTTCTATTGTTATAAGCTAAATGAAGGAAATAGGGTTAGGACAGCGTTTTCTCAATGATTTTCATGCATTTTTTTATAGTATAAAAAATGAATATAATTTATTGAAACTTTGAGAATATTTTATACATATATTTAAGTATACACTATAAAATATTATCGACCCCATATTGCTTGTTTTTCTTGGTACTATTTTTTCAAACGCGTTTTTCTGAAAACGACCTTTTTTGAACTTGCGTACACGCTAGTTTGAAAAGTTTTCAACGAATCGTTTTGGAAATTGGCAGTTATTTTCTTCATAGTATTGCGCTCTATATGAACCTAAAACCGGAATATTATCATTATTTAAAATAATTGTTTTTTTGCAAATAAAGTTGTAAAAAATGGCAAAAAATCATGCTTTCTTGTTTTGACCCCTGTAAAACATTCAATTTTCTATTTTTTTGATAGCATTTTGATAGCATAATAAAAGTAAATTCCAACGTCGTTTGGTTTCAGATGAAAATTGCGGCTTCCAGAATGTACGCAAAATGCTGAGTCTGATTGTGACCTGCAATATGGGGTCGCTAATATTTTATAGTATATACTTAAATATAAGGATACAAATTTTATAGTATATACTTAAATATATGTATAAAATATTTGCAGAGTTTCAATAGATTATATTCATTTTTTATACTATAAAAAAATTCATGAAAATTATTGATAAAACGCTGTCCTAACCCTATTTCCCTTCTTAATTGAACCTCCTGCCCCGTCGTGATAACACCTGACGAGGTTTCGAGCCTCAAAGTACCACGAGGTCGAGACCTCGTCAGGGTGGTCGGGTAAATGTGGTGGTCAAGTTCCACGCTTCTGAAAACTCCTACTACCGTATTTCGTACTGCAGAGAAGGGATGTGTAGTTCTTCGTAAGGATAATTATTCAAACAGCATCTCCAACTTGCGCTCCATGCTTTCTGTTTCACGTTGGAAAAGCGGAGTCATGCAAGAGTGGCAAAAGAGGTACGACGGAAGGTTGAGTAAGCTTATATATGGCGTTACCCCGAAGTGAAAGCACGCGATGGGGGAAGAGGGATGCGGGCCCTCAGCGTCGTGTCATCCATCATTCTGTAAAACGTACGTACATGTACGGGATGCTGGCTCGTTGCTACGGATAATTGAGCCTGTGTAGGGAAAACGTATTACGGTATATATTCTACGGCGTTACGGACCACCCGAGCGTGTGCATACCATCCCTCGGAAATTCGCGGTTGAAACCCCTCTCTGTCCTGCGGTCGGATACTATCTCCTAATTTCATTATCATTCATACTATTCACCGAATAAAATTAATTTCTTTCAAACACTTTGTATAATTACGCGATGTATCATCATTTTTATCCTCATTCTTTAACAATTCTATTTATATTTTGGCATAAGATAGCTCAACGTAATGTGCTTTTATGTTGAAGGGATTCTATAAAATATTTCAATGACACGCACCCGCCACGAAGCTGTCCGCACAGCAACATTACAACGACGCTGCTTACGAAAACTAACACGTTTCGAATTCCACCACGAAATTCAACACGTTTCGATATTCGGCGCGAAAACTAGCATATTTCGATTTGCACTGGAAAAAGTAGTATATTTGCCGAAGTAAATCGAATAAGATTCGGAACTTTCACAAATGTTTTAATAATTTTTTTCGGGAGCACTATAAGAAATAAATGAAAAACATTAAGGGTTTATCGCCCGTACACCCTTAACCATTTATATTCGTTTTCTATTAAAAAACTAATAACATTATTGACAATACGATTCGCAAATACGATACGCAATATTCCACCACTCAAAAACTAAAATTGTTCATCAATGATATTTTTCATGACTTCAAGTTTCGGAGTCAGCGATGGAATTGAACAAAATTATTGTTTATAAAAAGTATATTCTACTTACAGCCTGAAGAATCGTTCATTGTGTTTTTATTTCATAATAAAAAAAACACAATCTTGGAGTGATCAACGACTAAAGTATAAAGTACACTATAAGTATAAAGTACAGTTGACAAACTCTTCAAAACAATCGATTGAGATATCTCGAGAAATGTCAGGTCTTGGACGAAGTAGCAAGAGGGAAAAAAACTGACATTGTTAACTTTAAATACACTGCAATTGCTTTCGATTTTCTTTTCTCTAATTTTTTTGGCCATGGTTTTTTTTACTCCAAAATGACGAGCCTAGCAGCTTTTTTACTCCAATATGATAAGCCTAGCAGACCAAAATTCAAACAGTAAAATATGTATGAAAAAAATTCAAACAAAAAATAAAACGGTATAAAATGACAAGCATAAATATTTCGTCAATTTGGAGTAAAACAGGATGTTCAAAAAACGTGGAGTAAAAAATGAGAAACACTTTCAGTGATACTGAAACGTGCTAATTTCCGCGGTGAAAGTCGAAACCTGCTAGTTTTCGTGGTAATAGCCGAAACATGCTAGTTTTCGCGGCGAATATCGAAGTGTGCTAGTTTTCGTGGTAAAAGCCGAAACATGCTAGTTTTCGTGCAGATATTAAGCGTGCTTGGTTTCGTAAGAAATCTGAAACATGCTAGTTTTCGTAAGCAGCGTCGACATAAAGTTGTCGTGAATCGTTCGTGAAAATGCGAAATGTCTTACAGATTCGTACACCGTTCCTGGAATCGATCGGTCTAACATTTGAACATGGCGAGAGTTAAAAATGTCAGAGAACCCTTTATCGGTTAGAAGTTCTTTTTTCAGCAGTCGTCTGGTCTAGAGCGAGATTTTTGACGTCATTTCTAATGTGCAATAACGTTTAAACCGTTGAAGTTGTCTTGATGAAAATTTACATGTGTATTTATTGATCCTTAGAGAATATTTGTACATAAAAAAAAAAAATATTTTAAATATTTTCATGTAGTTTTTTGCCTTGTTGCAACATGATGCGCCGAAATCGGCGCCCACTCTGGACGATGTTGTATGCATCTGAAAAAAAAAAAATATATATATTCTCAATCTGTATGAGTATTCTGAGCACTGGTAGCAGAATTGAGTCGAACAATAATTTTGCCGACATTTTATAACTCGTCGAATACGAAAATGTATGAAACGTATGTATGAAATATCATTAATGAAAGTTCAACAGGCCGCCATTTTGTCAAAAAATTTTTTTAAATACCAATTCTGCTACCAGTGCTCAGAATACTCATACAGATTGAGAATATATATATATTTTTTTTTTCAGATGCATACAACATCGTCCAGAGTGGGCGCCGATTTCGGCGCACCATATTGCAACAAGGCAAAAAACTACATGAAAATATTTAAAATAATTTTTTTTTTTATGTTCAAGTATTCTCTAAGGATCAATAAATGCACGTGTAAATTTTCATCAAGACAACTTCAACGGTTTAAACGTTATTGCACGTTAGAAATGACGTCAAAAATCTCGCTCTAGATCAGACGACTGCCTTGAACCCCGAGTGAAAAAGGATCCAGTGTTATGCGTATTATTTGAACATGAAGTGGGTCGCTAATGTAGAATTGACAGTCTAATATGACATCTATCGCGTGATCAACGTGCCGCTTTCGAACGAAAATGATTCGAGATTTTTTTCCTATCCGATGCGCCCTACAACCCTTTCACCAGTGGCCATATACCAAATGTCTACATTGCTCGCTCTTATTCACTTTCCGGATGTGAAACTAAAACCGATCCAGGATTCTATTCATCCCCTTACGCTAGTGAGGAAGTCGTTTCTTCCCTTGTTTCGGGCCCCGAGCGTTCAGAGACGACGAGAGAGAAGTATGAAGGTACGAGGGTATAAAGTCGAAAGGCTGTTTCCGCGAACTGTTTCTAACAAGGTAACTATATATTAACGAGGCTTAGGTGACGCAAAGCTGCGAAATGGCACGAGTAAAACGTGTAGGTAACATTCGCGGCGCTTCGAGTGATGCAGAGCTTGCAGTAGAGGAGTTCGGTTTCTCGGTTTTCTATCCTAACGCGTTCAACGAGATTGGCAAAGTTTCATCGCTCTGGGAAAAGTAACGGTTATGTATAAATTCGATGAAGTCCCGAAGCACGTAGTCGGGTTGCTCGAAGCTTTTCAGCTTTTCAGCCAGAGCGGATGAGAACCGATCGTTGGTAGATTTGGGTTTGTGTGGCATATAGCGTTACTTCGCTCCGCAGTTTACCATACGCTTGTTACTTATGTTTCTCGAAGAAGGTATACGAAGGAATAATTTGACTAGGATAACCCGACTGACGCGCCACAATTCCCATACTTCAGTAATTATTTATTTAGTAGGGGGAGAGCTTTGGAAAAATTAGTTAACCGTTTAGAAAATAAAGAAGTAAAATCGCCACCACGAGCTGTAAACAATAAATCCTCGAATCGTATTTACGGAAGCTTTCGCGCGAAGCCAATTTTATCAGTTATTCGCTCAGTGAAATGGCCAACTAAACGGGGAAAATTAGTATTCCGGTCGAAGCGATGGGAGCATTGCTCGCGCTTCGGCAGTACTCGTTGTACGACAAGGCAAACCGTTCGGTATAGGAAAACGCACAAAGCGCAGAGTACAGCAGCACACGCCGAGGTTGGGATTCGGCATGCTGTCTTGGCTCAGTGCAGATTTATAAAACGGCCGTGAGCGCGTTGCTTCGTGCCGAAATTAAGAACCCGTAAATCTGCGCGAGCAAGAGAATTAGTATTCCGGGGATAGAGCGTTAGGTACTCGGGTGGATATTGCAACGCAAGAGAGGAGAGAAGAGAAAAAGTCCTTTCGACTTTTCACCATTCTCCTTTAGTCGATTTAGTCTGATTTATTCGTGTTCGAGAATTAAAAAAAAACGTTTTCGATGTACACGTGGTATCGAAATGTATTGGATATGCTTTAAATAAAAAAATTACCTTCGTGATTGTCGCGTTCTTGGAATAGTGACAATTGATTTGCGTCAGGAGCTTCGTTCTCTCTTAATAAATTCCGATTATTCTACACCGGAGATTGTTCGTCCATGCTTTACTGCCAAATGTTGAATTTGTACGACGAATTTTCCAAAATACTGTCAGAACATCGGAGATAAAATTAGGAATGTCACAAACAAAAGAGCTTTATCGTACTTACGCCCCACGATAGCTTTAGGTAGTAGTCTGGTAACTTAAGCCGATTTTCATGTCTTTTTTCGAGGGCGTTTTTTTGTAGGAAAATAAAAAAGAATCGTTTTGGATATTTAGGATGTTTTTATTTACATATTAAAGATACAAAAAAAAAATTTTTTGAAAAAATTCAATGGTTTATTATTATTATTATTATTGATCGAAGTTTTCACCTCGAAAAAAAGCGCGTGGGTGGCCCCGGTGATTTTGGCTCTTGATGTTATCTGAAATCAAAAATTCTTGATAATTCTTAATCTATAGACATGTCATTCTGGTCGGAACTACTGAAGTTAAATTTCATGGATGAATAACAAAATGGCGGACTTTGGAAAAAAAACGTTTTTTTTTCCAAAGTTTTTCAAAGTGGAAAAAAAAGTTTTTTTTTCCAAAGTCCGCCATTTTGTTATTTATCCATGAAATTTAACTTCAGTAGTTCCGACCAGAATGACATGTCTACAGATTAAGAATTATCAAGAATTTTTGATTTCAGATAACATCAAGAGCCAAAATCACCGGGGCCAGCAACGCGCTTTTTTTTCGAGGTGCCAACTTCGATCAATAATAATAATAATAATAAACTATTAAATTTTTCCAAACAATTTTTTTTTTGTATCTTTAATGTGTAAATAAAAACATCCTAAATATCCAAAACGATTCATTTTTATTTTCCTACAAAAAAACGACCTCCAAAAAAGACATGAAAATCGGCTTAAGTTACCAGACTACTACCTTAACGCGGCTAAAACGAAACTAAATAACCAAAGATCCATCAACGTCAATTTCCTCGGAACTGCATCACTGGGCTTCGGGTGTATATTCCTTGAGAATGAGGCCACCAAAAAGAACTTTCTATTGGAACTAGATTAATCGTTCTCCAAAAAAAAACTCAAAATATACAAGGAGCAGATGCAGTCATTTTTATAGTCCATACTCTCACCACTTGTTGTTGGGTCAGGATCGGTATTCTTCTTCTGCTAGGGCTGCAGTGGTCTGATGACTAAGAAGCCGCATCAGGCAGCCGCTTTTGGGGTAACTATGGAAACGTCTGGTCCGATGGCTTAGCAAAGGATCTCATATCTGTATCAGTAATTAGGGTTACGGTCAGTTGCGGGAAATTCAATTAAGCTAAGGGATGACATCGAAGCAAGAAGCCTCTTTATGACGATGATTTTGATCCATACCAGGCCATCACGAATCAGATTGTAACCCGTCACCAATGGTGCACTGTGACAACGGGTCGCTAAAGCTGATCTCTAAAATTAAAACTTAATTCGTACGTGAATAGTGAGTCACCCCAGGTCATCCTAGGTTACTCTAGGTCAGCAGCCAGTCTCCCCTACTACCGCCAATCTCGTGGGCATTGGCAGGATAGGAAATGAATCAGCGACGAAGCGAGTGGCTGGTAGTGTACACTAACTTTGCGGTATTTGGTAATAAAGCTCCGAAGTTCATTGGTTTTCAATTCACGATTTGAAACAGAAATACTGCGGTAGAAAATAGCGGACATACAAAAGGCATGTACTCCAATGTCATGCTGGAGTAAAATAGTGCTTGATGGAAGGGTTGCCCGATAATCAACTTTAATGCGCCATACGCGAGTATCAATAGTCGGATAATCATTCGACTCTTCCGTTCGGCAATCTGGGCGTGGGGGAGCCATCAACGGACAGTGCTAACTCGAAATGCTCGTATAATCATTATAACGGGCGGGAGGAAGGAGGGGTGTAGATTCGATATCGCACAGCAGCCGAGCTGGCAGCAACTACGTTTGCTGGCGTCGTCTGATGCCGTGGTCCATGGCCTGTAACCGACCAACCGTATGCTCTACACCCGAGGATCATTTCCAGCCGCCGGATATACTAGCATGCGGGATATTGAGTTTACATGATCCGCCTCGGGTGCCGTTAAAATTACGATATTGGTGTATCGATATGGCTATGCCATAGCTCGGGGGCTTTTCCGCGAAAAGCACAGACTCACAGTAGACCCACCTCGCTCCTCACTACGTTCTCCCATCAGCTTTTCTCTGCTTTGCATAGAAAAATTGTTTCAAGGAAAGTACGAAGGTTGATAACAACCGTGACGTTAGGATAATTTTTCGCTAAAGTCTCCTTACTTTCTTTATCATTCCCTCGGAAGAGCGAGGGAAAATGGAGATGGTGGTGGAGGATGACGACGACAGAGGACCCCTAACAGGGTTGTTTCTAAAAATGTTCTTCTAGCGCGAAGCCTGTGAAGGAATAATCTTGGACGATTATTCCTAATAGTCAGTGACATTATGGTAACCGGACACCGATACATATATTTATGTTTTTTTAAATGTTTTGCTAATAATATCCTTTAAGAGGAGACAGCGTTTTCTCAATGATTTTCATGAATTTTTTTATAGTATAAAAAATGAATATAATTTATTGAAACTTTGAGAATATTTTATACATATATTTAAGTATATGCTATAAAATTTTTGAAGAATTTCCTTGAAAAACACCGACGTTATTAGCGACCCCATATTGCAGGTCACAATCAGACTCAGCATTTTGCGTACATTCTGGAAGCCGCAATTTTCATCTGAAATCAAACGAGGTTGGAATTTACTTTTATTATATGTCTCTCTTCTATATGAACCTAAATGCTATCAAAAAATTAGAAAATTGAATTTTATGCAGGCGTCAAAACAAAAAAGCATGATTTTTTGCCATTTTTTACAACTTTATTTGCAAAAAAAAAATTATTTTAAATAATGATAATATTATTTTAAATTATGATGATTTTAGGTTCATATAGAGCGCAATACTATGAAGAAAGTAACTGCCAATTTTCAAAACGATTGGTTGAAAACTTTTCAAACTAGCGTTTACGCAAGTCCAAAAAAAGACGTCTTCGGAAAAACGCGTTTGAAAAAATAGTACCAAGAAAAACAAAGTCAAGGCAGTCATACATTTTTTCGGTGTTTTTCAGGGAAATTCTTCAAAAATTTGATAGTATATACTTAAATATATGTATAAAATATTCTCAAAGTTTCAATAAATTATATTCATTTTTTATACTATAAAAAAATTCATGATAATCATTGAGAAAACGCTGTCCTAACCTTATTTCCCCCCTTAATGGCTTATAACAATAGAACGAGTCGGAATTTTCATAAAAAATTTTGGAAACATATTTTTCAATCGTTTTACTAACAATTTATGAAATAAAAAAAAATCGATTTTTTGAACCGTCTAACCCTATTTCCTCCCTTAAGGGCTCATATACCGCTGCACGCGCTGAGAATCGAGTAAATTTGAAAAATTATTATAAAGGTTATATGGTGAAAAAAAATTAAATTGTTGATTCCACATTTTTCATTAACTTTTCAACTATAAGAAAAAAAATTGATTTTTTTTTTTTTAATATTGACATTACTTTTTACGGGTATAAATGGACGACTGATGAAAACCATGGCGCGTCCTCGTCGATATCGTAACTTCACCAAAAATTATCCAATCTGCAAAAATACAAAAGCATCTAGTAAAATAATGTAGTAGTAATAGTCTGACGGAGGAAAGTTTTTCTTTTTTTTCAAAAATAAAGAAATTACAGTATTTAAAACTGTAGTATGCAATTTAAAAAAAAAATTAGCGTTTAACAATTTATAAAAAATTGTCCAACCAAAAAATTACAAAAACCTCTCGTCAGACTATAGAGAAAATAATTATCGAGATTTAAAAAAACGTTAAAAAATAATAAAAATTGACTGAGTTATCGTGCTGACACTGTCTTGGAACGTAGTTTCGAGAAAAACACGTTTAAAGTTTCTGGTAGGTACAACGTGAACTTACGAGTTCGGTCACATTTATTGTTATAACTTTGTAACCGAGTGGAATTTTCTTAAAAGTTTTTTTTTTGAAAAATTCTTAAAAGTATAAAGAATAAAAGTATGGAAAAAATCGATTTTTTGAAAATTTTAGGGGTATCTAAGCCCTTAAAATCATTTTGATCATGGATTCTGAAATTAATAATGAATGCATTAGAAACATTACGCGCGATTTATTACTATGAATACTACTTATATTTACTATAATCTACAAGGTCAGACCTTTAATTCCAAGCTAGGATTTTGATGAAAAAAAAACTGAATTTCCTTCGGCATAAGACATTTACCTCTGGTCGTCGTAACATTCCAAGTTGTTCGCCGTTATTCGGGCCAAATATTCTGAATTTCATATGCAGCTGATATGAATGTCCTTTGATATGAAGAAAGGATATTGGAAGCGTGAATATGAGTTGCCGGCGATATCCATATCCACCGTCATTTTCTGTCCCGTCGACATTCGATAGACCGGTCAGGGAGCATAATAGAGAAATCGAAATAAGCTCTTGGCTCTCCGACAATTTCTTTATGATAATTCAATTTTCGCTATATAATGTACCTCAAGCGTCATTGCGTCTCACCTCTGGGCCCTCGAATGCCTGTTACGATATAGCTCTCGGGGTCGAGATGGTCCTTGGCCTATTTGCAAACGGTATAATCCAACGGTTGGTCAGCGAGAAAATAACTCGCCGATGATGGGATCGTCGTTCGAGAATCACCCGGAGAATTCATTTTACCGATGTTCAACGAGTTGGGCTTTCATTTCGATTCATCTGACCCTGAGATATTCGCGGAAATGGCAAAAGATCCTACCCTCGACTCAAATAATATTGTGGAATGTCATGAGCTGTTATCCTTGCCATATTCAGACAGTCTATGATCATTTGCCGTATATAAATGTACGCATTTTTTTTATTACATTTTTTTTACACCCAAAATTCTATTCAACCCAACCCGACCACCCCAGCGAATCCAAACACGTAAAGAATACTGCGGGCAATGAAAAGAAAATGTTAAGATCAATGTAGGAATAGGCGCTTTTGGCTAAAAGCAGTTTTTAGTCACTTCTATTTTTTTCAATACTTTCTCGGACTGACATAGGATCGGCATTGCTTTTATCCGAAAGCTGAGAATCTTTTACTTAAAAACGCTCTTTTTTTTCTCAACTTTCTTTATTATTTTTACGTAGAGTAAAAAAAATCAGTATCAGAGCTATTTTGGGAAATATGATAAAGTAATCAGTGAGGCCAAACGATGAAGCTGAAAGCAATTATGCGTGCCATGTGCTTCAAGTCGTTGACTTTTGCGGAAGAAAAGAATCCAATTTCTTTGCCGTAGCGGAGAGAGTGGAGAAGAACGTGTTCTCCAGCGATCCAACCCTCAAGCGGAACAAGATCTCCAAAAGGGTGGTTATATTCCCGAAGCTCTTTATTTTCTCGGAACACACGACCGATCCGTTGCGATACACGTCTTCTTCATAATTCGGACACCATCGATTTATCTCGGGGTATCCATATCGAGTTCTTGTAACTGATATCCAGAGTGATGTCAATACGAAGGATCGAGACTTGGTATTCCCTTTGCTCGTTTCTCTCAACCATTTTTCGTTAACCTCGACATCTGACATTTTTTTACATACTTTTGGGATGACTCTTTCCGCTGGGAAATATAACAAACTTAGTTATTATCGAAGCAAAGACTTCATTTAAGGAGGGAAATAGGGTTAGGACAGCGTTTTCTCAATGATTTTCATGAATTTTTTTATAGTATAAAAAATGAATATAATTCATTGAAACTTTGAGAATATTTTATACATATAATTAAGTATATACTATAAAATTTTTGAAGAATTTTCTTGAAAAACATCGGGGATATTAGCGACCCCATATTGCAGTTCACAATCAGGCTCAGCATTTTGCGTACATTCTGGAAGCCGCAATTTTCATCTGAAATCAAACGAGGTTGGAATTTACTTTTATTATATGTCTCTCTTCTATATGAACCTAAATGCTATCAAAAAAATAGAAAATTGAATTTTTTACAGGGGTCAAAACAAGAAAGCATGATTTTTTGCCATTTTTTACAACTTAATTGCAAAAAAAAAATTGATTTAAATAATGATAATATTCCGATTTTAGGTTCATATAGAGCACAATACTATGAAGAAAGTAACTGCCAATTTTCAAAACGATTGGTTGAAAACTTTTCAAACTAGCGTGTACGCAAGTTCAAAAAAAGTCGTATTCAGAAAAACGCGTTTGAAAAAATAGTACCAAGAAAAACAAGCAATATGGGGTCGCTAATATCTTCGGTGTTTTTCAAGGAAATTCTTCAAAAAATTCTTCAAAATTTTATAGTATATACTTAAATATATACATAAAATATTCTCAAAGTTTCAATAAATTATATTCATTTTTATACTATAAAATTTTTGAAGAATTTCCTTGAAAAACACCGAAGATATTAGCGACCCCATATTGCCTGTCACAATCAGACTCAGCATTTTGCGTACATTCCGGAAGACGCAATTTTCATCTGAAATCAAACGAGGTTCGAATTTACTTTTATTATATGTCTCTCTTCTATATGAACCTAAATGCTATCAAAAAAATAGAAAATTGAATTTTTTACAGGGGTCAAAACAAAAAAGCATGATTTTTTGTCATTTTTACAACTTAATTGCAAAAAAAAATTATTTTAAATAATAATAATATTCCGATTTTACTATGAAGAAAGTAACTGCCAATTTTCAACACGATTGGTTGAAAACTTTTCAAACTAGCGTGTACGCAAGTTCAAAAAGAGTCGTTTTCAGAAAAACGCGTTTGAAAAAATAGTGACCGCTCGGTTATACACGTGGCGCGCTCGGGGCCTGAAGGAGAGTTACTCACTTTAATGGCTTATAACAATAGAACGAGTCAGAATTTTCATTAAAAATTTTGAGAACATATTGTTCAATAGTTTTACTAACAATTTATGAAATAAAAAAAAAATCAATTTTTTGAACCGTCTAACCCTATTTCCTCCCTTAATTAGAGTACGGGGTGTAGAAAAAATTACGTTTTTGATACTCACTTGAGGACCGAATAGAATATTTTTTTTATATAATAATAATGCTTGAAAGAAAAATAATTATTTCGATAACGCATATGTCAAAATGTTCACCACTGGGATCGGCGTGCGGACTTAGCGTTCTGACTTTGTACCTCAGGATCGTCGTGTACGATCGTGTGATCTGAAGTACGCACATGACCGAACTACGAGCACGACATCGACCTCCAATCAGAATGCGTCTATAGTGGCATCACAAATAACTCGCAATTTGAGATTTCGTGACACTCTTCATTTATGTACAAGGTGAACAAACAATGCAGATCTTTTTAAATCGTTCTCTATCATTTTTTTTTTTTACTACAGCCATATTTTTCTTCACGCATCGCACATGGAATATAACAAGTAACAAAAAAAAACTCGTTTTTACCGTCGTTGGGTAGGATAAAATAGTATAAAAGGAAAGGTCGAATAGGCAGTTAAAATGACTTTCAGATCGCCATTACAGCATCCAAACGACCATGGGGCAAGGGGGATGATACGGTATACAATTTCGCGCCCTCGCAAACTTTCGGGAAGAAAATTGTGTGAAAAGGGTTCTGTTGCGATAGTAAAAAAAAGGCTATCATCCTTTTCGTTCCGCTGTTTCTTTTCCTTCAACGTCGATTTATTTTGTGTTGTTCTTTTTTTTTCATTCAATATCTCGATCGGTTTTCTTTCCGTTCGAGATATTCAGAACCGAGCGTGCATCCGACTCACACAATCCCGTACTTTATATGGCTGTATAGCTGGACAAAAAAAGTCAGAATAGACACGTATGCCGTTGCAGGTTCGAGATATATATTTTTTGTTCGTACTCGTCGAAGTGCGCCGGCAAGGGAACGAGGACACATTTTATTGCTGGCTCTGTATCGTCGCGAAGAAATGACGAAACAGGGAAGGAACACTAACAAACTGATATAAACGTGAGAGCGGTGTGTGTGGACAATAAAATTCGACAATTTTCCGTGGTTATCTTACGGAAATGTTACTTCCGAATTTCTTTTTTGAGGGTAATATGATTGTTATAAAATAATAATCGATTCTTATTACGAGATATAAGTGTTATTCTTATTATCAGATATAAGTTGATTTTAGAAAATGCGAAATGATTGTGAACATTGTAAATTAAGGGTTGCCGGAGAACTAGAGAGGGCGTCGCTAAAATGGATTCATTGTTTGGACTCGGGCAAGAAAAATACAAAATTGTCTCTTTTTCGGTACTTTAATTAAAAAAAAAAAATTCGTAAGATTGCAGTGTTGCCTCGCATTCAACGGCGTCTAACCGCCGTTGAATGCTAAGTTAGGGTTGAGGGAGGAAATAGGGTTAGGACAGCGTTTTCTCAATGATTTTCATGAATTTTTTTATAGTATAAAAAATGAATATAATTTATTGAAACTCTGAGAATATTTTATACATATATTTAAGTATATACTATCAAATTTTTATACATATATTTAAGTATATACTATAAAATTTGTATACATATATTTAAGTATATACTTTTCGTTAAAAACTTTTCAAACTAGCGTGTGCGCAAGTTGAAAAAAAGTCGTTTTCAGAAAAACGGGTTTGAAAAAATAGTATTAAGAAAAACAAGCAATATGGGGTCGCTAATATTTTATAGTATATACTTAAATATATGTATGAAAATTTTATAGTATATACTTAAATATATGTATAAAATATTCTCAAAGTTTCGATAAATTATATTCATTTTTTATACTATAAAAAAATTCATGAAAATTATTGAGAAAACGCTGTCCTAACCCTATTTCCTCTCTTAATGGCTTATAACAATAGAACGAATCGGAATTTTCATTTAAAATTTTGGGAACATATTTTTCAATAGTTTTACTAACAATTTATGAAATTAAAAAAAAATCGATTTTTTGAACCGTCTAACCCTATTTCCTCCCTTAAAGAATACTTTGTCCCACTCCCGTCCTAAACTGACAAACCAACGACCTTTCATCTCCCACCACTAGTTTCGTACATTTATGGCGCGTCATATAACACATATTACATTTTCGAGAGATCATAGTATTACCCACTCCTATGTGGCCACGTGATAAACTGTAAATCCGTTCTTGTACTAAATTTGCCGATATTTATATATATATAACGCCAACGAGCATTACGCAATTTGAGCGTTTTCGCCGAAACTCCCGTGATGTGGGAGAAAGAGAAGGGAGAGCTCGGTCCTCTCGCGAAAATTTGTGCTTAACGACCGAAGTGATTTTACGCTTGATAGCCGCGAGAACGTATAAAATAAAGAGGAGATCTCCTGGATTGGCCGCGCGGTGGTGTTATGCCCTCCGCATGGAGAAGTGCACCAAAGGGCAGAGAGGAGTTCCCTATCGCGCTGGAGTAAATTAGTTCCGGAAACTATTTCGAAGCCGCATTAACGTCCGGCG
Organism: Oxytorus armatus; assembly: GCA_958009045.1. Classification (NCBI taxonomy): domain Eukaryota; kingdom Metazoa; phylum Arthropoda; class Insecta; order Hymenoptera; family Ichneumonidae; genus Oxytorus; species Oxytorus armatus. Next base: position 37,897,358 of record OY253745.1, on the reverse strand, counting down.
TATAATGTACCACCCCCTTGTATAAGCCTCGGAAAGCACCTTTCCTCTCTCTCCAATCTTTACCACCCGCTGCATCCTTTTCTGTCGCGTCCATTCGACGTGGAGTCCTAGTCGCATCCAGATTCGTGTCTCTCACTCTCCTTCCCACCCCTCTCTCTCTTGCATTTCTTAATATCCCGAAAGGAATTCCCACTAATTAAACGGATATATCGATTTTCCAAATGTTCGACGATTTCCTGATCATCTGTCACTAAGGCGTGACCTTCGAGGTCAATGATCCCTAAGGATTCATTCTTTAATTCCTGCCGCATGTAAAATACTGCAGCGATTTTTCCCGACTATTCCTCTTCGATCGCAGCGTCTATACGACGGAATATTTATAGTGAATTAAATTCGATTATTCATTCGTTTTGTATATTCATAGATTATCATGAAAATTTATCTCTGTCCCTATCCGTTCGTCAAAGATGATTGACACGCTATAAGGATATTTGCGCTAGAGTAAGGTTTACAGTTAGGAAAACATTTCTTAAATATTTGCGTAATAAATATTATGAATATTTAGCTGTAACTCAGACTCCCACCCCCCAATGACAAGTAGTGCATAACATTCGAAACTCTTTTCGTTTAATAAATTATCGATGGTTCTGCATTCGGAACGGTCTTCTATAATCTTATAATTGTTTGTTTATCTTTATTTTTTGTGTAATCACCTTGTGCACAATTTGCGGGGCTGGATTCGAAATCTGCTGATCGTAAATAAACCACTTTTATACGCAAACACACAGAAAAATATTCGAAAATGTGTCGATAAATAAGGGATCAGAATTAGGTTGAGCTTGCAGCAACTATTCGAATACTATTCGACTGTTGGTCTTTTGATTATTCGTGTAGCTAGATTTTTCTCCTTTTAACTAAATAATTCTTACCAAAAACATAAATTACAGTTGACCCCATAATTAGCCATGAATGTTTCTCGGTGCACGACAGAATTTTATCGATTTGTCTTTCAGAAGGCATGACCGCGGTTCTACAGATCCTAACTGTAAACCTACCCAACTGTCACGACCAAACTGACACGAGCATACGAATATTTCGCAATATTGTCACGACAAAACTGTTCTCGAACAAAACTCTCACCATTGAAACTTGTCACCGCATAAACTGTCACCACTCAACTCTCCTGAATCTCTATTCGACACGAGCAGAAATCTTCACGAACAAAACTATCGCCGTCTAAACTGTCACGGTCTCAACTGTATTCTGCGCAACCGCAGTGCAGCTGAATAGTCCCCGTCTACACTGTCAGGGCGTCTACTGTATTCTGCACCAACCGTCACCGCACAAAACTGTCACCGACAGAACTGTCACCGTCAAAACTGTCGCCGCGCCAAGGCGAGATGTAACTGACTCACACGGGTATAAAGCTGAACTCGTAGATAAGAGCGCTCGCGCTGCTTCGACAAACGCGGCGCAATAGCGCGCGATATTTCGTGCGTGTCCGCTATTACCGACCGCTGATAACAAGTAAGTTCGCGCGGTGCGAAGGCTGTGGTTGAGACGACAGAGGCGAATGACGTAAGTATTAGCGGACACGCACGAAATATTGCGCGCTATTGCGCCGCGTTTGGTGAAGCAGCCCGAGCGCTCTTACCTACGGGTACAGCGTCTACGAGTGTGAGTTGGGTGAATCTCGCGTTAAGCGGTGACGGTTGGTGACGTCTACGCTTTTGCCCGTGACAGTTTTGCCGGTGACAATTGCCGCGGTTACAGTTGCTGCGGTGACAATTTAAGCGGTGACAGTTCCAACGGTGACGGATTAAACGGTGATTGTTTAGACGGTGACAATTCAGACGGTGACAGTTTAGATGGTGACGGTTTGGACCGTGACAGTTTAGACGGTGATAGTTTTGTTCGTGAAGATTCTGCACGTGTCCAATAGAGACCGGGAAGAGTTGAGTGGTGACGGTTTGTGTGGTGACAGTTTTAATGGTGAGAGTTTTGTTCGGGACAAGTTTTGTCGTGACAATATTACAAAATATTCGTATGCTCGTGTCAGTTTGGTCGTGACAGTTGGGTAGGTGTACAGTTGGAATCTGTAGAACCGCGGTCCTGCCGTTTGGAACAATTTTCTTTCCCCATAGCTGTTTCACTGGCTGTGTAGCTATTGCTGCTGTACGTACGATTTCAAATATAAACCCTCCGGCAATAAGGACCGTTATTGGAAGCAGGGCGATTCATTCGGAATACCGTAGGTTCCTAATTAGCCAGCCAGATGGACACGCAATTTGCGGTGATATTGGCTTAGTTGGCCAATAAGTCCACATCGTATATTGCCCGGAAACCTCCCGCTCCTTGGCCCCCTCGAAGGGTTCGGTCGGCACCACTCGGTGGAAATTTTACGCGGTGGAGGGCTGGTCACACTTACGTTCAGATTTGCACCCGAGTTACCCTTCTCGCTTTTAGGAATTAGAACCACAGTTTATAATCAGGAGGCAAGTAAAAAAATTGAAACGAGACAAAACTGAACGCAATCCAAGTGAAATCTAGGGAATGTATTTCTTCGGTTATACGATCCTTTCCCGTGTAATTCAACGACAATGAAAAAATAATAATAATACAAATTTTCCAACGATATTAAATTTGTATTTAACGAAAGAAAAAATTAACAAAATGCTCATATCTTAAAACCCATACGTAATTTTTTTCCCTAGCAGACAACAAAACCGCTAGTCAAATTCTGAAAAGAAAAAATGAATTACGAAAAAAAATATGGCATGATAAAATTCAGTCGGAATGCAGTTCCAGTACAATTTCCATTAAGTTTTCGTTTGTGTCATTCTGTTATAGGTGTTGAGTGAAATTTGCGACAAGGCGACTCCGCGACGGAGTTAAGTACGAGGTGAATGAGAGGAGGACATGAACTACTCGCAAGGTAATTCTAGATAGGTGTTAGAAGAACCGTTCAATTTTTCTGTACGTTCGACAATTGTTTTTCTTTATTTTTATTTGCTATCGTTTATGTTCGTTTCAGGATTTTCAGCGAGCTCCTTTCCGTCTGTTTTTGACGTCACTTTACATCTCGGCGTCTGGATTCATGGTTTACCGATTTTTTACTTCCCTGTACTTGACTCACTTTCTTACAATCTAGTTTCCATGACTATAGTATTAATAACAATATCATGAACAATAATTATTCGAAGCTTTATTCATTCGAGTCGCTATGTACCGAATCTCAAGTGTACCTTTCGTTCTCCAAGGAACCGCACTCGTCGAAGCACTTTACAACTGTTTTATGCACCCAAGGATCGCAAGTCTACCGTCTCATAGATGTACATGCGTATTTAATACACGCATGCACGCGAGTGAATAACACACAGTGTATTTCACAATCGGTCGTCGATCGCCGTGAATTCTCTTACTTCTCCTCCGTTCCTATATCCTTATATAACCCCTTTCCTCCTTCGTTCACGGTTCGTTCTCCATCCCGCGCGCATTCGTACTCTCGGTCTGAAACAGTTTCGAAATTCACTGAACTAATCAAATACCGCTAAAACCGCTAAACAAGTTACGTTAGCAATCTACGTGTCCTGAATGGCAACTCTGGGTCCCACTCTCACTCACCGCTTTAAACTACATATACCGACACTGCTATCACTATTTCCTCGTTTCCGCTACTCTCTTCCGGATAACACAGGGAAAACCCGTTCCTCGCGACAAGTTCCCCCTTTTCCCCCGTCTTCCAATGAGCTTACGGAAATTTCACGTTTCTAACGACGAGACCAACAAACTTGAGCAAACAAGTTGAACACTAAAGCAAAAGTATTTTCTAGAAAACGATCGGGATTATTGTGCAACAAGGCTAAATGTGATATACAAGGTCTGTTCAAAAAGTATCGCGAATTTTGAATTTCCGCCGGCTACGTGTATTCGATTTTCGATTTTTTTTGTGGCGTTAGTTTGGTACTCGTGTCCCTCACTTATGCTGAAGAAATCGGCCATTTTGAATGTTTAGTTAATTGTTGACAGCCGTTTTGGTTAGACGTGTTTTGGCTTGTCTTCGATTTTTGCCTATTCCAAAAAAGCAGCTTCCATTGCAACGATTGAGCTTTGGTTTCCACGTCATAACCATAAACCCATGATTCGTCACCAGTTATGACCCTCTGGAGCAAATTTGGGTCGTCGCCGACCGAGTCCAACAGCTCCTTAGCAATGTTAATTCATTCAACACCCTGTAATAGAGAAATTGCTGGAAAATTGTTTTAGCAATTAGTGCTGAGTAATGGTAAAAAAATTCGTCGATGTCTCGCTAAAATTCATTTTCATTCGTAAAAAGGCAGTGAAAATTTAACCAATCTCACCGATAAAACTTGACCAAAAGATAATACGATGATAGGGCATGATAAAACCTGTAGCTTGTAGACAATCAGAGAATCCTATATTAGCAGACAATCCTATTTTAGCATCACTTATCTACAGATATAATCTCTTTAAATTATCATCTTGATGGCTACATTTCGATGCACGAATAATAAAAGAAAAAATAACGAGATCCACTCCAAGGGGAAAAAAATATTAATTCATTCGACACCCTATAATAGAGAAATTGCTGGAAAATTATTTTAGCAATTAGTGCTGATTAATGCTAAAAAAACTCGTCGATGTCGAACTAAAGTTCATTTAAAATTTTACCAATCCAACCGATAAAACTTGACAAAACATAATACGATGATAGGGCATGATAAAGCCTGTAGCTTGTAGACAATCATCGAGATCAGAGAATCCTATTTTGGCATCACTTATCTACGGATATAATCTCTTTAAATTATCATCTTGATGGCTACATTTCGATGCACGAATAATAAAAGAAAAAATAACGAGATCCACTCCAAGGTGGAAAAAATATTGATGCATTCAACACCCTATAATAGAGAAATTGCTGGAAAATTGTTTTAGCAATTAGTGCTGATTAATGCTAAAAAAACTCGTCGATGTCGCACTAAAATTCATTTAAAACTTTACCAATCTAACCGATAAAACTTGACCAAAACATAATACGATGATAGGGCATGATAAAGCCTGCAGCTTGTAGACAATCATCGATATCAGAGAATCCTATATTAGCAGAGAATCCTATTTTGGCATCACTTATCTACAGATATAATCTCTTTAAAGTATCATCTTGATGGCTACAGTTCGATGGACGAATAATAAAAAAAAAAAATAACGAGATCCACTCCAAGGGAAACAAAATTAATTCATTCAACACCCTATAATAGAGAAATAGCTGGAAAATTGTTTTAGCAATTAGTGCTGATTAATGCTAAAAAAACTCGTCGATGTCGAACTAAAATTCATTTAAAATTTTACCAATCTAACCGATAGAACGTGTTTCGTTGTTCGCATCTTCTCGGCCCTCTGAGAACATTTGGACCACCGATAAACGTTGCTTTGGTCCAAGGTAGCTTCACCATATGCCACAGTCAACATTCGGAATGCGTCCGCGCACTTAATTTTGTTTTTCACACAAAATTTCATACAGATTCTTTGATCCATTTTTTGGAATAGGCAAAAATCGAAGACAAGCCAAAACACGTCTAACCAAAACAGCCGTCAACAATTAACTAAACATTCAAAATGGCCGATTTTTTCAGCATAAGTGAGGAACACGAGGACCAACCTAACGCCACAAAAAAATCGAAAATCGAATATACGTAGCCCGCGGAAATTCAAAATTCGCGATACTTTTTGAACAGACCTTGTAAGTCAAATATTCGAGAATCTAATGAAAAAATTATGATTGTTTGTTTTTATCAAGAATAACGTAAGAAATGATAAGATTCATGATTTTCTTTCCCCAATTCGGGAATGAGCAACCATGAAATTTGACAAATTTTCTTCATTTCCGTTTTCATTATAATTCATGCTCCACATATTCATTTATCAATTTTTGCAAAATATTAGATGGTAATGTAAAGGATGATCAGAGTAAATGGTTTATAATTAAGAAGCATTTTTTACGCGGTGAAGTATGATATTTTTATTTTTTTACGTAACCTAACATGATTCATTTTTCGACGAAATTTTTTATTGATCTAAGCTGAGGACAAAAACATGTTAGATAAGCTCATATCTCTTCTTTTGTCAATTCTCATCGTTTACCGACCAGAAATGAAGCCAAATATTTGATATTTCTTAATTTTCGCGTTTTTTTTTAAACCAGTATTATTTTACTTTTTTTTTATATACCAGTCATAATTCGTGCTGAACGAGGGATGAAGCATCAAGGGGATGCGGATTCTTTTGAAATTGGCGCGATAATTGGTGAATGCAAAATTGATTCGATCTCGTAAAAAGTTTATCGTCGGACATCCAAAGTCTCGCCTCGCTGCGATATCACTCTCGGCACCCTCGTTGCCATTTCTTTTTTCGCATTGCTTTTTCTTACTATTTTGTACACGTCGGTCCGCCCTCCCCATCTCCCTGCAGCACACGTAGTTTCATGGTTTATCATGCTCTCTCACGCCCTACTCTTCTATGCAAGCATTAAAATGAGAAATGAGAATTTTTCCACGGTCACTATTGTACCAACCCATCGTCGACATTCGAAAATGACGGTCGAAAGCTCCCCTGGACCCGCGATCCGGCGCCGTTGTATTACGGGGCTTGGGTGGAGGTAATACACTTTCGGATTAATTCGAGTAATTTCGAATGTCGTTTCGGAAAATTATATTCAACGGTGAGAGAGCAACGGCCGACGTACGAGGGTGCGAGACACTGTATTATTATTGGGGTCTCTCGAATCTCGCCCAAGTATCATCCCCCTGACACGTTACTCTTTATTTTTTGTCTGAACGAATTTATTCGTGTGTATATGGGCACCCACGATGAGAACGATTTAGGAAGAGAACGAAATTTGTAGAGACTCGGAAATTCGTAGAGCTTGTTAAATTTTATAATGCATTTTGCAGATTTACAACGTTTTATTCCAATGAAAATTCAAATAAAATTGTTACCAACTCATTAACGGGTTAGGACAGCATTTTCTCAATGATTTTCATGAATTTTTTTATAGTATAAAAAATGAATATAATTTATTGAAACTTTCAGAATATTTTATACATATATTTAAGTATATACTATAAATTTTTTATACATATATTTAAGGTAGTAGTCTGGTAACTTAAGCCGATTTTCATGTCTTTTTTGGAGGGCGTTTTTTTGTAGGAAAATAAAAATGAATCGTTTTGGATATTTAGGATGTTTTTATTTACATATTAAAGATACAAAAAAATTTTTTTTGAAAAAATTTAATAGTTTATTATTATTATTATTGATCGAAGTTGGCACCTCGAAAAATAAGCGCGTGGATGGCCCCGGTGATTTTGGCTCTTGATGTTATCTGAAATCAAAAATTCTTGTTAATTCTTAATCTATAGACATGTCATTCTGGTCGGAACTACTGAAGTTAAATTTCATGGATAAATAACAAAATGGCGGGCAAAATAGAAGAACTTTTTTTTCCAAAGTCCGCCATTTTGTTATTTATCCATGAAATTTAACTTCCGTAGTTCCGACCAGAATGACATGTCTATAGATTAAGAATTATCAAGAATTTTTGATTTCAAATAACATCAAGAGCCAAAATCACCGGGGCCACCCACGCGCTTTTTTTTCGAGGTGCCAACTTCGATCAATAATAATAATAATAATAAACTATTAAATTTTTTCAAACTATTTTTTTTTGTATCTTTAATATGTAAATAAAAACATCCTAAATATCCGAAACGATTCATTTTTATTTTCCTACAAAAAAACGCCCTCCAAAAAAGATATGAAAATCGGCTTAAGTTACCAGACTACTACCTTAAGGGGGGAAATTGGGTTAGGACAGCGTTTTCTTAATGATTTTCATGAATTTTTTTATAGTATAAAAAATGAATATAATTTATTGAAACTTTGAGAATATTTTATACATATATTCAAGTATATCCTATAAAATTTGTATACATATATTTAAGTATGTACTATAAAAAATTAGCGACACCATATTGTAGGTCACAATCAGACTCAGCATTTTGTGTACATTCTGGAAGCCGCAATTTTCATCTGAAATCAAACAAGGTTGGAATTTACTTTTATCATATGTCTCTCTTCTATATGAACCTAAATGCTATCAAAAAAATAGGAAATTGAATTTTTTGCAGGGGTCAAAATAAAAAAGCATGATTTTTTGCCATTTTTTACAACTTTATTTGCAAAAAAAAAATTATTTTAAATAATGATAATATTCCGATTTTCGGTTCATATAGAGCGCAATACTATGAAGAAAGTAACTGCCAATTTTCAAAACGATTGGTGGAAACTTTTCAAACTAGCGTGTACGCAAGTTCAAAAAAAGTCGTTTTCAGAAAAATGCGTTTGAAAAAATAGTACCAAGAAAAACAAGCAATATGGGGTCGCTAATATTTTATAGTATATACTTAAATATACGTATACAAATTTTATGGTATATACTTAAATATATGTATAAAATATTCTCAAAGTTTCAATAAATTATATTCATTTTTTATACTATAAAAAAATTCATGAAAATCATTGAGAAAACGCTGTCCTAACCCTATTTCCCACCTCAATGGCTTATAACAATAGAACGAGTCGGAATATTCATTTAAAATTTTGGGAACATATTTTTCAATAGTTTTACTAACAATTTATGAAATAAAAAAAAAGTCGATTTCTTAAACCGTCTAACCCTATTTCCTCCCTTAATTAGAACGAAATGTTAGGAAACATTTTTTTCAACCTTTACAGGGCGCCCTTTCAAACAATACACTCACTGACGGGACGGAAAACATATTTTTTTTTACATAACACATTAAGGCATCTCCCAATTGTCAAAAAATATATTTAAAAAAAGTTATTCAAGGGGCATTTTCGGAACATCTCGATCTAGCTGCATGCTAAATTTCAAGTTAATAAGTTAAACCGGTTCGGAATTACAGGGCGTGCAACAGTAGCACAGATGGACGGACAGACGGACAATCGAGTCTCACCATGAGGGATTCCGTTATTTTGGTACAGAGCCCTAAAAAGCAACTACTTTCAGTGCGAATGATCTGGAGCCTGTCAGTAATAATCTGTCAGTGGTAAAGCAAGTGGAGTCTTTTTACAATCTTTAGTGTTACACATTTCACAGTCGGTAATTTATAAATAAAACCTGTACTTTTAATTTCTTCCAGTTTCTGGCGACGAAACTCTTATTTGTATTCCTTTGAAACTATCATCCATTCGTTTTACGTCTTGGCTCTGTACATTTACCAGCTCGCGCGGAAGAAAATGAACGATAACATTTATACCTACCATTATTTCCGTAGCGGGATCTATGTCCCTCGACTAATTGTCTTGCTCGCGTTGCTTTTCTTGGCTCGTCGACCATGACGTTACCCATTCTTTCCATCTCTCTCTCTCTCTCTCTCTTTCCTTCACCTCAATTGCTCATCTCGTTTTGTGTTAGATGCAACGAGGAGAGCTTTTCACTCGCACCACTAAGAGAACACACGCTCTCTCACGTACCTAAGCGCTTTGGCTGTGCATTCAAATGCTAATGTCACCAACCCATTAGAAAACCCTCGAGCCAAAGCGAAGATGACTGCGTACCCACTGTAAAAGAACTCTCTTTCTCGCTCCGGGATAAATGTCCCATCATTGTTTTCCATGATGTAGGAAAATTATTTTTCGTGAAAGAAAATAATCTTTTAAAAAGATGTACCAGTATTTTGGGACGTTTTGAAGAATATTCAATAAGCTTAATTTCATTGAGGATACACGCCCAGCCAAGAAATGAGGCTATGGGAATTTTGAGTTCTTAGTTGTACGATAAAAATAATGAAGAAAAATTAACGATATTAACAATACTAAAAATATTGATTCTGAATAATAACAACGGAAACAAGTGATTTTTAACTCCCAAAATCGAAAATGACGAATGCAGAATCGTTTGAATTTCCATGACTTTGACACCCATCAAATACTCATAAGCTCTACCAGCTAAAGATTAAACGAATTTTCGGATGCTGCGAAAGGTCCCTGTTGGATGAAATAATATTTTTATATATTCTACAATATCCCAAAAAGTACAGGAATGACCTCAAGCATAGACTATAAATAATATGATTGAATTAAAATTGCATTTGCGTTTCCGACACAGTGTGAGAGTAATGGCGAATTTGAAAGATAAAAGGTGTTATGCTTCTCTACAAATTCGGGCATTGAGAGATTAACAAAATTATCTCGATACTTTATCGAGAAATTAGGTTACTCGAAAGAGTGGCCAGGCTTCTTCCATTGTCATTCGTTAATTCCCAAAGGGTTTGGATTATTTATACGAAGTAGCGTCGACATTAACCAAACATTCGCCCGCGTGGGAAAATAAAAAAAAAAAACGTGGAAATTCCACTTTGTAAAATATCGTCCCTCCGGTATTTAAACGGCTTGTCCTAACGCCGAATACAGCATAGCAGGAAAGTAATGAAGTTAGGACTCTTTTTTTTAAAGATTATCGACGGAGAAAGCTACGTGTACAGTCTTCGTACCACTGGCTCTTCGTACCCTTCGACCTGGACTAACCGTTGAGCCTCGGAATTTCTGAACGCATGGCCGACGGAGCGAGAGCACGTTGATGCTACCTGGATGGTGGATTGTCCGGTAGAGTCTGCTTTCCACATCCCTAATGCAATTACGTTCAGCCTTGTTTTTGCGCCGCTCGAGTCAAAGGGGTGAAATTTATGATACTCGATTTTTTACTCCCTTGTGAGAAATCCTGTTATCGCTTAATCCTTTGGTAAATTGATAATTATTTCGACGATCGTTTTAACGAAAATTCAGTCCGGTGAATTGGGTCATAGGCTTAAGCTAATATCATAGGCTTAAGCTCCACATACATTTTACCTTCTCTAAACTATTTTTTCACTCATGAACGTCGATGAGTGCTTTTTCGTCCAGTGCACTGTGTAAACAAATTTTTATATTTCTTCCGACGAATGTATGAAATAAATGTGATAAAAAATCACGGAAAATGTTAGTCGCTGGTACCAACTGATTTAAGGTAGTCTGGTAACTTAAGCCGATTTTCATGTCTTTTTTGGAGTGCGCTTTTTTGTAGGAAAATAAAAATGAATCGTTTTGGATATTTAGGATGTTTTTATTTACATATTAAAGATACAAAAAAAAAATTTTTTGAAAAAATTTAATAGTTTATTATTATTATTATTATTGATCGAAGTTGGCACCTCGAAAAAAAAGCGCGTGGGTGGCCCCGGCGATTTTGGCTCTTGATGTTATCTGAAATCAAAAATTCTTGATAATTCTCAATCTATAGATATGTCATTCTGGTCGGAACTACGGAAGTTAAATTTCATGGATAAATAACATAATGGTGGACTTTGGAAAAAAAAATTCCTTTTATTTTGCCCGCCATTTTGTTATTTATCCATGAAATTCAATTTCAGTAGTTCCGACCAGAATGTCATGTCTATAGATTAAGAATTATCAAGAATTTTTGATTTCGGATAACATCAAGAGCCAAAATCACCGGGGCCACCCACGCGCTTTTTTTTCGAGGTGCCAACTTCGATCAATAATAATAATAATAATAATAAACTATTAAATTTAAAAAAAAATTTTTTTTTGTATCTTTAATATGTAAATAAAAACATCCTAAATATTCAAAACGATTCATTTTTATTTTCCTACAAAAAAACGCCCTCCAAAAAAGATATGAAAATCGGCTTAAGTTACCAGACTACTACCTTAACCGTCGAATAGCCAAAATCGTGTCCATAACGCGGATGGCACAAGCGGGATCGACCGCAGAAGTTAACAAATATTCCTCAATAACATTCGAACGAGAGGACTCTTTGCCGTAAGGACCTTTTGAGGTCGCTGATTTCGAATAAGGTCATTTGAAGATGGCATTCGTGTTTGTAAATATTTGTGAGAACCACTCTAAATATTCCTTGAAGACCGTACGTCTAGCTCAAGTGTGTACGCGTAAAGAGCATTCCGGTAACTTGACTTATTTTTGTTGTAGAGATCTTGTTCTAATTGTAACGGTAAAACAGAAAAAAATCCAAAAATCGAGATCCCCATTCTGCAAATCAGGGAGTGGTTCAACCGGAGGTTTATATATTGTAAATACCTCGTAATCTAGAAACCTGGGGCGCCACTCCCTGCTTCATTACCGTCGTCGGTGCCATTGTTCCCTCGGTATAATTGAATTCCCAAGACAGTCGGATCTCCGCTGTCCCCTTCTCTCCCCCCAACCCCCCCAGTCGCTCGTTCCTGAATCCTTCGCTGTGTTCCCGGTCTGGTGGACCCGGATCTCTCCTCTGAAATCGTCTGGTTTGGTCCGCGCTCCATTCTATTCATTTCTTCTCTCATTCTCTTCGATACTCAATACCACCGGAGTTAGCCAAACCGGCATAGCAAACTGAATCATAGACGGGTCTTGATTCATCTCATTCACAGAAACAACGATACATCGAGCACTAGAATTCAAATATTGCGATGTCTTGATAGTTGCATTAACGATCCGATAGTGTTGATTACTTTTGTGAACCAATTTTGGTTCTAGACGGGTAATATTTTCGAAGTTTAATTTCACCATCTTTGTGTATGAGGAACACTATTTGTAAAACCCCTCTGGACTATATTAGATTTTGCTCATCACAATACAAGTTTCTAAAGTTCAATCCAACCATACCGGGAATTGGAATCACATGTCAGACTATAAGTTTCAATTTAAGGCTGTACTTAAGTTTCAATTTAAGGCTGTACTTAAGTTTCAACTTAAGTTTGTGCTTAAGATTCAACTTCAGTTTGTGCTTAAGTATCAACTTAAGTTTGTGCTTAAGTTTCAACTTAAGTTTGTGCTGAAGTTTCAACTTAAGTTTGTGCTGAAGTTTCAACATAAGTTTGTGCTTAAGTTTCAACTTAAGTTTGTGCTTAAGTTTGTGCTTAAGTTTCAACTTAAGTTTGTGCTTAAGTTTCAACTTAAGTTCCAACTTAAGTTTGTGCTTAAGTTTCAACTTAAGTTTGTGCTTAAATTTCAACTTAAGTTTGTGCTTAAGTTTCAACTTAAGTTTGTACTTAATTATCAATTTATGTGAGTTTATGTTATCGTCTATCGATTCGTTCGTTGAATTAAAAAATGACTATGATACAAATGACAATAATAAAGAGGGTCGTTTTTACGTGCTGAGAACTTATTCCTTCTTCATTTCTAGAAGAAGTTAACTAGAAGTCTTGTTTTCACTGTGAAAAGTTTTGTTTATACATCCAACGCATATATAGACCTTGAAATGCCCTTCATACGCGGTTCTCTTCCATATACAGAATTGGAGGTTACCTGGCCAGAGCACACATTCTGATATCCTGATTGCATCTCGTCTCGCGGGTTATCGGGTTAACACGCGCGGTTAAAGGCAGTGTTCAAGCTCTCGAGGATTCGTCCGGCATACGGCATTCCTCGTATCATCCACGGTCATGACCGATGACCGGCATTGCGATTTGTCAATAACAAACGTGCCCGGGCATAACTGCCGAGCAAACTGCAACTGATGGCGACATTGATTGTCCGTGTCGGTGTGTAACATCCGCCAGGGTGTGTATCGGACGACCCGAACTGACGGGGTCGCCCTTCGTTTCACCCTCTCCTCTGCCCAGCTCTCCAACCGCTCTGCAGTGTTCTCTACCCTCGAACCACCAAAAATCTGGTAGTAACAGACGATTACGCGTATGTATATGTTGCAAACGGGTCATTATACTGGCGTCCCGAACCAGGGACACCGGAATAATATAAACAGGAATATAGATCAATGGCGATAACTGCTGATGTCCGGGATTGATTGACTACTTCTGAAGGATCATAATATAGACACTCGTTAAATTCCACTGATAATGAAGTGAAACAACGCGATATAATGTCCTTTGATGTAACGATGAATCGTTTAATGAACCATGGACCTTTCGGCACTGTATCGTTCGCTACTGCAATTTATACTCTAGTGCGCGTCGTATCTGGCAATTTGTCGCAAGCTATAACCCCTGTCTGAATCACATCGTTATAACCCATTTGGAGGGTGCCGTATTACCTTAGCGTATGGTAAAACCGAACGAATTATATATTAACCTTCCGCTTGTGAGTGTCCAAAACTATACACCTCGGAGAGCCTTTCAAGGATAAAAACGTAAGGTCGCTGATTCTACCAAGTAATTAATAGACAATGAGTATTATCATTTGGTACCGAGTACTGCTTATGTACATTAGGGTGGCCGATTTTATAAAAATTTTGAAATTTTCGCGTTCACATATTTTCAAATAATAGTTAACTATAAAAAAAGACGTTACGATTTTTTTCAGATTTTTAAACTCAAATATGAGTCTACGCTAATGATTTTAATTCTTTATGAACCCACGATGAGGGTAATGATTTTTTAAATTAAAATTTGGTGATATAATTATTGAGATTATATATGTTTTTCTTCTGGAAGTTGTTTATAAAACATCAATGAACATAATGAAATTTGGTTTAAATTTTTTTTTCCATTTGTTATTGAAATAAAAATTCCGCTTTTGGTGAAAATCAAGGGTTTTTGAAGGCTTCTACGGACCGCTTAAAATGGACGGAACTTATTCAAAATACGTTGAGTGATTATTTAACTATCGAACTATCATTACACAAAAAAAGAAATATCTGGCTTCGTTGCATTATCAAAAAAAAGACGATGAAAAATTCTTGAATTTTTTTAGAAGAATCGGGTGTTGGGACTATCAGGTGCATTTAAGGTAGTAGTCCGGTAACTTAAGCCGATTTTCATGTCTTTTTTGGAGGGCGTTTTTTTGTAGGAAAATAAAAATGAATCGTTTTGGATATTTAGGATGTTTTTATTTACATATTAAAGATACAAAAAAAAAAAATTTTTTTTAAATTTAATAGTTTATTATTATTATTATTATTGATCGAAGTTGTCACCACGAAAAAAAAGCGCGTGGGTGGCTCCGGTGATTTTGGCTCTTGATGTTATCTGAAATAAAAAATTCTTGATAATTCTTAATCTATAGACATGTGATTCTGGTCGGAACTACTGAAGTTAAATTTCATGGATAAATAACAAAATGGGGGACTTTGGAAAAAAAAATTGTTTAACTATTAAATTTTGTTAAACTATTAAATTTTTTCAAACAAATTTTTTTTGTATCTTTAATATGTAAATAAAAACATCCTACATATCCAAAACGATTCATTTTTATTTTCCTACAAAAAAACGCCCTCCAAAAAAGACATGAAAATCGCCTTAAGTTACCAGACTACTACCTTAAAAGTATTATAAACAGTGAAAATGAGAGGGTCAACTGGCTGGGTAGCCTTTTTCTGAAAAAAATATTCCTCTCGGGTAGGGTTCTCAGGTATCGGTGAAGAGAGATAACGAGACGCACGATTCCACTATATGATTTTGAATCTTAATCATCAATTATAATAACAAATTTAGTCAAAAAATTGAGAACAATATCTCACCGAACTGTACCATAAATATTTAATTTTTTCATCATTTCAAACTCTGATTTTTTCAATAAAAATAGCTTCCAGTTCTATAGATGATACAAATGCATTATTAACTAAATTTTTATATAAAATTTGACATCTCTGATGGCTAATGGCTTAGTTTTTCATTAACATTGTAGATGAGTTAATATTAGAAATTTATTTATTACATTTTTTCGAGTCATATAAAACAATGAAATTGAAAAAAATACATCTCTGAAAAGCTAAACTCTTGTTAATGAAAAAATAAAATTTTGACAGATTTTATCAAATTACTTTGACATAGTTGAAGGTACCTTTCGATGTCGTACCTCAAATAGAAAAGTAGGAACATTAGTGCAGATATAATTATTATCATAGTAAGTGTACGGATATTGCAGTTGCTAGCAACAATCAGCAAAAGTGGGGCTACCTCGCGCAAGCGCTTGGTATGTCGGTGTAAACACAAATTGATATTCCTAAAAAATCCTACGGAAGTAAGATACTTTGACGTAAATGACTATTTTTCACTGATAAGTGATATTTCATAAGATCTTTCGCTAAAATTATAGAAAGCAAAATTTTGCTAGTTTATACAATTGGATAGGAAAATTTTACTAGTAAACACCGATGAATATTACTTTCAAGGGATAATTTATTCGAACATTAGTCAGCACTCGGTAAGCGCGGTAAATGATCATCCCGTCATCAAGTAGAAAACCGAGTATGCACGAAGAGCTTCGTTCCATTATTATCCTAACCGAAAGCCGAAGCACAGAGATCACACCGACATAACTTGTCCTTGTGAGCGGTACCCCCACTATTTTTGCTGCTTGCTGCTAGCATTTGCAATATTCGTACATCGGCAGGTATTATGACTACAGAAATGTTCAATGTGTCCATGCGATATTTTTCTACCCGAAAGGGACTGCGATAAAACCATTTGACTTCCGACCAATGTTTACTACTAAAAGTTGCCAGTAGGTCAAATATTTCACTCAAACTTTGGATGATTAGCGCAGACTCATATTTGAGTTTAAAAATCTAAAAAAAATCATAACGTCTTTTTTAATAGTCAACTATTATTTAAAAATATGTGAACACGAAAATTTGAAAATATTTATAAAATGAGCCACCCTAATGTACATGCACCTAAAGTAATAAGGCACGGGCTATTCGGGCAAGTCATTCGTATATCAGGAGGTCGTGCGTGATTGTGGTCCATTAGCTGAGCCAGGTTAGTTCGGAAAGCCGCGGATCTTACCCTGCTCAAGAGACCGTATAAACGGACATTCCGGATGGGTCTTCCATTGAATCAAGTCCATTCATGAAATTGCTCTCGCATTATGCCGGATCACGTTCTCGTATCACCATTTGTGATGGTTACCCCCGTAGCCCTCCGTTCCGCAGTGTCACACTGTCAAGAATAACAAAGAGGCTACGAAAGATTCTTGGCCTTGTGAACTGCCGTTTGGTGTTCCCGTTTACGTATTCAAGACGCTTGTACATTGCCACAAGGAGACTGACTTCAACCGTTCGGGTATAACACTCGTGGTAAAAGCTCCAACCCTACTGATAGAGAAAATGGTTTCCGGTGATAAGCATCTAAGTGCCTCATTTGTTGGGATTTTTTTACTGGATCACTGCTGGATCTAATAAAATATTTACAAAATGCTTGCTTAAAATCCAAATAGTATCGGGGACTATTTTATGCAATAATACATTGATAATGATGATAATAATGATAATAATAATAATAATACTTTTTGCATATCTTACCTTTCAGTAAAATCCACCTTGCAACATCTTATGCTACTCGGTGGCCGCATTGCGGCGCGAAACGTCGTGTATTATCAGCTGTAAATTCCTGTCGTGAGTAGCGAGTTCACCTGCTACCAGGACTAAGTCATAGTGTATATGAGCAGGTCTGTTACCGAGTTTTAGCGGACAGCACAGGACCAAGAGAGAGAGAGAGAGAGAGAGAGAAGAACGTGCGTACAGAAACTGTGAGTGGCAGCAGGTACTGTCGTTAAGATAGCCAACGTTTTAGGTTCGCCTGTATTGCACTTAATGAAATTTAAACGGTCGAGGCACGAGCACGAAGAATGGGCCGAAAGGGGAAGGCCGAGTACCTGGGTTGAAGATTGTACCGGGGTTATACGAGGGCTGCCCTTATCGAGCGCGTGTCGCGCGACCCCTGCTTGCACTTTCGCCCCTGAGAATAGGTGACTAATCTACCCTCTCCACCTCCTCCTTCATTATACCCTCTTTCGACATTCGCCTCTCTACTCAACCGGGGACTTGTCACGATCTTGCCCTCACTTATATTTTCTAAATGTGTTTCTCATTCTGCTGGCAAATGTTATTGGAATTCGGAGAAAAACTATTTTATTTTCATAGGATATAAAGATCAAGCGTCGATATGTAGCCTGGTTGCGATGTGGGCCAATCCAATATTGTCGTGAAACGCTATCTCTCCTAGCCACATCCATATTGTAAGGCTCTGGATTTATTTTCATAATGAATCTGTTTACTTTCTTCGAACATTGGTCATGAATTTCACGTGCCGAACTGAACGTATTATCTATTAACCCTACGACAAGGAACATATTAATTTTATACATTTGGCAATATAAATCTGTAATGTTCCTGAGTAGGAAACTATAATTGAACAACAACATTAATGTTGCCAGCTAACGGATATTTCATCACATCAGGGACCACCTGCAGAGAAATCAATCATTCCTCCTTGCCCTTAAGGGTTTTCTAGCCCTCAAATTTAGTTCCCTTCGACAAACTATGAATCCTCAAAGAACTAGGAACAATAAAGATTAAATGGATCGGATTAGTTTCGAATTTTAGTTTTTTTTTTTTCTCGAATTTTTAGAAATGTCTTCCCAACGTCGTTCCTTCTGTGTGTCATGATTGTCCCTCAAGGAAGACCCGAGGAGGTCGATGTAAGGAAGCGAACACAAAGGTGAAAGACGTCGACGGTGAACATCGAGCTTTCTCGCCGTTTGACCATTATTTACGTCCGTCCTGACCAAGCCGTTTCAGTCTCGCCGACTAACCTCCCTTTCATTGTTCCCGGATCGTCGGAGGGGTTGTGTCGCACTCTTCAACCCTTTTAACTCGAGGCTTCTGACGCGAATAAAGCCCGGGTGGATCCACCTCGGGCATACAACGTGACGCGAACGAATGACTTCGTGATTTTTTATCGAGGCCATTGCATCGTCGCAACTTGTTTGAAGTAAGTAATGAGTGTGAAAACTGTCTGACGGTGTGGAATGTCGTACAGCTTCCCATTATTCGTAGGTGAATATATCTCGTAAGTTGATGGGATGAGGGCGTTGATTCATTTGTCATTGCCTGATCATTAAATCGTTTGAATTTTCTGTTTTCAATCTAATTTACGTATTCAGTAGATAGTGTTATCCTCGTGATTTCATAAAGGAGATTCTACCGTTACTGTCAGACAAAATTTAGGAGTTGGAAATATAGATCAGAATTATTTGTGAACTTTCGATGCGATAGTTTCGAAGTTAAGGTTGGCGCGGGGCACAGTGCTAGGGCATAGTATAAAATACATAAATTTTAATGAATATTGTTTAAAATATTTGTGGAACATAAATTTTTTTAAACCGATTAATTGGTTTTTGAACTGATGCAATTTTGTTCAGATGGATGCCTAATAAAAACCTAATAACCTCAGGGTTAAATTATACCGACAGTTTATCGATGATTTTGAAAGCAAACTAATTCATTTAACCGCGTCTCATTCATGCAGTTTGTATGTATATATATTAGAGCGATTTTTTTTTTCGACTATTTTTTTTCTCATTCCCCACCTGAAGTTTTGTTGGATATGTCGAAAAATAAATTCCCTAAAAGTTACAGCCCTTAATATTAATTCTAAGTACTTTCCCTCAGCGTGAAAAGATTTTCCATCTAAAATACACGTAAATCAAATTTTATTTTTTTCAAAATTCTATAACTCAACCGGATTTTATGCTATCATATTGTTCTTGGTTTCGATTTACTCAGAATAAAACAATCTAAAAAGTGCCTTTTGCGGCGAAAGTGTAAATTGTACTGGTGAGTTGGTACGGGTCACTGAAGTTGATTTTTACCCAAAATTCTCGTTTTTTTGCTGTTATTTCCGAAACAATTAACTTTACGAAAAAAATGTAGATGACAAATTTTTTGGAAATTTAATTTTCTACAAAAAAAGTTCTGTCGACCCAATTGCTTAGATTAATATTTCTTGAGATATTGAACTTTAACTTATGAGTACTATACAATTTTTACGGTTTATATTACCATAAAAATTCTATACTACTCATAAGTTAAAGTTCAATATCTCAAGAAATATTAATCTAAGAAATTGGGTCGATAGGACCTTTTTTGTAGGAAATTAAATTTCCAACAAATTTTTCGTTTCCATTTTTTTCGTAAAGTTAATTGTTTCGGAGATAACAGCAAGAAAACGAGAATTTTGGATAAAAATCAACTTCAGTGACCCGTACCAACTCACCAGTACAATTTACACTTTCGCCACAATAGGCACTTTTCTAGATTGTTTTATTCTGAGTAAATCGAAACCAGGAACAATATGATAGCATAAAATGCGGCTGAGTTATAGACTTTTGAAAAAAAAAAAAATCGATTTACGTGTATTTTAGATGGAAAATCTTTTCACGCTAAGGGGAAGTACTTAGAATTAATATTAAGGGCTGTAACTTTCAGGGAATTTGTTATTCGACATATCCACCAAAATTTCAATTGGGGACTGAGAAAAAAAAATAGTCGAAAAAAAAAATCGCCCTAATATATATATACAGTCATTTTTGTATTGTTCCCAACAGTAGTAGATTAAATTATTAGTTTTTATTGTCAATGGACCTGCGACTATCGTGCGCCGTTCGCTATACGCTTAAATGATTAGTGCTACGAGAACAATCTATTATTGTCACCAGAGCTTATTGTAAATTTCGACAAATACGAAACGCGTCGCGTTGCACTTGCTCATTAATCTTTGTACGGTTGCTAGCGTATAATGAATGAGAGAGACAGAGAGAGAGAGAGAGAGAGAGAGTTGTATTACGTTTGATTTGTGTGCGATTCAATACGATGCTCTATGTTTCAACCCTATGTGGCACGATTTAATTGCATGAACGTATCGGAAAGTCCAGCGCATTTCACACGCGAGGTGAAACGAGGCCGTTGAACAAAAGTCGAGAAACTACGACATCCGCTGGATGATTGTGATAATGATGATGACAGCGATGACGCGAGAAAGTAAATGCGCCAGTTGTTCATCAATTTACACAGCACTGCACGTGTATAAGTTACCAATGTGCGGTCTAACGATCGATTCGATATCAGCGGAAAATTACAAAAGCTATATTGCGCTGGAAATTGGAGAACGAGATACACAATATATTGTAATTAATCAATTCCTATTGAATGCCGGGTGCTCGAAATGCTCACGGTTATTTTTCATTTATCGTAGCGTTTAATAAACCGAAGTGTGAAAAATATATTTGGTTTTCGAAAAAAAAAAAAGAATAACAATGTTATTTAAGGTAGTAGTCTGGTAACTTAAGCCGATTTTCATGTCTTTTTTGGAGGGCGTTTTTTTGTAGGAAAATAAAAACGAATCGTTTTGGATATTTAGGATGTTTTTATTTACATATTAAAGATACAAAAAAAAAAATTTTTGAAAAAATTCAATAGTTTATTATTATTATTTTTGATCGAAGTTGGCACCTCGAAAAAAGAGCGCGTGGGTGGCCCCGGTGATTTTGGCTCTTGATGTTATCTGAAATAAAAAATTCTTGATAATTCTTAATCTATAGACATGTCATTCTGGTCGGAACTACTGAAGTTCAATTTCATGGATAAATAACAAAATGGCGGACTTTGAAAAAAAAGTCTTTTTATTTTAGCAAAGAAGGGGTTGTAAAATAAAAAGTTAGGGTTGAAAAAATTTTTCGGTAGTTCCGACGAGAACTATAAGTGTGTACAGTAGCCTGTTAAAATTCGAAAGCAATCGGTTCGGTAGAAAAAAAGTTAGGACCCGGGCTGCCAATTTCGAGGTGCCAACTTCGATCAATAATAATAATAATAATAAACTATTAAATTTTTTCAAAAAATTTTTTTTTGTATCTTTAATATGTAAATAAAAACATCCTAAATATCCAAAACGATTCATCTTTATTTTCCTACAAAAAAAACGCCCTCCAAAAAAGACATGAAAATCGGCTTAAGTTACCAGACTACTACCTCAAGCGTGCAAATTAGAAACTTCCATATTGCTTCTTCAATATTTTATCTCGCTCCGAAATATTCCTTTATGAACAGATAATTATTTCAGTTTTGGCTTTCCGATTCAGGAAGCTTTGTAAGCGATATAAAATAATATGCGATTTTCTAATTTGCACCCCTTTTGCTTGCCCGTTATATTAGTACATCATAATCTTATGACGATCTCTTTATTTCACAATGACGAAAATCGACATTAAGAAATTGAACATTTTTTTTAACCAAAAGAACATTTTTGTTTTGGTTAAAGATTATGATGTACTAATATATCGTACGAAGTAGATACGACCAAAAGTACTTCCGTTAGATTTCATATACCTTACGCCTCGTATTTACTATAATATTACCAAGATCCGCGATCTCACTCGTTCTTCTCTCGTTCCTCCCTCTGGTAATTTCATTCGACAGAAGAAAATAATAAAATGAGACATCGGCGCCTCCCTCGGGCGAGAACGCGCCGTAGCGTTGGCTCCGAATGCTCTTTATCGCGAACACCATTTGTTGTACCTTTAAAAATGGTAATACCGCGATCCCCAAGGAAGAAAAGAACGACGGAAGACGTACGCGAAATGGAGAACGCGTCTTTGCGTAAAATGAACAACGATTTATCAACTCACGGTGACCAGTGACACGGCAAGTCTTTCCATTCCTGCTGGGCTCACCGGCAAACTGGTTATGGTTATATCCAACGTCGTCGACGGTGTCGTCGTCTCAACGAGGATACGAACGCATAGAAAAAACCGCGGTGAAACTCTCATAGGACTGGAGGTCATCCGTTGCATTTTACTTTTTGAGACACATAGGTCACTTTATACTCAACAATATGTTCCCGCGTTACGTAGTATGGGAACGACACCCAAAACATTTTATTGGAAAATAAAAAATTCCATAAAATCTGTATTGCTTTATCGATCTTCGCTAAATTTAATACACCAACCACTCTACCATAATAATCTATGTATTGTGAGAATCAACTATCGACATCCGCTAAGACTATAAATTAAGAATTTGTGCACCGCGATAATCGATGAAACACTTTTGATTTTATGTAATTTAAAATTTTTCTAGAAACTCATGATTCTATCTCTCATGGTTTTTCAAAGATCGCGATAAAACTTGGCACACAAATAGAATATAATTGAATGATGGTCAGTATTGGATTTGGCGAGATTCAATCAAACGGGCCAGATCTCAGAAAATTGTAAATCTTTTCGAAACATCTGGCGTTGACGGTGCGTTTAAGGAAAAAGCTGCAAATTTGAACGTGTACAGTAGGGCGATTTTTTTTTTTCGACCATTTTTTTTTTCAGTCCCCACCAGAAATTTTATTGGATATGTCGAAAAAGAAATTCCCTGAAAGTTACAGCCCTTAATATTAATTCTAAGTACTTTCCCAAAGCGTGAGAAGATTTTCCATCTAAAATAAACGTAAATCGAATTTTGTTTTTTTTTCTTCAAATTTCTATAACTCAACCGTATTTTATGCTATCATATTGTTCTTGATTTTGATTTACTCGGAATGAAACAATTGAAAACAGTGCCTTTTGCGGCGAAAGTGTAAATTGTACTGGTGAGTTGGTACGGGTCACTGAAGTCGATTTATACCTAAAAATCTCGTCTTTTTGCTGTTATCTCCGAAACAATTAACTTTACGAAAAAAATGTTAACGAAAAATTTGTTGGAAATTTAATTTCCTATAAAAAAGGTCCTATCGACCCAATTGCTGAGATTAATATTTCTTGAGATATTGAACTTTTTTATTTTTTATTTTTTTTATTATTTAATATTTCATGTTTTATACATTTTATACTACTCATAAATTAAAGTTCAATATCTCAAGAAATAGTAATCTAAGTAATTTTCTACAAAAAAAGTTCTATCGACCCAATTGCTTAGATTAATATTTCTTGAGATATTGAACTTTAACTTATGAGTACAATACAATTTTTACGGTTTATATTACCATAAAAATTCTATACTACTCATAAGTTAAAGTTGAATATCTCAAGAAATATTAATCCAAGGAATTGGGTCGATAGGACCTTTATTTAGGAAATTAAATTTCCAACACATTTTTCATTTACATTTTTTTCGTAAAGTCAATTTTTTCGGAGATAACAGCAAAAAAACGAGAATTTTGGGTAAAAATCAACTTCAGTGACCCGTACCAACTCACCAGTATAATTTACACTTTCGCCGTAAAAGGCACTTTTTTAGATTGTTTTATTCCCGAGTAAATCGAAACCAAGAACGATATGATAGCATAAAATGCGACTGAGTTATAGAAATTTGAAAAACAAAAAAAAATCGATTTACGTGTATTTTAGATGGAAAATCTTCTCACGCTTCGGGAAAGTTCTTAGAATTAATATTAAGGGCTGTAACTTTCGGGGAATTTCTTTTTCTACATATCCAACAAAATTTCGGGTGGGGACTAAAAAAAAAAAATAGTCGAAAAAAAAAATCGCCCTTAGTGTAGATTCTTTGAAATTTCACGCAATTCTTAAAGCCTCCTCTATTGGAAAGTCAAAATTGAGAAAAATTGTTTCTCGTAGATGGGAATTTGAGGATTGTGCGAAAGTTTGAGGAGGAAAATTGCATGTTTCAACTTACAGTTCTTTTTCACCATCATAAATTATCTAAGGACGCTAAATGAATGAACGAACAATAATACAAAGAGCAATACAGTTTCAGATTTTCAATGTACGCCATGCAGTATCGATGATTCATCATTGATTATTCAATTTTTCGCATTAAAAACGAAAATAAAAGTAACTGTCTAAAAACTTTTGGACTGTATATCATTTCTGTGAAGCTTTCCAAATGGCAATATCAAATTATTATTTTTTGCCTCGAGCACTATCGCAGGAATTTATTTATCTTTGTCGGGGTTCTTGAATGGAGTTTCTGCCATATATATATATATATATATATATATATATATATATATATATATTCGTATACATTATTGTTAGAGACCAGGATGCTGGCCATGATTTATCGTTTTATATTTCCACACGACCGCCAAGTAAAACCTTGCGGAATGTCCCGAACAACACCCGAGAGTAACGGACGTTATAATCGCCATCGGAGAATCTTTCGAGACTGACCCAATGTCTCATTTGTTTCCGCGAATAATTATACCGCGAGCCCGGGCATAACTAAAGTTATAGGGACGACAGATAGAAAGAACTGATTTGGCCGAGAAGCATACATGGTATGCCGGTGGAGTGTGCTTATCCGACGGAAGACGATCATCCATCAATTCTCACGTCGTAAAAACCTGATGAATCATTCCGTCGCAAAATTCGTTAATGTAGTCCCGATCGTTGCTCGGCGAGCTCGTAACCATTTTTATATCACGGATTTAATGGTTGTTGGTTCTCGGGATAATTTTATTTCCGAAAGAGCTATTATAATAAAAAAAAACGTTATAATAATATACGATTCTACTTCCCACAGAATTATCGTTGTCGCGAATTCTTTTTGACTTAGTATCTTTTGTGCTACGCAGAAAATACATTAAGTTCCAGAGCGACGGGGATACTTTGTGTTACACAATTTTTTTTTTCCGTTCCTCGTTGTTCGAATTGTATGAAATTCGTTCTTCGCATGGGACGATTATTGTCAATTTATACCCGGAGATATTCAGGTAGTAGTCTGGTAACTTAGGCCGATTTTCATGTCTTTTTTGGAGGGCGTTTTTTTGTAGGAAAATAAAAATGAATCGTTTTGGATATTTAGGATATTTTTATTTACATATTAAAGATACAAAAAAAAAATTTGTTGAAAAAATGTAATAGTTTATCATTATTATTATTGATCGAAGTTGGAACCTCGAAAAAAAAGCGCGTGGGTGGCCCCGGTGATTTTGGCTCTTGATGTTATCTGAAATCAAAAGTTCTTGATAATTCTTAATCTATAGACATGTCATTCTGGCCGGAACTATTGAAGTTAAATTTCATGACTAAATAACAAAATGGCGGACTTTGGAAAAAAAAGTCCTTCTATTTTACCAAAGAAGGGGTTGTAAAATAAAAAGTTAGGGGTGAAAAAATTTCTCGGTAGTTCCGACGAGAACTATAAGTGTGTAGAGTAGCCTGTTAAAATTTTAAAGCAATAGGTTCGTTAGAAAAAAAGTTAGGACCCGGGCTGCCAACTTCGAGGTGCTAACTTCGATCAATAATAATAATAATAATAATAAACTATTAAATTTTTCAAACAATTTTTTGTTTGTATCTTTAATATGTAAATAAAAACATCCTAAATATCCAAAACGATTCATTTTTATTTTCCGACAAAAAAACGCCCTCCAAAAAAGACATGAAAATCGGCTTAAGTTACCAGACTACCTTCAGCAAAAATTTAGGAAAAATTTGACGAAAAGTGCAAGTAATTTCAATTTCCCTTATGACCAAATTTCACGGAATTTCAGAAGCGTATTATCGTTGTCGATGGTGTGGGGGTGAGAGAAAGCGTAGTATCGCGCGGGAACGATTGAGGCGACGAGGGAATAGGCAAGGAATATTACGAGATGATGTTAGAACCTTCACCCACGATCTTATCCGCTTAATAGATTCAGCGATATTATTGAATTAGCACGGCTGAACGAAGCTCGGCTACTTCTCGCACGGGCGAATAGGCCACCCCACATTGAATCGTACTGAGGCAAACGTGGACCAGAGGGTGCCAAGGATGGCGTACTAGCAAAGCGGCGACTTTGAACCAAGGGTGAGACCGATCCAAATACTCGTTACTTTTATGTATTTTCACCTCCTTTCTTTGTATTGAACATGTCAACAATGAGAGAAAGAAATTGTTGACGCAACTATATAATGTTTCTTCTATACAGACGCAACTAAAGAATAGTTAATTCAACTATTTCTATTCTACTGGATGCAGTTAATCGAAGGATATAATCGAAATGATTTATGATAACAATATTTTTTTTCTTGGCTGTTACCGCAAGAAGTGTCATTATAAGAATTAAGGGAGGAAATAGGGTTAGGACAGCGTTTTCTCAATGATGTTCATGAATTTTTTTATAGTATAAAAAATGAATATAATTTATTGAAAGTTTGAGAATATTTTATACATATATTTAAGTATATACTATAAAATTTTTGAAGAATTTTCTTGAAAAACTCCGAAGATATTAGCGACCCCATATTGCAGGTCACAATCAGACAGCATTTTGCGTACATTCTGGAAGCCTTAATTTTCATCTGAAATCAAACGAGGTTAGAATTTACTTTTATTATATGTCTTTCTTCTATATGAACCTAAATGCTATAAAAAAACTAGAAAATTGAAATTTTTACAGGGGTCAAAACAAAAAAGCAAGATTTTTTGCCATTCTTTACAACTTTATTTGCAAAAAAAAACTATTTTAAATAATGATAATATTCCAATTTTAGGTTCATATAGAGCGCAATACTATGAAGAAAGTAACTGCCAATTTTCGAAACGATTGGTTGAAAACTTTTGAAACTAGCGTGTACGCAAGTTAAAAAAAAGTCGTTTTCAGAAAAAGGCGTTTGAAAAAATAGCAAAATGCTGAGTCTGATTGTGACCTGCAATTTGGGGTCGCTAATATCTTCGGTGTTTTTCAAGGAAATTCTTCAAAAATTTTATAGTATATACTTAAATATATGTATAAAATATTCTCAAAGTTTCAATAAATTATATTCATTTTTTATACTATAAAAAAATTTATAAAAATCATTGAGAAAACGCTATCCTAACCCTATTTCCCCGCTTAATGGCTTATAACAATGGAACGAGTCGGAATTTTCATTTAAAATTTTGGCAACATATTTTTCAATAGTTTTAACTAACAATTTATGAAATTTAAAAAAAAACGATTTTTTGAACCGTCTAACCCTATTTCCTCTCTTAATAATAAATGGCTTGATTGACTATTTCGTAGTTAACGACTCTGTAAAAATAGTTGCAAGAACTGTTTCTGGCATTTCCTATAATAATCCACCGTTTGTTACAAGGAAATCTGACAAGCTCCGACGCCTTTATAAAATTATTACGACAGCCACAAATTTGGGGTTGCTATTATTTTTATTTACACAGTTTTTGGGAATAAAATGAAAATTTCAAAACGTTATTTTTTTACAGTATAGATTGTCAATCATGTGATTAGTATACGGTAGTTAGTTATACTATTGTTATTAAAAATTCACTAAAGCATCGTTTATAAAATGCTCAATTTGTATCTGAACTTAGTCCGACGAATCTTTTAGTTACAGGGTCCCGTGATATAAATTAGGTTATGAATTTTATTGAGAAAAACAGGTCAACCTTAGCCTCGACTTCCCCGACGAAGTACGCAACCCTCCGAATTCCGCTCCTCCGTTGCATTCTTTATCATATTCACTCGGCGTGCTTTTGGTAATTGTAAATTCCGTAAAAGTTTAACATGCCACCGGGTCTCTGCTTCCATCTCCCGTTCGAGTGTCTATCTCCCCTTATTGTTGTGACACACTTTCAAGTTCCACTTTGTTACGATATCAATGCTATTCCAAGTTAATTACTAATGTTGTTCAATTATATCGTATCCCACGTGGACCATCAATCCAACCGCGTCTAGACTTAACGACAATTCTCATCGATGATTAATGCGATATGATCCATGTGATTGTGAACTTTCCTCCATTTCAATCTAAATCTCTTGGTATTCTGTTTTGTCCCGGTCGAAGCACTCGCACGCTCAAAGAAACAAGGCAATGCTCTAATTGTAAAAAAAAAATGGGATTATCAATCACGACCCAATGATCGCAAGAAGCGAATGGAATGCGAAGAAACAATGATCGAATCGTTGGCTCGAGCGAAAACTTCCGTCGAATATAGAAAAACCATCCACTTTGGCTGTAGCCCCAGAGGGTGGGTTTTCACAATTAGAGTAGTTTCCGGTAATCGCAGTTCACTGAGCCACCAAAGGTACGCAATAGTACAGGCATTGAATGATTAAGGGGGAAATAGGGTTAGGACAGCGTTTTCTCAATGATTTTCATGAATTTATTTATAGTATAAAAAATGAATATAATTTATTGAAACTTTGAGAATATTTTATACATATATTTAAGTATATACTGTAACATTTTTGAAGAATTTCCTTGAAAAACACCGAAGATATTAGCGAATCAGACTCAGCATTTTGCGTACATTCTGGAAGCCGCAATTTTCATCTGAAATCAAACGAGGTTTGAATTTACTTTTATTATATGTCTCTCTTCTATATGAACCTAAACGCTATGAAAAAAATAGAAAATTGAATTTTTTACAGGGGTCAAAACAAAAAAGCATGATTTCTTGCCATTTTTTACAACTTTTTGCAAAAAAAAATTATTTTAAATAATGATAATATTCCGATTTTAGGTTCATATGGAGCGCAATACTATGAAGAAAGTAACTGCCAATTTTCAAAACGATTGGTTGAAAACTTTTCAAACTAGCGTGAACGCAAGTTAAAAAAAAGTCGTTTTCAGAAAAACGCGTTTATACACGTGTCGCGTTCGGGGCCTGAAGGAGAGCTACTCATTTTAATGGCTCATAACAATAGAACGAGTCGGAATTTTCATTCAAAATTTTGGGAACATATTTTTCAATAGTTTTACTAACAATTTATGAATGAAAAAAAATCGATTTTTTGAACCGTCTAACCCTATTTCCTCCCTTAAAAAGGGACGATGTAGCAGATTGAATGGTTGGTCGTTTGTTTGCTACATATCGTGATAACGCTAGTAGTATTGCCACCTACAGAAGTGGCGAAGGGAAACAAGCTTCCCTTGTGCCGATATGGGTGAACATCCCTTTTGCCAGCCACGAAGTCATCAGGAAGTAACTTTTGACTAGTTCGGGATGATGTAAAGAGGGTAACCAGAGAGGCGTAAAGTCTGGCTTGACACTGACCATTGTCCGCTATAGCTATATACGACGCCACACACAAGAGAGGGATCTCGCATAATCGAAAACTTCGTTCAACCAGCACGAACCATGTAATTCGATAAGCGGTCAAAAGCACACACTGTTACAGATTCTGGCATATGGTTACAAGGCGATTGACCAATTAGCAAATAGTTACTTTGCTACCCTCTGTTCTAAAATCCAACGTTACAATGGATCAGAGCCAAAACCGACGTTCTCGCCGACTGATCGTTATCGTTTGACCTTCAGAAGTCCCTCGAGCGGTTGATGTTCTCGTTGGGGTAGCATTTTCTATTGGCACAACTTTTCACACGAATCATACAATTGAAAACTTTGAGTCATGTTTGTTATGTAACTCCATCATGACAAATTTACGTTCGATACTACTGGCAATACTAAAAATACAGGGTAAATTGGCTTTACTTGCTAATTGTGGAATGAATGAACGAATGTGGATATTTCCGAGTGCAAAGGAGGCCACGTATTTTATCGAAGTAGCGAACAAAGTTTTTCTCACTGATCATTCCACCAGTGATTAACGGGAGGACGTGAGCTTTTGGAAAGTCATCGGATTTCTTGGATTTCTTAACTGATGGCAGACATTCAACTAAGAGGTGGAACACGAATGTAGTAACAACTTTTATATAGCCTTGACTAATATGGTCCTCTCGAGATCTGCAGATCCTTTAAGATATCTCTAAGACGTGATACGATAAGTCAAGCTATAACGACTGCCCCCTCTGGTTATCTAACCGGCGGTGACTACTTCACCGGAGTAAATAAAAGCGAGAGATGGAGTTGCTCGAGTGTATGTCACAGGGGAGACAAGATATCGTAGAAGGTTAGCAAACGGGGAAATCCGAGGCGACACGCAGGCGTCCCAGTGACCAGGAAATCTCGTGGGTGATGGCAGAGTCAACCGGATACTGGAGATACCATCACGTTCCTCGAAGTGATCCTTACCGGTTCGCCCGCGTCACTCAATAATCTTCGTACACTATCCCATTCTTATACCAGCCAGGCTATACATATACCCCGGCGAACACAGCATCAGTGCACAGGACCTGAGCTTTTTCACTCGGTTGTCAGGCTTGGAAGAAACGAGGGAGATGGACAGACGTGGGTCAAGCGGTTAAGACGCAAGGATTAGATGGCGTTCGAAGTGTTACGGAAGGTCATACTAAGCTATAGGCTTCACTAACAGTTAATAAGGGTAAGGGCCTTTGCCCTTTCTCGTTCAACTTCCTCCCCATCTGTCCAGCATTGTATCCTGTTACGTGTTCTCATGACGAAGCAAAGAGTTACCGGCATCTGCTAATTTTTTTTCTGCTTTATAATTGTGGTTACAGATCCATTAGGAGGTAGAAAAGGAAACTAAAGTAAAAAAAAATCGATTTTTTGTTGACTCGAGCCCCTCAAGCCAATTGAGAAAGTGAATATTTTCCAGTAGCCTTGTCATTAGCCTTCCATCCCTCTATCCGTCACTATTTCCTCAAGCGCGAATGCCCGGAGGATCTTCGCGAGAGAGATTCTGGCACAGAGAACCCTTCGCCGTTGGTGATGTCACATTGCAGGCGACGAGTCTGTAACACTAATAATTACCCATCTCCTCGAATCTCTGCACGTAGTCTCGTCTCCCTGCCTCTATTTCACGCGTGGCCGCCAGTTCGATTTCGAGAGAAGCCTACGTAAGGGTGCACTCCCTTTCTCGCATCGCTACGTATACTGCCACGTGAGTTTCGATTCTTTCGCCTCCGGGATAAAATTCTATACGAGCTGGTTGTATACGTACGTTATACAAAACTTTGCTGAAAATCATGCACACAAAATGAACGTCCATGATTGAGGAAAATAGACGCTTAGAAGTCAAAAGGGATTTTCACGAATCGATTTTTGTTTTTTTACGTTCCCATCTGCAAAACAATCATAAGCGCACATTTCGTTTGCAAGCACTCAAAGACGTTCTTTTGATTGATAAGAAATCCCCTTAAAAAAAATACAAACTTAAACAGGATCAATACTCAAGACAAATATACGTTTTAGGCATTTAGTTGATTTTTTTTGGGGATGCATTATCAAAAATGTTTTTATTTTTTAACAGAACTTACTGTCAATAGAACCTCATTAGGGGGGTAAAATGGCATTTTCGAAAAATCTTCATGCTTCATATTGTTTTCATGAGGACGAATAATATAATTGTCTTGATTTGCCATACCGAAAAACGGAACTCCTATAGCGAGTCTCGGTTTTCATCTGTTCGGTCCTAAGCGATTTAACATGTTAAGGGGAGAAATAGGGTTAGGACAGCGTTTTCTCAATGATTTTCATGAATTTTTTTATAGTATAAAAAATGAATATAATTTATTGAAACTTTGAGAATATTTTATACATATATTTGAGTATATACTATAAAATTTGTATACATATATTTGAGTATATACTATAAACTATTAGCGACCCCATATGGCAGGTAACAATCAGACTCAGCATTTTGCGTAGTCTCCCATTTATTGCTATAACTTTGTAACGGAGTGGAATTTTTTGAAAAGTTTTTTTTTTGTGAAAAATCCTTAAACGTATAAAGAATAAAAATCTGTAAAAAAATATCGATTTTTTTTCAATTTCAGGGGTATGTGAGCCTTTAAGGGTGGAAATAGGGTTAGGACAGCATTTTCTCAATGATTTTCATGAATTTTTTTATAGTATAAAAAATGAATATAATTTATTGAAACTTTGAGAATATTTCATACATATATTTAAGTATATACTATAAAATGTTTGAAGAATTTTCTTGAAAAACACCGGGGATATTAGCGACCCCATATTGCAGGTCACAATCAGACTCAGCATTTTGCATACATTCTGGAAGCCGCGATTTTTATCTGAAATCAAACGAGCTTGGAATTTACTTTTATTATATGTCTCTCTTCTATATGAACCTAAATTCTATCAAAAAAATAGAAAATTGAATTTTTTACAGTGGTCAAAACAAAAAAGCATGATTTGTTGCAATTTTTTACAACTTTATTTGCAAAAAAAAATTATTTGAAATAATGATAATATTCCGATTTTAGGTTCATATAGAGCGCAATACTATGAAGAAAGTAACTGCCAATTTTCAAAACGATTGGTTGAAAACTTTTCAAACTAGCGTGTACGCAAGTTCAAAAAAAGTCGTTTCAGAAAAACGCGAAAAAATAGTACCAAGAAAAACAAGCAATATGGGATCGCTAATATTTTATAGTATATACTTAAATATATGTTTAAAAATTTTATAGTATATACTTAAATATATGTTTAAAATATTCTCAAAGTTTCAATAAATGATATTCATTTTTTATAATAAAAAAAAATTCATGAGAATCATTGAGAAAACGCTGTCCTAACCCTATTTCCTCCCTTAACTTGAAATTTGGAACGTGACGTCTTAAACAATTTTTTTTTCTTCGTGAATGTCGCAAGCATACAAACGGTAAATCAGCGCTTGAGCGGGACGAGAGACTGCTATAAAAAATGCCACGCTGTTTTTTCTTTTTCTGCAAACCATCGAATAATTTCTTATCGCGCGAATAGTCACGATTAATCGTTAAAACCCCTTGATGATATCATTCTTATCACGAGCAAGCATCCAAAGCGAGTTTCAAGAAGATCCAAGAAAGATTCTCCGTTGGCTCGGGCTCTCCTCCGCACAGTCACACAGATAATCGGCTAATTTCACGCTCGATTCTTCGGCCCTTCGCCTTGGGGCGAGGTGAGCTTCCATCTCCGGCTTCCTCTTATCTCGTCGAACTAATTACATTTTTGTTTGGCCCTGCCGGTGTCACTGAATATAAAGATACTATAGCGTCGGGTCCAGGTGGCGGGGCGAGAGAGAGAGAGGGACGAGGGAGAGAGGCTGGATAAGAGGGTTGATAGAGGAGCGAGAGGGATTGGAGTGAGGGTTCGTTGCGATATCGTCACGGAGACTCTCGAGCCAAGAAATCCTGCTCGTTCTCATGAATATACTAATAGCCTACGAAGCTACTCTCCGATATCATTCCGCGCAACACACTTATACCCACTGCCGAAGGAATACTCGCTGGCACCGGTGTAAAGACTTAGAGGAAACACTTGTAATGAGAAATATTGACAAAGCGTCACGTATCGAACAACGAGCGGGAATAAGCTCGGTCTTTTTACCTTTTTTTTTTGCCTATATTACTAGCATTTTTTTGATACAATGACGATGCACTGAACGATCGTAATTTTTTAAAAGATCTCTACAAATACGAGGTCTGTTCAAAAAGTATCGCGAATATTGAATTTCCGCGGGCTACGAATATTCGATTTTCGATTTTTTTGTGGCGTTAGGTTGATACTCGTGTCCCTCACTTATGCTGAAAAAATCGGCCATTTTGAATGTTTAGTTAATTGTTGACAGCTGTTTTGGTTAGACGTGTTTTGGCTTGTCTTCGATTTTTGCCTATTCTAAAAAAGCAGCTTCCATTGCGATGATCGAGCTTTGGTTTTACGTCATAACCATAAACCCATGATCCGTCACCAGTTATGACCCTCTGGAGCAAATTTGGGTCGTCGCGGACCGAGTCCAACAGCTCTTTAGCAATGTTAACGCGACACTGTTTTTGTTCGAAATTGAGCAATTTTGGTACGAATTTCGCGGCGACCCGTCTCATGCCCAAATCATTGGTAAAAATCGAATAGCACGAGCCAATCGATATGTTTAGTTCCTCGGCAACTTCTCTAACGGTGATTCGACGATTGGCCAATATTATTTTCTTCATTTCATCAATGTATTCGTCTGTTGTTGATGTGCTCGTGCGTCCGGAACGCATTTCGTTGTTCGCATCTCTCGGCCCTCTGAGAACATTTTTCACCACCGATAAACGTTGCTCTGGCCCAAGGTGGCTTCACCATATGCCACAGTCAACATTCGGAATGCGTCCGCGCACTTAATTTTGTTTTTCACACAAAATTTGATACGGATTCTTTGATCCATTCTTTGGAATAGGCAAAAATCGAAGACAAGCCAAAACACGTCTAACCAAAACAGCTGTCAACAATTAACTAAACATTCAAAATGGCCGGATTTTTCAGGATAAGGGAGGGGTAAGGGTTTCAGCGTAAAAAAAACACTTTTTTTGCGATTTTTTTTCTCAAATATGGATTGAGCAATTTTATTCGAACTTTTTGTACATTATTGAGCATACTTTTGACAATGTTGTGTAATTTTTTCATGCAGAAATATTGAAGCATAAGCCCGTAACAGAGATTCCCCCAGAACGTCTTGGAAAAAAAATAATTTGCGGTGTTCACTATAACTCGGCCGCAAATTATCTGAAAATGAGAAACCATAAAAATTTAGTCAAATTATAATCAAATCTTCCCCCCAACGTTTTTTGATCATTTGTTTTTACATTTTAAAATTTTTGGCGGCCATCTAAAGTTTGAACTGTTATTTTTCACAAAAAATTCCGCTATTTTGTGGGTTGGAAACACCCTTAATGTAAAAAAAAAAAATTTAACTAAACGTTGGGGGGAGGTTTTTTATATGTAGAAATCGTGTACAAAGTTTGAAATGAATCGGTGAAGTAGTTTTTAAATGGCAGTGAACACGGACTTTGAAAAAGTAGTTTTAAGAAAAACGCGTCTAAAGTTTATGAAGTAAAAAAGTTAAGAAAATTTATTTTTTTTCTAACTTACACAGAATCATCGATTCCAGCTCTTTTCTCCACTCGTTTCTTCTTTTAAAATATTGTCGTGTATAGTATACACTATATACTATATACACAATAGCAATGAATAAACTGTATACAGCCCGACCGAACGCAGCTGTTAGAGGTATAGCGTTAAAGGCCAGGAGATTAATAAGACAATAACTTCAAGAATATTGCTTTGATCGGTTTAAAATTTTAAGGACATATTCTTGAAATGTTAAACAATAAGATAAGACAAAAAAAAATTCGAACCTAACGCCACAAAAAAATCGAAAATCGAATATACGTAGCCCGCGGAAATTCAAAATTCGCGATACTTTTTGAACAGACCTCGTATAATATCATTGACCATAAAGAATGTTTATCAGCAATACGTATACATATTTTTTTCTCATGCGTTCTCTTTTTTTATGTAGATATCTAGGGATTGTGAGAATTTTTTGTATTTCTATTTTTTTAAAAGATGAATTGAAAAAGTATGATGTCAATTAGAATTTGAATTGATGCATTTTTACACGGATTACTTCCTCCAGTATCATTTTTATACACCGTTGGATGAAAATTCCTCTCTGCCCTAGTTTTACATCGAGTAACACCCCGAACTGTCGTAGGATCTAAGAACTACGGGGTCGAACGATATGCCACCACCCCATAATCGACGACTTCGACCGGAACGGTACCAAGAATTATGTTCCAGAGATCGTGGCTTCGTGAGCATACAAACGAAGTCGCGAGGACGGAAAATAGGAGGAAAAAAAAGACGTTTCACGTACGGGATCCGTGAAAACGGGACACGTTGTCCATAACCGCGTAAAATCGCGAATCGATAATACCACATCTGAACTGTGAGTGGGATCTTCGCAAAAGTCAGCGAGCGTTTTCTTCCAAACTGTCGGTAGTGCTACGTGTACATGAAAATGAACGAGAAATAGCCGTGGACGGAAACTGGGTCGTACCTATGATACATAGATCCTTCGCGTACATAACCGATGCATCTCCATGCATAAGCTTGAGAAGAAAAGGGGAAGAAAACGTGAAAGAAGAAAAAAAATTGCAGTCTTACGTGAACGAAGAGAATTTGAAATGTTTTTCCGAAATATTCAAAAACAGAATGGATGTACGGAAGAAAGCGTCGTGGAATGAGGATCCTTTTGGACCTCGTGGAATAGCCTATTAGAATCTGCCGTCCAACTTGGAATTAAGGTAATCGCTGTTTGCATATTAATTGTTCATTAGGAACTGGGCGAGTTCGCGACTGGCTGAAAGCTGCAATAACTGTACTACCATTGTTCGCTCTCTTCGATAAGTTTCTCTTTCTTTTTGATAATGTCCGTGAAGAGGAAGGAGCAGAGCAAAAAGTGCTGCGCGGGATATTTGAAATCATCGAATTTGTAGATTGATTATTCACTCATATTCTTCGTACATCTCGCCATTCGAGGCCTGACTCTGCTGAGAGGAATTGATGAATAATATGAACATCAATCTATCCGGAATATACGAATAATATTGAGAATATCTGCGACGATAAACCGCGTAAAACAATTTTTCTTTCTTTCCTCTACACTTTTCACATTAGGTAACATAATTGTGTCGGTGGACTTGATCGTTTCGCGTCCGTCGTCCGTACGACGAGTACGAAAAATTCTGGCAATACGACTCGTAAAATAAAAACGACAAACTCAAATAGAAGGCAGAGAGTAGAGACGAATAAAACTGACACTCGAGCAAAAAAAAAGGGCGCGGAGATCGCCCGATAGTTCCGATATAACTCGCGGTATAAGAGTCTTCGAAATTCGGGATAAATCGTAAAATCCACTGGACCGAGTAAACAATAAGTTTCTCATTGGAAAACTTTATTAGTGCCTCCATCCGAGGTTCTATACGTCGCGGCATAATACCGTTACGTTTCTTTACGATCGTACCGCATAAAATCCCTTTACTGGCACTGGCTCCCTCACATTTGTCGGTAATAAAAGTACGAGGACGAAATTTGGAAAGGCTTCGCGAAAAAAAAAGTGCCAATCCGAGTTTTGTCAGTACGGAAAGTTTGAGCCAAATATATGTATGTAAAATAATCGTTGAGCCGCGTGCCAAATCATTTCGATTCACAAATCGGATGTTATGCGCCGATGTTTTGTTGTACACTGTGTGGGAAACAACGATTCGAGAGCCATACGATTGTGTGTCAGTACTGAATCAATAAAACAGGTTCCTATCACAGGGAATTTTATTGGATTATGATAGAAATGGAATTTACAAAAAGTTGCCAATTAAAACTCAAGCGCAATTGCGCTGCTTGTAATTTTTCTACATTCACGTCGAACGACCAATGGCGAAAGGAAAATTCGATAGCATAAAAAAATATATATTTACTTAAGGGAGAACACCACTGTGACCCCCTGTTTTTTTTCACATTTTTCAAGAAATTTTTTTTCTGGGAAAAAAAGAGATATTCGAAAAATTTGTTTGGGTTTTGTTCCTTGTTTATTAATATATCAAAAAACATTTTTTTCACATTTTTCTGTGCTGTCATTTCCGCGGCACGCAGCAGAACTCTCTTCAACGTCGATCTGAAAAAAAATACCGAGTGTTTTCGTTAATAATATGATATTTTGAAGAGAAGTACATAGAGATTTGAAAAAATATTTTTTCAAAAAAAATAGGCACGACTTTGAAATTAAAGAATGATTTTTGAGCAAAATATCTCGTCAAAAATAGGCTATAACTTTTATAATTATGGAGATATCAAAAAAATCCTATGTACTTCTCTTCAAAATATCATATTATTAACGAAAACACTTGGTATTATTTTTCAGATTGACGTTGAAGAGAGTTCTGCTGCGTGCCGCGGAGATGATAGCACCTGACGCGAGAGCTTCCCCAGCGCCACCATGCGGCGTGAAAAATGTGAAAAAAATGTTTTTTGATACATTAATAAACAAGGAACAAAACCCAAAAAATTTTTTCGAATATCTCTTTTTGTTCCTACAAAAAAAAATTCTTGAAAAATGTGAAAAAAAACAGGGGGTCACAGTGGTGTTATCCCTTAAACAATACGACAATACGATGAGGAAGTTTGATTTTTGCTCCAGTCGAGGCGATAGTAAAATATTGAGCTGTATCGTCGTGTTGGCGCACTTTGCGTTTTAGCTTCTCTTCAATATCAGATATCATAAGGACCTTTCTCACTTCTGTTCCTTCCGACTTGCGTTTTGCTGTGATAAGAGACGAAAGATGAGAGAAGAGTTTTGAAAAACATGTACACGTGATATAGAACGTCTACGATAATATAAGATGAGTTTTACGAGCGAGTGAATGCAATATGAACTGCTATTTGTGACATGAAATTTTCTGGAACTTCGCGAACAGCCAGTTTCCTGCGTTCATTGTTCGTCCTTATCTGCCTATAGTTCTTCGTCCAAGATTCACTTGCCGACAGACTTGTCCAATTATACAATATTCCAGTCCAAATACAATAAAATGACATGTGTCAAATTCAAACTTTCGACCAACCAACAATCTACAAATTTTCATACAACATTTACGGTTCGTATGTGATTGATCCTACATGGTTTTACACTAACTTTTGACGTAACTTACAAAAACTAACGCGCAGGGGAACTAACCTACGAGAACTGACCACCGAAAACTAACCTACGAAATAACCGAGTAATTCAATCGTACGAACGCTAAAATACCTTGAGGTCGCGTAACAAGTACAAAGTCACGTTGACGAGTATAGTCAACGACGAAGTTACGACCACCTGGGAATGATGGAAGCAGAAATGGTTGTAAGACGATCCTGTTTACTCGGGGGTTTATCCAGGAAGAACTATGGTCTCGCTTGGCGAGCGAGTGAGATATTGAAGCGGAAGCAAATGGCAAGGTGGATGACAACCAGTTAGTTTGCACTACAAGAGATGGGGATTTAGACATTGGACACCCCTCTGAATATTACATCCTCGGGAGCAGAGAGACGATATAGCGGGAGAGCAACGGTATCCTAGCTATAATAGGATAAAGTGAGAAGGTGCAAAACCTTTCTAGTTTTCCTCAGTCTTCTTGTATGTATAAAATCGTTCCTCCTCGCGTTGTTGCTACTCCGTTACTCGTGGCGTTATAGATTCAAGAAAATCGGATTGCAGGCAGGGATAACACGTTCGAGTATCACGTAGGTCATCGTAGAATTATTTATTTTTACATAATACAACATAAAATTATCCTTTTGAATCAAAGATCCGCGAGTGAGGTAGATTGACATCGTTTAATTTTTGAAGAACCTTTTGAATAGTGACCATTTTTTCAATGACAGAAATCATTATAGTCAATCACTGCGGTGATTTATATTGATCCCTTTAAGGCCGGACTGTCGTCAATTGGTGGCATAAATATTTTTTAAACAATTGGGGAAAACACTTTGGGTGATTGACAAATTCATCCTGACCAATTTTCACATTGACGAATGCACTTTTGCCAAAGTTCGATCGATGTTTCTTTGCTTGGTACGCGGTTACATTTGACAAAATCGTATTTTAAATAGCCGAAGTTAGTGGAATCGACCGTCGCAATATAATTCCCGATTGATATACCGCAAGTGAAAATCCATGTTCCGCGCAAGCTCTTCAAGCGTTCATGTACGTCTAGACTGTATCAATATATCAATATATCTGGGAACTGCAATATGACTGTTTGATTGAACGTATCGATAGTTTAAAATCTAAAGCCTTGGACGGTAATTGACTATGGAAAATCTATGAAAATCCTGTGTCGTACGATTTACGGAACTACATGAACCGTATGTATTAACGGGGGAAATAGGGTTACGACAGCGTTTTCTCAATGATTTTCATGAATTTTTTTATAGTATAAAAAATGAATATAATTTATTGAAACATTGAGAATATTTTATACATATATTTAAGTATATACTATAAAATTTTTGAAGAATTTCCTTGAAAAACACCGAAAGTATTAGCGACTCCATATTGCAGGTCACAGACTCAGCATTTTGCGTACATTATGGAAGTCGCAATTTTCATCTGAAATCAAACGAGGTTGGAATTTACTTTTATTATATGTCTCTCTTCTATATGAACCTAAATGCTATCGAAAAAATAGAAAATTGAATTTTTTATAGGGGTCAAAACAAAAAAGCATGTTTTTTCGCCATTTTTGACAACTTTATTTGCAAAAAAAAATTACTTTAAATAATGATAATATTCCGATTTTAGGTTCATATAGAGCGCAATAGTATAAAGAAAGTAATTGCCAATTTTTAAAACGATTGGTTGAAAACTTTTCAAACTAGCGTGTACGCAAGTTAAAAAAAGGCGTTTTCAGAAAAATGCGTTTGAAACACGTGGCGCGCTCGGGGCCTGAAGGAGAGCTACTCACTTTAATGGCTTATAACAATAGAACGAGTCGGAATTTTCATTAAAAATTTTGGGAACATATTTTTCAATAGTTATACTAACAATTTATGAAATAAAAAAGAAATCGATTTTCTGAACCGTCCAACCCTATTTCCCCCTTTAATTCTGATATTCACTCATGTCCGTCATCCTAATTATACTTTATTTAAGGGCTTACATACCCCTGCGCGCGCTAAAAGCGAGTAAATTTGATAAAATTGTCGTAAAGGTTATATGGTGAAAAAAAAATTTTTTAAATAAAAAAAAAATATTAACATTATTTTTTACAGGTATAAGTGGACTACTGATGAAAATCATAACTTCACCAAAAATTATCCAATCCCCAAAAATAAATAATAATCTAGTAGAATAATGTAGTAGCAATAGTCTGACGGAGGGAATGTTTTTTTCTTTCAAAAATTAAGAAATTAAAAAACCTCTCGTCAGACTATAGAGAAAATAATTATCAAGATAAAAAAAAACGTTAAAAAACATTAAAAATTAACCGAGTTGTGCTGACACTGTTTAAAAACATAGTTTCGAGGAAAACGCGTTTAAAGTCTACGGAAATCGGGTTTGTGACTCGATGTCCGATCACATTTATTGCCATAATTTTATAGCGGAGTGGAATTTTCTTAAAAGTATAAAAAATAAAAATCTGTATAAAAATCGATTTTTTGAAAATTTCTGGGGTATGCGAGCCCTTAAGTATGCATGCGGTGTTCGAACTTTCGATCGTCAATCGATGGACTGTTTAGATCTAGATTAAAACGCGTTTAGTAATAAAATCGTGACATCGCATACGAAAGACTGCTCCGAAAAAAAAAACAGGATTTTAACGTGAATTTTTTTACATCAGCGGAAAAGCATTTTGTACAATATCTCGTAAACATATGTAAATATATATACAGAAACTCGCAGCGACGATTTAACGCGGACGAAGCTTTTAGTCCGAGAGTTCTGTACAAGAAGTGATTCATCACGATATTACAATGTACGCCAGTCGATATAAAAAAATAAAAAAAAGAATTTATTTGCTCCGCACTCTGGACTAGCGATAGCTTGATCCACGTTCAATTCTCTCTCTTTATTTGATTCGATCGGACACGAGGTCCTCCTCAAATTGCAGCGCATATGTTCACATCGCCCCCGCAATTTTCAACACGCACTCGATCCCGAAACGTTCGTTTCAATCTCGACCAGCGCGCCCGATACCTCTCCGATCGTTCATTTTTTTGGGGCGCGCACAGTACCCGATTGTTATATCATTCTTGCCCAGAGTCCTTTTGCAATCGTTATATTCCAACTCCTCATTCATACGGGAATAGGGTGCGGCTACACACAATCCCTCGTCGCTCTTCAGCTTCGCGCTTGTTTTTTTTCTCTGTTATAGAAAACGCGAGAGAGAAACAATCCCATGAGCCAGTACAAACTTCCTGTTTACACGTTACTTTGCATCATCACTGAGGCTGAAGACCCGTTCCCAAAACTCTTTTTGTACGATCGCAGTCCGCTACTACGTCCGTACAAATGCATGTGTTGACGAGGATGATGGGAATTCCGAAGGACAAAAAAAACTAATTTCGTGAAAAACATAGAGACACACGGAAGCTGACAAACAAGGGCCGAACGAGACGAACCGTGATGGATAATTGGCAACGTGTAAATCGTGGAAAAATCGATGTTAGCAGATTCAAGCGCTATTGTTATCGCTTACACATATATCATACGTAGAATGGTGCGAATCCGTTTTATCCCGTTACGCGTTCCGCGCACTTGGATAAAGTGGACCGTGGCATGATCGACCAGTCGTACCTTTGATTTTTATTTTTCAAACTCTCGATTGCCGTTCCACGAATTATTTCGATCGTTTTGAATGAGAAAAAAAAAGTTGTTCGATTGCTAGGACCTGTTTTATTCTATTTCATAGTGATTGGAGTCGGTTGATGTTTGGGTTTTTCTCGCTCGTAGAAAAAAACTTCACGGGAAATGGAACATTTTACGGAAATGAAACGTTCTTCGTAAGCAAGGAATTGAATGTGAATCAAAATAACGCGGCATAGTGATAATATTTTCAGAATAGGTTGCCAGGAATCTTTCGATATTAATTTCACAATTTTTAACGTATGTTATGCACTATTTGAGGTAGTAGTCTGGTAACTTAAGCCGATTTTCATGTCTTTTTTGCAGGGCGTTTTTTTGTCGGAAAATAAAAATGAATGGTTTTGAAAATTTAGGATGTTTTTATTTACATATTAAAGATACAAAAAAAAAATTTGTCGAAAAAATTTAATAGTTTATTATTATTATTATTATTGATCGAAGTTGGCACCTCGAAAAAAAAGCGCGTGGTTGGCCCCGGTGATTTTAGTCCTTGATGTTATCTGAAATAAAAAATTCTTGATAATTCTTAATCTATAGACATGTCATTCTGGTCGGAACTACTGAAGTTAAATTTCATGGATAAATAACAAAATGACGGACTTTGGAAAAAAGTTTTTTTTTCCAAAGTCCGCCATTTTGTTATTTATCCATGAAATTTAACTTCAGTAGTTCCGACCAGAATGACATGTCTATAGATTAAGAATTATCAAGAATTTTTGATTTCAGATAACATCAAGAGCCAAAATTACCGGGGCCACCCACGCGCTTTTTTTTTCGAGGTGCCAACTTCGATCAATAATAATAATAATAATAAACTAATAAATTTTGTCAAAAAATTTTTTCTTTGTATCTTCAATATTCAAATAAAAACATCCTAAATATCCAAAACGATTCATTTTTATTTTCCTACAAAAAAACGCCCTCCAAAAAAGACATGAAAATCGGCTTAAGTTACCAGACAACTACCTTAATTCGTCGAGGGACTTTCGTTGGGCAGTGGGGAGGGAGAGAAGGATGTTTTTGAAGAATAGAGAATCGAAAACAAAACGGAATTGTGGCAGGGATAAGCAGAGTCGTAAAGCACAAGAGGAGAGCAGGCAAAAGGGGATAAAATCGAGTCAGGAGCTGACGTGCTGGTCGTAAAGGATTTTATAATTATAAATTTAATTTTCATACAAACAACTTGCTTCTCTCCCTTCCTTGGTCTGGCATCACCGATGTGGTCGCGTCTCGTTCGAGTGTTAGTCATATAGAAACAAAAGCTCTCTCTCTCTCCGAGTTGGGCACTTGACGCAATGCCGTCAGTCCGCCTACGTGCCAATGCCAACGGGCTAGGTACTTAGAGCAACAGAAACATAAGGGTTTCTGGTACCCCTCTATTGGTACCGATGCCGTGGCGTCATAGCCATGCGAGACTGTCTT
The DNA here is from genome assembly GCA_958009045.1 of Oxytorus armatus. NCBI lineage: Eukaryota > Metazoa > Arthropoda > Insecta > Hymenoptera > Ichneumonidae > Oxytorus > Oxytorus armatus. The sequence goes on along the minus strand of OY253745.1, from coordinate 37,853,081 downwards.
TTTCTCTCTCTTTCTCTCTCTTTTTCATCGTTGTTGTCGCAGTCAAACAGCCAGGAATCAACGGAGTTACCCGGCTGGTTATCCGTAATTCAATAAAACTCAGGGACGAGCACGGTAGGGACTCGAGCGGGAGAAATTTAATATCCAACGCCATCAAAAGTCGCTGGAATTGTTTCCAGTCAGTTGTGACTCTCGCTCACACTCGTACACCACCCCCGCCGCTCCATCGCACGTTATATATACTCACGTACCCTGAACAGTTTCATATCATTCTCTTTCCCTTTTGTCTAGCTCCCGTGCTTTTTCCTACTTTTGCTGTTCGCCCGGCCATGAGTGAAACAATTCATTGCTCGGCAAGTCCCGACAAAACTAAGAACATACTACGTTCTTTTATGATTTCGTTTTTGATCGAATTAATTCAATGGCAATTGCACTCGTTTCATCGCGAGATGTTTGCGAGTGTGTGGCAATTCCTACGACCGATATTCATATTTTGTTGATGTATAACGAGGCTTAACATTAAACTCTTCGATAATCACTGTAAACAACGAGAGTATTTACGTCTCTAATAGTCCATAGAACCCATAAACCACTATCACGTTTTAGTATTATTGTGTAATCCCATTCTCGTACCGTCATCTCGTTCATGGCGGTCGGGATACGACAATAAACAAGGCCCGAAGTACGCTTACGTACCTCTCTCGCGCGGCGTAGAATCCCACCGAAACGAACCACCCACTACTGTCACGGTTTAGCCGTTGTGGTTGCAGACGCATTTGTACTTATCGTTATTAATCAGAAGCTCGTATATACGAATGGAATAGTGGACAGGGGTCGTGGTATTAACGCGAACACGGCAAATCCGCTTTTCCCAGTTTGGCTCTGTGTGCTCGTGCAGCAGGATATCTACTAGTTGTATGAACTTTGCAGTACTCATTCGCCGGTATTTCCCTCTACGCTTCCAAGAATTCTTCTCCCTCGCCACTCCAAATTCTATCTCCGAACGTACAGATTTTCTGGAACTAAGAGGATAGTTAAGGGAGGGGTAAGGGTTTCAGCGTTAAAAAAAAACACTTTTTTTGCGATTTTTTTTCTCAAATATGGATTGAGCAATTTTATTCGAACCTTTTGTACATTATTGAGCATACTTTTGACAATGTTGTGTAATTTTTTCATGCAGAAATATTGAAGCATAAGCCCGTAACAGAGCTTCCCCCAGAACGTCTTGGAAAAAAAACAATTTGCGGTGTTCACTATAACTCGGCCGGAAATTATCTGAAAATGAAAAACCATTAAAATTTAGTCAAATTATAATCAAATCTTCCCCCCAACGTTTTTTGATCATTTGTTTTTTCATTTAAAAATTTTTGGCGGCCATCTAAAGTGTGAACTGTTATTTTCCACGAAAAATTCCGCATTTATGGGTGGAAAACACCCTTATTGTAAAAAAAAAAATGTAACTAAACGTTGGGGGGAGGTATTTTACATGTAGAAAATGTGTACAAAGTTTGAAATGAATTGGTCAAGTAGTTTTTAAATGGCAGTGAACACGGACTTTGAAAAAGTAGTTTTGAGAAAAACGCGTCTAAAGTTTATGAAGTAAAAAAGTGAAGAAAAATTTTTTTTCCAAGACGTTCTGGGGGAAGCTCTGTTACGGGCTTATGTTTCAATATTTCTGCATGAAAAAATTACACAACATTGTCAAAAGTATGCTCAATAATGTACAAAAGTTTCGAATAAAATTGCCCAATCCATATTTGAGAAAAAAAATCGCAAAAAAAGTGTTTTTATTTACGCTGAAACCCTCACCCCTCCCTTAATAAGACAATAACTTCAAGAATATTGCTTAGATCGGTTTAAAATTTTAAGGACATATTCTTGAAATGTTAAACAATAAGATAAGACAAAAAAAAATCGATTTTTCTAAAGTGAAAACCCTTACCCCGCCCTTAACGAATATCGAAGCTAGCAACACATTGGCGGATATACGGGATTAATACATATTGCTTATTCATGGAAGAACCTCTGTTTGTGCAAAAAGCAAATTTTTCCAGATTTTCATATCAGATTGTTTAAGAATCGAATGTTGCAAATTGCCTCCTCATTATCTTATCTCACCCAACAAATTTCTTGTATGAATAAAAAACAATTGAAAAACTAACTTGATCGTAGAGTGGGATATTTGAGCGAGACTATTTATGAATTTTTTACATTTTTGTTGTTTTTATGAAAACGTTTTTTTTTTTGATAAAAGAAGGCTCCTCGCGTAGTGAGATAAAAGAGGAAGAGTACTAATTTAAAAGTAAAGGAAAAAACCGTGAAACTCGATAATTGCTCCGATAGCGGAGAATGAAACGTGAACGAAGAGTTCGATCGCGTTTATTATCATTATGAACGTTCAGTCATCAACGCCACACCAGTTATGCAATGTTCTTTTCCGTCGTCCTCACTCACTTCCCATTTTATCGATCGGTCAACAAAAGGAATCATTGTATCGCTTTGAAGTCGAAAACCAGACAACTTCAACGACAGACTTTGCGTCTGGTGCTACAGCGGACATCACTGGAGTACATTTTTATTTCTTCGATTTCCCATGAATCCCGTACCTTGCTTGGGGCTTATTTCCACGGTATCCTTCGCAACAAGGCTGGCAAATGAAGTGCACCGAAGACGGAAAGCTATAACTCGCGAAGGAGCCGGTCTGAGTTGGTTCGGTCGGAGAACGTACCCGGCGCGCAAGGTAAAGAGGCAAGAAAGCATTTTCACCACCACTTCTTCCGGAGCGCACTTTGTGTGCACAAGTGTTTCACATCACAGGATGATGTCAGTCGCAAGCCCCCCGGACGAACGACTGGTGAACTCGCTGCAGCAACAACAAAGCCTATAGTGGCTGCGACGAGACGAGACATCGGCTGGAATCTTGATATTCTTCACGGATGGAAAAATATACCATTGGGTGTGCCGGATCGTGAGATTTATCCTTTGGTACAGTGGGAAAAAGCGGTATGGAAAACGATCGTTCCGATGACGTTCGGCTGAAAACCCTCCGGCATGCCTCGAGAATTGGTAGAAAAACAACGTTAAAAAATTCTGGGTCCCGTCATTCTTGAGAATCCAATTATCAACAATGATGTGTATACCCGCGATGATCTCCAAAATGTTTGAAGACTAAAAAACGTCTTCTGAATGCACTTGAACCAATTTCCCACAATTATTGATGTTGATATGCATCATATTGAATGTATGCATTATGATCTTTGTCGTTACACCAACACGTAACTATCCGGGGCTTCACACTCACTACTGAAATTGAACTCAGAACTCATTTTGCTATCGTAAATTGCAATCGGAAACTGAAAAGGAGGTTCATAGATTAAATCAGAGAGAGGGCGATACCGTGGAGTTCATCGGCTCATCGGTGAGATACTTCATAGGACATGAATGCGTTTCTACTAAATATACGATATTCTGGCGGAATGTGTAACAAAAAACATGCTGGTTCCACCCATCTTGCGAAAATTAGTCGTGGAAAACCGGATGATATTATTGATCTCCGCTGGAAACCCGGACAGGTTGAGATACGAGGTGTGTGAATTAAATAATGAGACTGATTTTTTTACAATTTTATATTGTCACCATCAAAATAACTTCCTTCTGAAGCCACACAGCGCTGGAGACGGTTCTTCCAATTCTCATAGCAGTGCTGGAACTCCGATACTGGAATAGCCTTCAGCTGGTCGGTTCCAGCCGTTTGAATGTTTTCGAGTGTCCCAAAATGAGTTTCCTTGAGGTGATTTTTCAATCTCGGGAAGAGAAAAAAGTCACAAGGACTCAAGTCAGGCGAACAAGGAGGCTGAGGAGCCACAGGAATGTTTTTACTAGCCAAAAACTCGTTTATTGAAATTGCTATGCAACAAGGAGCATTATCGTGATGCAACACCCAGTTGTTCTCGATGTCTGGTCTCACACGAATGACCCTTTTTCGAAGTTTTTCAAGAACCTCCCGGTAAAAGTGTTGATTGACCGTTTGGCCTTGAGGTACAAACTCTTTGTGGACGATTCCGTGCGTATCGAAAAAATAAATCAGCATGCATTTGATCTTTGACTTGCTCATTCTTGCTGTTTTGGGCCTTGGAGAGGTTGAAATGTCCCATTCCATGCTCTGGCGCTTGGTTTCTGGGTCGTACTCAAACACCCAAGACTCGTCACCAGTAATGACACGTTCCAGAAAATGGGGGTCATTTTCAATCGAATCTAAAAAGCCAAGGCACCTTTCCCTCCTGATGTCCTTTTGCTCTTGCGAAAGGTTTTTTGGAACCATTTTTGCGCAGATTTTTCTCATCCCCAATTCATTGGTAAAAATCTGATGAACGCTGGTGTGAGTCAAATTCAACTCTTCCCCGATCATTCTGACTGTCAACCGACGATCTGAACGCAGAAGATCTCGGATTCTGTCGACATTGTCATCGGTTCTTGAAGATGAAGGCCTTCCGCTTCGTGGTTCATCTTCAATCGACTCTCTTCCTTCTGAAAATGCCTTAAACCACAGAAAAACCTGAGCTCTCGACAAACCACTGTCTCCGTAGGCCTGCTGAAGTTTAGCAAGAGTTTCCGTTGCATTGTGCCCAAGTCTGAAGCAAAACCTGATAGCACACCGTTGCTCGAAATTGATGTCACTCATTTTTAGAACACAATAGAAAAAACTGTTTGACAAAAAAAATCGCTACGGACAACCAAATGACTCGAGCGAGTTCAAACCCGGACTGAAGGCGTATGACATGTTCCCCTGCCGCCCCTCCAAGCCCATCGCCTCAAGTGTTGCCAGATCGAACGCTACGTTGCCAGTCTCATCACTTAATTTACACACCTCGTAGAATACGAGAATTTCGGTTCAGAATTAGCGGAAGTGGAAGGACTCGTGAGACAATGGTACCCTGGTCGAAGAGAGATGAGGATAAACCGCATTTCCTTCTTTCTCAACTTTTAGTTTGTCGGCCATAACATCGGCCTAACGAGCTCCCAAATAAGGGTTAGTAATTTCATGTATTTATGCGCGAGTTACGTTAGACCTTTGAGAAGTAAAGGTGCGCGCGTGGTTGCTCCGGGCGAATGAAGGAAAGCGAGCGGCGGGGAACGATAGAACGAGACGCGGGGGATGCCTTCGGTGAGGAACAAGAACAAAGAGCTAAAAGAGCTGAAAGGCTGAAATATACGAAGTGGAGAGAGTAGAGTGCGGAAAGTCACGCGTGAGAGACATGGTGTTTATCTGCAAAGGCAATTAACGCCCGTCTTCGTAAAAGCTAACCATACAGACACGCGTACAAGTAAGCACAGGTTGAATGAAAAGCGAGCACGCAACTACAGATGGATGCACGAAAGCCGTTACGGAATTTGGTGTTCTTCAGCTACGGACCAAGTGAACATAAACACAAGCGAACTTCTGAGCGTGAAAAAAGAAACGTGGCTGTTGGAGAACACCCTGAATGGAATGTCTAAGTAAATGAAAGAATGGAAAAAAAACTCCGAGGTGACAAACGCTCGTCGCTTTGGCTGTGGTGTTCGGGTGGATCACCGGAGCAGAAGTGCATTAATTGCCACCCTCTTAACAGCCAACATATAAACACATATACACATAGGCACGCACACTGTTTACCACTTGCATCCAAGTTCAGATGAAAGGTAAGGTGTGCAAGAAAGAAGGTGTCGTGCTCGAACTAATCTAACAGTTTCTTTTCAGGAAAGTCTAAAAACTGGATATCGTGCCCACTATTATGTAAGTGAGAATAATAAGTCTTCGAACGAGTATACCCGTCTTTGTTCGATCCAAATTCAAAAATTTCCTATTCGGGAATAATTCATAGATAAGGTTTGGATTTTTTTCCTCGCTCTCTTTCCCTCGGTGTTCATACATCCATCTTAGGTGATCTTCGAAAGCAGATCCCGATATTTCTTGTCCCGCTCATATATCTCACCATCATCTGCACGGGATCAACAAGCCGTTCTCGTCACTGATTCGTTAGGCGAAGGGCAGTAGGGGTAAAGGGCGGTAGACCAGCACAGTGCACCATCCAGAGCTTAATCTCTCGAGAATTCGAACAGTAGGATTCCAGAAGACACTCGACATTGCACAGGCGAGTGAGAGTGAAAAGCCCGAATAACCGAGGTGGAGCTACGAAAGGAACAGACAGACGGGCTTGTTGGAGCTCTTCTGAGGCAGGATTAAGGACAGCTTGGCAATTCTCTCCCTCATGGTGTAGGTACTCCGTCGGTGGAAGGACTTTCTACACTAGTCCTCTGGTCCAGCTGGCCCGGTGCTCTTGCCGCCAGTATCAGGACGAAGGCAGAGGATTAATCGCCGGAACAGTGGAGCCGTTAACATTAACCCTCGCTATCACCCCCTTCCTTTTAGAGCAGCGTTCCAACACACAAAGTTACAATGATAGCCCTTCCATTATTCTGGTCAAGTGTTTCATCGATCGTCGTATGATTCAAGCGAACTAACGTTGCATCATTGGTCCGATATTGCATTGAACCGAAAGTATGGGCCGAAACGTTCGTAAACAGAGGGACAACAGAGGAAGAAAAACTTTCCAGGAGGAAGAAAGATACGAGTGAAGACGAAAGCAGCTAACTTTACGATTTTACGGATATTGCACGACCCTACATCAACTCTGCCAACCTATCATCCTGCGTCATGAAATTCTGCCTTAGAGATATACTACGGTTCAACTATGTATGGTTGAAGCATATGCATAGCGATACATAGTTGAAACTCTTGATGGACATATATATAGGGATTCACGGCAGTCACCGAAGATTTATAACTGGTGTGCCTTGCTAATGACCATTAACTGGTTGTCCTGCAGCTATAGCAAGCAAAACCAGTAGTCGAACGAGCCACCCGGTGGTAGGTTTGGGCCACCTTGTTAGACAGTCAGTTATGCAATTCCCTATTTCCAAACCTCTCGGAACATCCAAACAACCCCACACCGAACAACATACAGCGTAAACGAAAACTGCAGTCGGCGTGTATACCGGTTCTGTCTCACATACGCTACGTGCACGGGTAGCTCGGACTAACCTCTTTCCTCCCCCTCTACGACATTTATGCGCCGGATGTGACTCGGCCCACGAAATGGTTTATGAGTTTCGGGCGTTAAACGTAAGCAACCTCTCCCTGTCTCGTTTCTCATCCGGTCGGTTGCTCATTCTTCCTCGTTCCCTCCCTTTACGGACATAAATACCCACTAACATGTTACTTATGTATACATACTTTGTTCAGTCGCAATAATCCTGTTTTGATACTCGTGAGACTCTGCCGACTGCCGCAACTCGTTGTCGAGCACAGCGGAGGAAAGAATTTGTACAAATAGAAATATCGCGACGATAAATTTGCCGGCAAATTGAAAGACAGTTGACGCAATTGTTATCCGACTGAAATATATGGTTGCAGCCCAGATAATACACTGTGTGTGTCTGTATATATATATCCAGTAGAGTGGCCCATTTTATAAAAATTTTCAAATTTTCGTGTTCACATATTTTAAAATAATAGTTAACTATAAACAAAGAGGTTATGATTTTTTTTAGATTACTAAACTCAAATATGAGTCTGCGCTAATCATCCAAAGTTTAAGTGAAATATTTGACCTACCGGCAATTTAAAGCAGTAAACATTGGTCAGAAGTCAAATGGTTTTATCGCAGTCCCTTTCAGGTAGAAAAATATCGCATCGACACATTGAACATTTCTGTAGTCATGAGTAATACCTGCCTATGTATGAATATTGCAAATGCTTGCAGCAAGCAGCAAAAGTAGTGGTGGTACCTCTCACAAGGACAAGTTATGTCGGTGTGATCTCTGTGCTTCGGCTTTCGGTTGTGATAATAAAGGAACGAAGCTCTTCGTGCATACTTGGTTTTCTACCTGATGACGGGATGACCATTATCCAATTGTATAAACTAGCAAAATTTTGCTTTCTATAATTTTAGCAAAATATCTTATGAAATATCACTTATCAGTGAAAAAAAGTCATTTACGTCAAAGTATCTTACTTCCGTAGGATTTTTTAGCAATATCAATTTGTGTTTACACCGACATACCAAGAGCTTGTGCGAGGTAGCCCCACTACTTTTGCTGATTATTGCTAGTAACTGCAATATCCGTACACTTACTATGATAATTATTATACCTGCACTAATGTTCCTACCTTTCTATTTGAGGTACGACATCGAAAAGTACCTTCAACAATGTCAAAGTAATTTGATAAAATCTGTCAAAATTTTATTTTTTCATTAACAAGAGTTTAGCTTTTCAGACATGTATTTTTGTTAATTTCATTGTTTTATATGACTCGAAAAAATTTAATAAATAAATTTCCAATATTAACTCATCTAAAATGTTAATGAAAAACTAAGCCATTAGCCATCAGAGATGTCAAATTTTATATAAAAATTTAGTTAATAATGCATTTGTATCATCTATAGAACTGGAAGCTATTTTTATTGAAAAAATCAGAGTTTGAAATGATGAAAAAATTAAATATTTATGGTATAGTTCGGTGAAATATTGTTCTCTATTTTTTGACTAGAATTAGTTATTATAATTAATGATTAAGATTCAAAATCATATAGTGGAATCGTGCGTCTCGTTACCTCTCTTCACCGATACCTGAGAACCCTACCCGAGAGGAATATTTTTTTCAGAAAAGGGCTACCCAGCCAGTTGACCCTCTCACTTTCACTGTTTATGATACTTGTAAATGCACCTGATAATCCCAACACCTGATTCTTCTAAAAAAAACAAGAATTTGTCATCGCCTTTTTTTTAATAATGTAACGAAGTCAGATATTTATTTTTTTGTGTGATGATAGTTCGATAGTTAAATAATCACCCAACGTATTTTGAATAAGATCCGTCCATTTTAAGCGGTCCGTAGAAGCCTTAAAAAACCCTTGATTTTCACCAAAATCGGATTTTTTGTTTCAATAACAAATGGAAAAAATAAAATAAACAAAATTTCATTATGTTCATTGATGTTTTATAAACAACTTCCAGAAGAAAAACATAAATAATCTCAATAATTATATTACCAAATTTCAATTTAAAAATTCATTACCCTCATCGTGGGCTAAAGTTCATAAAGAATTAAAATCATTAGTGTAGACTCATATTTGAGTTTAAAAATCTGAAAAAAATCATAACGTCTTTTTTAATAGTCAACTATTATTTGAAAATATGTGAACACGAAAATTTGAAAATTTTTATAAAATGGGCCACCCTAATATCCAGTTTATTTAAATCTCTTTTATCAACTGTAATTTGTGAAGAAAATTTTACCATAATTCAGATTTTACAGTATTTGGATTATTTGAAAAAAATCGTAGGTTTGGTTAGGTTTGAGATTCGAACCATATTTTCTTTTGAACCCAAATAGAATACCATTGGAGCAATGAATTCGGTATAAATTCAAACCACGTTTAGACGTTATGAAAAACTGATTGGTTTTAAATCGTTTGCGCCACGAACAAGCCCAAAAGTAAAACTGGATAACTGAAAAGCTGAAACATGTGTTTTTCAGTCGGCGGTTGAAAATCGATTGGATATCGCGCGGAAATATTCAAAGCCATAGGAATGTGCGATCTTCAACGGCATCGTACAAGTTCAATAGTACTTTGGATTTTCCATGTATCGAGTGCTTCTCGTAACGATAACGTTGCACATGGGGTTACGGTTTTCGATTTCTCGCCTATAGCACGCCGCTCGTATCATAGTACCGAAGTACAGACACCCAATGGACTCTGAAATGCTTTTGGAATCTTCGTTCTTAGAGAGAACGATCTGGATACCACATTGGCACTGCAACACTTGTATATGCTTTTTTGATCTTGCGGTTGGTGTTTTGTTCTCACATTGCCAGGGATTTTCACTGCTCCAATGCATGGACGGGCCCAGTTCATCCGCAGCCCTGGCTTAGGAATTGAGCACCATTTATTCGTACCCGAGTACTTCGTAAATTATTTTTCTTGACAGGACCGACGAACTTCCTTGTCGGCTGGGTAGGAAAAATCGGATACATGGGAATCTCGTTATAAACAAACTTGTCTGAATGAAATAAAGCTCCGACTGAACTTTGTTATGTCTATTACGAAATACTTGACAGTTTCGGAATGACGCAATTTGATCTTAACGTTTGGGTAATGTTAATATCCCCAAAAGGAATCTTCCCAAGTGATCTTTTCCAAGTTTAACTCATCTAACGATTATTGACGGTCCTCAAACACGATTTTTTTGAATTATTGTATCCGGAACAGTTCATGAGGTGGAATGGCCTTCGGACATTGAACGAGAATTCACGAGAATCAGACGAAAATCGCGTGGAACTCGAACCAGAACCTTGATTCGACTGCTCCTATTTCCCATACCTGTATCCTACCTATGCCAAATGCATAACCGCATTTGCTACGCGTTACTGAGGTAGCGAGCTCTGGTTACTTCCGTCCAACAGATAGTATACGTATATAACATGGATATCAATGTTTGCGGTGGTACTAACTGGAAGTGCATATTTGCTTTGCTGACCGAGGTTATATCCATTGGCGATGCGGTAGACGTCAAGAGCCTTTCTTGCCAAGCACCGAGTCACGAAACGTAGGACAAACGATAAGTTTATCCGCTCTGCTGTCTGTCAGCATTGTTACATTACCGTTTCACTTTTTCATGACCTTTTTGCTTTTCGTATCTCGCATGCACCCTAGGGACTATTTAGTTAGAAAAAGTGGGCGTATCGCGTGACTTAATATTCCATGTATCATTGAGAATAACACAGACGAGAGTTTTGGGACGAAGACGACAATAGCGCGAATGATTGAGCGAGGACAAACTCAAGAGCTTTCTGACGATGACACCGAGTCCCGTTTGTCAGGAATTCCGCATTAAATGCGGACCCTTAAAACGTATTCAGAAGGTTCGATCGTTGCGTGCAGTTCATTGCCGAAGAATAACTCGAATTCCAACTGTATGCCTGCTCTAACCACCTAGTTGTTTACCCAAGGAGCACGGAAGAATAATTAAAAGTCTTTCAGCGAATGACTTTATTTTCAACGTGAAGTACAAAACGAATGTGTAACCAGAAGGGATGTTAAAATTTGACCAAGTGTACGGTGGTAATACTAATAATATGATAAATAAATAATACAATTAGGGGAATAAGATTCATCGATATTTGTTATACGAGGGGGGACCCAAAAAAAAACGGGAATTTCGTCATAGTTTCTTTATTTTTGAATATTTTTACACCAAACTTTGATCACCTTCAAAGTATTCTCCTTTGACCACAGCGCACCTCTGCAAACGATCCTTCCAATGTTCAAAACATTTTTCAAATTCACTTATCGGGATGTCCTTTAGGCCTTCCAGCGATTTTTGTTTTACCTCCTGCACAGTGGCAAAACGCTTGATTGCTGCTTTGTTTCGGAGTCGTATCCATAGCACCACGATTCATCACCAGTAATCACCTTGGAAAAAAGTTCACGGTCCTCTTCGAGCTGATTTTGAAGTTGAAAACGTGCCTGAAGTCGACGCTCCCTTTGCTCGTCTGTGAGAAGGCGAGGGACAAATTTGGCTGCAACTCTGCTCATGTACAAATCTTTGGATAAAATCCTCTGAATTGAACTCCATGATATCCCAGACAATTCACAGAGTTGATCAATGATTCGGCGACGGTCTTCACGAATGAGAGCATTGATTTTGTCGACGTTTTCGTCACTTTTTGACGTTGAGAGGCGTCCCGAACGTGGTTGGTCTTCGATTGACATTTCTCCATTTTAAAAACGTGAAAACCACTCGTAGACTCTGGTTTTACTTAGGGCAGCATCACCATAAGCAGTCTCAAGCATTACAGTAGTTTCCGCGGCCGATTTCTCCAACAGGAAACAAAATTGGCCATCACGTTTTCGTCGCAATGGAAAAAGTTGTTTCACTAGAAAAATTCCCACGGGCGAATCGATGCACTCACGGCGACAGAACTTCGCACACTAACTCAGGAGACGTGTCCCCAACGGACACCCGGTCGAGCAATGGGTTCCCCCACTCTCCCTCCCCAACACAGCGCAATTCCCGTTTTTTTTTGGGTCCCCCCTCGCATACTAGAATGCTCATATCGTCATACGATCAGTGCAAGTAGTTTAGGCCCATAAACCGTCAGACCCCCTTTGATTGACATTAATCAATATCGTGCGCGTACATTTATAATACCGTGATAACCATTATACCAGCCACGAGTACCCGAGAATTATCGTTATTAACGCTATTATTAAACGCTCGAAGCACGCAGAGAGGGCCATTAGCGGTGAGTTGCAGTGGCAACGCGGCAAAGGATGTGCCTGCGGTGAGTATAATTTCAACGTGAAAGAGGCGGAGAGGAAAGAGGCCGGAGGGTGAGGCTGGAAGACAGAAAGGGAGATATAGAGGGTAGAAGAGCTCGGGAACACCTCCTTAACTGTTGCAATAATAGTAGTTTGCGGTGGTCGACGTGGCTCACGTTGCTTGAATGCGCTCGCCGTGTTAGTCAGCGGTGGGCAAAGAGCGAAGAAGGAAAGCCCAGCGGTGTAGGGGAGAATAGCGGTTAAGGGGGAGCTTCTCTCGTGAAGGATCGAGATGCTTCCACTGTTGGCTGCCTGCGGTCGTCGTTCAACGTGGTTTCGTACACTAGATAGATAGACGAATGGGCGCAAGGTATTACCGAAGTGAGACGCAAAAGAGCGAAGATTGCCAGAAATCTCCGTGGTGCATGGCGCGTTATCTCAGTAGCCAAGCATGAGGCTAATTCTCCGAATAAATGGATTAAGGTGAGACTCGATGGTCAAATCGGGCAACAGAAAATGGACTATAAAATTATTCGTATTTTAAACATTGGATGGCAAATGCTTTCTACTTGTTTCTCTGACTCTCGTGCTCGGTGTTCTCCTCACTGATTTTTTTTTCGTTTCTCATACCATTGAAGTTTACCAAAATCTGACGGCATAAATTTAATGTCAAGTTCCAACGACCATAATTAAATGCTGAATTCGATTTGTGTCTATGATCTTCGAGCTGACGTACACGTCACACCGTTCAGACGGCAATTGGGTTGCATATCGGTGAAAGGGAAACGCTTCAATTTTCTTGGGACAGCTATGTTTACATAATACCTCCGAGGAAGCACCATTATAAATTCTAGCTTTGTTCCCGAGAAATGTTGATATTCCTCGGCGCTCCCGGACGAGACCTCAATCTGCCTTTGTTATTCCAACCCATCGAACAACTATGCTCATAGTTTTCTTCCTCGGCTGTATATGCGACTTCCTGCCTTTAATGATGAACTCATCAAAAAAATCGTGACAGATTTTTCAAACTTTTGACTCAATTTTAATGTTTTTTAAAGTGTTTTTTTAATAATTCAACAAATCCCTAAAAAACATCTGTGGATAATAGCACCTTGTAAATGTACCGGACACATTGTCGGGAACATTGTGGAGCAATAATTTAAAAAATTGAACTATCTTAACAAAAGTCAACTACAGCTTTTCCTTAACGCGGTAGTCTGGTCTAGAGCGAGATTTTTGACGTCATTTCTAATGTGCAATAATTTTTAAACCGTTGAAGTTGTCTCGATGAAAATTTACACGTGCATTTATTGATCCTTAGAGAATACTTGTACATTAAGAAAAAAAATTATTTTAAATATTTTCATGCAGTTTTATGCCTTGTTACAACATGGTGCGCCGAAAGCCGCCTCAATCGGCGCTCACTCTCGACGATGTTGTATGCATCTGAAAAAAAAAAAATATATATATTCTCAATCTGTATGAGTATTCTGAGCACTGGTAGCAGAATTGGTACTCAAAAAAAATTTTTGACAAAATGGCGGCCTGTTGAACTTTCATTAATGATATTTCATACATTTTCGGGTATTCGACGAGTTATAAAATGTCGGCAAAATTTGTGTTCGACTCAATTCTGCTACCAGTCCTCGGAAACAGGCTACCTAAGGTACGTGCAAAATTTGAGCTTGATCGGTCCATTAGTTATCGAGATATCGTGGGCGCCGATTTGAAAAACATAGTTCTGAGATAAACGCGTTCAAAGTTTTGACTTAAAATTAGAGCGCGCGGCTTGCTTAGAATTTTTATTTATCGGCTAATTTTTGAAATATTAATAAACGGTTTTCAGGAGCGTATGAAGAAAGGTCTAAGGAATAAGAAAATGAACAGAAAAAAAAATCGATTTTTTCAAATTTCTAGACCAGACTACAGCGTTAATTGAGTTACATGCAAGTACATTTGAATTGCGCACTTTAGCGACTCCACCGGAGTAGAAAAACGTTAATGTCCCGATTACGGCTCTATTAATTTCGCGATGACGACTCATTACAATACCCTCTGTTGACTACTCATACCACGAGCCCGTACAACTCATTTATTGACTGTGATTTATTGTCCAAACCCAAACACTTCATGTTTGTTGTCATGTATGATTTCTATGAATCGTACAGTATGCATAATAAACAGGAGAACGTAAGGTAAACATATAACTTGTCCACAAAGAATTGAAGTATGTAGAAATGGTATAAACAGTTAGGGCTATTGTAGAGTCACCTTCACGCAGCTGTACACATGGTCGGAGCTTTGCATGCTGTGTATTTTTTTATGAGGTCACGTGCGCTCCACAAATATGTGTACTACTGGGGGAAGGAGCGGAGGACAAAAATCGCACAACACCGGGTGGTATACGCAACTCGTCAGGGTTCATGGGTCTTAGCTTCGCGGGTCTTCTATTTTTATTACCCTATTACGATCTCTACTTTAACGTAAATCAATTTACGAAATCCCAGGCAAATGTCCGTTGGGCAAAACGATGTGGTCTTTGGTCATTTTTAATTTTGGAACTTGGATGTTCCATGCGAAATCATCAAGTTCAAAACCTTGTTATAACAGCCCAGTCGTTGGATTCCGTCCATGCAAAAATTAATATTTTATTCCATCTGTATTCTTGGATAATCTAATCATAAATTGATGCAGGGAATCGAAACCGGTGAAACTAATTACTAAAAGTGCCATATACTCTCGAATATTTTTGTCATGGCACATTCTTTACTGTGTTCACGTGCAGAGTTATCTTACATTATTTTCTCCTCTTAATGTTTTTTTACCAATTAGAGCACAAATGAAACGGTAATAATGGATCTCGAATATTTTGATAATGATTGTAACGTGAACTCTTTACGAGGTCAAATAACCGAAACGAATGAGTTTGCTCCATAAGCTGTTTCTTTTGTCGGTTGCACGTGATTGCGGTTAGCTTCCCCACTGAACGTTTGGTACAGTGCGCGTCTAACCTATCTCGTCAAACTTCGATCGACGTAAAATCCCCGGGAATTGGCAAACGTCGCACGTGGCCAAACGCGCATGAGCGGACCTGTCACTCTATCAATCACATTGGTGACGGGGTCTGATTAGCGAAAATTGGCACTGGTCGCAACCCTTCTCATCTGACTCCCTCTTTTTTTTTTCTATATAGCGCGAATGACGCGGATAGTCCAAAGTCAAATAACCAATCCCTTTCATTGTGCGGTACACGTATCCCCTGGGTATACGAGGTCTGTTCAAAAAGTATCGCGAATTTTGTGTTCTTTCAAAAAGTATTTATTTATTCATTAATATTTATTTTGTCCCCTTCAAATTAACTCCCATCGGATATAATACATTTATGCCAACGTATTTTCCAATCCTCGAAGCACTTAAAAAAATCATTATTTGTGATCTTGTTTAGCTTCTCCTTTGATGCCGTCTTTATCGCTTCGTGGCGTAGCGTTGCCCATTCATGGGCCTCTTCAGTTTTGGGAACAGGAAAAAGTCACAGCCAGGTCTGGGGAATACAGTGGCTGCGACATCATTAGAGTGTTGTTTTTGGCCAAAAATTCGCGCACAAGCAACGATGTGTGAGCAGGGACGTTATCATGGTGCAAAAGCCAATTTTTGTTCTTCCACAAATCCGGGCGTTTATGGCGGATTGGTTCGCGCAAATTGCGCGTAACTTGCAGGTAATATTCATTATTGACTGTACGACCCTGTGGCAAAAACTCATGATGCACCACGCCCCTGCAATCGAAGAAAACTGTGAGCAAAACCTTCAAATTCGACCGAACTTGGCGCGCTTTTTTCGGTCTTGGCTCATGTGGCAGCTTCCATTGCGATGGTTGAGCTTTGGTTTCCACGTCATAACCATAAGCCCATGATTCGTCACCAGTTATGACACTCTGAAGCAAATTTGGGTGGTCGCGGACCGAGTCCAACAGCTCCTTAGCAATGTCAACGCGACACTGTTTTTGTTCGAAATTGAGCAATTTTGGCACGAATTTCGCGGCGACCCGTCTCATGACCAAATCATTGATAAAAATCGAATAGCACGAGCCAATCGATATGTTTAGTTCCCCGGCAACTTCTCTAACGGTGATTCGACGATTGGCCAATATTATTTTCTTCACTTCGTCAATGTTTTCGTCTGTTGTTGATGTGCTCGGGCGTCCGGAATGCATTTCGTTGTTCGCATCTTCTCGGCCCTCTGAGAACATTTTGTACCACCGATAAACGTTGCTCTGGTCCAAGGTAGCTTCACCATACGCCTAAGTCAATATTCGGAATGCGTCCGCGCACTTAATTTTGTTTTACACACAAAATTTGATACGGATTCTTTGATCCATTTTTTGGAATAGGCAAAAATCGAAGACGAGCCAAACACGTCTAACCAAAACAGCTGTCAACAATTAACTGAACATTCAAAATGGCCGATTCTTTCAGCATAAGTGAGGGACACGAGTACCAACCTAAGGCCACAAAAAAATCGAAAATCGAATATACGTAGCCCGCGGACATTTAAAATTCGCGTCACTTTTTGAACAGACCTCGTATAAGGGGAAACGAGTATAAGGAAAATAGGTGGATAAACTATGATTGCCTGTCATTTTTGTAATAAAATTATTAAATCCATGAGCGAAACCTAGTAAAATTTGAGGAATTTCCAACGATGACCTCAATATTGATAACGACGGGAACAATAACAACAACAACAACAACAGGCTTGCTTGTAAAGGTGAAAGATGATTTCAAAGGATCTCGACGATTTGAAGTGAGTACCAGTGAAGAATCCTCTTACCCTTCAACCGTACGCCGAGTGAGCGACGCTGCAGTTTCTCTACGTTAACCCTCTGTCACTCTCACTACAGCGAAGCCAACAGTCTTAACAGCCGACGGTACGATAGCGCGAGAACGGGGAAGAAGAGAAGACAACAGAATGCCCGACGATACAAACAGTCTAAAGGATCACTACAAACACTTTAGGGTCTTCTAGCTCTTGTCCCTGTGTTTTTCAATATTTTGTTTTTGCCTGATGTTCCACCTTGACGATCGTAAACCATCGCTGAACTTCGTTAATTTCGTGCGATAAAATGCTCTCAATCTCTTTGTCTCTGATTCCTACAAACGTTCCTACAATGTGAAAATCTTCCGAGAATCGACGGATTTTTTTCAGAACGTGATCTTACGGTAATTTTGAATATGTTGAAATGTACCTTCATTCGCATACTTTATTTTTCGCGTAACAGTGAAATGAGATTCATTTACAATTAATGAAAATTCATGCGTTTCGTGTAAAATATATTTCATCAATTGAAAAACAAAACGGCAATTATCGGCAAACGATGTTACGATTAATTACAATAATTTTTACATGGGGTAAAATAATATTTAAAAGTATATTGTTTAAAACTATATCTCTGTATATTTTTATATTTATTTCCATTTATTTTCGCTTTCTCATGTAAGAACCTTTGTTCACGCGAAACAAAATGTTTGGATTTTGTCATAATGTCGGAAAATCACATTTAGCAGAAAACTTTCATATTTAAATTAAATTAATCAAGGGTTTCTTGCGTGATATAGTGACGCAAGGTATGTACCATTATATTATATATGTGTACGGGACTTGTCTGTAATCACGGTCATACAAAACGCTCGCGCTAATGTCACTATAAAATTACCCACGCTATATTGGTCGTTGTTACAAGCCTGGGTCTGTGCTTGCCGTCCCTTCGCGGTACTTATTTTAATGCCAAAATAATGAAGCAGCCCGTTGTATTCAAATGGCAGAGCCAATGGCGGCGGCAGGGTGGGCGGAAGTGCAGTCGGACAATGCCAGTAGAGAAAGTAAAAGCGCGTAATTGAACGCGTGATAAAAGCCCCGCCGTGTCACCCTCGTCCACCCATTAGTCACGTAAAACGAGAACCGTTACCAGTATTAGAATCCTGAACGGGAATTGAGAAAAATTATAACATCTAGTCTGATAATTACACTTTAGTGTTTTTTTTAACCAGCCGCGAATAATGAGGCTTGTAAGAATGTGAGAAACTCGATCAATCTTCGCAATTTCACAAAGGCGTTATGGATCATGGTGGATAGTATAGTTCAAACAGGTTCGATACAACCTGATATGGTAGATTAACATTACGCTCAACTTTCAGTGTCTCCAAAGATCGTTCTCCGCATCCAAATAGCCATTTCCATTGATAGGAATAATTTTCTTGTTGTTGTTTAAATTTCAAACTTCATACGAGGTCTGTTCAAAAAGTATCGCGAATTTTGAATTTCCGCGGGCTACGTATATTCGATTTTCGATTTTTTTGTGGCGTTAGGTTGGTACTCATGTCCCTCACTTGTGCCGAAAAAATCGGCCATTTTGAATGTTTAGTTAATTGTTGACAGCCGTTTTGGTTAGACGTGTTTTGGCTTGTCTTCGATTTTTGTCTATTCCAAAAAATGGATCCAAGAATCCGTATCAAATTTTGTGTGAAAAACAAAATTAAGTGCGCGGACGCATTCCGAATGATGCCTGTGGCATATGGTGAAGCTACCTTGGACCAGAGCAACGTTTATCGATGGTACAAAATGTTCTCAGAGCGCCGAGAAGATGCGAACAACGAAATGCGTTCCGGACGCCCGAGCACATCAACAGCAGACGAAAACATTGATGAAGTGAAGAAAATAATATTGGCCAATCGTCGAATCACCGTTAGAGAAGTTGCTGGGGAACTAAACATATCGATTGGCTTGTGCTATTCGATTTTTACCAATGATTTGGGCATGAGACGGGCCGCGAAATTCGTGCCAAAATTGCTCAATTGCGAACAAAAACACTGTCGCATTAACATTGCTAAGAAGCTGTTGGACTCGGTCCGCGACCACCCAAATTTGCTACAGAGGGTCATAACTGGTGACGAATCATGGGTTTATGGTTATGACATGGAAACCAAAGCTCAATCATCGCATGGAAGCTGCCGCATGAGCCAAGACCGAAAAAAGCGCGCCAAGTTCGGTCGAACGTGAAGGTTTTGCTCACAGTTTTCTTCGATTGCAGGGGCGTGGTGCATCATGAGTTCTTGCCACAGGGTCGTACAGTCAATAAAGAATATTACCCGCAAGTTATGCGCAATTTGCGCGAAGCAATCCACCATGAACGCCCGGATTTGTGGAAAAACAAAAATTGGCTTTTGCACCATGATAACGCCCCTGCTCACACATCGTTGCTTGTGCGCGAATTTTTTGCCAAAAACAATACTCTAATGATGCCGCAGCCACCGTATTCCCCGGACCTGGCCCCCTGTGACTTTTTCCTGTTCCCAAAACTGAAGAGGCCCATGAAAGGACGACGCTACGCCACGAAGCGATAAAGACGGCATCGAAGGAGGAGCTAAACAACATCACAAAAAATGATTTTTTTAAGTACTTCGAAGATTGGGAAAACGTTGACATAAATGTATATCCGAGGGGAATTACTTTGAAGGGGACAAAATAAATATTAATGAATAAATAAATACTTTTCGAACAGACCTCGTACATGTTGCTATTTATCGGCAATAGTGGAGACTAATGATGTTGAAGTTTGCATCGTTCGAACGCAACGCAAACAGATTTTTAAATTTTCATTTTCAGCATTACCCTTGCTTATCGTGCCCATTTAGACCTAGATCCTTGAACGACACCCCAATAAAACATTTTAACAATTTTTGTCATCGATAATTCAATCTTAATGGGGATTAATGATGTAAAAAATCTATTTTCATTGAATTCCAACGTTCGAAACTTCAACATCATGGAGACTAAAACATCGAGGTCGTTTAGAACCGAGAGGCGAGCGTTCTAAACTTAATGATGTCAATATTATCCTTCCTTAGCAGCATTGAAATATTAGATGCTTCGCTATAAAAAAAAAATCAGACGAAATATACGTAATAACACTCAAGGGCAAAATGGAATGATGAAAAATAAGTTGCTCCGTTCAGTATAGGTAGGTACGAAAAATTGAGTTGGTGAGAGGGAGAAAATTGTGGATGAACCAAGGATGAAGGTACAAGATGTGCCGGAGGGTTGTTTGGGGGTGTCAGAGTAAATATATAGTTCCATATATATACCGCGCGGTTCTTGGGTGCGAGAATGGCAAAAGATGGCAATGAGCATCGGGGGAAATCTTTTGAAATAAGGTTAGGAAAAGGCCACACGGCGAACGGAAGAAGGGGAATTCGCGGGGATGAAGCGATCTGATGAAAAAGGTAAAGCCATTCGGTTGGCTGGTGGCGAAGTACTCGAGTCTCTTCCGGGCTGTGAATGATCTAAGATGCTGATATTCTGTACAAGCACTGGACAGAAATTTGTCGATGCGATGGTCAGCATCAAATCCAGTGTTCCAATGGTCCCTAGTCTTCGGTGTGCCATAAAGATGTTTCAAAGATGGATTCTGTCTTTTTTGACAACAACATTACAAGAATTTTCGGGGGCTAACACTGTATGCCCCCGCCTGCTTCATTTTCAAATTACTGCATCGCAAATTTGTAAGTGATTCTGATATATAGAAATGGTAATGGCACAAAGGCCCCAAAGCATGGGGTATGTTCCGGCTTGCTCGGTTTTCGTTTAGATTTTTATCCAGCCGATAATTCCATGTCGTCAGTTAGCGATGCCAGTTGTAAATCATATTGAGGGAGATAGTTGGTTAGCTTCAAATTTGCGATTTATCGGTACCTATGGATACCTCGTTGATGAAGTATACTCGGGGGAGATTGCTATCGAAAAGAACAGAGGGTAATTGACAACACGAGTACGACCAACGGTTATCCTGTTCCGCTGTCTTACGATAAGCAAAGAATATACACGTGCTGAAAGTTCAATGGTTTGATTTACACCGGTTGTAAGTCAATACCCAGAGACCTGGGAAGGATAGTTGGGGGTAGCATAAAGAGTAAAAATCAGATTCGTGGCCGAGATCACCGGGGGTATAAAACAGCAAAAAAAAAGAGCATCACTTCTCAGTGGTGGCTCAACCACGAGGCGGACGATCACTCGTGAACACATCGGAACGAATAGCAACTACACACAACTATACGTAGTATAGGTAGGTGTGACATCTATAAATGGCAAGTTATATATTACACAGATGTAGGGAGGCACGAGTCGATTTTTTGGAGGGTGACGGCACATGCCACTTCGTTTCCCCTTTACAGCCCGCTAGAGCATGCTGTTGTACATTGCCCTCTCATATTTTCCATCTATTCTTACCCTCTTTCACTATATACAAGCAATGTATCCACTGCGCCGCCATTTTTGCCGCGAAATACTTTTTTTTTAAACATCGACGACGCGAGGTCCCGAATGAAAAAAACAATTGCTGCCATGGACTCAATTTAAAAAAAAATGGAACTGGTGAAAGGGTGGTGGAAGTACTTTGCATTTTTATTTATATTTTGGTATACAACTGCTCTTGCGTTTGGATATCAAACAATTCGTGCATGTAATTTTGGATTTGAGAAAACACGTCCAGCTATGTCGTCCAGCTCGCACTATCAAATTCGCGGTCCTGCTCGTCGTATCACGATCGGTGTACACTGGGGTGGTCCATTTTATTAAAAAAATGAGCCACCATTCAAATTTCCGTGTTCACATATTTTCAAATAATTGTTGGCTATGAAAAAAGACGTTATGATTTTTTTCAGATTTTTAAACTCAAATATGAGTCTACGCTAATGATTTTTATTCTTTATGAATTTTTAAATAAAAATTTGGTGATGTAATTATTGAGATTATTTATGTTTTTACTTCTGGAAGTTGTTTATAAAACATCAATAAACATAATGAAGTTTTGTTTATATTTTTTTTCCATTTGTTATTGAAATAAAAAATCCGATTTTGGTGAAAATCAAGGGTTTTTGAAGGCTTCTACGGACCGCTTAAAATGGACGGATCCTATTTAAAATACGTTGAGTGATTATTTAAGTATCAAACTATCATTACACAAAAAAAGAAATATCTGGCTTCGTTACATTATTAAAAAAAAGGCGATGAAAAATTCTTGAATTTTTTAGAAGAATCAGGTGTTGGGATTATCGGGTGCATTTACAAGTATCATAAACAGTGAAAGTGAGAGGGTCAACTGGCTGGGTGGCCCTTTTCTGAAAAAAATATTCTTCTCGGGTAGGGTTCTCAGGTATCGGTGAAGAGAGGTAACCGAGACGCACGATTCCACTATATGATTTTGAATCTTAATCATTAATTATAATAACTAATTTTAGTCAAAAAATTCAGAACAATATCTCACCGAACTGTACCATAAATATTAAATTTTTTCATCATTTCAAACTCTGATTTTTTCAATAAAAATAGCTTCCAGTTCTATGGATGATACAAATGCATTATTAACTAAATTTTTATATAAAATTTGACATCTCTGATGGCTAATGGCTTAGTTTCTCATTAACATTTTAGATGAGTTAATATTGGAAATTTATTAATTAATTTTTTTCGAGTCATATAAAGCAATGAAATTAACAAAAATACATCTCTGAAAAGCTAAACTCTTGTTAATGAAAAAATAAAATTTTGACAGATTTTATCAAATTACTTTGACATTGTTGAAGGTACTTTTCGATGTCGTACCTCAAATAGAAAGGTAGGAACATTAAAGCTGGTATAATTATTATCATAGTAAATGTACGGATATTGCAGTTGCTAGCAACAATCAGCAAAAGTAGTGGGGCTACCTCGCACAAGCGCTTGGTATGTCGCTGTAAACACAAATTGATATTCCTAAAAAATCCTACGGAAGTAAGATACTTCGACGTAAATGACTATGTTTCACTGATAAGTGATATTTCATAAGATATTTCGCTAAAATTATAGAAAGCAAAATTTTGCTAGTTTATACAATTGGATAGGAAAATTTTACTAGTAAACACCGATGAATATTACTTTTAAAGGAAAATTCATTCAAACATTAGTCAGCACTCAGTAGACGCGGTAAATGGTCACTCGTCATCAGGTAGAAAACCGAGTATGCACGAAGAGCTTCGTTCCTTTATTATCCTAACTGAAAGCCAAAGCACAGAGATCACACGGACATAACTTGTCCTTGCGAGCGGTAGCCCCACTACTTTTGCTGCTTGCTGCTAGCATTTGCAATATTCGTACATGGGCAGGTATTACTCATGACTACAGAAATGTTCAATGTGTCCATGCGATATTTTTCTACCTGAAAGGGACTGCGATAAAACCATTTGACTTTTGACCAATGTTTACTGCTTAAAATTGCCAGTAGATCAAATATTTCACTTAAACTTTGGACGATTAGCGCAGGCTCATATTTGAGTTTAGAAATTTAAAAAAAATCATAACGTCTTTTTTTATAGTCAACTATTATTTGAAAATATTTGAACACGGAAATTTGAACATTTTTATAAAATGGGTCACTCTAGTATACACGCTATGACACGATAAAAATCGATCCAGTACTTTTCCCAGTTCGTTGTCTCGATTGAAATTCCACATTAAGATAGATTGGTACAGTATAGAATTCGCTATTATTGTACCGTAACTTTCCACGAGCTTGTGAATTATTCCTTTGACGAAAAGCCTCGATGAGTTTGATCCATTTCACTTTGTTGGTGTCTATTACCGCTAGTTCCTTCGTTATAGGCTGTTCACTATAGTTATTGTTCCAGTGTCACACCATCGCGAGGAGTAGACTGTTTTCATTAAGGAAACTCATTTTATGGCGACCCAAACTTTCTTGCAGAGGCGAACGAGTATTTGAGATAAAGAAATAGTTGGGGCCGATAGAACGCGCAAATGAGGCAACGTCTACTAGCTACATAACTATCGCCTATAGTGTATTTTCTCCCTCGACAGTTCTCGATCTATGCTGCCCTTTCTCATCTCGTCTTCCTCTGTCCTAATTTCTAAATGACCCGGATAACTTGAATTTCGACTAATAGAACTAAATGTACGATCCGTGGACTTCTCTTCGATGCTGTATTATTACATCTGGCCAGTGGTACACCGTACTCTCAATGGCATCGTTAATTGAGACGAAGAACTTTTGTGCTGCTGCGGCGTTGCGATCTAGAACAAATTTCCTGGGGCGCCACGGATAATTCGACCAACGGCTAAGGGATGAGTCATTTGGGGAGAATTGACCGATTAACTGATGTAATAGTCGGCATCGGAGAAGAAGTTTGTTTCGTGGCAATGTACCATTTATTAGGTCGTCCATGTTACTGAAAATATATCTGAAATGAAGATGTCTCTCGCTTTAATGTCCAAAGTTACATCGCTAGGAGTCAAAATAGTCGTTGATCAAAACGACCTGACGAGAACCCAGTTAACAACCTTTTACGGTCCGAGCACTGGACGTCTTAACGCACCTCTATCGCCATACGGTCGTACCGTGGACGCGCCCCATCGTTCCATCGTTGGTTAAACGGTCGCAGACGTGTCTCAGTGACGCTTTAGGATGGTCGTTAGCGTTGATTGGCCAGGAACAGAACCGCCGGAGAAAACCGTTTGGCTGGTGTCTCTCCGACTCCGACACGAAATTATGGTAGATTAATCGTCGTTCGCGACGTTATTTCGCGCTTAACCCCTACCCGAATTGACGGCAACTCAACTTTGGCTCACGTCGTCCGATATGTGCGAAGGGAATAATGGGACGATCCTCTAATAGCGGGTCGTGTCAACTCAAATAAGAGCTGCGCTTTGGGAAATTTGTAATTAAACTTGAGAGTCATGATCAAGGAAAGTCGGATGATGGGTATAAAATTCGGTAAAGAAAACACTCATTCACGTCGACACGTCTAGAATTGAAATGAACGGAAATAAATAATAACGACAAACATTTTCACCAACCAATTGAATAACGAATAAAATGACAGTAATTTTTAATGAAACAGTGATACAGCGTGGTATCCCCTTACGCATACGTCCTATGGGAGTTTGCCACGCCTGTGGCTTACCCCAACATCTAATATACTTCCGTTAATAACTTTTAGCAGTAAAAATCTCTAGATTGCCCAGTTCCTACATTCGCATACTATATACCTAGTTTATACGGGTAGTAAAAAAAAATCTCATCAGCATTGCCGTCTGGGGAGCCCATTTTCACGTGTACTCGTGGAGCGTACAAGCGACTAGAAGGATGTCTATGGGAACGGTCATACGGGTTGAGTACTTTCGGCGTTGAGAGGGCGGTTTTTCTACACGAACGTTCCGACGATCGATAAACGAACGCGCCACTGTTTGTACACACTTACAACGAACCCCGGGCCATTATACCAAAGTGAAAGCAATGTGAAAATGAAATTTCCACATTCTCTTCCGGCTGACCCAATTCGCTAGATAACGCTGGTTCCAACAGGTCAACAGGGATACAAAGTATAAAATTAATATTTGTTACAGTAGATAATGCGGCGTACAACTCCCTTATCAAATTGGTAAAACCGTTATTCACGTCAATACATGATTAGCGAGAATTTTTTGTTAAAGTTGTTCCTTCGCCAGTGACGGCAAAAAATGAGTCGTTGTTGCATCGTTAGTACCAAATTCAACTTTGGTTGCCTCAAGTTTGGAACGGTCACGCCCTTTGAAATTGCACAGCCGATCAGATGGCATCTTAACTAACGGCAGGACCGCAGTTCTACAGATTCCAACTGTACACCTACCCAACTGTCACGACCAAAACTGACACGAGTATACGAATATTTCACAATATTATCACGACAAAACTGTTCCCGAACAAAACTCTCACCATTAAAACTGTCAACGCACAAACTGTCACCACTCAACTCTCCCCGATCTCTATTGGACACGTGCAGAATCTTCACGAACAAAACTATCACCGTCTAAACTGTCACGGTCTAAACCTTCACCATCTAAACTGTCACCGTCTGAATTGTCACCGTCTAAACAATCTCCGTTTAATCTGTCACCGTTCAAACTGTCACCGCTTAAATTGTCACCGCAGCAACTGTAACCGCGGCAATTGTCACCGGCAAAACTGTCACGGCACCAACCGTCACCGCTTAACGCCAGATTTACCCAACTCACACTCGTAGACGCTGTACCCGGAGGTAAGAGCGCTCGGGCTGGTTCACCAAACGCGGCGCAATAGCGCGCGATATTTCGTGCGTGTCTGCTAATACTTACGTCATTCGCCGCTGTCGTCTCAACCACAGTCTTCGCACCGCGCGAACTTACTTGCGATCAGCGGTCGGTAATAGCGGACACGCACGAAATATCGCGCGCTATTGCGCCGCGTTTGGTGAGGCAACCCGAGCGCTCTTATCTACAAGTTCAGCTTATACCCGTGTGAGTAAGTTACCGCGCCTTGGCGCGGTGACAGTTTTGCCGGTGACAGTTTTGTGCGGTGACGGTTGGGACGGTGACGGTTGGTGCAGAATACAGTAGACGCCCTGACAGTGTAGACGGGGACTATTCTGCTGCGTTACAGTTGCGCAGAATACAGTTGAGACCGTGACAGTTTAGACGGTGATAGTTTTGTTCGTGAAGATTTCTGCACGTGTCGAATAGAGATTCAGGAGAGTTGAGTGGTGACAGTTTGTGCGGCGACAGTTTTAATGGTGAGAGTTTTGTTCGGGAACAGTTTTGTCGTGACAATATTGCGAAATATTCGTATGCTCGTGTCAGTTTTGTCGTGACAGTTGGGTAAGTGTACAGTTGGAATCTGTAGAACCGCGGTCCTGCCTCATTAACAGGTGAGCAAATATTCAAAGATTTCTTGAAAAAGGTATGCCGTGGACGAACTACTTTAAATCAACCCGATCCACGGGCCCGAGTCACCCATCAATACCTTATATATCAGCTATCAGCAATCGTTATGCTGCTTGGCATAGCGGATATCAGGTGACACGTCCCACTGGACCCGCGAGCTGAGCTCACCGATTCTTTTTATCTCACTTCTCTTCCTTATCCAACGTGACCGTCTCACCGTGCGGACTCAGCAAAGATTTACCCCGCAATCCTTCCACCGTGTCAAATCCTGATCCCCACTAGTCACCTTATCCCCCGTTTCCTAACATAAAATTCCTTCAGTAACAATGAAAAATTCTGTACCGTTATCAATTTCCCGATTCCAGCCTCGACTCTGTCTTCCTACTCTGTTCCGTTATTTCTATATCCAGGATTATCCAGTAATGTTTGAAATTTTTCGCGTCAACATCTCTTTATTACGTCCACTAGGACCGCTTATCTTCGAGGTCTTTGCGGATTTACCAGTTATATAAGGTATTCTTATCTTACCATTCAGGTGCCTTTGGGGCTCGAATTTAGAGTCGTAAGCACGAGCTTAAATACTGGTTTCAATTCAACATTAACTTTGAGCTTCGGTGTGAAACACCACGAAACGAAGAAACAAAATTTATCGTGACTATCAAACTGTAGATCGAAATTGATTTCACTTCAACGTATACTTTTCAGCGCTAAACGCGCATTGCGGAGCCTACGATGGAAGAACAAAGTCTACATTCTCGAATTTTTTCGTCTGAAACGCGTCAGTGTAAAAAAAAAGTGGATCCCATGAAAGTACACAACGGAAACAGTCGAAAAGTTCGTGAGTACAATGTTGGGCGCACTCGTTTTGCTCCCTGATTTTTCACCAAGTATCTGTTGGGGTTGATAGCTCCGGTGGCGCTAGCACACACGCTCATCCACATTCTCGATTCTACAATTGGTGCCGGGTGATACTGTGTGAATACTGTGTGATACTGTTCGGATGAAAGTATGGAGTGTAACCCATATATATATATATAAAAGAACGAGTGGAGGAGAGGAGATGGGGGAGAAGGTGGTGGAAAGGAAGAGACAACAAACAGAGCGTAGCGGACGAAGCTGGAGGTCGAGTCGACGGTGTAGCAGTCGCGGGGGTATAAAAGAAGTGATAAAAAAAGAAACAATCGGAAAGGTGGGAGTACGGGAGGATGCAACATTTGCATGCCACGCCGCAGTCTAACCATGGCGCCGCAGTGGATACTGGGGTAGATTTTCCGTTTTGTTGGTTCGTTCTCTCAGTCCAAGGCGCGCGCGCGCTCTCTCTGTGACCCTGCATTGGGATTCAGAGTGGAAAGTGAAAACAGATTTCTGTTACTCGTTTCCTCGCAAAGAAGACACTGGTACAGAATGCAGCGCGCCACCTACTGGCAGCATTGTAGCGGAACTACGATTGGCTCTCTCTCGCACCAGCTCCGTATGCTGGGTTCTTTTTTTTCGTTCTCTCTCTCTCTCAATTTCTATCATGATTTTTTCTCCATCTTGGCTCGTGTCATTTTACTTTTTTCACTCTTTCGGTCTTCTTTGTTCACGAGCGGAATACCTGCCTCGCTGGAAAATATACCCTATTACCACATTGTTATGGGTTTTGAAAGCAGCCATTCGGCTATAAGTCTTTCGTTTTCGCGATGGTGAGTCAAACCTACCTGAGCCGAATTTACGCATTAAGTTCCAACATAAGTTTGAACTTAAGTTGCAACTTAAATTTGCTGTTGAGTTTAAGTTTATGCTGAGCCTGAACTAATAATGGTTTGAGCTAAGAATTTGAAGTAAAAATTAACATTATGTTTGTGCTGACGTCCATCGATTACAGAGCATAGCTCTGAGCAGACCAGAGCTGCTCTGTGGAGGGAAAATCGAGAGATAATCTTTGGTCATAATAAAATCACGATACAACATCCAATCTCAATGTTTCCAATCCCGGCGATAATAATCAAATTTGGTGATCTCGAATCGCAAAAATCACTCACGTAGCAATTTTGCAGGAGATTTGTGTGTTATATATTTTGATCGTGAGATATACGGGTACGTATATAAAGAGACGAGGAGAGATCGTTTAACGCCCGCGAGACGGAGCGGCAGGCCGATAATTTAATAGTACATTATTCAGATCAAATGAATACTAAGGAGCGAGGAAACGGGCGAGCAAGAGGGCCGTCGATGCGAAAAGCATATTGTAATCCCGTCTGAAGAATTTCCAATGAACCCATCGCGGAATGGGTCGTAATTTAACGCGAAGCGCTATCGCCTTCGCTCATGATGTATCTCCCTCTCGGCTCGCTTCTCCCATCCTCATCGGAGATCGTTGGGACTAACATTATCCACCACTTTTCGTATGCGTGCGAATGCCCCAGATGGAACCAGCCCGCACAAGTTTGAAAAGGGATTTCGCATGTACTCCTTTTTATTTTTGAACCCCCGAGTACCCATAGGGCAAAAAAAACACGGCAGTTGTGCGTCTGGTTACTGTGAGCAGATGATCGGCACGATTTTCAATGTTCTCGAAAATGGCATAATATTACTTAATAAAATTGATTACTTTCAACTTTGTTAGCTTTAACTTGGTTAGTTTCAACTTTGTTAGCTTCAACTTTGTTAGCTTCATCTTTGTTAGCTCCAACGTTGTTAGCTTCAACTTTGTTAGCTTCAACTTTGTTAGCATCAACTTTGTTAGCTACAACTTTGTTAGCTTCAATTTTGTTAGCTTCAACTTTGTCGGCTTCAACTTTGTTAGTCTCAACTGTGCTAGTCTCAACTTTGTTAGTCTCAGCTTGGCTAGTTTCAACTTTGCTAGCTTCAACTTTGTTAGTTTCGACTTTGTTGGTTTCAGCTTTGCTACTTCCAACTTTGTTGGCTTCAACTTTGTTAGCTTCAATTTTGTCGGCTTCAACTTTGTTAGCATCAACTTTGTTAGTCGCAACTTTGCTAGTTTCAACTTTGTTAGACTCAACTTGGTCAGTTTCAACTTTGTTGATTCCGGCTTTGTTGCTTTCAACTTTGTTGGCCCCCCTGTGTGGGTTTCAACTTTGTTAGTTTCAACTTTGCTGGTTTCGACTTTGTTAGCTTCAACTTTGCCGGTTTCAACCTTGTTAGTTTCAACTGTGCTGGTTTCAACTTTGTTAGTTTCAACTTTGTTAGTTTAAACTGTGTTAGTTTCAACTTTGTTGGTTTCAACGTTGTCAGTCTCAACTTTGTTAGTTTCAACTTTGTCAGTCTCAACTTTGTTAGTTTAAACTTTATTTTCAATCTAAGCTAACATGCTAACACCTAGTGCCTAGTTAGAGCCTCATAATGATTATTACATCCCCCTTTCGTTACTTAAGAATCCATTCGTCCCCATAGATATGTTCTCTCAAACGTTACACATACACGCGCCTATTCTCACTGATACTCGTACTCATCGAGACCCCCAGTACAAACAGAAACGAATAAGCCGACTGTAATGGACAAAATTCTCTGTTAAGTTTTCCCACTTCCCGTCCAGACGCTTTTCAGTTCACCCATAAACCCGATAGGCAACGTATCGTTTACTGCCTATTGACCCGAGCAACAGTTCGCATACCTTGTGCTATTAAAGCGAGGTCGGTTGAAAGGAACACATCAGGAAAGGCACAGCGCTATGGGAGAATATAAATTCCGCGCAAATCGGCAAGTGTGAGAGGGGAGAGAGAGAAAGATAGAATTGGCCAAGAGGTTTACTCGTGGTATCACATAAGCGAACCCCTTCAGGGCAAACAGGATACTATCCCGCACGTTCCACCCCTTTCCTCTCGCACTTTATCAGACTCACGTTGGGATTCGCCGCGCGAAGAAGAGACGTTGCCCAAGGCTTTAAGTGGAGTAAGAAACATGATGAACACGATCGAGCGGGATAATGAGCGAGCAGAAGAAGGGAAGAACGAGTTGCAAAGAAAAGTTTAATGAACCCAGAGACTCATAGCCGAACAATATCGTGGCGATTCTTACTATTCCTGTCTCACTTGTTCATGTTCATATAGAATCTGAAATCGGGACACGGAGAAATAGATATACAATATATGGTACATAATCCAGTAATTATCCCCATTACAAGAAAGGCGAATGCTTTACAGCTTCGCACCGTAAAGAGGCCTTTTGACAATGTAAAAAATTAAAAAATTTGCGTTTTTTCTTCGAAAAGTTAATTCTACAGAGCGGCCCAATAAGATAATCCAGTGCATGGCCAACCGATTACCCATCCAAATAGCATCCACCTAAACTGCTTTACTTGGGTGATCGCCAGAGGTACTGCTGTCGGTTTAGATAAATATATACATATATTATACACATAAGATGTATCAATTCCGGACATTAAATAATCTCATTGCCCCTATTGGTTATAGCCGGTTTCCTGGTCAATATCTCTGATACCCACGACCGGATCTCTGCTTATACCGTTGTAAACCATTTCCTTGGTCCATTTCCCTGGAGATATCATTTGATCTAATCGTCATGATCTCGGGAAACGCTATCCCCCTATACGGACTTCGGAGAAACACCAACCGTAAGGAAAATCCTTCGAAGAGGGTCCTGCATGATCCAAGCGATAACGTTTATATACGCTCCGATATTCTTTTGGATTTATTTACACATTTATTTTTCTCAATCGATGCTATTATTCCCTAATTTATTTCTTGCCCTTTTCGTTGAGATTTATTGTTACATTGAGAACTTTTGCTCTGAGCATTGCAGCCTGACGTCGAATGACATTACAATTTTATTTATATTTGTGTGACAATAAGTGCACAAATCGGTAATCAAATCAATTAAATTATTTGAATAAACTACATTCTATTTGTACGGTCTACAAACGGAAGAACGAAATGTTTGGTTTCGGCCATGTGAATGTTTTGTTCAATTGAAACAGGAGAGATTTTTTATACAACTTGTCAAATTGCATATTTCATCGTCAGAATATAATTATTGATAATTATTTCGTTGCGACGATGATTTAAACAAGAGGAGGATCGGAATTCCGCATAAACAAAGAGAAGTAATGATGTAAAGGGATTGTAGAGAAGGGACAAGTCGATCAGTGGCCTACACCACTTGCAGTTCCCTCGCTATCACTAGGTATAATGTAATTTAGTATCACCTTGAGATTTCTTGATGTTTCGATGCGCCACGAAAACAGGAAGTAGCTCAAGGGCGTTGGAGGGAAGGTCGAGGACCCGGGTGGTACAGTCCTGAATATTCCTGCTGGGGTGGATGATAATTTGCATAAACCATCCGTTAAGGTCTGGGTTATTGAAAGACCTAACGGTTCTCTACACCTTGTGGTATTCCTTATGACCTTGAATGGACGTACATTACGGTGGTTAAAGAGACTACTGTTTTTTATTACTCGCTCATTGGGATTCTTCTGCGTTAGAATTACGAACTAGCTGTCGTTAAAGGAGGAGGCTGTAAAAAAATATTGACTACCGTCACATCGGTACTTAAAAAAAGTCGCTCAATCGCTGTTGTCAGGTATAACTGTATTTTTCGTCATCCGAGTACTCATCGAGGTAGTTGTTCCTTAATGCAGAATAATGAGTTTCGTTGAGACTAAAAGTTATGCGATAACATTCAATACAGCGACGATGATCTTTAATTTGTTTTTATACTGCAGAGGGGATGATTGAAAAGAAGTATATCTGTGTTCTCATCGGCTATTTTCGATCGTTTTACCTAAGGACTCACGTAACACTGAAGTTTTCAAAAAATCATTTTTTTTTAAGGATTTTCATTCTTTATATTTTTAAGGATTAAAAAGAAAACTTTTAAGAAAACTCCACTCCGTTACAAAGTTATAGCAATAAATGTGACCGGACATCGAATTGGGACGGCTACCTACCAGAAACTGTAAACGCGTTTTTCTTGAAACTATATTTTTAGACAGTGTCAGGACGATAACTCAGTCAATTTTTAATATTTTTTAACTTTGTTTTTTTTTTTAATATTGATAATTATTTTCTCTATAGTCTGACGAGAGCTTTTTTTAATTCTTTGGTTGGACGATTTTTTTATAAATTATCAAACACTAATTTTTTTTTTACATTGCATACTAAAGTTTGAAATACTGTAATTTCTTATTAAAAAAAAAAAAATTTCCCCCGTCAGACTATTACTACTACATCATTTTATTAGATTCTTTTTTATTTATGGATATTCCATCTTTTTTGGTGAAGTTATGATGTCAAT
The DNA here is from genome assembly GCA_958009045.1 of Oxytorus armatus. NCBI lineage: Eukaryota > Metazoa > Arthropoda > Insecta > Hymenoptera > Ichneumonidae > Oxytorus > Oxytorus armatus. Next base: position 37,819,682 of record OY253745.1, on the reverse strand, counting down.
AAGGAGGCGCCATGGTTTTCATCAGTAGTTCCTTTATACCCGTAAAAAATGATGTTAATAATTTTTTTTCAATTAAAAAAATATTTTTTCTCATAGTTGAGAAGTTAATAAAAAATGTAAAATCAACAATTTAATTTTTTTTTCACCAAATAACCTTTATAATAATTTTTCAAATTTACTCGGTTTTCAGCGCGCGCAGCAATACGAGCCCTTACGAGAGGAAATAGGGTTAGGAAGCGTTTTCTCAATGATTTTCATGAATTTTTTTATAGTATAAAAAATGAATATAATTTATTGAAACTTTGAGAATATTTTATACATATATTTAAGTATATACTATAAAATATTTGAAGAATTTCCTTGAAAAACACCGAAGATATTAGCGACCCGATATTGCAGGTCACAATCAGCATTTTTCGTACATTCTGGAAGCCGCAATTTTCATCTGAAATCAAACGAGGTTGGAATTTACTTTTATTATATGTCTCTCTTCTATTTGAACCTAAATGCTATCAAAAAAATAGAAAATTGAATTTTTTACACGAGTCAAAACAAAAAAGCATGATTTTTTGCCATTTTTTACAACTTTATTTGCAAAAAAAAAAATTATTTTAAATAATGATGATATTCCGATTTTAGGTTCATATAGAGCGCAATACTATGAAGAAAGTAACTGCCAATTTTCAAAACGATTGGTTGAAAACTTTTCAAACTAGCGTGTACGCAAGTTAAAAAAAAGTCGTTTTCAGAAAAACGCGTTTGAAAAAATAGCATAATGCTGAGTCTGATTGTGACCTGCAATATTGGGTCGCTAATATCTGCGGTGTTTTTCAAGGAAATTCTCCAAAAATTTTATAGTATATACTTAAATATATGTATAAAATATTCTCAAAGTTTCAATAAATTATATTCATTTTTTATACTATAAAAAAATTCATGAAAATCATTGAGAAAACGCTGTCCTAATCATATTTCCTCCCTTAATGGCTTATAACAATAGAACAAGTCGGAATTTTCATTTAAAATTTTTGGAACATATTTTTCAATAGTTTTATTAACAATTTATGAAATTTAAAAAAAATCGATTTTTTGAACCGTCTAACCCTATTTCCCCCCTTAAAAGGGTTTATCTTAGATTTGTCTATATTGTATTTTTAATACTGCGACGTGAATATATCATAAGAACAAATATCACAACAATGAAGCGTTCTCTACAGCGAGGCTAGAACTATTATTTCGTAAAATGTTTCTTACCGACGAACACTAACGTACACTTCACTAGTGAATAGGCTCGAATCAACATGGCGCACGAGAAGCGATGATTATTCCGAAGGAGCGAGCATAAAACGAAAGAAAATTCCTAGGTCGTGCATTATGAAAATCACCTAGTCCACTAGTGCAACGAGATCCCGTGTTCTTGTTTGCAATGAGTTTCAAGAGAGTACCAAGTCCGAGCCCAGGAGCTCTGTCTGGACCCGAGCTTCCGTGCAGCCGTTTCAGCTCGAGTTTCTACCATACGGGAGAAATAAAACTGGGTCGACCTCCCCGGTGTCCGTGCGTTTCCTTTTTTTTTTTTTACATGAGATGCACGTATGTTGAATGAAAAAGAGGAGAAAAAACCAAATAGAAAAAAGCCAAAAAATGAGGTGTAGTACACTCGACCCGAATTTTCAGATTTTTCGAGAAAAACGTCGGATGGTCTATGCGTTTCAAACTTTGTGTACATTGTGTGCCTGTGTAACGAGGATAACTTCAATTTAATACTCAATTTAATAATCATTTTATTTGTTGAACAAAAATGAACAAATTAGCAGTTCAGATTAATACGAGCGCGTCAATTATCGAAAAAATCTGAAAAGAAAAAACGCGCCAAAAATATCGCTTACATTTGCAGCGATTCATTGTGTTAAGTATTAACTGAGCAATAATTATTTCTGCATAAATAAATAAATTATGAGCAAAAATGTGTCTTTTAATTAAAACTACGAACGTACTTACAAAAAAAAAAAAAAGAAAAGAAAAAAACAACGTGAACTCATTGTGAATCCCCCTTCTCTATCTCGCACTATGTGCCGCGTGACTTTAGCCAGCCTTATAGAACAGAACAGAGGAAGGAAACGCGGAAACAAATTACCTGTCCGGTTCTCTGTCTCCTTTTTCGAGGAAAACACTAGGAGTGCGAAAAAATGATTACGAACGAGAATGCGAGGTCACAGAAACAAAAGTCGTGCGAATAACGATAGGGAAAGAAAAACACCGTGGTTATACCGGTGACCCGAGGCTCCTATCGACCTTCAAGCCGGAATTGATTTCATAGGGATGGCCTTATTTTGTGAACGCTCCGAATCAATAACCCATTTCTCTCGTCTGCCCCACGCTTCTCGCCTCTTCTTGCCCCCTTGCTCGCGCTCGTCAATATGGGAGAAGGAGATACGAAGGAGAAGGAATCGGACGATTCGATAGTTGAACAAAGTTCGCTGGAGCGCTGCATCGGCGAAAAGAGCACGGTATAAGCGATGGTTTCTCCCGATCCTCTTTTCATTACGACTTCCAGCAGAGTCGATGGAATATCGATAGAAATCGGCCAATGGACGAAAAAGCGAGAAACCGTAATAATGTATAGTTTATCATATCCGCGTGTATGTGTGTGTGTGTGTACATTGGTAGACCGAGCCGTTATCCACTGGCATACTCGGAAAAATGTCAACTAATCCTTTCATCGAATATTTTTCGATGTCAGGATTTATCTCAATATTTTACGTACATCGTTCTCCCACTGTAGTAATAGTGCACGTGAAACGAGCAATTCGATACAATGTATCTCCGGTAAAACTAGTTATTTCAGCAAACAATGAAATTGATGGCGTAGGGGAGACTGAAGTTATTTGACGCATGGATTATCTATCGCCTATGAACGATATCTTCGCACCGGATAGAAATCAACATTTTATTAACATTAACATTCAATGATCAGAAAACGTCTCATCATATTTTCAAATCTCTTCTTTCTAATATTTCAATGAATTTGTAATGAGTTCCACGAAAAGTCTTAAAGGGGGAAATAGGGTTAGGACAGCGTTTTCTCAATGATTTTCATGCGTTTTTTTATAGTATAAAAAATAGATATAATTTATTGAAACTTTGAGAATATTTTATACATACACTTAAGTATATACTATAAAATTTGTATACATATATTTAAGTATATACTATAAAATATTAGCGACCCCATATTGCAGGTCACAATCAGACTCAGCATTTTGCGTACATTCTGGAAGCCGCAATTTTCATCTGAAATCAAACGAGGTTGGAATTTACTTTTATTATATGTCTCTCTACCATATGAACCTAAATGCTATCAAAAAAATAGAAAATTGAATTTTGTACAGGTGTCAAAACAAAATAGCATGATTTTTGCCATCTTTTACAACTTTATTTGCAAAAAAAAAATGATTTTAAATAATGATAATATTCCGATTTTAGGTTCATACAGAGCGCAATATTATGAAGAAAGTAACTGCCAATTTTCAAAACGATTGGTTGAAAACTTTTCAAACTAGCGTGTACGCAAGTTAAAAAAAAGTCGTTTTCAGAAAAACGCGTTTGAAAAAATAGTACCAAGAAAAACAAGCAATATGGGGTCGCTAATATTTTATAGTATATACTTAAATATATGTATAAAAATTTTATAGTATATACTTAAATATATGTATAAAATATTCTCAAAGTTTCAATAAATTATATTCATTTTTTATACTATAAAAAAATTCATGAAAATCATTGAGAAAACGCTGTCCTAACCCTATTTCTTCCCTTAATGGCTTATTACAATAGATCGAGTCGGAATTTTCATTTAAAATTTTGGGAACATATTTTTCAATAGTTTTCAATTGTCCCCCTTAAAGGGGGAAATAGAGTTAGGACAGCGTTTTCTCAATGATTTTCATGAATTTTTTTATCGTATAAAAAATTAATATAATTTATTGAAACTTTCAGAATATTTTATACATATACTTAAGTATATACTATAAAATTTTTGAAGAATTTCCTTGAAAAACACCGCAGATATTAGCAACCCCATATTGCACAATCAGACTCAGCATTTTGCGTACATTCTGGAAGACGCAATTTTCATCTGAAATCAAACGAGGTTGGAAGTTACTTTTATTATATGTCTCTCTTCTATATGAACCTAAGTGCTATCAAAGAAGTAGAAAATTGAATTTTTTACAGGGGTCAAAACAAAAAAGCATGATTTTTTGCCACTTTTTACAACTTTATTTGCAAAAATAAATTATTTTGAATAATGATAATATTCCGATTTTAGGTTCATATACAGCGCAATACTATGAAGAAAGTAACTGCCAATTTTCAAAATGATTGGTTGAAAACTTTTCAAACTAGCGTGTACGCAAGTTAAAAAAAAGACGTTTTCAGAAAAACGCATTCGAAAAAATAACAAAATGCTGAGTCTGATTGTGACCTGCAATATGGGGTCGCTAATATCTGCGGTGTTTTTCAAGGAAATTCTTCAAAAAATTTATAGTATATACTTCAATATATGTATAAAATATTCTCAAAGTTTCAATGAATTATATTCGTTTTTTATACTATAAAAAAATTCATGAAAATCATTGAGAAAACGCTGTCCTAACCCTATTTCCCCCCTTAATGGCTAATAACAATAGAACGAGTCGGAATTTTCCTTTACGATTTTGGGAACATATTTTTCAATAGTTTTACTAACGATTTACGAAACAAAACAAAAATCGATTTTTTGAACCGCCTAACCCTATTTCCCCCCTTAACCATTGGCTTTTCCATCAGGGGAGATAACCTTGCGTGTTTCCCTCGAAAGAAAAAAAATGTTTGTCAATAATTTTACACTCTTCAAATTTCGAATGAACAATGGGAAAAGCGGGTAAGCTGCATCCTCACAATATTCCATATTCACAAATGAGTCTCCGTGGTGTAAACATTTCGAAATATACTTCATCGTCGAGGTAACTTTGTCAACGAAGAGAAAATAACAACGACGAAACAAAATTTGAAACTTACAATTCGTTTATGTACATAAATCTTCAGTGAGATAATTGCTCAGGGGCAGAATGAAAATGGTCACGAAGTATGCACGTATAAGAATGAAATCGAAGACGAGAAGTCAAACGATTGAGGTTGATATCATCCCCCGATTGGAAGGACTATAAAAGAGAGGTTGGGGAGGGAGGAGGGTGGAAAGGTTGCGGAAGATGCAGAGGACGTTAAGAATTCGGGGAGGAAAGTTACACATAGGGAGTGTGGTGCGAGGTTGGTTGCGAAACAGCGAAGCAGTAAGGGGTTATATCCAGCACGAAGATCGTCGGAGATGCCCGAGGCAAGAGTTGTTCCGGTGAGCGGGGTGGGTTGCGCGCGGCGGATGGCTGGCTGGTGGTTTCTCCCCTTCGGGATCAATACGGGACTGTTGGGTTGGCGGTGGACCCTGTTGTAATACGGCAGTGGTTGGTTTTCCCGCCACCCCTCTGCCCCTGACTCATTGCCCGTTGCTACACCGCGTGCACTGGCCGTATAACGAGGAAAAGCGAAGGGCGAAAGGACCAGAGGGACAGATACCGTGCGTAATATGAAATAAAAAAAGATCTCAGCGCAGCATCTCCCCCCGGCCCGCGCGAAAGTGTAGCGTGCTTAAAAAGGGAAAGTGAAAAAGGATGCGTTTCGAGCTATGAGTGGGTAAATTTCGTATGATCCTCCGCGTCTATTGAATTATAATCACTATTTTTTTTGTAATTTTAATCTCGAGATAATGTTTAAAAACATTATCTATTTTTTTCTCAGTCCCCACTTGAAATTTTGTTGGATATGTCGAAAAAGAAATTCCCTGAAAGTTACAGCCCTTAATATTAATTCTAAGTACTGTCCCTTAGACGTAAATCGAATTTTTTTTTTCAAATTTCTATAACTCAGCCGCATTTTATGCTATCATATTGTTCTTGGTTTCGATATATTCAGCATAAAACAATCTAAAAAAGTGCCTTTTGCGGCGAAAGGGTAAATTGTACTGGTGAGTTGGTACGGGTCACTGAAGTTGATTTTTACCCAAAATTCTCGTTTTTTTTTGCTGTTATCTCCGAAACAATTAACTTTACGAAAAAAATGTTAATGAAAAATTTGTTGGAATTTTAATTTCCTACGAAAAAGGTCCTATCGACCCAATTGCTTAGATTAATATTTCTTGAGGTATTGAACTTTATTTTTTTAAATTTTTTGTATTATTTAATATTTCATATTTTATGAATTTTATACTACTCGTAAGTTAAAGTTCAATGTCTCAAGAAATATTAATCTGAGCAATTGGGTCGATAGGTCCTTTTTTGTAGGAAATTAAATTTCCAACAAATTTTTCATTTACACTTTTTTCGTAAAGTTAATTGTTTCGGAGATAACAGCAAAAAAACGAGAATTTTGGGTAAAAATCAACTTCAGTGACCTGTACCAACTCACCCGTACAATTTACACTTGCGCCGCGAAAGGCACTTTTTTAGATAGTTTTATTCTGAGTAAATCGAAACCAAGAACAATATGATAGCATAAAATGCGGCTGAGTTATAGAAATAAAAAAAATAAAAATTCGATTTACGTGTATTTTAAATGGAAAATCTTCTCACGCTAAGGGAAATTACTTAGAATTAATATTAAAGGCTGTAACTTTCAGGCAATTTCTTTTTCGACATACCCTACAAAATTTCGGGTGGGGACTGAGAAAAAGAAAATAGTCGAAAAAAAAATCGCCCTGATATACATATACAGGGCGTCCCAAAATTAGCACGTCAGAGTGACACGGGAGTTAGGTTGGCTCCGGACTTATCAGAAAAAACAAATATGACCTCAGTAAAAATCTCATGGTTTTCGCTATTCTCGTTATCTCGCTGTTTTCGTTTGTATTTCTGACCACGTAAGATTTTCTATGAATTTGGACTTTGAGTTGCTTATGATTTGAACTTTCATAGCAATAGTAGCAGAATAACAAGTACCAGGTAGCGATTTTCCGAGAAATAAAAAAAGACGATTTATCTCGAAAACCATGAGACTTGTACCGAGGTCATATTTGTTTTTTTTCTGACAGGTTCGGACCCAATCTAACCCCCGCGTCACTCTGACGTGCTAGTTTTGGGACACACTGTAAATATAAATTAAAAAAAAATCCATCTGCCCACTCATATTGTCGACCGCGAATTAATTGAACTACATCGTCAATAGGTAAACATTTACGCGGCAAAAGTAATCAGATTTGTTTCACGTTGAATCATCGACAATTGTACTATCCAGAAATTCTATAAATTGACACGAGTCCCCGAAATCCTTCCAGGAATCCATAATATTTCCGGTACCACAGGTATTCGCGCATCCAGCCTCGTTTATTACGGCAAATCGGTTGATTTATACATCGGTCGATTTTTTAATGGACCATTAATCACACTGGGTCTTGGGAATCGATGGCGCGCGATAGTTATTTCAGGCCCAAAAATGTCGTCACCGCTGAGCTATTCCTTACTGATGTGGCGAGCGATTAACAGCTCCACCACGTCTACCTATGGCGACCCGGCGAAACTGCCTCGTGCCTTTTTGTTCGCTCTCACTCTCATCAGCTCTGCTCTCCACTGCTGTGTGTGTTCGGATTATAAAATCGGGGAAATTTGAATTTTAAAAGGGGCTCAATGTGCGCTGCCTGCTTGGGGAAAGGACGCGGCAGTGTTGAGGCCAAGTAATTGAACGAAAAAGTTTGAAGAATATTGTATCGCGGTTCTCGTTCCACAACAATAACGCCAAAAGTGGCTACACCGAAAGTCTCATAAAACCTCATCAGCCCCACATAAAACTTGCCGCCACTAATCTGACTGAAACACGATGTGACGAAGTTGATAATTGCAATTATCCGTAAGCCCGATTAACGTTACGACCTGATTGACCTTGAGGATTGACCTGTGTCTGAAATAAGCCACAGTCTATTACGTTGGTCGAAAATGCGTAAGGGACGAACTTCAAATCGTCGTTGCGGGAAAAAAGTGTGAGATATTATGAGGGTGGAAGCGAGTGAGAGAGTGAGATTGAGAAAAAAGGACAAAGGCAACGGGAAGAAGGAGAACTCCGGAGAGTGAGCTGGTCCACTGGCAATTTCCAGTTATAACGTTTAATCCGTATTTCATCGCCTAAACGGTGCACTCTCAGGCTCTGGTTTCCTCGGGGTCTTCGTTCCCCAACAGGGTTGGAGGGAGCAGGAGCTGAGTATCAACGTGGATAAGAGAAATGGTTGTCCGAATGGTGGGATCGTGGCCGTGGCCCCATGGAAGTCGGAGTCGAGTCGCAGTAAAATATAATTGCGTTTCGAGGATTATCCCGGCGACGAGGTAGATCTCCGTGCGACTAGTACCACTGGGGGATCCTTTTCGTTCGCTCGGTCCTCATCTCTCCCGCTACGTAATTCTCCTCTGCTCTCAACTCTGACCTTCCATTTTCGCAAAATCTGCAGCACAAGTCCGGGTCTCTTCGCCTACCGGCACTTCTTTTTTAAGCTTCAAGATGGCCCGACAACGGAATATTAATCATCGTAAAACTTCGAAACAAAAATAATGAATGATAATATGAAGCGAGGCTGGTGTGTTACTTGAGGCATCTTTCACATTTTAATTTTTATCTTAATTTTTTCAGAGCGATTGAACGTTTCGTTCGTCGCGTCATGTGGCTCAGTTGTTATTCTCATCGGCTTATTTATCGCTAACTAGTTACGCTGATAGTTGCTTGTACATCAAGTAACCCCCAGTGCCCAGTTGCTCGACGCAACACTCTTGAATAGGCAATCTTCGAATTGTAGATGCAACGATGTTCGGTGGTGTTTTCGATGGGTGAAACCTTCGCGAGGGTTAAACATGATTAGCTTATTGCTTCCTGAAAGGGGAAGCTTTTTGTTGGTTCCTGATACGCAGCTGGAAGACAATTCCACCTACGAGGTGTGTAAATTAAGTAATGAGACTGGCAACGTAGCGTTCGATCTGGCAACACTTGAGGCGCTGGGCTTGGAGAGGTGGCAGGGGAATATGTGATACGCCTTCAATACGGGTTTGAACTCGCTCGAGTCATTTGGTTGTCCCTAGCGATTTTTTTTGTCAAACAGTTTTTTCTATTGTGTTCTAAAAATGAGTGACATCAATTTCGAGCAACGGTGTGCTATCAGGTTTTGCTTCAGACTTGGGTACAGTGCAGCAGGCCTACGGAGACAGTGTTTTGTCAAGAGCCCAGGTTTTTCGGTGGTTTAAGGCATTTTCAGAAGGAAGAGAGTCGATTAAAGATGAACCACGAAGCGGAAGGCCTTCATCTTCAAGAACCGATGAAAATGTCGACAGAATCCGGGATCTTGTGCGTTCAGATCGTCGGTTGACAGTCGGAATGATCGGGGAAGAGTTGAATTTGACTCACACCACCGTTCATCAGATTTTGACGAATGAATTGGGGATGAGAAAAATCTGCGCAAAAATGGTTCGAAAAAACCTTTCGCAAGAGCAAAAGGACATCAGGAGGGAATGGTGCTTTGACTTTTTGGATTCGATTGACAATGACCCCCATTTTCTGGGACGTGTCATTACTGGTGAGGAGTCTTGGGTGTTTGAGTACGACCCAGAAACCAAACGCCAGAGCATGGAGTGGCACACTTCAACCTCTCCAAGGCCTAAAAAAGCAAGAATCAGCAAGTCCAAGATCAAATGCATGCTGATTTGTTATTTCGATACCCACGGAATCGTCCACAAAGAGTTTGTACCTCAAGGCCAAACGGTCAATCAACACTTTTACCTGGAGGTTCTCGAAAAACTTCGAAAAAGGGTCATTCGTGTGAGACCAAACATCAAGAACAACTGGGTGTCGCATCACGATAATGCTCCTTGTCACACAATTTCAGAAAAAGAATTTTTGGCCAGTACAAACATTCCTGTGGCTCCTCAGCCTCCTTATTCGCCTGACTTGAGTCCTTGTGACTTTTTTCTCTTCCCGAGATTGAAAAATCACCTCAAGGGAACTCATTTTGGGACACTCGAAAACATCCAAACGGCTGTAACCTATCAGCTGAAGGCTATTCCAGTATCGGAGTTCCAGCACTGCTATGAGGATTGAAAGAACCGTCTCCGGCACTGTGTGGCTTCAGAAGGAAGTTATTTTGACGGTGACAATATAAAATTGTAATTCTATTTGAATAAAAAAAATGAAAAAAATTAGTCTCATTACTTAATTTACACACCTCGTATGTATCGGGAGCTGGGCTTCAAAATACAATGGACGTCCCGTCATTTTCAAATCTAATGATTATAGATTACGAATCAATACATCAACTTGTCATGACGTTACTGGGTCTGTCACGTCACTCGAAAGTTCAGTGTCAAATATCTTCGGAGATTACGGAATTAGGGGTCGTTGGGTGCACGAAATAGTGGCAAACGACTGCACGGGTTCTCTGCATCATGATGATTGTCACATTGAGTATTCCCTGAAGATTTTTCCCCATTTTTAATGACGTTGAAGTTTGCATCGTTGGAATGCAACGAAAATGGATTTTATACACCATTAATTCCCCTTAAGATTGGATTATCGATGGCAAATATTGTTAAAATGTTTTATCGGGGTCTCCTTCAAGGACCTGGAACTAAATGGGCTCGGGAAGAATGAGGAATACTGAAAATGAAAATTTAAAAACCTATTTGCGTTGCGTTCCAACTATGCAAACTTCAACATCATCATTTTTTTGCGTCGTTTGACTTTGCCGCTGAACCGCGACGACGATGGATTCAGGGAATAATATACCGTCGTTGTGGCGATGACTCCGGACGAATTCATGGCGATTTTATGATCCTCCGACACAACATATACGTGTAAGATCACGCGTGCATAGCAATATGAAAACACAACAGCCACGTTTCAATGACAAAAAAAAAATCGTTTCATTGGAGGAAAAAAAAAAGTGGTCGCGAGTAGAATGTTTCGAAATAGCTATTGAAGTACCGGATGGTAACACCAGCTCCGAACGGAGAATGGGGAGATCCACAGGATTCATAGAGTCTATGAGGCCTATGGGACATAAAAGAGTGAAGAGGAGTTGCAACAGAGGCGCCCAGCCGAACGAAAAGGGAAATAGACCGGGCGCCAGTCCGGTAAATTGTCTCCATTCATCAGAGGGTATTCCTGTCGCGAACCTGCTTCCCTGTTCTCCATCATTCAACTCTATTCCATAGTATGTGTATGTGTGTGTCTATGTGTGCATGTGTCACCGTATGTATGCACGTAAATGTCTCCTCTATACTGCTTTGTTTTCACTGTCTCTCTGACGACAGTCTACATCAGTGACTTCATTCAATTCGTCATTCCGTGTGTCGAGTTTTGCGGAAAAGTGTATCATAATGAAATCTATTTGAGATTTTTACGCTTCTGTATACTAGCTCAGCATTTAAAATACTAATTTCTAAAAAATTATGCAACGCTTTTGACGGCAACACAAAAATGACACGGCTGATGAGACGTAGAATGGTACCACAAAAGGGTGTATGGAAAGTCGAACGATGAGAGACAATGGGGTGTCAGTCATGATCTTATTTGTATGAGGGGGAAAGTGGGTAATGCGAAGAGATAAAATATATATGTGGTTCAAGTAGGAGCGGAAGAGGAAAGAAGGGATTCGATTGTGGATAAACTGGAAGGAACGGTATTCAGGTCTCAGCTCCAATGTACATTCTCCATCCACGCACATAGGGGTTGTTACCGAGAATGGCAGCGAAGATGAGACAAGTATGAGAATCACGAGACGAAAGAGAAGATCGGGCGAAAGACGGGGTGCAGCTTGAATGCAGGGTGTAAGTATACAAGACGTAAGACGTAAAGAGAAAACCGGCGAGGAAGCTAAAATAATGGTGCTGTCTGTAGCGTCTTGGGCCGCATTGTGCATGAAGCTCGGCTAATGAGAATGGAAGTCCAGGACTGTGGGGGGAGAGGGGGTTGTTCGTGGATGGAGTTTGGGAGGTGCGAAAGCGTTGACGGAAAAAGCAACGAAGCGTTAAAAACGAGAAAAGGTTTTAAGGCAACCGCCTCATATTCCTACCTCCAATGTCGCGAACGTACATCGTCCTCTTTCTCCGCCACGCCGGATAGAGATAAGCAGATAAGAGAAATGAACTTTCTCGTACTATGGAGCTCCGCCGGAGATCCCTTCTCAGCATCCCCCCTCCCGCCCCTTGGAGCCACTCGTCGAGTAATTTTTTTCGCACGTTGCAAAAAGAAGATAAACTGGATGCGATTCCAGCCAAGACGAAATGTTTAAGTAAGAGCGGGAAACGTGTGTAATATTGCGCACTACGTTCTCAGCTGATTAGTAGTCTATAGGGTAGTCTCCGACAAGAGAGGAGCACGTTTTTCGGATTTCAAATAATAATGCACAAATTTTATAAGAGCCTCTTGATTTTGTTGAAAGCGGCTCGTATAACTGTAATAAATGAAATCTTTTTGTAGGGTTTTAATAAGAAATGTAAAAAAAAAACAAATTTAAAATTTTTCCCTCCTTAAAAATTGACTCTGGACGGTGAACAAAGCACTCCAATTACTATAAACACCACATTTCCTGACCGGAATCTCCGTACTTTATGTAAACCTTCTCGAAAAGCATATAATGAATATATAAGACTGAACTACAGTTGCCAGGCCGCTCCCGTTATCGAAAAACTACCCCCTGAGGCTATACCCAGATGGGATGGATTTTCGTTCTTCGGAGGTATTTTTCGTCCGAATGACGGCTTCTTTTTTAGCGTCCTTTTAAGGGAGGAAATAGGGTTAGGACAGCGTTTTCTCAATGATTTTCAAGAATTTTTTTATAGTATAAAAAATGAATATAATTTATTGAAACTTTGAGAATATTTTATACATATATTTAAGTATATACTATAAAATTTTTATACACATATTTAAGGTGGTAGTCTGGTAACTTGAGCCGCTTTTCATGTCTTTTTTGGAGGGCGTTTTTTTTGTAGGGAAATCAAAATAAATCGTTTTGGATATTTAGGAAGTTTTTATTGACATATTAAAGATACAAAAAAAATTTTTTCAACAAATTTTTTCTTTACCTTACCTTAATTTTTTTTTACCTACTACCTTAAGTATATACTATAAAATATTAGCGACCCCATATTGCAGGTCAGAATCAGACTCAGCATTTTGCGTACATTCTGGAAGCCGCAATTTTCATCTGAAATCAAACGAGGTTGGAATTTACTTTTATTATATGTCTCTCTTCTATATGAACCTTAATGCTATCAAAAAAATAGAAAATTGAATTTTTTACAAGGGTCAAAACAAAAAAGCATGATTTTTTGCCATTCTTTACAACTTTATTTGCAAAAAAAAAATTATTTTAAATAATGATAATATTCCGATTTTAGGTTCATATAGAGCGCAATACTATGAAGAAAGTAACTGCCAATTTTCAAAACGATTGGTTGAAAACTTTTCAAACTAGCGTGTACGCAAGTTAAAAAAAAGTCGTTTTAAGAAAAACGCGTTTGAAAAAATAGTACCAAGAAAAACGAGCAATATGGGGTCGGTAATATTTTATAGTATATACTTAAATATATGTATAAACATTTTATAGTATATACTTAAATATATGTATAAAATATTCTCAAAGTTTCAATAAATTATATTCATTTTTTATACTATAAAAAAATTCATGAAAATTATTGACAAAACGCTGTCCTAACCCTACTTCCCCCCTTAAGGCCGTAGTCTGGTCTAGAGCGAGATTTTTGACGTCATTTCTAATGTTCAATAACGTTTAAACCGTTGAAGTTGTCTTGATGAAAATTTACACGTGCATTTATTGATCCTTAGAGAATACTTGTACGTTAAAAAAAAAATTATTTTAAATATTTCCATGTAGTTTTTTGCCTTGTTGCAACATGGTGCGCCGAAGTCGGCGGCCACTCTGGACGATGTTGTATGCATCTAAAAAAAAAATATATATATATTCTCAATCTGTATGAGTATTCTGAGCACTGGTAGCAGAATTGGTACTAAAAAAAATTTTTTATTGAGTCGAACAATAATTTTGCCGACATTTTATAACTCGTCGAATAATGAAATATCATTAATGAAAGTTCAACAGGCCGCCATTTGGTCAAAAAAATTTTTTAAGTACCAATTCTGCTACTAGTGCTCAGAATACTCATACAGATTGAGAATATATATATTTTTTTTTTTTCAGATGCATAGAACATCGTCCAGAGTGGGCGCCGATTTCGGCGCACCATGTTGTAACAAGGCGAAAAACTACATGAAAATAATTATTTTTTTTGTTCACAAGTATTCTCTAAGGATCAATAAATGCACGTGTAAATTTTCATCAAGACAACTTCAACGGTTTAAACGTTATTGAACATTAGAAATGACGTCAAAAATCTCGCGCTCAGGCGCTCGGGGCCTGAAGGAGAGCTACTCACTTTAATGGCTTATAACAATAGAACGAGTCGGAATTTTCATTTGAAATTTTGGGAAGATATTTTTCAATAGTTTTGCTAACAATTTATGAAATAAAAAAAAAATCGATTTTTTGAACCATCTAACCCTATTTCCCCCCATTTAACTTCGTGCATTAACTATTTGATTTTTATTTCTTATTATTAACTCATTGATTTTTATTTCTTATTATTCTGATGAATAGAAATAAAAATCATAATTTCTACCTGCTGTTTTTGAAAAGAACATTTTCATACAATTATTACCAGTTATTGACGAAAATTTACGACAAAGTTCTCGGTTATTTGATACATTGTCACTCCACAAACAAAATATGTTCCAAAAATTCTACGCACGACGTTAACACGCTTCGTAGCCCTCTGCAGCAAGTGAGGGAGGATTCCCGATGGTTGACTTTCGTGAAGCTTCCGAAGGAACGCGATTTCTTCGCGAGCATTACAATAACAAAGAGTCAGTGGATTCGCCCTCGAGTATACGGCCACCCTTTATAGGACTACATAGAATTGCCAGGGTTACTTCTCTGCATTAGCATACAGCACTCTAAGCCTTCGGATATTTCGACCTGGCACTTCTTCATATATGCCCTCTCATATTGCACGCCTTTGAAACAAGCTGGTACACCCCGACGACGATAGAATGAAAGGTAGGAAGTAAAGAAGCTGAAATGAAAATTAGAATCGTTGAGAAGGGGCTTTTAGGTTTATTTCTTCGATGAAATTGATTGGGAGAGGGCGCTCCAACCCCTTTTCTCGGACGGTAGAGAACTTTGTGTTTCATCGGTTATTCGAGAATGAAAACGACAGCCCTCGGTCAGCAAGGAAAGTGACGATTTGTGAAAAGATAACCAATAAAAATACTTTTTGTTTAAACGCTTGACAACGTCTGGGAAATTTTGTCAGGGTTTCCGACGGCTAAAGAATAAGAGAGAAATATTCGTTTAGATTGTGTATTTAGCCACGAAAGTTACACGAACGATCATCAATTATGCAGCCGACTCACGAAAACGACGAGGTCCGGGTTCCGGCTTCGCGTACTGTTTTGTTGAACTCCTACTTCCATGTATACACCTCGTTGCAATGCATAAATATATATACAGGCGCTATCCCAACTGGCCAACGAGCAAAAGTGTTTATTTTACGAATTTATTATCGGCACGTTGTTTCTACTATTATTTACCTCTCGTTCGCCTCTCGCACTCAATCCCTTGCATCCACTTTTCCCACATTTGCGGTACGTGATTCGTTCTTCACTTTTCCCACAGTTTCCCCCATATTCAGAAAGTTTAAGGGACCTTGTCCTGATTAACTCGTGAAACTGTCGTACGTACAAAGTTTCAGTCAGTCTCGTCGTATAACATTTGTATATATTTTTGTTCGCCCAAAACATTGCTGCAACGAATCCCAAATTCTATTGACGTTGGACGAAAGTTTAGTTAATTGAATTTTTCGTTTTTTATACATTTTTTAATTCACGGTAAATGAATATTCTGAATTTTCCTCATAATTAATGTCAGGCACGTCAGCGCAATAGGACAAGATTTGGGCTTACATTTTTAATCGAACCGTATGTTGCACGGTGTAACAATAAACGAGTCTTGAAATTTTTTGCAAGATTTACTATGAGGAAGAGGAATAAAAAAACATTTTTTATGCTCGATTAGAATTATTTACAAAAAATAACCCTTACAATTATTTCTCATTTCATCCAGCAAGCCTCGTGGAAACACACATTATATCCGAAATAATTATTCTTGAGATTGTGAGTTGACGAACGACGTTGGAACTTCCGGTATAATGTTCGCGGCTATCTCAATAGTTCTTTTTAATTTATGTTATTTATTTTTTAACTCTCGACTGCCCGTAGGGAAAATACTCTTGTTGCAACGGCTTTATCCTCTGAACACGAGGGTTGTCCGATGTCTGCTTGCGTTGAAATATCGTATATTTCTTATGAAATACAAAATTTATTATAAATTAATTATAAAATGGTGAAATAACTACTAATATAATGGTAAGACTTGTAGAATAATTATTATATCAAATCGCTGACATATTGTGGTCAGGAGGTGTTTAAAAAATTTTTTGTTCACGTTTCGTTATGTTCTATTTATTTTTTTAGCCAGTATAGATACTTCTTTTTATTTTATGTTCTATTTATTTTTTTAGCCAGTATAGATACTGGCTAAAAAAATAAATAGAACATAACGAGACCTGAACAAAAAATTTTTTAAACACCTCCTGACCTCAATATGTCAGCGATTTGATATAATAATTATTCTACAAGTCTTACCATTATATTAGTAGTTATTTCACCATTTTATAATTAATTTATAATAAATTTTGTATCTGAGAACGATAGATAAACCAATACAAATATGGACTTTATAGATAAAGTCCATATTTCTATTGGTTTATCTATCGTTCTCAGATACAAGAAGAGACCACGGACTCGCCGAATGCTAATCGTAGCCTAGCTGAATATTAAGGGTATGAAAGAAGAAAAAAAAACGAAGAAAAAATGTGGTGACTACGAACTAATGAGATGAAGTCTAGATCGCCCGCAAAGTTCATCGAACACCGTGTGTTCTTTTCTCTCTTCAACTATCTTTCACTCATTTTTTCTCGGTCTCTCTCGGTCGATCCCATAAATATTTAATCGCCACGACTCTATCGACCTCCCACGACTATCTTTCGTATACGAGGTCTGTTCAAAAAGTATCGCGAATTTTTAATTTCGATTTTTTTGTGGCGTTAGGCCATTTGAACGTTTAGTTAATTGTTGACACAAAATGGCCAAAAATCGGCCATTTTGAACGTTTAGTTAATTGTTGACAGCCGTTTTGGTTAGACGTGTTTTGCCTATTCCAAAAAATGGATCAAAGAATCTGTATCAAATTTTGTGTGAAAAACAAAATTAAGTGCGCGGACGCATTCCGAATGTTGACTGTGGCATATGGTGAAACTACCTTGGACCAAAGCAACGTTTATCGGTGGTACAAAATGTTCTCAGAGGGCCGAGAAGATGGGAACAACGAAATGCATTCCGGACGCCCGAGCACATCAACAACAGACGAAAACATTGATGAAGTGAAGAAAATAATATTGGCCAATCGTCGAATCACCGTTAGAGAAGTTGCTGAGGGACAAAACATATCGATTGGCTCGTGCTATTCGATTTTTACCAATGATTTGGGCATGAGACGGGTCGCCGCGAAATTCGTGCCAAAATTTGTCAATTTCGGACAACAACAGACCCAAATTTGCTCCAGAGGGTCATAACTGGTGACGAATCATGGGTTTATGGTTATAACGTGGAAACCAAAGCTCAATCATCGCAATGGAAGCTGCTATTTTGGAATAGACAAAAATCGAAGACAAGCCAAAACACGTCTAATCAAAACAGCTGTCAACAATTAACTAAACATTCAAAATGGCCGATTTTTTCAGCATAACTGAGGGACACGAGTACCAACCTAACGCCACAAAAAAATCGAAAATCGAATATACGTAGCCCGCGGAAATTAAAAATTCGCGATACTTTTTGAACAGACCTCGTATAGTCACAACGTTCCGCAGTCACAGGTTGGTCCTCTCGTGTTGTATATATATGTACAAGTACAAAGCACATGTATCATGGTGAACCATGATACATGTGCTTTGTACTATGTACTATAAGCGTGTCCTTGTTAGAAATTCGTGGACGATAAAAGGAATTATTAAAACCTGTCCACGACGGTCTGGGTTGGCCAAGCTCGTTGGGC
Organism: Oxytorus armatus; assembly: GCA_958009045.1. NCBI lineage: Eukaryota > Metazoa > Arthropoda > Insecta > Hymenoptera > Ichneumonidae > Oxytorus > Oxytorus armatus. The sequence goes on along the minus strand of OY253745.1, from coordinate 37,801,369 downwards.
AAGAGGATCAACCTTTGCGAGCACACGGTACGATCAAAGGGAATCAAGCGACACGGCTGATTTGGCCGAATCCACACCCCGTAAGAGACATCTTCAGGAGTGTCATCGTTGCCCATGATCCGCAGGTCCTAGATTAGTCTCCTTGGTATTCTAGTACTGATCACGAAGAGGCATGAAGTAGCCCCACATCGTGGGGTTGCTTCACACGCTGGAACTATAAGGTTAGCTCGCTAGCAATAAATAAATCAATGGATCGAATGGAATGGTAATTTATTTTTTGTGTCTCGGGTAGAGTCCCATCTGAGTGTGAGCCAATCCGCGAAACCGATTTTATCATTCTGGAATAAGGGAGAAAAATAAAAATGTAAAACATTTATCAAGTAATCTCAGTTTCCTCCTACATCCTCGTGTAAGGATAGAACGCAACTGAGGGTCGTGCATTCGTTCCGGCAAGTAGAGACTAAGAAAATAGTATTCGTGAAGTGATCGGGGAACAGCGTTGCTGAGTACTTTCGTGTAAAAATGCCAAATGAACCACGACATGTGCTTTTACGAGGCCACATCAATTTCCCCTATAATTGTGGCCCGTTTCAACTGATCAATTTCATTAAACGTTTAAACAATTATTTCCATCGTGAAAACTATTGTCAAGATACGGCTGATATTGCGAGGCTTCGAGTTATCATAGTTGCATAAAATCGGTGAAGGAGCGATCGTGAAATATTGCAATTTACTTTTTCGTTGGGATTCGTTGCCGTTCCTTTTCTATCTATTCATAGAACGTTATGTACATCGCTATGTCCAGCACTTGAACACACATGCTGGACTATTCACGGCCGTTAATAGCCGTCGAATTATCCGCAAACGATTAAAGCATTCATGTAAAGTCTGGACCGCGCTCAATGTGGCTTCGCATTGCTGCTCTCGGCTCTCGAATCTCCCGCTCTCTCTTTATCTCACCCCTCTCTCTCTCACACCCTCTCGCTCGCTCGTCTATCCGACAGGGATCCAAACGCGACGAATAATTTAAGCGAACGACCACCGGGTAAATAATGCTCGTACGATAAACAACGGAACCTCCCACGCGAGTTAATCGCTCCATTGTCCGATTGCGTCGACGCGGGCAAACGAGAGAGGAGCGCGATAGCGAATTCCATCGGGAGTGCCGGAACGAGAGGAGAGCGACGCGAGCTTGTCCGGTTTCGGTCACTGTACGCTACGTTGCAGTTCCCATTGCCGCTAGTGTATATACCCCTACTGAACATTTTCGATACGAGCGTGTATTGAAAAAAAAAAATTATTTCAAATCGTAAAGTGATGCTTTGGAAAATAAAAGGATCGCATGTCGTTGCAATTTTCGTATTTCCGTAATGTCTATGGCTCGAACCGTTTGAAATATGCACAGGAAAAAAGAGCAATTATTATTTTTGAAACTATAATTTTTGTCGAAAGTGCACGGGGCGATTGCATCGCCCCGGTCTTTTCTAAAAAGTTAACAAAATGCAATCCCTTTACCACTGCCCCCGCCGATGACAAAAATAAGTCGGATAAGTTTCGTCCAAATTTGTTATACCGCGAAAAATATGATTTTTATAAATCGTATATGTTTCCGTTCATCAGGTAGCTTCCAACTATTCGCAAAAAACTAATAGCAGACTTTGTAAACTGTGAGTACAAATTTAGTATTCACGAATATTATTCGGACCTCATGGTATTTTCTAATGATAAGATAGTACCGGATCCCTTCTCACGGTAAACAAATTCCGTGGTAAGTTATTTCACGTAAAACAATGAAAGATACCCGATGAAAATAAACGATATAAAAATGGGAGCATCATTTAGGGGGGAAATAGGGTTAGGACAGCGTTTTCTCAATGATTTTCATGAATTTTTTTATAGTATACAAAATAAATATAATTTATTGAAACTTTGAGAATATTTGATACATATATTTAAGGCCTTACATACGTCCAGCGGTACCGAAAACGTACCAAAAGAAAAACTGTTTTTAGGAGGGATAGAAATAGAAATTGATAAACAAATTCTTACACATTGTTTATTACTGTGTTAAGTTTGTAAAAAAATTTATTTCAATTTTTTTTTCTTAAATTACAACATGAAAGATCACATTTTTTGAAGCACTGTAAAAAAAAAGTTGCTCCACGGTCGGCAGTATTTCTTCCTCAAATGTTGACGGATCTGCAAAATGTGAAGAAATTCTTATAAAATAAGGTAGTAGTTATAGTCTGTCGAGCCGGATTTTTGAAATTCGAAAAATTAAACAATTTACGGTAATTTAAAAAAAAATGTTAAATTTGTGTCAAAAAAGTCACACTTTAATTGTTTTCATAAAATTTTCTAATTATAATTTAAAAAATCCGGCACGACAGACTATAGAAAAAACAATTCCAAATATTTAAAAAAAAAATCATCAAAAGTATTAAAAACCGTACGAGTTATCATGCCGACCGTGTCAGAAAAAGTAGTTTTGAGAAAAACGCGTTTAAAGTTTCAAGCGCGTTTCGCTCGAAGTCGCGCGCGGCTGGAGCAAGAACTTTATGAATTTTTTTAATTTATTTAGTTAACTTACGTCTAATCTCCCATTCCAGCTTCATATTATACGCCTTCCTTGTCAGTAAAAAATTGTTGTTGTTTATTTTTTTCTAATCGACGAATTGTTCAATCAACTCAACTCAGGTAGGCGCGCGTCAGACCTTTGTCCTTTCGTCGGGCAATCACATTATCTACAATAACTTTTGAACTATGGGGAATGTTTACAATCAGCTTACACAGAAATACGCCTAAGACTATACGGAATAATAATCTGTAAACAAAAAAAAATCGATTTTTTGAAAATTCTCGACGTATGTAAGGCCTTAAGTATATACTATAAAATTTTTGAAGTTTTGATGGTGAAGTTACGAGGTCGACAAGAAGGCGCCTTGGTTTTCATCAGTAGTCCATTTATACCCGTAGAAAGTAAGGTTTATTATTGTTTAAGAAAATTTTCAAATTTTTTTTTCTCATAGTTGAAAATTTAATAAAAAATGTGAAATCAACAATTTAATATTTTTTTCACCATATAACGTTTATAATAATATTTCAAATTTACTCGGTTTTCAGCGCGCGCAGCCGGTATGCGAGCCCTTGAATAAATTTAAAAGGAGCTTGACATTTTCAGCATGAAATGTTGAACCCGCCTTCAGCCTATAGAGAGACAATTCAGCATCACGAAAAATATTATGAGAAGGTAGATTGCAGAAATAAAAACGATTTTCTACAATTAGAACCGCGAACATACCCGCGTCAAACGGTCCACCAGTCCGGCAAACTCGTCCACTGTATTTCTAAATCGTAATCCCCGTGTGTGCACAGCGGATTTTCGAATCGAATCTTTTACATCGACTCTCTCGCGTCCACGCGTTCAAAATGTCGATTTCGATTTCACGCCTGCCGCGCAAATCTGCCGCTATACTTTGAGCTATTCACAAAAGTGCAGTACATGTTGCTCGTCTTTTTTTTTCTTTCATCTTCACACATAGCGGTGTCGAGTCCGATAGATTCGCAATTCCCCATCCAATCTGCTCGGTTATCACGATTACACTGAATCGTGGACCAACTCTAACGTTTGTACGGGTTTTCAACAAGCGACACATTCGAACTTCGCATATATCCGCAAACCTATCGAGAGGGGTCTCTTGTCCGCAAGATTTCGATCCTTCGACGACCTTCCGACGAATAATCAGTTAAGGAGGCTTTCAATACAGGGGAATGGAAGTTGAAGTTTTTTTTTTCTGTCACTATCCAACACCACGGTCATCGATGAACCAAAAGGCCCCTCGCACACACAGTGTAGTTGGGTTACGAAAAAATCTCATCTCAAGCAGCTTGAACATCTCATTCTCGTTGGCCAGGGAATTATTACGCGTTAACGGCGGGGTAGGGTTTTAAAGGCGAAAAAAAGGCATATTTTTATGATTTTTTTCGCGGCGACATGAGTAACATAATTTTATTAAATAGAATTACATATTATTGTACAACTATTGAAAAAATTTTTTTTTTAAATGCAAAAAAAAAAATGTTTAAACCCTACCCCCCTACCCCCCCCCCCCCCCCTTAACCGCTATTACTGATCTGAATCGACGAAATCGCATGGGAATTCATTATTTGTAACAGATAAAAGAAAGCCGCGAAGAAAAATTAACTTTTAGATAGGATCGTAAGCCGTGATAAGTTTGAAGGGCTCACATACCGCTGTGCGCACTGAACACCGAGTAAATTTGAAAAATTATTATAATGGTTATATGGTGCAAAAAAAAATTAAATTGTTGATTTCACATTTTTTTCTAACTTTTTAAATATTAGAAAAAAAATTTAATATAGAAGAGAGACATATAATAAATGTAAATTCCAATCTCGTTTGATTTCAGATGAAAATTGCGGCTTCCAGAATGTACGCAAAATGCTAAGTCTGATTGTGACCTGCATTATGGGGTCGCTAATATCTTCGGTGTTTTTCAAGAAAATTCTTCAAAAATTTTATAGTATATACTTAAATATATGTATAAAATATTCTCAAAGTTTCAATAAATTATCTTCATTTTTTATACTATAAAAAAAATCATGAAAATCATTGGGAAAACGGTGTCCTAACCCTATTTCCCCCCATAAAGTTTCTGGTAGGTAGCCGTGCCAACCAGATGCCCGGTCACATTTATTGCTATAATTTTGTAACGGAGTGGAATTTTCTTAAAAGATTTTATTTTAGCTTCTCAAAAGTATAGAGAATAAAAATCTGTAAAAAAAAATTGATTTTCTGAAAATTTCAGGGGTATATGAGCTCTGAACTTCGATAGTTTCCGTGTAACAAGACCAACGATATTGTAATACTCACTGACCACGATATTATCCCCTCCCTCGCCACAACTTCCCGCGCAAAGGGAACGAACGAACTAAAAGCATAAGAACAAAGAACGCGCAGGGGGTTCCGTTGGGCGTCGAACGTGGAGCCGTTGGAATCCGGCTAGGGAAGAACGAGGGTGATGTTTCCCCGCAAAATCACCATCCCATAAGGACGATAGCAAAAAGTCAATCAATCTCGGGTTGACGTGGATATATATGTGTGTGTACGAGTAGGGGGAGTACGATGTTTGGACGGGGCTCAACGGTAATTCCTATTTGTAGTTCTGATTGGTATAGTGACGGCGGATAAACGTGCCCAACACGGATTGCCATTTCATTATGATTATACGCGGAATCTCCGGTCTTGCTGCGAGGCAATACGAGTGATCAACGTATACTTGTTTCGTGGCTGCGGGTTGCGAATCGTGATGATGATGGAGTGTCAGTTATAAGTAGAGAATGGATATGTATGGTTACGAGGGTTGCCCATTGATGGATAAGTATGACGATTCTACGGTTGAAATCGTATCATTCGACGCGTTACGATTGGATCCAACATGGACGATCGATGAGGGGTTATTTTTCATTCGTACTGCGACTATTGTGCGGATACTGCTGTACGATGTAAGTTATACTTGCCCGGGGGCTTAACGTAACGGCTTGCGGTTGATGCGAATTTCACTATTTTGTACGTTAATCAATTCGTTGCCAACTGCGGTAATAATAACGATATTTGTACGGGGTTTCGGTAAGATTTTCGATCCGAGCATTTCGCATCGCTCACGATCAGTAGGGCTCTGGGGCCATTCAAAAAAATACAACTTTTCAATTTGTCTTGCTCATAGAGATGCTCGCATCTTGTAATTTTGAAAACATCGGGGATATCAGCGACCCCATATTGCAGGTCACAATCAGACTCAGCATTTTGCGTACATTCTGGAAGCCGCAATTTTCATCGCACATCAAACGCGGTTGGAATTTACTTTTATTATATGTCTCTCTTGTATATGAACCTAAATGCTGTCAACAAAATAGAAAATTGAATTTTTTACAGGGGTCAAAACAAAAAAGCATGATTTTTTGCCATTTTTTACAACTTTATTTGCAAGAAAAAAATGTATTTTTCTTCCGATCATCCATTCCAGAGATTTCATCAACAGCGCACACCCATCTTTTTTTTGGACCTATTTCCCCCCCCCCCCCCCCATTTTTCTCTACAAAAACTGACTAAAATAAATTTAAAAAAAATTTGTTTGTGTATTTTAAAATGTATTGATTAGGTCTAAATCTTTATATATCAATATTTATAATTTAAACCCATTTAATAAATCGTGAAAATAGCCTTTTTTGCGCGTCTAATTAGGTTAGACGCCTTAAAGAGGAAAATAGGGTTAGGACAGCGTTTTCTCAATGATTTTCATGAATTTTTTTATAGTATACAAAATTAATATAATTTATTGAAACTTTGAGAATATTTTATACATATATTTAAGTATATACTATAAAATTTTTGAAGAATTTCCTCGAAAAACACCGAAGATATTAGCGACCCCATATTGCAGGTCACAATCAGACTCAGCATTTTGCGGACATTCTGGAAGCCGCAATTTTCATCGCACATCAAACGCGGTTGGAATTTACTTTTATTATATGTCTCTCTTCTATATGAACCTAAATGCTGTCAACAAAATAGAAAATTGAATCTTTTACACGGGTCAAAACAAAAAAGCATGATTTTTTGCCATTTTTTACAACTTTATTTGCAAAAAAAAAATGTATTTTTCTTCCGATCATCCATTCCAGAGATTTCATCAACAGCGCACACCCATCTTTTTTTTGGACCTATTCCACCCCCCCCCCCCCCCCCATTTTTTTCTACAAAAAATGACTAAAATAAATTTTTTTTAAATTTGTTTGTGTATTTTAAAATGTATTGATTAGGTCTAAAACTTTATATATCAATATTTATAATTTAAACCCATTCAATAAATCGTGAAAATAGCCTTTTTTGCGCGTCTAATTAGGTTAGACGGCTTAAAGGGGAAAATAGGGTTAGGACAGCGTTTTCTCAATGATTTTCATGAATTTTTTTATAGTATAAAAAATGAATATAATTTGTTGAAACTTTGAGAATATTTTATACATATATTTAAGTATATACTATAAAATTTTTGAACAATTTCCTTGAAAAACACCGAAGATATTAGCGACCCCATATTGCAGGTCACAATCAGACTCAGCATTTTGCGTACATTATGGAAGCCGCAATTTTCATCCGAAATCAAACGAGGTTGGAAATTACTTTTATTATATGTCTCTCTTCTATATGAACCTAAATGCTGTCAAAAAAATAGAAAATTGAATTTTTTACAGGGGTCAAAACAAAAAAGCATGATTTTTTGCCATTTGATACAACTTTATTTGCAAAAAAAAATTATTTTAAATAATGATAATATTCCGATTTTAGGTTCATATAGAGCGCAATACTATGGAGAAAGTAACTGCTAATTTTCCAAACGATTGGTTGAAAACTTTTCAAACTAGCGTGTACGCAAGTTCAAAAAAAGTCGTTTTCGGGAAAACGCGTTTGAAAAAATAGTGCCAAAAAAAAACAAGCAATATGGGGTCGCTAATATTTTATAGTATATACTTAAATATATGTATAAAATATTCTCAAAGTTTCAATAAATTATATTCATTTTTTATACTATAATAAAATTCATGAAAATCATTGAGAAAACGCTGTCCTAACCCTATTTCCTCACTTAATGGCTTATAACAATAGAACGAGTCAGAATTTTAATTTTTAATTTTGGGAACATATTTTTCAATAGTTTTACTAACAATTTATGAAATAAAAGAAAAATCGATTTTTTGAACCGTCTAACCCTATTTCCCCCTTTATATTCGTGCAGGTTGAACGTAATAAAATTTAGAGCTGAAATTGACCCGCCTTCCTTTATGGTAAAGGGGATGGGGGGTCAGCTTTACGGTACGGGAGAAGATCGTTCCCGTACGTTGAATCGAGGAAGATGCAAGGGCACGTGACGCCCGAGTCGTACGAAACCCTAGTATATAGTATAACCGAGTTGTAGTTTATGTTGTATCGAACTCCAAACACTTTGAAGATTCCAATTGCGAGGATCTTCATCTCGAGGAGGAAGGGCGAATCAGGCATAGTCTGTCGGGTCGACTCCAAGGGAGCTGTTAAACCCGTGAATGACTCCCACGGGAATCAAACTCTCGGACTGTTCTTGGTGAACGTAACTACTGGCAGCCTAGACTCGAAGTTTAGTCCCCTCGTCTCTCCGAATCTCCGTTTTTTTTCCTCGTCCCACTCGGCCTCTATTTTATTGCCGAGCCAACCAAATGTTTACTAATCTATTTTGTTGAACGGTAAATTTTTTTGTTACCACGTTCGTCTCATTGAGAATTCATCGAAGGCTTTATTCACTTCTATAACTCCTTGGATATGATTTTTGAAAGTGCAACCCACGAAAAATGTATTCCCTCAATTCCATGCATTAGAAATAACGCGTTTTACCAATTTTCCGTGACGTTATCCTTTGAACAACAAATAAATAAAGCTTCTACGGCGGATCATGATTTCCTTAATAAAAATTTTGTCGCATCTGTCGATGGCTCCTCCCATTCTATCCCTTATTCCGTTAGATTGCGCGAAAACGATTCGATAATATTGTAGAAAACAACGTCGAGCAGCGCGACGTCAATCGTTACCAGGCACCGATGCCATTGTCAAGGGAAATCCGGGGTGATAAAATGGGGGAACAAAAAATTACCTCGCTATTCTCGCCGGCTCGCTGAAGCGAGGCAACCATCCCTCCCAATAGCCTCGGTACTCGCGGGCAGCGTCGAGGGAAAAAGGAACGGGACTGAAATGATAAAAAAAATAAATAATAAATAAAAAACGACAAGAGTTGTGATAAACCTATACAAAGCGGCGTGGGAGTCCCGAAAGTGCGTGGAAATTCGCTTACGATGTCGATAATGGCATCGTGCAGTACACGCAGGAGGTTTGTAAGGGGGTGGAGGGTAGGATCAACCAACAAAGTTCAATGCAGGAATGAATGAGATGGTAACGAAAAAAGTGAGTTCGAGAGTGCGATGGAAGGACGGTAGTCTCGCGAAAAGTTTCATATACTACTGCAAACAATGAAATCGGTGAAAAAAAAATTACCTGGTTTTCAATTGCCTCGATTTTTCAATAAAAAGTTACTTCATACATGAAAAAAATTCATCCTAATTATCCTCTGTTTTTTGTCCCGTCAAAGGTACGTAAATTCATAACTTTTTTTTTTCCCAAACGATTATCCTTCTTTTCACCGTTCCCTCTGCGTTATAATTGAAAATGCTTACATGGCTTTTCTTCAGGAAAATATTCCGCCATTAACAAATTTACGAAAAATCTAGAACTCCACATCCGGCGCAACCATCGTCTCATAAAATCTTTTGTAGTAGTACCAGCGGTAATAACAGTTAATAGTAGTAGCGGAGAGCCCAGTGGTAGAATCTATTGCTTTCATTACTGACCCAGTTGAGTGTAGGAATGGTAATTAAGTCCTTTTGAAAAGCGAGCTTGCGTTAGAAGCTCGTGCTCCATTCGAGAGCGCAGTGCCATCCATGCTATTTCCGGTTATACTAAAACTAGTTTTCGTAACCTGGCTTCTCGTTTCCCTGCATGTTGCACTTATGCATCTACGAGGTGGGTAAATTAAGTAATGAGACGGATTTTTTTACATTTTTTTTTTATTCAAATAGAATTACAATTTTATATTGTCACCCTCAAGATAACTTCCTTCTGAAGCCACACAGAGCTGGAGACGGTTCTTCCAATCCTCATAGCAGTGCTGGAGCTCCGATACTGGAACAGCCTTTAGCTGGTCGGTTACAGCCGTTTGAATGTCTTCGAGTGTCCCAAAATGAGTTCCCTTGAGGTGATTTTTCAATCTCGGGAAGAGAAAAAAGTCACAAGGACTCAAGTCAGGCGAATAAGGAGGCTGAGGAGCCACAGGAATGTTTTTACTGGCCAAAAACTCGTTTATTGAAATTGCTGTGTGTCAAGGAGCATTATCGTGATGCAATACCCAGTTGTTCTTCATGTTTGGTCTCACACGAATGACCCTTTTTCGAAGTTCTTCAAGAACCTCCCGGTAAAAGTGTTGATTGACCGTTTGGCCTTGACGTACAAACTCTTTGTGGACGATTCCGTGGGTATCGAAAAATCTTCGACTTGCTGATTCTTGCTTTTTTGGGTCTAGGAGAGGTTGAAGTGTGCCACTCCATGCTCTGGCGCTTGGTTTCTGGGTCGTACTCAAACACCCAAGACTCGTCACCAGTAATGATACGTTCCAGAAAATGGGGGTCATTTTCAATCGAATCCAAAAAGTCCAGTCACCTTTCCCTTCTGATGTCCTTTTGCTCTTGCGAAAGGTTTTTTCGAATCATTTTTCCTCAGATTTTTCTCATCCCCAATTCATTGGTCAAAATCTGATGAAGGGTGGTGTGAGTCAAATTCAACTCTTCCCCGATCATTCCGACTGTCAACTGATGATCTGAACGCACAAGATCCCGGATTCTGTCGACATTTTCATCGGTTCTTGAAGACGAAGGCCTTCCGCTCCGTGGTTCATCTTCAATCGACTCTCTTCCTTCTGAAAATGCCTTAAACCACCGAAAAACCTGGGCTCTTGACAAAACACTGTCTCCGTAGGCCTGCTGAAGTTTAGCAAGAGTTTCCGTTGCACCGTGCCCAAGTCTGAAGCAAAACCTGATAGCACACCGTTGCTCGAAATTGATGTCACTCATTTTTAGAACACAATAGAAAAAACTGTTTGACAAAAAAAATCGCTACGGACAACCAAATGACTCGAGCGAGTTCAAACCCGTACTGAAGGCGCATCACATGTTCCACTACCGCCCCTCCAAGCCCAGCGCCTCAAGTGTTGCCAGATCGAACGCTACGTTGCCAGTCTCATTACTTATTTTACACACCTCGTATGTATTACCGTGATCCTACATCGAGTGTGATACACGATAGAAACTTGCCGAGACCGTGGCGCAAATTTATTCGACGTAGAAACGAGCGAATCAAACGACTCGGAATAAGATCCTCTCCTCTCTTCGTATATTCAAAAATACGTAGATCTATTAATTACCAAGGTTTGCTACGATATGATAAAGAGGATCACTCCAAGAAGAGCGTACCAACATATTTTTCTAATGTATATAATATCGAAGTCGTTTAAATTTCGTGTGGATGGTACCAGAGATATCGATTTTCCACGAGTTGGAGATAACTTTCTCGTCTTTGTATTCGGATTGAATAGTATTAGTCCGGGAGCGAAAAGACTTTCGTGTCGACACTCAAATGCTCTTTATGAAAATTCCGCTGAACTTTACGGATTTCCATCTACTGATTATGAAATTGTTGCTTACTTTTCGACAAAAATTGCTGCAAAATTATAATATGAATGAAGGAAACCACGCGTATTTCGGTATATAGTTTTTTCAGCACTTAACTATTTCCGAGTCCGACTACAGAGGAATATGTTAATTCGAAATACAGCGAGCGCTAAGTCCCGTGGGACCCTTCAGAAATCCTTTTCAACAATGCCGTTGCCCCCAAGAATCCTAGTCGCGATCTCCGAAATTTATTCGTACGGTCGAGCATAAAGCTGTGCAGCAGCTAGACGACATTTTCCACGAGTTATTCTCAACGATCCTAGGTACGTAATATAATAATGTAATAATATATTACACAAGATGTAACTATAGGACATTTGTGAGATTTCGTATCAGCGTTAATTAACTTCAGTAGATTCGCCCATCTCGCGACACCATTTTCATCAAACTTATTATCGAATTTGTGAAAAATGTGTTTGGGAATTAACATTTCCCGCTTAAATACGAACAATGTCGAAATACAAAGAGGATCTAAGTTCGTCTCATGGAAAATTACAATTCATCGTAACTCCAGTGACTTTTTATTCAAATGAAACATTCTAATATGAAACTTAATGTCGATGAATAATTCACGAAATGATTGTGAGTTCAAACTTATCTACGAGGTCTGTTCAAAAAGTATCGCGAATTTTGAATTTCTCATGTCTCTCACTTATGCTAAAAAAAATCGGCCATTTTTAATGTTTAGTTAATTGTTGACAGCTGTTTTGGTTAGACGTGTTTTGGCTTGTCTTCGATTTTTGCTTATTCCAAAAAATGGATCAAAGAATCTGTATCAAATTTTGTGTGAAAAACAAAATTAAGTGCGCGGACGCATTTCGAATGTTGACTATGGCATATGGTGAAGCTACCTTGGACCAAAGCAACGTTTATCGATGGTACAAAATGTTCTCAGAGGGCCGAGAAGATGCGAACAACGAAATGCGTTCCGGACGCCCGAGCACATCAACAACAGACGAAACATTGATGAAGTGAAGAAAATAATATTGGCCAATCGTCGAATCACCGTTAGAGAAGTTGCCGAGGAACTAAACATATCGATTGGCTCGTGCTATTCGATTTTTACCAATGATTTGGGCATGAGACAGGTCGCCGCGAAATTCGTGCCAAAATTGCTCAATTTCGAAGAAAAACAGTGTCACGTTAACATTGCTAAGGAGCTGTTGGACTCGGTCCGCGACCACCCAAATTTGCTCCAGAGGGTCATAACTGGTGACGAATCATGGGTTTATGGTTATGACGTGGAAACCAAAGCTCAATCATCGCAATGGAAGCTGCTTTTTTGGAATAGGCAAAAATCGAAGACAAGCCAAAACACGTCTAACCAAAACAGCTGTCAACAATTAACTAATCATTCAAGATGGCCGATTTTTTTAGCATAAGTGAGGGACACGAGTACCAACCTAACGCCACAAAAAAATCGAAAATCGAATATACGTAGCCCGCGGAAATTCAATATTCGCAATACTTTTTGAACAGACCTCGTATGTCAAAAACAATAGCAATTGCTCCACATCTTACATGGCCAACCAGTAGGGGTACAAGTGTCTCTGAACCATCAATATAATATTAGACATCAATAAAACCTTTAACCAATGCTTATCCGATATTTATCCCCTGTCCGCCCAGAGGTTAAAAATCCACTATTACGTTCGATAATTAAAAAAAAAAAATCAGAGACAGATTGTACAACGGGGAGGCTCTTGAAATTCTTACTCCGACAGGCTCCCGAGTTAACGTACCGAGAAGGATTAAGCGTGGGAGACTGCGTGTGTAAAAGGATGAACGTTATTCAGCTTAGTGTGGACACAGATATATCTTCGTAGTCGATCCGACATCGCAAAGAAACGCCCACCATCCACTCGATGCCTTGGGCAGCATTCGTTGCAATATTTTACTCTAGTGAACAATGCAATTCAGACTGGAAACAATGCCAATGGCGTCATTGGGATAAAAGTATCCGCCGAACTTTTCGAAAATTTATTTTTCAATTTTTTTACTCTTCCTGTATATACAATACAATTGATTGTCTGATTAAGGGCTCACATATCCCTGCGCGCGCTTAAAATCGAGTAAATTTGAAAAATTATTATAAAGGCTATATGGCAAAAGAATAAATAAATTGGTGGTTTCACATTTTTTATTAACATTTCAACTACACGAAAAAAAATTTTTTTAAATTTTTACTTGAAATATTAATATTATTTGTTACGGGTATAAATGGATTACTCGTGGAAACCATGGCGCCTCCCTGTCGACATCTCAACTTTACCAAAAATTGTCCAATCTTCAACAATAAAAAAGAATCAAGTAAAATAATGTAGTAGTAATAGTCTGAAGGAGGGAATTTTTTGGTTTTTTTTTTTTTTTTTTTTTTTCAAAAACAAAGACATTACACTATTTCAAACTTCAGTATGCAATTAAAAAAAAAAATTGTTTTTAATAATTTATAAAAAAAATGGTCCAATCGAAAAATTAAAAAAAGCTCCTGTCAGACTATAGAGAAAATAATTGTCAAGATTTAAAAACAAAAAAGTTGAACAATATTTAAAATTGACTGAGTTATCGTGCTGTCTAAAAACATAGTTTCGTTTATACCCATGAAAAATAATATTAATATTTGAAAAAAAAAATGTTTGAATTTTTTTTCTTATAGTTGAAAAGTTAATGAAAAATGTGAAATCGACAATTTAATTTTTTTTTCACCATATAATCTTTACAATAATTTTACAAATTTACTCGGTTATCGTCGCGCGCAGGGGTATGTGAACCCTTAAGGGGGGGAACAGGGTTCGGACAGCGTTTTCTCAATGATTTTCATGAATTTTTTTATAGTATAAAAAATGAATATAATTTATTGAAACTTTGAGAATATTTTATACATATATTCAAGTATATACTATAAAATTTTTGAAGAATTTTCTTGAAAAACACCGAAGATATTAGCGACCCCATATTGCAGGTCACAATCGGACTCAGCATTTTGCGTACATTCTGGAAGCCGCAATTTTCATCCGAAATCAAACGAGGTTGGAATTTACATTTATTATATGTCTCTCTTCTATATAAACCTAAATGCTATCAAAAAAATAGAAAATTAAATTTTTTACAGGGGTCAAAACAAAAAAGCATGTTTTTTGCCATTTTTCACAACTTTATTTGCAAAAAAAAAATTATTTTAAATAATGATAATATACCGATTTTAGATTCATATAAAGCGCAATACTATGAAGAAAGTAACTGCCAATTTTCAAAACGATTGGTTGAAAACTTTTCAAACTAGCGTGTACGCAAGTTCAAAAAAAGTCGTTTTCAGAAAAACGCTCGGTTATACACGTGGCGCGCTCGGGGCCCGAAGGAGAGCTACTCACTTTAATGGCTTATAACAATAGAACGAGTCGGAATTTTCATTTAAAATTTTGGGAACATATTTTTCAATAGTTTTACTAACAATTTATGAAATAAAAAAAAATCGTTTTTTTTATCCATCTAACCCTATTTCCCCCCTTAAATGTCGATGAATTATATTTTTGTGGAAGTTTAAACTAACGATAGAACTTGTATTCTCGACGACGAGAAGAAGGTGCAAGTAATCTCCTAAAAGTATAGATACATTTTAAAACATATGTTCTTGCATATAAATAGCTTTTCAGTCAGTCGAATTTTGCATTGAGATCGTGTCAATGAGATCCATGAGTTAACCAGCTCGAGTCAAGTTATGAGAGTTCAATGACTTTATGAGGGCACTATACTATAGTGGATATTGGTTGTATGCTAGTTTAACTCATCGTCTTGTACATAGAGAGAACTGCAGGGATGCACCGGACGCAGGTTCGTGCCCACGGGCAGCTCGCGCTCACGTCGTCCAGATCGCACAATTACCCATTGTCCGATACAGAAATTTATGTGTGGATAACCAAGCATGTAACTAACGGAGGGGTCAGAGAGAACTCTGAGGAGATCCACTAAATCCAAGCGAGCTCGCCAGGGCCACCGCGCGAGTGTACATGCGCCTTAGACCGTGGAGATAAGCGACGGATAGGACGTGCTTTGTGATCCGGAACCGGTGCCCTGCATCGTGTGCACTGGGTGGAGCAGAGTCGAGGGCAATGTTGCTTAAACTTCTGCTGCTTTGTACCGTGTATGGTAATGGCGAACGTTATATAACTTGGCGTCAAGACGCTGCCGCGTCTCTTGATATCATCCCAATACAACTTCTAACCCTATCCGAGAATCATGTGCCTCCTTGAATTGCTATGCAGTCTTTAGTGGCCCCTCTCGAAATCTTCTTTCATCTCGGTCTCGGTACTATGACCCTCCCTTTTTTTTTCTTCTCGTTTTTCCACAGAGCTGGGTATACTCCGATTCCATTCCCTTCGAAGTATTCGGTGTTTCAGCTTTCAATCTTCCCATTCGTTCCACTTTGCGACTCTCTTAGTGTTTCGCTGCTAAGTGGGTGAAACCACTTTTTCTACTACTGCCTACTTTCGGCATATAGTTTTCCACCCCAGTCGCAGTTTCAAATAGGTCTCGCCACCAAGAGTAGCCCGTTGAAAAATTGGCACTTTTGTGAAATACTCGACTATCGAAGTTTCCAGGACATTTCGATGAAAAATCTCGTTTCTACATTATGGCAATGCCATATGATTATTATGAAATGAAACTTCTCGACATTTCAATTAACGGAATTTGTTCATTGGGAATAACTGTAGATAACAAAATTTGAAATGATGAAAGCATTTATGACGTCCCAGAGGGAGTCTCAAAAGAAACGACATCGGTCGAAGCGCATTTCTGGCGCACTGCCGAAATATACTCATTTTTAATCCAGGTTAGAAAAATTATCAGTCTTCAACCGAAATGTATACAATTTTTCATATACCCTGATTATATCAATGTAGCCAAAGAAGTTTCCAATATGTTTGCAAGTCGAAAAAATTCTACTTTCCCTCTGCATAAGTTTTGGGGTCAAGCAATAACGTAGTTTACTGCAGAAGTTTAATTATCCGAGTTTCACAGTTTTCATGTGTTCGTGTTAAGCCAGAACTATTTAGAAGTGTCTATAAATTTATATTAATATATTCATATATATATATTTGTAGGTAGAAGTTGAAGTAGACGAGCTCGCTACCGCTTAAGCTGCTACTACATCTAGGGCCAAAACCTCCCAACAATATAAATTCTAGTGGCTCGTTGCCACGTTACGAAAATTCCGAGGCCAGGCAACCAGACGCGAGGAGACTGAAGTGCGGCTATGTCGGTGACGAGCCTTGTAATCAGTCTTCTTGCTAATTAATTAAATCATTCCTGGAACGAAGTCGGGCGATTTCGACAAAGCGCGATCGTTGCCGCGATGGTGCTTCCGCTTGGCGTTATTGAGACGTTAAAGGCCCCGAGAAACTGCAAAATATTGGAAATTGAGAAGTGGTGAAGGGGGTTGAAGGAGTTCGTGAAAGGGTCTTCCTATCATTCATCCTCTTCCATTTGCTGATGAAATGTCCCCAATGTTGTTCAAACTTCACATTTCCCTCGTGAGATGACAGAATAACAAATTCGATTTTTATGATAACGTTATTACAACAACAATCTCGACAAGATGAATTCTTATCCCCTTGACATCCCATGTACCACTGTGTTGCCATCCCATCCAGGCAAACATCAGATTCTATCAACGAATACGTGGACTCGTAACAACAATTAATACTTAAAAAAATGATTGAAGAGTTTGAAAGGGAATGGAGAAAATTGTGAATAAGCTTTTCGAATGAGTACGCTCTAAGCGACGTTCAACGGTCCGTTAAATTCGGCGTTTCAAAGAGCAAATATTTTATATATTCGACCATTGAAAGGAACGATTAAAATGCAGCTCGAGTACTCTTCGAGTCTCTGATTTTTATTCGACCACATTCGCATGTTCCGCACCATCGTTAGAGAAAGAGAGAATGACCGAGAATGACATGGAAGCAAAGAGTTAGAGGACGGTAATGACTTACCAGACCAATCCCGAGGGTACTGTTTATGTCATAAAAGAAAAAAACTGCGTTGCCTTAACGCTGTACAAACAAGGTGAATTGTGAAGGTTATGAGTCGCCGAGTGTGGCTGCACATCGTGGATATACCGGGAGAAACCTGTGTCGTCGTCTCGTGTATTTACGGCTGTGTCTCCCTCTGACCTCTGTGCATGTTTACATTTCTGTTTACCCACGTGGCGCGTAAACGAGATAGAGACACACAACGGCCACTTAATATCGTGATATTACGGGGGCAAATAAGAGGAAAAGAAAAGCCGAGCGACCGATGAGGGAAGTTTAAACAGCATGCTCATAGCGCGAAGCTGACTAGGGGGCATCAGAGGGGAGCGTTGGATTGACGTTTCACTATGACACAGCTGGCTGGAACCCGAGGAGCAGTCAATCCTTCGGATTTGAGCCGGCAGCACTCGAATGTCTGATTTTCGTCCTCGGCGAGTATCCCTTCGTTCTCTTCGCCTCGTGTGAAGATTGGGCTTCATTGGGGCCTAGAGAGCTGTCAATCCAAACATTCTCGCTTCTAACTAACCATTTTTTTTTCTTATCCCCTTGCTGCCACTATTATTTCAGGCTTATAACGATAATCACCCTGAGGATAGCACATCTTTTACGGTCTCAACGGAATAAGATGTGGAAGGAAATGACGGCATTTGCTCGTCTGACCCTCGAGTCCTCTGATTGTATTAACTCAAAACTGCCGAAATAAAACATCTCGTAGTTTATTAACCCGACAAAAAATGAATATTTTTTGACGTGATGATAAACCGACGGGATGAAGGGGATAACGGGTACAGGGGGGATTTGCGATATCGTCGCGGGGCAAGAGTGAAACACGAGAACGAGATTCGCACTCGACGGTTGTGGGCTTTAGATGCGGTATAACCAGAGACGTTCACCCAGGCATAGTTCCCCGGATAGAGAGTGCGAAACAGAGAAAGGACCAGAATGACGACGAGAACGAAGCCTCGTGACTCTCTCGCGATTCGACTCTAATTCGCTCTCGTGACTTCCTGACCCATCCTTGAATTATTCATCCGGCTGAACCATGAAGAAAATCCTCTCTATCTCCCGTTGCTTCACCGCCCCTCTCACTCTCCCCTCTATCTCTCTCTCCCTCTGGTCCTTTCATTCTTCGGACCGTTTCTCAGCTCTGACTTCTCCCACCACCCCCGGTACCACCTGCTTTGATACGACTCGTCCTCCTCTTCTTCCGCCCCTCCCGCCCCTCCCGCCACTCACTCACTTTTCTCACTCAAGCTACCTTTCAGCGGATTGTCGTTTAGTAGCAAACCATCCGTTTCGTCTTCTCTTCCTTCAGCCATCCCCTTTCCATCCCTATTCCGCAAATCCGCTTCCCTCTTTTCCACTCACTCGTTGAATCGCAAGCGCGGCACTTTTGCTGACAAGCCTGCGCTCGTCAACTTTCCACGACTGTGATTTCCCTTCTTGTTATATGTGCCAGGGCCACCGGTATACGTATACAGACATAGCGTGACCGTGTGCATCAAGAGAACGCGATAGAAACGGTCGAAAGTGGAACGGCGGGTGCTGAAAAGGATGAAGGATAAGTGAATCTAATTGTCGACGGGGAATTCAGGGGTTTCACGTGGTATCTCCCACGAGAGGGAGCTCAGTGACGGTAGCGGCAAATCGTCAGGATATATATAACCCACAACGAAAATTCTTCATATCGTTTCGACAGCGAACGTCGCATTTACGGATAATCCTCTTCAACTTCGAGCTTAACCATAAAACCGTAGAAATTCGGGGACTTGTAATGGGATTTTTTTTCTCGGATAGTTTCAATTTCTACATTACCGATAGTAACTGCTTCGAAAGCCGCGACTCGAGTATTAATATTTTTCATTTAAATATGGCTGTCGATTTTTTTTCACGGTGATCATGACTAAGTGGCATCTAGGCCGACTGCGAGAAATCTGAGCGACGTATGACATATAACGTTGTTTCTAGTTGATAAGAAACGATGGGAAAATTCTAATTTCCTCGGCGCTCTATTACCAGGGCAGAAAACGTAAGTGGATACAGTTGAAGAGCAAACACGTAACCCTTATTTATCGAGTAGCACGAGCATGCCATAGTTACGATGAGGATTTACGTAAAGTTGGAAATCAACACCGCGTCTGCCCGAGACGAGACCCTCCCTCGGATAAGGGGACGACCTCAGTGGCATACGATAATCCGAGAGATAAGTTGCACGCGTTACGCTTTATACGCTCGTACACCACTACTCCGTTTCTCTGTCAAGCTCCTTGCTCGAACGACCCTTTCACCGAAGGTTCCAATAATCGGGAAACCCGCACAACACAACGGTCCCAACTTTTTGTCTCACTAACTTACAGTCCCATTCCCTTTTGCTCCAACCGTTCTTTGCTAGAGTCTGTAAATCCCCCATCACTCCCACGCTACGTTCACTATGTTTATATCTTCTTATCGGAAAGGAGGGTTGCGTTTTAAAAAAAAATGATTCCGAGGTTTCATATCGTTTTCGATAACTTTCACTTAATTATAATCTATCTACTCGTCATTCGCGGCCTTTAATAGAATGTAGAGCGGTGGCAAGATGTATCTCGTCGATCCTTATCGGCACGAAAATGATCGTCCATAACTCTCCATACTTTAAGGTAGTCTGGTAACTTAAGCCGATTTTCATGTCTTTTTTTTGAGGGCGTTTTTTTGTAGGAAAATAAGAATGAATCGTTTTGGATATTTAGGATGTTTTTATTTACATATTAAAGATACAAAAAAAAATTTGTTTGAAAAAATTTAATAGTTTATTATTATTATTATTATTGATCGAAGTTGGCACCTCGAAAAAAAAGCGCATGGCTGGCCCCGGTGATTTTGGCTCTCGATGTTATCTGAAATAAAAAATTCTTGATAATTCTTAATCTATAGACATGTCATTCTGGTCGGAACTACGGAAGTTAAATTTCATGGATAAATAACAAAATGGCGGAATTTGGAAAAGGACTTTTTATTCCTACATAACTGAGTCAATTTTTAATATTGTTTAACTTTTTCTTTTTTTTAATCTTGATAATGATTTTCTTTATAGTCTGACGAGAGGTTTTTTTAATTTTCTGGTTGAACGGTTTTTTATATATTATTAAACACTTTTTTTTTTTTAATTGCATACTAAAGTTTAAAATACTGTAATGTCTTAAATTAAAAAAAAAAAAAAAATCCCTCCGTCTGACTATTACTACTACATTATTTTACTAGATTCTTTTTTATTTTTGCATACTGGATAATTTTTGGTGAAGTTACGATGTCGACAAAGTGGCGCCATGGTTTTCATCAGTAGTCCATTTACACCCGTGAAAAATAATGTCAAAATTTAAAAAAAATAATTTTAATTCTTTTTCTTATTGTTGAAGAGTTTATAAAAAACGTGAAATCAACAATTTAATTTTTTTATCGTCATATAACCTTTATAATAATTTTTCAAATTTATTCGGTTTTCAGCGCGCGCAGCGGTATGTGAGCCCTTAAATTCGTGTACGATCTGTACTAATTTGAGATGATAAGGCCTTAGCATTTATTGTACAAAATGGAAATTAAAATCCAAAACAAGGCCAAAACAGTTTCTCGTTCGCGATCCAACGACTCGTTTGTTTACTTTTTAAAATTTATTCTTCGAATTTTTCTGAGTCATGTATGCCGAACCCCTTTATCGATTCTCACCAAATTCAATATGAAAAATCTCTAAATATTTACAACAGTTGAATTAACAAATATTTTATTGACTCGTCAAAAGTCTCATACAATCTGAAGTCCTTGAGCAATTTCAACGAAAATTGAAGCGAACGAACACGTTTGCAATCTTGAGATATGGCCGATTAAATTTTCGAAGCGACCACACACATACGTACGGATATTTTTTAAAACGAGCATTTTCCTCCTGTTTCGAAATATTTTTGTCATATTGAAAATAAATATCGCGAAATTTTTTCTCGCCAAAACCAAGTTTCTTCTAGGAAGAAAATAAAATTACTATCCTCGTTCTCGTTTTCGCCGAACGAAACCTAATGTTACATCGATGTAGGGTAGTTAAGCCGCAGCAAATAGGACATATCTAACATCTTATCTCGATTCTTTTATAAGTGTGATAGGAGGAAAAAAAACAAGATCCAAAGTACATAATAGGTTCGAGCCGATCCACACGAGAGATAATGTCGAAGCGTTACGTCAATCACAATCTGCAAAACTGCATGTGATGAGTAGAGAGGACACGAGTTCCCGATGGACTGTTGCTATTCATGGAAGAACATCGATCGCCACTCTCTCGCGTGTCACGATGCGATAAGTTGAATTTTGCTTGCTAGTAATGCGAGCACCACCGGCGAGAAAGTAACTGTGCTTACTGTCCGTATTGACCTCAAATGCACAATTAACTTTGTGTTAAATTAGTTTCTCCGTCCGACATTCGTAAACCGTGCAATTTCACTTAACGTCATTTTTTCTACCGTTCGCCAAAACTGTCAAATTTTTCGTTTCGTTTTTAAATCTCCGAACATTGATTTGCAGGCAGTTCCGACAACCTTCTGCATTTTCCTGTCGTCTCGCGTTGAAAAGGTGTTACATATTATAGACCTCGAAGAGTTTGAAAAGAAACGAGGGTAAATTTATAAATACGTAAAAACCTGTAATCGGGTTTTGGATCGTTATAAAAATATCGCTGCTATATCGAAATGACGACAGCAGAAAGTTTCAGTTCACTATTTATACCGAAGAATCGACAAGCGAGTGTCATTGCCACTGCATAAGTAATCAACTCTCCGGCATATATGTTAATGTATTTACACCTCGGTACGACCAATCGATATGACCTCAATTATCGCTGGTTAGAGTTAGCTCGACAAGCGTTTCGTCTGACGTGCGCAAACCGTCGCGATTGTCAAGAGTTGTCTCGTCCAATATTTTGTTATATGCACATTTATTCGTAGTGTGTTTTGCAGCTTCAGCTTAAATATTTAATAAAATTATCGTTAGTGATATCGATTATATCAGTCACGTTAATGTCACAGAACACCGTTATATTCACATCTATGAAGGAAAATTTTATTGCCACGTTTACAACGTAAACAAAACTTTGAGAATTCAATAAAAATTCTTTATTGTCTTTGGACTGTAAACAACCCTGTTTGCTCATTAATGTAAACATACGTTGTTTGTTTACGAATGAAAACAACCTTGTTTACTTACAAATGTAAACAACGTCGTTTACTTACGAATCTAATCCGCCGTGCACGCTTACAAATGTAAACAACGTGGTTTGTTTTCGAATGGAAACGACCTTGCTTACTTATGAAAGAAAACAGCCTTGTTTCCTTATGAAATGAAAAAAATCCTGTTCGTTAACGAACGTAAAGCACTTTGTTTGTTCACTAAAGAATAAAAATGGTTTGCTTAAGAATAAAATAAACTTGTTAAGCTGTTTACTTTTCAAGTAAATGTGAATATAATTCGTTGTGCGCGAGTATGGAGAAGCTTGTTCGTTTACGAATGCAACCAAACTCGTTTCGAATTATTGCTGTTGTACATTCATTGACTTCTACTACTGATACTACTGATTGCATATCACTGGATCGCGAGGAATTCTTTACTTTGTCATTTCAATCATATAAACCTTGTGCGGTTTCACGTATTTGGATACGTGCGCAACATTTATATTTCTCATTGCAGACATCGCGAAACTATTCCGATAACGTTTCGGGCCGAGGAAAGTTTTTTGGATTCGACGGCTTCTTTCGGGCACGAGAACAGAAATCTAATGAACTTTTTCCGTTCCTTAGGTTATAATCGACCGGGGTTGGGACGCGCGGCGAATGTAGTTATTCCAGAGACGACCAGCTTTATTCACCGCCCAACTAACGAACAAGTCCCGTTGAAAATTCCGTCCCTTTGTCATCCTGTTCTCGTTCGCCCATAACCTCTCCCTCTCTTTCTCTGTTGGCCTCGTTCTCTACGTCCATACAACCTGAGGTACTTTCGCGTGTATTCGCACTAGTAGCGAATACGTAAAATCTCCATTGGTGACTTTACCGTAGATCGATATTCGAAGCACGCGCCTCGTTCACGCTACCATCCCAACACACGCTACATGCCAAGATAGCTTGAGCCCCTGGAAACCCCATAATTTATCATAATCGTCGCGCGGTACGTACCTATATAACCCAACCGTGTCATTGGATGCTCTTGCTCACAACCCGCAGATAAACAATACGAAACAAATGGGTTCGTGTCTTACATTTATATATGGACCGTTAAAAAAAAGAAACTGCGCTTCTTTTCTCTCGTTACAATAACTTTGGCGAAAAAATATGGTTTAATGTTGCCAAATGCTGCGAAACCACATTTTGGCACGCTTTAAGAGTTAGAACACCTTCCCCTAAAGCGGTGCAAATCACTTTTTGTCGCTTCGGCAGCGTTTAAAAAAAATTTTAATCGCGAAAATAATACTGTTTTTAGTTTTTTATATGGTGATATACGAGGTGTGTAAATTAAATAATGAGACTGATTTTTTTGATTTTTTTTATTCAAATAGAATTACAATTTTATATTGTCACCCTCAAAATAACTTCCTAACTTCCGTCGTGGAGAAGAACAAAGTGGATCCGGAGACATCAGTCCTCAGAGCAAGGAAAGAGCCATCAGGAAATCGGCGATCTCCACAAAAGATAAGTAAAATCACAAAAAGCGTCGTCATCAAATAATAAAAGAGATCACCATGAACGATTAGTGAAATTAAAGACAAAAGAAATGTGGTTTTAAGAGTGAACGAGTGATTTGTGAGAGAGACGAGCGTGTGCGACGGATGGGTATTGTGACGAATGTATAATTGTACGAATATTGACGGGCCTTTCGAGGTCATGCCTGTGATACTGCGAAATCAATCAGCCAACAGACGTTTTCTTTAAGGCCTTACATACGTCCAGCGGTACCGAAAACGTACCAAAAGAAAAACTGTTTTTAGGAGGGATAGAAATAGAAATTGATAAAAAAATTCTTACACATTGTTTATTACTGTGTTAAGTTTGTAAAAAAATTTATTTCAATTTTTTTTTTTCAAAAATTACAACATGAAAAATCACATTTTTTGAAGCACTGTAAAAAAAAAGTTGCTCCACGGTCGGCAGTATTTCTTCCTCAAATGTTGACGGATCTGCAAAATGTAAAGAAATTCTTGTAAAATAAGGTAGTAGTTATAGTCTGTCGAGCCGGATTTTTGAAATTCGAAAAATTAAACAATTTACGGTAATTTAAAAAAAAATGTTAAGTTTGTATAAAAAAAGTCACACTTTAATTGTTTTTATAAAATTTTCTAAGTATAATTTTAAAAATCCGGCTCGACAGACTATAGAAAAAACAATTCCGAATATTTAAAAAAAATAATCATCAAAAAATATTAAAACCCGTACGAGTTATCATGCCGACCGCGTCAGAAAGAGTAGTTTTGAGAAAAACGCGTTTAAAGTTTCAAGCGCGTTTCGCTCGAAGTCGCGCGCGGCTGGAGCAAGAACTTTATGAATTTTTTTAATTTATTTAGTTAACTTACGTCTAATCTCCCGTTCCAGCTTCATGTTGTACGCCTTCCTTGTCAGTAAAAAATTGTTGTTGTTTATTTTTTTCTAATCGACGAATTGTTCTGGCCTCTTTTGTTGCTTTGGTAGCGTTGATTCGAGCGTGTTTCACATTATCAGGCAGTCACATTATCTACAATAACTTTTGAACTATGGGGAATTTTTACAATCAGCTTACACAGAAATACGCCTAAGACTATAAGGAATAATAATCTGTAAACAAAAAAAAATCGATTTTTTGAAAATTCTCGACGTATGTAAGGCCTTAAATGTTTTTCTATACTCAAATTATTTATCTTTTTCTGTAATAAATCTGTTTGGCCATTTACCTTTTTCTTTCTCATTTCGTTATATGTGTGTGTGTGAGTGTTAGGCGAATCGTTTGGCACTTACAACACCTCGTATGGTGTTCTTTACGATGAGGTTGGAACTTCAGAATCTCAGAGAGGCGAACAAATGTATTCATTTAAAATAGAATTATTATTGATTAAATTTAATGGCGTCGAATTAATCAATACCTCTAATAGGTTACGAGTAACTTTACTCTGGATATCAATTTTTATATACCTCGTTGGAAAAATACTATCTAACGGCTGTAATTGGTTTCACGATGAAAGTTTTGCGATTATCATTAATGAACTTGAATATTTTATTATCGAAATATAACCTCAATGTTCTACAACGAACATGACACTTATAATTGAAAGAACAGCATACTGTACGAATACATTTTTATTTAATTATCCTGTCATTTATAAAACATAACAGTGCAAACTATTTATCCAACGAAATCTGAATTTAACATTCAACAGCGAATTGTCGGATATTCTATTGTCTTTGTTATTTTCATCTGTTTTGTCTCGTTACTAATATCGCTATAACGACGAAAAATAAAAGGACGCAAGAGGGCGCGTGGTTGAGGAAAAAGTATAAAATTCTCGAGTACATATGTGCTGGGCAATATACAAAAGCAAAAGCCATGTGCGTATAACGTTCCATGCTGAGAGAAAACACATAAGTCGTGAAAGATAATTGGCTCGAGACGCGGGCCCTCGGGGCCATTGCCATTGATTCGCGCACCTGCTCCCGCATTTCTGCACGGTATATGGAAGGTGAAATAGTACTAAAATCGCCATAGCCGGCGATGTCGTCGACGATGGTTTTTTTTTTTATTTATTTGTCGGGTAAAAGAAGTCACCGTCGTTCATTAATTTTTCCTTCTCCCTCACTTGTTCAGGAATTATCCGCAACGCGTAAGAATTCCGCGTGCCTTCCGGTGTATCGTCGGTAAGTTGCCGGTGGGTACTCCAGCTACCACTGTCGACTGGATCGACAGAAACCAGGAACTTAAAAAGAAACAAACAAATCTCACCATCTCTGTACTCATTTTCTTCTGCGTCACTCCGTCTTTTTTATTGATGATACAGGGGCAGAAGAAATTGCGCAGGGTGGAAAAAGAGGTAGTAAAGCGTATGGATGTCGATGAATAACTCGTTTGAATCGATCAAGGACGAAAGAAGCACGGTGAGAGACAAAGATGGCGAACTGTTAAAGTAACTTCCACTATTAGGTTTTTTTTTTCAATCTTAATAGTTAAATGGCCAAAGAGGTAACATCCTTCCCCTACGCACATTTTTTTCAGTTTGCTGTCCATTTCATTGCCACCCATTTATATTCCATCAGACGTTCGACAAATCTATTGATAACTTGTTCATTCGGACGTTCAGTTATCCATCTTGAAAAATCATGCAATAAATCACAAGCAAAAGAGTGCTCAAATACTGCCTGTGAGAAAACTCAATGACATCAGCGATTAGTGCACCGTAAAATTCCCCGCAAATCAATTTCCTTGAGGGATTGAAATTTTATCCGGAGCAAGGGTTGTCGGGTGCTAGAATTTAAGCTCTTTCGCTCGATGAGCGTTGAGATCTGGTGGGTTCTCTGTGCGGTGATGCGATGCAGCAAGGTGGTTGCACCAGCAGCAACAGCAGCAGGCAGAGTGAAGCCCAAGGGTGGGCGAGTTGTGGCAGTCGCTTGGGTCGAGAGACTCGAGGATCGATAGCGCTCGTGGGGGTTAGCCGTACGGACCAGCCTGGGGCTGGTTCTAGTCCTGGGACAAACGTGCAGTCGAATAACCATATCATCGGAGTAAACCGCTTCTCGTTGATGACGTTCGTCCACGACGTTCGTTCACACGACTGTTCCACATGGCAGTCAATCCTCCATTGCTCGGAGCATTATTGTACTCTACTCTCATTTGTACTTTTCTCTGCGAATTTCGTGACTAGATTCTCTATGATAACAGCCCTTGATACGAGAATACCTGGATCCAAAGGAGCTCGCATTAGAAGGTATGTCGTGGAACAGGAATAAACTTCCCAAGTATTTTACTGTTCAGTGGTCATTGAAGTGACGGAACACTCGTATTCAGTCAGTCGCACAAGAGCGTGATGCTCATATTTGCAACAATAAATAGAATTAAAAAGAGTGCATGTGGTCAAAATGTATTCTTGATCGATCACTAAAACCGGTTTGTGCGCAGCGCGCGCTGCCCTTCAGGTTAAGTTCGTTGTTTACGAACGTGCGATCTGAAGTATGCACATGAACGAACTCCAAGCACGACATCGACAGCCAATCGTAATATATGTCGTGACATGTCTTTTTTCTTAGGGGGGATTCCGCAATAAGCTAGTAGATGATTGATTCTCCATTATTGTCGATGATTCCTTGGTACCGTTTGGACATACTTTTGAACAATTTTTCAGTATACCACAGAGACAGTTCCTCAGATTTCTCTAACGCGTCGCGTTAGCTGCTTGGCACCGAAGACACGTTATTCTTCAAGCTTCTTTTTCATGAGACACCAAACGTTGTCAAAAGGATTGGCAGCAAGCGATTGTGCAGGCCAGTTCAAGATGACTATGGTTCTTGATTCTACGCTCGTTATACTCTTGGAATAACCAATTGGTGAATTCGACATATATGATTCTAGAAAGTGGAGCGTATCGTCATCACTTCTATCAGGATACTAGTTTAGGATGCAAGTTTATTTTACATTCAGATGGGCTACCGGGTCGCATCAGAGAGTATAGAAGTTATTTTATAGAGCTGTTATATCGTACATCACGAGTAAACACGTGACCAGACCGCGTCATGGTACTTCATTGTGCACAAGGACGAGGGTTACGCATTAGTGACGCCAGAATATATGGGTTGGGAGGGAGGTGGTACGAGTATAGGTAGCTCTAAAGTTCACAACGGTACGCGATCAAACTGACCCGAGTCGAGGAGTACACGTCCAACGGGGCCAAGTTAGTCGTGCACGAAGCAAAGTGGTGCTTGTCCGTACGTTACGAGGCGATAAAAGCCCGACCTGGTAACCCTGTCCACGTATAAAATGTTCATTCGTGAAACAGGTTTTTCGTACATTTCGACATGATCATCCATCGCTCGGTGTAATATTACATCGCTGTCGTAATCAGCGTTCATTTTCATCAGGCGATCGAATATGCGCCCGAACAAATTTCATCATATTCCGTCGAAATTTCGAAAGCACTTTCGCCGCTTGCAGGGTGGACATTTTTTCAAATTATTCTATTGAATCCATTCGGAATTTCGACGAGTATGCTCTCTCCATTGTCAAAAAATCGTTCTGTAGAACGGAGTGATAAAATTTCGCATATTCGACGCGAATGATCGTAGTGGGTGGTCAAAATTGTGTTTTGTATTTTACCACTTTCTTTCAAATAAATGACAAGCAGATATTTCAATTTGCGAATAACGAAAGAAATATCAGAAATGTATTTTACGTTTTTAGATTCACAGGGGCTAGATTATATTCCCAAAATTAGACGTCAATTTTTTTCGTTGCACTCATTTTTTGTTTGCGATTCATAGACCGGTTGAAACGGCTGACCATCATCGAAAAAGCGTCCAGGTATTCGTGAAGTAAATTACATGTACGGGTAACATATTGAACCATTCTACTGTAATGCGAATGGCGATACGATACCACCGGTATTCACAGTACTCCCGCATCGTAATGCGATAACTCAATATGCGCTAATACTTTTTTTCCCAGCCCGTGAACGGCTGAATGAATTGACGAAAAAAATGATATCGCTCCACTTATAAAGAACAAAACATAGTGACATTTGCGAATCGCTTCAATCGCGGTGGAGAATAAAAAAAATGTAAAACAACAACTCTGAAACACACAAAATATTGTAGTTCAAGGAACTTCCGATAAAGCTCTCGAAGGACGGACGAAGCAAGGAATATCCGTCGCGTTAAGGTAGTAGTCTGGTAACTTAAGCCGATTTTCATGTCTTTTTTGGAGGGCGTTTTTTTGTAGGAAAATAAAAATGAATCGTTTTGGATATTTAGGATGTTTTTATTTACATATTAAAGATACAAAGAAAAATTTTTCTGAAAAAATTTAATAGTTTATTATTATTGTTATTGTTGATCGAAGTTGGCACCTCGAAAAAAAGCGTGTGGGTGGCCCCGGTGATTTTGGCTCTTGATGTTATCTGAAATAAAAAATTCTTGATAATTCTTAATCTATAAACATGTCATTCTGGTCGGAACTACTGAAGTTAAATTTCATGGATAAATAACAAAATGGCGGACTTTGGAAAAAAACGTCCTTTTCCATTTTGTTATTTATCCATGACATTTAACTTCAGTAGTTCCGACCAGAATGACATGTCTATAGATTAAGAATTATCCAGAATTTTTTATTTCAGATAACATCAAGAGCCAAAATCACCGGGGCCACCCACGCGCTTTTTTTTCGAGGTGCCAACTTCGATAAATAATAATAATAATAATAAACTATTAAATTTGTTCAAACATTTTTTTTTGTATCTTTAATATGTAAATAAAAACATCCTAAATATCCAAAACGATTCATTTTTATTTTCCTACAAAAAAAGCGCGTGGGTGGCCCCGGTAATTTTGGCTCTTGATGTTATCTGAAATCAAAAATTCTTGATAATTCTTACTCTATAGACATGTCATTCTGGTCGGAACTACTGAAGTTGAATTTCATGGATAAATAACAAAATGGCGGACTTTGGAAAAAAAAACTTTTTTCCAAAGTCCACCATTTTGTTCGAGAACTCAGAATTATCAAGAATTTTTGATTTCAGATAACATCAAGAGCCAAAATCACCGGGGCCACCCACGCGCTTTTTTTTCGAGGTTCCAACTTCGATCAATAATAATAACAATAATGAACTATTAAATTTTTTTCAAAAAAATATTTTTTTGTATCACTAATATGTAAATAAAAACATCCTAAATATCCAAAACGATTCATTTTTATTTTCCTACAAAAAAACGCCCTCCAAAAAATATATGAAAATCGGCTTAAGTTACCAGACTACTACCTTGAACCCACGGAATTTATTCAATCGCGTTTAGTACAATTCATAAATCCAAGCAGAGATGACGAGTTCCATACTTTTGATTTTTTTTCTTCGTCGCGAGTTTCAACGTTAGGAAAAATATAAAATTCCAATACTCCAGTCGACGAACTTTTCCCTACTCTTGCTTCGACTTTTCTCGTGTCCTCTTTCTACCTTACTAATACGGTAACGCGAATACCGTTCATCCTCCTTTTTTCCGGTCCTACTGGCCGGCACACGGCCGTGTATAGGTATAAAATATTCGGGCCGCTGTTGTGTTTCAACGATTTCGACGCGGGCGTCCGTCGACATGGAAAAGTTTGTCCCGAGAGCATAACGAACGGGGGAAGCCGTTGCCGGGCGGGTGGATGAACGAGCAACCACCCGATGGGTTCTCTCCAGTTTCGTTTCACGGTCCGTACTCACGCTCGTCTCTTTCTCTTCTCTTGGGCGCCTAGTGTTATCCAAAGTTCCCGTTGAACAGTTGGTGCTGGATCTCACCGCAACAACTTGCACAACGACGTCTCGGCACTGCTGTATGAATTTTTCTTATATTTTTGTTTGCCAAATTCATCTTTACCGAGTCTCAAACGCCGCCTGTTTACTCCCATCCAACTACAGTCCTTTTGCAATGGGATTTTAATTCGAAAAACCAGCTTGGTCGAGACCTGAGGACACGAACGAATTAGGGAATCACGAAACCAGCTGAGTCTTCTCGTCTTTTTTTTCGCCATGTTGTAATGGTGACGATAACATTCCCATTGTGATTGTTGCTTAACATCGCCAGTGGGAACAGCATTCCTATGTTCAATTGTAGTTTTTTCAACCTCAAAAAAGTATTGTCTGACAAGTCTACGTTGTATCCACCTCCCTCCCGCCTCCTATAACTTAAAATGTGCCAAAAAAACCATTTTTGAACGTTTTACAGGTTTTTTTCCTTTATTCGATCCAAAATTTTTCGCTGTTTACGAATCGCAACGAGTTTTTGTTGAAAACTCAAAATATCGATGAGCGCAACGGAAAAATGTTTCATATATAAGTTTTTCGTAAAAAAAAAAGAGTTGCTGCACTAAAATCGGAGTAACGTTACTTCCGGATAGAATTCGGAAATCGCTGTGTGCTCATTGCTTTCGCAAACGTTTAAACATTAAAATGCCATGGGATTTTTGGAGCTACGATTTTTATTAAATTGTTCACCGACTTTTAAAGTGGAACGATCGATTTTCGCGAATGTCAACATTTCTGATTTTCAAAATGCTTTTACGGCCAACAATAATTGAGATATCGGAACGAATCAAACGGTATTTTCCGGCAATTAAGCTGCAATTGGTTAAAACAATTTGACAAAATAAGCTTCCTGTTTTTCGATCGGATCGGGAATATCATCGTCATATTTTCGTACGAAATGGTATATACTTTCGATGCAATGTTTCATGCGAGGAACAGAGAGTAGACGGATAGCAGGACGATAAATAATTCGCTTAACTTTACGATAGTCGAGTTGGCAACATGTGCGGTCGTAGTTGTATGGCGTCCATTAACGTATGCACGATCAAACTTAATTATAATGGATCTCCTGGTGTACTGTGTACGCTGACCGAGCCATCGTCGTCTAGTCTATGCTCTGCCAATTCTCCGTTGGTCCATCGACGCTCGCCGCTGTCGCTCTTCCCGTTCAGCGTATTTTCGTGTTTACCGACTGTGTTTCTATCTTGTGCCTCAGACACGCAACACAGCTCCCGGGTGAGTGTGGACCTATCAACGTTTCACGTACACACAAACGCATACACATAAACACTGACACACATGAGATAGAAACAGAGGGAGTGATTGAGGCATGTTTATCCGGGAAATCGAATCCATCGATTGGACGACCAGCAACCCAACAACGGCACTGCGTAAGGCCATATGTTTTTTTTTTTACACCGATGCGACATAGTCCCGAGCACTATCATAGCTGATTGCGAGTTTTCCGAAAATACAATTTCGGCCCTACAATACGTACCGAATGGAGTGTTGTCAGTACCGGTTTAGTCCTGACTTAGCACATTTATTTTTTTACATAATTACAATCCGCACTGGACGGATGACGAGAAATAAGCGTGCGGGATACCGGGAATCCCATGAGGGTTTTCGTCATAACTTCAGCAATAATGGACATAAGAGGTCCGTGGAAAAAGTATCGCAAATTTTGTGTTTTTTCAAAAAGTATTTATTTATTCATTAATATTTATTTTGTCCCCTTCAAAGGGATTCCCCTCGGATATAATACATTTATGCCAACGTTTTTCCCAATCCTCGAAGCACTTAAAAAAATCATCTTTTGTGATCTTGTTTAGCTCCTCCTTCGATGCCGTCTTTATCGCTTCAATCGTGGCGCAGTGTCGTCCTTTCAGGCCGTAGTCTGGTCTAGAGCGAGATTTTTGACGTCAATTCTAATGTGCAATAACGTTTAAACCGTTGAAGTTGTCTTGATGAAAATTTACACGTGCATTCATTGATCCTTAGAGAATAATTGTGCGTTAAAAAAAAAAATTATTTTAAATATTTTCATGTAGTTTTTCGCGTTGTTGCAACATGGTGCGCCGAAATCGGCGCCCACTCTGGACGATGTTGTATGCATCTGAAAAAAAAAAATATATATATTCTCAATCTGCATGAGTATTCTGAGCACTGGTAGCAGAATTGGCACTTAATTTCGTTTTTCACACAAAATTTGATACACATTCTTTGATCCATTTTTTGGAATAGGCCAATATCGAAGACGAGCCAAAACACGTCGAACCAAAACAGCTCTCAACAATTAACTAAACATTCAAAATAGCCGATTTTTTCAGAATAAGTGAGGGACACGAGTACCAACCTAACGCCACAAAAAAATCGAAAATCGAATATACGTAGCCCGCGGAAATTCAAAATTTGCGATACTTTTCGAACAGACCTCGTATTTTAGTTCATTTCTACCGCAACGTCGGAAAATCACGTTCAGAAAAAATTCCGCACACGCGTAGAGCAGTTCACGTGTCTTTTATTTACTGCAATTTTTATAAAATATTCACGAAGACGTCCAGATTTTATGGCTTTCTGAACTTTTCAAAAAATGTCTATACGTGGCTTTAACTTCCGCATATTTTCAGATATCGAGATCATTTTGTAAATTCTAAAAAGTTATACGCAGTGAGGAGACTGAAAAACGTGATTTTCCAAGAATTTTTCCTGCAAAGATATTTTGATTTATTATCGGAAAAATTTATATACATATCGTGGCAACTTTTAACTTTATTTTCATATTTTTTATTTGTAAAAATAATGATTTTTGAAGCTGCTATAGCCGATCTCCGGGAGCTCCTCTAAAAAACGGCGTCTTGCGGTGAGCACGATATGTCTGGATCGGATTCATTTAAAATGAAAAAAACAAAAAAGATTTCGTTAATATAAGGTATTATCTAGCGTTTAATCGAAGGAATAAGTAAAATATTAATTTTTAACAAAATGACGGCTTCTCAAAAAAAAATTTCGATTTTCGATAAAAATGTTGGCGTTAAATTGTTTATAAAATGGAAAATATTTATCGTCGACAAAAAAACCTTAGTTTAATCACTGAAAAATATATTTATAAAGTTTGTGTAAAAATTTGAGACTGATCGGTTTAGCTGTTTCCGAGGAATCTTGCTCGCCGACTTTAAAAGCACAGTTTTTAGAAAAAACACATTCAAACTTTCAAGATCTACTTTCAAACGCTCCGAGGCGTCTTTAGAAATATGCGTGTAACTTGGAGAATATCTGTCGGATTGACATGAAATTTCTTGTGAATATACTTAAATGTATGTACATTACGAAAATGAATTTAAATTTTTTTTTTTTTCTATTCTGACTGCGTACAACCCCTAAATAGACTATCATTCAAAGCCAGTCGATACTAGATTTGACGGAAACTGATCGGTGGGTTCGGACTTTATGAAATTTTTTATTTTTTTTTTAATGTCGCTAACGACACTAGTGTCCACAATTGCTGGGGTATCGGACCGACAGCAGTGGATGCTGGGTGTGCTATCCGGTGGGAATGTTATTCTTTTCGAAAAGGGTTATAAAAATATTAGAAAGATTCTTCGATTCCTCCGGTTCATTAAATCAAAAATTGTTGGCGATTCTCACCGTTTCCTTGTCTATCGCGATACCGCACGAGTCCTCCCCTCCGTCCCCGCCCGCAGCAATCCTCGACAATCAATTACGCCGACCCGACGCTCGTTTGTGCGGAGTGAGAGCGTGAACGAGAACGAGAAATCTTCGTGCATCACGTACCGTGCTCGTTCAGCGGCAACAGCAGGTTGTCTCGGTGCGTGAAAACGACAGTGCATGCACCTCGATGAAGAATCATGTGTAAGGGGAAAAACCGGTTCGTGACTGTCGGCAACGAGTCTCTCGCCACCTCGGCTTTGAGTATCTCCAGTTTTCTCGTTCCAACGCCGTCCCCCTCGCACGGCAATCGCTTCCCTTGTCCTTGTCCTTCGCTTATATAGCGCGGCGTAGTACGTGAGAGACCCGTCATTTTGATGTTCGTCGGCCATTTCGCGCGACAGTACGTCGTCCCGTGGGACCAATAACGCTCGCACGAAGATTCTTCTCGTACAATGAAGTACATATATATATCGTCAGAGTCTTACAGCCATCTGCGTTTGATTCTCGGAATGATCGCGGCTTTGCTGTCGATTGTCGTCACTACTATCATCGCTTCGACCACGTTCGTGCACAGGTTTTCCATAAAACCATCACGAATAAAAACGTAATGTCCGTGAAACTTTTCTGCATCGTTGTATCGACTCGAACGATTTCAACTCGATGGTTACCTTATGCCGAAGTATAACCGTCCGAACAGCTGAAAATCATGAAAATTGGAAACTCACATATTGCTTCCCCTCTGTTCAATCTTGTTCACTAATTTTCGTCTATCGGGAAGCTTCAATATTGGCTTTCTCACATAGGAAGCTTCGTGATGACCCTGAAGATATCTGCGTCAGACAAAATTGCATCTTTGGACAGCTATAACTACCGTATTTTTTATCGTACAGACTTCGCCAAGGTCTCATTTTCTTCGTTTTGCGATTCTGCAGAGGTACATTTTTTGTTTTTTTTTTTTAAGTCTTCCTTAAGGGGTGACATCGAAAAGATGACAGACTTCGCCGAGGTCTCATTTTCTTCGCTTTGCGATTCTGCAGAGGTACATTTTTTAGTTTTTTTTAAGTCTTCCTTAAGGGGTCACATCGAAAAGAAATTTTTGGACAACTGTAGCTACCGGGCAACAGTATGAATACTTCGCTTCATACTGGCTAATACCGTGTTTACCGGAAATAGAAATCGATAAAACTAAGGGAGCTGGAAAAAAATCTGGTCAGCTCGAAAATTTCATAATGAATAAAATGACACCTAAGTCTGTCCGATAAGGAACACGCATTCCAAAAATAGCTGTCCAATCATTTCTTTTCGATGTGACCCCTTAAGGGAGGCTTTAAAAAAAAACAAAAAAAGTACCTCTGCAGAATCGCAAAACGAAGAAAATGAGACTTCGGTGAAGTCTGTACGATAAAAAACACGGTAGTTATAGCTGTCCAAAGATGCAATTTTGTCTGATGCAGATATCTTCAGGGTCATGCTTCGTGAACGAAGAAACCACATGCAAGTTTCTAATGTTCATAATTTATTTTGGTGAAAATTACTAGCGCTACAGCATCAACAGCGATCTACCAATTTTTCGGGAAACTAAAGAATTCGTACGTTTTAAAAGCCTATATTGATCTTGTTGAATCTCAATATCAAAAAGTTCTTGATATTGATCCATTTATGTGAAATAATTCTAGACCCATAGCTTGAAAAAAATGTGAGCGCTAAAAAATTGTATAGATTTTTACGGTAAAAACAAATTGAATTCATAATATACGAACGGGTCGAGTGATTTTCTTTACAAAGTGTGGAATAATGGCCCATTAATTTCCAAAAAGTTTTAGCTCGAAGTGTATAAAAAAGCGATGGCTTGTACGGACATTTGCAAGAAAAATAAAATTCCCTTAAAATCCAAATTAATGGTCCAAGTTTAACGAAATTTATATGGGAGAGTAGGGAGGAGCAGTTCTACTCGCGTACAAAAGCAGAATTCGATCGATCAAGACGTTCCAAAGTTACGGAGGTTTGGAATTAACAGCCTCATCAAATGCGCTAAACACACCCGCGTAGTCATCCCGAGTACTTTGACACAGTAATCTCGATTTTTCATCGACGAAACGTTTTTTTTTTCTCTGTCAAAAAAGCCCCTCTATGAGAACGCAATAATTATATTAAAAAAAATATTTTATTCGTAATAGCCGGTGTATAATCTTACTAATATAATAAAGTTGGAAAGTTTGTACGTTTGTTCGAACGCGCTAATCTCAGGAAATAGTAATCCGATTTAAAAAATTCTTCTTTGCATTAGATAGTCCGATTAAGGGAAGGTTCCCGTCCAAATCGATGAAAATATCGAAAAATTTTTTTTGCTTAATTTTCATCTTTATGTTGTCGAGAATACGTGGGAGAAACGATATTTCGATATATGATGTATTTCTCGAGATATACAGGGTCGAGCGGAGCAGTCTGACCTGATGGGTGAGTCCATAGTAGGTAGCATAAAACTTTAAATGCGTTTTTCTCGAAACAACGTTTTTCGACGCGCGGTACGCTCTACAGCTTCGAGGAATGCACCGATTTCAAAGTTTCACCCCTTTAAATTAAAGCTAATTAAATTTGGGGGCTCCTGACGGAGCGTTTTTTTCGAAAAAATTATTGTAAATATTTCTCTTTTAACGTTAAAGCCCAAAAAAAGCATGAAAAAATGAGTTTTTTTTAAAACGGCCGCCATTTTGTTTTAAAGGGCTTTTTTAAAAATCGGGAATCGATAGAGCCCCAGAAATTTCATCTATTTCAAGAATCTTTTTGGTATTTGGATTTCAGACCACTTGGTGAGGCTGTAGAAGGTACCGAGCACATCACTGCGCGCCTGGAGCGGCTTCTTTGGCGGGAGCTGGAGCCGTCATTTTGAATTATTTTATTGTGAAAAAACTCAGTACAATACTTCTTTCATATACAAATAAAATCCACAACCAAATTTTCGCAGAATAATTTATTTTGTATTGAAAAAAAAATTCCTCAAATTGAGGTAATTTTGGGGTCTTTGGACGGGAACCTTTTCTTAATCGGGAAGGCTCTGGACCATATAACATAATGCTATGACCCTAATCTTACTAAAATACTATATCTATCTATCTGCAGATCTATATCTACCATAATAAAGCTGGAGAGTTTGTACGTTTGTTCGAACGCGCTAATCTCAGGAAATACTAATCCGATTTGAAAAATTCTTTTTGCATTAGATAGCCCGTTTATTCGGGAAGGCTTTAACCATATAACTTCATGCTGTGACGCAAAAAAGTGGCGGCGGCGTTGGTTTATTTTTGAATGATTGGTATTTTTTCACATAATTTCCGGATAGTATTTATAGTTAACGAGATGCACTTCATTATGCACTCATAATGCGTATGAAACAGATATATAATGCTAATTTAACGCGAGTGAAACCGCGGGGTACAGCTAGTTGATTTATAAAATTAATCGGTTTATGACTATCGGCATAGAAAGCAAAAGTTGTGAGTAAAGAAAAAGTCATAAATTGAACCATTATTTTTCACCATTGTTCTCGCGGAAAGTACGTACTTCAAATTTCCAACTTTCCCTCCATTAATTTATAATCATAGATTCGGAAATTCCTAACTATCGGTTGTTTTCTCGCCATGAAGAAAATAGTAACGAAATCGATTGTTTTTCAAATGTTCCGAACAGCTTCAACCACGAAGCTGTTAAAACGGATATGAGAGTAGAAATTGCGGGAAACTGAGGAACGGGATAAAGGGGAGAAAGGAAGCCCGCGATGTTGAGATCCGAAACGAAAGGTCAATGTACGTCAGCGAAAAAAGGCAGAAGAAGCAGAACGCTGACGGGCGAGGAGAGTCCAATGCCCATCCGCTTTCACTCTCTACCGTTACTCGTGTCCCGCACTCCCTCTCGCTCTCCGGAAGTCTCATGTTTGGGATGTTTGTCCAAGTGCGAGTTGTCCGGATTATTTTGCCACCCCTTCATCCCCTTCGACCCTCCGAGTAGAGTTCCTTCGTCCTCCCCTCCCACTGTTTCTCTCAATTTTCTCAGCTCCCAACATCGCGGGCAAACATCCACTGTATTTTTCGAGGGCGTTAATGCCCGGCACACGTATCCCACACGGGGATATAGTAAATCTACACCCTCGCATTTGCCAGCAGGGCTGCTTTTACCGCGACGGCTCTTGGGTTTCAGTAGCTCTGCCCCCAAAGGGAAAGTGCTGCCATCGCCTGACATCCTACACCCGCGTACACTGTTGTCTCTACTTTCAAATGCATGTTATCGTACATTCGATATACCGAAATTTCTCTATGGGTACATTCTGGCACGCTATCTTACCGTGTCTGTTTTTTCAGCTGTAACGTCACGTAGTATAAGTGCGGTAAATTTTAACACGCGAAGTCGTAAAATAAATGTATATCTTTTGTGTTCATTTTCACATATCTACGATTGATGGAAACAATGACCAAAGACCTTACCATGATTTTCCTAGAATGATTGAGGTCACCTCAATTATCAGAGACTATTAAACACGCACTTTCACGATATTCGACAAAACTTGGTATACGACCATTATTGTCATCGTTCAAATTTCATCGTAATTATCCTTGAATCTTATCGATATGAAAAAAAGTTTGTAAAAAATAAACTCCCGAATGCAAAAATGTAATCGTAAAAATATTTAAGGTCGTCGTCTGGTCTAGAGCGAGATTTTTGACGTCATTTCTAATGTGCAATAACGTTTAAACCGTTGATATTGTCTTGGTGAAAATTTACACGTGCATTTATTGATCCTTAGAGAATACTTGTACATTAAAAAAAAAAAATTATTTTAAATATTTTAATGTAGTTTTTTGCCCTGTTGCAACATGGTGCGCCTTAATCGGCGCCCACTCTGGACGATGTTGTATGCATTTGAAAAAAAAAATATAT
This sequence comes from Oxytorus armatus, assembly GCA_958009045.1. Classification (NCBI taxonomy): domain Eukaryota; kingdom Metazoa; phylum Arthropoda; class Insecta; order Hymenoptera; family Ichneumonidae; genus Oxytorus; species Oxytorus armatus. Next base: position 37,761,829 of record OY253745.1, on the reverse strand, counting down.
ATATATTCTCAATCTGTATGAGTATTCTGAGCACTGGTAGCAGAATTGGTACTTAAAAAAAAATTTTATTGAGTCGAACAATAATTTTGCCGACATTTTATAACTCGTCGAATAATGAAATATCATTAATGAAAGTTCAACAGGCAGCCATAATGTCAAAAAAAATTTGAGCTCGATCGGTCCATTAGTTATCGAGATATCGTGGGCGCCGATTTGAAAAACATAGTTCTGAGATAAACGCGTTCAAAGTTCCTTCCCGACCGCGCTACCTGAGCGCGCAGCTTGCTCAGAATTTTTATTTCTCGGCTAATTTTTGAAACATCAATAAACGGTTTTCAGGAGCGTATGAAGAAAGGTCTAAGGAATAAGAAAATGAAAAAAAAAATCGATTTTTTCAAATTTCTACACCAGACGACGGCCTTAAAAAATTATATTTGCACAGACTGAATGGAAAATATCACTGAAGTGTAGAAAGCAGGGTGAACGCTCGTGCTATTTTCATTTGTAAATAATTGAAATCGTGAAATAGACGTTTGCTCGAATATGAGTACTATTTTGATGAAAAACGAAATCGTAAAAGAAAATTTCTTCGATGCACCGTTGTGCTCAAAGATAAGGGGAAAAAAAATCAATCCCATGTACGATCACAGTACGGCGGGACTTTTGAACGTTCAACGTGGGGCTGTCGTCGGTACCATTAGCGAAACGCGATTATCGGGCGTTATATAATGCCCTTGTAACTTTGTTAACGGTTCTTTAAAACGAATAATTAAACTTCGATCGAAATTCGAGCGTAAACCCTTCTGATATACCCCATCACGCCGATCCTCTCTCTCACTCTGTTTCTCTTCCCCTCTGATTCCTCTTTCAACCCTGTCTATTTCGTCCGACACTACGTTCAAATGCATCGTGCAGAAACCTTCCCCTTCGTATCCTCTCTCTTACTCATCCGATCTATCTTCTCTCTTTGCCTCGAGATCCCACCCTCCGACGACTTTATACTCACGCGGTGGCCAACGTAACGAGTAAACTTTGTACGAGTACAAGGATCTCGAGAATCCTTTGACTAAGACGCCCCCCCCGACGGAGATTGAACGTCGGGGTCGACAGAGTGACGGGAAGCTGCCAGTGGTTGAGCAAGGTTGGATGTCCCGATACCGATAATCGACCAGCAGACATCTAAAGTCCCCTGCCATCGTTAGTGCTTTTAGACAGCACAATATTCTCGCTCCCATGAAATTGACGGGTCTTCTATCGCCATGGTTATTTTCATATTTTGCTAGTGATACTAGTATCTGAACTTCACTGATTCAATCTTTCCGTCTCATTTCTCATTCATCCTATAATACTCTGCAAAATTAATACTTAAAATCACTGTCTCATTTGTCCTTCCCCCATAGAGGAAGTTTTGTGATCGTGAAAACAATGTCCTAAATTATTGTGCCAATGCACTTTTAAGGGCTCACTTACCCCTACACACGCTGAAAACTGTGTAAACTTGAAAAATTATTATAAAGGTTATATGGTGAAAAATAAATTAAATTGTTGATTTCACATTTTTTATTAAACTTTTAACTATGAGAAATTTTTTTTTTTAATTCAATTTAATTTTAATTTAACATTAATTAAACGCGTTTTTCTCGACACTATGTTTTTAGACAGTACCAATATTTTTTAACTTTTTTTTTTTAATCTTAATAATTATTTTCTCTATATACAGACGAGATGTTGTTTTAACTTTTTGATTGGATAATTTTTTATAAATTATTAAAGACAATTTTTTTTTGAAATTGCATACTACAATTTGAAATACTGTAATTCATTTATTTTTGAAAAAAAAAAAAGCTCTTCGTCAGACTATTACTACTTTAATAATTTTTGGTGAAGTTATGATGTCGACGAGGAGGCGCCATGGTTTTCAACATTGTAAAAATATTGTACAAAATTTTGTTTACAATATTAACGTAATTTTAATAGCCCAAATTTTTTACAATATTGTAAAAAAAATGTATACATTTTTTTTCTTAGATTTGAAAAGTTAACAAAAAATGTGAAATGAACAATTCAATTTTTTTTTCACCATATAACCTTTACAATAATTTTTCAAATTTCCTCGGTTTTCATCACGCGCAGGGGTATGCGAGCCCTTAATAGTTGAAGATGTCCCATAACGACGTTTAAAAAAGTTCAGAAAAACCCTTTCTCATCGAGGAAGTATTATGAACGAGATAAAATAATGAGGAAGGAATGCGCAGGTCGTGATTTCGCACGGATTTATAATAACACTTTACGCAATGTTATTTTTTTTTGATTCACACATCTCGGGAGACAATTTTTCATATACAATATATATGTATATAAAAAAACCCATACGTTATATATATATATATATATATATATATATATATATATATATATTAGGGCGATTTTTCTTTCAACTATTTTTTTTTTCAGTCACCACCCGAAATTTTGTTGGATATGTCGAAAAAGAATTTCCCTGAAAGTTACAGCCCTTAATATTAATTCTAAGTACTTTCCCTTAGCGTGAGAAGATTTTCCATCTAAAATACACGTAAATCGAATTTTTTTTTTTTCAAATTTCTATAACTCAGGCGCATTTTATGCTATCATATTGTTCCTGATTTCGATTTACTCAGAATAAAACAATCTAAAAAAGTGCCTTTTGCAGCGAAAGTGTAAATTGTACTGGTGAGTTGGTACGGGTCACTGAAGTTGATTTTTACCCAAATTTTTCGTTTTTTTTGCTGTTATCGTCGATACAATTAACTTTACGAAAAAAATGTAAATGAAAAATTTGTTGGAAATTTAATTTCCTACAAAAATGGTCCTATCGACCCAATTGCTTAGATTATTATTTCTTGAGATATTGGACTTTTTTTATTTTTTATTTTTTTTATTATTTAATATTTCATATTTTATAAATTTTATACTACTTATAAGTTAAAGTTCAATATCTCGAGAAATATTAATCTAAGCAATTGGGTCGATAGGATTGATTTTGTAGGAAATTAAATTTCCAACAAATTTTTCGTTAACATTTTTTTCGTAAAGTTAATTGTTTCGGAAACAACAGCAAAAAAACGAGAATTTTGGGTAACAATCAACTTCAGTGACCCGTACCAACTCACCAGTACAATTTACACTTTCGCCGCAAAAGGCACTTTTTAAGATTGTTTTATTCTGAGTAAATCGAAACCAAGAACAATATGATAGCATAAAATGCGGCTGAGTTATGGAATTTAAAAAAAAAAAAATTCGATTTACGTGTATTTTAGTTGGAAAATCTGTTCACGCTAAGGGAAAGTACTTAGGATTGATATTAAGGACTGTAACTTTCAGGGAATTTGTTTTTCGACATATCCAACAAAATTTCGGGTGGGGACTGAAAAAGAAAATAGTCGAAAAAAAAAATTGCGCTAATATATATATATACAAGTGGTATGGCTTTAATGGAAGGGGTTTCGAGGGAATGAGGTTCATAGAGCTGGAGTTCCTGATTGCGCCCTTTGTTTTACGTTCCACAGGGAAGGGTCGGCTTTACCCAGCCTACAGCCTGAGCGGCAGCGAGGGCGAGGATAATTCATTGGGTGTACAGCGCGGTGGTGGCCGTGGCGCCGGCTATCCCCAAAATAATCATCAAACCGCTCAGTCCCAACACAATCACTACAACTCGAGTCAGCACAGCAAGCAACGAGCCTACGAACAGCAACAACAGCATCCGCTTTATCACGTACCGGGTAGTGGCGCAGGACTCAGCGATACACCGACGTCGGGTAACGCGTCGGACGAAACACTCACGGACAGCGAGCTGACCAATCTTGCACGAGACTCGACCCTCCTAGTTCATAACGGTGAGTTAATATCTCTCAAACTGGATGGTGGTCGAAATAGTGAAACATTAAAAAGTCGAGTGGTCGAAATAGCGAAAGATCAAAAAGTCAAATACCAATGGTTCGTTCGAATGCGAGCGATTGGTATTCGACTTTTTGGTCTTTCGCTATTTCCACCGTATGATGTTTTGAATTTCCTCTATCTCGACCCTTCGACTCTTTAGTCTTTCGCTCTTTCGACCCCCATCCCTCAAATCTTAAAATACCTATGAAAAAGTTCTATCGTTTTTTCATTGTTGACAAGTTAAGATCGACGTTACCTCTGCATAGTCAGTACTTGTTGCCTGACCGAAGTATGTTCAGGACTATTTTACAGGTGCGTTAATTGTTAGAAAACAATTCAGCATTTCTTCATGGCTATCGTGGAATCCCGTTTAAATTGACGTCACATAATTGACGTCACGACAGTCCCGCGAAAGTTCATCGAAAATCCTGTCTAAAGGTGACTGCTTCGCTGGCAGATAACCCCTAGCAAGGGTCAGTTCCTTCGTCATGCGTCCACCATTTAACGCACGCGCATTGAACCGACGTTCGCCAGTAAAAGAGTGGTTACAGAGTAGGGTGGTTCTTAATTTTGTGATGTTGGAAATTCTTTGGTATTGTTCCTTGAAAGTAATCAACATATCCAGAAAAAAAATTGGGCGCAAGCGGAACTTTGTCCAATAATTCTAACCCACCCCACCGAGATGTCGAATTTTTATATGAAAAAATGCATGCATTCAAAATGTTGTTAAGAAAATTGTTTATTATTTCAAAACTATTCACGATAAAGAAATTGTATATTGTGTTTTTATAGGAAATTTAATGCTCTACAAAAAAAGTATCTTGTAAGATTCTTGTGAATCTAATATTTATCACGTTATTAGCAAAAAACTGTCATCATTTATTCCAAAAGTCCATCATTATGGCCAAATCAGGAGTTTGACGTCGAAAAACTGCAATGTATTCTTCATATGCAATTAGAAATACGAAGAGATACATAGTGCACTCAATAACAGTATGTGAACGATATTTAAATTTTCAATTTTATCAATTTTATTATCATTCATGATAAATTTTTCTTCTTTGATCGATAAGGACATTGATTTCTTTATCAGTTCCAAATCGATGCCTTTTTTCGAAAGATTTGAAATCAACTCCTCATTTTTTGATATCGATGTGAGCGAGTGGATTTCTAATGAAAATTATTTACAAGGCTTAAAAATAGTTAAAGGAATTAAAGTGGTTAACGATGTTGCAGAAAGAGAAGTGAAACTTATTACAGAGTACAATGATCGTCTCACTTATAATGAAGATCAGAAACAATTCATTGTACAAATAATTGAAGAATATAAAAAAAAATATCCTGATATTAACAAAGCAACTTTGCTCCAACCGATGTAATTCATTATTGTAAGTTGATTTTTAAAATATATGACATCATTCATTATAATTCACAATAAAATTGATAAAATTGAAAATTTGAATATTGCTTACATTTCATTGTTGAGTGCGCTACGTATTTCTTCATACGAAAAATAAATTGCAGCTATTCGACGTCGAACTCCTGTTTTGACCATAATGATCGACTTTTGAAATAAATGATGACAGTTTTTTGTTAATTACGTGATAAATATTAGATTCACGAGAATTTCACAAGATACCTTTTTTGTAGAGCATTATATTTCCTACAAAAACTTTATATAAAATTCTTTTATCATAAATAGTTTTGAAATAATAAACAATTTTCTTAACAAAATTTTGAATGCATGCATTTTTTCATATAAAAATTCGACAGCTCGGTGGGGTGGGTTAGAATAATTGGACAAAGTTCCGCTTGCGCCCAATTTTTTTTCTAGATATGTTGATTACTTTTGAGGAACAATACCAAAGAATTTCCAACATCACCAAATTAAGAATCACCCTAGTACACAGGGTAGGTTGAATTCATTTTACGCGGGTCCGCATTTATCAATTGATCCAACCCCCTTGGCCTCCCCGGTCTCGTCTAAAGAATATCGAAGAACCCTGCAACTTGTCACGGACATTATCGTTACGTACAATTTGCCGATATTGATGAACAAATTTCCAATCGACGTTGACATTTTTTTCGCCATAAATTTCCCGTAAACTCGTCACGTTGAAAAAAAGTTCCTCTTGAACCCCGTGCTAAGCTAGAATGTGTTGTAACGTTTATACGTCACATATTGAGTTACTATGGAGTTGTACGTAGCGAGTGGGCCGGTACAAGCTCGGTCATTGGCAATAACCTGAAATCGTGTCTCTGCATTACTCAAACATGATGGACGAGCCTGGGCTGGTTGAGCGAGAAGCTCGTTGTTCCTCGTCGCAGGCCACGCGCTTCGGTATCTACGCGCACACACGTCCTACACATAGAAATATATTCTGCATAATACAAGGATATAATGTGTACGTATACAGCGATGATAGTTCCACGTTATACGACCGTACACAAAGGTTTAGTGGCTGGGAGGGTTGGTCGACGCTCGGCCGCACCGGCTTGTCAGGAGAATGACGTATCGTCTCGAATGTAGCGTAGGTCAGACCCTGCCAACTCCCAGCGACACACGAACTTCTCCCGCCGTCGGCTTGTCTCTGGTGATACGTATATCCCAGCCCCCGTTCACGGCCTCTCGCCTGCACTCTGACTCTTCGCTAGCAACACCTGGATGACATTTTGCCAGTTCCCTCAGAGCCCTGTGTTCCACGATCGTTCGTGGACGACACGAACGATCATAGCCACCCCTACACACCCTATCATATAGATATTAAGCTGATATACAACTATGAGAGATTTCGCAACCCCCTCCAGTTTCCCTCGATTCACCAGATCAGTGATCGCAGAACTACGTAATTTCCTGTATGCGCGTGGCTGTAGGAAGCTCCGGAAGCTCCGTACGTTGAATTATGACTCAATTTTCAAGGGATATTCAATGTGAAACTATCTCCCGCGATATGTAAAAGAAATATAGCCGAGAATTTTGAAAACAACAATGGTCACGAGATAAGAAGGGCAGAAGCTTCGGATGATTGAGAAATCTATTCACCCTCCCATTAGAAATTCGTTTCCAGTCATCCCGGGAACTTCACTCCCGCTACTATCCATTAGAAACTTGTCAATGGTACCGAACCGCGGACTATATAGCATAATTTACGTGTACACGAAATAATAATTCGTCAAGCCTACGGATTATCATACTCTCAGCGCTGCGTCCATTATGCCAGGACCTAATACAAAGATTTTCGCAGAATCACCCGGTGACTCTGACGAAACTTCTCATCATCCTTCTTCCGCACGGAAAACAACACGCCCTGTAACTCCCGCAACCTCATACTCCACTTCTCCATCATTTTCGTCGTCTTCTCCTTTGTCTCGCCGCGATTTTGCCGAGATATATACTTCCGGAATAAATATTCGCGATAGTCTGCGAGCCGGAGGAGAACTACGCTCAAGCGAGGAGATAGACGAGCTCTTCCTTCGAGAACCTCAGCTACAGCCTCGTTCCCTCGTAGTTCAACATCATCGATCATGTCGCACTTTCTTTTCTTCGTCGAGCAAATAGCTCACCCTCGGCTTCGTATCTCGCGAAAAATGGGGGTAATGCTGGCCGCTTAATGCTCGTATTCATGAAGGACATTCCCCCTTGTTGAAGCGTGCCACCGTGGTGACACCAAGTCCAATTGTTCTCGGCTCGAAGTGATTTCGTGAACAATCGAGGATGCTGCGAGCTAATCGATACACTGCTTCATGGAAAAATCCCAGTGTGAATCCACCTAGGAATCGACTTGGAATACACCTCGTATTGTTGCAGGGATTCTCTGTTCGATTTAAAGGTAGGAGGTAATTTCGTATCGGCATTCACAGGTTTCTTCATTCGAAATTCCAGATAGAAAAACCTTCGATTCTTGAATTTCTGAACTTACGTCAAGATTAATCCGCTAGTTGGATTTCTAGATTCTCACCGTGGAATATGCAAATAAGTTACTGACGCGCAGCATGCTTGTTACGCCTGTCGTAACCACGAAAAAAGATGAAGCTACACGAAAAGAGAGACGGCAAGCCTACGAGGTCTGTTAAAAAAGTATGGCGAATTTTGTGTTTTTTTTTTCAAAAAGTATTTATTTATTCATTAATATTTATTTTGTCCCCTTCAAAGTAATTCCCCTCGGATATAATACATTCATGCCAACGTTTTTTCCAATCCTCGAAGCACTTCAAAAAATCATTTTTTGTGATCTTGTTTAGCTCCTCCTTCGATGCCGTCTTTATCGCTTCAATCGTGGCGTAGCGTCGTCCTTTCATGGGCCTCTTCAGTTTTGGGAATTGGAAAAAGTCACAGGGGGCCAGATCTGGGGAATACGGTGGCTGCGGCATCGTTAGAGTGTTGTTTTTGGCCAAAAAATTGCGCACAAGCAACGATGTGTGAGCAGGGGCGTTATCATGGTGCAAAAGTCAATTTTTGTTCTTCCACAAATCCGGGCGTTTATGGCAGATTGCTTCGCGCAAATTGCGCATAACTTGCAGGTAATATTCGCCACAAAAAAATCGAAAATCGAATATACGTAGCCCGCGGAAATTCAAAATTCGCGATACTTTTTGAACAGACCTGGTATCATGCCATGAGGAATGCTCGATGGTAACTTCCACGTGGCAACGAACTAGATTCTAGATTATTTTCAACCCCTCGTGTCACCGAAATACTGAAGGTGGTCCAATGCCCCATTTCGGCCATGCTAGGGTTAACCGGCCTTCAAGATTAGTTAAAAAGCTAAATAATAGAATAAATCCTATCTTTCCATAACGATACGATCGTTCGTAACGGAAGAACAACCCGTATTGCACCCATCTCGCTCATACTTTCGTGGAGGACAATACTCGTCAGTTACGACTACATCAACCCTCCCGTTCTGAACCTCGTGCATGCGTAACCGCTTGCAATTACTCCGTCCTGAATTAGCATGACAGTGGGAATCATCGTATTATCCGTCGCAGGAACGGGGCACGAGACGATTGTATCAGCGTTGGACGCGAGCAAATTCTCTAACTACCGTATTGTTAGCTCGTACCCACCACAGTGGTGTTCCTTCCATTTTAGTGCGACGATGTCGTTTCACTGGCTGCATTTGCCATTCGCTTTTCTGACGCGTCTCAAAGTCTCGTTTTTTCGAATAATAAACACGTCCTTGATCATACACCCAGGACCCAGTGGTCCGCAAGCTTCGAGGGTTCCTTATGACGAGACCTTCTCATCTACTAATTCAACTAATATCGCCATGGTTTACACGCTGCAGTCACGAGTGATTCGATGTCTCGCCTCCGGCTCTCTCATCGCAAACCCTCAACTTCGCCGTGACGAATTAATCGCTGATGCATTCCGCAAACGCTGTAACGTATAGCATCGCCAACCCCACATTAATGGAGTGCATGAGGAAATACCCCGACCCGCTTTTGCGCGACGTCATTGAACTCCAATGAAACGGAAGTGATTCCACGCAATCGCGTACCTATCTTGGCACGGGGAAGAAAGTTCTTGGTTTTTCATGCTTTCACTTATACCTAGTATATCAATCGACATGAAATTTTCGGCCTGGGGGACTCCACAAATCTGTAATAAATTTATATACTCGTACACACGAGGGAAAAAAACGTTTGTCATCGTTTCGGAATCCATGTCCAAATGGCTCACTCGTCCAGTTTCTTTATTTGGGACAAGATCTACCGCTTCCTCACTTTTCAGATCATCTATATGATGCATAGATGGATGGTGGAAAGCAAAATCTACCGAGTATATATTCCTGTTAGATGTTGATGCTACTGCCTCTGTCTCGGTCTCTCATGGCTTCTTGACGCTTCTCTTTTGCGCCCAATTTGCAACCCATCATCGCTACGGAAGAAGCAATTTCTAACTTAAATGAAAGCTCTCTCTTGCCCGCCCGTTAGTAGCAAGTATAGTACCAGCAGCCGCGCAATTGACAGGCCCCCCTATGCGCCAATCCTCAGCCTACTACCTTCAAGCTTCGGGTATACCAACGCACAGATGAGGAAAGGAAACGAAAGAGATGGGGAGATGTTAATACAAGGTAGAACCTTCAGTATCTTGACGTAATGGAAATGCTTTTGGGAACTGAGATCGATATTTTCACTATATATCAAATATTCACTCCATGTTGATTCATGAAAATTGTACGTAAATATAACACTAGCGTAGTCATTTTACCCTAATATCTGTTGGAAGAAAAGTTTCCTCGTTGTATTGTTATTTTGATTTATGGAGATTTTGGTTAGCATTTGGAATATCACTCTTGATTCACGCAGTCTATTGTGCAACATCGTCACCATTTCCATTACAAATTTACCTTTTAAAGAGGGACGAACAGATCTCACGTTATATTGATCGATCGTAAATGAAGATGAAACTATTAATAATTATTGCTGATCGTCGAGGGTTGCGTAATGACCGGTTTACAAAGTATACAATTGACATCACCGTTGCGCAAAACATCGACAACTACAACGTTCATGAGAACCCTAACACACCAGAGATCTTATCTTTTCGGTGTATTCGGACTATAGTTTCCGTCTTTATAGACGTGATCGTTTCAGCCAGTAATGCATTTCAAGTTCTTCGTGTTACTAATAGTAGGTTGTTGGTAACGCGTGCATAAAACGTTATTTGCGCACGATGTATAGTGATACAATACCAGCAGCAACGATGAAGAGAGCAAAAGTAAAGGGTATAAAGGGTGTTTTAGCCGGCGAAGTTTAAAGGTGTCCATTCTAGCGCGAGAGCCACCTAAGAAACAAGAGGAGGGAGTATTCTTGCGAAAAACGAAAAACTCGGGGAACCATGAGTTCGCTCATTGAACGAGACCATGAAGACTGTGGCGCAATAGTCACTGCCCGTTGGACAAGCGCGGGGGTGACGGTTGGGGTCGTTCACGCTGAAGTAACTGCCTATAATCGAGCATTAACCCGAAGGCCGAGTGGAACAGACCGATAGTGCTGATTTCCACCTTGTATATCACATCCGTGGCCACTTTCTTCGTTCGTACGTCCATCGTCCTTCAACAAATTGCCTCCTTCCAACCCACGGCATCAGGAAGGAATGGCGTAAAAATTAAAGAGTTATGGAGCATCGATAACGCCAACCTTCTGGAACTATTACGATATACTGTTCGTCGTACATAGCACACGACACTTCCTTTGAACGCCACCAAGAGGCAGGACCGCGGTTCCACAGATCCCAACTGTACACCTACCCAACTGTCACGACCAAACTGACACGAGCAGACGAATATTTCGCAATAGTGTCACGACAAAACTGTTCCCGAACAAAACTCTCACCATTAAAACTGTCACCGCACAAACTGTCACCACTCAACTCTCCTGAATCTCTGTTCGACACGTGCAGAAATCTTCACGAACAAAACTATCACCGTCTAAACTGTCACGGTCTCAACTGCATTCTGCGCAACTGTAACACAGCAGAATAGTCCTCGTCTACACCGTCAGGGCGTTTACTGTATTCTGCACCAACCGTCACCGTCCCAACCGTCACCGCACAAAACTGGCACCGGCAAAACTGTCACCGCGCCAAGGCGCGGTAACTAACTCACACGGGTATAAGCTGAATTCGTAGATAAGAGCGCTCTGGCTGCTTCACCAAACGCGGCGCAATAGCGCGCGATATTTCGTGCGTTCCCGCTATTACCGATCGCTGATCACAAGTAAGTTCGCGCGGTGCGAAGGCTGTGTTTGAGACGACAGCGGCGAATGACGTAAGTATTAGCGGACGAGCACGAAATATCGCGCGCTATTGCACCGCGTTTGGTGAAGCAGCCCGAGCGTTCTTACCTACGGGTACAGCGTCTACGAGTGTGAGTTGGGTAAATCTCGCGTTAAGCGATGACGGTTGGTGCCGTGTACAGTTTTGCCCGTGACAGTTTTGCCGGTGACAATTGCCGGGGTTACAGTTGCTGCGGTGACAATTTAAGCGGTGACAGTTTGAACGGTGACTGATTGAACGGTGATTGTTTAGACGGTGACAATTCAGACGGTGAAATTTTAGATGGTGACGGTTTAGACCGTGACAGTTTAGACTGTGATAGTTTTGTTCGTGAAGATTCTGCACGTGTCCAATAGAGACCGGGGAGAGTTGAGTGGTGACAGTTTTTGCGGTGACTGTTTTAATGGCGAGAGTTTTGTTCGGGAACAGTTTTATCGTGATAACATTGCAAAATATTCGTATGCTCGTGTCAGTTTAGTCGTGACAGTTGGGTAGGTGTACAGTTGGAATCTGTAGAATCGCGGTCCTGCCCATCAAGACCGTTTGATCGCAACGAAAAGTGATTGCCGGCAGATACGAAAAACATTGGATCAGCAACCATTTCTAACCAACATCCCGAACATTCATCACTGATGCTGCCTGACGCGAAAGTTCTGTTATCTATAAGTTCGTTTTGTTTTTTTTTCCCTTGCGGCTACCTATTCGTATATGTCACTCCGATTAAAGGAGTAAAAGAAGATATGTAGATGGTTGCGTCGGTACCAATAAGATAACAAACGAAGGTGAGACTCGCCCAAGCACAATTCTAGACTGGTATGGCGCACTTTGTCTCTGGATGTGGTGAGGCTACAGTGAGGAATGGAGACGATGTATCAGTGGAGGATCGAGTCACGACCCTTTTGGAGCTCTCTCGACTGCCCTCTCTATACCCTCGTCCCCCTCAGGTTTTTTTTAACCTCGTCCTCCCTTTACGACCCTGAGCACAGAGATACGCACAACTTTCATCCCAAGGGAAACTTTGTTACGCCTGATTTCGATCCTGGCCCCTGCGAAAAACTTTGACTCGGTGTCATTTTCCTGTAGCAACACTTTTTCCGTATCTTCAACTTCGTGTGGTACTTTTACGTAAGTATGTGTAGCGTATATAATACAGTGTCATACTAAAGCTTTCATTCCTTTCGTCCATTCATTCACGAGGCTAACGTCGCGAGCACACGTCACGTTTCCACACAATCTGGACCAGTTGCCTACAAATTACCCCTCTCATTTACATTTGTTTGTAATTCTTGGTGAATGAAGTTTTTGTTGCGGTGGATTGACTGTCGTCCTTTCTATTCCTTGGGAGGAATGGACAGGACAATCGATAAAAGGAAACATCAATAAAATGCTTTTTCGTGGCGCTACGTTAAACGGACCGGTTACTGATTTTCCAATGTCAGTCTTTCAAATTTATTAGTTAGTTGTTAGTTAATGAAGTTATAATTTCTCTCGGGCCGGATATCGAAAATAAAAAAATGATTTTACATCTCGAACTAGCGTTACGAGGAGATATCGGAATTGATCGAGCTCGGGGGAAAGGGAATTGAAGATTTTATTTTAACTGCGGTTGAGTGCACACCCGTAAAGGCCATCGAGATTCGATCGGGTTACGTGACCCCGGGTCTCGCCATCATCGAGACTCTCTTCGTCTCGCCACGTTCGTGAAAGTAGTACCGTTTTCAGGTTCATTTAATTTTCCCGAAGGATCCACTCTCGTCCTCTCCGCGTTCACGGTCTTAACGTTCGTTGAGCTTTGACTCGGCCACAAAACGAGCTCATTTCTTGGAGCACTCCAGGCTCGACTTGATTCGATACTGGACGAAATCGCTGGAACACGATGTACATCCCCGGATATAAACGCGATAACGCGTACGTGGTTCGCGACAAGAACCAAAAATAAATGCCAAACGATTTTCTCGTATTCGCGAGCTATATTGGATCGAGAATTGTGAATTCTTTTGCAAAATTTAGATTAGAACTCTGCAGTAAGTACGAATTACATATTCATCGACGGTAAATGATAAATTTCTAGAACTGAGAAACGGCCAATGGTAAAATAGTATTTCGTCAATTTGACGAATTATTTTAGTCAATTCTGAATAAAAATAATAATGACTATCGATCTGGCCTTACGAAGTCATACGAAGGCAGGAGACCGAAAAAAACGATTTTTCAAGAATTTTTCCTGGTGAGAAATTTCTATTTATTAACGAAAAAATGTATACACATATTGCGATAACTTTTAACTTTATTTTCATATTTTTTATTTGTAAAAATAATGATTTTTACAGCTGCTATAGCCAATCTCCGGGAGCTCGTCTAAAAAAAGGCGTCTTGCGGTGAGCACGATATCTCTGGATTCGATCATTTAAAACGAAAAAACAAAAAAGATTTCGTTAATATAAGGTATTATCTAGTATTTAATCAAAGGAATAAACAAAATATTAATTTTTAACCAAATGGCGGCTTCTAAAAGAAAAAATTTCGATTTTCGATAAAAATTTTGGTCTTAAATTGTTTATAAAATGAAAAATATTTATCGGCGAGAAAAAAATCTTCGATTAATCATTAAAAAATATATTTATAAAGCTTGTGTAAACATTTTAGACTGATCGGTTTAGCCGTTTCCAAGGAATTTTGCTCACCAACTTCAAAAAGACCGTTTTGAGAAAAACGCATTCAAACTTTCAAAGAAGACGTTCTCCGAGACGTCTTTACAAATATGCGTGTAACTTCGAGAATATTTGTCGGATTGACGTGAAATTTTTTCGTGCATATACTTAAATATATGAACATTACGAAAATGAAATTGAAAAAATTTTGCTTTCAAAATCCTGACTGCGTATGACCGCTTAATACATATGAACTTGCAATGGCCATATAGCCACTGTGATGAAAATTCAGAAAATTGGGAAAGACTCGCCCAAGTATTAAGAACATAGAGTAAGGACGGGATAATCTAGGTATGCGGTTGTCGAAAAAGCAACGTAATGGCGAACAGCGCCAGCCGTAAATTCACTCGATCCACCGAACGTCTCAAAGGGGAAGAAAAGTTACGGAATACAAAGAAAACAAGTGATTGAATGTTCAAGCGGATAGGAATGTAATTCGTTGTGACCTGCCGAGAAAAAGGAGTACAATCGAGTACAATCCTGGTATCTGGTCACGAACTCGCGGGTACAAATCCGTCTCCGGGAAAAAGAACAATGGCGATGACATCATTCAGGGGAAGACTACAATGAATCTTTTTTTTTTTTTTCGTCTTTTGCTGTTTGATACGTGCAGTCCCGAGAAACTATTTCAATCGTCGTTAGAAGCCCCTAGCTGCTTCCTCGCGTTGCTTTGAAGTTTTTCGAGGATATCCAAAGCATTCCCAAGATTTTACACAGTCTGCAGGATGCTTTCTACCGGTGGTTTAAGCCCTCATACCATGACGACTCATTTTATCTGGTACGTAGCAATTCGCTTGAAAGCGCGGGCTATCTCTTTTTGGTCTTTCGTTCGTGGAAGAAAAAAAAAAAGAAAAAAACGTCTTTCGTTTATCCGTCAATCGGTCATTGTTTACTTGTGCAGCACCATCCAGGATGAATGTGACCTCGGTCTTTATGTCATTCCCGGGCATATCGTAATTAAGGGCACACTACCCCTGCGCGCGCTGAAAACCGAGTGAAATTGCAAAATTATTACAAAGGTTATATGGTAACAAAAAATTAAATTGTTGATTTCATATTTTTTATTAACTCTTCAACTATAAGAAAAAAAATCAAAATTTTTTACGGGTACAAATGGACTACTGATGAAAACCATGGCGCCTCCTTGTCGATCTCATAACTTCATCAAAAGTTATCCAATCTCCAAAAATAAAAAAGAATTTGGTAAAATAATGTAGTAGTAATAATCTGACGGAGGAGTTTTTTTTTTTTTTTTTTTTTTTTTTTTTTAATAAAGATATTACAGTATTCCAAACTTTAGTATGCAATTAAAAACAAAATTAGTGTTTAATAATTTATAAAATATTGTCCAACCAAAAAAATTAAATAACCTCTCATCAGACTATAGAAAATAATTTTCAAGATTTAAAAAAAAGGTATAAAATATTAAAAATTGACTGAGTTATCGTGTTGAGTCTGTCTAAAAATCTAATTTCGAGAAAAAACGTAAAAAATAATGTTCATCTATAAAAAAAATATTTTATTTTTTTTCTTGTAGTTGAAAAGTTAATAAAAAATGTGAAATCACCAATTTAATTTTTTTTTCACCGTATAACCTTTATAATAATTTTTTATAATTACTCGGTTTTCACCGCGCGCTATGTGAGCCCTTAAACGAGAAAGTTGTCGTATGCGTTTGGCGACATCAAGTTCAGTCTCCATTATTTTTCAGTATTTTCCTTTTTCAAATTTCTGGACAGAACCGAGAAAACCATTCATAAAGACTTCTCGCTCCTTGGAGATATTTATTATCTTTATAATCAAGATAGAAAATTATTTCATTTCGATTTTCCAGTGAGACGCAATTGTACAAGCGCTTTCCCAGAGAATGGTGAGGTCGGCGTACCGTTGACATTCCGTGCTGATTTCCGTCTATATTTTATACAATTTCGCAGGCCGTTTAGTTAGTTTCGAGCGATTAATAATCGTAACACTAGGAAAGAAAATGCAACCGACGAATATAACGCCGTTCCTTCGTCAGGGGATTGCAAAAAAAAGTTGTGAGGTTACTTGTCGCAAGGAAATCCAACTGAAGCAAAAGTACCGAGAACGAGAATATATTCAATGCGCCAAGTTTAGTACCCTCGTAAAAACTCTGCATGCTGTATAAGCGGTGTACACTCTTACATAAATATAAAAAGAAGGGATTTAAAATAACGTCGGTGAAGCGACGTGAATTTAATTGTGTCCGGGAAAGGCTCGGTAAATATTGAGATATTTGTTCCCGTGACCTCGTAGAATAGCCCCCTCCGCAGCTTCAACCGCACATCATGCAAATATTTATCCGATGGCTCGTCGAGCTTTCCGTCTGAATGAACTCATGCCAATCTTTTTTCAAAACAAAGACGTCGTTGTCCTGCGAGCATAAAAATTTTATTAAGCACTTTACGATTTACCGTGAATAAGACGAGAATCCAAAGAAATGAGTTTGCGTGTGTTACGAAAAACAGGAAGGAATATTTAACTGTTTGATATGTATGGGACAACATATGCACTCGCATCTCAGTCTTTCTCCTCTTTCCTTTACTCTCGGCGGCTCCGTGTAATCTTACTACTATAATAAAGCCGGAGAGTTTGTGTTTCTATGTTTGTATGTTTGTTTGAACGAGCTAATATCAGGAAATACTAATCCGACTTGACAAATTCTTTTTGCATCATTAGATAGCCCGTTTATTCAGGAAGGTTTTAAGCCATATAACTTTATGTTATGACCTTAAGAATCAGCGGTGATGGCGCGTTGAATCGGGGAACGAAAATTTAACGCGGGTGAAACCGCGGGTGAAACAGCCCGTGTATTATTTATTCGTACTCGAAGATTCTCGATTCACGATTTTTCTTTTTCGTTAGACATTTACAACGTCATCTGCAATTCGAACTGCATAGAAAATTTAACGCCACATTAAATTTTCACGATCGTAAAACGTTGTCGATTTTAGCAAATTTATAGTTATCAGAAATATTCACAATAAACGTTAAACAAAAACCTTTTTGCTCACATTTTTGTTTGCTCAACTACTCCAAGTACGTCCTCGAAAAATGCCTCGCGTACGGTAGAGCGAGAAAAAAACACTCGACCTTGGTTGTCGACGCTTAACCTTGACCGCTGAATTCGATGCATGCGCCTGCGAATCGTTTCGACGATTTTGCCGAGAATCTACGTGTCCTCGGTGCAACATCCTCCTTCAATCGCATCTTCCTCGAATAAACTTGACGATTTGGTTCGTTGACACTCACTTTTTCCCCGTCCCAAAAACAACAAAAAACGACGCGACGTAACCCCAAACTTTGGCGACTGATAATCACGTTGAAAAATCGTTTCCGGTAAAAAATATTTATGAAATATCATTACCGGAATTCTGATAAACAGTTATTTTCCATTTTTTCGTTAATACAAACACTCCGAGTACTCGATGCGAGACGATTTTTGCGAGGGTGCTGAGGTACAATATGAATAAAAATGCCCAAAGTAATTCATAGCAATTATGAATTACTTTGGGTTTATTCATATTTTGTTCCTAAAATATGTGCCGTTTGTGTATTAGATTTGAAGGTAGAAAATTTCAGCACATGTTGTAAAAATTAAATAAATCATTAAATATTATTATTTTTTGTTTTCTTATGCTACCGCAAAGAAACTATTTTTATCTTCTTGGAATCGGTTTGCTTACCGGCTTAGGTACCTACTCAGTCCGCTTTAGTGCCTTTTAATCAAACCCAAAGTAATTCATAGCAATGATAGCGGAATAACAAGTACTAGGCAGCGATTTTCCGAAAAATCGAGAAAAGACTAGTTTCCTCGAAAACCATTAAACTTTTACCGAGGTCATATTTGTTTATTGTGATAGGTCCCGAGCCAATCTAACCTCTGTGTCACACTGACGTGCTGGTTTTAGCACACCCTGTATATCTCTATCTGTTTATATCAAATAGAGCGATCACAATCTCTATAGTTATATAATATAGGGAGATTATGATATATATACATAGAATGGTATAGCTCTTGTGTGACGCTGGTATAATAATGTGCCAGCGAGGGATGACTAAAGAAGAGAAGAAAAAGCGTGAAAGAAAGAAGAGCGATAGACAAAGAGTATATCAATGCCGTTGATTACAATCCCCGCGGAGCGAGACGCTCTCTCTGATAGAGGTGCGTGGAATTACAAACAGGAACGGGAAGGACGAAAGTGTTAGTGGATTTGCAGATTCGACGAAAACGGAATGGCGGGATGCGGGTGGGTGAGAGACGTTGGAAAGTCGGAGATCGGTGAGCCCTCTGTGAATTTCGCCGAGAGAAACCAGCGAGTCCTAATGCGCGTTTATTACGCGAGCCAGCGAAAACTCCAATTTACATACTCCAGTCTCTCGCGGGCTCGAGAAAAGATAGGTAGCCGCGCCCCACCAGACGACGCGAAGACGCGAGCCCCGGTCCCTCATTCGATCCTGCCTAGCGCGAGGATACGATTTGCAAGGAAAAGGAACGAAAAAAAAAAAAAAACGAAGGGTGAAAAAGAAGAAGTAAGTGCACTGAGATGTGTATGTATATATGTAAGGGGAGAATGAGAACCGAGTGAGATCCGACAATCTAGTGGGACGGGGACTGAGTGGGCGAGAAACGAAAGCAAATTGCGTTATTGCCATGGCAGCGGCTATTTCGCCGGCAACTTCAAGGTCGATGAGAGAGAAAGCTACGATGAAAGGGACAAAGACTAAAGAAGATTTGGAGTGAGACTCGATAAAAAAACAATTAAGTATACTGTCTTTTAGCTCTGCTGAGACGACAATTGAACGAGTCCTGCATAGGGATTGCAATAATCATTGTGCATTCAAATGAGGAAAAAAAAAATTACTATTGTGCTGAGAAATAATATTACAAAAAAGTCCACTTACCGCCATCCTCACGTTTTTCCCGTTGATTTTTTAAGTTTTCGACAAAAACTCGGTGTTATTCGTAGTCAGCGGAAAATTTCCGATCGAATATAGTATTGAAACATTGAGAAAACAGGAAACAAATTTTTTCTCATTTTCTGCCTATTTTTTCAGAAATCTTAAAATGTCGAAATTTCAAGTAGCCATAAATTCCCCCCCGTTTTATCGACTTTGGGTTTTGAGATAGGTTTTGTAAACGTCTCGATTTAACTTAGTGCCAAATTTCAGTCTGGAAGCTCAAAAAAATCCGAAGTTACAGCGGTACCAATTTTTTCGCCCCTTATCACACACACACACATCCCACGTACATCCGGACATTTTTCAAAATGCCATTTTAAGATGCTTCGTAACATTTTAAAGACACTGACATTAAAGACACAATTTTTCCTGAAGAACATAAATCTTCTTCTATGGTCTGATATATATGGTGTGCAGAGTTCGAGAAATCGAAAACCATAATTTCAAAAGAACTTCTGCACAATTCAAACGTTCGTAGGTTTTAAATGATTTCTATGGATCCTTAATGTAGTAATCTGGTAACTTAAGCCGATTTTCATGTCTTTTTTGGAGGGCGTTTTTTTGTAGGAAAATAAAAATGAATCGTTTTGGATATTTAGGATGTTTTTTCGGAAAATTTAATTTTTATTTACATATTAAAGATACGAAAAAAAATTTTGTTGAAAAATTTAATAGTTTATTTACATATTAAAGATACAAAAAAAAATTTGTTTGAAAAAATTTAATAGATTATTATTATTAATCGAAGTTGGCACCTCGAAAAAAAAGCGCGTGGGTGGCCCCGGTGATTTTGGCTCTTGATGTTATCTGAATTAAAAATTCTTGATAATTCTTAATCTATAGACATGTCATTTATTTACATATTAAAGATACAAAAAAAAATTTTGTTGAAAAAATGTAATAGTTTGTTGTTATTATTATTATTGATCGAAGTTGGCACCTCGAAAAAAAAGCGCGTGGGTGGCCCCGGTGATTTTGGCTCTTGATGTTATCTGAAATGAAAAATTCTTGATAATTCTTAATCTATAGACATGTCATTCTGGTCGGAACTACTGAAGTTAAATTTCATGAATAAATAACAAAATGGCGGACTTTGGAAAAAAAAGTCCTTTTATTTTAGCAAATAAATTTTGTTATTTATCCATGAAATTTAACTTCAGTAGTTCCGACCGGAATGACATGTCTATAGATTAAGAATTATCAAGAATTTTTGATTTTAGATAACATCAAGAGCCAAAATCACCGGGGCCACCCACGCGCTTTTTTTTCGTGGTGCCAACTTCGAACAATAATAATAATAATAATAAACTATTAAATTTCTTCAAAAAATTTTTTTTTTGTATCTTTAATATGTAAATAAAAACATCCTAAATATCCAAAACGATTCATTTTTATTTTCCTACAAAAAAAACGCCCTCCAAAAAAGACATGAAAATCGGCTCAAGTTACCAGACTACTCTATCTTAATGACATAAATCGAATATTAAGGAAATTTGAATTTCTTCTAAAAACGATGTTTGAGCGTCCGCAATTTTCGACGGATCGGGCGAAACTTTTTTTCCGCATTACATAAAAATCCCAATTAATATTCGATCCCATTTAAAAAGCGCGTATTGAATATAAAAAAAAATATATTGCATATAAATTATAATCCAAGTTCGAAAGAAAGCGTGAGAATGGAACAAAATGCTCGCAGCTATATCAACGTTGAAGCTTATCGAGTCTTGAGGGTTTTCCGGAGGGTTCGTTGGGTCGAAGCGTCTCTAGGAGGGATGGTACCCCACTCGACTCTATAAATCTCATGGGCGGGATAATTAAACGTCGGATACCACCCTATTAGCAACACCGGCGGTGGCTTTGGCTTGGTAACGGAAAGGGAAGAGGAGCCTTGGTTCGCAACTACCGAGCGCAGCAACGGCAACAGTCAGGCGCGCGAGACTGTTGCCTGTTTTCGTCTTGCAATCCATAAGAGGGAGAGAGAGAGAGATGAGGTTGAATTACCTGTTCGCTAGTTGCGGTGGGCAATTATGAATCGTCAATTAATAAATGTAATACCGTGTCGGCGGTGGAGCAACTTCGACTTCCCGGAATAGTCGTGACATTAGAATTCGGTAATACATGGCTTTTCGAACTTTTGTTCTATCCTGTTCTTTCATATTTCTCGATGGGGTTTCGATGATAAATGAAATAAGTTTAAACAACGCGGCAAATAATATCGGTATTACCGCCTCGTTAATCCCTCAATCATTGTCGATCCAAGATTTTGATGTTCAAGTTTGCATCGTTGGAAAGCAACGCAAATAGGTTTTTAAATTTTTATTTTCGGTATTGCTGTCCGCTTCTCGTGCCCATTTAGTCTCAGGTCCTTGACGGACGCCCCAATAAAACGTTTAAACGATTTTTGTCAGCGATAATCCAATCTTAAGAGGGATTAATGGCGTAAAAAATGTATTTTCGTTGCATTCTAACGATGCAAACTTCAACATCATAAAGATTTTTGGACTTTCCGTGAGATACACGAAACAGAAACGAGACTATAGCATTCTTTTGACTGTGTCCCTCTTGTCTCACGTGGTTACCCTCATCTCACGAACCTTGTCTCGCTTCCTGTATTTTTTCATTTCCTTTCAGTCTCCTCCAATTTTCTGCACTTACCTTTCGCTCTTTCGACGCGTCTCAAAGGATACAAATATGACGATAACGATGAATTAATGAAAATTTATGAGTTCCCGTTTGCGTGAATTTTTGTTTTCTCATCCCCCACCCCACACCACCCCCGATACAAGGGTTAAGTGTTCGGAGGGCATCGAACACGCGACACGTACTCTTCGATGTCGCGAGGGTGCTGATGCCCATCACGCCTCTCTGAGAGAGGTGAATGAAGCCAAGTACAGGCGGTTGGAGGGCGTGTTACCCAATTTGTAGAGCTCTCGGGGAGCTTTGCCGGGCGCCATCGTCGGGGTTAGAACAAAGAAGGCAAAGAGGACCAATTCAAGTGACAATTACCGAAAGCGTGATTCTCGTCATTCTCGTAATCGACAAATTTGACTTGGAGGATCCTTCGGATTCGACTTGTACGAACATTCTATCGTTCTCACTGTTCGATAATTTTTGACGTTCAACTTTCTCTTCCTGTCGATCTTTCTTAGCCCAGATGTATCTTTGACAGATTTTTTTTTCTACAAAAGTAGTTCTTGTTGTCATCGAACGAAGGCTCCGAATTACGTCGATTTCCTCTTTGAGCAAGAGGCTTTTTTAATTATTTTCCTCATATAGGAAGTTTTACTCATTCGCAAAAATTATTAACTTGATAGTGAGAGGTTTTTTTGATATTTTCCTATACTTACATCTCCAGGTTACCTACGTACGTTCCTATATTCTCTATTTATAGTCCTCGGTTTTCCACTTCCATTTCGAGGATTTTATTACGAGGCTCCATACCTGAATCTATTCAGCAGTACATGTCCGTCCGCGAAAATTATTCATTTTTTTCTACCATGTGTGTACATGCAACAACGCACTGCAATTTCGATTGTAATTTAGTCATTGCTTTATCTTTTCCGACATTTGTTTCTCCATCGAAATGCCGCGATCGATTCAAACGAAACCAAGCGCATGTGTGTATGTGAACACGCGACGCGATATTTTATTGCTACCACAGAGCGTTAACCCGAGAAGACCCTGATAATTACTGCGTTGTGCTCTCTCTCTCGCTCTGTCTAGTGTACCTACCGTAATACGTCTGAAGATATTAAAATAGTGGCGTTTAATTAAAGTCCGTACCTAGTCGTCCGCGTCACCCTCGTCGAGCGCAATAAACTGTTGTGTAATCTACACGAGCGCATCCCTCTCTGTTTTTCTCCCTCTATCCTGATGTTTGCACGTGCCATGGAACCCTCTTCCGTAAACGTGCGGTTTGTTTTCGGTCCCCACGAATACATGCGTGCATTCTATTTGTCCCGGTTGATACGTACGAAAGTCCATGATGAGTTTGTTGTTTAGGCGGAACTGTTGATGTTGCGTTTGGCAATTACTTCATACCGCATACCTTCGTTGTTCGTTATTATTCCTGCAATGATCTCGATTCAACAAAATATGATTTGCATTTTATAAAAAATGAAACTCGAGAAAATGAAGTTCGCGCGTTCGCCGCTAGATGGATAATGCGGGTAGCGTGTCGCGCAAGCGAAACGATTAACACCAGACTTATATAAAGGATCGAACACTTTAATAATGTCGAACTTGGGGAACGGTTCAATATTATCAGTTTATACACTTCCGGAACCCTGTTCTATTTGTCCCGGTTGATACTTACAAAAGTTCATGATGAGTTTGTTGTTTAGGCGGAACTGTTGATGTTGCGTTTGGCAATTACTTCATACCGCATACCTTCGTTGTTCGTTATTATTCCTGCAATGATCTCTATTCAACAAAATTTGATTTGCATTTTATAAAGAATGAAACTCGAAAAAATGAAGTTCGCCCGTTCGCCGCTAGATGGATAATGCGGGTAGCGTGTCGCGCAAGCGAAAGGATTAACTCCAGGCGTATATAACTTGGGGAACGGTACAATATTATCAGTTTGTACACTTCCGGAACCCTGTTCTATTTGTCCCGGTTGATACTTACGAAAGTTCGTGATGAGTTTGTTGTTTAGGCGGAACTGTTGATGTTGCGTTTGGCAATTACTTCATACCGCATACCTTCGTTGTTCGTTATTATTCCTGCAATGATCTCGATTCAACAAAATATGATTTGCATTTTATAAAGAATGAAACTCGAAAAAATGAAGTTCGCGCGTTCGCCGCTAGATGGATAATGCGGATAGCGTGTCGCGCAAGCGAAACGATTAACTCCAGGCTTATATAAAGGATCGAACACTTCAATAATGTCGAACTTGGGGAACGGTACAATATTATCAGTTTATACACTTCCGGAACCCTGTTCTATTTGTCCCGGTTGATACTTACGAAAGTTCATGATGAGTTTGTTGTTTAGGCGGAACTGTTGATGTTGCGTTTGGCAATTACTTCATACCGCATACCTTCGTTGTTCGTTATTATTCCTGCAATGATCTCTATTCAACAAAATTTGATTTGCATTTTATGAAGAATGAAACTCGAAAAAATGAAGTTCGCCCGTTCGCCGCTAGATGGATAATGCGGGTAGCGTGTCGCGCAAGCGAAAGGATTAACTCCAGGCGTATATAACTTGGGGAACGGTACAATATTATCAGTTTGTACACTTCCGGAACCCTGTTCTATTTGTCCCGGTTGATACTTACGAAAGTTCGTGATGAGTTTGTTGTTTAGGCGGAACTGTTGATGTTGCGTTTGGCAATTACTTCATACCGCATACCTTCGTTGTTCGTTATTATTCCTGCAATGATCTCGATTCAACAAAATATGATTTGCATTTTATAAAGAATGAAACTCGAAAAAATGAAGTTCGCGCGTTCGCCGCTAGATGGATAATGCGGATAGCGTGTCGCGCAAGCGAAACGATTAACTCCAGGCTTATATAAAGGATCGAACACTTCAATAATGTCGAACTTGGGAAACGGTACAATATTATCAGTTTATACACTTCCGGAACCCTGTTCTATTTGTCCCGGTTGATACTTACGAAAGTTCATGATGAGTTTGTTGTTTAGGCGGAACTGTTGATGTTGCGTTTGGCAATTAGTTCATACCGGATACCTTCGTTGTTCGTTATTATTCCTGCAACGATCTCGGATCAACAAAATTTAATTTGCATTTTTAACAGAATGAAACTCGAAAAAATGAAGTTTGCCACTAGATGGATAATGCGGGTAGCGTGTTGCGCAAGCGAAAGGATTAACTCCAGGCTTATATAAAGGATTAAACACTTCAATAATGTTGAACTTGGGGAACGGTACAATATTATCAGTTTGTACACCTCCGGAACCCTGTTCTATTTGTCCCGGTTGATACTTACGAAAGTTCATGATGAGTTTGTTGTTTAGGTGGAGCCGTTGATGTTGCGTTTGGCAATTAGTTCATACCGGATACCTTCGTTGTTTGTTAATTATTCCTGCAATGATCTCTATTCAACATAATTTAATTTGCATTTTTTAAAGAATGAAACTCGAAAAAATTAAGTTTTCTAGTTCGCCACTAGATGGATAATGCGGGTAGCGTGTCGCACAAGCGAAAGGATTAACTCCAGGCTTATATAAAGGATCGAACACTTCAATAATGTTGAACTTGGGGAACGGTACAATATTATCAGTTTATACACTTCCAGAACCCTGTTCTATTTGTCCCGGTTGATAGTTACGAAAGTTCATGATGAGTTTGTTGTTTAGGTGGACCTGTGGATGTTGCCTTTGGCAATTAGTTCATACCGGATACCTTCGTTGTTCGTTATTATTCCTGCAATGATCTCTATTCAACAAAATTTGATTTGCATTTTTTAAAGAATGAAA
The DNA here is from genome assembly GCA_958009045.1 of Oxytorus armatus. Classification (NCBI taxonomy): domain Eukaryota; kingdom Metazoa; phylum Arthropoda; class Insecta; order Hymenoptera; family Ichneumonidae; genus Oxytorus; species Oxytorus armatus. Next base: position 37,735,989 of record OY253745.1, on the reverse strand, counting down.
CTCGAAAAAATGAAGTTCTCCAGTTCGCCACTAGATGGATAATGCGGGTAGCGTGTCGCGCAAGCGAAGGGATTAACCCCCAGGCTTATATAAATCATTGAACACTGCAGTAATCTTGAACTTGGAGAACGAAAACAACATTATTACCCTGTAAACTTCCGCACCCGCTAATGACAGATTTTAGATTTGATCGCAAATCTTACGCGCTTATCAATGAACCCGCGACTCTTAGCGTGTCAGTTAACGCATTGACAGTGATAGGTATACGCGGGTATCCTTATCTGTGGATGTAATCACATACGTATACACCGGGAATTCTAACCTATTCCTATGAATAAGGACAGGCAATTGCCATACTAGGGATGGTTGGAAATTAAATACCCGAGGCACTGCACGCGTCCTGTATGCCAAAGAGGACGCGAGGCCTACGGCACTCACCGACAAAATCGAGAAATCCCGAGTAGGGACACGGTGCCGGGCGTGGGTGAAAGAGAGCGATGGATAGAGCCAAGACTCTCTCGTCCCACAACCCTGTTGAGATAAATCGAGTCGCAGAATTCACATTTCCATCTGGCCGGAATAAATGGATCCTCGTTACCTGAGGCATTTCTGAAACTCTTCGGGCTTCAGCCTCGTTCTCGTAGTGTACACCGTGACACGGTATATGCCTACAAGCTTATTCTCGGTTCTCCATCTCTGTTGCACCGCGTCAACGTGATTCAGTGTCGTATCCATCTGAACTCATCTACATTGCTTCCAGTAGCTTGTCAATGTTAACTCCGAGAGGAACGAAGCAAAAGGAACGAGAAAGAAAAATAGATTGAGAAAGGACTGGTAGTGCATAAACTCAATGTGCAACAAGACGAGGTCTTTATTCCTGCAACTAGTTCGACGGCATGGATACTGGTCGTGATATCGGTGGAACTACTCGTCGTTCGTCGTTGACGTTTTTTTTTTTTACGAGACAGGAAATTATACGATGGCCCAAGTATGCGAACTAGTATACGACAAATCAATTTTTCTTTTAAAATTGCTGGCACTTAGTTCCGAGATGGATTACGCCTGTAATCACAACGAACTCGCCTCCATGACGAATAACAATGCCGAAATGCTTCTAAAACGACGAAAGGGAATACCGTCGAATTATTTATGAAATATCGAAACGCGATTTGGAGAAATGAGTGGTGAGGGTAACGGGTCTTGATTGTTGGTCTCATAAATTCTCAAATGCACAATTTGTCCTAGTAAATGCACTTAAAATTGCTTTCTGTGCAGTAAAATCAATCATTAATTATATATCATTATTTTCACGAACATAATTTTAGCTTGTCACAATTTCATTACATCATTTTTTTTCGGCTTCTCATTATGAAAAAAAATGAGTGCATCGAAGTGTAGCCGCGAATGTCGTTGAAGGGGGATGGAAAACTATTTTTCAAATTATTCTTTGTTTCTTATATGTTTTATAAACTCTTATTATATCGAAAAATACGGCACACCCCTAAAATTTCTCGGATTCCCCGAATATTTCTATATATTCACGTAGCCGCCGAATGCATCACGCAACATCCACAGTTTTGCCCGTGGAGTTTGTTAATTACCGAAGACTCGCCCATGTACGGGAACCCGATCGCGCCAAACGTCCGTGCGAAAGCAGGAACCGGATGTTACTGTCGTCGGTAGTTGTTCTCTCTCCTCGTCTCTCTCGCGATTCGGTTATGGGCCCCGGGTGTACGTTAAAGAGGGCGAGGAGTTGATATCGTGTGTAAAGTATCTGAACATTCTGAACGATCGTACGCTTCTCATACTCGGACCGTGACTCAGCCACCCTCGCATCGCTTCTACCGTTTAAAATTGTATCCCGGCTACAGTTTAGTTTAGCTTCCCATGGTGAACGTTCTTTGTACATAGGTATATAGGGGCTATGTAACTGCGAATCAGCTCCAATCGTTTTCAGAGAGTTGCCGAGAGAGTATGAGAATGAGAAAGCGCGCGCGCAAGAGAAAGACTATATCGCGTGCACGTCAGCAAACGCACGAGCGAGAGCTCCCATTTTGACCACGAAGGGAAACGTTGACGGGACGTATGGCCTTTGCTACCACTACCCATAGGCCTATTCTCCGTAACGTAACTCGTGATATTTGGAAAACAAATAATATCAAATAAAACCAGGGGCATTTCCTGCCAAATCGACCTGGCTGTGACCCTCAACATTTTTTTTTATTTAATTTTTCTTTGAGTTTGATTTAATGTGACAAAAAAATTAACAACAATTTTCAGACTTATTCACAAATTGGGGAGGTCTTTTCTCTTAAGGGCTGACATACCCCTGAGCGCGCTGAAAACCGAGTAAATTAAATTGTTGATTTTACATTTTTTATTAACTTTAAGAAAAAAAAATAAAAAATATTAACATTATTTTTTACGGGTATAAATGGACTGCTAATGAAAACCATGGCGCCTCCCTGTCGACATCATAACTTTACCAAAAATTATCCAATCTGGAAAATAAAAATGAATCTAGTAAAATAATATAGTAGTGATAGTTTGATCGACGGATTTTTTTTATTTATTTTTTTTTCAAAAATAGAGAAATTGCAGTATTTCAAACTTTAGTATGCAGTTTTAAAAAATAATTAGTGTTAAATAATTTATAAAAATTGTCCAACCAAAAAATAAAAAAAAAACCTTTCGTCAGACTATGGAGAAAATAAATATCAATATAAAAAATAAAAAAGTTAAAAAATATGAAAAATTGACTGATTTACGATGTTGAAGTTTGCATCGTTGGAAAGCAACGCAAATAGATTTTTAAATTTTCATTTTCGGCATTGATCTCGCTCCTCGTGCTCATTTAGGCCCAGATCCTTGACGGAGACCCCAATAAAACGTTTTAACAATTTTCGTCATCGATAATCCAATCTTGAAGGGAATTAATGGCGTATAAAATCTATTTCCGTTGCATTACAACGATGCAAACTTCAGCATCATACTGAATTATCGTGCTGATGCTGTCTAGAAACATAGTTTCGAGAAAAACGCGTTCAAATAATGTTAATATTAAAAAAAAAAATGTTTTCAATTTTTTTTCTTATAGTTAAAAAGTCAATAAAAAGTGTGAAAACAACAATTAATTTTTTTTTTCACTATATAACGTTTATAATAATTTTTGAAATTTACTCGGTTTTCAGCGCGGTATGTGAGCCCTTAATTTGATAATGGGAGCCGTTATCGATTCTCATAAACCTCACACAGTTAATTCCTTGACAAAAAAACAACATTTTTGCGACTATTTCGATTATGACCGTCTACAACAAACAACGAAGGGTTCGATGTCCTAAATCTGCACAAAGTTCGCAAGAAATCGGTCAATTCGTCGTGGAGATATAGCAATTTGAATGTTTTTCGCTATCACACACAGACATAAGGACTGACATGTTACTAGATGTGTTTTCCGTATGTTTTCTCGTATTTCGAAGCTTCCTCCATGACGAAGCAAAAGGGGGACGTTGAATTTTGAGGAATATATGTACTCGAAATGCTCGGGCCGTACAACAGAGGGTTCAGGGGGTTAAGCGGTAAGTGAGGGATAGAAGGTCACGCGGATGTTAGCGGAATGGTGGTGCTGACACCTTGCCGTGACAGTCGTCACGGGCACGCACATTCTCCCTCGTTCCCTAGCGTCCGATTCTCGACGCGTGTTCTGATATTGCTTCTGGCAATGGGGAGAGAGAGAGAGAGCGTTGATACGTACACGATGACTACATTTACTACATACTCATGATAATTATCCATAAGCACGAATATTCTAGTAAAGGTCTAGACCTTTGAAGATCTAGGAAGATTGAGGTGATAGAAGTTGCCCGGAAATGGCACGGTTAAAAATAAACATTTTAATGACTGTTGTTTAAAATAGTTATCTGACAAACGATTCAAAATTATTTTTACAATTCTCCGAGTCAAACGACACCCCACTTGCCAGGATGAAACCTTTATTCTTGAGATCACACATTTTGGCTCGGCAGAATTTGCAAAAAAATATTTTTAGAAAACCAACTCGGCAACCTTCCGCGGAACACCTCACTCTAACTGTACGTGAAATTTCTAGTTGATAGGTTAACCCGTTTACGAGTTACAGGCTTGTGACTGTTGGACAGACGGACGGACCGACAGACCGCACAAGAAAGGAACCCATGATGACGGAACAAAATTACAAAATAAAACCGAAGAAGATGCGAATTCAAATTTGCATATTGCTGTCTCCTCCTTTTGGAAAATTCACAGATGTCCCTCTGTAATGAGGAAGCCATTATTTTGGCTTTCTTGTATATTTTCGAAAACGAGAAGGAAGCGATGTGCAAATTTTTTATTTGCAACTTTTTCTACCGTCTTTAATGCGTTATAGTGTCGTTTGTTTGGGCTTGACAGACTTAGTTTTCGAAAAATACTAAATTTTATAAAATTAAACGTTTTTATCGATTCTTACGGAATTTGGTACCAAACATTCTGTACCGTCAATTCGTCATCTGGGGACGCGCGACCAGTACTGTCCTGCTACTAAGTAACGTAAAAGAGTAAATAGTTTTGGGGGCGCGGAATGCCGGAAGTATCTTTTCCTTGAGGGGTCATACGCAGTCGGGAGACCGAAAAAAAGCGATTTTTCAAGGATTTTTTTCTAGAAAGAAATTTTACTTTATTAACGTAAAGAATTGTATACATATTGTGGTAACTTTTAACTTTATTTTCATATTTCTTATTTGTAAAAATAATCATTTTTAAAGCTTCTATAACCGAATTCCGGGAGCTCCTCTAAAAAAAGGTGTGTTGCGATGAGCACGATATTTCTGGATTGGATCATCCAAAATGAAAAAAACAAAAAAGATATCGTTGATACAAGATATTATCTGGTATGTAATCGAAGGAATAAGCAAAATGTTAACTTTTTAAAAAATGGCGGCTTCTCATAAACAAAATTTGGATTTTCGATAGAAATTTTGGCTTCAAATTGTTTATAAAATGGGAAATATTTATCGGCGAGAAAAAAACCTTCGATTAATCACTAAAAAATATATTTATAAAGCTCGTGCAAAAATTTGAGACTGATCGGTTTAGCCGTTTCCGAGGAATCTTGCTCGCCGACTTGAAAAACGAATTCAAATTTTCAAAATCACGCTCGGACGCTCCGAGACGTCTTTACAAATATGCGTGTAACTTCGAGAATATTTCTCGGATTGACATGAAATTTTCCGTGTATATATTTAAATATATGTACCGTACGAAAATGAAATTCAAAAAATTAGCGACCTTTACAGTAGTCGCATATGATGTGTAACATCTGACATCTCACCTTGGTAATAAGCAACACTAACATTATATCCCTAAAAAAATTATTCAGGTATTATTTTAAATGATTTTTCGTAACGAAGAATAATTCTTTTTAATGAAAATTGTATTTTATTTTATTAACGCTAGGAGTAATGCAATTTGTTATTGGAGACAGTTATTTTTGTTGAATTTGGGGGAGAGCAGAGACATTTCATCGAAGTATTACACGCAGTCGTTGTTGATGTAGACGAAGTAGGAGAAAATGACAACGATGGTAATCGTAAAGTTGCATGACTGACAACCAGATGCGGTAAAGCGGTAGTTGGGTCGGCCGTTGATGTCTGTGAGAGAAAAAAAAATTGAAATAAATTTTTTTACAAACTTAACACAGTAATAAACAATGTGTAAGAATTTTTTTTATCAATTTCTATTTCTATCCCTCCTAAAAACAGTTTTTCTTTTGGTACGTTTTCGGTACCGCTGGACGTATGCAAGGCCTTAAGTTCGCTGCACGCGCCCGAAAATCCCTGCTACGCTGAGACGAATTATGCGCATTTTATTTGAGTCTACCTTTTCAGTTTTTCATTTTTCCTCACGTTTTTTCTGCCGTAATCTCGCATATATTCTGCTCTGGATTTACCCATCTCTGCAACTCACGAAATCATTAGAATTAAATTAGAATTATAAATATTTAAGAAATTATTAATATCAACGAAATTATCCGTGTAAATAATTAATTTGTTTTTTTTTAATCAAAATAAAAAATATTAATTGAGCAGCGACGGAAATTAACCTCAAAGGTTAAAAAAGCTATTTGTGTTTTTTTTTTTATAAAAATTTAAAATATCAATTAAGCAGCGACAGAAATCAACCTCAAAATTTAAAGGAGCTAAATATTCCAATATTCATTCGAATAATTATTCATTATTACACACTTGCATTTTTTATCCATGATCTGCACTTTTTTCAGACACATTATCAATAGTAAATACATTTATTAATATAGTTTACACATATAAATTAGTTTATACAACAGCACACTTTATACACAACACTGTACGTTAAGTGCACAGCTGATGCGTTCTCCTCTATTTCCCTTTCTCTTTCTCGTCACACACGCACGCGCTGTTGCCTGACAGTACCAACCTCTCGGAAAATGAGTTGGTACCATCTGACGGTTAACGCTACCACCGCGCGCGCTCATTGATCAAATCAAATAGCGCGCGCTTCTTGGGCTTCCTGTTACACACTTCCGTTACACAGAAACCGAGCGGAACGATATTACACATCAAAAAATCTCTTTTTTAAATCCTGACTGCCGAACAGTTCTTTAATCTCGTATTATTAGTCATTCACGATCTTTCCCTCAATGCTCCGCAGCCAGAAAGAATCGTTGTTCCGCGATTCTCCGCTGTCCCTTCGCGAACTCGCCTCGGGGTTATATACCATCGGCCACAGAGCTGAGACTCTCAGTTTGGACGTTGGGTCCCTCTCGGTGGATATACACGGATCGGCCTTAGCCCTTTTGCCCGGATGATAGATAGGTGGCGGTACGCCTATCGTGGCTCGTGCTCGTGATACGCTATGATTTATGACTCGGTCCCTATATCGGCACACCACCATCGAGTCCAGTTCTCTCTCTCCCCCTTGTAGCCGCTGTATAGTCCGCTAAAGTACAGTATACCAACGTATACCCACGCCGTATAGATTACAAGGATATGCCATGGAGTTGTTAGCGAGCAAAGGGTTGTAATTCATCCGCTTTAACGGGGAATATGCCGTGGATTACGCCCTTTTATTTTTTATCGGTTGATATTTTATGCGTCTTGAACATTCACTGGCAACGATATTCCCAGGCGTTTTAAACCTCTGATTCGATTTATCCAGCACGATTTCATAGCTAGAGAGATATCAAGGAACGTGGCAAAAAAAAAATACGAACGAACATCTATGTACATTCGACGGGTCGTTCGAACGTTCCCTATTTATTGTAAATTCCAAGACCGTCTAGACGTCGAAGACTCTCTGGGAAAGTTGCCAAAAGGGGAGGTAGACAGAGTGGAATAGTTGAATCGTGATCTCTATCGAATCGTTCTCTATGTCTTTTTTTTTGGCTATAAAGAATTTTATTCTCTATTGGAGGAACATGCGATTGCTGCGTTGGAGCGCACCCTGTGATCGCGAGTGTCACGGTCGTTCAACTATTCAGATTTGAAGGTTAACGAAACGATATTTACGAAACGTTTGCAGCGCCAATATAGGCGAGTGGTACCCCCATTTCCGTAAACCCTAGCTGCCATTGGAGATTTAGTGGCTACTTTTTTACAAATTTTAACTTATGTCCTACTGATAACAACTTGTTTTATTGATTTTTACGATGAAGGTGGGAAATATTGTGAAAAATTGTTATAAATAATTGCTTTCACGTACGATAATTCCATTTATTAGTTGTATTATTTCGAAATTCGTTTCTGGTACCGTACCGATGCGATCTCAATTTTCCTTGCGGGGTCATACGCAGTAAGGAGACCGAAAAAAAGCGATTTTTCAAGGATTTTTCCTAGAAAGAAATTTTACTTTATTAGCGTAAAGAATTGTATACATATTGTGGTAACTTTTAACTTTATTTTCATATTTTTTATTTGTAAAAATAATAATTTTTGAAGCTGTTATAACCGATCTCCGGGAGCTCCTCTAAAAAAAATGCGTGTTGCGGTGAGCACGATATCTCTGGATTGGATCATCCAAAATGAAAAAAACAAAAAAGATATCGTTGATACAATATATTATCTAGTATCTAATCGAAGGAATAAGCAAAATATTAATTGGTAACAAAATGGCAGCTGCTGGAAAAAAAATTTTTGATTTTCGATAAAAATGTTCGCTTTAAATTGTTTATAAAATGGAAAATATTTATCGGCGAGAAAAAAACCTTCGATTAATCACTAAAAAATATATTTATAAAGCTCGTGCGAAAATTTGAGACTGATCGGTTTAGCCGTTTCCGAGAAATCTTGCTCGCCGACTTTAAAAACGCAGTTTTGAGAAAAACGCATTCAAATTTTCAAAATCATGCTCGGATGCACCGAGACGTCTTTACAAATATGCGTGTAACTTCGAGAATATTTCTCGGATTGACATGAAATTTTCCGTGTATATATTTAAATATATGTACGTTACGAAAATAAAACTAAAAAAATAAGTTAACCCTAGCAGCCATTGGAGTTTTAGTGGCAACTTTTTTCCAAATTTTAACTTATGTCCTGCTGATAACAACTTATTTTATTGATTTTTACGATAAAGGTGGGGAATATTGTGAAAAATCGTTATAAACAATTGCTTTCACGTACGATAATTCCATTTATTAGTTTTATTTTTTCGAAATTCGTTGCTGGTACCGTACCGATGCGATCTCAAGATCCTTATCAGCCACTAGTTCTCCAAAAGTAACCGATAATAAACGGCCCACTTTTACTCTCAGAGTTCCTGGCTCTGCGAATACCAAAGTCCCGTTACAAGATGTTATATGCCAAGAACGAAGGGTATTAAGAGGAAGGGCTGTACGGCATACCACCCTAGGACAGTATCGTCTTTGCGGTATGACGTCTATATCGCAACCACTCCATGAATACCTTCGTCCATCTCGTAGCGTCTGTCCAACCAATCCGCTGCGCGTATCTAACGCTTCTTTGACGATGGTACGGGGCGCCAAGTTTGCACACCCGTCCAACGACTTCGTCGCCTCCAAAGACGGGTGACGAAGACGATGATGACAAAAGCCAAAGGCCTTGCCCCCGGGAATGTCCTCAAGAAGGGTGAGCTTAAGCACGCGGAAATAACACCCTTCGGATGGTCGCGTACATACCATACTGAAGATTCCTGGCCTCCAACGCTCGATCTCTGATTCCCGTCTTCAGGAACATTTTCGAGCATCCAATGACCACTTTCCCCTGAGAATACCGTCCCAGTTTATACCGTAATATCAAAACTTCGTGATTCATATCGCGATATCATTTAAGTCTGCTGATAATCGCCATAGCAGAGGTTTGGTAACGATGAACTGGGAATGTTCATTTTTAACTTATCGTTCGGACAAAAACGGGGGAAGTTATGCGCTTCAATACCATCAATAGAATCAGTTGACGAACGGAAGAGAAAAGAGACAACAAAGTACTTCGTTGTCTTCTCTTTTCTCGGAAATTGTTACGAACAAACTCTTTCTGTCAGTGAGAAATTGGATTCTTTGGCATAGTTTTTTAAAATCAATTGTCAACTCATTGGGATAAATAATCTTTATAATACAGCACATTTATTCATAGAAACAAAGCAGAGGATTCTGGTTATTTTTACTTTTAGCAGATTAACAACTTTCATTATTGTATTATAAGTATTACAAATAGGAACTTCAAGTAGGAAATGTGCATGAATTAATGTAAATAACTTTACAGTCAGAAGCTTTTTTTCAATTATTCTAATATTTCTTCCAATTTAGATCCAACTTCATCATTTTTGTGTCTTTTTTTTACCATATTACAAAATTATAGTAGAAAAAAGGGCGTCACCACTGCACTGAACTATTCAAAGTCTCTGGACCCTTTGCAAGCTTTAAAGAATAATTTTCAGGTTTTCCATGAACGGGACCATTATTTTTCGTGACCCGTCTGGACCGCAGTTTATTTAATTGCGTATAAATTACTGAGAGAAATTGCCAGAGAGACCCTCTACATTTTCGCTCAATTTTCCTTCGCTTCTCGTCCGCGCGTACTCTTTGTATTCGGTTCATCGTGAGCGAGCATTATGTCCGGGAAGAGTGTCGGGTGACGAGTCTAGCAGGGACGAACGCCGCTTGACCTAACGGGCGGTCCATTTGGAGGCAAATATCACAACAGTATACACATGACGTCTCTTACAAAGAAGGGAGGAATGTCTATCACGACTTCCAGTTATTGTTCGCCCATTTTTTATTTCCTCGCCGCTGTGTCGTTGAAAAAAATACAGGCATTTGAGAATTTGTATGTGAAAAGCCTTGAGTTAGCGAGTAAATTGCAAGTGAATTTGCGATCAGTGGGAACAATAGAGCAACATAGATGACTTTCTAAAAATATAAGGAGTCAAAAGTTTGTTTGTGTATTTATATATTTTTCGGCAGAAAATGGTAGTTCCATCAAGCTAAAAACGTTTATTTATTGCGATTTTGAAAAAATAATCCAACAAATAAGTGACACCTGCTGTCGTACTGTAACTCAAACAGTTCTCAAAACTGGAGATGTTTAAATATTGCAGAGCCATAAATACACGGATACATATACGCCTGAATTTTGTTCATCACGTAATTTTCCGACGTTTCAGTTCATTTTGAACATATTAGCATTGATTAGTTCAAAAAAAATGTTTCACCGTCAAAGAGTTTCCTTCATGCGGAGCAGCAAACATATCAGCGAATCGGTTGTCTCTAAAAATCAGAATCAATTAAAATCCCTTTCTCTCACGTTTTACTGTAAACGGCAAAAGTATTAAAAAAGAAATACCGGTCCAAAAAATGCTCCATGTGCAGCATACGAGGTGTGTAAATTAAGTAATGAGACTGGCAACGTAGCGTTCGATCCGGCAACACTTGAGGCGCTGGGCTTGGAGGGGCGGCAGGAGAACATGTGATACGCCTTCAGTACGGGTTTGAACTCGCTCGAGTCATTTGGTTGTCCGTAGCGATTTTTTTTGTCAAACAGTTTTTTCTATTGTGTTCTAAAAATGAGTGACATCAATTTCGAGCAACGGTGTGCTATCAGGCTTTGCTCCAGACTTGGGCACAGTGCAACGGAAACTCTTGCTAGACTTCAGCAGACCTACGGAGACAGTGTTTTGTCAAGAGCCCAGGTTTTTCGGTGGTTCAAGGCATTTTCAGAAGGAAGACGGTCGATTGAAGATGAACCACCAAGCGGAAGGCCTTCGTCTTCAAGAACCGATGAAAATGTCGACAGAATCCGGGATCTTGTTCGTTCAGATCGTCGATTGACAGTCAGAATGATCGGGGAAGATTTGAATTCGACTCACACCACCGTTCATCAGATTTTTACCAATGAATTGGGGGTGAGAAAAATCTGCGCAAAAATGGGGCATGAAAAATGTGAAAAAAATGTTTTTTGATACATTAATAAACAAGGAACAGAACCCAAAAAAATTTTTCGAATATCTCTTTTTTTTCGCACAAAAAAAAATTCTTGAAAAATGTGAAAAAAAACAGGAGGTCACAGTGATGTTATCCCTTAATTTACACACCTCGTAGATGCTGGAATATCAGCGTTCCATCTCGTCTTCCTTGACTCAGATTCTGCACTATAATGGTCGAAGTGGTAACGTTTCACGCCCCTCGCAGCGACGATCATCACAAGGATGCATTTTTCGAGAAGAAGTTTTTAACGATCGTCTCGAAGACGCCATCCCGCGGTGTACCGCCGCCCTTGCCCCCCTGGGTTGCCTCGTGCCAGAGGAATTGGATGATGGGGGAGGGTCGCTATTACGTATGTTTATTGTCAGTTCCTGGTGTACTCACGAGACGACATGGGGTGCTCCACAGGGTGTCCAAGACCCCACATCACGCTCAAAGGTTCCGAACGACCAGGGTTTGAAGGGGTCTAACACTCGCCACACGTCGAACAGCCGAGTGAGTGTGAATATCACCTCCCATTATTACACCGAGACTTAGTGGGCAGTCTGGCTCCTGTCAATCCTTTATTTTTTTCTTCAAATTCCTTTTGCCCTTCGTTTCTTCACTTGTTCCACGCTTATCCACCCCTCATCATTTTCCACGTGTCCTTCGTACACGTATCTCGTTCCCAGAGATAGCATGCAGGCGACATGTTTGAATATACCTGGAACGGTCCACTAACGTTTCTCTCCTCCCCAATTCTCTCGCCGTTGATATCCGTCCCGTTATATACAACCAGCTATAATGCCGCGCGGTATTATATCCTTTCGAGAAACCCTACGGTCAGAGCAAAACCTCGCTGGTATCTGACTCGGGATCTACGATTTAGGCCCGCCACGGTCATTAGGCACTAATAATTCTCCCCATCGGGACATTAAGTGGATCGAGAATGAGGAGAGCCACACGAAAATACTGCGATAGACAGTGAAATAAATACGGGAAAATAGAGATAAAGCGGTGCTATCCCCGGGGCGTTTTAAAGAGCGATAAATAATTCGGCGAACCGCGTTCACGAAATCGAAATTACAACTCATGAGAGACTTATGGTTTATCGAGCCATCGAATCCACCGGTGGAGAAAAGTTATGCGCTAACTTTTTCTTTTCGATTCGAGATTGAAGTGAAAGTGAATTTGCGTTTATGTATTCAGCATCGTACTGCGCGTGAATGTGCGAAGACTAACTTCCCATTGATGTTATACTCGTCGAGATATTGAGGTTTTAATAGGTCCGACGAAGATGACTTTTCTTAACTAAAACAATCGAGTTATGAACTTTGTTATGCCAGTGCTTTTTCCTTCTGACGATTCGAGTGAAATTTAGTTTACGACTACTATTTTTGATATCTGGAACAAGGTCCACATCGCAACACATTCGTTCCATTCCATCATGTTGATGAGCGAATACGTTATCGTTTCGTACAACTGGTCCGATAACGCATTCACTCCTCAACGTGATCATCAACTTTACATACTTTTAAGACGTCGTATTCGCCACAAACCGGATCTTCTTCGTGCCGTACAACCGGAAGAAGCGGACGCGATGGGGATGAAAATGTATGGCTGTCATCGTTCAACTTTATTCACGATTATAAAGCACTTACATCTCATTTACCCTCACGAAGAATATAAACAGAGCCTGTAAAAGTAAGACCGGCTCGCAAACAAAGATCGGTACAACGAGCGTTTCTCTTTGTCCCCTTTCGCCACACGTCTGTGGTTACCACCTACCCTTTTCCATTACTTTTCCTCATATTCTAGCGTATACACCCCTAGTTTTTTTCCCCCCCGCTGCCGCTGCTTCTCCATTCTTCTCGTGAACCCGACACTTGTTCGTGGACTTACACAAAGCATGGCTCCGGCTCTTCACCGTGCTCCGCACTGTGTTTCTGACTTTTTTCCCTGACTCTTTCTTTTCTCGCACGAGTCAATTCACGCTTTTTCTTTCTTAGCCCCTCTTCTCGTTGGTTTCTAACGCCTTCTCTCTCACTTTCATTCACTTATTTTCAATTTAAATTTCTTCTTTGAGCTTACGTCTCTCCGAATGGTTATTAATGCCATTTTTATCTCGTTGCGGATTCACCGAACCGTTTTTTAACGACGCTGGCTCGTTTATCGAAAGTTATCCTTTTCAGCACGGTATTTTACGTATGGACCCGTTGAAAGTGACGAAACTCCTCACGATTTCGAGGCAAAATTTATAATATTTTCATCAAAGTTGCCCACAATTCAATTCAATCTGACTTATTAAGCGCACAAAATAAATGCGTCGGCAAATGAGTGTAGAAGGAAAAATCGCTAAAATTAAAAATGGCGGAGAACTTTGTAATTGACAATTTCACCCGAAAAAACTGAATTTAGCGATTTATGAGGGTTACCGATCTCGATTAAGGGAGGAAATAGGGTTAAGGACAGCGTTTTCTCAATGATTTTCATGAATTTTTTTATAGTGTAAAAAATGAATATAATTTATTGAAACTTTGAGAATATTTTATACATATATTTAAGTATATACTATAAAATTTTTGAAGAATTTCCTTGAAGAACACCGCAGATATTGGCGACCCCATATTGCAGGTCACAATCAGACTCAGCATTTTGTGTACATTCTGGAAGCCGCAATTTTCATGTGAAATCAAAAGAGGTTGGAATTTACTTTTATTATATGTCTCTCTTCTACGTGAACCTAAATGCTATCAACAAAATAGAAAATTGAATTTTTTACAGGGGTCAAAACAAAAAAGTATGATTTTTTTTCGCTTTTTATAACTTTATTTGCAAAAAAAAATTTATTTTAAATAATGATAATATTCCGATTTTAGGTTCATATAGAGCGCAATAGTATGAAGAAAGTAACTGCCAATTTTCAAAACGATTGGTTGAAAACTTTTCAAACTAGCGTGTACGCAAGTTGAAAAAAAAGTCCTTTTCAGAAAAACGCGTTTGAAAAATTCGTGCAAATAAAAACAAGCAATATGGGGTCGCTAATATCTTCGGTGATTTTCAAGGAAATTCAAAAGAATTTCAAAAAATTTTATAGTATATACTTAAATATATGTATAAAATATTCACAAAGTTTCAATAAATTATATTCATTTTTTATACTATAAAAAAATTCATGAAAATCATTGAGAAAACGCTGTCCTTATCCTATTTCCACCCTTAATGGCTTATAACAATAGAACGAGTCGGAATTTTCATTTAAAATTTTGGGAACATATTTTTCAATAGTTTTACTAACAATATATGAAATAAAAAAAAATCGATTTTTTGAACCGTCTAACCCTATTTTTTCCCTTAAGTTGCGAGTAGATTCAAAGTGGGATAAATTATGCCGAAAATTTTGTGAATGAGCATAATATTCGGTCCGATTATTCTCGGAAGATTGTAGAGTATTCTCGATTTTTCTTTTTATTTTTTTCATTTTAACTCGATGTCGAATGTCCGGGACGACGAAATTCAAATTTTTCACTCCTCTGTGAATGACATCTCACGCATCTTTCAAATTCGTTAATCTATATTCGTCGATCGGCATAGATAGGCGTATCATCGATTCAATAATAATTCGACGGACACATCCGTGTGTCAAAGTGTCCTTGGGAAAATGTCCTCGTCGCAATTCGTTAACATAAAGTAGTTGAGTAACAGTCTTTGTTATTAAACTTTCTTCCTAGTATAATTTGATTTTTTTTTGTTGTCTTTTCCCCCCTTTTTCACGAACTACGACCAGAGGGAGTGAAAAATTGTATAGCAGCAATCGTGGCGCATTTACAGCGCCATGCCCACTACTGTCCATTATCTGCCTCGTCTCAGGCAATTACAGAGATATCGAATTTCCTTTCCGGTAGTTAATAAAGTGTTACTCTTTGTGACAGGAGCCATCACGGGTGGAGTCCTTTCTCGATTATATTCGAAAAATAAAAACTTTCCAAATAACTACATTTTATCATTTCATCATGATGTTGAAGTTTGCATCGTTGGGACGCAACGCAAATAGATTTTTAAATTTTCATTTTCAATTTTGCTCTCGCTTCTCTTGTCCATTTAGGCCCAGGTCCTCGAAGGACCTCAATAGAACATTTTAACGATTTTTGTCATCGATAATCCAATCTTAAGAGGGTTTAATAGTGTAAAAAATCTTTTTTTTCGTTGCATTCCAACGATGCAAACTTCAATATCATATTTCATCGGCGTACATACGTAACACGGTCGAAAATAACAATAATAATAATGCATCTGTCCATTATAAAAACTGTGAATCAAAAGACGAGAAACAGAATAATGATGCTTATACACTGGCCCCGAGCTCTCTTTGATCGAGCTTCATTTTTTATTAGACTTTTTTTCCGTCTCCGCGGAAAAAGAGAATACCGAATGGAGAAAAGACTTTCGCACGGAGAGTCGGTTGATAACGCCCGGAGGCGAGAGGCGTTATGATTTTCCCGAGATAATTGTCAGCACACCACGATAACACGTGTGTGTGTGTGCGTGTGTCTATGCTGTGAGAGAGAGAGAGAGAGGATGGAGAGAAAGAGAGTTGAGGATGAAAATAAAGAGCCTGAGAAAAAGAGGTGCGGTGCCGTGAAGTCGACGTAGACACGAAGGCGTGTATGGCATACGGAAAGAACTCCAGCGAAGGGAAGCTCCTCCCTCCCTCTTTCTCACTTCCGGCAGAAGAAGAAAAAAAAAAACTGATCGCCATGCTGACCTCATCTTCTTGCGTGGGCTTCTCGTTACGACCAAGTAAATTTTTCAAGGCGCGCCTACCGTTGAATAGACTTGGCGACTGGACGGGGTTAGGGGGATGTTGCCAACGGTGTGTACCACTCATGGGTAGGGGGCACGAGTAGGGGTTTGTCTTCTTTTTAACTTGAGGTTTATGTACAGCGATGGGAGTAAGGACATAGGGGGCGGAATACTACTGGAGGTAAAAGAAATAAATTCATAATTCATAGTGGATCCAGTCACTTGACACACATGCTATGATAAATATTATGATTGCGCATACGGCTCCTGGTCTATCTAGCTTTTAGAATGCACATCGCCCGTCGTTACTTGAATTTGGAGACGCGGTAGATGATCCATCTCTTTCAAAGTCGTATCACTAATTTCTACGCACGGTCTCTCGTTGCTAGCAATTCTCGAAATTCGTACGAATAACAAATGGTTAACGCATGGAAATGAAACAAAAATACGACAGGCGAAAAGTAATTTGATCTAACTACTAAACTTGAGCTAAACCGAAACGAATAAAAATAAATAGCCGAAATGTAGGTATTTCATCGCTTCGAAGTTTGAATTCTTACTTGAGGGTTAACATACCCCTGCGCGCGCTGAAAACCGAGTAAATTTGAAAAATTATTATAAAGCTTATATGGTCGAAAAAAATGTTAATTATTGATTTCACATTTTTTATTAAATTTTCAACAATAAGAAAAAAAATTACAACATTTTTTTTTCAATATTAACATTATTTTTAACAGATATAAACTGACTACTGATGAAAACCACGGCGCCTCCTTGTCGACATCATAACTTCACCAAAAATTATCTAATCCGCAAAAAATATAAATGAATCTAGTAAAATAATGTAGTATCAATAGTCTGACGGAGGGAAAAATTTTTCTTTCTTTTTCACAAATAAAGAAATTATAGTATTTCAAACTTTAATATGCAACTTAAAAAAACAATAGTGTTTTATAATTTCTCTAAAATTGTCCAACTAAAAAATTTAAAAAACCTCTCGTCAGACTATAAAGAAAATAATTATTAAGATTTGAAAAAAAAAACTTGAGTTAAAGTGAAACGAATAAAAATAAATATATGAATTGCCGAAATGTAGGTATTTCATCGCTTCGAAGTTTGAATTCATACTTAAGGGTTAACATACCCCTGCGCACCCTGAAAACCAAGTAAATTTGAAAAATTATTATAAAGGTTATATGGTCGAAAAAAAATGTTAATTATTGATTTCACATTTTTTATTAAATTTTCAACAATAAGAAAAAAAATTACAACATTTTTTTTCAATATTAACTATATTTTTAACAGATATAAACTGACTACTGATGAAAACCATGGCGCCTCCTTGTCGACGTCATAACTTCACCAAAAATGATCCAATCTGAAAAAAATAAAAATGAATCTAGTAAAATAATGTAGTAGTAATAGTCCGACGGAGGGAATTTTTCTTTCTCTTTCACAAATAAAGAAATTACAGTATTTCAAACCTTAGTATGCAACTTAAAAAAAAAATCGAGTTTAATAATTTCTCAAAAATTGTCCAACTAAAAATTTTAAAAAACATCTCATCAGACTATAAAGAAAATAATTATTAAGATTTGAAAAAAAAATGAATCTAGTAAAATAATGTAGTAGTAATAGTCTGACGGAGGGAATTTTTCTTTCTTTTTCACAAATAAAGAAATTACAGTATTTCAAACTTTAATATGCAACTTAAAAAAACAATAGTGTTTTATAATTTCTCTAAAATTGTCCAACTAAAAAAATTAAAAAAACCTCTCGTCAGACTGTAAAGAAAATAATTATTAAGATTTGAAAAAAAAAAACTTGAGTTAAAGTGAAACGAATAAAAATAAATAAATGAATTGCCGAAATGTAGGTATTTCATCGCTTTGAAGTTTGAATTCATACTTAAGGGTTAACATGCCCCTGCGCACCCTGGAAACCGAGTAAATTTGAAAAATTATTATAAAGGTTATATGGTCGAAAAAAAATGTTAATTATTGATTTCACATTTTTTATTAACTTTTCAACTATAAGAAAAAAAATTACGAAATTTTTTTTTCAATATTTACATTAATTTTAACAGATATAAACTGACTACCGATGAAAACCGCGGCGCCTCCTTGTCGACATCATAACTTCACCAAAAATTATCGAATCCGCAAAAATAAATATGAATCTAGTAAAATAATGTAGTAGTAATAGTCTGACGGAGAGAATTTTTCTTTCTTTTTCACAAATAAAGAAATTACAGTATTTCAAACCTTAGTATGCAACTTTAAAAAAAAATAGTGTTTAATAATTTCTTTAAAATTGTCCAACTAAGAAATTAAAAAAACCTCTCGCCAGACTATAAAGAAAATAATTATTCGGATTTGAAAAAAAAAATGTTAAAAAAATATTTAAAATTGACTGACTTATCGTGCTGACACTGTCTAAAAACATAGTTTCGAGAAAAACGCGCTAATAATGTTAAAATATAAAAAAAAAAGTTTCACAGAGTTCAAAAGAAAAAAAAACGTACTCCCAATTTGTTTGCCAGTCGACGATGTTGGTAAGGATAATTATTAAACAAAGGAAAGCAATGTGAGAAAATGAAGTTGCCATTTTGAAATCGAAAGTTACGGATACTGAGAGGAAACAGTCGTCACTCCCTCGTAATTTTCTTGTGGATTTCTCATCGGATTTTTCACGAGAGAGGCGTGTGAGTGAGCTTGAACTTTGGAAGGATTCGGCAGTAGAACTGACTGCACGAGAACCCTTGGAGTTATCCCTTTAAAGTAACTGTCGCACCACCTGGCGCGAGCAAGCAGCTTTCATCACTTTCACTAAAGAGCTTCACTCTCCTACTCGCCTGGAAAGCAAACGCACCCCCTTGGACCGCTTGTCGTTCTTCGACTTCGACTTCGATCGCGTCTTCTCAAACGCGAAGGGCATCATTGTCGAATCCGATTTCTTGAATTCTTCTTCAACAGCATGCTCGGGCATAATACCCTTCAAGTTTCAGCGCCAATTCTTGCAGTGCAGAGGAATACGATTCAGTTCCTGTCTGTGAGTCTATGCAGAGATTGATTCGAGTTCTATCATCGATCGCGAATAAGGTAGATGTGGACTCTCTAAACAAGTGGAAATTGGCTAGAATCGTGATCGTCTTAACTGACAAAGTAATCTCAAACATTTTCAACTCTTCGCCGTTTCCCTTTGTATTTTCAACCCTTCGCACAGGCTTCGAATTAGCGAGTCACTTTATAACTCCAAACTTTATACTAAAACACATCTAAATAACTTTTGAACGTGACGTCGGAAAAATATGGGGCAAAGTTTATTTCGATAAACCAACAAATCCTGTATGTAGTAGCGAAGTATAATATTTTCTCGTTTTTCTCTGCTCCATTCAATTGATAAAACCATAGTGTACTTGCATGGATTTTATCAGATTTTTTTAAGAGCGCTTCATCGGCAGGACCGCTATTCTACTGATCCCAACTGTACACCTACCCAACTGTCACGACCAAACTGACACGAGCACACGAATATTTCGCATTATTGTCACGACAAAACTGTTCCCGAAGAAAACTCTCAGCATTAAAACTGTCACCGCACAAACTGTCACCACTCAACTGTCCTGAATCTCTATTCGACACGTGCAGAAATCTTCACGAACAAAACTATCACCGTCTAAACTGTCACGGTCTCAACTGTATTCTGCGCAACTGTAACGCAGCAGAATAGTCCCCGTCTACACTGTCAGGCCGTCTACTGTATTCTGCACCAACCGTCACCGCACAAAACTGTCACAGCGCCAAGGCGCGGTAACTAACTCACACGGGTATGAGCTGAACTCGTAGATAAGAGCACTCGGGCTGCTTCACCAAACGCGGCGCAATAGCGCGCGATATTTCGTGCGAGTCCGCTATTACCGACCGCTGATAACAAGTAAGTTCGTGCGGTGCGAAGGCTGTGGTTGAGACCACAGTGGCGAATGACATAAGTATTAGCGGACACGCACGAAATATCGCGCGCTATTGCGGCGCGTTTGGTGAAGCAGCCCGAGCGCTTTTACCTACGGGTACAGCGTCTACGAGTGTGAGTTGGGTAAATCTGGCGTTAAGCGGTGACGGTTGGTGCCGTGTACAGTTTTGCCCGTGACAGTTTTGCCGGTGACAATTGCCGCGGTTACAGTTGCCGCGGTGACAATTTAAGCGGTGACAGTTTGAACGGTGACGGATTAAACGGTGATTGTTTAGACGGTGACAATTCAGACGGTGACAGTTTAGATGGTGACGGTATGGACCGTGACAGTTTAGACGGTGATAGTTTTGTTCGTGAAGATTCTGCACGTGACAAAATAGAGACCGGGGAGAGTTGAGTGGTGACAGTTTGTGCGGTGACAGTTTTAATGGTGAGAGTTTTGTTCGGGAACAGTTTTGTCGTGACAATATTGCGAAATATTCGTATGCTCGTGTCAGTTTGGTCGTGACAGTCCGGTAGGTGTACAGTTGGAATTTGTCGAACCGCGGTCCTGCCGCTTCATCCGATTAACGAGAAACTTGAGAATACATTTTTCAAAATAACGAAGTGAAAAGGAGGACGCCGTTTTGTCTGTTGGGTGCATTTCTTCTATACACCATACGTGTCCCACATACTATACAGGATGTGTCACGGAACCGTATAAAATTTTAATGAGAAAATAGAAAATGACACGCTGTCGCGGGATGAAAGGTATCGAATTTACGGTCATATTTGATGCCGATTTAATACCATCGTCGTTAACTTTTCACGTGACCCAAATACGATTCTACCGGTGAATGACGTCACCGAGGAGGGATGATACGAATCCATAAAAAGCGGAAAAGGATCCGCAATCGTGGATACGGATTTCTCGTCAGCCGGAAAGTATACTGCAACGGGAAAAAAAAGAGCGTACGCTCTTTATTCCTCCCGCCCCCGTCCTCCGCCCTTGGCAAACTCACGAGTTCTTACTCTCGAGTGCTCGTACACTCGACCCTTTCTGTGCGCTGTGATCCAACGGTGGAATACCACCGGAGTAAAAAAAAACGGAATCCAGAGAAAAGGGCATATAAATAGAACTGGATGAAACACTGAAATGTGAAACCTGTAGTCTCGGAGTGGAATATATTTTACCGGCAGCCTTTTCATTATTTCTTAAATTTATACGGCGGGGTTGTTCGCTTTCGAAAATGTTAGTATTCCCAATTTTAGGATCTAACTTCATCTCTCATTCACGCTGGTAACTGGAAAAATGTTCGCATTAAAACTGCAACACGGTTTTCTTGGAAATGTTTGGTTTTACATTACGTTGAGGCAAAATACTCGTGAATGCCTTCCGTTCAGGGAAAGCGTGAATGCTTTCCGTTGCGTTCGTGTACTTGTTAACAGTGGGCAAACGAACAGGGAACACGTCGGAATTTTATAAACACTCACTGTGTACATTGGGGTGGTTCGATACTTATACCTCATAATTAGAAAGTAACTGTCGTTAGAGCGAGATGTGAGAAAATATTTACTATCGCCTCATTGATAATAAATAAATTTCTATTCTCTGGACTTAAGTGTTTGTCGAATTGCTTATTCCTTAATACAACATAATCAGTTTCCTTAAACCTGAGGCACATCGGATAATATGTAATACTGCTTCAATGACTTTAAAAATTTTGATATTGTGGAGGATATGATGTAAAATAATTTTGTATGTATCGGTTCATCAGGTAATTTCGATGTTTAAAGAACAAAAAAAATATAGTGTCAGTACTCATTTTCGTTTTTATCATTGAGGCAATATTAACTATTGTTATACGACTCTCAGATTTAACGAAACCCATTCGTTCGTATAAAGGTAGTCTGGTAACTTAAGCCGATTTTCATGTCTTTTTTGGAGGGCGTTTTTTTGTAGGAAAATAAAAATGAATCGTTTTGAATATTTAGGATGTTTTTATTTACATATTAACGATACAAAAAAAAATTTTGTTGAAAAAATTTTATAGTTTATTATTAGTATTATTATTGATCGAATTTGGCACCTCGAAAAAAAAGCGCGTGGGTGGCCCCGGTGATTTTGGCTCTTGATGTTATCTGAAATAAAAAATTCTTGATAATTCTTAATCTATAGACATGACATTCTGATCGGAACTACTGAAGTTAAATTTCATGGATAAATAACAAAATGGCGGACTTTGGAAAAAAAAGTTTTTTTCCAAGAGGGGTTACGGTTAATTCGGTGAAAAAAAGACACTTTTTCAAACATTTTTTTACAAAATACGGTCAATGTATTTTAATTTGAATGATTACAGTATTGTAGAGTAACATTTCAAGAATATTTTCTGAAAATTTCAGCGGAAAATATTAAAAACTAAGCCGTTGGCAGCAAATCTCCGGAGACGTCTCCAAAAAAAGTTGTTTTCCGGTAACAGTTGTAACTTATCACTCGATCATCTGAAATAAAAAAATCAAATTGATTTTATTAGTTTATGAGTTTCCCCAGGTAACGCTGACGAGTTTTTTTTTTTTATTTATTTTTCAATTTTTGGTAACACTGGAAAGTCAAAAACGCGATTTTCGCTTAAAAAATCGGCAAATTTGTTATTGTAAAATAAAAAATAACAACAAATTTAAAAAAAAACTCGACAGCGTTACCGCATGAATTATACAGAGAAAGAGTGTACCAAGTTTGAAAAGGATCGGTGCAATAGATTTCAAACTACAGCTGTCACCGACTTTGAAAACGTCGAAGTGTGGGAAAATCGCTTTAAAGTTTTTTACATTAAAAAATCCGAATTTTTTTCTTTTTTTCACTATATACTTACACAGAATCAACGATCCTCGTAAATAGGTTTTATAGCACTGACAACATCAGTAGGAAGCGCAGCATAACTGTGTTTGAATGTCTGCAAATTATTTGCTGCTGCAGCTTTCGGAAATTCACACCAAGAGTCGTCGCCGCTCAGGCATTTCCCGAGCGGCGACAATTAGTTAAAATTCCATATCTCCGTTAGTTTTGCTCCAATTACTCTGAAAATTTGATACAACATTCTTGAGATGTTGTGCATTCATAAAATGAAATATTTAAAAAATGGAAAAAAAAAGTTTCAAGACCATACCCCGTTCATAAGGGCTCACATACCGTTGCGCGCGCTGAAAACCGAGTAAACTGAAAAATAATTATAAAGGTTATATGGTGGAAAAAAAAATTAAATTCCTGATTTCACATTTTTTACTAACGTTTAAACTATAAGAAAAAAAATTAAAATTTTTTTTTTTATCTATTAACATTATTTTTTACGGGTATAAATGGACTACTGATGAAAACCATGGCGCCTCCTTGTCGACAACATAACTTCACCAAAAAATTATCTAATCTGAAAAATAAAAAAGAATCTACTAAAATAATGTAGTAGTAACAGTCTGACGGAGGGAATTTTTTTTGTTTTCAAAAATAAAGAAATTATAGTATTTCAAACTTTAGAATGCAATTTAAAAAAAAATCGTGTTTAATAATTTATAAAAAAAAGTCGAACCACAAAATAAAAAAAAACCTCTCGTCAGACTATAGAGAAAATAATTATCAAGATTTAAAAAAAAAGTTATAAAATATTACAAATTGACTGAGCTATCGTGCTGACACTGTCTAAAAGCATAGTTTCGAGAAAAACGCGTTTACATTGTCTGGTCACATTTATTGCTGTAACCTTGTAACGGAGTGTACATTTCTTAAAAGTTTTTTTTTTTAACTCTCAAAGGTGTAAAAAATAATAATCTGTAAAAAAAAATTGGTTTTTTGAAAATTTCAGGGGTGGGCTCTTAAGGAATGTGCAGCTCGATGAGCATCCAAATCCCGGGAAATTAATTTGATTCCAAGGAATTACATAAACCTTTTTTTTTTAAGAACACAGTTATACGTGGAAATGACATTTTAGTCATTTTTACATCATCGATATGGCGGTAGTAAGTTTTTTTTACGTTTTAGTCACTTTGTGACAGCTTGTATTTTATTATCGCAAGGTATAAGCATGACGATGAGGAAGAAAATATTTAAAAAATGTTGCTCTAAAAAATGTTACAAAAAATGTTACCGACAAAATTCCGCTCCCATGCTACGTCCCTTTTAACCCGTCATGAAAGTGAATATGGCTGGTATATGTTTGCGTTTGGGCAAGAACCGTTTCCACCTCTATCCAGATAATTCGTACTGGCCAAAGTACTCGAGCAATCGGGCTTGTAAGATCTACTTTCAACGCTACTCTAATACCAGGTTAATATTATGACTGCACGGAGCGAAAATGCGAGGGGCGAAGAAGAAATAAGTGGTGGCGAAAAAAAATTGCATGTGTGCACCAACGAGTTGGTCATTCCAATACATGTAAACTATAATGAAAATGCACTAAAATATTCGAGTATCACCGCGAGTTGAACGTCGACCTCGTCATCGAAATGTCCACTATTCGTTGGTGACGCTTGAACGTAAAAAGTAAAGTGGAGGTAAGGCGTAATTAGGTGAGCCGTGCATTTCCTTCGCGAGTTTAACAGAATTCGTAGACGTCAATGTAAAGTATCGACAAGCACTGTTGAAGTATTTGCGAGAAGTTCGTATAAAAGCGGCGCTTTTAGCTAGAATCATTGGATTTACGAGGAGAGTTTGTTATCCCAGCTGGGTTCGAAACTCAGAAGGGATTCGTAACTTGATTTTGATAGGGCCGAAACAAATTGGATGACGTTAAAGGCGTTGCTGTAGTGCTTCCAAATTTAAGGTTTGCTGCTAGTCACCGTTTTTTCTCATTTGGACCCCATTGATGCTTGAAATGCGATCGTATCGACCTGTCAGAAGACGTCACGTTATCCGCATGTCAAGAATATAAGCTCATGAAGAATATAAGCTCTCGACGCGGCACACTCTCGATGCTCAGAACGGAAATTCCCAGCGAGCGAGGTAAACTTGTATGCAGAGAGAATGACGGTAAGAGCAAAAATTACATTAGGACGTGTTCAGGTACATCCGGATAAAAAATTAGTAAGATATACAACAGGATCTAATTTTTTCACGTTTATATTATACTAGCTGTGCCCCGTGGTTTCACCCGCGTTAAATTTCCGTCCCCTGACTCAACGCGTCACCGCCACTCCTTAGGGACATAACATAAAGTTATATGGCGTAAAGCCTTCCTGAATAAACGCGCTGTTTTATACAAAAAGAATTTTTCAAATCGGATAAGTATTTCCGGAGATTAGCGCGTTCAAACAAACAAACTCTCCAGCTTCATTGAGGGGGGAAATAGGGTTAGGACAGCGTTTTCTCAATGATTTTCATGAATTTTTTTATAGTATAAAAAATGAATATAATTTATTGAAACTTTGAGAATATTTTATACATATATTTAAGTATATACTAAAAAAATTTTTGAAGAATTTCCTCGAAAAACACCGAAGACATTAGCGACCCCATATTGCAGGTCACAATCAGACTCAGCATTTTGCGTACATTCTGGAAGCCGCAATTTTCATCTGAAATCAAACGAGGTTGGAATTTACTTTTATTATATGTCTCTCTTCTATATGAACCTAAATGCTATCAAAAAAATAGAAAATTGAATATTTTACAGTGGTCAAAACAAAAAAGCATGATTTTTTGCCATTTTTTACAACTTTATTTGCAAAAAAAAATGATTTTAAATAATGATAATATTTCGATTTTAGGTTCATATAGAGCGCAATACTATGAAGAAAGTAACTGCCAATTTTCAAAACGATTGGTTGGAAACTTTTCAAATTAGCGTGTACGGCAAGTTCAAAAAAAGTCGTTTTCAGAAAAACGCGTTTGAAAAAATAGCAAAATGCTGAGTCTGATTGTGACCTGCAATATGGGGTCGCTAATATCTTCGGTGTTTTTCAAGGAAATTCTTCAAAAATTTTATAGTGTATACTTAAATATATGTATAAAATATTCTCAAAGTTTCAATAAATTATATTCATTTTTTATACTATAAAAAAATTCATGAAAATTGTTGAGAAAACGCTGTCCTAACCCTATTTCCCTCCTTAATGGCTTATAACAATAGAACGAGTCGGAATTTTCATTTGAAATTTTGTGAACATATTTTTCAATAGTTTTACTAACAATTTATGAAATAAAAAAAAATCGATTTTTTGAACCCTCTAACCCCATTCCCCCCCTTAAGATTTAGAAAAGTCGTTTGTAATTCCAACCCCCGATAATTCAACATCGTGTTCCCAATGTTCCGGTAAATCAAATTGCCACGTCGAATTCATTCGATAGTTTAAAATTAAATTTTCAATCTTCCCATAATTTATGTTTATCATCCGTTAATTAGAAGATTAAGATTCCATGATGCAAGTCAGGCGTCTCATAATTGAGCACAAATGTGCCAATAATCGAACCGCACAATCCTCTTTAAAGCCCCAATGCCGAATGAAACTGCGTCATTCTATATTTACATAAATTAATGAAAATTGTTCACAATTCAAGTAAAATGGAAAACTTAAATTTAGGTTAGGGTCGTACAGCGCAAATAATGCACTCAATATTATCATCACCCAATATAGCGTAGAAGAATCTGTTTGGAATGACATTTTCATAGAAATATCGATAACCGACACGAAGTACCACAAAAATGTTTATAAAACTAATTTCCGCAGCATCACTCGCCAGTACAATACAATGTAGTCGTACATATTGTATAATTTCCTATGTAGGTCGTTGAATACAGCACGAGTTGAACTTTCTTAAAGTACGCACAAAGAATAAACACTTTGTACTTTGGCAGCGCTACCAAAACATAGTTGACGTCCATAGAGAATTATATGCCTCTGCTATCCGAAATACGTCCACATCGTGGTCGTCGCCGTTGTCGTCTTTATTGCCGTACTGGAATTACCATAAAATCGAGCTTGCAGATTTCCCGGCTTTCCCGCAGAACTTTAGGGCAAAGCTTGAGGTATTCACACAATTGAAATGTGGGTCACACATACGAAAAAGTACACATAAGTGTACGTCGTATATCGTGCTATACATGGCATTCGTTCGGTACAAGCGAATGACGCGGTTTCAGCACATATGGTTTTGTATTTTTTTTTTGCGCGTGTGCGAGCGAGGGAACACAAAGTGAAGTAGTTTCGCCCCCATTGAACGAAATGGAACGAGAGTAATAGACTGCGAAGAAAAGGAGAGTAAACGATTTTCGACGGGGTTGAGAGCAGCGGAAATTCGTTGGACAATTGGCACTTTTGTCGGAAGTGTTAGTTGACTCGATCGCGTCACAATAGCTCCTGAAAAGGGCAGACCCGAAACGACTAGCGTTCTTAACTCTTTAACTCTGTCATTGGCGATTTGATGTTTATTTGATTCGACATCGATTGCTTTTAATAAGTTTATTGTCGGCATCGTAACACTTTATATAATTGTCGATAAATGATTCCCGATCTTGAATGCGGTCTTGTTCGTGACGTTACTTGTGGAGTTTGTTGGAATGGACATTTTTTTATGATCCGTGTCATTTCAGGGCTCACGTACCGTTGCGCGCGCTGAACCCCGGGTGTATGGTGAAAAAAAAATTAAATTGTTGACTTCACATTTTTTATTAACTTTTCAACCGTAAGGAAAAAAAATTGGAAATTTTTTTATTTTATTTTTTTATGCTTTTTTTATGAAAAGCATGGCGCCTCCTTGTCGACATAGTAACGTCACCAAAAATGATCCAATCTGCAAAAATAAAGAAGAATCTAGTAAAATAATGTAGTACTAATAGTCTGGCGGAGGGAATTTTTTTATTTTTTTTTATTTAAAAAATAAAGAAATTACAGTATCTTAAATTTTAGTATGCTATTTAAAAAGGAATTAGTGTTTAATAATTTATCAAAAATTGTCCAAGCAAAAAATTAAAAAAACCTCCTGCCAGACTATAGATAAAATAATTATCAAGACTCAAAAAAACAAGAAGTTAAAAAAATATTGAAAAATTGACTGAGTTATCGTGCTGACCCTGTCTAAAAACATGGTTTCGAGACAAACGTGTTTAAGGGGTGAAATAGGGTTAGGACACCGTTTTCTCAATGATCTTCATGAATTTTTTTATAGTATAAAAAATGAATATAATTTATTGAAACTTTGAGAATATTTTACACATATATTTAAGTACATACTATAACATTTTTGAAGAATTTCCTTGAAAAACTCCGAAGATACTAGCGACCCCATATTGCACAACCAGACTCAGCATTTTGCGTACATTCTGGAAGCCGCAATTTTCATCTGAAATCAAACAAGGTTGGAATTTACTTTTATTATATGTCTCTCTTCTATATGAACCTAAATGCTATCAAAAAAATAGAAAATTGAATTTTTTACAGGGGTCAATACAAAAAAGCATGATTTTTTGCCATTTTTCACAACTTTATTTGCAAAAAAAAAATTATTTTGAATAATGATAATATTCCGATTTTAGGTTCATATAGAGCGCGATACTATGAAGAAAATAACCGCCAATTTTGAAAACGATTGGTTGAAAAGTTTTCGAACTAGCGTGTACGCAAGTTCAAAAAAGTCGATTTCAGAATAACGCGTTTGAAAAAATAGCAAAATGCTGAGTCTGATTGTGACCTGCAATATGGGGTCGCTAATATCTGCGGTGTTTTTCAAGGAAATTCTTCAAAAATTTTATAGTATATACTTAAATATGTGTATAAAATATTCTCAAAGTTTCAATAAATTATATTCATTTTTTATACTATAAAAAAATTCATGAAAATCATTGAGAAAATGCTGTCCTAACCCTATTTCCTCACTTTAATGGCTTATAACGTTAGAATGAGTCGGAATTCTCGTTAAAAATTTTGTGAACATATTTTTCAATAGTTTTACTAACAATTTATGAAATAAAAAAAAAAATCGATTTTTTGAACCGTTCAACCCTATTCCCTCCCTTAAAATTTCCGTTAGGTAGCCGTCCGAACCCGATGTACGATCACATTTATTGCTATAACTTTGTAACGGAGTGAAATTTTCATAAAAGTTCGTTTGTTTAATTCTTAAAAGTACAAAGGATAAAAATCTGTAAAAAAAAAGTCGATTTTTCGAAAATTTCAGGGATATGTGAGGGCTCATTGGACAAATCATTCGAGTGCATGCTGTTCAAGATTCGTCAAAGTTCGATCATTCGTCCTTTATAATTTAACGTTTTTAACGTTACATTATAAATTCTCAGGTGGACATACATTCTGAGCCATGATTCGCATGTGGGAATCATTTCTGGTCATGATTCCCAGGCGACAATCATTTCTGGTCATGATTCACCGGTGAGAAAAATTTCTGTCCATGATTCCTAGTTAGGAAATTATTTCTCCCTTGTGTTCCTGGAAGTCGCATTGATACTACCGAATGGAAAATTATTTCCCACCTCAATTGCTAACTAACTTCACTTCTGTGATCCTATCACGATTTTTTCAATATATTAACAACGCAAAGATATTTCGAAACGTCAAATCGGTGTCTAACGAATATAATTTGGGCGATGACGCTTCGAGCCCTTTGCTCCGAATCTCTTGTCGTTTCATCATCAATGATATGCTCGAGAAATGTATTCATTGACGATCGGAACGAACGAGTTGCCAGGGAAAAATCAACGATTCATCGATGTACATAGAACTGGAAGCTCGTAACGATATGTCTTCGCTCTTGACGTGTTCAAAATCAATCAGATAATTATAATGTGAAAAATGTAACGGTCACGCTCGAGTCGTTAATAAATATCAATTGTCAGACGGCCGAGAGAATGAAGCGGGTGGGTTGGACGATGTTTAAAATAAAATAAAATGCGGAGAGAGATGGAAGTAAAGGCCGAGATGCATCTCTGCCACCGGGTGATATATCGTCCTCGCCGCCTGGAGAGTTCCATTACGTTGGACTAATTGCTCGGGATGCTGCGCACTATGCCATCCTGCGGTTATTATTAGACGTGTATTGTATAAATATACAATATACGCGCACGGTATAGTTGGTCGAACCAACAACCGCTCGACTCTCGCTATACACAATTCTCTTGCACTTTGCTATAAATATAACTATGAAACGTTTTCTGTGGCTCTCGAACGTTTTAGCCTCCGTTCACCTCTCACCTGACGAGTTACAGACTATGATTACGGTCCTATTTGTCCTTATTGCGTTACCGAGCGCACTCGACTACCAAATAAGTCCGGTATTCGATTCGCGATTCTTCCAGCGCATTCGTTGCCGATCGGTCGAAAACCACAAGTGTACAAAGAGAACGTAATGTTCCATACACGTGGCAACTGCACTACTCTGTCCCGTCGTCATTACGATATATCGCGCGAATTCTATCATTGACTACCAAGGACAATTTCCAATATTGGTAGCGTGAGAAAGAACGAAAAATCCTCAATTAATGCATAATCCGATCGGACGAAAAAATGTTTATGAGTTCGAACATACCACTTGTTTTTTTTTTTTTACTATTTGCCCGAGAGGTCAGAATTAGGAAAAGCCAATTAATTAAATTTAACAGGCGCGTCCATCGATCAGGATGGGGATGACATGTCCCTCGGTGTTTCAGTGACTTTTGGGCTCCCTTTGGGCTCCCTTTGGGCTTCCGAAACTGATACCTTTCGAAACAATTATCGGGAAGCATCCTTTTTTTTTTAACTACGGATCATAACTTTATGATAACAAAAAATCATCGCTATTGCAGAGAATGACATTCCCGTTAACTATTAAAAAAATATACGGACATTCCATCAGGTAATAACTGCTTTTTGATCGGTAGATCGTCGTTTGGCATTCTTCCCACTGATTCTAAGATCAGCAGGGTTTTAGCGTTTCTTTTTATTGAAGATCATTCGACATGCTAATTGACGAGGAGAAATAATTGTGAGGATTTTAATGATGTTGAAGTTTGCATCGTTGGAGCGCAACGCAAATAGATTTTACAATTTTCATTATCACTCTTGCTTCTCGTGGCCATTTAGGCCCAGGCCCTTGAAGGAGATCCCAATAAAACGTTTTAACCATTTTTCTCATCGATAATTCAATATTAAGGGGGATTAATGATGTAAAAAATCTGAATTCGTTGCATTCGAACGATGCAAATTTCAATATCATGGATTTTAAGGCCGTAGTCTGGTGTAGAGCGAGATTTTTGACGTCATTTCTAATGTGCAATAACGTTTAAACCGTCGAAGTTGTCTTGATGAAAATTTACACGTGCATTTATTGATCCTTAGAGAATACTTGTACATTAAAAAAAAAATTATTTTAAATATTTTCATGTAGTTTTTTGCCTTGTTGCAACATGGTGCGCCAAAATCGGCGCCCACTCTGGACGATGTTGGATGCATCTGAAAAAAAAAAATATATATATTCTCAATCTGTATGAGTATCCTGAGCACTGGTAGCAGAATTGGTACTTAAAAAAAATTTTTATTGAGTCGAACAATAATTTTGCCGAGTTTTTATAACTCGTCGAATAATGAAATATCATTAATGAAAGTTCAACAGGCCGCCATTTTGTCAAAAAATTTTTTTAAGTACCAATTCTGCTACCAGTGCTCAGAATACTCATACAGATTGAGAATATATATATTTTTTTTTTTTCAGATGCATACAACATCGTCCAGAGTGGGCGCCGATTTCGGCGCACCATGTTGCAAAAAGGCAAAAAACTACATGAAAATATTTAAAATAATTTTTTTTTTCAATGTACAAGTATTCTCTAAGGATCAATGAATGCAAGTATAAATTTTCATCAAGACAACTTCAACTGTTTAAGGGTGAACACCACTGTGACTCCCTGTTTTTTTTCACATTTTTCAAGAATTTTTTTTGTGGGAAAAAAAAGAGATATTCGAAAAATTTTTTTGGGATTTGTTCCTTGTTTATTAATGTATCAAAAAACATTTTTTTCACATTTTTCACGCCGCATGGTGGCGCTAGGGAAGCTCTCGAGTTAGGTGCTGTCATCTCCGCGGCACGCAGCAGAACTCTCTTCAACGTCGATCTGAAAAAAAATACCGAGTGTTCTCGTTAATAATATGATATTTTGAAGAGAAGTACATAGGGATTTGGAAAAATATTGTTTTAAAAAAAATAGGCACGCCTTTGGAATTAAAGTTAATTTCAAAGGCGTGCCTATTTTTTTTTTAACAATATTTTTCCAAATCCCTATGTACTTCTCTTCAAAATATCATATTATTAACGAAAACACTCGGCATTTTCTTTCAGATCGACGTTGAAGAGAGTTCTGCTGCGTGCCGCGGAGATGACAGCACCTGACGCGAAAGCTTCCCCAGCGCCACCATGCGGCGTGAAAAATGTGAAAAAAATATTTTTTGATACATTGATAAACAAGGAACAAAACCCAAAAAAAATTTTCGAATATCTCTTTTTTTCCCCGAAAAAAAAAATTCTTGAAAAGTGTGAAAAAAAACAGGGGGTCACAGTGGTGTTCACCCTTAAACGCTATTGCACATTAGAAATGACGTCAAAAATCTCGCTCTAGACCAGACTACGGCCTTAACCAAGTCGCTTTCAGAAGGAATGTTCCATATACGAGGTCTGTTCAAAAAGTATCGCGAATTTTGTGTTTTTTTTTCAAAAAGTATTTATTTATTCATTAATATTTATTTTGTCCCCTTCAAAGTAATTTCCCTCGGATATAATACATTTCTGCTAACGTTTTTCCCAATCCTCGAAGCACTTAAAAAAATCATTTTTTGTGATCTTGTTTAGCTTCCCCTTCTAAGTCGTCTTTATCGCTTCAATCGTGGCGTAGCGTAGTTCTTTCGTGGGCCTCTTCAGTATTGGGAACAGGAAAAAGTCACAGGGGGCCAGGTCCGGGGAATACGGTGGCTGCGGCATCATTAGAGTGTTGTTTTTGGACAAAAAATCGCGCACAAGCAACGATGTGTGAGCAGGGGCGTTATCATGGTGCAAAAGCCAATTTTTGTTCTTCCACAACGCCGGGCGTTTGTGGCGGATTGCTTCGCGCAAACTTCGCATAACTTGCCGGTAATATTCTTTGTTGACTGTACGACCCTGTGGCAAGAACTCATGGTGCACCACGCCCCTGCAATCGAAGAAAACTGTGAGCAAAACCTTCACGTTCGACCGAGATTGGCGCGCTTTTTTTGGTCTTGGCTCATGCGGCAGCTTCCATTGCGATGACTGAGCTTTGGTTTCCACGTCATAACCATAAACCCATGATTCGTCACCAGTTATGAACCTCTGGAGCAAATTTGGGTCGTCGCAGACCGAGTCCAACAGCTCGTTAGCAATGTTAACGCAGCACTGTTTTTGTTCGAAATTGAGCAATTTTGGCGCGAATTTCGCGGCGACCCGTCTCATGCCCATATCATTGGTAAAAATCGAATAGCACGAGCCAATCGATATGTTTAGTTCCTCGGCAACTTCTCTAACGGTGATTCGACGATTGGCCAATATTATTTTCTTCATTTCATCAATGTTTTCGTCTGTTGCTGATGTGCTCGGGCGTCCGAAACGCATTTCGTTGTTCGCATCTTCTCGGCCCTCTGAGAACATTTTGTACCACCGATAAACGTTGCTTTGGTCCAAGGTAGCTTCACCATATGTCACAGTCAACATTCGGAATGCGTCCGCGCACTTAATTTTGTTTTTCACACAAAATTTGATACGGATTCTTCAATCGATTTTTTGGAATAGGCAAAAATCGAAGACCAGCCAAAACACGTCTAACCAAAACAGCTGTCAACAATTGACTAAACATTCAAAATGGCCGATTTTTTCAGCATAAGTGAGAGACACGAGTACCAACCTAACGCCACAAAAAAATCGAAAATCGAATATACGTAGCCCGCGGAAATTCAAAATTCGCGATACTTTTTGAACAGACCTCGTATATTGTACGTCCCGTATATTGTTATGGCCAAGAACGTCAGTACTTTAGTGCACAATAGAGCGATACGACTAGGTCGCGTGATACCACACAGTCCTGGGCATATTGTCGACAGCCTCCATTGACTGCGCGTTCCCTTTACCACTCCTCGGCAAACCTACTTAACCTCCTTAACGTGGATATCATGAAATTATTTCAAATGATTATAACGCTTTTCATTGATTCTTCACAATTTATTTTACATAATGTAGTGTTTGCTTTTTGTTGAAAATAATAAAAATAAGTGAAAAATATAACGGAATATTTCTTGATGATTAGCGCCAGTGTAGTTATAATAGATTGAGTTTCGTCGCCAGTTTTATCACCTACAGACTAAATAAAGACTCTTAAGATTTAGAGTATAAGGGCGCGAAGAGAGGGTGTTACTTCCAAGTGTAAAAATGTTTGGGCGCGGAGAATTTCGAGGATCGGATGACTGCAGTGTTACCGACGGATGGCAACGTCGAATCAGACAAAGGAGTGATTGTTGTGAATGCGCGAGTGAAAACGTACTAGCAATACTTAGAAATTTGAAGAAAGAAATGAGAGCTCAGAGTTGTTGGTTTTGACTCGCAGGCAGTCAGTGGTTCATGAGGAGCGAAGAAGTGAAGACGACAGAGGGTCGACAAAAGATGTTTCTGTATATTGTATTCAATTTTTGCTTTTGATTTCAATATTTCTTATGATTTTACAAAATACTTGACGGGATGATCCTGCATAATGTATTGAACATCATTTGTTAATAATTTCGAAAGTATTTTGTTTCTTGTGTCTGCAGCTTATTCACGAGCAGAGCAGGAAAATGAGATTGTCATTTACTCGAGGTTGCTTACCGTGAAATTGTGTGAACCGCGAATGAAGGTCTTCCGAGAAAGGTGACCGCACATATCTCAAGTCTAGTTGCTGTGTTTACGTGTCGCGATTGTCAATCGTCCATACAGTGACCTTGATACCAGTCGGACAGCCGTGTCACTCTAATATGGCAACAAATTAGTCAACATATGCTGACGTACAACGAAAAGAATAAGTGGCTGATTCAATTCGGCAATTGGTGACTATGTCGACGTTCTATAGTGGACTTATTGCGTCAAGATTGGAATAAAAGGATGCTGAAACTCGCGGAGACTAGTATTATTATATTCGCCATTATCTCATATCTGAGAAAACTTTTCGCGTCGATAACTCAACCGGTCTATCGAGTGATAGGCGAAAAAGAAAAGATTGTCTTTCGTAGGGTAAATATTTCAAAGATTCATGACGGTGGATAATTCTCGATATAGAAAAAAACGGACCCTCGCTAAGGGAACCGTGGAAAAATCTTGAGAAACACTGTAACATCTATTATTCCGCGTATCTATCCGACACGTTGTCTAAACATATTTACGGGTATATATAAGGGTGCCCGAAACATTTTATCCTCGATGTTTGCTCGGGAATTCCTTTCATCTCGATATTCGTCCTTCTTCGACCCGTATTCACGGAGACACAACCCTCTGACTCACGGACATTACGAAGATGACACCGTCTCAATGGAGTATCGATAACATCAAAGTGCGTTCTTACTTGGCAAACTGAGCGGAAGAGAAAAAGACGCAATCGCAATATTCAGACCTAAATTACCGACCGGAGTTTCGATCTATTTCGACTATCTTTTGGCAATAAAAGATTTTATCGTCGTGCATAAAAAAAATGGCACATGGCTCCCGCTCATCGTTGTCATATGTCGAACGTTTAAAAACTTTTCCATATAATACCATCTTGATTGTGTGAAACAAAAAATTCTATATAAAATAATAAATGGATTGTACTGCGTAGTAAAATGGATGGAAAAAATGCGGTGAATGATGAGCAATTCCGCAGACTTATTCACCTCGCGAGCATATGAACAGTCACGATACGGCATTACCGGAAATTCCCAAGGAAATGTTTCGTAGATGTGCTGCTCAATATTTGAACCAGGCACGCTCTTAAAGCGACATAAACTCGTCCGAGAGCCGTGTCACGTCTTGATGAGAAGTCAAACGAACGAGGCATCGTGTGTGAATGCGTTTTCGTATATGCGACGGATAAAACCGACGGACGATTGTGTTTCGTCGTGGTCTTGCAAAATTTATGGGACAGTCGTGAAAACGCTCCGCTCCGGCGACTGGGGTTACGATGAATTACGGAATATGATGGATTAGGGGAAATAGAATTGATGTGAGTCATCGGCTAATGAAAAAAGTCAGGTTTATGTGAAACATGTTTGTCGAGCTACTTTTTTGTTCGAGTTTATAAGAAAAATAATTCTACTTTGGCCTGTACGAATTTTTATCGTTTTGGAGGGATATTTAGTAGGGGAGAATGAGGATGAACGGAACATTTTGGGATTCGGTAGTCCTTTCAAAAATTCGTTAGCCACGGTATCATGACGGTACACTTAGTCATTGCGCTACGGTACTTGTTTGAAGTAATTGGTTACTTTCGACCCCGATAACGGTGATGATCGTAACGATAGGCAAATTACAGTTGTAAGCGATTGAAATCACGATACAATCAGCTGTTTTGTCATCGTGAATTCTAGCACAATCAATGCCATCTTACTACAAGGCTGGACCGCGGTTCTACAGATTCCAACTGTCACCGCACAAACTGACACGAGCATACGAATATTTTGCAATATTGTCACGACAAAACTGTTCCCGAACAAAACTCTCACCATTAAAACTGTCACCGCACAAACTGTCACCACTCAACTCTCCTGAATCTCTATTCGACACGCGCAGAAATCTTCACGAACAAAACTATCACCGTCTAAACCGTCACGGTCTCAACTGTATTCTGCGCAACTGTAACGCAGCACAATAGTCCCCGTCTACACTGTTTTGCCCGTGACAGTTTTGCCGGTGACAATTGCCGCGGTTACCGTTGCCGCGGTGACAATTTAACCGGTGACAGTTTGAACGGTGACGGATTAAACGGTGATTGTTTAGACGGTGACAATTCAGACGGTGACAGTTTAGATGGTGATGGTTTAGACCCTGACAGTTTGGACGGTGATAGTTTTGTTCGTGAAGATTCTGCACGTGTCCAATAGAGACCGGGGAGAGTTGAGTGGTGACAGTTTGTGCGGTGACAGTTTTAACCCTTAACTGGTAACGTCTTTTTCGACACCTTTAACTGGTAACGTCGGGTCACTCGTGCACTTTTCAAATTTCAACTAGCTCTCACAACGCCTGTTTACGCACTGAACCGTCGGTACTTTGGGTGCTAGTAGTCTACTAGTATACAATTTTTTCCAAAATAGTTTGGCCCCGCCCATCACCCCACCCTTCGAGCTACAGGACACAGTCAATTTCGTCAGGGCACGAGTGACCCGACGTTACCAATTAAGGGTTAATGGTGAGAGTTTTGTTCGGGAACAGTTTTGTCGTGACAATATTGCAAAATATTCGTATGCTCATGTCAGTTTGGTCGTGACAGTTGCGTAGGTGTACAGTTGGAATCTGTAGAACCGCGTTCCTGCCTACTACAATACTGGAGAGTTTGTATGTTTGTATGTTTGTTTGGACGCGCTAATCTCAGGAAATACTAATCCGATTCCGAAAATTCTTTTTGCATTAGACAGTCCGTTTATTCAGGAAGGCTTTACGCTACATAACTTTATGTTATGACCCTAAGGAGTGATGGCGACGCAGTTGAGTCTGGGGACGGAAATTTAACGCGGGCAAAACCGCGGAACTGAGCTCGCAGTAGAAATCGGAATCGGCACAAAGGAGAAATAGTAAACTTATCGCTTAATCCCAAGATCTCTAACGATTTCCAATATCGACATAAACTGGTTGATTTGAAGCTCATTCCCAGTTAGAAAATCATTTTCATGATATAAATTCGCTAATTGTTCCCTTCGTGCGACTTCAATTCATCCCTTAGTCCCTAAAAAACAACGACTAATGGCTGTTACGACCATCAAAGGCCGATGCCACAGAAACAAAAATGGTACGAGCTGCCAGGAACGATTCCAACTCCAACACGTACGAACAGAGATCATCGTGATAGTTCGTGGTAGACACCGGAAATTTCGTGGAAATAACATTCTCGCTATTTGTGGATTGTCGGAGGAATGGTATATTTCCGGTAACTGGTGCACGATTGGGGGAAAACCCCATTTGGTAATAGTTCGGATATAAGGCATATACGAACGCGATCGAGTGTGCAGGAAAAGGAATGTGTCGATGATAAATCGATATTGGACAAAAGTCGCTGGAATCTTTGGTACTCGAGGTGGTATCGCAAGGAGATCACGTGGGCCGAGTCGTAAATCAATCGAAGTTGTCCCCAAACAAATATGGTTTAAACATATATCAACAAAAGATGATAATAATATACATTCGTATATAACTGTACTAAATATTCACTCCCTAACGGCACGTAGGGTGCTAAAACGGGAACGGTCACGCGACCACACGATCACGTTAAAATACAAAGGTATACAAGTACCGGAATATACACTTTATCAGTATATAGTGATTATATTGCATGTCCTATAGCAAAAACGCTCCCAAGGTATTCGTTATAACTCGGGGACCGGTTACACTTTGACCGTAGTATACTGTAACAACCGAGCGATAATCGTTATCTATGGAGTGCGTGAGAGAGTTCCCTTTGTCGTACGAACGCTCACGCCCTTAACACATTGCATAATCAGCGTCTACTGGTTTATTTAATAATTTATTTCGGCGTCGGTAACTGCGTATGACCTCGGGGGTGGAAAAAAAAACAAAGAAGCCCGAACGCTCGGACAGACCTGTATTTATTACATTACTTATCGCGATAGCGATAACGATCGTCGAGGTGGACTAGCGACGGAATAGTCCAAAAGTCCCGACTGATACAATAGAGTGACTTGATAAATGAGGTGAAAATTGATACTTCAACATGACTTTCGCTCGATGTTTTCTCATTCATAAATTCTACCCTATGAGCAAGGGACTTTTCCAATTAAATCCTCAGCGGGTACCTAACTGGAAATCCACCGAGAGTTTTCACAACGAATTTCCACGGAGATCCCGGGCTAGAACTTGATTCCGTCACCTGCGTTCCACGAATCATATCTGAATCGCGAGGTTCCCATGAGCCATCCATTGAAATCGATGATGTTGAAGTTTGCATCAAAAAAATTGAAAATTGATTTTTTTACAGGGGTCAAAATATTATAGTAAAAAATATTATAGTATATATTTCATGAATTTTTTTATAGTATGAAAAATAAATATAATTTATTGAAACTTTGAGATTATTTTATACATATATTTGAGTATATACTAGAAAATTTTTGAAGAATTTCCATGAAAAACACCGAAAATATTACCGACCCCATATTGCAGGTCACGACCAGACTCAGCATCTTGCGTTCATTCTGGAAGCCGCAATTTTCATCTGAAATCAAACGAGGTTGGAATTTACTTTTATTGTATGTCTCTCTTCTATATGAACCTAAATGCTATAAAAAAAAATATAAAATTGAATTTTTTACCGGAGTCAAAATATTATAGTAAACAATATTATAGTATATATTTCATGAATTTTTTTATAGTATAAAAAATGAATATAATTTATTGAAACTTTGAGATTATTTTATACATATATTTAAGTATACACTATACAATTTTTGAAGAATTTTCATGAAAAACACTGAAAATATTAGCGACCCCATATTGCAGGTCACAAACAGACTCAGCATTTTGCGTACATTCTGGAAGCCGCAATTTTCATCTGAAATTAAACGAGGTTGGAATTTACTTTTATTGTATGTCTCTCTTCTATGTGAACCTAAATGCTATCAAAAAAATGGAAAATTGAATTTTTTACAGGGGTCAAAATATTATAGTAAAAAATATTATAGTCTATATTTCATGAATTTTTTTATAGTATAAGAAATAAATATAATTTATTGAAACTTTGAGATTATTTTATACATATATTTAAGTATATACTATAAAATATTTTAAGAATTTCCATGAAAAACACCGAAAATATTAGCGACCCCATATTGCAGGTCACAATCAGACTCAGCATTTTGCGTACATTCTGGAAGCCGCAATTTTCATCTGAAATCAAACGAGGTTGGAATTCACTTTTGTAAATATATCTCTCCTCTATATGAACCTAAATGCTATCAAAAAAATAGAAAATTGATTTTTTTACAGGGGTCAAAATATTATGGTAAAAAATATTATAGTATATATTTCATGAATTTTTTTATAGTATGAAAAATGAATATAATTTATTGAAACTTTGAGATTATTTTATACATATTTTTAAGTATATACTATAAAATGTTTGAAGAATTTCCATGAAAAACACCGAAACTATTAGCGACCCCATATTGCAGGTCACAATCAGACTCAGCATTTTGCGTACATTGTGGAAGCCGCAATTTTCGTCTGAAATCAAATGAGGTTGGAATTTACTTTTATTATATGTCTCTCTTCTATATGAACCTAAATGCTATAAAAAAATAGAAAATTGAATTTTGTACAGGCGTCAAAATATTATAGTAAACAATATTATAGTATATATTTCATGAATTTTTTTATAGTATAAAAAATGAATATAATTTATTGAAATTTTGAGATTATTTTATAGATATATTTAAGTATATACTATAAAATTTTGTAAGAATTTCCATGAAAAACACCGAAAATATTAGCGACCCCATATTGCAGGTCACAATCAGACTCAGCATTTTGCGTACATTCTGGAAGCCGCAATTTTCATCTGAAATCAAACGGGGTTGGAATTTACTTTTATTATATGTCTCTCTTCTATATGAACCTAAATGCTATCATAAAAATCGAAAATTGAATTTTTTACAGGGGTCAAAACAAAAAAGCATGATTTTTTGCCATTTTTTACAACTTTATTTGCGAAAAAAAAATTATTTTAAATAATGATAATATTTCGATTTTAGGTTCATATAGAACGCAATACTATGAAGAAAGTAACTGCCAATTTTCAAAACGATTGGTTGACAACTTTTCAAACTAGCGTGTACGGAAGTTAAAAATAAGTCGTTTTCAGAAAAACGCGTTTGAAAAAATAGTACCAAGAAAAACAAGCAATATGGAGTCGCTAATATTTTATAGTATATACTTAAATATATGTATAAAAATTTTATAGTATATACTTAAATATATGTATAAAATATTCGCAAAGTTTCAATAAAGTATATTCATTTTTTATATTATAAAAAAATTCATGAAAATTATTGAGAAAACGCTATCCTAACCCTATTTCTCCCCTCAATGACTTATAACAATAGAACGAGTCGGAATTTTCATTTAAAATTCTGGGAACATAGTTTTCAATAGTTTTACTAACAATTTTTGAAATAAAAAAAAATCGATTTTTTGAACCGTCTAACCCTATTTCCCCCTCTAAGAGGGTTTAATGATGTAAAAAATCTACTTTCATTGTACTCCAACGATGCAAACTTCAACGTCACAGAAATGGCCTGAAACTAGGGTGGGTGACTTCAATCCTCTTGGGCTTGTACATCGCTACCAAAAAAGAGCTGTTTGCTCGGACATTTGTGTTGCCCATTTCATTTTTCGAGAATTGAAAGACAAAAAGAATTGTTTTTTATGGAAATACACCGTACAGTTATGAATTGTACGATAAAATCAAAGCAAGGTCGTGACGTTATCTAGGGTTAAAGGGAGGCTGGACGGGAATGAGAGGAAAAAGGGGATTGGGGAAGACGTTGAAGGGGTAGACGAGGGTCGTAAAAGTGGGAAAACCGCGAGCGCCGGTAATCCATCAAGCTGCTGTCTATTCCAGAATGAGATCCATGGCAGGAACAGCACCAATCTCGACGTACGAAAGGCGTACGGTTATACACCAGCCTCGAGGGTAAACCAATCCGTGCATGTCATTCCGGTGACTTCACTCGATGCCCCTATTTTTCATCATCTAGCTGCATCATCATTTTTCGATACGGTCCGCGTGTCATCAACGGACATACTTGGCATATTTGCTCCGTTAGTAAATATCCGTGAGCTTTCCAATCGTCGCGCTCTTTTGAGCTTTCCACCAGACGAATTTCCGATACATACGTTTTTTTTTACGGATGTGTATTGATGAAAGGCCCCAATGACATCGTAACATATTAGAGTGATCGACATCCAGACGTGGGTTCGACTTTTCGTACGAACGTCCGTGAAGATTTGCGCAAAGCACGAGTTAACAGAACGGCAAGTCTCGACTTACACCATTGGGTCACTCACTCTTTGACGCCGTAAACGCGCGAGGAGTCAAATCATCAAATCTCGTGTGGAAACTTTGTCATAGATTTTCCAATTTATCCTGACAAGCTACGCGGTGGCTATCCTCAATCCGATTGATCATCCGCCTTGATACCACGTTTGTGGCAATTGGTCAGAGAGTCTCGTTTCTCAGTTGAGAAGTCTACTCACGTACGGTAGTTTCTCGCGGGTGCGATTGGCGCAGTCTTGGTAAACTGTTTGTGACCGCGCGCTGGTCTAAGAACTCAGGTTGAAGTTATCCTTAGCGGCACTTTGCGGTTTTCGCTATAGCACTTTCGTGTAAGTTATCTCGGAGCCATTTCACGTTTGGTTGTACCGGGCTAGTAGCATCTATTTCACCAACATCCTACCGTAGTTTATGTCAACTTTGAATCGAACGTTCGTCGATTAGAGGGCTCGATGCTAATTGATAATGAACTGGCTTGCACACCGACTACTGAGCGGGAGACAGTTTTTCTGAGTTTCTAATTGTATTAAAGATGAAACTCGGCCTAACCTCAGCCACCTTTACCCGTCAGGTTTTTCGCTGTTTCTTTGCTCCCTCGTGTTACGAGCTCACATACCGCTGCGCGCGCTGAAAACCAAGTAAATTTGGCAAATTATTATAAAGGTTGTACGGTGAATAAAAAATGAAATTGTTCATTTCACATTTTTTTGTAATTTTTCAACTATAAGAAAAAAAATGTTTTAACTTTAAAAAAAAATATTAACATTACTTTTCACGAGTATAAATCGACGCTGCTTACGAAAACTAGCATGTTTCAGATTTCGCCGCGAAAACTAGCATGATTCGGCTTTTACCACGAAAACTAGGAGGTTTCGACTTTCACCGCGAAAATTAGCACGTTTCAGCATCACTGGAAGTGTTTCTCATTTTTTACTTCACGTTTTTTTAACATCCTTTTTTACTCCAAATTGACGAAATATTTATGCTTGTCATTTTATACGGTTTTATTTTTTGTTTGAATTTATTTCATACACATTTTACTTTTTGAATTTTGGTCCGCTAGGCTTATCATAAGATGGCAAACGGCAAATGCCTCGTCAATTTGGAGTAAAAAAAACCATGGTCAAAAAAATTAGAGAAAAGATAATCGAAAACAATTGCGGTGTATGCAAAGTTAACAATGTCAGTTTTTTTCCCTCTTGCTACTTTGTCCAAGACCTGACATTTCTCGAGACATCTCAATCGATTGTTTTGGAGATTTTGTCAACTGCACTTTATACTTATACTGTATTTTATACTTTAGTCGTTGATCACTCCAAGATTGTGTTTTTTTTTATGAAATAAAAACACAATGAACGATTCTTCAGGCAGTAAGTGGAATATACTTTTTATAAACAATAATTTTGTTCAATTCCATCGCTGACTCCGAAACTTGAAGTCATGAAAAATATCATTGATGAACAATTTTAGTTTTTGAGTGGTAGAATATTGCGTATCGTATTTGCGAATTGTAATTTCAATAATGTTATTATTTTTTTGATAGAAAACGAATATAAATGTTTAAGGGTGTACGGGCGATATACCCTTAATGTTTTTCATTTATTCCTTATAGTGCTCCAGATAAAATTATTAAAACATTTGTCAAAGTTCGGAATCTTATTCGATTTAGTTCGGCGAATATACTGCTTTTTCCAGTGCAAATCGAAATATGCTAGTTTTCGTGACGGAAGCCGAAACATGCTAGTTTTCGTGTCGAATATCGAAACGTGTTGATTTTCGTGGTGGAATTCGAAACGTGTTAGTTTTCGTAAGAAATTTGAATCGTGCTACTTTTCATAAGCAACGTCGAAATGGTCTACTGATGAAAACCGTGGCGCCTCCTTGTCGGCATCATAACTTTACCAAAAATTATCCAATCTGTAAAAATAAAAAAAGAATCTAGTAAAATAATGTAGTAGCAATAGTCTGACGGAGGGAATTTTATTTTTGTTTTCAAACATAAAGAAATTACAGTATTTCAAACTTTAGTATGCAATTAAAAAAAAAAAATAGTGTTTATTAATTTATAGAAAATTGTCCGAGGAAAACGTTAAAAAAACCTCTCATCAGACTATAGAGGAAATAATTATCAAGATTTAAAAAAAAAGAGTTAAAAAATATTAAAAATTGACTGAGTTATCGTGCTGACACTGTCTAAAAACGTAGTTTCGAGAAAAATAC
Organism: Oxytorus armatus; assembly: GCA_958009045.1. Taxonomy (NCBI): domain Eukaryota; kingdom Metazoa; phylum Arthropoda; class Insecta; order Hymenoptera; family Ichneumonidae; genus Oxytorus; species Oxytorus armatus. Next base: position 37,691,292 of record OY253745.1, on the reverse strand, counting down.
AAAATTATCTAATCTGCAAAGATAAAAAAGATTCTAGTAAAATAATGTAGTAGCAATAGTCTGACGGAGGGAATTTTATTTTTGTTTTCAAACATAAAGAAATTACAATATTTCAAACTTTAGTATGCAATTAAAAAAAAAAATTAGTGTTTATTAATATATAAAAAATTGTCCGAGCAAAACATTGAAAAAACTTCTCATCAGACTACAGAGGAAATAATTATCAAGTTAAAAAAAAAAAAGATTTACAAAATATTAAAAATTGACTGAGTTATCGTGCTGACACTGTCTAAAAACGTAGTTTTGAGAAAAAAAAAAATTATCTAATCTGCAAAAATAAAAAAAGAATCTAGTAAAATAATGTAGTAGCAATAGTCTGACGGAGGGAATTTTATTTTTGTTTTCAGACATAAAGAAATTACAGTATGTCAAACTTTAGTATGTAATTAAAAAAAAAATTAGTGTTTATTAATTTATAAAAAATTGTCCGAGCAAAACATTGAAAAAACCTCTCGTCAGACTATAGAGAAAATAATTATCGAGTTTAAAAAAAAAAGAGTTAAAAAATATTAAAAATTGACTGAGTTATCGTGCTGAGACTGTCTAAAAACGTAGTTTCGAGAAAAAAAAAATTATCTAATCTGCAAAAATAAGCCGAATCTAGTTAAATTATGTAGTAGCAATAGTCTGACGGAGGGAATTTTGTTTTCAAACATAAAGAAATTACAATATTTCAAACTTTAGTATGCAATTAAAAAAAAAAATTAGTGTTTATTAATTTGTAGAAAATTGTCCGAGCAAAACATTGAAAAAGCCTCTCGTCAGACTACAGAGGAAATAGTTATCAAAATAAAAAAAAAAAAGAGTTAAAAAACATAAAAAATTGACTTAGTCATCGTGCTGACACTGTACAAAAACATAGTTTCGAGAAAAACGCGTTTAAATTTTCTGGTAGGTACAGCCCCAACCCAATGTCCGGTCACATTCATTGCTATAACTTTGTAAAGGAGTGAAATTTTCTTAAAAGTTTTTTTTTTTAAGTTCTTAAAAGTATAAAGAATAAAAATCTGTAAAGAAAACAAACGATTTTTCGAAAATTTCAGGAGTATGTGCGCCCTTAATGCGATACACAAGTGCCTTAGGAAAGAGTGACTATATTGCGGCGGTCCGAGGGATGGGAATGGGAAATGGAAAGGAAAAAGGGGGAAGGGACGTAATAAACCTGAAAAAGCGGTACGATGGAAAACACTAATAGTAAAAATATGTAAAACTTATCGTACGTTACGATATATAGGTACGAGCGATCAATAGAGAATCTCATTCCAGAGTTTTCCTTCACTACGTACAAGTCTACACTGTGGATTTTCCATCTGGTGTTTAGTTGCACTCGACTACGTCCTGGTTTTCTATAACTTACGAAGGAAGGTAAATATGAGAAGGGGGGCGGGGGGCGAACAAATATTGAAGTCTCTGTGGATTTGTAACCGGTGCAATGATGGAGCACCAGCCGAGATGCGGTAACTATAGCGATGCTCGTCGTAGTTATGGTGACGTTAGAAGCGTTACGTTCAATATCTCGAGGTTTCGATATAAGCCATGACTCGATTCTCGAATTATGGGTTTTCCCTTGTTCCGCTCATTCTAAATCCTCTCTTATTCCTGTACGTATTACCATATTTTGTTATAGATAAATGTTTTTTCGAGCATAGATCATCGAGAAAATTTTGATCGTTAAGCCACTTGCCATGTGGCTCGAGACACTTCTTTTGCGCAACGATTTAAAAAAAAGTCTCAACGATTATTCCACGTTAATGTTTACAGCTCGATATTTCAAGTTGCTCGCAGGAAAAAGACGTGAAAGTCAGATTCCTTTTGAATCCGCCTCAATCAGGTTGAGAGAGACGAGTCTTCTCCATCAGCGCATTCAACTGTGTTCTTCGCGGAACAAAAATTGTGAGAAGTTGAGGGAACGAAAGTTCAGGAGAAGCGTGCAGATCCAAAGAGCATTTGCGGCGTATGCACTTCAGCCAAAGCCAGACTCGTCGACGTCAACGTCGTCGGTTCGTTAAGAATTGAAATAAATATACCGTGCGCTCTCGACGTGTCTGCCATTTTCCTGTTTTTTTTCTATTTTTTTTACATTTTATTTTTTGCACTGTCGTTATAGGGTGGTCGTCGCACCGGTAATTTTCTCGTCCTTGAAGGGCCTCACTGTGGCGTACACCACTCGGCATCCATCCGCGAACCGACCCGCCGAATCGCAAAACTTTATTTTAATGAGAAACTCCCTCTCTCTCACTCTTTTTTGCCCGTAAACATTGCTGCCATGCAATGGCATAGTTTGCGTAGATATACAACGCGTTTTATACAAACTTTCACAGAATTCCGTTTGACGCGCGCCACGGGGTTTGGATTTTTCTTCTTCAGCCTCCGTCGTCAAAGTAACGAGTGTTCAAAAACTTCAAGCGTGATCCAAACGAGAGACTGCGAAATGACGAATGACGGGGGTTTGCAGGTTTACTCCTGTTTCTGGGATTTGTAGTTTTTCTATAAGTTTTCCTTTTCTTCTTGACGAAACGCATGGGAAAACCAGGTTTTTCTTTTGTGGCACGATAAAAATGACGCAGGGGTGTGTTTGAGTCGGGTTACAAACTTCCGTGTTACTACGGATGCGATCAATATTATTTGGCTATTGAGTACCGAAATCCTAACGACGATCTCTGAATTGATTATTCTGAATTAAGCAAAAGTTGAAGGGATAATTAATTTGGGAAAAACAAGGTAGTAGTCTGGTAACTTAAGCCGATTTTCATGTCTTTTTTAGAGGGCGTTTTTTTGTAGGAAAATAAAAATGAATCGTTTTGGATATTTAAGATGTTTTTATTTACATATTAAAGATTCGAAAAAAAATTATTTTGAAAATATTTAATAGTTTATTATTATTATTATTATTGGTCGTAGTTGGCACCTCGAAAAAAAAGCGCGTAGGTGGCCCCGGTGATTTTGGCTCTTGACGTTATCTGAAATAAAAAATTCTTGATAATTCTTAATCTATAGACATGTCATTCTGGTCGGAACTACTGAAGTTAAATTTCATGGATAAATAACAAAATGGCGGACTTTGGAAAAAAAACTTTTTTATTCCATGAAATTTTATTTTATCTATCCTTATTTTTATTTATTTATCCATGAAATTTAACTTCAGTAGTTCCGACCAGAATGACATGTCTATAGATTAAGAATTACCAAGAATTTTAGATTTCAGATAACATCAAGAGCCAAAATCACCGGGGCCGACCACGCGCTTTTTTTCGAGGTGCCAACTTCGATCAATAATAATAATAATAATAATAATAAACTATAAAATTTTTTCAAACAAATTTTTTTTTGAATCTTTAATATGTAAATAAAAACATCCTAAATATCCAAAACGATTCATTTTTATTTTCCTAAAAAAAAACGCCCTTCAAAAAAGACATGAAAATCGGCTTAAGTTACCAGACTACTACATTAAGAGTGGAAATAGGGTTAGGACAGCGTTTTCTCAATGATTTTCATGAATTTTTTTATAGTATAAAAAGTAAATATAATTTATTGAAACTTTGACATTATTGTATACATATATTTATGTATATACTATAAAATTTTTGAAGAATTTCCTTGAAAAACACCGAAGATATTAGCAGACCCCATATTGCAGGTCACAATCAGACTCAGCATTTTGCGTACATTCTGGAAGCCGCAATTTTCATCTGAAATTAAACGAGGTTGGAATTTACTTTTATTGTATGTCTCTCTTCTATGTGAACCTAAATGCTATCAAAAAAATGGAAAATTGAATTTTTACAGGGGTCAAAACAAAAAAGCATGATTTTTTGCCATTTTTTACAACTTTATTTGCAAAAAAAAAATTATTTTAAATAATGATAATATTCCGATTTTAGGTTCATATAGAGCGCAATACTATAAAGAAAGTAACTGCCAATTTTCAAAACGATTGGTTGAAAACTTTTCAAACTAGCGTGTACGCAAGTTAAAAAAAAGTCGTTTTCAGAAAAACGCGTTTGAAAAAATAGCAAAATGCTGAGTCTGTTTGTGACCTGCAATATGGAGTCGCTGATATCTGCGGTGTTTTTCAAGGAAATTCTTTAAAAATTTTATAGTATATACTTAAATATATGTATAAAATATTCTCAAAGTTTCAATAAATTATATTCATTTTTTGTACTATAAAAAAATTAATGAAAATCATTGAGAAAACGCTGTTCTAACCCTATTTCCCTCTTTAATGGCTTATAACAATGGAACGAGTCGGAATTTTCATTAAAAATTTTGGGAACATATCTTTCAATAGTTTTACTAACAATTTATAAAATAAAAAAAAAATCGATTTTGTGAACCGTCTAACCCTATTTCCCCCCTCAACGAGTTATACTTAACTCATCATTACTATTTTGTCTGCCTAGTCGTTAAATCATAATTAATTAATCATGAACGATCGTGGATACTTGTTCAAGTGATGCGCATCTGGATTCAGCGCGTTACACCGATTCCCCACGTTTCAACGTTTTTGAATAATTAACGTTGGTTTTTTTAAGAAGTGATTACTCGCCAAGAGAGGGAGGCCCGAGGGCCTAGGGGTGAGAAACCGAAAGAGGCGGGAAGAGGTGAATTTGAAGAATATATATGGAAAGGGCGTAGCGCAAGCGGGGTGCGCGCAAAGTACATGGATTAGCGTGAGAGCCCGCAGACACGGAGCCAACGCCAGACTTTCCTTCGTCTCTCTATCGTTTTCCAAAACCCTGCTTCGTACCACCTCCGCGTATATCCACCCTCCGTCTCTCTTTTTTATCTGTTGAAGTAAAGGGGACGCTGCCGCATCATCTATTCGGTGATCCGCTTTCGCCATTTCAATTTTGTGTCCTCCCCGCGATTCACAACCTCCTCTTTTTCCCCCGTTCCTCTCAGCCATCCGCGACCCTATTTCTCTCGCTGTTGCTCTTTCCGAATCGTTCAAACACTTCACATCTCTCTCTCTCTCTCTCACTCTTCGCCTTTGTCTCACCACCGTGTCTCCTCTTCCTTATATTCGCACGCGTATAAGTATATCCGTATGTATAGTGCACCCTTCGCTACCGACTTGTGAGAACTTGCCAGCTGCGTCTGAGACGGTGTAGCTGCGCGAAGACGCGATCCCCGGGCTAAGGTGGAAAGTGAAAGTAAGTAGGAAAAAGCAAAGGGTGAGGATAGAGAAAGAAAAGATCTGGAGAGAGAGGAAATAGAGTAAGAAAACAAAAAAGAAACAAGGGTAGTCTCGAGTAAGGGTGAAAAGAAGCTCGTGGCAACGTTGCGCCCCGACCTCTCTCGCGCGAAAACCCTACCGTAATATACTAGCGTGTGTATAGTTATACTTGAGTAAGGAAGTCGACCAATCTTTGCCTTGGAAATAACTTATTTCTCCGATAATCGAAGAGGAACAGGCGTATATATAGAGGGTAGCGTGATGGTACCCGAGAGTAAACGTACTAAACGAACGAAAACTGAGGTGCAGCAGCAGCAGCAGCAGCTTGCTTCACGATCGAACCGAGCGTTGTATTTATATACATATATTTTTTTTTACTTCACCCTCTTTACGTACACTATTTTCCTCCTGTGCCTGGTTCATCCGCGCTCAGATTCGCTATCATAGGACATTGCCAACATCTAGAAAGCTGTATGTGAAAAACACCATGTACCGTGGGGGTTAAGTGCAGATTTATTTCCTCCTATCCTTGTCACAGATATATCGCAAATCCGTTTATAATTCATTCGATTAATTTCAATGAAGAACATCGAAAATCAATTCCCGTCAAGCCCCGATAACGCGTCGAGTCACTGATAATAGTTCAGGCGTCAGAGCTATTTTTGACAGAATCATTCCTATAGAAACTTTTTTTTTTTCTATCGTTAGTTTGTATATTATGGAAGAAAACTGCAAAAGTTTCCCTCTCCAATTCGGTCCGCAACAATTGTTTAAACAAAGTCAGATTTTAGCGGTTTTTACAGATATCTCCGTAAATACTCATCGAATACAAGTATACGAATATATTTTTGTGTAGAATTTGATGGAGAATAATTTTGTGTTTCATTGTTTTTGTCGTAGGATCAGTAGTTACGGTGATATCTGTTAAAAAAACGCTAAAATCTCACTTTGCATTCGTTCAAACAATTGTTCCGGACCGAATTGCAGGGGGAACTTTGGTATTTCTCTTCCTTAAGGGATCTACCCTAATTAGAATTTTCAAAAAAACGATTTTTTTCTTATTGCATTTTTCGAAAGCATACATATTTAAAAGTATCATACAAAAATTTTATAATATCTGAGCAGTCTAAGTGTACTTGTATGGGGGTAAATAGGGTTAGGACAGCGTTTTCTCAATGATTTTCATGAATTTTTTTATATTATAAAAAATGAATATAATTTATTGAAACTTTGAGAATATTTTATACATATAATTAAGTATATACTATGAAATTGTTGAAGAATTTTCTTGAAAAACACCGGGGATATTAGCGACCCCATATTGCAGGTCACACTCAGACTCAGCATTTTGCGTACATTCAGGAAGCCGCAATTTTCATGTGAAATCAAACGAGGTTGGAATTTACTTGTGTTATATGTCTCTCTTCTATATGAACTTAAATGCTATCAAAAAAATAGAAAATTGAAGTTTTTACAGGGGTCAAAACAAAAAAGCATGATTTTTTGCCATTTTTTACAACTTTATTTACAAAAAAAATATTATTTTAAATCATGATAATATTCCGATTTTAGGTTTATTCAGAGCGCAATACTATAAAGAAAGTAACTGCCAATTTTCAAAACGATTGGTTGAAAACTTTTCAAACTAGCGTGTACGCAAGTTAAAAAAAAGTCGTTTTCAGAAAAACGCGTTTGAAAAAATAGCAAAATGCTGAGTCTGTTTGTGACCTGCAATATGGAGTCGCTGATATCTGCGGTGTTTTTCAAGGAAATTCTTTAAAAATTTTATAGTATATACTTAAATATATGTATAAAATATTCTCAAAGTTTCAATAAATTATATTCATTTTTTATACTACAAAAAAATTCATGAAAATCATTGAGAAAACGCTGTCCCAACCCTATTTCCCCCTTTAATGGCTTATAACAATGGAACGAGTCGGAATTTTCATTAAAAATTTTGGGAACATATCTTTCAATAGTTTTACTAACAATTTATGAAATAAAAAAAAATCGATTTTTTGAACTGTCCAACCCTATTTCCACCCTTAACGAGTTATACTTAAGTCATCATTACTATTTTGTCTGCCTAGTCGTTAAATCATAATTAATTAATCATGAACGATCGTGGATACTTGTTCAAGTGATGCGCATCTGGATTCAGCGCGTTACACCGATTCCCCACGTTTCAACGTTTTTGAATAATTAACGTTGGTTTTTTTAAGAAGTGATTACTCGCCAAGAGAGGGAGGCCCGAGGGCCTAGGGGTGAGAAACCGAAAGAGGCGGGAAGAGGTGAATTTAAAGAATATATATGGAAAGGGCGTAGCGCAAGCGGGTTGCGCGCAAAGTACATGGATTAGCGTGAGAGCTCGCAGACACAGACCCAACGCCATATATTTAAGAATATACTATAAAATTTTTGAAGAATTTTCTCGAAAAACACCGGGGATATTAGCGACCCCCTATTGCAGGTCAAAATCAGACTCAGCGTTTTGCGTACATTCTGGAAGCCGCAATTTTCATCTGAAATCAAACAAGGTTGGAATTTACCTTTATTATATGTCTCTCTTCTATATGAACCTAAATGCTATCAAAAAAATAGAAAATTAAAGTTTTTACAGGGGTCAAAACAAAAAAGCATGATTTTTTGCCATTTTTTACAACTTTATTTGCAAAAAAAAATTATTTTAAATAATGATAATATTCCGATTTAAGGTTCATATCGAGCGCAATACTATGAAGAAAGTAACTGCCAATTTTCAAAACGATTGGTTGAAAACTTTTCAAACTAGCGTGTACGCAAGTTAAAAAAAAGTCGTTTTCAGAAAAAAATCATCCATTCCAGAGATTTCAACAGCGCACACCCATCTTTTTTTGGACCTTTTTTCCCCCCATTCTTCTCTACAAAAACTGACTAAAATAAATTAGAATAAAATTTATTTGTATATTTTAAAAGTGTATTTATTAGGTCTAACACTTTATATATCAATATTAATAATTTAAACCCATCAAAAAAATTCGTGAACATAGCCTTTTTTTTGCGCGTCAAATTAGGGTAGACGCCTTAATATAAAAATAAACTGTAGAAAGAGAGACAGTTTCCATAGGAATTGTTTCCTCAATCTTCTATTTTTTTTACCTCTGACGCCTGGACTATAATGCAGTTATTTGTAGAAGCATAATTAACCTGAAATTTCGAGTTTGATGCGTTGTGCAATAGTTGCGGATTAAATGTCTAGATCCGTGAAATAAAACGATATAAAGCCAGCATGAAAGTGAATGAAAAGGAAGGGATGGAGAATTGAGGAGAACGGGGCCGAGAAGAGGGGCTGGACACGCACGTGCACTGACAAGTGAAATAACTTCTCACAGCAGCAGCAGCAGCAGCAGCAGCAGCTGTGGCAAGCATCTTAAAGCAAGTACATCAAAAGTTCAGCTTAGTGTCGGAAGTCAGACCTTTTTATCTTCGAGATCATAAAACCGTTCGCTGCAATGCCTCCTGTACCGTTTCTCGACGTTGCGAATCCGTCGCGAAGATAGCCAACTCTCCGTCTCTCCTCATACCTTTATTCGCTCTTCCCTTTCGTAACAGTTTTCGCTGTTTCTCCGTCTTCGCGCCGTTTTCCCCTTGAATGCCCGTCGTTTATTTTTCCCAGCGTGTTTGCAGCCAATAGTTTTTTTTAGTGTTTCAACTTGGTTTTCTTTTTTTTTCACTTAAGATCCTTATTTGTTATTAGTTTTTTCTCACTTTGGTTTCCTCTATTCAGCTCAATTTTCCAGCTTAGTTTTCTCAATTCTCTGGACTTGATTCTCGATAATTTTCGCGAAAGACTCGATTCGTTACTTCGCGAAAATATCTCAGAAGAATTTTATCAGCGCACTCAATTCTCGGCCTCTCGAAGATCGCTGCGCCACGCTCTGTAAATTATACCGCAGCGTGAAATCGGAGAGCCGTATCTCCGAAAGGCGCTGTCTTATGTACCGCGCGAATCTGTTATATATTATGAAGGTGTGTATCCGATACCTTTGCGAAATAGTTAGTGGGAAAGATCTTCAACTCGCGCTGATTAGTATTCAAGAGCTTTGGCTCGTGCTCGTGTGTTCGAAGAGCCGAAGAAACTGTTTGATTGTGACCCTACGCTGATTTCTTTTTTTCTTTTTTTTTTTCGTTGTTGTACTTTACAATTCGCGGCTTGTGTCCGTGTGTCTTTGTGGTCAGGTTTATTGTTGCACGGGGGTGTGTGTCCGTGGGATGCTGTGTATGAGTGAGGTCCGAACAAGTCTTATCCGGTGTAACCGATAGCATCACCAATTATTCGTTGGGAATGGACGAGGGCAAGACCACGAGCCTGTCAATTACGTACCTGGCCCGTGAACTCTTCACGACCATGAGAAACGATCCTCGGCTATATAAGTTGAGATCGAGCTGCTTGTGAGTCCCAGGTCCGATCCCTTTCTCTCCCTGCTTCGTCCCGTGTCCCTATCTTTCTTTTGCCTATTTTCTCAGCCCTATCATTTCACACTCGTGGGCAACCGAAGTGGACGCTCAATCCTCCGGGATCTAAATTTCTTTATAATTCGTTCTTCATTTTATCACTGCCCGATGTTGTGTTCTTTTTAGTTTTTTTAAATTTAAGACACCGACACCGATACAATCCGCGTGCCCCAACACCGTTGAAGAATCTATTTACGATGTCGCAATCGGCTCGACGATCGCGTTTAACGTTACCACAACAAGAGCGAGACTTGTCTACCCGTAACAAGATCGGGATATAAGCCTGGGTCTTCGTTTTGTTTTTTGTTTTTTTCGTCATCATTCAAGAGCACACCGCAATTATTCTTGATTATACATTGGACGCTCGACTCGTCGCGGTTTATCGCGATATTCAACGAGGGTAAACGTTCTGATCGTTCACCGCGACCCTGCTCTCAATTCCACATGGAGCGAGACAAGAAATAAAAAATCAACACCCTTGCTTGTAACGGAGGCTTTGTTAACGATTGCAATGACTTGGGTAGGAATTTGTAATCGGTTCAAACCGATTTTTACGAAACTTTCCACGCTTTCACTTTAATACCTCGATTTGAAGATTCGTATTGACCAAAAACTAAATGATTACTTGATTAAGATGACAATTGATAGTTGGATTTTTGGAATTGAAAGACAAATTTTGATGATCCAAGATTGTGGAGTCAATTCTGCCGTTTATATATCGCCTCTTGATTACTCCATCCCACCCTTTGCCGCGTGGTTCACAACTTGTCTTGACCCTACGATTATACATACCCAGGGAATCGGGCAACTACGGAAAACCTCTGGTGGGTTGTTTCGAAAGGTGTTTTTTTGAAATGGGTATCCAAATTACCGGAATCAAAGGGAAAACACATGGAAAACTGTTGGAAGCCGTGTTCAACTCGTGTGAACCCTGCCATCATTGACCGAACCAATGATTCTCGCGCCATTGCAGCTCGTTAAGTAAATTATTTATTTTACGACATCGCGTCGTGATCTTCATAGAGAGAAAAGGGTTGAATTAATGTGAGCTATCCGTCAGAGTTTCTACGGATTATGCTGGGAGGACATTAAGGAGCGCCGAGAGTTCAAATCTCCCTCTCTCCCGTGTAGTTTCTGTGTGTACCTTACTCCACGCCCTCTAGTGCGTCCCGAACGTTTGCGCTTCCTGTTACCCGGTTTCCCCCGTCAGCTACGCGACAGAACTCTCCGTACAACATTGGAAAATACGTTCTAGCTATTTATCGAAGCGAGCGAGGCTACCGCGTATTAGTGTCTCTCCTCGGATGTTTGCTTTTCGCATTTATACCATATCCCCCTTTGCAATGCCTCTAACACGAGTCTTTCGCCGTTTCCTCGTCTACTCAAAATCTCGGAGACGCCAAACGAGTGGGTTTGAATGAAAAAGAAAAAAGAAAACAGAAAAATGTCCTAATCTAATATTTCCGGCAATGGATTATATACTTTTCTTTAATTCTTTAATTACCTTGCTCCAAGACGCTGCCACGTCACTCAAGGAGGAAAATAGGGTTAGGACAGCGTTTTGTTAATGATTTTCATGAATTTTTTTATAGTATAAAAAATGAATATAATTTATTGAAACTTTGAGAATATTTTATACATATGTTTAAGTATATACTATAAAATTTTTGAAGAATTTTCTTGAAAAACCCCGAGGATATTAGCGACCCCATATTGCAGGTCACAATCAGACTCAGCATTTTGCGTACATTTTGGAAGCCGCAATTTTCATCCGAAATCAAACGAGGTTGGAATTTACTTTTATTATATGTCTCTCTTCTATATGAACCTAAATGCTATAAAAAAATAGAAAATTGAATTTTTTACATGAGTCAAAACAAAAAAGCATGATTTTTTGCCATTTTTTACAACTTTATTTGCAAAAAACAATTATTTTAAATAATGATAATATTCCGATTTTCGGTTCATATAGAGCGCAATACTATGAAGAAAGTAACTGCCAATTTTCAAAACGATTGGTTGAAAACTTTTCGAACTAGCGTGTACGCAAGTTAAAAAAAAGTCGTTTCCAAAAAAACGCGTTTGAAAAAATAGCAAAATGCTGAGTCTGATTGTGACCTGCAATATGGGGTCGCTAATATCTTCGGTGTTTTTCAAGGAAATTCCTCAAAAATTTTATAGTATATACTTAAATATATGTATAAAATATTCTCAAAGTTTCAATAAATTATATTCATTTTTTATACTATGAAAAAATTCATGAAAAATATTGAGAAAACGCTGTCCTAACCCTATTTCCACCCTTAATGGCTTATAACAATAGAACGAGTCGGAATTTTCATTTAAAATTTTGGGAAGATATTTTTCAATAGTTTTACTAACAATTTATGAAATTAAAAAAAAATCGATTTTTTGAACCGTCTAACCCTATTTCCTCCCTTAAGGCCAAATCGTGTTGACATGGAACGTCCCATATACTCTATCAACTATACTATACGGTTGAGTGTACTGTATCGTGAGTTCACACACACTGGTACGTACATTTCGGCAAACACGATAGAATTCACTCTCTCTCTCTCTCTCTCTCTCTTTCTACGCTGTATATTTTAGGGTGGATCTCTGTGAATAATCAGCAATCAGCAGCGGCTATAGCGGCAAGGGGGTCGAAGGGGGTATTCCTGGAAATGCGAACGGTTTGCCACAAACTACGCGCATGTGTACACATGCTGAAGCCAGTCATGATGCAAATTTCAGTATCGAATTTCTAACTTTCTGGCGCTGGTATTCGTCCAGCAACGGCTGATCCCATTGGCCCTTCTCTCTCTTTCTCTCTCCCTCTCTTTTACCCTGTTGCTCTTTTACATAACGAGACGCGCAACTTCGCTCATAAAATAAAGCGAAACAACAAATTTCATTTTCTTTTGGAATCAGCCGGTTGACGTATGTTGACGAGACGAGTGTGGATAAATGCAATCTACGATGATCCGTCATGCCAATGTTCACTTATTTCTGCAATATTAGAACCTGAAATAAGCTGTCAATTGATAAGTCTTGTGGAAAAAAGCTTGATTTTTTTTCTTTGTAAAAAATAATCCAAACATGCTCGATCGAAGAATCCTCATTCCTGAAAACTTTGATTGTCAATGTTCAAAAAATTTCATGCCCAATACGTTTCCGTGGACCAGACCGAAATTCTGCACGTATCTTTGCAATCCTATCATCCACGAATTGTATTATCGAATTTGTTAAATTCCACAGTGGGAAAAAGTTATTTGACATTAAAGTTGAGAAATGTTCTAACAAAAATGTGGCTTCATATTTTTTTGTCGAAATAAATATTTGTACACTTCAAAAATCGACAGTCCGATAATAGTAATTGAAGATAAGAGCTCGTATTACACTCTAAAAAAAGTACCAGCCCTGCGGTAGGTGTTTTGAATGCGCAAAAAGGTTTGTCCATGTTTGTACAATTTCACGCTCGGTATATTCGGATCGTTGTCGATAATTAACAGACTCTAATATGTGTTTATTGTCGCCTTAACAAGATATAGATACCCAAGGCAATTATCCCGCGCGTAACGATTAATTGTACCTAACCCGTTCTATTGTGTGGCTCCGTAGGTAGTACGTTGCATCTCTGCACGCAATGTATCACGTTTATTTTCGCGTACAGTGGTCGTGATATGATTTCTCAGAACGATGCATTATCGTAGGTGGTGAAATTCATTTTTTTTTTTTTTTTTGGAAATCATATTTAAAATATCACTCCTTGCCCAGTAGACCAATTTATTAAAAAGGTTATACGGTGAAAAAAAAAATTAAATTGTTGGTTCCACATTTTTTATTAACACTTCAACTATAAGACACAAAATAAAAAAATTTTTTTTTTTAAATATTTACACTACTTTTCCGGGTATAAATGAACTACTGATGAAAATCATGGCGCCTCCTTGTCGACGTCATAACTTCACCAAAAATGATCCAATCTGCAAAAATAAAAAAGAATCTAGTAAAATAATGTCGTAGCAATAGTCTGACGGAGGGAATTTTGTTTTTTTTTTCCAAAAATAAAGAAATTACAGTATTTCAAACGTTAGTAAGTAATATAAAAACAAATTGATGTTTAATAATTTATAAAAAATTGTCCAATCAAGAAATTACAAAGACCTCTCGTCAGACTATAGATAAAATAATTATCAATATTAAAAAAAAACGTTAAAAAATATTAAAAATTTACTGAGTTATCGGGCTGACACTGTCTAAAAACATAGTTTCGAAAAAAACGCGTTTAAAGTTTCTGGTAGATACAACGTGAATCCGCTGTTCGGTCACATTTATTGCTATAACATTGTAACGGACTAGAATTTCTTTAAAAGTTATTTCGTTTCAAATTCATAAAAGTATAAAGAATACAAATTTGTAAACAAAAACTCGATTTTTTGAAAATTTCTGGGGTATGTGAGACCTTAAGGGAGGAAATAGGGTTAGGACAGCGTTTTCTCAATGATTTTCATGAATTTTTTTATAGTATAAAAAATCAATATAATTTATTGAAATTTTGAGAATATTTTATACATATATTTAAGTATATACTATAAAATTTTTGAAGAATTTTCTTGAAAAACACCGGTGATATTAGCGACCCCATATTGCAGGTCACAATCAGACTCAGCATTTTGCGTACATTCTGGAAGCCGCAATTTTCATCTGAAATCAAACGAGGTTGGAATTTACTTTTATTATATGTCTCTCTTCTATATGAACCTGAATGCTATCAAAAAAATAGAAAATTAAATTTTTTACAGGGGTCAAAACAAAAAATCATGATTCTTTGTCATTTTTTACAACTTTATTTGCAAAAAAAAATTTCTTCGAAATAATGATAATATACCGATTTTAGGTTCATATAGAGCGCAATACTATAAAGAAAGTAACTGCCAATTTTCAAAACGATTGGTTGAAAAATTTTCAAACTAGCGTGTACGCAAGTTCAAAAAAAGTCGTTTTCAGAAAAACGGGTTTGAAAAAATAGCGCGCTCGGGGCCTGAAGGAGAGCTACTCACTTTAATGCCTTATAACAATAGAACGAGTCGGAATTTTCATTAAAAATTTTGGGAACATATTTTTCAATAGTTTTACTAACAATTTTTGAATAAAAAAAAAAATCTATTTTTTGAACCGTCCAACCCTATTTCCCCCCTTAAGTTGAATGGAATTCGATATTTTATTTGAATAAACACTATAATTATATTCGTAACAGGAAGATTCGTACTTGGAACGTTTTCACCCCAAATTAAGTGAGGAAATAGGGTTAGGACAGCGTTTTCTCAATGATTTTCATGAATTTTTTTATAGTATAAAAAATTAATATAATTTATTGAAACTTTGAGAATATTTTATACATATATTTAAGTATATACTATAGAATTTTTGAAGAATTTTCTTGAAAAACACCGGGAATATTAGCGACCCCATATTGCAGGTCACAATCAGACTCAGCATTTTGCGTACATTCTGGAATCCGCAATTTTCATCTGAAATCAAACGAGGTTAGAATTTAATTTTATTATATGTCTCTCTTCTATATGAACCTAAATGCTATCAAAAAAATAGAAAATTGAATTTTTTACAGGGGTCAAAACAAAAAATTATGATTTTTTGCCATTTTTCACAACTTTATTTGCAAAAAAAAAATTATTTTAAATAATGATAATATTCCGATTTTAGGTTCATATAGAGCGCAATACTATAAAGGAAGTAACTGCCAATTTTTAAAACGATTGGTTGAAAACTTTTCAAACTAGCGTGTACGCAAGTTAAAAAAAAGTCGTTTTCAGAAAAACGCGTTTGAAAAAATAGCGCGCTCGGGGCCCGAAGGAGAGCTACTCACTTTAATGGCTTATAACAATAGAACGAGTCGGAATTTTCATTAAAAATTTTTGGAACATATTTTTTAATAGTTTTACTAACAATTTATAAAATAAAAAAAATCGATTTTTTGAACCGTCTAACCCTATTTCCTCCCTCAACTGCGAAATTGGATGCGTTCCTGCATACAGTGCACTCCACACCAACTCGACTTGACTTTGACCGTCGTCATTTTTTTCCATCGAGTATATCTTACAGAGCGACACAAAGTGAGTCAATTTGTTGAGACCAACGCAGAAAATTCGTTGATAAAGACCACGATTTTTGAGAACTTTTTACTTATACCCGTAGCTTTATTTTCGGTACTACAATCCGATCGAGATACAATTTTCTTTCAGCAATTATTGGAATTTTATATTTTGTCATTTATTTTATATTTCGAAAA
The DNA here is from genome assembly GCA_958009045.1 of Oxytorus armatus. Lineage (NCBI taxonomy): Eukaryota > Metazoa > Arthropoda > Insecta > Hymenoptera > Ichneumonidae > Oxytorus > Oxytorus armatus. Next base: position 37,675,240 of record OY253745.1, on the reverse strand, counting down.
TATTTCTATGTAACAAGGCGAGCGCTTGAATAAAAAAATTCCAGTTCAATTTATAATATACTATTTTTATGGTATAAAATTATAATGAAAAATCGTATGAAAATAATGCACCATATCTCTCGAAGAGTAATTTTTTAAATTCAGGCTCTCTCCTTGTCACGAAGAAATTTTGTTTTGATATACGATAAATAATGAACGAAAAATTGGACAAATTGTGGAAAAAACGAAATCTATGGGTATAAACGAAAAAAAAAGGCGAGGTTCATATCCAGGATCGAGATGACATCGAATGCGTGGGATGCTCATTATATATTCCGTTCTGTGACAATACCGCCAAATTTCTCTTAGTTTTCCTCCTGTTTTTCGCGTGTTATGATTCAAACCTTTTGCTTTATGAGAATACAGCTCCAAGAGTGATATCGGAAGGTCGACTCGTTTGTTTCTCGTCAAAGGGTGAGGGTTCAAAGGGGTTGAGCTTCAATGATACGCGGAAAACCCTCAGCCAACTGATATCATAGTCGTTAGAAGTCTTTTCCCCAACTAATAATCATAATTATTCACGCCGTTGGCGAGGCACCGGAGAGACAAAACGCTGAGTTTGAAAACGCAAGGGAAAGAGAATTTCTACGGATAGAAGTCCGGACAAACGACGTTCGCAGCCTCTCTCTTTCTCTTTCTCTCTGTCACCCCTTGTAGCCATTTAGTAATTCCCTTTCCTTCTATTTCTCTTCGGGCAATTTCAAAATTGTACCCGCTCTATTTGTCTCTGTGACCGGGATATGATTCAAACCTCGACGTCGTTGTAGAGTACAAAGTAGACGCGCCTCTGAAAACGTCAGGACAAATAGAACAAATAAGTTATCGTTGTCGGCGAACCACACACAACTGTTGTTCGTCGTTGTGGCGGCCGGGGTGTCTCTTGGAGCCTCACTGTCTCGACGCAAACGGCGCGTTTTCCAACGGGCATTCATATTGCGCTGAAGCTCGCACTCGGTCTTGCAATTTGATCGATCGTTCGTGACGAAGTTGCTGTAATTCATGGATAGACATCAGTCCCCCCTCACCCGCCAATGCTCGTTTCCTTTCTTTTACCCCTGAATCATCGCGGCTCAACCTTCGTCTCATCGCTGTCTCGCTTTATTTCACGGGAACTTGAAACAATTTCCATGAGCATCGGTGATATACGGACGTGTATTAGTTGAACAAATCACATTCCTTAGATCCGGGAAGGTTTTTGTTCGAAGCGATTGGTGGTTATGAATTATTGAAATTTTTGAAACGGTAGAAACGTCGAAACGAATTTCGCCCGAAGAAAGACGATGAAAGATTTAGCCGGACAAAACAATATGAATGCTGATTTTGAGAAAAATTAAGTGCTTACTTTGTAACGGAGATTGGAGAGTTGAGGAGTGTTTGTCGAATCCGGAAAAGCTGCGTGAAGAACATCAGTCGGGAACTTCCATAGTCCCGCATTCATTTAGGTAATGGTTCAAGAAGAATGCTTAAAGGGGGAAATAGGGTTAGGACAGCGTTTTCTCAATGATTTTCATGAATTTTTTTATAGTATAAAAAATGAATATAATTTATTGATACTTTGAGAATATTTTATACATATATTTAAGTATATACTATAAAATTTTTGAAGAATTTCATTGAAAAACACCGACGATATTAGCGACTCCATATTGCAGGTCACAATCAGACTCAGCATTTTGCGTACATTCTGGAAGCCGCAATTTTCATCTGAAATCAAACGAGGTTCGAATTTAGTTTTATTATATGTCTCTCTTCTATATGAACCTAAATGCTATCAAAAAAATAGAAAATTGAATTTTTTACAGGGGTCAAAACAAAAAAGCATGATTTTTTGCCATTTTTTACAACTTTATTTGCAAAAAAAAAATTATTTTAAATAATGACAATATTCCGATTTAAGGTTGATATAGAGCGCAATACTATGAAGAAAGTAACTGCCAATTTTCAGAACGATTGGTTTTAAACTTTTCAAAATAGCGTGTACGCAAGTTCAAAAAAATTCGTTTTCAGAAAAACGCGTTTGAAAAAATAGCAAAATGCTGAGTCTGATTGTGACCTGCAATATGGGGTCGCTAATACTTTATACATATATTTAAGTATATACTATAAAATTTTTGAAGAATTTCCTTGAAAAACACCGACGATATTAGCGACTCCATATCGCAGGTCACAATCAGAGTCAGCATTTTGCGTACATTCTGGAAGCCGCAATTTTCATCTGAAATCAAACGAGGTTTGAATTTACTTTTATTATATGTCTCTCTTCTATATGAACCTAAATGCTATCAAAAAAATAGAAAATTGAATTTTTTACAGGGGTCAAAACAAAAAAGCATGATTTTTTGCCATTTTTTACAACTTTATTTGCAAAAAAAAGTCATTTTGAATAACGATTATATTCTGATTTTAGGTTCATATAGAGCGCAATACTATGAAGAAAGTAACTGCCAATTTTCAAAACGATTGGATGAAAACTTTTCAAACTAGCGTGTGCGCAAGTTAAAAAAAAGTCGTTTTCAGAAAAACGCGTTTGAAAAAATAGTACCAAGAAAAACAAAGTTAAGGCAGTCATAAATTTTTTCGGTGTTTTTCAAGGAAATTCTTCAAAAATTTTATAGTATATACTTAAATATATCTATAAAATATTTTCGAAGTTTCAATAAATTATATTCATTTTTTATACTATAAAAAAATTCATGAAAATCATTGAGAAAACGCTGTTTTAACCCTATTTCCCCCCTTAATGGCTTATAACAATAGAACGAGTCGGAATTTTCATTTTAAATTTTGGGAACATACTTTTCAATAATTTTACTAACAATTTATGAAATAAAAAAAAATCGATTTTTTGAACCGTTAACCCTATTTCCTCCCATTTAACAACTTTTTTTTTCTATGAAAAAGTGATATATTTATAAAACTAATTACATATCTATTTAGTATAAATATCAAGCTGATAGAAAATAATTTTTTTTGTTTTTTCGTTATACAAAATGGCCGACTACTTCTATTTGCTTTTGGTATCGTTTTTTTTTAGGCGCTCCGCGGCGTGACCTTTAGTATCCACAATTTTTTACCTAGAATAAAAAATTATCCTCGTTAATCTACATCAGAATACCTAGAAAAGTACTTACGGAATTTCTGATTAATTAAAAACTTCCCATTTTATGAGCAGTTTTATATGAAATTTTTCACTGGAAATTCATCGTTTAAGTTCAAATGCCTACAATATTCGAATAAAACAATATTTTTCAAATTACCGTACGCACTTCTCTAGGTATTTTGATGTAGATTAACGAGATTTTTTTTTGTTCTTCGTCAAGAGTTGTGGATGCCAAATGTCACGCCTCAAAAGAAAACGTACCAAAAGCGTATGAGTGGTAGGCCATCTTGTATAACGAAAAAAAAAAACGAAAAAAAAATTTTTTTTATTAGCTTGATATTTATACCAAGTAGATGTGTAATTAGTTTTATAAATAAATCACTATTTCATACAAAAAAAAATTGTTAAATGTGCACATGATTTTATACCCGCTATCGTGGCCATTCCTTCAACAGCTGTCACGAGTCTTCTTTTGGATTGTCGTGCATGAAACTAGGCACTATTAACTGGAGAAGCCTCAACTTCTACAGATTCAACAGCACTTATAAAATCGTCGTCACAATTATCACGGCCAAAAAGATCTGGACCAATGGAAATATTGTATTGACTCTCGATCACCGTTCAACCCCTGGAACAGTTACGTAAACATTGCACGATTCTGTCCAGAAGCGAGGATTTTAGTTTCAAAACCGAAGCGACTGTTCACAAAATCCGAGGAAACGAATAAACGTTTTCATGGCGAAATGGCTCAACGATGATATCGTTCGTTAAACAACAATGAAACATAAAATGGATATTCAAAGATGGCAAAACTTTTATCGAGGAAAGTGAACGATGAAAAATGTTAAAAGTTAAGTGCCGCGTAAAAATTCGATCTACGGATTTAGAAGTCTCATCCGCGTATCTCGGTATTATCCTTCGTTCTCATATCTTCCAATAACTGTTTCACATTTGAGAAATAAAAACAACGAAACTAAGAAACAAAGAGAGAGAGGAAGAACTCGACGAACTTTTCGAAATTGGCACTCTCTCCCGTTTATCCATGCGACGTGCTGTTATGAACGTAGAACTCGGTGGAAAATAAAAGTATCTTTGCAATGGCTGAATTATTGCAAATGGGAGATCGGTACGGGGTTGGCAGGCGGGGTGGTTCTTGGCGAGTTTTCGATGGTAGAGTATAAGCTTACATGTATATACTGTACACAGTGCAAGTCATACTCCTTAGTTCGTAAAACTCTTGAAGTTCCTTCGCCTTTGAATGTGATATCTATATATATATATATATATATATATTTATATGTATCTACCACTTCTTACATCTAGCTATATCTTCCCAACACAAATATATGTATCTCTTGAACAGAGAGCCCGTTTGGGAGTTTCGTAAAAAAGTTTGGCATTCGGCTGGCCGGAACTCGCATCTTGATCCTACCACTGTTTTATCTTTCCGTTACGCGTTTGATACGAGGGTGAAGGAGGATAGGAGCGAGTTAGCGGGATAGCTGGTACCAGAATGAAAGGACGAAGAAAAAAAAAAGCGTCAGAAAAAGGAAAATTCTAAAAAGGGCAGAAAGGAAGGGCAAAGGAGCGTGAGCAAGCTTGAAACAGGTCGGGCCTATGGTAGAGTGGTTTGCCGTTGGTAAGAGTTGGAAAATTGCTCTTCAGACGATGCTTCGAAGTCCCGTGGAAGAGACGAAGAACGAAAAGCACAGCGGAAAACGACAACGACGACTTGACTTGGCGGTAGAGCTTTCGCAACCGAAATACAAACTCGCCGAAGGGTACGGAAATGAAAGGCGCATGGAAGGGTGAAAAATTCAAAAATTTCAAACCCCTTGACAATCTTAAAGCTTCTTCCGTTCGCGTCAGGAAATACCAAATTCGGGAAAGCCGGTTAAAAGCCTTTTACCTAACGATTATTCAGACGGAGGCTCTAAATAATTCTTTGATCAATCAAGAGCAACCATCTTGAACGGTTTAGGCGTGACACGGAATGTCTACTGGTTCTATAAATTCTCGTCTAAGTGTCGTGGTACATGCTTATAGATACCCGACCCAGCAACGATATGATCCTCTTAAAGGGGGCAACGTTTGACAAGGCACTCGAGTTGCTCTTCTCGAGCCGCTGGTGTCTGAACTGCTGCTGGGCAAAAGGTGATCGAACTTCTTGACAACAGGGTTGATAATATCGTCAAGGATCAACGTCTATTTCGCGAATGAATTATTACACGAATTGCAAGCTCCATTAAACTCTAAAGTGTGGCGATTATTTACCTCTCTGTGATTACCGTGATAAATTTAACCCCGAATCCAGCACTTCTGTCTTGGACATTATTCATTCATGAATTTGCCATTATCTTCGGAATCGGTAAATCGTTAGTTATCGACTTTCCTTCGAATCCAAAAGTTATTTTTTTCGTGCTCGCTTCAGCTATGGAGATTTCGCCATCTAGAATTTCAATATTCTGACAGTGGATATGAGATAAGTGCTTTCTAAAATCCTCAGGTTCTGTTATTTAGTTTAGACGGATCATTGTATTTTTTTCCTCGTTGGCCACATTCACTCGGCCATATTGAATTTCGGAATTACGACGTTGGATTTGAAATCAGCGATGTGAATAGTCCTTGTAGGAGCCGCTACAGTTTCAGATATTGATGAGCATTATCTTTGTTCTGTTCTAGGTGAGTCGCGAAAACCATTTGACTGTCCAGGGTTAATGAGAGCAATTGACGGTGAGTGAGCTAGTATTACCCTGAAATTATATGATGTTGAAGTTTGCATCGTTGGAACGCAACGCAAATAGGTTTAAAAATCTTTATTTTCAGTATTGGTCTTGCTTCTCTTGTTCATTTGGGCCCGGGTCCTTGAAGGAGACCCGGCAGGACCGCGGTTCTACAGATTCCAACTGTACACGTACCCAACTGTCACGACCAAACTGACACGAGCATACGAATATTTCGCAATATTGTCACGGCAAAACTGTTCCCGAACAAAGCTCTCACCATTAAAACTGTCACCGCACAAACTGTCACCACTCAACTCTCCTGGATCTCTATTCGACACGTGCCGAAATCTTCACGAACAAAACTATCACCGTCTAAACTGTCGATGTCTCAACTGTATTCTGCGCAACTGTAACGCAGCAGAATAGTCCCCGTCTATAATGTCAGGGCGTCTACTGTATTCTGCACCAACCGTCACCGTCCCAACCGTCACCGCACAAAACTGTCACCGGCAAAACTGTCACCGCGCCAAGGCGCGGTAACTAACTCACACGGGTATATGCTGAACTCGTAGATAAGAACTCTCGTGCTGCTTCACTAAACGCGCCGCAATAGCGCGCGATATTTCGTGCGTGTCCGCTATTACCGACCGCTGATCACAAGTAAGTTCGCGCGGTGCGAAGGCTGTGGTTGAGACGACAGCGGCGAGTGACGTAAGTATTAGCGGACACGCACGAAATATCGTGCGCTATTGCGTCGCGTTTAGTGAAGCAGCCCGAGCGCTCTTACCTACGGGTACAGCGTCTACGAGTGGGAGTTGGGTAAATCTCGCGTTAAGCGGTGACGGTTGGTGCCGTGTACAGTTTTGCCCGTGACAGTTTTGCCGGTGACAATTGCCGCGGTTACAGTTGCCGCGGTGACAATTTAAGCGGTGACAGTTTGAACGGTGACGGATTAAACGGTGGTTGTTTAGACGGTGACAATTCAGACGGTGACAGTTTAGATGGTGAAGATTTAGACCGTGACAGTTTAGACGGTGATAGTTTTGTTCGTGAAGATTCTGCACGTGTCCAATAGAGATCGGGGAGAGTTGAGTGGTGACAGTTTGTGCGGTGACAGTTTCAATGGTGAGAGTTTTGTTCGGGAACAGTTTTGTCGTGACAATATTGCGAAATATTCGTATGCTCGTGTCAGTTTTGGTCGTGACAGTCGGGTAGGTGTACAGTTGGAATCTGTAGAACCGCGGTCCTGCCGGAGTCCCGAATAAAACGTTTTAACGATTTTTGTCATTGATAATCCAATATTAAGGAGGATTAATAATGTAAAAAATTTGTTTTCGTTGCGTTCCAACGATGCAAACCACAAAAACCAAACCAAATAAACAAACAAACTTTAACGCCATGAAATTATATCGCGCAGACAATATTTTAGGCGCGCCAATGTCTGTAAGACGCGTTTATCGCAGTAAAGACTGCGAAAAATCGGGTGTTGACGTGTTAATGGCGAAGCTGTTTGAAAAATATATTTGAATTGATGCTACGAGACCGAGTGCCTTGCATGCATAAGAGAATGACGAAGAGACGTACCGATGCCCACGAGAGGTTTGAGAGTCGAGGTGGTTAGTTCTCCATCCACAACGGTTTCGTGCCTGTGCTCTGTCACCCTTGTGCTAATCGCATCGAGCTCTAGTCTATGGAATTACCGAGCAGAGACAAGAATGCACGGGCGGGCTTGAAAACGTATATATTCTATCCCTCTCATTTATCGCGTTCTGAAGTTTTGTTTTTCTCGTTTTATCTCGCGAGAATAAGGGTTGGCCGAAAATATAGAGAACATGGGCAGAACCCAACTCCGTTATATACATGCATTATTCAATTTCGCCCGCCTTAAGGCGGGAAATAGGGTTAGGACAGCGTTTTCTCAATGATTTTCATGAATTTTTTTATAGTATAAAAAATGAATATAATTTATTGAAACTTTGAGAATATTTTATACATATATTTAAGTATGTACTATAAAATTTTTGAAGAATTTTCTTGAAAATCACCGAAGGTATTAGCGACCCCATATTGCAGGTCACAATCAGACTCAGCATTTTGTGTACGTTCTGGAAGCCGCAATTTTGATCTGAAATCAAACGAGGTTGGAATTTACTTTTATCATATGTCTCTCTTCTATATGAACCTGAACGCTATCAAAAAAATGGAGAATTGAATTTTTTACAGGGGTCAAAACAAAAAAGCATGATTTTTCGCCATTTTTTACAACTTTATTTGCAAAAAAAAAAATTATTTTAAATAATGATAATATTCCGATTTAAGGTTCATACAGAGCGCAATACTATGAAGAAAGTAACTGCCAATTTTCAAAGCGATTGGTTGAAAACTTTTCAAACTAGCGTGTACGCAAGTTAAAACGAAGTCGTTTTCAGAAAAACGCGTTTGAAACACGTGGCGCGCTCGGGGCCTGAAGGAGAGCTACGCACTTTAATGGCTTATAACGATAGAACGAGTCGGAATTTTCATTTAAAATGTTGGGAACATATTTTTCAATAGTTTTACTAACAATTTATGAAATAAAAAAAGACGCGTTTACCAACGTCAACGCGACTGGCTTGCGCGACTAAAACGCCAATCGTTGACGGATCAACCAAGATAACTTTAAGTGCCATTCCGGTGACGAGAAAAATAGCTACAATTATCTATATAATTATCACGAGCTTTCGGATATCTTTGAATCTGGCCACATCATTTTGTCGAAATTTTAATCGTCCGATTCGTCATTTGTCGTCAATTCTTCGAAACGTCATTACTTTGAAATGTTATTTGACCGGACGGCATTATTCCGAAAAGTTTCTTTCGCCGTACGTCATATTTCTCCGAATCGTCGTTGAACCGAACATCCATTTTCCGCGATCAGTGAATAGTCCGAGTACTCATTTTTCTCAAACGCCATTCGAGCAATGGCGTTTTCAATTACTCGCTCTGCGTGGATACGAACATTAGCTATTTTTCTCGTCTTGTCATCTTCAGTCACAGTCTCATTAGCGATTATTGTCGATCATTGTCGATTCGGACAAATGGCGTTTCGAATAAATGACGATTTGAACAAATGGAAATTAGGTTAGCTTAGAGAAGTGCGGATAAGGAATGATAGGGGGTAAATGGAAAAAATGAAATTTGGAAGGGTTGAACGTATAGAGACGAAAGTTTATACGTTCGAACAATGAAAAATTTATAGGTAAAAACTTTAATAAAGATACCGTTTATCATCCCAAACGTTCGTGCCCTCGACAACAATTTTTACGACTCTGAACTCCGCGAAGAATTTCCATAGCCTCTACTCGTCCACATTTTTTATGGTAGCATAATGTGACTGTATTCCCGAAGCAAATAAACATTAGCTATAACTGGAAAATCAAATCGCGGATCGAGAACTGACCGCGAGCGTATAAACATAGAATAATGGTTTATTCAGGCCACTTCTCCGTGCCTCGGTAAGATACTATCGCCATCCCCCCACCCCCTTTACCGTCTCACGTTTATCTATCCGCTTCTCTCCCTCGAGAACCCCTTGCATCCTGACTCTTTCACGGTATGTGTACCTTGCGCCGTTCGACTCTATATCCCGTGGAAAATCCTTTGGGACGTCTACGGTTCAGAGAAGCGATATATAATTTCAACTATCAAGATTCGATATCCAGCACGGGACTATCTCAATATTTGGAAAAAGATACAACTGGACATCTACCATAGTATTTGAGGTACGAATTTATGTGTGCAGATATCGGAATAATCGGTCGAATTGATGATTAATCACTGCCTGAACTTATCGGATACATTCCTCGAAGACAATAATTTGAATGAAAATGTCTTCTCAGGGATTTTCGTTCTGTGTCGACGAAATATCTCCGTAACAGTACAAAGTAGTACAAAAATATCTCGGGAATAATCGTTGATCCTTCGCCAAAGCAAATGAGAAGATTGTCTCTGTTTCAAAGTGAAGAACTGAGAAATTGGACTGGCCGAAGTATATCGAAATAGGAGAAGAAGCAAGAATGACGATCGTTGAGAGTCCTAAGGGAGGAAATAGGGTTAGGACAGCGTATTCTCAATGATTTTCATGAATTTTTTTATAGTATAAAAAATGAATATAATTTATTGAAACTTTGAGAATATTTTATACATATGTTTAAGCATATACTATAAAATTTTTGAAGAATTTCCTTGAAAAACACCGAAGATATTAGCGACCCCATATTGCAGGCCACAATCAGACTCAGCATTTTGCGTACATTCTGGAAGCCGCAATTTTCATCTGAAATCAAACGAGGTTGGAATTTACTTTTATTATATGTCTCTCTTCTATATAAACCTAAATGCTATCAAAGAAATAGAAAATTGAATTTTTTACAGGGGTCAAAACAAAAAAGCATGATTTTTTGCCATTTTTTACAACTTTATTTGCAAAAAAAAAATTATTTCGAATAATGATAATATTCCGATTTTAGGTTCATATAGAGCGCAATACTATGAAGAAAGTAACTGCCAATCTTTAGGTAGTACGCAAGTTAAAAAAAAGTCATTTTCAGAAAAACCGGTTGAAAAAATAGTACCAACTATTTTTTCAGAAAGCTACTCACTTTAATGGCTTATAACAATAGAACGAGTCGTAATTTTCATTTAAAATTTTGGGAACATATTTTTCAATAGTTTTACTACCAATTTATGGAAGTTAAAAAAAATCGATTTTTTGAACCGTCTAACCCTATTTCCCCCCCTTAAGAAACGCGGTAGATGAATTATCGATTGATATAATGAACATCGAACTATAGTCGTGAGTAATAAGTCGGAAATATTGTCGCTAATTACTTAAGAGACTAGAGTTAAGGTAGTAGTCTGGTAACTTAAGCCGATTTTCATGTCTTTTTTGGAGGGCGTTTTTTTGTAAGCAAATAAAAATGAATCGTTTTGGATATTTAGGATGTTTTTATTTACATATTAAAGATACAAAAAAAAATTTGTTTGAAAAAATTTAATAGTTTATTATTATTATTATTATTGATCGAAGTTGGCACCTCGAAAAAAAAACGCGTGGCTGGCCCCGGTGATTTTGGCTCTTGATGTTATCTGAAATCAAAAATTCTTGATAATTCTTAATCTATAGACATGTCATTCTGGTCGGAACTACTGAAGTTAAATTTCATGGATAAATAACAAAATGGCGAATGGCGGACTTTGGAAAAAAAAGTCCTTTTATTTTAGCAAAGAAGGGGTTGTAAAATAAAAAGAAATTTAACTTCAGTAGTTTCGACCAGAATGACATGTCTATAGATCAAGAATTATCAAGAATTTTTTATTTCAGATAACATCAAGAGCCAAAATCACCGGGGCCACCCACGCGCTTTTTTTTCGAGGTGCCAACTTCGATCAATAATAATAATAATAATAATAAACTATTAAATTTTTTCAAACAATTTTTTTTTTGTATCTTTAATATGTAAATAAAAACATCCTAAATATCCAAAACGATTCATTTTTATTTTCCTACAAAAAAACGCCCTCCAAAAAAGACATGAAAATCGGCTTAAGTTACCAGACTACTATGTTAAAGGGTTATGGCCAGGGTAGCGGGTATAAAATCATGTGCACATTTAACAATTTTTTCTGTATGTAAAAGTGATTTATTTATAAAACTAATTACACATCTATTTTGTATAAATATCAAGCTAATAGAAAATATTTTTTTTGTTTTTTTTGTTATACAAAATAGCCGACTATTGGTATTTGCTTTTGCCGCGCGGCGCTCCGCGACATGACATTTGGCTTCCATGATTTTTGACCTAGAACAAACAAAAAAATTGTCGTTAATCTACATGAGAATACCGAGAGAATTGCGTACGGAATTTGAAAAATATTGTTTTATTCGAATATTGTAGGCATTTGAACTTAAAAGTTGAATTTCCAGTGAAAAATTTCGTATAAAACCGCTCATAAAATGGAAAGTTTTTAATTAATCAAAAAGCCCGTAAGTACTTCTCTAGGTATTCTCATGTAGATTAACGACAATTTTTATTTTGCTATAGGTAAAAAATTGTGGATGCCAAATGTCACGCCGCGGAGCGCCTCAAAAAGCAAAAAAGATTCCAAAAGCAAATAACAGTAGTCGGCCATTTTATGTAACACAAAAAATATTTTTCATTAGCTTGATATTTATACTAAATAGATGTGTAATTAGTTTTATAAATGAATCACTTTTTCATACGAAAAAAAATTGTTAAATGTGCACATGATTTTTAACCCGGTGCACGGTGAATGGATTTCTAATATTGAACTGAAACATTCATTCGATTCTTTGTGAGTACTGTGAAACGTGAGAGACGTCTCTGTGGAAAAAATGGCATCAGGTGGAAAGTGATTGTTGTTCATGTATTTATGAAAAACCAATCTAGTTCAATTACGTTATGGACGTAACTCGGGTAGAAAAAACCAGGAACTACGAGCGAACTTGGCATAGATCTACTCCTCTTCCTTGTTCTCGAATTTCACTCCATGTTATAACGACGATAGCTGGATTGTAATTAGCGCGCATTTTCGTAATTCTAAACTAGCAGAGTTCACGGAATATGGAGTACCGTCAGATAGGCACGAGGTAAAGAACGATCCGTAGAAACTAACGAAGAATATCCGATGGATAGGAGATGATCGGAGGAGATGAAGAGACAAGAAAAGAGAAAGAAAGTAAGACAACCCGGTGCCAGGACTCCATTGAGACCCAAAGACGCGATAAACATTAGAGTTTCAAGGAAGTTTCACTCAATCTAACTCCTACTGTACACATGTCCCTCTCACTATCCCGCAAGATTTCTCTATCTTTTACTCTCTCTCTCTCTCTCTCTGTCTTTGAGCTTCTTTCTTCATCGGTCCTTCCCACTCTAATTCCCTCCCTCCCGCGTTCCGTAGCTCTTGGCGCTTTTTGTCTTTCCCTTTCGAAAGTTGGGTGAGCCAGGATCTCGGATAACAGTTCAGTTCCCCGGTCGATCCTGTCTACGTTGTGCGACTGGAACAGGGTTGAGGGTGCCTCAACTTTACAAACGTCTTCGAATTTGGTACGCCGATGGTGCGTTTTATGCGCGAGGGGTGTAGATCCACCCCCCTCTCTCTCGCTCCCACGATCCTTGCGCAGTAGAATACAAAGAATATAACACCGAGTGATGTCTGAGAGAAGAAAAGGAACGCGGATGGTTTCGAAGGGGAATCCGCATCAAACGAACCGATTGCAGAAAACTTGTGTCGTGGAGCCGAAGGGAAACGAAGAAAGAGAGACCTCTCTATTTCTCGATCCCTTTTTCCTTCAGCAAACCCTCTCCCTCTCTTTCTTTCCCTTCTCACAGACTATCGTACCTACTTCCCTCATCGTTTTATATTCCTCGATGTCGTTGGCGTCGTCCACTTGGATTTACGCTGCAGGATACCCATGACGACGACGACGACGACGACGAGACGAAAGGGGATAGAAAGGAGTATATGAGGGAGTGGGGAGCATGGAAAGAGGTTGTAAGAGGCGGAGGAGACGAAGATGCGCAAAGGAATATAAAGGGCCCAAAGGAGTTGCCCCTGGCATTGCTGCTTCTCTGCTTCTGACTCTACTCTCCTTTTGCTTTCACCTCCCTCCTGCAAAGTTCAATCTCCTTCGAGCTATACTTCGCCGGATTTCCGGCATGGACCGGTAAGAAAACGGATAGTAAAACGAGCGTCTGGAGTGCTTACAGACCCCGATGCCTTTCCTCCCTGTCCTATCTACCTTTGCGACTATCCAAGATCGTGAAAATCAATAATGTTTATCCGACATGACTTTGAGCATGTATCCCGCAATGACCAAATTTTTTTTTCTCTCCCTCTGATGTCACTATGATCATTCATCTTAGGATCCATATGGGCGTCGAGCTACACGAGCTTACACGAGAAAAATAGATTCTTACAATTGTGCCTGCTGGCTATTGAATAGCAAAAAATAAGATATATTAATACCAAGGTGGCAAATGTAAAAGATGCAAGAAACTTGCACCTTGTATCTTTATATTTTTGCGAAGATACGAGAAGTCGTTCGCTATTACTCCAAGCGAACGACTTCTAATGCAAGTAATTACAATGAATAAAAACGTAATTAAAGCTAAATTAGCAAGGAATCGGACGTCGAATAATAATTTCGGAATAAATTATGTCCATCTTAGATCGTAAATGACTAAAAGATATTAACCGGTATGAGAGTTAGAAAAATATTGAAAAAATAAAAGGAAAAGACATTCGGTAATACTTTGCTGTTTCAGACGGTTCGTAACTCGTTATTTTATATAATCAATATATTTGTCGATATTACGCCGTTCGGTATTATTGCCCCATGGTTCGGTATTCCCCGGTTCCAGCCTATGTCGGCTTACTGTTTATTTCGTTATTGCACGATCTACTCGCTCATTCGTATACCGATATATCAAACGGGAAATATACCCAACTAATCCCTCGAGAGCAGCGACGTATGCGCACTCCACGTTTCTCTTTGTCGTTCAGGTGGATGCGAGCAAAGAGCAAAAGAGGAAAAGGGACGGAGCCAACGATGCGGAACAAGAGTCATTCCATATAGGAGGGGCCACAAATGTCATAGCAATTCAGGGAAGGATTAAGGACGAAAAAAACTGACAACAAATGTGCGAACCTCACAAATATAGGATACGAGATCTCGGGATTAATTTATTCGGCAGATAAGCCCTTTCATTTCGATTCTCACTGATTTATATCGATACATCGATGATCGAAACGCGTTTGCCTAAGCATATATTATTATCTTGATCAGATCAAGAGACTCGGCGGGATCTTGACGCCATTGATTATCTCGATGCTCGCATATATCCGCGAAGCTTAATGGACAGAATATAGGGGAACCCGGGGCAGTACGGACACCTTAAGGAAAATTTAATGTAAAATGTAAAATAAAAAATAAAACTTAGCAATCAAAGTGAAATATAATAATTTATTGAGTACTCTTTAAGAACATAAATCAAAATCTGCAATTAAATTAAATCTTTGAATGCAACTTTGATTTAAAAAAAATATGCGAAATGCCCATAGTGCCCCGTATCTGGGGCACAATGGACGTGCATGGGGCATAATGGACACTAGAATCATCCGAAACAAAAATAACTTAGAATCTTGTGCAAAATGAACAGATACGTGTTGTTTCATCGTCATTGGCGTCCTCACCGGCGCATGAGCAATGAGTCAATTTACCAGAGGAACGACAAGAGATCCAACCCTCCCTTGATTCCGAATACAAATCTCCACAATAAAGACATTCAGCATCTTACGATTCATATTTATTTTCCTTGTCTTCCTCACGTTTCTTTTTCTTATTCTTCTCAATCGAATTTTCGGAAGGCGTATTTTTTGCCTGAGGCTGTTCAAGTTATTTTTTTTATACGGAGAACTAGTAATTACAGCAGTCTTGCCACGTTTACGCGATGCCCTTTTTTGTGTTACAGCTTTTGGTATAGGCATAATATGTCCAGGTGAAACACGATGAAAAGAAGTCGACGGAGCTGGTGGAGTTGATGGTGTAAGAGAAGACGGTTGCATCTGATTGTGAGGTGATGGTGATGGTGCTTGAGGTTGTGATTCGAGAGGCGTGTGAGATGGTGGTTGTAGCTTCTGGTTTCCGAAGCGTCAAGGATGGATTGCGTTTTAAAAAGTTGGCCAACCAATCCTCACCTGCTACCCGTAATGTCTGATCGAAGTTACGCGGAATATCATTTCTTTCGGCTAGTTAAAAGGCCAATTCTCGGAATTTTTTCGTTGAGAGGCTAAATAATCTAGCTTCCATGTTTTTTTATGTACGAAGCCAACTCGTTTTCTTCGGCTTGAGAAAATACGGGCTCAAAATTCCCCATACGCTTAGGTTGAATACATTGCTTGGACTTGTATTCCTCAATCTTCCTTTGCAAAGTGGTACGGGGTACACTATCAGTGATTGCAGCTGACTTGCAATTTAATTTTTAACTTAAAACATCGTTGACCGCTGATCGCATGCTGGACTCGCTCCATTCCCCACGATTCGCCTTCTTTTTGCAGGTACGGACCATCTTAATAGAAACTGTAAAAAATAAATAAATAAATAGAAATATCAGGGGTAAAACGGGCACCATGCCCATAGTACCCCGGTCTATTATGTCCCATTACCAAGAATGCCAAAAGCAAGCGAAAATAAAGTTTCTAACATTGGTGAATACTTAATACACTAATAAAATACTTCAAGGGTAACTTACCTTTGATCCGAAAAGTGCACTGCAATCAATGAAATTGTCTCTTGTTTGCAAACGTAAACACAATAGCCAAAATTAGATCAAAATCATATAAAAACGTCTTTCTAGGTTAGATCCGCTCGACGTGCACTCTCGCTGATAGCACCACTTGCCGCGCTGGCGTGACGCATACTAAAACAATATCCAAACGTTGTCTACTTCAATCGGCACTTGTGAGAGGTTTTAGAGGGGTGACCATACTGCCTCGGATGCCCACAATGCCCCGGGTTTCCCTATCGTTGGAATGATGTTGAAGTTTGCATCGTTGGAACGCAACGCAAATTGGTTTTCAAATTTTCATTTTCAGTATCGCTCTTGATTCTCGTGGCTATTTAGGCCCAGGTCCTTGAAAGAGACCCCAATAAAACGGTTTAACGACTTTTGCCATCGATAATCCAAACTTAAGGAGGATTAATGATGTAAAAAATCTATTTTCGTTACATTCCAACGATGCAAACTTCGACATCATTCGTTGGAAGGGCGTTCAATAGATTAGATTCAATTCTAATGGTTTTTATTTATTTTTCTACGTTTTATTATTTCACTTCACCGCCAATTTCGGTCATTGCCCACGCTCCTTCTCCTCCTCTTCTTATACATGTTTCGTCAACCCAAACACCGAAGTCTGCGGGTAAAGGAATTAGATACGGATAGGACTAATAAGTCAAATAATAAGATAAATACGAAATACACCCGACGACTGCTCGTTCAGGAAAGATGCGATGGGGAGGATATCCCTCATTTACTCAGGAATGAAATGTCTAAGCGGCATACTCTAGTAGGATAATGTACATACTTGTTATATAATATATACTTGTATCCTATACTAGGGTTTCGTATGACTCGGGCGCTACGCGACCTCAGCTTCACCATCTCCCGTATGCTGAAAGTGACACTTTTGTACGAAAAAAAAAACCAGAGAATTAGTTAAAAACTGTTGGTTGAAACGAAACACGAATTTTTGGAAAATTCCGGCTTTCGAAATACGGGACAAAATTTATTTTATCAAATAAATTGTGATTCAGACACGGACATGCGAGGTGGCGTAGCATCCGGGCCACGACAGCTCTCTAATAAATATATATAACGCGCGTATTTTCATCTCCCCCTCTCGTTCGTTCTCCGACAGAATCCGTGGAACATCTTGAGACAAGAACGTGGCGACAATGACGACCGAAGACCCCGTTCGAAAGTGCACGTCACACTCACGCTCCTTCTCCCAACCCATTTCTATTTCCATCTTCTGTACACTGCCTCTCGATTCATCCATCTTAAAACAAGCAAGGGACTCGCACCTTTCGTGAAGATCTTAACATGCGCCATTCTCATCCTCTCTACTGCCGTCTGCCTTTCATTTGTACACTTTTTCTTGAGATCCGTCTACTCTTCCTCGGCAAGAGCATCAACAGCAGCGGCATTTCCGCGATACAGGGGTTAGTGAGATACGTATGCGGTGTAAATATAGTGTTGAAAAATTTCAACTAGGAAACCGAGGAATTCAGCTGGAAATCCTGGCAGTTCAGGAAGTAAACGACCCGTCAGTCGTTGAAGTGGAAATCGGTGTGGAATTTACTAAACTCTGATGACAATTGAAAATATTCTCAGCTGAATTTATAGATGGGTGCCGATGTCGATTGCCGTGTAAAGGATCAAATGGATATCAGGATATTCAACGAGGTTTCTAGGTGAATACCAGAGGTTATCTATAGAAGGATTCCCAACCTGGTCTCCTACATCGATCGTCAAATGAATTCACACCTATATTTCTAGTAACATATCCACTTGGACTCCCAGGTAGATCCTCACTTAGGACAATTTCACTAGAGTCTCGCTATTATGGATGATGATACTCTCTATAGCCTTAGTGTCTACGAGGTCTGTTCAAAAAGTAACGCGAATTTTGTGTTTTTTTTCAAAAAGTATTTATTTATTCATTAATATTTATTTTGTTCCCTTCAAAGTAATTCCCCTCGGATATAATACATTCATGCCAACGTTTTTCCCAATCCTCGAAGCACTTAAAAATCATTTTTTGTGATCTTGTTAAGCTCCTCCTTCGATGCCGTCTTTATCGCTTCAATCGTGGCGTAGCGTCGTCCTTTCGTGGGCCTCTTCAGTTTTGAGAACAGGAAAAAGTCACAGGGGGCCAGGTCTGAGGAATACTATGGCTGCGGCATCATTAGAGTGTTGTTTTTGGCCAAAAATTCGCGCACAAGCAACGATGTGTGGGCAGGGGCGTTATCATGGTGCAAAAGCCAATTTTTGTTCTTCCACAAATCCGGGCGATTATGGCGGATTGCTTCGCGCAAATTGCGCATAACTTGCAGGTAATATTCTTTATTTACTGTACGACCCTGTGGCGAGAACTCACGATGCACCACGCCCCTGCAATCGAAGAAAATTGTGAGGAAAACCTTCACATTCGATCGAACTTGGCGCGCTTTTTTCGGTCTTGGCTCACGCGGCAGCTTCCATTGCGATGATTGAGCTTTGGTTTCCACGTCATAATCATAAACCCATGATTCGTCACCAGTTATGATCCTCTGGAGCAAATTTGGGTCGTCGCGGACCGAGTCCAACAGCTCCTTAGCAATGTTAACGCGTCACTGTTTTTGTTCGAAATTCAGCAATTTTGGCACGAATTTCGCGGCGACCAGTCTCACGCCCAAATCATTGGTAAAAATCGAATAGCACGAGCCGAACGATATGTTTAGTTCCTCGGCAACTTCTCTAATGGTGATTCGACGATTGGCCAATATTATTTTCTTCATTTCATCAATGTTTTCGTCTGTTGTTGATGTGCTCGGGCGTCCGGAACGCATTTTCGTTGTTCGCATCTTCTCGGCCCTCTGAGAACATTTTGTACCACCGATTTACGTTGCTTTGGTCCAAGGTAGCTTCACCGTATGCCACAGTGAACATTCGGAATGCGTCCCCGCACTTAATTTTGTTTTTCACACAAAATTTGATACGGATTCTTTGATCCACTTTTTGAAATAGGCAAAAATCGAAGACAAGCCAAAACACGTCTAACCAAAACAGCTGTCGACAATTAACTAAACATTCAAAATGGCCGATTTTTTCAGCATAAGTGAGGGACACGAGTACCAACCTAACGCCACAAAAAAATCGAAAATCAAATATACGTAGCCCGCGGAAATTCAAAATTCGCGATACTTTTTGAACAGACCTCGTATGCAATAATGGGATTTGCATTATAATGTCTCATTTTGTCGTACCGGTAAGGTGTATCATCATCTTGCGTCCTTTTTCTCTTTCGACATTTATATCCACATCTTCAGCCGGAAATTCAAACATTTCTTTGAGCCCACTTCTTTGCGAGCACGGTTCTATAGTTCTCGTCATCAAACGTGCAGCATTTTTGTGTCACATGCACAATATTTTACCGTATGATTTCTATATTACCGACCCACACTCTAGTATCTCGTTCGATGTACATCTTGTGGACTATACGTAAATCTCAACTTTCTTGTTCCATTGTTCTTTCGTCAGCTTTCATCCATCGCCGTTATACTCCTTTTCTTCCCCTTTATTTTTATCGATATCAAAGACCACGCATTCCAACTCGTACGTCCCCTCGAAACTGCGGAGTGGGACAGACAATTTTTTCTCATCGCTGTTTGTACAACTGAATACGAAGAAGAAAAAGAGACGGGGATAGCACAGTAACTGGTGCGCGATAATGCCGATCGTTCTGTTCGTCTGCTTTGAGCGGTTTCATTTCGATGAGTGCTAAACACCACTGTACTCTTTCATTGAAAGTTATATCGAAGATTCGCGGCGGATTCTTGTATTTTTATTCCAAACTTCGAGTAAATTTCCCTCAAAAAGTGTCGTACAACATTATCATCCATATTCACTAAATGTAGAGGTAGGAATATGCAAATGCATGCGATGTGGATGTTTTTAGAATTTATAAAGTAATTTTACCGCAGAAAAGTTTGTTCATTCTACTCAAAGACTCTTTTCCGTGGGAAACCTCGCATGAGAAAAAAACTAGGAGAAAGACCATATGCCATGATCTGGTCTCACCGGGTTGTATGGCGAGACTCGACGGGGCGCGGCCCACCCAAACGTGGTGTTTGATGCCGCGGGAGGGCAGGCATGAAAGCACCGAGTAACGAAGTCGACTATCTGACGCGGGGAAGGAGGATGAGTCCCCATTAAAAAGGCGAGATGTGAGCCTGATCAATTGGTACTAGTGTACCAATTAATCAGATTGTTCTCAGGTATTCTTGAAATTTGAAAGTGCCTTATTACTTATTTCTTTGAAGTGTCACATCCTCTCTCACCCCTGATTAGATTTCATTTGGAAATTTCTTACAGGGTTGAAATCTTTTCAAGAGTTTGTTGTACGACATGTATACTCGGGGTGGAGTATCAATACGAAAACAGTGAATCAGAGTCGTTGAGATATTGTTTATCCTCACTCTGGTGCGATTTTACTGTACGCTGATTTTCTGTCGATTGTATACTATTTATCTAGAGACCAGCCTTCCACGGTATCTCGTAGTTTCTTGCGGACCACCGTCATTCACTTTCGCTCTGTCTCATTCTTATTTCATTTGCCCAACCTTTCTAACCTTCCCTCCAACCCAATTCTATTAGTCGCTTATCAGATATTCCATTTTATTGAACGGGAACCTGCTAAAACCAAGGCGTGCTCATTCTTCAACATCCCTTTGCATTATCGATAATACTACACGCACTGTGCCTTACACCCTCTTCGGATCTTCACTCGCTCTCGATACTTCGTTTCCCTTCCATGTCTCTCATTTTTTTTCCGTCTCTTCGTCGTCTTCTTTGCTCATGTGCAACTCTTTTCATCCGCGATATCGTTTTATTCTGCCTCTCGAATTTCAAACGGTATTATTCACCGTTCCACGAGCTCGTCCGCGGAACTTAGATCTTTCTACCACCGCTTCTGTGCCACTGCTACCTACGTGTACATCTTTTATTCTTTTCGGATCGAGCCCCCACCCCACGAGTATTCTCATCCCTTTCTTTCCAGCATTGTATATACCTCTTTACACGACGTTTCTTTCCCGCAGCCTACTACTACGTCCCATTATTTAGATACATGTAGTTCTAGGCATATTGATTTTACGTCAGCGGTTTTCGGATATGCGGCAGGAGCAGACATTTCCTCATTCTATCTTCTCTCAGGTCGTATTCACCTACATCCTTTCTGTCTTGTATTTTCGACTTCCTCATAGTGCTCAGTTAAATCATATATGGTAGCAGGGAAGGGAGTAACAATTTACAGTTTCTTTCGAAATTTCAATGTGAGGTAATTAATTTTAATTTGTGTATAGATTCATTAGCATCATCCCTTACCTTCGACAACATTAATGCATCAAGACCGCACTCCCAGACATTTGACTACAGTAGTTGTTTGAATGGAGAACGTAATTTTCCAATTCCCAATAACGGGGAAGGTTGCAACGGTATCTAACTAAT
Source organism: Oxytorus armatus (assembly GCA_958009045.1). Taxonomy (NCBI): domain Eukaryota; kingdom Metazoa; phylum Arthropoda; class Insecta; order Hymenoptera; family Ichneumonidae; genus Oxytorus; species Oxytorus armatus. The sequence continues at coordinate 37,653,545 of OY253745.1, read as the reverse complement.
AGTTATAAGCGGTTCAATTCAATGTATAACCAACGATTCCATCTACCGCCATGGTACGGCGTAAGGGGCTGCCAAGGACAGGAGGCGTTGGCAGAACGAGTATTCCAATCGACCAGAGTTTCTTTCGTTCCCGGTATTCCCTACTGCACAGAGAACCGAACTGACATCCAAGTAGTCCGCTCAAATTCCACTCGGACATGTTTATTCAAAGCTTTCGAAATTCCAATTAAGTAGATTCAGTGATAACTACACAGCCCTAGACCATTGATCCTCATCGACATTGTAAGATTCCTCATGATTACCGGTCTCATGTGAATAGTAGTATCCAAATTATCTCGACTCAGTCACGATGCAAAAGGCCTCTCTGGCCGTGATCTCTCATCCTCTTCATTCCCTTTTTTCCTTCTCTGCCTTCACTTTACTCACTTGGCTCTTAGAACGTTGTTGATTTTTTTTTCCACTCCTTCGCGTGTCCCGTCACGAGAGATAGCAGCTCTCTGATGCTCGAAAGCTGGCGTTGCCTTTGGGATGAGGGGGCGAAACGAACTCACGTTTCATCGCGATGCGAGCACATAGACTCGCCACGTCGGGCAGTTAGTCACGATGAATGGACCGAATGAATCGCGCGAACCAATTAAGGATTACGACGGGTCCCCTTGCAACAGAACCCCGTCTACGTTTCACTTGTTCCTCGTCCCTTCCTCAAGAAGATCTCTGCGAGTGTCCTGCGTCCCCGGGTGACCACTTGCCCGAGGATCCTCGTGCTTTTTCCGGTGCTATTGAATCATCAGCCATAGAGTGTGCTTGTTAGATAATATTTTCTACGGAAAGCCACTTGAAATTATTGTTTCTTCTCCGTTCAAAACAATGTGAGATACAGCAACAGATTGTTTTCTTGAAGGAATTGATAAACCATGGAAAACGCATGTGTTGATCGTGTACGAGGTCTGTCCAAACAGTATCGCGAATTTTGTGTTTTTTTCAAAAAGAATTTATTTATTCATTAATATTTATTTTGTCCCTTTCAAAGTAATTCTCCTCGGATATAATACATTTATGTCAACGTTTTTCCCAATCCTCGAAGCACTTAAAAAAATCATTATTAGTGATCTTGTTTAGCTCCTCCTTCGACGTCGTCTTTATCGCTTCAATCGTGGCGTAGCGTCGTCCGTTCATGGGCCTCTTCAGTTTTGGGAACAGGAAAACGTCACAGGGGGCCAGGTCTGAGGAATACGGTGGCTGCGGCATCATTAGAGTGTTGTTTTTGGCCAAAAATTCGCGCACAAGCAACGATGTGTGAGCAGAGGCGTTATCATGGTGCAAAAGCCAATTTTTGTTCTTCCACAAATCCGGGCGTTTATGGCGGATTGCTTCGCGCAAATTGCGCATAACTTGCAGGTAATATTCTTTATTGACTGTACGATCTTGTGGCAAGAACTCATGATGCACCACGCCCCTGCAATCGAAGAAAACTGTGAGGAAAACCTTCACATTCGACCGAACTTGGCGCGCTTTTTTCGGTCTTGGCTCATGCGGCAGCTTCCATTGCGATGATTGAGCTTTGGTTTCCACGTCATAACCATAGACCCATGACTCGTCACCAGTTATGACCCTCTGAAGCAAATTCGGGTCGTCGCGGACCGAGTCCAACAGCTCCTTAGCAAAGTTAACGCGACACTGTTTTCGTTCGAAATTGAGCAACTTTGGCACGAATTTCGCGGCGACCAGTCTCATGCCCAAATCATTGGTAAAAATCGAATAGCACGAACCAATCGATATGTTTAGTTCCTCAGCAACTTCTCTAACGGTGATTCGACGATTGGCCAATATTATTTTCTTCATTTCATCAATGTATTCGTTTGTTGTTGATGTGCTCGTGCGTCCGGAACGCATTTCGTTGTTCGCATCTTCTCGGCCCTCTGACAACATTTTGTACCATCGATAAACGTTGCTTTGGTCCAAGGTAGCTTCACCATATGCCACAGTCAACATTCGAAATGCGTCCGCGCACTTAATTTTGTTTTTCACACAAAATTTTATGCAGATTCTTCGATCCATTTTTTGGAATAGCCAAAAATCGAAGACAAGCCAAAACACGTCTAGACAAAACAGCTGTCAACAATTAACTAAACATTCAAAATGGCCGATTTTTTCAGCATAAGTGAGGGACACGAGTAGCAACCTAACGCCACAAAAAAAATCGAAAATCGAATATACGTAGCCCGCGGAAATTCCTAATTCGCGATACTTTTTGAACAGACCTCGTATTTTACTGATCACCGAAAAAATTCTGATCCGGTGATAGGATGAATTTTCTTCCATAAAGCCTTAGAGCTTCCAAATAGCCATAAAACTGTTAAAACTTAATCGTCAAATGAACGTCGTGGCAGAACAACCTAACCGGCGATCATGATGATTGCTATTACATTTACTCTATCACTAATCGTCCTTCCCATACCGAAACTGACCTGACGTCAGATCGCAATAGTACTTTAAGTACTTGGTGCAACTTAGGGAGTTTGAAATCGGAGATAAATCCCTTTAGAACCGGCATGCGTTGAAAATACGTCGACATAATTTATCGTCCGGCCATTGGCGGAGCGTTACCAACAACGTCTGCCCGTATATACCTAACGGAGCGTACATACAATCCTGCCAAATTCGTTTTACCACCTCAGGATATGACCTCCCCCCCAGTGTCGTAAGGGGCCACTAGTCATTCCAGCTTCATACATATATATCCATCTTGCTCTCGGCCCCGAGATGAAGAGACGGGGAACACAAGTCACAGAAGGAAGCGGGGAATGGTTGTGAGCAGCAGAGCTCACCTTCTATATCGCTTCGGCTGGCATAGCAGGGCTAGGGAAAGCCTCCCCTCAACCCGGGCACTCGCGTCGTTAGGATAGAGACTCTCGGGGGTGCAGAGTGCCGATTTAGGGGATGAAACACGAGCGGTCGGGCGCACGGTGAGAGAGTTTGGGTCGGTGGTAAGGGCGCTCGGGAGAGTGGGTAGCGGTTTCGACGTCGACGTCGACGGCGGCGTTGGTAGTGACGGGAGGCGAGGGTGGCAAGAGCAATGCAGGCGGTGGCGACGGCGCAGGGTCGTCGTCTTTATTCGCGCATGCGTATGTAAGCTGTAACGCCGCCGTTACTCGGGTCGAACTAGGAGACGAGTTCAGTCCACTGCCTGATCTCATACCGCGTACGTCCGCGCTTATCTCGTATTATAATTATAATACATCCAAGAGAAATCGGGGCAGAGTGTCAGGATAGAAAACACGAGATCGCCAAGCGTGGAATTATCTGTAGCACACATCCGGCGCCGATCATCCGTGCGTGAGCGGCTTGCGTATGAACTTGATAATAAGCATCGCGCGATGGGGGGGGCGGGCATGATAGAAAAAGGTGAATAACCGAGCGATATTTCACTCTTAACTGACTTTGTCATTGGGCGCCCAATCATGCTAACACACCTGTCACCTCGAGCTACATTTTCCTCCCCGTTTCCAAATTGTCTGGACTTGGAAGAAGGCTTGAAAAATATTTCAACGGTCCCGCTACCTTAATTAGTTTTCTCCCTTTTGCCACTATCCTATCGGTCTTTTCTTCACGCACTTTCGTTGGATCAGTTCGCTTCTAGGTAGTTTGAGAACTTTTTGACGATCCCTACTCGATGTCATCAGTTTGAGCGGGTTTTCTGACCACTTCTTGACTCTGTTTTTGCCTCTATTACTTCTATCACTGCTCGTGTGATAATCGGACTATTAATATCGGTTACGCGGCATTCAATCAGTGTCAGGAATCCGTCGGATTGTTTCGGTGACCCTGCTGAGTGAAGTTCGTAAAACGTGGTGAAGGATTATCGGTTACCTGATTAAATATCGCCGATAATATCATATCGCTGGCGAAAAACGGATTTGTTCGTGTGTCCTCTGTCAAAATTTTGTTCGTCGATCAATCAACCGGAGTTATTGCAAGCTCCAATTCTTTCTGAATCTTTGAACGATCGGTTCGTTTTTTTCCAACAAGTAACATAGTGTTTATTATTTAGCTAACGAACGAGTGAATTTCATACTCGATCCGTTTTACGATGATTATGATGGTGATTTAAGTGCATCACGTTACAGTGACTTGTGCAATGATAAAGGCAACCCTTACACCGATAGTAATAGAGGACCAATGTACCAACCAGGTGAGTGTCATCTTTGTGAATGTGCATGGATGATCTAATGTACATTTTAATAATTCACAATTGAATTCTACTTTCCTATGGAATTGTTACTTTTAATTGTACAGGAAGGAAAATTAAATTTATATGAATTGGTGGTCAGTCACGAAGATGATGGAACCACGTCGGTACCATCCCAGAATCGAGTGTCACAGCATTCTTCTCGAACGTCCGCGACCCTCGCGGGGCTCCCCACCACGCCCACAACGAATTGAAGCTTTAGCTTGCCGCGTCTGTCAATGATGCATGGTGCACTTTTACCTATAGCTATGGATTTAGAGGGGAAATAGGGTTAGGACAACGTTTTCTCAATGATTTTCATGAATTTTTTTATAGCATAAAAAATGAATATAATTTATTGAAACTTTGAGAATATTTTATCCATATATTTAAGTATATACTATAAAATTTTTGAAGAATTTTCTTGAAAAACACCGGGGATATTAGCGACCCCATATTGCAGGTCACAATCAGACTCAGCATTTTGTGTACATTCTAGAAGCCGCAATTTTCATCCGAAATCAAACTAGGTTGGAATTTACTTTTATTATATGTCTCTCTTCTATATGAACCTAAATGCTATCAAAAAACTAGAAATTTGGATTGTTTACAGGAGTCAAAACAAAACAGCATGATTTTTTGCCATTTTTTACAACTTTATTTGCAAAGAAAAATTATTTTAAACAATGATAATATTCCGATTTTAGGTTCATATAGAGCACAATACTATGAAGAAAGTAACTGCCAATTTTCAAAACGATTGGTTGAAAACTTTTCAAACTAGCGTGTACGCAAGTTCAAAAAAAGTGGTTTTCAGAAAAACGCGTTTGAAAAAATAGTACCAAGAAAAACAAGCAATATGGGGTCGCTAATATTTTATAGTATATACTTAAATATATGTATAAAAATTTTATAGTATATACTTAAATATATGTATAAAGTATTCTCAAAGTTTCAATAAATTATATTCATTTTTTATACTATAAAAAAATTCATGAAAATCATTGAGAAAACGCTGTCCTAACCCCTCTTCCCCCCTTACGCTCAAAGCACTCACGCTTTCGATTCTGAGATAGAATCTTTTGAGATAGAAGCTTCCGGAACAGTTTATTATTGTTGCGAGGCAGTCTTGGCTGTTTTGTGGAAAAACGAGGCTCCGAATTGTCGTTGTTTAATTTTCATATTTCATATTTCATATTCAACGCTCCAAATACTGTTTTCCTTAATTAAACCCGTTGTGCGGGGCCAGGTTTTGTTACCTTAATTTGCATTCATCTGAGAGCACCGGGTCAATGGTCCATCACAGCTGAACACGATTGATTTTTTTTACGAAAAATGTATCTCACAATAGTGGAATAATGTGATTTCATAAAATGTGACTTTTGGACTCTTCGAGTTCGAAAAATTGCTGACCAATTGACTTTTTGTTTGTCCTTCGACAAACGCGAACTAAATCCGCTAAGATCCGCAATGCGTTCACTCAAGTCACGTGAATTTGGAAATCGTGCTCCAAAATTGATTTTGGAGCACAATACTTATAATCGATATATTGCTAAGAGCTTTCATTTTGTTTTACAGTTGATATGTTTAAATTCTTACGTACAACCCTTTTTATATATATTTTAATTATTTGTCGGAATTGAGGGAAACGTTGAATGAACCCTTCATCCCAAATGTTCTCAAAATTGCAATCGGAGTTTAAAAAATACTGGCCTTAAATCAGACCCGGGAAAGAACCTAATCAAGCGCTCAGATTTCTATGATCGATCATTGACCATCCGGTAAAGGGACACTGATCATACTCTCACCGTGCTGTGATAACGAATCCCCAAATCTGACTTCAATTATCTCCTATGAATTTACCGATGGAAATTTTTTACTTGCTAATTCGATTGGGGGGCAAACGTTCGATGGTTTTTTTTTCTTCGTGTCTGTGCGAGTTTGAGAACGGGGTAGGAGAAGCAGTTTTATTCCTAGCTGGGCGACAGTTGTTCGTAGTAATAAGTCGAGGAGGCAGGAGAGAAAGATATAAAGAAAGGAGGGAGACGAAGAGAACGTTTCCGCCGAGCCAAGAGCGCGGGCAGCAGTCTTATCGATTCCCGAGCTCAGATTCTCGAACTCGACGACAAACTTCCGCCATTCGATGGTCCCGCTCCGTGTGCTCTCTCTCTCACTCTCTCTCTTTCTCGCTTTCTCTCTGTGCACCGTTCTCCGTTGTCGTAATACCGCGCTGCAAAGCACACTGCGCGCGGGATCTCCGAATCTCGAGAGGGTTTGTCGTCGAGGGTCAAGCTTCTCGGCAGACGTCAATATGGCTCGACGCATTTCAATATCTCGATAGCCCCGAATGTAGTCGGATGATGGAAGAAACTTTGCGAAATATATGATTGTGTTGGTTATAAACTTAATAATTTATTGCCATTTACGATTTTTTCTTTCTCGAGAATGCTCATTTAAACGCGCCTCTATACGGAAATTATATAATTCACAATTGAATAAAACATTGCCGATCAATACATCAAACTGAATCGCAACTGAAAACATCGATCGATGCTAAAAGATGCAAAAAAAATATTGAGTTTTCAAGTTCAAGAGCGTACTTCATAGGGAAAAGCTTCTGCGAGAATTAGACTAAAATATTCTCAGCTAGACAGCTGGTAAAGTAGAATAGAGTTACTCTTCGAGGCATAACAGTAAAAGAATGCCATGTAAGAGTAAAAAAATGTTAACTCTTTACGGAATTTCCTTTTAACCTTTGCGACGTCGCGAATAGCCACACAACACGATGCCTAAAATAAATTTATATTTCTTCGTTCCAACGTATTCGTTGAAACCTTTCGGCTATTTTTATTAACCGTATTGTCCACGTTTAAAGGGGGAAATAGGGTTAGGACAGCGTTTTCTCAATGATTTTCATGAATTTTTTTATAGTATAAAAAATGAATATAATTTATTGAAACTTTGAGAATATTTTATACATATATTTAAGTATATACTATAAAATTTTTGAAGAATTTCCTTGAAAAACACCGAAGATATTAGCGACCCCATATTGCAGGTCACAATTTGACTCAGCATTTTGCGTACATTCTGGAAGCCGCAATTTTCATCTGAAATCAAACGAGGTGGGAATTTACTTTTATTATATGTCTCTCTTCTATATGAACCTAAATGCTATCAAAAAAATAGAAAATTTAATTTTTTACAGGGGTCAAAACAAAAAAGCATGATTTTTTGCCATTTTTTACAACTTTCATTGCAAAAAAAAATTATTTTAAATAATGATAATATTCCGATTTTAGGTTCATATAGTGCGCAATACTATGAAGAAAGTAACTGCCAATTTTCAAAACGATTGGTTGAAAACAAACTAGCGTGTACGCAAGTTAAAAAAAAGTCGTTTTCAGAAAAACGCGTTTGAAAAAATAGCAAAATGCTGAGTCTGATTGTGACCTGCAATATGGGGTCGCTAATATCTGCGGTGTTTTTCAAGGAAATTCTTCAAAGAATTTATAGTATATACTTAAATATATGTATAAAATATTCTCAAAGTTTCAATAAATTATATTCATTTTTTATACTATAAAAAAATGCATGAAAATCATTGAGAAAACGCTGTCCTAACCCTATTTCCCCTCTTAATGGCTTATAACAATAGAACGAGTCGGAATTTTCATAAAAAATTTTGGGAACATATTTTTCAATAGTTTTCCTAACAATTTATGAAATTAAAAAAAAATTGATTTTTTGAACCGTCCAACCCTATTTACCCCCTTAAAGTGCAGTGGGTAGATTATTTTTGTTGCTGTGTAAAAAATTGACTTTTACAAAATCCTATATCGATGATTTTTTGTTGTCGAAGCCTATGGTATCGGTATATATCGTTGGCGTGACACTATCCTACGCTGAAACATTAACCGCATAGCGCAAGCTGACGCAATTGGCCGAAAGGTCTTTTTTCGAAAAATCATTTTGGAATTTGTCGCAGAAAGCTAATCGAACTGTTTTTTTCCCCCTTTATACTCCTGGAGTGTTCATAGTCGGTCCATTTGTTCCACTCTTCGTCAGCCGCTTAATTGCTCCGCTCGTTTATTGTCTTTTTCCACGATATCGTCCATAGTTTGGATTTTGACGCGCCGTCATAGAAACACATCGCGCTTCAGTCAGGGATGGTTCAATGATTCCGCTGTTTATACTCTCACGCTCCAGTTTACACTCTCACGCTAGGTGGATCTCAGTGTTAACGTATTTGCAACGATGCACCGGTGAGGAATGGCAGCGTTTATCGGGAGCTGAACAAACGAGCCGTGAACCAATATCGCGAACGATTTCGGGGCGTTAACAGTTATAAGACGACCCTGACAACCGATCGAAATTAAACGATCGTTTTCCTCTCGGTTAGCGCGTAGAGAAGTTTCATATTATAAGTACACATTGGAAATTAGCACGGATGTATGGCCTATTCAATATGGCGATTCATTCTCAGTCAGTGCAAACCACCACTACTTATCAGAAGGAACATTAGTACACCCTCGATAATCGTATATTTTTTTGCGCGAAATCTAATGTTTTAAGTACGATACTCGAACTTTAAATCTCACGCAGTATTCGCAACGCGAAATTTTCGAATCAAAAGACTTCAACTTAATACAATTTAATTTGCCCGCTTCGGGACAAGATCTCAATCTCGCGTTAGGCCATCGCGCGTGTGCCTCCCTACAGCGTGTAACAATTGTAAATAGATGTCTACGAATAATCTACGTGTATACGTGTCTCGTCGTTGGTGAGCGTGTTAACGTTTTCCCAATGGGGAATAGTAGAAGAGCCCCGGAGATGCTCTCTCGTCGAACGCAAACAAACGTCGCTTCCTCGAAGGGAAGCCGGTGGCGCCTGGTATTTTAATGGAAACAAATGCAACTTGTATACTCTCGTGTCTGTTCTCCCCCTCACCGTAAAGGCTTGAAGCTCCCTCGCGCTGTTTTGCCCCTTCCCGTTGACTCTCGCTCTCGGGTTTTCCATGCCGCTACGTGTGTGTTCCCCGGATTGCCGAGACACCCGACCGTGTGCGCGCGCAGCCGGGTACCCGAGAATCGGCGTATCGCATTGGTGCACGGCTCTGTGGAGTATGAGACAATGTGGGTACGGTGTGCGAGAACGGCGTGTCGGTCGCACGTGCCGCCGTCGCCGGCGGCGACGACAACGATAGCAATAGCCACAGTTCGTGGGGCATGGCTACGAAAATAGTTGCAGCGCGAAAAATAATGACACATGTCTCGCCATGTGGGGTATACGGTCGTACTGGAAAGAGAGAGAGTGAAAAAAGAAGAGAGAGACCGAGCAAAAGGCGTTCCCTTCATCGTCAAACGAATATAACTTCGAAAAACTATGCGGTCCGTACCATTGAAAGACGAAAGTTGGAATTGCGAAACATGGCAGTGATGGCTCGGGGTCACGTATAGAATTCCATGGGCACTCGACCACCACGCTCGAATATATAAAAGTCTCTCTCGTCCTTTTCTATCACCACTCCCAACGATCTCTTTTCCTCGCGTTCTATCCCTTGAATTTCGTAATGGGAGATGGGAGGATTACTAAATCGGATCCGAGCGTGGGACGCGAACGTGATGGAAGAGTTGAGCATTGTAGATATTATATGGAACATCTCGTGTCAACTTGCACAGTCTCGCGCCCGACCAATTTTCATTTCCATAATTTTTGCTTCCTCGTTACGGAAGCTTTGTCTTCGTAAAAACCACTTTTTTCTTTATAGATTTTCGTGCCACAGCACTTAAAATGTTCCAAGACGTTCAAAAGACATATTTAGAAGAAAAACTTCTGAATGGATGTACGAGGTCTGTTCAAAAAGTATCGCGAATTTTGTGCTTTTTCAAAAAGTATTCATTTATTCATTGATATTTATTTTTTCCCCTTCAAAGTAATTCCCCTCGGATATAATACATTTATGCCAACGTTTTTCCCAATCCTTGAAGCACTTAAAAAAATCATTTTTTGTGATCTTGTTTAGCTCCTCCTTCGTCGCCGTCTTTATCGCTTCAATCGTGGCGTAGCGTCGTCCTTTCATGGGCCTGTTCAGTTTTGGGAACAGGAAAAAGTCACAGGGGGCCAGGTCCGGGGAATACGGTGGCTGCGCCATCATTTGAGTGTTGTTTTTGGCTAAAAATTCGCGCACAAGCAACGATGTGTGAGCAGGGGCGTTATCATGGTGCAAAAGTCAATTTTTGTTCTTCCACAAGTCCGGGTGTTTATGGCGGATTGCTTCGCGCAAATTGCGCATAACTTGCAGGTAATATTCTTTATTGACTGTACGACCCTGTGGCAAGAACTCATGATGCACCACGCAATCGAAGAAAACTGCGAGGAAAACCTTCACATTCGACCGAACTTGGCGCGCTTTTTTCGGTCTTGACTCATGGGGCAGCTTCCATTGCGATGATTGAGCTTTGGTTTCCACGTCATAACCATAAACCCATGATTCGTCACCAGTTATGACCCTCTGGAGCAAATTTGGGTCGTCGCGGACCGAGTCCAACAGCTCCTCAGCAACGTTAACGCGACACTGTTTTTGTTCGAAATTGAGCAATTTTGGCACGAATTTCTCGGCGACCAGTCTCACGCCCAAATCATTGGTAAAAATCGAATAGCACGAGCCGAACGATATGTTTAGTTCCTCGGCAACTTCTCTAACGGTGATTCGACGATTGGCCAATATTATTTTCTTCATTTCATCAATGTATTCGTCTGTTGTTGATGTGCGCGGGCGTCCGAAACACATTTCGTTGTTCGCATCTTCTCGGCCCTCTGAGAACATTTTGCACTACCGATAAACGTTGCTTTGGTCCAAGGTAGCTTCACCATACGCCACAGTCAACATTCGGAATGCGTCCGCGCACTTAATTTTGTTCTTCACACAAAATTTGATACAGATTCTTTGATCGATTTTTTGGAATAGGCAAACATCGAAGACAAGCCAAAACACGTCTAATCAAAACTGCTGTCAAGAATTAACTAAACATTCGAAATGGCCGATTTTTTCAGCATAAGTGAGGGACATGAGTACCAACCTAACGCCACAAAAAAATCGAAAATCGAATGCACGTAGCCCGCGGAAATTCAAAATTCGCGATACTTTTTGAACAGACCTTGTATGCGCCTGTGTGTGTGTTTAGGCTGAAAATATCAAACTTATGCAACTTTAGAATGGCACGGTCAATCGGACTGAAGATTTGAACACCGGTAGACCTGTCACTCCCCTCCGTTCAGTGTGATTTTAACAAATATTGAACGACTAGTTCGGATTTTAGGGATACTTCAATTTTTTTAAAAATGTTTCTTACCGTTCTAACGTTCGTAATTTTTTAGCTATCCAGCTAAATTTTTGTGCGCCAGTGGCCTATCATAAAATACTGTTCGTTATTGAATTTGGAGAATATCGATTGAGCCGTTCTAAAGTTATAGAATTTCGAATTTTTTAAATTAAAAATTCCGTACAATCTTAAACCCTCAAGTAATTTCAATGGCGAATACAACAAATAATAGCGGTTCCCTCGCTGTTCTATCTATGTGCAAACTTTTCTTGCGATTGCTGAAGCCATTCTCAAGATGTGGTCATTTGAATTTTGAAAGCCTATCACACTCACACGCGCAGACAAACGCGGATAATTTTTTAAATGTAAATTTTCGACATTTTAGCACATTTCGAACGCATTGCCATTACAAATTCGACATTTTTTCACAAAGAGGAAGCGTCTTTTATGAGTAAGTAAAATTCGTCAAAAGATCTTGTTGAGAAAAACTCACGAAAATTTGGCGCGATTCAATATATCACCTAACAAGGTTATTTGAAAATAAAAAATATATACTAACGAATCTATTGAAAAAACGGAAAGAATAAACTATTACCGGAGGATTGTAATTATCGGACGTCTATTTGTATACTCGTTTTTACGATACCAAGAAATTAAATTTCTTTTCATTAACCGATCGTTCAATTGCGGTTCATCGTAGAGAAGCGCATGCAGTTCTTGACATGGTACGGACGCATCAAAGAACTAATAGCTTTTGGTTCGATACGCCGATTCTCGATACGAGATCGTCGCACGTATTGCTTCCAATAGGAGCGCTCAGAGACCGGGCCACTTCGTAGCAATCAATGGCACTTGATGGCCTGAAAGAATGTTTGCAGCGAGCGTCTTCTTTGGTAAAGACCGCGTATGTCGTATTAAAAATATTCAACTGGGAGTGCCGGGTCGTTGACCCGAGAATTCATATATATACGTGCGTTCGCTTCTCATTGCGAGTGTATACTTCACTACTGTTGTATGTCAGCTAGGCATGCAAATTAACAGCAATGAATCACCAAGAACGATGTGACTGCGACGAGTCATCTCTTCCGTTGGTGCGGTTAATTCTGAATTTTTTTTATATTTATTATCATACACTCTCATTATCGCATACAAATCCACTTTGCGCCCGCGGACAATGAAGGTACATGAAATTATTATAATTAAATGAACGACCGAACAATTCTCGTTGTCTCTTTGTTTATGCCTCTGTAACCTCCATTGCTAACCTTTGAATATCGAACACGTGCAATTTCGTTAGCCCACAAAAGCGATTGTCGATTGGGGGTGACTGGGGAGATATGACCATGCGAGAGGGTCGAACAAATAAAAATAAAATATCAAAGAAATACTTGTTTTGCGGTTTTTAAAATTGTTCTCTGTAAATGGACACAATGATGAAATTGGGAATTACCATGGAGGCGTTACCTAAAACCATCCCTTATGGTTTAAGGGAGGGGTAAGGGTTTCAGCGTTAAAAAAAAACACTTTTTTTGCAATTTTTTTTCTCAAATATGGATTGAGCAATTTTATTCGAACCTTTTGTACATTATTGAGCATACTTTTGACAATGTTGTGTAATTTTTTCATGCAGAAATATTGAAGCATAAGCCCGTAACAGAGCTTCCCCCAGAACGTCTTGGAAAAAAAACAATTTCCGGTGTTCACTATAACTCGGCCGGAAATTACCTGATAATGAATAACCATGAAAATTTAGTCAAATTATGATCAAATCTTCCCCCCAACGTTCTCTGATAATTTTTTTTTTCATTTAAAAATTTTTGGCGGCTATCTAAAGTGTGAACTGTTATTTTCCACGAAAAATTCCGCCATTTTGTGGGTGGGAAACACCCTTAACGTAGAAAAAAAAAATTTAACTAAACGTTGGGGGGAGCTATTTTATATGTAGAAAATGTGTACAAAGTTTGAAATGAATCGGTCGAGTAGTTTTTAAATGGCAGTGAACACGGACTTTGCAAAAGTAGTTTTGAGAAAAACGCGTCCAAAGTGCACTTCTAGCCCGACCGCCCGCAGCTGTTAGAGTTATAGCGTTAAAGGCCAGGAGATTAATAAGCCAATAACTTCAAGAATATTGCTTAGATCGGTTTGAAATTTTAAGGACATATTCTTGAAATGTTAAACAATAAGATAAGACAAAAAAAAAAATTCGATTTTTCGAAAGTGAAAACCCTTACCCCGCCCTTAAGTTACCAGCCTACTACCTTAATAAAATTTAATCAATATTTCTCATATACCGTGTATGTATAATTTCTTCACGGGAAAAATCAATCGTGTTCCACGGGGGTGACGGTTCACGGACGTACATCACAAAACAATGGGCTTCTTTGGATAAATGGTCACAGCGTTCTGAGACGCCAAAATGACAGTTAAATGCACAATACTCGTTCCTTCTTTGACACATTCAGACTCGGTATGGTGCAAGAAACCTATGACATATTGAGTTGACTTGACGGTGGCAAACGGAACGCGGATCGTGTTGAACGCGGTTAAATTCTATTTCTGGATTGACACGAGCACGAGCACTTCACGAGACGATTAACTATTTTTAGGATCGGCAAAAAAGCGTTTAAAGCTCTCTGGCTTTACATCCTCGCGATGAATAATAACTGTAGCAAATTTCGTCCACACAAAGCACTCTTGTCTTACGTGCGAATATTTTATCCTCTGTCTACGTGTTAATCGATAGAATAACGTGGGAAAAACATCGTTTTAACGACGCTTTCCGTGGATAATATTGACTTGGTAATTGTGGTATATGCGAATGCATATGCAAGACGATCCCAGCGTGACCGACATTTCTGCCGAATGACCGAATTATACCTTTTTCTCGCTTTACAGTCGAGGTCAAGCCCACCGATTTTCCGACGTTGTTTCATCGTTTAATTGTCGCTCGGGTCGCTGACACGCCAAACACCGCGGCTTTTAATAATGCATCGCAGCCACTGACGTCGCATACATCGGAATAAAGAGTATACCGTATACAGCGGAGTGTGGTTATAGTTATATAAGGGTAGGAATACCGATGAGGAGACAGGAGGCAGGATTTAGAAAAAGTGGCCGTGGAAAAAATAGCCTCGGAAAAAAAGCCACGGTCTTGTAGCGAAGGTCGAAATTATTATTCGAAAAAGTCAAGATTTTTTTTATAAAATCTCAATCATATCGACGATTCTCGTCACATTTAATGTCAAACTCCCTGTATTGTTCATTAGTTGTGGAAAAAATTATCAGCTTTGTCGATTTTTTCAAGTTGGTCGATCGGTACGCGAGGCAAAAAATATAAGCGACCCTTACAGTAGTCGCATATGATGTGTAACATCTGACATCTCACCTTGGTAATAAGCAACACTAACATTATATCCCGATAAAAATGATTCGGGTATTATTTGAAATGATTTTTCGTAACGAAGAATAATTCTTTTTAATGAAAATTGTATTTTATTTTATTAACGCTAGGAGTAATGCAATTTTTTATTGGAGACAGTTATTTTTGTTCAATTTGGGGGAGAGCAGAGACATTTCATCGAAGTATTACATGCAGTCGCTGTTGATGTAGACGAAGTAGGAGAAAATGGCAACGATAGCAATCGTAAAGTTGCACGACTGACAATCAGATTTGGTGAAGCGGTAGTTGGGTCGGCCGTTGATGTCTGTGAGAGAATTAAGTTCGCTGCACGTGCCCGAAAATCCCTGCTACGCTGAGTCGAATTATGCGCATTTTTTTTTGGCTCTACCGTTCCAGTTTTTCATTTTTCCTCACGTTTTTTTCTGCCCGTAATCTCGCATATATTCTGCTCTGGATTTACCCATCTCTGCGACTCACGAAATCATTAGAATTAAATTGGAATTATAAATATTTAAGAAATTATTAATATCAAAGATATTATACGTGTAATTAATTAATTTGTTTTTTTTTTTATCAAAATAAAAAATATCAATTGAGCAGCGACAGAAATTAACCTCAAAAGTTAAAAAAGCTATTTGTTTTTTTTTTTTAATAAAAATTAAAGATATCAATTGAGCAGCGACAGAAATCAACCTCAAAATGTTGAGGTAGTAGTCTGGTAACTTAAGCCGATTTTCATGTCTTTTTTGGAGGGCGTTTTTTTGTAGGAAAATAAAAATGAATCGTTTTGGATATTTAGGATGTTTTTATTTACATATTAAAGATACAAAAAAAAAATTGTTTGAAAAAATTTAATAGTTTATTATTATTATTATTATTGATCGAAGTTGGCACCTCGAAAAAAAGCCGCGTGGGTGGCCCCGGTGATTTTGGCTCTTGATGTTATCTGAAATAAAAAATTCTTGATAATTGTCAATCTATAGACATGTCATTTTGGTCGGAACTACTGAAGTTAAATTTCATGGATAAATAACAAAATGGCGGACTTTGGATAAAAGTTTTTTTTTTCCAAAGTCCGCCATTTTGTTATTTATCTTATATAAGAGAAAGGGAAATAGAGGAGAACGCATTAGCTGTGCGCTTAACATACAGTGTTGTGTATAAAGTGTGCTGTTATATAAACTAATTTATATGTGTAAACTATATTAATAAATGTATTTACTATTTATAATGTGTCTGAGAAAAGTGCAGATCATGGATAAAAAATGCAAGTGAGTAATAATGAATAATTATTCGAATAAATATTTTAATATTTAGTTTTTTAAGGTAGTAGTCTGGTAACTTGAGCCGATTTTCATGTCTTTTTTGGAGGGCGTTTTTTTGTGGGAAAATAAAAATGAATGTTTTTGGATATTTAGGCTGTTTTTATTTACATATTGAAGATACAAAAAAAAAATGTTTTTGAAAAAATTTAATAGTTTATTATTATTATTATTATTGATCGAAGTTGGCATCTCGAAAAAAAAGCGCGTGGGTGGCCCCGGTGATTTTGGCTCTTGATGTTATCTGAAATCAAAAATTCTTGATAATTCTTAATCTATAGACATGTCATTCTGGTCGGAACTACTGAAGTTAAATTTCATGGATAAATAACAAAATGGAAAAGGGCGTTTTTTTCCAAAGTCCGCCATTTTGTTATTTATCCATGAAATTTAACTTCAGTAGTTCCGACCAGAATGACATGTCTATAGATTACGAATTATCAAAAATTTTCGATTCCAGATAACATCAAGAGCCAAAATCACTGGGGTCATCCACGCGCTTTTTTTTCGAGGTGCCAACTTCGATCAATTATAATAATAATAATAATAAACTATTAAATTTGTTCAACAAAATTTTTTTTTGTATATTTAGTATGTAAATAAAAACATCCTAAATATCCAAAGGGATTCATTTTTAATTTCCTACAAAAAAACGCCCTCCAAAAAAGACATGAAAATCGGCTTAAGTTACCAGACTGCTACCTTAAAAAAGTTAAATATTCAAATATTTATTCGGATAATTATTCATTATTAATCGCTTGCATTTTTTATCCATGATCTGCACTTTTTCAGACACATTATCAATAGTAAATACATTTATTAATATAGTTTACACATATAAATTAGTTTATATAACAGCACACTTTATATACAACACTGTATGTTAAGCGCACAGCTGATGCGTTCTCTTCTATTTCCCTTTCTGTTTCTAGTCACACACGCACACGCTGTTGGCTGACGGTACCAACCTCTCGGAAAATGGTCAACCTCTCTTTGGTCAAATCAAATAGCCCGCGCTTCTCGGGCTTCCTGTTACACACTTCCGTCCCTTTTCACGAAATCAGTGCCACAGAAACCGAGCGGAAAGATATTACACATAAAAAAAAAACTATTACGCAATGAGTTCTTTCCTGTTAGGCAGATTTCCCGATGTGTTCGTGAGTTGATTCCTTAATGGACTCTCAGGTAGATTCGCAGATGTACATCGTGTTAAATTCCCGAGTGGATTTATTTTTGTTTTTGTTTAATAGGGAGCAAAAGAAATGAAGATAGCGAGACGTGCATTAGAAAATGCAATCAGAATAATAGTGAGGTGGCTGGCTGTGGTAATGCGCACCCAACAATATAGGCTTCACGCGCTCGCTGTAAAACCTTTTTCACCCTCGTGTATCTCGATTTTTGTCAGGATTCGCTCGGTAGTGCCGTACCCTGTTTCGATGCGTTTGCTTCTTTAACTCGCATCTCTTCCCGCTCGGTTTCTCATCTTTGCTGCTTCGTAGCTTTTTTTTTTTCCAGTCTTTCACCGTCGATACTTCTGGTCCCATTCCACCTCTATCCCTTCACTCTTTGAGTGAGTGCACGATACGCCTCGTATTTTGCATCACCGTCATATTCGTCGGCGCGTTCGCTCTGTCACCCCCTTACTGGCGTATCTCCCGCTGACATCCCCTACACACGGCGTCAAATTTTCTTCCCATCCTTCTTCCAGCCCATGCACACGGGGTAGAAGGTTTTTCTTCTTCTTTTTTTTATTCCGCCCAACCTCTTTCCAACTTTGTCTGTCGCGTCTAGCAAACATATCGGGCTTTCGTTGAAAGCTCGCTCAATCCCCGAAGACTGGAAATACTACACTATATTATAAGTATTGTGGTTGAACACATATATGTATATATACGGGGTAGAACACTGTCTGCTTGAACCCGACGTGTCGTAATAATTTTTTGTTGGTAGCTGATGCGAATATAAATTATATTTTCTTCAAGTATTTCGGTTATTCGAGTAGGTGATACAATGAAAATAAAAAAGATAACAACGAATGCAAAAATACAGTGTTATGGAACGATCGAATGTGGGATATCAACAAATGAAATGGCTTCCACGATCGGGAGATGTTGCCGGTTATTACGTCTATGTAGTGCAGCACAATACGAGGTGTGTAAATTGAGTAATGAGACTGATTTTTTTCATTTTCTTTATTCAAACAGAATTACAATTTTATATTGTCACCCTCAAGATAAGTTCCTTCTGAAGCCACACAGTGCTGGAGACGGTTCTTCCAATCCTCATAGCAGTGCTGGAACTCCGATACTTGAATAGCCTTCAGCTGGTCGGTTACAGCCGTTTGAATGTTTTCGAGTGTCCCAAAATGAGTAGAGGTGATTTTTCAATCTCGGGAAGAGAAAAAAGTCACAAGGACTCGAGTCAGGCCAATAAGGAGGCTGAGGAGTCACAGGAATGTTTTTACTGGCCAAAAACTCGATTATCGAAATTGCTATGTGACAAGGAGCATTATCGTGATGCAACATCCAGTTGTTCTTGATGTTTGGTCTCACACGAATGACCCTTTTTTGAAGTTTTTCAAGAACCTCCCGGTAAAAGTGTAGATTGACCGTTTGACCTTGAGGTACAAACTCTTTGTGGGCGATTCCGTGGGTATCGAAAAAACAAATCAGCATGCATTTGACCTTCGACTTGCTCGTTCTTGCTTTTTTGAACCTTGGAAAGGTTGAAGTGTGCCACTCCATGCTCTGGCGCTTGGTTTCTGGGTCGTACTCAAACACCCAAGACTCGTCACCAGTAATGACACGTTCCAGAAAATGGGGGTAATTTTCAATCGAATCCAAAAAGTCAAGGCACCATTCCCTCCTGATGTCCTTTTGCTCTTGCGAAAGGTTTTTTGGAACCATTTTTGCGCAGATTTTTCTCATCCTCAATTCATTGGTCAAAATCTGATGAATGGTGGTGTGAGTGAAATTCAACTCTTCCCCGATCATTCTGACTGTCAACCGACGATCTGAACACACAAGATTCCGGATTCCGTCGACATTTTCATCGGTTCTTGATGATGAAGGCCTTCCTCTTCGTGGCTCATCTTCAATCGACTCTCTTCCTTCTGAAAATGTCTTAAACCACCGAAAAACCTGGGCTCTTGACAAAACACTGTCTCCGTAGGCCTGCCGAAGTTTAGCAAGAGTATCCGTTGCACTGTGCCCAAGTCTGAAGCAAAACCTGATAGCACACCGTTGCTCGAAATTGATGTCACTCATTTTTAGAACACAATAGAAAAAACTGTTTGACAAAAAAAATCACTACGGACAACCAAATGACTCGAGCGAGTTCAAACCCGTACTGAAGGCGTATCACATGTTGCCAGTCCCATTACTTAATTTACCCACCTCGTATGTAATGCTGCATCACATTGGCATAAATATTTCACCGGTCACAATGCTATGTCCACATGAGTATTTGTCACATTTGTTACATGTGTTCACTCTGCAAAAGGTGAAGTTTGTTCAGGAAACTTTTTGACGCAGTATTTAATGTCATTTGATTTTCGAGTTTTTGTCCTGAAGAAGTGTTGTCTGGGCAGGGAGGATATTGGGGAGATCATGTCAGGATCTTCGTCAAGAAACTTCTATCCCGAAGCCCGCATTTAAATTATTAACCTCGTTATGAACAGCAATTAATGAATACAAAGGTGGTCTTAATTTATGACAACAGTGCGAGTGCCGAGTATATAAGTTTCATTCCTACAAACAAAATAAGAAAGATAGGGGATGGACGAGGGACGCTGAAGAGAATGACGACAATGAACAAAAAAAAAAGCTTCGAGCCCTTTCGTTTTCACTCGCCTCCTCCTCCCGTTCCTTCTCTACCACTCGAGGGATAGTAGGTAGGATTGTAGGCAATGGTTGCACAGTGGAAAAGAGGGAGGAAGGGGGACAGGCGCGCCGCCCAGTCAATCTCGGTTTTGGCCCGGGACAAGCTAGGACGTCGGATCGATACATAGGAATCCAGCAGGAGCCTGAAGCAGACAGTGGCAGTGAAAGTACTGGCGAAGCAAAAGATTTTGCTATGCTTTCTTTCTCTCGCCACCCCTCGCTATTAACAGTGGCTCAGCTCTGTCATCCCTTTATCTTTCTGTCTCATTTCGCTTTGGAATTTCGCAGTGCATCTAGCCTCTGGACCCAGGAGGTCCTGCGATTATTTTGAATGAAAACAAAAACATGTCTAGTATTACGCGTGTCGTTAGGCCCGAGTACGGAAACAAACCCCTGTAACAGACGATAATCGATCGTATTGGCGTCGTTAGTGGTTTACGATTAACCGATTGGCATATTAATCATAATTTCCCTCAGCGTCTTTATAAGGCGGATGATAAGATCCAAAAATAGGCTAAAATCCGGAATGTCATCTGTCCTGGTTCGTTTTGCTGACTCGTTCTGTCCGCCTCGATCACTGCTCCAATAAAGGTTTATTTTCGATCTCGGCCACGACTGAGATTAATTTCGAGCCCCGTGTACGTATTCCCATCAATGTTATACTTGATTAAATGTCAAAATGATATACATAGCCTAATATTTCCATACTGGGGGATTCATACGGCAAAACCATTAATTATTCCCGATGATAATCCGATATCTCCGAACGCAGATACCGCGACACCTCGACGGGAAATAGACCGAAATAAAAACTTGTTAAACCGAATATAGCATTGCATTAAATAGCTTGTTATTGCTCGTGCGATAGCCGTACTACGAGGATATGTATATTGATCAAGAGGCACCGATTTTGCGATCCTGAATTTGTGGCAGTGCTCGAGGGGGAATGGATACCATCTATACAGATATAGAGGATGTACAAGGGGTGATGGGGCATGACGGGGTGGAGGACTTAACTCGTCGCTCGGTAGGTGACAGAGCTGATAGACATTATCGAGGCTATGCTAGGTCGGGTGTCACGGGGACTACATGGCCCCGCTGGCGATTTCATCCGATGAATATAGGGTTCACGCTGGTCGAATTCGACCGGCTTCTGATCCTACGTGTACCCAATACCATATATGTACACACGTACACCATAATACTGCCGTTTAGTTTACCGACAAGTATGCACGTACGTGTTTGGATGTGTGCGTCGACCACAATTTACGTAGACGTTCGGTGACCCGCAAGCACAACTCCCGCAGCTTACGTGGAATCTCCCGGTGATGAGCTTCGCATTTCTTTACGCTATACGTTGGGGGACTCAAAAAAAAACGGGAATTTCGTCATAATTTCTTTATTTTTTAATATTTTTACACCAAATATTGGTCACATTCAAAGTATTCTCCTTTGATCACAACGCACCTCTGCAAATGATCCTTCCAATGTTTAAAACATTTTTTAAGTTCACTTATCGGGATGTTCTTTAGGCCTTCCAGCGATTTTTGTTTTACCTCCTCCACAGTGGCAAAACGCTTCATTGCTGCTTTGTTTCGCGGTCGTCCATAGCACCACGATTTATCACCAGTAATCACCTTGGACAAAAGTTCAGGGTCCCCTTCGAGCTGATTTTGAAGTTCAAAACATGCATGAAGTCGACGCTCCCTTTGCTCGTCTGTGAGATGGCAAGGGACAAATTTGGCTGCAACTCTGCTCATGTGCAAATCTTTGGATGAAATCCTCTGAAATTGAACTCCATGATATCCCAGACATCTCACAGAGTTGATCAATGGTTCGGCGACGGTCTTCATGAATGAGCGCATTGATTTTGTCGACGTTTTCGTCACTTCTTGACGTTGAGGGGCGTCCTTAACGGGGTTGGTCTTCAATTGACGTTTCTCCATTTTTAAAACGTGAAAACCACTCGTAGACTCTGGTTTTACTTGGGGCAGCATCCCCATAAGTAGTCTTAAGCATTACAATAGTTTCCGCGGCCGATTTCCCCAACAGGAAACAAAATTTCACGGCCGCGTAATGGAAAAAGTTGTTTCACTACAAAAATTCCCACGGGCGAACCGATGCACTCACGGCGACAGAACTTCGCACACTAACTCAGGTGTCGTGTCCCCAACGGACACCTGGTCGAGCAATGGGTTCCCCAACTCTCCCTCCCCGCCGCAGCGCAATTCCCGTTTTTTTTGGGTCAAGACACGCACAAAAGGTCACACAAGTCGGCCCGAAACGTACCACATGCGAGCTTTGGACGGGCGAGGGTGTTCGTTGGCGTTCACCATTCTTTCTGCTCTTTAGTCTACACGAAGTGTAATTATGGCTCATGTGTATAGACGTGTATATCAGTTTTTCGCGTGATCACCCAACGTTCTGCATACAATTATAGCATATAGCAGCGCTGTTATTATGCCTCGAGGTTTCCTGTGTGAAAGTTTGCCCCAACGCGCAACCTGTTATCAATAACTGAGTCAGTAACCCAACAACTGGACAATAACTAGGCCGCTGTCTTAAATAATCAGGTATAATTGGAATTTCGACTCAATCGGTGGTCAGTCTTTGGGCTGTCAATCCAAATAGTGATTAGTTATTAGGACACCAACGAAAACAGTCGTCTGAAACAAGGACACCGTCGCAAACACTGGTGATAAGTCGGACATCAACACCGGAGGCTGGTCATTAATTGGTTCACTAACCTCGTCGTCAACGATTTGGACACAAAGAATAGACAACAAGGATACCTTTTTATCGTTCTAAGTGGGATGGTCGCTAACTAATGTGAAGAAAATGTTTCCTTTTTGGATGGGTAGAAGTTCACTCACGCGTGTATTACATATTATCTTGGTGGGACGTGACCAGCCACATGAGCAGAACCAGTAACCCCAACACCATCGGTATACTGTACCGGTCCATCTAGCAGAGGCGGACTATAGCGTCAGCTAAAGTCCAATAAAGTCTGTAATATATAGCCCTTGCATAACCAACGCTATACCATCGGGTCGCCCCGAGCGTGAGCTTTCCGCGTGCGTCACAGGTTCTACCATCCCGGGTAACATAGTGAGATGGATGCCACGGCATGCGATATAGAGAGACAGCCATGGCGAAGCGTCGCCCGATGTTGGTAGGACGAAGGATTGTTAGTGAACGAAATGGAGCCTCTCGTTGCGGTGGTTCATCAACCTATCGCGACGAATTTAACGACTCGTTGATTAATTATAACCCTCGCTAAATCCGCCCTTTCGGATTTCGTTGATATTACCTACACACGTGCGGTTATTCACTTCCGAAAAAAAAAAACAAAAACAAAAACATTGAAACTTCGTGGTTTGGTTTGTTTTCTAGAAGATCTACATTCAAATAGCTGTTATACTTTGTTTCACAAGAAATCGTAATTACTTTTCGAATTCATCATAATATGATTGAATCACATCCGCTCTGATCGATCCTCGTCTGAGATCATCGGAGACCAACGAACGTGATAGCCAATCAGGATGATAAAATAACGCTGACGGGATGTCGTCTTACATGGGGCTTTTTGTAGAGGGACCAGTACATGACACGTTGAGTATCATCTCCCGTCATTTTTCTTTGCTAGCAGTTTGATATAAGATGATTTTTTGAGGGAAAAAACTAGCAATGGTAATTAAATTCATTATTATAAATATTTTCGGGGTGGTAAATATGGAGCAAAGGGGACCCACTTCTGATTGACTTGCCTTTAATATATGTTGTGTAGGGACCCTTCCTGAACAACTTTTTCCTCTGACACAATTGGGGGTCGTTATTTATTAAAAAGTTATTAACAAATAAAGTTAATTATTCATATAGCTATTTTCCTTATATCAGCCAGTCCTAATCATCTTGTCCTTCACATTTGTTGTTACGAATACACCCCTGAGTAGCATACAAAAAGTTTTCTCCGTCGCTCATTGTTTGTTAAAAAGTTATTAACAAAAAAAGTTTCATAAATCAAACATGAACTACTTGTTCTAGTGTGTGGTGAACAGCACACGCATGAGAGGGGGGCTGCGCCCCCCTGCAATCCTCCACTCACCAGCCCAAAGACAAACCAAAAACAACCCCAGTAACCTAAAGAAACAAACAGACAAACCCAACAAACAAACAAACAAACCCAAAACAAACCCAAAACCCGAACGAACAAACCCAACAAACAAATCCAAAACAAACCCAAACTAAAAAACCCCCAAACCCAATAAACGAACAAATCCAAAACAAACATATAAACAAACAATTATTTGTTTTATTCATTATTTATATTTGTTTGTTTTTTGTTTGTTTTGGATTTGGAAGACAAACCAAAAAGAACCCAAAACAACCCCAGTAACCTAACGAAACAAACAGACAAACCCAACAAACCCAACAAACAAACAAACCTAAAACAAACCCAAAACCCAAACGAACAAACCCAACAAACAAATCCAAAACAAACCCAAACCAAAAACCCAAACCTAATAAACAAACAAATCCAAAACAAACATATAAACAAACAATTATTTGTTTTATTCATTATTTATATTTGTTTGTTTTTTGTTTGTTTTGGATTTGTTTGTTTATTGACTTTGGGTTTTTTGGTTTGGATTTGTTTGTTTATTGGGTTTCGGCTTTTGGTTTGGGTTTGTTTTGGATTTGTTTGTTGGGTTTGTTCGTTTGGGTTTTGGGTTGTTTTTGGTTTGTCTATGGGCTGGTATGCGGTGGGGGCAAGGGGGCCGCAGCCCCTGCGGTCATACGTGTACTGGCCACCATACAAGTATTTCATATTCTATTTATGAATTTTCTTTTGTTAATAACTTTTTAACAAACAATGAGGACGGATAAAACTTTTGGTATGTTACTCAGGGGGGTATTCTTAGCAACACATGTGAAGGACAAGATGATTGGACTGGCTGCTATAAGGAAAATAGCTATATGAATTATTGACTTTATTTGTTAATAACTTTTTAATAAGTAACGACCCCCAACTGTGTCAGAGGAAAAAGTTGTTTAGAAAGGGTCCCTAGACAACGTATATCAAAGGCAAGTCAATCGGAAGTGGGTCCCCTTTGCTCAATATTTTCCTTCTGCGTAAATCAACATGTATACTTATGGTTTTATAGTCAGATAATTATCGGTCCGGTAGAAAAACATTTTTCATCCGGATCATCTGTACGCATTGGTTATCATCATCATGATTGCATCGTTATGTGCCTTACGTCAGTCGACTCTCAGAGTTTCCCGTTCGAGGAAAAGTTTTCTCAGTAATAAATTGTATTTTCGTACTTTATCGTTGATCAGTCGGTCGAATCGAGTAGAGGCCTTTCGTTGGGCTTGTGCCGACTCGATCATTGGGTAATTATAGACTTGCGTTTCCCCAAGTTCCCCCGTTACAGCTCGCGACTATTACGTTCGTTCCCCTACGTCTAACACGAATAATTGAGTAATCAAGCGTAATCTCATAAATATAAGGCCGAAATTTGAGCGCCGAGGTTCTCCGATAATTCGAGGGAATTTGTGTATACTTGACCTACTTTTTTTAACCACTCTTCCGCTACCAGCATGTTGTTCTACGAGTCTGTTTATTGAATCTCTGATCCCCTCCCGATGTGATGGAATTGCGAGCGAACATCTCAGCGTTCATGATTTATCGTTCAATCCATTTGTAAGACTGTGGCTTGACTAAAGTATATTTCAAGCCTTCATTCAAAGTACATGTCACGGAAAAGAGGTAACTAATTCTGGTTGGAAGTAAATACATCAGGAGTACCCTACTATTCAAGATAAATATAAAAAAATATCTAAATATACGATAGAGCGAAATTGTATTTTTCAATCAAATTTATAATCCTCCTCTTCTTCTCTGCCGCTTCTTCGTCCCGTGTTACTATTTTTAGCGATGATATTGCTTTATTGAACAGCACATGGCACGTTCAATTCAAAATTTTCGAAATCCGATAATATCGACATCGTGAAGTAGGCTGCTTTATTCATGAATCCGATTCGGTGCCATGAATCGAGTGAATTTGAAACACGAAACGTTCTATCGACAATCACATAAATACCATTTACTAATAAACCATTCTGCGCGTGCTGTTGCTAAGAACGTTAACAATTAGTAAAAACACGGTTATTTATACTAGTACTTTTTATACTTCCGGTTATAATGATGGGATCATTCGACCGAGGCGTTTTTCCCTCCGCTCGATTCCGGTGATTCAAACGGAGTCTACCCCACTCTCGCTTTTACTTCATCTTGTCGTTGTCTCCCTCGAAGATAACGGAAAGTCTTTTGGGGCTTTACGGCTTCGGTTACAAATCACTCTAAGCACGGTCGTGGATTAAAGCCGAGTCGGTAACGGCAAACGAGTTCGCCCCTCTAACAATAAATGTTGAATCTTTGTGAAATAACGTTTTGAATTTCTTCGAAATTAGCCCGAGCACAGAGTATCGGCTTCGAATCCTTGCCGCTCTCGACCTCGACGTCTCCGATGTTTTCTTAAATCCGAATTTATCGCCTATTTCGACGGAACTCCACCACTACCACCCCCCTCCCTGGAACCGCGAATCCACGCACTCACCTAGACCCTTCCCGAGCGTTTTCATGTCCTCCGACTCCTTATCGACTTTTTCCAATCGCGAAGAAACTTTTTCGCTCGATAAAACGCACACAATACCCCAGTTTTTCTGGTACATTTAACGCGGAATTTTGCTGAAAGGAACTAAGTGTGGAAATACTTTTATTTATGAACATCACGTATAAAGGGATACTCGGCAAAACGGGAGAGCGAAGATATATTTTATTTAGCTGTTTTTTTTCTCGTAATGGAACGATTGAAATATTGCGAAATATATATTTCTTGTGATTCATCCCCATAATTACAATGACCATAAGTACTAGAGTTTGGTGATAGCAAGGGGGGAACACACAATGGTGATAACAGTAACAATAATATGAAACAAATATTCTAGGAGTTCGGGAAATCTTTCTTAGGTTTCACCATTTTGAATTGCGGAATTGTTTCGCTAAATTCAATATCTACGAAGTAAATCAGATTAGCTTGCGTTATAAAAATTTTAAGTAGTTAGGATCAGAACGTCGCATCATCTCTTGAATAGTGTACGTTGAGAAAACAGTAACTGGCACAATAATTCCACTGTCATATGTGATATGCCTCATGTGACCCTAAAATCTTAGGGCAATAGGGTTAGGACAGCGTTTTCTCAACGATTTTCATGAATTTTTTTATAGTATAAAAAATGAATATAATTTATTGAAACTCTGAGAATATTTTATACATATATTTAAGTATATACTATAAAATTTTTGAAGAATTTTATTGACAAACACCGAAGATATTAGCGACCCCATATTGCAGGTCACAATCAGACTCAGCATTTCGCGTACATTCTGGAAGCCGCAATTTTCATCTGAAATCAAACTAGGTTGGAATTTACTTTTATTATATGTCTCTCTTCTATATGAACCTAAATGCTATCAAAGAAATACAAAATTGAATTTTTTACAGGGGTCAAAACGAAAAAGCATGATTTTTTGCCATTTTTTACAACTTCATTTGCAAAAAAAAATCATTTTAAATAATGATAATATTCCGATTTTAGGTTCATATAGAGCGCAATACTATGAAAAAAGTAACTGCCAATTTTAAAAACGATTGTTTGAAAACTTTTCAAACTAGCGTGTACGCAAGTTCAAAAAAAGTCGCTTTCAGAAAAACGCGTTTGAAAAAATAGTACCAAGAAAAACAAGCAATATGGGATCGCTAATATTTTATAGTATATACTTAAATATATGTATACAAATTTTATAGTATATACTTAAATGAATGTATAAAATATTCTCAAAGTTTCAATAAATTATATTCATTTTTTATACTGAAAAAAAATTCAGGAAAATCATTGAGAAAACGCTGTCCTAACCCTATTTCTCCCTTAATGGCTTATAACAATAGAACGAGTCGGAATTTTCATTTAAAATTTTGGGAACATATTCTTCAATAGGTTTACTAACAATTTATGAAAAAAAAAAAAAATCGATTTTTGAACCGTCTAACCCTATTTCCCCCCTTAATTGGTTAAACCATTTTGACCGGTTAATGTTTAACCGGCTTAGCTGCCTTAATCGGCCGGGTCGACTAAGATGTACGGCACTAATACGAAGAGAATTTAACATGTTCATCACCGGCAGCGTACAATCTTACTACTATAATAAAGCTGGAGAGTTTGTTTGTTTGAACGCGCTGATCTCAGGAAATACTTATCCGATTTGAAAAATTCTTTTTGCATTAGATAGCCCGTTTATTCAGGCAGGCTTTACACCATATAACTTTACGCTATGACCCCACAGAGCAGCAGCGCCGCGTTGGATCGGCGGACGGAAATTTAATGCGGGTGAAACCTCGCCGGACAACTCGTTAGATATATTAGTGACGTGTCCGATTACAATACACGACGTGGCTATATACAAAATTTCACTGCGTGCTGCATCCATCACTGCTCAGCACTCCCTCGGCCTCCGTGATGTCAGCGTTTCGTGAGCGAATCGTCGAATTGAAACTCGAATGATAGACAGACTGAAAGGGATTGAGTTGGAATAATAAAAAAAAAAAAAAAAAAAACAGATCGAGAGATCCATACGAATTATTGAACCTCGGTATAATAGTACATCCGGTTTTGTGCGGGCGATGTGTGTTTCTGGCGTTTGAAGTTAGCAGCCCTGCGGGCCTTGGAAGCTGCATAAACGCGTATATGCACATATCTGTCGAAGGGGCGAGGGACGGATTTTCCCGCTGTATGCTCTCGCGAGGTCCCGTATTTCTGCCTCCAGCAACGGCATCATCATCAGCACGCGTCCACCCGCAAACAAATGGCTACGGTAGCGTCCAATATTTCGTAATCAAAGCTAGCGCCATTCACCACAGTTATTATACTGCAGTACCAATACCGATGTGTATATACGTGACACCATATCGCGTGTATGTTTGCATAACATATCCCACCCTCATCCAACCGCCACCAACGGGATAAAGAGAATCGGAATCCACCGAGCACGATGCGTCGGTGTGTACGTCAACAGCCATCTCTCTCTTCTGTCAGTTAGATTTTATGAAAGGACGATTGGATATACGACTGGGTAATACGTATTATAATATTTGAACAGATACGAAAGGCAACGTCATCCGGGAAATATTGGTTCTGTCCCGATTTTCGGTGAACGCAATAATACTGAAAATCTCAATCGTATAACAATTTTTGCAGACTCGAAGATTGTTCTGCTTCCAATAACCCACTCGAAAAAGATAGTTTTGCCACGTTCGTTATTCGACGGAGTTCGAGACTTTGAATGGCGTGCACATCGATTTACTTGACGTTCGTTCGGTTCGTCCGGATTTTCGGTGACGTATAGGCGACCCTTTGAGGATGCGGAATCGCATCCCTCAAAGTTATCGTTGCTCCTCGCGCACGAACTAAAATTTACCGTTGCCGTAAAACGGACGGAGAAAACGCGAGGTTGACCAGCGAGATTGAGAGTGGACCGGAAAACGAAACGGAGTTATTGCAGATGTGGTGAAACGATGTACCGCGTCCGGAATCGAAGAGCGGATATGGTATGGCATTCCGTATACCATTCCCCGGGTTCTCTCGTTGATACTCTCGACGCTAGACCTAAAACAATATCGCGAAAGGCAACGACAGTATCGACGATCGATAACAATACCGACTACACCGGAATCAGTGTGAGATCCAGCGAACTTTAGGAGAGGATTAGTAAAGCTGAACAACTATGGCTATAGTGTTATGGAACTCGCCATAGAACAGAATGAAGAAGGAATAAGCTACCATTATCAAGAGCGGAATGATAGCCAGAGAACAAGTAAGCATCCGAAGGACATCCCGTGTCAAAAAAATTGAGTCTACATTAAGTCTTTCACGTGGTCTACGAAAAGTCTCCCTATTGGAACAAATGCAGCCTTGAATGTAGATTTCTGACTCAGTGATTAAATCTATTATAAGTCTACGAAAGTCTATATCTCTCGATGGTGTATGATACGTTTCACATTGAATTTACTGTAAGTCTACAGGATGTCTATGTCAGACTCTTCGAGCAGGATTACCAACAGTTGACCCGAGATAATGAGTATAGATTTGAATACAGACCTGATAGACCTCACGAAAGACTACTAGCAGCGTTCTCCTACAAACTACCAATTTTATATTAAAGTCTATAATCGTTAAAATATGCAGACTTTTGACATACTTAATAAATCGATCGCAC
This sequence comes from Oxytorus armatus, assembly GCA_958009045.1. Taxonomy (NCBI): domain Eukaryota; kingdom Metazoa; phylum Arthropoda; class Insecta; order Hymenoptera; family Ichneumonidae; genus Oxytorus; species Oxytorus armatus. Next base: position 37,623,050 of record OY253745.1, on the reverse strand, counting down.
ACCGTTTGTAGGCTTGATATACATTTTTCGTGTTCCCTTCTACTGCCGACAATTAGGTCTGCGTTAAGGTCCATAATCGCTGTAATTTTTAGACTTCGGATAAACTAGCTTTAAAAAACGATAGTAGACCTGGTGTGGACTTAGAATAGACTTTTCCGGATACAAAGTCTATATTTCAATACATAATAAATACATCGGGCAAACTTACCATAAATTTACTTGCGAGTTGCGATCGTGAACGTGAGGTCTACCAGGTATATATGCAAATCTATACTCATTACCTCGGGCCAACTGTTGGTAATCCTGCTCGAAGAATCGGACATAGACATCCTGTAGACTTACAGTAAACTCAATGTGGAACGTATCGTACACTATCGAGAGATATAGACTTTCGTAGACTTATAATGGATTTAATCACTGAGTTAAAAATCTACATTCAAGGCTGCATTTGTTCCAATAGAAAGTCTTTTCGTAGACCATGTGAAAGACTTAATGTTGACTCAAATTTTTTTACACGGGATGTTTATTGCTCCCAAGTCCGGGAAGTGTAAGTTTGTTGACCGGGACTTTAGCCAATATGATGTTTTCACGTGGTACCTTTTTTCGTGAAAAATCATCGGTAAGATTGTTGCAAACCTAAATTGAATCTCAAGTTCGGAACTTCAGTGTAATCTTACATGAATAGTTGAGTGAAGTTTAAGCGTGCATTTTTGCTGACAACTTACCCATTGACAGGATTTCAGCAAAAAAAATTCTTCATTATTGCGTACATTTTAGTATATTGTTTCTATTAATCTCGGAGGGGGTTCCATGGAGTCTTTTGCTCAACCACTTTTAGGTATTAATAGAAGTATTTTCTTTTTTATGACCGGGAATAGGACATGCAGTAATTAAAGGTTGTATGGTACATGGTAGACAAGGCAGAGGGTTGCAGAGAAGGCATTCGTCGAATTCGAGAGAGCGAGTGTACATAGATATTATTATACGACCTAATAGAACTTCCGCCATGCAGAATTATGTAGGAAATCCACCTCTCTTCTAAACTCTCCCTTGCTTACTCTCTCGTCTAGTTCTGCGCGTTTTCCCCGTTCAGGTATATAGGTACTTGAAGCAGAGAGGTGCGCCTTGAAGCATCGTCAAGTAACTTGAATCCCCGATTTCCAACGAAACCGTACTCCTCTTCGCCCCAACTTTCTCCTGCTCTCTCTCTCTCTCACTTCATCATTGCCCGTAAGTTCAAGAAGGGTCGTCCGACGAACCGGCGAGAGGGTTGAATCGCGAAGTGCAGGAACTTCGGGAGCTTCGCCGGTTTCTCGATCCATGGGTACGAACGAGAATTAATATTTCAGTGAGTAATGCGTAACTAACCGGAAATAACCGCGGGCGGTCGCTCTTGGCTCGCGAGCTTATATATATATTGCTCGAGTGAAATTCGCTAATCTTAATTTCACTGTAAACTGATCCGACGATCGTGGGCTTAAGAGGGAAGGCCAGTACACAATGGATGGAGCGCATCAATTCGTGTCTGGTGATATTTGTACTGGTGAGTTGGTACGGGTCACCGAAGTTGATTTTTACCCAAAATTCTCATTTTTTTGCTGTTATCTCCGAAACAATTAACTTTACGAAAAAAATGTAAATGAAAAATTGGTTGAAAATTTAATTTCCTACAAAAAAGCTCCTATCAACCCAATTGCTTAGTTTAATATTTCTTGAGATATTGCACTTTAACTTATGAGTAGTATAAAATTTATAAAATATAAAATTTTAAATAATAAAAAAAATAAAGAATAAAAAAAGTTCAATATCTCAAGAAATATTAATCTAAGCAATTGGATCGATAGGACCTTTTTTATAGGAAATTAAATTTCCAACAAATTTTTCGTTTACATTTTCTTCGTACAGTTGATTGTTGAGGAGATAACAGCAAAAAAACGAGAATTTTGGGTAAAAATCAACTTCAGTGACCCGTACCAACTCACTAGTACAATTTACACTTTTACCGCAAGAGGCACTGTTTTAGATTGTTTCATTCTGAGTAAATCGAAACCAAGAACAATATGATGGCATAAAATGCGGCTGAGTTATAGAAATTTGAAAAAAAAAATTCGATTTACGTGTATTTTAGATGGAAAATCTTCTCACGATTTGGGAAAGTACTTAGATTTAATATTGAGGGCTGTAACTTTCAGGGAATTTCTTTTTCGACATATCCAACTAAGTTCCGGGTGGGGACTGAAAAAAAAAATAGTCGAAAAAAAAAATCGCCCTAATGTAAATAGATATTTAATTATTGAGGATGTTGAGGGGTTAGATCCTTTATCGGATGGCAGTCCTTATTTTTTGTTTGCTCCGCTTGGATTTGTACGGTGGACTCTCTTAGAATAGTACGATTAGTAGCACAGTGTACTGGAAATCCGCCAGGTGGCGGCGGCTAAGCAGTTTCGCGCGACGGAGGTACTGTTCCAACGTCTATAAGGCTCCTACCGTTGATACTATACAAAACCCAACCGAGCCTTGTTTTCACCAATTACTAATTCACATCTCATGCGACTGAATGACATTCTCTCACCAAGACTAGACACTCTAACGCAAAAAATCTTTTCGATATTTCGTAAAGACTCCAATTCCGATTTACTCAGACTTAGAAGTCAATTAAGTTAAGAGAATTCGCTCTTTACATTTTGTATCGTCTCCGCGAAGTCTTCAACATGGCTTCTATTCCTTCCCCTACCACGTTTGTTCTCATTAAATTCTCTATGTCATTATTATCCATTCATCTCATCATTGAGCGAGGCTATTAATCGCGAACATCGGTACGTTATTAATGCTTTCGTATGTTGAATTACATCGGAATAATTCCTTATCGATAGTTCTCCAAAAGCGATATTTAACGTTCTCGCTAAAGAGATACATAGGGTCTCAAAAATCCTATTTTCGTCATTCGAATAAATTCCATTTATCTGAATAATTTCCATTTATTCAAATATCGAATCGTTTCAATATTTATTTTTTTAATCCCTCACCATCGATATATCCTCTATCTAATTGACAGTACATCGTTTTTTCTCATACTCTATATGTACCGTTACTATATTGGCACGGTATTACTTCGTGTCCTATAAACCGTAGATATATACATGCATAGCGAAAGTTTTATGAGTAATTGCATTATTCAGCTCGATACCAATCGGGGCAGGCAATCGTTTTTCGATAAATCTCTCGCTCAACCCATTCTCCCATGCTTTTTGTACCCTTTCAACAGAAACGTGGCGAATGCCTCCACTATCTATGAGGATTATATATATGGCTTCTATCGTCTATAAAAAAAAAGTACGAGGGGTAACTAATTAAAATTAGAGTTTTTTCGCAGATAAATTAACCGATTCCTAACACTTTCTTACGGTAGGGAAATTATCATTGAATAATTCATAACTATCGCCATATTATTTACTATTTATTCTTTCATTTGGATTTGTTTTTCCCGAACCAAAACGATTTTATAATAAAGATAGCCACAATGATCAATCGCGCTTTTTCTACGTACAGATTTTTCAATTGTTGCGCATTAAGATAGTAGTCTGGTAACTTAAGCCGATTTTCATGTCTTTTTTGGAGGGCGTATTTTTGTAGGAAAATAAAAATGAATCGTTTTGGATATTTAGGATGTTTTTATTTACATATTAAAGATACAAAAAAAAATGTTTTTGAAAAAATTTAATAGTTTATTATTATTATTATTATTGATCGAAGTTGGCACCTCGAAAAAAAAGCGCGTGGGTGGCCCCGGTGATTTTGGCTCTTGATGTTGTCTGAAATCAAAAATTCTTGATAATTCTTAATCTATAGACATGACATTCTGGTCGGAACTACTGAAGTTAAATTTCTTCTAATTTTACAACCCCTTCTTTGCTAAAATAAAAGGACCTTTTTTTCCAAAGTCCGCCATTTTGTTATTTATCCATGAAATTTAACTTCAGTAGTTCCGACCAGAATGACACGTCTAGAGATTAAGAATTATCAAGAATTTTTTATTTCAGATAACATCAAGAGCCAAAATCACCGGGGCCACCCACGCGCTTTTTTTCGAGGTGCCAACTTCGATAAATAATAATAATAATAATAATAATAAGCTATTAAATTTTTCCAAAAATTTTTTTTCTTTATCTTTAATATGTAAATAAAAATATCCTAAATATCCAAAACGATTCATTTTTATTTTCCTACAAAAAAACGCCCTCCAAAAAAGACATGAATATCGGCTTAAGTTGCCAGACTACCTTAAGTTGCGAATGACAAGCGTTCCGTCAAAAATTATGATTTTTTGCAAATTTCACGATTTCATGAATAATAATGACTCGAAAAATGCATACATAAACAATTGAGAAGACCGACATACGAGGTCTGTTCAAAAAGTATCGCGAATTTTTAATTTCCGCGGGCTACGTATATTCGATTTTTCGATTTTTTTGTGGCGTTAGGTTGGTACTCATTTGCCTCACTTGTGCTGATAAAATCGGCAATTTTGAATGTTTAGTTAATTGTTGACAGCTGTTTTGATTAAACGTGTTTTGGCTTGTCTTCGATTTTTGCCTATTCCAAAAAAGCACCTTCCATTGCGATGATTGAGCTTTGGTTTCCACGTCACAACCATAAACCCATGATTCGTCACCAGTTATGACCTGGTGCAAATTTGGGTCGTCGCGGACCGAGTCCAACAGTTCCTTAGCAATGTTAACGCGACACTGTTTTTTGTTCGAAATTCAGCAATTTTGGCACGAATTTCGCGGCGACCAGTCTCACGCCCAAATCATTGGTAAAAATCGAATAGCACGAGCCAATCGATACGTTTAGTTCCTCGGCAACTTCTCTAACGATGATTCGACGATTGGCCAATATTATGTTCTTCGCTTCATCAATGTTTTCGTCTGTTGTTGATGTACTTGGGCGTCCGGAACGCATTTCGTTGTTCGCATCTTCTCGGCCCTCTGACAACATTTTGTACCACCGATAAACGTTGCTTTGGTCCAAGGCCACACCATATATGGCTTCACCATAGGCCACAGTCAACATTCGGAATGCGTCCACGCACTTAATGCTGTTTTTCACACAAAATTTGATACAGATTCTTTGATCCATTTTTTGGAATAGGCAAAAATCGAAGACAAGCCAAAACACGTCTAACCAAAAGAGCTGTCAACAATTAACTAAACATTCAAAATGGCCGATTTTCTCAGCATAAGTGAGGGACATGAGTACCAACCTAACACCATAAAAAAATCGAAAATCGAATATACGTAGCCCGCGAAAATTCAAAATTCCTGATACGTTTTGAACAGACCTCGTAAATGATCAACGCGATTGGTGGGTGGATTCGTGGGTCTCCCCACGTATTGATCACGGTCAGTACCGGTATGGGTGACTGCTTAGCTGTGCCCGTGCTTGCAAGTCGTCTATCAAGCGGGTGGCAATTTTTCTGAGTTTCTAATAGAACTGAAACGTAAAATGAATTCCGTCGGTTTCGGTCAGGTTTTTCGCCGGGTCCCTTCGCCTCCTTGATAACACTTTGCTCGGTTGTCAACGAATGAAATGGAAGTGGGCCACAAAGGAAGAGAGACGTGAAAATCCAAAAAGAAATTGGAAATCAATTGGAATGGTACATACATGTGTGTATATTATATTAGAAAGTATCGAACAGCGAAAGAGTTCGGTAAGTGTGTGTCAGAGAGGGAAGCCAAGATATAATATTGGTAAAAAAAAAGGGATAGAGTGAGATAGGAACTTGGCGCCCTCGATGTGACGCCTCAAGGGCTCTCTGGCGCATCACCGCGAAGAGTACACCGACTCGTGTGGTGAATCGATGCGCCGTTAAAGGAAAGGATGGCCAGAGAGGTGTGCGGCAGAGGCATTAAAAGTTTTCCCAGCAGGAGTAGAGAAGCATAGCGGCAGATGCTCGACGCTATACTCTAGCCGCGAGAGTTAGCTAGATCTAGCTCGTGAACGCTACTCTATCTCCGTCACTCTATCGCGACCCGGGAGAAAACCCCACCGACTGTCTCTATTCAAGCTCCATTCCAGTGGGATTTGGAGCTTATCACCGTGGCAAAGGATATACCGCCGAGAGTCGAGAGATAGTATATCCGTTTGAAACTGTGAAGGGTGGAATCTGCGTCTATCATTCCATTTTCTAATTTATTCGACCGCTATTAATAGAAAACTTTTTATTTCATTTATTTTTCTTCAATAATAATTTCAACATTTAGTCGCAACAATTTTATCGCGTAAATTTAATGTCTTCTCAAAATATCAATCCAATCTAAATCCAAATTATTTACAGTTTTTATAATAAATAACCGCGAGAGTATACCACGCTTTAGATTCGAAATTTGTGAGCTTTATCGCTTTTTCGATAAACGTGCATTCGTGATTGACATGGCTGTTGCGTTAAAAAATAACAAAATAATTATATTTTATCATTATAACAAACAAAAGGTTACAAAAGAAAACGAAGGAGAGTGGAAGAGAGAACGGTAGCTTGATTTGCCAAACGACCATGGTGAAAGCTTTTGCAGAAACGAGGCACGAGCCTCTCCGTAGTTCGCTTGTCCTCCGCTATCCAACTAGTAATTGGCTCAATCCCATTTTTTCGATTGCTACGGCAATCGATTTACTTCGTCGGGCAAAGGGAAAGAGACAAAAAAAAACCAAATGAAAAGAACGTGGAGGGATTGGTTGGGATGGGTTGAGGTCCGTGCTATGCAAGAGAAGTCTGAGAGTGCGCGCTTCCTCGGTTCGTTAGTGACTTTATAATAATGAGAATCGTTGAGCGGCAAGGTTCCCTGTCATCGCTTTAGCTCGTTCCCTCTTTCTTTGGCGATCGCACGAGGTTGGGTGGTTACGGCGGTTGAGAGGGTGAAATGGGAAAAATGGAATCACCTCTAATCACTGCCCGTGGGTTTCTGGGCGCAGCAAGTGCGCGAACTAACGGAAAACGTGGCCATAGAGAGAGAATGAGAGACAGAAAGCCGCAAAGGAATCATCGACTCAGCAGTCCCAGAGGGAAATTTTCTGTTGGGACGAAACGAGGCTGACGTTTCACAAGGTGACCTCGAAATATTTGTGCGTGGGCTGTATTTTAAGTTTGAATATTGTCGTCATTAGGCCATTTCGCAGAGACAAACGGCAGTCGTACTTAAAAGCTCTGTTTTAATTACTTGGCGTCAAGACGCTGCCGCAGTTCCTGATGAAGTGGCCGATCGAATATCGCGAGCAATTCTATGTGGTCAAACATTTTTTAACCGCCAAGACTGCGGTGTCAAATCGCCCGAATCTTTACCGAGTAAAACGTCAGCTTTTACAAATAGAACGTTAGAATGTCGACACTGGATTCCGGATGGAACGGACAGAGTAGAAGTACGAATGAAATGTCCTGTCTCGGAGTCAAGTCACCATAAAAGTGTTGACACTACGTGAAAACTTTGTCGGACAAACTACAGTCGCGCACACACGATGCTTCACCGTATTTTTCGGTTAAATAAAGTCTTTGGATTTGATGTTGAAAACTTCTAGAGAAATGAACTTCACTTTGCTCTTATGCAAGCTCAAACCTATTATAGATAGGCTGTACTGGAAATTTGCAAATGTCACCATTCCAACTAGAATTAGAGTTCCAATTAGAATTAATTTATTTTCTTGTAAATTATGATCTTATTCATGATTGAAACCAATATTTGTGTTTTACTGGATGTTCTGCGAGATATTTCGTTGTCAAAAGATCGTCACACGGGCCACTGCTCGTATCCAATGCCCTAGAATCACGCAACGAGTATAAAATATGCGTTATTTCCGTAGAGTGATGCATTTTACCCCATAATCCCCTACATATCCGTTCGTATACGGGCGAGTAACCAAGCTATATGTTGCGCATGAGCCAGAGCTCAACCCGGTACATAAATAACGATATCGATGCTTTCGCAAGCACACGCGGGAACTCCGGCTCACTCTCAGGGGTGTATGGGCTTGTTCAATGTATGCTACACGAGATAGAAAAGGATCGAGCGAGAGAGTGGTGGGGGGAGAGAGCGGATTAGTCTAGCGTAACAGAGCAGAGAACATACCGGCTGCGGTATAACTCACTAGTTCGGTAGGGGACCAGAGAGAGCGCGTCGGGAGTCATCGTCGTCCGTGGCTGCGTTCGAACGCGTGTACGGTGAGGTATAAAACAGTAGAGCAATAGCAGAGTGCCGGAATAGAGTAAGCGCGGTGCTCTCCTTCTCGAAATCGATATAGTTTCCTATTCGTTCAAGTAGAGAGCCCGATGGTATAACATACTGAATAAAACTACACTCTAGGTGTAGGAGACTGGGGTTACTCGACGTACGTTTCACTTTTTCATTATTATCTTTATTTCTCAAACGATCAAACGGTTTAGCCGATTGTTTCAGACTCGGGTCGATCCATTTAGTAGATTGCCTCATTTATGGCTAGGACAGGTAACGCTGATGGTTCCAGTAGGGCCACGTGAGAGGCTACTTGACTTATCGTCTTGACAACCACGAGAATGGTAAGGTGATCTGTGACTTCCAGATTCAGTGAAAGGCTGTTTTGGTGCTTCCAACTCTGAATTAATATGAGTCTCGAAGACCAGGGTTGACCTAACACGGAGAACAAATACAATCAGGTTTCTTTCTTTGTCCTCGCGTTGTTTGTTGCAGTAAAAAGCCCGGCAAGCGCGAGAATTTATCGAGAACCAATGTAGCCGTGAACCAAGAGCGTCATAGATAATTCCAGTTGCCTTTCAGGAACTGGGCTTCAAAATACAGTCAAGAGAATTGTTTTTTGAGTGAAATGAATGTAGAATCCGCCGGACTACTTCAGTTTGTTGTCACGTCACTGGGTAGAGCTTCGCATCACTCGGACATTTGATATTAAATTTTTTTTGCCACTGCACACTTTCCAACATTTTTTTGCATTTTTATCTTTGTTAATCGTTACGAATTGTAGACAATCTTACAGCCGTTGTATCGTAAATCCCATTTTATAATTCTTTGCTAGTTTTGATCGTCAGCTAGGTCCAGTCGGACCTCGATTTTACAAATGAATCGAGGTCGAGTGTCATAGGATCGATATTCCCATTCTGTTTTCCGTTTTTCCATCCTGGCGATAAAGTCGGAGTTTCCGTAAAATCGAAGTCCGTAAAATCCGCCACAATTTTATTTCTTACTTTCGTACTTCGAAGTGCGAGATGTTATAAACTTGTTTTAGGATCTTATCCGATGACATCCCGCATTTGATTAATCAATGTTAATCACACATTTGAGACAATTTTCATACTTATTTAATGCCAGCTTTTGGATCTCAGACGCTTTGCTACTTTTCCATTTTGTGACCCTAGCGCGAATACAAATATGATATGACGGTGAACATTGAGAATACCGCACACGTCGTTTGATAAAAGGTTCTGGCAGTTTATTTCGGCGTTCACAAAAGCGTCGTTCTATAGAAGGTAGTAGCTGGCAGAGATATAGCGAATAACGTCGTAGCATCGGGCAGAGAGAGAGAGAGAGAGGGGGTATGGAAGTCGGTCGCGATGCTCTCATCAGGGCTGTAGCGGCTTCATAAATAATGCAGAGCTTTTCCAGCGGAGGTTCAACTCGTCGGTTCCACGACTCCATCCCACGGCGTGTCTCATGCTCTTTCGCATGAGGATGAAAGAGCAAAAGAGAACGGCAACAAGAGTGAACGTGAAAGCTAGTAGAAAGAACAAAGAGAGACAGCGAAAGCCAAGAAGCATCGGACGGAGGTCGTTGCCAGATATCTCAAAACTATGAACTCTCTAACTGTCTTTTTTTTTATTTTTATTTCCCTCCCCTCTACTGGACTGTTTTGCCAGTGGTACCAAAGCGAGAAATGAAAAATGTACGGGATTCATCGATAGGGAGTGCAACGTCGCACGCACGATGTTTGCGTAAGAATTCTTCGGGACATAATCATAATTGCCAAGTTCTCTTTACAAAAAATCTGCGGAATAATTCTTGAGAAACTTGCAAAAAAATCACTAGCCGATAAATGGAGATCCACCTTTTAGTAATAAAAGGGCTGAAATGCTTCGAAATGCAAATCTTGCTACTGTAATAAAGTTGAAAAGTTTGTATGTTTGTTCGAACGCGCTAATCTCAGGAAATACTAATCCGATTTGAAAAATTCTTTTTGCATTCGATAGCCCGTTTATTCGGGAAGGCCTAGATCATATAACTTCATGTTATGACCTTAAGGAGCGGCGGCGGCGTCGATTTCTTCTTCGGCACAGCGCAGGTTTCTTTAAAAAAAAATCTCGACTGCCATCAGGTTGTCAGCACCGGTGAAGACGATGTTTATCAAACGTCTGCTTCAATGGAATAAGTACGCATACTTCTGATAAATACGTCCTGTCGAATATCGGTTACCTCAACCGACCAACTCTGAGGGATGTATTAACCCAAGTTGCGGAAGATAATGACAAGAAGAAAAAAAAAATAGAGTTCAAATCGATGTAGCTATAGAGCATTGGATAAACTGGGGAAAAAAGTGGTATTTCCACTCTATGGAAAGAGAATAGTGTAGAGAGTACGATGAGGTAACCCTATCAGCGGATTAAATATGAATGTTGCTCTCTGCAGCAGATGGCTAAGGTTCGAATCCGACTCGCTGCTCTATGCTACTCACCACTGTTCTTTGTATTCCGGTGCAAAAACACCCTGCATAACGTGACCTGTGCCAGGATCGATACGATCATACTATGGACTTTCGTATTCCGTCTCTTAAACTCCGTCAGAGTTGAGAACGGATTCTCGTGTGTGTACCTTCATTCCTAGTCGATCCCCTATTATGTGCGCTGCTCTTCTTCCGCCTTCTGTTTTTCCCGATCGTTCACCACCTTTCACCTTCATTCCGCTCACACAGCTTTTTACCGAGAGTTTAGAGAAAATGCATAGGAGTTCTTGTCATCAGTTACAAAGTGCAGGATGTTGAAGTTTGCATCGGTGGAAGGCAATGCAGATTTTGAAATTTTCATTTTCAGTATTGCTCTTTCTTCTCGTGACCATTTAGGCCCAGGTCCTTCGAGACCCCAATGACTTTTTAACGACTTGTGTCATTGATAATCCAATCTCAAGGGGGAATGATGGTGTATTAAATTTATTTTCCTTGCATTCCAACGGTGCAAACTTCAACGTCATCAATGTAACGAATGCATCAAATATCATCCCATGATTCCGGTGGCTCATTCACCGGATCATTCATCTTCGTCCGCACACACGTAGCCAGAAAATCTAGGATTTTATAATAGGTTTAGTAAAATTGGATATTGCAGTAGCTTGGATAGAACGCCGTCGCCGCATCCCAAGTTGTAACCACTGTCCTGAAAAAATTCCTGTGAAAATTTAGATCCGGTTCACTTGGGACTGAATTCATAACCACTTCGTCGTATGGAATACACGGTTAGTGAAGTGTTGGATTGCTCGGTATTCCTAGAGTAAATTTGAAAAATTATTATAAAGGTTATATGGTGAAAAGAAAATTAAATTGTTGAGTTCACATTTTTTATTAACTTTACCTATTAAGGGCTGTAACTTTCAGGGAATTTCTTTTTCGACATATCCAACAAAATTTCGGGTGGGGACTGAAAAAAAAAATAGTCGAAAAAAAAAAATCGCCCTAATATAGATATTTTCACTGCGCAAAAACATGATTACCATTTTTGCAACCAAGTTGATAATTCTGCCCGGCTCGTTACGTAGATGGAGGAATAGATGGTATCGCATAACTTGCATGATTTCGTCTAAGGTAGGTGAGAAAAGGTCTCGCCGATCTTAAGTGTCAGCCTCGACTACTTCGCGCTATTTCGTAACTATCCGTTAACCGTTTATTCTCCATACATTCTGCAGAGAGAGAGAGAGAGAGAGTGAAAACTAGGGACTAACAAAGTAGATACATAGCTAGTGGAAAATTACCGCAGAACAATATGCCGGAAGAAACTTCTACCTGGCTAGAACTCCGATCATACGCCTTTCGTGGCCTATGGTATATCGCTCTCGTAACTACAATAACTCGTCGTGTTTGTTGATATAGTTGTTGCTTTAAGTCCGCAAAATTCGCAAAGTTTCGGTGTCTAGAAACCATTGAAAATAGTGACCAGTCTTTTAGATTCAATTCCAGAACCTTGAGTAATGAAAATGTTGCTCGATGCATCAGGATTACTTCCTTATCAAGAGTGATCGGTATTAAAAAAAAATTCATATCCTATTTTCAATTTTGTAGCTAGAGTGAAATGCTCCGAAGATGGCACAAAAAAATGTCTACTGTGGGGAGTGAGGTGTCGTTTGAAAGCGCATACTTTGAGGATTGAAAAAAGAACTTTAAACAAATTTTTTTGATCAACATTTTCAATAATATCCAATAAAACGTTCGATTTTTGCTGCCTCCTTTCTCCTTAAGTGAAAAACTAGCGAGCTAAAAGTTCTGAAATAATTCTGATAGACGAAGTCATGTGGAATGATAAGGGGATAACTATAGCGATGTCGGAGCTGTCAATGGTTTCTGAGATACATGAAATTTAATGAAAATATCCGGAACCTAACAATGCGATCAAGGGTAAACGACTCCACTTAGGAGAATGTTACGAAACCCTTGGCGCCCGTAGAACGTTCATGCTTGACCGGTTTTTTTTTTTCCCTACAAAATATGACAATTGTGACTGTACGAATGATAAGTCAAGAGACAATAGTATATCGCGTTATCGATGCAAAATATCCTCAATTGTGATATATCCAGTGGAAACGATGAATAAACATAAGCGACATTTATGAAATTCCTTCTGAACTCGACTCTTTGTACGTTCACGAAAAGGGACGATAAATCAAGGAACTGCGCTTGGGTTACCATCACGTCTCTCTGTGTCCCATGGGAGCAATGCGTGCCGCACTGTGCCATCGTGAGCTGCACGAACGGAGCCGGAGGGAGTAACGACAGAAGATAGCGTCGGGAAATACGTATTCTTCATGCGTAGCTTCGTAAATTCGAATTTTTTTTTTGTCGTCGCTGCAAATGTCAAAGTGAGGGTTGGTCTCGGGGAAGTTGCCGGTGTATGGGATTTATTGCAGTTAGGGATTCCGTTGGTTTCGATTTATGCGTCGCCGCACAAGGATATTTTGTTCTCCCACAATCGTCTCCAGATTATTTGCGACGTGTTTCTTGATAAAATTCATGACACTGGGATAGTTTACTTGTAACGTCGTTTTTACTATTTTCGCGCGAACCAATCCACGGCTAAGGTGGTCAGTAGGGTGGCCCAATTTATAAAAATTTTCAAATTTTCGCGTTTACATATTTTCAAATAATAGTTGACTGTACAAAAAGACGTTACGATTTTTTTCAGATTTTTAAACTCAAATATGAGTCTACGCTAAGGATTTTAATTCTTTATGAACTTTAGCGCACGATGAGGGTAATGAATTTTTTAATTAAAATTTGGTGATATAATTATTGAGATTATTTATGTTTTTCTTCTGGAAGTTGTTTATAAAACATCAATGAACATAATGAAGTTTTGTTTATATTTTTTTTTCCATTTGTTATTGAAATAAAAAATCCGATTTTAGTGAAAATCAAGGGTTTTTGGAGGCTTCTACGGACCGCTTAAAATGGTCGGATCTTATTCAAAATACGTTGAGTGATTATTTAACCATCGAACTATCATTACACAAAAAAAGAAATATCTGGCTTCATTACATTATTAAGGTAGTAGTCTGGTAACTTAAGCCGATTTTCATGTCTTTTTTGGAGGGCGTTTTTTTGTAGTGAAATATAAATGAATCGTTTTGGATATTTAGGATGTTTTTATTTACATATTAAAGATACAAAAAAAAATTTGTTTGGAAAAATTTAATAGTTTATTATTATTATTATTATTGATCGAAGTTGGCACCTCGAAAGAAAAGCGCGTGGGTGGCCCCGGTGATTTTGGCTCTTGATGTTATCTGAAATAAAAAATTCTTGATAATTCTTAATCTTAATTTTCTGGTCGGAACTACTGAAGTTAACTTTCATGGATAAATAACAAAATGGCGGACTTTGGAAAAAAAGTCCTTTTGTTTTAGCAAAGAAGGGGTTGTAAAATAAAAAGAAATTTAACTTCAGTAGTTCCGACCAGAATGACATGTCTATAGATTAAGAATTATCAAGAATTTTTTATTTCAGATAACATCAAGAGCCAAAATCACCGGGGCCATCCACGCGCTTTTTTTTCGAGGTGCCAACTTCGATCAATAATAATAATAATAATAATAATAATAATAATAATAATAATAATAATAATAATAATAATAATAATAATAATAAACTATTAAATTTTTCCAAAAACATTTTTTCTTGTATTTTTAATATGTAAATAAAAACATCCTGAATATCCAAAACGATTCTTTTTTATTTTCCTACAAAAAAACGCCCTTCAAAAAAGACATGAAAATCGGCTTAAGTTACCAGACTACTACCTTAAAAAAAAGGCGATGAAAAATTCTTGAATTTTTTAGAAGAATCAGGTGTTGGAATTATCAGGTGCATTTACAAGTATCATAAACAGTGAAAGTGAGAAGGTTAACTTGCTGGGTAGCCCTATTCTGAAAAAAAATATTCCTCTCGGGTAGGGTTACGAAACGAGAGGTAACGAAACGCACAATTCCACTATATGATTTTGAATCTTAATTATTAATTATAATAACTAATTCTAGTCAAAAAATTGAGAACAATATCTCACCGAACTGTACCATAAATATTTAATTTTTCCATCATTTCAAACTCTGATTTTTTCAATAAAAATAGCTTCCAGTTCTATAGATGATACAAACGCATTATTAACTAAATTTTTATATAAAATTTGACATCTCTGATGGCTAATGGCTTAGTTTTTCATTAACATTTTAGATGAGTTAATATTGGAAATTTATTAATTAAATTTTTTCGAGTCATATAAAACAATGAAATTGAAAAAAAAATACATCTCTGAAAAGCTAAAGCTCTTGTTAATGAAAAAATAAAATTTTGACAGATTTTATCAAATTACTTTGACACAGAAGTACTTTTCGATGTCATACCTCAAATAGACGCGTCGGAACATTAGTGCAGGTATAATTATTATCATAGTAAGTGTACGGATATTGCAGTTGCTAGCAACAATCAGCAAAAGTAGTGGGGCTACGTCGCACAAGCCCTTAGTATGTCGGTGTAAACACAAATTGATATTCCTAAAAAATGATACGGAAGTAAGATACTTTTACGTAAATGACTATTTTTCACTGATAAGTGATATTCCATAAGATATTTCGCTAAAATTATAGAAAGCAACATTTTGCAGGTTTATACAGTTGGATAGGAAAATTTTACTAGTAAACACCGATGAATATTACTTTCAAAGGAAAATTCATTCATACATTAGTCAGAACTCAGTAGGCGAGGTAAATGGTCATCCCGTCATCGGGTAGAAAACCGAGTATGCACGAAGAGCTTCGTTCCTTTATTATCCTAACCAAAAGCCGAAGCACAGAGATCGCAACGACATGACTTGTCCTTGCGAGCGGTACCTCCACTACTTTTGCTGCTTGCTGCGAGCATTTGCAATATTCGTACATGGGTAGGTATTATTCATGACTACAGAAATGTTCAATGTGTCCATGGGATATTTTTCTACCTGAAAGGGACTGCGATAAAAAACCATTTGACTTCTGACCAATGTTTACCGCTTAAAATTGCCAGTAGGTCAAATATATCACTCAAACTTTGGATGATTAGCGCAGACTCATATTTGAGTTTATAAATCTAAAAAAAAATCATAACGTCTTTTTTTTATAGTCAACTATTATTTGAAAATATGTGAACAAGAAAATTTGAAAATTGATATAAAATGGGCCACCCTAGTGGTCAGCCATGGGAGTAATGGCCACGGCCAAAACTACTTAGGTGTTCGCCAGAGTCGCCCAACGACCGCCGCGTCCGTTGCTCTCCGTTCGCTCGAAAAGTAATGAAAAATCATGACGCGGGATAAAATTTTAATAATTCACTTACAAAAATGAATTCAGCCCGATACTGTCGATGCTGTGTCACGCGGTATTATAGTCTTTGTTGTTCAGCCTCTAATATAACCACCCCCTCCCTACCCCCCAATATCCCCTCATCGCCCTAATCCCCGTGGTCGTCATCGAGAAATATCATATAGCGTTATATCGACAAGGATTCATGTGTCTATGTTTGTGTGCATGTGCGCGGATGTGTCAACAGCGATGGCACGTGACTTGGATAACGAAATAAGTGGCGAATACTGTGTCGTCTCAATGGCACAGTGCTTATTGACAGGGGTATCTGGATAACCGGGTATTAGCGTCCGAAAAAAAAAAAAAAAACGAGTACGCGTCATTGTCGCATTAGTTACACACACATATATTGGTTTTGTTGTATGCGCGCGCGTGTGTACAGTAAAACGCGTGTGTCATCACCTGGCGTGTGGTGTGAAACTACACGCGTGTTACGCGTTGTTTTTTTTTTTCTTTTCATTTTCCATTTCACCCCTCTGTCATCCTCTCGGCGGTAGGTATAGCCGGTTGATGGACGAGGGGCATTGTGGGCTCGACGAAACGAAAAGAGGGTTGGCAACTAGCAGAAACGATCCGAACACAATGCACCAAGGCTAATCCCATCGTGGTGTTTTGAAAATACTCACACGTTTTCGTACATTGGACTCCTGGACCGTAACGTAACGTATACGCGTGCAAACACACCCAATCGATAAAACATCCTCTGGAGCCGGGAGCATTGTCGGATAATTAGTTTTTAACAATAATTTCGATACACGAAATTTCGTTTGATATTATTATGTAAATATATTAACACGAGTATTTCCATTGTTTTCTAATTTGTCCACGGAATTAATCATATGCTTATCGACAAATTTGTTAACGTCGAGTGTCAGAAAGAAAACGACGATGCCAATGAATTTCGTGAGCTTATTCATCCCTTTCCATCATTCACAAAGTCCTTTCTATGACTAAGCATATCGATCTTAAGGACTCACATACCGCTGCGCCTGCTGAAAACCGAGTAAATTTGAAAAATTATTATAAAGGTTATATGGTGAAAAAAAAATTAGATTGTTGATTTCACATTTTTTATTAACGTTTCAACTATAAGAAAAAAAATATTAAAAAAATTTTCATTAATATTAACATTATTTTTTACGGGTATAAATGGACTATCGATGAAAACCATGGCGCCTCCTTGTCGACATCATAACTTCACCAAAAAATATCCAATCTGCAAAAATAACAAGAATCTAGTAAAATAATACCGACGCTGCTTACGAAAACTAGCATGTTTCAGATTTCTTACGTAAACAAGCACGCTTGATATCTGCGCGAAAACTAGCATGTTTCGGCTTTTGCCACGAAAACTAGCACATTTCGATATTCGCCACGAAAACTGGCAGGTTTCGACTTTCACCGCGAAAATTAGCACGTTTCAGTATCACTGGAATCGTTTCTCATTTTTTACTCCACTTTTTTTGAACATCCTTTTTCACTCCAAATTGACGAAATATTTATGCTTGTCATTTTATACCGTTTTATTTTTTGTTTGAATTTATTTCATACATATTTTACAGTTTGAATTTTGGTCTGCCAGGCTCATCATAAGATGGCAAACGGCAAATGCCTCGTCATTTTGGAGTAAAAAAAACCATGGTAAAAAAAATTAGAGAAAATAAAATCGAAAACAATTGCAGCGTATGCAAAGTTAACAGTGTCAGTTTTTTTCCCTCCTGCTAGTTCGTCCAAGACCTGACATTTCTCGAGATATCTCAATCGATTGTTTTGAAGATTTTGTCAACTGTACTTTATACTTATACTGTACTTTATACTTTAGTCGTTGATCACTCCAAGATTGTGTTTTTTTTTTATGAAATAAAAACACAATGAACGATTCTTCAGACTGTAAGTGGAATATACTTTTTATAAACAATAATTTTGTTCAATTCCATCGCTGACTCCGAAACTAGAAGTCATGAAAAATATCATTGATGAAAAATTTTAGTTTTTCAGTGGTGGAATATTGCGAATCGTATTTGCGAATCGTATTTGCGAATCGTATTTGCGAAGCGTATTTTCAATAATGTTATTATTTTTTAAATGGAAAATGAATATACATGTTTAAGGGTGTACGGGCGATGCACCCTTAATGTTTTTCATTTATTCCTTATAGTGCTCCCGAAAAAATTATTAAAACATTTGTGAAAGTTCTAAATCTTATTCGATTTAGTTCGGCATATATACTACTTTTTCCAGTTCAAATCGAAATATGCTAGTTTTCGCGACGAAAGCCGAAACATGCTAGTTTTCGCGTCGAATATCGAAACGTGTTGATTTTCGTGGTGGAATTCGAAACGTGTTAGTTTTCGTAAGAATCGTGCTACTTTTGGTAAGCAGCGTCGATATATTAGTGATAGCCTGACGGAGGGAATTTTTTTGTTTTTTTTTTTTTCAAAATTAAAGAAATCACAGTATTTCAAATTTTAGTTTACAATTTCGAAAAAAAAAATTAGCGTTTGATAATTTATAAAAAATTGTCCAACCAAAGAATTCAAAAAATCTCTTACATTTTTTCGAAAAATTGAAAGTACGATAAATTTAGAACGCTCATGTCGATTTTCTGTACATTCAATGATAAATATTCTTTGATGGCAGACAATTCGAGGATAAACGGTCAACATGGTCGGGGGTTACATATATATTTTTTTTTTTTAATTGGAAAGAAACTCGAGATTTGACGACAATCCTGAAATCGGAGTATCACTGTCCCGTCAATTTTGCAACGGGAGGATAATGGAAAACGTATTTTCGACATCGTTACTCCCGTGAGGAAGCGGGAACGGTGCCGTGAAGTCAATCTGCCCGCGACGTTTAATGCACATATTCCCGGGTTACGTGCTTCCGGAGATTAAATCGGTTGACGATGCAATTTTCATTTCGTTTTAATACCAAAACTACATTTTTTAGACACAAAAATAAAAATCTATCAAGAGCCTGATGGGCACATCAGCGATATTTTCGTATGCTCACAAGTCCACAGAAGGGAAGGTCTCGAAATGCTCAATCGATTTCAAAACTAATTCTTTGTCCTGTTTTGTACACGCTCTCATAATTGCCATTGCCGTTCCTCGTATTCTCGATCGCACACAATCGTAGGAACGCATCTTGAAAATAAGGGTTTTCCATTATTTGGCAGGATAGAGGGAAAATTGATTCCTCTGTGAGGAATGAAAAAAAAAAGGATTGGCCTCATCATGACGATATCACAATGCCCGCAAACTATTATAAAAAAAACGGGAATTGCGCTGCGGCGGGGAGGGAGAGTGGGAGAACCCATTGCTCGACCAGGTGTCCGTTGGGGACACGTCTCCTGAGTTAGTGTGCGAAGTTCTGTCGCCGTGAGTGCATCGGTTCGCCCGTAGGAATTTTTGTAGTGATACAACTTTTTCCATTTCGACGAAAACGTGATGGCCAATTGTCGAGAGCAACGCGCGGCTGTGAAATTTTGTTTCCTGTTGGGGAAATCGGCCGCGGAAATTACCCTAATGCTTAAGACTGCTTATGGAGATGCTGCCCCAAGTAAAACCAGAGTCTACGAGTGGTTTTCACGTTTTAAAAATGGAGAAATGTCAATTGAAGACCAGCCCCGTTCAGGACGCCCCTCAACGTCAAGAAGTGACGAAAACGACGACAAAATCAATGCGCTCATTCGTGAAGACCGTCGCCGAACCATTGATCAACTCTGTGAGATGTCTGGGATATCATGGAGTTCAATTCAGAGGATTTTATCCAAAGATTTGCACACGAGCAGAGTTGCAGCCAAATTTGCCCCCTCGCCTTCTCACAGACGAGCAAAGGGAGCGTCGACTTCAGGCATGTTTTCAACATTAAAATCAGCTCGAAGATGACCCTGAACTTTTTTCCAAGGTGATTACTGGTGATGAATCGTGGTGCTCTGGATACGATCCCGAAACAATGCAGCAATCAAGCGTTTTGCCACTGTGGAGGAGGTAAAACAAAAATCGCTGGAAGGCCTAAAGAACATCCCGATAAGTGAATTTTAAAAAATGTTTTGAACATTGGAAGGATCGTTTGCAGAGGTGCGTTGTGGTCAAAGGAGAATACTTTGAAGGTGATCAAAATTTCGTGTGAAAATATTAAAAAATAAAGAAATTATGACGAAATTCCCGTTTTTTTTTTGGGTCTCCCCTCGTGTCTCACAGTCACTGATGTATCTCCCGCAGGACGCATGTAATATACAAAATATACGGTAGAAAATGAAGTCGACAATCTTGAAGGAATCATCCAGCACACGCGCAGCCATTCTTCCCTCGACGTTTCAATTTAATTTATTTATTTATTTTTTATCACAGGATGAATAATTATACTCCGTCGTACACGCTTTGTTGACTACGTCGTAGGGTAGCGCGCGCGGAGGCTGAAAGGTTCCCGAGTGAAGTCGCGTGGGGGTGGTTGGCCGGTAAGGTGACTTGGTTGACGAAGGGAAGGGATTCGCGTACGTATATAATACCTATAGTTCGTGTATGGTAGACAGGGTGCTCGCGAATATATAGGGGAGTTTTGATGTGGTGGATGGAGGATCGTGATCTGAGAGAGAAATTCGTCCGTCCCTCGTTCACCCTGCGTCCAATCTAAATTAGAGGCTCTCGCGGGCATCGATATACATATACTGTCTGCCATACACGAGGTATAGCATAATACGGCACTAAACCAACCCTAGTCTCTTCTGGTATGGTTTGGGGATGGTTCGCATCGTATAGCTCGCTTGCACGACCGGAGTGGGAAATTAGCGAGCCGTTCGCATACACGTGCTTGGGAATATATATATATATATATATATATATATATTGGATATATATGTTGGGCGTCGTGGCCGGGTGTTCTGCTTTGGACACGGCGTGCTTATAAGCCGTGCTTGCGTCGAGTGAAACGAGGATATGCGTAGGAGGTAGCGAGGTAAAAGTGAAGTAGAGCGAGACGAAGGCAACCCTAATTACGCGAGTGCCTCGGGAGCTCAGATTAAGCTAAAACGCGTCCTGATAAACACTATGCTGTTTATTTATTTTTGTTTTTTTTTTCTTTCCTACCACTTCGTCCTCATGCTCACGGTCGTTTTTGCGCCTCCAATCTCCGTAGTTCGCTTTATTTTTACTTCTCTTATCTGTCCTCTTTATTCCAGAATGCTAAGGACATTTTTACCTTATCCTTCCGTTTCACCGACGCGATTCTAGCTGTACGATTTTTTAACATGTTAATCGTCCGTTGCAGCGCAGCTTTCGGCGCTATAAACGTTACGTTTGTTTCGTCATTTTTAACGTCGTTAATTTTTAAACTAGAACATCAGAGAAGTATGTTGTATCTTGGGTCTATGTATTTATTTTAAGATGAATGGCAAAGTAGGAATGTGCTGAATCACCAAAAAAGCCAGTTTAACACTAAACTTGTGAAATAAACTTTGATTTTTAGAAAGAAATTATTAATTATTAAAGGATATAACTCCTAACGTAATCAAATAAATTTAGAGAAAGTTGGATGAGCGAAATAACGATGTAAAGTAAATTTCGAAAAAGGTCACTTGACCTCCGTTTGGTACGTTAAGTGTTAACTTATCGTTCGGAAGAACGTGTTAAAGTTTACATGCTACATAACGCCGAAATGATATCGACGCTGCTTACGAAAAGTAGCACGATTCAAGTTTCTTACGAAAACTAACACGTTTCGGATTCCACCACGAAAATCAACACGTTTCGATATTCGACGCGAAAACTAGCATGTTTCGGGTTTCATCGCAGAAAACTAACATGATTCGACTTCTGACGCGAAAAGTGGCATGTTTCGGCTTTCGTCGCGAAAACTAGCATATTTCGATTTGCACTGGAAAAAGTAGTATATTTGCCGAACTAATTCGAATAAGATTCGGAACTTTCACAAATGTTTTATTAATTTTTTCGGGACCACTATAAGGAATAAATGAAAAACATTAAGGGTGTATCGCCCGTACACCCTTAAACATTCATATTCGTTTTCTATTAAGGCCGTAGTCTGGTCTAGAGCGAGATTTTTGACGTCATTTCTAATGTGCAATAACGTTTAAACCGTTGAAGTTGCCTTGATGAAAATTTACACGTCCATTTATTGTTCCTTAGAGACTACTTGTACATAAAAAAAAAATGATTTCAAATATTTTCATATAGTTTTTTGCCTTGTTGCAACATGGTGCGCCGAAATCGGCGCCCACTCTGGACGATGTTGTATGCATCTGAAAAAAAAATATATATATATTCTCAATCTGTATGAGTATTCTGAGCACTGGTAGCAGAATTGATACTTAAAAAATTTTTTTGACCAAATGGCGGCCTGTTGAACTTTCATTAATGATATTTCATACATTTTCGGGTATTCGACGAGTTATAAAATGTCGTCAAAATTATTGTTCGACTTAATAAAAAATTCTTTTAAGTACCAATTCTGCTACCAGTGCTCAGAATACTCATACAGATTGAGAATATATATATATTTTTTTTTCAGATGCATACAACATCGTCCAGAGTGGGCCCCGATTTCGGCGCACCATGTTGCAAAAACGCAAAAAACTACATGAAAATATTTAAAATAATTTTTTTTTTTAATGTACAAGTATTCTCTAAGGATCAATAAATGCACGTGTAAATTTTCATCAAGACAACTTCAACGATTTAAACGTTATTGCACATTAGAAATGACGTCAAAAATCTCGCTCTAGACCAGACTACGGCCTTAAAAAAATAATAAAATTATTGAAAATACGATTCGCAAATACGATACGCAATATTCCACCACTCGAAAACTAAAATTGTTCATCAATGATATTTTTCATGACTTCGAATTTCGGAGTCAGCGATGGAATTGAACAAAATTATTGTTTATAAAAAGTATATTCCACTTGCAGTTTAAAGAATCGTTCATTGTGTTTTTATTTCATTAAAAAAAACACAATCTTGGAGTGATCAACGACTAAAGTATAAAGTACAGTATAAGTGTAAAGTACAATTGACAAAATCTTCAAAACAATCGATTGAGATATCTCGAGAAATGTCAGGTCTTGGACGGAGTAGCAGGAGGGAAAAAAACTGACATTGTTAACTTTGCATACACCGCAATTGTTTTCGATTTTCTTTTCTCTAATTTTTTTGACCATGGTTTTTTTTACTCCAAAATGACGAGGCATTTGCCGTTTGCCATTTTATGATAAGCCCAGCGGACCAAAATTCAAACGGTAAAATATGTATGAAATAAATTCAAACAAAAAATAAAACGGTCTAAAATGACAAGCATAAATATTTCGTCAATTTGGAGTAAAAAAGGATGTTGAAAAAACGTGGAGTAAAAAATGAGAAACACTTCCAGTGATACTGAAACGTGCTAATTTTCGCGGTGAAAGTCGAAACCTTCTAGTTTTCGTGGTAAAAGCCGAAACATGCTAGTTTTCGCGGCGAATATCGAAATGTGCTAGTTTTCGTGGCAAAAGCCGAAACATGCTAGTTTTCGCGCAGACATCAAGCGTGCTTGTTTTCGTAAGAAATCTGAAACATGCTAGTTTTCGTAAACAGCGTCGATATATCGAGATTTTGTTTCTTGACATAGGAAAAACCGACGTTTTTGTTCAACTTCAGGTTCCCATTAGCTTTGACTGCTTGCGGACGGTCGCTACAGTAAAAGAAACGAAAGGGGGAACGAGGCAAACAAGAGGAAGAAAAAGGAACTGTTCCCTTTAGTTTTCCCTACGTGACTTGGAGCGCGATCGTTCGTTTGCCCACCGGCGTCCAAAAGACATTCCTCCATCATACTCTTCTTCGGTCCCAGTAGTTTCGGCACTGTACCATTACCGTTACGATAATATTAACTACAATTGAGCGATTGTGACTTTTCCTTCGAGAATTACGTTGTACGTGACGAAGATGACAAAGGGGATGATCTTCTCGTCGTTTCATGGCGCAATGAGAAGATGAAGAAACTGATGAAATTAGGTCCCGTTTAAAAAAGGCTTTACTTTTCGCCATGAACTTTACACGGACTCGGGGGTGCTGACGGTTATCAACTGATGAAACGATAATGAGTTGAGTTTCGTGACTCACAATTTTTTTTTGTCATTTGAGGGCTTTGTAAGAGAAGATCAATGGATGTTTGATGTTCGAACACTTGCAAACTACAATAGCATTATTTTTTCAACATTTTCAAGTGCTCTCTGACCCACTCAGTTCGGCTCTCGTTCATTGACGAAAGAACTTCAAGCAGTGTCAACTGTATGACCATCGTGTTAGTTACGATAACGCGAAAATCCTATCAGAATCCACAGTCTATCCTGGATTCGGAAGCGGCGTCGTACGCTTTTCTCAAAGTACCAACGAACCATAGGAAAGTCCTCGTGGCATAAGTGCGTCCATCTGATCTAAATTCAATCACACATCTGGCCGGCGATACGATCAGTAACAATCGAGTAGCATAGAAAGCTCGTGGATTATCGGCACATGCGTCGAGGGGGTCGTTGATCGGCGATGTCCCAATGATAGTATATGCCCTCGATATACGGTAACATCAAGGAGGGTTTCATTGTCGTTGTTATTCTTTTACGCACAGTTGAATTATTCCAGTCCCAGTGCTATTCTGATTTCTATCCCGGCCGATTTGCGATTTGATTCCTCTCAGTTGATTCATCACGTTTCTCGTTTCGAATCATCGTGGAGTCCAGAGCTTATGACGATATTTTTTTCATACCCCACGTAATGAAAGGCAACCGCACTGTACCCAGCTCGGCCAGTCTCTAATCAATCTTATCGGCGATGAGAGAAGTTTGAAAAGTTCGTCAAATACCCTCTTGCAAAGGAAAGCTGGACTTTAGGTGAGACTCGGACTTTACGGTGAGACTCGGCTGCCCGTCCGTCTGTCCATCTGTCAGTCGGCTAACTTTCTAAACGGTTCAGCCGATCAACTTGAACGTTGACACGAAATTAGAGAATGTTTCGAAGATGGAACCGAGTCATTTGTCGAAAAAATATTATTTTCGAGTACGTCGAAGGGCCGAAATGTCCTGTGGCATGAAAAAAAGCAATTCTCCGTTACGAATAAAAAGCGTGAACCGAAACCCAGCCAACAGTTTATTCTGGATCATGCTTGGTACATATGGAAATGAAACTACCATGACTATAGATCGTAACGGACCGTAGCCGTTCAATAAAAATGGCGGACACGAAGTATCTATAGATTTGAATATCGCAAGCTCGATAGGAAGTGATGTACGAGAGTCTTTCGCTTCGTCAAGAGAGCTATAACGTGGCTATAACAACGGTCCGACGATTAATTATGAAACACGTAAGAGGGATCATACATGGTTATGTGTGTGACGCTCCGGGTCACCTTAGACCCTTAGAGTTCAGCAGACCAATGCATATCCAACTTTAGATGACATCACAGCCGGAAGACAATTCAGCGTCGCTGTCCATCGATTATTACTACCTGGCGCAATATTGCATTTCCTGAACGCGCAAGCTCAGTCAATTCGTCGATGTAAACAGCGATCGCTGTACCGTAATGTAGGGGAACCCGGGGCATTGTGGGCATCCGAGGCAGTATGGGCAACCCCTCTAACACCTCTCACAAGTGCCGATTGCAGTAGACAACGTTTGGATATTGTTTTAGTATGCGTCACGCCAGCGCGGCAAGTGGTGCCATCAGCAAGAGCGCAAGGCGAGCGGACCTAACCTAGAAAGACGTTTTTATGTGATTTTGATCTAATTTTGGCTATTGTGTTTACGTTTGCAAACAAGAGACAACTTCATTAATTGCAGTGCACTTTTCGGATCAAAGGTAAGTTACTCTTGAAGTATTTTATCAGTGTATTAAGTATTCACCAATATTGTTAGAAACTTTATTTTCGCTTGTTTTTGGCATTCTTGGGAATGGGGCATAATGGACGGGGTAGTATGGGCATGGTGCCCGTTTTGCCCCTGATATTTCTATTTACTTATTTTTTCTTTTACAGTTTCTATTAAGATGGTCGGTACCTACAAAAAGAAGACGAATCGTAGGGAGTGGAGCGAGTCCAGCGTGCGATCAGTGGTCAACGATGTTTTAAGTTGAAAATTAAGTTGCAAGGCAGCTGCAATCACTTATAGTGTACCCCGTACCACTTTGCAAAGGAAGATTGAGGAATACAAGTCCAAGCAATTCAACCTAACCATATGGGGAATTTTAAGCCCGTATTTTCTCAAGCCGAAAAAAACGAGTTGGCTTCGTACATAAAAAAACATGGAAGCTAGATTATTTGGCCTCTCAACGAAAAAAGTCCAAGAATTGGCCTTTGAACGAGACGAAAGAAATAACATTCCGCGTAACTTCGATCAGACATTACGGGTAGCAGGTGAGGATTGGTTGGCCAACTTTTTAAAGCGCAATCCATCCTTGTCGCTTCGGGTACCAGAAGCTACAACCACCATCTCACACGCTTCTCGAATCACAACCTCAAGCACTGTCACCATCACCTCACAATCAGATGCAACCGTCTTCTCTTACACCGTCAACTCCACCAGGTCCGTCGACTTCTTTTCATCCTGTTTCACCTGGAAATATTATGCGTATACCAAAAGCTGTAACACAAAAAAGGGCATCGCGTAAACGTGACAAAACTGATGTAATTAATAGTTCTCCGTATAAAAAATAACTTGAACAGGCTCAGGCAAAAAAAAAACGCTTTCCAAAAATTTGGTTCAGAAGAATGAGAAAAGGGAACGTGAGGAAGACAAGGAAAATAAACATGAATCGTAAGATGCTGAATGTCTTTATTGTAGAGATTTGTATTCGGAATCAAGCGAGGATTGGATCTCTTGTTGTTCCTGTGGTAAATGATCTCATTGCTCATGCGCCGGTGATGACGACAATGACGATGAAACAACTCATATCTGTTCATTTTGCACAAGATTCTAAGTTATTTTTGTGTCGGATGATTCTAGTGTCCATTGTGTCCCATGCGTGTCCATTGCGCCCCAGATACGGGGCACTATGGGCATTTCGCATATTTTTTTAAAACCAAAGTTACATCCAAAGATTTAATTTAATTGCAGATTTTGATTTATGTTCTTAAGGGCGGGGTAAGGGTTTTCACTTTCGAAAAATCGAATTATTTTTTGTCTTATCTTATTGTTTAACATTTCAAGAATATGTCCTTAAAATTTTAAACCTATCTAAGCAATATTCTTGAAGTTATTGTCTTATTAATCTCCTGGCCTTTAACGCTATACCTCTAACAGCTGCGGGCGGTCGGGCTAGCAGTGCAGCTGTCGAACAGGTATACAGTTTATTCATTGCTATTGTGTATATAGTATATAGTGTATACTATACACTACAATATTTTAAAAGAATAAGTCTGCTGTATGGAGCTGGAATCGATGATTCTGTGTAAGTTGGAAAAAAAAAATGTTTTCTTCACTTTTTTATTTCATAAACTTTAGACGCGTTTTTTTTTAAACTACTTTTTTAAAGTCCGTGTTCACTGCCATTTAAAAACTACTTGACCGATTCATTTCAAACTTTGTACACATTTTCTACATATAAAATACCTCCCCCCAACGTTTAGTTAAATTTTTTTTTTTTATATTAAGGGTGTTTCCCACCCACAAAATGGCGGAATTTTTCGTGGAAAATAACAGTTCACACTTTAGATGGCCGCCAAAAATTTTTAAATGAAAAAAAAAATTATCAGAGAACGTTGGGGGGAAGATTTGATTATAATTTGACTAAATTTTCATGGTTTTTCATTTTCAGATAATTTCCGGCCGAGTTATAGTGAACACCGCCAATTGTTTTTTTTCCAAGACGTTCTGAGGGAAGCTCTGTTACGGGCTTATGCTTCAATATTTCTGCATGAAAAAATTACACAACATTGTCAAAAGTATGCTCAATAATGTACAAAAGGTTCGAATAAAATTGCTCAATCCATATTTGAGAAAAAAAATCGCAAAAAAAGTGTTTTTTTTTTTACGCTGAAACCTTTACCGCTCCCTCAAAGAGTACTCGATAAGTGATTATCTTTCACTTTAATTGCTAAGTTTTATTTTTCATTTTACATTTTACATTAGATTTTCCTTAAGGTGTCCGTTCTGCCCCGGGTTCCCCTACGTAAATATCGAGCCTATCCGTTGCACTACGTGACTCCTCCATTGGCTCGTAAAGCTGATGACCGTGCGAGATTTCCCTCGCGAGTTCTGCAGTTTCGCGGAGTTTACGAATACGCGTTGGTCGCGCCGGCAAGTTTTCCGTAAGTTTGAGAGAAGTAAATGAGGCGGATGTACAAGCAAAGCGACGAGAGACCTAAATATGAAAAGCTCACCGAGAAAACGTAACGAGACACGCGTTAAGACCGTACAAATGCTATCAACTACTCGCGGTGCTTGGCTGTTTCGCTCGTTCGTTCATTATGGGAAGTAACACATCTGTCGATCGAATTCGATATGCTTAACCGTTCGCTCACAACGTGACAGACGGAAAGGAGAGAAGATACGGCGGAGAATAATGTTTATTGAGTGATGAAGTTGTTGTTACAACCGCGCTTTGCGTTGACGGGAGGCCATAGTGACTTTTGTGAAGAAAACAAAAAACAATAGTTTAGTTATTTATTATTGCATAATATTCCTGACGCCAATGTCCGGTTCGCTTGCAAAGTGTTGAGTGATAAAAATGTAAAAAATGATTATTCAACGAACGGAAAAATGGCACGAACGCGTTTCATCGAAGATAAAACAAAAATCATTATTTTCCAAGATTGATATCGCTTCTCGTTATTTCTGTGATAAAAAGTTGATATAAATTGTGGAAGATCAGCAAAGCGTAAGGAAGCTATAGATAGTTTTCGCTATAGGGCTTTATTCCTTCGCCCTTTTTATTCGTTGCCGCGGCAAAAGCGAGAAATAGAACAAAAGGGAGGAGAACGTCTCGCTGAAAACGTTACGTAAAAGACGGAGAAGATTTTTTTCCTCTTTTTTTTTTTTTGTTCACTTTGGAGTCAGCGTGCGCTTAGCGCGGTTTCCCTGTGATGCCCTTTGAACTACTGGCTCTGACGCTGTACCTTCATTAACACCTTGATCACCTTCGCTACTTCCTCCAGCCCCCGATGCTCTCGGTCCTTCTTTTTCTCCGCTCTTTCGCTCGCTTCGATCAACCCTTGCTATCCCAGGAATTTCTTTGATCGAAAAAAAAAGCCCGTACACAACCCCATCGGTGTATAGGCTCGCGATCTTCCAGAAGAATTTTCACCGCGGTCGGGAGTCTCTCGGGACAACGAGAATCCCCGGGGATAAGAGATCTACAAAGAGTGAGAAAGAGCGGAAAATTTTTCCATCCCTTTGGTGGCCGAGAGGCTTTTTCCTTCTATGGCTTTTATCCTGACTCGGGCTTCTGGTGTGGGTGAAAGCACAGTGGGCTTCGAAACGAGGCCGAATTTTCTGGAGGAATGCACAGGCTCGCCGGGAGCTTAACTCGACCTCGCAGCCGCTATTCTCGTCGATCGACGATTTTTTTTCCTTTTTTTTTTTTCTACCGAAACTTGCACTCGGCTGTTTCCTCTCCTCTTTTCCTCTCGATATCCGGACAACGGGTGTGAACTATCTCGTATAGCTAATAATCTCTTTTGTTCAACCATGAAAATTTTTGTTTTTGTCTAAACGCCGAAGTGATAAGGGGGGAAATAGGGTTAGGACAGCGTTTTCTCAATGATTTTCATGAATTTTTTTATAGTATAAAAAATGAATATAATTTATTGAAACTTTGAGAATATTTTATACATATATATAAGTATATACTATAAAATTTTTGAAGAATTTCCTTGAAAAACATCGACGATATTAACGACCCCATATTGCAGGTCTAATCAGACTCAGCATTTTGCGTACATTCTAGAAGCCGCAATTTTCATCTGAAATCAAACGAGGTTGGAATTTACTTTAATTATATGTTTCTCTTCAGAAGGAAGTTATTTTGAGGGTAACAATATAAAATTGTAATTCTATTTGAATAAAAAAAAATGAAAAAAATCAGTCTCATTACTTAATTTACAGACCTCGTATATTTTTCAAAATTCGGATAAGTAAACTGGGGAAGTGTTACATACTCGTTAAAAGATCACATACCCTTGCGCACGCTGTAAACCGAGTAAATTTGGAAAATTATTATAAAGGTTATATGGTGAAAAAAAAGTTAAATTGTTGACTTCACATTTTTTATTAACTTTTCAACTATAAGAAAAAAAATTAAATTATTTTTTTTAAACATTAACATTATTTTTCACTGGGTATAAATGGACTACTGATGAAAACCATGGCACCTCCTTGTTAACTTCATAACTTCACCAAAAATTATCCAATCTGCAAAAATAAGAAAGAATCTAATAAAATAATGTAGTAGTAATAGGCTGACGGAGGGAATTTTTATTTTTTAAAAATAAAGCAACTACAGTATTCCAATCTTTAGTATGCAATTTAAAAAATATAATAATTGTATAATTGTGTTTAATAATTTATAAAAAATTGTTCAACCAAAAAATTAAAAAAACCTCTCTTTAATAACTTTGTAACCGAGTGGAATCTTATTAAAAGTTTTATTATTCAAAAACTCTTAAAAGTATAAAGAATAAAAATCTGTAAAAAAATGGATTTTTTTAAAATGTCACAGGTATGTGAGCTCTTAAAGGGGGAAATAGGGTTAGGGGAGCGTTTTCTCAATGATTTTCATGAATTTTTTTATAGTATAAACAATGAATATAATTTATTGAAACTTTGAGAATATTTTATACATATATTTAAGTATTTACTATA
This sequence comes from Oxytorus armatus, assembly GCA_958009045.1. Taxonomy (NCBI): domain Eukaryota; kingdom Metazoa; phylum Arthropoda; class Insecta; order Hymenoptera; family Ichneumonidae; genus Oxytorus; species Oxytorus armatus. The sequence continues at coordinate 37,592,083 of OY253745.1, read as the reverse complement.
AAATTTTTGAAGAATTTCCTTGAAAAACACCGAAAATATTAGCGATCCCATAATGCAGGTCACAATCAGACTCAGCATTTTGCGTACATTCTGGAAGCCGCAATTTTCATCTGAAATCAAACGAGGATGGAATTTACTTTTATTATATGTCTCTCTTCTATATGAACCTAAATGCTATCAAAAAAGTAGACAATTTAATTTTTTACTTTATTTGCGAAAAAAAATTATTTTAAATAATGATATTATTCAGATTTTAGGTTCATATAGAGCGCAATACTATGAAGAAAGTTACTGCCAATTTTCAAAACGATACTTGAATTGGTTGAATACTTTTCAAACTAGCGTGTACGCAAGATCAAAAAAAGTCGTTTTCAGAAAAACGCGTTTGAAAAAATAGCAAAATGCTGAGTCTGATTGTGACCAGCAATATGGGGTCGCTAATATCTGCGGTGTTTTTCAAGGAAATTCTTCAAAAATTTTATAGTATATACTGAAATATATGTATAAAATATTCTCAAAGTTTGAATAAATTATATTCATTTTTTATACCATAAAAAAATTCATGAAAATCATTGAGAAAACGCTGTCCTAATCCTTTTTCCTCCCTTAATGGCTTATAACAATAGAACGAGTCGGAATTTTCATTTGAAATTCTGGGAACATATTTTTCAATAGTTTTACTAACAATTTATGAAAAAGAAAAAATCGATTTTTTGAACCGTCTAACCCTATTTCTTCCCTTGAGTCGAGTTTACTCGCGTTTTACATGGATCGTAACGGATCGGTTAGTTATTAAAGGGCTAACATACCCTGTGATGCGCTGAAAAGCTCCTCACGGCCGAGAAGATCGCTAAAAATGGGTCATACCAGCAGAAGCGGAATAACTCAAAATCTTGGTCATAACTCATCGATTGGAGAATTTACCAGAAATATTCCCCTCAATAAACGGCAATGAATCCGTACCGACTCTCAAACTTCTTCGATTGATCGAAAAGTTGCAATAAACAGAAACAAGCACAGGCGTGACCAGGGGGGATTCGGCATAAAAAATGGTCTCCACGTATTTTCAATTGTCTAACGGATTCAAATGGACGCGATTTTCGAAAGCAAAGATTTACGACGCGACGCACTATTCGAAAATGGATGACAAGGGAGGAAGAGGAGAGAAAGGACGAGACACGAGGGTGCGTGGGTGCGTGGGCGCCTCAATGTCACTGAGGGCGAATCCAGGATTGGAATAGATTTTTTTTTTTATTATACATCTCTCGATCGTTCGGCGTGGACGAGAGGGTGCTTCGCTCGCGATCCATATACACTTCTCTAAATCTCATCCACCCTCTATTCGCACTATATCCCCTAACTCCCGGCCGCGGTCCGATTCGACGAAATCGCGCGAGAATATGGCTTCGAGATAGGGGTGGGATAATTCCATCAGCGGGATATCGACAAACGGATAGGGTATTACTCGCTCAAACACGACTGCCGCGTATACTCTGTACTACTGTCAATGGTGTACTATATATACACGCAGGTAGATCGTCATATAGGGTTATACTCGGACCAACGAGCTTCTCGATGCTATCGTAATCAGTCGATTGGAAAATAGAGGTACACTGAAATAGCGAGACGAAGATAATCCCTTCGAATCTCCTCCGATCGCTCACAAATGTTTTCATTATCTTCGCATGAACGACTCTTTGCCTCGAGGTATTGCTCGTCACCTCTTCTCACTCGAGAGTTTCTTTTGTAACGGTTGCACCAACGTTTGCCAAGTTATATGCACCAGTTCTGGACATGCGAGATAAAATTTTCAGTGTTCCATTCCGGTGGAGTTGTTATTGAATAATGAAATTTCGTGTATAGTACAATCAATAAAGAATATTGTGGCGCATTAAAAATAAAGGATATTTTTTTTAATGAGGTTCAGTATCACGCACTGAATGTGAATTAACAAAATGGTTACAAATTAAGGGAGCGGAAGTGCCGCCTTTTTGAGGAAAACCGTATTGCCCAATATCTCCGTTACCGTGCACCTTAGGCAAAAAATCGTAATAACCTTTCTTGCAGATAATTGAATTTCCTATCTTTTTTATTCAATATTTTTTTTTGTATCAGTTACCGTTTACGACTTATACGACTGTTAACATTTATTTATTCACTTTTTGACCTGTATCTCTCCTAATAATTGTTTAAACAATAAAATGCTAATAACTTATCTTTTGAATCCATAAATTTTCCACACCTTTTGTTCAAAACTTTTTTGTCTGAAGTTAATATTCTCAATGTTATAACGCGTTTTTATTAGCCTTGCACCCAGTAGCGCAACATTGAACGCGTTTTAACTTTGAGAATATTAATCTTAGACAAAAAAGTTTTGAATAAAAGTTGTGGAAAATGTATGGATTTAAAAGATAAGTTATTAGCATTTTATTGTTTAAACAATTATTAGTAGAGATACAGGTCAAAAAGTGAATAAATAAATTTTAACAGTCGTATAAGTCGTAAACGGTGAGTGATACAAAAAAAAATATTTAAAAAAAAAGATGGGAAATTTAATTATCTACAAGAAAGGTTATTACCATTTTTGACCTAAAGTGCACGGTAACGGAGATATTGGGCAATACGGTTTTTCTCAAAACGGCGGCACTTCCGCTCCCATACTTTGTAACCAGTTTGTTAATTCACATTCAGTACGTGATACTGAACCTAATTTAAAAAAAAAATCCCTTTTATTTTTAGTGCGATGCGGACAAGAGTAACGGGCTTCCTATTGATTGTACTAGTAACGCTGCAAATGTATGACGTTGAAATTTCCATCGTTGGAATGTAACGAAAATAGATTTTATACGGTATTAATCTCCCTTAAGATTGGATTATTGATGCCAAAAATCGTTAAAACGTTTTATTGTGGTGGCCTTCGAGTACCCGGGTCTAAATCGGCACGAGAAGCAAGAGCAATGTTGAAAATAAAATTTAAAAAACGTGCGAACATTCGTATAAACTACAATGAAACCACTGGTGGATTTAATATTGCCCAATGCTTGTGGGGTAGCCGATCATCGAGGGAGGCCCGGAAATCGTTTGCACTCCTCTATTCTTTTACCCATGGCATATATCGAAGCTGTGTGAACATTACAGCCCTTCTCTTATCAGCCAGCTATATCAACGAGCATCCCGGGGATTGTATCTCCATACTCACGGGATTTTTCCCTTTACGATACGGACCATTCCGTTGTTTCCATCAGCATCAGTGACGGCACAGCAGATACGCGACTGTACAAGTATCACAGCCGTACTACGGCAAATATAAGCTATTCCATTTCGTTCCCTTGTGTGTTTACGCCCCGATCCCCTTGCCCGAGAAAACGAGGGATACCGGTTTTTACGAAGGACCAAGTTCTCCCTCTGTGTTTCGTGCCGTTAGATCGTAAAACGCGCGGGAATGTCGTGCTCACACCCAAATTTACTTCTCGTCATTGGCAGACTCCTTAAAAAAAATATATTAGTGTGCTCGCGACACTTTTCTCGCAGACTGTCGCCTCGTCATATTCTCGGTAGTTTCTGTCATCGTCTGAAGAAAAAAACGCAAACTTCGTCGCGTTAAATCTTGTTGCGATGAGCGCCCGGGTATTATCGACGATTCTTTGGCCCTCGGACTTCGTTGAGATTAATTTTTAATTCCCGCTCGTAGTTACCTTCTCGTTCTCAATTTATTATAGCCACTCATCGAAACTATTTTTCAAACGAAACTTACTTTCTTTCTCCTTTACATTTATGTCGCGGTATTTGGTGGAATGTAATGCTTTGTATCGAGCCTCAAATTTCATCGCATCGTTCCAGGACGAATTTATTGTCCCTAGAATTTTTATAGAAAGAACCGATAATCGAATTAGAAAGTATAATATATTCTTGTATTATATCATCTTCCATCGGCAGGATGACAAGCGCTGTAAAGGCTCACATTCCCCTGCGCGCGTTGAAAACTGATGATATTTGAAAAATTATTATAAAAGTTAGATGATGAAAAAAAAATTAAATTGTCGATTTCACATTTTATATTAAACTTGCGACAATAAGAAAAAAAATTTTAAGTTTTTTTTTCCCCTATTATTAACATTATTTACGGTAGTAGTCTGGTAACTTAGGCCGATTTTCATGTCTTTTTTGGAGGGCGTTTTTTTGTAGGAAAATAAAAATGAATCGTTTTGGATATTTAGAATGTTTTTATTTACATATTAAAGATACAAAAAAAAAATTTTTTGAACAAATTTAATAGTTTATTATTATTATTATTATTGATCGAAGTTGGCACCTCGAAAAAAAAGGCGCCTGAGTGGCCCCGGTGATTTTGGCTCTTGATGTTATCTGAAATCAAAAATTCTTGATAATTCTTAATCTATAGACATGTCATTCTGGTCGGAACTACTGAAGTTAAATTTCATGGATAAATAACAAAATGGCGGACTTTGGAAAAAAAAACTTTTTTTTCCAAAGTCCGCAAATCACCGCAAAAGTCCAAAATCACCGGGGCCACCCACGCGCTTTTTTTTCGAGGTGCCAACTTCGATAAATAATAATAATAATAATAAACTATTACATTTTTTCAAAAAAATTTTTTTTTGTATCTTTAATATGTAAATAAAAACATCCTAAATATCCAAAACGATTCATTTTTATTTTCCTACAAAAAAACGCCCCCCAAAAAAGACATGAAAATCGGCTTAAGTAACCAGACTACTACCTTAAACGCGTTTTTCTCGAAACTATGTTTGAGTGTCAACACGATGAGTCAGTAAATTTTTAATATTTTTTAATATTTTTTTCACAATTTTGACATTAATTTTCTCTATAGGGTGACGAGAGGTTTTTTTAATTTTTCGGTTGAACAATTTTCTATAAATTATTAAACGATAATTTTTTTTTTTAATTGCATACTAAAGTTTGAAATACTGTAATTTCTCTATTTTTCAAAAGAAAAAAAAATTTCCTCCGTCAGACTGTTACTACTACATTATTTTACTAGATTCTTTGTTATTTTTGCAGATTGGATAATTTTTGGTAAAGTTATAATGTCGACAGGGAGGCGCCATGGTTTTCATCAGTAGTCCATTTGTACCCGTGAAAAATAATGTTAATATTTAAAAAAAAAAAGGTTTTCATTTTTTTTCTTATAGTTGAAAAGCTAATGAAAAATGTGAAATCAACAATTAAATTTTTTTTTCACCATATAACCTTCGTAATAATTTTTCAAATGAACTCGTTTTTCATGGCGCAACAAATCAGTAACAAAATATCGTAACGTATGAAGCAACTTTCAAATATTCGCTGCATATATTTAAGTATATATATGTCGAAGATTTTCTCATGGGGTGTGTTCTCCCTGAGTGTCCTAACGACTCTCTGGCCTGTCGTTCTTTTATGCTCCCTCTTTTCGTCCATGACGTGTGGGGATAATTCCCTTGGACCCGTCGAAAGCGATGCGACTGTGGGGTGAATGTGTAACAGTTACGCTCTCGTGAAACAACTCCCCCAGGAATTAATTAAAACCCGCCGGTTTTTTTGATCACTTATATATTGTGGGTTTCGTCGGGGATGTTACCGGATCGTTGTTAAAGAGCATTTTTTAAATTCATTATTTTTTTTTCTTTCGCTTCACCCCTGTTTCATTTTTTTTCTCGGTGAATCCGTTTGCTGCCCCCGAACGAATCGCCATGTGCGAGCAAATTAAAATCTGTCGGTGGACCTTCGCACAGTCTTTGTCGAGATAACGTTTACACAGCATGAACGATAAGTTCAATTTAAACTGGTGACGACGACTATTGATTGTGACGTCTATAAATGTACGTTTGCTCGATTTCCGCAAGGGTTCTAGTATCTTTTTGACAAATCGCAGCTATTAATACGCGCTTCTAAGTCTGAGTTTATTATAATATATATAGATTGTACGTATGCATTCTATAACCATAAATTCTCAACGTACAATTTCATATAACTGTATAGATTCATGACTCTATCTCGTTCTGACTTATACCCACACGACTTCGGTATCACATTCATATTCACTGTCCATACAATTTTCGCGTTCTGTCACTCGATATACGTATACACAGTAGAGTATAACCAAACTCCCGTTCGTCGCCTGTGCTACTGGTTATTGTTCGTTCGAGCTGGGAACGCTTTTTGCCGTCCTGGTTGCGTGAGCCAGATACGCCGAAGGATTACGCGGTACAGGTCCCACCTAATTGTGATTCGACCCCGGTCAGACGAGCATCAACTGTACCAAACATAATGGAAGGGAAAATACGGGTGAAAGAGTCGGGGGGTAGCGAGGGAGAGAGAAAAAAAACAATCCCCTGCGTCACGCAAATTTATCCAATGAATTATCCAGAAATTTTACAGACTTTTGGCATTCAAGGGGGATCAGTGGCTTTGGCTGGATTCCCGTAATGTTTGTGTCATTTTTTTGGAGACTAATGGCCAATTCGATCGAAACCTGCTAATTGCATGTATCGCCAAGATTTCAAAATGATTCTTTTCCGTAGTTTCTGTTCTTTCCCTATCTTCATTCGTTGATAATCACAGATAGGTATTGCGGACTTATATTTTTACTTTCGGGACAATAGGAGCAATAACCACTTTTTGAGTATCAGTACAGGAACCAAATAACTAATCCATATTACTTTAACAGTTTACTTATGATGTTGAAGTTTGCATCGTTGGAACGCAACTCAAATCGGTTTCTAATATTTCATTTTCAGTATTGCTCTTGCTTTTTTTGCCCATTTAGGTCCGGGTCCTTGAAGGACACCTTAATAAAACGTTTTTGTCATCGATAATCCAATCTTAAGGTGCTTAATGATGTAAAAAAATTTATTTTCGTTGCATTCCAATCGTGCAAACTTCAATATAATGTTTACTTATGCATTCTTTGATCGTTCAGAGAATCTTACAATTGGGAATATAACATTTTTGGCTGCAGACTCTTTGGCAAGTTCGGTAGTTCTTATATGATGTTGAAGTTTGCATATTTTGAATGCAACGAAAATATATTTTTTTATATCATTCATCGTCCTTCAGGTTGAATTTTCCAAGACAAAAATCGTTAAAACGTTCTTTTGTGGTCTCCTTTAAGAGTAGAAATAGGGTTAGGACAGCGTTTTCTCAATGATTTTCATGAATTTGTTTATAGTATAAAAAATGAATATAATTTATTGAAACTTTGAGAATATTTTACACATATATTTAAGTATATACTATAAAATTTTTGAAGAATTTTCTTGAAAAACACCGGGGATATTAGCGACCCCATATTGCAGGTCACAATCAGACTCAGCATTTTGCGTACATTCTGGGAGCCGCAATTTTCATCTGAAATCAAACGAGGTTGGAATTTACTTTTATTATATGTCTCTCTTCTATATGAACCTAAATGCTATCAAAAAAATTGAAAATTGCATTTTTTACAGGGGTCAAAATAAAAAAGCATGATTTTTTGCCATTTTTTACAACTTTATTTGCAAAAAAAAAATTCTTTTATATAATGATTATATTCCGATTTTAGGTTCATATAGAGCGCAATACTATGAAGAAAGTAACTGCTAATTTTCAAAACGATTGGTTGAAAACTTTTCAAACTAGCGTGTACGCAAGTTCAAAAAAAGTCGTTTTCAGAAAAACGCGTTTGAAAAAATAGTACCAAGAAAAACAAGCAATATGGGGTCGCTAATATTTTATAGTATATACTTAAATATATGTATACAAATTTTATAGTATGTACTTAAATATATGTATAAAGTATTCTCAAAGTTTCAATAAATTGTATTCATTTTTTATACTATCAAAAAATTCATGAAAATTATTCAGAAAACGCTGTCCTAATCCTATTTCCGCCCTTAATGGCTTATAACAATAGAACGAGTCGGAATTTTCATTTAAAATTTTGAGAACATATTTTTCAATAGTTTTACTAACAATTTATGGAATAAAAAAAAAATCGATTTTTTGAACCGTCTAACCCTATTTCCTCCCTTAAGAACCGAGGCCTAAATTAAGTCAAGAGAAGCGAGAGTAATAGCGAAAATTAAAATTTCAAAAACCTTTTTTCGTTGCGTTCTAACGATGCAAACTTCAACATCATATTCTTATTTTATAAATGAAAACTCCAACAGCTGCTGAATACGATAATATGGCTTAAGGGAGGGGTAAGGGTTTCAGCGTAAAGAAAACATTTTTTTGCGTTTTTTTTTCTCAAATATGGATTGAACAATTTTATTCGAACCTTTTGTACATTATTGAGCATACTTTTGACAATGTTGTGTAATTTTTTCATACAGAAATATAGAAGCATAAGCCCGTAACAGAGCTTCCCCCGGAACGTCTTGGAAAAAAAACAATTTGCGGTGTTCACTATAACTCGGCCGGAAATTGTCTGAAAATGAAAAACCATAAAAATTTAGTTAAACTATAATCAAATCTTCCCCCCAACGTTCTCTGATAATTTTTTTTTTTCATTTAAAAATTTTTGGCGGCCATCTAAAGTGTGAACTGTTATTTTCCACGGGAAATTCCGCCATTTTGTGGGTGGGAAACACCCTTAATGTAAAAAAAAAAATGTAAAAAAAATTTAACTAAACGTTGGGGGGAGGTATTTTATATGTAGAAAATGTGTACAAAGTGTGAAATGAATCGGTCAAGTAGTTTTTAAATGGCAGTGAACACGGACTTTGAAGAAGTAGTTTTGAGAAAAACGCGTCTACAGTTTATGAAGTAAAAAAGTCCCGCAGCTGTTCGAGTTATAGCGTTAAAGGCCAGGAGATTAATAAGACAATAACTTCAAGAATATTGCTTAGATCGGTTTAAAATTTTAAGGACATATTCTTGAAATGTTAAACAATAAGATAAGACAAAAAAAAATCGATTTTTCGAAAGTGAAAACCCTTACCCCGCCCTTAATTTTTACTTTGGCGTCGGTTGATGGTAGACGGAAAGTTGGCTTCTTACAAACCAAACGATAGTCCAGTTTAAAGAATCATCGTACAATTCACAAAGTGGAAGAAACGAATTCTGTGTTGTCGAGGGGATAAACAGAGAATTCGGTTATTCCGTGTACACGATGTGAATTCTAGACAATTGCCATTGCCATTGTCCCGTGACACTGTACACGCATGGGGCATCAGCGAAATTATCGATGAGTATTATCCGCACGTGATGCGACTGGCTAATGAGCGCTATGTCTCGATTCCGACAATCAGGGGCATTGAATGTATCTTCAATACAGGACCGAAGACCCAACATTCCTTTCAGCATGCTCGTTCCCCTAATCAGTTTTCGATACCCTAATGATTTGGTGCACAGGGGGGCAGGACCAGTCCGACGTATCGACGAGAGCCCTTCCTGGAACATCGCGCGCGGTGGGCTCGAGTGTGAATTGGAATGTGACGATTATGATTGCAAACCTATGTTGAGGGTGTGGGTGTGTGCGAGTTTTGAGAATAAAACTTTACCGCAGGATCGATATTTCGATGGGTCTTTACGGTCGACACAAATAATTCATAATGCGTTCTACTTATTTTGCTCTGTTTTTTTATGTGATGTATGACTACCGTTAGGCTATAGACAATGCAACATAACGACTTCGACACAAAACTTATCTCTGCACAAATCTGGAATATGAATTCTAAGATTAGCTTAATACTTCGTATAGAAAGCTTTGCCGCGAAGAATAAAATAGGACAGCAACGAGCAAAGCAGCTGCCATTGTTCGTTACCATTTTTTTTAATGCTGAAACACTCCCACGGACATTATGCAATTTTTTTTTTTCTGTTTGTAATAAATTTTGTGTGTAATACAATTTTAGCAATCCGGATTTATCTACTGGGCGAGTAATTGAGTAAATTCATGGCTGTGAACAACGTTATATTCTTTCAGCATCTAATTTCATTAATTTTCATGAAAACATCATTTAAAAATAAATGAAAATGTAACTTTTTTTCGTAAAAGTTATTCAGTGATAGTTTATTTTGGGTTATAATATTGCAGTAACAAATGATGATGCTGAAGTTCCCATCATTGGAATGCAACGAAAATAGATTTTTTACATCATTAATCCCCCTTAAAGGGGGAAATAGGGTTAGAACAGCGTTTTCTCAATGATTTTCAAGAATTTTTTTATAGTATAAAAAATGAATATAATTTATTGAAACTTTGAGAATATTTTATACATATATTTATGTATATAAAATAAAATTTTTGAAGAATTTTCTTGAAAAACTCCGGGAATATTAGCGACCCCATATTGCAGGTCACAATCAGACTCAGCATTTTGCGTACATTCTGGAAGCCGCAATTTTCATCCAAAATCAAACGGGGTTGAAATTTACTTTTATTATATGTCTCTCTTCTATATGAACCTAAATGCTATGAAAAAAATAGAAAATTGAATTTTTTACAGGGCTCAAAACAAAGACGCATTATTTTTTTGCCATTTTTTTTAACTTTAGTGCAAAAAAAAAATTATTATAAATAATGATAATATTCCGATTTTAGGTTCATATAGAGCGCAATACTATGAAGAATGTAACTGCCAATTTTCAAAACGATTGGTCGAAAACTTTTCGAACTAGCGTGTACGCAAGGTCAAAAAAAGTCATTTTCAGAAAAACGCGTTTGAAAAAATAGTACCAAGAAAAACAAGCAACATGGGGTCGCTAATATTTTATAGTATATACTTAAATATATGTATAAAATATTCTCAAAGTTTCAATAAATTATATTCATTTTTTATACTATAAAAAAATTCATGAAAATCATTCAGAAAACGCTGTCCTAACCCTATTTCCCTCCTTAATGGCTCATAACAATAGAACGAGTCGGAATTTTCATTTAAAATTTTGGGAACATATTTTTCAATAGTTTTACTAACAATTTATGAAATAAAAAAAATTGATTTTTTGAACCGTCTAACCCTATTTCCCCCTTATGATTGGATGACAAAAATCGTTAAAACGTTTCATTGCCATCGCCTTCAAGGACCTGGACCAAAATGGGTACGAGAAGCAAGAGCAATACTGTGAATGAAAATTTTAAAACTTATTTACGTTGCGTTCCAACGATACATACTTCACCGTCATAACAAATGAGCAGTTTACATAACCGTAAGTTACTCTTATTCACACTCGTCTCGTCATTAATTTGTACTTGCAACGTCTTGCTATTAATTTCTTACAATGTTTGGTATAGTCCTTAAAAAAAAAAACAAAAATCGAGTGACAGTTATTTAATCGTAAAACGATCAAAATATCACGAATAATGGAAGAACGTTCAAGATCAGATTCTCGTCGACGAAATCGTCGGGTGATATTATGGAAAAACTGTTGCTTCATATTCGTGCGAATAATGTAACGTGAAAATTAAATGAAGACTATATTTCCATACGCCGATCTGTATTACTTCACGTTCTACGAAAAGGTGTCGCGACGCGAAGGGTAGTTAACAGGGTTAACAGGGTTTATCGTCATCGCCGCCGACGGGATCGGGTTACCCGGATCGAGGAGACACATACAGTTCGACAGACACTCGTCGACTCTATCGCCCTTGAAACGCCAACGGGGATACACGATGAACTTTTAACCTGATTTTTTTTTTCACTACTTGCGGCGTCCATATGATTATCGAAAAAGTATTGGCAAGAATCGACGGAGAACGGGGTTACTGATTAATGATGAAAATGAGTAAACAAAATAGTCAGCTGAAAAATCCTTTCAGATAACTGCGAACTTTACATCCGGCCCGAATAAAGCGCACGCTTTAGCAGGGTCTTGAATTGTTCTTGATTCAAGAGCTCGCATACCGCTGCGCGCGCTGAAAGCCAATTAAATTTGACAAATTATTAAAAAGGTTACATGGTGGAAAAAAAATTAAATTGTTGATTTCACTTTTTTTATTAACTTTTCAACTGTAAGAAAAAAAATAAAATTTTTTTTTTTTATTACTATTAACATTATTTTTTAAGGTTATAAAAGGACCTTTGTCGACATCATAACTTCACCAAAAATTATTCAATCTGCAAAAATAAGAAAGAATCTAGTAAAATAATGTAGTAGTAATAGTCTGGGGGAGGGGATTTCTTTATTTTTTTCAAAAATAAAGAAATTACAGTATTTCAAACTTTAGTATGCAATTTAAATAATAAAATTCGTGTTTAATAATTTATAAAAAATTGTCCAACCAAAAAATGAAAAAAACCTCTCGTCAGACTGTAGAGAAAATAATTATCAAGATTTAGAAAAAAGAAAAGTTAAAAAATATTAAGACTGAGTTATCGTGCCGACACTGTCTAAAAACAGTTTCGAGAAAAGCGCGTTTAAGGGTGGAAATAGGGTTAGACGGTTCTAAAAATCGATTTTTTTTTAATTTCATAAACTATTGAAAAATATGATTCCAAAATTTTTAATTTAAATGTCGACTTGTTCTATTGTTATTAGCCATTAAGGGGAGAAATAGGGTTAGGACAGCGTTTCCTCAATAATTTTCATGAATTTTTTTATAGTATAAAAAATGAATATAATTTATTCAAACTTTGAGAATATTTTATACATATATTGAAGTATATACTATAAAATTTTTATACATATATTTAGGTATATACTATAAAATATTGGCGACCCCATATTGCTTGTTTTTCTTGGTACTATTTTTTCAAACGCGTTTATCTGAAAACGACTTTTTTTAAACTTGCGTACACGCTAGTTTGAAAAGTTTTCAACCAATCATTTTGAAAATTGGCAGTTACTTTCTTCATAGTATTGCGCTCTATATGAACCTAAAATCGGAATATTATCATTATTTAAAATAATTTTGTTTTTGCAAATAAAGTTGTAAAAAATGGCAAAAAATCATGCTTTTTTGTTTTGACCCCTGTAAAAAATTCAATTTTCTATTTTTTTGATAGTATTCAGGTTCATATAGAAGAGAGAGATATAATAAAAGTAAATTCCAACCTCGTTTGATTTCAGATGAAAATTGCAGCTTCCAGAATGTACGCAAAATGCTGAGTTTGATTGTGACCTGCAATATGGGGTCGCTAATATTTTATAGTATATATTTAAATATATGTATAAAAATTGTATAGTATACTTAAATATATGTATAAAATATTCTCAAAGTTTCAATAGATTATATTCATTTTTTATACTATAAAAAAATTCATGAAAATCATTGAGAAAACGCTGTCCCTGTTTTCCCCCTTAAAGTTTCTGGTAGGTACAGCCACCTTACGCCAACTTACGGCTAGTCTCCCATTCCAGCTATAACTTTGTAACGATATGGAATTTTCTTAAAAGTTTTTTTTTTCTTCTAATTCTTAAAAGTATAAAGAATAAAAATCTGTAAAAAAATATTCGATTTTTTTTTTATTTCAGGGGTATGTGAGCCCTTAACGTTACAACTTTACTGCTCGGTCCAGTGACTTAGAACGGAGCCACGGCAATTTGCAGAAAAGCGCGATAAATCGGGCCTCGAGTGAAAATAAAATGATGTAAAATCATCCGATCAAGTTTGGTCCGTCCAAGGTCCTAACGGACAGACCTTTGACAGGGTCTGATTAAATGGCGTAAATTTTCTACCGCCGCTCGGAATTCAACAGAAGAAAGTAGTTGATACCGCAAATATTTGAGTTACGCTGATGCGAAGCTTAGCGCGAAGCTTAATGTGCTTTCTCGTGCAAGCAAAAAAAAACGCTCGCAAAAGTACGTCTTCGATTTTCACACGTTTTCGGTAGCTTCACTAATCCGCCTTCCGGCCCTCTCTCCGCAAACTCCGTCCGCTCAATCCCTGTTTTCACATCAAATGTGTATACATGCATTTCGTACGAAATTCGCGCTGATTAAAAAGCGTTTGCACCAGCTCCCCTCACTGACGGTTCAACGCCTTCATCGGCCGAGGCATACACGGCAAGGAGAGCTCTACGGAATTCTGGCTCGGCAATAACCAACGGTGTGCGAACGGTTCGTGTACAGCCCGCCGTATACGGCATACCGGCCAGTATAATTAACGTAAATTTTTTAATTAGAAAACCCGGCCAGCTTCAACCGTCAGTAACGGCACCCGGCGTCAACAAAATGGGAGCCGAGCTTTCTGCACGGTGGAGATTTCGCGGAAAGGCACTTACGCTTAAATTCTCCCCGGACATAACTACGAGGTGTGTAAATTAAGTAATGAGACTGATTTTTTTCATTTTTTTATTCAAATAGAATTACAATTTTATATTGTCACCCTCAAAGTAACTTCCTTCCGAAGCCACACAGCGCTGGAGACGGTTCTTCCAATCCTCATAGCAGTGCTGGAACTGCGATACTGGAATAGCCTTCAGTTGGTTGGTTACAGCCGTTTGAATGTTTTCGAGTGTCCCAAAATGAGTTCCCTTGAGGTGATTTTTCAATCTCGGGAAGAGAAAAAAGTCACAAGGACTCGAGTCAGGCGAATAAGGAGGCTGAGGAGCCACAGGAATGTTTTTACTGGCCAAAAACTCGTTTATTGAAATTGCTGTGTGACAAGAAGCATTATCGTGATGCAACACCCAGTTGTTCTCGATGTTTGGTCTCACACGAATTACCCTTATTCGAAGATTTTCAAGAGCCTCCCGGTAGAAGTGTTGATTGACCGTTTGACCTTGAGGTACAAAGTCTTTGTTGACGATTCCGTGGGTATCGAAAAAACAAATCAGCATGCATTTGACCTTGGACTTGCTCATCCTTGCTTTGTTTGGGCCTCGGAGAGGTTGAAGTGTGCCACTCCATGCTCTGGCGCTTGGTTTCTGGGTTGTACTCAAACACCCAAGACTCGTCACCAGTAATGACACGTTCCAGAAAATGGGGGTCATTTTCCATCGAATCCAAAAAGTTAAGGCACCTTTCCCTCCCGATGTCCTTTTGCTGTTGCGAAAGGTTTTTTGGAACCATTTTTCCGCAGGTTTTTCTCATCTCCAATTCATTGGATAAAATCTGATGAACGGTGGTGCGAGTCAAATTGAACTCTTCCCCGATCATTCTGACTGTCAACCGACGATCTGAACACACAAGATCCCGGATTCTGTCGACATTTTCATCGGTTCTCGAAGATGAAGGCCTTCCGCTTCGTGGTTCTACTTCAATCGACTCTCTTCCTTCTGAAGATGCCTTAAACCACCGAAAAACCTGGGCTCTTGACAAAACACTGTCTCCGTAGGCCTGCTGAAGTTTAGCAAGAGTTTCCGTTGCACCGTGCCCAAGTCTGAAGCAAAACCTGATAGCACACCGTTGCTCGAAATTGATGTCACTCATTTTTAGAACACAATAGAAAAAACTGTTTGACAAAAAAAAATCGCTACGGACAACCAAATGACTCGAGCGAGTTCAAACCCGTACTGAAGACGTATCACATGTTCCACTACCGCCCCTCCAAGCCCAGCGCTTCAAGTGTTGCCAGATCGAACGCAACGTTGCCAGTCTCATTACTTAATTTACACACCTCGTATATCTGTGCCTCTTGATTTGTATCAATACCAGCGAGTTATTGTAGCTTTTTCCACCCTCGCGGTTTTACCACGCGGAAGAAAAACTATAACAAACATTTAATTGAGATTAATAATGGAACAATTATGGGAGTTGTAATTTGTGCAATATTTGGGTAGCGAGAGCCCCTCAATTGCAATGACTGATGAATTCTTTTGCAATTATCGGTGGAAGTTATTCGCGAATTCACAAGAGTATATAGAAACAAGTATTGACAAAGAGAGGGGTGGAGGGGGAGCGAGTACAACGCTAAGAATGGAATTCACGCAGGACAATTCCCTTTCTAGAAGAGATTCCGCTTAATTGCACCGGCCAATAATGAACGACAAAACGCGAGAGAACAACGGGAATGAGTGAGATAGCTAGATAAAGCGGCGTCGCTCCGTCCGGAGTTTTCAATACGGCGATAACCCCCCCCAATACACCACCTCCATCCCGCCCATGTTACTCTTCAACCAACATATAGCATGCTGAAACAAAACCCGCACAATACCCGCAGGCTCAATTGCGGCTTTTCCATGTAGCTTTACAGCTTCAGTTTTACCATTCACCAAGAGCATATCGACTGCATATCGTATTTCGATGATAGAGAACGAAACAGAATGAACGAATAAAAAAAAAAGTAGGAGAGTAATAACAATGGGAAAATGGGTTATTATTTTATTTGTTTTCGTATCGAGAAAAAGTTGCATCAATGCCCAATTTCACGATATGATTTTATGCAGATAAATGGCACTTCTCCATAGGGAAAGTTTGTGCTTGTGAAGAATCACGTTCGAGCTGTTTTTTTTATTTATCTTTGACTGGATTAAAATTGATGTATCCGGGAATACAGCCCGAGGAGAAATTTGTTCCGGCTGGCCTGATGTCGGATCAGGCTACGTTCGGGTATCGACCTCCTGGTCACAAATTTTGGAGATTTGTAAGTCTTCGAAAAAGTTGTAGGAAGCGATGCACAAGTTTAAATTTGCATCTCTCTTTAAGAGTTCACGTGCCGTTGCGCGCACTGAAAACCGAGTAATTTTGAGAAATTATTATAAAGGTTATATGGTGAAAAAAAATTAGATTGTTGATTTCACATTTTTTATTAACTTTTCAACTATAAGGAAAAAAATTAAAAAAATTTGTTGACTAATATTAACATTATTTTTTATGGGTATAAATGGACTACTGATGAAAACCATGGTGGCTCCTTGTCGACATCATAACTTTAGCAAAAATCATCCAAACTTCAAAAATAAAAAAGAATCTCGTAAAATAATGTAGTAGTAATAGTCTGACGGAGGGAATTTTTAGTTTTTTTCAAAAATGAAGGAATTACAGTATTTCAAACTTTAGTGGGCAATTTAAATAAACATAAGTCTTTAATAATTTATAAAAAATTGTCCAATCAATAAATTAAAAAAATAAAGTGAGCCGTCATGGGACCGTGTGGGATATGTGGCGTGGAGAATTAAAAAAAAACAACAAGAAAAGTAGCTTTTGAATTTCTTCTATAATTTTTATTTGCTTGCTTCATCTGTTCCTTCTGTTATAGTAGCAGTCGTTGCTGCGTTTGATTCGATGAAATTAACAATCGGTCGATGATAGTTGAAGTATGAAACGAATGATTTAGATGTCATGTTTTAAAGATATCTATAGAACACTGCATTTATAGTCGTGCCGTACCTTGTAGTAGGCTCATTTCCGTGGTTGTTCATGATCAACTGAAATTCATTTCTGAGAAAATTTATGAGTGGCAATGATTCAGCTTTGGTAAAATTAACATTGAAATCCTGTAATAAAATTAATGGAAGTTGATGTAAATTTGCTCCTAATAGCATAGAACGAGCTGAACTATATTTGAGTATTTTTTCGTGTAAAAAACGTATGATATTGTGAATTTTTTGGTTTGGGGAAATATATACAACGACCATGACCAATTCCCTCCCATCCTCCGTAACAATTTGTGCCGCACATAAATCGCCAATATCGTCTTAACCAAAACCTAGTCCCCTTACATTTCTCAACTTAACGATTATGCGAGATGTAATAACATCGAATGAATCTCTATTCTAATAAATAGCTGCACCACCAGCTCTAACATTATTGCGTTTGAAGTGAACAATACAATGAACGTTGGGGATGTCGACATTTTCTTCATTACCAAGCCATGTTTCACTCAATAATAAGAAATTATTATTGTTAACGATCGAATCTTGTAGATCCGGGACACGCTTTCTGAGACTTTGACAACTCAACGTGAATAACGACAATCCCTTTCTTGATGTTATGAAATTTGATACTAATCCTTGGAGTGTCTCGAGTCTATTAAGCGATAATCTTTTAAATTCTTCTTGCAACGCTATAACTGATGGATCAATTCGTCTACCGTGGTAGAATTTTAGATCAATATTACGTGTATATATATATAAGCCTTCGATACTCGTTACTCGGGATAGGGCTACATATAATAATTGTATAGAATGAGTTTTCTTATATTCATAAACAATTTCGCTGTCACCCGTGTAAAAAAAATTGCGTCTACATTAAGTCTTTCACGTGGTCTACGAAAAGTCTCCCTATTGGAACAAATGCAGCCTTGAATGTAGATTTCTGACACAGTGATTAAATCCATTATAAGTCTACGAAGGTCTATATCTCTCGATAGTGTATGATACGTTCCACATTGAATTTACTGTAAGTCTACGGGATGTCTATGTCCGAATCTTCGAGCAGGATTACCAACAGTTGGCCCGAGGTTATGAGTATAGATTTGAATATAGACCTGATAGACCTCACGAAAGACTTCTAGCAGCGTTCTCCTACAAACTAAAAATTTTATATTAAAGTCTATAATCGTCAGAATATGCAGACTTTTGACATACTTAATAAATCGATCGCACACCGTTTGTAGGCTTGATATACATTTTTCGTGTCCCTTTCTACTGCAGACAATTAGGTCTGCATTAAGGTCCATAATCGCTGTAATTTTTAGACTTCGGATAAACTAGCTTTAAAAAACGATAGTAGACCTGGTGTGGACTTATAATAGACTTTTCCGGATACAAAGTCTATATTTCAATACATAATAAATACATCGGGCAAACTTACCATAAATTTACTTGCGAGTTGGATCGTGAACGTCCGGTGACTTTCATTACTATTTCTTTATAACGGAGTGGAATTTTTTTTAAGGTTTTTTTTTAAACATTCTAAAAAGTATAAAGAATATAAATCTGTAAACAAAATCGATTTGTAGAAAATTTCAGGGGTATGTGAGCTTTTAATTTCGGCCATCGCTCGAACTCTCGCAATTTTTTCGTCTTAATGTTAAAAGTTTGTACAGTGATGAACTATAATTGTGATGCTTCGTAATAAATTTGTCGAGTATCAACGAGGTGATTAATATTTTATGAAATTTAAAATTTTCCGATAAAGCATCTGTAACAAAGATTCATATAACGTATTATGTATGTGTATACGGTGAACGTATGTGATACGTTCGTACATGCTCAAAGTGTGGTTTTAAAAGCCTTATTCTCTCAGCCAGACTGAATGGTATTGTATCAAACAGAGAATGCGACAGAGACGCGCTAGTAAAAGAGAAAAGTGCGAGGGGTGGAAAAAAAGTGTGCAGGAAAGAGAGAGAGATGGATAGAGGGCAAACTGGTCTGTGGCTTTGTAAACAAACTACGAGCGGCCCTCTCGTATCGCGCTGTGGCTCAATTATTTGCCCTTGGTACGGGCCTTTGGCCCCTGCGTCAGGGTACCTTTCAATTATTCGACGTCGCCCGTCTTCTTTTCCCTTCCTCTTCATTCCCAGTGTATTCACATCCCTCACACCATCCATTGTCGTTGTAGCTCGGCGCTGCTTTTGTAGCCACGCGAATTTGTGTTTTTGCACGTGGAAAGCGCGCACCAACCTTAACACTGGGAATGGTAGCTTACGCGTTGTGTGCACCGTGAAAAATACCGAAGACTGGATGCGAGGAAATTCAATTTTGTTACCAGACTCGCTAACCGAGCTTGCCCCTGAAAGAAAATATTACAAGCCCTAAAAATCATAAATAACGCGAATTTGTTGACAAATATTAATAGCCAGAGAAAATTGTGCAACGTAACGAAACAATATTCCCAACACCGTATCCTCTCTGCAGAAACTTATCGTGTCAGAGTGCCGATCGACGCCCGCCATCACAGACACGAAATGGACGCTCGGAGAGCGTTGCCACGCCAAAGATCCGCTAGATGGCTTCTGGCGAGGCGTCTCTCGCCAGAGACTCTTACGAATCTACCGGGAATGTTGATTGCGTCAATCCCTTATCCTCGCACCTTCTTAGGTTAGCAGATTGGACTCTTTTACGTTTATCGAGCAATCATTCGTATTTTAGGGACTAATTTCTTTTTCACATCTTTACTTATGTCCTAATTTTCGATGCAGAGGTAAAAATGTATTATCCTGGAAATAGTGAAATCACAAATTTCGTTGTTAATCCTGACAGTTTGCAGGATGCTCTGAGAACGGCGTATCAGCCTAGAATATTGGTATTCCACCGGATCAGGCATGTAAATCAAAAGGGAATTATTCGTTGTTGATAAACCGTACGTAAATGGTTCTATGGTGAATCATTATAAATGTTTGATATTTTCATTTCCATTGCCAACGATCAGTTACATTATTATTCGTTATTATCGTGGACTATTATCATCGCTGGAATGGATATGGTTAATGTGTGCTTTCGCGTGGAGTTCTTTCGGATTTCGATAACATTCCCGTGCGCTGAAATGTCAAATAACGCTACTTCAACCGGGGAAACCCTTTTTAAGGTAGTAAAGTAGTCTGATAACGTAAGCCGATTTTCATGTCTTTTTTGGAGGGCGTTTTTTTGTAGGAAAATAAAAATGAATCGTTTTGGTTATTTAGGATGTTTTTATTTACATATTAAAGATACAAAAAAAAATTTGTTTGCAAAATTTAATAGTTTATTATTATTATTATTATTGATCAAAGTTGGCACCTCGAAAAAAAAGCGCGTGGGTGGCCCCGGTGATTTTGGCTCTTGATGTTATCTGAAATAAAAAATTCTTGATAATTCTTAATGTATAGACATGTCATTCTGGTCGGAACTACTGAAGTTAAATTTCATGGATAAATAGAAAAATGGCGGACTTTGGAAAATAGGACTTTTTTATAATATAACAAAATGTATTTGCTAAAATAAAAAGACTTTTTTTTCCAAAATCCGCCATTTTGTTATTTATCCATGAAATTTAAATTCAGTAGTTCCGACCAGAATGACATGTCTATAGATTAAGAATTATCAAGAATTTTTTATTTCAGATAACATCAAGAGCCAAAATCACCGGGGCCACCCACGCGCTTTTTTTTCGAGGTGCCAACTTCGATCAATAATAATAATAATAATAAACTATTAAATTTTTTCAAACAAATTTTTTTTTGTATCTTTAATATGTAAATAAAAACATCCTAAATATCCAAAACGATTCATTTTTATTTTTCTACAAAAAAACGCCCTCCAAAAAAGACATGAAAATCGTGTTAAGTTACCAGACTACTACCTTAAACGAACAAACACAACTCATGATTTTTAGCATTTTCAATCTAAGTTATACAGTCATGAATTTTTAAAGTAACAATAAATGTCTGCTTGTCACGAACCCACTAGCAATTTTCGAAAATAAACTCACAAATGTCCCTGAAAAAATTGCCAGGAACGTGTCTTTTCTTATTTATTTCTTTTTTCACTATTGTTTCTTTAGATTACGATGAAATAAAACTTGTCATCAATTGAAAATTTATGACCGAATATGGTCCTGGAGTCCGGGAGCCGAAAAATCTTTTTTGCAACTTTGAACCATTACTGCCATTCAAATAAAACGCCAAGTAAATTGGGTTCTGGTTAAAATCCTCGCTCGACATCGCATGGTATTCGCATGTACCTAAAAAACTAATAATGACGTTCGATATTTTTACGATCGCATACTAAAACATTGATTTCTTTTTGTTTCAGGTAAGTCACGAGTCCCATATATAATGCGAAGTGAGGCTCATATATCGAGTATATATCGACACTCATTAGTGGAAAATTTAGTCGGAGACTAAGCTAAGCGCAGCTCAGGTTTTGAACGAAGGTAAATGTAGTAGCAATTACACCATACTACGTTGTGCAGCATGTATGCATATATAGATTATATCGAAACAGAAGTTTCGTGCTGCATACATAATGGAGTCATGACGAGTCGTGATCGCAAGAGAGAGAAAGAGAGAGTGAGAGAGAGAGAGAGCCGGCAAACTGTAATCACCAATTAGCGATTTACGCGCGGTGTGAAGCTGCTATTTTCCTACACACTTCAGCCTCACTCTCTCTCTCTCTCTCCTACGTCTGTTTCTTCCGCGCACTTTCGGTAATTAATTAGCGAAAACTCGATCCGAAATCAGCGAGGGTTGTAACTCCCTGAGCTTCTGCACTGAACAAAAAAAAAAAAAAAACGCACGCCCCTGCGGTTCAGCAGAGAGCTCGAGGGTGGAACGTAGCAACGGTACGTATATAGAGAGGCGCGTGAAGGTAGAGAAACCATTCGAAGGAAAACGATGAAGGAGAAAAGTTTAAAAAAAATAAATAAACAACAAAAATTCTTCCGAGTAAGAGAAAAAAAAAGAGAAAATTGCCCAAGAGGGTAGGAGCTAACCCTTGGGTGGAGGGATGTCTGACGGTGGTTGGAGCCGAGCAGCGATGAACGAGGGCAACTTAGGTACTCGAGACTACACCCTTTTGACCCCAGCTCCTTTCGTTTTGCCAACCTTCACTTGTTTTCGCCTCTTTCGAAATTCTCTATTTTCCATCGACGTTTTTTTATATTTTTTTCTCTCCAATCTCTTGCGCTCTTACGTCTCGTCTCTCGGTTAAAAACGGCTCTACCCTCGCGAGTCTACCAGCTTCTCATCCCCAAGCACTACGGAAGTTGACCTCCCGTACACGAAATTGCTGGCATTACGCGCCAGAAATACGCGGTTTCCCCAAAATATATTAAACCTTTTGTAAATCATCACGGAGTCGCGGCCTATTCAATAATAACCGCTCATTTTCACTCGGCTTATGACAGCCAGCACTAGTTAGCATGGGGAAAAGCGAATGTTCATTTTTTGGTTTACACGACACGAATAAAACTGCTTTTGAATCTTCGCGTGCGCTGGAAATCGAATACCGCTCGGACCGAACATCATCCATGTTCTCCCCATTTTTATTCATTATATTGTTGCTGTAATAAAGCATTTTCAATTGCTATTAAGGCGGGAAATAGGGTTAGGACACCGTTTTCTCAATGATTTTCATGAATTTTTTTATAGTATAAAAAATAAATATAATTTATTGAAACTTTGAGAATATTTTATACATATATTTAAGTATGTACTATAAAATTTTTGAAGAATTTCCTTGAAAAACACCGAAGAGATTAGCGACCCCATATTGCAGGTCACAATCAGACTCAGCATTTTACGTACATTCTGGAAGCCGCAATT
Source organism: Oxytorus armatus (assembly GCA_958009045.1). Taxonomy (NCBI): domain Eukaryota; kingdom Metazoa; phylum Arthropoda; class Insecta; order Hymenoptera; family Ichneumonidae; genus Oxytorus; species Oxytorus armatus. Next base: position 37,569,009 of record OY253745.1, on the reverse strand, counting down.
TTCATCTGAAATCAAACGAGGTTGGAATTTACTTTTATTATATGTCTCTCTTCCATATGAACCTAAATGCTATCAAAAAAATAGAAAATTGAATTTTTTACAGGGGTCAATACAAAAAAGCATGATTTTTTGCCATTTTTTACAACTTTATTTGCAAAAAAAAAATTATTTTAAATAATAATAATATTCCGATTATAGGTTCATATAGAGCGCAATACTATGAAGAAAGTAACTGCCAATTTTCAAAACGATCGGTTGAAAACTTTTCCAACTAGCGTGTACGCAAGTTAAAAAAAAGTCGTTTTCAGAAAAACGCGTTTGAAAAAATAGTACCAAGAAATACAAGCAATATGGGGTCGCTAATATTTTATAGTATACACTTAAATATATGTATAAAAATTTTATAGTATATACTTAAATATATGTATGAAATATTCTCAAAGTTTCAATAAATTATATTCATTTTTTATACCATAAACAAATTCATGAAAATCATTGAGAAAACGCTGTCCTAACCCTATTTCCGCCCTTAATGACTTATAACAATAGAACGAGTCGGAATTTTCATTTAAAATTTTGGGAACATATTTTTCAATAGTCTTACTAACAATTTATTAAATTTATAAAAAATCGATTTTTTAAATCGTCTAACCCTATTTCCTCCATTAAAGGATTTTGTCTTTTTAAATGTATGATTTTTTTTCCGATACTTTGGTAAATTGAGCGACGGAAAAGTTCTTTATTATTTTTGTCTACGACCCGCATATTCGGCGCTACAAATTTTGTTAAATACAGCAAAAAAAAAACTATTTGAAATAACGATAATATTCCGATTTTAGGTTCATATAGAGCGCAATAATATGAAGAAAGTAACTGCCAATTTTCAAAACAATTGGTTGAAAACTTTTCAAACTAGCGTGTACGCAAGTTAAAAAAAAAGTCGTTTTCAGAAAAACGCGTTTGAAAAAATAGTACTAAGAAAAACAAGCAATATGGGGTCGCTAATATTTTATAGTATATACTTAAATATATGTATACAAATTTTATAGTATATACTTCAATATATGTATAAAATATTCTCAAAGTTTCAATAAATTATATTCATTTTTTATACTATAAAAAAATTCATGAAAATCATTGAGAAAACGCTGTCCTAACGCTATTTCCGCCCTTAATGGCTTATAACAATAGAACGATTCGGAATTTTCATTAAAAATTTTGGGAACATATTTTTCAATAGTTTTACTAACAATTTATTAAATTTAAAAAAAATCGATTTTTTGAATCGTCTAACCCTATTTCCCCCATTAAAGGATTTTGTTTTTTTAAATTTATGATTTTTTTTCCGATACTTTGATAAATTTAGCGACGAAAAAGTCCTTTATGATTTCTGTCTACGACCCGCATATTCGGCGCTACAAATTTTGTTAAATAGAGCAAAAAAAATAATTTCAAATAATGGTAATATTCCGATTTTAGGTTCATATAGATCGCAATACTATGAAGAAAGTAACTGCCAATTTTCAAAACGATTGGTTGAAAACTTTTCAAACTAGCGTGTACGCAAGTTAAAAAAAAAGTCGTTTTCAGAAAAACGCGTTTGAAAAAACAGTACCAAGAAAAACAAGCAGTATGTGGTCGCTAATATCTTCAGTGTTTTTCAAGGAAATTCTTCAAAAAATTCTTCAAAATTTTATAGTATATACTTAAATATATGTATAAAATATTCTCAAAGTTTCAATAAATTATATTCATTTTTTATACTCTAAAAAAATTCATGAAAATCATTGAGAAAACGCTGTTCTAACCTTATTTCCGCCCTTAATGGCTTATAACAATAGAACGAGTCGGAATTTTCATTAAAAATTTTGGGAACATATTTTTTAATAGTTTTACTAGCAATTTATGAAATTTAAAAAAAATCGATTTTTTTGAACCGTCTGACCCTATTGCCTCCCTTAAAGCGTGACACGGTCGCATAGCATCAGGCACTGACTGGGAGAGAGTGGTTTGAAATTTGGCCGAGAGAGGTCAGGTTGGTAAATTGTAATTCCCAATACAGGGGGATTGTCGTCTCTGGAAGTCGAAATTTACTCCTTTCTCTACCGTTGCTGTATGCTGTTCCACCGAGAAATAAAATCCTCGCTAAGGCATGATTGCAAATTTATGGTCCCCAATACAGAAATAAATAACTCGAGTTTCCGCGAAATGTAATTTTGTTGAGAAGGGCGGTGAGCTCGAGAAGGTACTCGTGCCTCTGGAAACGATTTCAACCAATGAGGAGCGTGGCAGGGGGCTCTTGAAGAAATTGCCGGGTTGATGGTTCAGGAGGGCAACGGTGGTAGATAATGTGCGATGGTTGTCGAATGATGGAGGTTAGAAAGGAAAATGGGAGCGCGGGTTGAATAATTATTGGGCTGGAAGTACGGGGTTGCCGTTGAAGAAGCGGGAGTCAGGGGGCCACGAAATTTATTCCGCTTAACACTATTTGCGAAAATTCATTTCGGAAACTGCTTGCTTGCCCGTGCGCAAAAAGGAACTCAAATGGAGGAAGGAAGAGGTCCTTTGCCCGCTCTTTCGTTTCATCGTTCGATTACGTAGCGTCGGAGGAGCGGCAGTAGTGTGAGAAGAAAACGGTGGTTTAGTCGGACCAGAAGGAGGATGAGGCGGAGATGAAAGAGGATTGTGAGTGGGAGACGCGGGAGGGCGTAAAATCGGAAGAAGATAGAAGAAGAGTTAGGAAAGTCGCGACCAGTAGTCGCCCGTTACCAACGCCACTTTTTCCGTCTCACTATCCATTACACGCGACATTATGACACTGGGAATGTTTTCACTTACGCTGTGTTGGAGATCGGCGTTTCACTTGACGGACTTTTCGCATTTTTATTTTTATCCTTCGTCCGGGAATGAGGAATCGGTTTGTCCGTTGGCTCACACTCGAGTATGAGTCTTAGCTGCATACAAAAAAATTATCAATCCTTCTGGTTAATTGGCTCAATTGTCACTTACATTTTTTTATTTTTCATTTTTCATTTATCAGTCTTTAAATGCCAACAAATGGAAACTTCCGGAGAAAGAACAGTATGTACAATAAAAGTTTAATTTTGTGATACAAATTAATTGTGGGATGTTTCCGAAATCACAAATTAGGTATATCTGTAAGTTGGAAAATTTTCCTTTGATGTTTGTCACTGTTAATCTTCAACATTATCTTATGGTAACAGGAAACCGGTATCTAGGCGTCCGAATTTTTATTATCCCTGTTGTTTGCGATCCTTCCTGAAAGCAAAATGTTCTTCTTCATTTTTTAATTTTTTTCTCCTGTTCTTCTGCACCCTTTTCTTCCGTTCAGCACTTCAATATTTTCTCTTCTACCGATGTGGCTTATTCAAACGATCGTTAATGGGAATAAATTATCGGAAATAGCCAATTCCCTTGCAAAACATTATTTTCAGTCCGCAAATTGTGTATCGTCTCTCTGGCGGAAAAGACATATGTATACAGTACCGGAAATGGTTGCGCGAGACTTTGCGTGCGAATGCGATGTTTGTTCATTTTATTTTTTACGAGACTGCGCTGCCGCACGATGGACACACATCGGACGATGAGTGTGCTTCGTAGAAGGTTTGCAACCCTCTTGAGGCCGCAACCCTCACCACCCCTTTGCCCAAGTTCTCTGCATCCGGCAAAGTCGGAAAAAAATATGGCGAACTACTGAGTCCGAGAGTCGAGTATGAAAAGAAGAAAGGAGAATGGGGGGGTTGGAGGGTAGTGAGAGAGAAAGGTATTCCAATGCCCCAAGGCTCGACCTCCGCTTTTTTCCTTCCCATTCTTCCTCCAACGTCCGTTATATACTTTCGTCTCTCTTTCTAGACTCTTCTCATTCTTCGCCTCGGCAGTCGCTGCTAGGAAAACCCTCTTCCTTCCTGAGATCCCTTCGTTCACTCCATTTTTCGTTCTATCGTTACTTTTTTCTCTCTCCTTCTCTCTCTTTTTCCCTGCTCAGCTTTTTATTTCTTCCTCCCCTTCAACCGCCATACGCCCCGTTATATTCTCACGAGTATTTCTAAAAAAAAAAAAGACCCCCAGGGGCCGTGAGCTGATGCCGAAAGCTGAGGAGGCCCCTTGCTGTTGCCGATATGAAAAATTCGATATCAGACTCTGTTGCACTCAAAATTTATGTATTCCTTGTGTACATTGTAAAAGCGTTTGTTGCAGGACCGATCGTTGAGAAAAAGCGATTGGGAATGAACGAGAATACAAAATGGCCGTGCGTACGGAATTAAGACCGATGAGGCCACCAGGCTGTTTGTTTTTATGGCAGAAAGATTGGACGTTATCACGAAAGACCACATAAGCCTCGTCGAGGATAATTTAAGGTAGTAGTCTGGCAACTTAAGCCGATTTTCATGTCTTTTTTGGAGGGCTTTTTTTTGTAGGAAAATAAAAATGAATCGTTTTGGATATTTAGGATGTTTTTATTTACATATTAAAGATACAAAAAGAAAATTTTTGAAAAAATTTAATAGTTTATTATTATTATTATTATTGATCGAAGTTGGCACCTCGACAAAAAAGTGCGTGGGTGGCCCCGGTGATGTTGGCTCTTGATGTTATCTGAAATAAAAAATTCTTGATAATTCTTAATCTATAGACACGTCATTCTGGTCGGAACTACTGAAGTTAAATTTCATGGATAAATAATAAAATTTATTTGCTAAAATAAAAGGACTTTTTTTCCAAAGTCCGCCATTTTGTTATTTATCCATGAAATTTAACTTCAGTAGTTCCGACCAGAATGACATGTCTATAGATTAAGAATTATCAAGAATTTTTGATTTCAGATAACATCAAGAGCCAAAATCACCGGGGCCACCCACGCGCTTTTTTTTTCGGGGTGCCAATTTCGACCAATAATTATAATAATAATAAACTATTAAATTTATTCAAACAAATTTTTTTTGTATCTTTAATATGTAAATAAAAACATCCTAAATATCCAAAACGATTCATTTTTATTTTCCTACAAAAAAACGCCCTCCAAAAAAGACATGAAAATCGGCATGGAAATCCGTTACCAGACTACTACCTTAATCCATGAACCAGGCGAAAAGAGGGATCAAATCGAGGGCGAAACGCTCGAGAACAAGTCTGCAGATTAGAATTGTTCAAAAAACTAATCCTTTTTAGATTGCTTTAATTATCAAGATAAGTGTACATTGTCACAACAAAATAACTCCACTCGCGAAGCCCGAATATTATGAAACCATATATCTACGGCCTCAACGGATAAATATCGGCGAAGAACCCATTTTCAGGTATTTCTCTATATATGTTTAGGGATATTTGTGCTTATCTATTTGGTTGTCCCTTAACACTAAAGAAGCCTTTCAATAGCCAGAATATTTAATACTGCTTTATTCGTGTTTAATAACCTCCAAAATATTTTTTATAAACTTTTATAACCTTTTATAAACTCCAAAATATTTAAACCCCGAAATTCAATGATGTTGAAGTTTGCATCGTTGGAACGTAACAAAAATAGGTTTTCTCAAATTTTCATTTTCGGTATTGCTCAGGTTTCTCTTGCCCATTTAGGTCCAGGTCTTTAAAGGAGACCCTAGAAGAACGTTTTAACGATTTTTGTCCACGAAAATTCAACCGTGAGGGGGATGAATGTTATAAAAAAATATATTTTCGTTGCATTCCAACGATGCAAACTTCAACATCATAAAATTCATACATTTATCTCATCGAGCAACGTTTTCCCTTAGAAAAGAAACTTGGTGTAAAAGCCCCGAGCCCATTCAACAAATTTAGTACTTCCTCATCGACAAAACCAACGCTGAAATTCGAGAAGTTTTACTACTATAATAAAGCTAGAGAGTTTGTTTACATGTTTGTATGTTTGTTCGAACGCACTAATCTCAGGAAATACTGATCCGATTTGAAAAATTCTTTTCGCATTAGATAGCCCGTTTATTCAGGAAGGTTTTACACTATATAATTATATGCTATGGTCCTAAGGAGCGGCGGCTGCGGCGCGTTTAATCAAGGGACGAAAATTTAATGCGGATGAAACCGCAGAGCACAGTTGATGATAAACATATCGATTGTTTTCAATTAATCATCGATTTTTTTAAAGGTTTTTGGAACTGCTGGTACGTTACATTGATTGCTAATAAGTAATATTAACACATTATTGTCCATTTCATTCCTTGTGACCCCCAATGTTGTCCGCAGCCATTTGCCGTATCGTCATTACACGAGTGACAAGGGAAACTACGGGAAACCTGTCCGATGCTCTACATTTTAATTTAATATTTAAATTCTCACAGAAGCGTAATAATTATTGGGAAAATGTATTCATTCAAATCATGTTGGAGGATAAAATCTTTCCACGCTGCGTATCAGTGACAATCAGAGAAAGAAATTCGAGCAGCGAACGATGAAATATGTGAGCAAATGAGGGGCAATCATTCTTTGAGAGAAGTGGCATACCCAAAGACGTAGTACGAGGGGGTAAAGAACAACGTGGGCTGCAGAAAATCTACCGGCATAATTTATTATCACGCCTCAGGAAGTACTGGCTACGTAGGGCTGCGAGACGTAAAATATGTACGAGGAGGCGTGACGCGATATTACATTGTGAGGAGGAGATGTGCAGCAGGAGGGTTTCCGAGAGCGGGGGATGGAGTACAATGGAATGGAATGGTAAAAGTAGCAGGGTTGATTTTGCCTTGGGGGAACGCACGAACGATAGGACCATTTTGCGTTTTCACTGAAATTCCAATATGGCGACGAGGCAATTAATCGTTATCAATGCATAAATTCGTTGACTATCGTCAAATTAAAATTTATTTCACGGCGTGTTCTCCCGATTTAGTCACACCTTAATTACTCCTTTCTTGATGAGCGTGTGTCTATGTGTATACCTAATTGACGTCACTCTGTAGGGTGGATTACAGCGTTATTTTTATTTCGAGTCTACCAAAGTATATTTGTCGAAATTCAGATCATTAAACCGGGGAAGTTTAATGTACTCATTAAGGGATCACATACTCCTGCGCACGCTGAAAACTGAGTAAATTTGAAAAATTATTATAAAGGTTATATGGTGAAAACAAAAATTAAATTGTTGAAATCACATTTTTTATTAACTTTTCAAGTACACTCACCCGCAAAAAAAAAGCGGTACATTAAAATTTGGAAAAAAATTCACTAAATTTCAAATGACGGTAACTGCGTAAATAATGAAGATAGAGGGTCTTTAAAAAATGAAAATAAAGCTTGGAATCTCTACTTAAAGGATCAATTTATTTCAATGTTGCGAGATAAATTTATTGAAAATGGCGGATGACAAAGCGAGAGCGTGCGGAATTGAAAAATATTGGTCCGAGTTTGCGACGACCCATCGCGTGAGTCAGGTGTCGCAACACAATGGGATAAAAAACATGTGATAGTACAGAGTCTCATCTTTAAAATGCTTTTTTAATCGTTTCGATACGATGATTTTTCGCCGAGTTATTCCCATTTGAAGTAAAAAACATCCTTTTTCTTCAAATGCGAATAACTCGGCGAAAAATCATCGTATCGAAACGATTAAAAAAGCATTTTGAAGAGGAGACTCTGTACTATCACATGTCTTTATCCCATTGTGTTGCGACACCTGACTCACGCCATGGGTCGTCGCAAACTCGGACCAATATTTTTCAATTCCGCATGCTCTCGCTCTGTCATCCGCCATTTTCAATAAATTTATCTCGCAACATTGAAATAAATCGATCCTTTAAGTAGAGATTCCAACCTTTATTTTCATGTTTTAAAGACCTTTCGGTCTTCATTATTTACGCGGTTACCGTCATTTGAAATTTAGTGATTGTTTTCCAAATTTTAAGCGTACCGCTTTTTTTTCGGGTGAGTTCATAAGAAAAAAAATGAAAATTTTTTTTTTTTAATATCGAGATTATTTTCCACTGGGTATAAATGGACTACCGATGACAACCATGGCACCTCCTCTTCAACTTCATAACTTCACCAAAAATTATCCAATCTGCAAAAATAAGAAAGAATCTAGTAAAATAATGTAGTAGTAATAGTCTGACGGAAGGAATTTTAATTTTTTTAAATAAAGCAACTACAGTATTCCAATCTTTAGTATGGAATTTAAAAAAAATAATAATTGTATAATTGTCTTTAATAATTTATAAAAAATTGTTCAACCAAAAAATTAAAAAAACCTCCCTTAATAACTTTGTAACCGAGTGGAATTTTCTTAAAAGTTTTTTTATTCAAAAACTCTTACAAGTATAAAGAATAAAAATCTGTAAAAAAATGGATTTTTTGAAAATTTCACGGGTATGTGAGCTCCTAAGGGGGGCAATAGGGTTAGGACAGCGTTTTCTCAATGATTTTCATGAATTTTTTTATAGTATAAAAAATGAATATAATTTATTGAAACTTTAAGAATATTTTATACATATATTTAAGTATATACTATAAAATTTTTGAAGAATTTCCTCGAAAAACACCGAAGATATTAGCGACCCTATATTGCAGGTCACATTCAGACTCAGCATTTTGCGTACATTCTGGAAGCCGCAATTTTCATCTGAAATCAAACGAGGTTGGAATTTACTTTTATTATATGTCTCTCTTCTCTATGAACCTAAATGCTATAAAAAAAATTGAAAAATGGATTTTTTACAGGGGTCAAAACAAAAAAAGCATGATTTTTTGCCATTTTTTACAACTTTATTTGCAAAAAAAAATTATTTTAAATAATGACAATATTCCGATTTTAGGTTCATCCAGAGCGCAATACTATGAAGAAAGTAACTGCCAATTTTTAAAACGATCGGTTGAAAACTTTTCAAACTAGCGTGTACGCAAGTTCAAAAAAAGTCGTTTTCAGAAAAACGCGTTTGAAAAAATAGTACCAAGAAAAACAAGCAATATGGGGTCGCTAATATCTTCAGTGTTTTTCAAGGAAATTCTTCAAAAAATTCTTCAAAATTTTATAGCATCTACTTAAATATATGTATAATATATTCTCAAAGTTTCAATAAATTATATTCATTTTTTACACTATAAAAAAATTCATGAAAATCATTGAGAAAACGCTGTCCTAACCCTATGTCCCTCCTTAAAGGCTTATAACAATAGAACGAGTGGGAATTTTCATTTAAAATTTTGGGAACATATTTATCAATAGTTTTACTAACAATTTATGAAATTTAAAAAAAATCGATTTTTTGAACCGTCCAACCCTATTTCCCCCTCTAATAGGAGAAGCAAGATCGACCGGTTCGAAATCTTAGGATCAAATAATTTCTGACTCCGTTGGGACTCGCGTTGATGGTGCGATCGAAAAAAAAAAAAAAAAAAATGAATGTCCCCCTCTGCCCCTGCCTCTCTTCCGATGGTAATCGGCTTGGCGGATTGAACCTCCTCGGATTTCACCGGCTACAGCTCCAATTTAAAGTTACTCACACTTGTCCCATTTCGTCGCGCAGATTAGCGCGCCGTAAATGAGTCGGCGTCGTCGTTCTCGCTTCGCCATTACTTTCAACCTTTAGCTACCGGTTGTCCCTTTTTAGTTCGTATCTTCGGCCATCGTCCGGAGATACGAACGAATTCGATCCTATATTATATTCATTTTTCGATAATCTATCCGCAGCTCACGTGTGCTTATTGAGTCAAGAAAAACGTTTGAACGAACGAAAAACTAAGTTCAGGTCGTATAAAACCTTAGCTCAGATTGGCGCGAAAGATATCTCGTTTCTCATTGCCTTTTCGAGATTCCACTGCATATTCCCTTATCTTTCCGCGGTATTCATACACTTTATGCGTTATTGTCGTAGCGACCATATTGAGAATGCGTTTCGTTGCCAGCAGTCAGCGGTACTTTCAACGGTAATATCTCTTATTTTACGACATCCATCGGAGAGGCCATATTCCACTTTCAGCGAATAACCTCCGTGTAGAACAAAAATTCATCTTCCTTTTTTCGTCATTCCATTTCAATGGCGAACAATTCATTTTCCTCGTGGATCCCTGCCGTTATCCGGCGTACAACGGTCGTGTAACATGACCACGTTAATATGCGGGATGGAGACGGCTGTAAGTCTCTTCAACCCCTTGGAGGTTGCCGTTTTATCACTTCTCGGGTTGGGCAGAGAAGAAACGAAAGAACAAGAAAGACGCTGGGGTATGAGAAAGATGGACGCGTTCGAGTCATCGACGAATATGCTCCAGGAACTCTCGCACTTTCCTTCGAGTTCAATTGTCACGCTGTTGAACGTACTTTGGACTTACGAGATGTACGCGAAGGACCCGGTGTCATAACGAGCTTTGGTACTCAAGATGGTACCCGGCTCTGGTACGTCCGAGAAAACAACGCCGACTGGACAGAAAAGTTTCTGTTTTTTTATTGGTCTGCTTGGACTTATATTCTGCTGCTCTTGATCTCGCTATAAATCGCTAAATGTGAGAAGCACTCGTCGAATTTTCCGAGCGACAATTGTTCAGTAGGATGGGTTCAAAAGAATAGCTTTCCCGGCGTTGAAAGTTGAGTACTTTTTTCGCTAGAAAATAACTCAAGTACAAGAAGCTGAAATATTTGCCGCTGCAATTATTTACATTACTGACAATAAATTAATTTTCGAATTGTCATCGGTAATCTTGATCATCGAAAATTTTTGAAAAAATGATTTGTTTTGCTAACTCTAATAATAAGCGCCACATTAAATTTATATAAGATCTTGTGAGAGTCTGATCGGGGTCTCAACAAGGTCCTGCGTCATTTTGAAATTTGCATCGTTGGAATGCAACGAAAATAGATTTTTTACACCTTTAATCCTCCTTGAGATTGGATGATCGATGACAGAAATCGTTAAGATAGTAGTCTGGTAACTTGAGCCGATTTTCATGGCTTTTTTGGAGGGCGTTTTTTTGTAGGAAAATAAAAATGAATCGTTTTGGATATTTAGGATGTTTTTATTTACATATTAAAGATACAAAAAAAAATTTTTTTGAAAAAATTTAATAGTTTATTAATATTATTGATCAAAGTTGGCACTTCGAAGTTGGCAGCCCGGGCCCTAACTTTTTTTCTACCGAACCGATTGCTTTGAAATTTCAACAGGCAACTCTACACACTTATAGTTCTCGTCGGAACTACCGAGAAATTTTTTAACCCCTAACTTTTTATCTTACAACCCCGTCTTTGCTAAAATAAAAGGACTTTAGCAAAGAAGGGGTTATAAAATAAAAAGTTAGGGGTGAAAACATTTCTCAGTAGTTCCGACGAGAACTATAAGTGTGTAGAGTAGCCTGTTAAAATTTTAAAGCAATCGGTTGGGTAGAAAAAAAGTTAGGACCCGGGCTGTCAACTTCGAGGTGCCAACATCGATCAATAATAACAATAATAATAAACTATTACATTTTTTCAAAAAATTTTTTTTTTGTATCTTTAATATGTAAATAAAAATATCCTAAATATCCAAAACGATTCATTTTTATTTTCCTACAAAAAAACGCCCTCCAAAGGAGAAATGAAAATCGGCTTAAGTTTCATTGAGGTCTCCTTCAAGGACCTGGACCTAAATGGCCACGAGAAGCAAGAGTAATACTGAAAATGAAAATTTTCAAACTTACTTGCGTTGCGTTCAAACGATGCAAAATTCAACATCATGGCCCTACGTGCGATTGACCTAATCCTAGAGACATTCAAGAATTCGTTCGCTGTCCACATCAACGATAAATTCGATCGGTGTACAGCGTCATTTTGGAGATCGTACGAGTAGTGGTAGACAGTTTATGTCATAAATCTATGATTAATGCTTGCCAATCCCCGCCAAAGTTCCGAAGGAATTGCCTCGATAAAATAAAATGTTCGTTCGTATTTGGCAGAGTCCTATTATAGAATATGCTATATGGATACCGTCCAGATCATTTTCCTTGTGACCAAATTCGTTTCTTTTATCTGTCGCCAGGGTGGAAAACACCATCGATTTCACGGACGATGAAATTTCGTATTTTCTACATGACAATATTGCCGAAATAGCTCCGTAATTCACGAGGGACAAATGGATATGAATTATTGTGAAATACTTAAATTTTTCAGCATATTTCTCGATTTTTATGAAAGTATATTGGATTGTTTTCAGAGGCTGTAAATCATTGAATTACTTTTTTACGCAAATATCCTTTTTCCACCTGTGTTTCAACGTACATCCTTTCGGGTTTTTACGTATTATCCTTTCCAATTCTATTTTTTTTTTCCATTTTTCACCTTATCACTCCCCAGCCGCACTTTGCTAAACTAACCTAACTTTTATTGCGCCCCCAAACGTCTCAGCTACACTCTATCGCTCGTTATATCATTAAGGGAGAACACCACTGTGACCCCCTGTTTTTTTTCACATTTTTCAAAAAATTTTTTTTGTGGGAAAAAAAAGAGATATTCGAAAAAAATTTTTGGGTATTGTTCCTTGTTTATTAATGTATCAAAAAACATTTTTTTCACATTTTTCACGCCGCATGGTGGCGCTGGGGAAGCTCTCGCGTCAGGTGCTGTCATTTCCGCGGCACGCAGCAGAACTCGCTTCGACGTTGATCTCAAAAAAAATACCGAGTGTTTTCGTTAATAATATGATATTTTGAAGAGAAGTACATAGGGATTTGGAAAAATATTGTTTAAAAAAAAATAGGCACGCCTTTGAAATTAAAGTTATTTTCAAAGGCGAGCCTATTTTTTTTTAAACAATATTTTTCCAAATCCCTATGTACTTCTCTTCAAAATATCATATTATTAACGAAAACACTTGGTATTTTTTTTCAGATCGACGTTGGAGAGAGTTCTGCTGCGTGCCGCGGAAATGACAGCACCTGATGCGAGAGCTTCCCCACTGCCACCATGCGGCGTGAAGAATGTGAAAAAAATGTTTTTTGATACATTAATAAACAAGGAACAAAACCCAAACAAATTTTTCGAATATCTCTTTTTTTTCCCACAAAAAAAAATTCTTGAAAAATGTGAAAAAAAACAGGGGGTCACAGTGGTGTTCTCCCTTAAGACAGATTGGTCAATTGGATTGATTTTTTTCGACGATCGTACTATGCAGCCCTTGCTCCGTCATTGTGGAATAAATATATTCGTTTCGAGATTCCTTCGAGTTTCCTGATTTAGAACGAGCGAACATGTAACGGGTTGAAAAGTAATGTACTATCTGGTCGCGTGACCCGCGAGTTGGCACAGTCGGTGACCTCACTACCGGGAAATGAATTCATTTTTATTATCTATCTTCCTCTATTGCACTCTTCGAGTATTTTATCGCCAACCAGTCTCCAACAGTGAAACGGAGAAACGAGTAGTAGGAGCGATTACACCGGGGAACGAGCGCGGAGGATGCAAGAGGTTATCGCATATTGTACTTATCTCGTGGTAAACGTGATATTTTTTTTTTATTCCTACGAAGACTGCGTATAAAAATCTCGAGTCGACGATCAATAGCTCATACATAATTACGTGGTGAGAACGATCTATGGCCATGGTTTTTTTTTTTTTTCAATTTTCTTTCAAGCCTTTTTAGCAATGAAATTTCCACTGATTCTCCTTTCCATTCTATATTTCTATCACAATATATTTCTGTAGATTCGCTAGCGGAAATAATCGTAAGCGAAAAAAGCCTTAGTTCCAGAATTTTTTTATTTTTCATTGGCGTCACTGACGTCGAACGTGTTTTTAACTCCCGACAAAGGACACAATGAGATATGATTCGCGTTTTGAAAGTACCAACAGTAAATACACGGTAGTTCTCCCGCTCGGTGGTATCTTCAAGGAGTGAAGAATAGTTTTACCCGAACCAGAGGCGAGCGTCCTTTCCAACGGACGAATTTTTTTTTCTGGTCCAAAGGATTTTTCAGTGGTAATCCTCGAGTGTCGTAAGTTTCCTACCTGTCTGCTAGCGTGGCTACGCGTTGAACAAGGGTAACGTGAGAGGGCGAACGAGCATAGTCAGGCTCGGTGGTGCACCGACTGATCAATGGACCAACGAGGGTCGCTTAAACTCGTCTGACCGAGCCAATGGTTCTGCAAGAAGGTGACGTGACTTCGCCGACAATTACCTCTAATGCGACGTACCCTGCAGGTCCTGCTATAGCTTCTGTGCCGGACGTCAGAAATGAGTGAACTCGACGTACAACTGACTGCACCCAAGCTCGTGGCGAACATCAGAGCATTTTCTTCCCTTCCTTTCTTCTTCCCACGACGTTAAGTCTCCACATGCATGATCCTCGAAATTTCTCATTGTTACATCCATCATAAACAAAGCTTAGATTAAAAAGAAAATTCTTAAATTTGGTTTAAGGGCGGGGTAAGGGTTTTTACTTTCGAACAATCGAATTTTTTTTTTTTGTCTTATCTTATTGTTTAACATTTCAAGAATATGTCCTTAAAATTTTAAACCGATCTAAGCAATATTCTTGAAGTTATTATCTTATTAATCTCCTGGCCTTTAACGCTATACCTCTAACAGCTGCGGGCGGTCGGGCTAGCAGTGCAGCTGTCGTACAGGTATACAGTTTAATCATTGCTATTGTGTATATAGTATATAGTGTATACTATACACTACAATATTTTAAAAGAAGAAACGAGCGAAGAAAGGAGCTGGAATCGATGATTCTGTGTAAGTTGGAGAAAAAAAAAAATTTTCTTCACTTTTTTACTTCATAAACTTTAGACGCGTTTTTCTCAAAACTACTTTTTCAAAGTCCGTGTTCACTGCCATTTAAAAACTACATGACCGATTCAATTCAAACTTTGTACACATTTTCTACATATAAAATACCTCCCCCCAACGTTTAGTTAAATTTTTTTTTTTTCATTAAGGGTGTTTCCCACCCACAAAATGGCGGAATTTTTCGTGGAAAATAACAGTTCACACTTTAGATGGCCGCCAAAAATTTTTAAATGAAAAAAAAAATTATCAGAGAACGTTGGGGGGAAGATTTATTTATAATTTGACTAAATTTTCATGGTTTTTCATTTTCAGATAATTTCCGGCCGAGTTATAGTGAACACCGCAAATTTTTTTTTTTCCAAGACGTTTTGGGGGAAGCTCTGTTACGGGCTTATGCTTCAATATTTCTGCATGCAAAAATTACACAACATTGTCAAAAGTATGCTCAATAATGTACAAAAGGTTCGAATGAAATTGCTCAATCCATATTTGAGAAAGAAAATCGCAAAAAACATTTTTTTTTTACGCTGAAACCCTTACCCCTCCCTTAAATTTCGTCATAATATCGGCCACTCGCGAGCCAGGCAGGAACGATTACTTATTTCATGTTGGGTGTGAGTCGAGAGTGGTCAGCGCGAACTTAATTGCAAATTAAGGTTGAAACGGTTAACGATGGAGTCCGAACTTTGTTTTCAATCCGGGTCTGCAGTTAAGTTGAAATTTTTCATTTTGATATTAGTCTATTAGGACGCTCGTACTTGCAATTAGTACAGAGAGCTCACTCTTCACTACTGTGATCTATCAAATAAAGTTCTTACTTGTTATCTTACTGCTAATTAGTGCTGGCTGACTTGGGTTGACTGGGAATGAGCGGCCACATTGAATAGGCCACGCTTCCGTGGTAATTTCCAATACATTACGATTACGTCCGTTATCTCATTAAAATATCGATTGAAACGCAAAATGTAACTTTCGTCCGTACTCTCCCCAATGTTTACTACACGAGCTTCTTACGGCTTCTATATTTTTTATCATTTCTTGGGTTTTAGCGTTTTATCACCAGTCCCCGTCTAGCTTCGTTCCTATCACATTTACGATGTACATTATTTGCTCTTTCTCTTCGTCCAAACATTTAACAGCACGGCACAACCTCTCGGCGGAGAGGATTGCTGTGCTATCATCGTCCTGCCACTCTAGTCTCGGCTCGCTGAGAGAGAACCGAAACCATAAAATGGGTGGAAACCGTGGATGGGGAGAAAAGGAAGAGTTAAAAAATATGTGAGGAATAGAGAACGCCTAGACCGAACGTGTATTTTGTCGGACCTACTTTTCTACCGAGCGGGCAAAAGAATTCCGAGAGATAAGACCACGGGTGGTACTTAACTTAATCGCTCAAGAGCAGTCGTATAATCCAGTGACGGGTGAATAAAAAAAAATATATATATGTATATAGAAACAAGAAGAGATATGTTAGCACTGTAGTGATCGCTTTACTGTAAACTATACGTGTAAATGCCGAGACCACGAATGGGAAAGGGGTGGTTGCACACACGATAATTCAGTGGAGAAGGTTTGGTCACGCGATGTTTGCACTATATCGTTCCATATGTAATCCTCGTGTTCCCTTTTCGTGAATAATTTAAACACTTACATAATTGTGTGCCAGATAATCTTTGTCATTTCTCGATTTGTTTTTTTTTTTTTATTTTACCTCTACGAGCAACCCCCTCTGCAATTTGTCCGTCGTCGCGTTCGGTCCTTTGCTCTATCGCCGGAACGTGAGATTGTCCGCGCACGTGAGTCATCCAATATGACACTTATTCAACGTAATAAAAAATAAACATCCCTTCAATCTCGGTACTTTTTAATATTACGGATTATAGTGCGAACCATAAATGTTTTTTTTTTATTTGGAATTAGAAATAATTCATTATTTCGGGTACGTGATTCCTAGGGATTTTTGGCAATCGTTCGGCGTCAGTAATTCAATGGGAAAATGTTGAATCTTCGAAAGATCAACGAGATTCTCATGAAAATTCTTAACTGTTAGTGGTGCTCCTCACTTATTTTCAATACGATCAGAAAATTTCGAATATTCGATATATCAATTTTCTCGATATTTGATTTTTCTAAAAATCATACGATGAATTTAAAAAAATTAAAAATCAAATAAAATTTAAAAATTTTATTTGATAAAAACTGTCAAAATTGTATTTTTTCATTAACAAGAGTTTAGCTTTTCAGAGATGTATTTTTTTTTCAATTTCATTGTATTATATGACTCGAAAAAATTTAATAAATACATTTCCAATATTAACTGATCTAAAATGTGATTGAAAAACTAAGCCATTAGCCATCAGAGATGACAAATTTTATATAAAAATTAAGTTAATAATGCGTTTGTATCATCTATAGAACTGGAAGCTATTTTTATTGAAAAAATCAGAGTTTGAAATGATGAAAAAATTAAATATTTATGGTACAGTTCGGTGAGATATTGTTCTCAATTTTTTGACTAGAATTAGTTATTATAATTAATGATTAAGATTCAAAATCATATGGTGGAATCGTGCGTCTCGTTACGTTCACCGATACATGAGAACCGTACCCGAGAGGATTATTTTCTTCAGAAAAGGGCTACCCAGCCAGTTGACCCTCTCACTTTCACTGTTTATGATACTTCTAAATGCACCTGATAATCCCAACGCCTGATTCTTCTAAAAAATTCAAGAATTTTTCATCGCCTTTTTTTTAATAATGTAACGAAGCCAGATATTTCTTTTTTCGTGTAATGATAGTTCGATAGTTAAATAATCACTCAACGTACTTTGAATAAGATCCGTCCATTTTAAGCGGTCCGTAGAAGCCTTCAAAAACCCATGATTTTCACCAAAATCGGATTTTTTATTTCAATAACAAATGGAAAAAAAAATATAAACAAAACTTCATTATGTTCATTGATGTTTTATGAACGACTTCCAGAAGAAAAACATAAATAATCTCAATAATTATATCACCAAATTTTAATTTGAAAATCCATTACCCTCATCGTGGGCTAAAGTTCATAAAGAATAAAAATCATTAGCGTAGACTCATGTTTGAGTTTAAAAATCTGAAAAAAATCATAACGTCTTTTTTTATAGTCAACTATTATTTGAAAAATATGTGAACACGAAAATGTGAAAATTTTTATAAAATGGGTCACCCTAATGTGCTTAGTGGTGCAAGCGAAGTATCGTACAAGGGAGTGCATGTGGAACAAGAAAAGCCTGTATCGCGGTAGTGGGGGATATATGGGATTTAGGGCTGCGAAGTTTCGAGGGAAACTTCGCCGTCGTTATACCCTCCACCGCCTTCTTCCCTGTTCGCCGCCCTGTCCTTCTCTCGCACTTGGCCAACCCTTCGCCGTAACAACTTTCGCACGCTCTTGTCCTCCTCCCGGCGACTACCGTGAGAGCTGACCCAAGTTAAGTAATTTGTGCGCCGTGCACCTACCACGAATAAGTCATAACTAAGGTAGATTGTGACTAATTGGGTCCCTGGTGGTGTATGCCACATCGCAAACCATGCGGCTACACTCCTGCTGTTACCATACAACTATTAGAATCCCTTCTTCACCCTCCGGTGTATACACACGGCGAAACTCGCGTTGGTGCACTTACGCGACTAGTTGAAATGGCTTTCTTTTGGCACCGCAGAAGCAACGAAGTTGACGAAAGATTTGTGAAATACGAAACATTTACCCGTAATAAATTATGATTCTAACGATAGTTCACTACGTACATAATATACTGATGATTCTCTATTGGGAATTATCATTTAAGGGAGAATACCACTGTGACCCCCTGTTGTTTTTCACATTTTTCAAGAATTTTTTTTTGTGGGAAAAAAAAGAGATATTCGAAAAAAACTAACGGAGTTACAGCATTTCAAACGATTACGATTACGTGATACGGGTTCACGTATAAAAAACTTTAAATCGATTTTCCCGAAAACGTCATCTTTGAAGTTTGTGAACATTAGAACTCAAAATCTACTGAACCGATCCCTTTGAAAATTCAAACATTACTTCTTCACATAAATCAACAGGTAATCAGGAGGAGTTTTTTTTTCAATTTTTTCAATTTTTTAATAACAAATTAAGCGCGATTTTTCGAGCTAAAATTGCGCTTTTTAGTTCCAAGTGCTGCAAAAAATAAGAAAAAAAAAAAAAAACTCTTTCTGATTACCCCCAGAAATACATCACCTTTAAAATGCATATCAATTTTTTTGTTTCGTATGATCCGGTAACGAGTTATAATGTTCACCGCAAAACCACTTTTTTTCAAGGCGCCTCTGGAGATTCAACGTCACCGGCTTATTTATCAATATTTTTCATTGAAAATTTTTTCTGAGATACTTCAATAGTTGTACAATAATATGTAATTCTATTTAATAAAATTATATTACTCATGTCGACGCAAAAAAATCATAAAAATATGCTTTTTTTTCGCGTTTAAAAACCTACCCTCCCAAAAAATTGAAAAAATTAAAATTAAATGAAAAATTAATGTTGGGAAATTAATGTTATGAAAAATCTGTTTTCGCTGGATCCCAACGATGCAAACTTCGACATCACGACTATACGAGGAGCTGGCGTTGCAAAACGGCACACGGTAATCAAAATATTAACTCGGGAGAACAGAGGTGTCGATGAAGAAGATAGCTTGTTAATTGTTTTGTCGATGTACAAGTGACAGAAATCAAGATCATTCCTGCTTGTCGTTTTCGCTCTTAAACGCCGTTTCAATCCACTTCTCTGCTCGCTGTACGTGCATCTCCCGAGTGCGATATATCAAGCATTTTGCAACGAAGACATTGCACAAAGAGGAAAGCAAGAAGCTGAACGGAGAGGACGAGAACAACGACAAGAACTCTGAGGATCCGTTGAAGTGGGCCGGCTAGTCGCTCAAACTCCAATTCGGGTTGATTCCAAAAGTTGGCGGACACCTGGTGCACTCGATGTTCTTCACTGCTGATACCACTAAAACTACCCCGCATATCTCACACCCACTTTCCCGCGCGTTCTTGTCCCTCTTGTCCCAACCTTCCACCGTTTCTGTCATTCCTCACGATCCGCACTACACAATCTTAGACACAAAATTATACCCTGTCCTCTTGCTGATCTCTCCAACTGCCTTTTATCATATCGCAGTCACCGTGTTCCCGCGACTCGCCGCGTACCAGTTCGCAAACTGTCGTCACAGTTGAAACCAGAACGTGCTGGTTCCACCGTTAGTCTCCGAGGGTTCAGGTCTCTTCTCAAGGGAGGTTGATACGTGCAATGCCTTATATATCCACTAGGCCACCTCATTTCCAACTGTTCAGCACGTATTTGCACATTGACTTTGCTAAGCTCGCATTCCACCCCCTCGTGTGGTTATGTACCCATTCGTCTCCCAATGCCTTCAGTCATCCGCAGGGTGACTTGGCCATCTCTATATTGGCTATGGCTGCAGTCATACAACATTATGCATACTTTTTTCGTAGATAGCTTCGAGCATTAGATTTGGACCTAGTATGGGCTGTTAGAATGGCGTCAGAAGAGCTACCAGCGGTCCGTTACGGTTTAGGTCTTAGGTCTAGGTACGTCGCACTGCAGACGTAGTGGGATAAGAACCACCATTGGAAAATATGTGATATATTATTGCTTATATCCGCATCATTCGCTTTTTTTTTTTCCCTGTTTTCCTCGATTTATCGTACATTAACCAGTAAAGCGCAGAAATCCTCTGCCGCTGCTGCCGAGTTTTCTACCCCCAGACACATACCAGCTCCCATTCCTTGGCTCGACCCTCTCTCAGAAAACACACGCCCACACCTTGTCGTTCCTGAGTTTGCCCTCCAACGAAATAAACTCATGATTTAAAGCGGCTGAAAAAGAGATCTTTATTTCGCGCTCTTTTCTCGCGTCCTTATTTCCGTGGCAACCCCAGAGACAACTGGGAAGGCCTGATTAATGGCCTTTAGTTTTATTCGCGCTCAACCTCTCCCACTCCTTCGCAACGTGTAATAGGTATACAGCCAACGGCCTTCGCTTCGTTTCTCGTCGTTTCACCCTCGCGATCGTGTGTATTTTCGTGTGTATAGGGCGCTCTCGCTGACCTTTATCTCGAAGAGATTCGGGGCTCCTTTCTGGGCGCGCCACAATCGCCACTCCTCGCGATCTTTATCCGTTTCTTCTATTTTCTTTTTTTTTTCTTTTTTTGCCTACCTCTATCCGTTTCTCTGATTCCCTCTATTGCCTCGAGAGTATTCTTTACGATATATGGCGTATCCTCGCCATGTATTATCCCGACGCGATATTTATTTCAGGGTGTACACATTCTCACGACAACACCTCGTATTAAGGTCGTCCAATATTTTTCTTGCTCAGAAATTATTTTATTGACCATCTTCCCGGAACATTGGTCCAGTTTATGATCTTTAATAGCTAGATCACTTTCGAATTTTTTATCTTAAATTCCAGTATGGATAGAACGTTTTTTACGAATGTAAACAATTTTTTTTTCCCACGTGGTAAATACTGTTGGCCGTTAACCCAATGAGATTTTGTTTTTAAACCGTCAGTAATAGGACCATTAGGGTGGCCCATTTTATAAAAATTTTCAAATTTTCGTGTTCACACATTTTCAAATAATAGCTGACTATAAAAAAAGACGTTATGATTTTTTTCAGATTTTTAAACTCAAATGTGAGGCTGCGCTAATGATTTTAATTCTTTATGAACTTTAGCCCACGATGAGGGTAATGAATTTTTAAATAAAAATTTGGCGATATGATTATTGAGATTATTTATGTTTTTCTTCCGAAAGTTGTTTATAAAATATCAATGAACATAATAAAGTTTTGTTTATATTTTTTTTCCCATTTGTTATTGAAATAAAAAATCCGATTTTGGTGAAAATCATGGGTTTTTGAAGGCTTGTACGGACCGCTTAAAATGGACGGATCTTATTCAAAATACGTTTAGTCATTATTTAACTATCGAACTATCAGTGCACAAAAAAAGAAATATCTGGCTTCGTTACATTATTAAAAAAAAGGCGATGAAAAATTGTTGAATTTTTTAGAAGAATCAGGTGTTGGGATTATCAGGTGCATTTACAAGTATCATAAACAGTGAAAGTGTGAGGGTCAACTGGCTGGGTAGCCCTTTTCTGAAAAAAATATTCCTCTCGGGTAAGATTCTCAGGTATCGGTGAAGGGAGGTAACGAGACGCACGATTCCACTATATGATTTTGAATCTTAATCATTAATTATAATAACTAATTCTAGTGAAAAAATTGAGAACAATATCTCACCGAACTGTACCATAAATATTTAATTTTTTCATCATTTCAAACTCTGATTTTTTCAATAAAAATAGCTTCCAGTTCTATAGATGATACAAACGCATTATTAACTAAATTTTTATATAAAATTTGACATCTCTGATGGCTAATGGCTTAGTTTTTCATTAACATTTTAGATGAGTTAATATTGGAAATTTATTTATTAAATTTTTTCGAGTCATATAAAACAATGAAATTTAATAAAAAATCACGTGGAATGCCGCGCGTTAGAAGTGAAATTTTTTCATCCCGTTGGTAGGCGTAAATTTCATGTTATCCAAATTTCGTTTCATGAAGTGAGATTAGGTGGGAGTGTAATGAATGGAAAAACAAATTTCGTTTTTGATGTGCATTTATAAAATATTTTTATTCATCAATGACATCTTCCAAAAATGATAAAATAGGTTTATGAAACGAAAAATAAGACATAAATACTTTAGACTGAAAATTGCTTAAATTCCTTCCAAACACAGCATCAAATGTGGTACCTGATCTCGTGGTTGGTTCGTTTATACTATTATTCATTGATAAATTTAATTTGTCTTTTAAAAATTGTATAAGCGGTTGTGATTCTGCCGATGCAAAATTTATATTAAAATCACCACTTAAAATCATTGGCATTGAAGCCAAATCTTCTCCTAACTCTGCAGCACCAACAGTTGATTCTCGTAGTAAAAGGTATCTATATCAATGTAATCATTGTTTTCGAAGATTGATTCGAATACTTTTGTACCGTTCAGCATATCTCGTGAAGCCATTTTCTGTTTTAGGCATAGGAGTGAGTATTTGTGTGTGTAAACACAAATTGATATTTCTAAAAAATCCTACGGAAGTAAGATGCTTTGACGTAAATGACTATTTTTCACTGATAAGTGATATTTCGTAAGATATTTCGCTAAAATTATAGAAAGCAACATTTTGCCAGTTTATACAATTGGATAGGAAAATTTTACTAGTAAACACCGATGAATATTACTTTCAAAGGAAAATTCATTCATACATTAGTCAGCACTCAGTAGGCGCGGTAAATGGTCTTCCCGTCATCGGGTAGAAAACCGAGTATGCACGAAGCACAGAGGTCACACCGACATACCTTGTCCTTGCGAGCGGTACCCCCACTACTTTTGCTGCTTGCTGCTAGCATTTGCAAGATTCGTACATGGGCAGGTATTACTCATGACTACAGAAATGTTCAATGTGTCCATGGGATATTTTTCTACCTGAAACGGACTGCGATAAAACCATTTGACTTCTGACCAATGTTTACCGCTTAAAATTGCCAGGTAGGTCAAATATTTCACTTAAACTTTGGATGATTAGCGCAGACTCATATTTGAGTTTAGAAATCTAAAAAAAAATCATAACGTCTTTTTTTATAGTCAACTATTATTTGAAAATATGAGAACACGAAAATTTGAAAATTTTTATTAAATGGACCACCCTAAGGAGCATCTTATCAAGTCTATCATATCCGCCTGATCAACGAAACTTGCGTCTCTTTTATTACTTCCTTCCTTCCATTAAGCAAGTTTCCAATGTGTAATATTTGAATTTACGTCGATAATGACACTTTCTCGTGCGCAATTCCGCAACAGAATTAGCCGCGGTGAAGATAAGGCTGGCGCACTCCCGATAAATGGAGATACCACAATCTATGCTTAAAACTCATACACAGAGGTCGATTAACCTATTACAGTAAGATCCAGTGAGCTCTGAGACAGCCTTGAAACTAAATCTCGAGAGGATGTGCCTGTGTAGTAAACGATTGTCTCCTATAGACGAGTTTGAAGTACTTGTTTCGTAATGTTATTGGAATCATCACTATTCTTGGTTCTTCTCTCTGGGTCATGTTGTTCCTGCGATAAAATAGAAAGCACTGGGTCCCTACAGTAATGTACTCTCGATACAGCAAGCTGTGATCAGCACGCATTGAGAGATTTTACAACAGGCAGAGAATTCTAAGCTAAAACTTTTGTCTCCCAATGGAACTATACACCCAATGACTATGGAGCTCGGGAAGAACGTTTCGTAGTTTTGCAATAATACTCCTGGTGACACAGAGGAGAACTTTGATGCTATTGCGCATCGGATGGTCCAGAATATACTTATATTTCAAAAGTATAACTGAAGCCCGGATTTCCACTGCTTTCCCGGGGGGAATTCACCTTTTGAAGAAATGAAACATTCACCTGAACGTATATTTGATGATTTAAATGTTACAAAAAAACAAGACAATCATCAATTTCAAATGTTCTACGGACTAAAACCCATTAAATTTTTTCGTTCAGTGATATTTTTCAATCGATTCATTCTCGCGTTTAGGTTTTAAACTTTCAGAGTTACGAAATATTATTAATTTATTGCTTAAGAGAGTAAACATTAATTGGTTGCAAAATAACATCGCGTTACGCCAGCTTTTCCACCTGGATTCAAACATTCCCCATGTAAATGTCTATGTTTTTAACTTGGGTTCCTATGGGATCCAGCTAAATTCCTAGACTAGACATCTGGTTCCAAAAATTCGCAACTACATTTGTTTGGTTTTGTTTGGTTTTGTTTGAAACCGATTGCTCAGTTAAGCACAACAGAAATTGAAGAATTTCCAATTTAAGAATTTAGGTTCCCCATTCGAATTTCTAGGTTTCTCACTCGCATCCCGACATTTTCCAATTTAATTACTGTTCGTCTGGATCCCACCGGATCTCCACTGGTTTTTTTCACAACAGGGTTGATCGGTAACAAGGGGTTTCGAGTATCATCGAGCGTACAACACGTATTGATGTTGACCCTGTACCTAATAGGTACGCACGAGCAGTTACGAGAACTATCAACCCTTCGATTTGTCAGGAAATGGCGAAGCATTTCCCGACATTATTACCACAAAAAGCTCATATTTCCCCTGGTCTACTGACCTCGGTGGCTGCAACCCTAGCCCTTTTTCCCTCTCTGTCTCTCCCACTCTCTCTATTTCGTGATTTCTCCCTCTCATATCCCACAATTCATGGCTTCTCTAACTTGCTCCATTTTGCTACATAACTCCCGAACAATATCACTGCCCAAAGCCCCGCGAACGACCGCAAAACATCCCACCAACGAACGACTAGAAACGAGCATCTACCGTCGATAATATCTCTCACAGTACGTTATCCCGATCTCGTTACCGTTTTAGATATCGCTTGTGGTTTCCCTTTCTCTCTTACTTCCAGCGTGCGCGTCAATATATCTCACGTAGAATCATACGAGGTCTGTTCAAAAAGTATCGCGAATTTTGAATTTCCGCGGGCTACGTATATTCGATTTTCGATTTTTTTGTGGCGTTAGGTTGGTACTCGTGTCCCACACTTATGATGAAGAAATCGGCCATTTTGAATGTTTAGTTAATTGTTGACAGCTTTTGCTCACAGTTTTCTTCGATTTCAGGGGCGTGGTGCATCATGAGTTCTTGTCACAGGATCGTACAGTCGATAAAGAATATTACCTGCAAGTTATGCGCAATTTGCGCGAAGCAATCCGCCATGAATGACCGGATTTGTGGAAGAACAAACATTGGCTTTTGCACCATGATAACGCCCCTGCTCACACATCGTTGCTTGTGCGCGAATTTTTGGCCAAAAACAACACTCTTATGATGCCGCAGCCACCGTATTCCCCGGACCTGGCCCCCCGTGACTTTTTCCTGTTTCCAAAACTGAAGAGGCCCATGAAAGGACAACGCTACGCCACGATCGAAGCGACAAAGACGGCATCGAAGGAGGAGCTAAACAAGATCACAAAAAATGATTTTTTTAAGTGCTTCGAGGATTGGGAAAAACGTTGAGATAAATGTATTATATCCGAGGGGAATTACTTTGAAGGGGACAAAATAAATATAAATGAATAAATAAATACTTTTTGAAAAAACACAAAATTCGCGATACTTTTTCAACAGACCTCGTATACGAAATTATACATGGGCGCATTCGATATCTTTCGACGAAAATTCAGAGATTCTATTATTATAACGTCGCAACGTCATGCATGAAAATTTCCGTTAAGACACTGTCTCTTGATCCTCCGAGAGTCGTATCCGTTATCCGGACTTTCGTCAGTTTACCCACAGCGCGGATGTCAAACTATCGGAGTTGACACAGTAATAAATATTACTCTTCTTATTTATTGCATCGGATTACAAATTATAAATGTAGCCCGGCAATCCATCTAGCCGAATTGGATATTATAAATGTAATGCATCCGGCTGAATTACAAATTATAAATGAAATTCATCTTCGAGACTCTAGCATCATCCTCTCTTCGTAACTTCAACATTTCTGATGTGAATTTGTCGGATAACATTGACGGTCGTTAGAAATAATGAATTGAAAAGGACCGAAATACTTTCTTCTAACTATTTCATATCAGAAATCTTACCACGCTATTGATCGCTAACGTCCACGCAATCAAAACGAAATATGAATTCAAGATGATGGTATTATGTCTGTGCATTGATTTCTTTCAACTCGGATTGCGTGTTTCGGGGGAATTTATTTATCGCCGAGCAAAAGAATGCAGTTGAACGGAAAGTAACGTGTTTCCTGCGTGAATGTATTTCAATGTTTCCGCCTGAAATTCCCCGTCGATCGGTAGCGGAAGTCCGCGAAAAGTTTCATGGCCCCGAGGATATATCGTCCCCGGTAACGACGGCAGTTAAAAACAAAAGGGATAAATGGTAATAAAGCCAATAATAGATCACACGAGAGTTCGAAAGAGTCTCAAAGAGGGACGAGCCAAGCATCGAGTTCAGCCGGTGGCTTTGAAAAATTCTCCCCGGTTTAATTCAAAGCCAACGTGTATACACGTTCGCTCGGGGTACGTACGTCTAGCAGTCAAGATCTTATCTATCGCTCGACCGTATATAGGTACCAGAGCACAAAAGCACCGGTACCAAACGTACACATAAGTCACCTTGTATCGGCAATGTACATAAATGTATATATACATACACGTTGTTCTACCTACCATGCGAATGGGATGAGTATATTAAAACCGACGAACAAGAGCACCCCAGTATTCGCCCTTATATTCCACCTGACGAATGTGACCTAAACACGCCAGGCCCCTTGACGATTCTTACGAACGTAAATTACGTACACAAATGGATTCTTGCGTACAAACCGGAATAATCGCTCGTAGAGAAGCTGACAAACGCTTTTGTGAACGTACATGTTGGTACGTACACGATTGCCGATGCGTTCATATATATAGAATCGGATAATTCAAAAAAAATAAGCGACCCTTACAGTTGTCGCATATGATGTGTAACATCTGACATCTCACCTTGGTAATAAGCAACACTAACATTATATCCCGAAAAAAATGATTCAGGTATTGTTTGAAATGTCTTTTCGTAACGAAGAATAATTCTTTTTAAGGGAGGGGTAAGGGTTTCAGTGTAAAAAAAACACTTTTTTTGCGATTTTTTTTCTCAAATATGGATTGAGCAATTTTATTCGAACCTTCTGTACATTATTGAGCATACTTTTGACAATGGTGTGTAATTTTTTCATGCAGAAATATTGAAACATAAGCCCGTAACAGAGCTTTCCCCAGAACGTCTTGGAAAAAAAACAATTTGCGGTGTTCACTATAACTCGGCCGGAAATTATCTGAAAATGAAAAACCATGAAAATTTAGTCAATCTATAAACAAATCTTCCCCCCAACGTTCTCTGATAATTTCTTTTTTCATTTAAAAATTTTTGGCGGCCATCTAAAGTGTGAACTGTTATTTTCCACGAAAAATTCCGCCATTTTGCGGGTGGAAAACACCCTTAATGTAAAAAAAAAAAATTTAACTAAACGTTGGGGGGAGGTATTTTATATGTAGAAAATGTGTACAAAGTTTGAAATGAATCGGTCAAGTAGTTTTTAAATGGCAGTGAACACGGACTTTGAAAAAGTAGTTTTGAGAAAAACGCGTCTAAAATTTATGAAGTAAAAAAGTGAAGAAAAAAATTTTTTTTTCCAACTTACACAGAATCATCGATTCCAGCTCCTTTCCTCGCTCGTTTCTTCTTTTAAAATATTGTAGTGTATAGTATACACTATATACTATATACACAATAGCAATGAATAAACTGTATACCTGTTCGACAGCTGCACTGCTAGCCCGACCGCCCGCAGCTGTTAGAGGTATAGCGTTAAAGGCCAGGAGATTAATAAGACAATAACTTCAAGAATATTGCTGAGAACGGTTTAAAAATTTAAGGACATATTCTTAAAATGTTAAACAATAAGATAAGACAAAAAAAAATTCGATTTTTCGAAAGTGAAAACCCTTACCTCGCCCTTAATGAAAATTGTATTTTATTTTATTAACGCTAGGAGTAATGGAATTTGTTTTTAGTAGTAGAAAATGTACGAAGTAGGAGAAAATGGCAACGATGGCAATCGTAAAGTTGCATGACTGACAACCAAATTTGGTAAAGCAGTAATTGGGTCGGCCGTTAATGTGAGAGAATTAAGTTCGCTGCACGCGCCCGAAAATCCCTGCTACGCTGAGTCGAAGTATGCGCATTTTTTTGGGTCTACTTTTCCAGTTTTTCATTTTTCCTCACGTTTTTTCTGCCGGTAATCTCGCATATATTCTGCTCTGGATTTACCCATCTCTGCGACTCACGAAATCGTTGGAATTAAATTAGAATTATAAATATTTAAGAAATTATTAATATCAAAGAAATTATCCGTGTAATTAATTAATTTGTTTTTTTTTTATCAAAATAAAAAATATCAATTGAGCAGCGACGGAAATTAACCTCAAAGGTTAAAAAAGCTATTAGTTTTTTTTTTTTAATCGAAATTAAAAATATCAATTGAACAGCGACAGAAATCAACCTGAAAATTTAAAAAAGCTAAATGTTCAAATATTTATTCGCATAATTATTCATTATTACTCACTTGCATTTTTTATCCATGATCTGCACTTTTTTCAGACACATTATCAATAGTAAATACATTTATTAAGGTAGTAGTCTGGTAACTTAAGCCGATTTTCATGTCTTTTTTGGAGGGTGTTTTTTCGTAGGAAAATAAAAATGAATCGTTTTGGATATTTAGGATGTTTTTATTTACATATTAAAGATACAAATAAAAAATTTTGTAAAAAAATTTAATAGTTTATTATTATTATTATTATTGATCGAAGTTGGCACCTCGAAAAAAAAGCGCGTGGGTGGCCCCGGTGATTTTGGCTCCTGATGTTGTCTGAAATCAAAAATTCTTGATAATTCTTAATCTATAGACATGTCATTCTGGTCGGAACTACCGAAGTTAAATTTCATGGATAAATGGCAAAATTTAATTGCTAAAATAGAAGGACTTTTTTTCCAAAATCCGCCATTTTGTCATTTATCCATGAAATTTAATTTCAGTAGTTCCGACCAGAATGACATGTCTATAGATTAAGAATTATCAAGAATTTTTGATTTCAGATAACATCAAGAGCCAAAATCACCGGGGCCACCCACGCGCTTTTTTTTCAAGGTGCCAACTGCGATCAACAATAATAATAACAATAAACTATAAAATTTTTTCAACAAAATTTCTTTTTGTATCTTTAATATGTTAATAAAAACATCGTAAATATCCAAAACGATTCATTTTTATTTTCCTACAAAAAAACGCCCTCCAAAAAAGACATGAAAATCGGCTTCACCGAAAATGAAAATTTAAAAACCTATTTGCGTTACGTTCCAACGATGCAAGCTTCAACATTATTTGCGATAATTTTTAGTAATGCTTCATCGATAACGAAATTTGATGCTGAACAGCTATTTTCCGTTTATTTCATGTTCAAGGATTTGACTCGACAGCGAGATACTTTTATTTCTTTCACCAAAATAATAGGTTTCACAAGAGTAGAAATAAGTAGGATGATATTTAGAACTGAATAAAAAAAGGAAAATTCCAATTACAAATGTAAAAACTCAGCTTCACTACTTCTCATAAACCGCTCCTTACGTTCTATTCAAATTAATATTCTTGTTTTTGTATAACTGTTCGCTCTTTATCAAAACTAGGTATAATTATCATTTTTTTCACTGAGGCTCAATTAAATTTATGAAATATTCAACCAGAGACGTGGAATAGCATAAAACCCTTTGAATGACAAGCTTTATATGATGCGCTATGAATCTTATATATGTTGCTTAAGAATATTCCAATACCCCGACTCATTCCAGTCACAGACAGATCTGCATCCGCGTCTTTTATGTGAAAATTGTCGAAAATCGTCGAGACCGTGAGCAAAATTCAAGGCTGTAGCAAAAAAAAAAAAAAACTGGAGAGACCTACTAGGATGATTATAATCGTCATCTCTCCACCAGCGTTAATTAAGTGTGTTTGGTCGTGGTTTGAATTTCGCTTCGTTCAAGTACTTGAAAGAAGAGAGAGAGAAATTACGAGGAGAGTGGAAAATATATACGTGGTTGGGAGCTTTGTAAAGGGCTGAGGAAGGGAGGGATTTGTAGTAGACGGCAGGGGTTGAAAAGGGCGAAGTTGTGCAACGAACGAGATGAACGACCCCGAAATTTCGAGTCGCGACGAATTTCTTTTGACGAATTCAAACACTGAACGTATTTTTACCGGTAATCAAATGGAGCTTGAAACCAGTTATCCTTGTCGAAATATGTCTCCGTAACTGTGAATCGAGAAAAAAAAATATTTCTCGCATTTAACTGCTGGTATCAACGATAAAAAAATTACAGCTCATTCATTAGAGACTCATCTCCGCACTGCCGACTAATTAATCGGACAGGAAGTCGATTCTGCGGGCTTCATTTCCGTGAATGCCCGAGATTACGTCCGAGAATCGTCAACTCAATCGGACAGTTTTTTCCGGCTTTCGTAGTCAACGCGTCCTGTCGGACCGATCAGCGCGGATGTTGCTCACGAGATACCGCGAGTAGAACTTCCGGTTGACGACACCCACGACTTCCTGGCTCTCTGCCTCCGTTTCTCTCTCTTCGTACGATACAAAAAGCTTACGTTCTTCGTATATTTTTCTTTTGTCATAGAAATGTTATTGACCTCATAAATGACGTCGTTTTAATGCAGTTCGTGAATTTGAAATTTTCTACAAGTTACTAAACACATCAATCGAATAATTCCGATGTTTTTTGTCTAGTTTGAGTGGAGTTAAAAGTAAATATTCGTTTTTTGAGGCGAGGTGTTGGAGAGTCAAGTAAGGGTTACTTGATTCACTTGTCACATTTTCATTTGTACTTCTTTTATGTTTGGAGAAAACTGGGGTTGTGCTCTTTGCTCCAATGGCTTGTGACCAAAGTCCTAAAAGTAACTGAGAAATTTTCAATTCATTCTACAAGAGCATCCCCTTTTTTTATCTCGCTTCGATCCAGCGATTACACGACCCTTAATAACTGAAAAGATTGACCGTCGATTGAAACATGAGTACCTCCGTGTAAACGGCATAAAAAGTTTTTCTAAATAGAGTATTTACTAAGAGGGTTGGTTCGGTCTGGATTGAGTGAGCATAAAGTCCAAAAGAGATATCTTCTGTCTGGAGCTTGCCCAATTTACAGAACGGTGGTAAGCCCCGGTATGGAAATAAATGTCGACGTTCGTTGTGGTCTCGTGACGGGCTCCCGATTCTTGGCACGCCCAGTACGCTCTCCCATTTTCATATATCACGCGAAAGATACCCCACGAGAAAAGAGTCTATTTCTTCTTCGTGCTCGGGGAGCCGGTGGCAGACTAGAAGCGCGTCAGCGGCAAACGAGGGAGAGGAGAGCTGTGTGTGCATACATACGAAGGTCACGGAAATTCGCGACCCAAAGCTTTTCTTAAGAACCCGATGGAGGCGTCGCAGAGGTCGTTCGCTTTTTTGATAAATAAACAAAGCGTGCTGGCTCTTCCAAGTTGACGTTCCGTGACATCAGCACGTATTCCAAGCATCTACCGACTTCCGGGTTATGTAATGTTGCAGCATATATCTATATTATAGTTGTCTCTGACAGACCGATGATACGATGACTTATGGCGAACGGAAAAGTTCTCCGTAATTTTTCTTCCTCATAAAAGCTCTCTTCTCGTGAAAATTTTTCCTCAAGTTTTTCATGCCACACTTCTTAAAATGTTACAAAACGTCGAGAGAATATATTTAGAAAAGATGTCTGGACGTTTGGGTGCATGTGTGTCTGTGTTTGTAAATTTTTTTTTAAGTCTTTATCGAGGGACAAATTTTATACAACTTTGACTGGTCAATAAATGCTTGTGGTTGCTCTAATTTTCGTAATCATTGAGACACCCAGCGAATTTTTTGTTTTCCCATTAATAGAATTTTCATTGATGTACGGTTGGTATTGAATCAGGCCAAAACCGGTCAAAGCTTTTAGGAGTTATGAATTTTAGAACTTTTCAAAAAATTACCGTGATCGATCTAGCTACCGCAAATTTTCAGATATGCAGCAAAGAGTGTGTCCATGCGAACGCACTTTTGGTAGACGATTAAAGTTTGTCGGAATTTTGTTTTAACCATACAATTTTATTTCGTTACTGTTTGTTTCAATTTTATTATAAAAATTGAATTTTATTATTATATTATAAAAATAGAAAATAAAACACTTGGAAGCGTCGACGTAGACGCATTTTTTGTAGACGATCAAAGTGGAATGGAATTTGCCGAGAATCGGAAAGTAAATTCTTAAAAAAAAATCTCGGATCATTCTAACTTCCGCAATTTTTGAGAGACTACATCTTTATTTACATGAAATGATATTTGTTATTGAATTCAAAGCGAGTCGGTAGAAAGATTTAGATTTTATGAAACTGAGTTTTTTCGAATTTCTCCAAAAGAAAAGTGTGCGATTGTTGAAACTGCACTAAAGAAAAAAAACGTACAAATCGGGAACTCGGAGATTAATTCCCGATTACTTTA
The DNA here is from genome assembly GCA_958009045.1 of Oxytorus armatus. Classification (NCBI taxonomy): domain Eukaryota; kingdom Metazoa; phylum Arthropoda; class Insecta; order Hymenoptera; family Ichneumonidae; genus Oxytorus; species Oxytorus armatus. The sequence continues at coordinate 37,535,962 of OY253745.1, read as the reverse complement.
TCTCGCATCACAAAACTTTCTTTATAATGAAGCAAAAATTAAAAAGAAACTAAATTGCTTATAGAGGGGGATTTGTGAACGAGATAAAATAACGAGGAAGCAATGTGCAAGTTTCTAATTTTTATTATTGTACTAGTATTATTATCATTATTACTGCTATTATTATAATCTAATTTCACTGAGAATGTTTCGATGTACCTAGGTGGTGGAATTTTGCAAAAAAAAAAAAAGAAAGAAAACTTAAAGTAAATTATATTTTACTTCAACAGAGTATAGCCGTTATCTATATTCGTACGCTTCGCTATTCGTTTCATATAAATTCACGGTGAGTTTTGGCGTAGGCTGTTGGGGATTATCCTGCTGGAGTAGTCTCGTCTAGGAAAAAAAAAAAAAACGAAGAAAGAAGCAAGTATCACGCTACCGGCGCTGTGTTAAACAGCAGTAAAATAAAAGCTGAGCGTGCATGCCCGGCAAACACGTAGCGCACATTCTCGGAGCATAAGCCGATAAGCTTTTTTTTTTCCTCGAGTCGCAAGAACAAGAGTATTCCGATTTCGGGAATTAGGAACAAAGAGCGGCGGGAAAGAATTGGAATTCCGAATGAGCTAAAAATTGAGAATAATAATGTCGTGTGAGTTTGTGCCGAAAGTTTTTCGCTCGCTAGCTAAAAATTTACGAAAGTCAAAACGATCACCGACCATTTTCGGATAAGTCCAATTATATTCCTGTAGGCCGGTAAATCCTTGAATAATTCCCATGGAAATTGACACAAGCAGATCCGAGTTTGTTGCTCCGGTTGCATGCAAAATTTGAACACGATTCCTCAAAGCCTTTTTAAAAATATCAACGATTGATTTTTACCAGTAACATTTTTTTTTAATGTCCGTTTTCTGAATGTCCGACAGATGGAACATAACGCTGTAATAGTATCGAAAAAAATATATGTATTGAGGAAAAAAGATTTCTTCATAAAGAGAAAAAATATTTAGTTTTAAAAAATGTAGGAATGAAGAAAAATAATTATTTTCGAAAGCTCTGGTTACTACGGAAAGTTCGCTTCACCTTAGCATCAACATATTGATCTTACTTCCATTCCGGACGCCACCCTCTCGCTCTTTACCATTTTCTAGGTCACTCTCGCACACTTTCGCCCTCGCCCAAACCGTGTCCTTCCTTCCCTCCCTCTGGATTCAGCCGACAGAAATCGTCGACGATTCCCATTTCTCAATCCGACTATCTCTCCACCGTTGGAGAGATAGGCGAGATGTAGGACTGTCTGTAGTGCGGGAGGGGGTAGTGGGTATAACCAAGGAGAAACCCGGCCAGTACGCGCTCGCGTTTTCTAATCAAATTGTAAATTCGCCAAAAATGCAAATTTACAGAGCCCCGACAGTATTCCTATCGGCGAGGTAAAGTGGGGTAGCGGATGAACGTGAAACCGAGCTCACGCGAACGTTTTCTCCTTTTCTCTCGCGTCTCATCCCAATACAAACCTTCGCGGACGAATAAAATATCAAGGAATCTTCCCTCATCCCTACCCCACCCTCTTTGTCCTCTTCATCCCTCTGCCGGTGAGTCGCGCTTGCAATTTACATACACAGTCCTTACAGTCGGGAAATAGCCCTTCGCAGCGCTACCCTTCATGCTAGTAGTCAAGTGTAGAGAAATACTTATATCTTAATTTTTTTTTTCACGGCACTTTTCTTCTTTTTTCCGCTAGTCAACGGTACTCAGATTACAATGGGGGAATAATTGTTCCATTAAAACGAGATTAGGTTCATTTTTAAGTGTCAATTTTTCGCACCCCACCAGCCGTTGTCACACATCTACTTGTAATGTTAAATCTATCGAAGCTCATGAAATGTCGAACAAACTTTATCTAATGCAAAACCAAAAAATTCCTCGTAGGAGTAAGTGGCTTTCTCAATTTTGTCGTCCTCGTACTTGAAGCTTTGGAAGTCTTCGAAAATTGTCGACTAAACAAAATGTGAAAGTTTCAAGTTGCAGCTTGTTTCCTTCTTCTTTCCGGTGTACCGTTTATTCGAAAGATTTTAAGGTAGCAGTCTGGTAACTTAAGCCGATTTTCGTGTCGTTTTTGGAGGGCGTTTTTTTGTCGGAAAATAAAAATGAATCGTTTTGGATATGTAGGATGTTTTTATTTACATATTAAAGATGGAAAAAAAATGTTTTTTGAAAAAATTTGATAGTTTATTATTAGTATTATTATTGATCGAAGTTGGCACCTCGAAAAAAAAGCGCGTGGGTGGCCCCGGTGATTTTGGCTCTTAATGTTATCTGATATCAAAAATTCTTGATAATTCTTAATCTATAGACATGTCATTCTGGTCGGAACTACTGAAGTTAAATTTCATGGATAAATAACAAAATGGAAAAGGACGTTTTTTTCCAAAGTCCGCCATTTCGTTATTTATTCATGAAATTTAACTTAAGTAGTTCCGACCAGAATGACATGTCTATAGATTAAGAATTATCAAGAATTTTTTATTACAGATAACATCAAGAGCCAAAATCACCGGGGCCACCCACGCGCTTTTTTTTCGCGGTGCCAACTTCGATCAATAATAATAATAATAATAATAAACTATTGAATTTTTTCAAAAAATTTTTTTTTTGTATCTTTAATATGTAAATAAAAACATCCTAAATATCCAAAACGATTCATTTTTATTTTCCTACAAGAAAACGCCCTCCAAAAAAGACATGAAAATCGGCTTAAGTTACGAGACTACTACCTTAAATTTACCAAAATCTGACACCCTTGCTAAATTCCATGCCGAACATCTTTCTTGTCGGAGACAGCCTGTTTGTGCACAAAGTTTTAACTCGTTAACTCGTAATTTAGAGATTTTTACAATTTGGCCTTACTCGTAAATGATGCTCGTCAATCTGTAAAAACTGAAGAGAAACTTGTGAGTCTGTAAAAGCTTACCCAGCAGCTTGTCAATCTGTGAAGGTTCGCAATAATCTGATAAAACTATAAAAGCTCACGGAGAGCTTTTATAGTTTCATTAGATTATCTTTAGAGACTTTCAATGCTAAAATCTGTAGAAACTTTCAATGCTAAAACGTTTGTCAATTTCTAAAAGCTCACAACAAGTTTATAACACTATAAAAGTTGACGAAACGCTTGTTAATTGATAAAGGCTCAATAGAAATTGTGAGTCTGTAAAAGCTCATATAAAGCTTACCGATCTCTAAAAGCTCACCAGAAGCTGGCGAATCTGGAAAAACTGAAGAGAAGTTTGTGAGTCTGCAAAAGCTTACCCAGGAGTTGGTCAATTTGTGAAGGTTCTCAATAACCTGATGAAACTATAGAAGCTCACGAAAACCTTATGAATCTGTAAAGACTTTTAATGCTAAAAATTTTGTACATTTTTAAAAGCTCACAACAAGTTTATAACACTATAAAAGTTCACGAAGCGCTTGTTAATTGGTAAAGCCTCAAAAGAACTTGTGAGCCAGTAAAAGCTCACAAGAAGCTTGCGAGCCTGTAAAAGCTCACGGGGAGCTTGCGAGCCTGTAAAAGCTCACACGAAGCTTGCGGACCTATAAAAGCTCACATGAAGCTTGCGAGCCTGTAAAAGCTCACAAGACATTTGTGAATCTGTGAAACTTTACAGGAAGCTTGCTAATCGAAACATTTCGAGCTAGGCACTTTTCATCTAACATATTTTCATTTATGCATTATGTGCTTTGCGGTTGATATATAATTTGATGTTCAAAAAATTAAAAATGTCCTCAAAACCTCCTTTTACATTAATGTTGTAAATTGAATGGGCGAGAGTGAAGTTAACGGCCAGCCTCGAAATATCGCGTTATCATAAAAACCTAGGTCATGAGAACTACGTGAAACAATTTTCGCGAGTCGACATGACGTATCCGGAAACAGAAATTTTATGCCCGTCTAAATGTAGCTTCGTAGATTACGCCACTGCGAGTTCCTTCCTCGCACACCCCTATCCACGTGCCATTTCGTAAACCGATAGACGAAGGGACGGACAAGGAGAATCTTACGAAGAGTCGGGTAGTCTCGATCTCGGGTAGTCCAGTCTCGTGTCTCTGAATTATCACCCAACCGAACTCAATTTATATCTGGCTGCGGAGGTCCGACAGATTAACTGTGCGCCGGGGGTGCTTCTAATAAATATAAAAAAGGGAAGTGCGCGTGTACGTATAGGATCCGTCGAATCGTCCGTGCCTCTGCGATGCAGTAGCTCTTCGAATCCTCGTAGTTCGGGCTGACCAGCAGCAGCAGCGCCACCACCGACCGCCACCATCACCATAAACATATAGTTGACCGTTTCGGGTCGTGATTAAGGGGCTTCGATTTATCGAGCTAGTTGAATACACTTTCTACCGACGTTTACGAGTCTTATACGGTCAAACTTCTCAGGATTCCGGCAAAATTGATTCGCCAAGATTCGGAAGTAAAATAACGTTTTCGTACATGAATTTTAAATGATAAATATTTATATCTCGTGCTTTTCGATATGAACTTCGAATTCTGATAATACTACAGATTCATTTTCATTAAAACTAACCTACAAAATATATACTGAAGCGGGAAAGCTTGGAAGAACGTTGAAAAATATTCTAATCATCACGAGGTTGTCCAGCAAGTCCAATGGACATCTGTAGGATTCTTAATTCTAAAATAAATTCACCTGTGTACCATTTTTAGTTCAAATCCTGGAAACGACATCAAGTTTGTACTGGATTCTATACTTAAATTTGAATTCCATTGCAAACCGAACTTAACTGATCTAGATTTGGACCCTATTGTATATGTAAATTAAGGTTGAACAATGTACTTTCAACTATGTCAAAGTAATTTGATAAAATCTGTCAAAATTGTATTTTTTTTATTAACAAGAGTTTAGCTTTTGAGAGATGTATTTTTTTTTAATTTCATTATTTTATATGGATCAAAAAAATTAAGAAATAAATTTCCAATATTAACTCATCTAAGATGTTAATGAAAAACTAAGCCATCGGAGATGTCAAATTTTATATAAAAATTTAGTTAATAATGCATTTGTATCATCTATAGAACTGAAAGCTATTTTTCTTGAAAAAATCAGAGTTTGAAATGATGAAAAAATTAAATATTTATGGTACAGTTCGGTGAGATATTGTTCTCAATTTTTTCACTAGAATTAGTTATTATAATTAATGATTAAGATTCAAAATCATATAGTGGAATCGTGCGTCTCGGTTACCTCTCTACACCGATACCTGAGAACCCTAACCGAGAGGAATATTTTTTTCAGAAAAGGGCTAACCAGCCAGTTGACCCTCTCACTTTCACTGTTTATGATACTGGTAAATGCACCTGATAATCCCAACACCGGATTCTTCTAAAAAATTCAAGAATTTTTCATCGCCTTCCTTTTAATAATGTAACGAAGCCAGATATTTCTTTTTTTTGTGTAATGATAGTTCGATAGTTAAATAATCACTCAACGTATTTTGAATAAGATACGTCCATTTTAAGCGGTCCGTAGAAGCCTTCCAAAAACCCTTGATTTTCACCAAAATCAGATTTTTTATTTCAATAACAAATGGAAAAAATAAAATAAACAAAACTTCATTATGTTCATTGATGTTTTATAAACAACTTCCAGAAGAAAAACATAAATAATCTCAATAATTATATCACTAAATTTTTATTTAAAAATTCATTACCCTCATCGTGGACTAAAGTTCATAAAGAATTAAAATCATTAGCGCAGACTCATATTTGAGTTTAAAAATCTGAATATAATCAAAACGTCTTTTTTTTTATAGTTAACTATTATGTGAAAATATGTGAAAACGAAAATTTGAAAATTTTTATAAAATGGGCCACCCTATTGAACATATGTTCAAGTTGTGCTTTAATGTGAAATAAGGTTGAGCTGCTGTTCGCGTCTAAGAATTAACTTAGATTGAAGCTGTCAATCAAATTATATCAATGCCATCTGTAATCAGTATTCATTGAATTTCACTGACCCATACATTTTTTCCTTCTGTTTCAGGTATGTGTCACTTAGAGAAATTAAGCACACGTAATTATCAGAGTAAAAAGCAGGTCGAGGGTTTCAAATGAGTGAGTATGAAGCAGAAACAAAAAGCTATGCATACATGACAATATGGAGGATATTGATGCTTTCCATATGAAGTGGATCGCTCCAATTTCCAATTATTCCCCACCAGTGTTTTCCCTCACCACTTCGGAGTGACAAGAGTGTCGAAAATGGTACAAGTGCACATTGTCTCCTCGTTTATTTTTCTAAATTTATAAAGCTCCCTCGTGGAGGAAACCAATATTAGTCATCCATAGTAACAAATGTGCAGTGGCGACTCATTAATTATGACGGAAGTAGATTTCCGATTCGTAACTTTGACCTTTAGATTTCCAACTAGAAAACCTTGCGTAACAAATTGATTTTCATAATTTAAAAAACTTTTTAATTGCCTAGCGAAGCGTATGGGAAATTTGCCTCAGTGTCCCAAGATGTGGAAAGTTCAGCGCAAGAACTTCGAACACGGAAGCTTGGAGAAAAATAATCGACATTGTTGTACTTGTAAGAGGCAGATATCGGAGAATGACATGCGAGAAGTTTGACTATACGAAACTAATAACATAACATCGTACTGTACCATGTTACACTATACCATGGCATAATCTACGCGAATTCAGAAAGGTAGGTGAACTGGAAATATCAGCGAAGGCCCGGAGGGTTAAACTGCAGTTCGTTCGCTGTTCCTACCAGCGCCGCGAAAGCGCTCCGTCATTCCTTTATCTATTTCATCCTCAATTTCATTGGCTCGTTGTAATATTCATCGGCCAGCAGAAATTGATTTGAAATTAGATTCCTTTTAAGGCGGGTTTGCTTCCCTTTCCCCTTCTGAGTCCTCTTAGAGGATGGTTCAAGGGATAAAGTACGGGCGACGAGGGAACATCTCATTGCTCGAGGGGTTGCAACCCTCGCAAGAGAAATCGCACGAATCCGTTCGACGGGCTCTCTTTATATCCTCCGAATTTTCTCTTCCCGTATTTATCGGTTTATTGTCGGCTTGATAGGAATGTGTGAGAAGAAGATATTCGCAAAAATGATGATGCTTCTCTGTAATGAATCAAATAAATCCCGTTTGACGGCGTCACTTGTTATTATTGGATAACAATTTAATCCCAACCATCCCAAATTAGCGTGTCCACTTCAGTTCTGTAGAGTCAGTGGACTTATCCGTAGCGTAAGTTCCCTTCTTTGCCGACGCGTTTCCTCGCCCCGTTTCTTCGCACGAGCCCCCCACCATCCAGCGCTTCTGCGCACTGAATCGACGTCGGTCAGCGAAAGAGCGGAGCTAGAGGGAAGGGGTCACGGCTCACGATTGGTCAACTTACGCGAGACTCTAGTGTAGTACGATATAATCAAATGAAAAGCCATAGGGGCTTGGTTAGATCCCAGACAAAATGCGTGAGCGGTATCAGTAGTTCATGTATCCTACCTGTTAGTATAGTTAGAGTATACACCGACATACTCGCTCTTGCGCTATCTTTACTCGCCGATAACGCTCGGCATTTTGTCAAGCGTCGAAATTAAAAGCCTCACGATACCTCAGTCCGCCGAGGACTTCAAGTAATGCGCCCGTGGGTGTTTACGCGGCTCGGGGTATAACGGAGGCAAATTGTCTGCGAGCTTTATCCTGGTAAATTAGTACTATGGTTAATACCCCTCAGTGTAGGATACGGATAAGAAAAATTCCACTGTACACTGTACAGTTCTCTTTTGCTTTGCTGCTACCACTAGGAGTTGAGTTTCCAGAACTTGAACTGTACACAACGTTCGCTAATCTCGAACTATCACTCTGACGACCTCGACTCTACCTGAACAGCGGCAAAATGCGAAAAGCCTAGAATAGGAACAAGGCTCGCGTGTTTGATCCTGCCGTACCCGGTATTTTCGTACGTATTGGAGGCGATGTTAACAGGGTCTTGCTACGTTGATGTCATGCAAGCTTTGGTAAGAACAAAGCTATAGCAAAGTTGATTCGTCTTCTGGATCAAAGTTCGTTGATTCCCTTCCAAGAAACGGGGCATACCCGTCTTACCGACTACGGCTCACTGGAAATTGCCAATCTTCATCAAACCAAACGTCGATGACGCCTCACATACCCCTGAAATTTTCAACAAATCGATTTTATTTTTTTACACATTTTTATTCTTTAAACTTTTAAGAATTAAAAAAAAAACTTTTAAGAAAATTCCACTCCGTTACAAAGTTATAGCAATAAATGTGACCGAACATCGGTGTCGGATGGCTACCTACCAGAAACTTTAAGGGGGGAAATAGGGTTAGGACGGCGTATTCTCAATGATTTTCATTAATTTTTTTATAGTATAAAAAATGAATATAATTTATTGAAACTTTGAGAATATTTTATACATATATTTAAGCGTATACTATAAAATTTGTATCCATATATGTAAGTATATACTATTAAATATTAGCGACCCCATATTGCAGGTCACAATCAGACTCAGCGTTTTGCGTACATTCTGGAAGCCGCAATTTTCATCTGAAATCAAACGAGGTTGGAATTTACTTTTATTATATGTCTCTCTTCTATATGGACCTAAAGGCTATCGAAAAAATAGAAAATTTAATGTTTTACAGGGGTCAAAACAAAAAAGCATGATTTTTTGCCATTTTTTACAACTTTATTTGCAAAAAAAAATTATTTTAAATAATGATAATATTCCGATTTTAGGTTCATATAGAGTTCAATACTATGAAGAAAGTAACTGCCAATTTTCAAAACGATTGGTTGAAAACTTTTCAAACTAGCGTGTACGCAAGGTAAAAAAAAGTCATTTTCAGAAAAACGTGTTTGAAAAAATAGTACCAAGAAAAACAAGCAATATGGGGTCGCTAATATTTTATAGTATATACTTGAATATATGTATAAAAATTTTATAGTATATACTTAAATATATGTATAAAATATTCTCAAAGTTTCAATAAATTATATCCATTTTTCATACTATAAAAAAATTCATGAAAATCATTGAGAGTACGCTGCCCTAATCCTATTTCCCCCCTTAATGGCTTATAACAATAGAACGAATCGGAATTTTCATTTAAAATTTTGGGAACATATTTTTCAATAGTTTTACTAACAATTTATGAAATAAAAAAAAATTTTCCTCACACGTGCAGAATTTTTGGAATTAGCACGGGCGGATTAAAGGCTCACATACCCCTGCGCGCGCTGAATATCGAGTAAATTTGAAAAATTATTAGAAAGGTTATATGGTAAAAAAAAAATTGAATTGTTGATTTCACATTTTTTATCAACTTTTCAACTACAAGAAAAAAAATTAAAAATTCTTTTTAACAATATTAACATTATTTAAACACGTTTTTCTCGAAACTATGTTTTTAGACAGTGTCAGCGCGATAACTCAGCCAATTTTTAATATTTTTTAACTGTTTTTTTTTTAAATATTGATAATTATTTTCTCTATAGACTGACAAGAGGTTTTTTTAATTTTTTGGTTGGACAATTTTTTATAAATTATTAAATTAAAAAATTCTTTATTTTCGAAAAAAAAAAAAAAAAAAATTCCTCTTTCAGACTTTGATACTACATTATTTTACTCGATTCTTTTTTATTTTTGCAGTTTAGATAATTCTTGGTGAAGTTATGACATCGACAAAGAGGCGCGATAGTTTTCATCAGTAGTCCACTTATACCCGTAAAAAATAATGTTAATATTGTTAAAAAAAATTTTTTTATTTTTTTTCTTGTAGTTGAAAAGTTAATCAAAACTGTGATATCAACGATTTAATTTTTCTTTTCACCGTATAACCTTTATAATAATTTTTTATATTTTCTGATTCTTGTGAAAAGTTCATTCTTGCTTCCTCACAGAGGAGGAAGCTTTGTGATGATGCATAAAAATTTGTTTTTCGGATTTGTCAATGTCAATATGTTTAAAACGTGCCAAGATGTCGGAAAGTCAATATGTATGTATCCAGCCTCCAAAATTCAAATGTCTACATCTCAGGAACGGGAATTTTATGGCTTTTGAAGAATTTTGAAAATTGCCGCGCTCTACTTTCCCAAATTGTTCAGATATCGGGCCTTTTTTTCAACGAATAGAGTATCGTTAAAGGAGGGTTCGTATTGAATTTGGCGAATTTCGGCTGAACGGTTCTTCGACACCTCAGCACGTACCAATTAAATTTAGCTTCATCGAGCTCTCTTCATTAATTGTTATACTAATTTTCTCATAGCTTCGAAATTGTTACGTATTCTCGTCCCTCAATTTCTTCGACACCTTTTTTTTCCACATCTGGTTGTTCCTCATTCCGTGTTGCCCTTTAGGCCCTGTCCATGTCAGGACATACTCGCGGCTCCCATCAGTATTCCTCGGGTTTGTCGCGCGCTGATTGTCTCGTAACGACTAATGACGCAGTCTCTCGAAGCTGACTAGACAGTCCGTCGCGTAGTTCCCAGTGTTTTCCTTGCGCAGAGGGGACGAAGCAAGAAGTTGTGGCATAAGTTGTTCGAGAAAGGCCAAGTCACGTAAGATTCGATAGTTAAACTGACATACCGCCTGAACTGCATCACAACGGCCTCGGGGGGAATCAGTTCGATCGATGCGAACTTTCCGCCCTAAAAAAACTATATTAACCGTGTCACAAATGAAACTCCTACAAGTTCAATATTGAATCTTTCTACGAAAGAGAAAAAATCATGATTTTCTTTATAATTTTTTGAGCTACTGCCTACATATCCTTAAGGATTCACATATCTCTGCACGCGCTGAAAACCGAGTAAATTTGAAAAATTATTCCAAAGGTTATATGGTGAAAAAAAAAATTAAATTGTTGAGTTCACATTTTCTATTAACGTTTCAACTATATGAGAAAAAAATGTATTATTTGTATTTTTAATATTAACATTATTTTTTACGGGTATAAATGGAATACTGATGAAAACCATGACGCCTTATTGTCGACATCGTAACTTTACCAAAAACTATCCAATCTGCAAAAATAAAAAAGAATGTACTAAAATAATGTAGTAGGAATAGTCTGACGGAGGGAGTTTTTTTTTTTTTTCAAAACAAAGAAATTACAGTATTTCAAAATTTAGTATGCAATTTAAAAAACACAATTGTTGTTTATTTATTTATAAAAAATTGTCCAACCAAAAAATTAAAAAAGCCTCTCGTCAGACTACAGAGAAAATAATCTTCAAGATTTAGAAAAAATAGTTAGAAAATATAAAAAATTGACTGAGTTATCGTTCTGACACTGTCTAAAAACATAGTTTCGAGAAAAACTTGTTTAAATAATGTTAATATTGTTAAAAGAAATTTTTAATTTTTTTTCTCGTAGTTGAAAAGTTAATAAAAAATGTGAAATCGACAATTAAATTTTTTTTTCACCCTATAACCTTTCTAATAATTTTTCAAATTTATTCGATATTCAGCGCGCGCAGGGGTATGTGAGCGTTTAATCCGCCCGTGCTAATTCCAAAAATTCTGAACGTTTGGAAAAAAAAAAGTTAGAATGCGTTTTACAAAGCGTTATGTAAATTTCTTAGTACCATATTGAAATGCACAAAACCTTATAATTTCCACTCGTAGTTCCACTCATCAATATTCGAAATAGAGCATAAATGCGAATAAGTGGAGCGATTCCATTGAATCGTTAAACGCGTTGAGGAAGTCACAAGCGGGGTATAAACGAAATATTTACATACAATCGATATCAAAATGTAAAATGCTTTACACACGACGGTGCTATCTTGCGAAATCGAGTCGAGCAGCCGATTATAATGGACGGAAGAAACGTATCTGAGCGACCATCGCCTGTAAATATATTTTCTATAATGAACCATGATTCTTCGGTCAGAGCCCGAGGTTCACTCACCTCATCGAAACTCAAACGAAACGATTAATCGGACCCCCGGGATCTTTTGAATTGATTTGATATTGAGAGAAGCCCACCGCTTCTCGCAAATAATTTATTCTGTACGCTCACTTCCTTCTTGGGCCAGTCACGAAACACGTAGATCAGCCAGCTACTCTGAGAAAGTCACTATGTCCGATGTTCGACATGAACGACGACTGATGGCCAAATTCAATACCAATTGTACTTTAATAATGTCCTGTTTATGAAACAAAAAAAAAAAGCGAGCCTTACAGTAGTCGCATACGAGGTGTGTAAATTAAGTTGATGTTGATGTCTGTGAGAGAATTAAGTTCGCTGCACGTGCCCGAAAATCCCTACTACGCTGAGTCGAATTATGCGCATTTTTTTTCGGTCTATCTTTCCAGTTTTTCATTTTTCCTCACGTTTTTTCTGCCGGTAATCTCGCATATATTCTGCTCTGGATTTACCCATCTCTGCGACTCACGAAATCATTAGAATTAAATTAGAATTATAAATATTTAAAAAATCATTAATATCAAAGAAATTTTCCGTGTAATTAATTAGTTTGTTTTTTTTTATCAAAATAAAAAATATCAATTGAGCAGCGACAGAAATTAACGTCAAAGGTTAAAAAGGTATTTGTTTTTTTTTTTAATCAAAATTAAAAATATGAATTGAGCAGCGACAGAAATCAACCTCAAAATTTAAAAAAGCTAAATAATAATGATAATAATAAAATTCAAATATATATTCGAATAATTATTCATTATTACTCACTTGCATTTTTTATCCATGATCTGCACTTTTTTCAGACACATATTCAACAGTAAATACATTTATTAACGGAGAACACCACTGTGACCCCCTGTTTTTTTTTCACATTTTTCAAGAATTTTTTTTGTGGGAAAAAAAAGAGATATTCGAAAAAATTTTTTGGGTTTTGTTCCTTGTTTATTAATGTATGAAAAAACATTTTTTTCACATTTTTCACGCCGCATGGTGGCGCTGGGGAAGCTCTCGCGTCAGGTGCTGTCATTGCCGCGACACGCAGCAGAACTCTCTTCAACGTCGATCTGAAAAAAAGTACCGAGTGTTTTCGTTAATAATATGATATTTTGAAGAGAAGTACATAGGGATTTGGAAAAATATTGTTTTAAAAAAAATAGGCGCGCCTTTGAAATTAAAGTTAATTTCAAAGGCGTCCCTATTTTTTTTAAAACAATATTTTTCCAAATCCCTATGTACTTCTCTTCAAAATATCATATTATCAACGAAAACACTCGGTATTTTTTTTTGATACATTAATAAACAAGGAACAAAACCCAAAAAAATTTTTCGAATATCTCTTTTTTTTCCCACAAAAAAAAATTCTTGAAAAATGTGAAAAAAAAACAGGGGGTCACAGTGGTGTTCTCCCTTAATATAGTTTACACATATAATTTAGTTTATATAACAACACACTTTATACACAACACTGTATGTTAAGCGCACAGCTGATGCGTTCTCCTCTATTTCCCTTTCTCTTTCTCGTCACACACGCACACGCTGTTGCCTGACAGTACCAAACTCTCGGAAAATGGGTTGGTACCATCTGACGGTCAACGCTACGACCGCGCGCGCTCATTGGTCAAATCAAATAGCGCGCGCTTCTCGGGCTTCCTGTTACACACTTCCGTCCCTTTTCACGAATTCAGTGCCACAGAAACCGAGCGGAAAGATATTGCACATAAAAAAAAACCTCGATATATCAAAATGTGCAAATGTTAAATCAGCAACAGATTTTCGAATTTGAAACATGTATCACATCTCGCAAATGTTCGATTCTAACCTCTACGATTGTCTACATTCTCGCTGTAACTATGTTGCATTGTGCATGGTCGATGAATGAGGTGTGGAGTCACGGACGACTAGTTCGCATTAAGGATCACGCTCCGTTGAGTTAGTCCCTCGCTCGTGTCGTTTACTCTGTTTCTACGCCGTCTGCTTCGGTCTTCATGATCGTCGATCATGAATCCGGATGGTAATCTCTGATTTCAATGATGGCTCGCGCATCGTGAGTTCGAAAAAGTGAAACTTACGAAACTTAGGAAACTTACTGAAAATGAAACCGCGGTGCACAGTTCGTTGGCTATAAAAGTGTAAGAATCGACGACATCCGTCTATAATTCGAGTAATTTGTCATTCATTTTTACTTACTAACCAATCGTAATTTCAAACTAAACTCATTTAACGAACTATTATACGAATATCATTGACTCGTTCGGAGCGAAATGCGATAATACGATGAGAATTCCTGATTGCCAAAGTTATTTCAATGCAGTTATGAAAATAGTTTTGATCGTTTCAGTTTTCATTGAAATCACTAATCGAAGTAATTATATACATACCAGCCGACGGTGAAAATATGACGAGGATGTTTATTCTTGAACAGCATTAATAATCATTCACATATCCATTTGGATTTAGCATGATACGATGAAATCCCGCGCGGAGATACAAGCGTGAAATGGTGATGAAGTAGTGGTAGTGGTCAGGGAAGGCTTGCCAGTCACGATTTGCCCAGGCATCGACGTATTGACGTGCAGTACTGCGCGGGCTTCATTGGCAAACTGGGGCGTTGAACGCCCACGACCTACAACACAGTGTGCGCCTGGAGTTATGGCCTGGGGTTCGGTTCTCGTTCTATATCGGCGTTACGTCGTCGATCGACTTCACTATCGATTCTTCACGCTCGATCGCCAACATAGTGCCCCAGCAGTTACTCCAATTTCTCAGAGCGTCCTCGAACAGTTGGGTACTCGAACTTCTTGAAGGATGACACGATTTGATGAAACCGTCATCAATAAAATGATCCGTAGATGAGAGAGTTTTGCGGGCTTATTATAATACTAGCTGTGAACCGCGGTTTCACCCGTGTTAAATTTTCGTTCCTTGATTCAACGCGCCGCCGACGCTCCTTAGGAATATGGCACAAAGTTAACTAGCTGTAAGCCTTTCTGAATAAATAGACTATCTTATGCAAAAAGAATTTTTCAAATCGGATAACTATTTTCCGAGATTAGCGCGTTCAAACAAACAGACGATCAATCAAACAAACTTTCGAGCTTTATTATAGTAGTATGATTACACATTTTTCTGTATCACCTATAGCTTCTACCTATGTAGTACAACTGTCCGCAACTAAACCCTAATGAGAGCCCCGAAAACTTTCTTCAAACCGTACAAAAAATTAACTCATCGGACATTGCAGCAACCATCATCCGCATTATTGTTCATTGCGCATACGTAAAGAATCCTTTCGCTCTTCAAAGCTTTTCCGCAACGCATCAAATCCCACAAAGCTTCTCCAACACAGATTTCCAATCATCTTATGGCCATTTCAGTTGATCGTCAAAGTCTCGCACTAGTTATAATTAGTCCGAGCGTCGAACACTCCGTGTAAATACGGTTCGACCAGACTTCCAACGCCGATACATTCGTTACGTTCACTCGGTTCATTACCAATGATCGAAGTAAGCTTTTGAAACGTCAGTTCCATTCATGCCGCTCCATTGAGACACACATGAGAAACCGATTGAACCAAACACACGAGGCTGAATATACACGTCGAAAATCACATTCGT
Organism: Oxytorus armatus; assembly: GCA_958009045.1. Classification (NCBI taxonomy): domain Eukaryota; kingdom Metazoa; phylum Arthropoda; class Insecta; order Hymenoptera; family Ichneumonidae; genus Oxytorus; species Oxytorus armatus. Next base: position 37,520,385 of record OY253745.1, on the reverse strand, counting down.
GTTTTCCAATTTCCATACAAGAGGGGCAATGGAATCCTGATATACGTGCAATAACTAATGGTGTTCTCCAGTTGGAACCACACGAAGCCAGGCTCTTTCATCTATATCCAGATCGAAAATCAGCAGCAGTGACTTCACTTTTGTAGGACCTGTTCCTCCTAAAATTCGCTAGAATGTAATCATCATCCGCATCATCAAGAGCATAGACATCGTCAGATTCACGGACCACACTAGCAACTATGTTTGCTCGATTAATTCGATGCTTCAACAGAACCAACAGTGCCAGGAAGTTTGGTAGGTTCGGCGATATGTACAGTGTGCCATGCGTGCGAGTATCGAAAGTGGAGTAAACCTGTGATGGTCCTGCCCTAGTGTATCCACAGTGAAATCATGCGGGTATACTGCACGCATCGGTTGCCGGGCTATTTACAGATCGCTGAACAAACTTTACGACCGTATACACTACGACAAAGTGAAAATTACCGCTCGGCGTATATAGTTATCAACCATGAAAACTATGGGAAGCTTCGATTTGATTCTGACCCGACGCTGACGAAGATTCATGATTACGTGACTTTTGATTGAAGAGGAATTGTGAGTGACACCGCTGCTGGTGCTTTGAGTGACAGGACTCGAGGGAACTAAACAATCTCAGCTGGGAGACGAGTATACACGAGAAAATCATCGACTTCATTCGGTTTTCTCAAAGATATTTATGTCACTTTCTACTTGATGTTTTTTATGCTAACATCTTTACAGCCTCCACGCCACTTAAATTCTTCCGCAGAGAATTGACGAATGTCGTGTGACAGGCAAATCAATATCGTCACGTCGTAAAATATTTTATTTAGAATCTCATAAGATGATGGTGGGATTTCGGATATTTAGCTCAGCAACGAATTATTATCGATTTCCTAGTCAATCGGTCTATAGTTTTTGCTGTCCAGGTTAAACTTTTCATAGTGTTGGGCGTGCAGGTCGATTACTAGATAATCTATGGTGTCGTGCATACGGGAGATCGCAACTGAATAACACTTCGATAAGGGGGAAATAGGGTTAGGACAGCGTTTTCTCAATGATTTTCATGAATTTTTTTATAGTAGAAAAAATGAATATAATTTATTGAAACTTCGAGAATATTTTATACATATATTTAAGTATATAATATAAAATTGGTATATACTATATACTATAAAATTTAAGTAGATAATATAAAATAAAAAAGACTCAACATTTTGCGTACATTCTGGAAGCCGCAATTTCCATGTGAAATCAAACGAGGTTGGAATTTACTTTTATTATATGTCTCTGTTCTATATGAACCTAAATGCTATAAAAAAAATAGAAAATTGAATTTTTTACAGGGGTCAAAACAAAAAAGCATAATTTTTTGCCATTTTTTACAACTTTATTTGAAAAAAAAAAATTATTTTAAAAAATGATAATATTCCGATTTTAGGTTCATATAGAGCGCAATACTATGAAGAAAGTAATTGCCAATTTTCAAAACGATTCGTTGAAAACTTTTCAAACTAGCGTGTACGCAAGTTAAAAAAAAATTGTTTTCAGAAAAACGCGTTTGAATCACGTGGCGCGCTCGGGACCTGAAGAAGAGCTACTCACTGGCTTATAACAATAGAACGAGTCGGAATTTTCATTTAAAATATGGGGAACAAATTTTTCAATAGTTTTACTAACAATTTATGAAATAAAAAAAAATCGATTTTTTTGAATCGTCTAACCCTATTTCCTTAATGCCATTTTGTCCAAAGCCGAATTTCCTCCAACTGGACGCTTTATTACTGGATTTTTCAAAACGTGATTTTTACACATTTTTTACAAGTGGCCACATGCGCTCGCTTCTCTATTTTTGATTAGTTATACTGTTTTACGTAAAAACATACGAAACAGTCGATGGAGTTCCGCAGCAAGAATAACGCTGTCAGGAAGAAGCGTGACAAAGACGGTAATATCGACGCTGCTTACGAAAAGTAGCACGATTCAAATTTCTTACGAAAACTAACACGTTTAGAATTCCACAACGAAAATCAACACGTTTCGATATTCGACGCGAAAACTAGCATGTTTTGGCTTTCATCGCGAAAACTAACACGATTCGGCTTCTGCCGCGAAAAGTGGCATGTTTCGGCTTCCGTCGCGAAAACTAGCATATTTCGATTTGCACTGGAAAAAGTAGTATCTGTGCCGAACTAAATCGAATAAGACTCAGAACTTTCACAAATGTTTTAATAATTATTATCGGGATCACTATAAGGAATAAACGAAAAACATTGAGGGTGTATCGCCCGTACACCCTTAAACATTTATATTCGTTTTCTATTAAAAAAATAATAACATTATTGGAAATACGATTCGCAAATACGATACGCAATATTCCACCACTCAAAAACTAAAATTGATCATCGATGATATTTTTCATGACTTCAAGTTTCGGAGTCAGCGATGGAATTGAACAAAATTATTGTTTATAAAAAGTATATTCCACTTACAGTCTGAAGAATCGTTCGTTGTGTTTTGATTTCACAAAAAAAAAAACACAATCTTGGAGTGATCAACGACTAAAGTATAAAGTACAGTATAAGTATAAAGTACAGTTGACAAAATCTTCAAAACAATCGATTGAGATATCTGGAGAAATGTCAGGTCTTGGACGAAGTAGCAGGAGGGAAAAAAACTGACATTGTTAACTTTGCATACACAGCAATTGTTTTCGATTTTCTTTTCTCTAATTTTTTTCACCGTGTTTTTTTTTACTCCAAAATGACGAGGCATTTGCCGTTTGCCATCTTATGATAAGCCTAGCGGACCAAAGTTCAAACAGTAAAATATGTATGAAATAAATTCAAACAAAAAAATAAAACGGTATAAAATGACAAGCCTAAATATTTCGTCAATTTGGAGTGAAACAGGATGTTCAAAAAACGTGGAGTAAAAAATGAGAAACACTTGCAGTGATACTGAAACGTGCTAATTTTCGCGGTGAAAGTCGAAACCTGCTAGTTTTCGTGGCAAGAGCCGAAACATACTAGTTTTTCGCGGAGATATCAAGCGCGCTTGTTTTCGTAAGAAATCTGAAACATGCTAGTTTTCGTAAGCAGAGTCGATATGATGTTGGTGATACAAGGTGAGCTGAGGTAATAACGTTGATACAAGTAGGGGTCACGAGGATGGTTGTCACGGTGGCTTACAGAACGCTCTTGCCGTGTAGTACCATACGTGTATATGTACAGGGGAAACTCGATGAATGGCCTCTTTGATCTACGTTTGGCTTGTGCGAGGAGACTGTCCGGTAGATTCTATGCTGGCGTCCAGCGCAGATGCAGGGGAGAACGAAGAGAACGCGAGGTAGTCCAGAGTGGAAAAGAGAAAAGGAAGCCGTGTGTGTGTACATGTTAACATGTATTGCTCGAGCAGCGTTTGGCGGAATGACCCGGGGGAGAGAGACTGGCAGCGTTTTGTGAACCATGAACCGTATAGCGAAGCCGTGACGGCCAGAGGCGAGAGCAAACCCCCTACAAACCACCCCTCATCCATGCTAACTTTGTATACCAACGATACTAGACTCGCTGTAGAATATATGTGTACAGTTCCATGGACCCCATCTACTCGGACTCTCTCCCTTGTGAAATATGTCCGTAGGTACTTATAACGTCGCCGGATAGTCAGACGATGTTCTCTGTCCTGGTCTCTGTCCACTTGATGTTTTGGGCAGACGGAGAACCAGTGTAATGAGTATTAGAAGCATGGATAACGCGGGTGAACGAAATCAATCGTTATAAATCTCGATAAATATGGTAGGATGGTAGAACATTTGTGTGTAGGACTGAGGTCGTTGAAATTCGAACGGTAGGGTTGCGAATAATCCGGAATAAATGATAGGGTTCCGATATCGATTCCCGCGACCCAAAAATACGAACGTAATCCCCGCAGAATCGAAGCTCGACTGGCAGAATCCTACCGATATGGGTTCATCAATAATCTTTTTTTTTATTGGCATCAATGCACTGATCGAACTGGGCGGAGGAGTCGAGCGGCCGCACACCGGCGTCAGGATAATCAACTCGTGACTAATTAATCAAACAACCGCAAACTTCCCGTTCGTTTATTCATGAATTTCGTTCAGCTTGTACCATAGTCATTGATGCTGCTCGAACGTAAGTCTACTCTGACGCGCGAGAATAAAATTAGAACCAACATTGTATCTCGTTGTTCGACACAAAATATTTAATACGATATCTCTGAGGATGCTGGGTATGTTGTCGGGGATTTATACCGAAATTATCGACTGATGGTATCAAGTAGGTACATGGTTGAGGATTAAGAGGGAAAGGGGAAATGCCCCCCGTACGGTGGAAATATGAATAAAAAAATATATGAAATTTTAACACAAGTGGAAAATATCAAGCTTTGGAAGTTATGAGGCCTTGGCATAAAATTCCTGGAATTAGATCCTGGCAAGACCCTGCCAAGAGTCTGCCAAAACCGTGGCATGAAAAGTCCTGGTCGGGGACTGTATGAAACCCAATTCAAAGCTGGAAACTTTTAACTCAAAAAGGAGAAAGCTATTATGGGAAACCAATGGGCCAGGCCAAGCCGAAAGTGAAATTTGCCGTCGGTAACTTACCATGACAGTGATGATTCAAATCCGCCTCTCTCTCTTCTCGCTCGCTACATTCTTCCGTTTAACGTTATCGCGGCTGGTGGTTGGAGCATCAGCGACCGGAAGCGAAACTACCGCCATTGAGGAAGGCTATCGGACATTAGTTTCCTGAGTCACATGCCTACGTCGCTCGTTACATATTCGATGTTGTATTACCGTCTGAGCATTTCCAATCCTTTGCCAATCGACGACACGAACACGCGTGATGATCGACAGGATGGAGATGCCACAGCGTTAAACTACAGCGGTAATACCGCGCCCGGATCTCTGCTGGATATATATGTGTTGTGGAAATCGATTTTGAACGGGAAGGAAATTGGAGAAGCTGCGAATTCCACTACGTTCAATCGTTCGAGGCTTTTCATTAACCGCTTTCATAAAATGAAGTTCAAACCGAGTGACGAATCCTCCCTTTCGTGCGATAATACCGGTAGCGAGTAAAAATTGTTCAGCCTCTTTACCGATGACCTGTCAATGTCTAGCTCGAATATAAACCTCTGGAAATATTTGTCTCGACAAATCTACGATACCGAAACATTCCTCCGCGCGTGATGACGCTTCGATGATGTTTACGATGATATTTTATAGCGAATTTCGATACTGCCAATATCGATCTATCGTTTCAGGAATTATATTAGTATGCTCAACGAAGTGTGATGTCATCAGAGAGCTGTGATGTATTTTTTTTATGTGTAATAGCTTTCCGCTCGGTTTCTGTGGCACTGATTTCGTGAAAGGGGACGGAAGTGGGTAGCAGGGAGCCCGAGAAGCGCGCGGTATTTGATTTGACCAATGAGCCCGCGCGGTGGTAAATATCCAAAACGATTCATTTTTATTTTTCTACAAAAAAACGCCCTCCAAAAAGGACATGAAAATCGGCTTATCGGGTATTTCGACGAGTCGGAATTTTCATTTAAAATTTTGGGAACATTTTTTTCAATAGTTTTACTAATAATTTATGGAAAAAAAAATCGATTTTTTGAACCGTCCAACCCTATTTCCTCCCTTAATTCTCTCACAGACATCAACGGCCGACCCAACTACCGATTCACCGAATCTGGTTGTCAGTCATGCAACTTTACGATTGCCATCGTTGCCATTTTCTCCTACTTCGTCTACATCAACAGCGACTGCATTTAATACTTCGATGAAATGTCTCTGTTCTCCCCCAAATTGAACAAAAATAATTGTCTCCAATAACAAATTGCATTACTCCTAGCGTTAATAAAATAAAATACAATTTTCATTGAAAAGAATTATTCTTCGTTACGAAAAATCATTTCAAATAATACCTGAATCATTTTTTTCGGGATATAATGTTAGTGTTGCTTATTACCAAGGTGAGATGTCAGATGTTACACATCATATGCGACTACTGTAAGGGTCGCTTATTTTATTTTATTTTTTTAAATCCTCCGGTATTTTCGTTGCAAAGTCTTACCGTTACCACAGGCATCATAGCGCCAAATGCAAAAAACCATTTTTGCATTTTGATTGGAGCGAAGAAAAAACTCACCGCACGACAGTAAATAGCTTTTGTATATAAACAAAGAGAGCATGTAGGTATCGTACGGGCACAGGAATTACATATACCGTAATTAAATAAAAGAAAAAGGGGTGGTACACTTTTTTAATCCCCCAAGCTACCTCTAAACATTTTGTGCCACCTCAATTTTTTTTTCGAGTATATTTTACGTTACAACAGTGCTTTCTCATTTTACTTGGTACCTGATGAGGAAGTCAAAAATATTTTACAAATAATATTGACAGAAATGTCGGATAAGAGTCTTTGCTCACTTCCCTGCTAGTTTGAGTACAAAATACTCGGGATAATCAATGATGATCGATTATTAACGGGGCTCGAGTGAGTAAAGAGTATTTTCACTGGGCTTTCATCTCCTGGTCCTGAGACTTCGAGAGATACTGACGCATATCTCGTTTCTTTCGTAAAAACATTCTGTGCTCATCTCCCCTCCCTCTTTTTTCCTTCCTCATCAGGGTTCGAAAATTCGCAATAAAAGCTCGGGAAGCTAAAGCCGCGTTACTGACGGGAGGGTTGAAGGGAAAAACGATCCGGAGGCAGGGGATGTGATTCGACGCTCGCTCCAAATCGTTTTTCGTATCGCTTTAGCCTTCTCTTGAATCCGACATAGCGAGAGAAGGGAAAAGGAGAGAACGGAGCTGACTCGGCGAGTTGCTTCTCTGATTCTACGTTCGTAAGACGTAAACGAAAGTTTCTTCTCTTTTGGTCTCCTTGAACAACTCTCGAATCATCTTGCCCTCTTTTCCCTTCCGCTTCATCTTTGTAGTCCCTTTTCCTGTACACCTTCATATATATATATATATATATATTTGTTATCTTATTTTGGTTCTTCTGCCCACATATCCCACGGGATTCGCGTAATCCTCTCGATCATTTTGTAACGATATAAAAAGAGTACTTATGTCAGTTCAATTACGTTGCCGACCGGTAAGCTGCGTTGCTCTACCTTTATTCCGTGGTAGGGTCTGTCCTTTCTCGGGGACGAAATTTCGTTCTCGCAGTTTTGTGTCCTCGGGCTTTACTACATTTCTCGTTATATTATCACTCGTTCTCTCTCATTCTTACACACACAATCACACACTTTTCTATGCCATTTTTTCATATTCGCGAGGCTTTCGGCGACCAAGGGTTTTTTTTTATTATAGGTTATGATTGTTACCGTATCCTTAGTAGAAAATTGTAGAAAAACGGCTAATTGGTAGAAAACATCCACCATATCCCAGACGGTTTAATAATGGTTTCATAAGAAAGTTTCCATGTATTAGACAATTAGTTTTCTACGAGAGATTGGAATTACTCGAAGCACAATATTAATTAACTTTGCCTAAGGTACGATTATTCTTGAGTGTTCACATACCCCTCCGCGCGCTGAAAACCGAGTAAATTTAAAAAATTATTATAAAGGTTATATAGTGAAAAAAAAATTGAATTGTCGATTTCACATTTTGTATTAACTTTTCGGCTATGAGAAAAAAAATTAAAAATTTTTTTTTGTTAATATTGAGATTATTTTTTACGGGTATAAATGAGACCACTGATGAAAAACATGGGGCCTCCTTGTCGACATCATAACTTCACCAAAAATGATCCAATCTGCGAAAATAAAAAAGAATCTAGTAAAATAATGTAGTAGTATAGTCTGACGGAGGGAATTTTTTTATTTTTTTTTAAATAAAGAAATTGCAATACTTTAAACTTTAGTATGCAATTTAAAAAATAAAATTAATGTTTAAGAATTCATACAAAATTTTCCAAACAAAAAATTAAAAAAACCTTTCGTCAGACTATAGAGGATATCATTATCAAGATTGAAAAAAAAAAAAGTTCAAAAATATTAAAAATTGGCTGAGTTATTACCCGACACTGTCTAAAAACATGGTTTCGAGAAAAACGCGTTTAAATAATGTTAATATTGACAAAAAAAATTTTTAATTTTTTTTATCCTATAGTTGAAAAGTTAATGAAAAATGTAAAATCAACAATTTAAGTTTTTTCAGCATATAACGTTAGTAATAATTTTTCAAATTTACTCGCGTTTTCAGCACGCGCCAGGGGTAACAGAGCCCTTAAGGGAGGAAATAGGGTTAGAACAGCGTTTTGTCAATGATTTTCATGAATTTTTTTATAGTATAAAAAATGAATATAATTTATTGAAACTTTGAGAATGTTTTATACATATATTTAATTATATACTATAACATTTTTGAAGAATTTCCTTGAAAAACACCGAAGATATTAGCGACCCCATATTGCAGGTCACAGTCAGACTCAGCATTTTGCGTACATTCTGGAAGCCGCAATTTTCATCTGAAATCAAACGAGGTTGGAATTTACTTTTACTATATGTCTCTCTTCTAGATGAACCTAAATGCTATAAAAAAAAATGGAAAATTGAATTTTTTACAGGGGTCCAAACAAAAAAGCATGAATTTTGCCATTTTTTACAACTTTATTTGCAAAAAAAAATTATTTTAAATAATGATAATATTCCGATTTTAGGTTCATCTAGAGGGCAATACTATGAAGAAAGTAACTGCCAATTTTCAAAACGATTGGTTGAAAACTTTTCAAACTAGCGTGTACGCAAGTTAAAAAAAAGTCGTTTTTAGAAAAATGCGTTTGAAAAAATAGCAAAATGCTGAGTCTGATTGTGACCTGCAATATGGGGTCGCTAATATCTTCGGTGGTTTTCAAGGAAATTCTTCTAAAATTTTATAGTATATACTTTAATATATGTATAAAATATTCTCAAAGTTCCAATAAATTATATTCATTTTTTATACTGTAAAAAAATTCATGAAAATCATTGAGAAAACGCTGGCCTAACCCTATTTCCTCCCTTAATGGCTTATAACAATAGAACGAGTCGGAATTTTCATTTAAAATTATGTGAACATTTTTTCTCAATAGTTTTACTATCAAATTATGAAATTAAAACAAATCGATTTTTTGAACCGTCTAACCCTATTTCCTCCCTTAAGATGGAAATTTCGCCGAGCACCTGCTGCGATCTGAGCCGGATTCGCTAAATTTCTATGTTACCGATGTTCTTGAACAAATAATTCGTAAATCAATCGAATCCTAGATGTTTATATACACCTAATATATTTGTCTAATTAAATTGACGACGAAGATTCGATGCGGACAATTCGGACGAAACGAAATTTGAATCTCCGCTCCATTCTCCACGAGGACTTCCGCCTGGCGAGTATCGAAAGGTTCGTTTATAATCAAGTCATCGCGTAAGGATAAAAAAAATCTTTGGAAAAAAAAATGAGATAGATTCGCGCGAAATTGAACTGCCACTCTTCCAACGACGTGTACGATATTTCGTACGATCGCGTGGGCGAAAATCGAGGCACTCGATCGCGTTTCGTCTCGTTCCACAGGGATTTTTCATCGGTGATAGACTCTCTTCTTCACTACCTGCGAATATAAACCGTACGATAATTGGGATAATAGTTCGTGCTCGTGTGCACCATGACGAGGTTGCGCTTGGTGAGAGTTAAAGACTCAATTAAATTGGAATCGATCTCTCGTCTCGTTCAATCTTGACATATCCTCGTACCTGAATCTCGATATACTATATATATTCGCGAGATTAATGGCGCATCAACGATATACACAATCGGCGAACACGCTGACGAACAATTCGAACGTCAGAATTGTCTGTACTGAAAATAAAACAATAAATAAATCGGGAACGAAAACTTACTGTGGTGCGAAATTTCCAACGTTCTCGATCTCTCGAATTTAGGAAAAAATCGCCGTGGAAAAAATAGCCGAGGAAAAAATAGCCGGAGGAAAAAATAGCCGGAGGAAAAAATAGCCGGAGAAAAAAAGGGGCTCTTTACGTTGAAAGTCAGTTATTTTAACATTGACGTTTTTTTATTCTATCGGCCATTTTTTCCTCCGGCAATTTTTTCCACGTCCATTTTTTCCTGATCCCTGAACTCTCAATAGAGTTTTATGGCAACTTCCGTTCACGGTCATTCTCGGTTAAATTTCATGGTAAGGGAGGAAATAGGGTTAGGGCAGCGTTTTCTCAATGATTTTCATGAATTTTTTTATAGTATAAAAAATGAATATAATTTATTGAAACTTTTAGAATATTTTATACATATATTTAAGTATATACTGTAAATTTTTTGAAGAATTTTCTTGAAAAACACCGGGGATATTAGCGACCCCATATTGCAGGTCACAATCAGACTCAGCATTTTGCGTACATTCTGGAAGCCGCAATTTTCATCTGAAATCAAATGAGGTTGGAATTTACTTTTATTATATGTCTCTCTTCTGTATGAACCTAAATGCTATCAAAAAAATAGAAAATTGAATTTTTCACAGGGGTCAAAACAAAAAAGCATGATTTTTTGCCATTTTTTACAACTTTATTTGCAAAAAAAAAATTATTTTAAATAATGATAATATTCCGATTTTAGGTTCATATAGAGCGCAATACTATGAAGAAAGTAACTGCCAATTTTCAAAACGATTGGTTGAAAACTTTTCAAACTAGCGTGTACGCAAGTTCAAAAAAAGTCGTTTTCGGAAAAACGCGTTTGAAAAAATAGTACCAAGAAAAACAAAGTCAAGGCAGTCATAAATTTTTTCGGTGTTTTTCAAGGAAATTCCTCAAAAATTTTATAGTATATACTTAAATATATGTACAAAACATTCTCAAAGTTTCAATAACCTATATTCATTTTTTATGCTATAAAAAAATTCATGAAAATCATTGAGAAAACGCTGTCCTAACCCTATTTCTGCCCTTAATGGCTTATAACAATAGAACGAGTCGGAATTTTCATTTAAAATTTTGGGAACGTATTTTCCAATAGTTTTACTAACAATTTATGAAATAAAAAAAAAATCGATTTTTTGAACCGTCTAACTCTATTTCCGCCCCTAAGGGACGATAAATTATGAACGAAAGAATTGTTCCGGAGACTACAAAGTTCAGGATTCTGCATATTCCTCGCAGCTGTAAGGTAAAGGGTGTGGTGGTCTAAACGATTGTCGAACTTGTTCAGACGAATAAATCTATTCTCAAGTTCGCAATGACTTCGAGATGCTTTTGCACCCATTCTGTGCGGATATTGATGCTAATGAGAATGTAGTTACCGTCAAAAGAATCTGTGTTACATGGTTCGCCGTACCCTTGGCCTGAAATTTGAATTCAGTGAAATTTCTAACTTTCGGTCAATTTTCTCTGACAGCTTGCTCGAAGATCGCTAGTTTCGGTCGCTCGTAATTCTCAAATTCTCTTCATCTTTCGTTTATTAAACGTTGATCATATACTCTAACGAGGGTAATATAATTTCAATAAATCACCAAACCCGAAACCCAAAATCTTTTAAGTGTAATTCAATGAATTCGATTATCATTCCGTTCGTTCGTTTAAACGCTTCACCCCAATTCGACTATATCACGATTAATTTCATTTCGGTCCAATGAATTCGATTGAAATTCGACTCATAATTTATCGTGTCGTGGAAAGATTGCCTCACTGTAAGCATTAAGGGAATTCTGGATTCAAAGAATGAAAAATGTTTATTCATAGAACGTCTCTACTGCCATAAACGATAAGCAATTGAATTACGTTATTCATTTTTCTCCTCACGTTGGAAGCCTCGTAACCAATAATTTCATTTAAAAATGTTCTCATTGAGGCTCCACGTTTATTTTAACTCGCTGGGAAAAAAAAATCGTGTCGACAATCCCGAAAGAAATATAGGAGAAGATGGATTTTTATCAAAATACAACAGCATTTTTTAGAAATAAAACTCTTACAATTTTATATATATCGATCCGATTTTTTTACACGTCCAGAAAAACATTTTGAACAATCTTTTCGGGATTTATTTCTACACGACGTTTTTTTTTTCCGAACAAATAATTTTTTCTACCGTTAAACGTGCTCCTTATTGATAATAAAATAAAAATGATATTGAAGTTTGCACAGTTGGAACAGAACGGAAAATGGGTTTTTAAATTTTCATTTTGAACATTGCTCTTGCTTCTCGTAACCATTTAGGCCCAGGTCCTTGAAGGACACCCTAATAAAACGTTTTAACGATTTTTGTAAAAAATCCATTTTCGTTGCATTCCAACGACGCAAACTTCAACATCATAAATAAAATAAAATTCACGCAAATCCGAACGAATAAAGTGTAAAATTCTACAACCGATGATTTAACTAAGATCTACCATTTTTTTTTCATTCACAATAAAAACTAGAGAAGCGAATGCACATTTTCCAATGTTTTCTAACGACGAAACTTAATTATTGATATTACATTTACATAAAAACAAACAGTCCATGATTGCAGTGGCCGACTTTGTTTTCAACTAAACATATTTATTTCAGCAGAAGACACTTTGCGAGACCACAACGGCCGTCAGAACGGTTAAAGACTTATTTTAGTACGCGATTTTTCTTTTTTCCTAACTAGAAAACTTTATCCAACCTGTTGTAGTTATTTTAAATCGAATACGACACCAAGTTGACGATCGAACTTTATATATAACCGTCTAAGTTGTGACTATAAGTCATCTTGCATAAATAATGCCAGTGTCCACTGGAGTTCACACAGAGTTCTGACTGCTATATACCCACTCGATATCTCCTTTTCGCGTTTCATTTTTTCTCCTCCGCTTGTTCGGAAAAAAAGTTTCCTCCTCCCCTCGCGAATAATGCAGAATTCCAAGAGGTACAATTTTCTAGCTCAAAGTCCGACTGCCCCTACAGTTCAGATTACACTTGGGTACGAACGATGTATTTTCCGGTCAGTCACGAGCATTAAATTTCCTCATAAAATACAAAGTGATCCAGGAGCATCGGTAACTTGATCGTTCGACAAATGGCCGATCTCAATCGGCACGACCCACTTAAGGAGATCGAGACGCCAAAAAAATGTTAAAAATTAAAACCGCTGTAATTTTGTTTGCCACAAAGTTTAGGTGAATACCTAGGAGAGTATACGAGGTCTGTTAACAAAATATCGCGAATTTTGAATTTCCACGGACTACGTACATTCGATTTTCGATTTTTTTGTGGCGTTAGCTTGGTACTGATGTCCCTCACTTATGCTGAAAAAATCGGCCATTTTGAATGTTTAGTTAATTGTTGACAGCTCTTTTGGTCAGACGTGTTTTGGCTTGTCTTCGATTTTTGCCTACTCCAAAAAATGGATCAAAGAATCCGTATCAAATTTTGTGTGAAAAACAAAATTAAGTGTGCGGACGCATTCCAAATATTGACTGTGGCATACGGTGAAGCTACCTTGGACCAAAGCAACGTTTATCGGTGGTGAAAAATGTTCTCAGAGGGCCGAGAAGATGCGAACAACGAAATGCATTCCGGACGGCCGAGCACATCAACAACAGATGAAAACATTGACGAAGTGAAGAAAATAATATTGGCCAATCGTCGAATCAACGTTAGAGAAGTTGCCGAGGAACTAAACATGTCGATTGGCTCGTGCTATTCGATTTTTACCAATGATTTGGGCATGAGACTGGTCGCCGCGAAATTCGTGCCAAAATTGCTCAATTTCGAAGAAAAACAGTGTCGCATTAACATTGCTAAAGGAGCTGTTGGACTCGGTCCGCGACGACCCAAATTTGCTCCAGAGGTTCATAACTGGTGACGAATCATGGGTTTATGGTTATGACGTGAAAACCAAAGCTCAACCATCGCAATGGAAGCTGCCACATGAGTCAAGACTGAAAAAAGCGCGATAAGTTCGGTCGAATGTGAAGGTTTTCCTCACAGTTTTCTTCGATTGAAGGGACGTGGTGCATCATGAATTCTTGCCACAGGGTCGTACAGTAAATAAAGAATATTACCTGCTAAGTTATGCGCAATTTGCCCGAAGCAATCCGCCATAAACGCCCGGATTTGTGGAAGAACAAAAATTGGCTTTTGCACCATGATAACGCCCCTGCTCACACATCGTTGCTTGTGCGCGAATTTTTGGCCAAAAACAACACTCTAATGATGCCGCAGCCACCGTATTCCCCGGACCTGGTCCCCTTTGACTTTTTTCTGTTCCCAAAACTGAACAGGCTCATGAAAGGACAACGCTACGCCACGATTGAAGCGATAAAGACGGCATCGAAGGAGGAGCTAAACAAGATCACAAAAAATGATTTCTTTAACGCGGTGGTCTAGAAATTTGAAAAAATCGATTTTTTTTTTTTTTTTTTTTCATTTTCTTATTCCTTAGACCTTTCTTCATACGCTCCTGAAAACCGTTTATTGATATTTCAAAAATAAGCCGAGAAATAAAAATTCTAAGCAAGCGGCGCGCTCAGGTAGCGCGGTCGGGAAGCAGCTGCGCGGACGGTGTCAAAACTTTGAACGCGTTTATCTCAGAACTATGTTTTTCAAATTGGCGCCCACGATATCTCGTTAACTAATGGACCGATCGAGCTCAAATTTTGCACGGACCTTAGGTAGCCTGTTTCTGAGGACTGGTAGCAGAATTGAGTCGAACAATAATTTTCCCGACATTTTATAACTCGTCGAATACCCGAAAATGTATGAAATATCATTAATGAAAGTTCAACAGGCCGCTATTTTGTTAAAAATTTTTTTTAAGTTCCAATTCTGCTACCAGTGCTCAGAATACTCATACAGATTGAGAATATATATATTTGTTTTTTTTCAGATGCATACAACATCGTCCAGAGTGGGCGCCGATTGAGGCGGCTCACCATGTTGCAACAAGGCAAAAAACTACATGAAAATATTTAAAATAATGTTTTTTTTTAATGTACAAGTATTCTGTAAGGATCAATAAATGCACGTGTAAATTTTCATCAAGACAACTTCAACGGTTTAAACGTTATTGAACATTAGAAATGACGTCAAAAATCTCGCTCTAGACCAGACGACTGCCTTAAATAATCTGTCGCGCTTAGAGAAGTATTTGGTGAAGATGATAATCCTTGCTCATGTTCCTTGGTACAATTGTAACTTTGTCACCTTGTTGTCGGCGCCCAAAGTCTGGGGCGAAGTCGTTACTGGACCGTGAAGTTTCGCGTCGAGCAGTAAATGTGCCGAAATAATCGTTGAAGCGTTATCCGTGGTGGGTCCAAACGGAATCCTATCGTAGACCTCAGAAGTGTCATATGGAGACCAGCGATAACGCTTCATGATTTCAAACAGCCGAGTGGAAAGGTGGCTTTATAATAATGCCTTGATAGAGCTTTATTGTGTCCTGATATAACGAGAAATAAATACGAGTTCCAACGATAATAACCAGTTTAATTGGCGTTACAGGAATGGTGAAATAACATGTTTTCCCTCCACACATCTGTACGTATACATAATATGTAAATGCAAATAATGCGAGGGTATATTTCCGTATATACCGGGAGGGTCATGGGCGTGAATCGCCCGGAGCACGTCCGCAGACGAGTTCTAAATTTCTTTTTAATTAATGTGCAAATGAATGATTGTAACACGAGCGAGCTCTCGTTGAATCGTTGGCGTTCCGCAGTTCAGCACAGTCGACGGCTTATCAGAGTGCGAAGTCCCCTCCTTCCCTCGGGCAGCATATTTTTCCGTCAATTGGTATTGATAGCTCAGCTTCCGGGGCTCGGCGGATCGGAAAGCTTCGCGCGTTACATATCCAATGACCGGAGCAATTATTCCACTGTCCCCGGTGGGCAAATCGGTAGCGCGGGTGCGCATGATCATCGGGAATGTGGCGTCAAGATTTACCACTTATGGAACGAGTGGTGTGAGATTTTATCGGTTGGCTTATAACGGCGGAAAATGACAAACTTACTGCGTAAGATTCTCTCGCTGATTCGATTATCTGTCAGTGGGAAAAGTTATTCCGGTGCAGGATAACCAACGCAAATGAGTGAGAAGCACTTCTGACTACATCCTATCCCAATGAAATGCTTGTGAAGCGCTTTACAGTCGCCTCATTGAGGACCGATCTAGAAGTTGGTTGCTCTGATCAGTAGAAAGTTTCTAGCTTCACATCCGTTCCGGCTAAGACGTACTGGGGCTTAGTTTGAACACGCCAGGACCTTAAACTTTATTGAAGGTAGAGGGTAGTGGTAAAACGAATCACCTGAATTGGTTTCCTTTGTTTTCATTGATTTCTTCGAGTTAGGGAGCCAGTGGCGAGCAGAACACTTTTGTAATACTATACAGATTAGAATACTCCATCCAGCATCGACACATCTCGCTGAGATACGGAATCTCAACTTGGTAGTTTTAGTCATTCGTGAAAGTATTTCCAATAGCCAACTGTTTAGATCCCCTTATGGGAGGAAATAGGGTCAGGACAGCGTTTTCTCAATGACTTTCATTAATTTTTTTATAGTATAAAAAATGAATATAATTTATTGAAACTCTGAGAATATTTTATACATATATTTAAGTATATACTATAACATTTTTGAAGAATTTCCTTGAAAAACACCGAAGATATTAGCGACCCCATATTGCAGGTCACAATCAGACTCAGCATTTTGCGTATATTCTGGAACCCGCAATTTTCATCTGAAGTCAAACGAGGTTGGAATTTACTTTTATTATATGTCACTCTTCTATATGAACCTAAATGTTATCAAAAAAATAGAAAATTGAATTTTTTACAGGGGTCAAAACAAAAAAGCATGATTTTTTTCCATTTCTTACAACTTTATATGAAAAAAAAAAATTATTTTAAATAATGATAATATTCCGATTTTAGGTTCATATAGAACGCAATACTGTGAAGAAAGTAACTGCCAATTTTCAAAACGATTGGTTGAAAACTTTTCAAACTGGCGTGTACGCAAGTTTAAAAAAAGTCGTTTTCAGAAAAACGCGTTTGAAAAAATAGCAAAATGCTGAGTCAGATTGTGACCTGCAATATGGGGTCGCTAATATCTTCGGTGATTTGCAAAGAAATTCTTCAAAAATTTTATAGTATATACTTAAATATATGTATAAAATATTCTCAAAGTTTCAATAAATTATATTCATTTTTTATACTATAAAAAAATTCATGAAAGTTATTGAGAAAACGCTGTCCTAACCCTATTGCGCCCCTTAATGGCTTATAACAATAGAACGAGTCAGAATTTTCATTAAAAATTTTGGGAACATATTTTCCAATAGTTTTACTAACAATTTATGAAATTTAAAAAAAATCGATTTCTTGAACCGTCTAACCCTATTTCCTCCCTTAAGTTGAATGGAATTCGATATTTTATTTGAATAAACACTATAATTATATTAGTAACAGGAAAATTCGCACTTGGAACGTTGGCACCCCAAATTAAGGGAGGAAATAGGGTTAGGACAGCGTTTTCTCAATGATTTTCATGAATTTTTTTATAGTATAAAAAATGAATATAATTCATTGAAACTTTGAGAATATTTTATACATATATATAAGTATATACTATAAAATTTTTGAAGATTTTCCTTGAAAAACACCGAAGATATTTGCGACCTCATATTGCGATCACAATCAGACTCAGCATTTTGCGTACATTCTGGAAGCCGCAATTTTCATCTGAAATCAAACGAGGTTGGAATTTACTTTTATTATATGTCTCTCTTCTCTATGAACCTAAATGCTATCAAAAAAATAGAAAATTGAATTTTTTACAGGGGTCAAAACAAAAAAGCATGATTTTTTGCCATTTTTTACAACTTTATTTGCAAAAAAAAATTATTTTAAATAATGATAATCTTCCGATTTTAAATTCATATAGAGCACAATACTGTAAAGAAAGTAACTGCTAATTTTCAAAACGATTGGTTGAAAACTTTTCAAACTGGCGTGTACGCAAGTTCAAAAAAAGTCGTTTTCAGAAAAACGCATTTAAAAAAATAGCAAAATGCTGAGTTTGATTGTGACCTGCAATATGGGATCGCTAATATCTTTGGTGTTTTTCAAGGAAATTCTTCAAAAATTTTATAGTATATACTTAAATATATGTATAAAATATTCTCAAAGTTTCAATAAATTATATTCATTTATTATACTATGAAAAAATTTATGAAAATTATTGAGCAAACGCTGTCCTAACCCTATTGCCGCCCTTAATGGCTTATAACAATAGAACGAGTCAGAATTTTCATTTAAAATTTTGGGAACACATTTTTCAATAGTTTTACTAACAATTTATGAAATAAAAAAAAAATTGCTTTTTTGAACCGTCTAACCTTATTTCCTCCCTTAAGGGAGCACGGCCATGGTAGCCGGTATAAAATCATGTGCACATTTAACATATTTTTTTGTATGAAAAAGTGATTTATTTATAAAACTAATTACACATCTACTTAGTATAAATATCAAGCTAGTAAAAAATATTTTTTTTTGGTTTTTTTGTTATACAAAATGGCCGACTACTGCTATTTACTTTTGGTATCTCTTTTTTGAGTCGCTCCGCGGCGTCGCATTTGGCATCAAGAAAATATTCTCGTTAATTTACATCAGAATACCTGGAGAAGTACGTACGGAATTTTTAACATATTTTTTCATTCGAATATCGTAGGCATTTGAACTTAAAAGATGAATATCCAGTGAAAAATTTTCTATAAAACTGCTCACAAGACGGAAAGTTTTTAATTATTCAGAAATTTCGTACGTACTTATCCGGGTATTCTGATGTAGATTAACGAGAATTTTTTTTTTGTTCTAGGTAAAAAATTGTGGATGTCAAATGTCACGCCTCAAAGAACCGATACCAAAAGCAAATAGCAGTAATCGGCCATTTTGTATAACAAAAAAAAACGAAAATAAATATTTTTTATTAGTTCAATATTTATACTAAATAGATGTGTAATTAATTTTATAAATAAATCACTTTTTCGTACAAAAAAAAATTGTTAAATGTGCGCATGATTTTATACCCGCTCCCGTGGCCATACCCCTTTATCTGATTCAAATTCAATACAGTTTTTTGCAGAAGTTTTTCAGTTCATCGAGTTAATGAATTGCGCGAACTGGAATCCGGACGATGTTAAAGCTCCGAGATTCGAAATGGTGGCACTCGATGGCTCTACTTTTCATCGAACAACTGATTAGGCGAGATTGAACGTCGAGCTCTCGTCCATTGCCAACAATGAAGAGGGCTTTTCACGCGCGGCTGCCGCGACAGTGGAGCATTATTTCATAGAGTTCGATCGAGTCGAGGGGGTCATTCCACGTGTCCCACTGAAGTGCACATTGCTTGCAGTATCCAATAAACACACCCTAATACCTCAGCCCTCGAAATTACATTTGCCTCGCGTACGCGAGTACTGGTGTGCGAGCGCGCACATATCGCACATCGGGTTAAGCATTGGTCATCCGAGAGTAACGCAACGGCAGCATCGATAGTCGGGTGTGGTCGTTAACACACGTTAAATCAAGCGTTACATGGTAATCGTTGATTGATAGCGCGCGAGAGTGGGAGATATTGAGGGTACAGTTATATAATGGCTGAGGGAACCACTGCTGGTGTGTCTGCTAATAACAGTTATGCTATATCGCTTGAAATGCGTGATACTACGCAATTATGTTCGCATACTGCCAATGGCATTCATCCACTCCGTCACAGACGTACGAATGCATCGACGGTCAAGCTCTCCTCTCGTAAATAACTACAAACTGTTCAATACAATATTAACGCCATCCTGGTATTCTTCTGTCATAGCTGCTTAGATTTTACGATTGTGTTCGTTGACCTCTACGTAAACCTGTTGTTGATTAAACCGATGAAAAATATATTAGTACAATCAATAGGGAGCCCGTTACTCTTGTCCGCATCGCACGAAAAATAAAGGACATTTTTTTTTTTTTGTTACAAATTATGGGAGCGGAAGTGCCGCCATTTCGAGGAAAACCGTATTGGCCAATATCTCCGTTACCGTGCACTTTAGGCCAAAAATGGTTATAACCTTTCTTGTAGATTATTGAATTTTCCATCTTTTTTTTTAAATCATTTTTTTTTTTATCACTTACCGTTTACGACTTATACGACTGTTGAAATTTACTTATTCACTTTTTGACCTGTATCTCTGAAACAATGAAATACTAATAACTTATCTTTTAGATCCATACATTTTCCACAACTTTTATTTAAAACTTTTTTGTCTAAAATTAATATTCTCAAAGTTATAACGCGTTCAATGTCGCGCTACTCGGTGCAAGGCTTATAAAAATGCGTTATAACTTTGAGAATATTAATTTTAGACAAAAAAGTTTTGAATAAAAGTTGTGAAAAATGTATGGATTCAAAAGATAAGTTATTAGCATTTTATTGTTTAAACAATTATTAGGAGAGATACAGGTCAAAAAGTGAATAAATAAATTTTAACAGTCGTATAAGTCGTAAACGGTAAGTGATACAAAAAAAATTATTTCAAAAAAAAGATGGGAAATTCAATTATCTGCAAGAAAGGTTATTTCCATTTTTGGCCTAAAGTGCACGGTAACGGAGATATTGGCAAATACGGTTTTCCTCAAAAAGACGGCACTTCCGCTCCCATAATTTGTAACCATTTTGTTAATTCACATTCAGTACGTGATACTGAACCTAATTTAAAAAAAAGTCTCCTCTATTTTTAATGCGCCATAATATTCTCTATTGATTGTAGTATATTGTACGAATGAATTAAAAACGTAGCAGAGTGTTGACTTTAACAGTTGTTTACCGCGATCTTAGATTTTCTTGTTACTTCGAAATTCGTTCGCGTTTATCGAGGAGTTAGTCAAGCTCCTCTTGAAAATAACTACAATCTGTTCGATACAATATTATCGCGATCCTGGTATTCTCCTGTCGTAGCTGTTTACATTTTACGATTGTGTTCGTTGACCTCTACGGAAACCTGCTGTTGATTAAACCAATGAAAAATATATTGTACGAACGAATTAAACCCGTAGCAGAATGTTGACCTTAACAGTTGTTTATCACGATCTCAGATTTGTTTGTAACTTCGGAATTCGTTCGCGTTTATCAAGGAGACATACGGGGTCTGTTAAAAAAGTATCGCGAATTTTGAAATTCCGCGGGCTACGTATATTCGATTTTCGATTTTTTTATGGCGTTAGGTTGGTACTCATGTCCCTCACTTATGCTGAAAAAATCGGCCATTTCGAATGTTTAGTTAATTGTTGACAGCTGTTTTGGTTAGACGTCTTTTGGCTTGTCTTCGATTTTTGCCTATTCCAAAAAGTGGATCAAAGAATCCGTATCAAATTTTGTGTGAAAAACAAAATTAAGTGCGCGGATGCATTACGAATGTTGACTGTGGCATATGGTGAAGCTACCTTGGACCAAAGCAACGTTTATCGGTGGTACAAAATGTTCTCAGAGGGCCGAGAAGATGCGAACAACGAAATGCGTTCCGGACGCCCGAGCACATCAACAACAGACGAAAACATTGATGAAGTAAAGAAAATAATATTGGCCAATCGTCGAATCGCGGTAGAGAAGTTGCTGAGGAACTAAACATGTCGATTAGCTCGTGCTATTTGATTTTTACCAATCATCTGGGATGAGACGGGTCGTCGCGAAATTCGTGCCAAAATTGCTCAATTTCGAACAAAAACAGCGTCGCGTTAACATTGCTGAGGAGCTGTTGGATTCGGTCCGCGACGACTCAAATTTGCTCCAGAGGGTCATAACTGGTGACGAATCATGGGTTTATGGTTGTGACGTGGAAACCAAAGCTGAATCATCGTAATGGAAGCTGCCGCTTGAACTAAGACCGAAAAAAGCGCGCCAAGTTCGGTCGAATGTGAAGGTTTTCCTCACAGTTTTCTTCGATTGCAGGGGCGTGGTGCATCATGAGTTCTTGCCACAGGGTCGTACAGTAAATAAAGAATATTACCTGAAAGTTATGCGCAATTTGCCCGAAGCAATCCGCCATAAACGCCCGGATTTGTGGAAGAACAAAAATTGGCTTTTGCACCATGATAACGCCTCTGCTCACACATCGTTGCTTGTGCGCGAATTTTTGGCCAAAAACAACACTCTAATGATGACGGAGCCACCGTATTCCCCAGACCTGGCCCCCTGTGACTTTTTCCTGTTCCCAAAACTGCGATTGAAGCGATAAAGACGGCATCGAAGGAGGAGCTAAACAAGATCACAAAAAATGATTTTTTTAAGTGCTTGGAGGATTGGGAAAAACGTTGGCATAAATGTATATCCTTGGGGAATTACTTTGAAGGGGACAAAATAAATATTAATGAATAAATAAATACTTTTTGAAAAAACACAAAATTCGCGATACTTTTTGAACAGACCTCGTACGTCAATTTTTTTTTCAAGATCTTTATACGTACCCGTTTTGCTATGGCAACCCAGTCACCTTTTTTTTATCACACTTCTAATGTACGATATTTAAAAATGATTTTGTTGTTGTAAGTAAAAGTAATCGATAAAATTGTCGTGAAACGCGTACTTACGTAAAACATTCTTTGTTTCCCGATGAAAATATTATCGATGCTGTGCGAATTCAAAAAAGCACTTAAAAAAATATATATTCAAAAAACCTATTCCTACAATGATATAAATATTTTTTTGAGAATTCCTCGCAGCGTTTTATCTGCCTGGTGATTTTGAGAACGTGATGAGTGGCTCGTAAAGAAGCTGACTGATGAAAACTATTAATCGCTGCTCGTTGTTTTTCCCTGTACAACTAACATTTTAACAATTTAGTTTCACAAAAACAACCATTCCTCAGGTTGCTTCTCGCAATTTTATTTCATTTTATTTATCGCCATCCTTGTTAAAAAATACAGAAAATATTTTTAGCACCACTGTTGCTCTACTATCAATTTTACGTTATAGCCCCAAAATGAAGATCACGAAAAATATTGTGGCAAAAAAAAAAAGAATCACGATTGAGCGTTAATCTGGAACGTACGATACAGTAATGTTTCAGTAAGGATAATCGTGCAAATCGAGGGGGTGAAAAAAAAAAGCTCTTGCTCGCCATTTACTGGCGCGGGATGTCGGGTGTTAGAGGTGTGGTACAAGCAGAATTCAGCCGGTAATTCTACGCTCCTGGTAATTAACTTCATTAATAACTCGGAGCGTTAATATTGCCGCGGGGTTGAAATGGGATCTGGCATATATACCGAGTAAATTTCGTTGGCCCAGGGAAAATTAGCCCCCGGGATTTCCACGGTATCGCCGATAGCATTCCGATATCATATGCAATGAACTGCATGGAGTTTCACCGGAAATACGGACGAATGATAACGATAATTGAGAAGTCTTGCATTATGCTCTCTGTACCAATACCACAGTGTTTATTATATTCATAATTCATTTATTTAGATGGGTCAAGTTGACGTTGAATTTCTGATACGTATACGCGTCACGAGAGAGCGAAGGAAACCGCAGACTATCGTTTATTAAACAGAACCCTAATTATATTTCAATATACGCCGCAGGGCGAGGAGAAGCGTGGCACGAAATTTCGAAAGGGTCGACCAGGAATTCGCTCGCCGCAGGGTAAAAGCAAAGTCAAAAGCCTTGGCGTGCACACTGAATCACGCGCCCTTCCTATCCTTCGCTGTGTTACAGGGAATGTTGCAGCACTTCATACACCCCGTGTATTGCATAGCATATAGTCGAGTACAAAGGGCGAAAATGGGCGGGAAAGTACGAGAGGACGATGATGAATCTTGAAGTTCGCATGTT
The DNA here is from genome assembly GCA_958009045.1 of Oxytorus armatus. Taxonomy (NCBI): domain Eukaryota; kingdom Metazoa; phylum Arthropoda; class Insecta; order Hymenoptera; family Ichneumonidae; genus Oxytorus; species Oxytorus armatus. Next base: position 37,496,494 of record OY253745.1, on the reverse strand, counting down.
TGACTAACAAATGTATTGTTTCCATTTGATTACACGACTCAAGACTTCACTAAAGGCTATTTTGAAACTTTTCCATCTTTGATTAAATAGAATTTCTTGAAATATCAAAATTAACCCTTTTGTTAATTAAGGGCTCGCGTAACCCCGCGCTCGCTGAGAACCGAGTAAATTTGAAAATTTTTTTATAAACGTTATATGGTGAAAAAAAAATTTTATTCTTGATTTCACATTTTTCATTAACTTTTCTAACTATTAGAAAAAAAATTCAAAAATTTTGTTTTAATATTAACATTATTTTTTATGATGATAAATGGACTACTGATGAAAACCGATAGCGCCCTCCTTGTCCACATCATAACTTCATGAAAAATTGTTCAATCTGCAAAAATAAAAAAGAATCTAGTAAATTAATGTAGTCGTAATAGGCTGACGGAGGATTTTTTATTTTATTTTTTTTAAATAAAGAAATTACAGTATTCCAAACTTTGGTATGCGATTTGGCCGAAGTCTGGTTTAGAGCGAGATTTTTGACGTCATTTCTAATGTGCAATAACGTTTAAACCGTTGAAGTTGCCTTGATGAAAATTTACACGTGCATTTATTGATCCTTAGAGAATACTTGTACGTTAAAAAAAAAATTATTTCAAATATTTTCATGTAGTTTTTAGCCTTGTTGCAACATGGTGCGCCGAAATTTTTTGCCATTTTTTACAACTTTATTTAAAAAAAAAAATTATTTTAAATAATGATAAAATTCCGATTCTAGGTTCATTTAGAGGGCAACACTATGAAGAAAGTAACTGCCAATTTTCAAAACGATTGGTTGAAAACTTTTCAAACTAGCGTGTACGCAAGTTCAACAAAAAGTCGTTTTCAGAAAAACGCGTTTGAAAAAATAGTACCAAGGAAAACAAAGTCAAGGCAATCATACATTTTCTTCGATGTTTTTCAAGTAAATTCTTTAAAAATTTTATAGCATATACTTAAATATATGTATAAAATATTCTCTAAGTTTCAATAAATTATATTCATTTTTTTAACTATAAAAAAATTCATAAAAATCATTGAGAAAACGCTGTCCTAACCCTATTTCCCCCGTTAATGGCTTATAACAATAGAACGAGTCGGAATTTTCATTTGGAATTTTGGGAACATATTTTTCAATAGTTTTACTAACAATTTATGAAATTTAAAAAAAAACGATTTTTTGAACCGTCTAACCCTATTTCCTCCCTCAAATTATGGAAATTATTATAATAATGCATAAAAAATATCCTCGCTACTGATTGTTCTCTCTTCATTTCACTAAATATTATTTTTCTTCTCTGTTTCAGGTATGTAACACTGGAAAGAAAATCCTCTTCTCCGATGTTGTCGATAATGAAAAAAAAAATGTTGGCAAGGATCCGAATTTCGTGAGTGGATAACAGTTCTGTGAAAATTATTCGAAGCACGAGAAATTTTGCCTGTAACATTATTACGTTCCCGATAATGTGCGAGTACCATTGTTGTTATTCGTAATTATTCGAACAGCGCACCCGGTATGTTCACCGGCATATTGTCTCGGCGTAACAATAAAAAATTACTACGGAAATTGGAAATGTACGAAAATCCATCAGAAAACTATTGAATTTAACACGAGAACCGTCGAACAAAACGAGAGAACAAGCACAGGGTAGTACATATTCCGGAGAGTCGAATAGCCGAAGAAGCGAATTTGCTGACCTCGTTCTGTAATTAAACCGGTTATTACTGATTCTGTAAATAACGAGAGCCCGAACGAAACAGCTCCGGCGGCGCAACCACTGTTGTTAAAATATTATACGAAATTCCATTTCACAAATATATCCGCCGTACCAACTCCACACACGATCCATTGTGTTTTCCTCTGATTTCTCGTTAAGAGCTCCTCCCTCGTGCCGCCGCACTCGGTCTACAACCGTGCACATTAGCAGTATTAATCAAGACACTTCTCGTGATTCATTCCTAATTTCTTCGCGTTCTCGTACAAAGGATTTTCTCGCTTCGAGCAAGAATAATAATTGAACCCTTTCACCTCAAAAGTTGACAATGAACGAAACGATTTTTGCACTTATAAGCCGCCAGAAAGTGGGTCAAGTCAAAACAATCGAATTGAATTATTTAACCCGTTGACACGCCGCGTTTCAATACATAGAAAACTTATTCGACAGTAGAAAAAGCTTTTTAAATTTTTTATCAGATCACGACCGTCAGGATCGTTGATTCTGCAACGGATACCAAAAGTTCAAATATACAAAAACTCGATGACTTAGAGCTATTCATATTTTGTTGAATATTTGGGATTCAATTGGGTAGAAGAGACTCCGTTTACTCGATGCACTTGGCTCATTTTAATTTTTATATTTTTTCGACGAGCAATCCAAATTAGCCAGTCATTAGTTACCGACTGGGAATGAGCGGCCGTATTAAACAGGTCAAGCCTTCGTGGTAATTCTCAATACACAGTCCCAACATTTTTCTTAAAAATACCTGATATATTTAGAGGGTTTTTTTATGCCTAGTTGGGCTGGTCCCTCATTGGGAACATGTACCACTCTCTTCAATATTTAGACGGTTGTCGTCGACAATTTCTCGAATCTCTTCAGATTTTTATTTAACTCAGCAATCGATTAATCGCCACTTTGTCAAGTAAACCCAGTCTATTCTCCTGCATAAAATGCACACGCAGTCCTACGAGTTCCAATCGATAATCCGTTTTGCAATGCTGGTGCGACGATTAATCGAAACATTTAGTCAAAACTTGACAATAACATAAAAAAAAAAAATAGCGACCCTCACAGTAGTCGCATATGATGTGTAACATCTGACATCTCACCTTGGTAATAAGCAACACTAACATTATATCCCGAAAAAAAATGATTCAGGTATTATTTGCAATGATTTTTCGTAACGAAGAATAATTCTTTTTAATGAAAATTGTATTTTATTTAATTAACGTTAGGAGTAATGCAATTTGTTATTGGAGACAGTTATTTTTGTTCAATTTGGGGGAGAACAGAGACATTTCAAGTATTACATGCAGTCGCTGTTGATGTAGACGAAGTAGGAGAAAATGGCAACGATGGCAATCGTAAAGTTGCATGACTGACAACCCGATTTGGTAAAGCGGTAGTTGGGTCGGCCGTTAATGTCTGTGAGAGAATTAAGATAGTAGTCTAGTAACTTAAACCGATTTTCATGTCTTTTTTGGAGGGCGTTTGTTTGTAGGAAAATAAAAATGAATCGTTTTGGATATTTAGGATGTTTTTATTTACATATTAAAGATACAAAAGAAAATTTTTTTGAAAAAATTTAATCGTTTATTATTATTATTATTATTGATCGAAGTTGGCACCGCGTAAAAAAAGCGCGTGGGTGGCCCCGGTGATTTTGGCTCTCCATGTTATCTGAAATAAAAAATTCTTGATAATTCTTAATCTATAGACATGTCATTCTGGTCGGAACTAAATGGAAGTCAAATTTCATGGATAAATAACAAAATGGCGGACTTTGGAGAAGGACTTTTTTTTCCAAAGTCCGCCATTTTGTTATTTATCCATGAAATTTAACTTGAGTAGTTCCGACCAGGATGACATGTCTATAGATTAAGAATTATCAAGAATTTTTGATTTCAGATAACATCAAGAGCCAAAATCACCGGGGCCACCCACGCGCTTTTTTTTTCGAGGTGCCAACTTCGATCAATAATAATAATAATAATAATAATAATAAACTATTAAATTGTTTCAAACATTTTTTTTTCTGTATCTTTAATATGTGAATAAAAACATCCTAAATATCCAAAACGATTCATTTTTATTTTCCTACAAAAAAACGCCCTCCAAAAAAGACATGAAAATCGGCTGAAGTTACCAGACTACTACCTTAAGTTCGCTGCACGTGCCCGAAAATCCCTGCTACGCTGAGTCGAATTATGCGCATTGTTTTTTAGGTCTACCTTTCCAGTTTTTCATTTTTCCTCACGTTTTTTCTGCCGATAATCTCGCATATATTCTGCTCTGGATTTACCCATCTCTGCGACTCACGAAATCATTAGAATTAAATTAAAATTAAAAATATTTAAGAAATTATTAATATCAAAGAAATTATCCGTGTAATTAATTAATTTGTTTTTTTTTAATCAAAATAAAAAATACCAATTGAGCAGCGACAGAAATTAACCTCAAAAGTTAAAAAAGGTATTTGTTTGTTTTTTTAATCAAAATTAAAAATATCAATTGAGCAGCGACAGAAATCAACCTCAAAATTTAAAAAAGGTAAATATTCAAATATTTATTCGAATAATTATTCATTATTACTCACTTGCATTTTTTATCCATGATTTGCACTTTTTTCAGACACATTATCAACAGTAAATACATTTATTAATATAGTTTACACATAAATTAGTTTATATAACAGCACACTTTATACACAACACTGTATGCTAAGCGCACAGCTGATGCGTTCTCCTCTATTTCCCTTTCTCTTTCTCGTCACACTCGCGCACGCTGTTGTCTGACAGTACCAACCTCTCGGAAAATGTGTTGCTACCATCTGGCGGCCAACGCTACCAGCGCGCGCGCTCATTGGTCAAATCAAATAGCGCGCGCTTCTAGGGCTTCCTGTTACACACTTCCGTCCCTTTTCGCGAAATCAGTGCCACAGAAACCGAGCGGAAAGATATTATACATAAAAAAACACCATTTTGTGATAACTAGCTGCCACGCAACGAAAATAGATTTTTTTACACCATTAATATCCCTTAATATTGGATTATCGATGACAAAAATCGTTAAAACGTTTTATTCGAGCCTCCTCTAAGGACCTGGGCCTAAATGGGCACGAGAAGCAAGATCAATACTGAAAATAAAAATTTTAAAACCTATTTGCGTTACGTTCCAACGGTGCAAGCTTCAACATTATTTGCGATAATGTTTAGTAATGCTTCATCGATAACGAAATTTAATGCTAAACAGTCACTTTCCGTTTATTTCATGTTCAAGATTTTGACTCGACAGCGAGATACTTTTGTTTCTTTCACCAAAATAATAGGTTTCAGAAGAGTAGAAATAAGTAGGATGATATTTAGGACTGAATGAAAAAAGGAAAATTCCAATTAAAAATCCAAAAACTCAGCTTCTCTACTTCACAAACCGCTCCTTACGTTCTTTTGAAATTAATATTCTTGTTTTTGTATAACTGTTTGGTCTTTATAAAAACTAGGTATATTTATCATTTTTCTCACTGAGGCTCAATTAAATTTATGAAATATTCAACCAGAGACGTGAAATAGTATAAAACCCTTTGAATGACACACTTGCCTGTCAGTACCAATCTCTCGGAAAATGTGTTGGTACCATCTGACGGCCAACGCTATCACCGCGCGCGCTAATTGGTCAAATCAAATAGCGCGCGCTTCCCGGGCTTCCTGTTACACACTTCCGTCCCTTTTCGCGAAATCAGTGCCACAGAAACCGAGCGGAAGGATATTACACGTCAAAAATGTTTGACGAAATTGCACACGTTTACAGAATCTTATCTTCTCTGTGTCAGTTTCAAAGGAAAAGTCTATAATATTTATTGTATCGAATTAACAAAGTAAGATATTCTACGAATGGAATAATCGCCGCGAATGGATAAAAAGTTAGCCGTAGGGCATAAGCCATATGTGTACTGTGTCTATATAATGTACTAATAAATATGAGCTTTCGTTCAACATTATATCGACGTTTATCGTTCCATTACTCCCTGGAATATATTATCCGATGAGACTACAACGATGACGAGGATACGATCGAGACTCTCGACGTTGCCTCTGGGAAACCCCCGGCCCCAACGCTGCTTTAGCTATTTCTCCCCCACCGTGTTTGATCTTCACTCATCCTCGTTCCAACGGAAAGTCGACTACACATCCCATTCACATTATACCAGAGGCTATATTCCTTAAACTAGAGTATACACGGAGCATGAGTGTCTGCACTCGCGTTAACCTATAAGAGATTACAAGTATACTGTTACGAAAGTACCAGAAACCCGTTCGTGATCGAGGGAAAAGCTGTTCCGTCTTTGCGCGCGTTAACACCTGGGTATCCCTTATCCCTCATCACGCACGTGATTATTACTCTCATCTGGTTAACGCCTTACTCCGTGCTTTTCATTATTGTTCTTGTGCAGCAACGGAAAAGCCCCGGAAAATCGTGCGACAAACGTCAATATTGATAATCCAATGGCGATACGTTAAGTTTACATATATGACAATTTAAGTACGGATAAGCTTGTCGCAAACAGCTGAATTTAACTTTATTGGAGTTGCATTACGATAAGTTTCTAAATAGTCTTGACAACAATATAAACGAGCAAATTACCTCCTCAAAGGACATCAATCCAACTAATAACCATTCGCGTTTTAGTCGATCATTTGTCTTCTAAATCGTAATTAATTTTTTTTACTGATAATTCCTATATGAATTTTCTTTCCAAAACCTACTAACACCTGTCAGAATGTACCAATTTTTAACAAAAATTTATCGATAGTCTACTGAACTTTCGAAAAGTGCATTTGATCCTACGATAAATTCACTAAATTTTTCAAATCTTTCAAAAGTTTATTAAAATATATCGAAAGTCTACTCGATTCTATCAAAACGTTCACTAAATTCCAATATCGTTGAACTTGCAAACTTTCTAATTAACCACATTCAATTTTTTTTTGCCAGAACGTTCGTAACTCCAACCACATAAATTCTGCTAAAAGTCAAGATCCTACTAAGAGTATTTTTAGAGTCTGCCACAAGGTTCTATGCCCTACGAAAACACGTTCTCAACATCACGCTGGTTATTTGATACTTTTGCTTATCAATCATTTCCCGAACCATTCAGCAACAAGTTGACGACGTCCGTTGAATTTTAAGCCACGAATTTCATCGGCCAACGTTGTTACTAATTGACCATCGATGGTACAAGTCGAAAAAAAGCACAAAAACAAACAAAAAAACATACATTAAACATCCTTGCGTCTGATTAAACTCTTCTATACTACTGTGCGATTCATGAAAATCCAATGACAATTTAATCACAGCTTCAAAATATCCTTCATCAGTCATAATACATTCCACAAAAGTTCGTTCAATCGACTATCAATATCCTTTCTATATAAAATGAACATAAACAAATTTTATCGAACATCCAATCCCCGGCAGTTTGAATTTTAACTATTTAAAGATACGTTCGCCGTTGACTGGAATAATACGAGAATTCAAAAACCACGAGACCCCGCTTGCCTGCCGTGACTGAATTTCCACACACGTGTTCCAGTTGCTGCCTATTCGGCACTTTCAAAATTCGATACATTCGCCATTTCCGCGTCGCGTTTCGGAAAATCGAATTTACCGTGTATGGGTGTTGTGCAAAATTGTTTCATCGTATTAGAGTGTCCTCGCGTAACGGAATGGCCGGAACTTTGACGGGATCGACCTGACCAGTGTTCCGCGAAACGTATATATAAACGCACGAACAACATACCCCCTACGTTCGATACCCACTTGCCGGGGGAGTGCTGCTCTCGGTGTGTTGCCGATTTTCGGTGAAAATCCCGGTCTCTCGTTTACCCGGTATCCATTCTGTCTCGTCTCTTTTTGCTCCGCATCACTACAAACACGACCAAAGTGTTATTCATGTATATGGTCGATGTGTCTACCCGTACGGATCAACATTTTATTGTACATCCGTACATATAGAACGACGATATTGACGATGGCCTTTCAATAATCTATGCATGAGACTCGATGGTTTTTATGCTTATTTCATCCAGTTGATGCTCTCTATCGTAATATCACATTTCAAATATCATCTGTTTGCGTAATTTGTACGGTTTTATGAATAATTTTGGGGTTGAAATTCAAAACTCAATTTCTCTGCTAAATTCAGTGCTGATTGTACGCGACTATGACAGTGGCATCGACAACCACATCGGGCATCATCTACTAAAAGAATACGGACGTCATGTTTCCGGAATGTCAATTTGTACGAATCGTCGTTTCTCCGAAATCCCATTGTTTCTCCGAACCTCCCCCTGTTTAGTGGACACGGCGACGTTTCACTGAATTTCGGCAAATTTAAGGGTGGAAATAGGGTTAGACGGTTCAAAAAGTCGATTTTTTTTTAGTAAAACTATTGAAAAATATGTTCCCAAAATTTTAAATGAAAATTCCGACTCGTTCTATTGTTATAAGCCATTAAAGGGGGAAATAGGGTTAGGACAGCGTTTTCTCAATGATTTTCATGCATTTTTTTATAGTGTAAAAAATGAATATAATTTATTGAAACTTTGAGAATATTTTATACATATATTCAAGTATATACTATGAAATTTGTATACATATATTTAAGTATATACTATAAAATATTAGCGACCCCATATTGCTTGTTTTCCTTGGTACTATTTTTTCAAACGACTTTTTTTGAACTTGCGTACAAGCTAGTTTGAAAAGTTTTCAACCAATCGCTTTGAAAATTGGCAGTTACTTTCTTCATAGTATTGCGCTCTATATGAACCTAAAATCGGAATATTATCATTATTTTAAATAATTTTTTTTCGCAAATAAAGTTGTAAAAAATGGCAAAAAATCATGCTTTTTTGTTTTGACCCCTGTAAAAATTCAATTTTCTATTTTTTTTATAGCATTTAGGTTCATATAGAAGAGAGACATATAATAAAAGTAAATTCCAACCTCGTTTGATTTCAGATGAAAATTGCGGCTCCCAGAATGTACGCAAAATACTGAGTCTGATTGTGACCTGCAATATGGGGTCGCTAATATTTTATTGTATATACTTAAATATATGTATAAACATTTTATAGTATATTCTTAAATATATGTATAAAATATTCTCAAAGTTTCAATAAATTATATTCATTTTTTATACTATAAAAAAAATTCATGAAAATCATTGAGAAAACGCTGTCCTAACCCTTTTTCCTCCCGTAAGGGCTCACATACCGTTGCGCGCGCTGAAAAGCGAGTAACTTTGAAAAACTATTATGAAGGTTATAAAGTGAAAAAAAAATTAAATTGTTGATTTCACATGTTTTTTAATTAAATTTTCAGCTATAAGAAAAAAAATTACACCATTTTTTTTTAAATTATTAACATTATTTTTTACCGGTATAAATGGACTACTGATGAAAAGCATGGCGCCTCCTTGTCGACATCATAACTTTACCAAAAATTATCCAATCTCCAATAATAAAAAAGAATCTATTGAAATAGTGTAGTAGCGATAGTCTGGCGGAGGGCATTTTTATACTTTTTCCAAAAATAAAGAAATTCAGTATTTCAAAGCTTAGTGTGCAGTTTAAAATAAAAGATTAGTGTTTAATAATTTATAAAAAATTGTCAAACCAAAAAATTGAAAAAACCTCTCGTCAGACTATGGACAAAATAGTTATCAAGAATTAAAAATAGAAGCTAAAAAATATTAACAACTGACTGAGTTATCGTGCTGATACTGTCTAAAAACATAGTTTCGAGAAGAATGCGTTTAAGGGGAGAAATAGGGTTAGGACAGCGTTTTCTCAATGATTTTCATGCATTTTTTTATAGTATAAAAAATGAATATAATTTATTGAAACTTTGAGAATATTTTATACATATATTTAAGTATATACTATAAAATTTCTGAAGAATTTCCTTGAAAAACACCGAAGATTTTAGCGATCCCATATTGCAGGTGACAATCAGACTCAGCATTTTGCGTGCATTCTGGAAGCCGCAATTTTCATCTGAAATCAAACAAGGTTGGAATTTACTTTTATAATATGTCTCTCTTCTATATGAACCTAAATGCTAGCGAAAAAATCGAAAATTGAATTTTTTACAGGGGTCAAAACAAAAAAGCATGATTTTTGGCCATTTTTTACAACTTTATTTGCAAAAAAAAAATTATTTTAAATAATGATAATATTCCGATTTTAGGTTCATATAAAGCGCAATACTATGAAGAAAGTAACTGCCAATTGTCAAAACGATTGGTTGAAAACTTTTTAAACTAGCGTGTACGCAAGTTAAAAAAAAGTCGTTTTCAGAAAGACGCGTTTGAAAAAATAGCAAAATGCTGAGTCTGATTGTGACCTGCAATATGGGGTCGCTAATATCTTCGGTGTTTTTCGAGGAAATTCTTCAAAAATTGTATAGTATATACTTAAATATATGTATAAAATATTCTCAAAGTTTCAATAAATTATATTCATTTTTTATAATATAAAAAAATTCATGAAAATCATTGAGAAAACGCTGTCCTAACCCTATTTCCCCCCTTAATGGCTTATAACAATCGAACGAGTCGGAATTTTCATTTAAAATTTTGGGAACATATTTTTCAATAGTTTTACTAACAATTTATGAAATAAAAAAAAATCGATTTTTTGAACCGTCTAACCCTATTTCCGCCCTTGAAGTTTCTGGTAGCTACAACGTAAACCCGATGTCTGGTCACATTTATTGCTATAACTTTGTAACGGAGTGGAATTTTCTTAAAAGTTTTTTATTGATAAATTCTCAACAGTATATAAATAATAAAAATCGATTTTTTGAAAATTTCATCATTATGCCAAAAATATACTTATGCTTCCTCAAATGAACTGCAATACTCGGGTCTATCTACTTCACAGGCACAACCAATACGAATAAAATAAATTTACATAAAGTTAATATTTATTACATAACACCTATGTGAACGTGCCGAGTAGACACTACGACATATATACATACCACTACACTACAATATCAATTGTTAATATATCAAGTCCCAGCCCGTTGGGAAAGAGAGTACGAGAAGGAGCGTATAACGCGGGCGAAACAGCAACAGACGGAAAAATAGGGGGAACGTTTCGATGATTAATTAACGCTCGCGAAACGTTTTGAATATGGCGTCGCTGCTGCTGGGCTCTGCGTTTTTCATGGGGAAAAAAACGAAACGCCAGAAGCTGCGCAACCTTTCACATGGGTTCGGTGGTGACCGCGGATGGTATGCAGAAAAGAGCGAGGTAGAGTTGAGGGTGGAAAAAAAGAGAACAAACGTATATAAGAGTGCGGAAGGAGTTGGAAAGGGCTGAGGCTGTGCGTTACGAACGAGTTGACGTAATTAAGTGTCGCAGGGTTGAAAAATAGCGTTGACGCGTGCGTCCGTACATCATACACGTATACTACACAGGATCCCGTAAACGGTGTACAGAATATACGTAAATATATAAACGCAAAAGTACACAATTCAAAAGATAAATAAATAACCCGCTGGTATTTCCTGTGAAGTTCAATAACTTTGACATCGGTTACGAGAACTTTTCTATTCGTTGATTAAGGCAGTAGTCTGGTCTAGAGCGAGATTTTTGACGTCATTTCTAATGTGCAATAATTTTTAAACCGTTGAAGTTGTCTTGATGAAAATTTACACGTGCATTTATTGATCCTTAGAGAATACTTGTACATAAAAAAAAAATTATTTTAAATATTTTCTTGTAGTTTTTTGCCTTGTTGCAACATGGCGCCCACTCTGGACGATGCTGTATGCATCTGAAAAAAAAAATATATAGATATTCTCAATCTGTATGAGTATTCTGAGCACTGGTAGCAGAATTGGAACTTAAAAAAAATTTTTAACAAAATAGCGGCCTGTTGAACTTTCATTAATGATATTTCATACATTTTCGGGTATTCGACGAGTTATAAAATGTCGGGAAAATTATTGTTCGAATCAATTCTGCTACCAGTCCTCGGAAACAGGCTACCTAAGGTACGTGCAAAATTTGAGCTCGATCGGTCCATTAGTTATCGAGATATCGTGGGCGCCGATTTGAAAAACATTGTTCTGGGATAAACGCGTTCAAAGTTTTGCTACCTGAGCGCGCGGCTTGCTTAGAATTTTATTTCTCGGCTAATTTTTGAAATATCAATAAACGGTTTTCAGGAGCGTATAAAGAAATGTCTAAGGAATAAGGAAATGAAAAAAAAAAAAAAAAAAATTTTAATTTCTAGATTAGACTACCGCGTTAAGTTGCTCTACGTAATGCCGAAGCGGCAGTAGGACTCTTAGATGCAGAACCAAGGTCTCGTTTGGAAGGCAAAGGTCTCTCAATTTTGGTAACTGCTTTTACATGTATAAGTACGAAAAAAAAGCTCCAGTTAATAATTGACGCGAAATTCTTCCTCCCACTAGAGACAAGATTGAAACTTACATATAGTACACACACGGAGAAATATACCTTGGCGAATGGTACAGAAAGGAGGAAGAAGGACCTCTCTCCCATCGTATGATTAACGAGCGTCGAGCGTTTTGATTACGACACCAGCAACACCGCGTGGTTCTCGACCTCGGCGTCGTTGATGGCGATGCTCGAGGGTTTTAGGGTTATTCCTACCTCCTCTCATCCGCGTGGAATTTATAGGGAGTGGTTGGTGGGAGAAATGGAGCGAACGGTCATGCAATTAGAAGATAAATCATTTGTAACTTTGAATCGCGCGGTAATCCCTGGGGCGTAAGTGAACGCCAGAGCGAGGAGCGTGGGTGATGAGAGTAAGGGTAGAAGAAGAAGGACAAGAAAGAGTTTCCGGACCAAGTAGTGTTGATGACGTTGAAGAGCGCGGAAGAGGATCAAGAAATGAGGAGGAATCAGAGGGTGCGGAGAGTAGAAGAAAGTGATAAAAGCAAGTGAGAAGGGCAAGAATTCAGATAGAAGGGAAGTGGAAGAAAATACTGGCGAGAGAATTCGTTTGTGAGAGGGTGCGGATTTCCCATTTGGCTCCAGGCTCTCTCTCTCGTCTTTTCCTCTCTTCCTCTTCGACTCTACTTTCACGTTAGAAATGGCTGCGTTGGCAAAATCTTCGAATCAAACAGCTTCGCAACTGCCAGCGATATCTTAATTGGATCGTTCGACCGCGGGCTTGGAGCTGACGTCGTTTAAGATTCCGAGACGAGAGGGCATGGTGCGGGGTAAGCTGTCGTAAAGCAGAACGGAGAAAGCAGCAAATATATATATCTCGATCAAACAATCAACGTTTGTGCTTTTTTTTTTGCACAGCTTCACGTTCCCTATGAATTCAACATTCGAGCGAGATCATTGGGAATGAAAACAAACGAAAGTAGGCCCTTAACACACGTTCGATCGAAAGTTTACGCACCTCACGTCACTAATCAATAACAACTATATACAAATTTAAGCTACTCGAAGAGCCTTGCTAAATTACAACTCTACCACGAAATAACTCTACCAAAGACATAGAGTTATTATTCGGCAGAGATATTAACGAAACCCTCATTTTGGTAGAGATATTAGCAGCTGCTTATGTCCTGATGGAGTTGTAATTCTGTTGGCTTTTTCGAGAAGTTTAGTTTCTGGTGGAACATCTTTACTCTGGGTAAAGATGTTTTCGCAACTCTCAGTCTGGTAAAGATGTTATTGAGTAAAAATGTTAGCCGCTGCTTATGTCCCGGTGGAGTTGTAGATCTGTCGGGTTTTTCGAGAAGTTTAGTTTCTGATGGAACATCCTTACTCTGGGTAAAAATATTTTTGCAACCCTCAGTCTGGTAAAGATGTTATTGAGTAAAAATGTTAGCCGCTGCTTATGTCCTGGTGGAGTTGTAATTCTGTCTGATTTTTTGAGACGTTTAGTTTCTGGTGGAACATCTTTTCTCTCGGTAAAGATGTTTTCGCAACCCTCAGTCTGGTAGAGATGTTATTGAGTAGGAATGTTGACCGCTGCTTATGTCCTGGTGGAGTTGTAATTCTGTCCGCTTTTTCGAGACGTTTAGTTTCTGATGGAACATCCTTACTCTGGGTAAAGATGTTTTCGTAACCCTCAGTCTGGCAAAGATGTTATTGAGTGAAGATCTTAGCCGCTGCCTATGTCCTGGTGGAGTTGTAATTCTGTCGGCTTTTTCGAGAAGTTTAGTTTCTGATGGAACATGTTTACTCTGGTAAAGATGTTTTCGCAACTCTCAATGTGGCAAAGATGTTATTGAGTAGAGATGTTAGCCGCTGCTTATGTCCTGGTGGAGTTGTAAGTCTGTCGGCTTTTTCGAGAAGCTTAGTTTCTGATGGAACATCTTTACTCTGGGTAAAGATGTTTTCGCAACCCTCAGTCTGGTAAAGATGTTATTCAGTAGGAATGTTAGCCGCTGCTTATGTCCTGGTGGAGTTGTAATTCTGTCCGCTTTTTCGAGACGTTTAGTTCCTGGTGGAACATCTTTACTCTGGGTAAAGATGTTTTCGCAACCCTCAGTCTGGTAGAGATGTTATTCAGTAGGAATGTTAGCCGCTGCTTATGTCCTGGTGGAGTTGTAATTCTGTCCGCTTTTTCGAGACGTTTAGTTCCTGGTGGAACATCTTTACTCTGGGTAAAGATGTTTTCGCAACCCTCACTCTGGTAGAGATGTTATTGAGTAGGATTGTTAGCCGCTGCTTATGTCCTGGTGTAGTTGTAATTCTGTCGGGTTTTTCGAGAAGTTTAGTTTCTGATGGAACAACCTTACTCTGGGTAAAGATGTTTTTGCAACCCTCAGTCTGGTAGAGATAATATTGAGTAGAGATGTTAGCCGCTGCTTATGTCCTGGTGGAGTTGTAATTCTGTCGGCTTTTTCGAGAAGTTTAGTTCCTGATGGAACATCCTCACTTTGGGTAAAGATGTTTTCGCAATCCTCAGTCTGGCAAAGATGTTATTGAGTGAAGATGTTAGCCGCTGCTTGTGTCCTGGTGGAGTTGTAAGTCTGTCGCTTTTTCGAGAAGTTTAGTTTCTGATGGAACATCCTTACTCTGGGTAAAGATGTTTTCGCAACCCTCAGTCTGGCAAAGATGTTATTGAATAGAGATGTTAGTCGCTGCTCAAGTCTTGGTCGAGTTGTAATTTTGTTGGTTCTTCCATGAAGTCTTAAGTCTGGTGTACAATTATCATACGATACTGAAATTTCACTTAGAATCATAAACGTGCCATCACCGGTGATAGTTCAGCCGTTCAAGATCATCGTAACAGTTTCCAAGAATATCTTCTTATTATAGACCAAAAGCCATTAATTGACGCAACAAGACGTGCGTCTATGTAGCGATTAATGCTCGCACGGGGCGAGTGAAAGCGTTTATTGTCCCCGGGACAAAAATATGGTGCACAATCTCTTCGCGGTAATCGTTCATATAGGAGAGCGGAAGGCAGACGAGCGAGAGGCGTCGTAAGCAGAAAGCGCGGGGGCGCGTTAATTGTGACATGTAAGACGATTAAGCGAGCATTGTTGTTGGTTAATTGAGAGATGACTTCAGCGCCGAGAGTGGCGTTCGCGTATTTATTACACCAGTCGGGAAGAATGGCGGGGCAAGGGATCGGCGAGTAGGGAGCTGAGGGAAATGAGGGAGAGATGGTGATAGAGAGAGAGGTAAACGTCACTGGCCTGCTCTCGCATTCTCGTTTTCATCTCTCGACTCGACGACAGCGAGCACCGAGCGACAGAAAGGATTAATTAAACCAAATTGCCACGAGCTCGAGGAGTTCTCCCGACCAGAGAATATCATGTACCAGAACATATATGGGGTATTCCGTGTCATTAGAATTCTCATCGACGTGCAATAAATCCCTAAACCTGTCGTCTCGAGAATTCATCATTATTCATTTTTTACTCTAATTTCATAGTTAAACATTGTCATGTTACGACAATTTCTCAAACTAAAAATTTATTTCAAATCACTGGATGTCGAATACTAATTGTGGCGTGATAATATCTTCCTGTCATAAAACTTGCATCTTCAAAGGATCTTTCAGTATAAATTCTTAAAAAAAGCACAGCAACGACATATATTTGTTCAGATAATTGAAAAGTCATTATTAGATAGTAGTATTTATATTAATGTTATCGAATCTTTCAGCCTGTAATTATTTTTCCTCGTTTAATTAAATTTTCACTTTACACCGTCCACACCGAAATACCTTGCTTTTTTCATTTTCTCTACGCAAATAAGCAACTACTGAAAATACTGTAGAATCGCTCTCCATTAAACCACGTTGAATCTCGTAGTATTATTTATTTTTTTCCTCTTCTTCGTTTCTCCTTTCTCTTCAATTTCTTCTTCGCTTCCCTCGAAATTCTTCACTGCGAGTCAATTTAATTCACACCGAGTTGGCTGTATTGTTGTACTTATTACGCGCCTAGTAGTCGACGCGGTAGTCATCTCGACGAACTAATTAACTCCGTGATAGCTTCTGGTGCTTGGATTACATTATGAAATAGGGGTAAAAAGTAATAGAGACTGGGAGGCAGGAAGAAAAAGAGAAAAAAATAAAGAGACAGGAAGAGAGAGGGCGAGAGAATGGCAAAAATGTAAAAGTGAGAACATTTTTATTCCAAGCAGCGTTCCAAACAATGCATTCTTTAAATTCATTGTCAATTTCATTACCCATTATTTTCGTAATGGACAATGGAGAAATACGCTTCATTAGAGTAAATATTGAATACTTGAATACAGCACTGAATACAGTAAAATTAAAAATAAAATAAAATACAAACAGATAGTGAAAATATTTTAAAAAAACCACATTAAACTAATAGCTATAAGAAATAGCTCCAAAAAACGTTAACAAAAAGCAATGGATTAATGAGCCAGTAACGAAGAATCAACTGCAGTAAAACGTAATAGAGACTGGGAGGCAGGAAATAAAAGAGAAAAAATAAGGAGATAGAGAGAGCGAGAGCGAGAGAATGACCAAAATGCAAAATTGAGAACATTTTTATTCCAAGCAGCGTTTCAAACAATGCCATCTTTAAATGCATTGTCAATTTCATTACCCATTATTTTCTCAATGGATAATGGAGAAATACGCTTTCTTAGGGTAAATATTGAATACTTGAATACAGCACTGAATACAGTAAAATTAAAAATAAAATAAAATGCAAACAGATATCAAAAATATAATAAAAACCACATTAAACTAATAGCTACAAGAAATAGCTCTAAAAAACGTTGACAAAAAGCAATGGATTAATGAGCCAGCAACGAAGAATCAACTGCAGTAAAACGTAATAGAGACTGGGAGGCTGGAAATAAAAGAGAAAAAATAAAGAGATAGAGCGAGAGAGAGAGCGAGAGGATGACCAAAATGCAAAATTGAGAACATTTTTATTCCAAGCAGCGTTTCAAACAATGTATTCTTTAAATGCATTGTCGATTTCATTACCCATCATTTTCTCAATGGATAATGGAGAAATACGCTTTCTTAGGGTAAATGTTGAATACTTGAATATAGCACTGAATACAGTAAAATTAAAAATAAAATAAAATGCAAACAGATAATGAAAATAGAATAAAAAGCATAATAAGGTAGTAGTCTGGTAACTTAAGCCGATTTTCATGTCTTTTTTGGAGGGCGTTTTTTTGTAGGAAAATAAAAATGAATCGTTTTGGATATTTAGGATATTTTTATTTACATATTAAAGATGCAAAAAAAAATTTTTTTGAAAAAATTTAATAGTTTATTATTATTATTATTATTGATCGAAGTTGGCACCTCGAAAAAAAAGCGCGTGGGTGGCCCCGGTGATTTTGGCTCTTGATGTTATCTGAAATAAAAAATTCTTGATAATTCTTAATCTATAGACATGTCATTCTGGTCGGAACTACTGAAGTTAAATTTCATGGATAAATAACGAAATGGCGGACTTTGGAAAAAAAAAGTCCTTTTATTTTAGCAAAGAAGGGGCTGTAAAATAAAAAGTTAGGGGTAAAAAAAATTCTCGGTAGTTCCGACGAGAACTATAAGTGTGTAGAGTAACCTGTTAAAATTTGAAAGCAATCGGTTCGGTAGAAAAAAAGTTAGTACCCGGGCTGCCAACTTCGAGGTGCCAACTTCGATCAATAATAATAATAATAATAAACTATTAAATTTTGTCAAAAAAAATTTTTTTGTATCTTTAATATGTAAATCAAAACATCCTAAATATCCAAGACGATTCATTTTTATTTTCCTACAAAAAAACGCCCTCCAAAAATGACATGAAAATCGGCTTAAGTTACCAGACTACTACCTTAAATGCATTGTCAATTTCATTGACCATTCTTTTCTCAATGGATAATGGAGAAATACGCTTTCTTAGGGTAAATATTGAATACTTGAATACAGCACTGAATACAGTAAAATTAAAAATAAAATAAAATGCAAACAGATAATGAAAATAGAATAAAAACCATATTAAACTAAAATAGCTACAAAAAATAGCTCCGATAAAACCCCACAAAAAGCAATGGATTAATAAGTCAGTAACGAAGAATGTACTGCAGTTAAACGAATCATTGAACATAGTGAATTAACCGTAAAGTTAAATTAGTAAAAAGAGAATTTCGAGAACGATAACCAACAATTCGTGCGATAGATTATACAAGCAAGAGTAATATTTGTCGAAAAGTAATAGTGATTCTATAATATTTTATAAAACATTTGCAACAGCACTGTGAGAATTGAGATCATGGCTAAAACACTGTCTGGCGATAATCTTTTCTGTTCATACCGAAACTTTCTGGTACTATGGTAATCTGGTTTTTGTTCCAATATTCCGAGAAAGATCATAAGTGTCTAGTCGTAAAAATTCATTCAAAGCGAAAGATAATGAGAGAGAGAGCGAGAAGGGAACCCTTTAGTTTAAACTTTAAACTAAATTTCAAATACAACGCTGATTCGGGAGGCTGTCAAAAAAAATTCAACGTCGTAAATTTCGTTGCACACATGCTCTTCGAGCCATCTTCGAGCAAAAGCTCTCGCGTCTTTCATTTCAGCCAGTTTTTTTTTCTGCCAAACACAGGCTTGCCATTGTTTTAACACACTGCCAACACACATTCGTATCTCCATTCTGTTTTATCGTTCTTCGCACGTGCTCGAAGATGGGGGAGGGCGCTGAGAGATTTCATCTCAATCATCGAGGGGACGAGAGAATAAAAAAAAATCCACGAAGAGCACACAATGCTGTCGATTGTTTATCTCGCGATATATGACTCGGTCCCGCGTGGAACTATAACAACGAATCTGAGAAGACGATGATCGAGAATGACAGTAGGAGGGGGAGACTCAATCAACCATTTCATTTATTTATTTATTTTATTACTCTCAGTGGGTAATTGCATTTTTTTTCGATCTATGGCTGAGAAGTATAAATTGATAAGAACCTTTTTAATTTTTATTTTTTTCAATACAACGGCGAAATCAATCCAATCGCAGATGCATCGGCTGATGAATTTTTAAATCGCAAATTGAAAATCAATGTAATTAGCGAGTGTTAAAAATTTAATTGTAAATATTCGCTGATGTAATGAATTTTATTGTATATTAAAAAATACATTGAAAAAGGAATCTCCATGTGGCAAATCATTGCTGCGACACCGATTTATTGCGTAGAGATAAAAATTATTCTCAATTTAATCTACAACAAAAATCTACTATTTTATTTCGTGTATTTTTTTAATAGTGTAATTCAAAATAATTAACTTTGTTAATAGCAACGTTTATCATTGATGTTATTGATGAAAATGCATAACCAATTTAGCATTTGCGCGCTAGTGAAATGTCTAGATAGCGAAAAATTTATATACTCAAAATTGTTTGAGATAAAAATATGAAAAAAAATTTAATCGCTAAAAATCGGTAAAAAAAAATTGAAAAATCTGCGGGTCAATTATTTGTTGTCGGGGCCTGAACTTCTCCATATAATTGCACGAGAACATCAAGATTGAAAGTCGGATAATGTATGTATGCACATTAGGGCGATTTTTTTTTCGACCATTTCTTTTTTCCAGTCCCCACCCGAAATTTTGTTGGATATGTCGAGAAAGAAATTCCCTGAAAGTTACAGCCCTTAATATTAATTCTAAGTACTTTCCCTTAGCGTGAGAAGATTTTCCATCTAAAATACACGTAAATCGAATTTATTTTTCTTCAAATTTCTATTACTCAACCGCATTTTATGCTATCATATTGTTCTTGGTTTCGATTTACTCACAGTAAAACAATCTAGAAAAGTGCCTTTTGCGGCAAAAGTGTAAATTGTACTGGTGAGTTGGTACGGGTCACTGAAGTTGATTTTTACCCAAAGTTCTCGTTTTTTTGCTGTTATCTCCGAAACAATTAACTTTACGAAAAAAATGTGAATGACAAATTTGTTGGAAATTGAATTTCCTACAAAAAAGGTCCTATCGACCCAATTGCTTAGATATATATTCCTTGAGATATTGAACTTTAACTTATGAGCAGTATAAAATTTATAAAATATGAAATATTAAATGATAAAAAAAATAAAAATAAATAAAGTTCAATATCTCAAGAAATATTAATCTAAGCAGTTGGGTCGATAGGACCTTTTTTGTAGGAAATTAAATCTCCAACAAATTTTTCATTTACATTTTTTTCGTAAAGTTAAATGTTTCGGAGATAACGGCAAAAAAACAAGAACTTTGGGTAAAAATCAATTTCAGTGACCCGTACCAACTCACCAGTACAATTCACACTTTCGCCGCAAAAGGCACTTTTTTTAGATTGTTTTATTCTGAGTAAATCGAAACCAAGAACAATATGATAGCATAAAATGGGGCTGAATCAAAAAAAAATTCGATTTACGTGTATTTTAGATGGAAAATCTTCTCACGCTTTGGGAAAGTACTTAGAATTAATATTAAGTGCTGTAACTTTCAGGGAATTTCTTTTTCGATATATCCAACAAAATTTCGGGTGGGGACTGAAAAAAAAAATAGTCGAAAAGAAAAAATCGTCCTAAAGTACATAATTACTTGGAGTTGAAATTCTGCTGCGACTCGTGAATATGTGCAACATGCCTGAAGGTCTAGAGAACGTTGACGTCAATCTTTATATCGGAGCACGTCATTTAAATCCTTCATGATCAGCGTAAATTATAAATTCGTCGTGACGAGTGTGAAATAATCACGAGGCGATAAAATTCTTTCGCATTACGAGGATCTGCAAACTTTTTGCTCGTTTGCTCTGATTCATTAATTTCTTCATTGTTAAATGATCGAGGCCAATTAAATACCTGGTATAGCGTGAAATATTTTCTGCTGAAGTTAACCTTTTTGAATTTCCACAGAGCATTCTGGAGTGGCATAAATCTTTTGACATTCTATTTTTTTTTTGCTGTACGATTAAATTTCCATTGCTACATTTGCTTGTTTGAGAATCCGATGGTCAGTTCAGGTTAGTAACGATTTTTCAATTATCGTTAATAAGGAGGACAGGACATTCGGGATTCAAAATAACTCACGATTCAATTAAAAACACATCGGTGATTAAGAAATACGATAAATCCGACGAGATGTTAAATGGCAGACGTCAGATCGTAAATTGGGTTGATGTGCCATAACTTTTTTATAGAATCGATCGTATTCTTTCGTCGAACGTACTAGTGTGAAAAATTTAGTGGGAGCTGGAGCTAGAGGATTATAAAAAATAGTTATTTAGGATTTAAAGAAAATTTAACGAATTCATCAAATCTGTACGAATCGAGCGATGTTGAAGTGTTACCAACAAACTGAATTATTATATAATTGAAAGAACGTATATTCGTATCGTTCATTCCCATCCCGTTGTATCTTCACTTCTCGTCGATTCGCATCGGCAATTCTCACAGCTCGTTGGCGAAACTAGTTTGTCACAGAGGATTGAACGGAGTGAGCAGATTCAAATTTACTTGCAGTACGATTCCCTGGAGCATTTTGTACACTAGGTCCTTCTGTCGCTCCCGTAGATATCGCGTGGACGAGCACCCTGTTCGATATATTTTTCCGTACTATGGCTATTAGTCATCTTGTTTTAGACTCTTGTGTGGCAACATAAAAGGGTTGATGTTGGTCCATCCGGGATGATGGAGTATCATGTTTATTGCGTTCGATTTGCCGTTGGGCTATCAAATGTGCTATAGTTAGCATTTGTAAAAGTGCTCTTTCCATTCTCCAATCCCAATCCGCGTGTCCCGTCGTATGGGAGAGGGTTAGGAGGGGTTTATTTCCAGTAGAAAGTCTTTGCAACGAAAAGTACACATAGACCTCTCCTGATCGTTGATGAAATGGAGTAGAATATTTTTAGCGTTACGACACAATAAAATCTGTTCTAAAAGCTTGTTAGTCTTGTTGCTCGTGGACCAGCGTTAGGAGGTCCCGCGTGTAACGCCCGAAATCCTTCGCTCCGGGTCGTCCGAGTAAAATGGATAATTACATCGTCCAATAAAACGTCTTTATCAGGGCCAAATTTGCCATGTAACCGGTACATTTTTAAGGACTCACATACCGCTGCTCGCGCTGAAAATCGACTAAATTTAAAAAATTATTATAAAGGTTATATGGTAAAAAAAAATTAAATTGTTCATTTCACATTTTTCATTAACTTTTCAACTGCAAGAAAAAAAATAAAAATTTTTTTTTTTTAAATATTAACATTATTTTTTACCGGTATAAATGGACAACTGACGAAAACCATGACGTTTCCTTGTCGACAACATAACTTCATCAAAAATTATCCCATCTGCAAAAATAAAAAAGAATCTAGTAAAATAATGTAGCAGTAATAGTCTGACCGAAGGAATTTTTTTTTCAATAATAAAGAAATTATAGTATTTCAAACTTATTTAATAATTTATAAAAAATTGTCTAACCAAAATATTTAAAAAACCGCTCGTAACACCATAAAGGAAATAATTATCAAGATTTTAAAAAAAAGTTGAAATATTAAAAATTGACTGAGTTATCTTGCTAACACTGTCTAATAATACAGTTTCGAGAAAAACGCGTTTAAAGTTTCTGGTAGGTAGCCGTCCCAACCCGATATCCGGTCACATTTATTGCTATAACTTTGTAACGGAGTGGAATTTTCTTAGG
Source organism: Oxytorus armatus (assembly GCA_958009045.1). NCBI lineage: Eukaryota > Metazoa > Arthropoda > Insecta > Hymenoptera > Ichneumonidae > Oxytorus > Oxytorus armatus. Next base: position 37,473,570 of record OY253745.1, on the reverse strand, counting down.
AGGTTTTTTTTTAATTCTTAAAAGTATAAAAAATAAAAATCTGTAAAAATAAAAATCGATTTTTTTTATTTCAGGGGTATGTGAGCCCTTAAGGGGGGAAATAGAGTTAGGACAGCCTTTTCTCAATGATTTTCATGAATTTTTTTATAGTATAAAAAATGAATATAATTTATTGAAACTTTGAGAATATTTTATACATATATTTAAGTATATACTATAAAATTTTTAAAGAATTTTCTTGAAAAACTCCGAAGATATTAGCGACCCCATATTGCAGGTCACAATCAGACTCAGCATTTTGCGTACATTCTGGAAGCCGCAATTTTCATCCGAAATCAAACGAGGTTGGAATTTACTTTTATTATATGTCTCTCTTCTATATGAACCTAAATGCTATCAAAAAAATAGAAAATTGAATTTTTACAGGGGTCAAAACAAAAAAGCATGATTTTTTGCCATTCTTCACAACTTTATTTGCAAAAAAAAAATTATTTTAAATAATGATAATATTTCGATTTTAGGTTCATATAGAGCGCAATACTATGAAGAAAGTAACTGCCAATTTTCAAAACGATTGGTTGAAAACTTTTCAAACTAGCGTGTACGCGAGTTTAAAAAAAGTCGTTTTCAGAAAAACGCGTTTGGGAAAATAGCAAAATGCTGAGTCTGATTGTGTACTGCAATATGGGGTCGCTAATATCTTCGGTGTTTTTCAAGGAAATTCTTCAAAAATTTTGTAGTATATACTTAAATATATGTATAAAATATTCTCAAAGTTTAAATAAATTATATTCATTTTTTTACTATAAAAAAATTCATGAAAAACATTGAAAAAACGCTGTCCTAACCCTATTTCCGTCCTTAATGGCTTATCACAATAGAACGAGTCAGAATTTTCATTTAAAATTTTGAGAACGTATTTTTCAATAGTTTTACTGACGATTTATGAGATAAAAAAAAATCGATTTTTTGAACAGTCTAACCCTATTTCCCCCCTTAAAGTTTCTGGTAGGTAGCCGTCCCAACCCGCCGTCCGGTCACATTTATTGCTGGAACTTTGTAACGGAATGGAATTTTCTGAGGAGTTTTAATTTTTTTTATTCTTAAAAGTATAAAGAATAAAAATCTATAAAAATAAAAATCGATTTTGTGAAAATTTTAGGGCTATGTGAGCCCTTAACATTCTAAAGTCTACGCTTCATTGTTTTCAATAAAGAACTCGTGGTACTAACAAAATTGCTCTTCCCTCAACAATCCCAATTTGTCTCTGATCAGCAATTGTCAATAATAATACTGCAAATGCTCGATACCGAGTTTCTCGTTTGCTTGTAATTATAATTACATCCATTCAATAATTATAATATTAATATTAAAAATACAATGGCAAAATTGATAACACTTTGCTATAAATAATCGAACAATTGGTTTTTCGTGTAAATTGAATGCATATATTTATCGATTATATTGCGGAAACTAGTGTCAATATTACGCTCGTAGAAAATGGTTATTTTAGCATATTTATATTTGAACGTAAGACTTATCGGAGAGCGTTAACGGTTGACTATCGGAAATAGAATTGAGCTTTATATATACCCGAGTCGATTCCTTTCCAGTTTGAGCGGTAATTTTATTGAATTTATTTATTATACCCGAAAGAGAACAAGAGAGCGCGCGGATGCCACATCTTCTCGGCTTCGTTAGACCGCGAGGAAGGGCAGGAGGGGAGGGGGTGACGATTACGGCAACGAATCGCTCCAATGAAATCGCTGATTAATATTTCAAGGAAGATACTACCACCGTGGACGCTATCTTGAGAATTTCTCTCGCCCGAGCTGAAAACTGTTTGAATAATTCATGAAAAAACCGCTGCTGTTCTTTCATCTCCTCTCCCAGCCCACTCCCAACCCCAACAGTTATTTGTTAAGCCTCGAGACCTCGGAAAGCGATATTTGTCGCGGTTTTCACCGCGTTGCCACAGTACCATAACACATTTAACTTCCGATGTCGCCAACACGACAAAAAGGCATTGAAATTTTAACAGATTGAAATGGATCAGCGGATGACTCTTCGTTAAGGAGGCTATAGGGTTAGGACAGCGTTTTCTCAATGATTTTCATGAATTTTTTTATAGTATAAAAAATGAATATAATTTATTGAAACTTTGAGAATATGTTATCCATATATTTAAGTATATACCATAAAATTTTTGAAGAATTTCCTTGAAAAACACCGAAGATATTAGCGACCCCATATTGGAGGTCACAATCAGACTCAGCATTTTGCGTAAATTCTGGAAGCCGCAATTTTTATCTGAAATCAAGCAAGGTTGGACTTTACTTTTATTATATGTCTCTCTTCTATATGAACCTAAATGCTATAAAAAAAAATAGAAAATTGAATTTTTTACAGGGGTCAAAACAAAAAAGCATGATTTTTTGCCATTTTTTACTTTATTTGCAAAAAAAAAATTATTCTAAATAATGATAATATTCCGATTTTAGGTTCATATTGAGCGCAATACTATGAAGAAAGTAACTGCCAATTTTCAAAACGTTTGGTTGAAAACTTTTCAAACTAGCCTGTACGCAAGTTCAAAAAAAGTCGTTTTCAGAAAAACCCGTTTGAAAAAATAGCGTGCTCGGGGCCTGAAGGAGAGCTACTCACTTTAATGGCTTACAACAATAGAACGAGTCGGAATTTTCATTTGAAACTTTAGGAACATATTTTTCAATAGTTTTACTAACAATTTATGAAATAAAAAATAAATCGATTTTTTGAACAGTCTAACCCTATTTCCCCCCTTAAGTTGAATGAAATTCGATATTTTATTTGAATAAACACTATAATTATATTCGTAACAGGAAGATTCACACTTGGAACGTTGGCACCCCAAATTCAGGGGGGAAATAAGGTTAGGACAGCGTTTTCTCCATGATTTTCATGAATTTTTTTATAGTATAAAAAATGAATATAATTTATTGAAACTTTGAGAATATTTTATATATATATTGAAGTATGAACTATAAAATTTTTGAAGAATTTCCTTGAAAAACACCGAAGATATTAGCGACCCCATATTGCAGGTCACAATCAGACTCAGCATATTGCGTACATTCTGGAAGCCGCAATTTTCATCTGAAATCAAACGAGGTTGGAATTTACTTTTATTATATGTCTCTCTTCTATATGAACCTAAATTCTATCAAAAAAAATAGAAAATTGAATTTTTTACAGGGGTCAAAACAAAAAAGCATGATTTTTTGACATTTTTTACGACTTTATTTGCAAAAAAAAAATTATTTGAAATAATGATAATATTCCGATTTTAGGTTCATATAGAGCGCAATACTATGAAGAAAGTAACTACCAACTTTCAAAACTATTGGTTGAAAACTTTTCAAACTAGCGTGTACGCAAGTTCAAAGAAAGTCGTTTTCAGAAAAACGCGTTTGAAAAAATAGCAAAATGCTGAGTCTGATTGTGCAATATGGGGTCGCTAATATCTTCGGTGTTTTTCAAGGAAATTCTTCAAAAATTTTATAGTATATACTTCAATATATGTATAAAATATTCTCAATGTTTCAATAAATTATATTCATTTTTTATACTATAAAAAAATTCATGAAAATCATTGAGAAAACGCTGTCCTAACCCTCTTTCCCCCCTCAATGGTTTATAACAATAGAACGAGTCGGAATTTCCATTTAAAATTTTAGGAACATATTTTTCAATAGTTTTACTAACAATTTATGAAATTAAAAAAAAATCGATTTTTTGAACCGTCTAACCCTATTTCCCCCCTTAAACGTATTTATACCATTTTCCAACCCCCTGACAAAAATAAAAACGTACGCGATGTTTTACGTCGCTCGAACACGAAGTGGGCCACTTCCGTATGAAATACCCTGCAAGCTTGAGCTTGACGCTAAGTGCTCGGGGCTCATCGACTCTGGCAGACTCGAGTTGAAAGAACAAAGGGTTTATTTCAGCCAGAAAGTTACTTAACGTCTCATATGTTTTGAATGGGAAACTGCGTCGCATTTCGACTCGTGAAAAATTTGTCCGGATATCTAAATTATGTGAACGTTCTAACTGAATAAACTTTACGTACAAAGGAGTTCGCGAAAATGTTATTACTGGCAAGTAAACCTTCGATAATTTGGTTTTTAGATTTTAAGTTTTTACACATTTTGGGCACTCGTTGCTGAACACGGTTGTTTAAAGAAAAATTAATATTCCTGCACTTTGTAAAAATATTTGTTTAACGACAATATAGATTATGAAATATTTATTTATACCCGTGTCATGTAGTAGCGCTGCGTGCAGCGGAAGATCAACGAGTGATGCATCCGGACGTGGGAAAAGAGACGTGAAAGTGAGCGAAGAAGCAGAGGAAGCAAAAAAAAACGTGCGATAGATGAAAAAAGGCAGCGAACGAAGCTCAAGCTTCTCCGCGATATCGTGCTCTTTTTCGCTGCGTTATAAATCAAACATTCACAAAGGATAATGGATGAAGGAAAAACCCGGAGCAAGGCTATATACAAGCGCTTGTGCGATGATACGAACACACTTTATATATGCTTTACTATATATATCGCCGTACCATTATCGGATATACTTATGCTCCTAGAGCGGAATAATAATAATAAAAAAAAAAAACGTTGGGATCTCATGCAAGCATCGGAAAAGGGCGCACTCTTGAGTGAAATTTCCGTAAGTATAAAAGTGCACAATGATTCGTGCGGAAACAAGGGAAAGACTGTAGAGATGAAAAATTAAATTGTCCAACGACAGAGGCGACGAGAAAATGATTGAAAATAAACAATTTTTAAAATGCCTTATCATCATTTTTTCTTGGTCACACGTGCTGTGAAAAAAAAAAAAACTAAAATCAATGAAACGTGTTTTCCAATATTCCCCATAACATATTTCTTTCTTACGAGAATATTATTTAGTAAAATAAACTAATATCTTTTCAATAAAATCTAATTTGCTTCGGTCGACTTATTTTGTGCTCGTTCAAAGAAACTTGTTAGGGTGAATATTAGGGTGGCCCATTTTATAAAAAATTTCAAATTTTCGTGTTCACATATTTTCAAATAATAGTTGACCATAAAAAAAGACGTTATGATTTTTTTTAGATTTCTAAACTCAAATATGAGTCTGGGCTAATCATCCAAAGTTTAAGTGAAATATTTGACCTACTGGCAATTTTCAACAGTAAACATTGGTCAGAAGTCAAATGGTTTTATCGCAGTCCCTTTCGGGTAGAAAAATATCGCATGGACACATTGAACATTTCTGTAGTCATGAGTAATACCTGCCCATGTACGAATATTGCAAATGCTAGCAGCAAGCAGCAAAAGTAGTGGGGTAACCACTCGCAAGGACAACTTATGGCGGTGTGATCTCTGTGCTTCGGCTTCCGGTTAGGATAATAAAGTAACGAAGCTCTTCGTGCATACTCGGTTTTCTACCTGATGACCATTTACCGCGCCTACTGAGTGCTGACTAATGTTTGAATGAATTATCCTTTGAAAGTAATATTCATCGGTGTTTACTAGTAAAATTTGCCTATCCAATTGTATAAACTAGCAAAATTTTGCTTTCGATAATTTTAGCGAAATATCTTATGAAATATCACTTATCAGTGAAAAATAGTCATTTACATCAAATTATCTTACTTCCGTAGGATTTTTTAGCAATATCAATTTGTGTTTACACCGACATTCCAAGCGCCTTTGCGAGGTAGCCCCACCACTTTTGCTGATTGTCGCTAGCAACTGCAATATCCGTACACTTACTATGATAATAATTATACCTGCACTAATGTTTCTACCTTTCTATTTGAGGTACGACATCGAAAAGTACTTTCAACTATGTCGAAGTAATTTGATAAAATCTGTCAAAATTTTATTTTTTCATTAACAAGAGTTTAGCTTTTCAGAGATGTATTTTTTTCTAATTTCATTGTTTTATATGACTCGAAAAAATTTAATAAATAAATTTCTAATATTAACTCATCTAAAATGTGAATGAAAAACTAAGCCATTAGCCATCAGAGATGTCAAATTTTATATAAAAATTTAGTTAATAATGCATTTGTATCATCTATAGAACTGGAAGCTATTTTTATTGAAAAAAATCAGAGTTTGAAATGATGAAAAAATGTAATATTTATGGTACAGTTCGGTGAGATATTGTTCTCAATTTTTTCACTAGAATTAGTTGTTATAATTAATGATTAAGATTCAAAATCATATAAAAACCTTCAATAAAAATTCGAATAAACTAAAATGGACTCAAGAGATGAAAAATAAATAAAACACTTTTTTTACATTATTAAATAGGCGCGAGGGCAATTAAAAGTCGAACGGCGAGTTTTATGCTTTTATTTTGACAAATAAATTTACATCGATAGTCCCAATTGGGAGATTGTTCGATATGATTTTCTGGTCATGTAAAAAAAAATATTCAAAAATATTTCTGTTCTTTTAGTTATTTGTTTTATTTTTAGGAAAAAAAATGCATCGTTTCTTACAATTTTCTTTAGAATCATTTCCAATAATCGCTCGTTTAGGATTATCTTTATGATTTTTTTATCGATAAGTTCAAAATTATTCTGGGGCCAGTGGCCCCAGAACAATAATAACGAAGAAATTAAATAAATAAATTTCCAATATTAACTCATCTAAAATGTGAATGAAAAAATGAATATGATTCAAAATCATATAGTGGAATCGTGCGTCTCGTTATCTCTCTTCACCGATACCTGAGAACCCTGTCCGAGAGGAATATTTGTTTCAGAAAGGGGCTACCCAGCCAGTTGACCCTCTCACTTTCACTGTTTATGATACTTGTAAATGCACCTGATCATCCCAACACCTGATTCTTCTAAAAAATTCACGAATTTTTCATCGCCTTTCTTTTAATAATGTAACGAAGCCAGATATTTCTTTTTTTGTGTAATGATAGTTCGATAGTTAAATAATCACTCAACGTATTTTGAATAAGATCCGTCCATTTTAAGCGGTCCGTAGAAGCCTTCAAAAACCCTTGATTTTCATCAAAATCGGATTTTTTATTTCAATAACAAATGGAAAAAAGAAATATAAACAAAACTTCATTATGTTCATTGATGTTTTATAAAAAACTTCCAGAAGAAAAACATAAATAATCTCAATAATTATATCACCAAATGTTAATTTAAAAATTCATTACCCTCATCGTGGGCTAAAGTTCATAAAGAATTAAAATCATTAGCGCAGACTCATATTTGAGTTTAAAAATTTGAAAAAAATCATAACGTCTTTCTTTATAGTCAACTATTATTTAAAGATATGTAAACGCGAAAATTTGGAAATTTTTATAAAATGGGCCACCCTAGTGAATATTGGAAAACACATTTTAGTCATTTTAGATTTTTTTTTTGTGCCAAGTTTTCTGCAACCAATTGGATCACTGAACGAAATGAAATTGCTTGCTCTACGATATAATCGAAGCAAAAAACATTCCGAAGAATTCATAAACTCTCTCTCACGTTCAAATCACTCTCGTGTCAACGTATAAGGCCAGAGAATAAATCCAGACGGTGAACTAAATAACGAAAAAAAAAAGTAACTGGTATCTGTCGGGGATCATCGAGCAAATCATAAATCCGACTCGGACGGATGAAAATGTTTAAAATATCGAGGTCACCCAATTCGGGAGTCGCGATCACAGCCAATTTTGTTTGTTTCCCCCATGGTCCACCCTCTGCTATCAACCCGTTTCACTTTATTTTATTTTTTCCTCTCGTTTATTTTTTCCTCTATCCCCGCCCGGAAACGGGATTGCGCCTGTCGAATCGGGAGGTCACATTGTATTATTAATGTCGAACGAAAAATATGTTTTAGCGACGGAAGACCATCGAGAGGCGATACAGACAGATGGCAACACGAGAACGAGAATGTTAGCGAGAGAGAAAGAGAGAGAAAAAAACAGTCGAGAGTGACAGTTTGTGTGCGGCGATACGACCAGTCGCCAGAGGCCTTGTGAGCCCTCGCTGTCCAACAAAATTGTCCAGTAGAACCAACAGCAACTCCACCGTATAGCTGAGCCGTGAAAAAGTTGGATAAAAATTGCCACAGCGCCGATTAACGCGCATGAAACGCGGACAAAAATTGCCTCGGGGCAGCTCGAGATTTTTTTTTAGAATGTGGTGTATGGCGTACACGAACATCGTTTACGCGGACCGTGTACCCAGCCTCATATTTATGCTCGTCCAGATATACGTTCAACAAAGTGCAGACTCCAGTGACGGTGCTGCCATGTATCCGAGTACCAAGGGTACGGTTATCGCCCTTCAACCTCTCTCTCATTCCTCCCTCCATCCCTCTCGCCGAAATTGTAACACAAATCGTGATTGGATGCCCTTCAACATGACCAACATGAATTTCCAGATGGTAGTAGACACGAGGATATCTTTACATTTACCTATCAATGTTCCTACGATTTTTAAGTATACTTTCACGCTTATAAGCATGTAACAGGTTGTGATTTCAAGATTTTTAAGAATTACGTAGTCTTGGCAGAAACATTGAGGCCATATAGTAGTTCAGAAACTAGAAATTTTATCGTGGCAGTAGAGCATCTAAAAGACACATTTACAGTAGCATCCGAAACTTCACCACGCAATAACAATGATGTTGAAGTTTGCATCATCATTTTCCGTATTGCCGTTGCTTCTCGTGCCCATTTAGACCAAGGTCCTTGAACGAGGCCCCAACAAAACGGTTTCACGACTTTTGTCATCGATAATCCAATCTTAAGGAGAATTAATGACGTAAAAAATCGAGTTTCGTTGCATTCCAACGATGCAAACGTCAACATCATCAATAACAATTCCATAAGAATTTTACACCTCCCTCCACGAATAAGTCTATCAACTAATCATTTTTTTATATTTATTCCCAGATAAACCCTTTCGAATTTCTGCATATAACCCTTCCCAATTCCATTTTTTTTCCATTATCTGATTTATGCTCGTCCAGATATACGTTCAACAAAGTGCAGACTCCAGTGACGGTGCTGCCATGTATCCGAGTACCAAGGGTACGGTTATCGCCCTTCAACCTCTCTCTCATTCCTCCCTCCATCCCTCTCGCCGAAATTGTAACACAAATCGTGATTGGATGCCCTTCAACATGACCAACATGAATTTCCAGATGGTAGTAGACACGAGGATATCTTTACATTTACCTATCAATGTTCCTACGATTTTTAAGTATACTTTCACGCTTATAAGCATGTAACAGGTTGTGATTTCAAGATTTTTAAGGATTACGTAGTCTTGGCAGAAACATTAAGGCCATATAGTAGTTCAGAAACTAGAAATTTTATCGTGGCAGTAGAGCATCTAAAAGACACATTTACAGTAGCATCCGAAACTTCACCACGCAATAACAATGATGTTGAAGTTTGCATCATCATTTTCCGTATTGCCGTTGCTTCTCGTGCCCATTTAGACCAAGGTCCTTGAACGAGGCCCCAACAAAACGGTTTCACGACTTTTGTCATCGATAATCCAATCTTAAGGAGAATTAATGACGTAAAAAATCGAGTTTCGTTGCATTCCAACGATGCAAACGTCAACATCATCAATAACAATTCCATAAGAATTTTACACCTCCCTCCACGAATAAGTCTATCAACTAATCATTTTTTTATATTTATTCCCAGATAAACCCTTTCGAATTTCTGCATATAACCCTTCCCAATTCCATTTTTTTTCCATTATCTGATTTTACTTATCGCTCACTGTACGAGGTCTGTTAAAAAAAGTATCGCGAATTTTGAAATTCCGCGGGCTACGGGGAATAGGCGCGGGAATAGGCAAAAATCGAAGGTTGGTACTCGTGAGGGACACGAGTACCAACCTAACGCCACAAAAAAAAAATCGAAAATCGAATATACGTAGCCCGCGGAAAATCAAAATTCGCGATACTTTTTGAACAGACCTCGTATGGCCTAAAGGCCTCCCGAATAAACGGGCTGACTAATGCAAGGAGAGTTTTCCAAAACGGATCAGTATTACCTGAGATTAGCGCGTTCGAACAAACAGACGAACAAACTCTCCAGCTTTATTACGAAAGTAGCGAGGATAAGAATCACGCGGCCTGAGTCTTAGCAGAATCATAAACCGTTCGGGATGTAATCGAAATTTTCTCCGCTCCTACGTAATCAAAGTGGAGTACGTATATGTTTTTTTTTTACATTAAGGATAATGCACATTATCCATAAATTCTATTTTGCTACACGAGTGTAGAAAGTTATTTCTCTATTCTTCGTTCCACATTGTATCCACAAAATCCAGGAACCTACAAAACATCGCCCGTATATTCTCTCACAGATATATAAGTGTACATCAGATACCACATGTAGATATGCGCTGAAACAACCACCAAGAGAATTCACAGAATCTCTGCCCCTCTCAACCCCCTCCCCACCCCGCGGAATGGTACTCCCTCAACGCTTTGGATGCACATGCTTTCGGATCCAACATCGGCCCACTGGCACTAATTGCCGGTCCGGTAGAAAATTGGCGAGATAACTTCGCATTCCTGCTCCCTTGGAGCTAGACCATTTCGCCCTCTATCCAATTCTCATCCTTTTTCCCAGCTCTCCGTTATCGTTCCGCTTCTTTCTACGAATTACGAATCTCGCTATATGTGTATACCATATATATTCCGGGTTAAACCCTTCCTTCATGTTCTCTCCTCGGGATTCTTGTTGCTAGATAGTGAACTTGCTACGTAGTCGAGAATTCGCGTCCTCCCGTTGCAGTCACTTTTTCTTCCGTTAACGAGTAACTTTTTCAACCCCCTCTACCGCCCTCACACTCTCTTTCTCTTTATCCAATGTTCTCATATACCATCGAACTATACACGTTTTACTCGTTCGATCCAAACGTGGGAAATGGATAGAGGAAGAGAGGCGATTCCGTTAGATTCTCCCTCAGGACTAAAAGTAAGGGTGTATGTGCGCGTAACATGTATTAGACGTGACGGGGGTATTGCTGGTTGGGGGATAATATATGCGTCACTTTGCATTATGGAGGACAGATACAGTGCAATGATATGACGGGTTGGTAGAGATTTTTACGTCCGTGTTCGTTTCGGTTCGATCGCCGTAGCCAGTAGTGTGAAGTTTTGGGCGGGTATAATACCGAGAGACGAGACATTAGTTTCAATTTGACAAATAATTTTTGTATGATTTAGTAGTCTGGTAACTTAAGCCGATTATCATGTCTTTTTTGGAGGGCGTTTTTTTTGTAGGAAAATAAAAATGAATCGTTTTGGATATTTAGGATATTTTTATTTACATATTGAAGATACAAAAAAAAAATTTTTTGAAAAAATTATATAGTTTATTATTATTATTATTGTTGATCGAAGTTGGCACCTCGAAGTTGGCAGCCCGGGTCCTAACTTTTTTTCTACCGAACCGATTGCTTTCAAATTTCAACAGGCTACTCTACAGACTTATAGTTCTCGTCGGAACTACCGAGAAATTTTTTCACCACTAACTTTTTATTTTACAGCCCCTTCTTTTCTAAAATAAAAGAACTTTAGCAAAGAAGGGGTTGTAATATAAAAAGTTAGGGGTGAAACAATTTCTCGGTAGTTCCGACGAGAACTATAAGTGTGCAGAGTAGCTTGTTAAAATTTGAAAGCAATCGGTTCGGTAGAAAGAAAGTTAGGACCCGGGCTGCCAACTTCGAGGTGCCAACTTCGATCAATAATTAGAATAATAATAAACCATTAAATTTTTTCAAAAAAATTTTTTTTTGTATCTTTAATATGTCAATGAAAACATCCTAAATATCCAAAACGATTCATTTTTATTTTCCGACAAAAAAACGCCCTCCAAAAAAGACATGAAAATCGGTTACCAGACTACTACCTTACGGCAGTCGTCTGGTCTAGAGCGAGATTTTCAACGTCATTTCTAATGTGCAATAACGTTTAAACCGTTGAAGTTGTCTTGATGAAAATGTACACGTGCATGTATTGATCCTAAGAGAATACTTGTTCATTAAAAAAAAAAATTATTTTAAATTTTTTCATGTAGTTTTTTGCCTTGTTGCAATATGGTGCGCCGAAATCGGCGCCCACTCTGGACGATGTTGTATGCACCTGAAAAAAAAATATATATATATATTCTCAATCTGTATGACTATTCTGAGCACTGGTAGCAGAATTGGTACTTAAAAAAATTTTTTTGACAAAATGGCGGCCTGTTGAACTTTCATTAATGATATTTCAATGTATGAAATATCATTAAATTGGTAGCAGAATAAACAGAGTAAACTGGTAGCAGAATTGGTACTTAAAATTTTTTTAAGTACCAATTCTGCTACCAGTGCTCAGAATACTCATACAGATTGAGAATATATATATATTTTTTTTTCCAGATGCACACAACATCGTCCAGAGTGGGCGCCGATTTCGGTGCACCATGTTGCAACAAGGCAAAAAACTACATGAAAATATTTGAAATAATTTTTTTTTAATGTACAAGTATTCTCTAAGTATCAATAAATGCAAGTGTAAATTTTCATCAAGACAACTGCAACGGTTTAAACGTTATTGCACATTAGAAATAACGTCAAAAATCTCGTTCTAGACCAGACGACTGCTTTAAGTCTGATTCCAATGGACACAGGATCGAGTTGGAAAAGAATGATCGGAGGTTCAATCGGTTATGCGTTTCCCGGGTTCCCATCCCTTCTAGACTCCTACGCCCAGACAATTGTTTTGAAGGAAAGAAAAATTTAGGACAAGGATCCACGCGGGAATTTGTTTATTTTTCGTTGTACATTCGTTTCTTAACGGCCGACTATTTCCTTCCCGAACAAAGCTTCCACTCATCGCCTGCCCCTTCATTCTTTTGTGATTTCTATCGTCACCCTTCCACCCAGCTATTTCTCACCCTTCTACTATTGTCCATATACGACACATACGTAATACTTTCGATATCCTACGTGGTCGAGCATTGCATCGATCATGAAAAGGGTCGAAAGGGATGATTAAGAGAAGGTAGGTGGAAGTATCTCCTTGTCTTAAACCACTTTTCTCTCTTTCCTCGCGCCCTCTCGTACACTACTTCGCCACTGAGACCGAGGGGGATGAAAAAAGAGTAGTATACACCGAAGCTTCCTTTCTCATCCAACATCCGCCCCAATCCATGGAACCGTCAGATAATTCCCGTTCGTTGCAACGTCATTAACTTCTTCTCATTGCGACGGAATACTGCGTGTGCACGGGGGGGAAACGGGGATTATATAGTGTTGGTGGTTGCCCCCGTGGGGCCCGAAGGGCTCATCGATCACACCCAGCCACAGCCGTGGCGCTAACGGCATCAGAGACGAAAGTACAACGCGATTCGAACCATCAAGCGTACCTTACTCCACTCCATATAGCCACAGATAGAACACCCGAGAATGCCCAATCTCGACGAGATTTTTCACGCTTGAGGTTTTCCTCCCTTTTACGCGGGGTTCTTTCATTCTCGCCCCTCCCCCCCCCGGCTCCATCGAGAGGGATCATGAGACTCCCCAGTGTAATACAAAAATGCGTTTTTCACAGAGACTCGCTCGCCGTAACCCCGTTTTCAAGCTCTCAAATGGCCGACACGAACGATTACGGCCACGGGTATATCGACGATCGACGATTGCCTAACACTCGGGAATATCGAAGCGGAATAAGCTATTTTGATAAAGGATGACTCAAGAGTCTCCATGTTAATCCGCCCTTGAAATTGGCCCATTGTTACGGGCCGAAAACTGGCTGCGCGTTTCGCGTCACTGAGCACAGAACGGTCACGTGGTTTTTCGTGCTTTCTTTTGGATACACAAGATCGCGTCGCATATGGCATTTCGATAATAAAGGATATATCGACCGTATACAATTCACTAATAAACTCTTGCGCAAACGCACACTTACGGCCACTTGACTGAGACAAACTTGTACTTATTACGGACACTTGCGCTCGGCGATGCTCGTGGACCCTCGCAGACGATTTATCACAGTTGATACTCGCGAACCTTTTCACTGAGACGCAATTACGGCGCTCGTAATTTTTTTTACGGTATCGCGAACACTTACGGACATTAACATTTTCACCCTCGCCCTAACGGGGCCGTATTAGTGGACCGAACTTACGGCTGCCTTTCGCAATGTTTCTTTTACGACACTACGGCTATGGAACCGGAAGTGGCGCTCACAATGGTCTAGGCATCATGGAACCTTTCAAACTAGCGTGTACACAAGTTCAAAAAACGTCGTTTTCAGAAAAACGCGTTTGAAAAAAACAGCAAAATGCTGAGTCTGATTGTGACCTGCAATATGGGGTCGCTAATATCTTCGGTGTTTATCAAGGAAATTCTTCAAAAATTTTATAGCATATACTTAAATATATGTATAAAATATTCTCAAAGTTTCAATAAATTATATTCATTTTTTATACTATAAAAAAATTCATGAAAATCATTGAGAAAACGCTGTCCTGACCCTATTTCCCCACTTAGTGGCTTATAACAATAGAACGAATCGGAATTGTCATTAAAAATTTTGGGAACATATTTTTCAATAGTTTCACTAACAATTTATGAAATAAAAAAAAATCGATTTTTTGAACCGTCTAACCCTATTTCCTCCCTTAATATACGTAATTGTGAGTGTCCGTAAGTGTATCTTTGTCCAGGTATCTGCGGGTGTCAGCCTCAGTGTCTGTACTCGCCTTATCATTAAAGCCCGATTTCTCCAACATTAATTGAAGATTAAACTCAATTCAGCCCATCCCCACACGATACAAAAAAAAAATTGGACCCCGTTTAAACCGCCTTCCGAGGAAACGGGTGTAAGTGACGATTTTTGCTCTTTAGCGGCGAATCGAAGTCATTTTCGCGAATATTACGCTTCGATGCTTGTGCCAATGAGTGAGTTTTCAAATAAACGGGCAGCTTCAAAGTAGCTACACTCCCGGACGATCGAATATGCATAATTAGGAAGATTTATCTATAAATATCGCGACCCTCTTCTGCGTTTACTCAAATCTCTCAACACTTCTCTCAGGTCTCCATAAAGAAAACTTAATAACCCTCTTTCTCTATCGCGCTCACACGACCCCTATGTCGTTCACTCTTTTGCATTCTCGTTCGTCATGTGTGTTTATCCTTACCTTTGAGTTAAACTTTGAAATAACGGATATTCCATTTTATTAGTCGAGAATCCCCGTTGAATTGTGGTGAAAAATATTGACTCGCAAACAAACATCGTTTGCACTGTTGTGTATCGGTAATGCCATGAAACAGAAGTGACTTTACGAGCGTAAAAATATTGTAACCCGGAGCACACATAAATCTACCGAGATAAAAAGCAACATACGGGAAGGGAAAGAAAAAAAAAAGGAGGGTGAGGCGTGGATATAGGCAGTAAAACGAAATAGTATATTACAGTTATACTGTTAACCGATGCAGCCCTAGTGGAAGGGGAGAGCAAAGGGCGAAGTGAGCTTTATTAACCGGCTTGTGCGAATACGGGCTACGAGACCAATCGATTCGGCATGGCGTCAGCCTGTCATGCTATCAAGCTACTGTTAATGATATTCATATTCACATAGACATCGCCGTGGAAAAAAAACGCCATGTTAAAAAATATTTGTGTCTTTAATATATTAAATATATATTTTATGAAAAGTTATATATTTGATATTCATTTTACAATACAGGATGAAATTTGTGGATACAAAACGTACAAACAAGAGTTGAGGAATACATGTAATAACTAATATAAAGATTAGGGCGATTTTTATTTTAACTATTTTTATTTTTTTTTCAGTCCCCACCCGAAATTTCGTTGGATATGTCGAAAAAGAAATTCCTTGAAAGTTACAGCCCTTAATATTAATTCTAAGTACTTTCCCAAAGCGTGAGAAGATTTTCCATCTAAAATACACGTAAATCGAATTTTTTTTTTCTTCAAATTTCTATAACTCAGCCGCATTTTATGCTATCATATTGTTCTTGGTTTCGACTTACTCGGAATAAAGCAATCTAAAAAAGTGCCTTTTGCGGCGAAAGTGTAAATTGTACTGTTGAGTTGGTACGGGTCACTAAAATTGATTTTTACCCAAAATTCTCGTTTTTTTGCTGTTATCTCCGAAACAATTAACTTTACGATAAAAATGTAAATGAAAAATTTGTTGGAAATTTAATTTCCTAGAAAAAAGGTTCCGTCGACCCAATTGCTTAGATTAATATTTCTTGAGATATTGCCTACTTTTTCGGAAACCTTAAAAGGTCGAAATTTCAAATGGCCATAACTTGGCTCGCGTTTGATCGATTTTGAATTTTGAGGGGAGTTTTGTAAAAGTCTCGAGTAGACTTAGAATATGCATTTCAGATCATCCCGATATATCAATTATTGCAGCCGTGAGAGCAGGTTGAAAATCGGCGAAAAAAATGTGAAGGGGTATGGGAGAAATTCGCAAAAATCGATGGTCCAACTTTGAAAATCTATGAAAAATCGAAAAAAAATCGTAGCTCAATAAATGAAGCGGCATTTTGAAGGTTGAACGGTTACGAAAAGAATGGGCACAGAGTGGGGTTCGAACTCCATCGGGAAGCAACGTTACAGCGATTTTAGTGAAGCTACTTCCGTTTGGGCTGTAAATAGGGGTAAATAACAAATTGGAAAATTCGCAGACAGTGTATTTGATATATCAATGATATTTGGGGTTTCTTTAGATATTAGAAAAGGAACGTAAATTCTAGATGAGCATGAAAACCGTTGTCCCACGATCAAAAACTGTCTCGGCATCCGTGAAATACACAATATATCCTACGAACGATATCCGAACACACCTCATAATGAAATATACACACAAACGTATATATGCAATCGTTATATACACCTTCCATAAGATATTATATGCCGTGTTATGTAAGGGGTATATAGTTCTCGTATATGAAAATGGTAGTAAGATAGTGAGGACAAAATGGACTCAGCAGCGTTGCCGGGTATCAAAAGAAAACGTCCTGGGTCGTTCGATCACGCGCGCGCGACCGCGACGAATTCTCGAGATTTTTGCCTCATCGTTCACATTCATTTTCCATTCCCCCCTATTCCTTCGCGTCGGTACGAACACTTTTCTCTCTTGATTCTCATCCACCCCCTCGGCCCTACGACGCTTTTGCGTGATATTGCACCCTACCGTTGGCGTACCTAACAGGCGTAAAAAAATAAAGAAGCTCGAGGGTGCGAACAGCGTTGGGCAGAGATCGGGAAAGCGTTTCGTCGAGGGGTCGACGTGACAATATATATGGGATTATATAAAAATGGAATAAGCGCTAATAATATTTGTTGTTAAAACACTTCATATTTATTTTCTTCAAAATCTTTTCGTCTATCGCTCGGTTTCTGCAAACGGCAAGTGATAAATATTATACCTCGAAAATCGCAGTCTTGTAAAAAAGTACTTGCGTTTGAGAGAAAGATTGTCAAACAAAAACGAAAAAAAAAAAAACGATGTAAAAATGTTTGCTCACCCTCGTTTGTGTTTCGAATTACCGTCGATAAAAATTCGAATGAACTAATATGACCTAAAGAGGTGAAAAATAAATAAAACACTTTTTTGACGTTTTTTTAATAGGCGCGAGGGCAGGTAAAAGTCGAACAACGAGTTTTATGCTTTTATTTTGCCAAATAAATTTGCATCGATAGTCCGAAATGGGAGATTGTTCGAAATGATTTTCTGGTCATTTAAAAAAAAATATTCAAAAATATTTCTGTTCTTTTAGTTATTTGTTTTATTTTTAGGAAAAAAAATGCATCGTTTCTTACAATTTTCTTTAGAATCATTACCAATAATCGCTCGTTTAGGATTATCTTTATGATTTTTTTATCGATAAGTTCAAAATTATTCTGGGGCCACTGGCCCCAGAACAATAATAACGAAAAAATTTAATTAATAAATTTCCAATATTAACTCATCTAAAATGTTAATGAAAAACTAAGCCATTAGCCATCAGAGATGTCAAATTTTATATAAAAATTTAGTTAATAATGCATTTGTATCATCTATAGAACTGGAAGCAATTTTTATTGAAAAAAATCAGAGTTTGAAATGATGAAAAAATTAAATATTTGTGGTACAGTTCGGTGAGATATTGTTCTCAATTTTTTCACCAAAATTAGTTATTATAATTAATGATTAAGATTCAAAATCATATAGTGGAATCGTGCGTCTCGTTACCTCTCTTCACCGACACCTGAGAACCCTACCCGAGAGGAATATTTTTTTCAGAAAAGGGCTACCCAGCAAGTTGACCTTCTCACTTTCACTGTTTATGATACTTGTAAATGCACCCGATAATCCCAACACCTGATTCTTCTAAAAAATTCAAGAATTTTTCATCGCCTTTTTTTTAATAATGTAACGAAGCCAGATATTTCTTTTTTTGTGTAATGATAGTTCGATAGTTAAATAATCACTCAACGTATTTTGAATAAGATCCGTCCATTTTAAGCGGTCCGTGGAAACCTTCAAAAACCCTTGATTTTCACCAAAATCGGATTTTTCATTTCAATGACAAATGGAAAAAAAAATATAAACAAAACTTCATTATGTTCATTGATGTTTTACAAACAACTTCCAGAAGAAAAACATAAATAATCTCAATAATTATATCACCAAATTTTTATTTAAAAATTCATTACCGTCATCGTAGGCTAAAGTTCATAAAGAAGAAAAATCATTAGCGTCGACTCATATTTGAGTTTAAAAATCTGAAAAAAATCGTAACGTGTTTTTCTATAGTCAACTATCATTTGAAAATATGTGAACACGAAAATTTGAAAATTTTTATACAATGGGCCTCCCTACGGGCCACCCATTAAGGTAGTAGTCTTGTAACTTAAGCCGATTTTCATGTCTTTTTTAGAGGGCGTTTTTTTGTAGGAAAATAAAAATGAATTGTTTTGGATATTTAGGATGTTTTTATTTACATATTAAAGATTCAAGAAAAATTTGTTTGGAAGGATTTAATAGTTTATTATTATTATTATTATTGATCAAAGTTGGCACCTCGAAAAAAAAACGCGTGGGTGGCCCCGGTGATTTTGGCTCTTAATGTTATCTGAAATCGAAAACTCTTGATAATTCTTAATCTATAGACATGTCATTCTGGTCGGAACTACTGAAGTTAAATTTTACGAATAAATAACAAAATGGCGGACTTTGGAAAAAAAACTTTTTTTCAAAAATTCAATCACTTTGAAAAAAGAAACTTTTTTTTCCAAAGTCCGCCATTTTGTTATTTATCCGTGAAATTCAATTTCAGTAGTTCCGACCAGAATGACATGTCCATAGGTTAAGAATTATCAAGAATTTTTTATTTCAGATAACATCAAGAGCCAAAATCACCGGGGCCACCCACGCGGTTTTTTTCCAGGTGTCAACTTCGATCAATAATAATAATAATAATAAACTATTAAATTTTTTCAAACAAATTTTTGTTTGTATCTTTAATATGTAAATAAAAACATCCTCAATATCCAAAACGATTCATTTTTATTTTCCTAAAAAAAACGCCCTCTAAAAAAGACATGAAAATCGGCTTAAGTTACCAGACTACTACCTGAATCCCATTTATTATATTTCCAAGATCATAATTTTTGTTTCACGCAAATGTAATGTATTTGAAAAAAGCACATATTTGCGTCCGAGGGTCAGCGACGCAATATTCTTTAACGATCATATCAAAGTTATAAGGGAGAAAATAGGGTAAGAATATTATTAAATATCAATACAATCGAAAATTACGATATTTCGTGTACCAATTGTAATTGTGATTTATAACTATCAGAGGTTCTTCGCGCGACAAAGAGAAAGTAAATTTTAGACCAACGTCAAAATCGCTGACCCTCTTGTTGGCCAAAAACCACTTTCCATGGAATACCACACGTACACGAATTGCGATATACAGAGAGTTTGTCACATAGGTCATAGGTGTGTCGAGTACCCATATTCCCCTTTCCACGGTCATATATACTGCTGATGCTGCTTGCACCATCCATATACGGGATTTTTTGCGCCCGGATATAGAGGATGAATTTTTTTTATGGCCGAGAAACTCATTGGTTTTTCTTGTTTTTGTGTTTTTGTTTCTGCACCGTATCGCACGTTTACGTTTCGCTCCGCTATGATGTCGCGAGCACCGCGAGAGTTGTGTGGCAATATTTCACGAAAAAAATGTTTTACAAACAAGTACTAAATCGAGAGGGATAAATTTGTATTCGTAACAAAAATATATTTCGTATATCGTTTTGGATGAAATAAAAAAAAATTCAAAATATTTCATGAAAAAGTATTTGATAGATGTCGAATCAAACTAAATTTGTTGGGCTCGAGATGAAATTTATCCAACGTGAATTTTCGAGAAAAAAATTACTTCATTTTTGTTTAATTCAAAGAACTGTATTTCAGGGAGCATTTATTTTCCTCGATATAAAAATGTATTCGATTCTCGATTTAAACGATTGAATAGCCAAAAAGCCATGGCGTGTACGATGGACTTTACGAGTCTGAAACATTTCGTTCTCGATGGACGACGCAATTTTTCGTTGAATCGTAAAAAAAAAAATGCTATGTCGGTCGTACGAAACAGCCGTAACGTGAGCCGAAAAGTAAACGTATTAATTTCTTCGTCGTGGATCTTTTCATTTTAGTAGCTTCGGCCTTTTTTGTATGCCGTACAGGACAGAGGATCGAGAATGAAAAAGTTCTGCGGTAAGTCGATCGTCGACAAACCGGGAGACCAATTCGCTCGAGAGGATTTTCGCAGCGGGATATATGAATACAATCATCGTTTGGGAATGGCGCCTCGTAAAAATAGGAGTATAACCCGTCGTAAAACGCGATCATCGATTAGCCACGAGACTCACTCTTGTTGCTATATTCATAACCCTCCATTCCCTTATTTTTTTTTTACCTCGCTCATGCGCGTAGGTCAGCTTTCATTTGTGCCCAGGTGACAAGCATATGCACATACGCACACTCATCTTTTTATTTATATTGTTACGAGCCCAAGACCCTGGTAGAAAATTTCGGGCGTTAAGGGGGAAATAGGGTTAGGACAGAGTTTTCTCAATGATTTTCACGAATTTTTTTATAGTATAAAAAATGAATATAATTGATTGAAACTTTGAGAATATTTTATACATATATTTAAGTATATACTATAACATTTTTGAAGAATTTCCTTGAAAAACACCGAAGATATTAGCGGCCCCATACTGCAGGTCACAATCAGACTCAGCATTTTGCGTACATTCTGGAAACCGCAATTTTCATCTTAAATCAAACGAGGTTGGAATTTACTTTTATCATATGTCTCTCTTCTATATGAACCTAAATGCTATAAAAAAAAATAGAAAATTGAACTTTTTACAGGGGTCAAAACAAAAAAGCATAATTTTTTGCCATTTTTTACAACTTTATTTGCTAAAAAAAAAATTAAACATTGGTATAATTCACTTTTACGATAGAATGACATAAATTGTCCATCTTTGTAAAAGAAAGTTGAACTAAAGAGAAGAGTACAAAATTGAACTAAATAATCCCACGTCCACTCATCTTCATTTATCATTCAAAATTTTTTCTTTACACAAAATATGATTCTCGCTAAACTGAAAATTAGTTTTTTACCAATTGCCATCAACCCTTATTGAATTGTGCATTTTTTTCCGGTTTAACAATGTCCGAATTACTTGAAAAACAAATATAATTAAAAGTCATTTACATGGAAAACACTGAATCGTTGAAATCTAAAGTCGTTATATTTTTTTAAGGAGTTACACGCAGTCAGGATACCAAAAAAAAGGCGATTTTTCAAGAATTCTTTCCTGGAAAGACATTTTAATTTATTAAGGAGTGAAATAGGGTTAGGACAGCATTTTCTCAATGATTTTCACGATTTTTTTTATAGTATAAAAAATGAATATAATTTATTGAAACTTTGAGAATATTTTATACATATATTTAAGTATATACTATAAAATTTTTGAAGAATTTCCTTGAAAAACACCGAAGATATCAGCGACCCCATATTGCAGGTCACAATCAGACTCAGCATTTTGCGTACATTCTGGAAACCGCAATTTTCATCTTAAATCAAACGAGGTTGGAATTTACTTTTATCATATGTCTCTCTTCTATATGAACCTAAATGCTATCGAAAAAATAGAAAAATGAATTTTTTACAGGGGTCAAAACAAAAAAGCATGATTTTTTGCCATTTTTTACAACTTTATTTGCAAAATAAAATTATTTGAAATAATGAGAATATTCCGATTTTAGGTTCATATAGAGCGCAATACTATGAAGAAAGTAACTGCCAATTTTCAAAACGATCGGTTGAAAACTTTTCAAACTAGCGTGTCCGCAAGTTCAAAAAAAGTCGTTTTCAGAAAAACGCGTTTGAAAAATTAGCGCGCTCGGGGCCTGAAGGAGAGCTACACACTTTAATGGCTTATAACAATGGAACGAGTCGGAATTTTCATTTAAAATTTTGGGAACATATTTTCCAATAGTTTTACTAACAATTTATGAAATAAAAAAAAATTGATTTTTTGAACCGTCTAACCATATTTCCCCCTTAAATCCGACGCGGATTGTAGGATCTGGTCGAGTCAGAATTTCATGAATTTCGGGCATGTCTACTGCAGTACAAATTTTTTTTAAATTGTACCAGAGGCTTTAAAAACAGCCTGATGGGATCCTGTTTCGGCCTTAGAACGTCCATTTTGGCAGTCAGCTATAATGTTTGCGATATTTTATCACAATGGGCACACACACCCACACGTAGGATCAACAACTCGCGTAGTCGTTCTTCATCTCTACCTGTATTCCTACTTTCGAGGTGTTGGGATTGTTCACGGTTTCCTTTTTTTTGTCTTCATATAATCCCTTCCTTCGTCTCTCCTTTTGGATTCCCAAATACGTCCGGTCTTTCTACGAACCAGCACGCGCGCTCGCATCAGGTCGCGGATGGTTATGATACAAAAATTCCTCCCTTTCTCCCTTCGCTGCTTCCCGAATCTTGCCCTCGTGAGTTCTCTGCCCTCGTACGTGGCGCGAATGGGGCACGATGAAACGATAAAAAAGATCATAAAGGTAACGGCCGTAACGGGCGACCGGAGTTACGGGCTATACCCGAGTTCTTTTTCTTCGTTTTTTTCTTCACGTTTTTTTTTTTTTACTTTTCCGCATCATAGTTCCATCTTTTCCTTCTGTCTTATTTTATTTTGCCGCTCCGAGCATGTGCGGTTAATACTGTGAGCTATGAGCGAAGCTACGAGTGCGCCTGGCGTGGTCCTTAACGTCGGGACTGATCAAAATTACAAATAGTACTTTCTTTTTGGCCTCAGTCTGTCTCATCGTGTTTACGATGAGCGTGGTCGGGAAACAAATGTCCGTATTATCTACAGTTGTGAAAAATTAAATTTATCGACGAGAAGCGAAGATGAAAACTCCTAGAATCTTCGGATATTCTTCCAAGGTTAATAACACTTCACGGATCGAAAAAAATTTGCTAATATCACGATGAGAGATATAACTTGCGAAGGCTCTCGACCGTCGTGCATTTGCAACTGTGGAATTTTCCGCGTTGAGAAACATCTGCAGCTCATAATTCCTGTTTGCCAGGTGCACGTGAACCAAAAGCACTTTACGGAGTACAAGTTAAACTCCGGAGGCAAGAGGCTCGACGAGAAATCTCCGTTTCTTCGCGGGGCAAGTTTTTCGAACGAAATTTCACCGTAATACATCATTTACTACATGCACAATTCGTTATTTTCTTTTCTCTCATTTCCGATCTCGATACTGTTACGCAAATTGCGGACTGCACAGATTTCTTCGTGAGCTCATTAAAACGTTTACACGAAGAAAAAGTTCGGGCCAAGCAAAACCCCACTACATTTTTCGAGCGATCTTACGAACGGTCATGAAATAGCTCGAAATGCGATTTATTTCTTTGCATATGCATACTTCAGCACGCAGGATCGTAGACGAGGAATCTAACCTACAAAGGAGTGCTCGTAGCGCCACCACTGATTCTAGTTACGGTAAAACAGGGATTTGTTATATCAGCATCAGGCAACTACTGCGAAATAAAGCCTCACTACTGCGGGATAGGCTTCATTTCCGATTCTGTATCTTGAGGGCTCATATACCGATGCGCGCGCTCAAAACCGGGTAAATTTGAAAAATTATTATAAAGGTTATGTGGTGAAAAAAATTAAATCGTTGATTTCTCACATTCTTTATTAACTTTTCAACTATAAGAAATTGTTTTTTTTTATTAACATTATTTTTTGTGGGTATAAATGAACTACCGATGAAAATCTCGGCGCCTCCTTGTCGACATCATAACTTCACCAAAAAATGATCAAATCTGCAAAAATAAAAAAGAATCTAATAAAATAATGTGGTAGTAATAGTCTGTCGGAGGGAATTTTTTTTTTTTTCACAAACAAAGAAATTACAGTATTGTCACACTTTAGTATGCGATTAAGAAAAAAAATGAGTGTTTAATAATTTATAAAAAATTGTCCAACCAAAGAATTAAAAAAAACCTCTCGTCGGGTTATAGAGAAAATAATTATCAAGATTTAAAACAAAAAACAGTTAAAAATATTAAAAATTGACTGAGTTATCGTGCTGACACTGTCTAAAAACATAGCTTCGAGAAAAACGCGTTTAAGGTAGTAGTCTGGTAACTTAAGCCGATTTTCATGTCTTTTTTGGAGGGCGTTTTTTTGTAGGAAAATAAAAATGAATCGTTTTGGATATTTAGGATGTTTTTATTTACATATTAAAGATACAAAAAAAAAAATTTTTGAAAAAATGTAATAGTTTATTATTATTATTATTATTGATCGAATTTGGCACCTCGAAAAAAAAGCGCGTGGGTGGTCCCGATGATTCTTGGCTCTTGATGTTATCTGAAATAAAAAATTCTTGATAATTCTTAATCTATAGACATGTCACTCTGGTCGAAACTACTGAAGTTAAATTTCATGGATAAATAACAAAATGGCGGACTATGGAAAAAAAAGTTTTTTTTCCAAAGTCCGCCATTTGGTTATTGGAAAAAAAAGTTTTTTTCCAAAGTCCGCCATTTTGTTATTTATCCATGAAATTTAACTTCCGTAGTTCCGACCAGAATGACATGTCTATAGATTAAGAATTATCAAGAATTTTTGATTTCAGATAACATCAAGAGCCAAAATCACCGGGGCCACCCACGCGCTTTTTTTTTCGAGGTGCCAACTTCGATCAATAATAATAATAATAATAAACTATTGAATTTTTTCAAAAAAATTTTTTTTTGTATCTTTAATATGTAAATAAAAACATCCTAAATATCCAAAACGATTCATTTTTATTTTCCTTTAAAAAAACGCCCTCCAAAAAAGACATGAAAATCGGCTTAAGTTACCAGACTACTACCTTAAAGTTTCTGGTAGGTAGTCATCCCAACCCGATGTCCGGTTACATTTATTGCTATAACTTTGTAACGGAGTGGAATGTTCTTAAAAGTTTTTTTCTTTTAATTCTCAAAAGTATAAAGAATAAAAATCTGTAAAATTGATTTTTTGAAAATTTCAGGGGTATGTGAGCCCTTAATTTACTTGTTTTATTGATTTCACAGAAAAATCAAATGTTCAAAAAAATAACCAGTTAATGATAATCCCATCGTTCGCAATCTGTTGCACGCAGACTTGCAAATAGCGATTCAGTAAAAATTGTAACTTTATATCTGCCATTTGTTCATTAGGAAGTGAACACGCCTATTTAATAATGTATACGTACACAGCTTCGAAAATCTAATAGCCAATATCGCTGTGCCCACATAGCATCAAAAATAAGAACAAGTCTTCTGGATGATACGGCACGTACTACACTCATAAACGAAAATTCCTTAGCACCACAATAATTATTAGCTTGTCTACGGTCAATTTGCCCAGATGCAGTCGGACGAAAACGAGGAGAGAGAGAGGAAAGATAGAGTTAATTAAAAAGAAGAAAATAATGCGGCTTAGTCCCGATTAAACTTTACCCTTCGTAGATTGATACGAGGGGAGACATTCTTCAGACAGTCCTCCTCCATCTATCCATCCGATGGCAAAGGGATGGCGACCAAGATCCACAATGGCAAGGAACCCAGGAGGGGAAAGATGAGGAGTGAGGACGGCGAGAAAAAGAAGGGAAGCCGGAAGACGTTAAAGAAAAGCGGAAAGGGAGGCTTATGGTCTGATGGAACCCATTCATCCAAGCACGAGGTTTTTTTCATCCCACACATTTCTGGAGGACGTGACGCCGAGAGTGACCGGCTGTATATACACGAAATTGTATCTTTAAAAATGTTCGTACCACAAAGTTCTGTCCTGTCGCCGGTAAGACCCGAATGCTAAAACCCATCTCTGGGACCAATTCCCCTAATCCAATGTTCCCGTGGTCCTAATGCCCTAATAATATTCGCAATAACACAGAACGTGAACGACAATATAATGGCTATGCCTCGAATCGTCGTAGCCTGTTGTCCTTTAATACTCTCCAGTTCCGTTACCTTCGATACACCCATTTTTATACAACTCCCTACAGCTTTACTTCTACGACACACCCTTATCTCTTGGGCCACCATAGATCGGCTTAAGAAACTCCATTCTGAATCGAGAGCTGAGTAATTTTAAGTGCGCTTTATAGGGACGTTGACATTCGTCGCAAAACGAAAAATGATCTCGTCGAATGGTGAGGACTGTTCTTCGACGAGAATACTATATTATGTGTACCTATAGCGCGAGTATTAAAGCTACACATGCCGTTATACTTTTCTGTAGATTCCGACGATTAGGCACAAAAAGCCACGCTTTAATCCTCCTCGCACAATTCTAGATTCCGAGTGAGGAATCATTTGTGTCTATGTCCCGTTCATTGAATATCGGTTAGTTCCGTTACACCATCGTTTTGTAGGACTAAACAGTTTAGTGTGTGCACGGTGCTTTAAGTAAATGTTCTCTCGGCTGTGCGTACGGATAAAAAGATTTTTTAAACTCCACGAGATGTACTCGTAATAACGAGATCTTTGCTCGCCGAAGATTGTGAGTAAAAAAAGGCGATGGTTGGTCGAGAATCAGCCACGCTCGAGTATCCCGATAATCCTCTTCCAAAGTTCAAAACCTTCATGGGATTTTGTGCGACGATAAAGTGCATTAAAAAAAATAGTTTCACATCGAGCCGAGTGAGCTGTAAAGAGTTTCAGGTTTTATATGTAATCAACCCTGAACAAGACGCACTCATAGATCTCACTGTGTTATTTGGACATACGTTTAAGAGGGGAAATAGGGTTAGACGGTTCAAAAAATCGATTTTTTTTAATTTCATAAATTGTTAGTAAAACTATTGAAAAATATGTTCCCAAAATTTTAAATGAAAATTCCGACTCGTTCTATTGTTATGAGCCACTAAAGTGAATAGCTCTCCTTCAGGCCCCGAGCGCGCTATTTTTTTAAACGCGTTTTTCTGAAAACGACCTATTTTGAACTTGCGTACACGCTAGTTTGAAAAGTTTTCAACTAATCATTTTGAAAATTGGCAGTTACTTTCTTCATAGTATTGCGCTCTATATGAACCTAAAATCGGAATATTCTCATTATTTCAAATAATTTTATTTTGCAAATAAAGTTGTAAAAAATGGCAAAAAATCATGCTTTTTTGTTTTGACCCCTGTAAAAAATTCATTTTTCTATTTTTTCGATAGCATTTAGGTTCATATAGAAGAGAGACATATGATAAAAGTAAATTCCAACCTCGTTTGATTTCAGATGAAAATTGCGGCTTCCAGAATGCACGCAAAATGCTGAGTCCGATTGTGACCTGCAATATGGGGTCGCTGATATCTTCAGTGTTTTTCAAGGAAATTCTTCAAAAATTTTATAGTATATACTTAAATATATGTATAAAATATTCTCAAAGTTTCAATAAATTATATTCATTTTTTATACTATAAAAAAATTCATGAAAATCATTGAGAAAACGCTGTCCTAACCCTATTTCCTCCCTTTAGGGATACGGTAGCGGGTATAAAATCATGTGCACATTTAATCATGTTAACAATTTTTTTTGTATGAAAAAATGATTTATTTATAAAACTAATTACACATCTATTTAGTATAAATATCAAGCTAATAAAAATTTTTTTTTTTTTTTTTTTTGTTACACAAAATGGCCGACTACTGCTATTTTCTTTTGGTGTCGTTTTTTTCTGAGGCGTGACATTTGGCATCCACAATTTTTGACCTAGAACAAAAGAAAAAAATTCTCGTTAATCTACATCAGAATACCTAGAGAAGTGCGGACGGAATTTGAAAAATATTGTTTTATTCGAATATCGTAAGTGTTTGAACTTAAGGGATTAGGCCTCTCTAGAGGCCGAAAAAATAGGCTTTTTTGGGGATTTTTTTTTCAGAAAAACTACAAAATAAATCGAGATTACAAAATAGGGTGTTTATCATACATATCATTGACTATATACAATAATTTTTTTGTAGCGATTAATTTGAAAATGGCGGCTGTGCAGCGTTTTTGCGATGACGTCTCCGTTTTTGTTGGCCGCAAACATAACTCAGACAATTTTCACCCGATTCACTTGAAATTTTGAATATATCTTTAAAAATACATTGTCTATGGAAGAGCGCAGGATTTTTTCGATATATTGATTTTTGGCCAAATGGCGTACTTCTAAAGTGAAAAGTGAAAAATTTGCTTAAAAAATCGTCAGAAAATTGTTAATAACAAATGGACTATGCAATATTTCTAAAAAATCCTACGCCCTTCCATAGACAATGTATTTTTAAAGATACATTCAAAATTTCAAGTAAAAAATTGTGGATGCCAAATGTCACGGCGCGGAGAGCCTCGAAAAAAAAGGAACCATAAACAAATAGCAGTAGTCGGCCATTCTATATAATAAAAAAAACAAAAAAAAATATTTTTTATTAGCTTGAAGTTGATACTAAATAGATGTGTAATTAGTTTTATAAGAAAATCATTTTTTCATACAAAAAAAAATTGTTAAAAGTGCGCATGATTTTATACTCGTTACCGTGGCCATAGTCCTTAAAATATTTAAATGACAGACCATGACTCCCGTAAAGTGAACGAAAGACTTCGAATATTTCTTCTTTTCAACAATCATAGATAATTTTCAAAAATTACAATGCAGGAACGTTCATAATCGAGGGAGCATTTTAATCACACCACGAAATCGTTCATCATCCTCTTCTCCTCTTTCCATTATCACTTTACTGTTCCTCCCTCACACCGTGTCTCGTTTTCCGTCGTGCCTACTCGAAAAAAAAAAAAAAAAATCATTTTTATTGGCAAAACCTCTACTCTCTGGTGTCCCGATCAAATTCCAGTCAAACGAATGGTCGCTTTGGAATTTGCATTTCCCTTCAACTGCCTCCTCTCTCGTTTTTTTTTTCCCCTTTCTGTATTTCATTCTGCCCCTGCATACTATGAATCTCCCTCGCTCTTACCCCCTCTCCGCTCTTCTCTGTCTGTCGATTCATTCCACTCTCTCGGCTATCGGGAATGACGAAATGCTGTCGCGCCCTCTCGTAACCGCACCCTCGTGCCCATGGCCTAGACGCGTAAACCAGCGGGGGATTCCGCGTCCGTGAATGGAACGTGACTGAGCATACACGTATAGTTACACCCACTGACTCAACTTACTTTCCATCCCCACGTGTATTTCAATGTATTTGCGTCTGGGGGGGGATGGATCATCAGAGGGTATATAGCTCATTGCCGTACTGATACGCAGCTGGACTTGCTAATGACCAGACGCGTTTATCGAGGAATCAAATTCTGCCGGAGGCTCCGAAACATACTTGGTTCAGTCAACGCTTTGAGCGTCTGTGCAGACGCTTTATAGCCAACATCACTATTAATTAAGTACATATATATAGGGTAACGTGACTCTCGTTGTTTTTATTCATCAAACATATTTTATAGAGTGCAAATAATGACCTCCGAGGATTTTCAGATTTTTGGGAAAATTGGTGATCCCGTAATCATCGAAACTGTTATTTTGACGATGTCTGGCGCCGTTATCGATTTTCCACAAATTTAGACAGTAAATTTCTTGCTAGAAAAGAACATTTTTCAGTATATGTGTCGGCTATGCCGGTAACTTCATTTTAGACCATATCGAATTACAATTATTTGCAACGAATGTTGTAACATTTCTTTCAGTGATTTTTATTATTTTATTTTATTTTATTTTTTGTGTTTTTCAAAGTATAGCCTTGCGGGTTTTTACGTATGAACCCTCCCAAATTTTCCCTCCTCTCACTTTTTCTCCTTGCTAACCTGAATCTGAACCTGAATTCCATAGGACCAGCAGTTGCTTTTTAGCTACACTTTATCGCATTCCCCGTGGACACTGGGACACTGTGGGAAACCCCTGCCGATACAGATGGCGTTTTATTTTTATTTTTTTCCTGATGAACATTCGAAAGGATCATACGTAAAAACCCGCGAGGGTATACGTTGGAACGCACGATAATTTAAAAAAAATGTATCTATGTGCTGAGCAAAGAGCCTGATGAATGATGTTGAAGTTTGCATCGTTGGGATGCAACGAAAATAAATTTTTTACATCATTAATCCCCCTTAAGGGGGGAGATAGGGTTAGGACAGCGTTTTCTCAATGATTTTCATGAATTTTTTTATAGTATAAAAAATGAATATAATTTATTGAAACTTTGAGAATATTTTATACATATATTTAAGTATATACTATAAAATTTTTGAAGAATTTCCTTCAAAAACACCGAAGATATTAGCGATCCCATATTGCAGGTCACTATCGGACTCAGCATTTTGCGTACATTCTGGAAGCCGCAATTTTTATCTGAAATCAAACGAGGTTGAAATTTACTTTTATTAGATGTCTCTCTTCTGCATGAACCTAAATGCTATCAAAAAAATATAAAATTGAATTTTTTACAGGGGTCAAAACAAAAGAGCATGATTTTTTGCCATTTTTTACAACTTTATTTGCAAAATAAAATTATTTGAAATAATGAGAATATTCCGATTTTAGGTTCATATAGAGCGCAATACTATGAAGAAAGTAAGTGCCAATTTTCAAAACGATTGGTTGAAAACTTTTCAAACTAGCGTGTACGCAAGTTCAAAAAAAGTTCACAAAAATTGCGGCTTCCAGAATGTACGCAAAATGCTGAGTCTGATTGTGACCTGCAATATGAGGTCGCTGATATCTTCGGTGTTTTTCAAGGAAATTCTTCAAAAATTTTATAGTATATACTTAAATATATGTATAAAATATTCTCAAAGTTTCAATAAATTATATTCATTTTTTATACTATAAAAAAATTCATGAAAATCATTGAGAAAACGCTGTCCTAACCCTATTTCCCCCCCTTAACTTTAAACACGTTTATTTGCAAAAAATAAAATGATTTTAAATAATGATAATATTGCGAGTTTAGGTTCATATAGAGCGCAATACTATGAAGAAAGTAACTGCCAATTTTCAAAACGATTGATTGAAAACTTTTCAAACTAGTGTGTACGCAAGTTAAAAAAAAGTTTTTTGAACCGTCTAACCCTGTTTCCTCCCTTAAGATTGGACGATGACAAAAATCTGTAAAACGTTTTATTGTCGTCTCCTTCAAGGATCTGGGCCTGAATAGGCACGGGAAGCGAGAGCAAAACTGAAAATGAAAATAAAATTTGTGTCTTAAAGTTTAAAAAAAACAATATTGTAATAACCATCACAATCATTGTGTTTCAGGGGCCAATACAATCGACCTATTGTTGTCGACGGTGACATCGCTCATATATAGGAAAAACCTAACCATATCGTCAATGGCAGTTCGTACAGCACTGTTGTCCATTAGTGGCGTAGTGGAAAAAAAAAACAATTTTCCACAACGTTGTTTCGTTGACGTGGCTTTCGTATATTCCAGAAGTAGTCAACGCTCGCGCGCGACCGATCGGTTTTTCAAACCCGCGATGTGCCAAGGCACCCTCCTGCTCCTGTCGAAAGAATGCCAGAGGGTAGTGTGTGTGGGAAAAGAGGAACGCGAAACTGGAGAACAAGGAGAAAGAAAGAGAGAGAAAAGAGTAATCCAGAGCACGCGAACTCTGCTATGAATAATGGAGTGCGTTTCTCAAAATCCGACGTGGGGGGGGGGGGGGGGGGGGGTTGGTCCGGTTGAACGCTGGAAAGCACCACACGGCACACCCCCTACGTACTCTCAAACCCACCCTCCTTGCCAGAATCCCCCCCGGAACTTGTATCGAAAGTTCGACGTGCGAAAATTGCCTCAGCGGTGCTGATGCGTTCCCTGACAAGCATCTATATATATATGCATATATATTTTATAGTGTATAAGGCCGCTGACTGAGGCAAGCTGCGAAACAAGACCTACCCCTCGATTCCACCTTCCAGCCATTTGTTATCGGCGTTATAATAAATTGCAAAATATTACGAACTAAGGTTCGAACGTGAAAATAAAATAACGTTTCAGATTATAATCCCTTTGTGGTTAACCTGGTGATTAAACGTCAAGGATTTTCGATCATCGAACATTCATTTTTGTGGCAATTCATGTTTAAAGCGTGTTATAATGAAAAAGGTTTTAGAGGTATGGCCACGGTAGCGGATATAAAATCATGTGTACATTTGACAATTATTTTTTCTATGAAAAAGTGATTTATTCATAAAACTAATCGAGGTTTTATAATTATACATCTTACATCTTATAATTACATCTTATAATTATACATCATTAATTATACATCTATTTAGTATAAATATCAAGCTAATAAAAAATATTTTTTTTGTTTTTTTTTGTTATACAAAATGGCCGACTACTGCTATTTGCTTTTGCGTATCTTTTTCTAATTGGCGTGATCAACTTTTAAGGTAGTCTGGTAACTTAAGCCGATTTTCATGTCTTTTTTGGAGGGCGTTTTTTTGTAGGAAAATAAAAATGAATCGTTTTGGATATTTAGGATGTTTTTATTTACATATATTTATTATTTACAATAGTTTATTATTATTATTATTATTGATCGAAGTTTGCACCTCGAAAAAAAAGCGCGTGGGTGGCCCCGGTGATTTTGGCTCTTGATGTTATCTGAAATCAAGAATTCATGATAATTCTTAATCTATAGACATGTCATTCTGGTCGGAACTACTGAAGTTAAATTTCATGGATAAATAACAATATGGCGGACTTTGGAAAAAAAAGTCCTTTTATTTCGGCAAAGAAGTGGTTGTAAAATATAAAGAAATTTAACTTCAGTAGTTCCGACCAGAATGACATGTCTATAGATTAAGAATTATCAAGAATTTTTTATTTCAGATAACATCAAGAGCCAAAATCACCGGGGCCACCCACGCGCTTTTTTTTCGAGGTGCCAACTTCGATCAATAATAATAATAATAATAATAAACTATTGAATTTTTTCAAACTAATTTTTTTTTGTATCTTTAATATGTAAATAAAAACATCCTAAATATCCAAAACGATTCATTTTTATTTTCCTAGAAAAAAACGCCCTCCAAAAAAGACATGAAAATCGGCTTAAGTTACCAGACTACTACCTCAAACTCGCAAATCCCCGATAAAGTTTAGACTTTGCAAAGACAAAGTCTAAACTTTTCGATGATCCGATTTCCCGACGAATTATTGGAATAGTTGAGACACCAATTCTTCAGGATGCTGTTATTTGATTATTTCAGTTTTAACGGGTGAACTAACCCCTCGCCAAATTACTTTGACTCTATTGATAGTATCAGCCATCGATCGAGGCAATTATTCATTGCCAAAATTGTTCGCCAATAAAATTACCGCGACGATGGTTTATCCATTTGTGGAATGAGTCATAAAAATTTATAATGCTGTATAGGAATCTGCCAGTACGAAGCTGAATCTTCTGATAACGTTACGATTGATGTTTCGAACTTTTAAAAATCCAATATCCAACGTGGAACCAAACTGCTGATCAACAATTTAGCATCGGATTGCTCGTTAATGTCTTTATTGAATTATCCGGCATCATTAATCATTGCAATCCATAATCTTCTTGGATCGAGGCAGCGGACAATTAGTCTTCGGCAAAATATCGCTAAACAGAGCTAAATATCGAACGTCATTGGGGTATCGGTAGCGTCGGTTGATACTGTGGCCAATGATGATAAGCGAATTCCACTGGTAGACCCTAAATACAACTGTATCGCCGTAATAAGGTGAAGCTGCTGCTCGTCGTTAAACTGCCTTACGATCGGTCCGCACTCAGTTCGGCCATCAGCATCGTTCGGCGTTTCCGTCCATTAGCGCGGGAAAGATAGTGCGCCGTTGAATAACGATAAAAGATAAAGTCATTTCGGGGTCTGAGTCGGCTCGTTTAACGAGCAGACAAGACTCGTGGACACGTATCTGCGGTGAGACCAGAGTCTTGTGTGTGTGTGTCTTGTCCGCAACGCTTCTCGTGCTGATTTCGAACTTTACTGACATTCCTGGGTATTGGATTCGTGAAATTACAAAAATCATGTAGTGGTATTATAATTTGTAAATGATAAAGAACATTTGTTGATGTTAAATAACATTCGTGAATGTTAAATAATACTCGTGAATGTTACATAATATTTGTGAATGTATAATAACATTCGTAAATGTGGAATAATATTTGTAAATGTTAAATAACATTCGTAAATGTCAAATAACATTTGTAAATGTTCAATAACATTTGTAAATGTTCAATAACCTTTGTAAATGTTAAATAATATTCGTAAATGTTAAATAATATTCGTAAATTTCAAATAACAATCGTAAATGTTAAATAACATTCATAAATGTTAAATAATATTCGTAAATGTTAAATAATATTCCTGAATGTTAAACAACACCCGTGAATGTTAAATAACATTCGTAAGTAACACTTGTAAATGTTAAATAACATTTGTAAATGTTAAATAACATTCGTAAATGTTAAATAACATTCGTGAATGCCTGAATAACATTCGTAAATGCTACATAACATTCCTAAATGTTAAATAGCATTCGTAAATGTTAAATAACATTCGTAAATGTTAAATAATATTCGTAAATTTTGAATAACATTCGTAAATGTCAAATAACATTCGTAAATGTTAAATAACATTCGTAAATGTTTAATAATATTTCTGAATGTTAAATAACACTCGTGAATGTTAAATAACATTCGTTAATGTTAAATACCATTCGTAAATGTTAAATAACATTCGTAAATGTTAAATAACATTCGTAAATGTTAAATAACATTCGTAAATGTTAAATAATATTCGTACATTTTTAATAATATTCGTAAATGTTAAATAACATTCGTAAATGTTAAATAACATTCGTAAATGTTAAATAATATTAGTAAATTTTAAATAATATTCGTAAATGTTAAATAACATTTGTAAATGTTAAATAATATTCGTAAATATTAAATAATATTCCTGAATGTTAAATAACACTCGTGAATGTTAAATAACATTTGTAAATGTTAAATACCATTCGTAACGCTTGAATAACATTTGTAAATGTTAAATAACATTTCTAAATGTTAAATAACATTTGTAATTGTTAAATGACTTGTGTAAATATTACCTTTCGAACAAAGGAAAGTAAATATCAAAATCAATTATACGCACAAAATCTCGTGAGTGGGTTTTAATTGTTGGTTTGTTCAGTCAAATTTACGATTTGCCGATCGAATATCGACATCAACGGTATATCTTATGCAACCATTGGATACTGTACTATATCACAGAAGGGGTGCAGACTTATAAACTACCATCCATTGTTCTGGCATTAGTTGGATTTCGTTAACATAATTCCCGCATAGGCCCGCGCTGAAGAGCCGCACAGTTCGATATACGATACATCTCGCTCTCTCTCTCTCTCGTCCTTTCCCTATCTCCATTAACTCACTCCACTATTTACTTGGTTTCCTTTTTAACAATCTATTGTCGGCCTTTGTGCCGTCGGAGTTCGCCGAACACTGTCCGCGACTCTCCTCGTCTCTTTTTCACCCTCCAATCCCCTCCGTTCGCCGTCGTATTGTCCGGAGCATTGTGAACGACTCCGGGCTCTCGCTGGAAAACCCATCCCGTTCGCACATAGGGCTGGATGATCCGGGAAAATGCACGAGTTCTGTTGTACAGTACGAAATGAGGAGCAGAGGGAGGATTGAAGAGACCCGAGCGGAGGAGTCGAGGGGCGGCACGGTTTGTTGGTTGGCGTACTGGACGCTCTCTCGGACGCGGGAGCCAGTCACCTCTTTCATCATCGAACCGGATCCGTCGTTTCTGTTGTCCAAAGCTACAACGTACCGTCCGGCCATTTCACAAATAGATATACTAACGGTAGACACAATTCGGATATAACATTATGCACTCTGTTATATTCCTCGGTGCAGAGTTGCGGTGAAACGCGGTAAAACTCGTTTCTACCGGTGACCATGGCGACGTCGATTCCGCGGCGCTAACGTCGACCTCCCCCAATTCTGAATTTCCCAAACCCCCGTGAAATTCGATCGCCTCATCGCTTCTGGCAAGTCACTTCCTCCAATAACTTTTCGAGGTCATAGTGCAAATATATTCGATGCATTACGGGTATGAGTACAAAGTTCTCTCTCAGTATCTTTCCTATCTTATGAATAGCCCAGTGAAAGTAATCGTGCGTGACAGGTCATTATTAATCGATTAATCATCTGATACATTGGCAATGTTACTCTTTCGAAAACTACAGCCATCATTCCATATTTCCTGCAGCCAACGATCTGCATGGAAAGAGATTAAGATTTATTTATTCTGTTTTTTTATTATTTTTTATTCGAACAAAAGTGTCGAGAAATAAATCATTCTCATCGACAACTGCAGATCGTGCTGTTATATACGTTCACGAAAACTCGATAATTTTCCTAAAAACATAATGTTTACTCACTTCATATAAAAATCCCGAGCTCAATACACGCGCGGATTTAATATTCCTCACAAAATGACGTTCGACAATGTACGTCTGTGGAACAATGTGACATAAAAAAGATATTGAATTACGATGGAATCTTCGCAAAAAGAAGCTATCGTTTAAAGGAGGAAATAGGGTTAGGACAGCGTTTTCTCAATGATTTTCATGAATTTTTTTATAGTATAAAAAATGAATATAATTTATTGAAACTTTGAGAATATTTTATACATATATTTAAGTATATACTATAAAATTTTTGAAGAATTTTCTTGAAAAACAACGAGGATATTAGCGACCCCATATTGCAGGTCACAATCAGACTCAGCATTTTGTGTACATTCTAGAAACCGCAATTTTCATCTGAAATCGAACGAGGTTGGAATATACTTTGATTACGTGTCTCTGTTCTATATGAACCTAAATGCTATCAAAAAAATAGAAAATTGAATTGTTTACAGGGGTTAAAACAAAAAAGCATGATTTTTTGCCATTTTTTACAACTTTATTTGCAAAAAAACATTATTTTAAATAATGATAATATTCCGATTTTAGGTTCATATAGAGCGCAATACTATGAAGAAAGTAACTGCCAATTTTCAAAGTTATTGGTTGAAAACTTTTCAAACTAGCGTGTACGCAAGTTTAAAAAAAATCGTTTTCAGAAAAACGCGTTTGAAAAAATAGCAAAATGCTGAGTCTGATTGTGACCTGCAATATGGGGTCGCTAATATCTGCGGTGTTTTTCAAGGAAATTCTTCAAACATTTTTTAGTATATACTTAAATATATGTATAAAATAATCTCAAAGTTTCAATAAATTATATTCATTTTTAATACTATAAAAAAATTCAGTAGATAAAAGTGCAGTAAACGGCACGGTAACAGTTGCCCCTACAGTTACAGTATTCCTGACAAAATTTCCTAGCAGGATATCCCGAATGAATGAGAAATTATGATGTTGAATTTTGGATCGTTGGAATTCAACGAAAATAGATTTTTGTACATCATTAATCCCTCTTAACATTGGATTATCGATGACGAAAATCGTTAAAACGTTTTATCGGAATCTCCCGGGAGAGCAGGGACTAAATGGACAAGAGAAACAAGAGCAATACTGAAAATGAAAATTGAAAAACCTATTTCCGTTGCGTTCCAACGATGCAAACATCAACATCGTGAGAAATTACGTTACCGAAATATCTTGACCGGTATATTTAGTCGCGTGATATTTTGGCAGGAATATTCTGCCCTCGCACCACTTGTTTACATTTCTCTCATTGAATTACCCAAGTCTTGAGCGTAGATTCTTCTTAATCCTATACACGAAGATTGTGTATTCACAATCTTCAATGATACTTTTCTATTTTTATCATGACTCGCGCGACCATCAAAACATTTCAACGAACCGGCACGTTCCACAATCCCGAACGATAATAAACGTCACTAAGTTCGTCGATCGAATCACGTAATTCCTTCTATTCTCTGCTTCTCCATGCCATTCACGATCTATTTTGATGCGAGCGGCGGTCCTCGTCCTCCTTCTCCCTGAAGACCCTTGACGCGGGCCCGAGAACTCGTCGGTGGCCCTTCTACACCAACTCCCACCAACCATTACTGTTCTTCAGCGACCGTTATACCATGTTCTATCTCACCCATCTAGGCCCTCCAACCTCTGTCCTCCCGTTCTCCTCACTTTCTTCACCATTCACTCACTCGATTCCTATCTGGCCTCGTTCAATCTACTGTATGTATAATGTATGTAGACTGTACTGTAGATATATAGAAGCGTATTATCTATATAGACACGATATCCGCGGCGGAGTGAAGCAAAGATCCGGAATTCGGTATAGAGGACAGCCACCCAGGAGAGGATGAAAGGATAAGAGGACGAGAATGAGTGGAATCGTGGAGGGATGGGGGAGGGATAATTTGGGAAGGCTATATAAGCGAAACGAGGGCTGATTCGACCCCTGATCGAACTTCAAACTTTGTCGACGGGTGATTGGTTTTTGCTTCAATGTTGCATTAAGGCGGCTGGAAATTGCACTATTTTTTTTACACAGAGATTCATGCACCTTTTGTGTATTGGAAAATTTTCTCGAAAGCGGGAGCATGAGTAAAGCTATTTACATGGAAGCGCGCTCGTGTTATATTTTTCCAAAAATTGCTATTTTCACAAATTTTTTACGACAAATATCGAGCTGTTCGTCAATCTTACTACTATAATAAAGCTGGAGAGTTTGTATGTTTGTTCGAACGCGCTAATCTCAGAAAATACTAATCCGACTTGAAAAATTCTTTTTTCATTAAATAGCCCGTTTGTTTAGGAAGGCTTTAGGCTATGTAACTTTATGCTATGACTCTAATCTTACTATCTTACTACTATATTTATACTATCTCTCTATATTATATAAATATTTCGCCGCCGCCGCCATGTAGAAGAGTTGAGGCGGTCATTCCCTGCACTGTACCCCCCCGCCGGGGCACGCGCGGGCGGGGGGGGGGGGGGGGGGGTACGCCGAATGGAATGGCCCGGCGGCGGGGGGGTACGCGGAATGGAATGGCCGGGGAGGGGGGGCGGTACGCCGAATGGAATGGCCCGTGGGTGGGGGTACACGGAATGGAATGGCCGGGGGAGGGGGGTACGCCGGATGGAATGGCCCGGGGGGGGTACACGGAATGGAATGGCCCGAGAGGGGGTTGGCGCGCAGGGGGGCACAGCCCCCCTAGTACTATAATAAAGCTCGACAGTTTGTTTGTTTGAACGTGCTAATCTCAGGAAATACTAATGCGATTTGAAAAATTCTTTTTGCATTATATCGCCCGTTTATTCGGGAAGGCTCTAGGCCATATAACTTCATGCTATGTCCCTGAGGGGCGATGGCGGGGTCAGTTTAGTTTTTAGTGATGGGTCCTTTTATTTTTCCACATAATTTCCGGATGGTATTTATAGTTAATGAGATGTCCTTCGTTATGTACTCATAATACGTATGAAACAGATATATAATCCACATTTAACGCGGGTGAAACCGAGGGGCACAGCTAGTCCTTTATATTGATCGATAGATTCATAACGGAAAGACGAAATTTTTTCATTTAATTTTACAAAAAATTCACAGCTTTTTGTGATGTCTTGCGGAATAATAAGAAAATACAGGATGGAAGAGGTAACAGATAAGAGTAGGAAAAAAAATGTTTAAAATATTTTTGACATCGGTGAGGCAGTGGTAGAAAAAATTCTTCTCGGATCCTCGCTCAAACCGACATGGTCAATTGGAAGTATGAAAAACGAGATTTTTACCGTCACGAAAACGCAACGGGGAAGACGGTTGAAAAAAACGCGAAGATAGCAAACAGTTGATTTTCGCAACTTGACCCGGTCGTTAATTTCCTTTTTTCCTCGTTCCTCCGGCATTCGCTCATTTTTCATTTTATTTAATAACAGTTTTTTTTTTCCCGCCCCTCACTTTTTGCTCGAATTGCGAGAAGTGCAACACGTTTGGCTATATAGTCGTCACGAGTATGCGAGGTGACAAGAAGAATTGCCATAAAGCACCAGCAGGTACAAAAGCGTGTTGCCCGTATTTTGTGGCTCCGTCTGTAACAAACGCTGAAACGTTGAGAGCGGCCATTTCAACCATCTCGAGATGACAGACAGAGGACGCTGTTAATTTTAACGGACAACGAGAATGGATGGCGTCGTTGTCGCAGCATGGTGGTACAGAAGAAGTGGAACAAATGTGGTGAAAAAAAAAAAAATCAAAAACACAAATTAATTTTTGTCATTGTTTTTTTTTTTAATTAGCGCGAGAAGACTATTTGAGAGCGAGAAACCGTTGAATCGACCATACTGTGTTCGATGCGAGAAGCATGACGACTGAATAATTCGATTTTTCAATGGAATCAATGAATTATTAATTATTTAATCAAATCCTCCGGTTGTTCTCGTACCGTCCATTCTAATAATAATAAAACATTGCTTTAATTCACTTTTACGATAAAATGATATAATTGTCCATCTTTGTAAAATAAAGTTGAACTAAAGAGAAGAGTAGAAAATGGAACTAAATAATCCCACGTCCACTCATCTTCATTTATCATTCGAAATTTTTTCTTTACACAAAATATGATTCTCGCTAAACTGAAAATTAATTTTTTACTCAATTGCCATGAACCCTTATTGAATTGTGCATTTTTTTCCGGTTTAACAATGTCCGAATTACTTGAAAAACAAATATAATTCAAAGTCATTTACATGGAAAACACTGAATTGTTGAAATCTAAAGTCGTTAGATTTTTTTTAACGAGTTACACGCAGTCAGGATACCGAAAAAAAGCAATTTTTCAAGAATTTTTTCCTGGAAAGACTTGTTAATTTATTAACGTAAAAATTTATATACATATTGCGGTAACTTTTAACGTTAATTTCAAATTTTTTATTTGTAAAAATAATGATTTTTGAAACTGCTATTGCCGATCT
Source organism: Oxytorus armatus (assembly GCA_958009045.1). Lineage (NCBI taxonomy): Eukaryota > Metazoa > Arthropoda > Insecta > Hymenoptera > Ichneumonidae > Oxytorus > Oxytorus armatus. Next base: position 37,431,946 of record OY253745.1, on the reverse strand, counting down.
CCTGGAGCTCCTTTAAAAAAAGACATCCTGCAGTAAACAGGATATCTCTGGTTTGGATCATTTTAAATGAAAAAATAAAAAAGATTTCGCTAATACAAGGTATTATCTAGTATTTAATCGAAGGAATAAGCAAAATGTTAATTTTTAACGAAATGGCGGTTTTAAAAAAAAAAAACTTTAATTTTCGATAAAGATTTTGGTCTTAAATTGTTTATAAAATGGAAAATATTTATCGGCGAGAAAAAATCTTAGATTAATCACTAAAAAATATATTTATAAAGCTTGTGTAAAAATTTAAGTACTGATCGGTTTAGCCGTTTCCGAGGAATCTTGCTCACCGACTTTAAAAACACCGTTTTGAGAAAAACCTATTCGAACTTTCAAAATTATACTCGAAAGCTCCGAGACGTCTTCACAAATATGCGTGTAATTTCGAAAATATTCGGATTGACATGAAATTGACTGTGTATATACTTAAATATATGTACATTACGAAAATGAAATAGAAGTTTTTTTTTTTTTGAAAATCCTGACTGCTTATGACCACTTAAGTACTCATTTCTCGAACGGTTTGGGTCAAACTTCGTGCGAAGGGAATTTTTCTTTTTTGTTTGATCGCGCAAACGATAATAATTCTGTAATTTGTATTTATTCGTTGCGGGAAATCGTCTTGCGGCCATGGAGAAAGTGGCAAAGGCACACCGCGTCTAATCGCGAGAGTCATGCGAAGAATCAGTGTCTTCCGGTGAACTAAGATGACAGACCGGGAGCCCCGAGGGTTCCGAGGCACTTGTCCGCTTTCTTGTTCGTATACTTCTTTTTTTTTTGTTCTCTTTATGCGGGTAAGTAAACACGAGCACACGAGTCAAGAGCCGATTTAAAAGCTTCGTGTACGAGATGATTTTTCGTCACGATTTGACAAGTGCTCTTTTTACGAGAACCTTCGAATTGTTCCACTCGGCCGACGAACCGTTATAAATTTCTATTATTGGCCGCGCGTCATAACGGACTCTGTACGCTCTATTATTAAACCGGTGAGAATTGTGTTAATTCTTGGAATATCGCGGCAGTGATTTTATACGCTTTGCCATGTCGAATCGCGTTAAACAAATTTATTTTCGTCCGTAACACCAGTTCGCCCAGGCAGCGGTATATCATATTATTTATTCGTTCATTGAATTATATCGATTGGAATGGAATTTTTTTTTTTTTTTTTTTAATATTATTTTAACTGCATTTTGTAATTTTTTTTTAACATTCGGCAATTCTGCTGGCTGTGGGTGTTTTTGCGTGTCTCTAGTCGGCATCCAGCGATGCCCGTCCCTAGCGATTCCGTTGTATTCAGTTAGGTATCCTGAATCTAGTGCTTATGTCCCTTGGTTTGTGTCTCTTCAACCTTCTTCTGATGTTGTCTTCTCTGAGCAGGTTTACTGCGAGCGAGTTGGGGTGGCTGTTTATTCTTGTTGCATACTTTTCACTGAGTGACTGTGTTGATTTTTTCACAATTTGATTTTTTCACATTGATTTCAACACAGTCCTCTTTGACTGTGTTGATTTGCAGGTCCTTATGTATGTTTACGTTTGTGACGTAGTAGGGGAGAATGGAATATAAATGTTAATCAATGATTATTCCTTTTTCAGTGAATGTCAAGAGACACAGCAGGGTCTTGACGCCATTAATTTAAAAAAAAGATTTTACGAATGCTTGCCGCACTCTGTGTACACTAGGTTGGAAAAATAAGGATGATAAAAAAATTGCTTATTAACGCACGCGGAAACGCATCGATTAAAAACAAATCTCATACATTTTTGTAATATAATGTTATTACATTATATTACAATTACATAAATTGTTAGTAAAACTATTGAAAAATATGTTCCCAAAATTTTAAATGAAAATTCCGACTCGTTCTATTGTTATAAGCCATTGAGGGGGGAAATAGGGTTAGGACAGCGTTTTCTCAATGATTTTCATGAATTTTTTTATAGTATAAAAAATGAATATAATTTATTGAAACTTTGAGAATATTTTATACATATATTTAAGTATATACTATCAAATTTGTATACATATATTTAAGTATATGCTATAAAATATTAGCCACCCCATATTGCTCGTTTTTCTTGGTACTATTTTTTCAAACGCGTTTTTCTGAAAACGACTTTTGTTGAACTTGCGTGCACGCTAGTTTGAAAAGTTTTCAACCAATCGTTTTGAAAATTGGCAGTTACTTTCTTCATAGTATTGTGCTCTATATGAACCTAAAATTGGAATATTATCATTATTTAAAATAATTTTTTTTTGCAAATAAAGTTGAAAAAAGCGGCAAAAAATCATGCTTTTTTGTTTTGACCCTTGTAAAAAATTCAATTTTCTATTTTTTTGATAGCATTTAGATTCATATAGAAGAGCGACATATAATAAAAGTAAATTCCAACCTCGTTTGATTTCAGATGAAAATTGCGGCTTCCAGAATGTACGCAAAATGCTGAGTCTGATTGTGACCTGCAATATGGGGTCGCTGATATTTTATAGTATATAATTAAATATATGTATACAAATTTTATAGTATATACTTAAATATATGTATAAAATATTCTCAAAGTTTCAATAAATTATATTTATTTTTTATACTATAAAAAAATTCATGAAAATCATTGAGAAAACGCTGTCCTAACTCTATTTCCTCCCTCAAGCTAGAATTACTATGCCTCCTTGCCGATTTTTTTTCGCCGTTTTGAAAATTTGACACAAATTTTTTGCCACGATATTGTCATTCTGAAAGGTTCAAACTAGTATCCTGAATTTTTATGAGCCGTTCGGAACGATACTGGCAACAGGGCAATTGTTTAAACATGGCTGGGGTGTGTGACCAACGTGTTGATTTTTAGAACGTGTGACCACGAAGGGTTAAAACAAAAATTATATCAGGGCTGTATACGTTCTCGAGGATCATTGAGTTAACCTCAAAATCTCAATGGAACGGCCATGACATTTGCGATGATGGCGCCACCAGCAATAATTCGTTATCGAATTCTCCTCGATGAAAAATGTAATATATCATAAATAACTCGTATTTTATACGTATTCGAATGAAAACAATCATTTTTCCGTCATCCCTATCGACGGTAGATTGCAGGAAAAGTCGAATTTGTTTGCTGTGATTCGAAATTTTTGCTTTAATATTCTTTGGCATCTAGAATGGGATGCGAGCAGTCTTGCTTTTTTTTTCACTCGCCAGTTAAAAAAGATTAATAATTCATTCGATGCTTCATTTTCTTTTTAAAAAAAACATGGTACAAGTCTTGGAAGGACGCGAGATTTGTGCCTTTGTCCGCGTTATAGAGTTAAAATCCTGCCGCTGGATGTTCAGAGCGGGTTGAGCCAGACTCCCAATCAATGCACAAAATTCTGAATCGCCGCTCACGATCTCTTTGATCCCTTTCAAGCACCTGGTCCTGAGTTCTCGTTCTTTGCTGGTCTTCTCTCTCTCTCTCTCTTTTGCTTCGGTTCTTTCTTTCTGTCTCATTTCTCGTTTTTCCATGGCCCACGCGGCTCGTGACCCACCATTCGTAATAATTCGCATTGCACCCTGCCGTGAAAGAGGTGCACTATTCGAGCGTATAACGTTTTTTTTCTTCTATCCAGACTCACCTTATCACTTCTAGAATCTGTACCAGTGATATTCCCGAGCGATATAATATTTTTTGTAGGTTTAATACCGTCCCATTCTTGTCTGTATCTCTCTCACTCTTCTCTTTCAGAGCTCTATCGTCCTTTAGGATTTTTTTTGTCTCCTTTTAAAGAGAGCATCTGCACCGTTCCGGATCCTCGTGAAGATTTCGTCGTCTTTTCAAACGTTTCTCATCTGGGCCGGCAAATGTCATTTATTTAACGTTAAACCATCGTCGATGAATGTCGGAAAATTGAAATATCACATACTCCGATGGATCGAAGTGGGGAAAATAATATCTATAACTTTTTTGCGACGCGGTTTCAGCGAAACAAAAGGGTTGCTCAATTTGTCGAGTGGATTAAAACCATTTTCGTTTGTCTAATTATCGAACGCGCTCCACAGCCTAATTTTCTATCGATAGTTTATGTCCTACTGATATAAAATAAGGATGAATATAATCCTGGAAATAATTCGCTTGGAACAATCGGTTGTGGCAGCCATTATCCGAGATTCGTTTAATCCAGACGTTTGGCAAAGCTGCATGGATCACAGCTTACGGTAATCCCGAATTTTTTTTCTCCCTGGTTCATTCATAACACGAATCCTAATTGTGTGAACACCTAAACTCGGAATATGCTCCTCCTCTTGTAACGCCAAAAATGCCACCGTCCCTAAAACTGCCCTTAAACCCTCAAAACTGGTCTCATAACCCACAAATCTCCAAGGGGCGAATGGAGATCCCCGACTGGCCTCACGGAGAAATTAGTTATGGAACCGCGTTCATGTGTAACTTCTCGAGCAATGCCCTCCCTCGGGAACGTGTCGAATCCGCGTCTATGGGAAAACTTATGCCGGTAAACCCGTGTGACCGAGTGACTGCATCGATTTTTTTTTTAGGAATAAATGAGAAAGAGAAAGATCGACTTCTATAGTAACCATAGAAAGTATGGAAAATGACGAAATAGGGAGCCGTTAAAGTAGCGAAGAGAGGGAGAGAGAGAGAGAAAGAGAGAGAACAGAGCACGCGTGAGGATAGACCCGCAAAGACCAGTGGGTCGCTTCGTTTTGGTTCACGAGAAATGGATAGAAATACGACACCTAAGAGGAGCCACGGACCCGAGCCATTAGCTATTTACGGAAAACGAGCGGTGCAAATGGATAGCAACACGGCCCAGTTGTCGTTCCACGCGTCTCTTCACTCTCCACCATTCTCTTTCTCTCTTAGTTTCTCGCTGCCTATTCCGTTCACCCTCATCCGGAGTTTTCGGTCTCCGTTACGGTCGGGAGCATTCGTAACCCATGGGAGAAGCTAAGGGTCTTGGGATCTTCGTTGTGTATAGAGGTTAGGGCCATCCGAAGAGAAACGTGGCCGGGCTCGCGTGCCAGGAACATGAAGAGCCAGAGTTGTGTATGTCGGTCGTGAAACCATTCTGAATTACTATATGACGCTCTCCCTGAGACAAGAATGAAACGGTACTGAAAGAAAGAAGAGAAGAAGAGTTGCTTCTACGCGTCCGGACGTTAACGTAAACAAGGGGGAGGAGGTGCATCGCACGCGCCATCTACCGTACGCGTCTGTTACGACACTTTTATTTTGGTAAAAGTGTGCGTTATGAGAGGCATTGCTCGTACGCGCGATGCTTCGGTTAAACACTGAACGAGCACCTTGGGAGCTGTAGGCTTGTAGGATCTGGGTGTGAATGGTTTATGGACATGATCTATGCCGCACCGACTATTCTTCTTGCCGTACACGCTTTTCTTAATATATCTCTTTTGCACCCACAAAAATCGAGACTGACTCTTCCTTCGTCAGTAACTTGGAAACACTGCGAGACTTATGCCATAACCTCGAAAGTTCACTGAAAGAAATGGTACGAAAATGTTAATGAAAAGGAAACTAGCTGTCGGACGTTATTTTTTCCCTAGCAGGGTTTTTCGGGTCACCAAAATACTATAAGAATGATATAATTGTTCTGCCATTGTTTTGAGGTTAATCACTAACAAATTAAGTTGTTTAGAGCCAAAAGAGGAATGTTTTACTTCCAGGGAGCGTCCAGGATTCCTGCTTTAATTTTCTTGTAAACACTGTTTGAATTTTTTGCTTTGTTCCCCAAATGGCGACCGCTTTTCATCTCTATTCATATGGGAATCCGAAATTATTGTACAACGCGCAATTTTTTCGAGTCCTTTACCAAAAAACAACCTTTATTGTGAAACGCGGTCCGTCCGTCCGTCTGTCGGTCTGTAACTGGCCGCTACCTCCTAAACGGCTTGACCTATTAACTTGAAATTTGACATGCAACTAGAGTGAGATGTTCCGAAAATGATTTCCAAGGTATTTTTGGAAAAATATTTTTTCGATAATTTGCTGGAGCTAAAATGTATGATCTCGAAGAAACATTTTTTTCTGCCCAGGCGAGTGCGGTATCGTTTGAAAGGGCTCAACTCTTTTAAGGGGGGAAATAGGGTTAGGACAGAGTTTTCTCAATGAATATGATTTATTGAAACTTTGAGAATATTTTATACATATATTTAAGTATATACGATAAAATTTTTGAAGAATTTTCTTGAAAAACACCGAAGATATTAGCGACCCCATATTGCAGGTGACAATCAGACTCAGCATTTTGCGTACATTCTGGAAGCCGCAATTTTCATCTGAAATCAAACGAGGTTGGAATTTACTTTTATTATATGTCTCTCTTCTATAGAACCTAAATGCTATCAAAAAAATAAAAAATTGAATTTTTTACAGGGGTCAAAACAAAAACGCATGATTTTTTGCCATTTTTTACAACGTTATTTGCAAAAAAAAAATTATATTAAATAATGATAATATTCTGATTTTAGGTTCATATAGAGCGCAATACTATGAAGAAAGTAACTGCCAATTTTCAAAACGATTGGTTGAAAACTTTTCGAACTAGCGTGTACGCAAGTTCAAAAAAAGTCGTTTTCAGAAAAACGCGTTTGAAAAAATAGTACCAAGAAAGACAAGCAATATGGAGTCGCTAATATTTTATAGTATATACTTCAATATATGTATAAAAATTTTATAGTATATACTTAAATATATGTATAAAAATTTTATAGTATATACTTAAATATATGTATAAAATATTCTCAAAGTTTCAATAAATTATATTCATTTTTTATACTATAAAAAAATTCATGAAAATCATTGAGTGAACGCTGCCCTAACCCTATTTCCCCCCTTAATGGCTTATAACAATAGAAGTTATGCCCGCACAAATACATTATTGGGTAGAAAATTTACCGCTTTACAACGAGCTGTAATTAGACACCGACAGGTAAGATCTGCTCATCAGAATAACGGGCGGGGGGGGGGGGGGGGGAATAGGGTTAGGACAGCGTTTTCTCAATGATTTTCATGAATTTTTTTATAGTATAAAAAATGAATATAATTTATTGAACCTTTGAGAATATTTTATACGTATATTTAAGTATATACTATAAAATTTTTGAAGAATTTCCTTGAAAAACACCGAAAATATTAGCGACCCCATATTGCAGGTGACAATCAGACTCAGCATTTTGCGTACATTCTGGAAGCCGCAATTTTCATCTGAAATCAAACGAGGTCGGAATTTAATTTTATTATATGTCTCTTTCTATATGAACCTAAATGCTATCAAAAAAATAGAAAATTCAATTTTTTACAGGGGTCAAAACAAAAAAGCATGATTTTTTGCCATTTTTTACAACTTTATTTGCAAAAAAAAATTATTTTACTTAATGATAATATTCCGATTTTAGGTTCATACCGAGCGCAATACTATGAAGAAAATAACTGCCAATTTTCAAAACTTTCAAAAAAAGTCGTTTTCAGAAAAACGCGTTTGAAACACGTGGCGCGCTTAGAAATGATAGACCCCTTGCCAGGCATTGAGAATTGAAAAAATATTTCAAACAAATTTCGTGATGAATAATTTCAACATTATACATCAAAATGTACATTTGTTTTTTACTGTACCGCCCACGCGATGGCGAAATTGTCATTGGTTTTTGAGTCTTGCGAAATTTAATGAAAAATATCTATTAGGCGTCCGGCAATGATGTCAACGCTAAACTGCTTCACGTAGGGAATTATTTCCCCTGGCACCCTCGGCGCATGAAAATGTAATTTCTGCTTGACTGAATTTTGTTCAACAAAGAAACCGATCTCTGTGAAGATGCTATCGACGTTATCTTGACATGGAGAACCTGTCAACGATGCCAGTCGTGACGCTTGTACCGGGAAGAGAATGTCATCTTATTTCGGACCTTATAATCCTCGTTACGTCATGAACCAATCACTTAAAGATCAAAAGTAGATTTAGTACGACCAAAAAAAAAAAGATGGCAATCCGTACTTTGCAACTCGAGCTGGGGGATAGAATTAGTCTTCGGTATAAAGATCTTTCGAAACGAGAAAAAAAAAGTCTCAAATGGTTGCTTCGTCATGATTCCTTTGTGACGATTCTGCATCATGGTAAAATCGATCGCATTTCCCCTCCTGGATCCCTAGGCATCACGCGGCCTGTCGAACGGTCTTTTGCATCAATGAGCCATCGGTTTTTTTTTATTTAAAGAAATTTCAGTATTTAGGAACCGACGAACAGATGAGAGAGGCTTCGGAGAGCTTGGAGATGTTCCATAATGCATAGGACGGCGACGTGTGAGTCCTCTTCATCCACGTGCGTTTTCTTTTCATACCTGCGCAAACGCGATTAGCCACGGCACGACTAAATGGATTCAATGTCCATGATGGTGCAATTTTTGGTCGAATACAACGGGAAGCATTGTAGCGGAATGTTGGTGATGGCCGAAGGAGGGTGACAGTTTCGATCGAGAATCGCGTGACCCTCGGAAACTGGAAGTCTTCATTTTTCCCGTTTCCACCGATCACAAAATCCTCGAAGCTCGACCGTCCCTCGAGAGCTTTTATTTCGTCTCTTCTTCGTTTCCAACACACTTATTTTCCCAAGAATAGGAGATATCAGCCGGAGGTCGAGTCACATACAGTCCGCCTATTACCGTGTGTAAACAAACGTCGAGAGCCTAAAAACGGTCCTAAGCAAACTCTTGAAATTCCCATGAACGAATGACAAATCGTCACCAAAGAAACTTGGCAGAATTGACGGTCAGACTGGCGGGGGTTAAAGAGGGAAAACTATTTGTGTCGTGGCAGAAACCATGATTCAATTCCAAAGATCATGGTTCTTCACATGGAGACTAGAACAAAGGAGTCCGATCTCTAGTCGGAAGCGTACGAAAAATTCGTTGTGTAATAAATGCAGATTTCGCCCAAAAGCGTTTCTGTCGTCGCAAAGTTTGTCGAGTTAATGGGGGAAATAGGGTTAGACGGTTCAAAAAATCGATTTTTTTTTATTTCATAAATTGTTAGTAAAACTATTGAAAAATATGTTCCCAAAATGAAAAATGAAAATTCCGACTCGTCCTATTGTTATAAGCCATTAAAGGGGGAAATTGGGTTAGGACAGCGTTTTCTCAATGATTCTCATGATTTTTTTTATAGTATAAGAAACGAATATAATTTATTGAAACTTTGAGAATATTTTATACATATATTTAAGTATATACTATAAAATTTTTATACATATATTTAAATATATACTATAAAATATTAGCGACCCTATATTGCTTGTTTTTCTTGGTACTATTTTTTCAAACACGTTTTTCTGAAAACGACTTTTTTTGAACTTGCGTACACGCTAGTTTGAAAAATTTTCAACCAATCGTTTTGAAAATTGGCAGTTACTTTCTTCATAGTATTGCGCTCTATATGAACCTAAAATCGGAATATTATCATTATTGAAAATAAATTTTTTTTTGCAAATAATGTTGTAAAAAATGGCAAAAAATCATGCTTTTTTATTTTGACCCCTGTAAAAAATTCAATTTTCTATTTTTTTGATAGCATTTAGGTTCTTATAGAAGAGAGACATATAATAAAAGTAAAATCCAACCTTGTTTGATTTCAGATGAAAATTGTGGCTTCCAGAATGTACGCAAAATGCTGAGTCTGATTGTGATCTGCAATATGGGGTCGCTAATATTTTATAGTATATACTTAAATATATGTATAAAAATTTTGTAGTATATACTTAAATATATGTATAAAATATTCTCAAAGTTTCAATAAATTATATTCATTTTTTATACTATAAAAAAAATCATGAAAATCATTGAGAAAACGCCGTCCTAACCCTATTTCCCCCTTTAAGTCAGCAAGAAGTAAACTGCATGTGGAACCACAATAAATATACACATGACTATTGCAGCGTAATGAAGCGTAATTATTGTCGCAAATAAAAGTATTAACTATCGTCAGCGCCTCGTTGTTGCAAGCCTTATTGTACGGATTTCTAATGACGCTTCGAAAGTACGAAGATCAGACTTCTTTACTCCAGTCTAATTATCGTTTGGCTATTTTCAGCATCCCCGAGCACCAAAAATAAGGATTGAATAATAAGATAAAAATTATCCAACCTGAGAAAAATGTTTCCGTCCGATGATTCAAACAATTATTTTCAATTATTGGTCCGGATGAAGAAAAAAAGTTTGCCACTTATCCGCAACTTCGAGTTCATTATTGTCTTTAACGGGAGATATAGGGTTAGGACAGCGTTTTCTCAATGATTTTCATGAATTTTTTTATAGTATGAAAAATTAATATAATTTATTGAAACTTTGAGAATATTCTATACATATATTTAAGTATATACTATAAAATTTTTATACATATATTTAAGTATATACTATAAAATATTAGCGACTCCATATTGCAGGTAACAATCAGACTCAGCATTTTGCGTACATTCTGGAAGCCGCAATTTTCATCTGAAATCAAACGAGGTTAAAATTTACTTTTATTATATGTCTCTCTTCTATATGAACCTAAATGCTATCAAAAAAATAGAAAATTGAATTTTTTACAGGAGTCAAAACAAAAAAGCATGATTTTTTGCCATTTTTTACAACTTTATTTGCAAAAAAAAATTATTTTAAATAATGATAATATTCCGATTTTAGGTTCATATAGAGCGCAATACTATGAAGAAAGTAACTGCCAATTTTCAAAACGATTGGTTGAAAAATTTTCTAACTAGCGTGTACGCAAGTTCAAAAAAAGTCGTTTTCAGAAAAACGCGTTTGAAAAAATAGTACCAAGAAAAACAAGCAATATGGGGTCGCTAATATCTTTGGTGTTTTTCAAGGGAATTCTTCAAAAAATTCTTCAAAATTTTATAGTATATACTTAAATATATGTATCAAATATTCTCAAAGTTTCAATAAATTATATTCATTTTTTATACTATAAAAAAATTCATGAAAATCATTGAGAAAACGCTGTCCAAACCCTATTTCCCCAATTAATGGCTCATAACAATAGAACGAGTCGGAATTTTCATGTAAAATTTTGGGAACATATTTTTCAATAGTTTTACTAACAATTTATGAAATTTAAAAAAAAATCGATTTTTTGAACCGTCTAACCCTATTTCTCCCCTTAAAAAAACTATTGAATGAAGAACATACAAATATACGATTCTGAGAAAAATCGTTGTACAATTTTACAGTTGTGTGGGCCCAGTTTCGGCTTTTATACATTTATATTTATTCGACCAGGCGATTCGAATACAAATGACATGACAACAGTATATTTCTCTGGCTCGTTCGATCACATTCTCTCGTTCATGTACAACACCGTATATACGTTTTTCGTTACCTCTCTTGTCGAAGGTTCAACGTCTGCCTAATGGGAATACTAATCGACGTTAATTCGACGCCGGACCGAAAGCCAACGTCGAGTTTCACGAGTTTAACGAGTCTTATTGACAAGCTCTCGTATACGACTGCACCGGTCCATCGACGATCGTATACCATTATTACCATTGCACTCTCGCAGTCCTTCAACTGTTCTCTACTCTTCAGTTCCATTTTTTCTCATTCTTCATCCCAGAGCAGTGCTTCAATTCATTTATTAAACATGATCAATCTTCTCGAGCTTGTGTGGTCACTGTAGTACGGTTCATTTGACAATTGAATCCTGATTGTCGCCCGGGTCTTAATAATTAACTCGTGAGCATTAACATGTTAGAATTACGTATTGCACGGAAGTTTGTGTTTGCTTTGAATGCTCGTTGTATCTGCGATTAACCAGTTGCACTCACTCGTTAATCGTTACGAGAATTAAGGGTGAACGGGACAATGATGAAGAGCGGATGATAAACATTCACTTTTAAGGGGAGAATTAGGGTTAGACGGTTAAAAAAATCAAATTTTTTTCATTTCATAAATTGTTAGTAAAACTATTGAAAAATATGTTCCCAAAATTTTAAATAAAAATTCCGACTCGTTCTATTATTATAAGCCATTAGGGGGGGAAAAGGGTTAGGACAGCGTTTTCTCAATGATTTTCATGAATTTTTTTTATAGCATAAATAATGAATATAATTTATTGAAACTTTGAGAATATTTTATACATATATTTAAGTATATACTATAAAATTTTAAAGAATTTTTTGAAGAATTTCCTTGAAAAACACCGAAGGTATTGGTGACCCCATATTGCTTGTTTTTCTTGGTACTATTTTTTCAAACGCGTTTTTCTGAAAACGACTTTTTTTTTAACTTGCGTACACGCTAGTTTGTAAAGTTTTCAACCAATCGTTTTGAAAATTGGCAGTTACTTTCATCATAGTATTGCGCTCTACATGAACCTAAAATCGGAATATTATCATTATTCAAAATAGTTTTTTTTTTGCAAATAAAGTTGTAAAAAATGGCAAAAATCATGCTTTTTTGTTTTGACCCCTGTAAAAAATTCGATTTTCTATATTTTTGATAGCATTTAGGTTCATATAGAAGAGAGACATATAATAGAAGTAAATTCCAACCTCGTTTGATTTCAGATGAAAATTGCGGCTTCCAGAATTTACGCAAAATGCTGAGTCTGATTATGACCTGCAATATGCAGTCGCTAATATCCCCGGTGTTTTTCAAGGAAATTCTTCAAAAATTTTATAGTATATACTTAAATATTTGTATAAAATATTCTCAAAGTTTCAATAAATTATATTCATTTTTTATACTATAAAAAAATTCATGAAAATCATTGAGAAAACGCTGTCCTAACCCTATTTCCTCCCTTAAAGAAATCAAGGATCCAGAACTTTCTTTTCTTATCTCATCATTCAATAAGTTACTTCACAAGTGTTTACGACCGTCCATCATTTTTTCACCATTTTCGATCTGGCATACACGCCCGAAGAAGTAAAGATTTACAAACAGTGAAAGCAACTCTTTTAGGTAGAACGAAATTTATCGACGATTCTGTCATTAATTCACGCCTTAACATTGGATAGTTAACGAGTATTTTCGTTTTGACTCAAAACTATCTTATGACAACGTAAACGCGTTACACCCCAGTCCCGCGTAAGTTGACCGGTCAGGACTGACGCGCTTCGCGTAAGTGAACCTCTAACCCCACTCTTTTGCTGACCGGCATCGGTGGAGTACGCATGCGTTAATTGGTGCGCATGCTCGGACGAACGAACTGATGCATGCCGGGGGAAATCAACGTATGTGAGGTTAGCTTGGGCGAAGCGGCACAGTATAAATAATACTGCTGAGCATATTGAACGGTTTTACGTTGTCTTTGCTAGCGATTATGTTAATACGTTGATTTCCTAGTTCATCATTAACCCACTTTGTATTGGCGATTACGCACGAGTCCCGTCGAAAATGGTCTCGGTGCACCGCGTTTAATTCAGCGATCAATAAAAAAAAAGTAATTATTCGTTTTATTTCGACAATTGTTGCTGCGATCGTACGAACAATACTTATAAAATCATCATACTCCGCTCGATAACATTCCAATACTTCGAATTCTATTGCGGACAAAAAAAGAACGTTGCAATGATGAAAACTTTCCTGGTAACGTTTAATATTTCAACTCGAAACATTCGTACAGATTTGTCTTACCATCTGACCGGGGAATGAGAAAGATTTAAGAATATAGATGACGCACATAAATCTAGACGGAGAATCCAGCGACCGAGACGGATTTCGATAATAAAAACCTTTGACATTTTCCATCTCTTTGTAAATACCGCAGCAGCCGACAGCGTCACGGTATCTATGAATATATATTAAGTATTTAAGTTACTGTAATCATTGATGGACTAAGGGACATTGAAAGAAGCACTATTCTTTCCTATCGGTAGTCAGCCACGCTATCACTGCGTTCCGGCTTCTGGCATCGCATTCATTTTACACGTATATATACACATACACACATATATATTCTGTATGTCACCGCAGCCGTTTATAGTACGCGTGAGTTATGGTCCCTCGTTCCCAATGACGAGCTCTCCCACGCCTCGATATATAAGAGACCTCGGAGCCGGTAGCAGTGCTCTCTATCTCCAATTCCTCCCTCTTTTCCCCCCTTTCTTCTTTAAAACGATAACTCGTACTCTCTCGTTCTCTCTTTCTCTCTTTCTCTCAAGTCTCATAGGGTCTAAGTGGAAAAATGACTTCTTCGGTACTGACATTGAGCCATCTCGATTAGGGACCATGAGTGACTGTAGATGACTGGAGAAGGGAACCATGAAGAAGAACCCACGACCTACCGATTGTCTGCGGTCGAGACACTAATTCGTTTCAATCTCCTCGTTTCTTCATGTTCTTCGGCATCAGGGAACTCGCGTGAGCATCCTCAACTTTCGTGGTATTACCCCCCCTCCCAGTTTATCCCTCCTGATTGACATAATTTGGCAAATTAAGGGGGGAAATAGGGTTAGACGGTTCAAAAAATCGATTTTTTTTTATTTCATAAATTGTTAGTAAAACTATTGAAAAATATGTTCCCAAAATTTTAAATGAAAATTCCGACTCGTTCTATTGTTATAAGCCGGGGGGGGGGGGGGGGGGGGAGAGGGGATAGGGTTAGGACAGCGTTTTCTCAATGATTTTCATGAATTTTTTTATAGTATAAAAAATTAATATAATTTATTGAAACTTTGAGAATATTTTATACATATATTTAAGTATATACTATAAAATTTTTATACATATATTTAAGTATATACTATAAAATATTAGCGACCCCATATTGCTTGTTTTTCTTGGTACTATTTTTTCAAACGCGTTTTTCTGAAAACGACTTTTTTTAAACTTGCGTACACGCTAGTTTGAAAAGTTTTCAACCAATCGTTTTGAAAATTGGCAGTTACTTTCTTCATAGTATTGTGCTCTATATGAACCTAAAATCGGAATATTAACATTATTTGAAATAATTTTTTTTTGCAAATAAAGTTGTAAAAAATGGCAAAAAATCATGCTTTTTTATTTTGACCCCTGTAAAAAATTCAATTTTCTATTTTTTTGATAGCATTTAGGTTCATATAGAAGAGAAACATATAATAAAAATAAATTCCAACGTCGTTTGATTTCAGATGAAAATTGCGGCTTCCAGAATGTACGCAAAATGCTGAGTGTGATTGTGACCTGCAATATGGGGTCGCTAATATCTTCGGTGTTTTTCAAGGAAATTCCTCAAAAATTTTATAGTATATACTTAAATATATGTATAAAATATTCTCAAAGTTTCAATAAATTATATTAATTTTTTATACTATAAAAAAATTCGTGAAAATCATTGAGAAAACGCTGTCCTAACCCTATTCCCCCCTCCCTTAAATCCATGTGTGTACGTCTGCACAATGTCCGCTAGTTCCTGAACGAAAATGTTATAAAAATCATAACAATCCGTTGTCCCTTTTTTCACATTCGACAAATCATTATTTTTCCAATGGACAATAACCTTATCTAATTTTGGTTTTTTTTCATGCACAATGGAGATGAGCTTCGTGAGTAATCTTGAAAAATTGACGAAGCAAGTTCATGTGTGTTCGTATAAAATTACGTATACAGAATGCCTGCTAGTCGCATGAACGAAAATGTTATAAAAATTATAACAATCCGTTGTCAATTTTCTTCACATTCGACAATTCGTTGTTTTTTTTCCAATGGACAGTAAGCTTATCTAATTTTTTTTTTTTTTTCATGGACAATGGAGATGAGCTTCGTTGCTAAGCTTGAAAAATTGGCGAACGAGTCCCACCGAAGTTGAAAATTTTTTTAAATAAAGAATAATAAAGCTGACCGTCGTATTCCATTTTTATCTAAAATGGATATTAGTGGATCCTTCAAAAAAAATTGGCCAGAGTGACACTGGCAACAATTTGGATGTTAAAAACAAAGCAGCCGAGTTTTTCTCTTTACGCAATATGATGATTCAATTTCTCGAATGCCCACCAAGTGACAAACAAAAGCCATCAATGACACGGAACCGGCGCAATAATTCGTATTTTAAACATCAAAGCCTGAATCATCAGAAACTTTAATATGAAAATGTACTTGTCCAAAAAAGAAAAATCCATTACAATGCAGCACCAGTGTCGTTTCTTCGTACCGGTGATTCGTCGTACCATCAGCGATCAATGACTCATCGGGCCCGACTCAAATAAACCCAGCATTTCAAAATGCACGATAAACTTTTACGACTTTCATCACTGATCGAACATCGAATGAAGTGAAAACAATTCTGTTAACGTGAATAAACCTTGAAATTTTTAAGTGATTCAACGATCAAAAATGATGAAACATCTCTAGACCAACCGAAATTATCGTAAAGCTTCTCTTAATGACTCAATGAGTCATCGAGATAGTACCATTGCTCAAGATTGTCGACAGTTATTATTCTTTATTTTACATTCGCTGTAAATAACGCGAATAGCATTCTTCGTAATACAAAACGAGAAACTACGATTTCCAAATGAAAATCCGTCGTCCCAATGACGTTATATATTTGTCAACGAAATTCTATTACTTATCTAAATTACATGACCAGAAGCATTAAACGCTTTCTCGGTGCAGCCTTTCAATATAACTTTGTCGATTCTCGAGGCAAATATTTGACGATAGGAGGGGGGCCCACCCGTGTAATAAAAATCTAGGGTAAGTTTTAATCTGGTGACGAGGAAAAAAAAATAAAAAATTGGAGTCCCGCCTCGTCTGTATTGTGGCCATTTGCGAAGGGTGCGTTAAACTTGCGCGTCATCTTACATCGGTATTGGCACGAGGGACCAGTTCTCTCAGACTCCATCAACTTATAATATATATTATCCTGTGTAGGGATTTATTTGGTGAACTCGTTTTGGCATCCTACATAATAGTTGGCCACGTATCCAGCCTGCGCAGTAATAAAAAATGCTCCAGCTCTATATCCAGCTGTTGCGAGAGCCTGGTTAACCCCGTGACGGAGAAATTTCGGCTCCGATGAGTTCCTTATCGGGACCGGATGTAACGCCGGAAGATTTTTACTCAATCAGTTCTACGCCCGCACAAATACATTCTTGGGTAGAAAATTTACAGCTTTACAACGAGCTGTAATTAGACACCGACGGGAAAGATCTGCTCATCAGAATTAAGGGGGGGAAATAGGGTTAGGACAGAGTTTTCTCAATGATTTTCATGAATTTTTTTATAGTCTACAAAATGAATATAATTTATTGAAACTTTGAGAATATTTTATACATATATTTAAGTATATACTATAAAATTTTTGAAGAATTTCCTTGAAAAACACCGAAGATATTAGCGATCCCATATTGCAAAGTCACAATCAGACTCAGCATTTTGCGTACATTCTGGAAGCCGCAATTATCATCTGAAATCAAACGAGGTTGGAATTTACTTTTATTATATGTCTCTCTTCTATGTGAACCGAAATGCTATCAAAAAAATAGAAAATTGAATTTTTTACAGGGGTCAAAACAAAAAAGCATGATTTTTTTGCCATTTTTTACAACTTAATTTGCAAAAAAAAATTATTTTAAATAATGATAATATTCCGATTTTAGGTTCATATGGAGCGCAATACTATAAAGAAAGTAACTGCCAATTTTTAAAACGATTGGTTGAAACATTTTCAAACTAGCGTGTACGCAAGTTCAAAAAAAGTCGTTTTCAGAAAAACGCGTTTGAAAAAATAGCAAAATGCTGAGTCTGATTGTGACCTGCAATATGGGGTCGCTAATATCTTCGGTGTTTTTCAAGGAAATTCTTCAAAAATTTTATAGTATATACTTAAATATATGTATAAAATATTCTCAAAGTTTCAATAAATTATATTCATTTTTTATATTATAAAAAAATTCATGAAAATCATTGAGAAAACGCTGTCCTAACCCCTATTTCCCCCCTTAATGTCTTATAGCAATAGAACGAGTCGGAATTTTCATTTAAAATTTTGGGAACATATTTCTCAATAGTTTTACTAACAATTTATGAGATTTAAAAAAAATGGATTTTTTGAACCGTCTAATCCTATTTCCTCCCTTAAGGGCTCGCATACTCCTGCGCGCGCTGAAAACCGAGTGAATTTGAAAAATTATTATAAAGGTCAAATGGTGGAAAGAAAAATAGATTGTTAATTTCACATTTTTTATTAACTTTTCAACTATAAGAGAATAAATTAAAAATTTTTTTTTTTAAACATTCTTTAAACGCGTTTTTTTCGCATTTTTTATTAACTTTTCAACTATAAGAGGAAAAATTAAAAGTTTTTTTTTTAAACATTCTTTAAACGGGTTTTTTTCGAAACTATGATTTTAGACAGTATCAGCACGATAACTCAATCAATTTTTGATATTTTTTAACTTTTTTTTTTAAATCTTGATAATTCTTTTACTTTATAGTCTGACAAGAGGTTGTTTTTAATTTTTTGGTTGGACAATTTTTTATAAATCATTAAATAATATTTTTTTTCAATTACATACTAAAGTTTGAAATACTGTAATTTCTTTATTGCTGAAAAAAAAAAATCCCTCCCTCAGACTATTACTACTACATTAGTTTACTAGATTCTTTTTTATTTTTGCAGTATGGATAATTTATTATAAAGTTATGATGTCGACAAGGAGGCGCCATGGTTTTCATCAGTAGTCCATTGATACCCGTCAAAAATAATGTTAATATGTTTTTTTTAACTAAAAAAAATTTTTTTCCCTAGTTGAAAAGTTAATAAAAAATGTGAAATTAAGAATTCACTTTTTTTTCACCATACAACCTTTATAATAATTTTTCAAATATGTGAGCCCTTAATTCTTACGGTGGCACGTTAGAATATACCTCCGTGGCCAAGTACCCTGCGACCAAATATTCCGATCAAAATATCTCGTGTCGAATTATATCCGTAATAGATGAATAGTTTAATCACAGATATCCAGGATATCCAGCTGAAATATTTTCATGGATCGTACTGTAATTTGTTACAGTACAGAATAGAAAGATCGTACTGTCAATGGCCATTTAAAGTACGGGGGTAGCTACGATTTTTTAGAATATTAATATCTTTTTCAACTAGAAAATATAATAAAAAATAGTAGCTCCATTGTGCCTTAAATGGCCATTGACCGTGCGGACCCGTCTTTCTATTTTATCGATTATTCGAAAAATATTCCGAGGGTGGTTACCGGTTGGATGGAAGATGTTCTACTTTACCATATACTACGCACGGGAATCTCCGCGATACACCGTTTGTTCGCCACGAAGATTGATGGTGACACCCTACTCTGCACATGATGGCGTTGCAAAAGAAGGGTGGCCTCGCGAGGGTGGATTTGCCGTAGTCTCGCTGTTCCGCAAGTCATACCCACACTCGGCCCGTCACCGCAAAAACTCGAAAGCTTTTAAAAGTTCGCACTGGGGCAACGTTCATCCTTTTTTTTTTCCTCCCCTTTTGCTTTCTTCTCTTCGTCGCACTGCCATTCCCCGCTCTCTTCTGACAAAGTCGTTAACCACCCCCTCCGCTGCTCTCTCGCTCTCTTTCTCTCTCTCTCAACACGTCACATTCGAGGACAACCAACGGTGGGAAAGCTCCGGGCAGGGGTGTTTTCCCATCGCGTGATATCGGACTCTCGAACACACGTTCATGGTATCACGACGAAAATTTGTTCGTAGAAACAATCGCGAACGGTTCGTCATATTGTCGTGTGGGTGGATGCTAAAATAGTACGTCGGTACAGTGGGCGAGTGCAGGGCATTCTGGTAAATTTGATTCTTTATTCATCAGATAATGCCACTTGTTCGTGTTGCTGTAACGTTAAAAAATGAGCCGGAAGATCGTTGATGTAATTTTTTCATTCGTCTACGTTTGGCTGCAATGAAATCATCGATAGCTTCCACTTTTCGCGTCCCATGCTACAGGTTTTCATTGTTGTTTTTATTTTCATTGAATTGCTGTTTTAATAACCGATAATGATCATACTTTTTTTTTTCTGTTTCAGGTATGTACGAGAAAAGTGGTTAATTTGTTTCGCACATATATGGAGGACCGCTGGTGTCACACATGTGAACAAGTTCGAATGGCCGACATTCTGCTGTTTTATTAACGAGTGAGCCTTAGGGAGATCTCTGCATGTCTACATTTATTATTATTCTCGGTGTATATTCACGTTTCAGATAGAAATCAGTCTTGAGGGGGGAAATAGGGTTAGGACAGCGTTTTCTCAATGATTTTCATGAATTTTTTTATAGTATAAAAAATGAATATAATTTATTGAAACTTTGAGAATATTTTATACGTATATTTAAGTATATACTATAAAATTTTTGAAGAATTTTCTTGAAAAACACCGGGGATAATAGCGACCCCATATTGCAGGTCACAATCAGACTCAGCATTTTGGCGTACATTCTGGAAGCCGCAATTTTCATCTGAAATCAAACGAGGTTGGAATTTACTTTTATCATATGGCTCTCTTCTATATGAACCTAAATGCTATCAAAAAAATAGAAAATTACATTTTTTACAGGGGTCAAAACAAAAAAGCATGATTTTTTGTCATTTTCTACAACTTTATTTGCAAAAAAAAAATTAATTCAAATAATGATAATATTCCGATTTTAGGTTCATATAGAGCGCAATACTATGAAGAAAGTAACTGCCAATTTTCAAAACGATTCGTTGAAAACTTTTCAAATTAGCGTGTCCGCAAGTTAAAAAAAAGTCGTTTTTAGAAAAACGCGTTTGAAAAAATAGTACCAAGAAAAACAACGTCAAGGCAGTCATAATTTTTTTCGGTGTTTTTCAAGGAAATTCTTCAAAAATTTTATAGTATAAACTTAAATATATGTATAAAATATTCTCAAAGTTTCAATAAATTATATTCATTTTTTATACTATAAAAAAATTCATGAAAATCATTGAGAAAACGCTGTCCTAACCCTATTTCCACCCTTCATGGCTTATAACAATAGAACGAGTCGGAATTTTCATTTAAAATTTTGGTAACATATTTTTCAATAGCTTTACTAACAATTTATGAAATTAAAAAAAAATCGATTTTTTGAACCGTCTAACCCTAAGCCGATTTTTATGTCTTTTTTGGAGGGCGTTTTTTTGTAGGAAAATAAAAATGAATCGTTTTGGATAATTAGCATGTTTTTATTAACACATTAAAGATACAAAAAAAAAAATTTTTCACAAAATTTAATAGTTTATTATTATTATTACTGATCAAAGCTGGCACCTCGAAAAAAAAGCGCGTGGGTGGCCCCGGTGATTTTGGCTCTTGATGTTATCTGAAATAAAAAATTCTTGATAATTCTTAGGCTATAGACATGTCATTCTGGTCGGAACTACTGAAGTTAAATTTCATGGATAAATAACAAAATTTATTTGCTAAAATAAAAGGACTTTTTTTCCAAAGTCCGCCATTTTGTTATTTATCCATGAAATTTAACTTCAGTAGTTCCGACCAGAATGACATGTCTATAGATTAAGAATTATCAAGAATTTTTGATTTCAGATAACATCAAGAGCCAAAATCACCGGGGCCAGCCACGCGCTTTTTTTTTCGAGGTGCCAACTTCGATCAATAATAATAATAACAATAAACTATTAAATTACTTCAAACATTTTTTTTATTGTATCTTTAATATGTAAGTAAAAAGATTCTAACTATCCAAAACGATTCATTTTTATTTTTCTACAAAAAAACGCCATCCAAAAAAGACATGAAAATCGGCTTAAGTTACTAGACTACTACCTCAAGTAATACAGGGCCTTATGCTGGAGGGCCCTGCAGGCCGGAAGTTCCGCCCTCATCGTTTAACGATCATATATATAGTGTTGATTCAGTGGACCATAGAGCCTGAGAATCTTTCGTTGCACCGGAAGTTTATCGTGGGGTGGAAGGTTCTGCTGGAAAAAAAATTGTTCTTCTCTCTTGTATATTTAACTAACTGTGCCCTGAGGTTTCACCCGCGTTAAATTTCCGTCTCTTGATTCAACGCGCCGCCGCGTCTCCTCAGGGTCATAACATAAAGTCATGTAGCACAAAGCCTTCCTGAATAAACGGGCTATCTAATGCAAAAAGAATTTTTTTAATCGGATAATTATTTTCTGAGATTAGCACGTTCAAATAAACATACGAACAAACTCTCCAGCTTTATTATGGCAGTAAGATATCGTTACATCTTGCATCACAACAGGATTTATTTCAGCCTAATATATTAGATGGATTCGTTGCGATGATTACACGAATTACTATTTTTTCCACATTTACACAATCTATCGGGACGCTGACGAATTCCCATTCGCGATAAACAATTTTTGATTCGCCAGATTCGTCGTCGATCGTTCACTAAATCGGATCTGTTTGAAACTAAAACTATCCTCCTGTCAGCTGATAATCCGGTACGTGACCCTCGAATTGTTTTTCGAGATAAAAAACAAAGAGGTGAACAAAAAAAAACCGAGAAGGGAGAGAGCCGATCAAATTAACAAAAGCTGACCTATAATTCGTATCTCGTAACACGATGATGTATATATACGAGGAGGCCGACATATGGAAGGCGAGAGGGTGCAACGAGACGAGGTTCCGAAAAGTCGAGGAGCTCAACGATGACTCGGATGGGAATGAAGAAGAGAAAATTCGAGATCGTAGGACGCGAAGCGAAAGGGAAAGAGTGGATACGATCCTTCGGCACACAACCTGCTGTGAATCCCCCCTTTTTTTTATTTCTCACCCCCGGGGGCATCTGTTCTCTCCGCTTTTAATACCTTGCGAGCAAACAGCCCACATCCTCGAACGATTCTACCTGTTTTTGTTTATAAATTCGCCTCAATGATGAGCGGTGATTTTTTTTGCTTGTTCCGTCAAACTTGGACGAACAATGGTAATCGCTCATTGGATTTTTATTATCGCGGCTTAACGAATAAACGCGTGTCGACATAAGGTGAGAGGAAGAGATAATCTCGGCGATCGTTTGCTTCCGAGGCGAATTCAATTTCATGGACTGTTTGTTATTGTTATTTGGCTGAGGTAAATGTGGAACGAATATGCGACACGAAGTACTTCTCAAGTGATCTAAAATATAACGGAGAGCCTAAATGTTCAGTTATATTTGGTCTCCGAAATGAAATCTGATTTAAACATATATTTTTATTATAAGAACTTGTCAAGCGTCAAATCTTACTACTGTAATAAAGGCGAAGAATTTGTATGTTTGTTCGAACGCGCTAATCTCACGAAATACTAATCCGATTTGAAAAATTCTTTTTGCATTAGATAGCCCGTTTATTCGGGAAGGATCTAGGCGATATAACTTCATGCTGTGACCTTAAGGGGCAAATAGGGTTAGGACAGCGTTTTCTCAATGATTTTCATGAATTTTTTTATAGTATAAAAAATGAATATAATTTATTGAAACTTTGAGAATATTTTATACATATATTTAAGTATATACTATAAAATTTTTATACATATATTTAAGTATATACTATAAAATTTTTATACATATATTTAAGTATATACTATAAAATATTAGCGACCTCATATTGCAGGTCACAATCAGACTCAGCATTTTGCGTACATTCTGGAAGCCGCAATTTTCATGTGAAATCAAACATGGTTGAATTTTACTTTTATTATATGTTTCTCTTCTATATGAACCTAAATGCTATCAAAAAAATAGAAAATTGAATTTTTTACAGGGGTCAAAACAAAAAAGCATGATTTTTTGCCATTTTTTACGTCTTTATTTGCAAAAAATAAAATATTTCAAATAATGATAATATTCCGATTTTAGGTTCATATAGAGCGGAATATTACCTAAAATCGGAATATTATCATTATTTAAAATAATTTTTTTTTTGCAAATAAAGTTTTGGGAACATATTTTTCAATAGTTTTACTAACAATTTATGAAATAAAAAATTGTCCCAAAATTTTAAATGAACATTCCGACTCGTTCTATTGTTATAAGCCATTAAGGGAGGAAATAGGGTTAGGACAGCGTTTTGTCAATGATTTTCATGAATTTTATTATAGTATAAAAAATGAATATAATTTATTGAAACTTTGAGAATATTTTATACATATATTTAAGTATATACTATAAAATTTTTATACAAATATTTAAGTATATACTATAAAATATTAGCGACCCCATATTGCAGGTCACAATCAGACTCAGCATTTTGCGTACATTCTCGAAGCCGCAATTTTCATCTGAAACCAAACAAGGTTGGAATTTACTTTTATTATATGTTTCTCTTCTATATGAACCTAAATGCTATAAAAAAAAAAAAGAAAATTGAATTTTTTACAGGGGTCAAAACAAAAAAGCATGATTTTTTGCCGCTTTTTACAACTTTATTTGCAAAAAAAAAATTATTTCAAATAATGATAATATTCCGATTTTAGGTTCATATAGAGCGCAATACTATGAAGAAAGTATCTGCCAATTTTCAAAACGATTGGTTGAAAACTTTTCAAACTAGCGTGTACGCTACTTAAATATATGTATAAAAAATTTATAGTATATACTTAAATATATATATAAAATATTCTCAAAGTTTCAATAAATTATATTCATTTTTTATACCATAAAAAAATTCATGAAAATCATTGAGAAAACGCTGTCCTAATCCTATTTCCTCCCTTAATGGCTTATAACAATAGAACGAGTCGAAATTTTTATTTAAAATTTTGGGAACATATTTTTCAATAGTTTTACTAACAATTTATGAAATAAAAAAAAAATCGATTTTTTGAACCTTCTAACCCTATTTCGCCCCCTTAAGGAGCGGCGGCGGCGTCGCTTTATTTTTTAGTGATTGGTCCTTTTATTTTCCTCATAATTTCTGGATAGTATTTATATAAGATGCACTTGATTATGTACTCATTACTCATAATGCATATGAAACACATTTATAATGGAAATTTAATGCAAGTGAAACCGCGGGGCACTGCTAGTCATAAAAATGTCAGTCATAAACATGTTGTCATAAAAATGTTGTTTAATTAGTCATAAAAATGGTCTTTTGCTTGCTCGTGAAGAAAGCTTTGTTTTTTTAATTTAAAAAATCTCGTCTTTCACTCGGCTTCTTAAAATGTTCCAGAAAATTGTAAAATCACATTTAGAAAATAATGCGTGGACGTATGTGTGTCGAAAAAGTTGAATAATGAGTATATCTCGAGAACTACTCGTTTCGAACTTACTGAAACTTTGCACACAACTCGAACATCAAAATCTTCGTTGGTCGAAGTTTCGGAATATTTTAAAGCATATTGTCAAGTTTTACACGACTTTGCCTTTCATCCAAAAATATCTCGCGTTGATCTAACTTTACCAAATTTTGCGATATCTTCTTCTGTGAGGAAACCAAAACTGAAGAACTAACTTCCTGTTGGAGAGGGATTTGTAAACGAGATAAAGTAACGAGGAAGCAATGTGAAAGTTTCTAATTTTTGCAAACGTCGAAGCGAAAATTCTGAGCAAAAAAATTCTTAAATGTGAAAAGATGTTGATAGTTTATTAGTTCAACGTGATGAAACAATATTCGTGTCTTTTCTCGGGATCTTTCGAAGAAAATTCGATCGCTCCGTTTACTAATGCAGTAGCACGTGAGTCAAGCATGCATCAAAAGCCTGGAGTGCTGAAAAGAAAAAGGTAAAGTGTTTGGATTGTGGATCGAGCGATCTTATTATTTCAAGACCTGAGAGCGATTTTCTTTGTCCTTTTACCTTTTTCTGCCTTGGAAGCTTCCGCTTCTACGATCTATTGCTCCCTTTGAGACTCCATTACCGTATAAAATGCCTTTAAATTGATCTTAAGCGGTATCGAGTTGGAGAGAAAATAAAATAGGAAGCGAAAGCAGATTAATGATCCGGAGACCAACCGATCGTGGCGAAAACCCCGAGGACCAAAATCCAGACTTCGCAGTCTTCTCACTCAATCTTATCGCAAACGAATCTCCAGCTCAAGTGGGAGTAAACTGCAGAATACGCGATCTTCCCTGAAGTTAACCGCTAGACTCGCCGGATTTTAACACTAGCGCCATCTGTCGGGAAACAAGTTTACCACGTTGAAACTTTACGTGAAGTGGTATTGATTAATGAAGAAATTATTCAAAAGTAATACTCACCTTAGTCTGGAAAGTAATGAAGTAGGTAAAATCACACGAGAAATTTGAAAAAAAATATTTAGAAAAATATAGAAATGCAAGCATATTGCTAAAAACGTTTTCTCGGACGAAACATTTTTTTACGTTCCTTCCAGTAATTGGATCGCGTCGAAAATATTTTTTTTGGACACTTAATTTATTTTTACTCATGAAAATATTTTTTTCTAATTGAATTTACAATTATTACTTGCTGACTAAAAAAACCTAATATTCTGAGTTATATTTTTTTCCAATTACCTATAACTATCGGCCACGTGCGTGTGAGTGACGATGAGGAGTTATGGAGAAATACTAAATTTTGAAATAATCACCAATATGATATTTACCAAAAAATTCGTTTTATGTATAATTCAAATATACGAAAAACGAACAATCCAATCATCTTCTTTTTTCCGGTTTTCATTCATCATAAGAAAATATTATTTCGTTCGCACACACCAAAGACGAGGATGCCGGTGTTCACGGGCAGACGTGCAGCCTGAAAAAACTTTTTTCATTCGTTCAGTCACTTGGCAACCAAACGAAAATTAACCTCACTTGTATACTAGTCACTATATCTATACGGTTGTTTCGATTTAGGTACGCCATAACTCCGAAGTACCAATGCCTTCTCGATCTGGACTACGTACACATGGAGAACACTTTGTTTATTTTTCTAATTTTCTATGGACTCCCGGATAAACGTTTTCGGCAAAAAGATTGAAGAAAAGACTTCGACGTAAGCCCACTGCACCGAAGAGCATTGTTCGTTCGGCTCTGTCGAACGAACCCTCGACGATGGGCCACGCTATCTCGTTGGAAGCCATTAACGATTCGTCATTCGTTTCTGCTAAATATATTATTGTAACGGCATCAACAAACCGTAGACACGATCGTGCTTAGACCGCCAAAGTCTTTGTCTTCCTTTGTCCGGACTATCGGGCGCGTTCGTCATCGAGACGCGTGTGACAATAACTTTGTTTTTCCAACAGTTGGTCGTAATTTGAGGCAGCCCGATGAACTCCAACGGAGTAAAGGGAAGAAGAAGAAGAAAAAAGAGGAAATAAGCCCGCTTTCGATCGTGGAGGAATTATTCTTTCTATGGTCGTATTAGTTTTGGTATTGTAATGTAAAAAGAAATTTATTTAGATAGGATCTTGGCGTCTTATGCTAGTGTTGGCGATGGAAAAATGGTGAATAGGGGACGAAGAAAATGTGACAATTGGCTGGAAAGAAAGAGCATGACGAATAGTGCGATAAGAAGGGTGAATTTATTTTCCATAGTTTTGACGTTACGCATGGCTCTCGTCTCTATTTTGTCGTGGTATTTACCGGGCAATATCCTCGTGACATTTCGAAGAGAGTTGCTTTCTGTTGCTGGTTGTAACGTCCTGATCCTTTTTTTCTCGTTTTGACGATTAACGAGGCATTAATAAGCAACAAGCTCCGAAAATAACTCGAACCTTTGGAATAGAATGTTTTCATCCGAACGCTATTGAGGTAGTAGTCTGGTAACTTAAACCGATTTTCATTTCATTTTTGGAGGGCGTTTTTTTGTAGGAAAATAAAAATGAATCGTTTTGGATTTTTAGGATGTTTTTATTTACATATTACAGATACAAAAAAAATTTTTTTTGAAAAAATTCAATAGTTTATTATTATTGTTATTATTGATCGAAGTTGGCACCTCGAAGTTGGCAGCCCGGGTCCTAACTTTTTTTCTACCGGAGCAATTGCTTTCAAATTTTAACAGGCTACTCTACACACTTATAGTTCCGGTCGGAACTACTGAAGTTAAATTTCATGGATAAATAACAAAATGGCGGACTTTGGAAAAAAAAGTCCTTTTATTTTAGCAAAGAAGGGGTTGTAAAATAAAAAGTTAGGGGTGAAATAATTTCTCGGTAGTTCCGACGAGAACTATAAGTGTGTACAGTAGCCTGTTAAAATTTAATAGCAATCGGTTCGGTAGAAAAAAAGTTAGGACCCGGGCTGCCAACTTCGAGGTGCCAACTTCGATCAATAATAATAATAACAATAAACTATTAAATTAAAAAAAAAAATTTTTTTTTGTATCTTTAATATGTAAATAAAAACATCCTAAATATCCAAAACGATTCATTTTTATTTTCCTAGAAAAAAAACGCCCTCCAAAAAAGACATGAAAATCGGCTTAAGTTACCAGACTACTACCTTGAGGGGGGAAATAGGGTTAGGACAGCGGTTTCTCAATGATTTTCATGAATTTTTCTATAGTATAAAAAATGAATATAATTTATTGAAACTTTGAGGAATATTTTATACATATATTTAAGTATATACTATAAAATTTCAGCGACCCCATATTGCAGGTCACAATCAGACTCAGCATTTTGCGTACATTCTGAAAGCCGCAATTTTCATCTGAAATCAAACGAGGTTGGAATTAACTTTTGTTATATGTCTCTTTTCTATATGAACGTAAATGCTATCAAAAAAATAGAAAATTGAATTTTTTACAGGGGTCAAAACAAAAAAGCATGATTTTTTGCCATTTTTTACAACTTTATTTGCAAAAAAAAATTATTTTCAATAATGTTAATATTCCGATTTTAGGTTCATACAGAGCGCAATACTATGAAGAAAGTAACTGCCAATTTCCAAAACGATTGGTTGAAAACTTTTCAAACCAGCGTGTACGCAAGTTCAAAAAAAGTCGTTTTCAGAAAAACGCGTTGGAAAAAATAGTACCAAGAAAAACATGCAATATGGGTTCGCTAATATTTTATAGTATATACTTAAATATATGTATAAAATATTCTCAAAGTTTCAATAAATTATATTCATTTTTTATACTATAAAAAAATTCATGAAAATCATTGAGAAAACGCTGTCCTAACCCTACTTCCCCCTCTTAATGGCTTATAACAATAGAACGAGTCAGAATTTTCATTTAAAATTTTGGAAACATATTTTTCAATAGTTTTACTAACAATTTATGAAATTTAAAAAAAATCGATTTTTTGAACCGTCTAACGCTATTTCCTCCCTTAATGACAAATTGTTATTAAATCTTGAAATCGTTAAGGGCCCACGTTTAATTGACCGTTACGAGGGTCGTGAGCGTTTGGTAAACGGTAACTCGAGATCATGGACACTTAATACGAGCGGCGGTGAGACAATAGAGTAAACAACAGAGCTCGTGTGGTAACTCTAGGTCTAGCGGAACGACATTATTTGGTTTTCTCAATTTTCCGGAACGAGGTTAAAACGCCAGTTTTGGAAGAGTCACACTTGGATTCGTTGGAAGTGACGTGTGTCTACGGGGAGGTTATGATTGCCGGCAATGTCCCACAGAGGGACTAATTGTTCACCACCTCCTTCTCCCTTGAGGGAAATTAGGAACGTCGGATTGTGTACACAAAACTGACCACTCAACGGTCCAGACTCCATTGAAAAAGGGCTTGTATGTGTACATATATGCTTGGGGAAAATGCGTTAGTGGGAAGGTATTCTATTATGCATATACAATTCCGCGTTTTAGAGAGAATAAAAAAACGTTTGGTGGGTTTCCCAAAAGGTCTCTTAGCATGTTTTTCAATGAGACAGAAGTAGAGCGAGAACGAAGAGGAATAAGGACCACCACTGTGATCTCGAGTCCTCCCGACGATCTCTCATAAACACTGGAAGAAGTGAAGAAAAAAAATGGCCACCCAGCTGGCGGTCTGCAACGTCGGCTGGTGTCCAGAAGTGGCCTAGGTTACAAAACTGAGCAGGCGCCATGTCTTTTCTCAAATTATTTCTCTCTCTCTCCTTCTCTACGCTTCTTTCCATCTATCCCTCTATACATCACCGCCTCCGGGCCCTGTCCCACATTTTCCTCGGCAGGGACGTTGCATTGTCCGGAAGAAGGACCCCCCACAGGGTCTATTTGGTCTTGAGATGCAAATTCACCGCCACAATAACGAACAATAGTCCGGTCGAGGAGGACGAAAGGAGCAATCGAGTTTCAACATACATACTTAAAATATGTAGATAAGTAGTCGGAAATGTTACAGTTCTTCGCGAGGCGGCAACACAAGATGGCATCTCGTCTACAGTGAGATGAATAGTAAAATTGAGTTTCTTCAAACGTTAATACAATCGTACTCAACGACTCTTGTTAAAAAATAACCGAAGAAAATATGTATAATTCATATAACAAAAAGAAAATATTGAATTTAAAACAATGAATTGTTTTTTCAAAAATATATTCCAATATATTTTCCATGCACATTTTCAATATGGCGGACATATTTTAGCGCGGGTTTTTCGAACGTTTTAATATATTTTAAACCATTGCCATTATGGACGGAAATAGGGTTAGGACAGCGTTTTTTCAATGATATTCATGAATTTTTGTATAGTATAAAAAATGATCATAATTTATTGAAACTTTGAGAATATATTATACATATATTTAAGTATATACTATTAAATTTTTGAAGAATTTTCTTGAAAAACACCGGGAATATTAGCGACCCCATATTGCAGGTCACAATCAGACTCAGCATTTTGCGTACATTCTGGAAGCCGCAATTTTCATCTGATATCAAACGAGGTTGGAATTTACTTTTATTATATGTCTCTCTTCTATATGAACCTAAATGCAATCAAAAAAATAGAAAATTGAATTTTTTACAGGGGTCAAAACAAAAAAGCATGATTTTTCGCCATTTTTTACAACTTTATTTGCAAAAAAAAAATTATTTTAAATAATGATAATATTCCGATTTTAGGTTCATGTAGAGCGCAATACTATGAAGAAAGTTACTGCCAATTTTCAAAACGATTGATTTAAAACTTTTCAAACCAGCGTGTACGCAAGTTCAAAAAAAGCCGTTTTCAGAAAAACACGTTTGAAAAAATAGTACCAAGAAAATAAAGCAATATGGGGTCGCTAATATTTTATAGTATATACTTAAATATATGTATAAAAATTTTATAGTATATACTTAAATATATGTATAAAATATTCTCAAAGTTTCAATAAATTATATTCATTTTTTATATTGTAAAAAAATTCATGAAAATCATTGAGAAAACGCTGTCCTAACCCTATTTCCGTCCTTAATGGCTTATAACAATAGAACGAGTCGGAATTTTCATTTAAAATTTTGGGAACATATTTTTCAATAGTTTTACTAGCAATTTATGAAATTTAAAAAAAATCGACTTTTTGAACCGTCTAACCCTATTTCCCCCCTTAATACAATCGTACGGAACGACTCTTGTTAAAAAATAACCGAAGAAAATATGTATAATTCATATTACAAAAAGAAAATATTGAATTTAAAACATGAATTGTTTTTTCAAAAATATATTCCAATATATTTTCCATGCACATTTTCAATATGGCGGACATATTTTAGCGCGGGGTTTTCGGACGTTTTGACATATTTTAAACCATTGCCATGAAGGAGGGAAATAGGGTTAGGACAGCGTTTTCTCAATGATTTTCATGAATTTTTTTATAGTATGAAAAATGAATATAATTTATTGAAACTTTGAGAATATTTTATACATATATTTAAGTATATACTAAAAAATTTTTGAAGAATTTCCTTGAAAAACATCGAAGATATTAGCGACCCCGTATTGCAGCTCACAATCAGACTCAGCATTTTGCGTACATTCTGGAAGCCGCAATTTTCATCCGAAATCAAACGAGATTGGAATTTACTCTTATTATACGTCTCTTCTATATGAACCTGAATGCTATCAAAAAAATAGAAAATTGAATTTTTTACAGGGGTCAAAACAAAAAAGCATGATTTTTTGCCATTTTTTACAACATTATTTGCAAACAAAAAATTATTTTAAATAATGATAATATTCCGATTTTAGGTTCATATAGAGCGCAATACTATGAAGAAAGTTACTGCCAATTGTCAAAATGATTGATTGAAAACTTTTCAAACTAGCGTGTACGCAAGTTCAAAAAAAGTCGTTTTCAGAAAAACGCGTTTGAAAAAATAGTACCAAGAAAAACAAGCAATATGGGGTCGCTAATATTTTATAGTATATACTTAACTATATGTATAAAAATTTTATAGTATATACTTAAATATATGTATAAAATATTCTCAAAGTTTCAATAAATTATATTCATGCTTTATACTATAAAAAAATTCATAAAAATCTTCGAGAAAATGCTGTCCTAACCCTATTTCCGCCCTTAATGGCTTATAACAATAGAACGAGTCGGAATTTTCGTTTAAAATTTTGGGAACATATTTTTCAATAGTTTTACTAGCAATTTATGAAATTAAAAAAAAATCGACTTTTTGAACCGTCTAACCCTATTTCCCCCCTTAATACAATCGTACGGAACGACTCTTGTTAAAAAATAACCGAAGAAAATATGTATAATTCATATTACAAAAAGAAAATATTGAATTTAAAACATTGAACTGTTTTTTCAAAAAGATATTCCAATATATTTTCCATGCACATTTTCAATATGGCGGACATATTTTAGTGCGGGTTTTTCGGACGTTTTGACATATTTTGAACCATTGCCATTAAAAAGGTGGAATGGTCATTTCCCGAAAACAAAGCTTCCTCGATGGGGAAGCAATAATTCACGGAATAATAGTTCCACCTCTTTCTGTCAAAAAATGCGCTTCGTGTTATTTATCAATTCCGTAGATCGGTATAGGAGAGCCCAAACATAGTACGGGTGGTCAAAAGACGATGTTGCCACTCGACGAACAGGGTGTCGTGCTCGACTAACCAACGTCCGTTCCTGGGTGGTTTTGGCCTCGATAGCCTCTTTGCCACGGACCGTTTCTGCTCGCAACGTGTGCAACAGACAACGGCCGTTCACAGACGATTTAAACGAATCTTTTACTTTCTCCGGTATCTCATTCTCGTCCGTTCTGTCTCTTACTTGCTACGATGGTTAGCCTCCGAGCATTCTCAAGAGGCGGCGACGGCATGCCGTGTGCGGTCACCCAACGCCTCGGCTACGTTTATTATGGTCCTGATTCTTCCCCGCTGTGAAACTCACCACTGTCCTCCGATCCCGAGAAAATTCTGCGGAGAAAATCTGTAGGAAAGCTATGATACTTTGCCCAACGCGCATAAATACTATTATGACTAATTGTTGTCATAAAATTGAATATTTAACGTTCTTCCAGTAATTATTTATAATTTGGAGGAATTATACTTTTGTAATGAATTTAAGAATCTTAAACGCCATTTATTTTCATGTCAACTGTTATTATCCCATAATAACAATTATTTTGAGTATCGCGAATTGCGTGAAAAACTAAAAATACGTGAGCATAGTCTTCCTTGAATGGAAAGTACCCTGAATCAATTATTCTTTGAAAAATAACGTGTAAATCGAACGAAGATCAAACGGACATAAACGTCATAGCGTCAAAACGAACTTATCAAGTTCGATAACTTCGAACGACCCTAATAGAAAGTCTTGAATATTTAATGCAGCCCCGATAAAACTAGTCCCAAGGTCCGAAGTTTAAGAAAACGTTATAAGATGTCGATTTTTTTTGAGGGTGACTCGCAATGCCCATTAACTTCCGTCACCCCTTTGTTCCCCGAACAGAGGTAATCTTGGCGAAGCGCGAAAGCCTGTTGTGTATAACCATGTGGAAGCAAACGTGCCGAAAAAAAAGGAGAGGACAACGAGCCGAGGAAAGGACAAGACACATGCTATGTTGCTATGTGATGGTCATCGTGAATTGCGGATCACGTGCCCTCAAGGCGTCCCCCTCTCTCATAAAGACGGTCTCCGAGCGCTTCGGAACTGAAAACATTACGGCACTGTGCGCCATGTTCCCGGGGAGTGTTGTAGCAGCAAAACACCGAACGAAGCCACGGACACCCGGAGAGAACGTCACGTCAAATAAAAACGGCGTCGCACACCGTTGTAGTCGAGACTATGAAGGGATGCCGAAGAGCGTCGAGATTGGTCTCTCTCGTCCCGGCTACGTGAGGAAGAACAATCGTCACGAAATCTCAGTCGATCTTTCGCGCTGTTGTGAACCAGCCGTGAAACAGATGTGTACGAAAATCAGAGAAAAAGAGGAACAAGAAAGTCTGCCAAAACGAGACGAGACGCGCTCGCGTCACGTTCGTTTTTCTTCGATCTTTTAGATTCAGTCCAGATGGACTCGTAATGTGGCAGCCAGAAATGTCACGTTCTCGGAAGAATTGTTCGAACGAGAAAAAAAAAACATAACTGCGGGAGAAAGCGAAACGTCGGAAGTGGCGAAACACTGTTATAAACTTGACACACCTGGAAACCAGAAGTTAAGCTAGTAATGTAAAAATTATCCGAGGACAAAGATGATCGGATAGAAGTGAACGAACGAATCCACGTTGGAACGCGAATGTTGCTAGTCATGTGTAAAGTTTACGATGAGAATGCGAAGCTCGAAATGTACTTTTTAACAATTCCGATTGCACGTCATGTTTTCAACTCATGTTTTCACTTCGCGCGCTTCTTTTGTAGGTTAGGTTCATCGTGCGATCTGAAGTGTGCGCATGAACGAATCTCGATCACGACATCGACAGCCAATCATCGTGACGAGTTCTTTCGTGACGTATCTTTTTCATAGGCGGGATATGCCAATGGAAGACGTCCAATTTAAAAATGTAGATCGTCGAAGATTCGTCATTTCTCGTGAATAATTAAGGAACTCTAATTTATTATTCGCTTCGACTCGTAATATGTTTTGCTGTTGTGTCTATATATGAAAAAAGATTTGTAAGGATTTCTTTACGGTTTTATTGTCAATCGGTGACACATCTCGTACGGTCATAGCTGCCACCAATAAACGATACGTCTACGTAACCGTTCCACGGATTATCACGAAACATTGACCACATTCAACTTCCTCTGGGAGGGGAGCCACAAATTGATAAAAATTCAATTGCTCATAGACGGGGGATCTGTGAATGTGAAAATATGATGAGTAAGCGGTGTGCACGTTTCAATTTGCATCTCGTTACATTTGCAACGCCGACGGTAACGGTAAAAGCACAAAAGAGTTTCACTTCCCGCTACAGTCTGTGAATGATATATGTAAATTTTCTAAGGAACAGACGCGTGTAAAGAGAGAATAAGACAGACACGAGAGGAAACGTAAAGCATGTACTGTATAAGGAGGCCTCTTGTTATGTTAGCCACAGGAGTATACACGATACAGGCGGTGTCTCTCCCTCTTTCTCTCTCTCACACAAACACACACTCTCTCTCGTGTTTATCTCGTTCGCGTGGGTGGTGTACGCACCAAACCCTTGCTGAGATTTGTAAGATTATACCCTCGAGAAATGGGACAAAAAAAATTGCCCACCTCGGGTATACATACCATTATCTTTCTCCTGCCCAGCCGGCCAGACTGCGCCCCAAACCGAAAAGCTTCTGATAAGATAACGTCAACTTATACGGAATATTTTACATTACTGCTGTGCTGTACCCAACAAGTTATCCGTAAGAAGAAAAAAAGAAGGCAAAACCGATTTACGGTTGACGATAAGATAAATGTCTATATTGAATATTTTTTAATTTCGTTAAATAAATGACCTCTCGCGCGGGAGAGGTCTTTGGGAATGCGGCTGTGACGATAAACTTTGGAAAAGGAGCGATACGATAAAGGAGAAGAAGAAGAAGGAAATCACTCGTCAGCCAGTTTTGTTTTTCTTGAATCTCGTACGATAGAATGTTCGAAAACTATCGGTGTTATCGTGGCCATTCATTATCAATTATGTAAAATTTCCGTACAAAAGTTTAGATTATCGAGAAGTTACGAAAGAAACCACAATGTCCGAATACCAGAGTTAGCATCTGAATTAGCAAAAGGTTTAGCATTAGAATTAGTATCAGTATTAGGATTAATGTTAGAATTAGTTTTAGTGCGTGTTTTCAAAACTATCGTTTTCTCGTGTCATTGTGGCCATTTATTATGAATTATGTAAAATTTTCAAACAAACGTTCAGATTGTCGAGAAATGAAGAGGAATACCGCAATATACGAGTATCAGTGTTGGTATAAGGTTTAGTATTACGATTAGTACCAGCACTATTAACAGAATTATTATCAGTGTTAGTACCAATTATTAGTATAAGGTTTAGTATTAGAATTAGTACCAGTGTTAGTAGCAGTGTTAGTATTAATGTTAGAATTAGTGTTTACCCGCGTTAATATAAGTATTAGTATCAGAATTAATATTAATGTTGGTATAAGGTTTAGTATTAGAATGAGTATCACTGTTAGTATAAGGTTTAGTGCTAGAATTAGTATCAGTATTAGCTCCAGCGTTAGTATTAGAATTGGCATCAATATTAGCACCAGTGTTAGTATAAGAATTAGTATCAGTGCTCATTCCAGCGTTAGTATCAGAATTAGTGTCAGCATTAGCACCAGTATGAGTATAAGAATTAGTATCACTGCTAATTCCAGCGTTAGTATAAGAATTAATATCAATGTTGGTATAAGGTTTAGTATTCGAATTAGTATCATTGTTAATATAAGGTTTAGTATTAGAATTAGTATCAGTATCAGTTCCAGCGTTAGTATCAGAATTAGTATCAGTGTTGGTACCAGTATCAGTATCAGAATTAGTATCAGTGTTGGCATTAGAATTAACATCAGTGTTAGTATCAGCGTTAGTATCAGAATTAATATCAATGTTGGTATCAGGTTTAGTATTAGAATTAGTATCATTGTTAATATAAGGTTTAGTATTACAATTAGTATCAGTGCTAATTCCAGCGTTAGTATCATAATTAGTATCAGTATTAGCACCAGTATTAGTATAAGAATTAGTATCAGTATTGGTATTAGAATTAACATCAGTGTTAGTATCAGCGTTAGTATCAGAATTAATATCAATGTTGGTATCAGGTTTAGTATTAGAATTGGTATCAGTGCTAATATAAGGTTTCAATTCAGTATTAGCACCAGTATTAGTATAAGAATTAGTATTAGTGTTGGTATTAGAATTAACATCAGTGTTACTATCAGCGTTAGTATCAGAATTAATATCAATGTTGCTATAAGATTTAGTATTAGAATTAGTATCATTGTTAATATAAGGTTTAGTATTAGAATTAGTATCAGTGCTAATTCCAGCGTTAGTATCATAAATAGTATCAGTATTGGCACCAGTATTAGTATAAGAATTAGTATCAGTGTTGGTATTAGAATTAACATCAGTGTTGCTATCAGCGTTAGTATCAGAATTAATATCAATGTTGGTATAAGGTTTAGTATTAGAATTAGTATCATTGTTAATATAAGGTTCAGTATTAGAATTAGTATCAATGTTAATATAAGGTTTAGTATTAGAATTAGTATCAGTGTTAGTTCCAGCGTTAGTATCAGAATTAAAATCAGTGTTGGTACCAGTTTAGTATCACAATTAGTATCAGTGTTGGTATTAAAATTAACATCAGTATTAGTACCAGATTTAGTATCAGTGTTAGTATTAATGTTAGAATATTAGTGTTAATACCCGCTTTAATATAAGTGTCAGCATCAGAATTAGTATCAATGTTGGTATCCGTGTTTGTGAGAGCGTTACCATAAGTGTCAGTATGTGCATCTGCGCGATATCAGTGTCAGTGTGTGTCTATCGACCATCTAGGGGGTCCATGAACTTCATTATTATGTAGATGGATTCATGGGGGCGGCGGGATTCATATATATGGATCTTGAAATCCTTGACGGGTACGTTGATCCATGGAGGGCCGGATATAGGTCGTGTGTTAATGTAGAAATATTTTCATGCTGTGAATACGTACAAAACTATCCGTCTCTCGGTTTCTACTTGGAAATAAACTTGACCACCGTTCCTTATGTAAAAACTAAAGGGATGGGTCGGAATAAAAGCAGAAGCAGCATGCCACAGCTTGAATAGATCGTTCCCCGGAGACTACTTTTCACTGTTGAATTTTTAAGAATAGACGAGCGAAGGGCACGCTCTCGACGTTCTGCGACGAATATATGTATATATATGTATTCACTGTCCATTAATCATCC
The DNA here is from genome assembly GCA_958009045.1 of Oxytorus armatus. Classification (NCBI taxonomy): domain Eukaryota; kingdom Metazoa; phylum Arthropoda; class Insecta; order Hymenoptera; family Ichneumonidae; genus Oxytorus; species Oxytorus armatus. Next base: position 37,393,689 of record OY253745.1, on the reverse strand, counting down.
AGCCGAGGGCCTCCAACAGCGAAGTGATATCATCCATGCCCCAATGCGTGACAGGCTTCGAAGCAATTAGACGACGCTTCGAAAATTCTCTCGTGAGCCTTTTGAAAATAAAATTCCGGGCGAGACGTCTGCGGTATTCGTTCGTGTCATGACAAATATTGTGGAAGGTGGCAGTTTCGTTCCGATACGTGGATTATGTTTATATTCATTCAATTAGTTTTCTTCTTCGGCCATTCGGAGGGGATGCTGATGATACCGTACCGATGATGGATGATAGTCACTTTTTTAATTACCAAACATTTTGAAGCGATGTCGAGCTTAAAAATGTTCCATCCACTTGGAGAAAGAAAAATGTGCATCGTCCTTCGAAAAACAAAATGGAAATGTCTCGTTTTTTGTGATAATTGGAGTGCCACGTCACTTAGCTCTGAAGAATGAACGTGCCGAATGTGACAAAGTATCTGATCATGACTCCCAAAAGTCGACAGATGGAATTTTAAAGGTGTAAGCTAAAAAACAGTATACATAATGCGATCAAATCCGATTTATATCAATTGAAAATTGGAAAAAATGGAAATTAAGTCCCAGTTCATCGTTTCCGGTCAATTAGCACAGGTTTTTGTCTATTCTCTTGTCCCTGCGACGAGCACGGACAAGAGAATAGACAAAAACTAAAAAAAAGGTTACTAAAAAATTATCAACGAAAAGAAAATTTGGTACCCATCAATTTTAGCCAGATTTACCTGAAATAAGGCGAAATATACCTGGGTAAAAATCATCAACTATTATGTAAACGTCAGCCATAATACACAATAATAAAACCCGAGAAATCTTGTAAAGTAAAGACAAAATTTTCAAGTACGTCTCAAGAGAATTTTGTCTTTGTATGAAATTTCGTATACCGGAGAGTATATTATATAACCAATCCAGAAGCAGCAACGAGAAGCCCCTTGAAAATTTTCAAATTGGAATTTGCACGAGCTCGCGACAAAAGGTATTATCCACTGTGAAAGTAGAAAAGCGAGAAGAAGAAGAAAATGAAGAGGTACCGGAGAGAAGATACTTTGTACGAAATTCTCGTCTGGGATCCCGCGCGTATATCGTTTGAAGTCTCCGGAGAATAATCGAACGTTTCGACGATCCCCTCCCTCGCCGTCGCGATGAGAGAGTTCCTCTAATACGATCCTGCCTTCATTTTCCTTCTTCCCTTTTCCTTGATAGTAGATTTCCCCCCCTTATATCAATTGCCTCTTGTTGGGCCTCGCGAGCATTTCCTCTCCTAGACATCTACTCGCTGGCATCGCTCGCTCCATCCTTCTTCATCGTTCTTCATCCTTTTCTCGAACATAAGAAAACATTCGTGAAACGCAGACGCCGATATTCACCGCGTAAGATAATTACGCTATATTTTATTCCCTGCCGTACGAGCCAAAGCCCCCTTATTCGACTTTGTCTGCTTGAATGGTCTTTAAAAGGTTCGCAGAATCGTCTTTGTATTCAACCGTATTAAATATTTCCTCCAACCCCTAGTCCCTTCCTTTCTCCTTTCTGTCATCTCGCCATTTTTAGAGCCATGTTCTTTCACCATCTCGCATAACACACCGGCAAGGGAGTACCGATCCCGCATTCTCATTAATTACAAATCTATTTCGTATACTTTCTACTCTCGCCGACAGCATCCAACGAAATATTAAGTGTACATATTAATGCGGTGCCTTTACATTTAATCTATAGTAATTTCGTTTTAGATTCAAAATTTACCGCCTCTTTCGGGTTGTGGGTAGTGCCGCATACAGCGCCGCATACAGCGCCGCATACAGCGCCGCTGGCGACATAACCTCACAAAATCGTAATGAATATCATGACGTTCCGAAGTAGCATCTCAAGCACTGTATTCTTTTTGCGTTTAATTTTTTGTGGAATTATTGATCACGGAACAACGGTTAAACATTCAAATGCTACAGGTTAAATGAAAACGTCAATAAGTATTGATTTTCTCAGTGAATTCATAATATAATCCTCGGAATCTCGAACGAGCATAAATACATGAAGAAAAGCGTGTGGAACATGAAACGAGAAGATGGTTCTGTAATCGATCCATCCCGCGTCCATATACTCCCGACGAACACAAAGATAATCCGCTCGTAAAGAAATCTTGTCCTTTCTCGAACACGTGCTCACTATGTGTCTTCGCCCCCCGGTGTTACCCATACAGTATAGAGTCTGTACCGTAATTTCTTCCTTTTCCCTACCCGCCTCCACACTCCATTGCTGTTTCCATCTACGTAGCCAGATGGCGTTTTTTCACCGTCTCGATTAATTCACCCGGAATCGTTACTATCGAATTTTCTCCAAGAGGAAGGAGATCCGTCGGATTGTCCTTGTTGTCGGCGTGTTGATGAAAAAGGTAGAGTTGAAGGGGCGACAGTTCCTTCGCGACGAAGATCTAAGTGAGGAGAGCGTGAGGCAAAGGAAGAAAACGAAAATGGCAAAGGAGAAGAAAAAAACAAACGAAAATGCCTCGAAACAAGAAGAAGAACCGATTCGGTAGTCGAGAAAGTAGAACTGATGCCGGTGCCTCAGTCAATAACCGAGAGAACGAAAGGAGAAGATCTACAAAAGACGACCACGAAAGCATTTAAGAGTGCGTGTATAGAAAGAAGAGAAAGATATCGCGAGAGGGAACGGAGAGACGGAAAGAAATGGTCTTCTGAAACTGGATGGGCGCCTCGAAGGTTCGAAGATAGTGGTCGAAAGGGTGGCTCTGGTCGGTGTGTGCTGCTAGTCCAGGGTCAATATAATAAGTGAGAGAACCCGCTTCGGCCCCGGGTGCGTGCTGATACGAGCATTTTTTTTCGAGAGTCTGCAGTGAAAAAAGGATCCAATAATGTCGATTGAGTTTCCGCGGGGCCAATGTTGGACCGCTCTACCTTCTGCCGGTCTTGGCCACTGTGTCTATTCGTATTCTTCAAATTCTTCTGTCTTTCTCAATCGCCCTCGCGTTGAACGCGATGTCCCGGTCGAACAAAAGAAAGATTCAGGTTTCGAAGTATCGCATGACCGCATCGAATGTTTTATTTTGTCTCTATCCTGACTTCGCTGCACGTCTATACACAGTGTGCATGTGGGGTGATCCAATGCCCGAATCGAGAGTCATCAGTACGAACTTTAGTTCGAACTGAAGTTCCAGTTTAGGTTGGTAATGAATTTCGAGCTGGAGCCTCAGTTTATATTGACAATGAAGTTCAAACTAGTCTTAATTTTGGTGTTAATGAAATAATAAACCTCAGGCCTTAATTTAGGTTTACGACGAAGTTCAAAAGCAAGTCTTAATTAAGCTCTTCAACGTACTTCCAATGTAAGCCCACACTAAACTTCCGCTGGATCTGGATTAGAGCCAGAGAACAGCAAATAGAAACGGCAAAAGGCTCAAAAATGAAACCTACGTAGGTGCCTAAAGGGTGCCTTTTACAGACACATTTTAGGCAACGTTGTGGCGTGTTTTATTTCCGTGATGTTTAGGTGCGGATTTTTATAATTGATGACAATACTTCAAGGAAAAAAAAAGGTTCAAGGTCAAATAGTACTTCTCGAATGATACAAATCAATCCTGAATGACGAATCGTCCTCTAAAATACCCCTAAGTTGACCTTCAACCTAGCTTGCACGACGTCATGTCTATGATATACGAGGTGTGTATATTAAGTAATGAGTTCAAACTAGTCTTAATTTTAGTGTTAATGAAATAATAAACCTCAGGTCTTAATTTAGGTTTACGACCAAGTTCAAAAGCTAGTCTTAATTAAGCTCTTCAACGTACTTCCAACGTAAGTCCACACTTAACTTCCGCTGGATCTGGATTAGAGCCAGTGGACGCAACAGCAAATGGAGACGGCGAAAGGCTCAAAAATGAAACCTACGTAGGTGCCTAAAGGGTGCCTTCTACAGACACATTTTAGGCAACGATGTAGCGTGTTTTATTTCCGTGAAGTTTAGGTGCAGGTTTTATAATTGATGACAATACCTCAAGCAAAAAAGAACTTCAAGGTCAAATAGTACTTCTCGAATGATACAAATCAAACCTAACTCGCACGACGTTATGTCTATAATATACGAGGTGTGTAAATTAAGTAATGAGACTGATTTTTTTCATTTTTTTTATTCAAATAGAATTACAATTGTATACTGTCACCCTCAAGATAACTTCCTTCCGAAGCCAAACAGCGCTGGAGACGGTTCTTGCAATCCTCATAGCAGTACTGGAACTCCGATACTGGAATAGCCTTCAGCTGGTCGGTTACAGCCGTTTGAATGTTTTCGAGTGTCCCAAAATGAGTTCCCTTGAGGTGATTTTTCAATCTCGGGAAGAGAAAAAAGTCAGAAGACTCAAGTCAGACGAATAAGGAGGCTGAGGAGCCACAGGAATGTTTTTACTGGCCAAAAACTCGTTTATTGAAATTGTTGTGTGACAAGGAGCATTATCGCGATACAACATCCAGTTGTTCTTGATGTTTGGTCTCACACGAATGTCCCTTTTTCGAAGTTTTTCAAGAACCTCCCGGTAAAAGTGTCGATTGACCGTTTGGCCTTGAGGTACAAACTCTTTGTGAACGATGCCGTGGGTATCGAAAAAACGAATTCGACTTGCTCATTCTTGCTTTTTTGGGCCTTGGAGAGGTTGAAGTGTGCCACTCCATGCTCTGGCGCTTGGTTTCTGGGTCGTACTCAAACACCCAAGACTCGTCACCAGTAATGACACGTTCCAGAAAATGGGGGTCATTTTCAATCGAATCCAAATAGTCAATGCACCTTTCTCTCCTGATGTCCTTTTGCTCTTGCGAAAGGTTTTTTGGAACCTCTTTTGCGCAGATTTTTCTCATCCCCAATTCATTGGTCAAAATCTGATGAACTGTGGTGTGAGTCAAATTCAACACTTCCCCGATCATTTTGACTGTCAACCGACGATCTGAACGCACAAGATCCCGGATTCTGTCGGCATTTTCATCGGTTCTTGAAGATGAAGGCCTTCCGCTTCGTGGTTCATCTTCGATCGACTCTCTTCCTTCTGAAAATGCCTTAAACCACCGAAAAACCTGGGCTCTTGACAAAACACTGTCTCCGTAGGCCTGCTGAAGTTTAGCAAGAGTTTCCGTTGCACTGTGCCCAAGTCTGAAGCAAAACCTGATAGCACAACATTGCTCGAAATTCATGTCACTCATTTTTAGAACACAATAGAGAAAACTGTTTGACAAAAAAAAATCGCTACGGACAACCAAATGACTCGAGCGAGTTCAAATCCGTACTGAGGGCGTATCACAAGTTCCCCTGTCGTCCGTCCAAGCCCAATGCCTCAAGTGTTGCCAGATCGAACGCTACGTTGCCAGTCTCATTATTTAATTTACACGCCTCGTATACAAGCGGCTGAGCAGACGGAAATAAAATGAATGGAAGAATTACGTTTCAGGAACAACGATTGTATAAAACCACTATATCTAATGGTTGCAACAGCTATATTATTATTACTTTACATTTGCTGAGAAAAGTTTCGACGTCCACAGGGACAATGTCCATGCTTTTCCTAACTTGGGAGCTCCTTCGTCGTTCTTCCAAGTTCTTCAAGGTTCGGACTCGGAGTGAACATTACAAACGATCGTTACCAAAGGTCTACATACAAATACAGCGAAGAGTTATCGGCAGACTTTCTGATTCTACACTACACGTTCCACGGGTGATTAGCTCTGAGCTACCCGGGCTCCTAAAGTATCAATGCCTACTTCCGTTTATGACGTACTTCGCTTTCTCCGAGGTTCCGGAGTCTTAGTTTCATTCCCAAGATTCTCGTTCCGGATTTCCCGTGTGACTTGCCGACGAATCCTTTCGTAGCTGACAAAACGAGAGATAAGATACGACTCCAAGACGTTAGGTACAAGCGAAGAAGACACGGGGACGCGGTTGGAGAACGGAGAAGATGTGTTGAAGCTGAAGCTTGCGAGTAGACCTCCCATCTGGGACTTTGTACCTAACTCTCGGCGCTATGTTGGAATAATATTCCAATGGTGGTACTATGCAGTACATACTCGGCGCACACCGAGCCCCCGATAATTAGAGCGGCATAGTGGCAAGCCATGTTCCTGTAAAAGCATTCCGACCGGACCCGTCCATCCAAGCTCGCTAAATCGGAACCGGCGAACTGTTAAAAGACATTATTATTGTCTCAACTCTCAACAAGCTTGCCACGACGAATCCTTCGCCTTCTCTGACCATTCACCCACGGAATATCGAGTTCTCTGCTATCAGATTTTCCACTTTACCTCTGTCATTATGTTGCTTGTTCGACAAGCACGTATTAGGTCTTACAGAACGATTCTTATTGCTAAATTCTATATCGAGATACAAAAACGATGATTCTCCATTCTCTTCCCACTTTCTGTGAACTCATAAATTTGAAAAATTCTTATAAAGGTTATATGGTGAAAAAATAATTAAATTGTTGATTTCACATTTTTTATTAACTTTTCAACTATAAGAAAAAAAAATTTATTTATTTTTTTTATAATATTAACATTATTAACGCACTTTTCTCGAAACTATGTTTTTAGACAGTGTCAGCATTAGGGTGGCCCATTTTATAAAAATTTTCAAATTTTCTTATTCACATATTTTCAAATAATAGTTGACTATGAAAAAAGACGTTATGATTTTTTTCAGATTTTCAAACTCAAATATGAGTCCATGCTAATGATTTTAATTCTTTATGAACGTTAGCCCACGATGAGGGTAATGAATTTTTAAATAAAAATTTGGTGATATAATTATGGAGATTATTTATGTTTTTCTTCTGGAAGTTGTTTATAAAACATCAATGAACATAATGAGGTTTTGTTTATATTTTTTTTTCCATTTGTTATTGAAATAAAAAATCCAATTTTGGTGAAAATCAAGGGTGTTTGAAGGCTTCTACGGACCGCTTGAAATGGACGGATCTTATTCAAAATACGTTGAGGGATTATTCAACTATCGAACTATCATTAGACAAAAAAAGAAATATCTGGCTTCGTTACATTATTTTAAAAAAAAGGCGATGAAAAATTCTTGAATTTTTTAGAAGAATCAGGCGTTGGGATTATCAGGTGCATTTACAAGTATCATAAACAGTGAAAGTGAGAGGGTCAACTGGCTGGGTAGCCCTTTTCTGAAAAAAATATTCCTTTCGAGTAGGCTTCGCAGGTATCGGTGAAGAGAGATAACCTAGACGCACGATTCCACTATATGATTTTGAATATTAATCATTAATTATAACAACTAATTCTAGTAAAAAAATTGAGAACAATATCTCACCGAACTGTACCATAAATATTTAATTTTTTCATCATTTCAAACTCTGATTTATTTCAATAAAAATAGCTTCCAGTTCTATAGATGATACAAATGCATTATTAACTAAATTTTTATATAAAATTTGACATCTCTGATGGCTAATGGCTTAGTTTTTCATTAACATTTTAGATGAGTTAATATTGGAAATTTATTTATTAAATTTTTTCGAGTCATATAAAGCAATGAAATTAAAAAAAATCTCTGAAAAGCTAAACTCTTGTTAATGAAAAAATAAGATTTTGACAGATTTTATGAAATTACTTTGGCACAGTTAAAGTACTTTTCGATGTCGTACCTCAATTAGAAAGGTAGGAACATTAGTGCAGGTATAATTATTATCATAGTAAGTGTACGGATATTGCAATTGCTAGCAACAATCAGCAAAAGTAGTGAGGCTACCTCGCACAAGCGCTTGGTATGTCGGTGTAAACACAAATTGATATTCCTAAAAAATTCTACGGAAGTAAGATACTTTGACGTAAATGACAATTTTTCACTGATACGTGATATTTCATAAGATATTTCGCTAAAATTATAGAAAGCAAAATCTTGCTAGTTCATACAATTGGATAGGAAAATTTTACTAGTAAACACCGATGAATATTACTTTTAAAGGAAAATTCATTCAAACCTTAGTCAACACTCAGTAGGCGCGGTAAATGGTAATCCCGTCATCAGGTAGAAAGCCGAGTATGCACGAAGAGCTTCGTTACTTTATTATCCTAACCGAAAGCCAAAGCACAGAGATCACACGGACATAACTTGTCCTTGTGAGCGGTAACCCCACTACTTTTGCTGCTTGCTGCTACCATTTGCAATATTCCTACATGGGCAGGTATAACTCATGACTACAGAAATGTTCAATGTGTCCATGCGATATTTTTCTACCTGAAAGGGACTGCGATAAAACCATTTGACTTCTGACTAATGTTTACTGCTTAAAATTGCCAGTAGGTCAAATATTTCACTTAAACTTTGGATGATTAGCGCAGACTCATATTTGAGTTTAGAAATCTAAAACAAATTATAACGTCTTTTTTTATCGTCAACTATTATTTGAAAATATGTGAACACGAATATTTGGAAATTTTTATAAAATGGGCCACCCTAGTCAGCATGATAACTCGGTTAATTTCAAAAAAATGTTAACTTTTTTTTTTAAATCTTGTTAATTATTTTCTCTTTGGTCTGACGAGAGGTTTTCTTAATTTTTTGGTTGGACAATTTTTTATAAATTATTAAAAACAATTTTTTTTTTTAAATTGCATACTAAATCTTGAATTGCTGTAATAGAAAATGTTGAAATACCAATTTCCTTCGAGGACTATCCACCCATGAAGATGAGATCCATCCACACTTTGGTTGGAACCACATACAGTAAAATAGGTTTCAATGGAAAACGGACCCGATCGATTATTGCACACGAGTTTCAGCGGATACGTCGTCCTCTCATTTCTGCTTCCTCATCCACGAATCAAAGACTCCTTCCCTTATCTCTGGCAATGCTTTTCTCGCCGGGACAATGTCGAACGGGCACGCTCGATTAGGTACTCTCCTTCAATATGTAGACCGAGCTTGGTCTTCTATCTACTTCCTCCTTTCTTATCGAAGAAAACACCGAAGGATTCGCCACTGGATTTCTCGAAGGGAGAAATAGCGACCATCCTCAAATCGATTAGATACCACGAGTCTTCAGCTCCTTCTATGACGATCATTCTGTGACCGGCAGGTCAAAGTTTACCCTCACGTTATCCTCCGCATTGTTTTCCCGATAACACAAATCACCACGGTACAAAATTTCGTGTTGTTGTACCGACGTTCCACGGAAAATGCGGTACGTCTGGACCGATGAGATCTTCGGGGCACGTTCGGTTTGTCGTTTTTACGGATAAAACTTACAATAGTGAGAAACAGGATTGGGAAAAGTCCCGTAGAGATAAAAGGGGATGGTCACGAGAGAACGTCACGGTTGGTCGAACTTTTGATGGGTGACACAGTGGATGCTGGTCGCAAACGTATCGTATCCACTCTGGCTTCTTTGATGAGGGACAACACGAAGAAAGAACAACAAGAGGATGATCGGCTGGAAGGATTGATCTACGCGGAGAGGATTTAAAGAGAAAACAATAAAAAGCAGCTAGAATAAACACCAAAGGGGTACGAAGCGAAATGGATTGAAACGAAAGAGAGATGAAGAGCAATACTGAGGAAAAGTAAGAGAGAAAAAAAAAAGATGAGCATCGAGAAATCGTGGAAGAATAACAGCCCGTATGCGCAATCGTAAAAGTGTCCTTACCGATCTTTCCTTCAAAGCAGCCGCGTTCGAGGGATGACCGCAAAACTACGACGGGATATTTATCGTTCCATATCAGCACGGTCCTAAACTGTTCTTCTTTCTTCGCATTTCACGCACCTGCATCTGTTAGAGACGAGCTGTTTGTGGTCAGCGGTTTCTTTCTTTCCCCCTTTCTTCGCCATTCATTCTTTTTTGCTCTTCCTGGTCGTATCTTGTTTAGCAAAGTCCTTTCCTACGTCAATTTCACTGAAGTTGAAATACAGGATTGTGAAAAAAACTAAAAACAAAATTGCAAAACTAGGAATTGGGTTGAAAAAATTAAAATTATTTCAAGAATTCATACATCGAAAACTACCGTCCGTAGCTAGAATTACTGCAGCGTCGTTTTTACGTCAACGTGTTTTAAGTTTTCGAAAAAAAATTTGGGATTGAAGAAATGCAGAACAAAAAATTCTTCCCCAAATTTAATTGTCATCCCATGGCGTTCCCACTCTACGAAATTCGGTATTTGAAGGCAAATATACAAACTTTGAGTAGGAAAGAAGAGTCATCAAATTTGGGGAATTTTCAAACGAACCACGTTTATCAAAAAATTGAGTTTTAAGAGGTAAAAACCACCCCCATACGTTGCCTACCGTTTGGGAGGAACAGAGTTATTGAAATTAATGTCAATATACCTGTATTTAGGTTTGATGAAATGTGGAATTTTGTTAATTTATGTTGACCATGTTTGGCTGAAATGCATGCTCTGTACATTTTTTAAATTATTCTTCGAATCACTTTTAAAAAATATTTTTGAGCTTATATACTTGACAGGAAACCCACGTTTTCATGGTGAAATGCACCCAACGGTTAAAAGTTGTTGGACACCCGTCAATGAACGCTCATGTTAAACGAAAACAGAAAGAATATACAACGAAAAATAAGGCGCGTCTTCTCAACCGGTCCAAGTGGTTAGAAAAACAAATAGTTTAACAGCAGTGCGGTACGAAGACAGTGGGACTTTTGGTGGTTCGTCTTGGATTCATAACACTCGATTCCCATCTGGTATTCGAGTCAGTGCATACTGAGCCTACTGGTAAAACGACTTTTCCTCCCCTCTTTTTTTTTCGGTCATCAGGATGGTAAGGATCAACGAAGCCAGAAACAGAAGCAAACGCGTCATGACCCGAGACCCTTTTCATTTCTCGCTTGTACCCGAAACGCTAACGTACATATCCCGCGGTGTGTCCGTCGCATATCTATTCAGGCGTGCCCAAAAGGCAGTCATTATGAGACGTCCAAGCTTGTCCGGATGGGCAGAGAGACCCCGAGAGACAGAGAGAACGTCAAAGAACGAGCCTTCGTCAAAATGTAGCTGCGTCACCCGACCCTTTCCACGATTTGTTGTTCATTTATCTGCCCATCCGTCTCTTCCATCTTCAGCATGTTTACGCTGCTACGGAGTGCCACATGACTCCCTTTCACAAAACAATCGATTAAAAATACATCAGTGTTCCGGGATTTTCTCGGCAAAACTAGCAATTAATGAGCTTCTCGGTCCACATGATTCCAGGAAATCCATCAGTTCAGCTCCGCGATTTCAAAACACCATCACAATACCACGAAAGATCTCCAAGATTCATGTGAAGACGATGTTAAAACGAAAATAAAAGTAGCATATCAACGGCATTATCGAGGCAGGACCGCGGTTCTACAGATTCCAACTGTACACCTACCCAACTGTCACGACCAAACTGACACGAGCATACGAATATTTCGCAATATTGTCACGACAAAACTGTTCCCGAACAAAACTCTGACCATTAAAACTGTCACCGCACAAACTGTCACCAATCAACTCTCCCCGATCACTATTGGACACGTGCAGAATTTTCACGAACAAAACTATCACCGTCTAAACTGTCACGGTCTAGACCTTCACCATCTAAATTGTCACCGTCTGAATTGTCACCGTCTAAACAATCACCGTTTAATCTGCCACCGCTTAAACTGTAACCGCGGCAGTTGTCACCGGCAAAACTGTCACGGGCAAAACTGTACACGGCACCAACCTTCACCGCTTAACGCGAGATTTACCCAACTCACACTCGTAGACGCTGCACCCGTAGATAAGAGCGCTCGGGCTGTTTCAGCAAACGTGACGCAATAGCGCGCGATACTTCGTGCGTGTCTGCTAATACTTAGGTCATTCGCCGCTGTCGTCTCAACCACAGCCTTCGCACTGCGCGAACTTACTTGTGCTCAGCGATCGGTAATAGCGGACACGCACGAGCGCTCTTATCTACGAGTTCAGCTTCTACCCGTGTGAGTTAGCAGTTTTGCCGGTGACAGTTTTGCCGGTGACAGTTTTGTGCGGTGACGGTTGGGACGGTGACGGTTGGTGCAGAATACAGTAGACGACCTGACAGTGTAGACGGGGACTATTCTGCTGCGTTACAGTTGCGCAGAATACAGTTGAGACCGTGACAGTTTAGACGGTGATAATTTTGTTCTTAAAGTTTTCTGCACGTGTCGAATAGAGATTCAGGAGAGTTGAGTGGTGACAGTTTGTGCGGTGACAGTTTTAATGGTGAGAGTTTTGTTCGGGAACAGTTTTGTCGTGACAATATTGCGAAATATTCGTATGCTCGTGTCAGTTTGGCCATGACAGTTGGCTAGGTGTACAGTTGAAATCTGTAGAACCGCGGTCCTGCCATTATCGACACTCGGAACGAAATATGTAAGAAAAGTAAGGATAAAAAGTAATAGAATGTGCGGAATCAGGTGGCGAACGGGAGGAGACCCATGCCAGTTCAACCGAAACTTCAACTGCATTAGCGAACGCACAATACTAAAGGCGTAAAGAAGTATCAACAATGCTACGAGTACTCGAAAGCAAAATGTTCATAAACTCTCAGGCCATAGCCGAAAGCACATCAGACGTCGCAATGGCACTTCCGCAACCCCCAAAACAGCCCCAAATTCATGTTCCTCACCCTCGTACGATCTATATGAGTACAAAATAGGTGTGTGTATTGTACGCCACCCTAGTATAACTATACGTGTTGATATAAAAAAAAAACAGTGCATACACCCTGGAGATTCTGACGGTCACGGTTCCGGTGCACGTACGAAAAAAGTAACATGAGATCGGAGTAACAGGGGGTGAGAAAGAAAGACAGAGTAATGGAGGAACGGGATAGAGTGAGAAGGAGACGGAGAGCAAATGTTCGAGGAGACACGGGTAGCGCCGAGACCGACAAATGCGACGTAATAGGAGCGATTGTTCGTTGTCGGGCCAATTTGAGTGGCAGCCAGCAATTTGTAGAGGCCCCCTCCCAAGCCCCTGAATCCACCGGGTGCCGTCCCTTCCTTTTAGTTTCTCCTGGTGCTCAGCTAGGAAGCAAAGCCCCTCCGGAAAAAGGCGAACCCGATTTAGCTCCATCTCTGTCGTTGTGTGTTATTCCTTTTTCCTCTGTGTTCCTGGCGTGTGTGTGTGTGTGTGTGTGTGCCGCACGACATGTTATAATGGCGGTACCCAATCGTAGAAAGGGTTGGTTTTTTCTGTGCCCTTTCAATTCAAACCCCACCAGGACGCCTTATGTTCCTGTCCGTAATGCTTGCTGATGTTTCCGAGGCCTGGATTCAGTTGGCCCGATCGTTGGAACGCTACAAAAGACTGCCAGAAATACATAGTAGCTTGAACAAAGATAAACGGTAGCATGGGTGATAAAATGTGAAACTCGAGCAGAAAACTTGTAGCGTTATATCCGGCTACAACCAAGACCTTGATCAGGGGTGCGATTTCCCTGGTTCATGGTCTTATCGGGAGTCCGTGATGACAATGAAAGTTTGTTGGTACTTGGAACGATTCGGATGATGTCAACGTTTCAATAACTGTCATCTAATGTACCAGACGACATACCTAATGTTGAAAACGGTTGGACGAGTCCCACATAAACAGAGTAAGGAAGACTGAGGCTGCTTGAAGTGGATGCTTGTTGCTCGACGCAGTGGCGATAACACCGCTGTGGTTCGATGAAGAAAAATCGAAATTAAAATGTAAATAGTGCGTTGAACGAGCCCAGTCTTCCCGACAAGATATATTGCCCTGTTCCGTGGTGCACAAATTTATGCCGAAAAGCCACTCTCTTCTTTAATCCGGCCATATCCATTCAACATATAAACCAGTACGAGTGTAACCTGCGATCGTCATCCCATCAATGCTGGCACACGAGCTATTCACCAAGAATGGATTGTCCTCGTGTCATCAGCTCGCCCCGTACACGTACACACCACATAACGGTCTAGCACACCACAGTATGCCATGGCAGTACACGTACGATGAGCATTATGTAACTTGGTCATGTACTCGTATTAGATAATCACCCGGGGACAGTTAGAGGGTTAATACCACTCTTTCTACAATGTCTCTCTCCCTCTCTCTTTCGTTTATTCTCTCGACCAGACTTGAAAGGCTTTTGGATGCCGACAAATCATTCATCCTCCAACCCTCATCCCTGCTGTTGGGTTCGCGATCCGTTCTTTCGTTCCACGTGCGGTATTTCCGGGGCGCACCTATGCTGGACCACTGGATCTTCCACACTCGCGCCGTCCGTAAGGCAAACATAAATAAAATTTGATCATCCTCATCACCGCATCAAGGTCTCTCAAAAAAAGAAGTGGAACAGCAACGATGTTTGGCATCCTCTTCTTTGTTCGTTCATTGGCTTCTTCCAACTGCAGTTCATTTTTATAACGAGCTTTGTCAACTTTTTTCGATAACGTTTCAAGTGCTTGTTCTTCATTATGGTGATTACAATGACACCGCCGTGCGTCATCTTTTTTTTTTAAGTTCGTTCTCGTTTGTTTGGTCGGCTCTTGGTCCGTCCAACGAACTCCCTGGTGGCCTCTCGGAACCGGATTCATCGATTTCGTTTGATGTGGCTCTTTTGCGAATTCGACGAGCGTACACCAAACCCCACTGCCCCTGGAGCATAAACGACTCGTTCTCCCGTCAAACCCATACCCTGACCGAGTACACCAATCCGTATACGGCATTGTACATACGCAGAACCCAGCGCGAACGTTCACAATGCCCAGCATGGCGTATATCTATATCTCGGGATATGGGATTGGATTAATGGTGGTCTCGTTTTGACCAACCTCCCCCATGCCTCTCTGGAATATTCCTATGTTCGTACAATTGATGAAATTTCGTTGAACTGATTTAATCGACGGTTTAATCTATCTTTTATGCATTTTACTGTACCGCTCAACTCTCAGCGAATGAACACGTAACATTATTATAATAATCTTCACATCAATTCGGAACATTTTTGTTCATCCGGTTTGAATTTATCTGGGTTGATGGCGTTTCAGTTATCGTGAAACTTCAGTTCTCGCGCTCTAATGTCATGACAATACGGGACCCTTTGGAGTACACTGAATTTTTCTAGTTACAGCAATAAAACCCACTAGATTTTTTACGATCTTTCAATATTATTCCCCTGCAACGTGAAAAAAAAACTAATTCGATTAAACCCACATTCTCTTGGCGACTCCTTTGTATTTGTCCTGCCATAAATCATAACAATTTTGAAGCAAATTCATTGAATATCATCTGCTCAATGCGAAGTATACTAATCAATCGATTTCTCCTTGTTTCAGGTGAGTCACGAATCTCATACGCCTAGAGCTAAGTAGCGGCACAAATCACGAAGTTACGACAATATTAGAATCGCTCTGGCCGAGGTAAATATGAATTTGACAATAAATAAACAAGGACGTGGGTCTTTTAACCCTCTCAGCTCGATAAAAAACAATTCCGACGTGAAAAACGTGCAGATTATTTTTTGTTTGTTGAAACCAGAGATATTGATAGTTTTTCCGAAAGAGATGAGATATTTCTTTCTTAATTTCATGCTTGTAACGATATGCCCTTTACGATTTTGGCGTTAATTAAAATCTCCCGTAATAGTTTTATCGAATATTCCGTCACGAAGAGAAGGAGAAATCTATTATCCGGCAGTAAGTTCCGGATCGTGCATAGGAAATACAAGAAATGTAAATAATTCAAACTTCGTTCACAAGAGACATCAAGGAGCTACTTAATGCAAAACCAGAAAGAAAAACACTCTCCATTAATTACAATGGACACTGTGCATTTTATTGATCGAATGGAACGTATCTCTCTGTTGAATGAAGGGGGGAAATAGGGTTAGGACAGCGTTTTCTCAATGATTTTCATGAATTTTTTTATAGTATAAAAAATGAAAGTAATTTATTGAAACTTTGAGAATATTTTATACATATATTTAAGTATATATTATAAAATTTTTGAAGAATTTCCTTGAAAAACACCGAAGACATTAGCGACCCCATATTGCAGATCACAATCAGACTCAGCATTTTCCGTACATTCTGGAAGCCGCAATTTTCATCTGAAATCAAACGAGGTTGGAATTTACCTTTATTGCATGTCTCTCTTCTATATGAACCTAAATGCTATCAAAAAAATAGAAAATTGAACTTTTCACAGGGGTCAAAACAAAAAAGCATGATTTTTTGCCATTTTTTACAATTTTATTTGCAAAAAAAAATTATTTTAAATAATGATAATATTCCGATTTTAGGTTCATATAGAGCGCAATACTATGAAGAAAATAACTGCCAATTTTCAAAACGATTGGTTGAAAACTTTTCAAACTAGCGTGTACGCAAGTTCACAAAAAGTCGTTATCAGAAAAACGCGTTTGAAAAAATAGTACCAAGAAAAACAAAGTCAAGGCAGTCATAAATTTTCTTCGGTGTTTTTCAAGGAAATTCTTCAAAAATTGTATAGTATATACTTAAATATATGTATAAGATATTCTCAAAGTTTCAATAAATTATATTCATTTTTTAGACTATAAAAAAATTCATGAAAATCATTGAGAAAACGCTGTACCAACCCTATTTCTCCCCTTAATGGCTTATAACAATAGAACGAGTCGGAATTTTCATTTAAAATTTTGGGAACATATTTTTCAATAGTTTTACTAACAATTTGTGAAATTAACAAAAAATCGTTTTTTTGAACCGTCTAACCCTATTTCCCCCCTGAAATCCGCGCTTAGCATTTTATTCCGTTTGTCCATCGAACGCTTGGGCCGATTTTCACGAAGCTTCGAACTCTATTACTTCGACAATGAACACATCCAGGGGAGAATGAAATTCGACGACAATTAAAGTTAGCGATGTGAATAGCGCTGGCTGGGAAACGAAAGATACGATTATTCTAAAAAATTATTACCAGCCTTTTGTTTTAAAGGCTTCTGATTTCGAAATGAATATAAAAAATTCCGTGATTCGAATTGCTGACACAAAAGGAAATTTATTATTCATTGGACTATCGATTGAACAAAATGGTAGAAAACGTTGCACATCGATGCAACAAATGTTCAAGGTAGCGTCGATGGGAGAAAGATTGATTGAACGGAGCAGTGTCAAGGTCTATAGAGTACGAAGAAGGAAGAGAGGAGCGAGTGGTAGCGAAGAATCGACTCCACGCGCTTGGTCTCTGGCGCACACATTCTTTTCCTGTCCCCTGCACCCGCGCCACACTCGGTTAATTCCACGTTTGCCACGTGGCTCACGTGCAAAATTTGTTAAATGGAAGTTGTGGCTCGTGAGCCGCGAGAATATACATGAATGTGGCACATACCTACCGCGTAGTCATTCGTCGTCGTCGTTACACACTCCTCGGTCTGGTTCGTCGGCTCACCTTTTCGAAGCTTCCGCCCGTACGTGTCCGCGCATCTCTTCAGAGCCAACCAACACCAAAAACCCGTGTTCGCCGATCCCGGCGACGGGGAAGAGGGATAACAGTGAGTCGGGATCGTTCCGAGACCCGAAAAACATTCTTGTAAGACTCACGACTTTTGTATCCACGTAGTAGAACCAAAAATAATGTAATTGCCATCTACAGAGAAATTTATTGATTAACAAAAAAAATTCGTGAAGACATAATTTTTTAGTCCAATAGTCCGTTAATCTCTCATTAACTTATCGAATCACTGTTAACTCACTTGTCGCTAATAGCACACGAAAAATAATACTTACTCACCGCTATATTTTGCGGTTATCAATCTTCTCGGAGATTTATGAAATCAGCCGATCGAGACTGGGACCGTTCACATAACTTTTCACGTTAAAATTTCTCTCTCGCTATCTTTCTCCCCTTTTCTTCCTCGTTCCTTGGTCTCTCTCGTCTTCGACATAATTTACGGTCACCGAGAGATGCTAATCTCTATTTACGGTACACTGCAACCTACCATCTCACTTCTTCGGTGCCTGAAGAGCACGACAGTGCAGTGCCTTGATCTCCGGTACGGCGTCTTTGGATTTCCCTCGCCAACCGTCCACCGGGACGACAAACATTTTCGCCGACTGTCTATTCTCCCCATTCACGAAATGGACGAAGAATAAATGAGACGGAGAAAAAGAAAGGGAAGATAAAAACGAAACGAGATTTCTTCGATTGTTCTCGGTCAACTCTGCAATGCCCATAGTCGTATATTCATTCGAAAGTCCCTACCTCCGGACTATCTCTGCCAGTTCGTTCATCTTCCTTTCTCTCAGTTTCTGTCCCTCTTCCATTGCTCTCTCTTTCTCGATCGTCGATTTTTTTTTTTCGTACACGAAAGAGAAGCAGCCGGCTCAGCCGATTATGCTAATGCACACGCCCACGATCTTATAAATTTCCCGCTACGTATAGTCGTTATACGATATACATGCGGATAGTCTCTTGTTTCTTATTAGTTTCTTCTCTTATTCGCTCATCCTCCCTTCCCGAAAGTGCAGTGTCCTGATACTCCCGAGTACACTAAAACTTCCAGATTGTTTTCGGCTTTCGTCACCCCGGCAATCTCCATAGTCTGACTTACACTCGTCCTTCACGGATGGAAGAAGTGCGTCCATTAGAGTGAGCGTGACAACGAGGGCGATGTTTAGACACGTGATGGACTATTGGTGAAGGTAAATGCGTGCGAGGGATAGCTCCTTGGGAACGGCTAGGAATATTCAGGGAAGGATTGCTATGAAGGTCAGGAGTATTGACGAAAGGACTTTGCTGAAAGTGACGACTATTGAAAAATGTACTGTCGTAAAGATCAGGACTATTGGGGAAGAACTATTGTGAAGGTCAGAATTTTTGATGAATGCATTGTTATGAGGATCAGAACCATTGCAATAACCGCTGATAAAAAGGTCTGGACTATTAATGGAAGGACTGTCGTGCAGATCAGGATTATTGAAGTAACCGCCGCTAAAAAGACCCGGGCTATTAATGGAAGGACTGTCGTGCAGATCATGACTATTCAAGTAACCGCTGCTAGAAAGGTCTGGACTATTAATGGAAGAACTCTTGTGCAGATCAAGACTATTGAAGTAACCGCTGCTAAAAAGACCCGGACTATTAATGGAAGGACTGTCGTGCAGATCAGGACTATTCAAGTAACCGCTGCTAGAAAGGTCTGGACTATTAATGGAAGAACTGTTGTGCAGATCAGGACTATTGAAGTTCCCGTTGCTAAAAAGGTCAGGACTATTACTGGAAGGACTGTCATGCAGATCAGGACTATTGAAGTAACCGCCGCTAAAAAGGTCCGGACTATTAATAGAAGGACTGTCGTACAGATCGGGACCAGTGAAGTAACCGCTGCCAAAAAGGTCCGGACTATTAATACAAGGGTTGTCATAACGATCAGGACTATCGAAGTAACCGCTGCTAAAAAGGTCCGGACTATTAATGAAAGGACTTTCGTGCAGGTCAAGACTATTGAAGTAACCGCTGCTAAAAACGTCCGGACTATTAATGGAAGGACTGTCGTGCAGATCATGACTATTCAAGTAACCGCTGCTAAAAAGGTCCGGACTATATAATGTGAAAGGACCATCCGTGAATGGTAGGACAGAATGTTGCGAAAAAAAAGTTTTTGCGAAGTATTTTGGGATCCTGTGTTCGCTTTCTTCGTTCAACGACAATCTATTTTTGTTCAAAGTAAAGTTCAACGCTGACTACGCGATGGCGCTGAGCACCCGAGCAACAATGGCCCGCTGGAATGTAACAAATCACGCGATGAAACATATAGACGGATAGGGACCACCGGAGCGAGTCTCGTTCCGACAGAGCGGAGTTCGAGAAAAGAGATAGGCCAACAGAATGAAAGGTGTTGGCGAGCTTGTCGAGAGATATATCTCGTAAGATATCAAGCCCAGCTATATTGTGCGTCGAGAGGAGAGGGGGTGAGTTTAGCTCGGGGGGTGTTCAGTCCTCGCGTCGATAAGGATCTCTACCTGCTGCGTACAGTTGGCCCCCACGATGAGATGCTGCACAACCAGTCAAAAAGAAACAAACAAGAAACGAGAGTCCAAAACTCCAGTACGTTCACGGGGCAAGCTGCATAACAGCCGGCAGAATTTGCCGCCCGCCAAGGAAAGGGGCAATACGAAAGAAAAAAAAAACCCCTTCACGAAGTGGTGGGCGTGAGAAAAAATCAAGTGGGTGGTTGCGTTCGAACTGGCGTAAGCGGAACGGAGAATCGGACGAGAAAGAAAGTACCGAAGCGAAAAGGAGTGAGTTGAAAAAAAGAACAAGGTGAAAAAAAGTTAAACGAAGAATGGGAATGAGGAGAAAAAGAGAGCGTCTCCGTTACAACAAAGATGGAATCCAGGTGCGCTGGTTTATGTTAGGTGTGCGTCAGGTGTGCTGGGCAATAAGTTGACGGCAAAAGGGATATCCAAGTCTGATACAAACACCAACGAAACAATCTTGGGACTGCGTTGAAAAATCTCTTGGTGATGGCACTCGCGTACAATATCACGATAGTCTTCACGTACCCGGTTATACTATCCCAACGTATCCGGTGATCAAACGACCAACGGAGGACTCTGGCCAAAATGGAGAATCGAAGATATAAGAAATTCCGATCCACTCGTAGATTGTCAGTCTCTTAAAAACAAAATAGGGGGCTTACGGGAAAAAAATCTGATTTTATAACAATACGAAATCACAAGTGTATCGTGACATCTGGTGGACAAATTGGAACTACTCGTTCCCAGTCCCCAATGCTCGAGAACCTCGAAATATCGTTGTTAGATCTCGCTGAATATCTTACTTATTGTTAGTAAGACAAAAATGGCGATGCCAGAATTCACTTTTCATAGCGTTAATCGCTAAAAAAAATTGAGATGTGTTCTCGATAAATTATAAAATAAAATGTTTGCTCGAAGGGAGGATTGAGATAAATGTTCGGACATTATTGTAAATTTTATTAAACGATAAATCATGGGAAACGAATATTCTTCAAAAATTCTTTAGTAGAAACTATGAAATTAAGCAGTGACTAATCTCGAAACTTTGTAAACATAATACGAAGTCAATGTAGCGAAACATAAGAAGAAAACTATGATTTTCTGAAGAATTTTAAGTACATTATTAATAACTGTCACGCTAATTGATGACGCTTAAATTTGCCAGTTTCTATTAAATATATTCATGGCTCAGAAGTTCATCGATCCCAGTAAGCTTCGTAGTGACCCAAAACTCCAGTTCTCCGGGATAACAAATACTACGTTATATATATATATTAGAAACTTATGAGTTTGCTTGTTTCTTTGTCTGAACGCAGCCAGGCTTTACACTCTTCGCGCCCCAAACACGAAACTTTCCACCAACTCCAGTATACATTACGTTATTAATAGAAGCAAACTTTTTTTTCTTCAACCCTTCGCGCATCGGGGGTGGTCTCGGACCGCCGTAACTACGTGCGGGCCGTGAATCTCGCGACGTTGAAACTTCATCTACTTCATCATAATTTTTAAACGTGACATCGAAAAAGTACGAGCAAAAGCTTATCTTAAAACACGTAACATATTGTACAAGTAGTAGCGAAGTATGATTTTTTTTTTTCAGAACGATCGTTCTAGTGTAAAGTGTTGATTTTGCCGAAAGTGTGGAAAATAGAAAATTATGACTTTTGTTTGTAAGAGAAAACCATATAATATATTTGATTTTTCGCTGCGCCATTCGATAGATAAGACCGCGAAATACTTTCACGATTTTTTTCCATATTCTTCGACAATATTTCCGTTTGATAAACGAGACGCAACGCGCAAACTGCGCAATTTCAATGTAAATTAGAAGAAAAAAACATCCTGACAAATATTTCGAGCCTTTTATCAAGGAACTTCCTTGATAAAAAGGAGCTTTTTATGAAGGAACAATCGGAAGAGTAGCGTCGATTCATGTTTGCTTAGGAGAGAAAAAAAGAATAACGAAGAAAATAATGAAATCTCTTCGGGAACACAGTCCGGTGCCTCGGCTCTTTGTCAAATTTCCTGTCAATGTCCTACCGAAATGAACGTCAGCTCCCGTCGCTAATTAATTCTCGTTCCATTGTCCGATGTTCGCGTCTATAGTACTCAATATCAGTACAGTGAAATCGCGCGTAAGTTGCATCGTCGTCCAAGGTCACCGACGCGATTCCCCCACCGCGGATACGATCCTACGGCGCGTGCGCACCGTTCGACGCTTGCGCACTGAAGCGACGTCGACCAATGAAATAAGGAGAGGCAGGGACGTATCAACTTGCGCGAAGCACAACATAGAAGACTACTAACGTTGAGTCAGTTGGGAGCACCTTTGCTTAGGACTTCAGTTACGTACAGTCCTCCTGCTCGACAGTTTACGTTGATGCCTCTCTCTATCTTTCCCTCTCCCTTATTTCTATCGTCGTATACGCAGAATCACGAATTCGACAGGAAATGTTGAGTGTCTTCCTCTCACGGATTTTCTCCGCAACCGCTGATACATACATCTCTTCCGTGATTGCTCGAGCCTTTCGTACTACCGAGGTGTGCCCGCAAGGCATACGTGATTTGCCTACTTACTTGGCCAGAGACACAGCAAGGTGGTATGACGGGGAGGGAAGTGAGGTCGGCGGCTCAGTGCCAGGTCGATAAAGTTTACGATTCGAGCTCGTGCAGCTCGCTTTTTCAACTCCCACCTTTTTGTCCTCCTCCTGCACGCCATCCATTCTATTTCTCTCTCCCATGTCCTTGTTTCTTTCTTCCAAGCCGTGACGTCTTTTCCTGTTCTTCCCCGTTGTTGTTCCTCCGTGTTTTCCTCGTATACCATATAGCGAGGATTTACCAGATAAACCGGCGAGCTACACTTTGAGCCCCGAGCCTGGAGCCATGGGTGCGAGCTTCATCCGCATCGTCGCGTGCCTGCGTATTTTATAGACGGGCAAAAGCAACGGACGAAATAGACGGGGGTCCGGCAATTTAATATGCATGAGAGAGTGTGAAGGACCCCATCGTGCGGAAAATACCAGCAATGGGAAGTCGATATGGCGAAACCGCACCCAACACTTTTACCACAGGATGACACCATCTGATTTATCCATATGTGAAAAAAAATCATTTTTGCCCTACTAATTTGACGACGGGAGGGGGAAGGGGGTGGATGTCGCTCAGTGACACCATTTTGAGTTGTGGAACTTGTCGATTATTTGAAAACGTAGAAGATCCATGGATGTCCGAGTTGGTTCGAATCGAACAACATTTTGTTTTCTTGTCGTCCATTGAGGGCTGGGTAAGGCATTTAAATCGAGTAAATTTGAAAAATTATTGTAAAGGTTATATGGTGAAGAAAGAAATTAATTGTTGATTCCACATTTTTTGATAACTTTTCAACTATAAGAAAAAAAATTAAAAAATTTTGTTTTAAAATATTAACATTATTTTTTACGGATATAAATGAACTACTGATGAAAACCATGGCGCCTCCTTGTTGACATCGTAACTTCACCAAAAATTATCCAAGCTGCGAAAATAAAAAAGAATCTAGTAAAATAATGTAGTAATAATAGTCTGACGGAGGGAATTTTTATTTATTTTTTTTAAATAAAGAAATTACAGTATTTCAAACTTTAGTATGAAATGTTTAAAAAATGAGTGTTTAAAAGTATATAAAAAATTGTCCAACCAAAAAATTAAAAAAACCTCTTGTCAGACTATAGAGAAAATAATTATCAAGATTTGGAGAAAAAAAAAGTTAAAAAATATTAAACATCGACTGAGTTACCGTGCTGACACTATCTACAAAATATAGTTTCATGAAAAACGCCTTCAAGGGGAGAAATAGGGCAGCGTTTTCTCAATGATTTTCATGAATTTTTTTATAGTATAAAAAATGAATATAATTCATTGAAAGTTTGAGAATATTTTATACATATATTTAAGTTTATACTGTAAAATTTTTGAAGAATTTTCTTGAAAAACACCGGGGATATTAGCGACCCCATATTACAGGTCACAATCAGACTCAGAATTTTGCGTACATTCTGGAAGCCGCAATTTTCATCTGAAATCAAACGAGGTTGGAATTTACTTTTATTATATGTCTCTCTTCTATATGAACCTAAATGCTATAAAAAAAATAGAAAATTTAATTTTTTACAGGGGTCAAAACAAAAAAGCATGATTTTTTGCCCTTTTTACAACTTTATTTATAAAAAAAAATTATTTAAAATAACAATAATATTCCGATTTTAGGTTCATATAGAGCGCAATACTATGAAGAAAGTAACTGCCAATTTTCAAAACGATTGGTTGAAAACTTTTCAAACTAGCGTGTACGCAAGTTAAAAAAAGTCGTTTTCAGAAAAACGCGTTTGAAAAAAGAGTACCAAGAAAAACAAAGTCAAGGCAGTCATAAATTTTTTCGGTGTTTTTCAAGGAAACTCTTCAAAAATTTTATAGTATATACTTAAATATATGTATAAAATATTCTCGAAGTTTCTATAAATTATATTCATTTTTTATACTATAAAAAAATTCATGAAAGTTATTGACAAAACGCTGTCCTAACCCTATTTCCCTCCTTAATGGCTTATAACAATAGAACGAGTCGGAATTTTCATTAAACATTTTTGGAACATATTTTTCAATAGTTTTACTAACAATTTATGAAGTAAAAAAAAAATCAATTTTTTGAACCGTCTAACCCTATTTCCTCCCTTAAAGTTTCTGGTAGGTAGCCGTCCCAACCCAATGTCCGGTCACATTTATTGGTATAACTTTGTAACGGAGTGGAATTTTCTTAAAAGTTTTTTTTAGAAAAATTCTTAAAAGTATAATGGATATAAATTTGTAAGAAAAATCGCTTTTTTGAAAATTTTAGAGGTATGTGATCCCTTGAAACGGAGAACGCAGTAAAATAAAAATTTGAAGGAAATATTTCATAATTCAAGGGACAAGGTCGATATATGACCGGCCAAAAAGCAAAGTAATTTGATGACTCGATGAAGCTAGTTCTAATCTACATCTACCAAGTATGATAAAGCGAAGAAAAAGTATTTTTCCTTCAGCTTATTAAGACAATTGTTTAAAACTTTAATGGTATTTTTGTTAGTTCCTTTTTTTCATCTATTTGTTCG
The DNA here is from genome assembly GCA_958009045.1 of Oxytorus armatus. Taxonomy (NCBI): domain Eukaryota; kingdom Metazoa; phylum Arthropoda; class Insecta; order Hymenoptera; family Ichneumonidae; genus Oxytorus; species Oxytorus armatus. The sequence continues at coordinate 37,368,549 of OY253745.1, read as the reverse complement.
TTCTCTCTACGAATCTGAACGATCCACTCGAGTTTTTTTCTCTTTAGTTCTCGCTCCTGTTTCCCTTCGTTCCATTCTTTCTTCCCCTTCGTTTTCTCCCGCCGTACCACACCCCGATGGCGTATCTAGTTTGAGATCCTCCGTTCCCACACCGACCAGAGAACTTGGGAAGGATTGCCGGAACTGGCCTCGCGGCGTTTTTCCACGTTTTTCGCACGATATATACGTGTCGTCTCACCCTTATTCAGAGATAAGGGTTGGAAGAACTGCTTTCTCTGTTCGTCGTTTCTGGACTTTTTTCCCTGGGCATCTTGTGTGTATTCGACCACCCTCGCGCGACTATCAGAACCCTTGTTCCCCTGGGCAGAGAGAGATAGATACAGAGGAGAACGCTAGTGCGAGGGACAAACGCGGTTTGAGATAAAATCTACACGAACGCCGGCTAACGGAAGTGCATCCAGTAAGGAAATGACGTATAATCCAGTGTCGCGGCGTTCGGGCAAGAGAATCTGGTACTTTACGTGACCCGAAAAAAAATGTATATAACATATATACCGGCAGATTATCGAGCTGTTCGGGCTCTGGAATTTTTTCAAAAAGAGAAAAGAAACGTACAACATCTTCTACGTTTTTCCATAATTATTTTGAGTTTTTTGGCAAAAGCTCCCGTGTGTTTCATGATCAGCGGAAAATTTCCAATCGGACAGACACGCGAAAAGTGATAAATGATGATAAAAAATTGCTTCAATTTTTTGTTCACTTTTTCAACAGGGTTACGGTGGGAAATAGGGTTAGGACAGCGTTTTCTCAATGATTTTCATGAATTTTTTTATAGTGTAAAAAATGAATATAATTTATTGAAACTTCGAGAATATTTTAAACATATATTTAAGTATATACTATAAAATTTTTGAAGAATTTCTTTGAAAAACACCGAAGATATTAGCGACCCCATATTGCAGGTCACAATCAGACTCAGCATTTTGCGTACATTCTGGAAGCCGCAATTTCCATCTGAAATCAAACGAGGTTGGAATTTACTTTTATTATATGTCCTTCTTCTATATGAACCTAAATGCTATCAAAAAAATAGAAAATTTAATTTTTCACAGGGGTCAAAACAAAAAAGCATGATTTTTTGCCATTTTTTACAATTTTATTTGCAAAAAAAATATTATTTTAAATAATGGTAATATTCCGATTTTAGGTTCATATAGAGCGCAATACTATGAAGAAAGTAACTGCCAATTTTCAAAACGATTGGTTGAAAACTTTTCAAACTTGCGTGTACGCAAGTTCAAAAAAAGTCGGTTTCAGAAAAACGCGTTTGAAAAAATAGTACAAAGAAAAACAAGCAATATGGGGTCGCTAATATTTTATAGTATATACTTAAAAAATGAAAATAATTTATTGAAACTTTAAGAATATTTTATACATATATTTAAGTATATACTATAAAATTTGTGTACATATATTTAAGTATTTACTATAAAATATTAGCGATCCCATATTGCAGGTCACAATCAGACTCAGCATTTGTGTACATTCTGGAAGCCGCAATTTTTATCTGAAATCAAACGAGGTTGGAATTTACTTTTATTACATATCTCTCTTCTATATGAACCTAAATGCTATCAAAAAAATAGAAAATTAAATTTTTCCCAGGGGTCAAAACAAAAAAGCATGATTTTTTGCGATTTTTTACAATTTTATTTGCAAAAAAAATATTATTTTAAATAATGATAATATTCCGATTTTAGGTTCATATAGAGCGCAATACTGTGAAGAAAGTAACTGCCAATTTTCAAAACGATTGGTTGAAAACTTTTCAAACTAGCGTGTACGCAAGTTCAAAGAAAGTCGGTTTCAGAAAAACGCGTTTGAAAAAATAGTACAAAGAAAAACAAAGAAAATATAGGGTCGCTAATATTTTATTGTATATACTTAAATATATGTATAAATATGTTATAGTATATACTTAAAAAATGAATATAATTTATTGAAACTTTGAGAATATTCTATACTTATATTTAAGTATATACTTAAATATATGTATAAAATATTCTCAAAGTTTCAATAAATTATATTCATTTTTTATACTATTAAAAAATTCATGAAAATTATTGAGAAAACGCTGTCCTAACCCTATTTCCCCCCTTAATGGTTTATAACAATAGAACGAGTCGGAATCTTCATTAAAAATTTTGGGGGACATATTTTTCAATAGTTTTACTAACGATTTATGAAATTTAAAAAAAATTGATTTTTTGAACCGTCTAACCCTATTTCCCCCCTTAACATATCAAAATTTCAAATGTCCACGAACCGGTTTCTGTTTTGCCTATTTATAAGCCTGTAGGGGGAGTTTAACACTTTAGATTGTTATGATCGATATCAATTTTTGAGAAATTTGAACATTGGTATCGGCTATATTTTTGTATCATTCTCTAACATACTTTAATGTGAAAACGTATTAAAAAAATGGCGAGGGTGATGTAGCGTTTGCACGGAATACCCGGTATACAGTCAAGATGTATTACGTGTACTCTGTCCATATATATGTACGTATACTATATACATATAAATCTAAACCACCCACATGATCTTCCATCCGAAACTTATCACGATCCTTTTGCCCGTACCCATAAGTCTTAAGAACTCTGTCCTGGCCCAAGGCCTGTAAGAATATCTCTCCGGGACCCGATTTTTCGTTACCGATATAGGTGCTCGCCGCGATGGTTTCGGACCCCTTTTCAATGGAGGGACTCCTCCGTCTAAGAAGAATGGAAAAAGAAAAGGGCGAAAGAAGTGTACGAAAGAAAGAAAGTACTAAAACGAAGGGGGCCGGGCCGGAGAAGAAAAAGTTTCTCATCGTAGATTGGATATCGTCTCGGCTTACGTATGTGCAGGACGAGAAGACGAAAAGGGCTGTGAGTCCAAAAGAGAGTGATGAAAAAAAAAAAAAGGCTAAGTCGGTATCGGGCCAGATGGCAGGCGAGCCCGTCAGGCGAACTTCGTTCATCCTTTTACCCCGTACGCTTGTAGATACACGCACGTGATGGAATATACGTACGACCCATAAGTTTACCGCTGGTATAACATTATGTGCCGCGAGAAGAAGAGTTCTTTGTGATCTCCGGAGAATTCTTTTTTTTTCCTCTTATGGACCAGCGAGACAGGGAAACACAGGGAGATAAGTGTGAGGTATAAATATTTGGCATGTGAACAATTTCGAATATCAATTATTTAACCTTATCATTAACTTATTCTCCGTTTAATCGCAATTTAGTTCCTTTACGAGTTTTCCTCGCGATGAGTTCAGCCTGTCAAACACATACAGAGTGCAGTGTCTAAATCCGGACAAAATTTCATTTGAATTTCCCGCCGTGTATAGAAGTCAGGTTCATCCGAGTCGAAACTCTGTGGCGCTGTCGGCGTTATTGAGATTCTCACTGCGCCAACGCCATCTGTTAGTTCTTCGTGTTACCAGGACGCGAACTGTCGACAGTTTACGTAACCTAACTATTTTACAATTGCAGTAGGCGCCATCTAAAGTCCGCGTAAACAAACACGACCACCATTTTGATTATGTGCTCCCAATGCACAAAACGCCATTCACAAACGAATTTGCTCACGCCAAGTTTCAATATCGCCCATCTTTATTCCGGAGCTTAAATAACGACGCTGTTCTCCTGCAGTTTTTAAGCTACAAATAAAAAAATAAAAATAGTATCTCATTCGCTTCGATCCAAGATCTTGAAGCACTTCGTAACGGACATAGCAAGATTCACTTCAAATTTTGTCTCATTGAAGAAAAAAGTCTTCTACGATAGAAACATACGATTTTATTCTCAAACGATCCGCAACCCCTTCTGTCCCGGTTCTCTACACATGAGATTTTTATGGTGTTTACAACGTTTAATTCTGTCGATGTTGGCGCCTGCGTCATAGCGATGGGGTTTAGATTTCTAAAATAAAGTGTGGGCTTAAGACCAAACCGGAGCGTTCTTTCATCCGTCCGGTCAATGGTGATTCTTGTTTTCTCATCTGCTGGGAGTGAAAAAAACCTCGATCGATCTCTCTCTCGCTTCCTCGTTTCTTCTGCTCATCCTTGTCGTTCTCGTCTTCGCAGGATACAGAACACAGCAACCCTGCTGAAAAGTAACCCGAAGCAAATTTCGAGACACACCCCTTCCTCCGGTAAATTCGAACCAAGGGTGCGACGATTGCGAGAAGTAAAAAGGTTAAGAAAAAAATGTTCTTTTTTCAGAACGTATCTCCCGACTGCCACGTAGCACATTGCTGAGAGTAGATGAGCTGGTTCATCGGGCAATCGACCCAAGCTGACTGAAGTGCCGTCTGAGAGTCCAGGAGAAATGTGGCGTTGCCAAAACTATTTTGTTCCTTTTAGCATTGTTTTCAAAATAAATTCGGTCACTCGAGTTTTTTTCTATGATCATGAAAATCTGTGGCATCTCCCCCTCCTCCAAGGAACACCCCCTGTTTTAATCAAGGCCCTGTAGTTTCGAAAAGTTTGTGAATTAAAATGAAATTCTTCAAGGTAGTAGTCTGGTAACTTAAGCCGATTTTAATCTCTTTTTTGGAGGGCGTTTTTTTTAAAGAAAATAGAATGGAATCGTTTTGGATATTTAGGATGTTTTTATTTACATATTAAAGATACAAAAAAAAAACATTTTCAAAAAATTTAATAATTTATTATTATTTATATTATTATTGATCGAAGTTGGCACCTCGAAAAAAAAGCGCGTGGGTGGCCCCGGTGATTTTGGCTCTTGATGTTATCTGAAATCAAAAATTCTTGATAATTCTTAATCTATAGACATGTCATTCTGGTCGGAACTACCGAAGTCAAATTTCATCGATAAATAACAAAATGGCGGACTTTGGAAAAAAAAAACTTTTTTCCAAAGTCCGTCATTTTGTTATTTATCCATGAAATTTAACTTCAGTAGTTCCGACCAGAAAAACATGTCTATAGATTAAGAATTACTACTGAAGTTAAATTTCATGGATAAATAAAAAAAACTTTTTTCAATAATAATAATAATAATAAACTATTAAATTTTTTCAACAAATTTTTTTTTTGTATCTTTAATATGTAAATAAAAGATCCTAAATATCTAAAACGATTCATTTTTATTTTCCTACAAAAAAACGCCCTCCAAAAAGGACAGGAAAATCGGCTTAAGTTACCAGACTACTACCTTAACGTTCACTACCCTGGTGGAATCTCCTCCATCTTTATTACAATAAATACCTGCAGTATGTATCTAACAATGGAAAAGGATGTAGCTCTGTGGGAGTAAAAGTGGCAGGAAATCGAACAGTCTCATTTTGCATTATGCATTATACGATAACAATAAAAAAATAGTATCAATAATAACAATGCTGTAGATGCAAGAGTGAAAAGGGTTTTTTTCTCCCTCTGCGCAGGATCCTTTTCCGTCACGATCTTCCCGGAAAAAAAAAAAAACGAAGCCCAGAAGTACGTTCGTAATCCAAACTTTACTGAACTCAAAGGAGAGACCTTAATGTCAAAAACTTTATTTATCCCTCCGCAAATCTATAATAAATATAACACCGTTTACATTACGAGATATGACGTGTCTACGAGATGGACAAAGCATTAATCCCGAAGGGTGTTTAGTGTCGTGCACACACACACGCTTTATACTCGTTTCGGTAAAATTTCAAACTCAACGGGGCGATGAAATAAAGTATATAGCCTGAGGTGGAAAGCCTCCGAGGGTATAACTCTACCCGGAGCCTTCGCATAAATGGACTAGGAGAGTGTTATATTAATACACCTCCGCGAATCACGCTTCTGCGTGACCAGGAGGGTAGCCAACCTTCCCTGTCCCACGACCCCTTTCGAGTTTGTACAACAACCATGGGCATGCATTCGTGCATGTACATAGTACGTTGTATAACGTGAAATATAAACCGCCTCGTTGTGTGTGCGCGCTAGTGTATTCGCTTCGCTCGAACGAAAAACCATATTATAGTTACGAAGCGTGGAAGGCGATTTGCCCCGGAGCTACATGAACGACGAGAATTATCCATGTTACCTGCCACTGACACAGTTTTCAATGTATACACACAGAGACACGCTAATAAAGAATGACTGATTGCACGCGAGACCGTTGAAAAAATGACGGAAATTTTCGAACGTTTTATCCGGGCTTTTTGGATAGAAGTTTCTTGCTCGCTATCCGTACGTTGTCAAGCGGAGACTCTGGCGGCCAGTGTTTGTACTATTAGTACTCCTCGTAGCATATATATTGGGAATTACCACGTAAGCGTGGCCTATTCAAAATGCCCGCTCAGTCTCATTCGGGACGAAGTCAGCCATTACTAGCACGGGGAATAGTAGTGGACCCTCGATTATCGTATATTTTTTGACAAAATATAATGTTTTTAATACCATCTGATAATCAGGATTGTTACCGTGGACAAACATCAACTGAGACAATTGGATACAGACGGAGTGCATTATTGTCATAACGATACGGTGAACGTATATTACACGCCATGTTTAACCTCAAAATAAAAAAAAACATTGCCCGCTCACTCTACGACTAAATAAATGACTTCGAGCAATAAACTATTACTTATAACATCAATCTTTCAGCAATTATGCCATTTTCGTTGCGCCTCTTGTTGTTTACACGACACGAATAAAACGCTTTTTGATCTTTCGCGTGGGCTGAAAATCTCATGCACCTCGGATCGAACATCGTTCATGTTTTTCCGATTTTTATTTAATATATTGTCGCTGTAACAAAGAGGGGTATTTTTAATTATGATTATAATATGAGACAGCACAGTAATCATCGGGCCACGACTGGGAGAAGGTGGTTCGAAATTTGCCCGCGAGAGGTCAGGTCGATAAATCGTAATTTCCAATACGCTCGTGTGGGTTCACGAAGATGCTGATTTTAAGGTAGTAGGGCTTTTTTGGAGGGCGTTTTTTTGTAGGAAAATAAAAATGAATCGTTTTGGATATTTAGGATGTTTTTATTTACATATTAAAGATACAAAAAAACAATTTGTTGAAAAAATTTAATCGTTTATTATTATTATTATTATTATTATTATTATTATTATTGATCGAAGTTGGCACCTCGAAAAAAAAGCGCGTAGGTGGCCCCGGTGATTTTGGCTCTTGATGATATCTGAAATAAAAAATTCTTGATAATTCTTAATCTATAGACATGTCATTCTGGTCGGAACTACTGATGTTAAATTTCATGGATAAATAACAAAATGGCGGACTTTGGAAAAAAACCTTTTTCTCCAAAATCCGCAAAAAAACTACTAAAGTTAAATTTCATGGATAAATAACAAAATGGCATTTTGTTATTTATCCATGAAATTTAACTTCAGTAGTTCCGACCAGAATGACATGTCTATAGATTAAGAATTGTCAAGAATTTTTTATTTCAGATAACATCAAGAGCCAAAATCACCGGGGCCACCCACGCGCTTTTTTTTCGAGATGCCAACTTCGATCAATAATAATAATAATAATAAGCTATTACATTTTTTCAAACAAATTTTTTTTTGTATCTTTAATATGTAAATAAAAACATCATAAATATCCAAAATGATTCATTTTTATTTTTCTACAAAAAAACGCCCTCCAAAAAAGACATGAAAATCGGCTTAAGTTACCAGACTACTACCTTAAATCATTCTTTAGATCGTCGACTAGCAGACGACGGTCTATTTCAATCTTTGGAATAGCTGATACAAGTGATGCAACTCGAAAAAGTTAAAAAATTCTCTGATCGTAGAAAAAACGATCGGAAGTGGGTGAAAAACCTCCTTTCAGTTTCTCGTCTTTATCTTTCTTAGGAGAAAGAATGAAAAATGTACTTAAGAGCAGAAATAGGGTTAGGACAGTGTTTTCTCAATGATTTTCATGAATTTTTTTATAGTATAAAAAATGAATATAATTTATTGAAACTTTGAGATTATTTTATACATATATTTAAATATATGCTATAAAATTTCTGAAGAATTTTCTTGAAAAACACCGGAGATATTAGCGACCCCGTATTGCAGGTCACAATCAGACTCAGCATTTTGCGTACATTCTGGAAGCCGCAATTTTCATCTGAAATCAAACGAGGTTCGAATTTACTCTTATTATATGTCTCTCTTCTATATGAACCTGAATGCTATCAAAAAAATAGAAAATTGAATTTTTTACAGGGGTCAAAACAAAAAAGCATGATTTTTGCCATTTTTTACAACATTATTTGCAAAAAAAAAATTATTGTAAATAATGATAACATTCCAATTTTAGGTTCATACAGAGTTCAATACTATGAAGAAAGTAACTGCCAATTTTCAAAACGATTGGTTGAAAACTTTTCAAACTACCGTGTACGCAAGTTCAAAAAAAGTCGTTTTCAGAAAAACGCGATTGAAAAAATAGCGCGTTCGGGGCCTTAAAATTTCGGGAACATATTTTTCAATAGTTTTACTAACAATTTATGAAATAAAAAAAAATCGATTTTTTGAACCGTCTAACCCTATTTCCACCCTTAAAGCCAGAGGCAAAATTGGCAAACGTGCACTTATATACATATAATATCGCAAAAGTGACGTATACGTAATACTTTGATGAACAAAGATAGAGAAAGAGTGCCAGAGGGGGTGGAAAGTCAGGGAGAGAGAAGAAAAGAGCTAAAATAGTGGGAAGAAGAAGAACGGACAGAGGAACGTTCGTGGCAAGGACCATTGCCGTAAGGGCAGCAATTTACGAAGCTATCATTCGCGTGAACATTACGTACTTATATATACACATTACACATATATATATATATATATACATATATATGAAAGTATATGCAGCGATGTAACGAGTCCGCGTGCGAAGCCTCAGGGACCTCTCTCGTTCCCTCTCGTGCCTTAACTCGTTTCCCATCGCTCACCTTCTCTTTTCCTCTCTCTCTCTCATTCTCTTTTCTATCTCAACGTGACCCTTGCCGCACGCCCCCGCAAGAGGAGAGAGCACTCACAGTAATTTTTATTACTTTTATACACAGCAAAACCGCGCGGCGATGAAAAGTAGAGGAAGGAAAGTTTATTCCATCGCTTCAACGAGCATAAAATAAAAAATAAAAAAAATAAAAAAAATTAAAAAAAATCACGCTCACCAGAGAGTGGAAGGAAAATGTAATTATTTTCCAGTGAGAAAATTATTAAGGTTAATCGCGAACTAAAAGAGCGATCTTAGCCATCGAGATTGTGAGCTGAAGGATAACTTTTTCGGTATGAAAAATAATATTTTACAATGGTCGATAAATAATGGGACATGCGAGCATTTCAAATGAGCTGACGGGACAAATTTTCAATGGGAAGACTATTATTACACGTTGAGACACGAGTTAAGTCGATTAATTTCATTTGTACGACGTTTAATTGAATAAATAATACTTTTATTCGATTTAAGGCGGTGCTCCGCAAATTGTGGAACATAAATTTATGTCGTTAAACAAAATATTAAACAAACAAAATATTTTATTCATCGACCTAAATTATTTACATTATGAGAAACACATTTCAAACAATCTCTCGTTTGGAATTTTCGATATGATATTCTTATTTTTTTCATAAAATGAAAAAAATTAAACATAATTTTTCCGACATTTTAGGAGTATGATCACAGTAGCGAATATAAAATCATGTGATCATTTAACAATTCTTTTCGCATGAAAAAGTGATTTATTTATAAAACTAATTACACATCTATTTAGTATAAATATCAAGCTAATAAAAAATATTTTTGTTTGTTTTTTTTTGTTATACAAAATGGCCAACTACTGCCATTTGCTTTTGGTATCTTTTTCTAATTGGCGTTATAAATAACTTCGACAATTTTTACCCGATTGACTTGAAATTTTTAAATTAGGTTTCTAATTACATTTCGCAAAGAAGTAAGTACGGAATTTTTGATTAATTAAAAACTTTCCATTTTATGAGCAGTTTTATACGAAATTTGTCACTAACAATTCACCTTTTAAGTTCAAATCCCTACAATATTTAGGTATATTGTAGGTATTGTTAGGTATTCTGATGTAGATTAAGGAGAATTTTTTTTTTTTTTGTTCTAGGTCAAAAATTGTCAGTCATTTATCGCGCCAATTAGACAAAGATACCAAAAGCAAATACCAGTAATCGGCCATTTTGTATAAAAAAAAAACAAACAAAAATATTTTTTATTAGCTTGACATTTATACTAAATAGTTGTGTAATTAGTTTTATAAATAAATCACTTTTTCATTCAATAAAAAATTGTTAAATGTGCACATAATTTTACACCCTGTGGCCATATCCCTTAATACCGCCCTTCCTTCCCCTCCAATCCTCATAACTTACGGGTCTCGTAATGAAATGTAATTTATTAGTCGATAATAGAAATTGAACTTGAAGTCTGACCGGTAAAAAAAAAAATGTTTGCTTGACCGAAAACTTTGAACCTAAAAAAGATTTCGGATTGTCCTTCGGGAATTCGAGATCGATATATATATATATATACCTATGATTTAAAGTATTTATACATCAAGAACTACGTGCACCACCTGCGCATCCTCGGTCGCTACATTTATCCTCGACAGACTCCGAACTTATGTGGCTCGTACTCGTCCGGGCATATTCCCATTTAAACCGAGGCCCGGGAGGCAGAGAGCCTCACGGTGGACCCACATCGCGAATTGAGAGATATCTTATGAATATACATTAAAATCACGCAGATGTTCATCCGTACACCTGCAATATCCCGCTCTCACTCCAATTCGCGCACAGTCACAAACATTGTATATCGTAATTTATTTTACATAAAAGAAAGTTTTACTTTCAATTTGACATTTTTTCGTGAATAAAATCTTTTCGATATGTTCAGCATTTCGACAATCTTTCTAATTTAGTAAAGCTGGAGAGTTTGTTTGTATGTTTGTATGTTTGTATGTTTGTTCGAACGCGCTAATCTCAGTAAATACTAATCCGATTTGGGAAATTCTTTTTGCATTAGATAGCCCGTTAATTCGGGAAGGCTTTACACTATACAACTATATAACTTTATTCTATGACCCCGATCTTATTACTATAATAAACCTGGAGAGTTTGTTTATATGTTTTTAAGTTTGTATGTTTGTTCGAACGCGCTAATCTCAGTCAATACTAATCCGATTTGGAAAATTCTTTTTGCATTAGATAGCCCGTTCATTCGGGAAGGCTTTACACTATATAACTTTATACTATGACCCCGATCTTACTACTATAATAAACCTGGAGAGTTTGTTTGTATGTTCTCATGTTTGTATGTTTGTTCGAACGCGCTAATCTCAGTAAATACTCATCCGATTTGGAAAATTCTTTTTGCATTAGATAGCCCGTTCATTCGGGAAGGCTTTACATTATATAACTTTATTTTATGACCCCAATCTTACTACTATAATAAACCTGGAGAGTTTGTTTGTATGTTATTATGTTTGTATGTTTGTTCGAACGCGCTAATCTCAGTAAATACTAATCCGATTTGGAAAATTCTTTTTGCATTAGTTAGCCCGTCCATTCGGAAATGCTTTACATTATATAACTTTATACTATGACCCCAATCTTACTATTATAATAAACCTGGAGAGTTTGTTTGTATGTTTTTTCGTTTGTATGTTTGTTCGAACGCGCTAATCTCAGTAAATACTAATCCGATTTGGAAAATTCTTTTTGCATTACATAGCCCGTTTATTCCGGAAGGATTTCCGCTATATAACTTTATGCTATGATCTTAAGGAGCGGTGGTGGCGCGTTGAATGGGTGACGGAAAGACCTCGTATTTTATTAACGCCTTTTTTCACCTTACATGACTATATATATTTTTTTCTTCAATAAAGATTAACAAATTTTACGTAAAAAAAAGTTTTACTTTCAGTTTGACATTTTTTCGCGAATAAAATATTGCCGAAATGTGCAGCATTGCGACTTTTTTTTTACGTCAAAATTTGGTAACCTTTACCGAAGAAAAGTGAAAAAGTGGTCATGAAATTTCGTGGGACTGATGAATGGACAAAAATTATTGTGGGAATAATGTAGAATTTTGCACCATTTTTTGAAGTTTCCTAATGTCATTTTTGCGGGACGGGCAATTTTTTTTTCTCTCTCTCGAAAACAAAACACTGTCGTCTTGATGAATCGTCGTGCGATGAAAGGCATTTTTTTTTTTTCTAGAAAAATGTCACCCCGGGAGAGCATTGTGGGCGTTACATCCGATTCTGATAAGGTTCTGTGAAGCATCCTTGATGCAACACCGACGATTAATATTTTTTTTTGCATTACAATCGGTTCTGGTAAATTCCTGACGATGCAAACGCGATGTAACTCTCATAAATGTTTGCTAGGAATATGGGCAATAATTTTTTTCGATTAAAACAAAAAAATCGACGGTGGAAAAAATCCCTTCATTAATACTGATGCTTGTCCCAACGATATTTAAAATAAACGACAATTGCATCGTCGAAAAAGAAAAATTGACATTACACATTTTTCATTCAATGTACAAGAGGTGAAAATGAAGTGACAAACAGCTGAGTAAAGTGCACGAGTGTTGTACGCAAAGCGTCGACAATTCGTGAAATTGAGTGTGATATTACAAAAAAAAACGATAAGAGTCGCCGATTATTTTTCTTTTTAATAATCATAAAATTAAAAGGAAAAAACAAAACGTAATCGTGAACGACTTTAACGGGTCAGGCCACTCTAGAGGCCGAAAAATAAGGCTTTTTGGGGGATTTTTTTTCAGAAAAACTACGAAAAACATCGAGATTACAAAATAGGGTGTTTATCATACATACCAGTGACTGTATACAATAATTTTTTTGAAGCGATTAAATTCAAAATGGCGTCTGTGCAGCGTTTTTGCGATGACATCTCCGTTTTTGTTGGCCGGAAACATAACTCAGACAATTTTCAATCGATTCACTTGAAATTTTGAATATATCTTTAAAAGTACATTGTCTATGGAAGTGCGTAGGATTTTATTTTTATATCGCATAGTTCATTTGTTATTAACAATTTTCTGACGATTTTTTAAGCAAATTTTTCACATTTCACTTTAGAAGTGCGCCATTTGGCCAAAATTCAATATATCGAAAAAATCCTACGTGCTTCCATAGACAATGTGTTTTTAAAGATACATTCAGAATTTCCAGTAAATCGGTTGAAAATTGTCTGAGTTATATTTCCGACCAACAAAAACGGAGACGTCATCGCAAAAACGCTGCACAGCCGCGATTTTGAAATTAAGGGAGAAAACCCTATTTCCGGTTCAGAAAATCGATTTTTTTTTAAATTTCATAAATTGTTAGTAAAACTATTGAAAAATATGTTCCCAACATTTTTAATGAAAATTCTGACTCGTTCTATTGTTATAAGCCATTAAGGGGGGAAATAGGGTTAGGACAGCGTTTTCTCAATGATTTTCATGAATTTTTTTATAGTGTAAAAAATGAATATAATTTATTGAAACTTTGAGAATATTTTATACATATATTTAAGTATATACTATAAAATATTAGCGACCCCATATTGCTTATTTTTCTTGGTACTATTTTTTCAAACGCGTTTTTCTGAAAACGACTTTTTTTGAACTTGCGTACACGCTAGTTTGAAAAGTTTTTAACCAATCGTTTTGAAAATTGGCAATTAATTTCTTCATAGTATTGCGCTCTATATGAACCTAAAATCAGAATATTATCATTACTTGAAATAACTTTTTTTTGCAAATAAAGTTGTAAAAAATGGCAAAAAATCATGCTTTTTTGTTTTAACCTCTGTAAAAAATTCAATTTTCTATTTTTTTGATTGCATTTAGGTTCATATAGAAGAGAGATATATAATAAAAGTAAATTCCAACCTCGTTTGATTTCAGATGAAAATTGAGGCTTCCAGAATGTACGCAAAATGCTGAGTATGATTGTGACCTGCAATATGGGGTCGCTGATATTTTATAGTATATACTTAAATATATGTATAAAAATTTTATAGTATATACTTAAATATATGTATAAAATATTATCAAAGTTTCAATAAATTATATTCATTTTTTATACTATAAAAAAATTCATGAAAATCATTGAGAAAACGCTGTCCTAACCCTATTTCACCCCTTAAACGCTTCAAAAAAATTATTGTATCGACGCTGCTTATGAAAAGTAGCACGATTCAAATTTCTTACGAAACTAACACGTTTCGAATTCCACCACGAAAATCAACACGTTTCGATATTCGACGCGAAAACTAGCATGTTTGCCGAACTAAATCGAATAAGATTCAGAACTTTTACAAATGTTTTAATAATTTTTTCGGAAGCACTATAAGGAATAAATAAAAAACATCAAGGGTGTATCGCCTGTACACCCTTAAACATTTATATTCGTTTTCTATTAAAAAAATAATAACATTATTGAAAATACGATTCGCAAATACGATACGCAATATTCCACCAATCAAAAACTAAAATTGTTCATCAATGATATTTTTCATGACTTCAAGTTTCGGAGTCAGCGATGGAATTGAACAAAATTATTGTTTATAAAAAGTATATTTCACTTACAGTCTGAAGAATCGTTCATTGTGTTTTTATTTCATCAAAAAAAAAACACAATCTTGGAGTGATCAACGACTAAAGTATAAAGTACAGTATAAGTATAAAGTACAGTTGACAAAATCTTCAAAACAATCGATTGAGATATCTCGAGAAATGTCAGGTCTTGGACGAAGTAGCAAGAGGGAAAAAAACTGACATTGTTAACTTTGCATAAACCGCAGTTGTTTTCGATTTTCTTTTCTCTAATTATTTTGACCATAGTTTTTTTTACTCCAAAATGAGCGAGGCATTTGCCGTTTGCCTTCTTATGATAAGCCTAGCAGACCAAAATTCAAACAGTAAAATATGTATGAAATAAATTCAAACAAAAAATAAAACGGTATAAAATGACAAGCATAAATATTTCGTCGATTTGGAGTAAAAAAGGATGTTAAAAAAACGTGGAGTAAAAAATGAGAAGCTCTCCCAGTGATACTGAAACGTGCTAATTTTCGCGGTGAAAGTTGAAACCTGCCAGTTTTCGTGGCAAAAGTCGAAACATGCTAGTTTTCGCGCAGATATCAAGCGTGATTGTTTTCGTAAGAAATCTGAAACATGCTAGTTTTCGTGAGCAGCGTCGGTATACTGTCACTGATATGTATGAAAAACGTCCTATTTTGTAATCTCGATTTATATTGTAGTTTATCCGAGAAAAAAAATCCCCAAAAAGTCTATTTTTTCGCTCTCTAGAGTGGCCTAACCCTATAATTTTCACAAAAGATTTTTTTCGACTCTTCCTTTGTTCGACATTAATTTTTAAAAATTACCCCAGCATCCGATCCTCGACTTCTGCCTCGTGGATTTTCTCACTGTCTCTTCCTTGCCATCTCTTCCTCTCTTTCTCGCTGTCCCTCTCTTTCCACCCCCGCTCGACTGCCTGGAGAGAAATATCAGCCGGCGAGCGCTCTCACCCTCGTCTTTCACGCTTTATATATCTATAGGAACGAAAAACGTCGTCTCTCCCTCTCCGCCACACAATTTTATCGTTTTGCCTCGGTCCTGCTTGGCTCCTGTGACTATATTTACAATACAGAATCTCCCTCTTCTTCGAAACTTCGGCAACAGTACACGAGGGGGCAGCATAGTCTGGCGATGCTGTGCAATTGTTCACGGGTGTATAAGCCAAAGGAATGGATCGTCCCGACAAGAATCAGTCCGCCGTCGACCGTCCAATCGCTCGGATCGTCCCTTCGACTCGCGGAAGGAACGAACACACGAATTTCTCTATTACTCCGTTTGTGTTTTTGTTTGTTTTTTTTTTTTTTTTACCTTTTTATTTACGTTATTCTTCGTCGTCGGCCTCGAGTATCCGTGTTATCGGACAATCGTTAATTTCACATATTTATAAATTTACATATTGAATTTGTAAATTTTTTTTAGTGAACGAAATAAGCAAATTTTTTTTTCATCTTATCCGACGAGCCTCAGTTACGAGCGAAAAGCTTGAAAAATTACGTTCTAGCATTTTTTACTCCGAAACGGAAAAAAAAATAAAATTATTTTCCAGTGACGTGAAAATCGGAGTGGAAAAAAAAACAAACGAAAAATCGTTATAATAATAGTGAACAATAGTTTGAAAATCGTCGATGCTTCCGCCGGATGTACTGCCGGATTCTGGATACCGAAATCATCGTAAGTGTTTACGCGCGAAAAAGTTAATATTTGAAATCGACGAAGAATTCGAAATAACATTCGAATTTTCTTTTTCAATTGGTTCCTCCTTTCCTCATCGTTTTCTCGCTTATTTTTTCATCGTAAACCCAAAATATCTCGCGCGATTTTACACTCTATTTTGCACTTTCGTCTCGCTGTAGCAAATTATTCTTCTCGAAGCGAGACGACAAAACGGGGAAAAAAAAAACGTGTCCGTTGCTCGAAAAATCCTCGATTTCTCGTTCGATTGTCCGTCGGGATGCTCGAAATGTGCCGCGAATTGTAACGAGAGAAAAGCAACAACAGCAAAAAGTGTTGGGAGAAGAAATTACTCCGAAATTGTTTTGTCCGTTTGACCAAATTTCATCGTTAAGTCCCAAATGATAAATCAATTTTGGGGCATTTTGTCGAGGAAAAAAAAATTAATATTCAAAACAAACGACAGTTTCATCGTCGGAAAACTACAAAATTTATATCCTACAATTTTCATTCGATGCACGAGGGGTGAAAAATGAAGTGACAAATGAGTAAAGTGGACGCGAGTGTTGTGCGCAAGTGTGTCGACAATTCGTGAAATTTTTTGTGATAGTTAAAAAAGAAAAATCAATAAAAGTCATCGATTATTTTTTTTCTTATCTTGGTAATCGTAAAATAAAAAAATACACCAAAACGTAATCGCAGAAAGAATTTAAAGAGGATAGACCGTTTCGCGCTTCCTTTTGACAAAAGATTTTTTCCTCAATAAATTGACGCAACGATAAATCGACAAAGGTTTTGCGGGACGAAAAAATTAATTCGTCATGAGGTCGTTGAGGTAATAAAAAATAAAAAAAACATTTAAAAAGATAAATGTGCGATCCCGTGGCCCTTTTGGATCTCGTACCAGGCAAAGGATTATTCAAAAAGCCCAGCATGGATTACAACGAGTACACGTATTGCTACGGTGGTGGTCGAGGTGCGTAATAAAAAAGAATTAAACTTAAAAAAAAACCAAACATTTCGAAAATAAATTATCCTCATGGGTTTGAATAATATTTTTGTTGATAGAAAGGGAAAAGAAAAGATTGAATATCAGTAAAAATCCGAAATATTATCGTTCCACGTCGGCGAAAAGTTTGTCGAAGAAAAATGTAAATTTTGTACAAAGTGCGTGAGTAATGATAACATATATTCTTCGAGTATATGGTAAATTTGAAAAATCAAAATATTCACCGTGAATTCTGGGAAGAAGAACAACATTTTTCATTTCTTCCTCGATTTTTTCCTCGACATGTGCTCCGAAATGTGCAAAATCGTGCTGCAATTTTCGTCTCGAGTGCCCCGAGTGATTATCGTACGGAGATCGAGGATGTTTTTTCTTTTTTGTCTTTCATGAATCGAGAGATTAATTGATAAGGGAGACGAATAGTGTGACTGCCCAAGAAAAAACGCTGATTTCCGGGAATTTATTGAATGAAAAGTATTGCATAGAATATTTTGAAATTTTGAGGATATGTTTGTGTATACATTATGTATGTACGGTAATTTTTTTGTATGAAAATATTCAATTTTCAGTGACTTATGCGCCATTTTCCGAGAGTAATTTTCAAAACGATTGTTTGAAAACTTTTCAAACTAGCGTGTACGCAAGTTCAAAAAAAGTCGTTTTCAGAAAAACGCGTTTGAAAAAATAGCGCGCTCGGGGCCTGAAGGAGAGCTACTGACTTTAATGGCTTATAACAATAGAACGAGTCGGAATTTTCATTGAAAATGTTAGGAACATATTTTTCAATAGTTTCACTAACAATTTATGAAATAAAAAAAAATCGATTTTTTGAACCGTCTAACCCTATTTCCTCCCTTAATCGTTAACGATTTTAAATTGCATTTCACTGATTAGTCACGCGTTATTTTATCGGACTCGTCGAAGGTATTTTCGTATCGAATAAGATGAAAATATTTCAATACTCGTGACTCGCGAGAATAAACGAGAAGGGATATAAAATCCTGAAAAAATATGAGGATGGAAACACTAATAAAAAGCAAAGAGTAAACAATATAAAAAAATATACAACTAAAATATCATAAATTTCACATACGATATTAGATACGTTTTATATACTTTTCACGTACATACATATACATTTACGTATCTACATATTCACCTGTGAATATGTAGATATATATATATTTTTTTCGTCCTAACGAAACCGAGTAATTTTATCGTGATATTTTCGAATGGCCGTAAGGGCGTCTAAATCGTTCCCTATCATTTAACGACGAGAGATATAATAAAATTCTCATATATTAACGCGTGAATATTTTCCTCGGTACCTAAGCTTTCGCCCGCGTGCAAAATTTATTATTGCATTTCTTTTTTTTCTTTCCTTCACCCTCGCGTGCCTTCGCACTTTTCACCCTGAAAGCTTTATAGCGTTATATATATATATACCGTCCTCTATCCCTCGTGACGTCACGAGACCGATATTACATCTGCATAATAAAAGATCGCGTGTTCCCTGAGGCGAAGCTCCAATGCAGGATTCAAGCTATACTCTCCTGCCGATCTATACACACGATGTGTCAAGAGGAAGAGAGAGAGAGAAAGAACGAAAAATGGAGTGAACGTGGTGAGATACTTTCTGTGGTGGTTTTAGAATCGTTGAAATAGAACTCAGCTGTCGTTTGGGTGCAGAAAAAAAATATAGAAAAAAGTGCTCTTCCAATTTGTATATATATGTTTTTTTTTTACCAGCTATGTTACGTACAGAAGTATAGGTCTATAAAAGTCCAATAAAAGTCCAATAACAATCGGACGTTGAATTTTATAAAAAATAAATCGTTTAAAAATTTTGTAGATCCGGCAAATATGGATATGGCGAAATTAATCGTGATAAAGTCATCTGATAAATGTAATTTTATAAAATCCCTCGACGTATAACAGGGGTTGCGATTCGTGCAGTGGCTTTTTTCGTGTTTAATGTGCACGTTACCGTTTAAACGCGTGACCAATTTGGTCCTTGTGCATGGCCAATTATGATGAATTATTATTGAATCCAGTAAAGGCAGGCTTGTTTATTTATTTAATTCCTTTCGTAAAAATAGCAATTTAATTTTGGAGTAATTCGATGATATGCACGCGGGTAAGATCGTCGATTTGATTTTTCATGAGTACGTTACGTTTACGTTCATTAAATAACGAAATACAAGAAATTTACTCTTTAGCTCGTCATTTAGGAATAACATAAATTTTACAAATTTTCTATAAGAAAAAAAAAATATATATACTAGACAACCTCCTGGCTCGTATGAACAAAACCCAAAAAAAAACTCAAACTCACCCCCCGTCCCCCGCTCCTTAGGGTCATTAGCATAAATTTATATGGCCTAGAGCCTTCCTGAATGAACGGACTATTAAATGCAAAAAGAATTTTTCAAATCGGATTAGTACTTCCTGAGATTAGCGCGTTCTAATGCACAAACCCTCCAGCTTTATTATAGTGGTATAGATTATCAAACTTGACTGTTTTCGAAAATTCAATCGAAGATTTCGTTGACCATCTAAGGACGAACAAGAAAATTTAGGCGATAAATAAAAAACTGTATTGATTGAAAAATATCGCGCCTTACCCTCGAGCACAAATTGATTTTTTACAAGGATCCAACCAGGTGTCCATTACGGTCTAACCCGGATGAAACGCTTAAAAAATTGTTCTTCACGTTGCGACGAATCATATTAAACAAATATTATCACAAGTAGTGCCCATAAAACTCCGAACTGCCTCGCGCCATTTTCAAATGATAATAAAAAGCGTTTTTTTTCTCAGTATATAAACCTCCTCCTATAGATCTCCTTAATTTACGTATTATTCGTCTCGGAAGCCATTTGCCGATGAGTCCACATTGTAAACGTAGAACTTCCGGCAGAGGCAAAAGACGGAGACCGAAAAAAGAACACACATCTTGTTCGTATTTTTTTTTTCGACCACGTATACATTTATATATATGCCTACACGTTTGTATTAATTACATACGGTCGTACACGTCCCATGCTCGTTTAATTTTATATGTCCGTGTGAATGTGTGCGGTGCTCCTTAAAAACATCATACCGAGGCTTTTCAGTCGTTTTTAAATGAGATATATAGTTGGCAGTAAAAGCTGTGTAAGCATGTATTATATATACACAAACATACGGGACTCTTCAGCGTCATTTCTGCTCCTGATGGTGGACGCGTGCGACCACCTGTCGTTGCGGAATCGGCTAATGTGACTGCACTTTCGCAAAACTTAAAAATAAACGTATGTATACGAGAACAATTCTTGGAAGATCGTGATGCAGGACATTTCATTAGGGCACACTTACATGGTCAGGCATTCGTCTTATTATTAGTTCCTTCTCGCGTTAACTGTCAAAAACATATAAGAGGTTATGATTACGCGCCGTAGGACAACGCCGCTCTAGCTCTGCCGGTGGCGTCATGAACCTCCGCGTAAACGCCATCTGTTCATTATTCGCGGTACTATCCGCGAGTGCGCGACAGTCCCGTGTCTCGCTTTAACGTCAAACACGAGTCTCCTTAAAATGGCAGATAAGCCGCCACTGCACAAAAATTTAAAAAAAATATAAGAAATGAAGATAAGAATGAGATTCAAGGAACAAGAAGTATCACAGCGTCCAAGATACGGTGGACGATACGATGGAAGAATCAACCAATGCAAATTGTACGCTACGTAACATAATTCTAACCTCAACTATGAGAATATCTGTGGTTAACCAAGGTCTGAGTGAAGGTTGATAGGAAAAGGAACTTAGGAAGAAGAAAAAAACACCCAAGATTTCACAATTCCACGCGAACGACATACTTGGAACATTCATAAATAGTGCAATTTCTCGTATAACTCAAATCTCCGTGTGAAGATCTCAATGTCCTCCATTGGTCACTTTTTATAATCAGGTTCATCTCACTAGATCTGCATTTGATCTTTAAGCGCCTTTTTCTTTATCTCAATGAATATAATGTGCCAAAATGAGCGAATCCAATCCGCAGGAACTTAAAGCTTTCGTACGAGGCTTCATTTAATATTTTTACTAGGATCAGCTTCGATCAAATTACGTGTAGTGCGAAATATCGCCCTTTTCATTAACCTTAGGATCAGTCACACATGTACAGCACAAATGCACGGGTGTAAGCTCTCGTAAATACACACAGAACCAATACACAGTTACGTGTCACGAGCCTCGAAATACACTACTGACCGGAAATCCGTAAATACCGTTATTTAAATTCAGGACGTGCTTCTGTACGGAATGGCCGCCACATAACGAACGAGGGAGTCGCGGATATATGCAGACACAAGAATATAGACATATATCTAGTGTACAGGGTTGTACCAGTTCCGCGGCATTGCAGGTTACGTCTGTGAGCCAAGCTCTCGGATGACTGTGTGTGGCGAAGGAACGTAACTAACGAACGCGATAGGGCGACAGGGTCTGGAAACACCAACCAGTGGCAATATTACGGGTTCCGTACGTTGCTCCGATTCTCATTAGAGGCACGTGCGTGGTTATCGATTGAGCGTTCTCTCGTCGTAGTCCATGCAGTCGAATCCAAGCTCATGGAACGAAGGGAGAACACGCCATGACGCCTTTCTCGCTTCCACATTAGATGGGACGTCCCTTTTCCCAGCCATGCGGACCCAAACCTCGAGATCTAATTGACGCCAAACTCGTAGACTCCCAGAGTTTCTCAGTTAACGCGGAGAAAGTATCGTTGGACACGTAACAGTTATTGGCCCACTTAGGCATTGAACATGGTGATGGGGAATTGGATCCTTCGATCCGTGGGGTTAAGGACAAGAGAACGCGGAAGGATAACTGCGGAACAGTGCAGAAACGAGAAGGGGAAGCAAAGAGGAATCGAGTTAGTCTGTCGGGCGTTGTTGGAAGGGAACGAATCATCGGGTGGACAACAAACCAAACGAAACCAAACGAAACCAAACGAAACCAAACGGAACCAAACGAAACCAAACGAAACCAAACCGGGCTCATTGGAATCATCAAAGGCTTATCAAAGGAATTGGGGAAGTAAGGGCAGAACGATGAAGGCGGCTAGGTGGTCGATGTGCGGAAACGTCCACGCAGTGGTTCTTGACCTCAATGGTCCGCGGGCGTCTGAAAGTCAATTGTTCTAAGGCCCTAGATTAAATGAACCTGTCTCAGTCCCTATTCTATGAAGATATGGCTCTAAGAAGGAAACCAATGAATGCGATGCATGTGTAACGATTTTTGGGTCTCGTGTCTGAAGGCAAAAAAGTTGGTGATTGTGGCAACTGGTCGGCTTTCGATCCGACAAACAGAAATCCGTAGGCCGGCCACTGGACCAGACGAAAGACTGTGATGCTTAGATTATAGGAAACGAGAAGGGAAGTATGGACAGAGCGATTGGGGCGAATGAGGCTAGGGTCGAAGTGCCGGAACAGGGATAGAGGTACTCTATCGGTTATGGGGGGTTGCTTCCTAGAAGGTAAACGAGTGGACGAAATGGTTCAAGAGAGTTGGGTACCCTCGTCGAGATGGAAAAGAGCCACCCTAGCGACGAACCGACCACTCCATGTCTCTCTCTCTCTCTCTCTCTCTCTCTCTCTCTTCACGTTGGGCGCCCTCCCACTTTGCCCTTATATACGACTCCTTCCAATATCCGCGACCTGCCAAATTCAGGACACCCTCTCACGGAGTCGGCGTCTTTCCCGTATTTCCTTTTTTTTTTTTCTCTCTCCACTTTCACCCGGTTACACTCGTCCTGCCTTCGTACATACACCTTCTTCTTTCTACACTATCTCCTTTCCTGCTTTCCGTCGCCTCGCCCTCTTGCTCGCTCTCTCTCTCTCTCTTCCTAACTCTCCCGTCTGTTTCAGATTCCTTCCTTGAATACCGGCGTCTCGCTTCCACCGCAACGATTCCTTCATACCCTCCTTCTTCCCCGTTTCTGTACATATACACCATTTTCTTCAGCCCTGCTTTTCACGAACGTCGCCGCATCGATCTTAACCCCCCCCCCCCCCCCCCCCCCCCGGCTCAACGGATTTATTTCGGATTCCTTATAGCGTGCACTATATCATCGTCGCCTCCGACGACGAGGACCGTTGAAGGGAAGATATAGAAGGAATTTAGAGATGTATAAGTGTGAGACAGTTAGAGAGAGAGACGGGCACTAAAGAAATGGGACAATCGAATCGATTATCTATATACAAATGTGATGGATTTTTATGTGGATTAGAGGCTTGATAAGGCTCCGCAGATTTTCATGTCTTTTTTGGAGGGCGTTTTTTTGTGGGAAAATAAAAATGCATCGTTTTGGATATTTAGGATGTTTTTATTTACATAATAAAGATACAAAAAAAAATTTCTTTGAAAAAATTTAACAGTTCATTATTATTATTATTATTGACCGAAGTTGGCACCTCGAGAAAAAAAGCGCGTGGGTGGCCCCGGTGATTTTGCCTCTTGATGTTATCCGAAATCAAAAATTCTTGATAATTCTTAATCTATAGACATGTCATTCTGGTCGGAACTACTGAAGTCAAATTTCATGGATAAATAACAAAATGGCGGACTTTGGAAAAAAGGACTTTTTTTTCCAGAACAGCGTTTTCACAATGATATTCGTGCATTTTTTTATAGTATAAAAAATGAATATAATTTATTGAAACTTTGAGAATATTTTATACATATATTTAAGTATATACTATAAAATTTTCGAAGAATTTCCTTGAAAAACACCGGGGATATTAGCGACCCCATATTGCAGGTCACAATCAGACTCAGCATTTTGCGTACATTCTGGAGGCCGCAATTTTTTTGAACTTGTTTTGAACTTGCGTACACGCTAGTTTGAAAAGTTTTCAACAGATCGTTTTGAAAGTTGGCAGTTACTTTCTTCATAGTATTGCGCTCTATATGAACCTAAAATCGGAATATTATCATTATTTAAATAATTTTTTTTTCACAACTTTATTTGCAAAAAAAATTATTTTAAATAATGATAATATTCCAATTTTAGGTTCATTTAGAGCGCAATACTGTGAAGAAAGTATCTGGCAATTTTCAAAACGATTCGTTGAAAACTCTTTAAACTAGCGTGTACGCAAGTTAAAAAAAAGTCATTTTCAGAAAAACGCGTTTGAAAAAATAGCAAAATGCTGAGTCTGATTGTGACCTGCAATATGGGATCGCTAATATCTGCGGTGTTTTTCAAGGAAATTCTTCAAAAATTTTATAGTATATACTTAAATGTATGTATAAATAATTCTCAAAGTTTCAATGAATTATATTCATTTTTTATACTATAAAAAAATTCATGAAAATCATTGAGAAAACGCTGTCCTAACCCTATTTCTCCACTTAATGGCTTATAACAATAGAACGAGTTGGAATTTTCATTTAAAATTTTGGTAACATAATTTTCAATAGTTATACTAACAATTTATGAAATAAAAAAAAAATCAATTTTTTTCACCGTCCAACCCTATTTCCTCCCTTAAGATTATAGTTGTATTTTAAATTGAACATTAAAAATCCGGGCAAATGAAGAAATTGTCATTTCGCCACATATCTGTGCCGCGAGCGAAAACAATTATATTATTTATACGAGCGTGATGAGATTCCAGGTGGCTCCAGTTCCCGTAGCCTCTCACCAAAATGTAACGAAAAATATAATCTTCCGTTTCACGTTGGTGTTCTCGTTCGTTAGTGTGTTAGCCTCGCGAGTACCCGCGTCGCTCAGTATCTCGCGGCCAAAAGTTGATCCCAGAATTAAAGCGGATTATTTGTGATCTCCCGCGACCGTCAGAGCGAGAGAAGGGACGAATGAAACGTTCGTCGTCCCGCTGATTAATGAGAGGCGCGACTAATAATCGGGGATTTCACGATCTCCCGCGATCGTCCCCAGGCATGTCCCACCACTACTAGTTTATCCAACTAATACTCTCGTATCTCCTACACGCACACTTTGTATCTGACCGGCTTCGAACCCTCCTGACCCCGAACCAACTCGTCATCGAGAAATATATGAGATTTCGTTTTTTCTCGCTTCTTTTCTCGCAACGGAGAACATCGGCGATAAACTATGGGATATAACTGGACTCTCGTGAGGTATTAGGCTCTCTGGCAGAAACGTGTATTTCATCTTATTATCATTATTCTTATCTCACTTGCGTTTATTTTGAAAAAGGCTTCAGTCCTCGCGCAGTCTGATCGATTGACTAAAAGATTGGATGAAAAATTGTTTGACGCAAGAAGAATTTCGCAACGAGACCGATGGCAACGAGCATGAAACTCGGTAGATCCGCAAAATTTTTTTCAAAAAATTAATCGACGTTCCAGTCTCACTCGTTATTTATAGACCCTCTCAAAATGTGTACACATTCAGCCGGATTATCACGGAATTGACCCGACCGTGCGGTCAAACGTTTATTTTTTTATTTTTTTATTTTTTTTTTAATCTCTTAAATATACCGACGATACCGTAATTCGCTCGAGTCTACATGTTGAGCGTGAACCAATGAGAAATTAGGGTCAAGGATTTACCGGCCCGAATGATAATTTTCTCGAATTTACTGTCGTACTCTTCGCGCTGTTAAATCTACGATTAAGAGCTCACATACCGCTGCGCGCGCTGAAAACCGAGTACATTTGAAAAATTATTATTAAAGTTGTATGGTGAAAAAAAAATTAAATTGTTGATTTCACATTTTTTAGTAACTTTTCAACTATAAGAAAACAAATTAAAAATTTTTTTTTGTCAATATTAACATTAGTTTTTACGGGTATAAATGGACTACTGATGAAAACCACGGCGTCTCCTTGTCGACGTCAGAACTTCACCAAAAATTATCCAATCTGCCAATATAGAAAAGTATCTAGTAAAATAATGGAGTAGTAATAGTCTGACGGAGGGAATTTGTGTGTTTTTTTTTCCTTTTTTTCAAAATAAAGAAATTACAGTATTTCAAACTATAGTCTGCGATTTAAAATGAAAATTAGTATTTAATAATTTATAAAAAAATTGTCCAACAAAAAAATTTTTAAAACCTCTCGTCAGACTATAGAGAAAATAATTATCAAGATTTAGAAAAAAAAAAAGTTAGAGAACATCAAAAACTGACTGAGTTATCATGCTGACACTGTCTAAAAGTGTGGCGAACATGAAATAAAATTAAACAATTTTTTTTTTCTAATACGAATATTATTTTTCACGTGTTTCTCGCGAAACTATAGACACTGTCACTGTTGACACTGTCTAAAAGTGTTCGCCACACTTTTAGACAGTGTCAACAATGACAGTGTCTATAGTTTCGCGAGAAACACGTGAAAAATAATATTCATATTAGAAAAAAAAAATTGTTTAATTTTTTTTCATATAGTTGAAACGTTAATAAAAAATGTGAAGTCAAGTAAAATAATGTATTAGTAATAGTCTGATGGAGAGAATTTTATTTTGTTTTCAAAAATAAAGAAATTGTAGTATTTCAAACTATAGTCTGCGATTTAAAAGAAAAATGAGTATTTATAAAAAATTTTCCAACAAAAAAATTTAAAAAACCTCTCGTCAGACTATAGAGAAAATAATATCAAGATTTAGAAAAAAAAAAAGTTGAAAAATATCAAGAATTGACTGAGTTATCGTGCTGACACTGTCTAAAAACATAGTTTCGAGAAAAATGCATGAAAAATAATATTCATATTGGAAAATAAAATTTTTTAATTTTTCTTTCATGTAGTTGAAAAGTTAACAAAAAATGTGAAATCAAGTAAAATAATGTATTAGTAATAGTCCGACGGAGAGAATTTTATTTTGTTTTCAAAAATAAAGAAATTGCAGTATTTCAAACTATAGTTTGCGATTTAAAATGAAAATTAGTATTTAATAATTTATAAAAAATTTTCCAACAAAAAAATTAAAAAAACCTCTCGTCAGACTATAGAGAAAATAAATAACACGATTTAGAAAAAAAAATAAAGTTAAGAAATATCAAAAATTGACTGAGTTATCGTGCTGACATTGTCTAAAAACATAGTTTCGCGAAAAATGCATGAAAAATAATATACATATTAGAAAATAAAATTGTTTAATTTTTTTTCATATAGTTGAAACGTTAATAAAGAATGTGAAGTCAAGTAAAATAATGTAGTAGTAATAGTCTGATGGAGAGAATTTAATTTTGTTTTTAAAAATAAAGAAATTACAGTATTTCAAACTATAGTCTGCGATTTAAAAGAAAAATGAGTATTTAATAATTTATAAAAAATTGTCCAACAAAAAAATTTTTTAAACTTCTCGTCAGACTATAGAGAAAATAATTATCAAGATTTAGAAAAAAAAAAAGTTAAAAAATATGAAAAATTGACTGAGTTATCGTGCTGACACTGTCTAAAAACATAGTTACGAGAAAAACGTGTTTAAATAATGTTAATATTGAAAAAAAAAAATTTTTTAATTTTTCTCCTTACAGTCCAAAAGTTAATAAAAAATGTGAAATCAATAATTTAATTTTTTTTTCACCAAACAACCTATATAATAATTGTTCAAATTTGCTCACTTTTCAGCGCGCGCAGGGGTATGTGAGTCTTTTAAATTTACGATGAACAACCAGTACGATTTATACCCTTTGCCGAGCCTTACATGCCATTTAATCCCTTCTATCCCCGGGACGATTTCCATCTAAACGTGTGACGGGGCGTTGGTAATTAAAGATCTAACGAGACGAATGACGTTCTCTTTTTATTCTGTGATCGGGCAAGATTTCTCGGAATGGGATCGGAGAAAGGGGGGTCGAAAAAAAAATAGATATGTACGGTTGTTACTAAACCGCTGTTTCGAAGCTGCGTCTCTTTCTCAGCTGGGCTTAATAATATATATAGGCGGGTAATACGAGATAGGCGCGGCCGGCGGTTCGAACGTAGGTGGGCTATAATAACCGCTGATGGTGGCCAGACGTTTTTTTTTCTTCTCTTTCTCTCCTTGTCGGGAGAGAGAACTTTTAATTAATGGCTGTGGGCTTATATCGAGGAGAGATTCTAATCGGTCGAATGATAAAAGAGGATGACACTTTATCACGTTCGCAGCTCCGTCCCCCGCGTTAGTCGATCGACAAATATTGCCGTCCGTTACCGAGCGTGGCATCAGCGGTTAAATTATTCAGGGATCTGTACGCTTTACGCCGTGTCATTAAATATAGGCTCGCGGTATTTCACTCCCGTGGACAATGAGTTATAATATTTTCATGGACAATATATCTCTCCTTGTTATATAAATATTTGGTTGGCCCCCGCTGCAGTCACCACCGCCTCGTAGAAAAATTAGTCCCAAAATGTCGAATTCACGTTCCATTCAATAAATTCCTTTTATTTTCTCGGTTTTGTAGTTTTTTTTTTTTTTTTTCTTTGTAACTTACAAAACCCACGTGGCTCGATTAAAGGGCTAAATAGGGTTAGGACCCTATTTTTTATACTATTTTTTTATAGTATAAAAAAAGAATATTATTTATTGAAATTTTGAGAATATTTTACACATACATTTAAGTATATACTATAAAATTTTTAAAGAATTTTCTTGAAAAACACCGGGGATATTAGCGATCCCATATTGCTGGTCACAATCAGACTCAGCATTTTGTGTACATTCTGGAAGCCGCCATTTTCATCTGAAATCAAACGAGGTTGGAATTTACTTTTATTATATGTCTCTCTTCTATATGAACCTAAATGCTATCGAAAAAATAGAAAATTGAATTTTTTACACGGGTCAAAACGAAAAAGCATGATTTTTTGCCATTTTTTACAACTTTATTTGCAAAGAAAAAACATTTTAAATAATGATAATATTACGATTTTAGGTTCATATAGAGCGCAATACTATGAAGAAAGTAACTGCCAATTTTCAAAACTATTGGTTGAAAACTTTTCGAACTAGCGTGTACGCAAGTTCAAAAAAAGTCGTTTTCAGAAAAACGCGTTTGAAAAAATAGTACCAAGAGGAACGAGCAATATGCGGTCGCTAATATTTTATAGTATTTACTTAAATATATGTATACAAATTTTACAGTATATACTTAAATATATGTATAAAATATTCTCAAAGTTTCAATAAATTATATTCATTTTTTTTACTATAAAAAAATTCATGAAAATTATTAAGAAAACGCTGCCCTAAGCCTATTTCACCTCTTAATGGCTCATAACAATAGAACGAGTCGGAATTTTCATTAAAAATTTTGGAAACATATTTTTCAATAGTTTTACTAACAATTTATTAAATAAAAAAAAATTCGATTTTTTGAACCGTCTAACCCTATTTCCCCCCTTAATGCTATCGTCGCAATCATCGCGTACATATATCCAACAGATCCATATCGTATAATTTAAAAATACGAAAAAGTTTCTGTCCCAGAATTGTATGCGCCCTTTTTTTTTGTTTCGGATGCGATGAGAGATCTCGACGAGTGTGACACGTTGAATATAATTCATTGAATTAAAACGTGGGCGTTAAAAGTCTCTCTCTCTCTCTCTCTTTTTCTTTTTCTTGAGATGTGCGCATGTGTGTTTGTGTGCGTGTGTGCGTGAACATTTTACCTCGATTCGTGCGAGCGATTTTATCATTCTTACGTGCTTTCTCGCTTTACTTATTTCAATTCCCAACGTTGTAGAATACCGTATGAGTACACTATACCATTTATACTACGCACATATGGTTACTACAAATACATAGTTTTATATACTATAGGATGATTGAAAAAAAAAAAAATTGTATCTTGTGACTATTTTGTCACCTGTCACAAGTGGTACCCAATAGTGAGAAAAAAATTATTAAAATCAATCAAATGTATTTTTCAATATCCGGCACAGAATATTTTTTAGCTACTAGGATAGAATTAATTGATTCGGGCAAAATGGACTTAAAAAAAGTGCACATTTATTTCCCGCAAATCCGCATATGGCAAAAATATTGTATGGCAAATATGGAAAAAGACATTTTTTTGATCTTAGTAATATATTTTCTCAACTTAAGAAAAAAAAAAAAAAACCGTATGGAAAATCTCAAAAGATTGTTGTAAATGTTTCTACGTAAGTGTAAAGAAATACTCAGGATCAGTATCGTGAAAAAAAATCTAGGACGAGAGGATATTTTTGTCAAACTAAAACAAATATTACAAATTTTTTTAAATTCATCAAATGTATTTTTCAATATCCGGCCCAGCATATTTTTTAGCTACTAGGATAGAATTAATTGATTCGAGCAAAATGGACTTAAAAAAGTGCACATTTATTTTCCGCAAATCCGCATATGACAAAAATATTTTATGGCGAATATGGAAAAAGACATTTCATTGAT
This sequence comes from Oxytorus armatus, assembly GCA_958009045.1. Taxonomy (NCBI): domain Eukaryota; kingdom Metazoa; phylum Arthropoda; class Insecta; order Hymenoptera; family Ichneumonidae; genus Oxytorus; species Oxytorus armatus. The sequence continues at coordinate 37,337,852 of OY253745.1, read as the reverse complement.
CTTAGTAATATATTTTCTCAATAAAAAAAAAAAAAAAAACACCGTGTTTCTACGTACGTGTAAAGAAATACTCAGGATCAGTATCGTGAAAAAAAATCTAGGACGAGAGGATATTTTTGTCAAACTAAAACAAATATTCCACATTTTTTACAATTTATTTCGGCAAGCATTAATCGTAACTATTTAAATTATCATAAATCCTAATTAATTATTTTATAAATATTTTCAATATTTTTTGCGGAACTATCTATACAATGTCTGATATTTGTTGAATCGACCAGTAGATTATATAAATACGTACTCACAGCCAGTTTCAGTGAACTGCGGTGAACGATCGAGAGTTTAATCGCCCACGCGAGCAATTGTCGTTATTTCTCGTTCATCAAAACGTTCCTGCCATTATGTTTCCCATAGAAGATACGTCGTGATCATCTCGATCGCGTATTTCGATACGCGAGAGATGAAATTCGCGGAATGAGACGCTCGAACGGTTATTCACTCGTACAATTCGAAGCTTGCCTTGGGGTAGAACTGAAGAAACAAGAAAAAAGAAAACTCGAGAAATCGTTGAATAAAAGCGGAGATATACGCGTGGGCGAATATCTTTGCAGTTATATTCTTATGTTCTTCTTCTTCTTCTTCTTCTTTTTCTTCTCCTTCTTCCATTTCTTCTTCGTCTTATTCTTCTTCTTCTTCTTCTTCTTCTTCTCCTTCTTCTTCCACTTTTTCTTCATCTTATCCTTCTTCTTCTTCTTACTTTTCGTCATGGATGTTGGAGTTTCCGTAAAGTACACATTCGCACACTTTTCGTTTCTTTTTCTTCTTTCTTTAGCTCACAAACATATATACAATAATGTCTATATATATATATATATATATATGGGTAGAGATCCCGCCCCTTATCTTCAGTTTGCTTCAACAGATTCTCATTCTCGTTGGAAACCCTTTGGCTTTCTGCAACACGGCACACGCACTCATCCCGCATTCTAAGGAGATACTCGCTCTGTTCCTCGTAACGATCGTACTGCACGATCATTTCGCAGATTCGTTTTTGTTATTAGCTCTTTCTTTACGCTCTCTCTCTCTCTCTCTATCTCCGTTTTATTCTTCGTTCGAATGGTCTCGCGTGGGCGACACCACAACCATTTATATTTTCCTTTCTATTTCCACTCCCCCTCTCTCTTTCATATATGCACCTTGCCGGAAGAAATATAAAGCGAACGAAAAGAAAATACAGAAACCACGCTGGTGACTCTAATAAAACTCTTCTTTCATTCAAAGTAAAGAAAAAAAAAAAACAACGAACGACGAGTCGAGAATCCTTAGAGGGGGAAATAGGGTTAGGACAGCGTTTTTTCAATGATTTTCATGAATTTTTTTATATAATAAAAAATGAATATAATTTATTGAAACTTTGAGAATATTTTATACATATATTTAAGTATATACTATAAAATTTTTGAAAAATTTTCTTGAAAAACACCGGGGATACATAAACATAACATTTTGGAAACACATTTTTCAATAGTTTTACTAACAATTTATGAAATAAAAAAAAATCTATTTTTTGAACCGTCTAACCCTATTTCCCCCCTTAAGGCACCAATTATCGCTCCAACGACGAGTGCAAGGAATTTTTTTTTAAGATGTCTCCCACGCGGATATACCATATAGACAGTATAGACACTTGTGTTGTGTCAAGAGTGTTGGATTTTTTTAGGATGACATTCGTTTTGGTTCATTTTTTTTAATATCGAAGGAATTTTATAATGTTTATGTATCCATTTATCCATATATTGTCAGCGTTCGATTTATCGTTATAGTTTCCTAAATATTTGTTCTTACTAGAGGGTAAAACATCTTGGAAATTTTAGTGAGTCTCGGTACGGTCATGAGAACGAAATTCGCATGAAATGTTCACTTGGAAGAAAACGCTTGTAATCTCCGACGCGAAACGATTGTCTCCGAAAGTTTTCTATCTCCATCCCGTCCATCAAAAGACTTTTCCATCCCGCGAGATGGTACACCATCTTATAGAGTATATTTTACTGGGGGCAAAAAAAAACGTGTGTCCCAATCGTGTAAGAGGCCTTAATCCTCGAGAGATCATCTTGAGAAATGACGCGTACGTCAAAAGTTCTCTTGATCCATAGACTTCTGAGCCCCACCGGGATGTCATAATATATCTTGAGGCCTGGAAGTGCACGAAGAGAGAGAGATCGAAGGTAGAGAGAAAAAGATGAAGATTCCCATTCGCCGGATATTCATGTTTTATTAAAGTGCAACGTTAATCTGAAGAATAGATGGAAAATAAATGAGGTTTCTTCGAGATGTCCCCAAGTCTTAACGAGGGAAATAGGGTTAGGACAGCGTTTTCTCAATGATTTTCATGAATTTTTTTATAGTATAAAAAATGAATATAATTTATTGAAACTTTGAGATTATTTTATACATATATTTAAGTATATACTATAAAATTTTTAAAGAATTTCCTTGAAAAACACCGAAGATATTAGCGACCCCATATTGCAGCTCACAATCAGACTCAGCATTTTGCTATTTTTTTCAAACGCGTTTTTCTGAAAACGACTTTTTTTGAACTTGCGTACACGCTAGTTTGAAAAGTTTTCAACGTATCGTTTTGAAAATTGGCAGTTACTTTCTTCATAGTATTGCGCTCTATATGAACCTAAAAGCGGAATATTATCATTATTAAAAATAATTTTTTTTTGCAAATGAAGTTGTGAAAAATGACAAAAAATCATGCTTTTTTGTTTTAACCCCTGTGAAAAAATCAATTTTCTATTTTTTCGATAGCATTTAGGTTCATATAGAAGAGAGACATATAATAAAAATTAATTTGTCCTAACCCTATTTCACCCCTTAATGGATTATAACAATAGAACGAGTCGGAATTTTCATTTAAAATTTTGGAAACGTATTTTTCAATAGTTTTACTCACAATTTATGAAATTAAAAAAAAATCAATTATTTGAACCGTCTAACCCTATTTCCTCTCCCTTAACTGATGGAATTCGATCGAAATTTGTAATGATTTTTTATAAGAAATAGAAGTGATAGACGATGAGATAATAAATTATTTATTGACGCTGATTAAAAGGGAGTGTAAAGAGCCAAAAAACAACATTTTACTCTCGTTTTTCATCGCCAGAACTTTTTCGATACTCACTTCTGTCTTTTGACCAATTTTTTTCTGGTATCAATGATTTCGACATCGTCAAATGGCCGAGCAATTCACGTACAGTTTACAGAATGGGTCATCGATCAGCCACCAAAAACATCAAAGCTCCTCTTTCCTAAATCCATCCGTCAGTCAGTTCCTAAATTCTTTTCTCCCTCACGTTTTGTTTTCTACAATACCCTCAATTCGCGTTCGTTTTACATTGATAAAAGCAATCGACGCTCGATTAAATTCTCTTTCCCACCCCTCTGCCGCATTCCGCTTTTACTTGGAACAGAGGAACAAAAGTATTTTAATGATCAGAAAACGTAAGGACAAGGGTAAGAGAAAGAGCCCGAGGAGACATAGAAAGCGTTTCCGAATTTGTTCGTGTGGAAAAAAAAGGAAGTAAGAAAAGGAAAATTATAAAAGGGAGTACGAAACGAGGATATGTGAACTTTGGCGTCACCGGGTTCGTTTGTAAAAATTCCTTTTAGAGGTCAAAGACTCTCAACGGGCCACGCGTTCCAAAAAGATTTTCAACCCCTCTCAATTAATGCCATTTTCATATCCCGATGCGTACGACGAATTTCGATCGACATATTCTATGCTCAAGGCTTAACAATGGGGGTAGGTTTTCAGTGCGGCGTGGGGGTGAATTTCCCTTGTGATAAAAGTGCAAAGCCCGCCAGGATTTTTAACGCCTTGCCCGCTGCACCAGGTGACTGATTTTGATGCACTTGTTTTCCAACCAACACGTTCACACCCCTCTAACCCTCTTGCACTCACCTTGGCGTCCAATTAAAATCGTTTCGTTCCCCTTTTTTTTTCGCTCATTCCGGCCTCTCGTCACGTCTTCCTCCCCGACGTCGTCTTTCAAGATTTCCCTCTGACGCCCAGCCGCGGAAATAACGCTGGTACGAAAGGGTTGGTTAGGGGCTATACGTGCGGAATGGGCCTTTTTCAGTTTAGTCTCCCTCCGAGCCCCCGCGCGACCAACGAACACCGGCTATCCACTCGACGACGATAATTTTTTTAACGAGACTCGACGGAGAAAATAAGCGAACAAATGGGACGCGAAAATAAAGTCCTTTCGACGAAGTAGTGCCGCGGCTTTTTTTTCTTCTTCTTCTCTTCTTCTTGTAATAGCCCATTAGTGCACGAGTTCCCGTTTCAGGAAAATACTTGATGCAAATCTTTTTTTTCTTTTTCGTTGTTGAGCTTGTGAAATTTTACAAGGGAATTGAGACCAAAGGGGTGAAATAATGGCTGATCGAAAATTTTTATGGGGGGAAATTGGGTTAGGACAGCGTTTTCTCAATGATTTTCATGAATTTTTTTATAGTATAAAAAATGTATATAATTTGTTGAAACTTTGAGAATATTTTATACATATATTTAAGTATATACTATAAAATTTTTGAAGAATTTCCTTGAAACACACCGAAGATATTAGCGACCCCATATTGCAGGTTACAATCAGACTCAGCATTTTGCGTACATTCTGGAAGCCGCAATTTTTATCTAAAATCAAACGAGGATGAAATTTACTTTTATTATATGTCTGTCTTCCGTATGAACCTAAATGCTATCAAAAAAATAGAAAATTGAATTTTTTACAGGGGTCAAAACAAAAATGCATGAGTTTTTGCCATTTTTCACAACTTTATTTGCAAAAAAAAAATATTTTAAACAATGATAATATTCCTATTTTAGGTTCATATAGAGCGCAATACTATGAAGAAAGTAACTGCCAATTTTCAAAACGATTGGTTGAAAACTTTTCGCACTAGCGTGTACGCAAGTTCAAAAAAAGTCGTTTTCAGAAAAACGCGTTTGAAAAAATAGCGCGCTCGGGGCCTGAAGGAGAGCTACTCACTTTAATGGCTTATAACAATAAAACGAGTCGGAATTTTCATTTAAAATTTTGGGAACATATTTTTCAATAGTTTTACTAACAATTTATGAAATTTAAAAAAAAATCGATTTTTTGAACCGTCTAACCCTATTTCCCCCCTTAAGTTGAATGGAATTCGATATTTTATTTGAATAAACACTATAATTATATTCGTAACAGGAAGATTCGCACTTGAAACGTTGGCACCCCAAATTAAGGGAAGAAATAGGGTTAGGACAGCGTTTTCTCAATGATTTTCATGAATTTTTTCATAGTATAAAAAATGAATATAATTTATTGAAACTTTGAGAATATTTTATACATATTTTTAAGTATATACTATAAAATTTTTGAAGAATTTCCTTGAAAAACACTGAAGATATTAGCGACCCCATATTGCAGGTTACAACCACACTCAGCATTTTGCGTACATTCTGGAAGCCGCAATTTTTATCTAAAATCAAACGAGGATGAAATTTACTTTTATTATATGTCTGTCTTCCGTATGAACCTAAATGCTATCAAAAAAATAGAAAATTGAATTTTTTACAGGGGTCAAAACAAAAAAGCATGAGTTTTTGCCATTTTTCACAACTTTATTTGCAAAAAAAAAAATATTTTAAACAATGATAATATTCCTATTTTAGGTTCATATAGAGCGCAATACTATGAAGAAAGTAACTGCCAATTTTTAAAACGATTGGTTGAAAACTTTTCAAACTAGCGTGTACGCAAGTTAAAAAAAAGTCTTTTTCAGAAAAACGCGTTTGAAAAAATAGCGCGCTCGGGGCCAGAAGGACAGCTACTCACTTTAATGGCTTATAACAATAGAACGAGTCGGAATTTTCATTCAAAATTTTGGGAACATATTTTTCAATAGTTTTACTAACAATTTATGAAATAAAAAAAAAATCGTTTTTTTGAACCGTCCAACCCTATCTCCCCCCTTAAGTTGAATGGAATTCGATATTTTATATGAATAAACACTATAATTATATTCGTAACAGGAAAATTCGCACTTGGAACGTTGGCACCCGATATTAATGACAGAGGAGTCTAGGAGCGTAATTTTTCCTTCATTTGAACTTTTTTCTGCATGCCTGTTTACCTCTTACTCGAGCAAGTTTGTTTTTGGCTTTGTGCCTGTTCTTTGTCTTTGTTGGAGTTCCTGCGGCATGAGCTTTTTTTTACATTGTTCGAGTCACCGCGTAGAAGTCTTTTGATTTTGTACTCACTCACCGTCTAGTAACATTATAAAATAACATTTACGAAAGCCCGCTTCCCTCCCGGCCTCTGTGCCTGAATCCCGCCAGGGATTTAATTTTGCGGATCGTACGTCGGAGTGTCAGTTCTCTGGATGTCAATTTTCTACGAGCAATTTTCCTACAATCAATTATATTTCCGTATTGGAGAACCAGCCGGTGCAATGAACTTGAACGGTCGTTGAAGTGTCCGGTCACGAGCGGGAAAAAACAGCTCAAGTTTGAAACACCACAACCGCTACTAAAGACCGTCCGGTCGTTCAAAGTCTTCAAGTTGTTTTTGCAACTTGTGCCTCGGCGAACGATGAGCAAGAAGCCAGTCAATTATTCACGCTGATCGATCACCAAGCAGCTTCGACGTAGAAAAAAAAAATGAAGAAGAGAAACAGAGTCAGAAGAGGCCGCTTCTGCTTCTCGTTCTCACCTGGCTTGTATCGTGACGAAAAGCTGAAGCTCTTCTCGTGGGGTTCAGTTTCCCTCTCGACAGTGGTAGCGTCGGCATTAAAAATGTCCGCTGCGCCTCGTTTAACTGAGAACCACGTCTAATCAATGAAAAACCGTGAACTCTCCCGCGACTTCTCTTCTCTCCACATTTACCCCTCTTTCTTTTTCTTCATTTTAGATTTTTTTTTCTTCTTCTTCCTCAGTCCCACGGCGCCATTCAACACGTGACTTTGCCCTCTCGATCTTCGAGTATTTCTCACTTCTTTCCTTTCTTTCTTTTCTCTCGAGTGGTCCTCTGGGTAAAACGCGTTATGTCTACCCCCGCGTCAGCTAGCTCTCGGGTGTGTATGTATGTTTACCGAACTCTTCAAGGACTCAACCCCCCCCCCCCCCCCCCCCCCGTGTCTCTGTGTGTGTGTCTGTGAAATGAGGGACCCTTGATTCTTTGAGCGTGGCGAATGAACGAGCGAGCCTTATGCCGATCCTCTCGCACACACGTCAACACGGTGAAGCGAAGAATCTCCCACATGGAAAGTGCCAGACAGTGACGGCTATACCGAAAGATCTCGAAGTGAGTATAAGAGACAGGCGACGAGGGGATGTCGGGAAAACTGAAGCTACTCTGGGTACTGGAGACCCCTTGGCATTGTATGCCATTGAAACCCCTCCGTATGGGAATCAGCATAGAATGCAACATGGATAAATGTTCGTTGTAACTTTTAGTCAAATTGGCCCGTGAATATTCATAATCACCGTGGCCGTTACCCAAGAAACATTAGAAATGGCTGGTATGAAAAAAATGCTTCAATTGAGTGAATCGTCGATAAAAATCTTAAAGGATTTTGTCTTTTTAAGGAAGGAAATAGGGTTAGGACACCGTTTTCTCAATGATTTTCATGAATTTTTTTATAGCATAAAAAATAAATATAATTTATTGAAACTTTGAGAATATTTTATACATATATTTAAGTATATACTATAAAATTTTTGAAGAATTTCGTTGAAAAACACCGAAGATATTAGCAAACCCATATTGCAGGTCACAATCAGGCTCAGCGTTTTGTGTACATTCTGGAACCCGCAATTATCATCTGAAATCAAACGAGGTTGGAATTTACTTTTATTATATGTCTCTCTTCTATATGAACCTAAATGCTATCAAAAAAATAGAAAATTGAATTTTTTACAGGGGTCAAAACAAAAAAGCATGATTTGCCATTTTTTACAACATTATTTGCAAAAAAAAAATTATTTTAAATAATGCTAATATTCCGATTTTAGGTTCATATAGAGCGCAATACTATGAAGAAAGTAACTGCCAATTTTCAAAACGATTGGTTGAAAACTTCTCGAACTAGCGTGTACGCAAGTTCAAAAAATGTCGTTTTACAGAAAAACGCGTTTGAAAAAATTGTACCAAGAAAAACAAGCAATATGGGGTCGCTAATATCTTCGGTGTTTTTCAAGGAAATTCTTCAGAAAATTCTTCAAAATTTTATAGTATGTACTTAAATATATGTATAAAATATTCTCAAAGTTTCAATAAATTATATTCTTTTTTTATACTTTAAAAAAATTCATGAAAATCATTGAGCAAACGCTGTCCTAACCCTATTTCCGCCCTGAATGGCTTATAACAATGGAACGAGTCGAAATTTTCATTTAAAATTTTGTAAACATATTTCTCAATAGTTTTACTAACAATTTATGAATTAAAAAAAAATCGATCTTTTTAACCGTCTAACCCTATTTCCCCCCTTAAAAGATTTTGTCTATTTAAATATATGATTTTTTTCCGGTACTTTGGTAAATTTAGCGACGAAAAAGTCCTCTGTAATTTTTGTCTACGATCCGCATATTCGGCGCTACAAATTTTCTTAAATAGAGCAGAGTTTCAACAATTTATTGCTTCGAATCTATCGATCGTAAAGAAAAATTGTACGGTGCATTTTTAATTCAAAATCGATCAAGATATGCGGCAAAAAATTATTCAAAGTCGTAAACACTATTTGTTATTTTGTTGATAAGCGATTGTTCACAATAATTGAATAACCAAGTTTCCTCGAAAAGCACGTGATATTATTTGTCCACTGGATGTTAAAATCTGTGAAAAATAAAACTAAGCTACTTCGACGATCTCGGAGTGCGCCCTCAATCAAGTCTAGCGTCCGGGGAACGTAAAGTACCATTTTGCGAAATATAAAAATGCAATTGAACATTAACAATTATATTATTTAGTAATAACTTAATTTTAATTGCAAGTTTGACGTTACGACAGACTTTAGGTCCATTCTATTTTTTCTCCCGGGTTATTCAAAACACCACGATCTTTCAAAACGTTTGGACCTGCCAGATGTGTAACTGAAAAATATCACGTCACAAGAGGCAGACATTTTGCTAGTAACGGGGGAGGGGGGCCGGGGGAGGAAGAGAAAAGATTGTCGCATCTAGTTTTATACCTGATGATGGGTGTGTTGAAAAAAAACGAGAACGAAGGTAGCAAAACAGCACACACATTGGACACTGTATGACCCACCAGGTCCCAATATGAATGGCCTTTTTGCTCTCCTGCTCGAAATTCTTGAAGAAGAAAAGCCGTCTCCTATTATATTACTAACACGGCCTTCTCTAATAAATTCCATTAGTCTTGGGGTTCCATACACCCGAATTGGGGTTCCTCGAGGATATATTATGTTACGTGCGTTTTGACATGGCCCTCGTACCATTTTCGCTCTGGTCTCAATGGACTAACGCCATCCATTACGTTACCGGGTGGCAACAACAACGCTCGCGAGCGTTCTCTTCGCCGTACCAGTGGCGAAGAGTTTCGAGATTTAAAGGAATTCCCAGCTGAAGTGAACACACGACGGTGAAAGAAAAATCGTGGCTTCATTCATGCGAGCATCGCGGATGAACCGAAAAAAAAGATGGTTTTCTCAGTCATCATCGAAGATATTGCCGGGGCTCTTGAACCTCAGTGTCCGAAGCCTCGGGGTCGCTCTGCTGGAATCAACGAACCGTACAACAATTCGATCCGCAACGATCCTCTTCCATTCGTTCCTCCTGAAAATCGACGACCCAGCAACGTTTCATTTGTCATTCCTGAGCTCTATCACCGCACTAATCTTCCGTCTCTTTTGCATGTTTACGATACTCAGAGTTTCTCACTAACTTCGGTCATCTTCTTCTACGTTTGTCGGTATAACAATGGTCACCAGGGATCTCGTCACCCTTTTTTTTCTGTTAATTTAACGAAAAAAACATTGGAAATGTTCCGGGAGTGTTCACATTTAGCACAACGTTCCTCTCAGTAGTTTTCAAACTTTCAGCTTAACGTTCCTCACACATTTCTTGTGAGTTCGGTTAGTAGCTTGGTGAACGCTTTTATGAGCGCCCTATACGGTACACGACGAACAGAAAAAATTCGGCTGTGAGCAAAAGAGCAGCCTCATTTTCTTTTATGGGTAACATAAACACACCCGGTACCATTTCGGTATATATAGATTGGGGCGATTCAAACATACGACTCTTTTTTAGACCGCCTTGCTCATCGACATACTTATATCTTATAATAATACACTAGTTTCCCAAAAAGGAGCGATCTGTGAAATAATATTCACTACTGCCTCATCGATAAAAAGTCGCTAAACCGCTATTTCTATTTTGTCTTAAAGTAAAACTTCTTTTTAAATTACTGGACATCAAGCTGGTGACGGGCCTCTTAATTTCCCGTGTTGTCGCTGTTCATCTAGTTACTGACTGTGTAATAAAAGAGAATGATCCTCGTTAAACCAGAAACTCATGCGATAATATTTGATACTGCCTCAATGACAAAGAAATTTAGTATTGCCTGACAAAAATTATTCAAACTTCAACGAAGTCTTTACTTGATGAGGCAGTACTAAACTTTTTCGAAAAATTCACGAGCTTTGTTAATAAGTTTTTCAAAGTGAAAACAACGAAGATACCCAATGAGCGCAGCCATATACGATTTAAAAAAATCATATCCTCGGTGGTAAAAAAAATTTCAACATAATTGAGGCGGTATTACATATTTTTTCACAGGTCGTTCCTTACGCCGACAGCTAATTTTTATTGTTATCAGGTAAATGTATCTCGATGAGTAAAACGATTGAAGGGGGGAACATTTTTTTGTCGCCAAAAAAATCGATCTTTTGTCTAGAAATAATAATTCTATGAACGCTAAAATTATGAATATACGCTCATTGGAGAGTGGACGAAAAAATGTAAGTTTTATGTAGCTAAATATTTTGTTTATGGACCGTTTCCACTATACGCTTGCAAGAATAAAATACCGATAGTATTTTCTAAACGGTTCGGTTTAAGGAGGGAAATAGGGTTAGGACAGCGTTTTCTCAATGATTTTCATGAATTTTTTTATAGTATAAAAAATGAATATAATTCATCGAAACTTTGAGAATATTTTATACATATATTTAAGTATATACTATAAAATTTTTAAAGAATTTTCTTGAAAAACACTGAGGATATTAGCGACCCCATATTGCACGTCACAATCAGACTCAGCATTTTGCGTACATTCTGGAAGCCGCAATTTTCATCTGAAATCAAACGAGGCTGGAATTTACTTTTATTATATGTCTCGCTTCTATATGAACCTAAATGCTATCAAAAAAATAGAAAATTGAATTTTTTACAGAGGTCAAAGCAAAAAAGCATGATTTTTTGCCATTTTTTACAACTTTATTTGCAAAAAAAAAATTATTTTAAATAATGATAATATTCCGATTTTAGGTTCATATAGAGCGCAACACTATGAAGAAAGTAACTGCCAATTTTCAAAACGATTGGTTGAAATCTTTTCAAACTAGCGTGTACGCAAGTTAAAAAAAAAAGTCGTTTTCAGAAAAACGCGGTTTGAAAAAATAGTGCGCTCAGGGCCTGAAGGAGAGCTACTCACTTTAATGGCTTATAACAATAGAACGAGTCGGAATTTTCATTTAAAATTTTGGGAACATATTTTTCAATAGTTTTACTAACAATTTATGAAATTAAAAAAAAATCGATTTTTTGAACCGTCTAACCCTATTTCGTCCCTTAAAAAAAGTATCTTTTGAGAACCGCCCTAATATAGATAATGTATTATAAAATCCCCCCCCCCCCCCCCGCCCCTCGGTCTATTAATAAGAATAAGATGGCGAGTGCGCCCAACCCCGCTCCTCACGCCTCGTTTAACCCTTGCGATGAAGCATAAAAGAAACCCAAAGAGTCTAACGAGAACTGGGTTTCCAATTTCCTGAGAGCGAACACCGTGTATTTCATCGTGACTTTTTTTCCCCACCCCGCATTAATCTTCTTTCCTATATAATTCGCTCACCCCCAGCGTGCATCGCGTTCCCATTCTCCTTGAGATATCTTATTAATAAGCGTTCCCCTTTAATTTTCGAAGATTATGTACACCTTGATGTATAGTGTTACGTCGATGAAGGGTCTCGCTGACGGTTGTTTGGTGTTGATTATCACTAAAAGGCTTTCTTGTGCTTCGGTGATGAATTTACAAACATGAATTCGCAACCTCATCGAAGCATCCTTGTATACATATATAATTTCTAATCGAGAACACGACAGTCAAAGGGCTTCCAATTTCCTTCCTCGTTGACACAACGAAAGTGGAAGAGATTGAGATATATGAAACATCGATAAAGAGAACGAATTGATCGTCAAGCAATATTTGTTCTGTTGTAGAATATTTTAATTTTTTTTAGGTACCAGATTTTTTTAAATAACATTGAGACACCGCGTGAAAAATGACGACAGAACGAAAAATGAATGTTTATGATGAATTTCGGATATTAAGTCGCAATGTGAAATTTTTTTTTTTTGCAACACATAAAGACAATCCAATAATTCGAGTATGCCAGAAAGCAGGATCAATGCTTCCATACGATATTTGAGGAGAAATGTGATTTTCCGGAAAGTCTGAGAGAAAAATGATATACGGAAAGAAGAGAAAAAGAAAAAAACCGTATTGGAAACGTATTCGGTATATGTATAGTTTCTTCGGTCAGAAGGCAAGAGCATTTGCCATTTCGCCGATTGAAGGTGAGATGGAACGGCGAGAGATATGAGAGAGACGAGGAGCCTCGAATCTTTCGAGCTTTTTCTCCAATAACATCGCACACCCTACCACCTGCTCTTATATATCCATGCCGAAGAATTTTGATGCATCGTACTTAAACGTGATCTCGACTTTTGGTCCTCTCTTTCTTCGGTTTCCATTACGTGATACTTTCCGATGGAAGGATATCTCGTGATCGTTACGTCCCTTTCATTGCTTCGAGCACTCTCCTTAGAAACATAAATTTCTAGATTTATACAAGAACATAGACAAGGCCACCATCTTCCGTTTTGACTTTTAAATAAAAAAAAAGAAGGACCTACTTGTCTCGAAATTTGTACTTTTTCCTGTGAGTATGATTATGACTATTAGAGCAGTAATAAATAAAAATTTTCTTTATGGTAGTAGTCTGGTAACTTAAGCCGATTTTCATGTCTTTTTTGGAGGGCGTTTTTTTGTACGAAAATAAAAATGAATCGTTTTGGATATTTAGCATGTTTTTATTTACATATTGAAGATACAAAAAAAATTTTGTTTGAAAAAATTTAATAGTTTATTATTGTTATTATTATTGATCGAAGTTGGCACCTCGAAAAAAAAAAGCGCGTGGATGGCCCCGGTCATTTTGGCTCTTGATGTTATCTTAAATCAAAAATTCTTGATAATTCTTAATCTATAGACATGTCATTCTGGTCGGAACTACTGAAGTCAAATGTCATGGATAAATATCAAAATGGCGGACTTTGGAAAAAAAAACTTTTTTTTTCTGGACTTTGGAAAAAAAACTTTTTTTTCCAAAGTCCGCCATTTTCTTATTTATCGATGAAATTTAACTTCAGTAGTTCCGACCAGAATGACATGTCTATAGATTAAGAATTATCAAGAATTTTTGATTTCAGATAACATCAAGAGCCAAAATCACCGGGGCCATCCACGCGCTTTTTTTCGAGGTGCCAACTTCGATCATTAATAATAATAATAATAATAAACTATTACATTTTTTCAAAAAATTTTTTTTTTGTATCTTTAATATGTGAACCAAAACATCTTAAATATCCAAAACGATTCATTTTTATTTTCCTACAAAAAAACGCCCTCGAAAAAAGACATGAAAATCGGCTTAAGTTACCAGACTACTACCTTATGTCGTCTTATTCATTGTGATGTTTGGTTTGGTTTGGTTTGGTTACTTTATAATTTCAAACTAGCAGTCGCAAAGCGACCGAGCCGTGAAAAAATATTTATTGATGCCTCGTCGATGGTCAATAAGAACGTTGCTAAATCGTGATAATATTTACCACTGTCCCATCGATAAAAAGTCGCTAAATTCCGATTTCCACATACGAGTGTATTTTTGAAAGAAAAACTTTTTTTTAATTACGTGGCACGAAAAGCTGGTGACGGGCCTCTTGATCTTCCGGCATCCGACTGCTCATCGAGTTGCCCCTTCCTTGAGATAAAATGATCAATTGTGTTAAAACAGAAATTCGTACGATAATATTTAATACTGCCTCAGTGACGAAGAAATTTAGTGCTGCCTCATAAATATTATTCGAACTTCTGCGTAGCCTTTATTGATGAGGCAGTGGTAAACTTCTTCTGAAAATTTTTAGTAACTTTTTTGAAGCTCCAACATCGAAGATATCTCTTCCGAGCGAAGTCTCTGGTTGGGTATGTATTCGAGTTGTACTACCGTCTGGTGTGTTCGTGCTAGATAGGATAAATATATCCGCCCTCGATTTTTCCCATCTCTTTTCCTGCCCGACTGAACGCATAGTCGAATCCGTGGGTGATCCTCCACGGATATTCTCTCTCTTTTATTCTCATACTAGTGAGAGTACACCCTCGTACGAATCTCCGCTATCTCGGGGGACCCATAACGTACCCGAAACTTGTCGGAAAGTTTGATCGTAAAAAGGTTATAAATGCATTTCGCCAAGACCTGTCTCGTAATTATATCTTACTCTCTCTCTCTCTCTCTCTCTCTCCTTTTCTTTATATATATTTATACATTATATAGATATATAAATATATTTATATACGTATATACCTCGTTATATACTTAAACCTAAAATACTAAAAGTATAAGAAACTAAGATGATATCTAGATCTCCCGTACGAAAATAGAAATGTCACGAAATATCTCGAAATGCGATTTATTTCCGAAGCTGGCTAACTCGTCGTTATGATTGGCTGTCGATGTCGCGCTTGGAGTTCGTTCATGCTCGTACTTCAGATCGCACGCTCGTGAACGACGAACTTAACCTAAAAAAAGCAGCGCGCGGCGCGTGCACCGATTCTAGTTACGTAGATAGGTTTGAAATCTTAAGAGTCAGTGGTACGACTATTTATCATTATTCTTGCAACAAGCCCGCTGGAAATTTCGCCAAAATATCTACGAGGAATACGTTTACACTTCCGAATCATTCGAAAGATTAATTTTAATTATTGAAATTTATTTTGACTTATGGAAAGAAGTAGCATTAAAAAAAAATAATATTGCTCGAGATATTGATTTTAAAAAATGCCTAAAACTCCACGACTCAAACTACTTGAAAAAAAAAAATGTATATAACGATCATTAACAAATTATAAACTAAGACTCAGAGCGATAAGAAGAGACTCAAAAATAAGATTAAGCGGGGAAATAGGGTTAGGACAGCGTTTTCTCAATGATTTTCATGAATTTTTTTATAATATAAAAAATGAATATAATTTATTGAAACTTTGAGAATATTTTACACATATATTTAAGTATATACTATAAAATTTTTGAAGAATTTCCTTGAAAAACACCGACGATATTAGCGACCCCATATTGCAGGTCACAATCAGACTCAGCTTTTTGCGTACATTCTGGAAGCCGCAATTTTTATCTGAAATCAAACGAGGTTGGAATTTACTTTTATTATATGTCTCTCTTCTCTATGAACCTAAATGCTATCAAAAAAATAGAAAATTGAATTTTTTACAGGGGTCAAAACAAAAAAGCATGATTTTTTGCCATTTTTTACAACTTTATTTGCAAAAAAAAAATTATTTTAAATAATGATAATATTCCGATTTTAGGTTCATATAGAGCGCAATACTATGAAGAAAGTAACTGCCAATTTTTAAAACGATTGATTGAAAACTTTTCAAGCTAGCGCGTACGCAAGTTCAAAAAAAGTCGTTTTCAGAAAAACGCGTTTGAGAAAATAGTACCAAAAAAAACAAAGTCAAGGCAGTCATAAATTTTTTTCGGTGTTTTTCATGGAAATTCTTCAAAAATTTTATAGTATATACTTAAATATATGTATAAAATATTCTCAAAGTTTCAATAAATTATATTCATTTTTTATACTATAAAAAAATTGATGCAAATCATTGAGAAAACGCTGTCCTAATTCTATTTCCTCCCTTAATGGCTTATAACAATAGAACGAGTCGGAATTTTCATTTAAAATTTTGGGAACATATTTTTCAATAGTTTTACTAACAATTTATGAAATAAAAAAACAATCGATTTTTCGAACCGTCTAACCCTATTTGCTCCCTCAATGATCAGCTGTCTTCTACCAGACAGGCAAGAGGGGGGGGGCACCGATCGACGATCCGTATAATTCACAAGTTCCAAAGCATTAGAAATTATCAGACAAGAAGTCTCAGTTACATCGTTTATCCCCCTCGTGTGCTTTTTGGGTACGCGAATGGAAATCTCTCAAGCTGCGTTGCTCATCCCTTTCAGCCTTTGAGCTCTCCTTTTCCACGCCGACAGAGGTCTAAGACGGAAAAAAAAAAGTTGGAACGACGCGAGACACAACACAGAACCCTCTGCTGTACATTATGCTTGTACATTATGCTCGGTGACCCTGACGGTTTCTCGCTTATGCAAAGGAAACAGGAAAATAGAAGAAGGAAGAAAAAACGGCACCGAGGATAATGCTCGCAGAGGGAGCCACTTCATTGACCGATACACTCGAGGACGAGAGAAGGCTTTTTTCTCCTTCGTCGTTCGACGAAAGAAAGAACGAGCCGAATTTCTTTTGCGCGCCTTGTTCGCCCACATGGGTACCTTCTTCTGCCTCTGTCGGAGCCTCCACTTTGTACGTGCATAGCTTCTCGTTCTCATCTTGTCTGGTACAATGGCCCTTCAAGGCACTCGACCAAGAACCATAGAGAACCGCTATAGAGGTTTTTTGACATTTTACAGTCGCTCCACTCGAAGTGTACGTTCTTCGAGGCACTCGAGACCAGAAGAATTATCGCGTTTTTTCAAGAAACTTCATGGTTCAAGTCGATTATGCCTAAACCACGTGTCAGAGAGTCAATGCATGAAGTATTCTTTGGTGCGATGTGTCTTGACGATCTGTCATTGATGTTGAATTGTTTAAGTGGTAATACTACTCGAAGTTACGCTGACTTAAGTTTTCCATCGCTAAAAGGTGAAAAACTAGAAATTCTGGCTATGGCTCAATTGATCTTCCCCCTTGAAAAAGGACACGCCACGAAATATCTCGAAATGCGATTTATTTCTGAAGCCGGCTAACTCGTCATTTTCATTGGCTGTCGATGTCGTGCTCGGAGTACGTTCGTGTGCATACTTCAGATCGCACGATGAACCTAACCTACAAAAATAGCGCGGGAAGCGCGTACATCGATTTTAGTGTATTAACTCCTCCTGGTCACACGTTGTAGAAATAACACGTTGGTCACAGGGGGTCGGAATGACCCCAGCCATGTTTAAACAATTGCCGCGTTGCCAGTATCGTTCCGAACGACTCGTAAAAATTCAGGATACTAGTTTGAACCTTTCGGAATGAAAATATCATGACAACAAATTTTTATCAAATTTTCAAAATGCCGAAAAAAAATCAGCAAGGACGCATAGTAATTCTAGGTTAAAGTTGCGCTTCGGGTCATTTTGACCGCGCGTCACCACGAAGGGTTAAAATTGATGTTCCTCGTAAACGCAAGTAAAATATGACTCTCTTTTAAGGTTTCAAATGTTTTTGACTGATAATCACATCTGGTAGCACCATTTGTTAAATGGTGAAATATGAAGAATCTCTGAAACACTATAGC
This sequence comes from Oxytorus armatus, assembly GCA_958009045.1. Classification (NCBI taxonomy): domain Eukaryota; kingdom Metazoa; phylum Arthropoda; class Insecta; order Hymenoptera; family Ichneumonidae; genus Oxytorus; species Oxytorus armatus. Next base: position 37,319,904 of record OY253745.1, on the reverse strand, counting down.
AGGAAGAATCGTGTTTTAAATTTTTATTTTGCGAAAAAAAAAATGTACCGATAATCGCAAATGGTAGATTATTGAAAATGTTTTTCTCATGACGAAAAAAAAAACAAAAATATTCAGATTTATATGCAAAAAAAAATAAGAAGAGTTCAATTTTTGTAAACGTTAGTTTTATTTTTTTTTTTATGCATGGCCTCTTAGAATTTTTTTCCATTCAAATCTAAATATTTGTTTGAACGATCGTCGCCACATTTTCATCGAACCGTCGCCTGGAATTTTCGAGTTATAAATTATTTATCGAAAATGTCGAAAGAAAAAATCTTTTAAGGAACGCATATGGTCTATTTTTATTCATTTCTCAGTCCTTTCTTCAATACCTCAGGAACTGGGTCTTTGAAAAAACTATTTTCGTACATATTTTTTTTGTCGGACGTTAAAAGCCTCGCCTAATCGCTTTCATCATAATAACCCCTTTATAGCTACGTGAAAATTCGAGCCTGGCCACCTGTCCAGGATCAAGGGAACATAATGCGTGTGAACTGATGATCCAAATGGGTTATTCGGACAGGGATGATTTTTTTTTTTTCCGTTATAATCCTCGTCGTTGCTTTTAACTAAATGTGGCTCGAAAAAAAAACCGCCCTACATACCTTACTCGTTATGATAATTTTCCGGATAATCTTCGGACCCTAGTCCAGTGACGTGTAATGAGATTATTTGTATATGCATTTTTTTAAAGTATTAACTACTTAAAAAGCTTAAAATACATTTTTTTCATGTATTCATTCGATATTTTAATGAATTGAATCGTTTTTTTTATCAGGGTGTTTATTGGACAACACGGCACCACGGGGACCGCCCGATGTGCCACCCAGAAATCCTACAATGAGCCGTATCAACGGAAGATTGCCAGGGAGTCACGGAGCAAGCGATCACGAACGCGATCCCGATCTCGAACCATCCTGTCTAGTACGCACACCGTCTGGTAATTTCTACAATATTGGAAGTGAGTAAAAGTACACATTTTTAATTAAACGATAATTCAAAGATCATCCGTAGTCTTTTACATCCTAAGATAAGCTCTACCACAGAATTAGTAGTGTACCAACAAAAAAAATGTCATCCGGTAATTTTACAATATTGGAAATGAGTAAAAGTACAATTTTTCTATTAAACGACAATTCAGAGACCATCCGTAGTCTTTTACATCCTAAGATAGGCCCTACCACAAAATTAGTAGTATACCAACAAAAAAATGACATCTGGTAATTTCTACAATATTGGAAATGAGTAAAATGACAATTTTCTATTAAACGACAATTCAGAGACCATCCTTAGTCTTTTACATCCTAAGATAAGCTCTACCACAGAATTAGAAGTGTACCAACAAAAAAATGTCATCTGGTAATTTCTACAATATTGGAAATGAGTAAAAGTACAATTTTTGTATTAAATGACAATTCAGAGACCATCCGTAGTCTTTTACATCCTAAGATAGGCCCTACCACAAAATTAGTAGTATACCAACAAAAAAATGTCATCCGGTAATTTCTACAATATTGGAAATGAGTAAAAGTACAATTTTTCTATTAAATGACAATTCAGAGACTATCCGTAGTCTTTTACATCTTAAGATAAGCTCTACCACAGAATTAGTAGTGTACCAACAAAAAAAAATGTCATCCGGTAATTTCTACAATATTGGAAATGAGTAAAAGTACAATTTTTTTATTAAACGACAATTCAGAGGCTATCCGTAGTCTTTTACATCTTAAGATAAGCTCTACCACAGAATTAGTAGTGTACCAAAAAAAAAATGACATCTGGTAATTTCTACAATATTGGAAATGAGTAAAAGTACAAATTTTCTATTAAACGACAATTCAGAGACCATCCGTAGTCTTTTACATCCTAAGATAAGCTCTACCACAGAATTAGTAGTGTACCAACAAAAAAAATGTCATCCGGTAATTTCTACAATATTGGAAATGAGTAAAAGTACAATTTTTCTATTAAACGACAATTCAGAGACCATCCGTAGTCTTTTACACCCTAAGATAAGCTTTACCACAGAATTAGAAGTGTACCAACAAAAAAAATGTCATCTGGTAATTTTTACAATATTGAAAATGAGTACAAGTACAAATTTTCTAGTGAACGACAATTCAGAGACCATCCTTAGTCTTTTACATCCTAAGATAAGTCCTACCACAGAATTAGTAGTGTACCAACAAAAAAAATGTCATCCGGAAATTTCTACAATATTGGAAATGAGTAAAAGTACAATTTTTCTATTAAATGACAATTCAGAGACCATCCGTAGTCTTTTACATCCTAAGGTAAGCTCTACCACAGAATTAGAAGTGTACCAACAAAACAAATGTCTTCCGGTAATTTCTACAATATTGGAAATGAGTAAAAGTACAATTTTTCTATTAAATGACAATTCAGAGACTATCCGTAGTCTTTTACATCCTAAGATAAGCTCTACCACAGAATTAGAAGGGTACCAAGAAAAAAAATGTCATCCGGTAATTTCTACAATATTGGAAATGAGTAAAAGTGCAATTTTTCTATTAAATGACAATTCAGAGACCATCCGTAGTCTTTTACATCCTAAGATAGGTCCTACCACAGAATTAGTAGTATACCAACGAAAAAAAAAGTCATTAAGTCAAGTGACGCGTGAGGAAATCCCATAACTGGAGGAATATAAAAAAAAAAAATGAAGAACGATCGGCTCCCAAACAGGAGGGTGAGGAAATTTTCTTTCAGAATTCGAGAATTCCCTCGTAAATATCGACTAAATGCGTATAATACCCTGACAACGAAATTTGTTCATCGATTGTGTGGTCAGTAATCGTGATCTTTTCCTTTATTATCCCCTTAATGTTACATTGAGTATAATAGAAAATCGATCGCACGTGGGAGTGGTTTTTGGGACAGGCGGTGAACTCCGAGATTTTCTTGGATGCGTGTGCGATATTGTCTCGTTTAGGTAACAGCAGGTAGACGCGGAAAAGAAGAGCGATAAAGAAATATCTGTATACATATCTATAGCCACATTACGAATTAGGGAGGATATCTTGGTGAATCATTCAGGGGCTGGACAAGACTCGGAGACTCCAACTGGAGAAACAAGGGAGAGAGACTTTTCGGTCTTGGAGAAAGAAGAATATCCATGAAAAAAAAAAAACTACGAATCTAAATGCAGAGGGAAGTTTTTGGCTCGTGAGCAAGGGCATTGGAGACTTTGACGAGGGTTGAGCTAGCGAGTCGCTGGGCGGTGCTGCCAATTGCACTGAACGCATGCACAAAGAACCACAAGAGATAAAGAGGAATTTCAAAGTTTAGTACTCAAATTGTCTACCGGGCTGTTTTCTGTACCGCCCAAAGATCTTCTTTCGTAGCTAATATTTATCGCTCTTTTAGCCAAGTATTTTTGCTATCTTATCGCGGCTTATGGTCACACGATAGCCGTTGGAATGAGTTGAAGAAGATGAAGCGAGGATGAAAGAGTGGGTTGAAAATTTACCGACCGTCCAAGGCTCCTCTAGCGTCTCATTTTGCCAGAATTCTTTGCTCGTCCTCTCGTACACCCTCCGTTCTCACAGACCGTGTGCGATTTATTGTGAGGTTTTGATTTTTTTTTCCACCGAAACCCTTATCGATTCAACCCTGAGGATTTTTATGAAGAGCCCACAAACGTTCGGGAATATTCCATAAAATTTACAGTGAGAGGAAAAATTTTGTTGTCGCAAAAAAAATTGATCTTCTGGCTAGAAATAATAATTCTGTGAAGGCTAAAATTATGAATATACCCTCATTGGAAAGTGGACAAAAAAATGCAAGTTTTATGTCACTAAATATTTTGTTTCGGGACTGTTTCCACTATACGCTTGCAAGAATAAAATACCGGTAGTATTTTCTAAACGATTCGGTTCAAGGGAGGAAATAGGGTTAGGACAGCGTTTTCTCAATGATTTTCATGGATTTTTTTATGGTATAAAAAATTAATATAATTTATTGAAACTTTGAGATAATTTTATACATATATTTAAGTATATACTATAAAATTTTTGATGCATTTTCTTGAAAAACACCGGGGATATTAGCGAGCCCATATTGCAGGTCACAATCGGACTCAGCATTTTGTGTACATTCTGGAAGCCGCAATTTTCATCTGAAATCAAACGAGCTTGGAATTTACTTTTATTATATGTCTCTTTTCTATATGAACCTAAGTGCTATGGAAAAAATAGAAAATTGAATTTTTTACAGGGGTCAAAACAAAAAAGCATGATTTTTTGCCATTTTTTACAACTTTATTTGCAAAAAAAAATTATTTTAAATAATGATAATATTCCGCTTTTAGGTTCATATAGGGCGCAATACTATGAAGAAAGTAACTGCTAATTTTCAAAACGATTCCTTGAAAACTTTTCGAACTAGCGTGTACGCAAGTTCAAAAAAAGTCGTTTTCAGAAAAACGCGTTTGAAAAAATAGCAAAATGCTGAGTCTGATTGTGACCTGCAATATGGGATCGCTAATATCTTCGGCGTTTTTCAAGGAAATTCTTCAAAAATTTTATAGCATATACTTAAATATATGTATAAAATATTCTCAAAGTTTCAATAAATTATATGCATTTTTTATACTATAAAAAAATTCATGAAAATCATTGAGAAAACGCTGTCCTAACCCTATTTCCTCACTTTAATGGCTTATAACAATAGAACGAGTCGGAATTTTCATTTAAAATTTTGGGAACATATTTTTCAATATTTTTACTAACAATTTATGAAATAAAAAAAAATCGATTTTTTGAACCGTCTAACCCTATTTCATCCCTCAAAGATCCATAATAATTCACAGAATCTCTATGAGAGGAATATAAAAGGGGAGATAGATTTAGGACTACGTTTTTTTAGTGATTTTTATGAATTTTTTTGTCAAGGAAGGAATGTATATAATTTGTTGAAACTTTGAGAACATTTTATACATATATTCAAATAAATATCGTAATTTTTTTGAAGTATTTTTTCGGAAAATATGGTCTGCAACCCATCGGAGGTCATCATCAGACGTAGCTGTTTGTGTACATTCTGGAAGCCACAGTTTTCATCTAAAATCAATCGGGTTTCAAATTTACTTTAAGGACATGTCGGTCTTCTATGTGAACCTAACTTTCCCCCCAAAAATTGAAAATTGAATTTTCTAGGGGTGTTCGAACAAAAGAGCATAGTATTAGAAACCACGCTCTTATTACGCTTCAAAAGTCATGCTCGAATTATACACATTCCTTTCTTGCCGAAAAAAATTTATAAAAATCACTAAAAAAAAACGTAGTCCTAAACCTATCTCATAGGAGAACATCCTCCTGGAATTCCTAAATTTCGAATTCGGCATCTCGAGGCCTCGAAGAAAGATTTCGCGCGAATAGCAGAAGTGGGTGGTTCCAGAGGCGTCTGCGAAAAATACAATTCCAAGAGAAGAATGGCGAAAACTCGAGAGGAGCACTGTGATATAGCCGTAGGGCTGCTGAAGTGACTCCTCCACCTCGTATTTTTGTGCTGGCGTCTCGGTAACGTTGGCGAAAGAATAAAAAGAAATCTCGAAGGTTTACGGTTTTCTCGGTAGTGGTGTGTAAATGCCGGTGGTTGAAAAAAATGTAAATTCGCCGTTTCTATGAAACATCTGCAGCGAAAATAATGGAGAGTTAGAACCAAAAACTGTCCAGGACGAAGATTGAATGGGATAAAGTGCATAACGTGGACGCCCATTGACTTTCGGCCCTTTTTTGTCCTCCGCGTCCAATTTTATTTCCCTCATACACGTGTAAAATATCCTTGATGTGTCCCGAGGAGCATGCATCTTTTATGTTTAACGGCTGAGAAGACCCTGGTGTGGAACGAGGAAACATGCCTTGACAGAAAGTTTCGTACTTCGTAACGTCGTGAACTTTGATTTACGACCCTTCGGCTTATTGACTCTCTTGGTTATGACACCGCCTGACGCTTCGAGATCATACGTCGTGCATAATGTATGTTTTTTCCATGTCCGTATCCCTCTTTTGCATGCTCCAACCCCCTACTTTCTGTTTACTTTCGTTCGTTCCATATCTTCCTTTTCTCTTACCATATACCTGTTTTCCTAATCCAGTGTCACATCTTCAATTTTTGTTTTTTTTTCAACCTCAATATCTCTTCGACCTCTCGCTTCTGTTTGACCTTCCATAACGCAAATCTACATTCTCGTGATCGAAACTGAAGCAAAACAAACGACATAAGGCGAGACAATGACGAACAAAGGTCACTAGGATGCAATCGATTCTCGTTGATTTTGTTTGTGTACGTTTTAAGTCCTGAAATCAATGTAGAATCTGAGACAGAGCTGAAACAAAAGGGAAGGCACAAAAGAAAATATTTGCCGTCGAGAAACCCAAACAATGTAAAACGAAGCAAAAAAAATCAAAGGGCGAAATAATAATGCCAGAAAATTCGTGAGTGCCTAAACGTCCTGATCACGATCTTTCGTAAACGCCGTAATAACCACAGCCACTCCCTCATCCCTTTTCTCTCTCTCTCTCTCTCTCTCTCTCTCTTTCTGTTTCTGTCTCAACTCCGTGCCCTTTTTTTCTTCCTTTCCTTTGACCCGAATAAGCCCGTCGCGGTCTCGACACCCTCAATTAAAGAACCGACCATTACACGAACTTCCCACGCTTGAATTGGCGAACGCTCGCGCGAAATCCCAAGATATTTGGAGACGTTCACGGTGAAATTGACCCTTTTTTTTATACACGTGCGTTTTTATAGGTAAATTTGATAAATAAAACTAGTCCTAAGAAAATAGATCGATAAAGACCGTGGTGAACCTGTTGCAAGGGTTTAGGCTTATATTGTTCGTGTACTGTTTGTGTTAAGGCGGGAAATAGGGTTAGGACAGCGTTTTCTCAATGATTTTCATGAATTTTTTTATAGTATAAAAAATGAATATGATTTATTGAAACTTTGAGAATATTTTATACATACATTTAAGTATATACTATAAAATTTTTGAAGAATTTCCTTGAAAAACACCGCAGATATTAGCGACCCCATATTGGAGTTCACAATCAGACTCAGCATTTTGCGTACATTCTGGAAGCCGCAATTTTCATCTGAAATCAAACGAGGTTGAAATTTACTTTTATTATATGTCTCTCTTCTATATGAACCTAAATTCTATGAAAAAAATTGAAAATTGAATTTTTTACAGGGGTCAAAACAAAAAAGCATGATTTTTGCCATTTTTCACAACTTTATTTGCAAAAAAAAATTATTTTAAATAATGATAATATTCCGATGTTAGGTTCGTATAGAGCGCAATACTATGAAGAAGGTAACTGCCAATTTTCAAAACGATTGGTTGAAAACTTTTCAAACTAGCGTGTACGCAAGTTCAAAAAAAGTCGTTTTCAGAAAAACGCGTTTGAAAAAATAACAAAATCCTGAGTCTGATTGTGACCTGCAATATGGGGTCGCTAATATCTGCGGTGTTTTTCAAGGAAATTCTTCAAAAATTTTATAGTATATACTTAAATATATGTATAAAATATTCTTAGAGTTTCAATGAATTATATTCATTTTTTATAGTATAAAAAAATCCATGAAAATCATTGACAAAACGCTGTCCTAACCCTATTTCCTCCCTTAATGGCTTATAACAATAGAACGAGTCGGAATTTTCATTAAAAATGTTGGGAACATATTTTTCAATAGTTTTACTAACAATTTATGAAATAAAAAAAAATCGATTTTTTGAACCGTCTAACCCTGTTTCCCCCCATAAGGAGTTATACGCAGTCAGGAGACCGAAAAAAAGCGATTTTTCAAGAATTTTTCCTGAAAAGACATTTTCATTTATTAACGTAAAAATTTATATACTTATTGTGGTAACTTTTAACTTTATTTTCATATTTTTTATTTTAAAAAATAATGATTTTTAACGCTGCTATAGCCCATCTCCGGGAACTCCTCTAAAAAAAGGCGTCTTGCGGTGTGCGCGATATCTCTGGATTGGATCATCCAAAATGAAAAAACCAAAAAAATTTCGTTAATATAAGGTATCATCTAGTATTTAATCTAAGGAATAAGCAAAATATTAATTTTTAACAAAATGGCGGCTTATTAAAAAAAAAATTCGTTTTTCGATCGAAATTTTCGCTTTGAATTGTTTATAAAATGGAGAATATTTATCGGCGAGAAAAAACCTTAGATTAATCACTAAAAAATATATTTATAAAACTTGTGTAAAAATTTATATACATATTGTAGTAACTTTTAACTTTATTTTCATATTTTTTTATTTTTAGAAATAATGATTTTTAACGCTGCTATAGTCGATCTCCGGGAGCTCCTCTAAAAAAAACGTCTTGCGGTGTGCGCGATATCTCTGAATTGGATCATCCAAAATGAAAAAACCAAAAAAATTTCGTTAATATAAGGTATCATCTAGTATTTAATCTAAGGAATAAGCAAAATATTAATTTTTAACAAAATAGCGGCTCCTTAAAAAAAATTTCGTTTTTCCATCAATATTTTCGCGTTAAATTGTTTATAAAACGGAAAATATTTATCGGCGAGAAAAAACCTTAGATTAATCACTAAAAAATATATTTATAAAACTTGTGTAAAAATTTGAGACTGATCGGTCTAGCCGTTTCCGAGAAATCTTGCACACCGACTTTAAAAATACAGTTTTGCGAAAAACGCATTGAAACTTTCAAAATCTACTTGCAAACGCTCCGAGACGTCTTGAGAAAAATGCGTGTATTTTCGCAGAATATTTGTCGGATTGACATGAAATTTTCTGTGAATATACTTAAATATATTTACATTGCGAGAATGAAATTAAACAAATTTTTCTTTATCCTGACTCCGTATAACCTTTTAATGCAATTCAAACGTGAAATTTTCCATTTTTTCACGTAAAACAACGATCTAACGTTAAAAAAATGTACTCGACGTAAAATTTTTAAGTCCCGCGTGGCAGCTTTACGACGGGAGCACTAAAACCACAATAATTATTATACCTATACCGCGTATATCTACCTGGCCGTCGCTCTGTGATTAGGAAGGGCCAAAATGGAGTGAAGCCCGCAAGCACCAAGAGACAAAGTTCCGTGGTGCTGTTTGAGGTGTATCGACCGCGAGAGAGCCCAAAAGCGTGGGGCATTAAACGTGAAGGTGTAGCATTAGCGTACGGAGTACACTGACGTTTATGAATATACAGTTCGTGACACGAGACGGAACGAACCCTTTCGTAATTACGATGAGATAGAGCCTAAGGCAAAAGGTCCTTTATAACACGAGCCGAAAATATTTGCGAGAGAGCATTCAGGCCCTCGGAGTTTCGCACGCGCAAGTTTCTTAAAATTTATGGACAGTTCGACGCTAAATTCACCCTTTTAATTTATAATCAATTTACATCACGTTTTTTAAGGAATATATGATTTTTAGTTACTTTCAATTGAAACATTGTACATTTCAATTTTACAAAAAATATATCTAGAAAATTCTCTAAACTTAATACTTGTTTTATTTTGATTAAAAAAAATGCATATTCTAGAATTTTTTTTTTTTCAGATTGTTTCCCGAATTTTCAATCATCTCCCGTTTGGGATTTTCGATACGTTTTTTTTTTGCGCCGAATGAAAAAAAAATCGTGCAACTCAAAATGTTTTGGTGCTATTTTTTGTTGCGATGCTATCCACATTGAAAGGGAAAAAAAGTGGAAAATTCTAAGGACCATATTGTCGATTTTACATGATGTTGAAATTTGGATCGTTCAAATCCAACGAAAATAGATTTTTTTACACCATCAAGCACCCTTAAGATTGAATTATCGATGACAAAAATCGTTAAGTGCTCATATACGCCTGTGCGCCCTGGAAACTGAATAAATTTGAAAAATTATTATAGAGGTTATATGGTGAAAAAAAAATTAAATTATTCATTTCACATTTTTCATCAACTTTTCAACTATAAGAAAAACAATTTTTTTTAATTAAAAAAATATATTAACATTATTTTTTAAGGGTATAAATGGACTACTGCTGAAAACCATGATTCCTCCTTGTCGACATCATAATTTCACCAAAAATTATCCAATTGGCAAAAATAAAAAAAAATCTAATAAAATAATGTAGTAGCAATAGTCTGACGGAGGGAATTTCGCTTTTTTTTTCAAAAATAAAGAAATTACAGTATTTCAAACTTTAGTATGCAATTTAAAAACAAAAAATAGTGTTTAATAATTTATAAAAAATTGTCCAACGAAAAAATCAAAAAAACCTCTCGTCAGACTATTGAGAATGTAATTATCATGATTAAAAAAAAAAAAGTTAAAAAACATTAAAAATTGACTGAGTTATCGTGGCGAGACTGTCTAAAAGCATAGTTTCGAGAAAATCGCGTTTACGGGAGGAAATGGGGTTAGGACAGCGTTTTCTCAATGATTTTCATGAATTTTTTTATAGTATAAAATATGAATATAATTTATTGAAACTTTGAGAATATTTTATACATATATTTAAGTATATACTATAAAATTTTTGAAGAATTTCCTTGAAAAACACCGAAGATATTAGCGACCCCATATTGCAGGTCATAATCAGACTCAGCATTTTGCGTACATTCTGGAAGCCGCAATTTTCATCTGAAATCAAACGGGGTTGGAATTTACTTTTATTATATGTCTCTCTTCTATATGAACCTAAATGCTATAAAAAAAATAGAAAATTGAATTTTTTACAGAGGTCAAAACAAAAAAGTATGATTTTTTGCCATTTTTTACAACTTTACTTGGAAAAAAAAAATTATTTTAAATAATGATAATATTCCGATTTTAGGTTCATATAGAGCGCAATGCTATGAAGAAAGTAACTGCCAAGTTTCAAAACGATTGGTCGAAAACTTTTCAAACTAGCGTGTACGCAAGTTCAAAAAAAGTCGTTTTCAGAAAAACGCGTTTGAAAAAATAGCAAAATACTGAGTCTGATTGTGACCTGCAATGTGGGGTCGCTAATATCTGCGGTGTTTTTCAAGGAAATTCTTCACAAATTTTTTAGTATATACTTAAATATATGTATAAAATATTCTCAAAGTTTCAATAAATTATATTCATTTTTTATACTTTAAAAAAATTCATGAAAATCATTGAGAAAACGCTGCCCTAACCCTGTTTCCCCGCTTAATGGCTTATAACAATAGAACGAGTCGGAATTTTCATTAAAAATTTTAGGAACATATTTTTCAATAGTTTTACTAACAATTTATGAAATTTAAAAAAATCGATTTTTTGAACCGTCTAACCCTATTTCTCCCCTTAAAGTTTCTGGCTGATACAACGTGAACTTACGGCTAGTCTCCCATTTCAGCTATAACTTTGTAAAGGAGTGGAATTTTATTAAAAGTTTTTTTTTTTTTAATTCTTAAAAGTGGAAAGAATAAAAATCTGTAAAAAAAAATCGATTTTTTGAAAATTCCAGGGGTATGTAGCCCCTTGAGATTAAATTATCAATGAAAAAAATCGTTAAAACGTTTTATTGGTGTCTCCTGGGGGACCTGGGCTCAAATGAGCAAGAGCAGTACTGAAAATGAAAATTAAAAAACCCATTTCCGTTGCGTTCCAACGAATGCAAACTTCGACATCGTCATTTTTACGTGGAGTGCCACGTATCATTCGTTCTTTTATTTTAGTACTTCTGTTTTCAACATTGGCGAGCATTACGCACCCGAGTGTTACTCATCCCGAGACAGCAGGGGTTTGAAATTTCAAGCCCGTAAGCACGATGAATCATGTACTTATTGATTCAACAGGGGTATACGGATACTCGCTTTTTTTTCTCCCCCACCTTTCGCGTACAATCTCTCGGGCACCTTTTTTAACCCTCGCGTGTCTCGCGGTTTTTTTTATATTTATTCTCACGGCGTATCAAGTTCGAAAGACGCGTTTGGCATACCAAAAATATTGTGAAGCGTCATTCACATTTTTTTTTATTTTATGGGAGTGCCTTTGTAGTCGATTTTTTTTTCATTAATCTTGACGATAGATCGACGTCTCATTTGGGGTAGCTAGTACGTTGTGCCGTACGTGCAATATGTTTCGCAATTTTCGGTCAAATAAATATTCAATTAAAATAACCAATTAAACGGTTTCACCTATAAATTCGACGACTAAAATATTCATGATTTCACAATTCAGTTACAATTCACCTCTTGCTTAAATAATCAGTCGCGAATCTCAACGTCGATTTATCGTTAACTCGATATTCCGTTAATAATTTATGAAAATTGAGATTTTCTTTACTGCAACATCGTCGAACTCAGAAATATTATTGAAAGTCGTTAACAATGTATTCCATAAATCTTCAATGAAGAAAAAAAGAACGTGTCGCGAAGATGGCAAATTTTAAGCATGATTCACAATTTCTAATCCATAATTCGTGAATAATGTTAACTAAATTTCAGTGATTATCGGGCCATAAATACTCGTTCATAGATTTTTTAATTGACTATTGAATGCCTTCAAAATTCCATTGAGCTTTAAAAGTCTCGTGGACTAGTGATGAGCAGGAAATAATTGGTTTAATGGGGGAAATAGGGTTAGGACAGCGTTTTCTCAATGATTTTCATGAATTTTTTTATAGTATAAAAAATTAATATAATTTATTGAAACTTTGAGAATATTTTATAAATACATTTAAGTATATACTATAAAATTTTTGAAGAATTTTCTTGAAAAACACCGGGGATATTAGCGACCCCATATTGCAGGTCACAATCAGACTCAGCATTTTGTGTACATTCTGGAAGCCGGCAATTTTCATCTGAAATCAAAAGCGGTTGGAATTTACTTTTATTATATGTCTCTCTTCTATATGAACCTAAATGCTATCAAAAAATTAGAAAATTAAATTTTTTACAGGGGTCAAAACAAAAAAGCATGTTTTTTTGCCATTTTTTGCAACTTTATTCGCAAAAAAAAATTATTTTAAATAATGATAATATTCCGATTTTAGGTTCATATAGAGCGCAATACCATGAAGAAAGTAACTGCCAATTTTCAAAACGATTGGTTGAAAACTTTTCAAACTAGCGTGTACGCAAGTTAGAAAAAAAGTCGTTTTCAGAAAAACGCGTTTGAAAAAGTAGTACCAAGAAAAACAAGCAGTATCGGGTCGCTAATATCTCCGGTGTTTTTCAAGGAAATTCTTCAAAAAATTCTTCAAAATTTTATAGTATATACTTAAATATGTGTATAAAATATTCTCAAAGTTTCAATAAATTATATTAATTTTTTATACTATAAAAAAATTCATGAAAATCATTGAGAAAACGCTGTCCTAACCCAATTTTCCCCATTAATGGCTTATAACAATAGAACGAGTCGGAATTTTCATTTAAAATTTTGGGAACATATTTTTCAATAGTTTCACCAACAATTTAAGAAATAAAAAAAAAATCGATTTTTTGAACCATCTAACCCTATTACCCCACTTAATACAGTGTAGCTAAGACGTCTGCGGACGCAATAGAAGTTAGATTAACTTAGAGGTAGAGAGTGATAGGGGCAAAAATGGAAAAAAATGGAATTGAGAGGGGTCATACGTAAAAATCTAAAAAGTTACACGTTGGAATACACGATAATGAAACGAAAAAAAAACATAAAACACTTTTTCACGGAGAAAAAAAAATTGTTAAATGTGCACATGATTTTGTACCCGTTACCGTGGTCATATCCCTCAAACGGGAAATAAAACTCGCCTCGCAAATTTGCCAAAGCCCTAATTCATCAATCGTTACAATATAATGAAGATTTATTGGCCAATCTGTCGTTAAAACATTCATCGAACCTCTTATAAAAGTAATAAGCTTGTAATAAACAATATCATCGAATAACGTATTATTTTACATTTGTTCGTTTCAGAAATACCGAAGAATGATTACAACAACAAGAATCAGTCGACGGGTAACAGTCCAATAAAGGTCGAACTTCAGAACAACATGGACAGGTAAGATTGATGCGAAAATCAGCAGCTTCGCAAGACGTTCGATCGATCAGAGCCCCGCGTCGCTCGAGTTTTCCAGAGAATGAGAATCGAGGAAAATAGGGGAGAAGAGGAAATAAGGGATGCGGCAGGGATGAAAAAAAAAGATGGAGGATTTGACTAAATATTTCGGTAGAATGAAAGAGAGAGAGAGAGAGAGAGAGCGAGAGACTTGTGGATGGGGAAGAGAACCTTTTGCGAACACTTCGTCATTCATACTACAGTAGCCGTGTGACGCGCTTTTTCAACCCCTATTCATTCTCATTTTTTTTTTGAACTACTACTGCTACTATACTACGGAACGACCTTAACCATGAGTCATTCATTCACACACGCGATAGATCGGACAATGAGTCAATGTTTGCGAGGTTTGGAATTGTTAGCGGGGTGAAAGTCGAGAGTTTACCGTGGAAAATTCACGGGTACTCCTCCCAACGAGCTGTTTTTATGCTCCGACAAAAGCTCCTTTTTTTTTCTTCTCAAGCACCTCTCGAGAATACAGGCAGGCCAATCTCGCGTCGCGTGGAATGAGCGAAGAGAAAAAAATCGTTTGATTTCATACTCGTGAACCCGACGGAATCTCTTCGTTAGAACTTTCGCAGAAATTTATCGATGGACTAAAGTCTAAATCGTGAAAAATCTACCTGTAAGACATTACCAATAGCGAATAAAGCTTGTCGAGTGATAACGCAGTTACGATATTTCAATGTTGAAAGAAGAAAAAAGAAATGAAATTCACGATCGAGAAGATTTTCACTTCTCGAAGAGAGACGACCTCCCCGAAGAGATATCTAACACTCTTACGGTGGCGCCATCTTCGTCACTCGATGTCCTAGCGGACGTCGAGTGTGCGGTAAAAGAGAAAAAAACCCCAAGTAAACCTCTCCACTCGTCTTTTCTCTCCCCGTGTAACTATTCCCCCTTCTGCTGCTCTTCTCTCTTCTGGCCTGAGAATCTGTCTATCTCGTTCAAATATTATGGTTAGACATTCGTAAGTAACGGGAATCGCTCGGGGTCGTCCAGTGTAAACACTTGCCCCACGTTCCTCCTCGTTACGCAGCACACACTCGCACACAGACACACACACACACCTGTAGTAGAGAAAAAGAGAGAGAGATCAACATCCAGTGCTTTTTCTTCGAGGCAAAGTGTTTCTCGTGTCGTATTCTCTTGTGTGTATGTCGCGGGGGATTGAAAAAATATTTCGTATACTCAAGGCAATGGCGTCCGTGAGAATCTCACGAGGCTGCCCCCGCAAACGAAAATTCCCGCAGACGCCTTATAGTCACTCGATAAACCCGAAGATGTTCACGGGAGTGAGGAAAAAAACACGAAACATAAATCACAGACGCACATTCATCCGGACGCCTTTTTAGTACAATCAATAGAGAATATTGTGGCGCATTAAAAATAAAGGACATTTTTTTTTTCTTAATTAGGTTCAGTATCACGTACTGAATGTGAATTAACAAAATGGTTACAAATTATGGGAGCGAAAGTGCCGCCATTTTGGGGAAAACCGTATATTTTTTTATTACGAGAACAAAAATATTTTTGTGCTACGAGAACAAAAATATTTTTTTGATACGAAAACATAGCTTCCTCATGAAAATTCTAAATTTCCAATTCCTCTAAAGTTCATCGAGAGTGAGGAAAAAAAAAACGAAAAATAAATCACCAGATCACTGGCATTGGTATTTCAGTTTTTCCATTTTTTCCATCTGCCCTAAGATAACATCACACTTTTAACACAAGCTCAGCAGCCCCGTCGGGCCAGATAACTTTTTGTCAATCTCGATATAGTGTTAATGTCTCTATGACTTTTCTCCCGAGTGTCTGTGATATCGTACTTAATTATTACGTGGATAATCTCTATAGGGCGAATAGAGACACACCCCCTAGTCGCGATAACACCGAAAAGTGTACGCACACGTGTGGCCTGCGGTAAGCCGTCTTGAGTGCTTCCATCTGCATCATCATCTGTTGATTTCGGAGGCCCCGGCGCACTCTGATGTACAGAGACATACCGATGCGTCGAAGAGCATTTTTTTTTTTGAGACCCCCTGACCGCTCGAAAATTTATCGTTAGGAGGGCGATAATTCTGATTCTCGTGAGAGATACAGATTATACGGGCGACATAATCGACTAGGCACATGTGTCTTTCCTGAGAGTAGGGCATCGGAAAATCCGATCGGCGTGCGTTAAAGGGGGAAATAGGGTTAGGACAGCGTTTTCTCAATGATTTTCATGAATTTTTTTATAGTATAAAAAATTAATATAATTTATTGAAACTTTAAGAATATTTTATACATATATTTAAGTATATACTATAAAATTTTTGAAGAATTTCCTTGAAAAACACCGAGGATATTAGCGACCCTATATTGCAGGTCACAATCAGACTCAGCATTTTGCGTACATTCTGGAAGCCGCAATTTTCATCTGAAATCAAACGAGGTTGGAATTTACTTTTATTATATGTCTCTCTTCTATATGAACCTAAATGCTATAAAAAAAAATAGAAAATTCAATTTTTTACAGGGGTCAAAACAAAAAAGCATGATTTTTTGCCATTTTTTACAACTTTATTTGCAAAAAAAAAGTTATTTTTAATAATGATAATATTCCGATTTTAGGTTCATGTAGAGCGCAATACTATGAAGAAAGTAACTGCCAATTTTCAAAACGATTGGTTGAAAACTTTTCGAACTAGCGTGTACGCAAGTTCGAAAAAAGTCGTTTTCAGAAAAACGCGTTTGAAAAAAATAGTAACAAGAAAAACAAGCAATATGGGGTCGCTAATATTTTATAGTATATACTTAAAGGTGGAAATAGGGTTAGAACAGCGTTTTCTCAATGATTTTCATGAATTTTTTTATAGTATACAAAATTAATATAATTTATTGAAACTTTGAGAATAGTTTATACATGTATTTAAGTATATACTATAAAATTTTCGAAGAATTTCCTTGAAAAACACCGAGGATATTAGCGACCCCATATTGCAAGTCACAATCAGACTCAGCATTTTGCGTACATTCTGGAAGCCGCAATTTTCATCTGAAATCAAACGAAGTTGGAATTTACTTTTATTATATGTCTCTCTTCTATATGAACCTAAATGCTATAAAAAAAAGTAGAAAATTGAATTTTTTACAGGGGTCAAAACAAAAAAACATGATTTTTTGCCATTTTTTACAACTTTATTTGCAAAAAAAAAGTTATTTTTAATAATGATAATATTCCGATTTTAGGTTCATGTAGAGCGCAATACTATGAAGAAAGTAACTGCCAATTTTCAAAACGATTGGTTGAAAACTTTTCGAACTAGCGTGTACGCAAGTTCAAAAAAAGTCGTTTTCAAAAAAACGCGTTTGAAAAAAATAGTACCAAGAAAAACAAGCAATATGGGGTCGCTAATATTATATAGTATATACTTAAAGGGGGAAATAGGGTTAGGACAGCGTTTTCTCAATGATTTTCATGAATTTTTTTATAGTATAAAAAATGAATATAATTTATTGAAACTTTAAGAATATTTTATACATATATTTAAGTATATACTATAAAATTTTTGAAGAATTTCCTTGAAAAACACCGAAGATATTAGCGACCCCATATTGCAGGTCACAATCAGACTCAGCATTTTGCGTACATTCTGGAAGCCGCAATTTTCATCCGAAATCAAACGAGGTTGGAATTCACTTTTATCATATGTCTCTCTTCTATATGAACCTAAATGCTATAAAAAAAAATAGAAAATTGAATTTTTTTACAGGGGTCAAAACAAAAAAACATGATTTTTTGCCATTTTTTACAACTTGATTTGCAAAAAAAAAGTTATTTTTAATAATGATAATATTCCGATTTTAGGTTCATATAGAACGAAATACTATGAAGAAAGTAACTGCCAATTTTCAA
Organism: Oxytorus armatus; assembly: GCA_958009045.1. Taxonomy (NCBI): domain Eukaryota; kingdom Metazoa; phylum Arthropoda; class Insecta; order Hymenoptera; family Ichneumonidae; genus Oxytorus; species Oxytorus armatus. The sequence continues at coordinate 37,301,892 of OY253745.1, read as the reverse complement.
AACGATGGGTTGAAAACTTTTCGAACTAGCGTGTACGCAAGTTCGAAAAAAGTCGTTTTCAGAAAAACGCGTTTGAAAAAAATAGTACCAAGAAAAACAAGCAATATGGGATCGCTAATATTTTATAGTATATACTTAAATATATGTATACAAATTTTATAGTATATACTTAAATATATGTATAAAGTATTCTCAAAGTTTCAATAAAATATATTCATTTTTTATCCAATAAAAAAATTCATGAAAATTATTGAGAAAACGCTGTCCTAACCCTGTTTCCCCCTTTAATGGCTCATAACAATAGAACGAGTCGGAATTTTAATTTAAAATTCTGGGAACATATTTTTCAATAGTTTTACTAACAATTTATGAAATTAAAAAAAAATCGATTTTTCGAACCGTCTAATCCCATTTCCCCCCTTGAAACGTGCTCTCCATGACCGGAGAATGATTATCGATGATGATTTTTTTTAAATACTCTTCTTGTTGTTGTTTTAGGGTACCGCTGCCTTACGGGCACACCCCCTCGATGATTCCCATGAGAAGACAGAGCATACGCTGCCACTTCCGCAAAGGAATGAATTGGTGCAGCTGGAAACAGATCGCCATTGTTGTCACAATGGTTTCACTTTGCCTTGCGGCCGCGCTAACATACGTTGCTGGTAAGTACACGATTTAATGACACTTTTTACCTCGGACACTCAACCAGCGATGGAGTATTGACGAAAAAAACAAATCATATTCTATGTATTACTCGATGAATTTCAGCCTCGAACATAATGAATTGGTCGTATCAACGAACGAAGGCGTGCACGGTGCTGGTCGGTGACAATGCCGATGCGAAATTGTCAACGTCCGAGGCGAACAAGACGACCTCGTCGTCGTCGTCGACATCGTCGTCGTCGGGTGGCAGAACGCGTCAGCAATCATCGTCAGGAGGTATGAAACGTACGAATGTCGTGTTAGAAAACGTGTTCAGTCGTAAACGTAGAGACACGATTAACCAGCATGATCGAGTTTTGCACCGAGAAAAAATCGCTAGTAATACCGTGAGTGACAGTACCGAGACGATAACCACAATTGACAATGACGCCTCGAAGTTGCATCCCGATACATCCGAGATTTCGATGTTCGATAAACCGCATGACAGGGTCATTAAGGTTGGTGCGCATGTTGATCCTCCTGATGGACGTTCACCGGACAAAATTGACCTTCCGGAAGTGATAAGAGCTTTGAAGGATAACAATGAACTGGGAATGGAAGGGCTAATTGGGTATAAACAATCATCTTCCTTCTCTTCTTCTTCTTTCCCCTCTTCTTATTCTTTTTCATCTTCTCTTCCTTCGTCTCACTCTTCACCACCAACCGGCTCATCTTTCCGTCATTCATCCGTCACTGATCCACCTCACGAATCTTTGCCTCTGCATGTCACTGGATCCACACCTCCCGTCGACGTTTCATTAGTTTCACAAAGTCACAAAACCGTCGCAACCATCCTATCAACAGTCGAGAATGATATTTATGATATTTCGAAAATCGACGAAACATCCTCGTTGGCCAGTGAAGATTTTTCCACGAAATCATCCGCCGAACAATATGATCCAGCCGAAGAAACGATTCGTGTCACTCCCGGTGAATCTGACGCGATCAGGATAAACAACGATGACTTTGAAGGACCTCCAAATGTTCTCGATGGCGATTCGACGAATTTTAGTTTGTTGGTATCCGATCCGGAGGTTTATCCGAGAGATGTTGATATTTTCAAGGTCAATGACATTCCTCCTATCACCGAACACGATCTCTTTGTGACTGTTGATTTTTCTGCATCTTCAGCGTCGTCGACGTCGAGCTCCGGTGACATTGTCGCGACGGATTTGAACGTAAGTACAAATTTAGTTCCGAGTAGCACGGCGTCAACATTGTCGAAACAAACCGTGGAAAAGTTGAACGAGGAAATTCCAAGTGGAGATAAAAACGAGACGAGCAACGACGTAACGAATATGACGAATTTCGAAGTCTCCAAAATGGCCGATAATTCGGAACATCGTGGAAATTCCTCGGATGTTTTGAAAATCACACGAGAACTTTCGAACGAGGATCATTCTGTGGAAATGCCCGAAATCGTGCGACCACCTGTACCAGACAGTAAGGAGAAAGCGGCCGAAAAGCCTCAAGGCGATTATCCATTGCCGAATTACAATTACGAAGAGATCGAGATCGTTAAGTTGAATCATGAAAAATCAATGACAAAATCCAAAGCGATTTACAACAGTATCGACAGCGATGAAAAGGCCACGATTCCTAAATCGATACATATGAACAACGACGTTAGAACCGTTGAGTTTGAACCGGAAATGATCGACGAAGATCCTGACGAGAGATCGAAGAAAGATTTTCGTGTTGTTACGAGGGACGGTACCGACGAGGAATTCCTTCGGGAATTTGAAAAACGTTTAAATCGTCGAAAGCATCAATTATCATCGTCATCGTCATTATCATCATCGACAAAGATAATCGATGACACACATTACCTGCATGAAGAGCGTAACATTGATTCATCCAAAAATCTCGAGTCAATGGAACCTAACAAAGATAGTTTAACAAACAAAGTACCTCTAACCGAACGAATTCAGGTGATCAAAGTACCAATGACCGATAATCCTAACACTGGCGCGACGATTCATCAGGATTCACGAAGAGTCCTCGTTAACGTGACGATATCGACCGAAGATTCCTCCTCGTCATCGGGTGCACGACCTCTTTACGTCCTTTCCGTTTCGGTTCCGGGTGGCAATGATCCTCGTCCCAACAGCTTTTTCCCCGAGATTAACATTGGACCAGCCCGTCTCAAAGAATCATTGGGTGTTAGAAACGGTGGCGAAGGAACTTCAACGAGTCGTTTTAAATCATTGCCGTACAATATGCCGTACGAAGTGATCGAGGCGCCTTTGCCACCGCCACCACAACCACCCGCGTCACCACCGCCACCTATGTGGGGCGGTGGTGAATGCGAGTGTTCGTGTCCATGCATGGAATCATCGTCCGACGAGTGGGACAGCTTGTCGCCCATCGACGAACAATCTATGATCGATCGAGAAATTATGGATAACGATCCGTCGATAATACAGAATCTTGATGATCTTTCTCCTCAAAAAGATATGGGGAATCGAAGGGTCAGCGATAAGGTGGAAGAGGAACGAGTACCGTTCACGGTCACGGAAGGTATGTTCGTTAACGTTACGGGTAGCGTGATTTCCTCGGATTATTCGGGAATTAACGAGGAATCGACGATTCTTTCGTCGTCGACGAATTTCGAAACTAGCATCAACGACAACGAAACAACGTGGTGCTCGGGAACGACACCACTTCCCCCAGAGCCCACTATACTTATTCTCGAAGGTGAGGCCTCTCTCGCTCTCAGTGATTTTAATTCTTTTTTTTTCTTCTTTTTTATCACTCTTTCTATCCCGTCATGTTGATGAGGAAAAAAAAACTACTGGGATCTGACGGAAGCGAGGCTGACTCGGGAATCGATTTGTTTAAGTTCGCAATCTGCCCAAAAATCAACTGACATTGGTTGTTGATTTTGGGTAAATTGATGAGTGATCACTTAGCGACTGAATTCCTGCTTGGGGAGATGGAGCTTCTGTCAAAATGGCGGTTAGCTGGAGTGTTATCAAGATGGCCGCTACCATATAATCTACTTTTAATTTATACATTCCGGTCTCCTCGTTTTTACTGTTGCCTTATCAGTTTTTTTTTACTGTTTCACTACATCCTCACTAAATGAATAGTCTTTCCAAATTCGTTTCAACAGCGATGGCAGATCGAAATAATTGACAAACAATTTCCAGCAACGATGTAAACAGAATAATGATGGTGCGCCATCTATCGCCACATTTTGTAATCACCAGGCGACAGAGCTCCATCAGACACCAATTGGAAGCCCCACGAAAAACTATTTTGCTTCTATATTTTCGTGTCAGCGAACTTTCGGAAACGATGCAAAAATACCTAACCTCAAAATACTTTCAGTCCGACTCTCTTCGAGATGATTGAATGAAATTGAATGTAATTTTCGTAACGAATGAAGTATCGTGGCAGTAAAATCGCGGACTGTCGAAAAATAATCGGAAATTTTGAAAAAAAAAAGGTTTCACGAAATTTTCTTATTATTTGGGACATTTCTGGCTTATACATTTAGAGGCTTCCTACTGTGTCATAATTCTGTATTAATTAGTCAAAATTTCGTTCAATTTCATCTCGTCATGTTCGAGCAACTTTGGCTGAATATTTTTAGGTAGAATGTTTCGTAGGTTCGCGGATTTTGACCGACTGTGTTGGAGCATCAATTTTTACACGATGGGAAGCTTTATATTATTTTCAGCCCTTCCGATAGTAGTATTTTTTTCAACACAGACCCTTTACTATTTTCTTCACTCACACAATCCGCTTTGTCTTGTTTTTTTTCTACACGATCATTACGTGCTTTTAATATCTGTGCTATCGCTTTTATCCGCCAATGCTTCGTATGCTCGCCAGTTTTGTGACTGTTTGTATTTTTTTTTTGTAGGGACGAACGTGGCCTCGTGTTTGTACTCTCGTGTTAGTTGCGATTTTCACTGTTCACTTCTTTTTATCCCTTTATACAATTATTGTGTTAAACGCTTTGCAGCACGGTCGTTGGACAAGTAGGTTGAAACTTTTCAACTGTAGTTTGTTGGATAAACGTTTTTTTTTTTTTTATCCACCTTATTTTCTGTAATAATATTTCCAGAAGTCGTTGCTGAACGGTGGTGATTACGCAAATACGTGTTAATACGTAGAATTTTCTAATTGCAAAACTTTCACTATAAACGGTCCGAAATATTAACCAATCATTTATCACGATGAATTCAACTCGCCATTTTTTTAAGTCCGAAAGAGCACATTGTAAAATTGATAAAACTATACGAATATCTACACTCACCGGAAAAAAGAGCGGTACACTTAAAATTTGGAATAAAATCAATAAATTTCAAATAACGGTAACTGCGCAAATAATGAAGATAGAATTGTCTTTAAAAAATGAAAATAAAGCTTGAAATCTCTACTTAAAGGATCGATTTATTTCAATGTTGCGAGATAAATTTATTGAAAATGGCGGATGACAGAGTGAGAGCGTGCGGAATTGAAAAATATTGGTCCGAGTTTGCGACGACCCATGGCGTGAGTCAGGTGTCGCAACACAATGGGATAAAAAGCAGGTGATAGTACAGAGTCTCCTCTTTAAAATGCTTTTTTAATCGTTTCGATACGATAATTTTTCGCCGAGTTATTTGCATTTAAAGTAAAAAACATCCTTTTTCTTCAAATGCGAATGACTCGGCGAAAAATCATCGTATCGAAACGAATAAAAAAGCATTTTAAAGAGGAGACTCTGTACTATCACATGCTCTTTATCCCATTGTGTTGCGACACCTGACTCACGCCATGGGTCGTCGCAAACTCGGACCAATATTTTTCAATTACGCACGCCCTCGCTTTGTCATCCGCCATTTTCAATAAATTTATCTCGCAATATTGAAATAAATCGATCCTTTAAGTAGAGGTTCCGAGCTTTATTTTCCTTCTTTAAAGACCTTTCTATCTTCATTATTTACGGAGTTACCGTTATTTGAAATTTAGTGATTTTTTTTCCAAATTTCAAGTGTACCACTTTTTTTTTTCGGGTGAGTGTATGTACAAAATGAGAAACGAAGCTGTAAATAAACAAAATGCTTTAATCTCATGCCGGCCAAAATTGTGCGCTGATAAATTTCACAAAAAAAAACAAATACAATCGCTGTTTCGTCATAACAATTACATAATCGGCGCAATAAAAATGTTCTTGTCATCGAAAGGGCTTTTCTTTTTCTTCATGAAAACATCGCAACTTTGTAAATCATCTGTTAATACAATTTTTTATTAATTCATCTACTTTTTTTTCTTTTATTTTCATTTTTCATTAGTTTAATAAAACACATTCGTCGAAAACTAAAGTTTGCCTCTTCTCCCGTAGGCGCTAGAACGTTTCCGGCGCGATCTTTTCCACCCGATGGCACGACCTTCGCTCAGGTCGGTCTTGGACAACGACTCAGCAAAGAGATACCGCCTTACAGCTACTGGAACATGCAATTTTATCAATCCGAGCCGGCGTACGTTCGCTTCGATTACAACATACCGCGGGGCGCGAGTATCGGTGTCTACGCGAGAAGAAACGCGCTACCGACTCACACGCAATATGATCTTCTGGAAGTTCTCAGCGGATTCAAGGCTCGCACGACTCGGGCCTCCCATGTTAGTGTCATTGTATGTGAGAGTGACCCACTTTTTATTTTTATTTTGTCCAACCGTTACTTCCCTCAATGTCGATTATCCAAAATCCATCTTTCATCTAAAAAAATTCTGATACTCCAATTTTTATTAAGAAAAAACACCATATTAAAAAAAAATTATGATTCAACGATTCTTCCTGAAATTTAGAAAATTTTACGTTTTTCCAAAAATGTTTAAAATCAAACCTTTTTGAAATTACCAAACAATTTAAGATAGTAGTCCGGTAACTTAAGCCGAATTTTCATGTCTTTTTTCGAGGCCGTTTTTTTGTGGGAAAATAAAAATGAATCGTTTTGGATATTTAGGATGTTTTTATTTACATATTAAAAATACAAAAAAAAATTTTTTTGAACAAATTTAATAGTTTTTATTATTATTATTATTGATGGAAGTTGGCACCTCGAAAAAAAAAGCGCGTGGGTGGCCCCGGTGATTTTGGCTCTTGATGTTATCTGAAATCAAAAATTCTTGATAATTCTTAATCTATAGACATGTCATTCTGGTCGGAACTACTGAAGTTGAATTTCATGGACAAATAACAAAATGGCGGACTTTAGAAAAAAAAACTTTTTTACTTTGGAAAAAAAAACTTTTTTCCAAAGTCCGCCATTTTGTTATTTATCCATGAAATTTAACATCAGTAGTTCCGACCAGAATGACATGTCTATAGATTAAGAATAATCAAGAATTTTTGATTTCAGATAACATCAAGAGCCAAAATCACCTGGGCCACCCACGCGCTTTTTTTTCGAGGTGCCAACTTCAATTGATAATAATAATAAACTATTCAATTTTTTCAAAAAAATTATTTTTCGTATCTTTAGTATGTAAATAAAAACATCCTAAATATTCAAAACGATTCATTTTTATTTTCCTACAAAAAAATGCCCTCCAAAAAAGACATGAAAATCGGCTTAAGTTACCAGACTACTACCTTAAGAAAAAACACCATATTAAAAGAAAAATTATGATTCAACGATTCTTTGTAAAATTTAGAAAATTTTACGTTTTTCCAAAAATGTTTAAAATCCAACCTTTTTGAAATTATCAAACAATTTAAATATCCTTCAGTTTCAACGAATTTTTCTTTATTTTACTTCAATCCCAATAAAATTATTTCAGAGAACGACGTCACCGAAAAAACGTACGATTTTCCCGCTATAATATTTTGTGTTTTTTCATACTTCTCACCAATTTTGTTTCGTCCTTTTGTATTTGTTTCGAGCGTGAATAAGTACCGGCATTGATAACAAACATTTTGCGGATAAACATGAAATTTTCGCAGCGTTTCGCTCGTTTTGCCGATAAACCCTTCCAAAAGAAACTTCAGATATTCCATTTTCGCAATAATGTATTATTCACATAGCTGGTTTTTACGGTGCTTGTATTCCGCGAGTTGGATCTTAAATTGAAGCAAACAAAAATTCGATTTCCTTCATTTTTCGAGTGTCCTATCCCTTCGCTCCGTTAATATTTATTTTTGCATTGTTGATACAATCCAAACTCAATATTTCAATTCCATTGCATTTGAACTTTGTCGATTTTCCATCTTGCCGGCATGAACCGGATGAGACCATCGAATCACCGGAAATAAAGAATCGATTACCGTTACGACCTTAACGTTAATTCGACGTCGTCGTTCCGTCCGAAAAATTAATACGTTCCTTCGTAAAATCAATCACCTATGAATGACACTCATCCGTTGTTTTTTTCTGTTTTTTTTTTTCAATTTTAAACCAGCCATCAATAAAGAAGGAGGTGACGCATTACATGGAACCGGGTCACTGGTTTCTCTCGTTGTACAACGACGACGGTGATCCTCAAGAAGTGGCATTTATCGCTGTAATAGCCGAGGACATGACGCACAATTGTCCAAACGGTTGCAGCGGAAAGGGCGAGTGTCTTCTCGGGCATTGTCAGTGTAATCCCGGTTTCGGCGGTGAGGATTGTAGCGAGTCGGTGTGCCCGGTGCTTTGTAGTCAGCGTGGAGAATATATAAACGGCGAGTGTCAGTGTAATCCCGGCTGGAAGGGCAAAGAGTGCTCGTTGCGTCACGACGAGTGCGAAGTTCCCGATTGCAACGGACACGGCCATTGCACGAACGGAAAGTGCAACTGCGTTCGCGGTTACAAGGGAAAGTTTTGCGAGGAGGCCGATTGTCCTCATCCGACCTGTTCCGGACACGGTTTCTGCGCCGAAGGCAGTTGCATATGTAAAAAAGGCTGGAAGGGCGCTGACTGCAGTCAAATGGACAAGGAAGCGCTTCAGTGTTTGCCCGATTGCAGCGGACATGGAAACTTCGATCTTGAGACGCAGACGTGCCATTGCGAGCCCATGTGGTCCGGCGACGATTGCTCGAAAGGTAAGTGGTCCAGTCATTATTATACATTTGGAAATGCATGCGAACCGAGAAAGCTGATTTTTGGATATTGTGCGGGGAGAGGCTTAGAAAAGCTTAACTTCAAATTGTCGACCAAGATTTCCTATGTGCGTTCTCCGCCTTCTTCAAATAAGTGTTAAATTTTGTTTTTTTGCTATAACTCGGCTCTCCGTCGGGATACGAAAATTGCGATAGGATACTTTTTTGTTGCTTCTTTTACGCTCTACAATTTAGGTCATGTACATTTTTCACCTACCGTTCATCGTTGTTAAGATATCGAACGAGAAAGTCAAAATATTTTTTATCTACAAAAACCACCAAAATATTTTTAAGATTGTTAAATATAATTTTACAGTTTTTTGTCAAATTTACGTAAAGAAGTATCTAAGAAAAAAGTAAGTTAGTAAAAAAGCAAACATATGAAAATATATATATGTATATTTTCATATGTTTCACAGTCGCGCCTCATTCTTACCGTCTCCTCTTTGTGCGGTGATTCGCACCTTGTCCATGCTCGCCCGACGATTTATATACATGTGTGTATATAATGTGTGCAGCCAAAAACAAGTTTCACTACATGCATTTTTTACTTTCTCGTTCGATATCTCAACAACGATGAACGGTAGGTGAAAAGTGTATATGACCTAAATTGTAGAGCGTAAAAGAAGCAACAAAAAAGTATCCTATCGCAATTTTCGTATCTCGACGGAGTGCCGAGTTATTTCACTTATATTCGTACAGGAAGATTTGCGATGACGATATTGGGAATTACCACTTAGCGACGTCTCGCGGTCAAATTTCGAACCACTGTCTTCCGATCGCCGCCCGACGATCGCTGCGCTGTTTCACGTTTTAATCACAATTCAAAATGTACTTCCTCGCGACAGTCAGCTTTTAGGTGGCTCTGAGCTTCACTCGATTAACTTCCATTCCATAAATAACAAGACGATCGAACTTGTCGAAATAATTTTGTTAAATAATGAAGATAAAGGAAAAAATTAATCCAACGATCATTTTGACAATCATTTCAGAATTATGCGATCTCGATTGCGGTCCGCACGGTCACTGCGTCGATAATGCCTGCGACTGCATGCCCGGCTGGGCCGGCGATCTTTGCAATCTCAAACAGTGCGATCCCCGTTGCAACGAGCACGGACAGTGCAAGAACGGCACGTGTCTCTGTGTTAGCGGTTGGAATGGACGTCATTGCACGATGGAGGGTTGCCCGAATTCTTGTTCCGGGCATGGACAATGCAAGGGAAACGCCGATGAACAATGGGAATGTCGATGCTACGACGGATGGGACGGCAAGGATTGCAGCGTTCTGCTGGAACAGAACTGCAACGATGGAAGGGACAATGACAAAGGTCAGCCTTTTTCCACTCCGCGATTGTATTGAAATTAACAAAAAAAAAAACATCCATCATTCAAATGTTTAATGGCCGTGGATCTGGACCCGAAAATATTCATTTTGATATTTAAAAAAAAATCGAAACCCATCGACAACCCAATTTTTGCAATTTACAATTTTCAAATTGTTCGAATCAGTTAGAAAATATAGTCGAAAAAAACTGTAACAAAAAAGCACACCACGTGAGCTCAAATTGGATTTTTCGACAACGTACGTCAGAAATTCTTCGACATTTTGAATTCTCTCAGGAAAAAATGAAAAAATAGGGAAATCTTTGTTCTTCTTTTGTAGTATGTTTAATGAATCATGTGTTTCGTTTTTTTCAACTTAAAAATTCCATCGAAGAGCCACAAGACACCGTGAAAACTTTTGCCCTTAACTTGCTGGCTCAATGATAAAAAATAATAATAATAAAAAAATGTAAAATATCCAGACGGTCTGGTCGACTGTGCCGATCCCGAGTGTTGCGCCAATCACGCGTGCCGTAGCAGCCAACTTTGCGTGTCAGCCCCAAAGCCAATCGACATACTACTACGGAAGCAACCGCCGGCAATAACGGCCTCGTTCTTCGAGAGAATGAAGTTTTTGATCGACGAAGGTAGCCTTCAAAATTATGCTCGCCAAGAGACGTTCAACGAGAGGTGAGTTTTTCGAATATTTTTAATTAACGATTTAATAAATATATATATATATATATATATATTAATAGAATATAGTAAATATATATATATATTTCTAAAAGTGTAGTCAAAGTGGGCTCGGTGATAACCAACCCGTTTGAAAAATGTTTGATATTAATAATTATATATTGTTAATGATAAACTAAAAATACTAGTAGTATATATCTCTATATATGAATATTTAAACAAAATGTCCGTCCCGAACTCGATGTTGCGTGCAGTGGCGTCCTTAATTATAGAAACCCGGACGTAAATTCGTTCGATGTCATGCAATAACCAGAAACACACTTGTACACGTAATATAAACACGAAGACTCGATTATCGTTCACGGAAAAAAAATGTTAAATTTCGTTTGAATATTTACGAAGCTTAATTTTTCGTTCGCGGTACTTTTTGAAGAAGCAAAAAAGCTCCTGCCAATTATTTCAGATTTTTTTTAAACCAAACGCGCGCGAAATCCATTTTTTAAGGCTAAATGATTTTTTTTACGCCGAACCGAAATTGGTAACGGGCTGTAAATTTTTTTAAACAATATCCACACATTTTCGAAGATACGGTAAAATTAGTAGCGAAATGAGAGTAGCGTTTCTGGACGAAAAAAAATATTTCCTATTCCCTCTAACTAAAAGTCAACCGAGTAAACGTGGGTGATGATTCCGTCCATTGGAAAGTAATAATTTGCGGTTTGTTTATTTTTTTTGTCGTCCGATTTGTTCGAACAGAACTGCAAGCTTTTGAAGTACGAAAAATATGCGAGAGATGAAAAAATACGAATTTATTTCCGTGATCGATATTTGTGGAAATGAGTGTGTTTACTCTGTCTTCCCGCATACTTTCATTTCGAATCATATATCATACACACACTGTAGTACAATCAATAGGGAGCCCGTTACTCTTGTCCGCATCGCACTAAAAATAAAGGGGATTTTTTTTTTTAATTAGGTTCAGTATCACGTACCGAATGTGAATTAACAAAATGATTACAAATTATGGGAGCGGGAGTGCCGTCATTTTGAGGAAAACCGTATTGGCCAATATCTCCGTTACCGTGCACTTTAGGCCAAAAATGGTTATAACCTTTCTTGTAGATAATTGAATTTCCCATCTTTTTTTCTAAATAACTTTTTTTGTATCACTTACCGTTTACGACTTATACTAATGTGAAAATTAATTTTTTCATTTTTTGACCTGTATCTATAGTAATAATTGTTTAAACAATAAAATGCTAATAACTTATCTTTTGAATCCATAAATTTTCCACAACTTTTATTTAAAACTTTTTTGTCTAAAGTTAATATTCTCGAAGTTATAACGCGTTCAATGTTGCGCTACCGGGTGCAAGGTTAATAACAACGAGGTATGCATAGTTCAATGATGAAAATTCAATACAAATGTAAAAAAATATTAATGATATTGACATAATTAACAACAAATACCTACTTACCTGCAAAAAACAGCGACTTACCGTTGACAATTTTTAAATATTTGTATAAAATTTTTACTATGCATTCCTCGTTTTTATTAACCTTGCACCCAGTAGCGCAACATTTAACGCGTTATAATTTTGAGAATATTAACTTTAGACAAAAAAGTTTTAAATAAAAGTTGTGGGAAATTTATGGATTCCAAAGATAAGTTATTAGCATTTTATTGTTTAAACAATTATTAGAAGAGATACAGGTCAAAAAATGAAAAAATAAATTTACCAGTAATATAAGTCCTAAACGGTAAGTGATACAAAAAAAATTATTTAAAAAAAAAGATGGAAAATTCAATTATCCACAAGAAAGGTCATTACCATTTTTGGCCTAGAGTGCATGGTAACGGAGATATTGGCCAATACGGTTTTCCTCAGAATGGCGGCACTTCCACTCCCATAATTTGTAACCATTTTATTAATTCACATACAGTAAAAAATCCCCTTCATTTTTAATGCGCCACAATATTCTCTGTTGATTGTACTACTGCTGCTGCAGAGAATTAAACAGATTTGCGCAGTCAGTTTCGTTATTGAAACGATGAAAAAAACAAAAATCAACAAACATGTTTAGTTGACACGTAATACGATACAACGAAATCCCTTTACATACTACTGCGTTGTTGTGACCCGTGTGAAATCACATCCCAACAGTTTTGTACATATGTTTTGTATGTAAGTGTGCGCGAGTGTGTTCCCCCAATGCACCCTAACCTCCTCAACCCCAATATATATATACATATATATATCTCTTATTTTTTGTCTTCCCTATCATGTTTTTTCTGTCTATTTCGTTACACCCTTTCCCATGTTTCGATATCCTCGTCTTCATTCCCATCTCTGTCTCACTTTCACGTTTCATAATCGGCTGTTTCCTTCGGAAGTAACGATCAAAATGGCCGAACTCGACAAACGGACAAAATGGCGGTTCAGAGGTTAAGATTCGAGACGTAAGAGGGCCGGATGCACGGAAATAGTGGGCAAACTGACTGAAAAGAGCGGTTTGTTCAAAAGCAATGTTCATCTTTTTACAATTAAACCGTTCGTTATGACTTTCTGAACGATTTCCGGAACTGCAATTTCATGAAATATACCACGTTATAAAAATAATTGGATTTGCCGTGGAATCTCGATGGTTAATCTCAAAATCTGAACACAATAAATTGTCAACAAAACAGTATATGAATAATTCTCAAAAAACGAATGGCAATTGTTTCTTAATTTTTTAAATTCAACTTTAAATTTCGTATTTTATCAAAGGATAATTTATTCTATTTCTCCCGCGATTCATTATTCACAATTTATTTAACGGACAATTATTTCGAAGAATCATCCATTCCAAAATGGCGCTCATTTCTGCTCGTAATCTTCATTCGAAGTTTATCCGTCGTGTTCTCCGTCTCGAATCTCGTAATTGCCATCTGCCTCATCCACTCTAATCGCTATTTTCTCTTTATCTCTGCCCCCCTCTCTCTCTCTCTTGATTCTGTCTCACTATTTTCGTTCTATTGTCCGTCCGAGTGAAGCTTGCGTGAATGTCTGAGAGACCCATGCTTTCTGCTCATATCGCTCTCGATAGACCTACAGAGGGTACATCCGCAGAAACCGAGAGAAGAAATGAATGGAAGAAAAAAAGAAAAGAAAAGAAAAGAAAAAGGAAAGTCCGCAGCTGAACGAACCTCGAATGAGACTAATATTAGAGCCAGTAAACAAAAACAAGAGAGAGACAATTTTTATACTTTTTTTTCCGTTTATTAGTTGCTAATGTATTTATCTCCCGTTGCCCCTCGCCCCACGCCCCTAACACACAAAGAATAATTGCCATTGAGGTGGTAGTCTGGCAACTTAAGTCGATTTTCATGTCTTTTTTGGAGGGCGTTTTTTTGTAGGAAATTAAAAATGAATCGTTTTGGAAATTTAGGATGTTTTTATTTACATATTAAAGATACAAAAAAAAATTTGTTTGAAAAAATTTAACAGTTTATTATTATTATTATTAATGATCGAAGTTGGCACCTCGAAAAAAAAGCGCGTGGGTGGCCCCGGTGATTTTGGCTCTTGATATTATCTGAAATCAACAATTCTTGATAATTCTTAATCTATAGACATGTCATTCTGGTCGGAACTACTGAAGTTAAATTTCATGGATAAATAACAAAATGGCGGACTTTGGAGGAAAAAAACTTTTTTCCAAAGTCCGCCGCATCGGGTGGCCCCGGTGATTTTGACTCTTGATGTTATCTGAAATCAAAAATTCTTGATAATTCTTAATCTATAGACATGTCATTCTGGTCGGAACTACTGAAGTTAAATTTCATGGATAAATAACAAAATGGCGGACTTTGGGAAAAAATTTTTTTTTCCAAAGTCCGCCGCACCGGGTGGCCCCGGTGATTTTGACTCTTGACGTTATCTGAAATCAAAAATTCTTGATAATTCTTAATCTATAGACATGTCATTCTGGTCGGAACTACTGAAGTTAAATTTCATGGATAAATAACAAAATGGAAAAGAACGTTTTTTTCCAAAGTCCGCCATTTTGTTATTTATCCATGAAATTTAACTTCAGTAGTTCCGACCAGAATGACAAGTCTATAGATTAAGAATTATCAAGAATTTTTTATTTCAGATAACATCAAGAGTCAAAATCACCGGGGCCACCCACGCGCTTTTTTTTTCGAGGTGCCAACTTCGATCATTGATAATAATAATAATAAACTATAAAATTTTTTCAAACAATTTTTTCTTTGTTTCTTTAATATGTAAATAAAAACATCCTAAATATCCAAAACGATTCATTTTTATTTTCCTACAAAAAAACGCCCTCCAAAAAAGACATGAAAATCGGTTTAAGTTACCAGACTACTACCTTAATTCGAATGAATTTTATGTAAATTCAGCTAATCGATTTTTTTGTTTTTTGTTGATTGCAATCAATTTTATGCAATTCAAATGTAACGTATCAAACCGAAAGAAATTTCGTTCCATTCAAGTGGTTTTTCGATTTTTGTCGAAGAAAAAAGAATTGCACTAAAAACTAAATTTGCTATTCCCGGATGAAAAAAACATGTCCCGAACAATTTTATCTCCCCGTTTTTTTTTTCTTCGAATCCACCCGCTCCCCCATACTTTTGATTTCACCATCTTTCTCTCAAACTGTCGCTTCCGGGTGAAAGAAAAGAAAGAAAAAAAAACGAAAAAGTACCACAATTTAACTGGGCTCTGTTTTATCCGTGCTGCCCGATCAGTGTGTTCTGGAATCACTTCAACACAAGGTAAGAGTGCGCCCCGTCCTGGTAGAAGGATGGAATCGAGGAGACGACGATTACAACAATTTTTTTTCTTTTTCTTAAATCGTTTTTGAATTTATTTTATTTTTTTTTTTCGTCAGAGAAGCTCGTAGCGTTAAGCGGTCTTTTTTTTCGTAGCTGCCGCGTGACGATCGCTTTTTTGCATTCGTGTTAATTCTGCATCCCCGATGAAAAGTAACTGAGGATATGAGAAGCGAAATTAAGAAAAAAAAACGCCGTAATAAGAATTACGAGATTTTTTTGTTTTTACCGAACCGGGCCGTATGTGTGTGTGTTTGCGAAGAATCGAGAGAGCACACGAACGGATCGTTAACGTCCACCCCTTTATACGTGGCTTTTTATTTCTCTCGTTTGTGTCTGTACGAAAAAAAAAATTACGACGTCTAGTTATCGCGATTGGAAGAGAAAAAAAAATCACCAATTATCTCGATACTTTTTTTGCGAAATTCTACGATTTACAAAAAATTATTATTATTTTTTTTTCGGTGATTTATCATTTTCCTCCTTTGCCGAGAGCCCAAAAAAAAAAACAAAAAAATGTTTCTACTGTGTGTTGCGCACCCGAGCTCTTAAATGTGTCTCGACAGTCACAATGTGTTTTGTGTTTACACGTTATCGTTGCATGGTTAATTTTTACCTTATTATTCCTACGTTGTGTTTCGTGAATTTTACCTTGAGCTTCATACTTTGTGTTAATCGTTGATCGTAAGATGATACGTGTTTTAGGTGATAACATTTCTGTATGTGTTTTATGTAACGACGATGTTGTCGAAATGTCGTCGACGAAAATCTCGAGATAACGTCACGAGCACGTTCTCCATTCGTAAATCGACTCGTCGAATGTATTTTAATTAATTATTTTCTATTTATTGAGGGGGGAAAAATAGGGTTAGGACAGCGTTTTCTCGATGATTTTCATGAATTTTTTTATAGTATAAAAAATGAATATAATTTATTGAAACTTTGAGAATATTTTATACACATATTTAAGTATGTACGATAAAATTTTTGAAGAATTTCCTTGAAAAACACCGGAGATATTAGCGACCCCATACTGCAGGTCACAATCAGACTTAGCATTTTGCGTACATTCTGGAAGCCGCAATTTTCATCTGAAATCAAACGAGGTTGAAATTTACTTTTATTATATGTCTCTCTTCTATATGAATCTAAATGCTATCGAAAAAATAGAAAATTGAATTTTTTACAGGGGTCAAAACGAAAAAGCACGATTTTTTGCCATTTTTTACAACTTTATTTGCAAAAAAAAATTATTTTTAATAACGATAATATTCCGATTTTAGGTTCATATAGAGCGCAATACTGTGAAGAAAATAACTGCCAATTTTCAAAACGATTGGTTGAAAACTTTTCAAGCTAGCGTGTACGCAAGTTCAAAAAAAGTCGTTTTCAGTAAAAAGGCGTTTGAAAAAATAGCGCGCTCAGTGTCTGAAGGAGAGCTACTCACTTTAAGGGCTTATAACAATAGAACGAGTCGGAATTTTCATTTGAAATTTTGGGAACATATTTTTCAATAGTTTTACTAGCAATTTATGAAATTTAAAAAAAATTGATTTTTTGAACCGTCTAACCCTATTTCTCCCCTTAAATGTAGAAGATGAAATTTAAAAGAAAACAAAAATGATAGATCAGAAACGTATTGGATGATTTTCAGTTACGAAATTTTTTCAAGTCCAAAATCTTTCCGGGAATTGATGAGCAAATTTGACAAAACTTTTTTTACCGATGAGTTAACGCTTGTATTTAGCAATAAAAGTTTGGATTAAAAACGTAGTGGGGCATTTTGCAAAATGTAGCAATAAAAGTTTGGATTAAAAACGTAGTGGGGCATTTTGCAAAATGTACGGTAAACAACGAAAACAATTTGCTCTATAAACATTCTCAAATATCATTACGTCACTCCGAAATCCGAAGCATTAAAGTGACACATGAGATTCCAGAGCCACGGTGGATACTATGTTTCTTCGATAATTTCGTCAAATGAATTTACAACTGTTTGCCGAAGATTTAATCCGATTTTACGTCAGTGACGAGTTTTCGAAAAATGACAGGGAATTGTGCATAGAGAGAGGAAATCATCGTGATAGAATTTTGTAGAAAATAGTAATATTAATTATAACGTGTACCCGTAGCTTAACGGTTGCACCGTAATAAATCGAAGAGAACTGACCGTTTTGAAACAGAATCTAACCTAAAACGAATCGGGCAGCAAACTCGCAACGGTTAAATAACTTTGATGCAACTTATCGACTCACTTTTATACGAAAGTAACGGAAACTTGACGTAATTATAACGATATTCCATTCGCTGTAAAATAGACATGTCACGAAATATCTCGAAATGCTATTTATTTCCGAAGCCGGCTAATCCGTCATTATGATTGGCTGTCGATGTCGCGCTTGAAGTTCGTTCATGCGCGCACTTCAGACCGTAGACGTGCGAACTTAACCCAAAAAGCAGCGCGCGCATACCGATTCTAGTGTTTGTCGAATCGATCGTAGGTGAATGATCCTTTTCATGGCCTACGATCATTCTGCGTCATTGCTTTGGCTAAGAGACTGCTGTTCGGTTTTAAGGGGAGGAAATAGGGTTAGGACAGCGTTTTCTCAATGATTTTCATGAATTTTTTTATAGTATAAAAAATGAATATAATTTATTGAAACTTTGAGAATATTTTATACATATATTTAAGTATATACTATAAAATTTGTATACATATATTTAAGTATATACTATAAAATATTAGCGACCCCATATCGCAGGTCACAATCAGACTCAGCATTTTGCGTACATTCTGGAAGCCGCAATTTTCATCTGAAATCAAACGAGGTTTGAATTTACTTTTATTATATGTCTCTCTTCTATATGAACCTAAATGCTATCAAAAAAATAGAAAATTCAATTTTTTACAGGGGTCAAAACAAAAAAGCATGATTTTTTGCCATTTTTTACAACTTTATTTGCAAAAAAAAAATTATTCTAAATAATGAGAATATTTCGATTTTAGGTTCGTATAGAGCGCAATACTATGAAGAAAATAACTGCCAATTTTCAAAAGATTGGTTGAAAACTTTTCAAACTAGCGTGTACGCAAGTTCAAAAAAAGTCATTGTCAGAAAAACGCGTTTGAAAAAATAGTACCAAGCAAAACAAGCAATATGGGGTCGCTATTATTTTATAACATATACTTAAATATATGTATAAAATATTCTCGAAGTTTCAATAAATTATATTCATTTTTTATACTATAAAAAAATTCATGAAAATCATTGAGAAAGACGGTTCAAAAAATCGATTTTTTTTTTATTTCATAAATTGTTAGTAAAACTATTGAAAAATATGTTCTCAAAATTTCAAATGAAAATTCCGACTCGTTCTATTGTTATAAGCCATTAAGGGAGGAAATAGGGTTAGGACAGCGTTTTCTCAATGATTTTCATGAACTTTTTTATACTATAAAAAATGAATATAATTTATTGAAACTTTGACAATATTTTATACGTATATTTAAGTATATACTATAAAATTTTTATACATATATTTAAGTATATACTATAAAATATTAGCGACCCCATATTGCTTGTTCTTCTTGGTACTATTTTTTCAAACGCGTTTTTCTGAAAACGACTTTTTTTTAACTTGCGTACACGCCAGTTTGAAAAGTTGTCAACCAATCGTTTTGAAAATTAGCAGTTACTTTCTTCATAGTATTGCGCTCTATATGAACCTAAAGTCGGAATATTATCATTATTTGAAATAATTTTTTTTTTGCAAATAAAGTTGTAAAAAATGGCAATAAATGATGCTTTTTTGTTTTGACCCCTGTACAAAATTCAATTTTCTATTTTTTTGATAGCATTTAGGTTCATATAGAAGAGAGACATATAATAAAAGTAAATTCTAACCTCGTTTGATTTCGGATGAAAATTGCGGCTTCCAGAATGTACGCAAAATGGTGTGTCTGATCGTGACCTGCAATATGGGGTCGCTAATATTTTATAGTATATACTTAAATATATGTATAAAATATTCTCAGTTTCAATAAATTATATTCATTTTTTATACTATAAAAAAATTCATGAAAATCATTGAGAAAACGCTGTCCTAACCCTATTTTTCCCCTTAATAGCTTATAACAAAAGAACGATTCGGAATTTTCATTAAAAATTTTGGGAACATATTTTCCAATAGTTTTACTAACAGTTTATGAAATTAAGAATCATCGATTTTTCGAACCGTCTAACCCTATTTCCACCCTTAAATACAACAGATGAGTCTCGATATGAGCGTGCTGTTGCCCCCCATTATTAGTACACAGACACGCCGTCTCAAATGCGAGAGCGACTTTGGTCTCTCGCCATCTAGCGGCACTTTCCCGAATTACATTGAATTCGCACTCCGGCTTGATAAATGTCGTTGGACAAACGACTTGCGAGACCGTCGTACTGTGGTTATTCTGTTTCAAAACGACTATTGTGTTATATAATTTCATTACGATCGCGTTACCATTCAAAAACCGTAAACGAAATCAGTTCTTACTACTCAAGAATCAATTACTGGCAATGCAACCCAAAAGCAACGGTTGCACCGATTCTTCAGCGTACTACTATATTTCTTTCGATCGTCTCCAGTGGTCACGAACAAAATACCATAAAATTGACGATTCCATTAGTTGTATACAGTAAAAAAAAATTATAATAACAATAGGAATGTCAACGATTGGCACTCGTAGATTTCGTTTTGGTAACGATAGAACGATAGACATGAAATTTCGCTTATTTCGTAGTTAAACGCAAGTTCAAAGTTTTGCGAGTTGTAGAGTAACGTTAGAAAAAAAAAGAAGAAGAAACGAATTATCATTAATTTTTTTTCGATGTTTTGCGAATATTATTAATCGGCGTTATTCCGCTTCGTCATTTAGCCGTTCGGCGGTCGTACGTGGACGCGTCGTGACGTCATTGGGCACCGGACTTATGGGAGTACGAGTTAGTACGAGCACGCCACTCGAGGGATTCACCCTTACGAGGGACGATGGTTGGTTCGATCTTCTCGTTAACGGCGGCGGTGCGGTCACACTCCAGTTTGGCAGATCGCCTTTCAAGCCACAGAGTCATATCGTTTTCGTGCCGTGGAATGAGGTAAAGAAATTCTACGCCATTTTCATCGTTATTTAACTTTCATCATTAATGCTCAATGCCCATGTCAGAAAATATGTGAAATGAAAAACAATTTGTGTCGCCTAAAGCTTAAAAAAAATTGATCATAATTGATTTGTTTAGTAATTGCTTTTTCCGATTCGAATTAATACAAATTTAGAAATCCTTAACGCGTAGATATATTCACGGAGATTCCGTATAAAACTTGCCGATTTTCAGTAATTTATTTCACGAGTTTCGTCGACAAACTCTCGTAAAGATTCTTAAGGATGGAAAATATCATTCGGGCCATAAAACTTCTGGTACCTAACATTGTTTTATTCTATTTTTGTATTTTCTAAGAATTCTGAGTGACGGTAACGATTCGATTAATGCATAAAAATTACGTTTACGATACGATCGTTTTTTTCCATACGTTTAAGGTATTAGTCTGGTTAAGTTACCACAAAAATCGAAAAACTACTTGAATGGAACGAAATTTCTTTCGGTTTGATACGTTACATTCGAATTGCATAAAATTTATTGCAATCAACACGATTTATTCGTCGACAAATAAATCGATTGGTTGGATTTACATAAAATTCATTCGAATTAAGGTAGTAGTCTGGTAACTTAAGCCGATTTTCATGTCTTTTTTGGAGGGCGTTTTTTTGTCGAAAAATAAAAATGAATCGTTTCGGATATTTAGGATGTTTTTATTTACATATTAAAGATACAAAAAAAAAAAATTTTTTATTTTAATAGTTCATTATTATTATTATTATTGATGGAAGTTGGCACCTCGAAAAAAAAAAGCGCGTGGGTGGCCCCGGTGATTTTGGCTCTTGATGTTATCTGAAATCAAAAATTCTTGATAATTCTTAATCTGTAGACATGTCATTCTGGTCGGAACTACTGAAGTTAAATTTCATGGATAAATAACAAAATGGCGGACTTTGGAAAAAAAAGTCCTTTTATTTTGCCCGCCATTTTGTAATTTATCCATGAAATTTAACTTCAGTAGTTCCGACCAGAATGACATGTCTATAGATTAAGAATTTTCAAGAATTTTTGATTTCAGATAACATCGAGAGCCAAAATCACCGGGGCCACCCACGCGCTTTTTTTTTCGAGGTGCCAACTTCGATCAATAACAATAATAATAATAAACTATTAAATTTTTTCAAAAAAATTTTTTTTTGTATCTTTAATGTGTAAATAAAAATATCCTAAATATTCAAAACGATTCATTTTTATTTTCCTACAAAAAAACGCCCTCGAAAAAAGACATGAAAATCGGCTTAAGTTACCAGACTACGTTAACGATACCGCTATTAAAATTTGCACAATCAAATCCGTCAATATCCGTCTCAACGGGATTATCGTTTGTTTGTCGAAAGGTGGTGATAATCGACAGAATAGTGATGAGCACGATCGACGAAAAAGCACCGATTCACGTACCTCACGCTTGCGCCGCTCACGATTACGATCTGATGAAGCCCGTCGTACTGGCAACATGGAAGCACGGTTTTCAGGGTGCCTGTCCCGACAAGAGTGCGATTCTTGCCGAATCACAGGTGATACAGGAGAGTCTACAGATACCGGGAACGGGTTTGAATCTCGTTTATCACAGTTCGCGAGCGGCCGGTTATCTATCGACGATACAATTGCAATTGACACCGGAAACAATACCGCCAACGCTGAATCTCATACATCTTAGAATAACGATCGAGGGTATACTGTTTGAGAAGAGTTTCGAGGCAGATCCGGTGATAAAATTCACGTACGCGTGGAATCGTCTTAATGTTTATCGTCAGAGGGTGTACGGTGTGACGACAGCGATGGTGAAGGTTGGCTACGAGTACAGCGATTGTAAGGACGTGATATGGGACGTGCAAACGACGAAATTAAGCGGTCACGACATGTCGATATCCGAGGTTGGCGGTTGGAATCTCGATATTCATCATCGTTACAATTTTCACGAGGGAATATTGCAGAAGGGCGACGGTTCGAACATATATCTCAAGCACAAACCACGCGTTATACTGACAACAATGGGCGACGGTCATCAGAGACCACTCGATTGTTTTGAGTGCGACGGTCAGGCTTCGAAACAGAGGCTCTTGGCGCCCGTTGCGCTGGCAACGTCGCCGGACGGCTCGATATTCGTCGGTGATTTCAATCTCGTGAGAAAAATTCTCGTCGATGGAACCGTCAGAACGGTTGTTCGTCTCAAGTAAGTTTTTGCTTTTCTTTATCGTAGTAATTTGTGAAGAAATGGGACGTAAGTTCAGGAACGTTGAGAACCAAAAATTTTAACGGCTCGTCAATCGATCTCGTTTTTGAATCGAAGATCAATTTCTGAATCTTATCTGGTATTGTGGGAATTTGAAAAGAATGAAAAATATATTGTAGCTAATGAGATCTCTTCGGAGAGAAAAAAAAATCGTAACTACTCGTCTCATTCAGGAGCACAAAACATTTTCGGAAGATAGCAAACTGATTGAATCATTTTTGGTATCTTTTGCGATATACTCAAAGATTCAGACAAAAAAATACAATGTTTCAATAAAAAGGAACCCACTTCATTGATAGAAATTGGTTGTGAAAAGTGGGATACCTTCAAAGTGTCGAACTGATAAAATCCCAAAAGGACAAAGTCTCCAAATCTGTGTGACGTCACTTTCTGCGTCAGTGTCGATTAGTTGATTTTGCACGACGCCGGGAGATGGTGCTGGCGGTTAACGACCTTACCGGTGGATAAATCGTCATCCGGGATAGACACAGACGTAACCGCAAATTCGCGACGTGCTTTGCTGAGTCGTTTATGGTGTGACGTAACCGAAATTGTAACCACCAACAGTCTTGACTTAAGATTAAAAGTTTTATAATATAAATTCAACACTATATACCAACGGATTAATTAATAAGCGTCGTCTGGGATAAACACGACGTAACACGCGGTTACGTCCGTGTTTACCTCAGATGACGATTTATCTGCCAGTAAGAAGACCCCTTACTGACCAACATCCTCGATAACGTCTGCCTTTAACCACCAGCGCCATCTACCAATATCGTGCAAAACTAACTAATCGACACACTGGCACAGGAAGTGATGTCACACGGTTTTCGAGACTTTGGCGGTATCACACAAAATGGCCAAATCAAATGTGACTCGAATCGCCGATTCCGTGTCGGATATTATACCCCAAAAACGTCGCGAACTACTGGCCCGTACACTGGTACCTTAGGACAATCAATAGGGAGCCCGTTACTCTTGTCCGCATCGCACTAAAAAGAGAGGGGATTTTTTTTTTTTAATTAAGTTCAGTATCACGGACTGAATGTGAATTGACAAAATGGTTATAAATTATGGAAGCGGAAGTGCCGCCATTTTGAGGAAAACCGTATTGGCCAATATCTCCGTTACCGTGCACTTTAGGCCAAAAATGGTTATAACTTTTCTTGTAGATAATTGAATTTCCCATCTTTTTTTTATAATTTTTTTTGTATCACTTAGCGTTTACGACTTGTACCACTGTTAAAATTTATTTTTTCACTTTTTGACCTGTATCTCTTCTAATATTTGTTTAAACAATAAAATGCTTATAACTTATCTTTTGAATCCATAAATCTCCCACAACTTTTATTTGAAACTTTTTTGTCTAAAGTTAATATTCTCAAAGTTATAACGCGTTCAATGTTGCGCTACTGGGTGCGAGGTTAATAAAAACGAGGTATGCATAGTACAATGATGAAAATTCAATACATATGTAAAAAAATATTAATGATATTGACATAATTAACAATAAATTCCTTCTTACCTGCAAAAAACGGCGACTTCCCGTTGACATTTTTTAAATATTTGTATATAATTTTTTAATATTTGTAGAAAAATATCTGTAGAAGAAAAAATTTTTTTTTTCCAACTTACACAGAATCATCGATTCCAGCTCCTTTCTTCGCTCGTTTCTTCTTTTAAAATATTGTAGTGTATAGTATACACTATATACACAATAGCAATGAATAAACTGTATACCTGTTCGATAGCTGCACTGCTAGCCCGACCGCCCGCAGCTGTTAGAGGTATAGCGTTAAAGGCCAGGAGATTAATAAGACAATAACTTCAAGAATATTGCTTAGATCGGTTTAAAATTTTAAGGACATATTCTTGAAATGTTAAACAATAAGATAAGCCAAAAAAAAATTCGATTTTTCGAAAGTAAAAACCCTTACCCCGCCCTTAACCTTGCACCCAGTAGCGCAACATTGAACGCGTTATAACATTGAGAATATTAACGTTAGAAAAAAAATTTCTTAATAAAAGTTGTGGGAAATTTATGGATACAGGTCAAAAAGTGACCAAATAAGTTTTAACAGTGGTATAAGTCGTAAACGGTAAGTGATACAAAAAAAATTATTTAAAAAAAAAGATGAGAAATTCAATTATCTACAAGAAAGGTCATTACCATTTTTGGCCTAAGTGCACGGTAACGGAGATATTGGCCAATACGGTTTTCCTCAAAATGACGGCACTTCCGCTCCCATAATTTGTAACCATTTTGTTAATTCACATTCAGTACGTGATACTGAACCTAATTTAAAAAAAATCCCCTTTGTTTTCAATGCGCCACAATATTCTCCATTGATCGTACTACCTGACCGACAATGATTTTGTTTCTTTCACTTCCAGCGCCACGAGAGTGTCGTATCGCTATCACATCGCTCTGAGCCCGCTGGACGGTGTCCTCTACATCTCCGATCCGGAGTCACACCAGATAATACGGGTTCGGGACACGAACGATTATACGGATCCGGAGCACAATTGGGAAACGGTTGTGGGTTCGGGTGAGCGTTGTCTACCGGGTGACGAGGCGCATTGCGGTGACGGGGCACTGGCGCGCGACGCAAAACTCGCTTATCCGAAGGGTGTCGCTGTATCGGCCGACAATGTTCTCTACTTTGCCGACGGCACGAATATCCGTATGGTAGATCGTGACGGTATAATAACGACGGTTATCGGTAATCACATGCACAAATCCCACTGGAAGCCAATACCGTGCGAGGGAACATTGAACGTCGAGGAGGTTCATTTACGCTGGCCGACAGAGCTGGCGATAAATCCCCTCGACAATTCCCTTCACATGATCGACGATCACATGGTTCTCCAACTGGCGCCGGACGGTCGTGTGAAGGTCGTCGCCGGACGTCCGTTACATTGCGCGAGTCCGTCGTCGACCTTCGACACGGAATTGGCGACCCACGCGACTCTCGTTATGCCACAGAGCATCGCTTTTGGGCCGTCCGGCAAGCTCTACATAGCGGAGAGCGATTCGCAGAGGATCAATCGTGTGCGGGTTATCGGTACCGATGGAAAAATATCGCCGTACGCCGGTGCCGAATCCAAGTGCAATTGTCTCGAGCGCGGTTGCGACTGCTTCGAGGCCGATCATTATCTCGCCTCCACCTCGAAATTCAACACAATATCGGCGGTTACCGTGTCGCCCGACGGTGTCGTTCATATCGGCGATCAGGCGAATTATCGCGTGAGGTCGGTAATGGCGAGCATTCCGGACGCCAGTGGCGCCCGCGAGTACGAAATTTATTCGCCCGACACTCAAGAGATCTACGTGTTCAATCGTTTCGGGCAACATATCGCAACGAAGAACATACTCACCGGCGAGACCGTCTATCTGTTCGCGTACAACGTTAACACGAGCAACGGTAAGTTATCGACGGTCACCGACGCCGCCGGTAACAAGGTATTTCTGTTGCGGGATTACAGCAGTCAGGTGAACTCGATAGAGAACACAAAGGGACAAAAGTGCCGATTGCGAATGTCACGAATGAAGATGCTTCACGAATTGAGCACGCCCGACAATTACAACGTGACGTTCGATTATCACGGACCTACGGGTTTATTGAAAACGAAGCTCGACAGTACCGGCCGTAGTTACGTTTACAATTACGACGAATTCGGTAGATTAACGAGCGCGGTGACGCCAACCGGTAAAGTGATAAGTCTCACGTTCGATCTGAGTCTGAAAGGGGCAACGGTCAAGGTCGGACAGAACAATCGTAAGCCGGTATCGATGTTGATAAAGGGTTCGTCGGTAGTGACGAAGATCGGCGATGCCGAGCAGCGAACAACGGTGATGGACGATGGTTCAGTGGGCAGAGTGACGCCGTGGTCGCACACGGTCAGCACGGACACGATGCCTTACGCTATTCTCGCCGAAATTGAACCGCTACTGGGCGAAAGTTATCCGGTTCCGGCGAAGCAACGTACGGAAATAGCCGGCGATCTCGCCAATAGATTCGAGTGGCGTTACTTCCTGCGAAAGGTGCAGGGTAACAAAAATCGTGGCAACAACAAAGCCATAGCTCAGGTTGGCCGAAAGCTTCGCGTCAACGGTGACGTACTTCTCTCGCTCGAGTACGACCGTGAGACGAACACGGTCGCGGTGTTTATCGACGATCGCGTCGAACTATTGAACGTCACCTACGACCGTAACGCCCGTCCCGTTAAGTGGGGACCGAGGGACGGTATTTTCGCCGGTGTCGATCTCGAGTACGATCGTTTTAGCCGACTGACCAGTTGGACCTGGGGTGACATCAGCGAGACTTATGGCTTCGACAGAGCGGGAAGACTGTACGAGATCAAGTACAGCGACGGGACATCGATGATTTATGCTTTCAAGGACATGTTCAGCAGTCTTCCTCTCAAAGTAACGACACCGCGCGGCAGCGATTATCTGCTGCAGTACGACGAAGCCGGTGCTCTACAATCGCTCACGACACCACGCGGACACATTCACGCGTTTTCCCTTCAAACCTCACTTGGCTTCTACAAGTATCAATATTACTCGCCAATGAATCGTCATCCCTACGAGATTCTTTACAACGACGACGGACAAATACTCGCCAAGGTTTATCCCCATCAGTCCGGCAAAGTTGCTTACGTCTACGATCACAATGGCAAACTCGAGACCACACTGGCCGGACTATCGTCGATACATTATACTTATCAGGAGACCACGAGTCTCGTACGTAGCATCGACATAAACGAGCCGAATTTCGAGATGAGAATCGAGTACAAGTATCACGCTGGTATCGTCAAAGACGAGAAAATTAAATTCGGCAGCAAGAGCGGTATGGCTAATGCTCATTATCGTTATCAGTACGACGGCAATGCCCGTATATCCGGTATCGAGGTTGACATCAATGGCAAACAATTGCCCCAACTGCGTCTCAAGTACAATCAAAATCTTGGCGTTTTGGAGGGTGTCGGCGATCTTAGGATTTATCGTAATACGTTCAATCGTTCGGTGATGCAGGACAGCGGTAAACAATTCTTCACCGTCACGGATTACGACGAGCACGGACGCGTCAAGAGCGTTCTCACGAATATAAGATCGCTCGATGTTTTCCGTATGGAACTCGAGTACGACAACCGAAATCGTATTAAAATGCGGAAATTGACGATCGGCAAGGAATCGATGGAGAAGAATGAATGGTCGAGAATTGACAAAATAACGTACAACGCCGATGGTCACGTTCTCGAAGTCGCCGATACCGACAACAATTGGCAGTACGCTTACGACGAGAATGGCAATGTCATTGGAATTACCGAACACACGGAGAAACTTACGCTTGGCTACGACAGCGGTGATCGGGTTGTACAGTATGGCGATGTTGAATTCAATTCTTACGACGGACGGGGATTCGTTGTCATTCGTGGCGAACACAAATACAGGTATGGACAATTGGAAGAAACGTACGGAGGAATGATGCTAAGAGATAAGAGAGAATTGAGGAATTTTTTTTAGAGTTTTCGCGATAATTGGGGTGGGGAACGAAATAGCGAAACACCACAAAGTCGAACGGTCGAAATAGCGAATGACCGAACAGTCGGATACCAATGGACGCGTTTGAACGAACCATCGGTACTCGCCCATTAGGGTGGCCCATTTTATGAAAATTTTCAAATTTTCGTGTTCACATATTTTCAAATAATAGTTGACTATAAAAAAAGACGTTATGATTTTTTTTAGATTTCTAAAATCAAATATGAGTCTGCGCTGATCATCCAAAGTTTGAGTGAAATATTTGACCTACTGGCAATTTTAAGGAAGTAGTCTGGTAACTTAAGCCGATTTTCATGTCTTTTTTGGAGGGCGTTTTTTTGTAGGAAAATAAAAATAAATCGATTTGGATATTTAGGATGTTTTTATTTACATATTAAAGATACAAAAAAAAATTTTTTTGAAAAAATTTAATAGTTTATTATTATTGATCGAAGTTGGCACCTCAAAAAAAAGCGCGTGGGTGGCCCCGGTGATTTTGGCTCTTGATGTTATCTGAAATAAAAAATTCTTGATAATTCTTAATCTATAGACATGTCATTCTGGTCGGAACTACTGAAGTTGAATTTCATGGATAAATAACAAAATGGCGGACTTTGGAAAAAAAGTCCTTTTATTTTAGCAAAGAAGGGGTTGTAAAATAAAAAGTTAGGGGTGAACAAATTTCTCGGTACTTCCGACGAGAACTATAAGTGTGTAGAGTAGCCTGTTAAATTTTGAAAGCAATCGGTTCGGTAGGAAAAAAGGTAGGACCCGGGCTGACCAGAAAAACACTGTTTTGAGAAAAACTTCGAGGCGCTCTCGAAAACTCATTATAACTCCGGAAGTATTTCGAATTTCGGTCTGACATTTTCACAGTATATTCTCAAGACATTGTACTTTCATAAGCAAAAAAAAATTTTCGATTTTTTGAACCCAAGTTACCAGACTACTACCTTAAGCAGTAAAAATTGGTCAGAAGTCAAATGGTTTTATCGCAGTCCCTTTCAGGTAGAAAAATATCGCATGGACACATTGAACATTTCTGTAGTCATGAGTAATGCCTGCCCATGTACGAATATTGCAGATGCTAGCAGCAAGCAGCAAAAATAGTGGGGCTACCGCTCGCAAGGACAAGTTATGTCGGTGTGATCTCTGTGCTTCGGCTTTCGGTTAGGTTAATAAAGGAACGAAGCTCTTCGTGCATACTCGGTTTTCTACCTGATGACGGGATGACCATTATCCAATTGTATAAACATGCAAAATTTTGCTTTCTATAATTTTAGCGAAATATCTTACGAAATATCACTTATCAGTGAAAAATCGTCATTTACGTCAAAGTATCTTACTTCCAAGTATCGTACTTCCGTAAGATTTTTTAGTAATATCAATTTGTGTTTACGCCGACATACCAAGCGCTTGCGCGAGGATAGCCCCACTACTTTTGCTGATTGTTGCTAGCAACTGCAATATCCGTACACTTACTATGATAATAATTATATGTGCACTAATGTTCCTACCTTTCTATTTGAGGTACGGCATCGAAAAGTACTTTCAACTATGTCAAAGTAATTTGATAAAATCTGTCAAAATTTTATTTCTTCATCAACAAGAGTTTAGCTTTTCAGCGATGTATTTTTTTTAATTTCATTGTTTTATATGACTCGAAAAAATGTAATAAATAAATTTCCAATATTAACTCATCTAAAATGTTAATGAAAAACTAAGCCATTAGCCATCAGAGATGTCAAATTTTATATAAAAATTTAGTTAATAATGCGTTTGTATCATCCATAGAACTGGAAGCTATTTTTATTGAAAAAATCAGAGTTTGAAATGATGAAAAAATTTAATATTTATGGTACAGTTCGGTGAGATATTTTTCTCAATTTTTTTTCACTAGAATTAGTTATTATAATTAATGATTAAGATTCGAAATCATATAGTGGAATCGTGCGTCTCGTTACCTCTCTTCACCGATACCTGAGAACCCGAACCCGAGAGCAATATTTTTTTTCGGAAAAGGGCTACCCAGCCAGTTGACCCTCTCACTTTCACTGTTTATGATACTTGTCAATGCACCCTGATAATCCCAACACCTGATTCTTCTAACAAATTCAAGAATTTTTCATCGCCTTTTTTCAATAATGTAACGAAGCCAGATATTTCTTTTTTTTGTGTAATGATAGTTCGATAGTTAAATAATCACTCAACGTATTTTGAATAAGATCCGTCCATTTTAAGCGGTTCGTAGAAGCCTTAAAAAACCCTTGATTTTCACCAAAATCGGATTTTTTATTTCAATAACAAATGGAAAAAAAAAATATAAACAAAACTTCATTATGTTCGTTGATGTTTTATAAACAACTTCCAGAAGAAAAACATAAATAATCTCAATAATTATATCACCAAAATTTAATTTAAAAATTCAAGAATTTTTCATCGCTTTTTTTTTAATAATGTAACGAAGCCAGATATTTCTTTTTTCTGTGTAATGATAGTTCGATAGTTAAATAATCACTCAACGTATTTTGAATAAGATCCGTGCATTTTAAGCGGTCCGCAGAAGCCTTCAAAAACCCTTGATTTTCACCAAAATCGGATTTTTTATTTCAATAACAAATGGAAAAAATAAAATAAACAAAACTTCATTATGTTCATTGATGTTTTATAAACAACTTCCAGAAGAAAAACATAAATGATCTCAATAATCATATCACCAAATTTTAATTTAAAAATTCATTACCCTCATCGTGGGCTAAAGTTCATAAAGAATTAAAATCATTAGCGCACACTCATATTTGAGGTTTAAAAATCTGAAAAAAATCATAACGTCTTTTTTTATAGTCAACTATTATTTGTAAAATATGTGAACGCGAAAAATTGAAAATTTTTATAAAATGGGCCACCCTAGCGCCCATTGATATTCGACTGTTTGGTCTTTACTATTTCGACCGTACGATTTTTTGGATTTTCGTTATTTCGATCGTAGGATTTTTTTGAATTTTCGCTATTTCTACCGTGGGATTTTTCGTTCAACTGTGTTCAATTTCGAACGAGTTGAGAATGTTGGAAATTCAAATTTATGAAATGTTAACTTTATGAAAATTTAACACGATGAAAATTCAACTTTATGAATACTAAACTCTTCAAAATCGTAATTTAAAGAAAAGTCAATTAGTGTGAGAATGGAACAATGAAATTTGGAAGAATTCATATAGCAAAAAAAAATAAGTTTCTCGGATTAATTATTTATCATTGGGAGTAGAGCACCTAGCGATGAATCGGAGAAAAGATTCTGGTGAAAAACGATCACACCCAAAAGTATCCTGAGACTCTGATGAAATTTCAATTTGTTTTTTTCGCGCCATTTTCCATTAAACATTGAATCTTTTGAATCGTTCTATCATGACGTAAAAATTTCTTTTGCCTCAGGTACAATTCACGCGGGCAATTGATCCACGCGTCGGAGCACAAGAAATTCCAAATCTGGTACTTCTACGACGACCGTGGACGTCTCGTGTCGTGGAACGACGATCGCGAGAACATAACGCAATTTTTCTACGCGAATCCGCGAACGCCGCATCTCATAACACACGTGCATTACCCAAAGTCATCAAAGACATTCCGTTTTCTCTACGACTCGCGAGACTATTTAATGACGGTCGAGACGTCGGAGCAACGTTTTTACGTGGCGACCGATCAGAACGGTTCGCCACTGGCGCTTTTCGACACGAACGGCAATCTGATCAAGGAGATGCGCCGTACGCCATTTGGCAAAATAATCAAAGACACGAATCCCGATTTTTATCTGCCAATTGATTTTCACGGTGGCCTCTTTGACCCGAACACCAAACTCGTTTATCTCAACAAACGTCTTTACGATCCAACGGTTGGCCAATGGATGACACCGGCTTGGGAACAAATGGCGAACGAGCTAACAACCCCAACGGACATATTTATTTATCGTTTCCGGAACAACGATCCGATAAATCTCAAACAAAACGTCGAGTACATGACCGATCTAACGAGCTGGCTAAAGCTTTACGGCTACGATATACCGTCGATGCTTGGCTCGGAGTACACGAAGCGAATGGTTTATCAACCAAGCGCAACGATAACATCGCCCCAATTGACACCGGACTTTGGCGTAATGTCGGGTCTTCAGTGTATCGTCAATCGGGTACACGAGAAATTTTCCGATCTCGGTTTTGTCCCAAAACCATTGCTCAAACTGGAACCAAAGACCCGCAATCTTTTGCCCCGTGTGGCGCACAGACGTGCCGTATTTGGCGAGGGTATACTCGTGTCTCGCGTTGGTGGTCGAGCCCTCGTTAGTGTCGTTGACGGTGTAAATAACGTTGTGCAGGATGTCGTCACGTCGGTTTTCAACAATTCGTACTTTCTCCCGTTGCACTTTAGCGTTCACGATCAGGATGTCTTTTATTTCGTAAAGGACAACGCTCTGAAGATACGCGACGACATGGAGGAACTGCGTCGTTTGGGCAGTATGTTCAATGTGTCGACCCACGAGACCACGGAACACGGTGCTGGCACGTGGAAAGAACTAAGGTTGCACAATCCCGATGCGGCTGTTGTCATCAAATATGGCGCTGATCCCGAACAAGAGAGACACAGGATACTGAAGCACGCTCACAAGCGAGCGGTCGAGAGAGCTTGGGAAATTGAGAAGCAATTGGTTATCGCGGGTTTTCAAGGCAGAGGCGATTGGTCGAAAGAGGAAAAAGACGAGCTAACTACGCGTGGCACTGTCGTCGGTTACGAGGGTGTTGACATACACAGCGTTCACAGGTATCCCCAATTGGCGGACGATCCGGGAAATGTCGCGTTTACGCGCGACACCAAGAGAAAAAGGCGCAAAAGTGGCAGCCGCAGAAACAGATTACACAGACACGACTCGTGATGCGACCGTTGCCGCGGATCTACCGTTACTTATACGGATAACATTTTGCCAACGAGACAAATTTACGTTACTCGTGAATTCACGATAACCGACGACAGCGCCACGTCGTTGAGAGTAACCACGCGCCTAACGACGAATGGCACGACCGTGGTGACAATGACTGCAGCGCCAACGACGATGGCGTCATCAACTAGAAACGCCGGGAATTTCAATTGAGTAAAACCGTTACCCTCGTACCCGAAGAAACGTATCCTTCGTGATAGAAGAAATCGTGAAAGTTCGCGAACGAATTTCAAGTGTAATTTGTTACCGGATTTCGTTGTTTCGTCGTTGAAAGAAAAAACACTTTCGGCATTGTCGTTATTTTTATCTTTCTTTGTCTATCGTTTCGTCGAACGACCGTTCGATCTCTTTTCCTCCCCTTTTTTTTTCAATAGTTTCTTTTATGGAGAGCGTGAGAACGAGCTCGTTGCGTAATAACGAACGATTCGAAGGTCGGACGAGTGTTCCGTGAAGTGTCAAAATTAAGCTAGTCGCTATATTAACGGTACGAGAATATAAAGCTTGTTACGAGGTGATTATTTTATAGATGACGATGGTGATGACGAACTCTCGATGTTAATCGGAGATGCCATGTTAAAATGTATAATGAAGAGGATTGTTGCGCTGTGCGTAGACTTTTGAATGATTAAGAGAAAACAAAAAACAAAAACAAAAAAACACGTCGATCGATTGGTAAAGCATGGCTGTGCCCCCGACGAGTAGTTCACAGCATTGCTCGGAAAGACGACGATAAATATTTTTTCTCTTTTCCCCCGACGATCTCGAGTTGAAATGATTGAACAAAAAAAACGAAAACAAACAAACCAAACCGCTGCAAAAATGCATCGTGGTCGGTGATAGTTGACGCATTAACAGGGTCTAAGGACGCGTGTACGTAAATAAAAGAAAGAAATAAATAAAAATTTTAGTGTAGACGAGCTTTCGCGAACGAGCGATTAATCGTCGAAATTCCGCACTTACACGTCGCAATTATTTTTCGTTACTTTTTCTTTCTTTTTGTTTCCCGCAATTCACAACGTCCAGCATAAATGTAAAAAAAAAAACAAAAAACAAACAACCGAAAAGCATGAAGAAAGAAATGGAAGTGTCATTGAATTTACGGATATCCTGTTGAAATTTGAGAACGTTGAATGAAATAAACGACGATAATTTAAAGATCACGGTGGGGGCGTGCAGTAGCCCGAAATACTGCGGATAAAAAAAAATATTTTTAACATAACGTGGTGATGATCGAAAGGACTGTCGATTTTTTTTTTTTTTTGTAAATACGGAAACTAAACCTATGAATTAATGTGGTAATAATTGTAGATAATATTGTAACGCGACTAACGAGCGAGGAGGAGAACGGGGGATGGAAGGAGGAGGGAAAAAAAAAATATATATATATATGACAGTGATGAATGAACACACTGGTCGATATCGCTTTTTTATATGTATACACCAATTACCAGCTACACCGCTCGGACACGGAATGAGTATAAATGATTAACGACAGTGACGCAACAAAATAAATAAATATAAATATTAAAATGCAAATGAGAGAGAAAAAAAATACACGAATTCATGTACACTGAGACGAAAATAAAATAAATAAAAAAACTGTAATCGTAGTATCCAAATGGTACGTAACATGAGCCTCGAACTCAACGATCTCACGGCGAATTGAAAAATTAAATTAAATGAATTTCCCGAATATACGAGTACGAAGAAATTGAGATGTAAAAATGTTGAATAACATTATTTCCTCTCGAAACGATATTTTTCACATTTTGTATGAAAATTACCAGGTGAAATTCGGCGATTAATCGGCAAATTTCAATTTTTTCGAAAATCATTAAAATTCTTTTCCATTCGAGTTCGTTGATTTTACGAGAATGACGGATCTCGGAGAATATGAGTTTCGCGCATCGGGGGCAGTTAATCGTTTTCATTGGATTTTTTTTTTTTTTTTTTTCCTCGTTGTGACGAAGCCGTTGGCGAAGACTTGCGGCAAGATGATTGATGAAAATTTTGCACGAGCATTGATATACGTACGGATATATTAGGGCGATTTTTTTTTTTTTTCGACTATTTTTTTTTTCAGTCCCCACCCGAAATTTTGTTGGATATCTCGAAAAAGAAATTCCCTGAAATTTACAGCCCTCAATATTAATTCTAAGTACTTTCCCAAAGCGTGAGAAGATTTTCCATCTAAAATACACGTAAATCGAATTTTTATTTTTTTTTCAAATTTCTATAACTCAGCCGCATTTTATGCTATCATATTGTTCCTGGTTTCGATTTACTCGGAATAAAACAATCTAAAAAAGTGCGTTTTGCGGCGAAAGTGTAAATTGTACTGGTGAGTTGGTACGGGTCACTGAAGTTGATTTTTACCCAAAATTCTCGTTTTTTTGCTGTTATCTCCGAAACAATTAACTTTACGAAAAAAATGTAAATGAAAAATTTGTTGGAAATTTAATTTCCTACAATAAAGGTCCTATCGAACCAATTGCTTAGATCAATATTTCTTGAGATATTGAACTTTTTTTATTTTTTATTTTATTTTATTATTTAATATTTCATATTTTATGAATTTTATACTACTCATAAGTTGAAGTTCAATAGATTCAGTTGATTTTTACCCAAAATTCTCGTTCTTTTGCTGT
Organism: Oxytorus armatus; assembly: GCA_958009045.1. Taxonomy (NCBI): domain Eukaryota; kingdom Metazoa; phylum Arthropoda; class Insecta; order Hymenoptera; family Ichneumonidae; genus Oxytorus; species Oxytorus armatus. Next base: position 37,265,640 of record OY253745.1, on the reverse strand, counting down.
TATCTCCGAAACAATTAACTTTACGAAAAAAATGTAAACGAAAAATTTGTTGGAAATTTAATTTCCTACAAAAAAGGTCCTATCGACCCAATTGCTTAGATCAATATTTCTTGAGATATAGACCTTTTTTTATTTTTTATTTTTTTTATTATTTAATATTTCATATTCTATAAATTTTATACTACTCATAAGTTAAAGTTCAATAGATTCAGTTGATTTTTACCCAAAATTCTTGTTTCTTTGCTGTTATCTCCGAAACAATTAACTTTACGAAAGAAATGTAAATGAAAAATTCATTGGAAATTTAATTTCCTACAAAGAAGGTTCTATCGATCCAATTGCTTGGATGAATATTTCTTGAGATATTGAACTTTTTTTATTTTTTATTTTTTTTATTATTTAATATTTCATATTTTATAAATGTTATACTACTCATAAGTTAAAGTTCAATATCTCAAGAAATATTAATCCAAGCAATTGGGTCGATACGACCTTTTTTGTAGGAAATTAAATTTCCAACAAATTTTACATTTACATTTTTTTTCGTAAAGTTAATTGTTTCGGAGATAACAGCAAAAAAACGAGAATTTTGGGTAAAAATCAACTTCAGTGACCCGTACCAACTCACCAGTACAATTTACACTTTCGCCGCAAAAGGCACTTTTTTACATTGCTTTATTCTGAGTAAATCGAAACCAAGAACAACATGATAGCATAAAATGCGGCTGAGTTATAGAAATTTGAAAAAAAAAAAAAAAAATTCTATTTACGTGTATTTAAGATGGAAAATCTTTTCACGCTTTGGGAAAGTACTTATAATTAATATTAAGGGCTGTAACTTTCAGGGAATTTCTTTTTCGACATATCCAACAAAATTTCGGGTGGGGACTGAAAAAAAAAATAGTCCAAAAAAAAAATCACCCTAGTATATATATAATATATATATATATAAATAAACAGCCTCAAAAGAAATATGACGCGATCCGGAGAATTCGTCGACGCGGATTGGATCGAGTGTTGTTTGAATTGAGGCCGATTAGGATCGTGAGGGAAAAATGAAAACAACGTTTTCTCATTATGTCGTAGACACTTGTAAATAATAACAATAATAATAATAATAATGGTAATAAAAATTTCATTTAGACAATGAGAGGAAAAAAAAACATGTCGTATATAATGCGTACTCGGTGGGAGAGGAGAGTTGAACGAGGAGTTTATAGAATAGCGTAATGTAACGTTGAGAAGTTTAAAAGTGGCAGAAGGGTGCGCTGGGAAAGAAAAGAATAAACTCGAACCCGGCACATTCGTTCGAGTCGAGACTACGTAAATGTTCCGTGGGCGGGAAAATTCGAAAGTCATCCGAGCAACCGATAACGGAAAATAAACAAAGACAAAAACGGAAACAAAAACAATGATGTTCGAGAGGATTAATATTAAAGATGAACGAGAAGCGACGAGAGGAGTAGAACGGAATGACGGAAAATAATAATAATAATATTAATAATCATAATAATAATAATAATAATAATAATAATGCCCCGCCTATCTTTCTACTGAAGAACGAGAAGAAGAAGAAGAAGAAAAAAAACAAATTATTTTTTGAATTGTGTCGTCAAAGGAATCCGTATTTAACCGAATGTTCCCTCGAGTCCATTCCCATAACCTCAAAAGTCCCAACCCCTTCCCGCCCCCAACCCACCCCACCCTGCTCCATTGCCCCGATAAGAAGAAAATAAAATAAGTGAATTTGTCGGTGTTTAGGAATATTGCAAGTAGATCTCGATGCCTCGATTGGATTGGATCGTAAAAAAGTAACCGATAGAAAGTATAAACGAAAAAAAAAAAAACAAAACAACAAACAAAGAACCCCGTGCATGTCCACAGTTCGCGCGTATTTACGTGTGTATAGTGTGTGTGTGTGTGTGTGAGTGTGTGAATATATATATACTATATATGCGTACGTAAATATGTGCGTAACTAAAAAACCGAACGAGAAAATATATAGGGAATGACGATAGGAGGAAAAAAAAACGAGACGTCGTTAATATAGTTTCGCTCGCAGAGAAAAAAAAACGACACACACACACAAGAAGCTGATACATAATCATAAAAAAAAAACAACGTACGTAATAGCCGGCGGGAGAGGGTACGGTGAGGATGAAGAAAAAAAATAACAATTTAACCTTCAACTGCATCCTCCAGTTCAAGTGAACCGAAATGTTCGGTCAGTTTCTTTTATCTTTAATGTCTGTTTTCCTCTTAAAAAAAAATACTTACTTTTGGCTCCAAGTATTCTTTTTTTTTATCATAAAAATATTATCTTTTGACGAAAAAACTTATCGCACTTTTCTCGTGAAAATCTCGTGAAAATTATGAAAATATTGATCGATTGAATCGACGAAAATTTGTGGAATTTAAAGTGAGACAAAGAAAAAGAGGGTGACTAACAGTTTGGCAAAAAAATAAGGATGCAGTTGAGCGTTGAAGAACCGTGATGATGAAACATTTTTAAAAAAGCCTCAAAACACTTTGAGGGGGGAAATAGGGTAACAGTGTTTACTCAATGATTTTCATGAATTTTTTTATAGTATAAAAAATTAATATAATTTATCGAAACTTTGAGAATATTTTATACATATATTTAAGGATATAGTATAAAATTTTTGAAGAATTTCCTTGAAAAACACCGAAGATATTAGCGACCCCATATTGCAGGTCACAATCGGACTCAGCGTTTGTGTACATTCTGGACGCCGCAATTTTCATCCGAAATCAAACGAGGTTGGAATTTACTTTTATTATATGTCTCTCTTCTATATGAACCTAAATGCTATCAAAAAAATAGAAAATTGAATTTTTTACAGGGGTCAAAACAAAGAAGAATGATTTTTTGCCATTTTTTACAACTTTATTTGCAAAAAAAAAATTGTTTTAAATAATGATAATATTCCGATTTTAGGTTCATATAGAGGGCAATACTATGAAGAAAGTAACTGCCAATTTTCAGAACGATTCGTTGAAAACTTTCCAAACTAGCGTGTACGCAAGTTCAACAAAAAGTCGTTTTCAGAAAAACGCGTCTAACCCTATTTCCCCCTTTAATTGAATCGGTTATAAAAAGCTCTCGCGTTGTACGCTGTAAATATTTATCCGTACCGTGTAAATGTGGAAATTGCAGTAGGTTTTTTTTTTTCCTTTCGTCCTGTACATTTGTTATTTGAATTTCTCATTGGAACGAATTGAATATTAAAAGGACACGAATGGGAAAAATTTATTTTATGAGTTTATCGATCACCGCAGACTGCTTTTAAGAACCTAAGTGTACATCTGATGGCCAATTTTTACAACACCGAGCACGGAATCTTGATGTTTCGGTGTTGCGTTGAAAAACCGAAATTTTTCGAGCCACCGACGATAATACTAATCACGGTTTATCAAATTCCCAAAAAATTCCCGTGAATCCGGACGAAAGGTGTGTGAAGATTCCGTTGCGCTGCATCGACTGTGAAAATTTCATTGAAATCCGTTCGTTCATCTCTGAGAAATCTATCCTCAAAGTTACGAGGTGGACTCCGTCGTAGACTAATCCGCGACGACGCCATGTTGATACATCAACGCCACCACTTTGAATCATGATATTATTTAATAACTTGTGTGTTCCTCAACAAGGAAATAATTAATGATAATAATGCATTTATCAAACGAACAAATAAAAAGCGTTTTAATTAATTTATAAATTTACAAAGTTTACTGACGGGATTATCTATAGAGTACCAATAAGACCGGAAAGATAACCTACAATTTCACGGCTCGTAGGCTGCAAGATTCTCTATGAAAATCACGTGCATAAATATCGTTGATTATCCTATCAATTTTTAGAAACATATAAACTTTTTAATCGTTAATTCTACGTTTAAACTGTTATCGACAATCAAATCGATAATCTCGTAAACCATCCGTAATTCAAGAATCGATCGGTCATGAAAATCGGCTAAACTTTACGAAACAGAGCGTACAGAAATTTTTTTCGCAATTAGTCTTCACGTGACCATAAAAATTAGATTAACTTTTTATATATTTATTTTCCTTTTTTTTCCTTGTTAAGGACACACAAGTTTTTATAAATTCAATTATATTGATATTAGTTATGCTCTGGTCACTCGCAAAAAAAAAAACAATTCAAATTTCCGTTGTTGCTCTGAACAGTCGACGTTGGTCAATGTTCTTAAATCTCTCGAATCTTATACAAAATCATTAACTGCATAATCATCGTTGAAATTTATCCCGACAAAAGTGCAATTAATAATAACGATAATTTGACGATTTTTCCACGCACTTTGACGAACTTTTCTTTTTGACTAACAACGAGATCGACGAGTAAACTAAAGTACGACGAGTGAAACAACGCTTCAACTATTTACGAAAAAACAATTATGCTGAGAGCGAAACGAATACGTAAAGGGAGAGGAAAAAAAAGTTTTTTAAACACGGTAATAAGGGAAAAAACAAAAACAACAAGAAGATCATTTGTAGTCCGGTAGGCAAATGTTCATTGCAATTGTCATATATTCTTGAAACATTATTTTCATCACAAAGTCCCTTTATTATTATTATTACGATTATTACTATTGTTAATATTAATGTTATCTTTGAGTTGTCGATTATATTGGATAATCTCGCTTCGAATATATTTTGTCTTTATTCAATTTCAAAAGCAAGGGTGATTAAAAAATTAAAAAATGACGACGCGTGCATAAAAAAGCAATACTTCGTAACTAACGTGCGCGAATGTGACTGTGAAAAAAATGTGAATGAGATTTTTTAATGAACGAATGAAAAAAAAAAAAAAAAAAAAAGATTCTAACGGAGAATATTCAGCGGGGAGAATATTCCCAAAAATGGAGAATATTCATTATAGAAAAAGAAGAAACTGGCGATTGTAAAAAAAAAAAAAAAAAAAATGTACTCGCTTGTGTATTGGGTGTACGAGCAATGACCGGAAAATAGCGTGAAACGCGGAATGATCGTTCGAGCAAATAAAACAAATTAAAAACAAAAAAAAACGAAAATACGAAAGTGTGTGGGTGTGTACAATTAACAAATGTTGAATGAAATTAATATATGCAAAAATGACTGGAATTCGTGCGAAGAATTATGATTGCGAAGAATATGAGAGAGAGTGACGGTAATGAAAAACATGGAAAAATCGCGATTATATATTACAATTTTGTAAATACAATTATCGTTATTATAAGTTCTCACTCTCAGTAGCAATGAATTTTTTTTCTCGGGGTGTACGAAGCAATTAAAATGATCCACGATGATAATTGGATGAAGAAAAATGGTAAAATGGGGGGTGAATGCAGATTAGTCCCATATCAAAATAAAAAAAAGGTAAAATGGAAAATTGTTAATGAAATTGAAAGAATAAAAGAAATAACGAAATCCATTAATCCGTGAATAATGGAAAGGGATTTTTTGCGATTTTTGGTTTGGGATTAATTTTCGTGCAGCCGCGTTCTCGTTGAGTTGACAATACTCGATGAACTTCGAGGCCTAATAAACATTTTTTAAATTTTTATTCGTTCCGGGGATTTCCCGTTTGCGCACTTTGAGATAAATTTTCGTGGAGAGACGATGGTCAAGCGTTTTTCTTATTTCCATTCGCCACGTCAATGATAAAAAAAAAAAAAAAAAACGAAAGAATGAAAGAACTTTGTGAACTTGTAAATATCGTATCATGATTATGTAAATAACACGAAAACGTATACATAAAACATATTTAAAAAAAAATGCCCGAACACAAACATATAACACGAACATATAATACACACGAGGTTTATTTTAATGACTACATAATTATATTACCGCGTAACAATACTTAAGAATAAGTATACATATTCTATACTCTTACACACGCTAAGTACTCAATAAATATATCTATAAAATGTCCCCGTGTTTGTGTACGTCGAACCTTCTGCCAATTCCAATTTTCCTCTCCGCGTTGCATCGAGCAGAATTTATTTTTGCAATTTTCCGTCCTCATAGATAAAGCGTTGCTATGGGGAAAACAAAGTTTTTCGAGTTTTCATTGCCCCTAAAGGTGTTGAAAATGTGTGCCAAAATATCGGAAAGTTACATTTAAATAAAATGACCGGACGTATGTACGAGGGGGGACCCAAAAAAAAAACGGGAATTTCCTCATAATTTCTTTATCTTATATATAAATAAAAATCAATTGCCGCATGTATGACGGATCATCACTTGAGAACGGCTCGACCGATTTGGCTAATTTTTTTTTGTTGCGTTTGTAATATTCAGAACAAGGTTTGTGTGAAAGAAATTTTTTTGGAAAATCCACCTGGAAAAGTCGGAAATTTGAAAAATATGAAAATATGAAAAATATGGAAATAACATATGAAAATTTCGATAAAAAAAATGTGACGTTCAGTTTGAAAGTTCTGCTGTCACATGTTTCATAACGAAAAAAACAGTGACGTTCAGTTTGAAAGTTCTGTTTTCATAACAACAACAAATTCCGCATTGAATGTTGATATTTTGCGAAAAAGAATTTAATTGAAAGCGATATGTCATTTCGTGGTTTATTTCTTTGAAAAAAATGCCACCAGTCGGATGTCCAATGCGGAAGTGATGATCCGTCATACATGCGGCAATTGATTTTTATTTATATAGATGAAATATTAAAAAATTTAAAAAAATAATAAAAGTTCAATATCTCGAGAAATATTGATCTAAGCAATTGGGTCGATAGGACCTTTTTTATAGAAAATTAAATTTCCAACATATTTTTCGTTTACAATTTTTTCGTAAAGTTAATTGTTTCGGAGATAACAGCAAAAAAAACGAGGATTTTGGGTAAAAATCAACTTCAGTGACCCGTACCAACTCATCAGTACAATTTACACCTTGAATGAAGAACTGTTTTACAATTGACCTTCTCCATGAAAAAATATATATGTGCCAACTTTCATAGCGATCGGTTGAACGGTATAGAAGTTGATGTGCTGCAGCGCCATCCAGTGGCGAGTTACAACAAAGTGGATAGCATAAAAACCTTCTCCACGAAGAAATAGATATATGTGCCAACTTTCATAGCGATCGGTTGAACGGTATAGAAGTTGATGTGCTGCAGCGCCATCTAGTGGCCACTTACATGAAAGTGGATAGCAAAAACCTCCATAAAAACAGAATTAGAACGGTATAGAAGTTTTTGTGCTGCAGCGCCATCCAGTGGCGATTTACAACAAAGTGGATAGCATAAAAACCGTCTCCACGAAAAAATACAGATATGTGCCAACTTTCATAGCGATCGGTTGAACAGTTTAGAATTTTATGTGCTGAAGCGCCATCTAGTGGCGACTTACATCAAAGTGGATAGCAAAAACCTCCATAAAAAATGAATTTGAACGGTATAGAAGTTGATGTGCTGCAGCGCGATCTAGTGGCAAGTTACAACAAAGTGGATAGCATAAAAACCTTCTCCATGAAAAAATACATATATGTGCCAACTTTCATAGCGATCGGTTGAACAGTATAGAAGTTGATCTGCTGCATCGCCATCTAGTGGCGAGTTACAACAAAGTGGATAGCAAAAACCTCCATAAAAACAGAATTTGAACGGTATAGAAGTTTTTGTGCTGCAGCGCCATCCAGTGGCGATTTACAACAAAGTGGATAGCATAAAAACCGTCTCCACGAAAAAATACAGATATGTGCCAACTTTCATAGCGATCGGTTGAACAGTTTAGAATTTTATGTGCTGAAGCGCCATCTAGTGGCGACTTACATCAAAGTGGATAGCAAAAACCTCCATAAAAAATGAATTTGAACGGTATAGAAGTTGATGTGCTGCAGCGCGATCTAGTGGCAAGTTACAACAAAGTGGATAGCATAAAAACCTTCTCCATGAAAAAATACATATATGTGCCAACTTTCATAGCGATCGGTTGAACAGTATAGAAGTTGATCTGCTGCATCGCCATCTAGTGGCGAGTTACAACAAAGTGGATAGCAAAAACCTCCATAAAAACAGAATTTGAACGGTATAGAAGTTTTTGTGCTGCAGCGCCATCCAGTGGCGATTTACAACAAAGTGGATAGCATAAAAACCGTCTCCACGAAAAAATACAGATATGTGCCAACTTTCATAGCGATCGGTTGAACAGTTTAGAATTTTATGTGCTGAAGCGCCATCTAGTGGCGACTTACATCAAAGTGGATAGCAAAAACCTCCATAAAAAATGAATTTGAACGGTATAGAAGTTGATGTGCTGCAGCGCGATCTAGTGGCAAGTTACAACAAAGTGGATAGCATAAAAACTTTCTGCATGAAAGAAAAAAAAATGTGCCAACTTTCATAGCGATCGGTTGAACGGTATAGGAGTTGATGTGCTGCAGCGCCATCTAGTGGCGAGTTACAACAAAGTGGATAGAATAAAAACCTTCTCCATGAAAAAATACATATATGTGCCAACTTTCATAGCGATCGGTTGAACAGTATAGAAGTTGATCTGCTGCATCGCCATCTAGTGGCGAGTTACAACAAAGTGGATAGCAAAAACCTCCATAAAAACAGAATTTGAACGGTATAGAAGTTTTTGTGCTGCAGCGCCATCCAGTGGCGATTTACAACAAAGTGGATAGCATAAAAACCGTCTCCACGAAAAAATACAGATATGTGCCAACTTTCATAGCGATCGGTTGAACAGTTTAGAATTTTATGTGCTGAAGCGCCATCTAGTGGCGACTTACATCAAAGTGGATAGCAAAAACCTCCATAAAAAATGAATTTGAACGGTATAGAAGTTGATGTGCTGCAGCGCGATCTAGTGGCAAGTTACAACAAAGTGGATAGCATAAAAACCTTCTCCATGAAAAAATACATATATGTGCCAACTTTCATAGCGATCGGTTGAACAGTATAGAAGTTGATCTGCTGCATCGCCATCTAGTGGCGAGTTACAACAAAGTGGATAGCAAAAACCTCCATAAAAACAGAATTTGAACGGTATAGAAGTTTTTGTGCTGCAGCGCCATCCAGTGGCGATTTACAATAAAGTGGATAGCATAAAAACCTTCTCCATGAAAAAATACATATATGTGCCAACTTTCATAGCGATCGGTTGAACAGTATAGAAGTTGATGTGCTGCAGCGCCATCTGGTGGCCACTTACATGAAAGTGGATAGCAAAAACCTCCATAAAAACAGAATTTGAACGGTATAGAAGTTGATGTGCTGCAGCGCGATCTAGTGGCAAGTTACAACAAAGTGGATAGCATAAAAACTTTCTGCATGAAAGAAAAAAAAATGTGCCAACTTTCATAGCGATCGGTTGAACGGTATAAAAGTTGATGTGCTGCAGCGCCATCCAGTGGCGAGTTACAACAAAGTGGATAGCATAAAAACCTTCTCCACGAAAAAATACATATATATGCCAACTTTCATAGCGATCGGTTGAACAGTATAGAAGTTGATCTGCTGCATCGCCATCTAGTGGCGAGTTACAACAAAGTGGATAGCAAAAACATCCATAAAAACAGAATTTGAACGGTATAGAAGTTGATGTGCTGGAGCGCGATCTAGTGGCAAGCTACAACAAAGTGGATAGCATAAAAACCTTCTGCATGAAAGAAAAAAAAAATGTGCCAACTTTCATAGCGATTGGTTGAACGGTATAGAAGTCTACTAAGCTCAAATACATCCATTTTAACATCTATAGATAAATATATCGCCGCCGCCGCCGTGTACAAGAGTTGAGGGGGTCAGGGGTGAACAGAAAAAAAAAATAGAACAAATTCAATCGTATAACGAATACTGTGTAGGTTTTTATTGTTTTTTTTATCCGTCCATACAATAGCAACGAAACCATTGATATTGCGTCACTTTATTTGATTTTTTTTTTTCATACAATTCATCACTTGTTATAATCTATTTACAATTTATATGAATAATATGTTTATTCCATCCTCGACGATCATGATCAACTTTTCATTAATACGACGCGTCGAGGGGGAAGGAAAAAAACATCATTTGCAATTCAACAAAACAATGCCGGTATAACGTTGCCAGCATTTAAGCGTACGAAAATACTGAACGTACAATGCAAAAAAAAAAATTATGAAATATCTGTGAAAGTGTACAATCGCCCAGACGCAAAGAGGGTACGATTTTAACAAATACACACACACACACACACACATATACACTCGATCATCCACGAACTAGATCAAACGGTTTTTGATCTACGAAGCTCCGAGCTATGGCGTAATTTGATCGGTACACCTATTTCCCCCGTCACTGACGGATTATGACTAGTCAAAGAAGGACCAAGTGACCTTGAGGAATGAAAGAACGGACAGATAATATGATAAACCAACGAAACGGAAAATCGAGACTATCAATGTTGTTAGTTCGTATATAGCAATATACAAAAATATAAACACTCGCGATCTTTGCGATGGATGAATTCGTAACTTTGTTGGTTTGTTTTGTTTTTTTGTTCATTGTTTTTAATTATTACAATAACGTAGTGGCACCGATCGACAGTGCGGCTCTTGAAGTTTGCCTAATTGTTGGGCTAGCGTTACTTACTCGAGACCCAAGGCCCAATTGATCCCTTGAACAAGGAGCATTATTAGTGGCTGCCATGCCACTAGCCACCTTATCCAATCGAGTAATTGACCGTACAACACGTGCGGTCGTTCCCATCTTTCGGAAATTTCAGTCAAGGTTTGTACTCGGGCCTTGTGAATATTAATCTTAGCGGAACACCGACGGGACAAACTGTTTCTCGATGACATTGCCCCATTCTTCTCTATCGCCGATTTTGAAAAAAGGCACATCAAACTTCGAGAAAAAGCACAAAATATTTAAGGGCGGGGTAAGGGTTTTCACTTTCGAAAAATCGATTTTTTTTCGTCTTATCTTATTGTTTAACATTTCAAGAATATGTCCTTAAAATTTTAAACCGATCTAAGCAATATTCTTGAAGTTATTGTCTCATTAATCTCCTGGCCTTTAACGCTATACCTCTAACAGGCTGCGGGCTGTCAGGCTAGCAGTGCTAACTTCAGACGCGTTTTTCTCAAAACTACTTTTTCAAAGTCCGTGTTCACTGCCATTTAAAAACTACTTGACCGATTGATTTCAAACTTTGTACACATTTTCTACATATAAAATACCTCCCCCCAACGTTTAGTTAAATTTTTTTTTTTTTTACATTAAGGGTGTTTCCCACCCACAAAATGGCGGAATTTTTCGTGGAAAATAACGGTTCACACTTCAGATGGCCGGCAAAAATTTTTAAATGAAAAAAAAAAATTATCAGAGAACGTTGGGGGGAAGATTTGATTACAATTTGACTAAATTTTCATGGTTTTTCATTTTCAGATAATTTCCGGCCGAGTTATAGTGAACACCGCAAATTGTTTTTTTTTTTCCAAGACGTTCCGGGGGAAGCTCCGTTACGGGCTTATGCTTCGATATTTCTGCATGAAAAAAATTACACAACATTGTAAAAAGTATGCTCAATAATGTACAAAAGTTTCGAATAAAATTGCTCAATCCATATTTGAGAAAAAAAATCGCTAAAAGTGTTTTTTTTACGCTGAAACCCTTACCCCTCCCATAATTCCATATTAGTGTCGATAAAAGTGTTAGTTATCGGCAGTGGATAAGTGCTCGACCGGTAAGCGAGAGGTTCACCGTATAGATATCTGTTTTATCGACCGAAGCTATGTGCGTCCCTCTCGCAATCTGCATTACCCGGGAGGCGTAAGGGTTCGCGCAGCTGCCATACCGACCTTCCCAGTATCTGCTATACCGCCCGAGCAAATATGCACGCGAACTACTCCCACCACAACCCCACACTGCTAGATAGCGCTGTTTACAAATCTCTCCTAATTCTCGGTGCTCCAGGACCCTTATTGATTCCCCTATTTTTACGTAAATTTGATGAAAACCATTAAAGGATACGGATTGCGAAACATCTTCTTGAGATCGACTTTTTCCTTGCAGTACGGGCAAGTTTGTTTTTTACCAACGATACACCAGCCTCTGATACAAAATTCGTGAAATACGTGCTCGCAGCTCAATTTGTAGGTATTCTCGAGAACGCCCTCCTCGTGTTCAGAGACCAAAAGTCTGTTACCGCATACGGCACAGACGTTCGGTTCCAGGGTTCTCGTTGGCATTTTTCCGGGTGCATAGTACTGTGAAAAAAAAACCATAGAACAATTCGAAAGAGAATTCATAGAATAACGTTGGGGGGGAGGGGAGAGGGGAGAAATCTTACCCCTATGTGCGAGGCCATCGTATCCGCGCATATTTCCGCCATATCCCTTCCCAAAACACCGAAATATATACCGTAACACAACAACAACAGTGCACAGTCCATCCAAGCACTGGGCTTCGCGTCAAACACAAAATTTAAACCGAAAAATGTTGCGAGCCCGATCAGATAACTGCCTATACCGAGAACGTAACTCAGTTTGTACATGAAATAAAACCATTTGTAGACTAATCTGGAAAAAAAAATAAGTTACGATTATTAAAATATATCGACGATATCCAAAAAGTCTTCCACCAATTGGGACAGGAAGGAGACCTTACGGAATCGGATGAATACACGTTCCATTGGATTTTTCGTTTTTAACCATTGTAGTAGCTCGAAAATCGAAGTAACGCCAAGGAATTATTGCAATTAAGGGCGGGGTAAGGGTTTTCACTTTCGAAAAATCGAATTTTTTTTTTTTTTCGTATTATCTTATTGTTTAACATTTCGAGAATGTCTTAAAAATTTTTAACCGATCTAAGCAATATTCTTGAAGTTATTGTCTTATTAATCTCCTGGCCTTTAACGCTATACCTCTAACAGCTGCGGGCGGTCGGGCTAGCAGTGCAGCTGTCGAACAGGTATACAGTTTATTCATTGCCATTGTGTATATAGTATATAGTGTATACTATACACTACAATATTTTAAAAGAAGAGTATGGAGCTGGAATCGATGATTCTGTGTAAGTTGGAAAAAAAAAAAAATTTCTTCACTTTTTTACTTCATAAGCTTTAGACGCGTTTTTCTCAAAACTACTTTTTCAAAGTCCGTGTTCACTGCCATTTAAAAACTACTTGACCGATTCATTTCAAACTTTGAACACATTTTCCACATATAAAATACCTCCCCCCAACGTTTAGTAAAATTTTTTTTTTTTACATTAAGGGTGTTTCCCACCCACAAAATGGCGGAATTTTTCGTGGAAAACAACAGTTCACACTTTAGATGGCCGCCAAAAAATGAAAAAAAAAATTATCAGAGAACGTTGGGGGGAAGATTTGATTATAATTTGACTAAATTTTCATGGTTTTTCATTTTCAGATAATTTCCGGCCGAGTTATAGTGAACACCGCAAATTGTTTTTTTTTTCCAAGACGTTCTGGGGGAAGCTCTGTTACGGGCTTGTGCTTCAATATTTCTGCACGAAAAAAATTACACAACATTGTCAAAAGTATCCTCAATAATGTACAAAAGGTTCGAATAAAATTGCTCAATCCATATTTGAGAAAAAAAATCGCAAAAATTATTCATTGCTATTGTGTATATAGTATATAGTGTATACTATACACTACAATATTTTAAAAGAAGAAACGAGCGAAGAAAGGAGCTGGAATCGATGATTCTGTGTAAGTTGAAAAAAAAAAAAAATTTTCTTCACTTTTTTACTTCATAAACTTTGGACGCGTTTTTCTCAAAACTACTTTTTCAAAGTCCGTGTTCACTGCCATTTAAAAACTACTTGACCGATTCATTTCAAACTTTGAACACATTTTCCACATATAAAATACCTCCCCCCAACGTTTAGTTAAATTTTTTCTTTTTACATTAAGGGTGTTTCCCACCCACAAAATGGCGGAATTTTTCGTGGAAAATAACAGTTCACACTTTAGATGACCGCCAAAAATTTTTAAATGAAAAAAAAAATTATCAAAGAACGTTGGGGGGAAGATTTGATTATAATTTGACTAAATTTTCATGGTTTTTCATTTTCAGATAATTTCCGGCCGAGTTATAGTGAACACCGCAAATTGTTTTTTTTTCCAAGACTTTCTGGGGGAAGCTCTGTTACGGGCTTATGCTTCAATATTTCTACATGAAAAAATTACACAACATTGTCAAAAGTATGCGCAATAATGTACAAAAGGTTCCAATAAAATTGCTCAATCCATATTTGAGAAAAAAAATCGCAAAAAAGTGTTTTTTTTTACGCTGAAACCCTTACCCCTCCCTTAAATCGTTGAGATTCAGCTCAAATGTTCCAGTTATTGACATATTCAACGAACATTATAACCAACGAAAGATCGGTCGTACAAATTGAAAATACCGATTGTAATACACCCACGCCTTTCCACTGACTTAATTTTTATCTGATACGAACAGCATGTTCTACTTTAGTACGTAATAGTGGTGAGAAAAATTTGCTAACAATTATAGTTTTAGGTAAAATAAATTAACGTCCAATAGCGTCCAATTTATGAAATCCGTTCAAAGAAAACCCACATCAGTCGATTTTTTTATTTAATATTTACAAATAGGCAAAAGATCGCTCCTGTAAGGCCGCTAGTAATGTAATTGATCTTATATAACTGAATCTTCGTTATTCAATGATTCGTTCGCAATATGTTAGCTTCGAGCCACAATTCGTGGATAACTTTTTCTACGACCACACAAAACGCCCATAAATTTCCTGAATTACGGATCTAAAACTCTGCCATTAGAAAAATCCAATAGACAGAATCTGGTATTAAGTCGTTAGAGCGAGATCAATTACTGGAACATCGAAGTTAAACAAATTTTATGAAATATCATGAGCGAACCTAGGAGTTGTGCCTAATATTGGCTTTTCTCTGGCTTTCCTGACCACCAGACTCGTTATACACGAAAACACAAGCCAAATGAACACAAAACGCCACCAGTAGTTCCTGACGCTCACCCCAAATGGTATAAGCCACATGGCGACCAGAGTGACAATCTGAAGTGATCGAGAAAACAAAATCTAATGATTAACAGCGGCGAATCTCGATGAACGATTAAAATAGTATTTGAAATACCTGATAAGAGGAGAAATGTCTTTTTTTCCATTCGACTAATAAAAATTGCGCCACCAACAGGGTAACAAGCATAACAATTAACATTTCTGCGTGCATTGATTCGTGTCCCTGATGCTTTTTATGCATTTTTATGTGTTCCACCCTAAAAAAAAAAAGTAAAAAACATTTGTTCGTTTTGAGCGTTTCAATCGATCGAGTATTAACATCCGATTGATAGCTACCTCCATCTTTCTTCAGGAGTCAGCTCTTCCATGCTCTGTAATAAAAATCAATGCTTACGCTTGTAAATTGTTCGTTTGTTCGCTCGTGCTTGTAAGTTGAAGCTTAAAAATCTTGGCGGTATAATCGGAGGGTGAAACCTGAAAAATTATTTCTACCCATTTTCCAACGGAATCCTATGTGAATTAAACTGAATCTATACCGACGAGTGCCGTCGTTATCTGTATATATAAAAATGAATCCTCATTTCCCTTGGTCACGCCATAACTTCACAACGACTTTACCAATTTCATTCATCTTTTTTTTTTAAGTTTTCCAATACTTCGTAGAAGGTTCTTACGGAAAGAAAAATTAAGAAAATTGCGCGGAAAATTTCATAAAAACTTAACGACTATTTAACCTTGGCGCGTTTAACTGTTCGCGCGAAGCAAATGTGATTTAATAGATGCGTCGGTCGGCAACTATTGATCAAAAAATTCATTGTGTAAGCGATAAGTTCAAATTCAAACATTCAGACGGGACGTCCGTCGGGTCAGCTAGTTTGAGAATAAAACTATGTATGACAATTAATTTAAAGACATTTTTTTTTTTTAAGTTTCCCAATACTTTTTAGAAGGTTCTTGCGGAAAGAAAAATTACGAAAATTGCGCGGAAAATTGGAAAATTTCATGAAAACTTCAAGACTATTTAACCTTGGCGCGTTTGACTGTTCGCGCGAAGCAAATGTGATTTAATGGATGCGTCGGTCGGCATCTATCGATCAAAAAATTCATTGTGCAAGCGATAAATTCAAATTCAAACATTCAGACGGGAGAACGTCCGTCGGGTCAGCTAGTTTAAGAATAAATATATGTACGACAATTTAAAGAAATTTTTTTTCATGCCGCTAATGTGTGAAACGGTCTCAGTTTTTTTGAAGATAAATTTTTAGTATTTTTCCGCTCCTGATCGGCGATGCCTCATTTTCTACGATAGTCCTCTATGAATTTATTAATTAATGATTGTTTATAAATGGATAACAAAAAAATCGGAAGTAACTAATCGCACAATCGAGGAAGATCACACGGAGATCAACTCTCAATGATGAAAATGATCAATCGTTGGTTGACTGTGAGAAAAAAATAAATAAATTGTTCAACGAATAGCCAAAAACCGGCACTTGGGCAGTTTCTAAAAAACTTCATGCGATATACATTTTTTCTTAATTATATTGTTGTTTTCTGCGTTTTAGAACCATCAGCATTCTGAAAATTCGACCAGACAATTTTTCAAACTTCAATACTTGAACATAACCGCTGGCGCTTCCTAAGCATTGAAAAAAAAGTAAAATATTTCTTAAAATTTTGTCCGATTAGTGGCTCGATTGGAAATCGTCACTAGTTACCATATACATTGGACATTCAAAAGAGATAAAACAAATGATATTCATTGTTAACAGCTTTCAAGAAGATTTTCGTCCTTAGAGGTTAAACAAGTACGTAACTTAGATGAAAATTATAAGGAATCTAATGTGTAAGTTTAACGAAGGATTTCTCGTACCTTATTCGGCATTACGTGAAAGTCCACGTACGGATCCATCTTTCGGGTTTAATTTTCTTATTATCAGCGTCGCGTGGAAAATGCGGCAAATAATATAAATATATGTCGTCAGAACGCCATAGTTCCGGAGTAGCTGCTTGCTGGGACTGTAGTTCAGAGTGTGGGAACTCCCATGTTAAGAAGCGCAGCCACTGTTTGTAGCGCTATCTATGTAGTGTTCCACTAGTCGGAACTAAAAAGATATACATCCAGCTGCGGCGCGCTATTTGAATGATGAGTGCGCATGAAAATAAAAAGTCGGTCGGTATAGTAGATCCTAAGACAGATATTTCAAGAAATGAAAAAAAGTTATTCCAATAATTTATTTGCAAATCATTGATATATGTATATCAGGGCGATTTTTTTTTTCGACTATTTTTTTTTTTTTTTTATATTTCCAAAAAGAAATTCCCTGAAAGTTACAGCCCTTAATATTAATTCTAAGTACTTTCCCAAAGCGTGAGAAGATTTTCCATCTAAAATACACGAAAATCGAATTTTATTTTTTTCAAATTTCTATAACTCAGCCGCATTTTATGCTATCATATTGTTCTTGGTTTCGATTTACTCGGAATAGAACAATCTAAAAAAGTGCCTTTTGCGGTGAAAGTGTAAATTGTACTGGTGAGTTGGTACGAGTCACTGAAGTTGATTTTTACCCAAAATTCTTGTTTTTTTGCTGTTGTCTCCGAAACAATAAACTTTACGAAAAAAATGTAAATGAAAAATTTGTTGGAAATTTAATTTTCTACAAAAAAGGTCCTGTCGACCCAATTGCTTAGATTAATATTTCTTGAGATATTGAACTTTAACTTATGAGTAGTATAAAGTTTATAAAATATGGAATATTAAATAATAAAAAAAATAAAAAATAAAAAAGTTCAATATCTCAAGAAATATTAATCTAAGCAATTGAGTCGTTAGGACCTTTTTTATAGGAAATTAAATTTCCGACAACTTTTTCGTTTGCATTTTTTTCGTAAAGTTAATTGTTTCGGAGATAACAGCAAAAAAACTTTTTTAGATTGTTTTATTCTGAGTAAATCGAAACCAAGAACAATATGATAGCATAAAATGCGGCTGAGTTATAGAAATTTGAAAAAATAAATAAAATTCGATTTACGTGTATTTTAGATGGAGAATCTTCTCACGCTTTGGGAAAGTACTTAGAATTAATATTAAGGGCTGTAACTTTCAGGGGAATTTCTTTTTCGACATATCCAACAAAATTTCGGGTGGGGACTGAAAAAAAAAAATTGTCGAAAAAAAAATCGCCCTAATGTATATATACAGATATATATTTACATTCATTTACATTAAGTGGATCATATGTCATTTGTATTATTAAATTTGATGTAAATTATCGAAGCTACCGTCTCTTCCTCGGGTCGCGACAAAATCGGACCGAAACATACCGCCGCATACACAAATTTAAATATATTTGTGGTGCAAGTAACTCAAAATTTAAACAGAAGATTAGAAAAAAAAAAGTCTTCATATGGGGAAACGAACCTACGATCCTCACACTATGAACGGCTCCTGCAGCTGCGCCAACCGGTGATTGAAAATTGTGTTACGAAAACTTCTTATGTATTGTTGAATTTGCAAAATTTTTATTTTCTCAAATATTGCCCATCTGGCCCTCCCACTTAGGTCACTGGCACTCCTCGTCAACCCCAATATACCCTATAAATTCGAGCGAAATCGGTGATGATAAGTCGGGAAGGTCCCCTTGTGAGTAAGTCGGTAACGGGGAAAAAGCTTGCCAAGATCTAGTTCTACTTTTCGCTCCTACTATATCGGTCGCGCTAGCTGTGCGTCGATAGTGGCGCACTCTCTGTACTGTCCCACTCACGGGAACTAATAATAGAGCCGTGCTTTTCGTATGGGAGTTTCCACACCCTGCTGTAGTTGGCATAAGGACCAATCAGAAGACAGATACGAGTGGACACGACATGCACCCACAATGCACTATTACCGACTACCGCGCGTGCCAGTGCAGCAACTTATCGACTGCCACGACGCGCAAACTGGCGCAAACTTCACGGTCACGCGATGTGCAAGACCGTTTTTACGATAACCGGATAACCGAACGAAACATCGAAACAGCTGATCAATGATTACATATATATAGCTTGATTTCACGAAACATCTTTTCCCTTAATTTCCAATATTAACGTTTTCGGAGTGTGTCGAAAACGTCGGGAAACACTTTTTCATGTCGAAATATGCATGTATGCATTGGAGCGATTTTTTTTTTCGACTATTTTTTTTTTTCAGTCCCCACCTGAAATTTTGTTGGATATGTCGAAAAACAAATTCCCTGAAAGTTACAGCCTTTAATATTAATTCTAAGTACTTTCCCTTAGCGTGAAAAGATTTTCCCATCTAAAATGCACGTAAATCGAATTTTTTTTTTTTTTCAAAATTCTATAACTCAGCCGCATTTTATGCTATCGTATTGTTCTTGGTTTCAATTTACTCGGAATAAAACAATCTAGAAAAGTGCCTATTGCGGCGAAAGTGTAAATTGTACTGGTGAGTTGGTACGGGTCACTGAAGTTGATTTTTACCCAAAATTCTCGTTTTTTTGCTGTTATCTCCGAAACAATTAACTTTACGAAAAAAATGTGAATGAAAAATTTGTCGGAAATTTAATTTCCTACAAAAAAGGTCCTGTCGACCCAATTGCTTAGATTAATATTTATTGAGATATTGAACTTTAACTTATGAGTAGTATAAAATTTTTATTTAATTTTTTCAAGAATAAACCGTAAAAATTTTATACTACTCATAAGTTAAAGTTCAATATCTCAAGAAATATTAATCTAAGCAATTGGGTCGATAGGACCTTTTTTGTAGGAAATTAAATTTCCAACAAATTTTTTATTTATATTTTTTTCGTAAAGTTAATTGTTTCGGAGATAACAGCAATAAAACGAGAATTTTGGGTAAAAATCAACTTCAGTGACCCGTACCAACTCACCAGTACAGTTTACACTTTCGCCGCAAAAGGCACTTTTTTAGATTGTTTTATTCCGAGTAAATCGAAACCAAGAACAATATGATAGCATAAAATGCGGCTGAGTTATAGAATTTTGAAAAAAAACAAAATTCGATTTACGTGTATTTTAGATGGAAAATCTTTTCCCGCTAAGGGAAAGTACTTAGAATTAATATTAAGGGCTGTAACTTTCAGGAAATTTATTTTTCGACATATCCAACAAAATGTCGGGTGGTGACTGAAAAAAAAACAGTCGAAAACAAAAAATCGCCCTAGTATGCATGTGCTTTTATGTTGTGTAACGTATGGATGAGGTTAATTGTGCGCATGTGCTGATCTGACTGCAAAAATAAAACTTCTAGTACTCCGAAATGCCTCACGAAGATTAAGATCCAACATTTTTTATATGTTCTAGGGAAACGCGAGAGCTCGATGGGTGCAAAGTTTGAAACAGATTCACCATTTTGTTTCTCAGCGTTTGACCGTTAAATTTGAATTATTAACACTAGCGCGAACTGGAGAATCTTTTTAGAAGAAAAATGTTAAAGTTCGGAAACGATTCATCAGCTAGTTCTCGAAATAGCGAGAAGGTAAGGTAGAATTTTGTTGGCGATGGTAGGTAAAGCGGAGGACGAATGAACCGACGCGCGGATTTGTATCGCTCAGTGCCCACCCGGTAAACTCCGCGCCATATTGTGATCACCACTATGATACACCACTTCAACTGCCGCAATTTACCGACCGGGTTGTTTTTACTGCTGCTACAGCGAAATGGATTTTATTATACCCAATTAATCAATCAATAAATTATTTTCACGACTTAACCAATATTTTAGGACGTTCATTATCCAGATCGCCAAAAGTTCGATAAACAATCAATACTTGGAACATAAATTAAAATGAAAATGTCGAAGTCTATCACATTCTTAATCTTCGCTTTCATTTCTCGAATAAAGAGTACAATTTTATTCAAACCTCGCGATCTAAACATTCTCGAATCAACGCACCGTTGAAAAAATTCCGTTAAAGATAAATTTGAAATTCAAATTTTCCCGCTCTCGCCCGTAAATCGCTGATACGCCAGCCGCCCACAGCTACAGTCCAATCGTGAAGCCTCAAAGTTTCGTGAAAGTTCGGTGAAACTCGTCGTTTCTCGTGATTAAGCCACGCCCATATCGTCGCGAGGCAATAAGGAGTGGGGGGGAAGCTGGCATCAATTTAGACCCGTGGAGAAGCAGCACAATATGAGCGTACAGTTTCTCGGCGGTACAGGCACCACGTAACCGCGCGCGGGGGAAAAAGAAAGAGGAAAAGAAAATTCTCGTATTTCGGTTTGATCCGCGGATAAGGGAGTGTCGGCAGTCCGGGAAATTGGTTTTTTTTTTCCTCGGTGTTATTTGGTGTACAGTGATTACAGTGCTCGAGAGGATTGCGCTCGTACCACGTGGATATAAAGTTTATTGGTTCAATCGTGCTTTTTTCTATTCTTCATACAATCGTCGTCCGGACAAGAAAAAAAAAAGGGATATAACTCTGTAACGGCGCGTGCCTTCTTTCGCATCGACGAATTACACGTTCGGTAAGTTGCATTTCTCGTACTACGTATAAATGTAATAATATATAGATATACACATTCACATATTTATATAGACGCATAGTATATCCGGCAAATTACGTGTACGTCGTTGAAGAGCGTTTACCTGTAGAAGAATCATTTTGACGGAAATTCCTTAGGATTAAATACGCCTTACAGATGGATCGGTATGTAGATATCCTCGTTCTTTTCGGTAAATTTTTTAGTTACACACGCGACGGCCGTTTGACACAGGCGTTAAATATTTAAGGAAAACGCGACGTCATTGATTCTGATTGTGAAACAACGGGAATGCGATTGATATGAATATGCATGTGTACTGTCGTTCGTCGGAAAGCGGTTAGGAATGCGGACTGAGGAATGCGGACCCTGCGTATAAAAAAAAATAAAATAAGAATTCACAACAAATACGGCGTTAGTGTGTTTCGTGTCGCAGCTCCCGACGGCTCCCGAGTCTTTGGACCATGCGTGGCGTCGATTTTACACACCCACCTGTTTTTTATTTTCGGTCTTTTATCCGCGCGACGCTTTTGTGTGTATGCGCGGCATCGGTCGAGCGTAAAGAAACCTTTTTACGTTACACATATGTGTACACGTTCGAACTGATTTTTCGGAGGGATGCGGACCGAGTAGTACGGTTTTCGAGGCGCGCCATGTTTGATGTCAGGTTTGATAATCTTATCGGTTAATGATCAGGCTCAAAGAGTAAGGGAAAAGGCTGTTTCGACTATATTGCAGCAAACATGTACAACGAATTATCGAACGTACACAAATTGTTATTTAATATATACAACATTGGACTAATGTTCAATATTAAATTACTTAAGTTGTTTAGTTGTTGTTCTATAACGTTGTTATTCAAATTTTGTTTTTACCAAATGTACACAAATGGTAATTTAATATACACAATGTTGAAGTAATGTTCAATGTTGTGGATATTTAAAAAATTTCAATGATAACGTTATTATTCAAATTTTATTTTTACACAAATAAAATTTGCGTACAAATAAAATTACTATTTGCGTAAAAAATTTCTGTAAATTTGTGTAAAAATTATTATTTCTGTAAAAACAAAGCTTGAATTTAATATACAATAGTAATTTAATATACACAACATTAAACTAATGGTCACAACATTGAAATAATGTTCTATGTTGTGTATATTTAAAAAATTTCAATGATAACGTTATTATTCAAATTTTATTTTTAGACAAATAAAATTTGCGTACAAATAAAATTTTTTACGCATATAGTAATTTAATATACACAACATTGAACTAATGTGCAATTTTGTGTATATTAAATTACTATTTGCGTAAAAAATTTCTGTAAATTTGTGTAAAAATTATTATTTGTGTAAAAACAAAATTTGAATTTAATATACAATAGTAATTTAATATACACAACATTGAACTAATGTTCAATGTTGTGTATATTAAATTACTATTTGCGTAAATAATTTCTGTAAATTTGTGTAAAAATTATTATTTGTGTAAAAACAAAATTTGAATTTAATATACAATAGTAATTTAATATACACAACATTGAACTAATGTTCACAACATTGAACTAATGTTCACAACATTGAACTAATGTTCACAACATTGAACTAATGTTCAATGTTGTGAATATTAAATTACTATTTGCGTAAAAAATTTCTGTAAATTTGTGTAAAAATTATTATTTTTGTAAAGACAAAATTTGAATAATAACGTTATTATTGAAATTTTTTTTTACCAAACGTACACGAACGCATAACGTTTTTATTCCTTTTTTTTTACCGAACGTACACGAATAGTAATTTAATTTTTTTTCATAAAAATAATAATTTTTACACAAATTTACACAAATAATAATTTAATATACACAAGATTGAACTAATGTTCAATCTTGTGTATATTAAATTATTCAATGTTGTGTATACAAAATTTGAACAATAACGTTATCATTGTAATTTTTTTTTACCAAACGTACGCGAGCGTGTAACGTTGTTATTCAAATTTTTTTTTTTACCAATCGTACACAAATGGTAATTTAATTTTTTTCATAAAAATAATAATTTTCACAAAAATTGACACAAATAATAATTTAATATACACAACATTGAAGTAATGTTCAATGTTGTGTATATTTAAAAAATTTCAATGATAACGTTATTACTCAAATTTTATTTTTACACAAATTTACAGAAATTTTTTACGCGAATAGCAATTTAATATATACAACATTGAACATTAGTTCATTAGTTCAATGTTGTGTATATTAAATTACTATTTGCGTAAAAAATTTCTGTAAATTTGTGTAAAAATGATTATTTGTGTAAAAAATGGTTTTTTTACTAAACGAACGCGAATCGTAGCGTTATTATTCAATTTTTTTTTACCAAACGTACACAAATAGTAATTCAATTTTTTTTTATAAAAATAATAATTTTTACACAAATTTACACAAATAATAATTTAATATACACAAGATTGAACTTATGTTCAATCTTATGTATATTAAATATTTAAGAAAACGTACACAAATAGTAATTTAATATACGCAACATTGAACTAATGTTTAATGTTGTGTATATTAAATTATTATTTGTGTAAATTTGTGAAAAAATGATTATTTTTGTGAAAAAAATTTGAACTATAACGTGATTAATGAAATTTTTTTTTACTAAACGTACACAAATGCGTAACGTTGTGATTCAAATTTTTTTTTACTAAACGTACACAGACAGTAATTTAATATACACAACATTGAACTAATGTTCAATGTTGTGTATATTAAATTATTATTTGTGTAAATTTGGGGAATAATAATTATTTTTATAAAAAAAATGTTAACTATAACGTTATTAATGACATTTTTTTTTACTAAACGTACACAAATGCGTAACGTTGTGATTCAAATTTTTTTTTACTAAACGTACACAAATAGTAATTTAATATACGCAACATTGAACTAATGTTCAATGTTGTGTATATTAAATTATTATTTGTGTAAATTTATGGAAAAATTATTATTTTTGTGAAAAAAATTTGAACTATAACGTTATTAATGAAATTTTTTTTTTTACTAAACGTACACAAATTCGTAACGTTGTGATTCAAATTTTTTTTTTTACTAAACGTACATAAATAGTAATTTAATATACTCAACATTAGTTCAATGTTGTGTATAGTAAATTACTATTTGCGTAAAAAGTTTCTGTAAGTTTCTGTAAAAATAAAATCTGAACAATAACGTTACTAATGAAATTTTTTATTAACAAACGTACACAAATAGTAATTTAATATACACAACATTAGTTCAATGTTGTGTATATTAAATTATGATGTTGAAGTTTGGAACGTTGGAGTGCAACGAAAATAGATTTTTGTACGCTATTAAACCCCCTTAAGATTGGATTATCGATGCCAAAAATCGTTAAAACGTTTTATTGGGGTCTCCTAGGGGATCTGGGCCTGAATGGGCGAGAGAAGCAAGATCAATATTGAAAATGAAAACTTTAAAACCTATTTCCGTTGCGCTCCAACCATGCAAACTTCAACATCATATTAAATTACTATTTGTGTACGTTTGGTAAAAAAAAATTTTTACACAAATCGAACATTAGTTCAATGTTGTGTAGATTAAGGGATGAGGTCACTCCAGAGGCCGAAAAAATAGGCTTTTTTGGGGATTTTATTTCAGAAAACCTACAAAATAAATCGATATTACGAAATAGGGTATTTGTCGTACTTATGAGTGACTGTATACAATAATTTTTTTGAAGCGATTAATTTCAAAATGGCGGCTGTGCAGCATTTTGCGATGACGTCGCCGTTTTTGTTGGCCGGAAACATAACTCAGACAATTTTCAACCGATTCACAGGAAATTTTGAATGTATCTTTAAAAATACATTGTCGACGGAAGTGCGTAGGATTTTTTCGATATATTGATTTTTGGCCAAATGGCGCACTTCTAAAGTGGAAAGTGAAAAATTTGCTTAATAAATCGTCAGAAAATTGTTAATAACAAATGAACTATGCAATATAAAAAAAAAATCCTACGCACTTCCATAGACAATGTATTTTTAAAGATATCTTAAAAATTTCAAGTGAATCGTTTGAAAATTGTCTGACTTATGTTTCCGGCCAACAAAAACGGAGACGTCATCGGAAAAACGCTGCACAGCCGCCATTTTGAAATTAATCGCTTCAAAAAAATTATTGTATACAGTCACTGATATGTATGATAAACACCCTATTTTGTAATCTCGATTTATTTTGTAGTTTTTATGAAAAAAAATCCCCAAAAAAGCCTATTTTCTCGGCCTCTAGAGTGGCTTAACCCGTTAAATTACTATTTGTGTACGTTCGGTAATTCGTTGTGTACGCTTGCTGCTATGTAGTCGAAAAGTTCTTTGAACGGTTTTATTAATAAAACCGTTCAAAGAATTTTTCGAATGCGTAACGTTATTATTCAAATTTTATTCACTACGTGGTACGGGGCGTGTGGTCAGCTGCTCTCCCTGCCGACCTTCCACTCAACTAGATCGAGCACTTTGGGCGACAAAAACTTTGATCATTAAGGTAGTAGTCTGGTAACTTAAGCCGATTTTCATGTCTTTTTTGGAGGGCGTTTTTTTTGTAGGAAAATAAAAATGAATCGTTTTGGATATTTAGGATGTTTTTGTTTACATATTAAAGTTACAAAAAAAAAATTTTTGAAAAAATTTAATATTTTCTTATTATTATTATTATTATTGATCGAAGTTGGCACCTCGAAGTTGGCAGCCCGGGTCCTAACTTTTTTTCTACCGAACCGATTGCTTTCAAATTTTAACAGGCTACTCTACACACTTATAGTTCTCGTCGGAACCATCGAGAAATTTTTTCATCCCTAACTTTTTATTTTACAACCCCTTCTTTGCTAAAGTCCTTTTATTTTAGCAAAGAAGGGGTTGTAAAATAAAAAGTTAGGGGTGAAAAAATTTCTCGGTAGTTCCGACGAGAACTATAAGTGTGTAGAGTAGCCTGTTAAAATTTGAAAGCAATCGGTTCGGTAGAAAAAAAAGTTAGGACCCGGGCTGCCAACTTCGATCAAAATAATAATAAACTATAAAATTTTTTCAAACATTTTTTTTTCGTATTTTCCTACAATAAAACGCCCTCCAAAAAAGACATGAAAATCGGCTTAAGTTACCAGACTACTGCCTTAATAAACGGCCGCTGTGAATTGTATCCATTTTTTTTTGCTCGGACTTTGTAACAGATAAGTTTACACTTTACTGAAATTTTAACGAGCCATCAATTTTATTACTATAAGATGATGTTGAAGTTTGCATCATTGGAACGCATCGCAAATGAATTTTTCAATTTTCATTTTCAGTATTGCTCTTGCTTCTCGTGCCCATTTAGGCCCAGGTCCTTGAAGGAAACGTCAATAAAAAGTTTTAACGATTTTTGTCAGCGATAATCCAATTTTTAGGGGAATTAATCGTGTCAAAAAATGTAATGAAGCATACATCCCAACGATGCAAACTTCAACATCATGTAATAAGACTCTATGAATATTGAGGTTTTCTTTACGATTTTTTTTTAATCGCGGAAAGTAGATTCGCGAATCTTGTTAAAACTTTGCTGTCGTATCTAATGTACGTTCACAACGCCCTGTTAAAATTTCAAATCGCCGCCACTTCTTTTAGATTCCTATTCTGATCCGTTATTGGTGCTGTTGAGCTTTTTAAATTTTAATTTTTTCCTCATCGCACCGCTTGATTTGCCGTCCGGTAAGAAGGAGGGTGGCGCGTACGGGAATGCGGAAAATCATGATACGAGCTAGGTGAACACATCGACCGGTGCTGAGCCGGACCGAAGACGTTTCGACGACGTACAACGAAGAGAGATAGAAAGAGAGAGAGAGAGAGAGAAGTCGATAGTTCCACGTCGAACTTTCGTTTCGCTCGACGCGTTTACGGCTGCCGGCACTCGTCGCGGTTCTCCTCGCTCGAGGAGAGTCCAGAGCATAGCGGACTTTGCGAACCTAACCTCTATGCCTTCTCGTCGTCATTATTCGTCCATCCACATTCGTTATATCGACTCGTAAGGTCGACAGCACGGCTTTACGAGTCTTTATAATCATCTGCGAAACTATTTCTTCAAGTTTTCGTAATTAACATGCTTGTGATGTTGAAGTTTGTATCGTTGGAACGCAAAACAAATAGCTCTTGAAATTTTCATTTTCAGTATTGCTCGTGCTTCACGTAACCATTGGGGCCCAGGTTCTATGATGCTGAAGTTTCCATCGTTGGAACGCAACGCAGATTTTTGAATTTTCATTTTCAGTATTGCTGTTCCTTTTCGTGACCATCAAGGCCCAGGTCCTTCAAGGACACTCAAATAAAACGTTTTAACGAGTTTTGTCATTGATAATCCAATCTCACGATGCTGAAGTTTTGCATAATTGGAACGCAACGCGAATAGGTTTTAAAATGATGATTTTCAGTATTGCATGTCGCTTCTCGTGCCTATTTAAGGGAGGGGTAAGGGTTACAGCGTAAAAAAAAACACTTTTTTTGCGATTTTTTTTCTCAAATATGGATTGAGCAATTTTATTCGAACCTTTTGTACATTATTGAGCATACTTTTGACAATGTTGTGTAATTTTTTCATGCAGAAATATGGAAGCATATGCCCCGTAACCGAGCTTTTCCCCCGGAACGTCTTGGAAAAAAAAAAAACAATTTGCGGTGTTCACTATAACTCGGCCGGAAATTATCTGAAAATGAAATACCATGGAAATTTAGTCAAATTATAATCAAATCTTCCCCCCAACGTTCTCTGATAATTTTTTTTTTCATTTAAAAATTTTTGGCGGCCATCTAAAGTGTGAACTGTTATTTTCTACGAAAAATTCCGCCGTTTTGTGGGTGGGAAATACCCTTAATGTAAAAAAAAAAAAATTTAACTAAACGTTGGGGGGAGGTATTTTATATGTAGAAAATGTGTACAAAGTTTGAAATGAATCGGTCAAGTAGTTTTTAAATGGCAGTGAACACGGACTTTGAAAAAGTAGAGACACTCAAATAAAACGTTTTAACGAGTTTTGTCATTCATAATCCAATCTCACGATGCTGAAGTTTTGCATAATTGGAACGCAACGCGAATAGGTTTTAAAATGATGATTTTCAGTATTGCATGTCGCTTCTCGTGCCTATTTAAGGGAGGGGTAAGGGTTTCAGCGTAAAAAAAAACACTTTTTTTGCGATTTTTTTTCTCAAGTATGGATTGAGCAATTTTATTCGAACCTTTTGTACATTATTGAGCATACTTTTGACAATGTTGTGTAATTTTTTCATGCAGAAATATGGAAGCATATGCCCCGTAACCGAGCTTTTCCCCCGGAACGTCTTGGAAAAAAAAAACAATTTGCGGTGTTCACTATAACTCGGCCGGAAATTATCTGAAAATGAAAAACCATGAAAATTTAGTCAAATTATAATCAAATCTTCCCCCCAATGTTCTCTGATAATTTTTTTTTTCATTTAAAAATTTTTGGCGGCCATCTAAAGTGTGAACTGTTATTTTCCACGAAAAATTCCGCCGTTTTGTGGGTGGGAAATACCCTTAATGTAAAAAAAAAAAAATTTAACTAAACGTTGGGGGGAGGTCTTTTATATGTAGAAAATGTGTACAAAGTTTGAAATGAATCGGTCAAGTAGTTTTTAAATGGCAGTGAACACGGACTTTGAAAAAGTAATTTTGAGAAAAACGCGTCTAAAGTTAGCACTGCTAGCCCGACCGCCCGCAGCTGTTAGAGGTATAGCGTTAAAGGTCAGGAGATTAATGAGACAATAACTTCAAGAATATTGCTTAGATCGGTTTAAAATTTTAACGAGGGTGTAGGGTTTTGAAGGCGAAAAAAAAGCATATTTTTATGATTTTTTTGCGGCGACATGAGTAATATAATTTTATTAAATGGAATTACATATTATTGTACAACTATTGAAGTATCTCAGAAAAAATTTTCAATGAAAAATATTGATAAATAAGCCGGTGACGTTGAATCTCCAGAGGCGCCTTGAAAAAAAGTGGTTTTGCGGTGAACATTGTAACTCGTTACCGGATCATCCGAAACAAAAAGATTGATATGCATTTTAAAGGTGATGTATTTCTCGAGGTAATCAGGAAGAGTTTTTTTTTTTTTTTTTTCTTCTATTTTTTGCAGCACTTGGAAGTGAAAAACGCAATTTTAGCTCAAAAAATCACGCTTAATTTGTTATTAAAAAATTGAAAAAATTGAAAAAAAAAACAACTCCTCCCGATTACCTGTTGATCTATGTGAAGAAGTAATGTTCAATTTTTCAAAAGGATCGGTTCAGTAGATTTTGTGTTCTAATGTTCACAAACTTCAAAAATGACGTTTTCGGGAAAATCGATTTAAAGTTTTCACGTATCACGTATCACGTATCACGGCCGGTCGTTTGAAACGCTGTAACTCCGTTAGTTTTACTCCGATTGACTTAAAATTTATACACAATATTCTCGATATATCGTTCATTCAGAAAAAAAATTTAAAAAAAACTGCAAAAAAAATAATTTAAAAACCCTACCCCCCCCCCCCCTTAATGGTGTATAAAAGTCTATTTTCACGGCATTCCAACGATGCAAACTTCAACATCATCAGGTCCTTGAAGGTCCTTGAAGGTCCTTGAAGTAGACCCCAATAAAACGTTTTAACGACTTTTGTTATCGATAATTCAATCTTAAGGGGGATTAATGATGTTTTTTACATTTAATTTCGTTGCATTCCAACGATGCAAACTTTAACATCATCAACAACATCATCGAGTAAGTACTCGATGATGTTGAAGTTTGCATCGTTGGGATGCAACGAAAATAGATTTTTTTTATATCATTAAGCCACTTTAAGATTGAATTATCGATAAAAAAAATCGTTAAAACGTTTTATCGGAATGTCGTTCAAGGACCCGAGCGTAAATGGACACGAGAAGCCGAAGGGCAATACTGAAAATGAAAATTTTCAATTCTATTTTCGTTGCATTCCAACGATGCAAACTTCAACATCATTTCTCGGTGAACTCGTCATAAGGATGATGCTGAAGTTTAGATCGATTTGGAACGCAATGCAAATAGGTTATTAAATTTTCATTTTCAGTATTGCTGTTGCATCTCTTGCTCATTTAGGTCCAGTATCCCGGGAGACCTCAATAAAACGTTTTAACCACTTTTATCATCGATAATCCAATCCTAAGGGGATTGAATAGTGTAAAAAAGTCTATTTTCGTTGAATTCCACTGATCCAAACTTCAACATCATTCATAAAGTACTTGAAGGTAGTGGAGTAAACCCCTCTCAAAAGGTTCCCTCAAAAGGCATCCTCAAACAATTCTTTTTATATCAAATTAGAATTGTGTCCATCAGAAAGAATGATGTTGAAGTTTTAATCTTTGGAACGCAACGGAAATATGTTATTAAATTTTCATTGTCAGTATTGCTGTTGCATCTCTTGCTCATTTAGGTCCAGTATCCCGGGAGACCTCAATAAAACGTTTTAACCACTTTTATCATCGATAATCCAATCCTAAGGGGATTGAATAGTGTAAAAAAGTCTATTTTCGTTGAATTCCACTGATCCAAACTTCAACATCATTCATAAAGTACTTGAAGGTAGTGGAGTAAACCCCTCTCAAAAGGTTCCCTCAAAAGGCATCCTCAAACAATTCTTTTTATATCAAATTAGAATTGTGTCCATCAGAAAGAATGATGTTGAAGTTTTAATCTTTGGAACGCAATGGAAATATGTTATTAAATTTTCATTGTCAGTATTGCTGTTGCATCTCTTGCTCATTTAGGTCCAGTATCCCGGGAGACCTCAATAAAACGTTTTAACCACTTTTATCATCGATAATCCAATCCTAAGGGGATTGAATAGTGTAAAAAAGTCTATTTTCGTTGAATTCCACTGATCCAAACTTCAACATCATTCATAAAGTACTTGAAGGTAGTGGAGTAAACCCCTCTCAAAAGGTTCCCTCGAAAGGCATCCTCAAACAATTCTTTTTATATCAAATTAGAATTGTGTCCATCAGAAAGAATGATGTTGAAGTTTTAATCTTTGGAACGCAACGGAAATATGTTATTAAATTTTCATTGTCAGTATTGCTGTTGCATCTCTTGCTCATTTAGGTCCAGTATCCCGGGAGACCTCAATAAAACGTTTTAACCACTTTTATCATCGATAATCCAATCCTAAGGGGATTGAATAGTGTAAAAAAGTCTATTTTCGTTGAATTCCACTGATCCAAACTTCAACATCATTCATAAAGTACTTGAAGGTAGTGGAGTAAACCCCTCTCAAAAGGTTCCCTCAAAAGGCATCCTCAAACAATTCTTTTTATATCAAATTAGAATTGTGTCCATCAGAAAGAATGATGTTGAAGTTTTAATCTTTGGAACGCAATGGAAATATGTTATTAAATTTTCATTGTCAGTATTGCTGTTGCATCTCTTGCTCATTTAGGTCCAGTATCCCGGGAGACCTCAATAAAACGTTTTAACCACTTTTATCATCGATAATCCAATCCTAAGGGGATTGAATAGTGTAAAAAAGTCTATTTTCGTTGAATTCCACTGATCCAAACTTCAACATCATTCATAAAGTACTTGAAGGTAGTGGAGTAAACCCCTCTCAAAAGGTTCCCTCGAAAGGCATCCTCAAACAATTCTTTTTATATCAAATTAGAATTGTGTCCATCAGAAAGAATGATGTTGAAGTTTTAATCTTTGGAACGCAACGGAAATATGTTATTAAATTTTCATTGTCAGTATTGCTGTTGCATCTCTTGCTCATTTAGGTCCAGTATCCCGGGAGACCTCAATAAAACGTTTTAACCACTTTTATCATCGATAATCCAATCCTAAGGGGATTGAATAGTGTAAAAAAGTCTATTTTCGTTGAATTCCACTGATCCAGACTTCAACATCATTCATAAAGTACTTGAAGGTAGTGGAGTAAACCCCTCTCAAAAGGTTCCCTCGAAAGGCATCCTCAAACAATTCTTTTTATATCAAATTAGAATTGTGTCCATCAGAAAGAATGATGTTGAAGTTTTAATCTTTGGAACGCAACGGAAATATGTTATTAAATTTTCATTGTCAGTATTGCTGTTGCATCTCTTGCTCATTTAGGTCCAGTATCCCGGGAGACCTCAATAAAACGTTTTAACCACTTTTATCATCGATAATCCAATCCTAAGGGGATTGAATAGTGTAAAAAAGTCTATTTTCGTTGAATTCCACTGATCCAGACTTCAACATCATTCATAAAGTACTTGAAGGTAGTGGAGTAAACCCCTCTCAAAAGGTTCCCTCGAAAGGCATCCTCAAACAATTCTTTTTATATCAAATTAGAATTGTGTCCATCAGAAAGAATGATGTTGAAGTTTATGATGCTGAAGTTTGCATCGTTGTAATGTAACGGAAATAGATTTTATACACCATTAATTCCCTTGAAGATTGGATTATCGATGACAAAAATTGTTAAAACGTTTTATTGGAGTCTCCGTCAACGACCTGGGCCTAAATGGGCACGAGAAGCAAGATCAATGCCGAAAATGAAAATTGAAAAACCTATTTGCGTTGCGTTCCAACGATGCAAACTTCAACATCGTTGAAGTTTTAATCTTTGGAACGCAACGGAAATAGGTTATTAAATTTTCATTTTCAGTATTGCTGTTGCATCTCTTGCTCATATAGGTCCAGATGCCCCGGTAGAACTCAATGAAACGTTTCAACGATTTTTGTCATCGATAATCCAATCTTAAGGGGTCCAAAACCCCGGCGATACGCACGAGACCGTATGTACGCGTTGTATCGTCAATACATCGCACAGATTCGTTACGCCCGGCAGAGTTCCAGACACGCAATATCGATAAATATAGTGTGGATAAGATCGATCTCGATTTCCCATTGATCGTTCTGCCCGAAAGCTCAGAGTCGCCTGTTTTTTTATTTTTATCGTGCTTCTCTTGCTCGTCATCTCGATCTCGTTAGACCGGCTCGAGGTAATTATAGATGAGTGAGAATTGAGTATCAATTCGTTCTAGATAGTATACTAGATCCTGGAGAATAGTATCGTGGAATAGCAGACCTTAATCGGTGGCAGCGAACGCTGGAATTTCGTACGTTGCAGTTTGCAAATTTTTAGACTTTGAACTTGGAATTCACGCGGCCTCAAAATCTCCGAGATAACAAAATGCCGTTCATTAAAATAGTATCATTTTTGGCTTTGTTTTGCGCAACGATCTTTACCCGACCATCTTGAACTTTTGAATTATCCCCCGTCCCAGAAAACATAAGTGTCACGAAATATCTCGAAGTGCGATTTATTTCCGAAGACGGCTAACACGTCATTATGATTGGCTGTCGTTGTCGTGATGGGAGGTCGCTCATGCGCATACTTCAGATCGCACGATGAACCTAACCTACAAAAGTAGCGCCCGAAGCGCGTACACCGATTCCAGTGAATTAAAAATTCGCAATCACGAAATGCGATAGTCACCTGGCGTGGATTTTCATTTAAATCGAATAATCTGAATAATCTGAATCGAAGTATTTGAATTCTTGTCGGTCTTATCAAACTGGACCGGATTTTTCATCGTTATCCCGGTAAATTTCCTCCGGTATTTGTCTTTAAGTTTAGCGTTAAGGGGGGGGGATAGGGTTAGGACAGCGTATTCTCAATGATTTTCATGAATTTTTTTATAGTATAAAAAATGAATATAATTTATTGAAACTTTGAGAATATTTTATACACATATTTAAGTATATACTATAAAATATTAGCGCACCCATATTGCGGGTCACAATCAGACTCAGCATTTTGCGTACATTCTGGAAGCCACAATTTTCATCTGAAATCAAACGAGGTGGGAATTTACTTTTATTATATGTCTCTCTTCTATATGAACCTAAATGCTATAAAGAAAATAGAAAATTGAATTTTTTACAGGGGTCAAAACAAAAAAGCATGATTTTTTGACATTTTTTACAACTTTGTTTGCAAAAAAAAAATTATTTTAAATAATGATAATATTCCGATTTTAGGTTCATATAGAGCGCAGTAGTATGAAGAAAGTAACTGCCAATTTTCAAAACGATTGGTTGAAAACTTTTCAAACTAGCGTGTACGCAAGATTAAAAAATGTTGTTTTCAGAAAAACGCGTTTGATCAAATACCTGTACCTGAGTGACCGCTCGGTTATACACGTGGCGCGCTCGGGGCCTGAAATTCATGAATTCATGAATTTTTTTATAATATAAAAAATGAATATAATTTATTGAAACTTTGAGAATATTTTATACATATATTTAAGTATATACTATAAAATTTTTGAAGAATTTTCTTGAAAAACACCGGGGATATAGCGACCCCATATTGCAGGTCACTATCAGACTCAGCATTTTGCGTACATTCTGGAAGCCGCAATTTTCATCGGAAATCAAACGAGCTTGGAATTTACTTTTATTATATGTCTCTCTTCTATATGAACCTAAATGCTATCAAAAAAATAAAAAATTGAATTTTTTACAGGGGTCAAAACAAAAAAACATGATTTTTTGCCATTTTTTACAACTTTATTTGCAAAAAAAAATTATTTTAAATAATGATAATGTTCCGATTTTAGGTTCATATAGAGCGCATTGCTATGAAGAAAGTAACTGCCAATTTTCAAAATGATTGGTTGAAAACTTTTCAAACTAGCGTGTACGCAAGTTTAAAAAAAAAGTCGTTTTCAGAAAAACGCGTTTGAAAAAATAGTGACCGCTCGGTTATACACGTGGCGCGCTCGGGGCCTGAAGGAGAGCTACTCACTTTAATGGCTTATAACAATAGAACGAGTCGGAATTTTCATTTAAAATTTTGGGAACATATTTTTCAATAGTTTTACTAACAATTTAAGAAATTAAAAAAAAATCAATTTTTTCAACCGTCTAACCCTATTTCCGTCCTTAATTTTCTCTGTTCGTTTCATTTTATCGATGAGGTACCGTGACAATTTATTTCGCGGATTCCAAACAGCTCGATTGATTTTTATAATGCCGGAAAATTAACGTGGAAATATATTTTTCACGTCAATCGGATTATAAACGATTAATGGCGGGAAAAAAAAAAGTTAAAAAAAAAAATAACCATAATCGGATTGTACTAATTCCCACGTGAGACAAATAACGCTTTCGCGTGAATGTTTTTCTCGGCTTTAGACTCGATTTACCGTAATTACTTTTATGCCCATTTAATGCGTTTGGTACGATAGCCCACAAAGAGTTATATACCTATCTGAAGATGATAAGAATCGTGGATTGAAACCGTTATATTCGCCGTAACGAAAATTCCCACGGGTTTACACCGCGGGGTCGGTTATGGGATTCCGCATCGATGATACTGATGATACTGCACACCGTGGAAATGGGCAAAGAGTCAGTTCGAGAGACCTCGTCAGCATTCACGACCTTGACTCACTTGCGATACATCGAAATTTCGTCACGATCATTTTTACCCGTAGAGGAAGAAAGAAAGAATAATTAAGTGAATAATTCAACGGCAGAAAGAAAAAATTCCACGAATTAATAGTATTAATTACGTTTCCGGTTGTTTTATTTTGTTCCTTTCCCAATAGTTATTGATATAAAAATATGTATTTCGTAGCTGACGTGACATTGTTTATTAAAAAATATAAGCAAAGTAAGCGCGGCCTTTGGCGATCAGACGAGAAGTAGATTTAGCCGCAAGTCACTACTTGGATACTTCCAAATTTCGTCACGATCATTAAGGTAGTAGTCTGGTAACTTAAGCCGATTTTCATGTCTTTTTTAGAGGGCGTTTTTTTGTAGGAAAATAAAAATGAATCGTTTTGGATATTTAGGATGTTTTTATTTACACATTAAAGATACAAAAAAAAATTTTTTTTTTTAATTTGATAGTTTATTATTATTATTATTGATCGAAGTTGGCAACGTCGAAAAAAAAGAGCATGGGTGGCCACGATGATTTTGGCTCTTGATGTTATCTGAAATCAAAAATTCTTGATAATTCTTAAACTATAGTCATGTCATTCTGGTCGGAACTACTGAAGTTAAATTTCATGGATAAATAACAAAATGGCGGACTTTAAAAAAAAAAGTTTTTTTTCCAGTCCGCCATTTTGTTATTTATCCATAAAATTTAACTTCAGTAGTTCCGACCAGAATGACATGTCTATAGATTAAGAATTATCAAGAATTTTTGATTTCAGATAACATCAAGAGCCAAAATCACCGGGGCCACCCACGCGCTTTTTTTTTCAAGGTGCCAACTTCGATCAATAATAATAATAATAATAAACTATTAAATTTTTTCAAAAAATTTTTTTTTTGTATCTTTAATATGTAAATAAAAACATCCTAAATATCCAAAACGATTCATCTTTATTTTCCTACAAAAAAACGCCCTCCAAAAAAGCCATGAAAATCGGCTTAAGTTACCAGACTACTACCTCAAGCAAATTTTGTCACGTTTCACTTTAGAAGTGCGCCATTTGGCCAAAAATCATTATATCGAAAAAATCCTACGCACTTCCATAGACAATGTATTTTTAAAGATATATTCAAAATTTCAAGTGAATCGGTTGAAAATTATCCGAGTTATGTTTCTCGCCAACAAAAACGGAGACGTCATCGCAAAAACGCTGCACAGCCGCCATTTTCAAATTAATCGCTTGAAAAAAATTATTGTATACAGTCACTGATATGTATGATAAACACCCTATTTTGTAATCTCTATTTATTTTGTAGTTTTCCTGAAAAAAAAATCCCCAAAAAAGCCTATTTCTTCGGCCTCTAGAGTGGCCTAACTTCCCTTAACTTTTCAACTATAAGAAAAAAATTTGTTTTAATTTGTTAATAAATATTATTAATATTTTGATATTATTTTTTACGAGTATAAACGGACTACTGGTGAAAGCCACGGCGCCTTCTTGTCGACATCGTAGCTTCACCAAAAATTATCGAATCTGCAGAAATACAAAAAGAATCTAGTAAAATAATGTACTGGTAATAATCTGTCGTTGGGATTTTTTTTTCCCAAAAATAAAGAAATTACAGTATTTCAAACTTTAGTATGCAATATAAGAAAAAAATTAGTCTTTAAAAATTTATAATAAATTGTCCAACGGAAAAATTAAAAAAACCTCTCGTCAGACTACAGAGAAAATAATTATCTCCATTTGATATTTTTTAAATTTCGGACGAGTACGAGT
Source organism: Oxytorus armatus (assembly GCA_958009045.1). Taxonomy (NCBI): domain Eukaryota; kingdom Metazoa; phylum Arthropoda; class Insecta; order Hymenoptera; family Ichneumonidae; genus Oxytorus; species Oxytorus armatus. The sequence continues at coordinate 37,227,822 of OY253745.1, read as the reverse complement.
TCGAATCGCTCGAGTTAACGATAAATGAACTTTTTCTCCGGATTATTAGTGCCCTGATTAACAAAAAACAAATAATTATTATTCATTGAGTTACGTACGAAAAGAAATATCCTAAATATTGTCCAGTTCCTTGGTTTTTAGATCGGAATGGCATCCACACGAAAATCGTTATTTTGCGACGTGAGGAAAGAATTTTCGTATCCGTGGAAGCTCTGTCGTTGTTTCTAATGAAATAAACGAGTCTACTTTAAAATCATCGATCTGTGAATCAGATCGGAGCTTTATCGAGGGCAAATACCAGAGGCTCTCTGTGGGTCTGTGGCCGTTGACCGGTTTATTTGGCTACCACGCCGGCCGATAAGTCGAGGAACTCTCACGCTGGCATCTCTCTCTCTCTTCCTCTTTCACGAAGTAAAGTCCTACACTTGTTCGCCTTTGCGCCAAGTGCCCGACGTGGTACGATTTTCCCTCCTCTCCTTCTATGTGCCCACAAATTGGCCGCTGTCCAAGTATACAATGCTCTCTCTTTCTCGCTCTCTCTGTTTCTTCATTTCTCGTATCTTTCACCACCGGCATTCTCTCCACTCTTTCCTTTTCCCTCTTATAACCTCCTCTCCCCCTTCTCCACCTCCTCCTTCTCTTAGCGCTCAGTGGCAAAGTTGTTCACTCTGCCAAGAGCGACCCGCACACTCTTACACTCTTACCACTTGCGACCGCGCTCTATCGCATTCCAACGTACTTTCAGCCGATTGCACGCAGGCAAGAGATTAGATGTGTGGTGATTCAAGTTCCATAATAAAATCTGTTAGTCGCAATCCCCCCCGTCACAAAAAACGCGACGAAATATCTCGAAATGCGATGTGTGTCCGAAGCCGACAATCTCGTCATTATGATTGGCTGTCGATGTCGTGCGCCTTCGAGTTCGTTCATGCGCGTACTTCGGAACGCACGATCGTCGACGACGAACCTAACCTCTACTTGCGATACATTCCCCAGGACCGTGGAAGAAAGAAGTCCCTGGTTACGAGCTACATTGGCGATTATACTTCGTTCATAGGTGAACACTTACAGGATAAAGTGAAAAGGATACTGGATTGTTTGAAGATTGGAAGAAAATTTAGTGCGAATTAACGTGAATTTGGTTGTCGCGAAACGGATATCAAAAGTGCTGTCTTGCCGCTGCACGTGGAGCTATAGATGAGAATGTGAAATTGTAGAAGTGATCGAAAGAGTAGAAGTATCACACTCGTCGCGTTGCGCTACGGCTCAGCAGAAATTTGATATTAACATCCGGTCCAACGAGCAATCAAACATTTTCGATTGAAGTATCCACTTCCACCGTAATAGTACAATAAAGGGGATTTTTTTTTAAATTAGGTTCAGTATCACGTACCGAATGTGAATTAACAAAATGGTTACAGATTATGGGAGCGGAAGTGCCGTTATTTTGAGGAAAACCGTATTGGCCAATATCTCCGTTACCGTGCACTTTAGGCCAAAAATGGTAATAACCTTTTTTGTAGATAAATGAATTTCCCATCTTTTTTTTTGAATAATTTTTTTTGTATCACTTACCGTTTACGACTTGTACCACTGTTAAAATTTATTTTTTCACTTTTCGACCTGTATCTCTTCTAATAATTGTTTAAACAATAAAATGCTGATAACTTATCTTTTGAATCCACGAATTTCCCGCAACTTTTATTTTAAACTTTTTTATCTAAAGTCAATATTGTCAAAGTTATAACGCGTTCAATGTTGCGCTACTGGGTGCAAGGTTAATAAAAACGAGGTATGCATAGTACAATGATGGAAATTCAATACATATATAAAAAAATATTAATGATATTGACATAATTAACAATAAATACCTTCTTACCTGCAAAAAACAGCGACTTTCCGTTGACATTTTTAAAATATTTGTATATAATTTTTAACAATTCAATAATACTTCATAACTCGAATTGCCCCACGATTATTATCAAATTATCGATTACATACTGTTGGCATAATGAACAAAAGAATAGGAAAACGGGAAATTTATTAGAAAAGGCATGGAAAGATTGATAAGTCCGAAACGAATGGTACTTCGCAGCATTTTCGGTTGGAGGCAGAGTTGCTCGACTTATTTTACTTCTCGTCGATAAGCGAACGTAATTGCGCGTTTTCCTATTCTTTTGTTCATTATGCCAACAGTATATAATTGATAATTTGATAATAATCGTGTGACAATTCGAGTTTGAAGTATTATTGAATTGTTAAAAATATTATACAAATATTTAAAAAATGTCAACGGGAAGTCGCTGTTTTTTGCACGTAAGAAGGTATTTATTGTTAATTATGTCAATATCATTAATATTTTTTTACATATGTATTGAATTTTCATCATTGTACTATGCAAACCTCGTTTTTATTAACCTTGCACCCAGTAGCGCAACATTGAACGCGTTATAACTTTGAGAATATTAACTTTGGACAAAAAAGTTTTAAATAAAAGTTGTGGGAAATGTATGGATTCAAAAGATAAGTTATTAGCATTTTATTGTTTAAACAATTATTAGGAGAGATACAGGTCAAAAAGTGAAAAAATAAATTTTAACAGCGGTATAAGTCGTAAACGGTAAGTGATACAAAAAAAATTATTAAAAAAAAAAGATGGGAAATTCAATTATCTACAAGAAAGGTTATCACCATTTTTGGCCTAGAGTGCACGGTAACGGAGATATTGGCCAATACGGTTTTCCTCAAAATGGCGGCACTTCCGCTCCCATAATTTGTAACCATTTTGTTAATTCACATTCGATACGTGATACTGAACCTAATTTTTTAAAAATCCCCTCCGTTTTAATGCGCCACAATATTCTCATTGATTGTACACTATAAGTCAGAGATTGTGTCCACCGAGAATGCAGCTCTTGGTCAATGTATTTCATAGATCATGTTGGTGGTAGAGAATACATTTTATAGTTCTATAAATTATATGCTTACGAGAATCGGTGTACGCGCTTTACGCGCTGCTCTAGAGGTTAGTGTTTTTTATAGGGGGAATTCCGATTTGTGTCGTATGAAATCAGTAACTCCGCCAGATTCTTGACTCAACTTTTTCCGTTGATCGTATATAATTATTCCAGTGTCGTTAAAACACTTGCACTAGTAGAATTATTATTTTTTTTATCAATAACAGATAGCAGTCTCAATATATCGCGACAAGAAAGATAATAAATAATGATGTATGTACGGTGGCGAAATAAGGCGATTAGATATCCCGAGATAGGCTTTTTCATGACCTCGTAAACGTTCTGATCAAAAGTCTGCAATACAGCCGTTCTCCTGATACGATATAGCAACAAACGAGAAACGACGTAGACCTCAACGTTATCCGAAGCCTCTCGCGTGAATAGTGAGAACCAACAATCGGAGGAAGCGTGAACGTGCGAACGAATGCTTTTTGTTCCGCTGTTACAGTAGCCGCAAGGATTTCCATATGGTCTTTGTAAGTAGGACTGTAAGGATGTTGAAGTTTGTATCGTTGGAACGCAACGCAAATAGGTTTAAAAATTTTTGATTTTCAGTATTGCTCGTGCTTCTCTTGACCATTTAGGCTCAGGTGCCTCAGGAGACCCTAATCAAACGTTCCAACGATTTCTGTCATGTTTAATCCAATCTTAAGGAGGATTAATGGCGTAAAAAGATCTATATGTTCGTTGCATTCGAACGAACCAAACTTCAACATCATCGAAGACGAAGTTTCCGGAATTGGTTCAAGAGGAATAAACGAGGCAATAGAATATGAACGCGAACGATGGAGCACGACAACTACGAGGTTTCCATACATTCCATTATGCATTGAGGCGACTTTAAAATCAATTTGCTCGCCCGAGGTTGCTAGGAACTGGAACTTTGGCAGGAACACTCCAGGAATTAAGGGCATACCGGTCACGGGGTGAAGGAGGAACAGAGGTGGAGGAAAGAGAGGAAGTTGGCCGTCGTGCCGAGGGCCATTCAAGTGGGCACACTTCAACCACCACGACCTCTTCCGTGGCTTATCGTTTCTATTCTCTGCAGCATTCATCTTTTCTCTCATTTTTTATACATATTAAAAAATAATTAACCGTCCCAGTTGAACCGGGATTTCAAACGTACGACGTTCAAGTCCCATAAGCGTCAACTCCCATGTCCAACCCCCCATCATTTTCAACTCCCGTTTCGTCCAACCGTCTTCGTGCCCAACTCCCGTGGCCTTCAACGGGGCCCGCGCTGCTTCAGTTTTGGCAATTCGGTCGATCGAACCCCGAGATCGTTTTAACCGTCGGGATTTCGGTTCTGCCAAAACTGAAGCAACGCAGGTGCGATTGAACTCCATGGAAGTTGGGCACGAAGACAGTTGCACAGAACGGGAGTTGAGAATGATGGAAGTTGGACATGGGAATTGACGCACATGGGACTTGAACATCGTACACTTGAGACCATTTCAGTTAAACGCCATGGAAATTGGGCACGAAGACAGTTGCACGGAGCGGGAGTTGAGAATAGTGGAAGTTGGACATGGGAATTGACGCACATGAGGCTTGAACATCGTACACTTGAGACCATGCCAATTGAACGCCATGGTAGTTGGGAACGAAGACAGTTGCACAGAACGGGAGTTGAGAATGATGGAATTTGGACATGGGAATTGACGCACATGAGGCTTTAATATCGTACGCTTGAGACCATGCCAGTTGAACGCCATGGAAGTTGGGCACGAAGACAGTTGCACAGAACGGGAGTTGAGAATGATGGAAGTTGGACATGGGAATTGACGCACATGGGACTTGAACATCGTACACTTGAGACCATTTCAGTTAAACGCCATGGAAATTGGGCACGAAGACAGTTGCACGGAGCGGGAGTTGAGAATGGTGGAAGTTGGACATGGGAATTGACGCACATGAGGCTTGAACATCGTACACTTGAGACCATGCCAATTGAACGCCATGGTAGTTGGGAACGAAGAAAGTTGCACAGATCGGGAGTTGAGAATGATGGAATTTGGACATGGGAATTGACGCACATGAGGCTTTAATATCGTACGCTTGAGACCATGCCAGTTGAACGCCATGGAAGTTGGGCACGAAGACAGTTGCACGAAACAGAAGTTGAAAATGATGGGAGTTGAACATGGGAATTGGCGCACATGAGGCTTCAATATCGTACGCTTGAGACCATGCCAGTTGAACGCCATGGAAGTTGGGCACGAAGACAGTTGCACGAAACAGAAGTTGAAAATGATGGGAGTTGAACATGGGAATTGACGCACATGAGGCTTCAATATCGTACGCTTGAGACCATGCCAGTTGAACGCCATGGAAGTTGGGCACGAAGACAGTTGCACGAAACAGAAGTTGAAAATGATGGGAGTTGAACATGGGAATTGACGCACATGAGGCTTCAATATCGTACGCTTGAGACCGTGCCAGTTGAACGCCATGGAAGTTGGGCACGAAGACAGTTGCACGAAACAGAAGTTGAAAATGATGGGAGTTGAACATGGGAATTGGCGCACATGAGGCTTCAATATCGTACGCTTGAGACCATGCCAGTTGAACGCCATGGAAGTTGGGCACGAAGACAGTTGCACGAAACAGAAGTTGAAAATGATGGGAGTTGAACATGGGAATTGGCGCACATGAGGCTTCAATATCGTACGCTTGAGACCATGCCAGTTGAACGCCATGGAAGTTGGGCACGAAGACAGTTGCACGAAACAGAAGTTGAAAATGATGGGAGTTGAACATGGGAATTGACGCACATGAGGCTTCAATATCGTACGCTTGAGACCATGCCAGTTGAACGCCATGGAAGTTGGGCATGAAGACAGTTGCACGAAACAGAAGTTGAAAATGATGGGAGTTGAACATGGGAATTGACGCACATGAGGCTTCAATATCGTACGCTTGAGACCGTGCCAGTTAAACGCCATGGAAGTTGGGCACGAAGACAGTTGCACGAAACAGAAGTTGAAAATGATGGGAGTTGAACATGGGAATTGACGCACATGAGGCTTCAATATCGTACGCTTGAGACCGTGCCAGTTAAACGCCATGGAAGTTGGGCACGAAGACAGTTGCACGAAACAGAAGTTGAAAATGATGGGAGTTGAACATGGGAATTGACGCACATGAGGCTTCAATATCGTACGCTTGAGACCGTGCCAGTTGAACGCCATGGAAGTTGGGCACGCAGACAGTTGCACGTAACAGAAGTTGAAAATGATGGGAGTTGGACATGGGAATTGACGCACATGAGGCTTCAATATCGTACGCTTGAAACCGTTCCGTCCTGACGATCAATGACGTTGTATCGTATATCCAGAAATGGTTCATAAAAGCGTATCCGCCTTAGTTCGTGGTCAACTCCCGACATTGTCAATTCCCATCAAACATCAGTAATATCCAATGAACATACGATGCGAACCAGTTCGATAGAATTCATTAGCCATTGAACATTGAAGTAAGGCATTGAAACTGCCACTTTAGAGGTAACTTTACATTCTAGGAATTCTTTCCTCGTTTCCGTTTGTCGACTGGTTCGTACATCTTCCCAAACTCGGTCCTTTTAGTTTCCACACGTGTAATGAAAAACTCGGAACTACGAGCCGCACAGTATCTCGACGGGAATTCCAAACTATTTATACCCGTCCTTACCCGCAGAATCCGCGATGATCGTCGATCAATTTATTCAGGAACCGAGTGCGATCGGAGCTCGCAAAGAAGGTGGAAACGAGCTCAATGGTTTTCACGACACATACCCACATTGACGACCCACAGAGACGAGCTGGAAGTTGAAGAAGTGAATGGAGAGTGTTGTGCAGTCAGAAAAGTGTGTCTGATCGGAATGAAGAGAGTGGGACACGGGCGAGACACGAGTGTTCGGTTCGATGGTAGAAGTGGTGAGAGGGATTGAGAAAATTCGCGGAGGAGGTTGCACACGCCGTCGATGCTGATCTCGTTGCCAACTGGGATCACTGCGGGATTTACCTCCGGATAGCATGGGATACTTTCGTACAGGACAGCGGTATCCCTCCGTACTAGTTGTAGCAAGATTGTTCGTTTATATCATACGCGAAATCCACATCGACTGTATCGTGGATCTCGCGAAATTATTGACATTTCTCACAGGAAGTTGTAAGTTCCTAGGCGCGGTGTTGCGACGAAATTTCACCGTACTTGTTGTAATGAAAATTAATTGACGACAACTAGTTTCGTATAAAGTGACTGAATGAATGAATGCAATATTAAGAGGAGATATACACCTGAGAACCGCAAAAAAAAGGATCATTTTTGAGAATTTTTTTAAGGAAAACTATTTGAAATTTTGGATTGGGAGATTTTCTATCTAAAAGTATACGCATTCAGAAATATGTTCAATTTTTTTTATAAAAAAAAATATAAAATTGACGAGGTTGTTGTGTAATCTTCGGAGCGCTGTAAAAAAATCTGGGTAAACGGTACCCACTGGCGTTTCTTCAAAAATCATCTGAAACAAAAAAACCAATAAGCTTATTAAATTAGATATTAAAATCTAGTACTTGTCATAGCTAATTTTGAAAATATCGATTTATAACAAAATGGCGGACCTTTGAACATAACATAGCGATTTTTCGACTAAAAGTTAGTTATTATTTTGCCTGTAAAACAAAAACTAAGCAACGAAAGAAAAAAATCCTATGACAAGTACTAGATAATGGTGTATACAATAACCACAATAATTTCAAGGTAATCGGTTCATTGGTTTTCGAGAAATTTTGGGTACCGATGTGAAAAATGTGGTTTTGAGAAAAACGCGTTTAAAAATTTGGGAATGAATAAATCATAAAATTTGTCAACTTACATGGAATCATCGATACCAGGCCGATAGTGTAAGTCTTCTACGGTCGAACATCACTATCACACTTTGTGCATTTTACACATTCCGATAAGGCAGAAAATACTGTCAGAAAATTCAAAATTCGATACGCGATGTTTTTGGATCTTCCGGTACGAATGTCTCACGTCCAGTCTTCAATTTTTTGGCACTGGAACTAATATCCTCGTCGGAAAGTTCTACTTTTCCGGGCAGTCGTCTGGTCTAGAGCGAGATTTTTGACGTCATTTCTAATGTGCAATAACGTTTAAACCGTTGAAGTTGTCTTGATGAAAATTTACACGTGCATTTATTGATCCTTAGAGAATACTTGTACATTAAAAAAAAAAAATTATTTTAAATATTTTCATGTATTTTTTTGCCTTGTTGCAACATGGTGCGCCGAAATCGGCGCCCACTCTGGACGATGTTGTGTGCATCTGAAAAAAAATATATATATATATTCTCAATCTGTATGAGTATTATGAGCACTGGTAGCAGAATTGGTACTTAAAAAAATTTTTTATTGAGTGGTACAATAATTTTGCCGACATTTTATAACTCGTCGAATAATGAAATATCATTAATGAAAGTTCAACAGGCCGCCATTTTGTCAAAATTTTTTTTTAAGTACCAATTCTAATACCAGTGCTCAGAATACTCATACAGATTGAGAATATATAAATATTTTTTTTTTTCAGATGCATACAACATCGTCCAGAGTGGGCGCCGATTTCGGCGCACCGTGTTGCAACAAGGCAAAAAACTACATGAAAATATTTAAAATAATTTTTTTTTTTAAGGTACAAGTATTCTCTAAGGATCAGTAAATGCACGTGTAAATCTTCATCAAGACAACTTCAACGGTTTAAGGGATAACACCACTTTGACCCCCTGTTTTTTTTTCACATTTTTCAAGAATTTTATTTTGTGGAAAAAAAAGAGATATTCGAAACATTTTTTTGGGTTTTGTTCCTTGTTTATTAATGTATCAAAAAACATTTTTTTCACATTTCTCACGCCGTATAGTGGCGCTGGGGAAGCTCTCGCGTGAGCTCCGCAGTGGTTCGCGGCACGCAGCAGAACTCTCTTCAACGTCGATCTGAAAAAAAATACCGAGTGTTTTCGTTAATAATATGATATTTTGAAGAGAAGTACATAGGGATTTGGAAAAATATTGTTTTAAAAAAAATAGGCACGCCTTTGAAATTAAAGAATGATTTTCGAGCAAAATTTCTCGTCGAAAATAGGCTACAACTTTTATAATTATTGAGATATCAAAAAAATCCTATGTACTTCTCTTGAAAATATCATATTATTAACGAAAACACTCGGTATTTTTTTCAGATCGACGTTGATGAGAGTTCTGCTGCGTGCCGCGAACCACTGCGGAGCTGACGCGAGAATTTCCCCAGCGCCACCATGCGGCGTGAAAAATGTGAAAAAAATGTTTTTTGATACATTAATAAACAAGGAACAAAACCCAAAAAATTTTTTCGAATATCTCCTTTTTTTCCCACAAAAAAAAATTCTTGAAAAATGTGAAAAAAAAACAGGGGGTCACAGTGGTGTTATCCCTTAAACGTTATTGCACATTAGAAATGACGTCAAAAATCTCGCTCTAGACCAGACGGCTGCCTTAACCCGCAATAAAACATCTGGTCGCCAGAGACTAATTCACAGGACCTTTCTGCCATAAACGTTTGGTTATTAAAGGTATTAGGGGATTTTCCCTCGAAATTGGTCTGACAGACCCCTTTGGAAATACGATTTTCTATTTTTCGATTATGTACTGACTATTTGTGTGTACTACAATATTCCTTATTTTTGATACAATGAGAGATCGTCGTCGTCGATGATCCATCGACAAACATCGAGGAATCAACGATTTCTCGCTCCTTTTTGAGTAAAATGATCGTAACTGACGGTTTTTTACGTTTTGATTGTTCATTTGCATCACAAACACACAATCATCTGGATGAAATATGATGTTTAGCGTATTGCGCGATCATTTATAACGCAATCGTATCTATTACCAACCGATGAAACAAATCGATCGCTTCCATATGCTTAAACTTTTTAATTTACATATACCTTCGGTTAGGTAGGTCATGTGGCACGTATTATTGTCAATGTTACGTATACTACATACATGCTAACCTATTCTTCTCGTCTTCTCTATGCTCGATGTTACTCATCCATTGTATTCCGTGTAGGCGTACACTGGCTCGTATGCCTATAGTGTTTAAGTGACGGCCTTGCCGTTTCGCTGACACATATAGGGTCGAGAACTCGAGGAGAATGTTGCGTGCTCGTATATCATAATTGCCTTCATTACCTGTGATCCGCCATCGACTTTTGCCGAGAGACGATCGAAGATGATCTTGTGTGGGACCGGCGACAACAGTCCCGAAGAAGATAGTGCGATCCATTACAACTGGGCAGACTAATTAGAGCAATAAATCAATTAGGAACATTTTTTTTTCCCGTGATGGTCCAAAGATCGTCACGTTCCTCATCGAGGAGGTCGACAATGTGGCCCCGATTTTTCTTCCTCTTTCGTTTATTACCTCTTCTCGCGTAATTCTTTCATTGGATGGACTCGGACTTAGTTTCACGATATCGATAAAAGATCCGTGAACCACCTGACTAGCCATTCGCAAGAAAAATGATGACAGCTGGATGGCATCACCAAGATGGACATATACTCGATCGTTCACGGTATACAAGTGAATGCTTGAAACATCGGGTTACCCGATAAGGGCTTTTAAGCCAGTCTGGCTCGAACGGGCGTAGAAACGTTGAGACCAGATGAATATATCACGTTTTATCCGTTATCGATCTTTGCAGACACACGCGGAACTGGATACTGAATGTCGTCGTGAAGTCAGAGCCTGCTTTCTGTACCAACGAAACGACATTTTACCTTCGCCACGTCTGGATGACGAATTAGCAAAGAATCCGTCGAGGCAACTTCCGTGATATTAAATTAATACGTAACAGGACTGTAAACAATTTTCGTTGGTTATTGATGAGGGAAGACTAGGGAAAATTTCAATACTTTGGTATTGTCAGTTTTTAGTACAAAAGCCCTCCAATTGCCGCATGAAAACGACGCCATTGACGAGCTGTGATCCTTCACGTTCCAAAATGCCGGGTGGTTTAACGCCGTAACTCCGATTTTTCGGCGACGAAAGCTCTTTAAAGTCAATAATAATGGGGGCTGTAATTGTTCTCCATCATCGGGGGCAATTGTGCACATGAAAAATTGGCTCTAACGATTGCTGTCCAAGGACCACCTGAATGGTAGCCTGTCGATGCCATAACCGATCATCAGAGCTAGCGCTGTAATTTCCTCCGGTATTCCCCACGGAAGAGGAGTATTTTTTTTAACTAGAATCGATGTACGCGTTTCGAGCATTGCTTCTGTAGTTTGGGTTCATCGTGCGATCTGAAGTTTGCGCATGAACGAACTCTGACCACGACTTTAACGACCAATGATAATGAGGAGTTAGCAGTGTTGCCAGGTTAGGGGATTTCCCCCTAGATTTAGGGGAATTCTACGTGTCTTAGGGGAGAAACAGGGGTAAAATATGTTTAGGCGATTTTTTAGGGGGATTCTGAATCGTCAGGATATTTTAGGGGATCATAAAGCCACAAATTATGAGACTTCCAAGCGTTCCGCTTTTTCGGAAACGTGTGGATGTCTCAAAATTTGTCTGGTGTTTGAGCGTTCTGAAGTAAGTCTAGATTGTAGATCACAGCAAACAGTTTCATTCATCTGAAGTCTCTAGTCGATTATTGTGGATTTGTTCTTATATATTATATACTAAACGGGGAAATCCCGATATATTAACAATAAAAATAGTTTTATCGATACATAAAAGAATAAATAAGCCCAAAAACGAAAGTGTCAAAAAAACATACTTGCAAAAGTACGTTGAAAATTGGGAATTTGAACCTAATTTTGAAGGAAGGTTGTTATTGTAGATCTTCGCTGAAAGCTACATGGATTTTTCGTTGATTTCGAGAGTTCATTCCTAAATTTATAAGTTCATTTGTATATGTATATCCTCTACATTTTGTTGATTAATTCTACGTGCATAATGACGTTTAAATAAATCTCCTTCATACGATATATAGGGTGGTTAAAATCATCGCCTGACGAGGACTCAACCAAAGCATTTTGTGTTTATTGCAAAACGATTCTCAACGCTCATAAAAAAACTATACAAGATCATTCTTTATTGAAAAAACACACACAGGCTACCAAAAATCAGGACACCATTGCCGCTTTACCGAAAATTGATACATTCACTAAACTAACTCTGTCCCAACAACGACAGGAAGCCGAATTGAAAATCGCGACATACGTGGCAGAGCATTGCCACGTAAACGTGTTTGAAGTTCGTTGGTATTTAGGTACAATTGCAAATACTCAAATATAAAAAATAGACAAAAGAAATATATCATTACTATATTTATTACGATTAAACAGTCTTGTATTTATTAAAGTATGTATTCATTTTTTTGAAATCTAAACCAAACTGCACCGCGATCTAGGGTGCGTTTCCGGTACCGTTCGAGCTGAAAAGTTGACACTTCGCCGTTGGCACAATGAACAATGGCCTTCCAACGGGTGGGGGCAATCTAGGGGATTTCTAGGGGGAAATAAAATTAACCTGGGGGGAAACCGCACAGACCACCTGGCAACACTGGGAGTTAGTCTGCTTTGGAAATAAATAGCCTCTCGAGATATTTCGTGACGTGTCCTTTTTATAGGGAGTATTTTCTGGATGATGATAAAGTTTGCATCGTTGGAATGCAACCCAAATAAGTTTAAAAATTTTCATTTTCACTATTGCTCTTGCTTCTCGTACCCATTTGGGCCCAGGTCCTTAAAGGAGATCCCAATGAAACGTTTTAAGGAGTTTTGTCATTGATAATTCAATCTTAAGAGGGTTTAATGATGTAAGAAATCTATTTTCGTAGCATTCCAACGATGGAAACTTCAGCATCATTTTGCTGCATGATGACTTCAACTGGTTGCCCTCGTTGTTTTTAAATAGAAACAGCGATTCTCCATTAGCAAAATTGACATTAATGGCTGCCGAAGTATCAATTCTCAACTGAACTCAAATACAGACTTAACCAGGTTTCAAGCAGCATCGTAATGTTTAATGGCTGCTTTAAAGATATTAAAACACGATCCTTAGCCATTCCATTATCTCGCAAACAAAGTTATGTTTCCTTGCAGTCATTACTCTTTTGGGTACCATTTCAAAAACTTAACAAAAAAAAAAACCCGCGTAGATCACCTCCGTGCCAATATACGATATCATTGAGGATTTTGGAGAAGAAAAAGACCCACCCTAAATCGATCGCTTTGAGAAAATGGAAGTTTAATTCGATGAGGAGGTCTGATTAGTCGACCCATTAAGATGGCTCCAAATAATAACATTCTTGTCTTGAAACCCAATTAGTATTTATGAAATAATTCTGTTTTTGGATGATGCAATGAATCCTGACACAAAGAAAGTTATATCGAGATTAAAAAAAAATGTTTCAAAGCTCAATTCTCGTTGTGGAGAATTTCTGCAATAGGACGAACGATGACGCTTTCGTCCGCGCTTGTTTGTACATTTCGAGGAGAAACCTTGAACCGGAAATCGATATCACGAGTCGGTCAGAGAGGCAAAGTAGAACCTCAGCTCTAAGCTCTCCTCGCGGCTTTTGTGGGCTATCGAAGTATAGAGGCTTAGCATACCTTTGCATTAATACTACATTGTATATATATACATCATATGCTCGAAATGTGAGGGACACGCGAAGTCTTGTTGCTCGCTTTCCATACTGCTCGTGAGAACATACAACGCGCGCCCGCGCACGTGTTCCTGCCTGACGTTTCACCTGTGTCGACAAACTTCCACAATCGCTCGTTTACTCGAAACATTTAAGCTTCGATGTATAAAATGGAGTCGTGGATTTATACTTGTAGTATCGTGAATTTTTATTTAGTGACGAAACAAGTAACTTTTGTTCCTAGTGGAATCGGTGAGCGCGATGCGCGCGCTGTTTTTTAAGTTAAGTTCATCTGACATAGGAGTCAGCCGGCTTCAGAAATAAATCGCATTTCGAGATGTTTCGTGGAATGCCGTATTTCTAGCGGGGGAATTACAGTCATCATCAATAATCCGAGAGTTAGATGGCGATCAATGTAAATTCGGCGTTTTGAAATCATCGTGTCATTACCACTTTTTCGGAATATTTTTTCAATTGATTTATAATTCCCGGATCATTATTTTTAACTCGTTTAAATCGAACTCTCGAGAAGTAGAAACAAGTTTTGTAACACGATTTGCCCGTTCTATTCGAGTCGTCGCGTATATAGGAATGATAAAAAACGCGCAGATATAAGGGAAGATCGTTATCATCTGAACAATACAAAAAGAAACTTATTTTTCTTCGACGTTGACTCTTATCTAGAGTTCTTCTTTCGTGATATCTGTGCTATTTCCTTATCGCCTCGGAGACAACAAATTGTAAAATTTTACTCGTATTATGTCGAGTAGAATATCAGGTAACTCATCAATGAGGATTGTTTCTGTACTTCTGTAATATTAACTATATGAGGATGAAGAACTTCACGGAAGTGCTGCATCGATTCTGAGAGAATCGAGAGACGACGAGAAACGTCTCGCAATATGATGTTGAAGTTTTGCATCGTTGGAGCGCAAATAGGTTTTAAAATTTCCATTTTCAGCGTTGCTCTTGCTTCTCGTGCTCATTTATGCCCAGGTCCTTGAAGGACGGTTCCATGTTTAAACGTCACGTTGCAATTACTTTGTGGATAATAACATCGCAGGCGAAAACTACACAGCACATATTTACACATACGGTTTAATGGGTTTTGTTGGGTTTTATTGGGTTTTGAACGCCACAACATAACCCAAACCCCAACCCAAACCTAAAACCTCAACCTAAATCTCAACCCAAAACCCCAACCCAAAACCTAACTCAAACCTCAACCCAAAACCTAACCCTTACCCCAACCCAAAACCTAACCCAAACCCCAACCCAAACCAAAACCTAACCCGAACCCCAACCCTAAACCTAACCCAGACCCCAACCCAAAACCTAACCCAAACCCCAACCCAAAACCCAACAAATCGAACGAAACCTACTAAACCGGATGTGCAAATAAGCGCTGTGTAGTTTTCGCCCGCGATGTTATTATCAGTGAAGTAATTGCAATGTGATATTTAGTCGTGCTACCTAAAGGACATCCCAATAAAACGTTTTCACGATTTTTGTCATTGATAGTCCAATCTTAAGGAGAAATTAATGGTTTAAAAAATCTATTTTCGTTGCATTCCAACGATGCAAACTTAAACATCATCTCACAATTCAACTGATTATTTCTGAGGAACAAGATCGTCCGATTACTCTTTTGACTCTTTTTTACTTTCTCATCACACGAGAAAGTATCGTGATCCTAAAAAAAATCCGAAATTACGGTTGAAATACATATTTTACGTGACTTGGAACGTAAAAAAAATGGATTCCCACGCTTTTTTCGTCGTCAATTCAATTTTTATTGCGCGGTAGAGTTTTTCTTCTTCTTTTTATCAAGTCTTCTTTTTATCTAAATGCAAACAATAGCTAAAAATACCATAAAATATTCGGAACGATAATTTTTTTTATTTAATATTTAATTGTTAAAATCGCGCCGGATGTTTCTGGCGTGAAATTTCATTCGGAAATACCGAGAATAGTGTCGTGGTAGCGGCGAACACACGTTACATGAATTTGTTCCATCAATGCTTGATCAGCTTTTTTCATTCGTTATGAACGTGAGCCTGACGGTGAAGGGACTCTCGCGAGAATTATTTTAATTCACTGGGAAAGGATGTGTGTACATCGATGACGCGTTTCGATTTCCGCCGGGCGAGCTTGTGATTTATCGACTTTTGACACACGTTTATATTCATATGATGTTGAAGTTTGCGTCGTTGGCACGCAACCCAAATAGGTTTTTAAATTTTCATTTTCAATATTGCTCGCGTTTCTCGTGCCCGTTTAGGCCCAGGTCCTTGAAGGAGACCCCAATAAAACGTTTTAACGATTTTTCTCATCGATAATCCAATCTTAAGGGAAATTAATGATGTAAAAAATCTATTTTCATTGCATTCCAACGATGCAAACTTCAAAATCATGCTCTTGCTTCTCTTGTCTCTGTAGGCGCAGGTCCTCGAATCTTCGTCCTTTCGTGGGTCTTTTCAGTTTTGGGAACAGGAAAAAGTCGTCGGGGGTCCAAGTCCGGTGAATACGGTGGCTGAGGCATCATTGCGGTGTTGTTTTTTGACCAAAAAATCACGAACCCGTTATATCTGTCAAACAAGGAATTGAAAATGCAAAATGGCTGATAATGTCAACATATATTCGGGACATGTGTACCAACATTTTAAAAAATTCGAAAATCGAATGTACGTAGCCCGTGAAATTTTAAAAGTCACCTTTTTTTTCTGAACAAACCTCGTATTCATTCTCGTGACGCACGATTTGTTTTTTCGCCAATTTCAATTTTTTTCAAGAAAAAAAGAGAGCAATGAAAAAGCGACTTATTTTACTCGTTACTGCATTTCATCCGTGATTATACAAAACGGATCGATTTCACAATGGGAAAGTCCCCGGCACGTGAGTCAACTACGTGCTAGAACGCTATTAATGCTGTTCGAAACGCCAGTCTCCCCCCGCGTCTGTGCACACGTATTTGATAAGAAATTTTTTCATCCCTAACTTTTTATTTTACAACCCCTTCTTCGCTAAAGTCCTTTTATTTTAGCAAAGAAGGGGTTGTAAAATAAAAAGTTAGGGGTGAAAAAATTTCTCGGTAGTTCCGACGAGAACTATAAGTGTGTAGAGTAGCCTGTTAAAATTTGAAAGCAATCGGTTCGGTAGATAAAAAGTTAGGACCCGGGCTGCCAACTTCGAGGTGCCAACTTCGATCAATAATAATAATAATAATAAACTATTGAATTTTTTCAAAAATTTTTTTTTCTGTATCTTTAATATGTAAATAAAAACATCCCAAATATCCAAAACGATTCATTTTTATTTTCCTACAAAAAAACGCCCTCCAAAAATGACATGAAAATCGGCTTAAAGTACCAGACTACTACCTTAATGACTTATAACAATAGAACGAGTCGGAATTTTCATTTGATATTTTGGGAACATATTTTTCAATATTTTTACTAACAATTTATGAAATTTAAAAAAAATCGATTTTTTGAACCTATTTCCTATTTCCTCCCTTGAGGCCGTCGTCTGGTCTAGAGTGAGATTTTTGACGTCATTTCTAATGTGCAATAACGTTTAAACCGTTGAAGTTGTCTTGATGAAAATTTACACGTGCATTCATTGATCCTTAGAGAATACTTGTACATTAAAAAAAAAAATTATTTTAAATATTTTCATGTAGTTTTTTGCCTTGTTGCAACATGGTGCGCCTCAATCGGCGCCCACTCTGGACGATCTTGTATGCATCTGAAAAAAAAAATATATATATATTCTCAATCTGTATGAGTATTCTGAGCACTGGTAGCAGAATTGGTACTTGAAAAAAATTTTTGACAAAATGGCGGCCTGTTGAACTTTCATTAATGATATTTCATACATTTTGCGGGTATTCGACGAGTTATAAAATGTCGGCAAAATTATTGTTCGACTCAATTCTGCTACCAGTCCTCAGAAACAGGCTACCTAAGGTACGTGCAAAATTTGAGCTCGATCGGTACATTAGTTATCGAGATATCGTGGGCGCCGATTTGAAAGACATAGTTCTGAGATAAACGCGTTCAAAGTACCTGAGCGCGCGGCTTGCTTAGAATTTTTATTTCTCGGCTAATTTTTGAAATATCAATAAACGGTTTTCAGGAGCGTATGAAGAAAGGTCTAAGGATAAAGAAAAAGAAAAAAAAATCGATTTTTTCAAATTTCTAGACCAGACAACGGCCTTAAAAAAATCGCTCCGTTACATAAATTCGCGAAATAATTAATATTCTCGTAATTCTCGTAATTCTCGTTTCTTCTCCGTTGTTCCAATTCGATAACTGCTCACGGAAAGGTCTCTCGAATGAAGTGATTAATGCTACAAGAAAATGGCACAGATCAAAGGGGGGTAAAAGCGGCCATTTCGCGTGAGCATCTCGTCGTACAGCCAACGGGGTTTTCATTCCCAACTAGTTTCAGACTCGTTTTTTTTTTTTTTCCCCACAAATATCTATATATGTGTGATGCCGGGTATACCAGCTCGGCAACGGCACAACCTCGCTTTTCACGCTTGTCAGAGTGCCTCGCGCCAGCCGTTTTATTTTTCCATAAAGACCCGGTTTTTCTTTAAAAAAAAAAGTCTCGTGCACCGGCTATGGATATAACGCGTTTCTTCATTTTTTGTTAATTTACGCTCGAGATGGTAAAAAAAAATATATAAAGCTCCGAACAATTCAAATATTCATTTTAAATTTAACAATTTAAATATTAATTTTCTGTCCTTTTTTTTTCTGTCAAGCTGCCAAGGTGGAGCACCCAATTTTACAAAACATTGCCATATTCCCCTGCTTCATGTCCTTTCAGGGGAAAAAAATACAAATTTTCCTCCTTCGTCGTACGACCAAGTTGACGAAATCAGAAAAAAAAAATAATCACGAGGCATATAGCTACGAATTATGCAACACGAGAGACGCGTGTTTTTGCTTGAAGGTGAACTCACGGTTAAAAGACGAGAAGTGTGATCGTATGCGCGCGCGCGCAGCGTTTCTCGTCGAATACTCTTCGTAACAGTTCACAATTTATATACTGTCATTAACATACGCGACAACAACACGGTCGACGATATCTTTCGTCTAACAGTCGTCGTCGTGTGTGAGTCACGATCCAGTGTGAATTGCGCGCTTCGAGTATCTCCACGCTTAGCCATTAACTATTGAGAATTATCATTTAAGCAACCTGACCTCTCTCGGCCAAATTTCGAACCACTCGCTCCCAGTCGGCGACCGATGGTTACCGAGCGAATGTGTCGCTGTTTGAAGGGGACGCCACTAGTGTGACTGTCCAAAAAAAGGCGATTTTCGGGAATTTATTGATAGAAAAGTATTGGATCGAATATTTTGAAATTTTGAGAATATATTTGTGGATACATTACGAATGTACGGTAATTTTTTCGCATGAAAATATTCAATATTCAGCGACTTGTGCGCCATCTCTCGAGTTTCCAAAAAAAAAAGGTCTCTTCCTTTACAGACGGAAATTGATTTTTTTTCATAATCAACGCTGGGATTTTCCGCTTTACCCCAATGTCACATGTTCATTCGTCGGCTCAATATAATTGTGAAGACTGCGGAGATTCATTCGGACCCCGATCCATCAATGTTATTCCATATATAGCGCTTTTACCACTCTCAGTATTGCTTTCCAACACGTCGCTCTCACGTTAACATTGTATACGGGCGCCATTATCAGAATCGCGTTTATTTCCCGGCAACCCACAACTTGGCACGTGTACGCTAACGTCGATACGTCGGAAATATCCAGTCCCGACAGCTTCGACACAGAGATATGTGATGATTTTTTATCAAATCGTTCCAACGACACGGTTATATTCCTGAAAGATAAAGTATTTGCCGTTTAAGATAGTAGTCTGGTAACTTGAGCCGATTTTCATGTCTTTTTTGGAGGGGGTTTTTTTGTAGGAAAATAAAAATGAATCGTTTTGGATATTTAGAGTGTTTTTATTTACATATTAAAGATACAAAAAATAATGTTTTCGAAAAAATTTAATAGTTTATTATTATTATTATTATTATTATTATTGATCGAAGTCGGCACCTCGAAAAAAAAGCGCGTGGGTGGCCCCGGTGATTTTGGCCCTTGATGTTATCTGAAATAAAAAATTCTTGATAATTCTCAATCTATAGACATGTCATTCTGGTCGGAACTACTGAAGTTAAATTTCATGGATAAATAACAAAATGGCGGACTTTGGAAAAAAGTTTTTCTTTCCAAAGTCCGCCATTTTGTTATTTATCCATGAAATTTAACTTCAGTAGTTCCGACCAGAATGACATGTCTATAGATTAAGAATCATCAAGAATTTTTGATTTCAGATAACATCAAGAGCTAAAATCACCGGGGCCACCCACGCGCTTTTTTTTTCGAGGTGCCAACTTCGATCAATAATAATAATAATAATAAACTATTAAATTTTTTCGAACAAATTTTTTTTTATCTTTAATATGTAAATAAAAACATCTTAAATATCCAAGACGATTCATTTTTATTTTCCTACAAAAAAACGCCCTCCAAAAAAGACATGAAAATCGGCTAAAGTTACCAGACTACTACTTTAAGGTAGTAGTCATGTCTTTTTTGGAGGGCGTTTTTTTGTAGGAAAATGAAAATGAATCGTCTTGGATATTTAGGATGTTTTTATTTACATATTAAAGAAACAAAAAAAAAATTTGTTGAAAAAATTTAATAGTTTATTATTATGATTATTATTGAACGAAGTTGGCACCTCGAAGTTGGCAGCCCGGGTCCTAACTTTTTTTCTACCGAACCGATTGCTTTGAAATTTTAACAGGCCACTCTACACACTTATAGTTTTCGTCGGAACCACCGAAAAAATGTTTCACCCTCAACTTTTTATTTTACAACCCCTTCTTTGCTAAAATGAAAGGATTTTAGATAATAAGGGGTTGTAAAATAAAAAGTTAGGGGTGAAAAAATTATACATATATACACGTAATAATGATCTAAAATTCTACCACGGTAGACGAATTGATCCATCAGTTGTAGAGTTGCATGAAGAATTTAAAAGATTATCGCTTAATAGACTCGAGACACTCCAAGGATTACTATCAAATTTCATAACATCAAGAAAGGGATTGTCGTTGTATTCACGCTAAATTGTCAAAGTCTCAGAAAGCATGTCCCAGATCTACAAGATTCGATCGTAAAAAAATAGTAATTTCTTATTATTGAGTGAAACATGGCTTGGTAATGAAAAAAACGTCGACATCCCCAACTTTGATTGTAATTGTCCACTTCAAATGCAACAATGTTAGAACTGGTGGTGCAGCTATTTATCAGAATAGAGATTCATTCGATGTTATTACATCTCGCATAATCGTTAGGTTGATAAATGTAACGGGACTTGGTTTTGGTCAAGAAGATATTAGCGATTTATGTGCGGCACAAATTGTTATAGAGGATGGAAGAGGAATTGGTCATGATCTTTGTATATATTTCTCGAAACCAAAAAATTCACAATATTATACGATTTTTACACGAGATTTTTACTCAAATATAGTCCAACCGGTTCAATTCTATTAGGAGCAAATTTACATCAACTTCCATTAACTTTAGCAGGGGATTTCAATGTTAATTTTGCCAGAGCTGAATCATTGTCACTCATAAATTTTCTCCAAAATGAATTTCAGTTGATCATGAACAACCACGCAAATGAGCTTAATACAAGGTATGGCACGACTATAGATGCAGTGTTCCGTAGATATCTTGAAAACATGACATCTAAAACAGTCATTTCATACTTCAACTATCATCGACAGATTGTTAGTTTCATCGAATCAAACGCAGCAACGAGTGCTACTATAACCGAAGTAACGGATGAAGCAACCAAATAAAAATTTTAGAAGAAAATCAAAAGCCACTTTTCTTGTAATTTTTTTTTGAAATTCTCCACGCCACATATCCCACACGGTATTCTCAAGATGTTGGATGTTTCACATCTACCAAATTCGTCATTATGATTGGCTGTCGATGTCCTGCTTGGAGTTCGTTCGTGCGCATACTTCAGATCGTACGATCGTAAACGACGAACCTAACCTAAAAATCAGCGCCCATACCCATTCCACTCATAATTAAGAATGTACTGCTTTATTACAGCGACAATATTTTTCCTATAAAAAAAAAAAGACGTGACGCAATATCTCGAAATATCTCGAAATGCGATATATCGCATTTCGAGATATTTCGTGACACGTCTTTTTAACTGGAAATGGCGGGCTGGCTGGGAGCGAGTGGCCATATTGAACAAGCCTCCATGGTAATTCCCCATACGTTGTAACACACAAATGATACAATAATATAATTTATCATATCAGTAATGCACCATCGCAACAAGTACAAGTGCCAAAGAGAAATAGTGAATGCATAATATGAGGGAATACGTGTTAAAAGGAGAACGTGACACAATATGCGCGTTTGAATAGCTTCTCAATGATAATCCGTACGGTATTTATGATATACACGACGTAGTACTGACTGCATCGATATTTCTCTATTTATATAATCACTCAACGATTAATGGGCAATGCTCGAACTTCTTTGGCGTGCTCTCGTCATGACCGAGCGTATAAGTTCCGAGATATTCAACATTTTTTTTTTTTTCTACGGAATGCTCAACAAATAATAATCGTACGGCTATGCAGAATACAAAAGTAATACGAATGAATACTCATCGTGTGTACTATGATAGGAAAACGTTTTTTTTTCTTCATTACGAGACATCGAGAGTGCTTAAATTAAATTTTGAATTGGGAATGAACTTAAAATCGTTTCACTTACTAATTGTCCACTTATTTATTTATATAAATAAAAAATGTAAATGTTCGTTTGTTCAGAATCTTAAATTTTGTAAAGTTCTTCACCGATTGCTTTGAAATTTTTACACAATGTTGCAATACCCGCGTGCTTTTTATTTTCAACCAGACTGAGCCAAAGCAACGCGTGACCGCAACAGCTAGTAGTACATGTTATAATAGTAAAGGATTATAATAATCACGATAAACTCATTGAAATCATGTAGAGGAAAATTCTAAGCTAATGATAAGTCCGTAGTGATGGAAGCGTCATTTTGTGAAGGCTCGAACGATCCAGAAAACAAATTCAAACAAATAGGAATCACGACGTCATTGATAATGAAAGATTTTCATTTTTTAGTTAATCACCAAATTTTTCACTCCGTTTACATTAATTTTAATTTTGTTTAGGATCCATACATTCTTATAGAACTCCTTATGGACTTCTCTCGATTCATGTATTTTTTTTGCCTCATCGTTGAAGAAACCTGAAAGATCAATTTTGTTGATGGCTGCGAGTAGAACTTTTACGACAAATACACAGACAGCGAGTGCATTCATTCGGGACTCGCCGGGCAGCTTCGATGGCAATTCAGATGCAATTTCACGTCATCGTTTCTAATGCATCGTTTATCGATATTAGCTGTATGCTCTTCCATCCGATCGCCCACCGAATGCCATCGAGTGCCCATACTCGAGGAACGATTTTAAGGGTGGTTAACTGATGGTCCTCTGTCCCTGACATACTGCGACCTCAATTGTTCCCTCCCTCGTAACATCCAGGCGAATTCTGATCTCGATATCACCGAAACGATGACCCACATTCCGATCCATATGTTCACAAACGAGCGTGTGTGTGTGACGCTTCTCGAACTCGCAGAATCTAGTAGTCCGGCATCAATTTCAGTATGCATTCCGCGAGAGGTATAGAATTTGATGCCTCGCAGGAATCATCAGGCTTTATAACCATGCCTCTCGATTCATGATTTTTTTATCGTCGTTTTTGGTATTTCGACAACGACGCCAGCTCTTTAACGGGGGAAATAGGGTAACGTTTTCTCAATGATTTTCATGGATTTTTTTTTAGTATAAAAAATGAATATAATTTATTGAAACTTTGTGAATATTTTATACATATATTTAAGGATATAGTATAAAATTTTTGAAGAATTTCTTTGAAAAACACCGAAGATATTAGCGACCCCATATTGCAGGTCACAGACTCAGCATTTTGCGTACATTCTGGAAGCCGCAATTTTCATCTGAAATCAAACGAGGTTGGAATTTACTTTTATTATATGTCTCTCTTCTACATGAACCTAAATGCTGTCAAAAAAATAGAAAATTGAATTTTTTACAGGGGTCAAAACAAAAAAGCATGATTTTTTGCCATTCTTTACAATTTTATTTGCAAAAAAAAAATTATTTTAAATAATAATATTCCGATTTTAGGTTCATATAGAGCGCAATAGTATGAAGAAAGTAACTGCCAATTTTCAAAACGATTGGTTGAAAACTTTTCAAACTAGCGTGTACGCAAGTTAAAAAAAAGTCGTTTTCAGAAAAACGCGTTTGAAAAAATAGCAAAATGCTGAGTCTGATTGTGACCTGCAATATGGCGTCGCTAATATCTTCGGTGTTTTTCAAGGAAATTCTTCAAAAATTTTATAGTATATACTTAAATATATGTATAAAATATTCTCAAAGTTTCAATAAATTATATTCATTTTTTATACTATAAAAAAATTCATGAAAATCATTGAGAAAACGCTGTCCTAACCCTATTTCCACCCTTAATCGCTTATAACAATAGAACGAGTCGGAATTTTCATTTAAAATTTTGGGAACATATTTTTCAATAGTTTTACTAACAATTTATGAAATTAAAAAAAAATCGATTTTTTGAACCATTTAACCCTGTTTCCCCCCTTAAGGACTGACATAACGCTGCGCGCCCTGAAAACCCGAGTAAATTTGAAAAATTATTATAAAGGTTATATGGTGAAAAAAAAATTAAATTGTTGATTTCACATTTTTTATTAACTTTTCAACTATAAGAAAAACATTTTTAAAATTTATTTACATAATATTAACATTATTTTTTTATGATTCATGATTTTTTTATCGTCGTTTTTGGTATTTCGACAACGACGCCAGCTCTTATCAATATGCAATTCAAAAAAAAATTAGTGTTTAATAATTTATAAAAAAATTGTCTAAACAAAAAATTAAAAAAACCTCTCGTCAGACTATAGAGAAAATAATTGTCAAGATTTGAAAAAAAAAAAAGTTTAAAAATATTAAAAATTGACTGAGTTATCGTGCAGACACTGTCTCAAAACATTGTTTCGAGAAAACCGCGATTAAAGTTTCCAGTAGGTAGCCATCCCAACCCGGTCATGTTTATTGCCATAACTTTGTAACAGACTGGAATTTCCTTAAATTTTAATTTTTTTTTATTTTTAAAAGTATAAAGAATAAAAATCTGTAATAAAAATCGATTTTTTGAAAATTTCAGGGGTTTGTGAGCGCTTAAGTATCAAGAACGATTAGAATGAATCGTAGGTTTCGATGAGTCTTAGAGAATCGGTAATATATTCTCGAATCCATGACAATAATCGTCTGAAAATATGTAATTCTTGGAAGTCCTGGCGTTTGGGTTGGATTGGGTTTGATAATCTTGAAGAATCGAGTCCTCGCTCGTAAATAAACAAACGAACGATGATGGTGCATTGTTTTTTTTATTCAAGGAAAGGGCAAAAGAAGATGGTGGCCGATCGCATTCCGTTGTCGTGTCTTCGGCCGTTTATGGAACACGTCCATTCGGTGTGGCAGCGTTTTATACGCTTTACCGTTCATGGATTATAGACGGGGCTGTAATACATCCAGACATATTCCATACTATCCGTCTGTCTCCGTGTCTTACGTTCCTGTTTACCGCTTTCTGCCAAGTTTCTCGTTTGCTCTTCGGACTCTGGTGCAAACTTGGGCTTCTCTCCCTGGACACTTTGCTTCCCCAGAACGAGAGATACGCTTGGGCACCCTCGGCGGGGTTTCGCCATATTTGGAAAGACAGCTTCCCTTCTTTCTCTCTCACACACGCGCACTTTGTCGTTTTTTTTAAATCTCAAACTAGCGGGTTGTTTTATGGTTCGGCTGCTTCACGCCCTAACTTCTTCGCTCGTCCAGAAGGTTTCTCGGCGTTCGTATGAAGCTACCAACCCCCATGTAAGGAACTATCGGGGGCGGTAAAATTTTCGGAATTACAAGGGTGTTGCAATGTGGCAGATTATTCGTGTGGCCGATAATATATTCTGGGGAATAAATTCCGATAAATGTATTCCACAGTGGGGATGTGATTTTGTTGGTTCAATAACGGCCTAAACTTTGAACGCGTTTTTCTCAAAACGGTGCTTTCAAAGTCGGTGAGCACGATTTCTCAAAAACGGCTCAACCGATCGGTCTGCAATTTTAACACAACCTTCTCAGATATATTCTTCAGGTATCGATCGAAGGAATAATATTTCCGATAATTATTTCGATTTTTTAAAAACAATTCAACGAAAAATTTTTTGTCGAAAATTAGAATTTCTTCTTTTTGGAGCCGCCATTTTGTCAAAAATAAAAATTTCGACTATTCCTTCGATCAATACCTAGATTTATCTATCCACTAATAGAATCTTTTTGGTTTTGTTATTTCGGACAATCCAAACCGCCAAACACCTTTTTTTAGAGTAGCTCCCGGAGATCGGGTATAGCAGCTTTAAAAGTCATTATTTTTACAAATAAAAAATATTTATTATTTTTACAAATAAAAAATATGAAAATAAAGTTAAAAGTTACCGCAATACGTATATAAATTTTTACGTTAATAAATTAAAGTGTCTTTCCAGGAAAAATTCTTGAAAACTCGCCTTTTTTTTCGGTCTCCTGACTGCTTAAAACTCCGAAATAGGGTTAGGACAGCGTTTTCTCAATGATTTTCATGAATTTTCTTATAGTATAAAAAATGAATATAATTTATTGAAACTTTGAGAATATTTTATACATATATTTAAGTATATACTATAAAATTTTTGAAGAATTTTCTTGAAAAACACCGGGGATATTAGCGACCCCATATTGGAGGTCACAATCAGACTCAGCATTTTGCGTACATTCTCGAAGCCGCAATTTTCATCTGAAATCAAACGAGGTTGGAATTTACTTCTATTACATGTCTCTCTTCTATATGAACCTAAATGCTATCAAAAAAATAGAAAATTGAATTTTTTACAGGGGTCAAAACAAAGAAGCATGATTTTTTGCCATTTTTTACAACTTTATTTGCAAAAAAAAATTATTTTAAATAATGATAATATCCCGATTTTAGGTTCATATAGAGCGCAATAATATGAAGAAAGTAACTGCCAATTTTCAAAACGATTGGTTGAAAACTTTTCAAACTAGCTTGTACGCAAGTTAAAAAAAAAGTCGTTTTCAGAAAAACGCGTTTGAAAAAATAGCAAAATGCTGAGTCTGATTGTGACCTGCAATATGGGGTCGCTGATATCTGCGGTGTTTTTCAAGGAAATTCTTCAAAAATTTTATAGTATATACTTAAATATATGTATAAAATATTCTCAAAGTTTCAATAAATTATATTCATTTTTTATACGATAAAAAAATTCATGAAAATCTTTGAGAAAACGCGGTCCTAACCTTATTTCTCCCCTTAAGGGAGGGGTTTCAGCGTTAAAAAAAACACTTTTTTTGCGATTTTTTTTCTCAAATATGGATTGAGCAATTTTATTCGAACCTTTTGTACATTATTGAGCATACTTTTGGCAATGTTGTGTAATTTTTTCATGCAGAAATATTGAAGCATAAGCCCGTAACAGAGCTTCCCCCAGAACGTCTTGGAAAAAAAACAATTTGCGGTGTTCACTATAACTCGGCCAGAAATTATCTGAAAATGAAAAACCATGAAAATTTAGTCAGATTATAATCAAATCTTCCCCCCAACGTTCTCTGATAATTTTTTTTTTCATTTAAAAATTTTTGGCGTCCATCTAAAGTGTGAACTGTTATTTTCCACGAAAAATTCCGCCATTTTGTGGGTGGGAAACACCCTTAATGTAAAAAAAAAAAAATTAACTAAACGTTGGGGGGAGGTATTTTATATGTAGAAAATGTGTACAAAGTTTGAAATGAATCGGTCGAGTAGTTTTTAAATGGCAGTGAACACGGACTTTGAAAAAGTAGTTTTGAGAAAAACGCGTCTAAAGTGCACTGCTAGCCCGACCGCCCGCAGCTGTTAGAGGTATAGCGTTAAAGGCCAGGAGATTAATAAGACAATAACTTCAAGAATATTGCTTAGATCGGTTTAAAATTTTAAGGACATATTCTTGAAATGTTAAACAATGAGATAAGACAAAAAAAAATTCGATTTTTCGAAAGTGAAAACCCTTACCCCGCCCTTAATGGCTTATAACAATAGAACGAGTCGGAATTTTCATTTAAAATTTTGGTAACATATTTTTCAATAGTTTTACTAAGAATTTATGAAATTAAAAAAAAATCGATTTTTTGAACCGTCTAACCCTATTTCCACCCTTAAGATTGTATTATCGATATTAGAAATCGTTAAAACGTTTTATTGGGGTGTCCTTCAAGGACCTGGACCTAAATGGGCACGAGAAGGGAAGAGCAATACTGAAAATGAAAATTTGAAAATCTTCGTTGCGTTCCAACGATCCAAACTTCAATATCGTACATTTGCGATCATTTTCGCCGATTCTTGGTTATTTCGTTTGGGTTTGTTTATCTTTGAGGCCACATTGCCGTGTTTAATCCCTTAATTTCTGGACGCTACTCTCTTGATTCCCGGTGTAACGGAATTTTCTTTACATTTTAGCCTTAAAGAGGCAAATCGAATTCGTTCGTCACGCTTCACTCTATGCTAAAAGAGTCACGCTAAATCCACCGATGCCTTAACGCCCGTGATTCAACGAGCGATTAAACAATACCCGCTTCCTCTGTCCGACGGTGGGCATCGAAGAGGGCTTCTCTTACGGTTACTGTACATACATTAACTATAGCTGCACTTTATATTAGCTCATCAACGGTCCCTGGGTAATGCACGTGATACCCGTGCATCTTTAATTGTCACAGACGGCTTGGCGCACGCACCAATATTTCCCTCTTGAATTCACCGTCCGGAACTAAGAACTACAATAGCGTTTTTGTTTTTATACACGCTGGCTTTTCGTGATGAATTGTTAAAAAAGTATTAATGTAAACTTGGTTTAGTCGAGGATGCTACTTCGCGTCAGGCAATAAATCATCAGTCACGTCATCAATGTTTACAACTCTTTCAATGCCTCGAAAGTGAAATTAAAGAGCATAAACATTAGATGCAAAAAGAATCCGACGAAATATCGTAGGATTGATTTTTTTATTTTGTTGTAGGATCGAACTGAGCAACTTGGAAAATTGATTGTCGCTCTTTCTATTTAGACATTTCGATAATGAATCAATAATTTGAAAAAGTCTGACGAATGTTGGCAGTTTTGGGGCGGATACTGCATGTTTTGTTTCTTATTTTATTTTTATTTTTTATTATCGTCTGGTAACGAGTTTTGTCCGCTATTTTTTAATCATCAATATACAAAGCCGGATATGGCGGGATAAAAAAAAAAATTCTATGCCCAAACACTTTTGTACGCTCGTATTTTGTACACGTGAATTATTTCACAGCCAGCAAGACCCCGGACTGTACTGTTGAATTTATAGTATGACTACAGAAGAATTCCCCGTCTGGATCGTTTATGAATGCAATTAAGAAGCCAGACGACGCTCACAGCACGCCTCGCAGTATTTGATCCGGTTATTACAGTCCAAGACGTCTATTGGGAATTGCCATTTAACAGCCTGACCTCTCTCGGCGAAATTTCAAATCGCTATCTCCCAGTCGGCGCACGACGATTTTCGTGCGAATGTGTCGCGTTTTACTCGTAATTAAAAATGTACTGCTACAATTTAGCAATGATATAATAAATAACAATCCGGGAGAACATGAACGATGTTCGAGTGCGAGGGGGATGAGATTTTTAAACCACGCGAAAGATCAAAAACCTTTTTTTATTCCCGTCGTGTAAACGACAAGGGGCGCGACTGAAATTGCATAAGTGGTGAAAAATGGTAACGGTAATAATCCCGATTATCAGATTGTACCACGGAACATTACGTTTCGCCAAAAAATATACGAATATCGAGGATTTACTGCTGTTCCCCGTGCTAACTAGTGATGGCTGACCGGGAATGAACCGCCATATTGAACAGACCAACCCTCCGTCGTAAGTCTCAATAGATTTTCTTACACTGGCATTCGTTAATTATCACGATTCTTAGGATTTTTCATGTGGATTCTTAGATTTTTCAACACTGTCCTTCTCAAGATTCTCAAGACATTTAAATTCGATTCTCAGGTTTTCTAATCGAACGTCCAAGCTTTCCTATAAGATTTACCGATATTTCAATTGGATTCTTAGGTTATTCAATCGAACGTCCAAGCTTTCCAACAAGATTTTCCGATATTTCAATTGGATTCTTAGGTTTTTCAATCGAACGTCCGAGCTCTCCAACAAGATTTTCCGATATTTCAATTGTATTCTTAGGTTTTTCAATCGAATGTCCAAGCTTTCCAACAAGATTTTCCGATATTTCAATTGGATTCTTAGGTTTTTTCAATCGAACTTCCAAGCTTTCCAATTAGATTCTCAAGATACTTCAATTGGATTCTTAGGTTTTTCAATCGAACGTCCGAGCTTTCCAACAAGATTTTCCGATATTTCAATTGTATTCTTAGGTTTTTCAATCGAACATCCAAGCTTTCCAATAAGATTTTCCGATATTTCAATTGGATTCTCAGGTTTTTCAATCGAACGTCTAAACTTTCCAATAAGATTCTCAAATACTTCAATTGGATTCTTAGGTTTTTTCAATCGAACTTCCAAGCTTTCCAATTAGATTCTCAAGATATTTCAATTGTATTCTTAGGTTTTTCAATCGAACATCCAAGCTTTCCAATAGGATTCTCAAATACTTCAATTGGATTCTTAGGTTTTTTCAATCGAACTTCCAAGCTTTCCAATTAGATTCTCAAGATACTTCAATTGGATTCTTAGGTTTTTCAATCGAACGTCCAAGCTTTCCAATTAGATTCTCAAGATACTTCAATTGGATTCTTAGGTTTTTTAATCGAACGTCCAAGCTTTCCAATAAGATTTTCCGATATTTCAATTGGATTCTTAGGTTTTTCAATCGAACATCCAAGCTTTCCAATAGGATTCTCAAATACTTCAATTGGATTCTTAGGTTTTTTCAATCGAACTTCCAAGCTTTCCAATTAGATTCTCAAGATACTTCAATTGGATTCTTAGGTTTTTTAATCGAACGTCCAAGCTTTCCAATAAGATTTTCCGATATTTCAATTGGAGTCTTAGGTTTTTCAATCGAACGTCCAAGCTTTCCAATTAGATTCTCAAGATACTTCAATTGGATTCTTAGGTTTTTTAATCGAACGTCCAAGCTTTCCAATTAGATTTTCCGATATTTCAATTGGATTCTTAGGTTTTTCAATCGAACGTCTAAACTTTCCAATAAGATTCTCAAATACTTTAATTGGATTCTTAGGTTTTTTCAATCGAACTTCCAAGCTTTCCAATTAGATTCTCAAGATATTTCAATTGTATTCTTAGGTTTTTTAATCGAACGTCCAAGCTTTCCAATAAGATTTTCCGATATTTCAATTGGATTCTTAGGTTTTTCAATCGAACGTCCAAGCTTTCCAATTAGATTCTCAAGATACTTCAATTGGATTCTTAGGTTTTTTAATCGAACGTCCAAGCTTTCCAATAAGATTTTCCGATATTTCAATTGGATTCTTAGGTTTTTCAATCGAACGTCTAAACTTTCCAATAAGATTCTCAAATACTTCAATTGGATTCTTAGGTTTTTTCAATCGAACTTCCAAGCTTTCCAATTAGATTCTCAAGATATTTCAATTGTATTCTTAGGTTTTTCAATCGAACATACAAGCTTTCCAATAGGATTCTCAAATACTTCAATTGGATTCTTAGGTTTTTTCAATCGAACTTCCAAGCTTTCCAATTAGATTCTCAAGATACTTCAATTGGATTCTTAGGTTTTTCAATCGAACGTCCAAGCTTTCCAATATGATTCTCAAATACTTCAATTGGATTCTTAAGTTTTTTCAATCGAACTTCCAAGCTTTCCAATTAGATTCTCAAGATATTTCAATTGTATTCTTAGGTTTTTCAATCGAACATCCAAGCTTTCCAATAGGATTCTCAAATACGTCAATTGGATTCTTAGGTTTTTTCAATCGAACTTCCAAGCTTTCCAATTAGATTCTCAAGATACTTCAATTGGATTCTTAGGTTTTTTAATCGAACGTCCAAGCTTTCCAATAAGATTTTCCGATATTTCAATTGGATTCTTAGGTTTTTCAATCGAACGTCCAAGCTTTCCAATTAGATTCTCAAGATACTTCAATTGGATTCTTAGGTTTTTTAATCGAACGTCCAAGCTTTCCAATAAGATTTTCCGATATTTCAATTGGATTCTTAGGTTTTTCAATCGAACGTCCAAGCTTTCCAATAAGATTCTCAAGATATTTCAATTGAATTCTTAGGTTTTTCAATCGAACGTCCAAGCTTTTCAACAAGATTTTCCGATATGCATCTGCATTTTTCCTTCGATAGGATCATGCATAATGTTCATTATACACAGGATTGAGGTCCTAAGTCATTATTTTGTCGTTATTATGATTGCATTTCGTTGGAATTGTGATCGCTGTTGTTTCGAATCGAGCAAATACTTCCGATCTTTCGCTGGATCAATGGAAGGTTGATTTTTAAGAAGGATCATTTTATACGATTCACCGGGACCACCTGTGCATTAACCACTATAAGGCAAAAGGATGACTTATGCGAGATCCTACTATATCCAAGTCGGGCGTTAAACCGGTTAGACACGAGATCTGGAATATATCCGCAAATATATATATATATGTATACATATATATTTATTACATGTATGCTGTAAATTGTATTGAGCGCTTCCATGCAGGTCCCTGCAGAGTGGTCTCTCGCGACCCGTAAGTCGCAAGGCCGTAAGACCATACTTGTAGAAACCTTCGATTGAGTATGGAAGACACACGTATTAGGTACGAACGATTCGATCCTTCTCCACATTGCTCCGTTCATACCTGTTGCTCGTATTTTCACATTTTTGTAACCACGATATCGTTTGGATTTATCGATAGAACGGATTTTCGGACTTTGGCCAATTTCCCCAATGATGTCTGGTACCGTTAATCAACATTGGCAGGAAAGTGCACGAGACATTTGTATCTAGAGACATTTCTATCCAGAGATCACCTCGTTAACATGTGATGGCGATTTATGAGGACCAAATGTCGTTACAAACACTATTAATGGCAAAACTTGTATTATCCTCGGACAAGCAGTTCCTTCTCCCAGACAACATTTGGATAACTTCGTGAAAAATCATGCAATCTAGTACCGTTTCAGAGGAGAACTTTGGCGGAAAAGTGGACCAGACATTTGTGTCTACAGACGATGGACCAGGAAAGTGCATCGTTAACATAAGATGGCGATTGATCGGGACCAAATATCGTAAAAAATGGTATTAATGGCCAAACTTGTATTATCCTCGGATAGTCAGTTCCTTCTCTCAGACAATATTCGGATAACTTCGTAAAAAGTTATATAATGTGGTATGGTTACAAAGGAGAATATTGGTAGGAAAGTACAAAGGAGAATATTGGCAGGAAAAAAGTCCTTTTTTTTCCAAAGTCCGCCATTTTGTTATTTATTGTATGATTTTGGCTGTTGATGTTATCTGAAATGAAAAATTCTTGACAATTCTTAATCTATAGACATGTCATTCTGGTCGGAACTACCGAAGTTAAATTTCATGGATAAATAACAAAATGGAAAAGAACGTTTTTTTCCAAAGTCCGCCATTTTGTTATTTATCCGTGAAATTTAACTTCAGTAGTTCCGACCAGAATGACATGTCTATAGATTAAGAATTATCAAGAATTTTTTATTTCAGATAACATCAAGAGCCAAAATCACCGGGGCCACCCACGCGCTTTTTTTTTTCGAGGTGCCAACTTCGATCAATAATAATAATAATAATAAACTATAAAATTTTTTCAAAAAAATTTTTTTTTGTATCTTTAATATGTAAATAAAAACATCCTAGATATTCAAAACGATTCATTTTTATTTTCATATAAAAAAACGCCCTCCAAAAAAAGACATGAAAATCGGCTTAAGTTACCAGACTACTACCTCAACAGACCTCGTATTTCAATAGGGCTACCGATTGAAAGACGATTTAACTACACGCCCTGTCTGTCATCATTTTTTAAACGAAATTATATTCCCGAAACATTCGTCGAATTCGGAAAAGTGATTTTTCGTTCGTACACACGAACGGTGGAACGTGTAAGAGAAATGTGCTTGACGCGCGTATTTCGAATGCCTGCTCGTTTATCTTTTGGGTCTTATGATGACGTTTGAAAAACGCGTGCACGCGCGTTCGGCGACGAGAATGAAATGATAGCGGTGTGTGTGCGTGGTGCTGACGGGGGTAGAGATTCTCGAGCATCAGCTTGGTATTGACGTGTTTCACCGTTCGCGCGGGAGATTCAAAGACGATGCATAAAGGAGAAAGGGGGGCCGAGTCGTCAAAGAAGAAGAATGAAGACTATACAAAAGCGTGCGCGTCCATCAATGACAAGAATACGAAAGCGAATATGCAATACGAGACGGGTGATTTTATGGATGAATGGGTGATGCTCCACCGTGTGTATACACAACGTGGCTACCATACATTTTACTCATAAGTTCTTTCTTTGAATCTTGAATGAAAATGTGGTCTTTGGGGGTGGGGGAGGGGAGATATTATACTGTTTGCATATAACAATTTTGCAAAGTACTAAAATTCAAAATGGCATCTTGACAGTCTTCGGATTACCGCGATTTTCATTTTCTAAAAAAAAAACGTACCAATCGATAAATCATATTTCCAATGGAAAAAGAAAAAAAACTAAAACTTTGTGTATTTAAGAAAAAAAATGGAAATATTTAAAAAATAAAGATGTAGCGGGTTTTGTTCATGTGCGCATTTAACTATTTTTTTTTTTTTATGAAAAAGTGATTTATTTATAAAACTAATTACACATTTATTTAGTATAAATGTGAAGCTAATAAGAAATATTTTTTATTGTTTTTTTTTTGTTATACAAAATGGCCGAATACTGCTATTTGTGCTCTTGAGCTTTTTTCTCATTTGCGTGACAAATAACTTCGACAATTTTTATCCGATTGACATGAAATTGAAAAATTATGTTTCCAATTGCATTTCGCAGAGATGTGCGTACGGAATTTGAATTATATTGTTTTATCCGAATATCGTAGGCATTTGAACGGAAAATGTGAATTTTCAGTGAAAAATTTCGTATAAAACTGCTCGCTAAATGGAATGTTTTTAATTAATCAGAAATTCCGTACGTACTTCTCTTGCGAGATGCAATTAGAAACATATTTTTTTAATTTCAACTTAATCGGGGAAAAATTGTCGAAGTTATTTGTCACGACAATTAGAAAAACAAGCTCAAAAGCAAATGGCAGTAGTCGGCCATTTTGCATAACGAAAAAAACGAAAAAAAAACTTTTTATTAGCTTGATATTTATAGTAAATAAATGTATAATTAGTTTTATTGAATAAATCACTTTTTTATAGAAAAAAAATGATTATATGTGCACATGATTTTATACCCGCTACCGTATCCCTGAAGGGGGGAAATAGGGTTAGGACAGCGTTTTCTCAATGATTTTCATGAATTTTTTTATAGTATAAAAAATGAATATAATTAATTGAAACTTTGAGAATATTTTATACATATATTTAAGTATATGCTATAAAAATTTTGAAGAATTTCCTTGAAAAACACCGAAGATATTAGCGACCCCATATTGCAGGTCACAATCAGACTCAGCATTTTGCGCACATTCTGGAAGCTGCAATTTTCATCTGAAATCAAACGAGGTTGGAATTTACTTTCATTATATGTCTCTCTTCTATATGAACCTAAATGCTATCAAAAAAATAGAAAATTGAATTTTTTACAGGGATCAAAACAAAAAAGCATGATTTTTCGTCATTTTTTACAACTTTATTTGCAAAAAAAAAATTATTTTCAATAATGATAATTATTCCGATTTTAGGTTTATATAGAGCGCAATACTATGAAGAAAGTAAGTGCCAATTTTCAAAACGATTGGCTGAAAACTTATCAAACTAGCGTGTACGCAAGTTAAAAAAAAAGTCGTTTTCAGAAAAACGCGTTTGAAAAAATAGTACCAAGAAAAACAAGCAATATGGGGTCGCTAATATTTCATAGTATATACTTAAATACATGTATAAAAATTTTATAGTATATACTTAAATATATGTATAAAATATTCTCAAAGTTTCAATAAATTATATTCATTTTTTATACTATAAAAAAATTCATGAAAATTATTGAAAAAACGCTGTTCTAACCCTATTTCCCCCCTTAATGGCTTATAACAATAGAACGAGTCGGAATTTTCATTTAAAATTTTGGGAACATATTTTTCAATAGTTTTACTAACAATTTATGAAATTAAAAAAAAATCGAATTTTTGAACCGTCTAACCCTATTTCCCCCCTTAAATGATTATTTTTTGAATTTTTCATCCCAAATAATTAATTTGTAGATATCGATTATTCTCGTAATCGATTATTTGAACAATTGATTGTATTTTCAAGATCGCCCATGTGCCGTGCACTCGGTACGGGACGATATCATATCCCGTCGGGTTTTAGTGTATAAACTACAGGCTCAGCAGAACAAGCTCGCGTAATTCGAGTCAGCTCCATTCGGAAGCACACTCTTCGCTGACACATCCTTGTTAGTATAATCAGAGCGAATTTGCATTTATTACCTATAATCATCGCTCGTACTGTCACGGACAACCTTTTGACAGTATTCGCTCGCCGTAAGGTACGACACGTGCGTTTCCACTCCGATTTCTACGTACTCGTAGATAGAATTTAAAAAAAACGTGACTTACCAACCATTATCCATTTTTATTTTATTTCTTTTTATTAATGATTTAATTTTATCTTATTTTATTTTATTTCATTGTATTTCGAAGGAAATAGAATTACCGTCCACAACCAAATTCAATTTGATTCATTTCATTCAATTTCAAACTTCAAAGAAAAATTTCCAAAATTTAATTGTAAATTTTGAAAAAAAATGGAAATGTTTTTATTTTATTATACAGGAAATAGAATTACTGTCCATAACCAAATTCAAGTCGATTCATTTGATTCAATATGGAATTTAAAAAAAAAATCCAAAATTCTATTGTGAATTTTGAAAAAAAAAAAGAAAATATTTTTATTATATTTAATATTTTATTTTATTTAATAGGTAATAGAACTACTATCCATAACCCTGTAAATTTTGAAAAAATTCGTTGCTCGATTCGTTGCAAACTCAAGAATGGATCTAACCTTCGTTCTCCATTTTTTTTTGTCCCCTAAAATGGGCAATGTTCAGTTTGATTTGACAATTTTATTAAAACTGATAAATCCATTATTTTTGCACTATTATTTTTACAACTCTCATTCAAAGTTATAGACCGTTTTTTTTTTTTTTTCAAACAATGAGCCGGTTTTTAGTTCTTCCGATTTTGGGAATGCTTCTTCTTCGGTGCATTAATGAATAATCGATTTTCAGCTCGTTTCAGCTCCTTTCAGCTAGCTAGATCATTATCATCGTATAATATATATATTTTTATTTATTTTTAACAGGATTGAACACCGTTAAGGCTTCTTTCTCTCGCGCGGTACGTACATCAGAGCGAGCCTGTAATGCCGGACTCGGGGAAGCCGGCAGCGACTCCCTTGTGTTACGTGCCCCACGGACACTCGCTTAATCGGTAGAGACAAGGAACATCGAACACGAGGCCACAACCAACATAGAAGAAACGCCAAACACTTCCAAGAGGCTGTCTCGAGCGATAAGCGCGATATTA
Source organism: Oxytorus armatus (assembly GCA_958009045.1). Lineage (NCBI taxonomy): Eukaryota > Metazoa > Arthropoda > Insecta > Hymenoptera > Ichneumonidae > Oxytorus > Oxytorus armatus. Next base: position 37,190,102 of record OY253745.1, on the reverse strand, counting down.
CTTCCGCGAGATTAATAGCCGAGGCTCGGTAAGTTCAATGGAATATAATTTCGATATCCTATGGGTCAGTTCTTAAGATCATTATCGAATCAATTAGAACGGAGCAAAACTCTGTGTTGAATTAATTGTTAACGGTTTAGGCCACTCTAGAGGCAGGAAAAAAAAAAAGATTTTTTTTGGGGATTTTTTTTCAGAAAAACTACAAAATAAATCGAGATTACAAAATAGGGTGTTTATCATACATATCAGTGACTGTATACAATAATTTTTTTGAAGCGATTAATTTCAAAATGGCGGCTGTGCAGCATTTTTCCGATGACGTCTCCGTTTTTCTTGGCCGGAAACATAACTCGGACAATTGTCGACCGATTCACTTGAAATTTTGAATGTATCTTTAAAAATACATTGTCTATGGAAGTGCGTAGGATTTTTTTATGTGAAACATCTTTACGCGCGTTGGTGAGTAAATCGGTCGATTGGGAACGTCGATGGCACGTCGTGGTGACGCTCCCCTCCACTCAACTCTGCGCACAGGTTGATTGCGCATGCAGAGGCGCGATTCTGAACCAGATGCAATATCATAGCGTCTGATGCTAGCGAGCAACAGCCAATTGCAAGGAAGATTCCAGCGGAACGACGCGACTCTCATAGGCTCTCGCTCGCTAACGACACCGCGTCTACGGTCGTTGCAAGAAGAAATCATTTCCCATTGATACCTGGATGTGCTATGACTATCCATAAGTCTCAACGGTCTTACAGACCCTTGCGAGATTCTTTACGAATATAACAAAACTCATTCTATACAATTATTATGTGTAGCCCTATCGCGAGTGACAAGTATTGATGGCTTATACACTAGGGTGGTTCTTAATTTGGTGATGTTGGAAATTCTTTGGTATTGTTCCTCAAAAGTAATCAACATATCTAGAAAAAAAATTGGCCGCAAGCGGAACTTTGTCCAATAATTCTAACCCACCCCACCGAGCTGTCGAATTTTTATATGAAAAAATGCATGCATTCGAAATTTTGTTAAGAAAATTATTTATTATTTCAAAACTATTTATGATAAAAGAATTTTATATAACGTTTTTGTAGGAAATATAATGCTCTACAAAAAAGGTATCTTGTGAAATTCTCGTGAATCCAATATTTATCACGTAATTAGCAAAAAACTGTCATTTATTCCAAAAGTCGATCATTATGGTCAAAACAGGAGTTTGACGTCGAATAGCTGCAATTTATTTTTTCGTATGTATATAAGATTATGAAGAAATACGTAGCGCACTCAACAATGAAATGTAAACAATATTCAAATTTTCAATTTTATCAATTTTATTGTGAATTATAATGAATGATGTCATATATTTTAAAAATCAACTTACAACAATGAATTACATCGGTTGGAGCAAAGTTGCTTTGTTAATATCAGGATATTTTTTTTTATATTCTTCAATTATTTGTACAATGAATTGTTTCTGATCTTCGTCATAAGTGAGACGATCATTGTACTCTGTAATAAGTTTCACTCCTCTTTCCGCAGCATCGTTAACCACTTTAATTACTTTAACTATTTTTAAGCCTTGTAAATAATTTTCATTAGAAATCCACTCGCTCACATCGATATCAAAAAATGAGGAGTCGATTTCAAATCTTTCGAAAAAAGCCATCGATTTGGAACTGATAAATAAACCAATGTCCTTATCGATCAAAGAAGAAAAATTTATCATGAAAGATAATAAAATTGATAAAATTGAAAATTCAAATATCGTTCACATACTGTTATTGAGTGCACAACGTATCTCTTCATATTTCTAATTGCATATGAAGAATACATTGCAGTTTTTCGACGTGAAACTCCTGTTTTGGCCATAATGATGGACTTTTGGAATAAATGATGACAGTTTTTTGCTGATAACGTGATAAATATTGGATTCACAAGAATTTTACGAGATACCTTTTTTGTAGAGCGTTAAATTTCCTATAAAAACACAATATAAAATTTTATTATCATGAATAGTTTTGAAATAATAAACAATTTTCTTAACAAAATTTTAAATGGATGCATTTTTTCATATAAAAATTCGACAGCTCGGTGGGGTGGGTTAGAATTTTCGGACAAAGTTCCGCTTGCGCCCAATTTATTTTCTGGATATGTTGATCACTTTCAAGGAACAATACCAAAGAATTTCCAACGTCACCAAATTAAGAACCACCCTAATGTACACTTAATAATGATCTAAAATTCTACCACGGTAGACGAATTGATTCATCAGTTGTAGGGTTGCATGAAGAATTTAAAAGATTATCGCTTAATAGACTCGAGACACTCCAAGGATTACTATCAAATTTCATAACATCAAGAAAGGGATTTTCGTTATTCACGCTAAATTGTCAAAGTCTCAGAAAGCATGTCCCAGATCTACAAGATTCGATCGTAAAAAATAGTAGTTTCTTATTATTGAGTGAAACATGGCTTGGCTAATGAATAAAACGTCGACATCCCCAACATTGATTGTATCGTCCACTTCAAACACAATAATGTTAGAGCTGGTGGTGCAGCTATTTATCAGAATAGAGATTCATTTGATGTTATTACATCTCGAATAATCGTTAGGTTGAGAAATAAAACGGGACTTGGTTTTGGTCAAGATGAACAATACCAAAGAATTTCCAGCGTCACCAAATTAGGAACCACCCTAATGTACACTTAATAATGATCTAAAATTCTACCACGGTAGACGAATTGATCCATCAGTTGTAGGGTTGCATGAAGAATTTAAAAGATTATCGCTTAATAGACTCGAGACACTCCAAGGATTACTATCAAATTTCATAACATCAAGAAAGGGATTTTCGTTATTCACGCTAAATTGTCAAAGTCTCAGAAAGCATGTCCCAGATCTACAAGATTCGATCGTAAAAAATAGTAATTTCTTATTATTGAGTGAAACATGGCTTGGCTAATGAAAACGTCGACATCCCCAACTTTGATTGTATCGTCCACTTCAAACGCATCAATGTTAGAGCTGGTGGTGCAGCTATTTATCAGAATAGAGATTCATTTGATGTTATTACATCTCGAATAATCGTTAGGTTGAGAAATAAAACGGGACTTGGTTTTGGTCAAGACGATATTAGCGATTTATGTGCGGCACAAATTGTTATAGAGGATGGAAGACAATTTGTCATGATCTTTGTATATATTTCTCGAAACCAAAAAATTCACAATATTATTGGATTTTTACACGATTTTTACTCAAATATAGTCCAGCCGGTTCAATGCTATTAGGAGCAAATTTACATCGACTTCCATTAACTTTAGCAGGGAATTTCAATGTTTATTTTGCCAAAGCTGAATCATTGCCACTCATAAATTTTCTCCAAAATGAATTTCCGTTGATCATGAACAACCACGCAAATGAACCTACTGCAAGGTATGGCACGACTATAGATGCAGTGTTCCGTAGATATCTTGAAAAACATGACATCTAAAACATTCATTTCATACTTCAGCTATCACCGACGGATTGTTAATTGCATCGAACAAAACGCAGCAGCGACTGCTACTATAACCGAAGTAACGGATGAAGCAGACAAATAAAAATTTTAGAAGAAAATCAAAAGCTACTTTTCTTGTTATTTTTTTTAAATTCTCCACGCCACATATTCCACACGGTATTCTCAAGATGTTGGATGTTTCACATCTACCAGGCGTCCCATGACGGCTCCATTTTTTTTAAATACTATGTAGTTCATTTGTTATCAACAATTTTCTGACGATTTTTTAAGCACATTTTGTCACTTTTCACTTTAGAAGTGCGCCATTTGGCCAAAAATCAATATATCGTCAAAAAATCCTACGCACTTTCATAGACAATGTATTTTTGAAGATATATTCAAAATTTCAAGTGAATCGGTTGAAAATTGTCTGAGTTATATTTCCGGCCAACAAAAACGGAGAAAAAGCTTCAAAAAAATTATTGTATTTTGCAATCTCGAATTATTTTGTAATTTTTCTGACAAAAAATCCCCAAAAAGCCTATTTTTTCAGCCTCTAAAGTGGCCTAACCTCTTAATCGGCGTCGTTTGAATTTTCTTCTTCATCTCTGGCCAAGAGAAATCGGGTTGCTAAGTGGTAATTCTCAATATCAAGAGACGCCGCACTGTCGTGACGGTGAATAATTAAAAAAGAGTCTTTTTTAAAGTATATGTTGTTGTACCGAAAGATGATAGTAAATTCGAAAGAATCCCTGAACCCACGTTGAACTCTCGTATAGATTTTTTTTCTTAATTAATCGGTGAGAGTTCGTTACCCTGCCTGTAAAACTCATACAGACGTCTACTCTTAGGCTTCTCGTAGCCATTCTCCTCAGCCATTTACGTGGCTATGTGTGTGTGTGTGTGTGTGTTTTTTTTATCCCCCTCACCTTTTTTTCCGCCTGACGAGGTGACTAGACGGGGTAAGCAGCTCCGTCGAAGCATATACTCTGCAGTATACATATATTAAATTATAATAAAGTATCGAGGTGTGCCAGTTCCTGCGCATGGAAGTGTACAACGACCCCTGATAGTGAAGAAAAAAAAAAAAAATGCATTGTTCCCCGGGGCGTTTACTGTATGAAAACAAGAAATGCAGTGTGGCGTAAATGAGCTCGTTACTAGGTCACTGGCTGCGAGTACTGTTTGTCAATGCCCGTGATAGTGCACTCTTCGAGCACCTTTCGCTCGCTCTACGCGCTCATTCATTTCACAAAGATAGTATAGTCCAGCTCGTATTAAAACTTGCCGCGTTAAACTGTAGCGATATTAAAAAGATTGGGGGCTTCTCCCATATTACCAAGGATCGACTATCAATGTCCAAGAATCATCCCCAATTTTGAACTAACTAGCAACAATTCGCTCGCTTCGCTCTCGCCTGATATTTTCTATTTTTTTTTATATAGGCTTAGGATTGAACATCAACGTGTGCGCTTCGTTCTCTCTTTCTCCCTTTTTTCTCACTGTTTCTCCGGTGAATTGCTTTCAATTTGAACGAAATCGTGTTTGAAATACGCGCGCTTTACGATAGCCAATCGGATCGACGATAAACTGGCTTCGAGATTCGATATATCTCGCACTTCGAGAGTTTCGAGAATCGAGTGACGCGTCTCGTCTTCTTTAAGGACTTATACGCAGCGAGGAGACCGAAAAAATGCGAATTTCAAGAATTTTTCCTGGAAAGACATTTTAATTTATTAACGTAAAAATTTATATACGCGTTGTGGTAACTTTTAACGTTGTTTTCATATTTTTTATTTGTAAAAAATAAAACATCCTAAATATCCAAAACGATTCATTTCTATTTTCCTACAAAAAAACGCCCTCCAAAAAAGACATGAAAATCGGCTTAAGTTACCAGACTGCTACCTTAAGAAACATCGTTTCGTACGATAACAGGAAAAAAATCCTGAACTCGGGGTATTATCTGTTTGATGGGACACCGCTTGTGAGATGAGCCATTTGCAACCTGGATCATTGTTTTAAATAATAGATCAACCGGTTTATGGATGATTTGTATCACTTTACGAGCGCGTGTTTGCGAGTACCCCGTGAGTGATTGCGTTCCGGTGAATTTCTATGATGTTGAAGTTTGCATCGTTAGAATGCAACGGAAATAGATTTTTAAATTTTCATCTTCAGTATTGCTCTTGCTTCTCGCGCCCATTTAGGCTCAGGTACTTGAAGAACACCCCAATAAAACGTTTTAATGATTTTTATCATCGATAATCCAATATTTAAGGGGGGAAATAGGGTTAGACGGTTCGAAAAATCGATTTTTTTTTTATTTCATAAATTGTTAGTAAAACTATTGAAAAATTTGTTCCCACAATTTTAAATGAAAATTCCGACTCGTTCTATTGTTATAAACCATCAAGGGAGGAAATAGAGTTAGGACAGCGTTTTCTCAATAATTTTCATGAATTTTTTTATAGTATAAAAAATGAATATAATTTATTGAACCTTTGAGAATATTTTATACATATATTTAAGTATATACTATAAAATATTAGCGACCCCATATTGCAGGTCACAATCAGACTCAGCATTTTGCGTACATTCTGGAAGCCGCAATTTTCATCTGAAATCAAACGAGGTTGGAATTTACTTTTATTATATGTCTCTCTTCTATACGAACCTAAATGCTATCAAAAAAATAGAAAAATAAATTTTTTACAGGGGTCAAAACAAAAAAGTATGATTTTTTGCCATTTTTTACAACTTTATTTGCAAAAAAAAAATATTTAAAATAATGATAATACTCCGATTTTAGGTTCATATAGAGCGCAATACTATGAAGAAAGAAACTGCCAATTTTCAAAACGATTGGTTGAAAACTTTTCAAACTAGCGTGTACGCAAGTTCAAAAAAAGTCGTTTTCAGAAAAAACGCGTTTGAAAAAATAGTACCAAGAAAACCAAGCAATACGGGGTCGCTAATATTTTATAGTATATACTTAAATGTATGTATAAAAATTTTATAGCATATACTTAAATATATGTATAAAATATTCTCAATAATTTTCATGAATTTTTTTATAGTATAAAAAATGAATATAATTTATTGAAACTTTGAGAATATTTTATACATATATTTAAGTATATACTATAAAATATTAGCGACCCCATATTGCAGGTCACAATCAGACTCAGCATTTTGCGTACATTCTGGAAGCCGCAATTTTCATCTGAAATCAAACGAGGTTGGAATTTACTTTTATTATATGTCTCTCTTCTATACGAACCTAAATGATATCAAAAAAATAGAAAAATAAATTTTTTACAGGGGTCAAAACAAAAAAGCATGATTTTTTGCCATTTTTTACAACTTTATTTGCAAAAAAAAAATATTTTAAATAATGATAATACTTCGATTTTAGGTTCATATAGAGCGCAATGCTATGAAGAAAGTAATTGCCAATTTTGAAAACGATTGGTTGAAAACTTTTCAAACTAGCGTGTACGCAAGCTCAAAAAAAGTCGTTTTCAGAAAAATGCGTTTGAAAAAAGAGTACCAAGAAAACCAAGCAATACGGGGTCGCTAATATTTTATAGTATATACTTAAATGTATGTATAAAAATTTTATAGCATATACTTAAATATATGTATAAAATATTCTCAATGATTTTCATGAATTTTTTTATAGCATAAAAAATGAATATAATTTATTGAAACTTTGAGAATATTTTATACATATATTTAAGTATATGGTATAAAATTTTTATACATATATTTAAATATATACTATAAAATATTAGCGACCCCGTATTGCTTGGTTTTCTTGGTACTATTTTTTCAAACGCATTTTTCTGAAAACGACTTTTTTTGAGCTTTCGTACACGCTAATTCGATAAGTTTTCAACCAATCGTTTTGAAAATTGGCAATTACCTTCTTCATAGTATTGCGCGCTGTATGAACTTAAAATCGGAGTATTATCATTATTTAAAATATTTTTTTTTTTGCAAATAAAGTTGTAAAAAATGGCAAAAAATCATGTTTTTTTGTTTTGACCCCTGTAAAAAATTCAATTTTCTATTTTTTTTATACCATTTAGGTTCATATAGAAGAGAGACATATAATAAAAGTAAATTACAACCTCGTTTGACTTCAAATGAAAATTGCGGCTTCCAGAATGTACGCAAAATGCTGAGTCTGATTGTGACCTGCAATATGGGGTCGCTAAAATTTTATAGTATATACTTAAATATATGTATAAAATATTCTCAAAGTTTCAATAAATTATATTCATTTTTTATACTATAAAAAAATTCATGAAAATCATTGAGAAAACGCTGTCCTAACCCTATTTCCCCCCTTAATGGCTTATAACAATAGAACGAGTCGGAATTTTCGTTTAAAATTTTGGGAACATATTTTTCATTAGTTTTACTAACAATTTATGAAATTAAAAAAAAATCGATTTTTTGAACCGTCTAACCCTATTTCCACCCTTAAGGGGGATTAATGCTGTACAAAATCTATTTTTGTTGCATTCCAACGTTACAAACTTCAACATCATGAATTTCTACAAATGCTGTGAGTCCGTGATATCCAAGATCCAATTTTGTAAATCCATGTACTTGATTGTTGTGAATTTAATGATTTTTTATTTTCCATGATTTTGTCATAAAATCGTACTTAATAGTCGGCTAATACCATACCCGTTTCACCCTATCGTTATCAATGAGAATGAACATACCGATGAGCTCGGATGACACACACGCGTCTCAAATATTACTTATCTTATCTCAGACGACTTTTTTTCTATTATCTTTCCGTGCCAATGTCCCTTTATTTTATTGCCGCACGGGGAATCGGAACGCGGTCTGTAATATCATTCGTTTGTCATTGTTCTGTGCAATAGAATTGCGCGCGTATCTCTACCGATCCGTTTCATTGGCATCGCACCAACGTGAAAGTGCGAATGGGAGAAAACAAGAAAGTTGATACGGTGACTGGTATGCCTTCGGAGTAAAACTTTACACGTCCCATTCGTTTTTTTTTTTCGCGACCTCAAAAGAAATCGTGCGATGTGATGTGCATTTTTTTTTATATATAGAAACTGTGTACGCGCTTCGCGACAAAGATGCCCGATTATAATCCGTAATTCTTTTTCTCAAAATCACGAATTTTTTTTCTCACCATTTTCGATTATTTGTGGCGATTGTTCGAATCGCTGGATAATCGATTTTTCGAATCGTTAATTCGAGAAAAAATTAAATTTTAAAATTTATTATATAGGTTATATGGTGAAAAAAAAATTTAATTGTTGATTTCACATTTTTTATTAACTTTTCAACTATAAGAAAAACAAAATTTTCAATTTTTTTTCTTACGGGTATATACCTGTAAAAAATAATGTTAATATTTGAAAAAAAAATTCTTTCAATTTTTTTTCTTACGGGTATAAACCCATAAAAAATAATGTCAATGTTTGAAGAAAATTGAAAAAATTTACGGGTATAAACCCGTAAAAAATAATGTTAATATTTGAGGAAAAAAATTTTTCAATTTTTTTTCTTATAGTTGAAAATGTAATAAAAAATGTGAAATCAACAATTTAATTTTTTTTTTACCATATAACCTTTATATCAATTTTTCAAATTTAATTTTTTCTCGAATTAACGATTCGAAAAATCGACTACTGATGAAAACCATGGCGCCACCTTGTTGACATCGTTAATTCACCAAAAATTCTTCAATCTGCAAAAATAAAAAAGAATCTAATAAAATAATGTAGTGGTAATAACCTGACGGAGGGATTTTTATTTTTATTTTTTTCAAAAATAAAGTAATTACAGTATTTGAAACTTTAGTATGCAATTTAAAAAAAAAATTACTGTTTAATAATTTATAAAACATTGATCAACCGAAAAATTGAAAAAAACTTCTCGTCAGATTACAGAGAAAATAATTATCAAGATTTAAAACAAAAAGAAGTTGAAAAATATTAAAAGTCGACTAAGTTATCGTGCTGACACTGTCTAAAAACATAGTTTCGAGAAAAACGCGTTTAAAGTTTCTGGTAGGTACAACGTGTACTTTCGGCTAGTCTCCCATTTATTGCTATAACTTTGTAAGGGAGTGGAATTTTCCTACAACTTTTTTTTTTAATTCTTAAAAGTATAAACAATAAACGTCTGTAAAGAAATTTTTCAAAAATTTCAGGGGTATGTGAGCCCTTCAAATAGAATGGCAACTATAAATTCATTCTCGCGGAAAGATTTCATCGCGCAGGCCAAAATTAAAAATGAATCTGATAAAATAGTGTAGTGGTAATAGTCTGACGGAGGGATTTTTTTTTTGTTTAAAAAATAAATAAATTACAGTATTTCAAACTTTAGTTTGTAATTTTAAAAACAATTACTGTTTAATAATTTATAAAAAATTGTTCAACGAAAAAATTGAAAAAAACCTCTCGTCAGACTAAAGAGAAAATAATTATCAAGATTTGAAACAAAAAAACGTTAGAAAATATTAAAAATCGACTGAGTTATCGTGCTGACACTGTCTAAAAACATAGTTTCGAGAAAAACGCGTTTAAGGTAGTAGTCTGGTAACTTAAGCCGATTTTCATGTCTTTTTTGGAGGTCATTTTTTTGTAGGAAAATAAAAATGAATCGTTTTGGATATTTAGGATGTTTTTATTTACATATTAAAGATACAAAAAAAAAATTTTTTGAAAAAATTTAATAGTTTATTATTATTATTATTATTGATCGAAGTTGGCACCTCGAAAAAAAAGCGCGTGGGTGGCCCCGGTGATTTTGGCTCTTGATGTTATCTGAAATCAAAAATTTTTGATAATTCTTAATCTATAGACATGTCATTCTGGTCGGAACTACTGAAGTTAAATTTCATGGATAAATAACAAAATGGCGGACTTTGGAATAAAGTTTTTTTTTTCCAAAGTCCGCCATTTTGTTATTCTTTGTTAAAAATTCTTGATAATTCTTAATCTATAGACATGTCATTCTGGTCGGAACTACTGAAGTTAAATTTCATGGATAAATAACAAAATGGCGGACTATGGAAAAAAAAACTTTTTTCCAAAGTCCGCCATTTTGTTATTTATCCATGAAATTTAACTTCATTAGTTCATTTTTGGAGGGCGTTTTTTTTTCTAGGAAAATAAAAATGAATCGTTTTGGATATTTAGGATGTTTTTATTTACATATTGAAGATACAAAAAAAATTTTTTTGAAAAAATTTAATAGTTTATTATTATTATTATTATTGATCGAAGTTGGCACCTCGAAAAAAAAAGCGCGTGGGTGGCCCCGGTGATTTTGGCTCTTGATGTTATCTGAAATCAAAAAATTCTTGATAATTCTTAATCTATAGACATGTCATTCTGGTCGGAACTACTGAAGTTAAATTTCACGGATAAATAACAAAATCACCCCGGTGATTTTGGCTCTTGATGTTATCTGAAATCAAAAATTTTTGATAATTCTTAATCTATAGACATGTCATTCTGGTCGGAACTAATGAAGTTAAATTTCATGGATAAATAACAAAATCACCGGGGCCACCCACGCGCTTTTTTTTGTGCGGTGCCAACTTCGATCAATAATAATAATAATAATAAACTATTAAATTTTTTCAAAAATATATTTTTTTGTATCTTTAATATGTAAATAAAAACATCCTAAATATCCAAAACGATTCATTTTTATTTTCCTACAAAAAAACGCCCTCCAAAAAAGAGATGAAAATCGGCTTAAGTTACCAGACCTTAAAGTTTCTGGTAGGTACAACATGAACCCGATGTCCGGTCACATTTATTATTGCTATAACTTTGTAACGGAGTGGAATTTATTTTTTAATTTTTTTTGGAAAAATTCTTAAAACTCTAAAGAATAAAAATCTGTAAAGAAAAATGAATTTCTTGAAAATTTCAGGAGTATGTAAGCCCTTGAAGTGAATAGAACGGCAACTATAAATTCGCTCTCGCGGCGAAGATTTCAACGCGCAGGCCATAGACCACGGCTATGTTCACGCGAGTAACGTTACACCGCGTGCAAGAAATAAAAGCGAGGTACGTCCTGTGAACTTGCTTCTCCACTTCTGCCGTCTTGGACTTGGACTCCTGTCTACGTCCCCTTGCGTGACGTGTAAAACCAAGAGATGAATGTCCATCTCCCGAGGCAGGGCTGCTCATCTCTTCTTCCGCGTTTCGATTGTTCGTGTAGCCGCTGGTGTTGCCGTTTGTTCGGTTTAATTTTCTCACGAACAAATCTTCGCTAAGATTAATGTCCCTTGTGTATGCTTTTTTTTCCTTCGTATTCCAAGTTTTCTTTCGTTAGTTCTCCGAACAGCCGAAAAAATTAATGGAAAAGCTCGCGATCGCTTGGTATTACAGTTCTCAATCGTAAAATTCATCTATTTGTTCATCCAGTTGTAAATAAACAAAAATCCATGGTACACTAAGTCCGAAAATCTCGAGAGCGATGAATATATCGATAATATCGAAACCCTGAAGTTGCTAACTTCACGCGTCATTCCGATTGGCCGCCGCGCTTAGTTCGATATTTCGATTCTTTTGGCGCGCTATTTGAATCGAACGAATTTCAAGTCTTGAATTAAGACTCAGCGAGAGAGTCGTATGACATTCCATTCTCCAGCACAACGAACATGAGATCTGGCTAGAGACTTTTTCTCTTTCTCTCTCTCTCTCTTGTTCTCTCGTATCAGTAAGTCACCGTTCAACATATAGTGCTTGTTGTTCGTTACTGTGCGTGCGATTTTCTCGAGACGACTCGAGGCGGAAGCCACACGCTCGTTACGTTTTTGTTCTTTGCACGCGGGAACCGCAACAGCGACGAACAAAACCGACTTCCTCTCTCTTCCTCTTTCTCTCTCTCTCTCTCTCTCATTTTCTCCTTAGTATTAAACGACAACCAAAGAGTTCGTAGGTTAGTGTCGAGCCTCCCGTCGAGTTTTATGAAAATCCAGATTAAGTATCTTTTTTTATTTTATTTTCTTTCAACGACTCAAATAAAATGAAAATAAAAATTATTTATGCACTATATTCGTTGCCTTGTCAAAGAATTAGTGTACGAGGCCTGTTCAAAAAGTATCGCGAATCTTGAATTTCCGCGGGCTACGTATATTCGATTTTCGATTTTTTTCTGGCGTTAGGTTGGTACTCGTGTACCTCACTTATGCTGAAAAAATCGGCCATTTTGAATGTTTTGTTAATTGTTGACAGCTGTTTTGGTTAGACGTCGTTTTGGCTTGTCTTCGATTTTTGCCTATTCCAAAAAAGCAGCTTCCATTGCGATGATTGAGCTTTGGTTTCCACGTCATAACCATAAACCCATGATTCGTCACCAGTTATGACCCTCTGGAGCAAATTTGGGTCGTCGCGGACCGAGTCCAACAGCTCCTTAACGGGGGGTGGGGTTTTAAAGGCGAAAAAAAAGCATATTTTTATGATTTTTTTGCGGCGACATGAGTAATATAATTTTATTAAATAGAATTACATATTATTGTACAACTATTGAAGTATCTCGGAAAAAAATTTCAATGAAAAATATTGATAAATAAGCCGGTGACGTTGAATCTCCAGAGGCGCCTTGAAAAAAAGTGGTTTTGCGTTGAACATTATAACTCGTTACCGGATCATCTGAAACAAAAAAAATTGATATGCATTTTAAAGGTGACGTCTTTCTCGAGGTAATCAGGAAGAGTTTTTTTTTTTTTTTTTTTTTTTCTATTTTTTGCAGCACTTGGAAGTTAAAAACGCAATTTTAGCTCAAAAAATCGCGCTTAATTTGTTATTAAAAAATTGAAAAAATTGAAAAAAAAAAAAAAAAAACTCCTGATTACCTGTTGATTTATGTGAAGAGGTAATGTTTAAATTTTCAAAAGGATCGGTTCAGTAGATTTTGAGTTCTAATGTTCACAAACTTCAAAAATGACGTTTTCCGGAAAATCGATTTAAAGTTTTTTATACGTGATATACAGGTATCACGGCCGGTCGTTTGAAACGCTGTAACTCCGTTAGTTTTACTCCGATTGACTTAAAATTTATACACAATATTCTCGACATATTGTCCATTCAGAAAAAAAATGCAAAAAAAATAATTTTAAACCCTACCCCCCCCCCCCCCCCCCCCCCTTAACAATGTTAACGCGACACTGTTTTTGTTCGAAATTGAGCAATTTTGGCACGAATTTCGCGGCGACCCGTCTCATGCCCTTGCATTGGTAAAAATCGAATAGCACGAGCCAATCGATATGTTTAGTTCCTCGGCAACTTCTCTAACGGTGATTCGACGATTGGCCAATATTATTTTCTTCGCTTCATCAATGTTTTCGTCCGTTGTTGATGTGCTCGGGCGTCCGGAACGCATTTCGTTGTTCGCATCTTCTCGGCCCTCTGAGAACATTTTATACCACCGATAAACGTTGCTTTGCTCCAAGGTAGCTTCATCATATGCCACAGTCAACATTCGGAACGCGTCCGCGCACTTAATTTTGTTTTTCACACAAAATTTGATACAGATTCTTTGATCCATTTTTTGGAATAGGCAAAAATCGAAGACAAGCCAAAACACGACTAACCAAAACAGCTGTCAACAATTAACTAAACATTCAAAATGGCCGATTTTTTCAGCATAAGTGAGGGACACGAGTACCAATCTAACGCAACAAAAAAATCGAAAATCGAATATACGTAGCCCGCGGAAACTCAAAATTTGCGATACTTTTTTAACGGAGAACACCACTGTGACCCCCTGTTTTTTTTTCACATTTTTCAAGAATTTTTTTTTGTGGGAAAAAAAAGAGATATTCGAAAAATTTTTTTGGGTTTCGTTCCTTGTTTATTAATGTATCTTTTCACATTTTTCACGCCGCATGGTGGCGCTGGGGAAGCTCTCGCGTCAGGTGCTGTCATTTCCGCGGCACGCAGCAGAACTCTCTTCAACGTCGATCTGAAAAAAAATACCGAGTGTTTTCGTTAATAATATGATATTTTGAAGAGAAGTACACAGGGATTTGGAAAAATATTGTTTTAAAAAAAATAGGCACGCCTTTGAAATTAAAGTTAATTTCAAGGGCGTGCCTATTTTTTAAAAAACAATATTTTTCCAAATCCCTGTGTACTTCTCTTCAAAATATCATATTATTAACGAAAACACTCGGTTTTTTTTTTTCAGATCGACGTTGAAGAGAGTTCTGCTGCGTGCCGCGGAAATGACAGCACCTGACGCGGGAGCTTCCCCAGCACCACCATGCGGCTTGAAAAATGTGAAAAAAATGTTTTTTTGGTACATTAATAAACAAGGAACAAAACCCAACAAATTTTTTCGGATATCTCTTTTTTTTTCACAAAAAAAATTCTTGAAAAATGTGAAAAAAAACAGGGGGTCACAGTGGTGTTCTCCCTTAACTGATCTCGTGTGTACCAGGTATAATATTCACAAAAACTATCAAAAATAAGAATTCTCTCGTACGAAAATGAAAAATAAAAAAAAGTGACGAAACAAAGTTTCTTCTGTGAGAAAGCAATGCATAAATTAAAATTAAAATAAATGTAATCACGGTATGTATAAACAGCAAGTGTTTCGGGATACAGTGCGTGTAAGATCTTGCGGATGCGTTAGTATAGTATTATAAAAATGAATCAGGGATTCGCTTGGCCGAACCCCCCTCGTGTTTGTACGCATGTCGTTCCTCGGCATGTGTATTCCCTCTTCTACTTCTTCTTCTTCTTCCTCCCCCTCGTAGATTCTCTTCGCCCTCACTCCGAACGTACGCTACAAGTCTCCGATCCGCACAAGTCTCACTATAATAGTATATTTATTCCACGTGCATCAGAGTTCGTGCAGCAGATACGAAGAGCCGAGACTTCCTATGCCCGTTTCACAATTACCACTAATTGCGAGTGCACGAGATTTCGTTGTAGACGCTAAAAAAGAGACGCCGTTTCATCAAAGTTATCAACGGAGACACTATGCTATTATTAATCAAATCGGTTTACAAACGATAATTAATTGTTTCTCCGTCGGTACAACGAAGTTTCGTCAAAATCCATCCCATAGAAAAGACACGACACGAAATATCTCGAAATACAATTTATTTCCGAAGCTGGCTTCCGGAAATAAATCGCATACAAACTCGGCATTGTGATTGGCTGTCGATGTCTCGCTCGGAGTTCGTTCATGCGCGTACTTCAGATCGCACGATGAACCTAACCTACAAAATAAACGCGTGAAATTATGGTTAGGTCGTTACAACTGTTGCGTTGATGTTATTCGACCGACACGCATTTTTCGTGCCCTTGAAGTTGGATTTATTATGCAATTAATGCGTGGCATTAGCAGGAGGGTTCGATCTATTAGGGGAGAATATAGACTCCGGCTATTTATCGTTCTCTCTGTTACCGTACGGCAATTAACCTTGACCCGACCCTGTATCAAGATTTATTCTATTAAGGTTCCTGTGTTAGGTGTGCTTACAACGTTTCCCCTTTCTGTACAGTACCGTACATACGTTTACTCGTCATTATACATTTTTTGTTGCTGTGGAATGATTTAAAAAAATAACGGGGTGGATGGAGCCTGGAAAAAATTGAATGAGACTTGAAAAAAAAAAAAAATAATAATAAAACGAATACAATTTTTTTCATCAATGGAGCAGTGGTTTAGAAAAAAATACCGAGATCTCTCCGCGTCGAACGAAATATTTTAGTCAGGGAAGAATTCAAACGATAATGAACGGCCATTTTTTGGTAATTTTAACAAAAGCGAGGCCGTTGTTAAAAAAAAATTCCTAGGTCTCCCCTTTGGTGAGAATTTTTAGGTTTTCCTATGGTACAAGAATCTCTTTACGCAATTATATTAAGGGATTAGGCCACTCTAAAGGCTGAAAAAACCGGCTTTTTTGGGGATTTTTTTTTCCGAAAAACTATAAAATAAATTGAGATTACAAAATAGGGTGTTTATCATACATATCAGTGACTATATACAATAATTTTTTTGAAACGATTAATTTCAAAATGGCGGCTGTGCAGCGTTTTTGCGATGACGTCTCTGTTTTTGTTGGCCGGAAACATAACTCAGACAATTTTCGACCGATTCACTCGAAATTTTGAATATACCTTGAAAAATACATTGTCTATGGAAGTGCGTGGGATTGTTTTTTTATATCGCATAGTTTATTTGTTATTAACAATTTTCTGACGATTTTTGAAGCAAATTTTTCCCTTTTCACTTTAGAAGTGCGCCATTTGGCCAAAAATCAATATATCGAAAAAATCCTACGCACTTCCATAGACAATGTATTTTTGAAGATATATTCAGAATTTCCAATGAATCGGTCAAAAATTGTCTGATTTATGTTTCCGGCCAACAAAAACGGAGACGTCATCGCAAAAACGCTGCACAGCCGCCATTTTTAAATTAATCACTTCAAAAAAATTATTGTATACAGTCACTGATATGTATGATAAACACCCTATTTTGTAATCTCGATTTATTTTGTAGTTTTTCAGAAAAAAAATCCCCAAAAAAGTATATTATTTCGGCCTGTAGAGTAGCCTGACCCCGTATGATAGCAGTCTGGTAACTTAAGCCGATTTTCATGTCTTTTTTGGAGGGCGTTTTTTTGTAGGAAAATAAAAATGAATCGTTTTGGATATTTAGGATGTTTTTATTCACATATTAAAGATACAAAAAAAAATTTTGTTGAAAAAATTTAATACTTTATTATTATTATTATTATTGATCGAAGTTGGCACCTGGAAGTTGGCAGCCCGGGTCCTAACTTTTTTTCTACCGAACCGATTGCTTTCAAATTTTAACAGGCTACTCTGCACACTTATAGTTCTCGTCGGAACTACCGAGAAATTTTTTCACCCCTACCTTTTTATTTTACAACCCCTTCTTTGCTAAAATAAAAGGACTTTAGCAAAGAAGGGGTTGTAAAATAAAAAGTTAGGGGTGAAAAAATTTCTCGGTAGTTCCGACGAGAACTATAAGTGTGTAGAGTAGCCTGTTCAAATTTGAAAGCAATCGGTTCGGTAGAAAAAAAGTTAAAACCCGGGCTGCCAACTTCGAGGTGCCAACTTCGATCAATAATAATAATAATAAACTATTAAATTTAAAATAAAATGTTTTTTTTTGTATTTTTAATATGTAAATAAAAACATCCTAAATATCCAAAACGATTCATTTTTATTTTCCTACAAAAAAACGCCCTCCAAAAAAGACATGAAAATCGGCTTGAGTTACCAGACTACTACCTTAAGTCTATCGAAAGATTCAACCGGAATCATCGCGTAATATTGTTATTATGGTTCCAGTTGAAATTCCGTTGAGCCACATACTAAAGTGATTAAACGACGACAATGTTGACGTAACCTCGAGCTTTTCTGCACCCTCTACAATTGTATGACAGTGAAACATTGGTCGCACCGAGTGAATCGACTGCACCAAAAATTCCAGTAAGTTTGGGACAGGGGGGAGGGTGAAATATACGAAAAGAACGACTTTCACAGAACAGGAATGAGGGGGGAAGGAAGTTGGAGAGTGTGAGAGGTTTGGGGCACTGTTTAGAATTCCAACGACGAATTTATCCTCGGAATCTGGGTTACTATTCCAACCCCCTTCTTGCCGAAGAACAGAGAACTATGAGGAGGATGGGATGTGGATGAAATGGAGAAAATGCCAGCGGGGGTTGTCTCTGGTATGGCTCGTTGGTTCGAATAAATGATTGTGCCATTTCTTTCTATCTCTCGTCCCTATTATTTCTTCTAAAAAAAGGCTAAGTAGAACGTGCTATTCCGACCCGATCTCGTCTGTGTTTGGTAGATGGGCCAAAATACCATCCGCCATTTGTATTTCTCTATTCAGACTACCCTTGTATATACCACCTATCTTGGCCCTCTTTTTTCCTCAGTTTACGACTGTCATTTCTCCTTTTTTTTCTCACATACTTTTTAAATCCTACGTTCCTCTCATTTTATGACTTGTATTTCACTTTCTCGTAAAAACTCCTGTCACACCTCGTGAAATATTGGATATTTTTATTGATGACAAAAGTGTCATCGATTAGCTACTGTCGTTGTACGTTTTACAACTGGACCAATTTGAATAATTGTGTTTTCAAGGATGTTTTTCGGTTGCTTTTATTACGGAGGAAATGTCGATAAATAAAAAATTTCCTAAAATCCAAAATGTGCCGGTTTAGAAAACTCCGAATACCAATGTTTATTCAAATTTCCAATTTCTTTGCCATTCCGAAAGCGTCATTGTAAATATGGAAATTATTGAATTGAAATTCGTAATCGAGCAACTCGTAATTGTCCGAATACCAAGTTTTGTACTTTTACTGAAAAAATTGAGTGAGTTAGGACAGCGTTTTCTCAATGATTTTCATGAATTTTTTTATAGTATAAAAAATGAATATAATTTATTGAAACTTTGAGAATATTTTATACATATATTTAAGAATATACTATAAAATTTTTGAAGAATTTTCTTGAAAAACACCGGGGATATTGGCGACCCCATATTGCAGGTCACAATCAGACTCAGCATTTTGCGTACATTCTGGAAGCCGCAATTTTCATCTGAAATCAAACGAGGTTGGAATTTACTTTTATTATATGTCTCTCTTCTATATGAACCTAAATGCTATCAAAAAAAAAGAAAATTGAATTTTTTACAGGCGTCAAAACAAAAAAGCACGATTTTTTGCCATTTTTTACAACTTTATTTGCTAAAAAAAAATTATTTTAAATAATGATAATATTCCGATTTTAGGTTCATATAGAGCGCAATACTATGAAGAAAGTAACTGCCAATTTTCAAAACGATTGGTTGAAAACTTTTCAAACTAGCGTGTACGCAAGTTCAAAAAAAGTCATTTTCAGAAAAACCCTTTGTTATACACGTGGCGCGCTCGGTAAGCCTCCATCTCCCCTAAACGCATATATCCCAAAGTGCATATCCCCCAAATGCATATTCCCCAAAATGCATATCCCCCAAATGCATATTCCTCAAATGCATATTCCCCAAAATGCATACCCCCCAAATGAATATACTCCAAAAGCATAATCCCCAAATGCATAATCCCCAAATCCATCTACCCCAAAAGCATATACCCCAAAAGCATATCCCTCAAATGCATGTTCCCCAAAATACATATCTCACAAATGCGTATTCCGCAAAATGGATATGTAGGGGAGCTATAATTGAAGAAGAAGAAGCCATTGCAAAACGAAAAAAAATTATTCCGTCGTTTTTCTCGACATTATTTTATTTCATGGGGTTAGATTTCGTATTCAATCTCGTAAGTATTCATTACCCCCTATAAAAAAACTTGTTTTTTTCATTGGCTATTGATTTTGTCATGCTCGGAGTTCGGTGCGAACTTCTGATCGCACGATCGTAGACGACGAACTTAACCTACAAATCAGCGCACAAAGCGCGGACACCGATTCGAGTAATTTATAAAATGAGAACGGAAAGGAAAAAAATTGAACAAAAGCACAGATGGTCTCTTCAGTATTAAAAACAATATAAAAAAATCAGGGGAAAAATCAAAGTCGGTCGGTCCCAAAGTTGTGCCAGTTGGCATGAAATGCCCCATATCCATTTTGCGGAATACACATTTGTGAGATATGTATTTTGGGGAATATGCATTTGGGGGTTATGCATTTGGGGGATATGCTTTTGGGGTATGTGCATTTGGGGAATATGCAATTTGGGGAATATGCATTTGGGGGATATGCACTTTGGGGAATATGCATTTGGGGGATATGACTTTGGGGTATATGCGTTTATGGGAGATGGAGGCTTACCGCGCGCTCGGGGCCTGAAGGAGAGCTACTCACTTTAATGGCTTATAACAATAGAACGAGTCGGAATTTTCATTTAAAATTTTGGGAACATTATTTTCAATAGTTTTACTAACAATTTATGAAATAAAAAGAAAATCGATTTTTTGAACCGTCTAACCCTATTTCCCCACTTAAAGATAATTTGTCCAATATTATGATCGTGAGACTCCGTAGCGTCGACGTCTAAGGAATTGAAAGAAAAGTATGATCGTACACAACTTGGATTCAATTTTGGAAAATAGTTATATTTTTACTTCTCTTACGTAAATCAGTTTCTTTTTTTCTTCGGTGTTTAGCCTCATTCACTTCTTTCCGGTTTACGTCTCTTTTTTTATCTTCATTTTCTCTCTTTCTCATTTTCGCTATTCTGCGATGACGTTTTTGGACAAATGCCAAGGGATCTCGACAGCCGGAAGTTCGGAATGGTTTAAAGTGGCGAGACCAAACTGCCGCTTCTGTATTCACGTTAGCGCACAAATGTTATCATCGACTACTCGTAGTTATTCTCGATTGATGATGGGACTTGGGAATTTTTAAATATTTTCAAAAATATTCTTGAGTGCGAAAAAAATCTTGCAATAAGTGATTTGACGTGAAATGAAAAAATAACCAAAAAGATAATTGATCAGGACAAGTATGGCTAGCACACGAACCTCGATAATTTCGAAGAAAAACAAAATTCACAACACGGCGACCTTCTAAACAACGTGTACGAATTTTCGAATTTTTTATAAAATCTTTGAACAATCATAAAAAAGGTTTCACATTTTTTTTTCTTCGACATTTTAGAGGTTCACGCGAGTCACACTTTTACTGATCAATAATCTCTTTAGTTTTTTTCATTTCGGATGAGTAGAACGTCTGGAATCATGGTCAAAGTCGTTATGGAATCATCGCAACTTAATGGATGAAATAGGGTTAGGACAGTGTTTTCTCAATGATTTTCATGAATTTTTTTATAGTATAAAAAATGAATATAATTTATTGACACTTTGAGAATATTTTATACATATATTTAAGTATATACTATAAAATTTTTGAAGAATTTTCTTGAAAAACACCGGGGATATTAGCGACCCCATATTGCAGGTCACAATCAGACTCAGCATTTTGCGTACATTCTGGAAGCCGCAATTTTCATCTGAAATCAAACGAGGTTGGAATTTACTTTTATTATATGTCTCTCTTCTATACGAACCTAAATGCTATCAAAAAAATAGAAAATTGAATTCTTTACAGGGGTCAAAACAAAAAAGCATGATTTAGTGTCATTTTTTACAACTTTATTTGCAAAAAAAAATTATTTTAAATAATGATAATATTCCGATTTTGGGTTCATATAGAGCGCAATAGTATGAAGAAAGTAACTGCCAATTTTCAAAACGATTGGTTGAAAAATTTTCAAACTAGCGTGTACGCAAGTTCAAAAAAAGTTGTTTTCAGAAAAACGCGTTTGAAAAAATAGTGACCGCTCGGTTAGACACGTGGCGCGCTCGGGGCCTGAAGGAGAGCCACTCACTTTAATGGCTTATAACAATAGAACGAGTCGGAATTTTCATTTAAAATTTTGGGAACATATTCTTCAATAGTTTTACTAACAATTTATGGAATAAAAAAAATCGATTTTTTGAACCGTCTAACCCTATTTCCTTGCTCAGGACTCGCGTACCGCTGCGCTCGCTGAAAACCGAGTGAATTTGAAAAATTATTATAAAGGTTACACGGTGGAGAAAAATTGAATTGTTGATTTCACATTTTTTGTTAATTTTTCAAGTATAAGAAAAAGAATTAAAAAAATTTCTAAAAAAAATATTAACATTTTTTTTCACGGATATAAATGGACTACTGATGAAAACCATGGCGCCTCCTTGTCGACATCATAACTTCACCAAAAATTATCCAATCTCCAAAAATAAAAGAGGATCCAGTAAAATAATGGAGTGGCAATAGTCTGACGGAGGGAATTTTTTTTGTTTTTAAAAAATAAAGAAATTACAGTATTTCAAACTTTAGTATGCAAAGTAAAAAAAATAATGGTGTTTAATAATTGATAAAAAATTGTTGAGCCAAAAACTTGAAAAAACCTCTCGTCAGACTATAGGGAAAATAATTATCAACATTCAAAACAAAAAAAAGTTAAAAAATATTAAAAATTGACTGAATTATCGTGTCTAAAAACATAGTTTCGAGAATAACGCGTTTAAAGTTTCTGATAGGTACAACGTGAACTTACGGCTCTCATTTATTGCCATAACTTTGTAACGGAGTGGAATTTGTTTAAAAGTGTTTTTTTTTAATTTTTAAAAGCATAAAGAACGAAAATCTGTTAAGAAACATCGATTTTTTGAAAATTTTTGGGGTATGTGAGCCCTTAAAACCGCGTAGCACCCTTAATTTATTTTTATTGTACTCGAAAAAATTTGCAGAGTACCCGCAAGTATCAATAAATAAGTAGAAAAAAGAGCGATGTTTAAAGACTTAATAGTCCCTATTTTTGTTTTTTTTTTTACCTAATTTTTAGGTAATTTGTTTGAAAAACCAAATTTTTACCTAATTTTGTTTTTTTAAACTTCGAAAAAAAATCCTCGTTTAGACTAGAAGACGGCTAGTTTTGTTTTACGTACACTAGCAATTTTTTACTGTTTAGTCTACACATATCCTGGCTATTTGTAGACTTACACATATTTTACACATATTATAACGTTTACACATATCAGGTCTAAACGTATCAGCTTTACGTCTACTCGGAACCATGATCATATAATTGAACTGATCGTGAATAAATTTTCTTTGTCGACTTATCGGAACTATTATCACGTAAGGGGATAGCTCACCGCAACGTAACCCTCGATCCCGATCTCTTCTTCCTTTTTATTTTCCATAATCGTTCACGATCGGGCGTAACGCTTTCAATTTCTACAGCAGTCATCGATTTACTGAGAAACCGATCCGCCGGTTATCGCATCTCGTCCGAGAAGTCAATTCGCAATCCGATGCTGTAAACAAGCAAACCTCGAGGCGAAACATTCAAAGATAGTATGCACTAGGGACGAGTTACAAGATACGAACGACGATGAGTTCTCGTCATAGTCGTTCGAGCCAAAGATTGTCCGCTTGGCGTCGTTTTCTCTTCGTGGAAGCGAACCGGACGTTACGAGCGTAGCAAGTAGCGGCAGCAACGACGCACTGCCGTTGATTATGCGCGACAGTTTTCAAATCTATTCGCCCTATAGATTAATCTTCTTGTATGTGCTTTAACGTTTATCGCATTTGCTGAGAAAAAAAATTAATTATATCAATTTCACAGGAATCACCGTGAAGAAACGAATTACTTCGAGAATCGATCCATTCATAGCGTTTCATATTCATTAAATGAAAGATATATCACGAAACATCTCGAATTGCGATTTATTTCCGGAGCCGACTAACTCGTCATTATGATTGGTCGTCGATGTCGTGGCCCGAGTTCGTTCATAGGCATACTTCAGATCGTACGATGAACCTAACCTACAAAAGGAGCGCGCGAAGCGCGTACACTGATCGCCCTTATAAAAAAAGACACATCACGAAATATCTTTAAATGCGATTTATTTCTGAGCTCGTCATTATGATTGGCTGTTGATCTCCTGTTTGGAGTTCGATCATGAGCATACTTCAGATCGCACGATGAACCTAACCTAACTCTTTCGGAAAATTAATTACCGCCGGGCTCGAATTGTCGTTGGATAGCGGGATTCTAATTCCCGTTTATGAAAATATTGTCAAATTCTTTTGCCGGTATAACGTTCAGCGTGGATGAGTGGAATCAATTGGAGGTAGTAGTCTGGGTAACTTAAGCCGATTTTCATGTCTTTTTTGGAGGGCGTTTTTTTGTAGGAAAATAAAAATGAATCGTTTTGGATATTTAGGATGTTTTTATTTACATATTAAAGATACAAAAAAAAAATTGTTTGAAAAAATTTAATAGTTTATTATTATTATTATTATTGATCGAAGTTGGCACTTCGGGAAAAAAAGCGCGTGGGTGGCCCCGGTAATTTTGGCTCTTGATGTTATCTGAAATAAAAAATTCTTGATAATTCTTAATCCATAGACATGTCATTCTGGTCGGAACTACTGAAGTTAAATTTCATGGATAAATAACAAAATGGCGGACTTTGGAGAAAAAAAACTTTTTTGTTATTTATCCATGAAATTTAACTTCAGTAGTTCCGACCAGAATGACATGTCTATAAAGTAAGAATTATCAAGAATTTTTGATTTCAGATAACATCAAGAGCCAAAATTACCGGAGCCATCCACGCGCTTTTTTTTCGAGGTGCCAACTTCGATCAATAACAATAATAATAATAAACTATTAGATTTTTTCAAATTTTTTTTTTTAATCTTCAATATGTAAATAAAAACATCCGAAATATCCAAAACGATTCATCTTTATTTTCCTACAAAAAAACGCCCTCCAAAAAAGACATGAAAATCGGCTCAAGTTACCAGACTACTACCTTAAGGGAGGAGTAAGGGTTTCAGCGTTAAAAAAAACACTTTTTTTGCGATTTTTTTTCTCAAATATGGATTGAGCAATTTTATTCGAACCTTTTGTACATTATTGAGCATACTTTTGACAATGTTGTGTAATTTTTTCATGCAGAAATATTGAAACATAAGCCCGTAACGGAGCTTCCCCCAGAACGTCTTGGAAAAAAAAACAATTTGCGGTGTTCACTATAACTCGGCCGAAAATTATCTGAAAATGAAAAACCATGAAAATTTCGTCAAATTATAATCAAATCTTCCCCCCAACGTTCTCTGATAATTTTTTTTTTCATTTAAAAACTTTTGGCGGCCATCTAAAGTGTGAACTGTTATTTTCCACGAAAAATTCCGCCATTTTGTAAAAACACCCTTAATGTAAAAAAAAAAAAATGTAACTAAACGTTGGGGGGAGGTATTTTATATGTAGAAAATGTGTACAAAGTTCGAAATGAATCGGTCAAGTAGTTTTTAAATGGCAGTGAACACGGACTTTGAAAAAGTAGTTTTGAGAAAAACGCGTCTAAAGTGCACTGCTAGCCCGACCGCCCGCGGCTGTTAGAGGTATAGCGTTAAAGGCCAGGAGATTAATGAGACAATAACTTCAAGAATATTGCTTAGATCGGTTTAAAATTTTAAGGACATATTCTTGAAATGTTAAACAATAAGATAAAACAAAAAAAAAAATTCGATTTTTCGAAAGTGAAAACCCTTACCCCGCCCTTAAAAACGAGTACCCTCGAATTACGCATTATTTCGGTGCTTGGGGGGAAGGAGGCTGAAAGTATGTACGGGACTCGTACGGTTCATTGAAAGCATTTACGTGCTTCTAACATCGTGTTATCGACAGTCAGCAATCTGTTTGGGTAGCAACGAGGGAAGCACTGAGGGGAAAAGGAATGGTCGCCGGGATGACATCAAACCATAGTCAACAAAAATACTCCTCGGAATATCGTACTACAGTCTTCAACGTTCAAAAATCTTCGTGGAAATAACTAGATGTGTTGATCTACATATCCAACAACTGCTTCGCGACAGTTCGGCTGCTAACTTGTGTATGCGCGCTGTGATATCATACGTTCGAAAACACATAGGAGACAAAATGCATCGCGCAGCTACCGTGCAGTTTCTCGAATCGAGAGAGAATTATGGAAAAATACCCAAGCAAATGGGGTAGCGAGCTGACAAATGCCTGTCCAGAGTTTGTAGAAAAATCATTGGAATTACTTTTATCGGAAATAACCGCGCAGTATCGAGATAAAATTTCGGACTTCGCAGCAACATCCCCACCAGTCACTGAACAATTTTATAACGCTAGTTCGGGAGTATGGAGGAATAATAAAAGCAGCTCGCGAAGCGCGTAAATCGATTCTAGTATCGGTAAAAAAAACAGCTTCTCTGTCCTAGACTCGTTAATCTCTCTCTTCCTCTCTGTCTTCCTCGTGAAATCTCTATAAATGGAGAAAATTCAGTGTCGTAAGCTTTAGAAGAAGATGAAAAATCTGTATCTCGTGCTCGTGGAAACTGGGGCGAATTCACTGAACTGCAACGAGGACAAGTTGACTCCGGTGGCCTTGAATGGGAACCTCGTTAATCCACCTGCCTAAACCCTTAAAGCTCTTATCATTCCGATACCCCTCTCTCCCACCATTTCACCTTTCGTCTCTGACACGGAATAAACCATAGCAATGGCGAATGCACTGTCGCACGGAGGGAAAAGAAACAACTTATTGATCTTGTCTCGACGTTCTCCACACCTAACTTTTTCTCGTGTCGTTCTTTCATCTTCCATCCGGAACTATTCCACGATTATTTCGATATTAATTATTCCGATGTTTCCCCGAGAAAAGCCAATAATTTGAAGTCAACGGCAAAAGGACGACGCTCTTTTGAACCGAAAACAATAATAACGATATTTTTATCGTCTTTATTCAGGCAAAATTTTTCTCATGCATAGAAACAAAATGAAAGTGACGAAACACTTTACGCATTGAATATTCCCTTCTCTCGCTGTGGACAATCTATTTTCCCCGTTGGCCCTTTCACATTTTCCTTTGTTCTTTTGCTCTTCGCGCTTTTGTCCTTGATTCACGCTCGCCGGCACTTCTTTTATCTCCCTATTCTCGGGGGGATGTTTCGCGCGTTCTTTGTTAAACCGTCAGATGTAACGGGTTCCCAGTGAAAATTACACGAGATATATTTTCCGTAAAAGAATGACAGTCGCGTCTAGGAAAATAATCGCTGAGCGAAGCTCGCATACCTTGTCACAGAGACGAGAAAATGAAAGGCAATTATTAAATATTCAACGAGGGAGGTGGATCGCTTACTTCATTCTTCGGCAATCTCGACACAGGTGCCGGCGTTATGCCGAGGAAATATGATCATAAAAAAATTCGAGCCACTACGAGAAACAGGCAAATTTACGAGAGATTTTTATTAACTATATTCTGGGGGCATAGACCGGGCGCAAATGTCTATATGGAGTTACAAAGTTTAAATAATTATTATCGTGAGGTAGTAGTCTGGTAACTTAAGCCGATTTTCATGTCTTTTTTGGAGGGCGTTTTTTTGTAGGAAAATAAAAATGAATCGTTTTGGATATTTAGGATGTTTTTATTTACATATTAAAGATACAAAAAATGATTTTTTGGAAAAAATTTAATAGTTTATTATTATTATTATTATTGATCGAAGCTGGCACCCCGAAAAAAAGCGCGTGGGTGGCCCCGGTGATTTTGGCTCTTGATGTTATCTGAAATAAAAAATTCTTGATAATTCTTAAGGGTGAACACCACTGTGACCCCCTGTTTTGTTTCACATTTTTCAAGAATTTTTTTTGTGGGAAAAAAAAGAGATATTCGAAAAATTTTGTTGGGGGGTTGTTCCTTGCTTATTAATGTATCAAAAAACATTTTTTTCTCATTTTTCACGCCGCATGGTGGCGCTGGGGAAGCTCTCGCGTCAGGTGCTGCCATCTCCGCAGTGGTTCGCGGCACGCAGCAGAACTCTCTTCAACGTCGATCTGAAAAAAAATACCAAGTGTTTTCGTTAATAATATGATATTTTGAAGAGAAGTACATAGGGATTTGGAAAAATATTGTTTTAAAAAGAATAGGCACGCCTTTGAAATTAAAGTTATTTTCAAAGGCGTGCCTATTTTTTTTTAAACAATATTTTTCCAAATCCCTGTGTACTTCTCTTCAAAATATCATATTATTAACGAAAACACTCGGTATTTTTTTTCGAATATCTCTTTTTTTTCCCACAAAAAAAATTCTTGAACAATGTGAAAAAAAAACAGGGGGTCACAGTGGTGTTCACCCTTTATCTATAGACATGTCATTCTGTTCGGAACTACTGAAGTTAAATTTCATGGATAAATAACAAAAAAATTTTTTTTCCCAAAGTCCGCCATTTTGTTATTTATCCATGAAATTTAACTTCAGTAGTTCCGACCAGAATGACATGTCTATAGATTAAGAATTATCAAGAATTTTTTATTTCAGATAACATCAAGGGCCAAAATCACCGGGGCCACCCACGCGCTTTTTTTTCCGTGGTGCCAACTTCGATCAATAATAATAATAATAATAAACTATTAAATTTTTTCAGAAAATTTTTTTTTCGCATCTTTAATATGTAAATAAAAACATCCTAAATATCCAAAACGATTCATTTTTATTTTCCTACAAAAAAACGCCCTCCAAAAAAGACATGAAAATCGGCTTAAGTTACCAGACTACTACGTTAACTATCGGACGGCAATAATTGAATAAGTTTGCTCCAGGATTACCTAGACTGTCTTTCGTATCGAAAAATTTTTCTCGCTTTGCATAAGGTCGACAGGGATTATATCTTTTCTAGGTGTACAAGAATCGGTGTCCCATTCGAGAGTACAGAGCGTGTGACGCTCTTTTTTTTTTATTCTTACGTATAAAACTCCGAAAATTTGTGATTTATTATCTCGACAATCGTCAGTTCTGATCCTTTTGTACACAATTTTGAATTATATTTTTTTTTACAGTATATACAAAATTTTAACTTTTATCGTATGTCGTATTGATCGATGCTCGTTAAAACGACGTAAAGTACATTAATAAACATGTGTGCAGCAGAGAAATCGGAGACGAGGCAAAACGATGAGAACATGCTGTTTGTAACGTCGTCAAAGTCATATTTATAACTGGTGACGATAAAGATTGCGAATATGTCATTGTCAGAGTAGACCGTATATGTACTCGCTGCATAAGAAATTTTACACTAAAGCAGATGAAACTCTGCGTTGTTGCTTTAATCTCGATCAGCGCGACTTTCCTCAAATACTTTTTATTTATTTATTTATTCATTTAATTAATTATTTATTTATTTATTTATTTATTTATTTATTTATTTATTTATTTATTTATTTATTTATTTATTTATTTATTTATTTATTTATTTATTTATTTATTTATTTATTTATTTATTTATTTATTTATTTATTTATTTATTTATTTATTTATTTATTTATTTATTTATTTATTTATTTATTTATTTATTTATTTATTTATTTATTTATTTATTTATTTATTTATTTATTTATTTATTTATTTATTTATTTATTTATTTATTTATTTATTTATTTATTTATTTATTTATTTATTTATTTATTTATTTATTCAGTTATTTAGTTATTTAAGTATTCACTTAGTTAAATCTTTTGAAAATCTTTCCCTCTTTCCTCCTCGGCCGAGATTTCTTCTTCCGAACTCCTCGCTAATTGCGCCGTTAAATTGTTTTCACAAAGTTTTTTCAAATCGTAAATTACGAAAATTCTGAACTAATGACCATTATTCTGGAATTACGGTACCGGCTAAAAATCTTTAATCGGTATTTAAGCAATTGGTAGAAACATTTAATCTCCTTAGTGTAAGATTAACGGACCCTGTCGATTTACCTAATAATTGTAGTACCAAGTTGACGGTGCACAACTGTCATATAATGAGAACCCGAGAGAGAACTTAATCTGTAATCATACTGTGACAAAATCGAAGGAGACTCAACGATGGAATATTTATGAACTGTGCTGCGGGGAGGTTGGATAATTCCATCTCCATTATCGACGGCTTCGGGCACGGCGATCCCTCCTCTTTTACACTCCTTACTAATGATTATATTTACGACACCATGGCGTCGAATATCCAACCAAGTTGAATATCTGACTTATTAATCACGTTTAATTCTTTTTTCATAACCCGATTTTTTCTTTCTTGGTAACATTTCGCGTAGCACGAATTCCGTTAATTTTAACGATCATAATCGATAATTCGTCACACGCTAGAAAATTTGCAAGTTCAATTAGCTCGCTGATGAGGCAAATTTATTTGGGTAAACTCGAAGGGTATTTTTTTTGAAATTTCAACATTTCGAGGTTGAACAAGTTTGTCGGCATTTATTTACATTAATCAATGAATTATCAACACATTGATACAAATAATGAGCATGGATAGTATTATTGTTATTAATTTAATGGTTTTTTTTCCTATTTCAAGAAAATCCGGAAATTCATGTATTCCATCGAAATCTCAATGTTTTCGTCGTACAGGCCCCGGAATCCTTAGCACAAATCTCCGATCTTCCTTCATCAAGCTTAACTTCTGGTAAATAAATGTTTTTTTTCTCTCCTCGATCCTGACCGTCAATTATAAAAAAATCAATTAACAGGTTAGACCACACTAGAGGCGGAAAAAATAGGCTTTTTTGGAAATTTTTTTTTCAGAAAAACTATAAAATAAATCGAGATTACAAAATGAGGCGTTTATCATACAGATCAGTGACTGTATACAATAATTTTTTTCAAGCGATTAATTTCAAAATGGCGGCTGTGCAGCGTTTTTGCGATGACGTCTCCGTATTTTATGGCAAGAAACATAACTCAGACAATTTTCAACCGATTCACTTGAAATTTTGAATATATCTTTAAAAATACATTGTCTATGTAAGTGCGTATGATTTTTTCGATATATTGATTTTTGGCCAAATGGCGCACTTCTAGAGTGAAAATTGAAAAATTTGCTTAAAAAATCGTCAGAAAATTGTTAATAACAAAAGAACTTTGCAATATTTAAAAAAAAATCCTACGCACTTCCATAGACAATGTATTTTCAAAGATATCTTCAAAATTTCAAGTGAATCGGTTGACAATTGTCCGAGTTATGTTTCGAGTCAACAAAAAACGGAGACGTCATCGCAAAAATGCCGCACAGCCGCCATTTTGAAATTAATCGTTTGAAAAAAATTATTGTACACAGTCACTGATATGTATGATCAACACCCTATTTTGTAATCTCGATATATTTTGTAGTTTTTCTGAAAAAAATTCCCAAAAAAGCCTATTTTTTTCGGCCTCTAGAGTGGCCTGAGCACTTAACGTCCCGAGCACATGTCAGCTCGAGTTCTTATTGATTCGAACCGGTAATATTCGTGGGACGAAGTTTCAAAACCCAAACGGATGTTAGAAGTCTTACGGTCACGGTCTTACTCGAGCACCGCGAGGCGTTGCGATTATATAATTAACCCGTCACATAAGTCCTCAAACAGTACACTAGAATTATCGAGAAATGCCCATGAGGATTTTCAAACACGCGCCTGTCCCATATATCTCGTTATAATTTCTTCGTGATTTTGTTTTTCCTCTCGTTATTTATCTCCGCTCATTCGAGATATATTTATAACGTGACGTGACGATCCGTTTTAAAATATAATGTCTTTTCTCCAGGATGCTTAAGCTCGACATGCCATTTCATGGATAGTCCATAATCCCCCACTATAAAAAAGACACGTCACGAAATATCTCGAAATGCGAGTTATTTCCGAAGCCGACTAACTCGTCATTATGATTGGCCGTCGATGTCGTGCTCCGTAGTTCGTTCATGCGCATACTTCAGATCGCACGATGAACTTAACCTAAAAAAGGAGCGCGCGAAACGCCTGCACCGATTCTAGTAATCATAAAATAAGACCGATTGAACATTTGAGGAATCAAATTAACAGAGGCCAGACTGTATGTAAACTGGACGTAGATATTGGTATTTATAAATGAATAGAAAATGTGTGACTACAGAACGAACTCGTGTGGACACGCGAACCTGCAGGGAAGCGTGTTATTATCGTAACAAGTTTCATCGTACGGTTTCGTCGAGGACGAACGTGGGCGATGACGTTAACGCTGGGGCGCTCTTCGTCTCCATTCCTATATCTATATTTTCGTATCTACGTACTTGGTGTCAAATTTTTCATCATTCCACGAGATCATCTCGAAAATTATCGTCGATTAAAATAGACAAAAAAATAGTTTCAGGAGATTGTTTCAACTTCGTGGCGGAAAAGAAACGTTCAAGGTGACTCGTAGGCTTTTTTGGTGGTATTGCATACTTCTTTATTATGATTTATATCGTATTACTTGAATTTATTGTCGTTACTTCAAGGGAAAAAAAATTGAAACATTTCCTTTTTAACATTCACCCATACATTCTCGAACACTGAGTTCGTTTACGCGGATTTTTGCTCAGGGTTAGTGGAGGTTTCCGGGGCGGCGTAAAGTCTCGAACACATTTACGCTGGATTCCTCCAATCTTAATCGAAGTTTAAACTCAGTTCAGCCTATCTACAAACTATACGAAAAAAATTAAACCCCGTTTGAACCGAGTCAGAGGAAACCGGGCGTTGAGAGGTTTCGTTTACGCGAGCTACGACACTGCTGTGGCGCTGGTGTCGTTATCGGAATCTTGCGTAAACGCCATCTGTTCATTTCTCATGTTACTACACTTACCGCGTTTGACAGTTTACCGCAACCTGAATATTTCAACTTAGCCTCAGCAAAAGCGTAAACAAAATCATTCTTAAGATAATAACCCATGAACTGTTTGGAACATAACCATCAAGATTGTCGCTAAACATTTTTATTCACACTCTTTAGTATTATTATCGTTATCCTCTCGAACACATTTACGCCTGATCCATCCAACGTTAAGGAGGGAAATAGGGTTAGGACAGCGTTTTCTCAATGATTTTCATGAATTTTTTTATAGTATAAAAAATGAATATAATTTATTGAAACTTTGAGAATATTTTATACATATATTTAAGTATATACCATAAAATTTTTGAAGAATTTCCTCGAAAAACACCGCAGATATTAGCGACCCCATATTGCAGGTCACAATCAGGCTCAGCATTTTGTGTACATTCTGGAAGCCGCAATTTTCATCTGAAATCTAACGAGGTTGGAATTTACTTTCATTATATGTCTCTCTTCTATATGAACCTAAATGCTATCAAAAAAATAGAAAATTGAATTTTTTACAGGGGTCAAAACAAAAAAGCATGATTTTTTGCCATTTTTTACAACTTTATTTGCAGAAAAAAAATTATTTTAAATAATGATAATATTCCGATTTTAGGTTCATATAGAGCGCAATACTATGAAGAAAGTAACTGCCAATTTTCAAAACGATTGGTTGAAAACTTTTCGAACTAGCGTGTACGCAAGTTGAAAAAAAGTTCTTTTCAGAAAAACGCGTTTGAAAAAATAGCAAAAAGCTGAGTATCTGCGGTGTTTTTCGAGGAAATTCTTCAAAAATTTTATAGTATATACTTAAATATATGTATAAAATATTCTCAAAGTTTCAATAAATTATATTCATTTTTTATACGATAAAAAAAATTCATGAAAATCATTGAGAAAACGCTGTCCTAACCCTAATTCCCCCCTTAATGGCTTATAACAATAGAACGAGTTGGAATCCTTTCTTAAAAAAGACATGGCACTCGATTCTCGAAACTCTCGAAATTCGAGATAAATATATCGAATTTTGAAGCCAGTTTATCGTCAATCTGATTGGTTGTCGTAAAGCGCGCGTAATTCAAACACGATTTCGTTCACTATGAAACAACATCTATGGTATACAAAGATTTAATAAGATTAAAGATTCAATAGATCATTGACTCTCGCCCAATGCAATTCTCAAAATTTAAAAACTTAAATATAATAAAGAAAAGCGAGATAAATATATCGAATTATGAAGCCCGTTTATCGTCAATCTGATTGGTTGTCGTAAAGCGCGCGTAATTCAAACACGATTTCGTTCACTATGAAACAACATCTATGGTATACAAAGATTTAATAAGATTAAAGATTCAATAGATCATTGACTCTCGCCCAATGCAATTCTCAAAATTTAAAAACTTAAATATAATAAAGAAAAGCGAGATAAATATATCGAATTATGAAGCCCGTTTATCGTCAATCTGATTGGTTGTCGTGAAGCGCGCGTAATTCAAACACGATTTCGTTCACCACGAAACAACATCTATAGTATACAAAGATTCAATAAGATCAAAGATTCAATAGATTATTGACTCTCGCCCAATGCAATTCTCATAATTTAAAAACCTTATAATAAATTATGTACTATTCAACGAAATGACAACCGATCGAGACGAAATAATCTTAGCGACTGCAGTATGGTGACAAAATCCGTTGTGCCGTTTGGGAAAAAGTATCTATAAGAATTTGCAGTTGATTCTTAATCTAAAGGACAAGTTCGAAATATGAAACATTTAAGCGCGAGCGAAGCGAGCGCGTTGTTGCTAGTTTTCATTCAAAATTTTGGGAACATATTTCTCAATAGTTTTACTAACAATTTATGAAATAAAAAGCAGTTCAGCCTATCTACAAACTATACGAAAAAAATTAAACCCCGTCTAAACCGAGTCAGAGGAAACCGGACGTTGAGAGGTTACGTTTACGCGAGCTACGACACTGCTGTGGCGCTCGTGTCTTTATTGGAATCTTGCGTAAACGCCATCTGTTGATTCCTCATGTTACTACACGTGCGCCTTTGACAGTTTACCGCGACCTGAATATCTTAACTTGGCTTGAGTAAAAACGCAAACAAACTCATTGTTAAGATAATAAACCATAAACTATGGAAGATAACCATAAAAATCGTCACTAACCATTTTTATTCACACTTTTTTGTATTATTATCGTTATTATGATCTCTTCGGTTCTCTCTTCCATTGTGCCCAGAGCATTGTGCCTTAGACAGGGGTACGTGACAAGTAAATTTCACAGTCTGCGCCACGTGCATTCAGGTTCTTTGACACCACGTAACGTCGAACAATCGATCGAGTCTCGACTCTGTCACGAAGCTCGTTTCTCCCTTGCACCGGTTTTGTTTGTGCTCTTCGAACGTGTCCCTGGGCATCGTCCATTATATCATTCGACAATTGCAGCCTCTTGCGTCAGACGACGATCCCTTTTTCATCACCTCCGCTGTCGTTATTATCAGAAATCTCTCATTTTCTGCTACACACACACAGGCACACACACGGAAAATGTGGGTTGGTGTGTATACGACAGAAAATTCAAACTACAAATTTGCTTCATTCTTTCTTGTTCTTAGACGTCATTTTTTTTTTTGGAAAAAAAAAACACTTTCGACAGCTTCAATATTATGATTCTGTGATTCTGGGGTAAATTAATTGAATCGATTGATTGGAGTAGTTCGATATTGTAGCTAGAGGTAAATTGGAATTTCCACATAACGGTCTTGAATGAATGCCTCGTCTTAAATTAATCGAGAGGATAACTTCTGTTCTATCGGAAGCGAAATTGAAATCTACCTATTATACACATATAAAGTGGTTTCAACTATGTTCCGTTCTCGAGCTGATGGAATCCCTATATATATGCATACTACAACACAAAGTTGGATGATGATGGCAGATCGATGTCGACGCTTCTTACGACTGATGACTGTTTCGGTAGAAAATGCCGGGGTAATGGGAATATAATGTTACAAAAAAATACATAAATCATATCGAAATACCGATAATTTAATGTTTTCAGTTTAATGTTTTTAATGTTTTGATAATTTAATTTTCGTATGTTTCCAAAACATTTTATAAAATTGGGCTGCTTATGATTTGCACATGCAATTTTCTCTACATACGACTGATGACTATTTCAGTAGAAAATGCCGGGGTAATGGGAATCCTCTGTTACAAAAAAAAACCCAAATCATATCAAAATAACATTAATTTATTACTTCCCGTAATATCAAGAGGAACTCACTTTGAAGTTTTATTTGATTTTCGTATCTTTCCAAAACATTTTGTAAAATTGGGCTGCTCCTGATTCGCACATGCAACTCCCTCTACATACGACTGATGACTATTTCAGTAGAAAATGCCGGGAAAATGGGAATCCACTGTTACAAAAAAATACATGAATCATATCAAAATAACAATAATTTAATATTTCCAGTAAAATCAAGAAGAACTCAATTTGAAATTTTATTTGATTTTCGTATCTTTCGAAAACATTTTGTAAAATTGGGCTGCTTATGATTTGCACATGCAATTTCCTCTATATACGACTGACGACTATTTCAGTAGAAAATGCCGGGGTAATGGGAATCCACTGTTACAAAAAAAAACATAAATCATATTGAATTAACGATAATTTAATGTTTCCAGTAATATCAAGAGGAACTTACTTTGAAGTTTCATTTGATTTTCGTATCTTTCGAAAACATTTTATAAAATTGGGCTGCTTATGATTTGCACATGCAATTTCCTCTATATACGACTGATGACTATTTCAATAGAAAATGCCGGGGTAATGGAAATCTATTGTTACAAAAAAATACATAAATCATATCAAAATAACAATAATTTAATATTTCCAGTAATATCAAGAAAAACTCAATTTGAAGTTTTATTTCATTCTCGTATCTTTACAAAACATTTTGTAAAATTAGGCTGCTTATGATTTGAACATGCAATTTTCTCTACATACGACTGATGACTATTTCAGTAGAAAATGCCGGGATAATGGGAATCCACTGTTACAAAAAAATACATAAATCATATTGAATTAACGATAATTTAATGTTTCCAGTAATATCAAGAAGAACTCACTTTAAAGTGTTATTTCATTCCCGTATCTTTACAAAACATTTTGTAAAATTAGGCTGCTTATGATTTGCACATGCAATTACCTCTACATACGACTGATGACTATTTCAGTAGAAAATGCCGGGATAATGGGAATCCACTGTTACAAAAAAATACATAAATCATATTGAATTAACGATAATTTAATGTTTTCAGTAATATCAAGAGGAACTCACTTTGAAGTTTTATTTGATTTTCGTATCTTTCCAAAACATTTTGTAAAATTGGGCTGCTTATGATTTGCACATGCAATTTTCTCTACATACGACTGATGACTATTTCAGTAGAAAATGCCGGGATAATGGGAATCCACTGTTACAAAAAAATACATAAATCATATTGAATTAACGATAATTTAATGTTTTCAGTAATATCAAGAGGAACTCACTTTGAAGTTTTATTTGATTTTTGTATCTTTCGAAAACATTTTGTAAAATTGGGCTGCTTATGATTTGCACATGCAATTTTCTCTACATACGACTGATGACTATTTCAGTAGAAAATGCCGGGATAATGGGAATTCACTGTTACAAAAAAAAAAACATAAATCATATTGAATTAACGATAATTTAATGTTTCCAGTAATATCAAGAAGAACTCACTTTAAAGTTTTATTTGATTTTCGTATCTTTCCAAAACATTTTGTGAAATTGGGCTGTTAATGATTCACACATGTAACTTCTTCTATATACGACTGATGACTATTTCAGTAGGAAATGTCGGGGTAATGGGAATACAATGTCACAAAAAAATACACAAATCATATCGAAATACCGATAATTTAATGTTTTCAGTAATATCAAGACGAGGTTTTATTTCATTTTCGTATCTTTCCAAAACATTTTGTAAAATTGGGCTGCTTCTGATTTGCACATGCAACTCCTTCTACATACGACTGATGACTAT
Organism: Oxytorus armatus; assembly: GCA_958009045.1. Lineage (NCBI taxonomy): Eukaryota > Metazoa > Arthropoda > Insecta > Hymenoptera > Ichneumonidae > Oxytorus > Oxytorus armatus. The sequence continues at coordinate 37,152,270 of OY253745.1, read as the reverse complement.
TCCAGTAGAAAATGCCGGGGCAATGGGAATTCAATGTTACAAAAAAAAAACACAAATCATATCAAAATAACAATAATTTAATATTTCCAGTAATATCAAGAGGAACTCACTTTGAAGTTTTATTAGATTTTCGTATCTCTCCAAAACATTTTGTGAAATTGGGCTGCTTCTGATTCGCACATGCAACTCCCTCTACAGCCGACTGATGACTATTTCAGTAGAAAATGCCGGGATAATGGGAATCAAATGTTACAAAAAAAAAACACAAATCATATCGAAATAACAATAATTTAATATTTCCAGTAATATCAAGAGGAACTCACTTTGAAGTTTTATTTGATTTTCGTATCTTTCCAAAACATTTTGTGAAATTGTGCTTCTTATGATTCACACATGCCACTTTTTCTACGACGAAGCCAAAATGGCGGGGACCAGTAGTTGCTCATATAAGGAGATTTCGTAAATCTTCGAAAACGAGTAGAAAGCAATGTACAGGTTTTTATTGCCCCTTATTTTTTTTCTTCTACTAAATAAACTCGTGGATTATTAGTCCTAAAAAATATTAATATTCACGATAAAAAAGAATTATATTAAACTAAAAATTGTTTAATTCAATAAAGTATTTTAAAAGAGTTTTTCGTTCGAATGCATCACTGCCGGAGACCTCGGCACACTTATGAGTTACGTTAAAAACTCGCGATATCGAGCTTTTTCGGAACACGTTCTAAATACATGACGTCTGCTTACACTATCTACTATGTTATTATATTCTCAGTGTACGAGTAGAGCTACAATGCCGTCGACTATTGCCTCACACATTAGTTTCGCAAAAGTGATAATTATTGTCTTCCTACAATGCGACACAGCCTGCAGACGATAATACAACGATAAGTGCACATGTATATATACGAGTATATTATATTAGTCACGAGGGACTTTGCGACGACTCATCGCCGTCAAGAAATCCTTCGCGCGTTTCTCAAGCATAATATATATATAATATCTCTCCAAGTCTTTTGATATTATATACAGTATATATTAGATACGAAAACTAGTGCTTGCTGACTTAGGCTGACTGGAAATGAACGAAATTCCCAATAGTACAATCAATAGGTAATATTGTGACGTACCAAATTACATGAGTTATTTTTTTTTTTTAATTAGGTTCAGCATCACGTGCTGAATGTAAATAAACAAGATCCTTACAAATTAAGGGAGCGCAAGTGCCGCCATTTTGAGGAAAACCGTATTGGCCAATATCTCCGTTACCGTGCACTCTAGGCCAAAAATGGTAATAACCTTTCTTGTAGATAATTGAATTTCCTATCTTTTTTTCTAAATAATTTTTTTTGTATCAGTTACCGTTTACGACTTATACCACTGTTAAAATTTATTTATTCACTTTTTGATCTGTATCTCTCCTAATAATTGTTTAAACAATAAAATGCTCATAACTTATCTTTTAAATCCATAAATTTCCCACACCTTTTTTTTCTTAACTTTTTTCTCTAAAGTTAATATTCTCGAAGTTATAACGCGTTTTTATTAGCCTTGCACCCAGTAGCGCAACATTGAACGCGTCATAACTTTGGGAATATTAATTTTAGACAAAAAAGTTTTAAATAATAGTTGTGGAAAATGTATGGATTTTAATGATAAGTTATTAGCATTTTATTGTTTAAACAATTATCAGGTGAGATACAGGTCAAAAAGTGAATAAATACATTTTAACAGTCGTATAATTCGTAAGCGGTAAGTGATACAAAAAAAATTATTCAGAAAAAAAGATAGGAAATTTAATAATCTACAAGAAAGGTTATTACCATTTTTGGCCTAAAGTGCACGGTAACGGAGATATTGGCCGATACGTTTTTCCTTAAAATGGCGACACTTCCTAATACTGAAACTAATTTAAAAAAAATTACTCCTGTAATTTAGTGCATTATGGACAAGAGTAACGGGGTCCCTATTGATTGTACTGCAAGAGCATATTGAAATTTTCACGGTTGTCACATACGTACGGATATATTTCTTCGAAATATAATTGTCCAATGATATTTGTCATAATCGTTAAAAGAATTGTCGTTTACCGAAATGAAATTCCACGAGCAGACTCGATGAAATGTTCTCTATGAATTCGCGCTAATATTTTGTCTCTAGCTTAATCCTAGCGCAACGGATTTGAATTTTTTAATGGCTTCGGTAAATCGGAGCGATCGATGATGATACCTACAGAGGGATTCCTCGGTCACTGTAATTCAATAAGCGACTACTCGACCTAAGTTCCCCAACTAATATCCGTGTACCACTCATATAATACAATTTTCTACGTTGTATATTGATCGTGCACATGTGAAGATGGAAACGGTGAATTTACATTGTAAACCGTACGAAAAGTACACTTTAACGGGTTAGGCCACTCTAGAGACCGAAAAAAATAGGCTTTTTGAGGATTTTTTTTCAGAAAAACTACAAAATAAATCGAGATTACAAAATAGGGTGTTTATCACACATATCAGTGACTGTATACAATAATTTTTTTGAAGCGATTAATTTAAAAATGGCGGCTGTGCAGCGTTTTTTCGATGACGTCTCCGTTTTTGTTGGCCGGAAACATAACTCAGACAATTTTCAACCGATTCACTTGAAATTTTGAATATATCTTTAAAACTACATTGTGTATGGAAGTTCGTACCGAGCCATTTTGTTTAACGTGAATTTATTTACGAAAAATGATAAATTTATGGCTCAAAATTCAATCGAGTTGAATCGTTAACGGACCTTGTTTTTCGATAAATTTTAAATCACAAAAATTCTCAACGGGGCTAACGATTGTAGCACAAATTCAATACCGAACGTTGTTCGCCCGTAAAATTGTTTACCACTGGACAAGATATATTGACAAAGAGTGTACACTCTCTGTTCAATGAAGTTGCAGATGCTCTCGTATCCACGTATACATATACATCGAACTCTCGCAAAACTCGTCCTAGGAGAAAAGTCGCATTTGTCCCGCTTTCTGCTCGAACGACGTCTAGCGTGCCATTGCAAACGTGAATAACATGGTACTGGAAACCTTTCGTCGTAAAATGAATCTCACCATTATCAATGTCCATGTGAGACATTCGAAAAGTTTAGCCAAACGTTTATCATTACGATATACTTGTGTAATGTAACTTACGACAAAAAGATGCAAATTTACAGACGTTGACTTCTCATTTTTCGGCCTTGCGTTTATTTATTTTGTGTATTTGTTCGTTTGAACCTTAACACGAAATCAAGATTGAACTAGACGTAAATTTAAACCTCGAATCGATGTGTTAATTATTAGCCTAAACACGAAACCGAAATCAACCCTAAGGTAGTAGTAGTCTGGTAACTTGAGCCGATTTTCATGTCTTTTTTGGAGGGCGTTTTTTCGTAGGAAAATAAAAATGAATCGTTTTGGATATTTAGGATGTTTTTATTTACATATTAAAGATACAAAAAAAAAATTTTTTGTAAAAATTTAATAGTTTATTATTATTATTATTATTGATCGAAGTTGGCACCTCGAAGTTGGCAGCCCGGGTCATAACTTTTTTATCTACCGAACCGATTGCTTTCAAATGTTAACAGGCTACTCTACACACTTATATTTCTCGTCGGAACCACCGAGATATTTTTTCACCCCTATCTTTTTATTTTACAACCCCTTATTTGCTAAAATAAAAGGACTTTAGCAAAGAAGGGGTTGTAAAATAAAAAGTTAGGGGTGAAAAAATTTCTCGGTTGTTCCGACGAGAACTATAAGTGTGTAGAGTAGCCTGTTAAAATTTGAAAGCAATCGGTTCGGTAGAAAAAAAGTTAGGACCCGGGCTGCCAACTTCGATCAATAATAATAATAATAGACTATTAAATTTTTTCAAAAATTTTTTTTTGTATCTTTAATATGTAAATAGAAAAATACTAAATATCCAAAACGATTCATTTTTATTTTCCTACAAAAAAACGCCCCCCAAAAAAAAAATGAAAATCGGCTTAAGTTACCAGACTACTACCTTAAGCCCGTAGTCTGGTCTAGAGCGAGATTTTTCACGTCATTTCTAATGTGCAATAACGTTTAAACCGTTGAAGTTGTCTTGATGAAAAATTACACGTGCATTTATTGATCTTTAGAGAATGCTTGTACATTAAAAAAAAATTATTTTAAATATTTTCATGTAGTTTTTTGCCTTGTTGCAACATGGTGCGCCGAAATCGGCGCCCACTCTGCACGATATTGTATGAACCTGAAAAAAAAATATATATATATATTCTCAATCTGTATGAGTGTTCTGAGGACTGATAGCAGAATTGGTACTTAAAAATTTTTTTTATTGAGTCGAACAATAATTTTGCCGACCTTTTATAACTCGTCGAATACCCGAAAATGTATGAAATATCATTAATGAAAGTTTAACAGACCGCCATTTTGTCAAACATTTTTTTTAAGTATCAATTCTGCTACCAGTGCTCAGAATACTCATACAGATTGAGAAAATATATATATATTTTTTGTTTCTGATGCATACAACATCGTCCAGAGTGGGCGCCGATTTCGGCGCACCATGTTGCAACAAGGCAAAAAACTACATGAAAATATTTAAAATAATTTTTTTAAAAAATATACAAGTATTCTCTAAGGATCAATAAATGCACGTGTAAATTTTCATCAAGACAACTTCAACGGTTTAAACGTTATTGCACATTAGAAATGACGTCAAAAATCTCGCTCTAGACCAGACTACTTTATATTCATAAAGTAGTCTGGTTTCAGATGCATACAACATCGTCCAGAGTGGGCGCCGATTTCGGCGCACCATGTTGTAACAAGGCAAAAAACTACATGAAAATATTGAAAATAATTTTTTTTTTTAATATACAAGTATTCTCTAAGGATCAATAAATGCACGTGTAAATTTTCATCAAGACAACTTCAACGGTTTAAACGTTATTGCACATTAGAAATGACGTCAAAAATCTCGCTCTAGACCAGACTACTTTATATTCATAAAGTAGTCTGGTTTCAGATGCATACTACTTTTCAGATGCATACAACATCGTCCAGAGTGGGCGCCGATTTCGGCGCACCATGTTGCAACAAGGCAAAAAACTACATGAAAATATTGAAAATAATTTTTTTTTTTTAATATACAAGTATTCTCTAAGGATCGATAAATGCACGTGTAAATTTTCATCAAGACAACTTCAACGGTTTAAACGTTATTGCACATTAGAAATGACGTCAAAAATCTCGCTCTAGACCAGACTACTTTATATTCATAAAGTAGTCTGGTTTCAGATGCATACTACTTTTCAGATGCATACAACATCGTCCAGAGTGGGCGCCGATTTCGGCGCACCATGTTGCAACAAGGCAAAAAACTACATTAAAATATTTGAAATAATTTTTTTTTTTAAATGTACAAGTATTCTCTAAGGATCAATAAATGCACGTGTAAATTTTCATCGAGACAACTTCAACGGTTTAAACGTTATTGCACATTAGAAATGACGTCAAAAATCTCGCTCTAGACCAGACTACGTTCGGCCTTAAGTTCGAATTGAATCGAAATTTCGTTGACTCAAGTTCCAACGAAAATTTTCCATTCAGCCCTGACGCAAAAGTGCCGGCTAATTAAAATTTTCCATCGTTTTCAGCAATCGAAAGAATTTTTCGTACTTTCCGCACAGCAAAGAACTTTCCATTCTTTTGGGAAGAGGAAAGAATGGAGTTCTTTTCAAAATCGAGAAAGTTCTCATTCTTTCCAGAATTGGAAAGAACTTTGTACGAGGTCTGTTCAAAAAGTATTCGCGAATTTTGAATTTCCGCGGGCTACGTATATTCGATTATCGATTTTTTTTTGTGGCGTTAGGGTTGGTACTCGTGTCCCTCACTTATGCTGAAAAAATCGGCCATTTTGAATGTTTAGTCAATTGTCGACAGCTGTTTTGGTTAGACGTGTTTTGGCTTGTTTTCGATTTTTGCCTATTCCAAAAAAGCAGCTTCCATTTCGATGATTGAGCTTTGGTTTCCACGTCGTAACCATAAACCCATGATTCGTCACCAGTTATGACCCTCTGGAGCAAATTTGGGTCGTCGCGGACCGAGTCCAACAGCTCATTAGCAATGTTAACGCGACACTGTTTTTGTTCGAAATTGAGCAATTTTATGCACGAATTCCGCGGCGACCCGTCTCACGCCCAAATCATTGGTAAAATTCGAATAGCACGAGCCAATTGGCGACGATTGGCCAATATTATTTTCCTCGCTTCATCAATGTTTTCGTCTGTTGTTGATGTGCTCGGGCGTCCGGAACGCATTTCGTTGTTCGCATCTTCTCGGCCCTCTGAGAACATTTTGTACCACCCGATAAACGTTGCTCTGGTCCAAGGTAGCTTCACCATATGCCACAGTCAACATTCGGAATGCGTCCGCGCACTTAATTTTGTTTTTCACACAAAATTCGATGCAGATTCTTTGATTCATTTTTTGGAATAGGCAAAAAATCGAAGTCAAGCCAAAACACGTCTAACCAAAACAGCTGTCAACAATTAACTAAACATTCAAAATGGCCGATTTTTTTCAGCATCAGTGAGGGACACGAGTACCAACGTAGCGCCACAAAAAAATCGAAAATCGAATATACGTAGCCCGCGGAAATTCAAAATTCGCGATACTTTTTTAACAGACCTCGTATCCTTTTACGAAATCGAAAAAAATGTTCCATTCTTGGCGTGATGGAAGGATTTCGTTAATTCTTTTCAGAAGTAAACATTCACCGGCGTCCGATTGGCCAATCTACCAAAAATTAGAATTATCGATTGAGAATCTTTAAAGAAAAACAGAAGACAAAGTTACCGCTACGACTAAGAGTTGTTTGTGCATTTTTTTTTCTTCTGCTTCTAGGTGAAAGGAGTTCTTCGTCTTAGGTTAAGAAGATGTCACATCACAGCGACGACAATATGCTCATAGCTACCTCGGACTCCTTCTGGGAGCCGGGTAACTACAAGCGCACGACAAAGAGGATCGAGGACGGTCACAAGCTCTGCGACAGTCTAATAGCGCTCGTGCAGGAGAGAGCGGAGATCGAGAAGAATTACGCGAAAGCGTTGAAGGGATGGTCGAAAAATTGGAACGAAAAAATTGAGAAAGGTCCGGAATATGGGACGACGGAAGCGGCGTGGAAAGGTGTACTGGTGGAGTCCGACAGGCTGTGCGATCTTCATCTTAGGGTCAAAGAGAATCTCTGCAATGAAGTTATACAGCAAGTGAAAACGTGGCAGAAGGATACGTATCACAAGGTACGTTCAGAATCGCGGAATTCAATATTTTCTTTGTGATAATGTAATCGAAAATTTTAACGCTAGTCGTGAATCCTGCACTAATTTAGGTTTGTACTTGAGTTTCCTTAATTCTTGTAATTCTTTCAGTCGATGATGACCTTAAAAGAGCGCAAAGAGATGGAGGACGCGTTCAAGAAGGCCCAGAAACCGTGGGGAAAGCTTTTGCAAAAGGTCGAAAAGGCGAAATCAGATTTTCACAATAGCTGTAAGACAGAGCGTACCGCAGCGAACATGGAAAGAAACGCCTCGGCCGATAGTTCGCTCTCGCCTGATCAGGTAATTTTTTTTAATTACAGTCCCACACACGTCGTTTCAATTTTATTCACTACTAAATATCGTAAAAACTCGAGTACGTAAAAAAAAAAAATGTTTCAACACACTAGTGGCCCGGCGAATTTTTCAAATAACGGTCGTACGTTCGAACGGTCGTCTTCATTAATTTCTTCGATCCACGTTATGGACACGATTTTAGCTGCGCGTGGGTTAACAGGCACTTAAATTGTTGTTTTTTTTTGAGTAAGTGTCAAAAATATTCGCGACAAATTGATCACTTCGCGCTGGGAACAATGAAAAGTGGCATTGACGTGTTTGTACGTTGACCACGTATAATCCAGCAACATAATTTCACGACTAATATTCATTTGCGATTGCTAATGGACGCTCGAAAAAGTAAATCGTAAAAAAAAAAAAATATTGATCGAACAATCACGAATGTCGTTCTCTACCAATAATTGTTTTACAGATGGCCCGAGGTTCCGATAACGTACGTTGAATAATAACACTCGAGTCTTGTTTTCTGATAAATGAATATAATCGATTGATATCGCATGAGTGCAAAGTATCCACTGTTAGATACCATTTTTTTTTTCGAGTATATGAACTCCCATTGATGTGCGTACTTCATCGGACGATTTCGAACCCGTTGAGTTTGATAATAAATTAGTAGACGTACAAATATGGACCGGTAAAGAATGTATCTACTCGGGAAAAATAAATGAATCGTCGTAATTTTTTCAAATCGATATTTACAGTCTACAAAACATTTATATGGTCCATATTCGTTCTAGTTCCATTATTCCTGCATGCACTATTTGACACCGATGCCTCGATATCTTCGATGAAAAAATTCATTACGTTCAATATAAAGGACTATAGTTCTTGATAGTCCTTTATCAATATAATGGACTATAGATCTCAATAGCCCTTAATCAATATAAAGGACTATAGTCCTCAATAGTCCGTTATCAATATAATGAACTATAGTCCACAATAGCCCTTCATCAATATAGTGGACTATAGTTCTCAATAGTCCTTTATCAATATAAAGGACTATAATCCTCAATAGTCCTTTATATATATAAATGACTATAGTCATCAATAGTCCTCAATAGTATTTTATCTATATAAAGGACTATAGTCCTCAATAGTCTTTTATCTATATAAAGGACTATAGTCCTCAATAGTCCGGTTTCAATATAAAGGACTATAATCCTCAATAGTTCTTTATATATATAAATGAATATAGTCCTCAACAATCATTTATCTTTGTAAATGACTATAGCCATCAATAATCCTCAATAGTATTTTATCTATATAAAGGACTATAGTCCCCAATAGTCTTTTATCTATATAACGGACTATAGTCCTCAATAGTCCTTTATCAATATAAAGGACTATAATCCTCAATAGTCATTTATATATAAATAAATGACTATAGTCCTCAACAGTCCTTTATCTATATAAATGACTATAGTCATCAATAGTCCTCAATAGTCTTTTATCTATATAAAGGACTATAGTCCTCAATAGTCTTTTATCTATATAAAGGAATATAGTCCTCAATAGTCCTTTATCAATATAAAGGACTATTGGATTTTGGACTATCCAAATAGTCCCTTACAACGGATGACCCCAACAGTCCTTCATATGATTATTCGGCATAGAATCCGGTGACGAATAAATAAGTTGAACGTTACCGAATGAATTCAAATCTTCGAGATCTTTTTTTTTTCATCCAAAATTTCTCTTATCTGCAAATAAAAATCATTCGACTCATAAGTTATTTAAAAAAAAAATTCGGCGATCAATCGCTGTCGAACCTACAAGTGTCCCTAACGAACTTTTTAGATGACAAATTGTGGATGTGGTGCATGGAGCCAAAGAGTTCGAAAATCCGTTAGGAATTCTAAGATAGGCGACGTTCAGCTTGTATGTATACGTTGTTCGCATGTTGCATGGATATTAATTCGTATTTCCGTTCTATCTCTCACTTTTTATCTCTACCGCCCGTCACAGAAAGCACAGATGGTAAGCATATGCTCTTCGAATTTGTCGGTATTTGTTTTTTTTTTTCGAATATATTCACAGGGTTACTAACAATTCTTATATATATTCTCTGTTTTATCTTTTGTTTTTGTAATATAAAGAATTTTTGTGCTGAATTGTCTCAAATTATTTCAGCGTTCGAAGATGGTGAATTTGTGAAATAAAAAAAAGGGTCACCGAACGTATGAAAACATTCGATCGAATGAAATTTAAAAAAATGTTCCATCCCTCTGTATACTCGATTAATCTTTGGATTTTATCCCTCTAGCTGGGAAAGTTCCATCTGACCTTTCTACTTTTACGAAGTAGATCGCGCGATTAAAATTCTTACTGTTTAATGGACTTTTCACGATTTAAAAAAAAATGGTAGTACAGAGCATGCTTTTTTATATTTCGTAATTTTTTTTCAACAACAATGCACGGTACTAAATATAAATGTTGCACTTTTTGTCATAGCTACGTAAATTAGTGAATTTTTCAACTCCAAATGTTTAGTCAATTTTTCTCTTAGTTGAATATAATTCAATTCAATTTTCAACAACCAATGGAGCATTGTGGCACGCACTAAGCACTTCTACATTTTTTTTCCACCAATAAACCGCAATGAATAATTTGGTAGAAAAACGGTGTCGTCGGTGTAAGTAAGAGATCGTACATACTGACGAATACCTTTTTTCCAAGTTCATTCTTTAATTCGTATTGGCTTTCAATAAAGTCACAGAGTAATCTAACTCCATTCAAACGTCAACGAAACACTTAATTTTTAAATTTGTTGACATTATCTCGAGCATTCTCTCGACTCTAATTTAATAATCTCGACAATAATTTTATTTAGGGACAGCGGATTTTGTAGGGCAGTTGCCTAGATTCACGAAAGAATGATTATATTTCTCTAAAAAACACACACGCACATAATTTTAAATATTTTAAGTAAAAAAACTAATTTTTTACAAGCTTACAATCAGCATACAGATCGCGAATTTTTTAGAGTCGATACGACAAACGTTTCGAGTGAAGAGCAAGCACTCGGTCAGCTCAGCTTCGAACGATGACTCGCATTGCATATTTTTTGGACTTAAAAATCTGGCCTACTATATATCAGCGTAGTGCCATTGCCTATATACGTTAAAATCCGCTTGATATGTCAATTTTGTTCGACAGGTGAAGAAAATGCAGGACAGGGTACAGAAGACAAAGGAAGAAGTGCAAAAGGCTAAGGAAAAATACGAGGCTGCTCTTCAGGAAATAAATCAGTACAATCCCAAATATATGGAAGACATGACACAGGTATTTGAGAAGTGTCAGGAGATGGAGGCGCAGCGACTTCAATTCTTCAAGGACGTGCTGTTTGGAATTCACAAATGTCTGAATATATCTCAGGATCCAATGTAATTATCTTCATTTATTTATTTATTGTAACGAATTGGCACTTTGCGAGAAATTCGGCAGGGGGTCGATTCTGTAAGAGTTAGTAAGTGAAAATACTCAAAGTGAGTTCCTTCCGCGATTCTGTTGGCTTCACCCTAGTGGAAATGCGAAATATCTCACGTATGATTATTCGGCATGAAATCCGATGAGGAATGAATAAGTGCGAGAGAGATTGCTGTAAATACGTAGAATATTAAAATGCGCCAATATTTCCTTACATCGGATAAACCTAATAGTCCAATGTCGCGATCGTCTCTTGGACTGAATGACCCCCAATTGTCCCTTATGTTGGATCATCAATGGTATCTTACATCGAACACCCTCAATAGTCTTTCATCAATATAAAGGAATATAGTCCTCAATAGTCGTTTATCAATATGAAGGAGTATAGTCCTTAATAGTCATTTATCAATACAAACGATAATAGTCCTAAATAGTCCTTTATCAATATAAATGACTATAGTCCTTTATGAATATAAAGGACTATTGGGGGTCGTGGGCTATCCAAATAGTCCCTTACAACGGACAACCCCAATAATCCTTCATATTGAACCACTGTGATAGTCCCTTTTATTCGACGGCCCCAATGAACGAGTCGGCACGACAGAAGAAATGACGGCGCAAATCACCTGGACGCAATAGCCCGGTAATTTTACATAAACGAAAGATGTAAGACGAAAGTAGGACAGAGAGAGAATACGTAGAATATTGGACTACCCCGATAGATCCTTCCATTGGATAACCCCAATAGCCCAATATTTCGATGGCCTCTTATACCGAATGGCCCCGAATAGTCCCGTATGTTGGGCCCCCCCAATAATCTCTCAAATCGAATGCCCTCAATAGTCCTTTATGAATATAGAGGACTATAATTCTCAATAGTCACTTACCAATATAAAGGACTATAATCCTCAATAGTCCTTTATCAGTATAAAGGACTATTGGGGGTCGTGGGCTATCCAAATAGTCCCTTAGAACGGACAAGCCCAATAATCCTTCATATTGAACCACTGTAATAGTCCCTTTTATTCGACGGCCCCAATCAACGAGTCGACACGACAGAAGAAATGACGGCGCAAATCACCTGGACGCAATAACCCGGTAATTTTACATAAACGAAAGATGTAAGACGAAAGTAGGACAGAGAGAGAATACGTAGAATATTGGACTACCCCAATAGATTCTTACATTGGATAACCCCGAAAGCCCAATGTCTCGATGGCCTCTTATACCGAATGGCCCCGAATAGTCCCGTATGTTGGGCCACCCCAATAATCTCTTAAATCGAATGCCCTCAATAGTCCTTTATGAATATAGAGGACTGTAATTCTCAATAGTCACTTACCAATATAAAGGACTATAATCCTCAATAGTCCTTTATCAATATAAAGGACTATAATCCTCAATAGTCCTTTATCAATGTGAAGTCGACACAAGGGAAGAAGTAAAGGGGCGAATTGCTGGAACCACAATAATCCGTTAATTCTATATAAACAAAAGATGCCGGACTATCAAGAGTTGAAGAGCGCCGGACACGAAATGAAACCCAATCCAATCTATGATTTTTCCTAAGGTTACTGTCGGAATATTTCCTAGGATTACAATCGTTTAAAACTATTGGAAACAGAAACTCCTTGCACACAAATTCTATAATTCCTCTTTATCCACCTTAACGCGTCTACTCATATATTTCACGTGTCGTAACTTGTCGATTGAACTTTTTCTTTCTTCTTATTCCATTTTTAGACTTCCACAAATCTACGAAGAGTTCTACCACACGATAAACAATGCGGATCACGAAAAGGACCTAAAGTGGTGGTCCAATAATCACGGTGTCAACATGGCGATGAACTGGCCGCAATTCGAGGTCAGTTGAAAATTTCAAAGAACATTAATAGTCAAGATTGCACGTTATACGTAACAGGTAATGATTGGTTATTCGTCGTTGAAACTAGAGCTCGTGTTTGTATATAAGACTCGTGATCCATAAGCTTTTTTTTGTTTTTACAATCGAGCTATTAAAAATGCATAATTAGTCACTAGATGTTTAATGAAGAATTTTCTATGACAGCCAATCATGTTGAGCATCGACAAAAATGTCGATTACCCTTACTGGGGGCAAACGCGATCTCAAAATCAAATTTAATAAATAATTTTCATTTAAATAGAGTATAAGGAATTTCATTTTACGTCGTTACTTATTTTCGAAGCTTCGGGAAATGAACTTTTTCGCAAAATTAACTCGTGCTCACTGACAAAGACGCATATCCCGTAAATTGAATTTTTAGAGGAAAATTTCGTCAACAATGTAATTGAGTAACTAAAAAAAAATTGATAATGTCGTTGCACTTTATTTTGCGTCGATTGTTTTTTTTTATTTGCTCAAAGAGACACTTCCCAGTCGTCTAAAATAACATCCTTGAAAATAATTTAATCTCGAATAACAAAAAAAAATCAATCAAACACAAATCGACAAAAAAAATGTGTTTTCTCGCAGTCGTTGATAACTGGGAGGGTGAAAAATATTTTGAGCTTAACAATAGGCTGTAGTGCCTTGCGATAGTTTTTTTTTTTTCCAAACGATACGCGACACTTTCGTCAAATTTTTTTTTCGTGATTAATATTATTTTTACATAATCAATTATCGATTTTTGAATGCACATGCATGTGATCGTGGTGGACGTTGCTGTTTTTTTATTACACAGGATTACACGGAGGAATTTCGTGACATCACCAAAGGCTCAAAATCTAAGGAAGCTCTGCCAGCAGGGTCCATCACTCTTATCAATCAACGCCCGGTCGGCGAGGATCTGCATGTAAAGTTTTTTTGTTCAATTTACACGAAAAAAAAAAAAAGAGTCGACACGTTTTTTTTTAAACAAAAATCCAGCGACTCGTTGACGATTTACGCGGATTCTCCCAATTTTCTTTCCGCAGAGCATTACTCGCGAAAAAATTGCGGCCATGAAGAAAAAAAGTTTTAGGAGGAAATTTAAAGTTTCCCTACTTCAGATCCTTAATTTTTTTTCTACAAAATTAAACGCATAACTTCCGACGAAAAGTTGAAAATGGAACACCGTGGAATTGAGAAAACGATAATTTTTTTCGTGAGACGAGACTTTGAGATTAACAACTTCCACATTCGTAATTGACAGATACCGAACATGAAAATACTATGCGAAGACGTCTCAATTTTTTTTTTATTTTTTTTTATTGCTAAGGAAAAAAATTGAAACAGCTAAATAGACTATTGATATTTTCCGTCGTTTAAAATTTTGCCGCTCGGAGAATAGATTAAAAATGCGCCATCTGGCGTTCGTGGCGAGAGATATAAAAAAATGGCTGCTTGAGGGTTGACGAGGCGGCCATTTTGTGTACCTCGAGACATTTAAAGGTCAAATGGACGAACGAATTGATTGAGCGGAATAGAAAGTGGGGTTTGCAGTTAAAAAAAAATTAGCAAACATGAACAATTGAGAATGACATGTGATTAAGTGTGAATCCATGGCCTAGCATGAATAATATTTCATTTTCTAACCATAGTTTTGATCGCGTGTTCGGGATTAGTAACATCGTTTTTCGAAGTCTACTTGTTTTATGTCCCAACGAATTCTATGAAAGAAAAAAAAAAGGGTTCCTGTATTGCTATGGGACGTTTTTTCAGCGGGAGACTCGAGGGGATGTCGTCGATTCCGCGAACATCCGGTAATTTCTCCTACCGTTGAATCCTGTTGAGAGATAAAATGACTAATGATTGAATTAAAATCGTACACGGGGAGAATTTCGCAACGTAATAGTCCTCGATCAATACGAAGAGACTGAAGCTTGATGGACAAGTGTAGAACTGATAAACGGAAATGACAGAATCACCATTGTCAATCTATTTTTTTCTCATTATTCTAGTCGTAAAAGCATGTTAACATTTTTTTATAATGTTACGTCGCACGAATACATTAGACATTCAATTTTTTTTTAATTGAGCTGTTCGATTCCATACCGTTAAAATATTTGCTCGTATTGCGCATTGCCTCAGTTATATATATACGAGGGGTTCATCCGGCTCGGGCGTTATGCGCCCTCCCAACCAAATCCATATATATGGAACATGCAAAATGCACGAGGCTATGTATTGATGTTAATACATATGGGTAATTCCAACAATTTCGAGGACAAATCTGTTTGCACACATTCAGAAGACACGTAATTTTTGAAATATTTTTTGAGGCAGTAGTCTGGTAACTTAAGCCGATTTTCATGTCTTTTTTGGAGGGCGTTTTTTGGTAGGAAAATAAAAATGAATCGTTTTGGATATTTAGGATGTTTTTATTTACATATTAAAGATACAAAAAAAAAAATTTTTGAAAAAATTTAATAGTTTATTATTATTATTATTATTGATCGAAGTTGGCACCTCGAAAAAAAAGCGCGTGGGTGGCCCCGGTGATTTTGGCTCTTGATGTTATCTGAAATCAAAATTCTTGATAATTCTTAATCTATAGACATGTCATTCTGGTCGGAACTACTAAAGTTAAATTTCATGGATAAATAACAAAATGGCGGACTTTGGAAAAAATACTTTTTTTTCCAAAGCGCGTGGGCGGTCGGGTCGAAACTACTAAAGTTGAATTTCATGGATAAATAACAAAATGGCGGACTTTGAAAGAAAAAACTTTTTTTTTCCAAAGTCCGCCATTTTGTTATTTATGTGGAAAAAAAAGTTTTTTTTTCCAAATAAATAACAAAATGGCGGGCTTTGGAAAAAAAAGTTTTTTTTCCCCATTTTGTTATTTATTTGGAAAAAAAAACTTTTTTTTCCCAAATAAATAACAAAATGGCGGACTTTGGAAAAAAAAGTTTTTTTTTCCAAAGCGCGTGGGCGGGTGGGTCGAAACTACTGAAGTTAAATTTCATGGATAAATTACAAAATGGCGGACTTTGGAAAAAAAAAGTTTTCTTCCAAATAAATAACAAAATGGCGGACTTTGGGGAAAAAAAAGTTTTTTTTTTCCAAATAAATAACAAAATGGCGGGCTTTGGAAAAAAAAGTTTTTTTTCCCCATTTTGTTAATTATTTGGAAAAAAAAAAATAATTTCCAAATAAATAACAAAATGGCGGACTTTGGAAAAAAAGTTTTTTTTTCAAAAGCGCGTGGGCGGGTGGGTCGAAACTACTGAAGTCAAATTTCATGGATAAATTACAAAATGGCGGACTTTGGAAAAAAAAGTATTTTTTTCCAAATAAATAACAAAATGGCGGGCTTTGGAAAAAAAAGTTTTTTTTCCCCAAAGTCCGCCATTTTGTTATTTATTTGGAACAAAAAACTTTTTTTTCCAAATAAATAACAAAATGGCGGTCTTTGGAAAAAAAAAATTTTTTTTCCAAAGTCCGCCATTTTGTTATTTATCCATGAAATTTAACTTTAGTAGTTTCGACCCACCCGCCCACGCGCTTTTTTTTCCCACCCACCCACGCGCTTTTTTTTCGAGGTTCCAACTTCGATCAATAATAATAACAATAATAAACTATTAAATTTTTTCAAAAAAATTTTTTTTTGTATCTTTAATATGTAAATAAAAACATCCTAAATATCCAAATCGATTCATTTTTATTTTCCTACAAAAAAACGCCCTCCAAAAAAGACATGAAAATCGGCTTAAGTTACCAGACTACCACCTTAACACAAATATTGCACTTCATTTAATTTTTGTGATTTTTTTAAAATAAGCCTTCTAATTTATTTTCTACATTAATTAAACCGTAAATGAAACGGTAAAAATATGTTTTTTTTTTTGTAAAAAAAATCTTGGTTTTTGCGATAAAAATATTGCCGATCCGCTTGAAATTCAGAAAAATGTTTAAAAAAATTGACGACGTTGAAAAATCTATTTTTCGACATAAGCGTATATCACTACAAATGAATATTGTTTTCGGAATCCTTTCCAATTTTTTTTACCTACTTGACAAGTACCAGACGAGGAAAAACTCTATTTTACGTGTAAAAATATCCTCTGAATTAATGGAATCGCCCGTATATTGTATATTTATCTATGTGTATATATATATATACACACACACACAACAACGTGGTCGTACGCGAACAGAGTGCTGAAACTCTTACTCTTTCTAACGTTAAGGAAAAATTGGAACAGGAATTCCCACCGGTCAATCACAAAGCGAAAGCGAAGCCCGCAGCCCGGGTAATATCGGCCGACAGCGATCACGGAGACAGTAAAACGGACAGTATCGATTCTACGAAGAATTCATCGGAAAAAAATAATCACGACGGCAATTCCGTTAACAGGAATTCGACGATTACGTAAGTGATTATTTTTTGTCTCTCATTCTGTTCTTTAATCTCGTGTTACTTTGCCGAGCGGACACTCGATCCGGTATCATTTTGTTAATGAGATTTTCGTTATTGCATTCAAGGAACGGAACGAGCGCCAAACAAGAATCCAATCCCTTCGACGAGGAGGAATGGGACGAGGACGGTGGTGAGGCACTCGTCGATACGGGCGAACCTGGTGTTCCCGTCAGAGCTTTGTACGATTACGAAGGGGCTGAAGCTGACGAGCTGAGCTTTAAACAAGGTTCGCAAATGTTTATACTTTGTTTACACTACCCGGTTCAAAATCAACTTCGAGAGTACAAAGAAAACTTAAATATTCAATGATTCTGTAACAATGCATTGGATTATGAAAAACATCGTCACCACTCGGTCTACGATAAATTTCATGCTGTTGCACTTTGTCCCAATTCAGCGCAGCCTCTTCACTGAAACCTGATTACCGATAACTGATTGTCACGAAACTTATGATGTTGAAGTTTGCATCGTTGGGACGCAACAAAAATATATTTTTTACATCATTAATCTCCCTTAAGTTTGGATTATCGATTACAAAAATCGTTAAAACGTTTCATTGGGGTCTCCTCCAAGGATCTGGACTTAAATGGGCACACGAAGCGAGAGCAATACTGAAAATGAAAATTTAAAAGTCTATTTGCGTTACGTTCCAACGATGCAAACTTCAACATCGTTGAAACTTTCTCCTCGAACGTTTTGCTGCACGCTCGGTCGATTCGAAAATCCCTTTATGAGATCAATCAACTGCCTTGATTACATGTATAAACTAGGGCGATTTTTTTTTTTTCGACTATTTTTTTTTTCAGTCCCCACCCGAAATTTTGTTCGATGTGTCGAAAAAGAAATTCCCTGAAAGTTACAGCCCTTAATATTAATTCTAAGTACTTTCCCAAAGCGTGAGAAGATTTTCCATCTAAAATACACGTAAATTGATTTTTTTTTTGTTTTTTTTTTTTCAAATTTCTATAACTCAGCCGCATTTTATGCTATCATCTTGTTCTTGGTTTCGATTTACTCAGAATGAAACAATCTCAAAAAGTGCCTTTTGCGGTGAAAGTGTAAACTGTACTGGTGAGTTGGTACGGGTCACTGAAGTTGATTTTTACCCACAATTCTCGTTTTTTTGCTGATATTTCCGAAACAATTAACTTTACGAAAAAAATGTGAATGAAAAATTTGTTGGAAATTTAATTTCCTACATAAAAGGTCCTATCGACCCAATTGCTTGGATTAATATTTCTTGAGATATTGAACTTTAAGAGAGGGGTAAGGGTTTCAGCGTAAAAAAAACACTTTTTTTGCGATTTTTTTTCTCCAATATGGATTGAGCAATTTTATTCGAACCTTTTGTACATTATTGAGCATACTTTTGACAATGTTGTGTAATTTTTTCATGCAGAAATATTGAAGCATAAAGCCCGTAACAGAGCTTCCCCCAGAACGTCTTGGAAAAAAAACAATTGCGGTGTTCACTATAACTCGGCCGGAAATTATCTGAAAATGAAAAACCATGAAAATTTAGTCAAATTATAATCAAATCTTCCCCCCAACGTTCTCTGATAAATTATTTTTTCATTTAAAAATTTCTGGCGACCATCTAAAGTGTGAACTGTTATTTTCCACGAAAAATTCCGCCATATTGTGGGTGGGAAATACCCTTAATGTAAAAAAAAAAATGTAACTGAACGTTGGGGGGAGGTATTTTATATGTAGAAAATGTGTACAAAGTTTGAAATGAATCGGTCAAGTAGTTTTCAAATTGCAGTGAACACGGACTTTGAAAAAGTAGTTTTGAGAAAAACGCGTTCAAAGTGCACTGCTAGCCCGACCGCCCGCGGCTGTTAGAGGTATAGCGTTAAAGGCCAGGAGATTAATAAGACAATAATTTCAAGAATATTGCTTAGATCGGTTTAAAATTTTAAGGACATATTCTTGAAATGTCAAACAATAAGATAAGACAAAAAAAAAAATTCGATTTTTCGAAAGTGAAAACCCTTACCCCGCCCTTAACTTATGAGTAGTATAAAATTTATAAAATATGAAATATTAAATAATAAAAAAAATAAAAAATAAAAAAAGTTCAATATCTCGACAAATATTAATCCAAGCAATTGGGTCGATAGGACCTTTTTTGTAGGAAATTAAATTTCCAACAAATTTTTCGTTTACATTTTTTTCGTAAAGTTAATTGTTTCGGAGATAACAGCAAAAAAACGAGAATTTTGGGTAAAAATCAACTTCAATGACCGGTACCAACTCACCAGTACAATTTACACTTTCGCCGCAAAAGGCACTTTTTTTTTTATTGTTTTATTCGGAGTAAATCGAAACCAAGAACAATATGATAGCATAAAATGCGGCTGAGTTATAGAAATTTGAAAAAAAAAAAAAAAAAAAAAAAAAAAAAATTGATTTACGTGTATTTTAGATGGAAAATCTTCTCACGCTTTGGGAAAGTACTTAGAATTAATATTACGGGCTGTAACTTTCAGGGGAATTTCTTTTTCGACATATCCAACAAAATTTCCGTTGGGGACAGAAAAAAAAATAGTCGAAAAAAAAAATCGCCCTAGTATAAACGCAAACATTAATACACAAATGCTTAGGTAGGAGAGCAAGAATACTTCATTTTTTTTTTAAGTTACTAGATACGGTGAGCGTTTACGATCGTGCGATCTGAAGTACGCGCATAAACGAACTTCGAGCACGACACCGACGGCCAATCATAATGACAAGTTTCCAGGGCACCTTCCAAAATAAATTGCATTTCGATATTTTTCGTGACGGGTCTTTTTTATATGGGAAATAAAATAAATACCATCCTACTTCGTTTACCAAAAAAGGTCCAAAGGTCAATATAGCTCGAACAATAATATTAACTTGGTCGTCAATGGGAGACATTTGCATTAATTGGGTTTCAATGAAAACTGTCAGCGTTTCCACAAACTATCGGTTAGATAAAATTATGGGTTCTTTGTCAGACAAATGTTTCTTTTTTAAACTCGAGAATCTAGGAAAACATGATTTTTCGTTTCGAGAATCGTGCACGGAAAAAATTTAAACATTTGTTCTTTGCAGGTGAAGTGTTCGAAAAGTTGGAGGACGAGGACGAGCAGGGCTGGTGCAAAGGTAGAAAAGACGGTAGAGTGGGCCTTTATCCAGCGAATTACGTTGACCTCGTGTCGGAATAAAAATTCATAAACATGTAAAGCCAAATAAAAAGTAAGCACCGGAGGGCCTCATTGTCTCGTCACCGAACGGGAAACGGCTACTTAACATTAATTACAAACAGTAACGAAAAAAAAAAAACAAAAAAAAAACAACAAAAAACGAATTTTCTTGGCTCCGCCGTCTATCGCCGATATTTTTCGCGACTGCGTGTACATTTTTTTTCGAATTTATTCGAAATATTTCTTTTCTCCGCTGACCATTTTCTCGTTACACGTGTTTTTCTTCTTTCGTGATCCGGCAATTTGTTCGATAAGAACATTTGGCGCGCCTGGTACAGAAAAAAAATATCGCGTGAATTTCCCGCCGAATTGTCGTTACATTTTTGAAAAAAATATTCGACAGTCGCGGATGACTTCAAGACGCGAAACGCTCATCAGGTTTCTTTGTAAAAATGGAAATTCAGCGATCGAACGAAAATGCTTTTTCGAACATTTCCCCACCCCCGAGCACACAGTTTTAGTTTTGCAAACAGAAACGAAAAAAAACCAAAACAAAAAGCAAACAAAACAACAGAAAATCGTTCGTTAGGTTGAGAGAATGAGCGGGAAGGATGATGAAAAAAAAAAAAAAGTGTGTATGCCAATTATAGATTTTTTCGAACCTTGTACAGTCATACGGTTTTATGACTCGTAAATATTGTTACATCGATAAGTGTCTTTTTGGCTGATAAACAATGAGAATTCTATTTAATTTAATATTGTTATTGAAAAGAAAACGAAAAAAAAAAGAAAAAAAACAACAACAACAACATCATAAATATTATATGATAATGAAAAAGAAAAAATCTAACGTCTATCTAAATGGTGTCATTGTACATAATAGTATTAAAGGTATACATCAAGTTATATAGCTATCGTCAGTGGACTGTCATTAAGTCGATGTATCGGACGATTAATGTCAAAAGGTCGTAATTCCCTAAAAGCGTTATTCCAATGTCAAAGTGGGGTATGTTTTTTTTTTTTTTTTTTTTGGTATATTATTTAATAGGAAAAGTGTCAAAGTGATTACTGATTTATTTTGAGAATGGAAAATTAAAAAAAAACGCCCATCGTGACGCGTTTCTGAATAATCGCCCAGAGGACGATTCTGCGGTAAAAAAAAGGATTCAAAATAATTAAGAATTTTGTCGGAACGTTACTGCGAAAAGCGTGTAACCACCGAAAATTTATTACTCGTTTTAAAGTCATTTTTAGGTTTGTCAAGCTCAAAATTTTGGCATTATTCGACGAACCATAAAAAAAAAACTTTTGGTCTTAGGGGGAGGGGGTAAGGTTAATTCGTACAAAAAATGGCATGTTTTTGTGATTTTTTTGTGACGACGCAGTCAAAATCTCGTTATTAAAACTAATGGTACAGTAAAATATGACATTCGAAGAATATTATATAAAATTTTCACGAAGAAATATTTAAAAATACGGCAACGGCAGCAATTATTCGGACGTGTCTCGGAAAAAAGTAGAATTGCGGTGTCCCTCATAACTTGGTGCTGGATCAACTGAAATGAAAAATCGAAAGTTCATTTGTTAGATAATAGTTTTACCCAGGTAACGCTGGGAGGGTTTTTCGAAATTTCAATTTTTCAATTTTTTTGGAACATTTTGAAGGGAAAAACGCGATTTTTACGAAAAAATAAATAAATCGCGTTTTTCCCTTCAAAATGTTCCAAAAAATTGAAAAATTGAAAAAATGAAAGTTCATTTGTTAGATAATAGTTTTCCCCAGGTAACGCTGGAAGGGTTTTTCGAAATTTCAATTTTTCAATTTTTTTGGAACATTTTGAAGGGAAAAACGCGATTTTTACGAAAAAAAATAAAAAATCGCGTTTTTCCCTTCAAAATGTTCCAAAAAATTGAAAAATTGAAATTTCGAAAAACCCTCCGAGCGTTACCTGGGGCAAACTATTATCTAACAAATGAACTTTCATTTTTTCATTTCAGACGATCCAGCACTAATTTATGAGGGACACCGCAATTCTACTTTTTTCCGAGACACGTCCGAATAAATGCTGCCATTGCCGTATTTTTTAATATTTCTTCGTGAAAATTTTATGTAATATTCTTCGAATGTCATATTTTACTGTACCATTAGTTTTAATAAAGAGATTTTAACTGCGTCGTCACAAAAAAATCACAAAAACATGCCTTTTTTTTGTACGAATTAACCTTACCCCCCCCTTAAAAGCCGATATTGTCAACGTGGTATCAACGACCTTTTGCCATTCGTCACACGATATACGATTATCGTGGGTAAATGAACTTAAAAAAAAAAAAAAAACAAACAAACATTAGCGATAATTAAGTGTGCGGGCAATTGAGTGAGAATTCCTTGTATCCTGAGTGAGCAAAGCTGGGACCCAAAAGAAAACAACGTAGTCCATCTCTTTTTCAACCAAACAAAAGAAGAAAAAAAAAAACGATATCGAATTTTTGTCGATTTATCGAAGTACTTTCGATCGAAGTCAATCATCATTTTTTAATGACCAAAAAAAAAAACACCGGCACTTAAAATCTTTTTCTTCGATATAATCGCTCTGAGAGCGGAGAAATTCGATGTTTAACGTTGAACGTTGAATTTGCAAGTCAAAACTCCCGTGTACATATAATTTCGTTTTCCATACGGGCCACTAACGAAAAAGTAAATAAAATCAACTGTCGCGTACCACATCTATAAAATGCTCGAGATATCATTGTGAATCGTTAATGGCAGTGCAATTGTTTTCGTTGAATTTTTCTCTTTTGTTTTCGCTCAACACTTCCGGAAATGATAATCCTAAAATGTGGCATTTGTTGAAAAGTATCGTTAAAAAGACTTTCGGCGTTACACCGAACGCCATCGCTGTATCTTGATTTTTTTTTTTTTATACTTCGCAAACACTCGTTCGAAAAACATTTCGACGTTAGTTTAGACGGGGACTGCGTTGAACAAGTGAAACAAAAATAAAACACGAAAATCACGATATTTTCGTCAACGTTATAAAATATATTTCCGTGAGACCTTGTCGTCCGAATGTGTCGAAAGGAAGAAAGAAAAAAAAAACAAAAATAGAGGATCCCGTACTATGTATTCATCATATTATGAGCAGTATCCAAATATTAGGGTACACGATGTTGGGGAAAAAAGAACTGTTCCTTGTGAATAAATTGTCTATCGATGTTACGTAAGCATCGATGTAATGTAAATAAACTAGAATGCGATAGGACTTTCCAAGTCAGTCTGCGGATTATTATTATTATTTTTTTTTTTCTTTCAAATCATTTACTCCGTTGGGTCTCTTTTCAAAATTACGTCTTCAAACGAAGAGTATAAACGATACCATCAAATTGTTACGTAGACTTTAGTTTGTGTATAAAATTATTATTATTATATATTATCTAATAAACGAACTAATTATTCGAGAGGAAGAATGCGGAGTGTCGTACTTGTTGAAAGAAGGAAGAGTAACGAGGAGTCGCACGGCCACGGGCTTATACGCAGGTCTTTCAACGAAGCCGAGTTTCATTGGTGCAGCTAGGCACCCTTGTCAAAGCTTTTAGTGCCTCTTCTCGCCACTACGCGGCGCTGTGGTCGAGGGATGTCTCCTGTTCAATCCCAAGGCTGCGTTCGTTAATTTAGCTTCTCATCATCTATTTAATACAATGTGTGCGGGAGGCAGATTGATCAAATGCTGAATTAAGGGCGGGGTAAGGATTTTCCCTTTCGAAAAATCGAATTTTTTTTTTTTGTCTTATCTTATTGTTTAACATTTCAAGAATATTTCCTTAAGATTTTAAACCGATCTAAGCAATATTCTTGAAGTTATTGTCTTATTAATCTCCTGGCCTTTAACGCTATACCTCTAATAGCTGCGGGCGGTCGGGCTAGCAGTGCAGCTGTCGAACAGGTATACAGTTTATTCATCGATATTGTGTATATAGTATATAGTGTATACTATACATTACAATATTTTAAAAGAAGAAACGAGCGTATGGAGCTGGAATCGATGATTCTGTGTAAGTTGGAAAAAAAAAATGTTTTTCTTCACTTTTTTACTTCATAAACTTTAGACGCGTTTTTCTCAAAACTACTTTTTCAAAGTCCGTGTTCACTGCCATTTAAAAACTACTTGACCGATTCATTTCAAACTTTGTACACATTTTCTACATATAAAAGACCTCCCCCCAACGTTTAGTAAAATTTTTTTTTTTTACATTAAGGGTGTTTCCCACCCACAAAATGGCGGAATTTTTCGTGGAAAATAACGGTTCACACTTTAGATGGCCGTCAAAAATTTTGTAATGAAAAAAAAAATTTTCCGAGAACGTTGGGGGGAAGATTTCATTATAATTTGACGAAATTTTCATGGTTTTTCATTTTCAGATAATTCCCGGCCGAGTTATAGTGAACACCGCAAATTGTTTTTTTTTTCCTAGACGTTCCGGGGGGAAGCTCCGTTACGGGCTTATGCTTCAATATTTCGGCATGAAAAAATTACACAACATTGTCAAAAGTATGCTCAATAACGTACAAAAGGTTCGAATAAAATTGCTCAATCCATATTTGAGAAAAGAAATCGCAAAAAAAAGTGTTTTTTTTAACGCTGAAACCCTTACCCCTCCTTTAAATCTTTTCACGAAGCAGTCATAAATATTAACGCTTTGAAAATAATTAAAGACCATAAATTGGTGAAATATAAAATAAACGAAAGATTTCATTTTTTTTAAATAGAAATAAATCGAACCGTTTCATATTCTCCAAAACTCTTTAATTTTTTAATTCAAGAACGCGTCGTTGGAAAAGGTGGAGGTGAAATTCTTTTTGAATTATTTGAATAACGATTTTTTTACGTTCGATCCTGCTGGAGTCTCAGACCCTAGAGCAGAATGACGAGACTAAGGCAAATAATACACAAAAGGACGGATTGTTCAGGCGCGGGTTTCGAGTGCGATCATTGTAAATTCATTTGAAACATGATTTTCGATGTTTCAACTTAATTATCGAAAATTCGCACTAAGGACGATAGCAGATAAAAATTCATCGCTACATCAGCAATAATTCTTTTTTCTTCTTTCTATTAATAAAGATATAGTGATAATATACATATCATAACTTAACTGTAAATCCGTAGAGTTTAAAAGAAAATTCCACAATCGCGTCAAGTCTCTGCATTCTTTCGGTGTAAACTTTAACCTCGTTGTTGAACCTTGAGAACTCAACGTTAACGACCGACATGACGATTGGCGAAGTTCTGTCGTGAAACGGACGGCCCAATTCCCCCGGCCTTCTCCCGTATTGGATTCATCAATGAGTGTTAACGTGACACTGAAGTTCTTCAAGAGTGATGAATGGTTTGTCGCAGAGCAAACAAATATGAGCATTGCCATTGTGAACGTCCAAGTGCTCGGAGAGTTCGGCCTCGGTGGTGAAAATCTCGTCGCAAATAACGCAAATGTGTTGTTCCTCGTGTGAATCGTCGACGCCCCGTCTTTCCCACTCGGCGATCGCGACTTCTTCCTCGTGCGCTTGCATGTGAAGCATCAGCAACATTTCCGAATCGAACGTTTCCGAGCACTGTGAACAAACGTGAATCATCTCGTTTTTCGTTGTTTTGTCGCGATCGTTGCCGCCGATACTAATGAGATTTGGATTGTCGTCCTCGTCGTCAAAAAGATGCTTCTCCACGTGACTCTCGAGGGCGTCCTCGGATTCCAATGAATCGCCACAGATCGCGCACTGATATTGTTCCTTGTCGTCGTTGCTGTGCTCCTCGTCGCTTATGTCGTCGCAATGCTTCTGCAAATGATCCTTGAGAATCTCCTCGTCGTGAAATATTTTGTCGCAAACGAAACACGTGTAAGTTTCGTTCGATTGACCGGCGACTTGTAAAAGATTTCTTTTTTTCGCCGTTACGACACTGTCCTTCGTGGAATCTTCAGGCGCGACGGCAATATCCGTTACGCTCTTAACTTCGGTCTTCGTAGTCGCGTCGATCTCGATATTTTCGTCGGCGCTATGAATCTCAAGATGCTTCACGAGCAATTGATCACTGCGAAATGTTGCCGCGCAGATGTAACATTTGTGAAGATTCTTCGGTGCATTACAGACGTGAAGTTTCACGTAACGCGCCTCAACAATCACGTGACATCTTTTGCATCTCATCATTTTTTGCTTCGGTTGTTTACCGGAGTTTGGTTTTTTGTGGTAGGCAAAGTGAATTTCTACTTGTTTGCGCGTACCGAAGGATTCGCCGCAAACGCCGCAAATGTGCTTTTCGCCATTCGTATCGTTCGTTAACGGTGCCTTGGCTACGGTACTGTTTTCATTGATCGCCAGAGACTTTGCGACTGACGATGGAACTTTGTCGCGGCTGGAAATGAGAACGGATTGACCCAAAGTTTCACGACGTGAGGTTAACGGGAATTTTTGTCCATCCTGTTGATTGCCGGTATTTCCCGTTGTTGTGCTTCCCTCTTTCGTCAATGCCGGACCGTAAGTCTTGACTTTGCTGCATTTAGGTCCCGTGATAAGAGCAGATTTCGTCGCGACGTCGTTCGACTCCTCGCTCTCAGTGTTGAACGGCGATCTGTCGTAATCGGCGAATTTCGCTGGTTGGACACTTCTCCGTTTACCGAGTGACACGGACGACGGTTCGTTCGCTTTGCACGAGGATATCGTAGTTTTCTTGTTAATCGCACGAGAATTATCCGCGCGATCGTCGCGTTTTCCGTCAAAACGAACGAGAATTACGCGCGGTTGAAATATCTTCGATCTCATAGCTGCCTCAACGAAATGACCCGTGAATGTATTGTTGCCACGATTTTCATTGGTTAGTTTGTCGTTTCTCGAAGTTTCGAGATTTTTCTTTATCGTCTTTTCCACAATTGTCTTCAGCTGCTGGTCGAGGCTCTTAAACGAATCTTTAACGGTCTTCTCGTTGTTTTCATTGGACCGCGTGTCACGCGATTTGAACAGCTGTGTCTCAACGAAATTCGCCAATTCCGACTGTACTCTCCTTAGAACCTCCAATTCCGTGCCCTCGACTTCGATGTTTAAGCATCGTTCGACGAATTTTTTGTCATTCGGCAACGGTGATTTTGGACTTACGCGTCTCAGCTGTACGGCATCGATTATGTCCGTGTTACGCTCCTGATTAATCGCGTCGGCGTTCGTACCGGTTTTCGACGAATTGCTCATTGCTACCGGTTTCAGACAATGTGGCTCCGTTAGCACGAGTGTCGAGGTCACGACGAACGACGCATCTTCGACGGTCAGCTCCGATCTCACGGAGTGCGGAAAAAATGTATCAACCGAATTTTCGCCGGTCTCGACGATGGACGAGCCAAGTAATTTGTTTGATTCCGAAAGAATCGCTTTGTTTCTTTCAAGGTCGTTCAACGGCTGACAAGAATCGCCACTTTCATCAGCGGCCCGACGTACGTTTCTCATTGTTTCGGTGGATTTTTTATTTTTACGAGATTCCGAATCGCTATCGCCGAATACGTAACTATCGCTCGTTCGTTTAGTTCCGTAATAATCCGTTACATTGCTTTCGTAACTTCTCAGGGCTTTCGTCATTCTTCTCTGTGTCTCGGCAACTTTTTCCGCGTTACATTTGGCACGAGCCTTTTGTACCGGCGACAATTGGCCATCGTCGGAACTCATCGAGTCCGTGTCCGTGTCATTTTCACCGGTTGCCGCGAGCAACGCTTTTTTTCTCGCTACCCAACGTTTCGTCGATGCTTTTCGTCTTTCCGTTGTCTTTCCTCGTCTACCGATTATCTGTTTCACCGGCGATGCCGCGGAAATTATCCTCGATGTATCTTCACCGATCCTTTTCGACTCGGCGGGTCCGACATTGTCGGAAATGGTCTGCGAACCAAACGGTTATTTATATGTATTATATGATCGGCAATTGTAGCATCGATAGTCTATCGCCATTGGGATTTCTGTTTATGACGAATGAAGTGAACCAGCCGGTGAGTGGTACACTCACCGGTTAATGAATATTTTCATATTTTTATCGTTTGAAGTGCAGTGAAACTTCCGTTAAGGGCGGGGTAAGGGTTTTCACTTTCGAAAAATCGAATTTTTATTTTTTGTCTTATCTTGTTGTTTAACATTTCAAGAATATGTCCTTAAAATTTTAAACCGATCTAAGCAATATTCTTGAAGTTATTGTCTTATTAAAGGAGGGGTAAGGGTTTCAGCGTAAAAGAAAAACACTTTTTTTGCGATTTTTTTTCTCAAATATGGATTGAGCAATTTTATTCGAACCTTTTGTACATTATTGAGCATACTTTTGGCAAGGTTGTGTAATTTTTTCATGCGGAAATATTGAAGCATAAGCCCGTAACGGAGCTTCCCCCAGAACGTCTTGGAAACATTTTTTTTCTTCACTTTTTTACTTCGTAAACTTTAGACGCGTTTTTCTCAAAACTACCTTTTCAAAGTCCGTGTTCACTGCCATTTAAAAACTACTTGACCGATTCATTTCAAACTTTGTACACATTTTCTACATATATAATACCTCCCCCCAACGTTTAGTTAAATTTTTATTTTTTTTTACATTAAGGGTGTTTCCCACCCACAAAATGGCGAAATTTTTCGTGGAAAATAACAGTTCACACTTTAGATGGCCGCGAAAAATTTTTAAATGAAAAAAAATATTATCAGAGAACGTTGGGGGGAAGATTTGATTATAATTTGACGAAATTTTCATGGTTTTTCATTTTCAGATAATTTCCGGTCGAGTTATAGTGAACACCGCAAATTGTTTTTTTTTTTCCAAGACGTTCCGGGGGAAGCTCTGTTACTTATGCTTCAATATTTCTGCATGAAAAAATTACACAACATTGTCAAAAGTATGCTCAATAATGTACAAAAGGTTCGGATAAAATTGCTCGATCCATATTTGAGAAAAAAAATCGCAAAAAAAGTGTTTTTTTTTACGCTGAAACCCTTAACCCTCTCTTAAAGAGATTATAGTTTTACGAATGCGGCTATGGCAAAGTACATGATAAATTTGCTGATTAATGAGGTTGAGCTCAAGCGGAAGATCCAAATTTGCGAACAAAATGTGCACATTGATCCCTCCGTCTTTTTATTTTTACACGATCTTTCCATATCAACCGGAAAGCCCTACGCACTATATACAACGGCGTATAAGGATTTTTTGGGACTATACAAAAGGATGGGACAGCAATGTGCAGATTTTTTTTAAAGGATTGTTTATATGCAGTGAAAAATCCACCGCTACTAACCTTGGGAGAAGTACTCTCAATTGATATTGGCTCGCATTTCGAATTTGCCCTGACCTCATCCGTGGACATCGCAATGGTTTCAGTCGATTTCATCTTTTTCTAGCAAATTAACATCGACGTTATATTGCATTTTTTTTTTGTACGAAGCATGTCAAAGTCATTGTCAACATATTTATTTAATCACTCACTAGGACATCGTGTTCGGGTGAATTGTCCTTGTGGCATTCCTGCAACTCGCTGTGTTTTCTCTTTGTCACGGATGTCTATAAAACAATAATACTGATAATGATGTTGAAGTTTGCATCGTTGGAGCGAAACGCAAATACGTTTTAAAATTTTCATTTTCGGTATTACTCTCGCTTCTCGTGCCCATTTAGGCTCAGGTCCTTGAAGGACACTCCAATAAAACGTTTTGCACGATTTTTGTCATTGATAATCCAATCTTCAGGAGGAATTAATGGTGTGAAAAATCTAGTTTCGTTGCATCTCAACGATGCAAACTTCAACATCATTACTGATAAATGAACACATGTTTTTTGTCAACGAGCACTTGTTCATTCGTAGTCCGTCATATTTGTTGTTGAAGAAAGATTACGGTGAATTTTTTTTCGACATTGCAAGTTTCCGAAGGCTCGGTTCACCCTTAATTATTACTTAGTTTTTGTTATTCTATACGGTGAAGCTGTAACGTAAATAATTTCTGGTGCTTGTGTCAAAGATAATATGGCACATTTTTTATTAAGTCACAAACTCATTCTGAAGGAATATTTTCAATGGTCAAAACTTTGTTACTTCAGCTTAAACGCTCCAAAAAATGTCGTTCCACAAAAAAATTTCTGAGCAACGATATTCACCCATATTCACAAATATCTGCACATAAGTAAATTTCTTCTAAAAATGACATTTAAGTAAGTAAAAATCACATAAGTAAATTTCTTCTAAAAATCACATATTTCTTCTAAAAATCACATCTATAGTATCGGGGACTCTGCCGTCCTACTCCTGCAGGGATGTGTAACAAAACATTTAAAAAAATCCCTGACAAATCATTGAAAAAATATGTGATATAATATCCCTAAAAAGAAACCAAACAAAGCGACAAAGCACGGTTGACTTTGTTACTTCAGCTTAAACGCTCCAAAAAATGTGGTTCCACAAAAAAAATTTCTGAGCAACGATATCCACCCATATACACAAATATCTACACATAATAAGTAAATTTCTTCTAAAAATCACATTTAAGTAAGTAAAAATCACATAATAAGTAAATTTCTTCTAAAAATCACACATTTCTTCTAAAAATCACATATTTCTTCTAAAAATCACATATTCCTTCTAAAAATCACATATTTCTTCTAAAAATCACATATTTCTTCTAAAAATGACATATTTCTTCTAAAAATCACATCTATAGTATCGGGGACTCTGCCGCCCTACTCCCGCAGGGATGTGTAACAAAACATTGAAAAAAAATCCCCGACAAATCATTTAAAAAAATATGCGATATAATATCCCAAAAAAAGAAACCAAACAAAGCGACAGAGCAGGGTTGACTGAATTTTGAAAATTTGCAAAATTCACTTTTTTGTGTCAATACGAATTTGACTAAGAATCAATAGTCGCAGATTCCTGATTGTTATTAATTCATTTTCTATAATGACGGCCTAAAAAACTTACGGAAACGTACAATAGAAGCGTATCAAAGATATCGTGACAATGAAGCTTGCATCGTTGGAACGCAACGCAAATAAGTTCGTAAATTTTCATTGTCGGTATTGCTCGTGTTTCTCTTGCCCATTTAGGCCCAATGAAACGTTTTAACCATTTCAAAATTTTTACACCATTAAAAATTAATGGTGTAAAAAAAAAATCTATGTTCGTTGCATTCAAAATATCCAATCTTCGACGTCGTCAGATATCATTGCACGAGTCGCAACGTTATTTTTATTTGTCTCATCGTCTACGTTACATCTAATAAAACAACGAATCGTCGTTGTTCGTGAATGGGTGTTCCTGCATAAGTTGATAAATAAAAACGCATTTAGATTGTAAATATTTCAGGGCCATTTATACTCACGGCGTTGTCGGAAAGTTCGCTGACTCCCAAGTGCTCTAGTAGCAATGTGTTTGATCGAAGAAATTGTCTCTTGAACTCGATCCACATGTCGAGCTTATACAGGCAAACATGACAAATATTACGTGGCAAATTTTCGTCATTGTTGATCTGTCAAATGTGAGATGAATTAACAATGATAATGAAAAATTGAATTGAACGTAACCTAACCTAAAATAGATTGAATAAAAGTTTTGCATGAGACCTACGTGAATCGAGGTTGAATCGCCGAAATCATTTATCTTCGTTCTGAGCTCTTCGGCAAAAATGTCACTCATGCATCCATCGTCACCGAGGCATACGCGGCATTTATCATCGATGTTTATTAATTTTCGTCGTTTTGCCATTTTTCCCGGCCTTTTTTCACCTCGATCCGTAAATTACTCCTTGGGTCGCCGACGTCCTACGGAATTGTGTGATTATTCGTACTATATATGTAAGTTTTTGTTCGTTGCAGTGTTACATACAGCAGTTTTATGTGCAGTATACAGTATATGTGGAAGGTAAAGTGCGAAACAAAAATAAAAAAGCCAAACAAACACCGCAAGTGTCGGGGCACAGCGTCCGTCAACGAGCCTTAAGGTCGATTTACATGCAACGCCTTTACGCCAGCCAATGAAACATCAATTTCATTATTTCCATTTGCGTGTACAATGGAATGCTGCAGCCGTCATTGGATATCGCAAATGTGCACTTTGACGTGCACTTTGATGCTCCACGTGAATCATTACGAATTCATTGTAATACGTGACAATAATATCGTGTACAATGTTTTATTGTTGCTTACACCAATTGGTTATTGTGCTGCTCTTTTGCTTTCCATTTGAATATCTTTCGAACAGGAGTTCTTCAGCGAATGCTGCTTCTAGTTTTGTTTCGAAACTCCTACCATTGGATAAGTTTGTTACTGCAATAAAACTAGGAACAAGTAGAAAGTAAAGCTTTTTTCATGCAGGAACTAGTCTTTAACGTTCGTTTTCAGTTTTGTTTTTCAAACTTACAAACAATGTTCGATGGAAACCGCCTCAAGGATCGCTTGAAAGCGCCTTAACCTCTGTGTCTGGGATATAGTACTCCGATTGGTCGCTCGCCGTCGAAAAATATAGCGGTTCGTAACCAATCAGCGTTGTGTCAGGCAGCGACGAAAAAGCGCGGGAATATCCGCGAATTCTTGAACTCGATCCACATGTCGAGCTTATACAAGCAAACATGACAAATGTTACGTGGCAAATTTTCGTCATTGTTGATCTGTCAAATGTAAGATGAATTCACAATGATAATGAAAAATTAAATGAAACGTAACCTAACCTAAAATAGATTGAATAAAAGTTTTGCAGGAGACCCGACACCGTAAGGTCGATTTACATGCAACGCCTTTGCGCCAGCCAATGAAACATCAATTTCATTATTTCCATTTGCGTGTACAATGGAATGCTGCAGCCGTCATTGGATATCGCAAATGTGCACTTTGACGTGCACTTTGATGCTCCACGTGGAATCATTACGAATTCATTGTAATACGTGACAATAATATCGTGTACAATGTTTTATTGTGGCTTACACCAATTGGTTATTGTGCTGCTCTTTTGCTTTCCATTTGAATATCTTTTGGACAAGAGTTCTTCAGCGAACACTGTTTCTAGTTTTGTTTCGAACCGCCTACCATTGGATAAGTACTCCGATTGGTCGCTCGCCGTCGAAAAATATAGCGGTTCGTAACCAATCAGCGTTGTGTCAGGCAGCGACGAAAAAGCGCGGGAATATCCGCGAATTCAAAAATAAAAATTACAATTTTGTTTCCCGCCTTAGGAAACTCAGCCCAGCTCAGCCTCATCCGGCACCCGATATTGCATTATTACATTCAATGTTGAATCGTGTCGTTTAGGTGGAAAGGAAGATAAGTAGCCGGAACTTTATTTAATATAAATAAAATATAAAATTAACATCCTAAAGGGTACAATTGTCCTTTGATTATTTAGGAAACTATTGCCTTGTTGTAATCGACTCGTGCTGGACGACATTTTTCATAAGCAACTTTGTGTAAACCGGTAATAGAAATACGTTAATATTTTCATTAAACCAGTTTGGACCGTTATACATAGACAGTTCAAGTTCTTTCGCATTTTGATATTCTTGCTAGGTAGCGAATCGATGAGAGCTGCTTTTAACCGTTATGAAATCCTGTTTCATATCTTTCCGGAATTACTATAATTTTCTTTCGTCTCGATCTTATCTTTGGCCTCATTAGTTCGTCTACACGCGATTCAATGCTGATTGACCCAATAATCGGTCATATTTTCTTTCGTTTCTTTTACGTTGAGAAGGTCATTTGTATGTACACGAAGATTTTAAGTACGTCGTTGTAAGAGGTATATAAGAGGCCTCGAACGAGCAGACGACATCAGAAGACTCTGCTCATTCGACGTTCAAAGTGAAGACTTAGTTATTTTTACTGAAATTTTTCTTGAATTTTGTCTTTTGTTAAAATGAAATATTTCCCTGCATTAATTCTTTGCCTCGTCGCTTCGGCTTCGGTAAGTTAAACTCTGATTGAGATGGCATTAAGATTGGAATTTTTGCGGAAACATGAACGCCGACCTAAAAACACTACGCCAATTATTTGGTTTACGAATTCAGTAAATTGTGTCGTAAAATATTTCTTGACGTGTCTCTTTGGTAGGAGGGGATAACATTTGACGAAACAAAAGAAAGTTTTTCTTTCAAGCATGCTCGTATTTCAGACGTTACCGGTACAGGACGATCTCGACGAGACAAAAGAACTGGCAGCTAACAATGAAACGTGCATCGAACGGACGGGATTAAGTTTAGAGCAGATCGAGGAATTGCGCACAAATCCGAAAGCCGAAACGCCCAAGCCCGGCATGTGTTATATCAAGTGTATAGCTGAGCTTAGCGGACTGGTTTGTACTTTCTGTTTTAAGCTTCTTCTCATTATTATTCTTCCCTGTAATTGTTCCCAAAGGGAGCCTTGAGGACTGAGGCCACTCCAGAGGCTGGAAAAAATCGCCTTTTTTGGGGATTTTTTTTCAGAAAAACTACAAAATAAATCGAGATTACAAAATAGGGTGTTTATCGTACATATCAGTGACTGTATACAATAATTTTATTGAAGCGATTAATTTAAAAATGGCGGCTGTCCAGCGTTTTTTCGATGACGTCTCCGTTTTTGTTGGCCGGAAACATAACTCACACAATTTTCAACCGATTCACTTGAAATTTTGAATATATCTTTGAGAATACATTGTCTATGGAAGTGCGTAGGATTTTTTTGATATATTGATTTTTACCCAAATGGCGCACTTTTGAGGCCGTAGTCTGGTCTAGAGCGAGATTTTTGACGTCATTTCTAATGTGCAATAACGTTTAAACCGTTGAAGTTGCCTTGATGAAAATTTTCACGTGCATTTATTGATTCTTAGAGAATACTTGTACATAAAAAAAAAAAATTATTTTAAATATTTTCATGTAGTTTTTTGCCTTGTTGCAACATGGTGCACCGAAATCGGCGCCCACTCTGGACGTTGTTGTGTGCATCTGAAAAAAAAAATTTATATATATTCTCAATCTGTATGAGTATTCTGAGCACTGGTAGCAGAATTGGTACTTAAAAAAAATTTTTGACAAAATGCCGGCCTGTTGAACTTTTATTAATGATATTTCATTATTCGACGAGTTATAAAATGTCGGCAAAATTATTGTTCAACTCAATAAAATTTTTTTTTAAGTACCAATTCTGCTACCAGTGCTCAGAATACTCATACAGATTGAGAATATATATATATTTTTTTTTTGAGATGCATACAACATCGACCAGAGTGGGCGCCGATTTCGGCGCACCATGTTGCAACAAGGCAAAAAACTACATGAAAATATTTAAAATAATTTTTTTTTTTTATGTACAAGTATTCTCTAAGGATCAATAAATGCACGTGTAAATTTTCATAAAGACAATTTCAACGGTTTAAACGTTATTGCACATTAGAAATGACGTCAAAAATCTCTCTCTAGACCAGACTACGGCCTTAAAGTGAAAAGTGAAAAATTTGCTTAAAAAAATCGTCAAAAAATTGTTAATAACAAATGAAGTATACAATATAAAAAAAAAATTCTACGCCTGGCCATAGACAATGTATCTTTAAAGATATATTCAAAATTTCGAGGGAATCGGTTGAATATTGTCTGAGTTATGTTTCCGGCCAACAAAAACGGAGACGTCATCGCAAAAACGCTGCACAGCCGTCATTTTGAAATTAATTGCTTCAAAAAAATTATTGTATACAGTCACTGATATGTATAATAAACACCCTATTTTGTAATCTCGATTTATTTTGTAGTTTTTCTGAAAAAAAATCCCCAAAAAGCCTACTTTATCAGCCTGTAAAGTGGACTAATCCGTTGAAACAAAAGAAAATAAATTAATCGCCATATTCATGTCAGAGAGTACTTACTGTTTTAATAGACCAATTTCTTTTTTTTTTCAATTCTTTTATTTATTGAATCACTACTTAATGCAGGAAACGGATGGGTTTATACAGAAGGACGCTGCTGTGAATTATCGGCCGGAAGGAATTACTAAGGAGGATGCAGAAAAATTGATTGAAGAATGCAGCAAGTTAGGTGACAGTCAATTCCAGTCAAATAATCGAACTTTGAATTAATTTTTTTTCCCCCTGATAATCGTGCTTATCATTTGGAATTCGTAATTTTCTCGTCGTAACAGATGCTGACGATCCTTGCGAAAAATCATTCGTCAGATACATGTGCGTGTTTGAGAGAAGTGAGAGGAAAGCTTGGCTGAAAACGGAGTAGAAAAAATCCTGGATATCGTGAGAAATGTGAATGGAGCGTTTAGTTTAGCCGAGACTACTTTAATTAATTATTTATGCTGATAAAATGAAATAAAACCAATGAAACAATTTCAAAACCAATAAAATTAATTATTTATATTAATAAAAAATAAAGAAAAAGAATAAAACTATTTGAATACCAATAACCTTGTTGTACGTTGAGTAATTCCCAAAATACCCTGCTCAGTGACACGTTTTTACTCAAATTAGTGATGCTTGAAGATTAAAATAAAATATTCAGGTTCAATTCCAGTTGCGATTGTCTTTAAATTTTATTCTCCCGCCATGAAAATTGTAGAAATATATTTAAAAAAAAAACAGAAAAAATAAGCTGTTTTCTCACTAATGGGAGGAAAATTTGTAATCAAGGGTGACCTTCCGGTCGACGAAACGATTTTCAAAAAAATTCATATTGAAAGTTTCATATCGTTTCCTCCTCGTTTTCGAACATTTACAAATGTTCCTTTTTGTGCAAGTGGCTTTCTTCATTTTGGCTTACTCGCAGGAAGATATGGAAAATTTTAATTGTCTGTAAAGTTCTCAACTGTCGTTAATGTTCATTTGAGGACAATATAAATTCAAATATCCGTGATGATTCGGGACTCGAACAGGGAGTGAATTAATTAAAGGCTTTTGCGAATAATGTAATATACTTAAGGGCTCACCTACCGTCGTGGACGCTGATAACCGAGTAAATTTGAAAAATTATTATAAAGGGTATACGGTGAAAAAACAATTAAATTGTTGATTTCACATTTTTTATTATCCTTTCAACTACAAGAGAAAAATTGAAAACATTTTTTTTCCTAAATATTAACATTATTTTTAACGAATCCAAAAGGACTACTGATGAAAACCATCGCGGCCTCTTTGTCGACATCCTAACTTCATAAAAAATTATCAAATCTGGAAAAATAAAACGAATCTAATAAAATAATGTTCTAGTAATAGTCTGACGGAGGGAATTTTTTTTTTTTTTTCAAAAATAACGAAATTACAGTATTTCAAACTTTAGTATGAATAAAAAAAAAAAAAATTGTGTTTAATAATTTATGAAAAAATGTCCAACGAAAAAATTAAAAAAACCTCTCGTCAGACTATAGAGAAAATAATTATCAAGATTCAGAAGAAAAAAAAGTTAAAAAATATTTAAAATTGACTGAGTTATCGTGCTGACACTGTCTAAAAACATAGTTTCGAGAAAAACTTATTTAAATAATGTTTATATAGAAAAAAAAAAAATTAAAAATTTTTGTTTTTATAGTTGAAAAGTTAATAAAAAATGCGAAATCAATAATTTAATTTTTTTTTCACCATATAAGCTTTGTAATAATTTTTCAAATTTACTCGATTCTCAGCGCGTGCAGGAACATGTGAGCCTTTAAGTTTATTTGAACAATAATAATTGTGCTCCAAATTACATTATTATCGTGAGAATACAATTACATCGTCTTGTTATGTAATGACAATTTATTTATTTAAAAAAAATGGCTGATAGCTAATTTACTCCGGTTAGATAGCTAACGGACATCTACCAAAAGATTTTACATTTCGTGAAATCTGAACTCTATCGATTTTCACTAATTCCAATATTTTTTATTTACGCTTACTGTGTTTGATGAAAATTGCAACAAATAACAGCGATTTACGCTCATTCCAGACATATTGCCGGTTGAATTTTCGGAGCCTCTCACAGACACACGAACATTTTTTTCTAAATGTGATTTTCCGGCGCTAAGGGGGGAAATAGAGTTAGCACAGAGTTTTCTCAATGATATTCATGAATTTTTTTATAGTATAAAAAATGAATATAATTTATTGAAACTTTGAGAATATTTTATACATATATTTAAGTATATACTATAAAATTTTTGAAGAATTTCCTTGAAAAACCACGAAGGTATTAGCGACCCCATATTGCAGGTCACAATCGGACTCAACATTTTGCGTACATTCTGGAAGCCGCAATTTTCATCTGAAATCAAACGAGGTTGGAATTTACTTTTATCATATGTCTCTCTTCTATATGAACCTCAATGCTATTAAAAAAATTGAAAATTGAAT
Organism: Oxytorus armatus; assembly: GCA_958009045.1. NCBI lineage: Eukaryota > Metazoa > Arthropoda > Insecta > Hymenoptera > Ichneumonidae > Oxytorus > Oxytorus armatus. Next base: position 37,113,272 of record OY253745.1, on the reverse strand, counting down.
TTTTTACAGGCGTCAAAACAAAAAAGCATGATATTTTCCCATTTTTACAACTTTATTTGCAAAAAAAAAATTATTTTAACAATGATAATATTTGTATTTTAGGTTCATATAGAGAGCAATACTATGAAGAAAATAACTGCCAATTTTCAAAACAATTCGTTGAAAACTTTTCAAACTAGCGTGTACGCAAGTTCGAAAAAAGTCGTTTTCAGAAAAACGCGTTTGAAAAAATAGCGCGCTCGGGGCCTGAAGGAGAGCTACTCACTTTAATGGCTTATAACAGTAGAACGAGTCGGAATTTTCATTTAAAATTTTGGGAACATATTTTTCAATAGTTTCACTAACAATTTATGAAATAAAAAAAATTGATTTTTTGAACCGTCTAACCCTAAAAAAAAAAAGGAGTTTCCACGAAAACAAAAATTCCTCTGTGAGGAAGCCAAGAGGAGCAAGTTGAAAATAATGTGATTGAAAAATACGTATGATTAATATGTGAAAAATTGTAATTACGATAAATTAAGAAGCACCGGTCACGGATTATATTCGGTTGAAAATATTTTACGTACATACATTATGAATTCCATGAAAATTCAGCGTACAGGAAGACCTTTGTTTGGCCATAATCGATGCACGTTAAAACACAATACGAACGCTCGTAGGTTGAAATATTGCAATTGAGTAAATCGAAGCAATTTTCATCTAAATATAGATCGTACGATACGAATAATATAAAACATGATTTATGAGGCCGGAAAAGCATTTTTGCTGATGGTCATTACGTGCGGATATCGTTATTTAATATCGTTTCGTGCTCCTGCACAATTTTACTCTGTAATTCCCTTTTTCTGTTTGCATGTATGCTCATATATCTATTACGCATTATTCTCGTAACTGTAACGACGCACGGATGAGAAATAATAAAAAAAACATTCGAATCGGTGTATAAGCACGGGATGACATGATCTGGATAACTGAATTATTTGAAATATGAACATTTTTACCGGAATCTATTTTTTTTTTGATTTTTTTTTTTTACTAATTGACGTAAGTACTGTCGAATAATCGTTAGAGCAATTCACTTTATTAGTGAAATTGACCAATTTTTCATAAACTAGAACTTGATGATTTGCACGAAGTTAATTGAGCCAACTGTCGGAATGAGCTCGTTCTAACTGAGGGTGAGGGAGATTCTTGATATTTTATTTCATTGGGACAAAGAATCAGTAATTTTGTTATTTTATAAAATTATATAAAAAGCACGGGATGACATGATCTGGATAACTGAATTATTTGAAATATGAACATTTTTACCGGAATCTATTTTTTTTTTATTTTTTTTTTTTTACTAATTGACGTAAGTACTGTCGAATAATCGTTAGAGCAATTCACTTTATTAGTGAAATTGACCAATTTTTCATAAACTAGAACTTGATGATTTGCACGAAGTTAATTGAGCCAACTGTCGGAATGAGCTCGTTCTAACTGAGGGTGAGGGAGATTCTTGATATTTTATTTCATTGGGACAAAGAATCAGTAATTTTGTTATTTTATAAAATTATATAAAAAGCACGGGATCGCATGATCCGGATAACTGAATTATTTGAAATATGAAAATCTTTACCGGAATCCATATTTTTTTGATTTTTTTTTTACTAATTGACGTAAGTACTGTCGAATAATCGTTAGAGTAATTTACTTTATTAGTAAAATTGGACAATTTTTCATAAACAAGAATTTGATGATTTGCACGAATTTAAGGGCTCACATACCCCTGGAATTTTCAAAAAATCGATTTTTTTTTACAAATTTTTATTCTGTAAACTTGTAAGAATTAAAAAAAAAATTTTAAGAAAATCCCACTCCGTTACAATGTTATAGCTGGAATGGGAGACTAGACGTAAGTACAGGTTGTACCTACCAGAAACTTCAAACCCGTTTTTCTCGAAAATGTTTTTTTAGACAGTATCAGCACGATAACTCAATCAATTTTTAATATTTTTCGGCTTTTTTATTTCTAAATGTCGATAATTCTTTTCTCTGTAGTCTGGGGAGAGATTTTTTTAATTTTTTGGTTGAACAATTTTTTATAAATCATTAAACACTAACTTTTGTTTTTAAATTGCATACTAAGGTTTGAAATACTGTAATTTCTTTATTGTTGAAAAAAAAAAACAAATTCCCTCCGTCAGACTATTACTACTAGATTATGTTACTAGAATCTTCTTAATTTTTGCAGATTAGATCATTTCTGGTGAAGTTACGATGTCGACAAGGAGGCGCCGTGGTTTTTAACAGTAGTCCATTTATACCCGTAAACAATAATGTTAATATTTAGGAAAATTTTTTTATATTTTTTTTCTTATGGTTAAAGAGTTAATAAAAAATGTGAAATCAACAACTTAATTTTTTTTCCACCACATAACCTTTATAGTAATTTTTCAAATTTACTCGGTTTTCAGCCCGCGCAGCGGTATGTAAGCCTTAAAAAAAAAATGCAATCCAATAATCACGCTTTTTCGAGTCACAATATAAATCGGCACGAAAATGTTTTTCGATTTTTCTTCAGTCGTAGAAACAAATGGTGTTGCCGCCATTTCTGCAGACACAAAAATGGAAAATGTCATTAAACGTAAAAGACTAAAAAAAAAAAAAAACAGATTTTTACTAAAAGAATTCTTTATTTTTGCGTCATTACGAATAAAACATCCCCTTTAATAGACCGTTTTGGCTTGAAGATGGTTGGCGTCGCCGCGCTTTCGTAAAAAAAACTCGAGCATTGTAGCAACGGTGCTGCGATTGTTGCGCGAGTGGCAGTGTGAGGGACTGTGTGAGCATTTGTTAAAGTGCATGTTTAAGGCACAGTACGAATCAGTAACTGTACGACTTAAGGGTGGAAATAGGGTTAGACGGTTCGAAAAATCGATTAATTTTTAAATTTCATAAATTGTTAGTAAAACTATTGAAAAATATGTTCCCAAAATTTTAAATGAAAATTCCGACTCGTTCTATTGTTATAAGCCATTAAGGGAGGAAATAGGGTTAGGACAGCGTTTTCTCAACGATTTTCATGAATTTTTTTATAGTATACAAAATGAATATAATTTATTGAAACTTTGAGAATACTTTATATATTTATTTAAGTATATACTATAAAATTTTTATACATATATTTAAGTATATACTATAAAATATTAGCGACCCCATATTGCTTGTTTTTCTTGGTACTATTTTTTCAAACGCGTTTTTCTGAAAACGACTTTTTTTGAACTTGCGTACACGCTAGTTTGAAAAGTTTTCAACCAATCGTTTTGAAAATTGGCAGTTACTTTCTTCATAGTATTGCGCTTTATATGAACCTAAAATCGGAATATTATCATTATTTAAAATAATTTTTTTTTTGCAAATAAAGTTGTAAAAAAATGGCAAAAAATCATGCCTTTTTGTTTTGACCCCTGTAAAAAATTCAATTTTCTATTTTTTTTTATAGCATTTAGGTTCATATAGAAGAGAGACATATATTAAAAGTAAATTCCAACCTCGTTTGATTTTGGATGAAAATTGCGGCTTCCAGAATGTACGCAAAATGCTGAGTGTGATTGTGACCTGCAATATGGGGTCGCTAATATCTTCGGTGTTTTTCAAGCAAATTCTTCAAAAATTTTATAGTATATACTTAAATATATGTATAAAATATTCTCAAAGTTTCAATAAATTAGATTCATTTTTTATACTATAAAAAAATTCTTGAAAATCATTGAGTAAACGCTGTCCTAACCCTATTTCCCTCCTTAAGGTTGGAGGAATCAGGCGTAAATGTGTTCGAGAGGATAACGATAATAATACTAAAAGGTGTGAATAAAAATGTTTAGCGACAATCTTGATGGTTATGTTCCAAATAGTTCATGGGTTATTATCTTAAGAATGATTTTGTTTACGCTTTTGCTGAGGCTAAGTTGAAATATTCAGGTTGCGGTAAACTGCCAAACGCGCAAGTGTAGTAACATGAGAAATGAGAAATGAGCAGATGGCGGTCATTAAGGGCAGCCATTAAGGAAGGAAATAGGGTTAGGACAGCGTTCTCTCAATGATTTTCATGAATTTTTTTGTAGCATAAAAAATGAATATAATTTATTGAAACTTTGAGAATATTTTATACATATATTTAAGTATATACTATAAAATTTGTATACATATATTTAAGTATATACTATAAAATATTAGCGACCCCATATTGCTTGTTTTTCTTGGCACTATTTCTTCAAACGCATTTTTCTGAAAACGACTTTTTTTGAACTTGCGTACACGCTAGTTCGGAAAGTTTCCAACCAATCGTTTTGAAAATTGGCAGATACTTTCTTCATAGTATTGCGCTTTATATGAACCTAAGATCGGAATTTATCATTATTTAAAATAATTTTTTTTTTGCAAATAAAGTTGTAAAAAATGGCAAAAAATCATGCTTTTTTGTTTTGACCCCTGTAAAAAATTCAATTTTCTATTTTTTTGATAGCATTTAGGTTCATATCGAAGACAGACATATAATAAAAGTAAATTCCAACCTCGTTTGATTTCGGATGAAAATTGCGGCTTCCAGAATGTACGCAAAATGCTGAGTCTGATTGTGACCTACAATATGGGGTCGCTAATATCTTCGGTGTTTTTCAAGGAAATTCTTCAAAAATTCTATAGTATATACTTAAATATATGTATAAAATATTCTCAAAGTTTCAATGAATTATATTCATTTTTTATACTATAAAAAAATTCATGAAAATCATTGAGAAAACGCTGTCCTAACCTTATTTCTCGCCTTAAGAGGGATTTTCATTTATATATGTATTATAATGGCGCGACCCATTATTCTTCTAAGTATTACTAGAATCGGTGCGCGCGCAGCGTGCGTCGCTTTTTAGGTTAAGTTCGTCGCTTACGATCGTGCGATCTGAAGTATGCACATGAACGAACTTCAAGCCATGACATCGATAGCCAATCATAATGACGAGTTAGCCAACTTCGGAAATAAATCGCATTTCGAGATATTTCGTGACGTGCCCTTTTTCTAGGGGAGATATTAATCTGCACATACAGGTCACTACACACTAAATCAACAAACTATTCATTCTCTGGTGTTTTGACTATATCAAGTATTTTCTTTTTTCAAATTTCATCTCAAATACTCTGCGCCATATGATTTTTACTTTAATTCCAGAAATTTCGCGGATCAATATTTTTATTCAGATAACATTTTTCATTGACGTACCCACTGGTAAAAATTGACGTTATCAGAGTTGAGACTAAAAGAAACGAAAATGTTCAAGATCCCTGACCTTGTTTCAACAAAAATTAAGATTCCAGAATGTTGAACCTCATATACTTTTACGCCCTGATAATTTTTTTCACGTTATACTTATGGAAATCCCTATTTACTTTATGTGGCAAAACTCGCGCGAAATAAGAATTTTAAATGAATCGCCCCTTTTTATAAATGTAAATTTACGCCCTTTTTACTTTGGAGAATAAAAAAAAATCGTAAAAATTGAGGATCACGCCCTGTTCTTCAACTTTAGCAGTCGACATGTAATGCACTTGGAGTACGTTAACGCCCCTTTCAGCGGGCTGTAAAAATCACGAAAATATTCAGCGAGGAAGAATTTATGGTCATGCTGGATAACTTTTCTATTTATTTTTTCAATGTAGTGGAGAGTTTTCGGAAATAATTATTGTATTGCGGTTGACGTTAGTACTAAAACAATTTATTTCTAAGAAACGACTCGTTGGTTCGTGATGATAATTTTGGTTTGTATATCTGCATTAAAGATGACAAATTATGAAAATCGAATTTTATTTTTTTTTCAAATTCCTATAACTCAGCCGCATTTTATGCTATCATATTGTTCTTGGTTTCGATTTACTCAGAATAAAACAATCTAAAAAAGTGCCTTTTGCGGTGAAAGTGTAAATTGTACTGGTGAGTTGGTACGGGTCACTGAAGTTGATTTTTACCCAAAATTCTCGTTTTTTTGCTGTTATCTCCGAAACAATTAACTTTACGAAAAAAATGTAAATGAAAAATTTGTTGGAAATTTCTTTTCCTACAAAAAAGGACCTATCGACCCAATTGCTTAGATTAATATTTCTTGAGATATTGAACTTTAACTTATGAGTAGTATAAAATTTATAAAATATAAAATATTAAATAATAATAAATTTTTTTAAAAATAAAGTTCAATATCTCAAGAAATATTAGTCTAAGCAATTGGGTCGATAGGACCTTTTTTGTAGGAAATTAAATTTCCAACAAATTTTTCATTTACATTTTTTTCGTAAAGTTAATTGTTTCGGAGATAACAGCAAAAAAACGAGAATTTTGGGTAAAAATTAACTTCAGTGACCCGTACCAACTCACCAGTACAATTTACACTTTCGCCGCAAGAGGCACTTTTTTAGATTGTTTTATTCTGAGTAAATCGCAACCAAGAACAATATGATAGCACAAAATGCGGCTGAGTTATAGAAATTTGAAAAAAAAAAAAAAAAATTCGATTTACGTGTATTTTAGATGGAAAATCTTCTCACGCTTTGGGAAAGTACTTAGGATTAATATTAAGGGCTGTAACTTTCAGGGAATTTCTTTTTCGACATATCCAACAAAATTTCGGGTGGGGACTGAAAAAAAAAAATAGTCGAAAAAAAAAAATCGCCCTAAGCTAACACATATGTTTTTTTTTTCAAATAGTGCAATTCAAGATGTGAAAATATTAACATTTATTATCTTCAAAACTATTTGAAATAAGATTCTGAAAAAAAAATGATTCGTCACTCACTCCGTACTAAGGAATATAATAAAAAGTGAGCAGCAAAATCGAAAGACCTAAAGCCAGTTGTTTATCGATTTGTCGTGGCCCATATATACACCAGCTATTCTTCATCCCCTCGGGCGCTTCGCGTGCCAATCCCTTCAGGGGGGGTGTAAATCTTGAAAAGCATTAAACCGTTCCAAATTGAAATTAACACCCCTCCAAATAATCCCTGTTGAGTGATGTTACATTATTAAAATGTAAACTCAACGGAGGGTTCAAATTTCGCTAAGGGCTTGACTTATTATAAGTTAATTTTCCCATGTTCAAATTTACATCCGTCTTTACTTCCAGTTTCAGTCCTACACTGTTATTAAGTTTAGGCTTTATGGGAAGGTGAACATTTCTCAAATTATTTCACCGAAAAGTAATGTTCACGAGATCCAATTGGGATTTTAAGTGTAAATATATTCACAATAAGTAATTGATGCCATTTGATCTAAATTAGGTCCTTGTACGTTAATAAATTTACGCTGACAGGAGGTCGAACTCTTCTGAGTTTTCGTTAAAACGAAATTTTCTAGTATTTATAATATAGAGTTAATAATTAAGAAGAAAATTAATTTTTTTAAATCCAGTAGTTACATTTACGCGCCATCATTATTGTTAAGAATAATGCGAAGCGTTAGAAAAGTTGAAAGCCCACTATCGAAATGTCACGCTGGTAGAAATGCTTCAAGATCACAATGGCACACGGCACACGGTTAATCTTGACTTTTACGACAGCTCGTATGATCGATTAGGTTTGCCATTAGTTGGCAATCAACTTCCAGCGATTTCACGATTTTAGTTTCTCATCTAGGCGTTACCGGAATACCTTGCGGAATTACTTCTGGACAGCAGGCGCCTTAGATATGAATTGTTATTTCGCTTTTACTTGTGCTCAAAGAGGCTCGTCAATCATGAAGAATTTCGATCGTCTAATCATTGGATTTACAATAATTGTTATTTTAATGGTGAGTTTATACGTCAGTTCTTCATGTGTCCAGAGATATTTATAAATTTATCAATTATACTCGTAGATTATACGTTCATTTATTTTTCATTTCTTTCATTATCGCTGACCATGTTATTGCTGATCGATTCTATTTTTAAGCATTTCCAAATTTATTAATTTGTAGACACCAACACGAGCTGATATTAGGAGAGACTGTAGAAAGCAGACCAACGTTTCGTGGTGTGAGTATTGCAAATTAAAAATTCATCACAAAGCAGATAACTATGAATGATCACTGAAAGATCAAATTTTTAAGAGGTCTTTACGATTTCTGAAAGAATTTTATCCGAAAGACCTCGTTCAGCCGAAATTTAGATTATCCTAATTTCAAACAACATATACAAACACTCGAGCTCGGTGCAAAACATGTCTTAAAATACTTGTAAAGATGGGTGCGTTTATTTTCGAGACCATAAAAAGCTTTTTCTTTCCTCTAACGAGTTTCTGACAGTTCGTCAAAAATCCGCGAGATAGCTCTGTAGGAAAGTTCTCGCGCAAGCGCGATACCGGAAAGAGGAAGACGCCTCTCTTTTCTGGCGATACCACTCGTTCGCTTATAAGGCTCTTTTCATAGTTATTAAGGCATTTTTGAAGCAGGATAATCCGGCTGAGCTTTTCGTCGTCTCCTGCTCAACCGGATTCTGCTTTGGATCATGTTCGGGCAAACATAACCTCTCTATCCACACGCCATGATAATAACGTGCGATTTAAAATCATTTGATCCGGAGAATCCGCTTGGCTAAGCATAAGAAAATTTTGTTTTTGTTTGCGATTTAATGAAGGCATCATTTTTCGTTGAATTTCAATGTGATATTATATAAAAAAATACCATTAATTCATTCATACCAAAATATCATTTATTTCCATAAATAAATGATTGTGAGGAGAGCTTTAATCACAGTCGGAAACGGCGAAGAATGAATGAATAACCTCCTTTCTTCGTAATGACATCTGGCGACAACAATATTAAGCGTGCTATTTGAAACATTTTTTGCCTGGTCAGTTTTGTTAGAAGATGAAAAGTCATTACGAAAAATATAATTGCCGAATCAATCATTAATGCGAATCTCGCTAGCTGCTTTGAGGAAGCTGAAGGCTGGAAACTTTAATCAGGATGACCCGAAGCTCAAGTGTTATCTGCGATGTTATATGATGAAGAATGGAATAATTGGGGTGGATAACGAAGTCGACGTCGAAAAGGCACTTCGTCATCTTCCGGAAGCGCTGCAGGAACCATCGAGAAGAGTACTCGTTCAATGCAAGAACTTACGTAAGTTTGCAGTCCCTGTTTAATTCTGATATGCATATTCAAAAAAAAAAAAATCAACATTTCTAAAAAAAACAAAATATGGGGTAGCTAGTGGTGCAAAAAAAAAAATGTTTGTTTGCCTCATTATTAATAATAATAAAAAATATGTGCCGGTTTCTCGATGTCTGTTCTATCTTTGCTTTCGCTCAAGGGGGGAAATAGGGTTAGGACAGCGTTTTCTCAATGATTTTCATGAATTTTTTTATAGTATAAAAAATGAATATAATTTATTGAAACTTTGAGAATATTTTATACATATATTTAAGTATATACTATAAAATTTTTGAAGAATCTTCTTGAAAAACACCGGGGATATTAGCGACCCCATATTGCAGGTCACAATCAGACTCAGCATTTTGCGTACATTCTGGAAGCCGCAATTTTCATCCGAAATCAAACGAGGTTGGAATTTACTTTTATTATATGTCTCCCTTCTATATGAACCTAAATGCTATCAAAAAAATAGAAAATCGAATTTTTTACAGGGGTCAAAACAAAAAAGCATGATTTTTTGCCACTTTTTACAACTTTATTTGCAAAAAAAAAATTATTTTAAATAATGATAATATTCCGATTTTAGGTTCATATAGAGCGCAATACTATGAAGAAAGTAACTGCCAATTTTCAAAACGATTCGTTGAAAACTTTTCAAACTAGCGTGTACGCAAGTTAAAAAAAGTCATTTTCAGAAAAACGCGTTTGAAAAAATAGTACCAAGAAAAACAAGCAATATGGGGTCGCTAATATCTTCGGTGTTTTTCAAGGAAATTCTTCAAAAAATTCTTCAAAATTTTATAGTATATACTTAAATATATGTATAAAATATTCTCAAAGTTTCAATAAATTATATTCATTTTTTATACTATAAAAAAATTCATGAAAATCATTGAGAAAACGCTGTCCTAACCCTATTTCCCCCCTCAATGGCTTACAACAATAGAACGAGTCGGAATTTTCATTTAAAATTTTGGGAACATATTTTTCAATAGTTTTACTAACAATTTATGAAATTAAAAAAAAATCGATTTTTTTAACCGTCTAACCCTCTTTCCTCCCTTCAAGGACTCCCATACCGCTGCGCGCACTGAAAACCGAGTAAATTTGAAAAATTACTGTAAAGATTATAGGTGAAAAAAAAAATTGTACATTTCACATTTATTATTAACTTTTCAACTATAAGAAAGAAAGTTTGAACATTTTTTAAAATAATATTAACATTATGTTTTACGGGTATAAATGAACTACCGATGAAAACCATGGCGCCTCCTTGTCGACATCATAACTTCACAAAAAATTATTCAATCTGCAAAAATTTAAGAAAATCTAGTAAAATAATGTAGTAGTAATATTATGACGGAGGGAATTTTTTTATTTTTCAAAAATAAAGAAATTACAGTATGTCAAACTTTAGTGTGCAATTAAAAAAAAAAAAAAAATAGTGTTTAATAATTTATAAAAAATTGTCCAAGCAGAGAATTAAAAAAACCTCTCGTCAGACTATAGAGAATATTGTTATCGAGATTTAAAAAAAAATGGTTAAAGAATATTAAAATTGACTGAGTTATCGTGCTGACACAGTCTAAAAACATAGTTTCGAGAAAAACACGTTTAATAATGTTAATATAAATAAATAAAAGAATAAAAAAAATTTTGTCTAACAGTTGAAAAGTTAATAAAAGATGTGACATCAACAATTTAATTTTTTTTTCACCGAATAACCTTTATAATAATTTTTCAAATTTACTCGGTTTTCAGCGCGCGCAGAGGTATTTGAGCCCTCAAGATCGAGATTTTTGTCGGAAAACCGAACCGCGACCATATTGCATTTTAATTCAATAAAAATATAATTAAATAATATTTATCTTCTGTCCATCTAAATCTTTTTTATTTCGAGTACATTTAACAATTAATATACGTACACATTATTAAGAAATATACATTTTGTTATGTGTGTTTAGCTAGCAAAGACGTATGTGACAAGGCTTACCAGATAGTTCGTTGTTACTTTAAGTTTCAGCCCGAGGTAAGAGAAAAAAAAAGCTGTATAACCACTTTTACTATAATGATATAGTAAAAAGTAGGATTTCCATTTACGCGTTTATTTCGCCCGACTCTGCAAATTTTTTTCCATCTCCTCACTTTCAGATTCTGAAGAGCGTCTCGTTCGTGTAAGCCGAGAGCGCAAGATGGCGAAGAGCGTAAAGGCACGAAGTCGAGCGAGAAAAAGAATCTGTTTAAACCCGGGGAATCCCCACGAACGAGAGAGGCAGCGAGTCGGAAATAAAATTTTTAACATTAGGAACGATCGCACGAGAGCGCCGCCAGTGGAGGGATTTAGAGTGAAATGTTGAGAAGGAGTAGAAGCGTATTTTTATTATCGAATGGAAAATCGACTGGGGTGGAAAAAATTTATTTTCCGACGTCACGTCGTGTTGTAGATTTTTAGGAAAAAAAATACAAATTAATCAGACACTTTTGCTCTCCTTTTTAATTGGATAATAAAATATAATACAAGGCGAGTACAAACGTTTCGGAAAAAAATACACACAGCCTTGTAATGTCAGAAAAAAAAATGTTCACACGATGCAACGGTTGATTGAAACGTTGTACCCACGTCACTGCCAAGTTGTACTCCGCAGAAAGGGATGAAAAATGAAAAGAACGATTCTCTCTGCGAACGAGAGGTATCGGAAAAAATACTGGTAGAAAATGTCGCTAAATAACGAGTTTTCAATTGTCCTATTATCCGTAATAACTGTGTGGATTATTCAGCAAGTGTCGTCGATAAAATTCTTTTATCCAAACGTATGTACGACCATTATTCTGTATTTTTCTTCATCGTACATTGTCCACCACTTGCATAATACCCAGGAGTTTCCAGTTTCGCTATTATTCGTAATTACATGGTTTACAGAAGAAAATAATTGTTAATCAATATGTCCATAGTTGAAAATATACTTTACTGTATTTTTCTTATAGAGAAACTTTGCTACGTTTTTATTGAGCCATAGTACACGGACTTCCATCTCTCAGAAGGGTGCATACTTAATACATCATACCAAATACCGAAGGTACATGCGTATCATACAAAGTACAAGGGATATGGAAAAATGACGCGCGCAAGCGTCAACTCAGTACACCGACGACATTCGAACGAGGAAGACACTTCTTTACACTCGTCAAGTTTGATCCATGAATTCACGGAAGTTTTCAATGACTCGTTGAAGAAAATTGAAGAAAAAAAAACGAATTTGTCTACTGAAAATTTGGTTGATCGCAATAATGATTGAATTACCTTGGCCTTTCGTTGCTCTCAAGTATTTTGGTCTTTGGAAACCGATAAATTGGTCTAATGGTTGGCGATCAAAGTTCTATGATATTTACACATTTTTCGTTGTTTCAACGATATGCTCCCATTGCATTCTCGATTTAATAAACATTTTCAATTCCTCCGAGAGTCTGCAGAATTTTATCAACAGGATGTTCGTATTTATGTCGATTTTTGGGTCTTTCTGCAAAGGCATTACTGTTCTCGTTAAACGGAAACAGATTATGAACATTCAGGATATATTGGAGCGTAAAGTTTGTCAACCACGTGACACCGAAGAGACTGCGATTCAGCGTAAATTTGATACTTACGCAAGGTATGTAATGAAAAATATTGATTATAAATAGAAGAGATCGGAGCCATATTTAAGGGGTGAAATAGGATTAGGACAGCGTTTTCTCAATGATTTTCATGAATTTTTTTATAGCATAAAAAATGAATGTAATTTATTGAAACTTTGAGAATATTTTATACATATATTTAAGTATAAACTATAAAATTTTTGAAGAATTTTCTTGAAAAACACCGGGGATATTAGCGACCCCATATTGCAGCTCACAATCAGACTCAGCATTTTGCGTACATTCTGGAAGCCGCAATTTTCATCTGAAATCAAACGAGATTGAAATTTACTTTTATTATATGTCTCTCTTCTATATGAACCTAAATGCTATGAAAAAAATAGAAAATTTAATTTTTTACAGGGGTCAAAACAAAAAAGCATGATTTTTTGCCATTTTTTACAACTTTATTTGCAAAAAAAAAATTATTTTAAATAATGATAATATTCCGATTTTAGGTTCATATAGAGCGCAATACTATGAAGAAAGTAACTGCCAATTTTCAAAACGATTGGTTGAAAACTTTTCAAACTAGCGTGTACGCGAGTTCAAAAAAAGTCGTTTTCAGAAAAACGCGTTTGAAACACGTGGCGCGCTAGGGGCCTGAAGGAGAGCTACTCACTTTAATGGCTTATAACAATGGAACGAGTCGGAATTTTCATTTTTAATTTTGGGAACATATTTTTCAATAGTTTTACTAACAATTTATGAAATAAAAAAAATCGATTTTTTGGACCCTCTAACCCTATTTCCACCCTAAAGGAATTAGGCCACTCTAGAGGCCGAAAAAATAGGCTTTTTGGGGGGTTTTTTTTTCAGCAAAACTACAAAATAAATGGAGATTACAAAATAGAGTGTTAATCATGCATATCAGTGGCTGTATACTATAATTTTTTTGAAGCGATTAATTTCAGAATGGCGGCTGTGCAGCGTTTTTGCGATGACGACTCCGTTTTTGTTGGCCGGAAACATGACTCAGATAATTTTCAACCGATTCACTTGAAATTTTGAATATATCTTCAAAAATACATTGTCTATGGAAGTGCGTAGGATTTTTTTTTTATATTGCATAGTTCATTTGTTATTAACAATTTTCTAGCGATTTTGTAAGCAAATTTTTCACTTTTCACTTTAGAAGTGCGCCATCTGGCCAAAAATCAATATATCGAAAAAATCCTATCCACTTCCATAGACAATGTATTTTTAAAGGTATATTCAAAATTTCAAGTGAATCGGTTGAAAAATGTCTGAGTTATTTTTCCGGCCAACAAAAACGGAGACGTCATCGCAAAATGCTGCACAGCCGCCATTTTGAAATTAATCGCTTCAAAAAAATTATTGTATACAGTCACTGATATCTATGATTAACACCCTATTTTGTAATCTCGATTTATTTTGTAGTTTTTCTGAGGAAAAATCCCTAAAAAAGCCTATTTTTTTGGCCTCTAGAGTGGCCCTCAAGGGAGGAAATAGGGTTAGGACAGCGTTTTCTCAATGATTTTCATGAATTTTTTTATAGTATAAAAAATGAATATAATTTATTGAAACTTTGAGAATATTCTATACATATATTTAAGTATGTACTATAAAATTTTTGAAGAATTTTCTTGAAAAACACCGGGGATATTAGCGACCCCATATTGCAGGTCACAATGAGACTCAGCATTTTGCGTACATTCTGGACGCCGCAATTTTCATCTGAAATTAAACGAGGTTGGAATTTACTTTTATTGGATGTCTCTCTTCTATATGAACCTAAATGCTATCAAAAAACTAGAAAATTGAATTATTTACAGGGGTCAAAACAAAAAAGCATGATTTTTTGCTATTTTTTACAACTTTATTTGCAAAAAAAAAATTATTTTAAGTAATGATAATATTCGGATTTTAGGTTCATATAGAGCGCAATACTATGAAGAAAGTAACTGCCAATTTTCAAAACGATTGGTTAAAAACTTTTCACACTAGCATGTACGCAATGAAAAAAAAAAGTCGTTATCAGAAAAACGCGTTTGAAAAAATAGTGACCGCTCGTTTATACACGTGGCGCGCTCGGGGCCTGAAGGAGAGCTACTCACTTTAATGGCTTATAACAATAGAACGAGTCGGAATTTTCATTTAAAATTTTGGGAACATATTTTTCAATAGTTTTACTAACAATTTATGAAATTAAAAAAAAATCGATTTTTTGAACCGTCTAATCCTATTTCCCCCCTTAAATATTGACTATAAAGATAATTTTATTGATTTTGATGCGTGGCATTAATACATCTATGATTTTACATATTATTTACGTGAGCAAAAGAGCAGGTAAACGATAAAACAAACTAACGAGTAAAAATTTGATTTTTATCTTATCGGATCCTGTCTGTGAGATACGGAGCCCTTTTCGTAGTTGCGGCATGCGTACTGCTGGCCACTTCACTAATCAAAGATTTATCAGAACGGAAATTCATCGCCGGATCTTCCTCGTGGATTCCTTGCGACGAACCCACATTGGGACAATTTATTTTCTTCCACATCTGTGTGGCTTTCGTACGATCAATTTACACTTTAGCTGCATTGGTGATCGATTTATTTATCGTCGTGTCGCAGTTGAAAACTTGCACGCAACTTGAGATTCTAAAATATCGCTTGAGAACGATAACGAATTCGATCCACGGTACGACAAAGTGCATGGCCGAGGAAAGAGGCAGTGACGACAATGCGGATTTACGAAATGTCGAAAGAAGACTGATCGGCGAATGCATACGACATCACTGCACGATTTTCGAGTTGGCAAATGTTTTATTTCAATATTTTTTAAACTTGAAACAATTTTTTTTTTCAATTTTTTTCTATATTAGTATAATAATATTTCAAATGTATGTTTTTTCTTCATTTTACGTATGTACGAGGTCTGTTCAAAAAGTATCGCGAATTTTGAATTTCCGCGGGCTACGTATATTCGATTTTCGATTTTTTTGTGGCGTTAGGTTGGTACTCCTGCCCCTCACTTATGCTGAAAAAATCGGCCGTTTTGAATGTTTAGTTAATTGTTGACAGCTGTTTTGGTTAGATATGTTTTGGCTTGTCTTCGATTTTTGCTTATTCCAAAAAAGCAGCTTCCATTGCGATGATTGAGCTTTGGTTTCCACGTAATAACCATAAACCCATGATTCGTCACCAGTTATGACCCTCTGGAGCAAATTTGGGTCGTCGCGGACCGAGTCCAACAGCTCCTTAGCGATGTTAACGAGACACTGTTTTTGTTCGAAATCGAGCAATTTTGGCACGAATTTCGCGGCGACCCGCCTCATGCCCAAATCATTGGTAAAAATCGAATAGCACGAGCCAATCGATATGTTTAGTTCCTGGGCAACTTCTCTAACGGTGATTCGACGATTGGCCAATATTATTGTCTTCGCTTCATCAATGTTTTCGTCTGTTGTTGATGTGCTCGGGAGTCCGGAACGCGTTTCGTTGTTCGCATCTTCTCGGCCCTCTGAGAACATTTTGTACCACCGATAAACGTTGCTCTGGTTCAAGATAGCTTCACCATATGCCACAGTCAACATTCGGAATACGTCCGCGCAGTTCATTTCGTTTTTCACACAAAATTTGATACAGATTTTTTGATCCATTTTTTGGAATAGGCAAAAATCGAAGACAAGCTAAAACACGTCTAACCAAAACACCTGTCGACAATTAACTTGACATTCAAAATGGCCGATTTTTTCAGCATAAGTGAGGGACATGAGTACCAACCTAACGCCACAAAAAAATCGAATATCGAATATACGTAGCCCGCGGAAATTCAAAATTCAAAATTTTCTAACAGACCTCGTATTAGGGGTACAAGTAAGTTTTAAAGGATCTTTTATCAAAAGTGGGGCTTTATTGTGGAAAAATGGTAACGAGTCGATTCTACAAGCCCTTCTTGCGTTTGACACGAGTCTTCGTTCAATAATGCCTTTGATTCTGCATCTTCAAACGTTTCAGACCTTCCTTCGCGTTCCTTATCCTCCGTGTCAAAATCGCGACTTTTAAAGTGTCTAAACCAGTACTCAGAAGTTGAAATTGACGAAGCATGGTCGCCATAACCCTCACACAACAATCGATGACCTTCAGCTGCGTTTTTTCTTCAAATGGAAGCAGAAAAATAACGTTTCCCGCAAATTTCATTTCATTGGCGACAAAAGTCGACATATTTGAAGTTCGAAAAAACTGTGTTCTTTACACTTTGACAAAATGACACGTGCTGAAAACTAAAGCCTACCGATGACGCTTCAACACGAAGACGGTTAGGTTATGGTCTAATGCGACTTAACACCAGTGGCGCCATCTCTTGGGAATCCTTTAAAGCTTACTTGTTCCCCCCCCCAATATGATAACACATATGTGGCATTTTCTTGTATACAGGCCCATTATTATTATTTCTGTTTTTTCGTCTTTGCCCCAGATTAGCCAAATCGTTGAACGATAATTTTTCCAAAGTGATTTTTCTTCAAGTCACGATAAGCTCGGCGGCATCGTGCTTCACCGTTCTCCAACTAACGAAGCTTCGAATGTTCAGTGGCGAATTTATGTCGACAACGACGTATCTGGCTGCAGTAACGATACAAATATTTGTATTATGTTGGTACGGGAACAAAGTTCTACTGCAGGTAAACTTTGCGTATCACATTCCTTTGGAATTGCTGAATGTCGGGAAAAAAACATTGAATTAGAGAAAATCTGACACCGTACAGAGTCTCGACGTGGCTAACGCCGCGTATCAGATGAACTGGACACTTTTGAGCGTCAGTTTGAGAAAAACTCTTGTGATGATAATTGCAAGATCCTCAAAGCCGATCATATTTCGTACGGGCTACGTTATCGTTTTATCGCTCGAATCATTCAACAGCGTCAGTATACCGCGTTAATTAATTAGCGTAATGAATTTCAATCAAGTATATTTGTCTCGAATATTTGACAGGATATTTTTCTCAATTGATCCATTGTTAAAATTTCTTTTATCTCCCGTTGTGCTCGTAAAAACCTTACGATGTAGATTTTGTAATAATTCTTCTTCTCGTAGCTCGTAAAATTATCCTACTCGGCCTATAACGTCATCAGTCAACGTAGCGAGGAGTAGATGGTTTTACAAGACTTTTCATACTCGTGCAGGCATCAGAGGAAAAAATTGGAAAAAAATTTATTGATTCACTAGTGATAATACGTGATTCTTGGATTTTCGAATTTTACATCGTAGTGATCCGCGCTTAAAAAAAAAAATACAACGCAATATCTTTCTTTCGCCACGCGTTTGAGTACACACTCAACTGAGGTCTGCAACGTTGACGTTCTTTTTCGTTTTCGACGTACAAATTTCTTGTTATCGGGACGACGAGAGTTACGATTTCCCGGAGAATGTGTACGAGAGAAAATTATCTATTAAAATTTTTTATTGTTATTAGTATCGTTAATAAACATCAGAATTATGGGAGCAGTATCGTCCATGGCAATTCTCGCGTTTTCTACTTTCAGATGACACGATACTTTCGTCACTTCGTATCATAAAGGGACTCGTCTATATAAAATAGACGATCTCGTCTATTTTATAGAAAATTAATTTCTCCCCATTAACACTCGATAATTTTCAACACCATTTTCTGTCTAATTTTTCCATAAACAGAATTTGCAAACGTGAGTAAAAAATTACGAAAATGAGTCTCAAATGATGGTCGACAAACTAGTTTCTCTTTCGATTGAACGATAAAATATAATTATACGTTGCTCGTACACGAAGCAAATGCACCATGGGCAGTAGCAAAAGTTTTAGACGACATAAATGGCACTCGTGCAATAACGAAAAAAACTTATCGACGAAGAACGGTTGACTGTAACGTTACACGCGTGTCACTGGATGTACGACATACACAGGAATTGAAAATGAAATAACAACGTTCTCGTGCGGAAGAAGAGATATGGGAAAAAATGACCGGGAGACAATTAAGTGCAATCAAAAGTTTGCAGTCGTCTCATAGTTCGTAATAACCGTTTGCATTTTTTATTAAATTTCGTCGGTAAAGTCTCTCTATCCGATACATATACTCTTTTATGTATTTTGTACACAGTACGTTATTCAACCCTTGCAACGTCCCCCGGGAGTCTTTATTTCCGTTATTATCCGTAATACGAAGGTTGGAAAGGAAAATAATTGCGAATCAATACGTCCAAAGCTTTTTACGTATGCAATGTACTTCTTCACATTTTTCCATGGATGCAGGCATTTCAATGTTTTTTTACCTCCTACCGTACTAACCGGACGCGAGCCCTCACGGAAGGGTGCATTGCTAATGCGTTGTCGCAAATAACGGAGGGATATCGATATAATTGCGTACGAAGATACAGTTTCTAAGAAGTGGGGGAAAGCGATGGGTGCAATGGTCAGATCAGTACGCAACCGACATTCGAACGAGCAACATCCTTCTTCTCTCCTTACACTCGATCAACGAATTCACTAAAGTTCTCAATGACTCGTTGACGAAAAGTGAAGAGGGAATTTCATCGGCTGAAAATTTGCTTGATCGTAATAATGGTTGCGTTACTTTGGCCTTTCGCTGTGATCAAGTATTTTGGTCTTTGGAAACCGATAAATTGGTCGAACGGTTGGCGATCGAAGGTCTACGACATTTACACGTGTTTCGTTCTTTTAACGATATGCTCCCATTGTGTTCTCGAATTTATAAACATTTTTAATTCATCCGAGAATCTGCAGAATTTTATTAACCGGATGTTCGTATTTATGTCGCTTTTTGGATCTTTGTGTAAAGGCATTACTGTACTCGTTAAACGTAAACAGATCATGAGCATACAAAATATATTGGAACGTAAAGTGTGTCAACCACGTGACACGGAAGAGACTGCGATTCAGCGTAAATTTGATACTTACGCAAGGTATGTAATGACAAATATAAATTATAAATAGAGGAGATCGGAGTTATATTCAAGAGGGTGTATCACACTCTCTGATCGCTTTGAAAACCGCGAAATGTACTTTCTTCGAAATTACGGAACCGATAGGGATGAAATGAGCTTAGCCACAGTGGTTGGCGATGCCGCCGAGACGAGACTAGACTCTCGTCGAGATCTTTGAGAATTCCGATAAAAAATAGAGTCAAATCAATTTCAACGCTATTCCATCAGTTTTTACTCTTTTTTTTCCGTTTTTGTCTTTACGAGAATCATGTGGAGATTGGCAAGATTTTCCAAACAAAATATCAAATCGTTGTTTCACTGCTGTATCATGATCACGCGATTCTATCGCTCGCCACTCATTTATTTACTTTGGGATCTTTTGAATCTCTGATTGAAGGCTACACGTCATTGAATCGGAGAAAGACACACAGACCCACACAGGCAGTCATAGACATAATTCCACACACATTGACACACACAGTCTCCACAGCCCCCCTCCCCCCAAGTCGCGCACACGCGCAGCTACATAGTCACACCAACGCAGCCACACAGACGGACACATACATAGTCACATAGTTGTACACACCGTACATTCGACGCACACAGTTATCTACCCGCAGCTACTCTGGGCAGTCGTCTGCACACAGTCTCATGCACATAGTCACGTGCACACAGTCACGCGCACACAGTCACGTGCACACAGTCACGCGCACACAGTCGCGTGTACACAGTCACGTGCACACAGTCGCGTGCACACAGCCGCGTGCACACAGTCGCGTGCACATAGTCACACGCACACAGTCGCATGCACACCGTCACGTGCACACGGTCACGTGCACATAGTCACATGCACGCAGTCGCGTGCACACAGTCACGTGCACACAATCACATGTCCATAGTCACATGCACACAGTCATGTGCACACAGTCACATGCACACAGTCACGCGCACACAGTCGCGCGCACACAGTCGCGCGCACACAGTCGCACGCACACAGTCGCGTGCACACAGTGGCTCGCACACAGTCGCGTGCACACAGTCACGTGCACACAGTCACATGCACACAGTTACACGCGTAGTCACCCTCACACAGTCATACACATAATCCCACAGTCACCCGACACAGCGACACGCGCGGAATCACGCGCCGGTAATTACACACACACACACAAACACACCGGGACACACGGGATCTCGGAAAGTTCAAGACACATATCAAGACGAGACGAGACTTGGCCGAGATAAGACGAGATTATGACGTCACCACGAGATGAGACCAAGTCTCGTCTCGTCTCGCGGCATTACTAACAGTGGTATAAAGCGGCTAAGCTTATCTCATCACGATCGGCTGTGCCGTTTGGGAGAGAGCAGCGATAAGAATTTTCAGGCAGCTCTCCCGCACTTATATCACACCGTGGTCCATGCGCGCCTTCCTCCTTGATAGAACAAAGGCCTGATCGATTGTTTTGCGTTACCGTGTCTAGGACTAGTAAAAATTGTATTCAATTCGTGTGTGTCTCACCACAAAAAAAAACGTGGACTTCTTCTCTTTGTATAAGCAGCGAGTAGGCTGCAAGCAAGAGCCGCGGCAGCGTTTTGAGGCAAAGTAAGTTTAAGGTAGTTCTAGCACAAGAAATGGGCGGGGTTTGAAGGAGTGGTGCGCGCGGCGGGCAGCCACGTCGCGCTGCGACGTTGTCATGCTCACTAAACGTAGTTCTAACACGTTGCTCTACTCGTATATCCGTGTGATTCATCTATCTGCGTGTATGCGTGCCGAAAGTGAGGTTATGGACGTCAGTGACGCGAATAAAGAGAACATCAATAAGATGTCTAATAAAAGATTGAAAGGAAAATTTATACGGACGAAAGAGCTGCTTTCATGAAGCTACTTATGATGTTGTCGTTCTGCAAGATTTGATCAAGCAATATTTGACTTTCGATGATATATTTTAAAATACTATAATATTCGTTGAGTCATTGAAAGATTTTATGCGTAAATTGAAAGTTGGATCGAACAAAAAACATTTATCAGCTTTAAAAAACGTTCTTTCCAAATATATGATCACAAAACTTGCACCGCTGGGAATCACGTACGAGCAATTGATACAATTATACCAAAGCGGAGAAGACTCATTGGTCACATTTTTGTCACAAAAAGTAACCAAAGATAAGACTGTTCTCAAAAATATCGTTGACCATTTTAAATGATTAAAGTATCATAAAAAATCACCAAAGCATCAGTATGTAAGATTTATGAAATTTCAAAATAATAATGATTTGAATAAATACAATTTCTATGACAAATGTATTATTTATTGCTGATATTTTTATTTTTATTCGAATCTCAATGAAAAACCGTTAAAATCTTCCTATACATTCAACGCCGTGGCATTTTCCTTTTGAAAAATTTGTATTGCCGCGCTGCGTCGATTTGTTATCACACACACACACACACACACACACACACACACACACACACACACACACACACACACACACACACACACACACACATGTCGCGCCAGCGGTAATAAAGCGACGTTGTCATGCTCACTACCGAGTTCTTCTAGCCCCAAAACAATATTTTTTTAATAGTCCATACTTTTTTACTGTATGGTCGAAAATTTACTGTAAAATATATGTTATTCTTCATCTACCAAACTACTTTCGTGCCAAATTTCAAGAATTTTTCAAAACTCCTTCGTACATTTTGGTGACTAAATATCCGAAATGTGCTCATGTCGCACGGTATAGGTATACATTCGTATGCAAATTTAGCAATTTTTGATAAACGATATCTTGAAAACGGTACGGTGAAACAGTCTCAAATTTCGCATAAGTATTCTTCAGTACTTTTTACAGTTTTTTCCCAAAAATTCATTAAATTTGCATAACTCTTTATTTGTGTTAGAACTACCTTAAGAACGTTTAAAGTATCTAGTGCCCTGCGAACTTTATCCACTCCGAAATATCATGCGTTTACTCCGGTACGCGGTTGAAAAAGTTATTATAATAATCTAGAAATCGAGACTTTTGCGGGAACAATTGGTATCCGTTTGTATCAAATTTTTCCTCTCGTCCATTGATTCAATAAGGATTCTGCACCATTTTGTGTGCGTATTTTTATCTAAACTTTTTATTCAACGATGCTGAAGAATCATGGTCTAAGAGAGAAGTTTGATGGAACAATTTTTTATGTGAAAAGTTGTACATAGTGCAGTTCACTTCTATTTATAAATTTGTATTTGTATTTGCATATATTGAAATTAATAACTGACTATAAAAATAATTTTATTGATTTTGATGCATGACATTAGTGGATCTGAGATTTTACGTATAATTTACGTGAGCAAACGAGCAGGTGCGGTGATAAAAAAATGATGAGCCAACATTTGATTTGGTTTTTATTTTATCGGATCCTGTCCGTGAGATACGGAACCGTTGTCGTAGTTGCGGGAATTGCTATGCTGGCCAATTCACTAATCAAAGATGCACCAGAACGGAAATTCTTCGCTGAACCTTCCTCGTGGGTCCCATGCAACGAACCCACATTGGGCCAATTTATTCTCTTGTACAACTGGGTGATTTTCGTACGAATAATTTATGCACTAAGTACATTGGTGATCGATTTATTTATGGCCGTATCGCAGTTGCAAACTTGCTCGCAACTTGAGATTCTAAATCATCGCTTGAGAACGATAACGAATTCGATCGATGGGATGACAAAGTGCATGGGCGACGAAAGAGGCAGTGACAACGATGCGGATTTACGGAATGTCGAAAGAAGACTGATCGCCGAATGCATACGACATCACTGCACGATTTTCGAGTTGGCAAATGTTTTTTTTTCTTTCTATTTTGTTATAATAATATTTCAAATGTATTTTTTTTCTTCATTTTACGTATGTACTGTGGGTCAAAAAAGTATTCATACACCTTGTTTTTTTGCGATAACTTTATAGACATAAGCGATACGTAAAGAAAGCCAATTTTATGTAATAGTACATCAGGTGCAGAGATAAATTGCAAATGGAGAATTGAACATTGTACGCAGAGGTCAGAGCATCCGTGAGTGAATATCCGAGGTTTAGCAGCTCAATCGTAAGTGTATGAATACTTTTTTGCCCGAAAATTTTCGTTTTTTTGGCATAATTCTTCTATTATTCCTGGAAAAAAATTCTCCATTCGCAGTTTATCTCTGCACCTGATGTACTATTAAATAAAATTCGCTTTCCTTGCGTATCGCTTATGTCTATAAAGTTAGCGCAAAAAAACAAGGTGTATGAATACTTTTTTGACCCACTGTATATGCATGATAATACACATGTGATATTCCGTGTATACAGGACCATTATTATCATTTCTTGTTTTTCGTTTTTATCCCAGATTAGCCAAATCGTTGAACGATAATTTTACCAACGTGATTTTTCTTCAATTCACGATAAGCTCGGCGGCATCGTGTTTCACCGTTCTCCAACTAACGAAACTTCGAATGTTCAGTGCCGAATTCATCTCCACAATGACGTATCTAGCCGCAGTAATGGTACAAATATTTTTATTATGTTGGTACGGAAACAAAGTTCTACTGCAGGTAAATCACGCGTATTTCATTCCTTTGGAATTGCTGAACGTGGGAAAAAAAAAAATTGAATTAGAGAAAAATCTGACACCGTACAGAGTCTCGAGGTGGCTAACGCAGCGTACGAGATGAACTGGACATTTTTGAGCGTCAGTTTGAGGAAAACCCTTGTGATGATAATTGCAAGATCCTCAAAGTCGATCATATTTCGTACGGGCTACGTCATCATTTTATCGCTTGAATCATTCAACAGCGTTAGTATATCGCGTTCATTAATTAGCGTAGTGAATTTCAATGAAGTATATTTATCTCTAATATTTCGCAAGACATTTTTCTCAACTGATCCATCGCTAAAATTGTTTTTATTTCTCGTTGTGCTCGAAATATCATTACGATGGAGATTTTCCAATAATTTCTCTTCTTGTAGCTCGTAAAGTTATCCTACTCTGTCTATAACGTCATCAGTCAACGTAGCGAGGAGTAGAAAGTTTTGCAATAAAAGTTTCCATACTCGCACAACAATCAGAGATAAACCAAAAAAAAATGTATTTAATGATTAATGGCAGAACGTGATTCGTGGATTATGCGAATTTTTCATGGTAGGCTTCGCTCAAAGATAATAAAATACAACTCAATATCTTTCCTTCTCAAGCTTTTGACGACATACTCAGCTAAGGTTTGCAACGTTGACATTTTTTTTCATTTTCGTCTTAAAGATTTTTTATTATCAGTATGATGAGACATATGTTTTCCTGGAGAGTGAAATGAGAAAATTATCTATAAAAAATTTCAATTGTTACGAGTATCGTTAATAAACGTCCGAATTATGCAAGCGGTATCGTCCACGAATTTTCACATTTCCTTCTTTCAGATGACACGATACTTTTGTCACTTGAAATCATAAACTCCGATATAAGGGGGTGCAACGTTAATGCAGCCCTCTTCTATTTTAGAGAAAATTAATTTTTTCCCATTATCACTCGATTCGTCACTTGATACCAAACACTCCGATATAAGGGGTGCATCGCTAATGCAGCCCTCGTTTATTTTGTAGGAAATTTATATCTCCGCCTGATCACTCGATCATTTCCTAACACCATTTTCCGTCTAATTTTTCCATTAACAGAATGTAAAAACGTGAGAAAAAAATTACGAAAACGATTCTCAAACGAAGGTATTTTCTCTTTGGATCGAACGATAAAATATAATTTTACGTTGCTTGTACACGAAGGCAATGCACCATGGTTAGTAACAAAAGGTTTAGACGACATAAATGGCACTCGGCAATATTGAAAGGAAAAAACTTATCGACGAAGAACGGTTGACTGTAACGTTACACGCGTGTCACTGGATGTACGCCGTACGCAGGAATTGAAAATGAAATAACAACGTTCTCGTGCGGAAGAAGAGATATCGGAAAAAATGACGGGGAGACAATTAAGTGCAATCAAAAGTTTGCAGTCGTCCCATAGTTCGTAATAACCGTTTGCATTTTTTATTAAATGTCGTCGGTAAAGTCTCTCTATCCGGAACATATATAGGTATACTCATTTATGTATTTTGTACACAGTACGTTATTCATCCTTTGCAACGTCCCCAGGAGTCTTTATTTCCGCTATTATCCGTAATATGAAGGTTGGAAATGAAAATAATTGCGAATCAATACGTCCAAAGCTTTTTACGTATGCAATGTACTTCTTCACATTTTTCCATGGATGCAGGCATTTCAATGTTTTTTTACCTCCTACCGTACTAACCGGACGCGAGCCCTCACGGAAGGGTGCATTGCTAATGCGTTGTCGCAAATAACGGAGGGATATCGATATAATTGCGTACGAAGATACAGTTTCTAAGAAGTGGGGGAAAGCGATGGGTGCAATGGTCAGATCAGTGCGCAACCGACATTCGAACGAGCAACATCCTTCTTCTCTCTTTACACTCGATCAACGAATTCACCAAAGTTCTCAATGACTCGTTGACGAAAAGTGAAGAGGGAATTTATCGGCTGAAAATTAGCTTGATCGTAATAATGGTTGCGTTACTTTGGCCTTTCGCTGTGATCAAGTATTTTGGTCTTTGGAAACCGATAAATTGGTCGAACGGTTGGCGATCAAAGGTCTACGACATTTACACGTGTTTCGTTCTTTTAGCGATATGCTCCCATTGTGTTCTCGAATTTATAAACATTTTGCATTCATCCGAGAATCTGCAGAATTTTATCAACAGGATGTTCGTATTTATGTCGATTTTTGGGTCTTTCTGTAAAGGCATTACTTTACTCGTTAAACGTAAACAGATCATGAATATACAAAATATATTGGAACGTAAAGTGTGTCAACCACGTGACACGGAAGAGACTGCGATTCAGCATAAATTTGATACTTACGCAAGGTATGTAATGAAAAATATAAATTGTAAATAGAGGAGATCGGAGCTATATTCAAGAGGGTGTATCACTCTCTCCGACCACTTTGAAAACCGCGAAATGTACTTTCTTCGAAATTACAGAACCGATAGGGATGAAATGAGCTTAGCCACAGTGGTTGGCGATGCCGCCTAGTACGAGACTAGACTCTCGTCCAGATCTTTGAGAATTCCGATAAAAAATAGAATCAAATCAATTTCAACGCTATTCCATCAGTTTTTACTCTTTTTTTTCCGTTTTTCTCTTTACGAGAATCATGTGGAGATTGGCAAGATTTTCCAAACAAAATATCAAATCGTTGTTTCACTGCTGTATCATGATCACGCGATTCTATCGCTCGCCACTCATTTATTTACTTTGGGATCTTTTGAATCTCTGATTGAAGGCTACACGTCATTGAGAAAGACACACAGACCCACACAGACAGTCATAGACATAATTCCACACACATTGACACACACAGTCTCCACAGCCCCCCACCCCCCAAGTCGCGCACACGCGCAGCTACATAGTCACACCAACGCAGCCACACAGACGGACACATACATAGTCACATGGTTGTACACACCGTACATTCGGCGCACACAGTTATATACACGCAGTTACCCGCGGGCAGTCATCTGCACACAGCCACGTGCACACAGTCGCGTGCACACGATCACGTGCACACAATCACGTGCACACAGTCGCGTGCACACAATCACGTGCAAACCGTCGCGTGCACACAGTCACGTGCACACAGTCACGTGCACACAGTCACGTGCACACAGTCACGTGCACACAATCACGGGCACACAGTCGCATGTACACAGTCACGTGCACACAGTTGTATGCACACAGTCACGTGCACACAGTCACGTGCACACAGTCACATGCACACAATCACGGGCACACAGTCGCATGTACACAGTCACGTGCACACAGTCACGTGCACACAGTCGCATGCACACAGTCGCATGCACACAGTCACGTGCACACAGTCACGTGCGCACAGCCACGTGGACACAGTTGCATGTACACAGTCACGTGCACACAGTCATACACACAATCACACACACACACACACACACACACCGGGCAGACGGGATCTCGGAAAGTTCAAGACACACATCAAGACGAGACGAGACTTGGCCGAAATGAGACGACATTATGACGGCATCACGAGATTATTTTACCTAAAATTTTTTTTTTAACGATGCTGAAGAATCATGGTCTAAGAGAGAAATTTGTTGGAACAATTTTTTATGTGAAAAATTGTACATAGTGCAGTTCTCTTCCATTTATAAATTAGTATTTGTATTTGCATAAAATTGAATATTGACTATAAAAATAATTTTATTGATTTTGATGCATGACATTAGTGGATCTGAGATTTTACATATAATTTACGTGAGCAAACGAGCAGGTGCGGTAATAAAAAAATGATGAGCCAAAATTTGATATGGTTTTTATTTTATCGGATCCTGTCCGTGAGATACGGAACCGTTGTCGTAGTTGCGGGAATTGCTATGCTGGCCAATTCACTAATCAAAGATGCACCAGAACGGAAATTCTTCGCTGAACCTTCCTCGTGGGTCCCATGCAACGAACCCACATTGGGCCAATTTATTCTCTTGTACAACTGGGTGATTTTCGTACGAATAATTTATGCACTAACTACATTGGTGATCGATTTATTTATGGCCGTATCGCAGTTGCAAACTTGCTCGCAACTTGAGATTCTAAATCATCGCTTGAGAACAATAACGAATTCGATCGATGGGATGACAAAGTGCATGGGCGACGAAAGAGGCAGTGACAACGATGCGGATTTACGGAATTTCGAAAGAAGATTGTTCGCCGAATGCATACAACATCACTGCACGATTTTCGAGTTGGCAAATGTTTTTTTTTTCTATTTTGATATAATAATATTTCAACTGTATTTTTTTTCTTCATTTTACGTATGTATGTGTATGATAATACACAAGTGGTATTCCGTGTATACAGGCCCATTATTATTATTTCTTTTTTTCGTTTTTATCCCAGATTGGCCAAATCGTTGAACGACAATTTTGCCAGCGTGATTTTTCTTCAAGTCACGATAAGCTCGGCGGCATCGTGTTTCACCGTTCTCCAACTATCGAAACTTCGAATGTTCAGTGCCGAATTCATCTCCACAATGACGTATCTAGCCGCAGTAATGGTACAAATATTTTTATTATGTTGGTACGGAAACAAAGTTCTACTGCAGGTAAATCACGCGTATTTCATTCCTTTGGAATCGCTGAACGTGGGGAAAAAAAAAAATTGAATTAGAGAAAAATCTGACACCGTACAGAGTCTTGAGGTGGCTAACGCAGCGTACGAGATGAACTGGACATTTTTGAGCGTCAGTTTGAGGAAAACCCTTGTGATGATAATTGCAAGGTCCTCAAAGTCGATCATATTTCGTACGGGCTACGTCATCATTTTATCGCTCGAATCATTCAACAGCGTTAGTATATCGCGTTCATTAATTAGCGTAGTGAATTTCAATGAAGTATTGTAATCGAATATTTGCCAGGACATTTTACTCAACTGATGCATCGTTAAAATTGTTTTTATTTCTCGTTGTGCCCGAAATATCATTACGATGGAGATTTTCCAATAATTTTTATTCTTGTAGCTCGTAAAGTTATCCTACTCTGCCTATAACGTCATCAGTCAACGTAGCGAGGGGTAGAAAGTATTGCAATAAAACTTCCCGTATTCGCGCAACAATCAGAGGAAAAATTGAAAAAAATGTATTTAATGATTAATGGCAAAACGTGATTATTGGATTTCTGGATTTTTCATCGTAGTCTTCGTAATATAAAATAATAAAATACAATTAAATATCTTTCCTTCTCAAGCTTTTGACGACACGCTCAGCTAAGGTTTGCAACGTTGATATTTTTTTTCATTTTCGTCTTGAAGATTTCTTATTATCAGGATGATGAAACACATGTTTTCCTGGAGAATGTGTGCATGAGAAAATTATCTATACAAATTTTCAATTGTTACGAGTATCGTTAAGGGATAACACCATTGTGACCCCCTGTTTTTTTTCACATTTTTCAAGAATTTTTTTTTGTGGGAAAAAAAAAAGATATTCTAAAATTTTTGTTGGGTTTTGTTCCTTGTTTATTAATGTATCAAAAAATATTTTTTTCACATTTTTCACGCCGGATGGTGGCGCTGGGGAAGCTCTCACGTTAGGTGCTGTCATCTCCGCGGCACGCAGCAGAACTCTCTTCAACATCAATCTGAAAAAAAATACTGAGTGTTCTCGTTAATAATATGATATTTTGAAGAGAAGTACATAGGGATTTGAAAAAATATTGTTTAAAAAAAAATAGGCACGCCTTTGAAATTAAAGTTAATTTCAAAGGCGTGCCTATTTTTTTAAAACAATATTTTCCCAAATCCCTATGTACTTCTTTTCAAATTATCATATTATTAACGAGAACACTTGGTATTTTTTTTCAGATCGACGTTGAAGAGAGTTCTGCTGCGTGCCGCGGAGATGACAGCATCTGACGCGAGAGCTTACCCAGCGCCACCATGCGGCGTGAAAAATGTGAAAAAAATGTTTTTTGATACATTAATAAGCAAGGAACAAAACCCAAAAAATTTTTTCGAATATCTCTTTTTTTTCCGACAAAAAAAATTCTTCAAAAATGTGAAAAAAAACAGGGGGTCACAGTGGTGTTATCCCTTAATAAACGTCCGAATTATGCAAGCGGTATCGTCCACGAATTTTCACATTTCCGGCTTTCAGATGACACGATACTTTCGTCACTTGCTATCATAAACTCTGATATGAGGGGGTGCATCGTTAATGCAGCCCTCGTCTATTTTAGAGAAAATTAATATTATCCCATTATTACTCGATTCGTCACTTAAAACCAAACACTCCGATATAAGAGGGTGCATCGCTAATGCAGCGCTCGTCTATTTTGTAGAAAATTAAAATCTCCGCTTGCTCACTCGATCATTTCCCAACACCATTTTCCGTCTAATTTTTCCATGAACAGAATGTGAAAACGTGAGAAAAGAAATAACGAAAACGATTCTCAAACGAAGGTATTTTCTCTTTGGATCGAACGATAAAATATAATTTTACGTTACTTGTACACGAGGCAAGTGCACCGTGCGAAGTAGCAAAAGTTTTAGACGACAAAAGTGACACGGAGCTCGGCAATATTGAGCGAAAAAACTTATCGACGAATAAGGGTTGGCTGTAACGTTATGCGCGTTGTCACTGGAAGTACGCCGAACACTGGTACTACAAATGAAATAAAACAACGTTCTCGTGTGGAAGGAGAGATATCGTAAAAAAATGACCCGAAGACAATTAAGTGTAATCAAGAGTTCGCAGTCGTCCCATAGTACATAATAACCGTTTGCATTATTTAGAAGATGTCGTCGGCAAAGTTTCTCTACCCGAAACATATATATGTATAGTCTGTGGATTTTATACGCAGTACGTTATTCAACCCTTGCAACGGTCTCCACGACTCTTTATTTCCGCTATTATCCGTAATACGAAGGTTGAAAAGGAAAATAATTGCGAATCAATACGTCCAAAGCTTTTTACGTATGCAATGTATTTTTCCACATTTTTCCATAGATTCAGATATTTCAACGTTTTTTAACTTGCGGCGTACTACGCGGACGTGAGCCCTCTCGGAAGGGTGCATCGCTAATGCGTTGTCGCAAATAAAGGAGAGATGTCGATAAAATTGCGTATGAAGATGCAAGCTCTAAGGAGTGGGGAGAAACGATGAGTACAATGGTCGGCTCAGTACGCAACCGATATTCGAACGAGCAACACCCTCCTTCTCTCCTTACACTCGATCAACGAATTCATCAAAGTTTTCTATGACTCTTTGAAGAAGAATGAAAAACGAATTTGTCTACTGAAAATTTGTTTGATCGCAAAAAATGATTGCCTTACCATGGCCTTTCGTTGCCCTCAAGTATTTTGGTTTTTGGAAACCGATAAATTGGTCGAACGGTTGGCGATCAAAGTTCTACGACATTTACACATCTTTCGTTCTTTTAACGTTATCCTCCCATTGTGTTCTCGATTTTATAAACATTTTTAATTCCGCCGAGAATCTGCAGAATTTTATTAACAGGATGTTCGTACTTATGTCGATTTTCGGATGTTTTTGTAAAGGCATAACTGTGGTCGTTAAACGAAAACAGATCGTGAACATTCAAAATATATTGGAACGCAAAGTGTGTCAATCACGTGACACGGAAGAGACGGCGATTCAGCGTAAATTTAATACTTACGCAAGGTATGTAATGAAAAATATAGATTATAAATAGACGAGATCGGAGCTATATTTACGAGGATGTATCACACGCTCGGACCGCTTCGGAAACGCGAAATCTATTGGAGGTACAAGTAAGTTTTGAAGGATTTTTGGTAAATATTAGGGCTTTATTGTGCGAAAATAATAACAAATTGAAAACTCAAAGTATTGTCCATCGCTAGCCACTACTGTTTTTCCATCTTTCTCGCAGCATAAGAATTCCGCGTTGAAAGAACGACTGGTCTTTAGAGGTAATCTAAGAATCGACTAATTTTTTGCATTCCTCGTATGAACGGAAGTGCTGCTCAGACAGGTCATGAGTCATTGATCGAAACAAGTAGTAGTCGAAAGTAGCGATGTTGGGTGAATACGGTGCATCGGGTAGGATACCCCATTTGTGTATTTTCAAGTACTTTTTGACTCGCACTGGAACATTTGGTCGAGCATTGTCGTGCTGCAAAATCACTTTCCCGTGTTTCTGCTCATATTCCAGTCGTTTCTCCTTTAATGTTCGACTCAAGCTCTCCAGTTGTAGTCGTTAGCGATCCCCTGTGTTGGTTTCATTCGTTTTTAGCAGCTCTTAATATATTACACCCAATTGATCCCACCAAATGCCGAGCATGAGCCATTTGATCCATGAATATTTGGCTTCGACGTTGATGTTGATGCATGGCCGGGCTTACCCGACGATTTCATACGCTTTGGATTGTCGTTATGAATCCACTTTTCGTCACCAGTTACGATTCGATGCAAAAAATCTTTTCGTTTTTGCCTTTGGAGCAGCTGTTGGCCGGTGGACAATCTCTTTTCCAAGTCTCTTGGCTTTAATTCGTATGGCAACTAATTTCCTTGCTTTTGGACCATTCCCATGATTTTTAGGCGTGATGAAATTGTTCGTTGGGTTACTCCCAAAGATTCTGCAAATTCTTCTTGCGTTTGACACGAGTCTTCGTTCAATAATGCCTCGAATTCTGCATCTTCAAACGTTTCTCGCCTTCCTTCCACGTTCCTTGTTCTCCGTGTCAATATCACCACTTTTGTACCGTCTCAACCAGTACTCAAAAGTTGAAATTGATGGATTGAAATTGAAGCATGGGCGCCATATGCCTCACACGACAATCGATGTCCTTCAGCTGCTTTGTTCTTCAAATGGAAGCCGAAAAGTAAAGCTTCCGGAAAATTGCATTTTGTTGACACTAAAGACGACATATTTGGAGTTGGAAAAAACTATGTTCTCTACACTTCGACAAAATGACCCATACTGAAAACTAAAGCCTACTGATGTTGCTTTAACATGAAAGTGGTTAGATTATGGTCTGATGCGATTTAATACCAGTGATGGCAGCTCTTGTAAATCCTTTAAAACTTGCTTGTACCCCCGATACATTTTTCGAGATAACACAACCGATAGGGGATGAAATGAGCTTAACTACTACGGTATGTTGACAAGAAACGGATAAGCTAATTTCATTACGATCGGCTGTGCCGTTTGGGAGAGAGTATCTCTCCCGCATTCATGTGGAATCGTGTTACATGCGCGCCTTCCTCTTAATAGAACAAAGTACCGATTAGCTGTTTTGCGTAACTGTGTCCGGGGCTAGTAAAAATCGTGTTCAATTCGTAAAACCAGCGAGTAGGCTGGAAACAAGAGCCGCGGCAGAGTCTTGACGCAATGCAAACTAATGAACGTTGAAAGTATGTAGTGCCACTTCGAAATTTATATGCTCCGAAATATCGTGCGTTTACTCGGGTACGCCGTTGAAAGAATTATTATAATAATCTAGAAATCGAGACTTTTTCGGGATCAATTGATATAGGTAGAGGTGTCCAGTGTAACACTCGTCTGGAACATTTTTATTCGTCCGGCACGGTTCTGCACAATTTTGTGTGCGTATTTTATCTAAACTTTTTTTTTTTTTTAACGAAGGTGAAGAATCATGGTCTAAGAGAGAAGTTTTATGGAACAATGATTTATGTGAAAGGTTGTACATAGTGCAGTTCTCTTCTATTTATAATTTAGTACCTGTATTTGCATATATTAAAATTAAATATTGACTATAAAAATAATTTCATTGATTTTGATGCATGGCATTAGTAGGTTTGTGATTTTACATATTATTTACTTAAGCAAACGAACAGGTAGGGTAATGAAACAAATAATGACTCACAATTTATTTTGCTTTTGATCTTATCGGATCCTGTCTGTGAGATACGGAACCTTTGTCGTAGGTGCGACAATCGTTATGCTGGTCACCTCACTAACGAAAGATTTATCAGAACGGAAATTCATCGCTGAAGCTTCCTCGTGGGTTCCTTGCGACGAACCCACATTGGCACAGTTTATTCTCTTGTACATCTGGGTGGTTTTCGTACGAATAATTTATGTACTATTTGCGTTGGTGATCGATTTATTTATCGCCGTATCGCAGTTGCAAACTTGCTCCCAACTTGAGATTCTAAAACATCGCTTGAGAACGATAACGAATTTGATCAATGTGATGACAAAGTGCATGGACGACAAACGACAAAAGTGCAGGGACAACGTTGCGGATTTACGAAATGTCGAAAGAAGACTGATCGCCGACTACATACGACATCACTGCGCGATTTTCGAGTTAGCAAATCTTTAATGTCAATATTTTTGAACTCAGACACGCATTTTTTCAATTGTTCCTCTAGTTTAGTATTGTAATAATTTTTCACATTCATTTTTTTCTTCATTTAACGTATGTAAATGTATGACAATGCATATGTGATATTCCGTGTATACAGGCGCATTATTACTATTACTTTTTTTTCGCATTCGTCCCAGATTGGCCAAATCGTTGAACGATAATTTTGCCAACGTGATTTTTCTTCAATTCATGATAACCTCGATGGCATTATGCTTCACCGTTCTCCAACTAACGAAACTTCGAATATTCAGTGCCGAATTTATGTCAACAACGATGTATCTGGCCGCAATAACGATACAAATATTTATATTGTGTTGGTACGGAAACAAAGTTCTGCTGCAGGTAAATTACCCGTATTTCATTCCTTTGGAATTGCTGAACGTGGGGTTAAAATTAAATTAGAGAAAATCCGACATTGTATAGAGTCTCGACGTGGCTAACGCAGCGTACGAGATGAACTGGACATTTTTGAGCGTCAGTTTGAGAAAAACTCTCGTGATGATAATTGCGAGGTCCTCAGAGCCCATCATATTTCGTACGGGCTACGTCATCATTTTATCGCTCGAATCATTCAACAGCGTTAGTATACCGCGTTAATTAATTAGCGTAGTGAATTGCAATGAAGTATATTTGTCTTGAATATTTGCCAGGACATTTTTGTCAACTGATCCATTGTTAAATTTTTTTTTATTTCTCGTTGTGCTCGAAAAATCATTACGAAGGAGATTTTGTGATAATTTTTCTTCTTGTAGCTCATAAAATTATCCTACTCTGTCTATAACGTCATCAGTGGACGTGGCGAGGAATAGATGGCTTTATAGCAAGAATCTTCATACTCGCGCAGCAATCAGAGGAAAATTAAAAAAAAAATGTATTTAATGACTAGTGACAAAATGTGATTCTTGTATTTTCGAATTTTACATCTTAGTGTCCTCGTTTTTAAAAACGAATACAACTCAATATCTGGCTTTCTCAAGCTTTTGACGACACATTCAACTGAGGTTTGCAACGTAGACGTTTCTTTTCGTTTTCGACTTACAGATTTTTTATTATCAGGATAACGAAATTTATGTTTTCCTGAAGAGTGTGTGCATGAGAAAATTACATATGTATGAAAAATTTCAATTGTTACGAGTATCGTTAATAAACGTCTGAACTATGCAAACGGTATCGCCCACGAATTTTCACATTTCCTGTTTTCAGACGACACGATACTTTCGTCACTTCGTACCAAACACTCTGATATAAGGGGTGCATCGCTAGTGCAGCCCTCGTCTATTTTGTAGAAAATTAATATTTCCGCCTGATCACTCGATCATTTCCTAACACCATTTTCCGTCTTATTTTTCCATGAACAGAATGTGAAAACGTGAGAAAAAAAATAACGAAAACGATTCTCAAACGAAGGTATTTTCCCTTAGGATCGAACGATAAAATATAATTTTACGTTACTTGTACACGAGGCAAGTACACCGTGCGAAGTAGCAAAAGTTTTAGACGACAAAAGTGACACGGAGCTCGGCAATATTGAGCGAAAAAACTTATCGACGAATAAGGGTTTGCTGTACCGTTATGCGCGTTGTCGCTGGATGTACGCCGAACACTGAAATTACAAATGAAATAAAACAACGTTCTCGTGTGGAAGGAGAAATATCGTAAAAAAATGACCGGAAGACAATTAAGTGTAATCAAGAGTTTGCAGTCGTCCCATAGTACATAATAACCGTTTGCATTATTTAGAAGATGTCGTCGGCAAAGTTTCTCTACCCGAAACATATATATGTATAGTCTGTGGATTTTATACGCAGTACGTTATTCAACCCTTGCAACGGTCTCCACGATTCGTTATTTCCGCTATTATCCGTAATACGAATGTTGGAAAGGAAAATAATTGCGAATCAATACGTCCAAAGCTTTTTACGTATGCAATGTATTTTTCCACATTTTTCCATGGATGCAGATATTTCAACGTTTTTTAACTTGCGCCGTACTACGCGGACGTGAGCCCTCTCGGAAGGGTGCATCGCTAATGCATTGTCGCAAATAACGGAGAGATGTCGATAAAATTGCGTATGAAGATGCAAGCTCTATGGAGTGGGGAGAAACGATGAGTACAACAGTCGGCTCAGTACGCAACCGATATTCGAACGAGCAACACCCTCCTTCTCTCCTTACACTCTATCAACGAATTCATCAAAGTTTTCAATGACTCGTTGAAGAAGAATGAAAAACGAATTTGTCTGCTGAAAATTTGTTTGATCGCAAAAAATGATTGCCTTACCATGGCCTTTCGTTGCCCTCAAGTATTTTGGTTTTTGGAAACCGATAAATTGGTCGAACGGTTGGCGATCAAAGTTCTACGACATTTACACATCTTTCGTTCTTTTAACGTTATCCTCCCATTGTGTTCTCGATTTTATAAACATTTTTAATTCCACCGAGAATCTGCAGAATTTTATTAACAGGATGTTCGTATTTATGTCGATTTTTGGATGTTTTTGTAAAGGCATAACTGTGTTCGTTAAACGAAAACAGATCATGAACATTCAAAATATATTGGAACGTAAAGTGTGTCAATCACGTGACACGGAAGAGGCTGCGATTCAGCATAAATTTGATACATACGCAAGGTATGTAATGAAACATATAGATTATAAATAGACGAGATCGGAGCTATATTTACAAGGATGTATCGCACGCTCGGACCGCTTCGGAAACGCGAAATCTATTGGAGGTACAAGTAAGTTTTGAAGGATTTTTGGTAAATATTGGGGCTTTATTGTGCAAAAATAATAACAAATTGATAACTCCATCGCTAGCCACTACTGGTTTTTCCTTCTTTCTCGCAGCATAAGAATTCCGCGTTGAAATAACGACTGGTCTTTAGAGGCAATCTAAGAATCAACCCATTTTTTGCATTCCTCGTATGAACGGAAGTGTTGCTCAGACAGGTCATGAGTCATTGATCGAAACAAGTAGTAGTCGGTAGTAGCAATGTCGGGTGAATACGGTGGATCGGGTAGGATATCCCATTTGAGTATTTTCAAGTAGTTTTTGACTCGCACTGGAACATTTTCTAATTTTTTTTATTATATAGTTTGTTAATTGCAATTTGTTATTATTTTAAACATTCGCCAATTTCGTTGAGAGTAGTGACTTTTGCATGAACCAAGTTGGCATCCATTGATGTCGGATCCTTAGCTGTTAACGATTTGTTGTTAGTTCCGTTTTAGAATCTAACACATAGGTCTTTTGGTTTGTGTCTTTTCATTCTCCTCCTTATTTCCTCTTCTTGGAGTAGGTTCGCAGCAAGGTGATTTGGGTGGTTGTTGATTCTTGTGGCGTATTTTGTGCTGTGGTTTGTTATTTCTTCTTTGATCGTCTGGCACTGGACCATGTGGTCGAGCATTGTCGTGCTGCAAAATCACTTTCCCGTGTTTCTTCTCATATTCCAGTCGTTTCTCCTTTAATGCTCGACTCAAGCTCATCAATTATAGTCGTTAGCGATCCCCTGTGTTGATTTCATTCGTTTTTAGCAGCTCATAATATATATATATATATTTTTAACGATTTTTCACCCGGGCGCTCATTCTCTCGTTCCATTGTGCCCGGGCCCCTTGTGGGGAAAACCTTTCCTCATGGCGGTCCCGTGGGTAGCCCAGCCTCCCGCGCAAAGCGCAGAAGTCCGGCCGCCCCAGAGACCACCAGGTCGAAGTTGTTTCCGGCACTGGCCCCGAGGACATCATCCCTGACGCCCACGAGCCGATCGCATTGAGTTATTAGATGGAGGGGGGTCTCCTCTCCGTCGCTGCACCTACTGCAGACCGGGTCTTGGGCCAGGTCCAGCCGCGTAAGGTGCTTTCCTAAGTGCCAGTGTCCGGTGACCAACCCTACAACCAATCCCAATTGAGTTCGATCAAGGCTGATCAGCTCGGTTCCCAGCTTCTCCGACGGTCCCGAAAACAGGGCCCTCGTGTGCCTCATTCCAGGGCCTCGCGTCCAGAGTTCCTCGAAGCGGTCCGTGGCCCACTTCGCTGTCCTCCTCCGCAGAAGCTCCCCTGTGAGGCCCACAGGACACAAAACCCCAGCTTGTGCCGTGAAGCTCCAAGTCTAGTTTTGGCCCCGTCAGTGTACCAGACGACACCCGCGGGTGCCAATAAACGCTCCAAATACCCCGCCCATGGCTGCTTGTCAGGGAAGAGGACCTCGTAGTTGTAATGGCAGTGGTACTCCTTTGGGCACCAGTCTCACCCGAGACGGTCGATCTCCCCGAGATCCCTCGTTCCCGCTAGGATCGACGCGTGCCCGCGGGTGGCCCTGTTCCATCTCCTGCTTTCCAGCAACCGAAGCGCTGCGCTCATTGCTCTCTCCTCTGACACAATGTGTGGAGGTGGGATGTTTAGTAGGGCCCCTAGAGCCAGGGTCGGGGTAGTGCGCATCGCGCCCGTAATTCCCAGCCCAGTCAGCCTATAGACCCTATCTAACGCCCTCCTGTTTTGAGCCCGCCTAATGCCGGGACACCAAACTAAGGAAGCGTACGTCAGTTGGGGGACCAGGATGGAGGTGTAAATCCACCTAACCATCTGCAGTTTTAATCCCCATGTTTGTCCAAACATCTTCCTACAGGCCCAGAAAGTGTTTATAGCTTTCCGGGCCTGGTTTCCGATGTGGCTTTTCCAACTGAGCTTGCTGTCTAGCGTTACCCCCAGGTAGCGAACTTCCCGGAAGAACGACAGCTCAGCTCCAAATATCCTGGGAGGCCTTATGTTGAAAAGCCTCTTCCTCGCGAAGAGTACCATCTCCGTCTTGTTCGGGTTCACCCTCAAAGACTTCGACGTGCACCAATCCTGCACGATGTCGAGCGCCCTCTGCATCCTGCTCGACATCGTAGCCGGGTGGTCGCCGGTGACCGTTATGCACACGTCATCGGCAAACCCGACTGTCCTTACTGCCAGTCCCCTGAGCCTGCTCAGGAGCCCGTCGACAACCATGCGCCACATCAGGGGGGTGGTGACCCCCCCCCCCCCCCCCCCCCCTGAGGGCACCCTCTGCCAACGTGCGCCCTGACATCCGTCCCGCCGAGGCTGGCAGTTATGATGCGTGAGCGGATCATGAAGTCCAACCACTGGACGATGGTATCGTCGATGCGGAAGTCCCTCGCCGCTCCGCATATGGCATCGAAGGAAGTGTTATCAAACGCTCCTTCAATGTCTAGGAAGATGCACAAGGTGGCCTCTTTCCTGTCGAGGGCGCCTTCGATGTCGCGAACGAGACCATGAAGAGCCGCCTCGACCGATCTGCCCGCTTGATATGCGTGTTGCGATTGCTGCACTGGCATCCGCGCCAGCGCTCCATCTCTTATGAACCTATCGACGAGTCTCTCCAGCGTTTTCAGCAGAAAGGACGTCAAGCTGATAGGCCTAAAGGCCTTGGCTTGGTCATATCTGTCTTTTCCCGGTTTCGGGATAAAGACTATTATTACCTCTCTCCAGGCCTTGGGCACGTATCTCAGTGCGAGACGCGCTTTGAAGACACGATGCAGGTGCCTGACCAGCCCGTCCCTCCCTCTGAAGAAGAGCGAGGAAGAGCCCGCCTGCGCCTGGGCTTTTGTACCCGTCAAACGAGTCCAGAGCCCATCGAATCCTGTCGTATGTTACTACCGCTGTAGCGGTGATCCAGTCTCCGGGTCTCGTGGCGTGAAGCTCCCCCCCAACTAAGGGCCTTGCACGACCTGCCCGGATCCCGGGAAATGCACCCCCAGTAGGTGGGCAAGAATGTCTTCGTGTCTTTCAAGTTGTTGCCCGTTCGGGAGAGCGAGTCCACCAAGCTTGGATTGTGGGCCGTTTACGAGAATCCTGCGAAGTTTGGCCACTACCGAGAGAGTGTCAACCTCGTTGCAGAATTTCCCCCAGGCCTCTAGTTTCGACTTCCTTATGAGCTTCTTATAGGTCCTTTGTTCGGCCCTGTAATTGGCCCAGTCCGCATCGATGTTTGTCCTTAAGGCTTTATTTAGGAGGCGGCGGGAACTCGAGCGCAGTGAGCCTAACTCCCTGCTCCACCATGAAACTCTCCTCCCGCTCCTCCGTACCGTTAGAGGGCACGCCGCTTCGGAGTCCACAGAGATGGAAGAGGAGAGTGAGCTCAGTCGTTCCTCAATCTGACTCTCCTCTCAATCTGACTCTCAGTTCTCAGCCCCCGCGCCTTCGGTGACATTTGCCACCGGCGGCGCACCGGCAAGCTCCCACTCCTGCGGCGCAACCAAGGAGGTGGTCCCACAATCAGCGGTGGTCCCAGTAGCCGTAGTCGGATCCACTGGTCCCGTCCGCTGCGCGACCACCCCCCAGCCGCCCTGGGTCGCTTCCGGAGCAGCCCCCGTCCCCCCCCTTCGGCCCTGCTTTGGGCCTCGTAAAAACGGGCCCTGCCCAGACCGAAGTGAGGGGCAAGCCCCCGGTCCTTCAAGCGGCCCAGGGAGGCCGCGTCCACACCTAACACGGCGTGGACATTTCCCTGGACAGTCCACTGGTCCCACACCCTCCACAAGGAGGTCGTGAGCCCTTGGTTTTGCCTTTCTAGCCTTTTGAGGACGACGGGCATGTCCTTGTTCGTACCGGGGAACACAGCCGTCATCCTCTTTAACCTCGGGAGGTGCTCTCCCGAGGTTTGCAGAGAAGGATCTGCAAATTCTTCTTGCGTGTGACGAGTCTTCGTTCAATAATACCTCGAATTCTGCATCTTCAAACGTTTCTCGCCTTCCTTCACGTTCCTTATTCTCCGTGTCAATATCACCACTTTTGTACCGTCTCAACCAGTACTCAAAGGTTGAAATTGATGGAGCATGGTCGCCATAAGCCTCACACGACAATCGATGTCCTTCAGCTGCTTTGTTCTTCAAATGGAAGCGGAAAAGTAAAGCTTCCGGCAAATTGCATTTTGTTGACACTAAAGACGACATATTTGGAGTTCGAAAAATCTATGTTCTTTACACTTTGGCAAAATGACCCATACTGAAAACTAAAACCTACTGATGTCGTTTTAACATGAATGTGGTTAGGTTATGGTCTGATGCGATTTAATACCAGTGATGCCAGCTCTTGTAAATCCTTTAAAACTTGCTTGTACCCCCGATACATTCTTCGAGATAACACAACCGATAGGGGATGAAATGAGCTTAACTACTACGGTATGTTGACAAGAAACGGCTAAGCTTATTTCATTACGATCGGCTGTGCCGTTTGGGAGAGAGTATCTCTCCCGTATTCATATGTAATCGTGTTACATGCGTACCTTCCTCTTAATAGAACAAAGTACCGATTGGGTGTTTTGCGTGACTGTGTCCGGGGCTAGTAAAAATCGTGTTCAATTCGTAAAATCAGCGAATAGGCTGGAAACAAGAGCCGAGTCTTGACGCAATGTAAATTAAAGAACGTTGAAAGTATGTAGTGCCACTTCGAAATTTATATGCTCCGAAATATCGTGCGTTTACTCGGGTACGCAGTTGAAAGAGTTATTATAATAATCTGGAAATCGAGACTTTTGCGGGATCAATTGATATAGGGAGAGGTGTGCAGTGTAACACCCGTTTAAATCGAATTTTTCCTCTCGTCTATTCATTCAATAAGTTTCTGGAATATTATTATTCGTCCGGCACGGTCCTGCACAATTTTGTGTGCGTAGTTTTATCTAAACTTATTTTTTTTTAAACGAAGGTGAAGAATCATGATCTAAGAGAGAAGTTTGATGGAACAATGATTTATGTGAAAGGTTGTACATAGTGCAGTTCTCTTCTATTTATAATTTAGTATCTGTATTTGCATATATTAAAATTAAATATTGACTATAACAATAATTTCATTGATTTTGATGCATGGCATTAGTAGGTTTGTGATTTTACATATTATTTACTTAAGCAAACGAACAGGTAGGGTAATAAAACGAATAATGACTCAAAATTTGTTTTGCTTTTGATCTTATCGGATCCTGTCCGTGAGATACGGAACCTTTATCGTAGGTGTGGCAATCATTATGCTGGTCACCTCACTAACGAAAGATTTACCAGAACGGAAATTCATCGCTGAAGCTTCCTCGTGGATTCCTTGCGACGAACCCACATTGGGACAATTTATTCTCTTGTACATCTGGGTGGTTTTCGTTCGAATTATTTATACACTATTTGCGTTGGTGATCGATTTATTTATCGCCGTATCGCAGTTGCAAACTTGCTCCCAGCTGGAGATTCTAAAACATCGCTTGAGAACGATAACGAATTTGATCAGTGTGATGACAAAGTGCATGGACGACGAACGACAAAAGTACAGTGACAACATTGCTGATTTACGAAATGTCGAAAGAAGACTGATCGCCGATAACATACGACATCACTGCGCGATTTTCGAGTTAGCAAATCTTTAATGTCAATATTTTTTAACTCAAACACGCATTTTTTCAATTGTTTTTCTAGTTTAGTACTGTAATAATTGTTCACATTCATTTTTTTTTCTTCATTTTACGTATGTAAATGTATGACAATGAATATGTGATATTCCGTGTATACAGGCGCATTATTACTATTACTTTTTTTTTGCATTCGTCCCAGATTGGCCAAATCGTTGAACGATAATTTTGCCAACGTGATTTTTCTTCAATTCACGATAAGCTCGATGGCATTATGCTTTACCGTTCTCCAACTAACGAAATATCGAATATTCAGTGGCGAATTTATGTCGACAACGACGTATCTGGTCGGACTAATGATACAAATATTT
This sequence comes from Oxytorus armatus, assembly GCA_958009045.1. Lineage (NCBI taxonomy): Eukaryota > Metazoa > Arthropoda > Insecta > Hymenoptera > Ichneumonidae > Oxytorus > Oxytorus armatus. Next base: position 37,069,730 of record OY253745.1, on the reverse strand, counting down.
ATATTGTGTTGGTACGGAAACAAAGTTCTGCTGCAGGTAAATTACGCGTATTTCATTCCGATGGAATTGTTGAACGTGGCGACAAAAATTGAATTAGAGAAAATCTGACACTGTACAGAGTCTCGACGTGGCTAACGCAGCGTACGAGATGAACTGGACATTTTTGAGCGTCAGTTTGAGAAAAACTCTTGTGATGATAATTGCAAGATCCTCAGAGCCGATCATATTTCGTACGGGGTACGTCATCATTTTATCGCTCGAATCATTCAACAGCGTTAGTATACCGCGTTTATTAATTAGCGTAGTGAAATTCAATGAAGTATATTTGTCTCGAATATTTGCCAGGACATTTTTCTCAACTGATCCATTGTTAAAATTGTTTTTATTTCTCGTTGTGGTCGATAAATAATTACGATGGAGATTTTGCAATAATTTTTCTTCTTGTAGCTCATAAAATTATCCTACTCTGTCTATAACGTCATCAGTGGACGTGGCGAGGAATAAATGACTTTACAGCAAGAATCTTCATACTCGCGCAGCAATCAAAGAAACATTTAAAGAAAAATATATTTAATCACCAGTGACAAAACGTGATTCTTCGATTTTCGAATTTTACATCTCAGTGTCCTCATTGTTAAAAACAAATACAACTCAATATCTGTCTTTCTCAAGCCTTTGACGACACACTCAACTCAGGTTTGCAACGTTGACGTTTCTTTTCGTTTTCGACTTACAGATTTTTTATTATCAGAATAATGAAACATATGTTTTCCTGAAGGGTGTGTGCATGAGAAAATGACTTATAAAAAAATTTCAATTGTTACGAGTATCGTTAATAAATTTCCGAACTATGCAAGCGGTATCGTCCACGAATTTTCACATTTCCTGTTTTCAGACGACACGATACTTTCGTCACTTCGTACCAAACACTCCGATATAAGGGGTGCATCGCTAGTGCAGCCCTCGTCTATTTTGTAGAAAATTAATATTTCCGCTTGATCACTCGATCATTTCCTAACACCATTTTCCGTCTAATTTTTCCATGAACAGAATGGGAAAACGTGAGAAAAAAAATAACGAAAACGATTCTCAAACGAAGGTATTTTCTCTTTGGATCGAACGATAAAATATAATTTTACGTTACTTGTACACGAGGCAAGTGCACCGTGCGAAGTAGCAAAAGTTTTAGACGACAAAAGTGACACGGAGCTCGGCAATATTGAGCGAAAAAACTTATCGACGAATAAGGGTTGGCTGTATCGTTATGCGCGTTGAACACTGGAACTACAAATGAAATAAAACAACGTTCTCGTGTGGAAGGAGAGATATCGTAAAAAAATGACCGGAAGACAATTAAGTGTAATCAAGAGTTTGCAGTCGTCCCATAGTACATAATAACCGTTTGCATTATTTAGAAGATGTCGTCGGCAAAGTTTCTCTACCCGAAACATATATATGTATAGTCTGTGGATTTTATACGCAGTACGTTATTCAACCCTTGCAACGGTCTCCACGACTCTTTATTTCCGCTATTATCCGTAATACGAAGGTTGGAAAGGAAAATAATTGCGAATCAATACGACGAAAGCTTTTTACGTATGCAGTGTACTTTTCCACATTTTTCCATAGATGCAGATATTTCAACGTTTTTTAACTTGCGCCGTACTACGCGGACGTGAACCCTCTCGGAAGGGTGCATCGCTAATGCGTTGTCGCAAATAACGGAGAGATGTCGATGAAATTGCGTATGAAGATGCAAGCTCTATGGAGTGGGGAGAAACGATGAGTGCAACGGTCGGCTCAGTACGCAACCGATATTCGAACGAGCAACACCCTCCTTCTCTCCTTACACTCTATCAACGAATTCATCAAAGTTTTCAATGACGCGTTGAAGAAGAATGAAAAACGAATTTGTGTGCTGAAAATTTGTTTGATCGCAAAAAATGATTGCCTTACCATGGCCTTTCGTTGCCCTCAAGTATTTTGGTTTTTGGAAACCGATAAATTGGTCGAACGGTTGGCGATCAAAGTTCTACGACATTTACACATCTTTCGTTCTTTTAACGTTATCCTCCCATTGTGTTCTCGATTTTATAAACATTTTTAATTCCACCGAGAATCTGCAGAATTTTATTAACAGGATGTTCGTATTTATGTCGCTTTTCGGATGTTTTTGTAAAGGCATAACTGTGTTCGTTAAACAAAAACAGATCATGAACATTCAAAATATATTGGAACGTAAAGTTTGTCAATCACGTGACATGGAAGAGGCTGCGATTCAGCATAAATTTGATACATGCGCAAGGTATGTAATGATAAATATAGATTATAAATAGACGAGATCGGAGCTATATTTACGAGGATGTATCGCACGCTCGGACCGCTTCGGAAACGCGAAATCTATTGGAGGTACAAGTAAGTTTTGAAGGATTTTTGGTAAATATTGGGGCTTTATTGTGCAAAAATAATAACAAATTGATAACTCAAAGTATTATCCATCGCCAGCCACTACTCTTTTTTCCATCTTCCTCGCAGCATAAGAATTCCGCATTGAAAGAACGACTGGTCTTTAGAGGTAATCTAAGAAACGACTAATTTTTTGCATTCCTCGTATGAACGGAAGTGGTGCTCAGACAGGTCATGAGTCATTGATCGAAACAAGTAGTAGTCGAAAGTAGCAATGTCGGGTGAATACGGTGGATCGGGTAGGATATCCCATTTGAGTATTTTCAAGTAGTTTCTGACTCGCATTGGAACATTTTATTTTTTATTATATAGTTTGCTAATTGCGATTTGTTATTATTTTAAACATTCGGCAATTTTGTTGGGAGTACTGAGTTTTGCATGAACCAAGTTGGCATCCATTGATGTCGGATTCTTAGCTGTTAACGATTTGTTGTTAGTTCCGATTTAGAATCTAACATTTAGGTCTTTCGGTTTGTGTCTTTTCATTCTCTTCCTTATTTCCTCTTCTTGGAGTAGTTTCGCAGCAAGGTGATTTGGATGGTTGTTGATTCTCGTGGCGTATTTTGTGCTGTGGTTTGTTATTTCTTCTTTGATCGTCCGGCACTGGAACATGTGGTCGAGCATTGTCGTGCTGCAAAATCACTTTCCCGTGTGTCTGCTCATATTCCAGTCGTTTCTCCTTCAATGCCCGACTCAAGCTCATCAATTGTAGTCGTTAGCTATCCCCTGTGTTGGTTTCATTCGTTTTTAGCAGCTCATAATATATTACACCCAATTGATCCCATCAAATGCAGAGCATGAGCTTTGATCAATGAATATTTGGCTTCGACGTTGATGTTGATGCATGGCCGGGCTTACCCCACGATTTCTTACGCTTTGGATTGTCGATATGAATCCACTTTTCGTCACCAGTTACGATTCGATGCAAAAAATCCTTTCGTTTTTGCCTTTGGAGCGGCTGTTGGCCGGTGGAAAATCTCTTTTCCACGTCTCTTGGCTGTAATTCGTATGGCAACTAATTTCCTTGCTTTTGGACCATTCCCATGGTTTTTAGGCGTGATGAAATTGTTCGTTGGGTTACTCCCAAAGATTCTGCAAATTCTTCTTGCGTTTGACACGAGTCTTCGTTCAATAATGCCCCGAATTCTGCATCTAGAAACGTTTCTCGCCTTTCTTCACGTTCCTTATTCTCCGTGTCAATATCACCACTTTTGTACCGTCTCAACCAGTACTCAGAAGTCGAAATTGATGGAGCATGGTCGCCATAAGCCTCATACGACAATCGATGTCCTTCAGCTGCTTTGTTCTTTAAATGGAAGCGTAAAAGTAAATCTTCCGGCAAATTGCATTTTGTTGACACTAAAGACGACATATTTGGAGTTCGAAAAAACTATGTTCTTTACACTTTGACAAAATGAGCCATACTGAAAACTAAAGCCTACTGATGTCGCTTTAACATGAAAGTGGTTAGATTATGGTCCGATGCGATTTAATACTAGTAATGCCAGCTCTTGTAAATCCTTTAAAACTTGCTTGTACCCCCGATACATTCTTCGAGATAACACAACCGATAGGGGATGAAATGAGCTTAACTACTACGGTATGTTGACAAGAAACGGCTAAGTTTATTTCATTACGATCGGCTGTGCCGTTTGGGAGAGAGTATCTCTCCCGCGTTCACGTGTAATCGTGTTACATGCGCACCTTCCTCTTAATAGAACAAAGTACCGATTGGGTGTTTTGCGTAACTGTGTCCGGGGCTAGTAAAAATCGTGTTCAATTCTTAAAATCAGCGAGTAAGCTGGAAACAAGAGCCGCGACAGAGTCTTGACGCAATGTAAACTAAAGAACGTTGAAAGTATGTAGTGCTATTTTGAAATTTATATGCTCCGAAATATTGTGCGATTACTCGGGTACGCCGTTGAAAGAATTATTATAATAATCTAGAAATCGAGACTTTTTCGGGATCAATTGATGTAGGTAGACGTGTCCAGTGTAACACCCGTTTAAGGTATTCCTTCCACGAGTTCGAACACTTAACAACTGACTGATTTTTTCCTAAAATAAAGTACAGATACATCCAGTTGTACTGTGAAAATTTCACGGCAAGTTGCCGAATATTTATCCAAATATTACGGCTTTGAAAGTCGTTAAATTTATACACCACTATACGAAGATTACATGCTCGCCACGTTTCTATCTGAAAATGGATAAACCAAACGACTCTTTATGCCCAATACAAACTGCCCTACGCATCAAAAAAATATTGAAGAATCTGAAATTACAATAAAAACAGGGTCCCACCGAATGTTTAAAGAAAATATAAATGTTCAAACTCACAAAAATCTCACAAGCGGAAGGATTTTCGGAATCGCGATCTACAAGGGGTTATGTCTGGCATATACGTTTATATTTTGTGAGTGTCTCATGAAATATAAAGACAATATATGACATAACCTAAAAAAATATGATACCAAACTTGAAAATATAAATATACATGTATTTATTGCAAACAAATTCACAGCTTTTATCACATAATATATTAATTCTAAATGATACATCCATAGGGATACTTGGTTCTGTTTATTTTGCCAACTCGCGAGTTGGTCAGTGATAGCTCGTAGAATTTTAACATTTCTTGTCACGCGGGGTTAGCCTTGCACAGATTCTCCGAGCAACAACCGAACACCTTTTTCCCCATGTTGCACGTAGGTTTTTTTCATCATTTCTGCATTAATACCGGCTTTGACAACGACACGCTCATATCTTTTCAACATAGCGGGAGAGAGTGTTGGGATATTGATTGCTGATAAAATTGTATTAACTTGGGCTTCTCCAATACCAGCATCAAAGAGAGCTGAACCAGAAAAAAAATATATATTTCTTATATACCTTGGTCTTTTTTTCTACGAAATCGTTATTTATTCTTCGTACCAATGGCTACTTTGCCGTTAACTTTGCAAACAACCTTGGCGCATCAGAGCTATTGCAATTAATATGGATAAGGTGACTTCCGTCACATGTTTGGCATTTAACGGTGAAGATGCTCGCAAGGCCAAGTTGTTGTTCAGATTTGAAATGTCTCAGTGACAGGTGTTTATCACAAGTTGTACACCACAGTTCAGCTGCGAGCGTTCTAACCTCAACAATTCGACGTCCCGCATAATCTGGCTCACTTGGAACATGAGGTTCCTTAAAAACATTAATTATAATTGAACTAACAATTTCCTTGACGTTCGTTTGATTGCTCGTTCAATTATATCTGTTTCTCTAACCTCACTGACACATTTCGTGGAGGCGTAGATGATTTTTTCCAAGCGCTGCTTTTTTCTTATGTTCACAAATTGCCCCTTGTTTTTTCCAGCCTCCATCCGAATGTTATGTCTTCTGTCACTCATGGTTACACTTTCAATAGTGAGACTAAATCTCTTCTGTTAATTGAAAACTTTTCACTCATGCTATTGTTTACATTTGTAGCTATCGCAGGGACGCCTAGCCACGGAGGGTCGTGGGGCGCTCGTGCGGCGTTGCCACATCGTCCTTTCAGCCAATTTACGAAAAAATATTGAAATTTTAAAATAGACGCAATTTCTAAGAAATTTTCAATTCAAGGTTGTCGTTACTTATAATGATTGATTATAACTTTTTTTTTTTGACGAATCAGTCGAATTTACGATCAATTAAGTAGGACCCTACTTATGCGCTCACAAAATACGGCCTTTCGCGATAGGAATACCTTAAATCGAATTTTTCCTCGCGTCTATTCATTCAATAAGATTCTGGGAAAATGTTATTCGTCCGGCACGGCTCTGCATAATTTTGTGTGCGTATTATTATCTAAACTTTTTTTTTTTAAACGAAGGTGAAGAATCATGGTCTAAGAGAGACGTTTGATGGAACAATAATTTATGTGAAAGGTTGTACATAGTGCAGTTCTCTTCTATTTATAATTTAGTATTTATATTTGCATTTGTTAAAATTAAATATTGGCTATAACAATAATTTTATTGATTTTGATGCATGGCATTAGTAGGTTTGTGATTTTACATATTATTTACTTAAGGTAGTAGTCTGGTAACTTAAGCCGATTTTCATGTCTTTTTTGGAGGGCGTTTTTTTGTAGGAAAATAAAAATGAATCGTTTTGGATATTTAGGATGTTTTTATTTACATATTAAAGATACAAAAAGAAACTTTTTTGAAAAATTTTAATAGTTTATTATTATTATTATTGTTATTTATCGAAGTTGGCACCTCGAAAAAAAAGCGCGTGGGTGGCCGCGGTGATTTTGGCTCTTGATGTTATCTGAAATCAAAAATTCTTGATAATTGTTAATCCATAGACAGTTCATTCTGGTCGGAACTACTGAAGTTAAATTTCATGGATAAATAACAATATGGCGGACTTTGGAAAACGAAACTTTTTTTTCCAAAGTAACAAATAACAAAATGGCGGACTTTGGAAAATAAAACTTTTTTTTTCTAAAGTCCGCCATTTTGTTATTTATCCATGAAATTTAACTTCAGTAGTTCCGACCAGAATGACATGTCTATAGATTCAAAATTATCAAGAATTTTTTATTTCAGATAACATCAAGAGCCAAAATCATCGGAGCCACCCACGCGTTTTTTTGTCGAGGTGCCAACTTCGATCAATAATAATAATAATAATAATAAACTATTAAATTTTTTCAAAAGAATTTTTTTTTGTATCTTTAATATGTAAATAAAAACATCCTAAATATCCAAAACGATTCATTTTTATTTTCCTACAAAAAAGCGCCCTCCAAAAAAGACATGAAAATCGGCTTAAGTTAACAGACTACTACCTTAAGCAAACGAACAGGTAGGTTAATAAAACAAATAATGATTCAAAATTTGTTTTGCTTTTGATCTTATCGGATCCTGTCCGTGAGATACGGAACCTTTGTCGTAGGTGCGGCAATCGTTATGCTGGTCACCTCACTAATCAAAGATTTACCAGAACGGAAATTCATCGCTGAACCTTCCTCGTGGGTTCCTTGCGACGAACCCACATTGGGACAATTTATTCTCTTGTACATCTGGGTGGTTTTCGTACGAATAGTTTATGCGCTATTTGCGTTGGTGATCGATTTATTTATCGCCGTATCGCAGTTGCAAACTTGCTCCCAACTTGAGATTCTAAAACATCGCTTGAGAACGATAACGAATTTGATCAATGTGATGACAAAGTGCATGGGCGTCGAACGACAAAAGTACAGTGGAAACGTTGCGGATTTACGAAATGTCGAAAGAACACTGATCGCCGATTACATACGACATCACTGCGCGATTTTCGAGTTAGCAAATCTTTAATGTCAATATTTTTTAACTCAAACACGCATTTTTTCAATTGTTTTGCTAGTTTAGTATTGTAATAATTTTTCCCATTCATTTTTTGTTCTTCATTTTACGTATGTAAATGTATGACAATGAATATGTGATATTCCGTTTTTACAGGCGCATTATTACTATATCTTTTTTTTTTGCATTCGTCCCAGATTGGCCAAATCGTTGAACGATAATTTTGCCAACGTGATTTTTCTTCAATTCACGATAACCTCGACGGCATTATGCTTAACCGTTCTCCAACTAACGAAATATCGAATATTCAGTGGCGAATTTATGACGACAACGACGTATCTCGTCGGACTAATGATACAAATCTTTATATTGTGTTGGTACGGAAACAAAGTTCTGCTGCAGGTAAACGGGTATTTAATTCCTATGGAATTGTTGAACGTGGGGACAAAAATTGAATTCGAGAAAATTTGACACCGTACAGAGTCTCGACGTGGCTAACGCAGCGTACGAGATGAACTGGACATTTTTGAGCGTCAGTTTGAGAAAAACTCTCGTGATGATAATTGCAAGATCCTCAGAGCCGATCATATTTCGTACGGGCTACGTCATCATTTTATCGCTCGAATCATTCAACAGCGTTAGTATATCGCGTTAATTAATTAGCGTAGTGAAATTCAATGAAGTATATTTGCCTCGTATATTTGCCAGGACATTTTTCTCAACTGATCCATTGTTAAAATTGTTTTTATTTCTCGTTGTGGTCGATAAATCATTACGACGGAGATTCTGCAATAATTTTTCTTCTTGTAGCTCATAAAATTATCCTACTCTGTCTATAACGTCATCAGTGGACGTGGCGACGAATAAATGACTTTACAGCAAGAATCTTCATACTCCCGCAGCAATCAGAGAAAAATTGAAAGAAAAATGTATCTAATCACTAATGACAAAACGTGATTCCTGGATTTTCGAATTTTACATCTCAGTGTCCTCGTTGTTAAAAACAAATACAACTCAATATCTGTCTTTCTCAAGCCTTTGACGACACACTCAACTCAGGTTTGCAACGTTGACGTTTCTTTTCGTTTTCGACTTACAGATTTTTTATTATCAGAATAATGAAACATACGTTTTCCTGAAGAGTGTGTGCATGAGAAAATTACTTATAAAAAATTTCATTTGTTACGAGTATCGTTAATAAATGTCCGAACTATGCAAGCGGTATCGTCCACGAATTTTCACATTTCCTGTTTTCAGACGACACGATACTTTCGTCACTTCGTACCAAACACTCCGATATAAGGGGGTGCATCGCAAATGCAGCCCTCGTCTATTTTGTAGAAAATTAATATTTTCGCCTGCTCACTCGATCATTTCCTAACACCATCTTCCGTCTAATTTTTCCATGAACAGAATGTGAAAACGTGAGAAAAAAAATATCGATAACGATTCTCAAACGAAGGTATTTTCTCTTTGGATCGAACGATAAAATATAATTTTACGTTACTTGTACACGAGGTAAGTGCATCGTGCGAAGTAGCAAAAGTTTGAGACGACAAAAATGACACGACAGTCGGCAATGTTGAGCGAGAAAACTTATCGACGAATAAGGGTTGGCTGTAAAGTTATGCGCGTTGTCACTGGATGTACGCCGAACACTGGAACTACAAATGAAATGAAACAACGTTCTCGTGTGGAAGGAGAGATATCGTAAAAAAATGACCGGAAGACAATTAAGTGTAATCAAGAGTTTGCAGTCGTCCCATAGTACGTAATAACCGTTTGCATTATTTAGAAGATGTCGTCGGCGAAGTTCCTCAACCCGAAACATATATACGTATAGTTTGTAGCATTTTGTACGCGGTACGTTACTCACCCCTTGCAACGTCCTCAGGAGTCTTTATTTCCGCTATTATCCGCAATACAAAGGTTGGAAAGGGAAATAATTGCGAATCAATACGTCCAAAGCTTTTTACGTATGCAATGTACTTTTCCACATTTTTCCATAGATGCAGGCATTTCAGCGTTTTTAAATTTGTACCGTACTAACCGGACGTGAACCCTCTCGGAAGGGTGCATCGCTAATGCGTTGTCGCAAATAACGGAGAGATATCGATAAAATTGCGTATGAAGATACAGTCTCTAAGAAGTGGGGGAAAGCGATTGGTGCAATGGTCAGGTCAGTACGCAACTGATATTCGAACGAGCAACATCCTTCTTCTCTCCTTACACTCGATCAACGAATTCATCAAAGTTTTCAATCACTCGTTGATGATAAGTGAAAAGGGAATTTATCTGCTGAAAATTTGTTTGATCGTAAAAAATGTTTGCATTACCTTGGCCTTTCGCTGTGATCAAGTATTTCGGTCTTTGGAAACCGATAAATTGGTCGAACGGTTGGCGATCAAATGTCTACAACGTTTACACATGTTTCGTTCTTTTAACGATATGCTCCCATTTCGTTCTCGATGTTATAAACATTTTGAATTCATCCGAGAATCTCCAGAATTTTATTAATCGGATGTTCGTGTTTATGTCGCTCTTTGGATCTTTGTGCAAAGGCATAACTGTACTCGTTAAACGTAAACAGATCATGAACATACAAAATATATTGGAACGTAAAGTGTGTCAATCACGTGACACGGAAGAGACTGCGATTCATCGTAAATTCGATACTTGCGCAAGGTATGTAATGAAAAATATAGATTATAAATAAAGGAGTTCGGAGGCTATATTTAAGATGGTGTACGTTTCAATTGGTTCGAAAACGCCGAATGTACATTCTCCGAAATTACAGAACCGATAGGGATGAAATATATTTAGCCACAGCGGTATGGTGACAAAAAGGGTCTAAGCTTATTTCATCACGATCGGCTGTGCCGTTTGGTAGCGATAAGAATTTTCAGCTATTTCTCCCGCACTCATGTATCACCGTAGTACATGCGTGCCTTACTTTTAATAGTACAAAGGGCTGATCGACTGTTTTGCGTAACTGTGTCTAGGGCTAGTACAAATCGTGCGTTCGATTCGTAAAATTAGTGAGTAGGCTGAAAATATGAGTCGCTGCAGCATCTTGGCGGAAACGGAAGCTCAAGAACGTTCAAAGTATCTAATGCCATTTCAAATTCTATCCGCTCTGAAATATTGTGCATTCACTTGGGTAGGCCGTTGAAGGAATTATTACAATAATCTAGAAATCAAAACTTTTGCGGGATCAATTGATATAAGTAGGACGTGTCCAATCTAACACCCATTTAAATCGAATTTTTTCTCTCGTTTATTGATTCATTAACATTCTGGGACTTTCTTATTCGTCCGGCAGGGATCTGCACAATTTTGTGTGCGTGTTTTACTCAAAACGTTTTTTCTTTAAACGAAGGTGAAGAATTATGGTCTAAGAGAGAAGTTTGATGGAACAATGATTTATGTGAAAAGTTGTGCATAGTACAGTTCTCGTCTATTTATAATTTTGTATCTGTATTTGTATATATTATAATAATAATTTTGATTTTGATGCATGACATTAGTAGGTTTGTGATTTTACTTATTATATACGTAAGCAAACGAAGAGGTAGGGTAATAAAAGAAATGATGAGTCGAAATTTGATTTGGTTTTCATCTTATCGGATCCTGTCCGTGAGATACGGAACCTTTGTCGTAGGTACGGCAATCGTTATGCTGGCCACCTCGCTAATCAAAGATTTACCAGAACGAAAATTCATCGCTGAACCTTCCTCGTGGATTCCTTGCGACGAACCCACATTGGGACAATTTATTCTCTTGTACATCTGGGTGATTTTCGTAAGGATAATTTATACACTCCCTTCATTGGTGATCGATTTATTTATCGCCGTATCGCAGTTGCAAACTTGCTCGCAACTTGAGATTCTGAAACATCGCTTGAGAACGATAACGAATTCGATCGATGGGATAACAAAGTGCATGGGCTACGAAAGAGGCAGTGACAACGTTGCGGATTTACGAAATCTCGAAAGAAGATTGATCGCCGATTACGTACGACATCATTGCGCGATTTTCGAGTTAGCAAATCTTTAATGTCAATATCTTTTAACTCAAAGACGTTTTTGTTTCAATTGTTTTTCTAGTTCAGTATTGCAATCATTTTTTTACTTTTTCGCTTTACCTATGAATATTAGGGCGATTTTTTTTTTCGACTATTTTTTTTCCTCAGTTCCTACCTGAAATTTTGTTGGATATATCGAAAAACAAATTCCCTGAAAGTTACAGCCCTCAATATTAATTCTAAGTACTTTCCCTTAGCGTGAAAAGATTTTCCATATAAAATACACGTAAATCGAATTTTTTTTCTTTTCAACATTCTATAACTCAGCCGCATTTTATGCTATTATATTGTTCTTGGTTTCGATTTGCTCAGAATAAAACAATCTAGAAAAGTGCCTATTGCCGCAAAAGAGTAAATTGTACTGGTGAGTTGGTACGGGTCACTGAAGTTGGCTTTCATCCAAAATTCTCGTTTTTTTGCTGTTATCTCCTAAACAATTAACTTTACGAAAAAAATGTAAATGAAAAATTTGTTGGAAAAGTAATTTCCTACATAAAAGGTTCTATCGAACCAATTGCTTAGATTAATATTTCTTGAGATATTGAACTTTAACTTATGAGTAGTATAAATTTTGTTAGGTTTATATCACCGTAAAAATGTTATACTACTCATAAGTTAAAGTTCAATATCTCAAGAAATATTAATCTAAGCAATTGGTTTGATAGCTCCTTTTTTCTAGGAAATTAAATTTTCAACAAATTTTTCTTATACATTTTTTCCGTAAAGTTAATTGTTTCGGAGATAACAGCAAAAAAACGAGAATTTTGGGTAAAAATCAACTTCAGTGACCCGTACCAACTCACGAGTACAATTTACACTTTCGCCGCAATAGGCACTTTTCTAGATTGTTTTATTCTGAGCAAATCGAAACCAAGAACAATATAATAGCATAAAATACGGCTGAGTTATAGAATTTAAAAAAAAAATCGATTTACGTGTATTTTAGATGGAAAATCTGTGTATACAGGCGCATTATTACTATTACTTTTTTTTTGCATTCATCCCAGATTGGCCAAATCGTTGAACGATAATTTTGCCAACGTGATTTTTCTTCAATTCACGATAAGCTCGACGGCATTATGCTTCACCGTTCTCCAACTAACGAAACTTCGAATATTCAGTGCCGAATTTATGTCGACAACGACGTATCTGGCCGCGGTAACGATACAAATATTTGTATTATGTTGGTACGGAAACAAAGTTCTACTGCAGGTAAATTGCGCGTTATTCCTTTGGATATGCTGAACGTGGGAGAGACATTGAATTAAAGAAAATCTCAAACCGTACAGAGTCTCGACGTGGCTAACGCAGCGTACGAGATGAACTGGACATCTTTAAGAGTGAATTTGAGAAAAACTCTTGTGATGATAATGGCAAGGTCCTCAAAGCCAATCATATTTCGTACGGGCTACGTCATCAGTTTATCCCTCGAATCATTTAACAGCGTCAGTATACCGCGTTAATTAATTAGCGTAGTGAATTTCAATAAAGTATATTTGTCTCGAATATTTGCCAGGACATTTTTCTCAACTGATCCATTGTTAAAATTGTTTTTATTTCTCGTTGTGCTCGAAAAATCATTACGATGGAAATTTTGCAATAATTTTTCTGCTTCTAGCTCGTCAAATTATCCTACTCGGCCTATAACGTCATCAGTCAACGTAGCGAGGCTTAGATGGATTTACGAGTAGAACAAGACTTTTCATACTCGCGTAACAATCGGAGGAAAAATTGACAAAAATGTATTTAATCACCAGTGGCAAAACGTGATTATTGCATTTTCGAATTTCACGTCACAGTGTCCTCGTTAAAAAAAAAATAGACGTCAATATCTTTCTTTCGCAAGCTGGTGACTACACCCTCAGCGAAAGTCTGCAACGATGACTTTTTTTTTCCATTTTCGACGTACAGTTTTCTGACGTCGAAAAAAAAATGACGAAAATGATTCTCAAATGACGGTGAATACATTATTTTCTCTTTCGATTGAACGATAAAATACAATTTTACGTTACTTGTACACGAGGTAAGTGCATCATGGAAAGTAGCAAAAGCTTTAGACGAGAAAAATGACACGACACTCGGCAATATTGAACGGAAGAATTTATCGACGAAGAACTGTTGACTGTAACGTTACACTCGTGTCACCGGATGGTACGCCGTACACAGAAATGGCAAAGGAAATAAAACAACGTTCTCGTGCGGAAGGAGAGATGACGGAAAAAAATGACCGGAAGGGACTTGAGTGCAATCAAGAGTTTGCAGTCGTCCCATAGTTCGTAATAACCGTTTGCATTATTTAGGCAATGTCGGCGACAAAGATCCTCTACCGGAAACATATACACTTATATTCTGTACATTTTGTACGCTGTACGTTATTCACCCCTTTCAACATCACCCAAGAGTTTTATTTTCCCCTATTATCCGTAATAACAGGGTTGGAGAGAAAAATAATTGCGAATCAATACGTCCAAAGCTTTTTCCGTACGCAATGTATTTTTCCACATTTTTCCATAGATAGAGATATTTCAACGTTTTTTTACCTTGTGCCATACTAACTGGACGCGAGCCCTCTCGGAAGGGTGCATCGCTAATGGGTTGTCGCAAATAACGGAGAGATATCGATATAATTGCGTATGAAGATACAGGTTCTAAGGAGTGGGGAGAAACGATGAGTGAAATAGTCGGCTCAGTACTCAACCGATATTCGAACGAGCAACATCCTTCTTCTCTCCTCGCACTCGAACAACGAATTCACCAAAGTTTTCAATGATACGTTGAAGAAAAGTGAAGAGAGAATTTGTCCGCTGAAAATTTGTTTGATCGGAAAAATGGTTGCGATACCTTGGCGTTTCTCTGTGATGAAATATCTTGGTCTTTGGAAACCCATAAATTGGTCGAACGGTTGGCGATCAAAGTTCTACGACATTTACACGTCTTTCGTTTTTTTAACGATATGCTCCCACTGTGTTCTCGAAGTTACGAAGATTTTCAATTCCTCGGAGAATATACAGAATTTTATAAACAGGATGTTCATATTTATGTCACTTTTTGGAGCTTTGTGTAAAGGCATAACTGTGTTCGTTAAACGAAAGCAGATCATGAACTTTCAGAATATATTGAAACGCAAAGTGTGTCAACCGCGTGACACGGAAGAGATTGCGATTCAACGTAAATTTGATACTTACGCAAGGTATGTAATGAAAAATATAGATTATAAATAGAGGAGATGGGAGATGTATTCCAGAGGATGTATCACACGCTCTGAACGCTTCGAAAACGTGAAATATGCTTTTTCCTAAATTACCACAACCAACGGGGATGAAATAAGCTCAGCCAGAACGGTATGTCGACAACAAGTGGTTAAGCTTATTTCGACGCTGCTTACGAAAAGTAGCACGATTCAAATTTCTTACGAAAACTAACACGTTTCGAATTCCACCACGAAAATTAACACGTTTCGATATTCATCGCGAAAACTAGCATGATTCGGCTTCTGCCGCGAAAAGTGGTATGCTTCGGCTTTCGTCGCGAAAACTAGCATATTTCGATTTGTACTTGAAAAAGTAGTATATTTGCCGAACTAAATCGAATAAGATTCAGAACTTTCACAAATGTTTTAATAATTTTTTCGGGAGCACTATAAGGAATAAATGGAAAATATTAAAGGTGTATCGCCCGTACACCCCTAAACATTTATATTCGTTTTCTATTAAAAAAAAAATAACATAATTGAAAATACGATTCGCAAATACGATACGCAATATTCCACCACTCAAAAACTAAAATTGTTCATCAATGATATTTTTCATGATTTCAAGTTTCGGAGTCAGCGATGGAATTGAACAAAATTATTGTTTATAAAAAGTATATTCTACTTACAGTCTGAAGAATCGTTCATTGTATTTTTATTTCATAAAAAAAAAACACAATCTTGGAGTGATCAACGACTAAAGTATAAAGTACAGTATAAGTATAAAGTACAGTTGACAAAATCTTCGAAACAATCGATTGAGACATCTCGAGAAATGTCACGTTTTGGACGAAGTAGCAAGAGGGAAAAAAACTGACATTGTTAACTTTGCATACACTGCAATTGTTTTCGATTTTCTTTTCTCTAATTTTTTTGACCATGGTTTTTTTACTCCAAAATGA
This sequence comes from Oxytorus armatus, assembly GCA_958009045.1. Taxonomy (NCBI): domain Eukaryota; kingdom Metazoa; phylum Arthropoda; class Insecta; order Hymenoptera; family Ichneumonidae; genus Oxytorus; species Oxytorus armatus. Next base: position 37,053,704 of record OY253745.1, on the reverse strand, counting down.
CGAGGCATTTGCCGTTTGCCATCTTATGATAAGCCTAGCAGATCAAAATTCAAACAGTAAAATATGTATGAAATAAATTCAAACAAAAAATAAAACGGTCTAAAATGACAAGCATAAATATTTCGTCAATTTGGAGTAAAACAGGATGTTCAAAAAACGTGGAATAAAAAATGAGAAACACTTCTAGTGATACTGAAACGTGCTAATTTTCGCGGTCAAAGTCGAAACCTGCTAGTTTTCGTGGTAAAAGCCGAAACATGCTAGTTTTCGTAAGCAGCGTCGATTTCATCACGATCGGCTGTGCCGTGTGAAAAAGAGGATTGATAAGATTTTTCACCTATCTCTTCCGCACTCATGTGTCATCGCGGTACATCCGCGCCTTCTTTTATCTAAACTTTTTTTTGTTAAAACGACGGTGAAGTATGATGGTCTAAGAGAGAAGATTTATGGAACAGTGATTTATGTGAAAAATGGTACAGACTGTAGTTCTCTTCTATTTATAATTTAGTATCTGTATTTGCATATATTAAAATTAAATATTGACTGTAAAAATAATTTTATTAATTTTGATGCATGACATTAGTAGGTTTTTGATTTTACATATTATTCACCTAAGCAAACGAACAGGTATGGTAATTAAAAAAAATGATGAGTCAAAATTTGTTTTGATTTTTATCCTATCGGATCCTGTCCGTGAGATACGTCACCATTTTCATAGTTGCGGGAATCGTTATGCAGGTCACCTCACTAATCAAAGATTTATCAGAACGGAAATTCATCGCTGAAAGTTCCTCGTGGATTCCTTGCGACGAACCCACATTGGGACAATTTATTCTCTTGTACATCTTGGTGGTTTTTGTACGAACAACTTACGTACTAACTGCAATGGTGGTCGACACATTTATCGCCGTGTCGCAGTTGCAAACTTGCTCGCAACTTGAGATTCTAAAACATCGCTTGAGAACGATAACGAATTCGATCGATGGGATGACAAAGTGCACCGCTGACGAAAGAGGCAGTGACAACGATGCGGATTTACGAAATGTCGAAAGTAGACTGATCGCCGAATGCATACGACATCATTGCACGATTTTCGAGTTGGCAAATGTTTGATGTCAATATTTTTTAACTCAAACATGGTTTTTTTTTCTATTTTTTTTTATATTAGTATAATAATTTTTCAAATCCATTTTTTTTCTTCATTTTACTTATGTACATATATCTATGATTAGAGCGATTTTTTTTTTCGGCTATTTTTTTTTCCCAGTCCCCTCCTGACATTTTATTGGATATATCGAAAAATAAATTCCCTGAAAGTTACAGCCCTTAATATTAATTCTAAGTACCTTCCCTTAACGTGAAAAGATTTTCCATCTAAAATACACGCAAACCGAATTTTTTTATTTTTTATTATATTGTTCTTGGTTCCGATTTACTCAGAATAAAACAATCTAGAAAAGTACCTCCTGCGGCGAAAGTGTAAATTGTACTGGTGAGTTGGTACGGGTCACTGAAGTTGATTTTTACCCAAAATTCTCGTTTTTTTGCTGTTATCTCCAAAACAATCAACTTTACGAAAAAAATGTAGATTAAAAAATTGTTGGACATTTAATTTCCTACAAAAAAGGTCCTGTCGAACCAATTGCTTAGATTAATATTTCTTGAGATATTGAACTTTAACTTATGAGTAGTATAAAGTTTGTACGGTAATATAAACCTAAAAAAATGTATACTACTCATAACTTAAAGCTCAATATCACAAGAAATATTAATCTCAGCAATTGGATCGATGGAACCTTTTTTGTAGGAAATTAAATTTCCAACAAATTTTTTACGTACATTTTTTTCGTAAAGTTAATTGTTTCGGAGATAACAGCAAAAGAATGAGAATTTTGGGTAAAAATCAACTTTAGTGACCCAACTCACCAGTACAATTTGCGCTTTCGCCGCAATAGACACTTTTCTAGATTGTTTTATTCTGAGTAAATCAAAACCAACAACAATATAATAGTATAACATGCGGCTGAGTTACAGAATTTTGAAAAAAAAAAAAAAAATTCGATTTACGTGTATTTTAAATGGAAAATCTTTTTACGTTAAGGGAAGGTACTTAGAATTAATATTAAGCGCTGTAACTTTCAGGGAATTTCTTTTTCGACATATCCAACAAAATTTCAGGTGGGGACTGAGAAAAAAAAATAGATGAAAAAAAAATCGCCCCAATGTATGATACACATGTGATATTTCGTGTACACAGGCACGTTATAATTTATTTCTTTTTGCGAATTTGTCCCAGATTCGCCAAACTGTTGAACGACAATTTTTCCCTCGTGATTTTTCTTCAATTCACAATAACCTCGACTGTATTATGCTTCACCGTTCTCCAACTAACGCAACTTCGAATATTCAGTGGCGAATTTATGTCCACAACGTCGTATCTGGCCGCAGCGACATCACAAATATTTATATTATGTTGGTACGGGAACAAAGTTCTACTTCAGGTAAATTTCGCGTATCTTATTCCTTTGGAATTGAATGTGAGGGAAAATATTGAATTAGTGAAAAATCTGACACCGGTACAGAGTCTCGACGTGGCTAACGCAGCGTACGAGATGAACTGGACATTTTTGAGCGTCAGTTTGAGAAAAACTCTCGTGATGATAATTGCAAGGTCCTCAAAGCCGATCATATTTCGCACGGGCTACGTCATTATTCTATCGCTCGAATCATTCAACAGCGTCAGTATATCGCGTTAATTAATTAGCGTAGTGAATTTCAATGAAGTATATTTGTCTCGAATATTTGCCAGGATATTTTTCTCATCTGATCCATTGTTATAATTATTTTTATTTCTCGTTGTGCTCGAAAAATCATTACGATGTAGATTTTCCAATAATTTCTCTTCTTGTAGCTCGTAAAATTATCCTACTCGGCCTATAACGTCGTCAGTCAACGTAGCGAGGAGTAGAAAGTTTTACAATAAAAGTTTCCATACTCACGCAACAATCAGAGATAAACCAAAAAAAAATGTATTTAATGATTAATGGCAGAACGTGATTCTTGGATTATTTGAATTTTTCATCGTAGGCTTCGCTCAAACATAATAAAATACAACTCAATATCTTTCATTCTCAACCTTTTGACGACACACTCAGCTAAGGTTTGCAACGTTGACATTACTTTTCATTTTCGACTTACAGATTTCTTATTATCAGGATGATGAGACATATGTTTTTCTGGAGAGTGTGTGCATGAGAAAATTATCTACAAAAAATTTCAATTGTTACAAGTATCGTTAAGGGGGGGGGGGGGTAGGGTTTTTAAATTATTTTTTTTTGCATTTAAAAAAAAAAAAATTTTCTGAATGAACATCATGTCGAGAATATTGTGTATAAATTTTAAGTCAATCGGAGTAAAACTAACGGAGTTACAGCGTTTCAAACGACCGGCCGTGATACCTGATTTTCACGTATAAAAAACTTTAAATCGATTTTCCCGAAAACGTCATTTTTTGAAGTTTGTGAACATTAGAACTCAAAATCTACTGAACCGATCCTTTTGAAAATTGAAACATTACTTCTTCACATAAATTAACAGGTAATCAGGAGGAGTTTTTTTTTTTTTCAATTTTTTCAATTTTTTAATAACAAATTAAGCGCGATATTTTTAGCTAAAATTGCGTTTTTCACTTCCAAGTGCTGCAAAAAATAGAAAAAAAAAAAAAAAAAAGAAAAAACTCTTCCTGATTACCTCGAGAAATACATCACCTTTAAAATGCATATCAATTTTTTTGTTTCACATGATCCGGTAACGAGTTATAATGTTTACCGCAAAACCACTTTTTTTCAAGGCGCCTCTGGAGATTCAACGTCACCGGCTTATTTATCAATATTTTTCATTGAAAATTTTTTCTGAGATACTTCAATAGTTGTACAATAATATGTAATTCTATTTAATAAAATTATATTACTCATGTCGCCGCAAAAAAATCATAAAAATATGTTTTTTTTTCGCCTTTAAAACCCTACCCCGCCGTTAATAAACGTCCGAATTATGCAAGCGGTATCGTCCACGAATTTTCACATTTCCTGTTTTCAGACGACACGATACTTTCGTCACTTCGTACCAAACACTCCGATATAAGGGGTGCATCGCTAATGCAGCCCTCGCCTATTTTGTAGTGAAATTAATATTTCCGCCTGATCACTCGATTATTTCCTAACACCATCTTCCGTCTAATTTTTCCATGAACAGAATGTGAAAACGTGAGAAAACAAATAACGAAAACGATTCTCAAACGAAGGTATTTTCTCTCTGGATCGAACGATAAAATATAATTTTACGTTACTTGTACACGAGCGCAAGTGCATCGTGCGAAGTAGCAAAAGTTTTAGACGACAAAAATGACACGACACTCGGCAATGTTGAGCGAAAAAAATTTATTGACGACTAAGGGTTGGCTGTAACGTTATGCGCGTTGTCACTGGATGTACGCCGAACACTGGAACTACAAATGAAATAAAACAACGTTCTCGTGTGGAAGGGGAGATATCGGCAAAAAAATGACCGGAAGGCAATTAAGTGTAATCAAGAGTTTGCAGTCGTCCCATAGTTCATAATAACCTTTTGCATTATTTAGAAAATGTCGTCGGCAAAGGTCCTCTGCCCGAATCATATATACGTATAGTTTCTGCGTTCTGTACCCAGTACGTTATTCACCCCTTGCAACGTCCCCGCGAGTCTTTATTTCCGCTATTATCCGTAATACTAAGGTTGGAAATGAAAATAATTGCGAATCAATACGTCCAAAGCTTTTTACGTATGCAATGTACTTCTTCACATTTTTCCATAGATGCAGGTATTTCAGCATTTTTTTTCTGGTGCCGCACTATCCGAATGTGAGCCCTCGTGGAAGGGTGCATCGCTAATGCGTTGTCGCAAATAACGGCGAGGTATAATTCCATATGAAGATACAGGCTCTGAGGAGGAGGGAGAAATGTAGAGTGCAATAGTCAGCTCAGTAAGCAACCGATATTCGAACGTGCAACATCCTCCTTTCCTCCTTACACTCGATCGACGAGTTCACGAAAGTTTCTAATGACTCGTTCAAGAACAGTGAAAAACGAATTTATCTGCTGAAAATTTGTTTGATCGTAAAAATGGTTGCATTACCTTGGCCCTTCGCTGTGATCAAGTATTTTCGTCATTGGGAACCGATAAATTGGTCGAATGATTGTCGATCAAAGTTCTACGACATTTGCACATGCTCCGTTCTTTTAACGCTTGGCTCTCATTGCGTTCTCGATTTTATAAACATTTTAAATTCCTCCGAGAATCTGCAGAATATTATTAACCGGATGTTCGCACTTATGTCGCTTTTTGGGACTTTCTTTAAAGGAATAATTGTATTCGTTAAACGAAAACAGATCATGAACATTCAAAATATATTTGAACGTAAAGTGTGCCAATCACGTGACACCGAAGAGGCTGCGATTCAGCATAAATTTGATACATGCGCAAGGTATGCAATGAAAAATATAGATTATAAATAGACGAGAACGGAGCTATATTTACGAGGATGTATCACACGCTCCGAACTTTTCGAAGACGAGAAATGTATTTTTTTCCGAGATTAACCGATAAGGATGAAATGAACTTAGGCACTGTGGTATGTTGACAATAAGCGGCTAAGCTTATATCGACGCTGCTTACGAAAAGTAGCATGATTCAAATTTCTTACGAAAATTAACACGTTTGAAGAATGAGAAGTTTCGTGGAACAATGATTTATGTGAAGAGTTCTACATAGTACAGTTCTCTTTTATTTATAATTTAGTATCTATATTTGCATATATTAAGATAAAATATTAACTATAAAAATAATTTCATTGATTTTGATGCATGACATTAGTCGATCTGTGATTTTACATATTATTTGCTTAAGCGAACGAGCAGGTATGGTAATTAAAAAAAATGACGTGTCAAAATTTGATTTAATTTTCATCTTATCGGATTCTGTCCGTGAGATACGGAACCTTGTTCGTAGTTGCGATAATCGCTATGCTGGTCACCGCACTAATCAACGATTTACCAGAACGGAAATTCAACTCTGAACCTTCGTCGTGGGTCCCTTGCGAGGAACCCACATTGTGGCAATTTATTCTCTTGTACATTTTGGTGGTTGTTGTACTAATAATTTTTACACTAACTGCATTGGCGATCGATTTATTTATCGCCGTGTCGCAGTTGCAAATTTGCTCGCAACTTGAGATTCTAAAACATCGCTTGAGAACGATACCGAATTCGATCGACGGGATAACAAAGTGTATGGGCGACGAAAGAGGCAGTGACCACGTTGCGGATTTGAGAAATGTCGAGAGGAGACTGATCAGCGAATGCGTACGACATCACTGCACGATTTTTGAGTTGGCAAATTTTCTATTTCAACATTCTTTAACATCAAATTTTTTTATTTTTTATTTCGGTATAATAATATTACAAATGTATTTTTCCGTCATTTTACGTACGAGGGGGGACCCAAAAAAAACGGGAATTGCGCTGCGGCGGGGTGGGAGAGTGGGGTAACCCATTGCTCGACCAGGTGTCCGTTGGGGACACGTCTCCTGAGTTAGTGTGCGAAGTTCTGTCGCCGTGAGTGCATCGGTTCGCCCGTGGGAATTTTTGTAGCGAAAAAAACTTTTTCCATTTCGGCGAAAACGTGATGGCCGATTCTCGAGAGCAACGCGCGGCCGTGAAATTTTGTTTCCTGTTGGGGAAATCGGCCGCGGAAAGTACTGTAATGCTTAAGACTGCTTATGGAGATGCTGCCCTAAGTAAAACCAGAGTCTACCAGTGGTTTTCACGTTTTAAAAATGGAGAAATGTCAATTGAATATCAACCCCGTTCAGGACGCCCCTCAACGTCAAGAAGTGACGAAATCGTCGACAAAATCAATGCTCTCATTCGTGAAGACCGTCGCCGAACCATTGATCAACTCTGTGAGATGTCTGGGATATCATGGAGTTCAATTCAGAGGATTTTATTCAAAGATTTGCACACGAGCAGAGTTGCAGCCAAATTTGTCCCTCGCCTTCTCACAGACGAGCAAAGGGAGCGTCGACTTCAGGCATGTTTTGAACTTCAAAATCAGCTCGAAGACGACCCTGAAATTTTTTCCAAGGTGATTACCGGTGATGAATCGTGGTTCTATGGATACGACCCCGAAACAAAGCAGCAATCAAGCGTTTTGCCACTGGTGGAGGTAAAACAAAAATCGCTGGAAGGCCTAAAGATCATCCCGATAAGTGAATTTAAAAAATGTTTTGAACATTGGAAGGATCGTTTGCAGAGGTGCGTTGTGGTCAAAGGAGAATACTTTGAAGGTGATCAAAATTTGGTGTCAAAATATTGAAAAATAAAGAAATTATGACGAAATTCCCTTTTTTTTTTGGGTCCCCCCTCGTATATGTACGTGCATGATAATACCATATGTTGTATTTCGTGTATAGAGGCCCATTATTATTATTATTATTTTTCTCGTTTTTATCCCAGATTAGCCAAATCGTTGAACGATAATTTTGCTCATGTGATCTTTCTTCAATTCACGATAAGCTCGGCGGTATTGTGCATCACCGTTCTTCAACTGACGCAACTTCGAATGTTCAGTGCCGAGTTTATGTCGACAACGACGTATCTGGTCGCGGTAACGATACAAATATTTGTATTATGTTGGTACGGAAACAAAGTTCTACTGCAGGTAAATTGGGTGTATCTCATTCCTTTGAAAATGCTGAACGTGAGAAAAAAATACATGAATCAAAGAAAATCTGACACCGTACAGAGCCTCGACGTGGCTAACGCAGTGTACGAGATGAACTGGACATTTTTCAGCGTCAGTTTGAGAAAAACTCTCGTGATGATAATTGCAAGGTCCTCAAAGCCGATCATATTTCGTGCGGGCTATTTCATCATTTTATCGCTCGAATCATTCAACAGCGTCAGTATACCGCGTTAGTTAAGGGATAACACCACTGTGACCCCCTGTTTTTTTTCACATTTTTCAAGAATTTTTTTTTGTGGGAAAAAAAAGAGATATTCGAATAATTTTTTTGGGTGTTGTTCCTTGTTTATTAATGTATCAAAAAACATTTTTTTCACATTTTTCACGCCGCATGGTGGCGCTGGGAAAGCTCTCGCGTCAGGTGCTGTCATCTCCGCGGCACGCAGCAGAACTCTCTTCAACGTCGATCTGAAAAAAATACCGAGTGTTTTCGTTAATAATATGATATTTTGAAGAGAAGTACATAGGATTTTTTCGATATCTCAATAATTATAAAAGTTATAGCCTATTTTCGACGAGAAATTTTGCTCAAAAATCACTCATTAATTTCAAAGGCGTGCCTATTTTTTTTAAAACAATATTTTTCCAAATCCCTATGTACTTCTCGTCAAAATATCATATTATTAACGAAGACACTCGGTATTTTTTTTCAGATCGACGTTGAAGAGAGTTCTGCTGCGTGCCGCGGAGATGACAGCACCTGACGCGAGAGCTTCCCCAGCGCCACGATGCGGCGTGAAAAATGTGAAAAAAATGTTTTTTGATACATTAATAAACACGGAACAAAACCCAAAACAATTTTTCGAATATCTCTTTTTTTTCTCACAAAAAAAAATTCTTGAAAAATGTGAAAAAAAACAGGGGGTCACAGTGGTGTTATCCCTTAATTGGCGTAATGAATTTCAATCAAATATATTTGTCTCGAATATTTGCCAAGACATTTTTCTCAACTGATCCATTGTTAAAATTGTTTTTATTTCTCGTTGTGCTCGAAAAATCGTGACGATGGACATTTTGCAATAATTTTTCTGCTTCTAGCTCGTAAAATTATCTTACTCGGCTTACAACGTCATGAGTCAACGTAGCGAGGCGTAGATGGATTTACGAGTCCAACAAAGACTTTTCATACTCGCGCAACAATCAGAGGAAAAATTGAAATAAATGTACTTAATCACTAGCGGCACAACGTGATTCTTGGATTTTCGAATTTTACATCGTAGTGTCCTCGCTTGAAAAAAAAAAAAAAACCACTCAATATCGTTCTTTCGCAGAGTTTTGACTACATAATCAGCTGAGATCTGCAACGCTGACGTTTTTTTATTTTTTTATTTTCGACTTACAGATTTCTTATTATCGGGATGGACGAGAGATATGTTTTCCTGGAGAGTGTGTACATTAGAAAATGATCTATAAAAAAATTCAATTGTCCTTAGTGTCGTTAATAAACATGCGAATTATGTAAGAGGTATCGTCCATGAATTTTCACATTTTCTACTTTCAGACGACTCGATACTTTCGTCACTTGATACCATAAGCTCCGATATAAGGGATGCATCGCTTACGCAGCTCTCGTCTATTTCATAGAAAATTAATTTCTCGACAATATTCCCTCGTTTATTTCCAACACCATTTTTCATCGAACCTTTTTCACAAACGGAATTTGATAACGTGAGAAAAAATGACGAAAATATAATTTTACGTTACTTGTATACGCGGCAAGTGCATCGTGCCAAAGTAGAAAAAGATATTAGGTGACAAAAATGACACGGCACTCGGCAATGTTGAACGGAAAAACTTATCGACGAGGAACGCTTGACTGTAACGTTACGCGCATGACACTGGATGTACGCCGTACACAGGAATCTCAAATGAAATAAAAACGTTCTCGTGTGGAAGGGGAGATATCGGCAAAAAAATGACTGGAAAACAATTAAGTGCAATCAAGAGTTTTCAGTCGTCCCATAGTTCGTAATAACCCTTTGCATTATTTATAAAATGTCGTCGGCAAAATTTATCTATCCGGATGATATACACGTATATTCTTTCGGGTATTTTCTACGCAGTACGGTATTCAGCTATTGCAACGTCCCGGGGAGTCTTTATTTCCGCTATTATCCGTAATACTAAGGTTGGAAAGTAAAATAATTGCGAATCAATACGTCCAAAGCTTTTTACGTATGCAATGTGCTTTTTCACATTTTTCCATAGATGCAGATATTTCAACGTTTTTTACCTTGTGCCGTACTAACCGGACGCGAGCCCTCTCGGAAGGGTGCATCGCTAATGTGATGGCTCTGAGGAGGAGGGAGAAATGTAGAGTGCAATAGTCAGTTCAGTAAGCAACCGATATTCGAACGTGCAGAATCCTCCTGTCCTCCTTACACTCGATCGACGAGTTCACAAAAGTTTTCAACGACTCGTTGAAGAAGAATGAAAAACGAATTCAACTGCTGAAAGTTTGTTTGACCGCAAAAATGGTTGCATTACCTTGGCCCTTCGCACTGATCAAGTATGTTCGTCATTGGGAACCGATAAATTGGTCGAATGGTTGGCGATCAAAGTTCTACGACATTTGCGCGTGCTTCGTTCTTTTACCGATGGGCTCCCATTGCATTCTCGATTTTATAAACATTTTGAATTCCACCGATAATCTGCAGAATTTTATTAACCGGATGTTCGTATTTATGTCGCTTTTTGGATCTTTGTGTAAAGGCATTACTGTACTCGTTAACCGCAAACAGATCATGAACATTCAAAATATATTTGAACGTAAAGTATGTCAATCACGTGACACGGAAGAGGCTGCGATTCAGCATAAATTTGATATATACGCAAGGTATGTAATGAAAAATATTGATTATAAATAGACGAGAACGGAGCTATATTTACGAGGATGTATCAGACGCTTCGACCGCTTCGAAAATGAGAAATATATTTTTTCCGAGATCAACCGATAGGGATGAAATGAACTTAGACACTGTGGAATGTTGACAATAAGCGGCTGAGCTTATTTCATCACGACCGGATGTGCCGTTTGGGAGATAGTACGGACAAAAATTATCAACTTTATTGTCCCACACTCGTGTGTCATGTGGTACATGCGCGCCTTCTCCACTCTAGAGGCCGAAAAAATAGGCCTTTTTGGGGATTTTTTTTCTGAAAAACCACAAAATAGATTGAGATTACAAAATAGGGTGTTTATCATACATATCAGTGACTGTATACAACAATTTTTTTCGAGCAATTAATTTCAACATGGCGGCTGTGCAGCGTTTTTGGGATGACGTTTCCGTTTTTGTTGGCCGGAAACATAACTCAGACAATTTTCAACAGATTCACTTGAAATGTTGAATATATATTTGAAAGTACATTGTCTATGGAAGTACGTAGGATTTTTTTGGTATATTGATTTTTGGCCGAATGGCGCACTTCCAAAGTAAAAAGTGAAAAATTTGCTTAAAAAATCGTTAGAAAATTGTTAATAGCAAATGAACCGTGCAATATAAAAGAAAAATCCTACGCGCTTCCATAGACAATATATTTTTAAGGATATGTTCGAAATTTCAAGTGGATCGGTTGAAAATTGTCTGAGTTATGTTTCCGGCCAACATAAATGGAGACGTCATCGCGAAGACGTTGCACAGCCGCCATTTTGAAATTAATCGCTTCAAAAAAATTATTCTATATAGTCACTGATGTGTATGACAAGCACCCTATTTTGTAATCTCGATTTATTTTGTAGTTTTTCTGAAAAAAATCCCCCAAAAAGCCTATTTTTTCGGCCTTTAGAGTGACCCGCCCCCTCAAGGGGGAAAATAGGGTTAGGACAGCGTTTTCTCAATGATTTTCATGAATTTTTTTATAGTATAAAAAATGAATATAATTTATTGAAACTTTGAGAATATTTTATACATATATTTAGGTATATACTATAAAATTTTTGAAGAATTTTCTTGAAAAACACCGGGGATATTAGCGACTCCATATTGCAGGTCACAATCAGACTCAGCATTTTGTGTACATTCTGGAAGCCGCAATTTTTATCTAAAATCAAACGAGGTTCGAATTTACATTTATCATATGTCTCTCTTCTATATGAACCTAAATGCTATCAAAAAAATAGAAAATTGAATTTTTTACAGGGGTCAAAACAAAGAAGCATGATTTTTTGCCATTCTTTACAACGTTATTTGCAAAAAAAAAATTATTTTAAATAATGATAATATTTCGATTTTAGGTTCATATAGAGCGCAATACTATGAAGAAAGTAACTGCCAATTTTCAAAACGATTGGTTGAAGATTTTTCAAACTAGCGTGTATGCAAGTTAAAAAAATATCGTTTGCAGAAAAACGCGTTTGAAAAAATAGTACCAAGAAAAACAAGCAATATAGGGTCGCTAATATTTTATAGTATATACTTAAATATATGTATAAAATATTTTCAAAGTTTCGATAAATTATATTCATCTTTTATACTATAAAAAAATTCATGAAAATCATTGATAAAACGCTGTCCAAAGCCCTATTTCCCCCCTCAATGGCTTACAACAATAGAACGAGTCGGAGATTTCATTTAAATTTTTGGGAACATATTTTTCAACAGTTTTACTAACAATTTATGAAATTTAAAAAAAAATCGATTTTTTGAACCGTCTAACCCTATTTCCACCCATAATAGAACAATGTGCTGATCGACTTTTTATCGGTGGAAAACCAGCGAGTAGGCTAGAAACGAGAGCCGCGGTAGTCGTCTTGACGGAAATTAAGTTTAAGAACGTTGAAAGTATCTAGAGCCACTCCGAATTTTATCCGCGCCGAAATATTACTCGGGCACGCCGTTTCAAAGAGTTATAATAATAATCTAGAAATCGAGACTTTTCCGGGATCAATTGATATAGATAGATGTGTCCAATGTAAAACCCGTTTAAATCGAATTTTTCCTCTCGTCTATTAATTCCACAAGATTCTGGGACATTTTTATCCGGCCGGCAGGGTTCTGCACCATTGTGTGCGTACTTTTATTCAAGCTTTTTTTTAAACGAAGTTTCATGGAACAATGATTTATGTGAAAAGTTCTACATAGTACAGTTCCCTTCTATTTATAATTTAGTATCTATTTATATTTATTTAGTTCATTTAGTATTTATAATCTACATTTGCATATACTGAAATGAAATATTGACTGTAAAAATAATTTCATTGATTTTGATGCATGACATTAGTAGATCTGTGATTTTACATATTATGAGCAGGTATAGTAATAAAAAAATGATCTGTCAAAATTTGATTTAATTTTTATCTTATCGGATCCTGTCCGTGAGATACGGAACCATGTTCGTAGTTGGGGCAATTACTATGCTGGTAGCCTCACTAATGAAAGATTTACCAGAACGGAAATTCATCGCTGAACTTTCCTCGTGGGTCCCATGCAACGAACCCACATTGGGCCAATTTATTCTCTTGTACATCTGGGTGGTTTTCGTACGAATAATTTATACACTAACTACATTGGTGATCGATTTATTTGTCGCCGTATCGCAGTTGCAAATTTGCTCGCAACTTGAGATTCTAAAACATCGCTTGAGAACGATGACGAATTCGATCCACGGGATCACAAAGTGTATGGGCAACAAAAGAGGCAGTGATCACGTTGCGGATTTACGAAATGTCGAAAGAAGACTGATCGGCGAATGCATACGACATCACTGCACGATTTTCGAGTTGGCAAATTTTTTATTAAATTTTGATATAATAATATTCCGAATGTATTTTATTTTTTTTCATTTTACGTATATGTATGTGGACGATAATACATATGTTGTATTTCGTGTATACAGGCCCATTATTATTATTTATTTTTTTTCGTTTTTATCCCAGATTAGCCAAATTGTTGAACGATAATTTTGCTTATGTGATCTTTCTCCAATTCACGATAAGCTCCGCAGTATTGTGCTTCACCGTTTTTCAACTAACGAAACTTCGAATATTTAGTGCCGAATTTATGTCGACAACGACGTATCTGGCCGCAGTAACGATACAAATATTTTTATTATGTTGGTACGGAAGCAAAGTTCTACTGCAGGTAAATTGCGCGTATCTCATTTCTTTGGAAATGCTGAACGTGAGAATAACATTGAATCAAAGAAACTCTCACACCCTACAGAGTCTCAACGTGGCTAACGCAACGTACGAAATGAACTGGACATTTCTGAGCGCGGATTTGAGAAAAACTCTCGTGATGATAATTGCGAGGTCCTCAAAACCGATCATATTTCGTACGGGCTACTTCATCAATTTATCGCTCCAATCATTCAACAGCGTCAGTATCCCGCGTTAATTAATTGGCGTAATGAATTTCCATCAAGTATATTTGTCTCGAATATTTGCCAGGACATTTTTCTCAACTGATCCATTGTTAAAATTGTTTTTGTTTCTCGTTGGGCTCGAAAAATCATTACGATGGAGATTTTACTGAATAATTTCTCTTCTTGTAGCTCGTAAAATTATCCTACTCGGCCTATAACGTCATCAGCCAACGTAGCGAGGAGTAGAAGATTTGACAATAAAACTTTTCATACTCGTGCAACAAACAGAAGAAAAATTGGAAAAAATGTATTTAATCCCTACTGGCAAAACGTCATCCCTGGATTTTCGATTTTTATATCGCAGTGTCCTGGCTTAAAAAAAAAACCACAACTCGATATCTTTCGTTCGCAAGCTTTTGACTACACACTCAGCTAAGGTTTGCAACGTTGATGTTTTTTTTTTTCGTTTTCTACTTACAGATTTCTTATTATCGGAATAATGAGATGTATGTTTTCCTGGAGCGTGTGTACATGAGAAAATTACCCATACAATTTTTTAATTTTTACGAATATCGTTAATGAACGTCCGAATTATGCAAGCAGTATCGTCCACGAATTTTCACATTTTCTCCTTTCAGATGACACGATACTTTCGTCACTTGACATCATAAACTTCGATATAAGGGGGTTGCATCGCTAATGCAGCCCTCGTCTATTTTCGAGAAAATTAATTTTTCCCCATTATCACTGGATCATTTCCCAACACTATTTTCGGTCTAATTTTTCCATAAACAGAATGTGAAAACGTGAAAAAAAAAATTACGTAAACGATTCTCAAACGAAAGTATTTTGTCATTGGATTGAACGATAAAATATAATTGTACGTTACTTGTACACGAGGCAAGTGCACCGTGCGAAGTAGCAAAAGTTTTAGACGACAAGAAATGACACGACACTCGGCAATGTTGAGCGAAAAAAACTTATCGACAAATAAGGGTTGGCTGTAACGTTATGCGTGTTGTCACCGGATGTACGCCGAACACTGGAACTACAAATGAAATAAAAAAACGTTCTCGTGTGGAAGGGGAGATATCGGCAAAAAATGACCGGAAGACAATTAAGTGTAATCAAGAGTTTGCAGTCGTCCCATAGTTCGTAATAACCATTTGCATTATTTAGAAAATGTCGTCGGCAAAGGTCCTCTGCCCGAACCATATATACGTATAGTTTCTGTGTTCTTTACCCAGTACGTTATTCACCCCTTGCAACGTCCCCGCGAGTCTTTATTTCCGCTATTATCCGTAATACTAAGGTTGGAAATGAAAATAATTGCGAATCAATACGTCCAAAGCTTTTTACGTATGCAATGTGCTTCTTCACATTTTTCCATAGATGCAGGTATTTCAGCATTTTTTTTCTGGTGCCGCACTATCCGAACGTGAGCCCTCGTGGGAGGGTGCATCGCTAATGCGTTGTCGCAAATAACGGCGAGGTATAATTCCATATGAAGATACAGGCTCTAAGGAGGAGGGAGAAATGTAGAGTGCAATAGTTAGCTCAGTACGCAACCGATATTCGAACGTGCAACATCCTCCTTTCCTCCTAACACTCGATCGACGAGTTCACAAAAGTTTTCAATGACTAGTTGAAGAAGAATGAAAAACGAATTTAACTGCTGAAAGTTCGTTTGACCACAAAAATGGTTGCATTACCTTGGCCCTTCGCTGTGATCAAGTATTTTCGTCATTGGGAACCGATAAATTGGTCGAATGGTTGTCGATCAAAGTTCTACGACATTTGCGCGTGCTTCGTTCTTTTACCGATGGGCTCCCATTGCATTCTCGATTTTATAAACATTTTGAATTCCACCGATAATCTGCAGAATTTTATTAACCGGATGTTCGTATTTATGTCGCTTTTTGGATCTTTGTGTAAAGGCATTACTGTACTCGTTAACCGCAAACAGATCATGAACATTCAAAATATATTTGAACGTAAAGTATGTCAATCACGTGACACGGAAGAGGCTGCGATTCAGCATAAATTTGATATATACGCAAGGTATGTAATGAAAAATATTGATTATAAATAGACGAGAACGGAGCTATATTTACGAGGATGTATCAGACGCTTCGACCGCTTCGAAAATGAGAAATATATTTTTTCCGAGATCAACCGATAGGGATGAAATGAACTTAGACACTGTGGAGTGTTGACAATAAGCGGCTGAGCTTATTTCATCACGACCGGATGTGCCGTTTGGGAGATAGTAGGAACAAAAATTATCAACTTTATTGTCCCACACTCGTGTGTCATGTGGTACATGCGCGCCTTCTCCACTCTAGAGGCCGAAAAAATAGCCCTTTTTGGCGATTTTTTTTTCTGAAAAACTACAAAATAAATCGAGATTACAAAATTGGCTGCTTATCATACATATCAGTGACTGTATGCAACAATTATTTTCGAGCAATTAATTTCAACATTACGGCTGTGCAGCGTTTTTGGGATAACGTCTCCGTTTTTGTTGGCCGGAAACATAACTCAGACAATTTTCAACAGATTCACTTGAAATTTTGTATATATCTTTGAAAGTACATTGTCTATGGAAGTACGTAGGATTTTTTTGGTATATTGATTTTTGGCCAAATGACATACTTCCAAAGTGAAGAGTGAAAAATTTGCTTAAAAAATCGTTAGAAAATTGTTAATAACAAACAAACCGTGCAATATAAAAGAAAAATCCTACCCACTTCCATAGACAATGTATTTTTAAAGATATATTCAAAATTTCAAGTGGATCGGTTGAAAATTGTCTGAGTTATGTTTCCGGCCAACAAAAACGGAGACGTCATCGCGAAGACGCTGCACAGCCGCCATTTTGAAATTAATCGCTTCAAAAAAATTATTCTATATAGTCACTGACATGTATGATTAACACCCTATTTTGTAATCTCGATTTATTTCGTAGTTTTTCTGAAAAAAATCCCCCAAAAAGCCTATTTTTTCGGCCTTTAGAGTGACCCGCCCCCTCAAGGGGGAAAATAGGGTTAGGACAGCGTTTTCTCAATGATTTTCATGAATTTTTTTATAGTATAAAAAATGAATATAATTTATTGAAACTTTGAGAATATTTTATACATATATTTAGGTATATACTATAAAATTTTTGAAGAATTTTCTTGAAAAACACCGGGGATATTAGCGACTCCATATTGCAGGTCACAATCAGACTCAGCATTTTGTGTACATTCTGGAAGCCGCAATTTTTATCTGAAATCAAACGAGGTTCGAATTTACTTTTATTATATGTCTCTCTTCTATATGAACCTAAATGCTATCGAAAAAATAGAAAATCGAATTTTTTACAGGGGTCAAAACAAAAAAGCATGATTTTTTGCCACTTTTTACAACTTTATTTGCAAAAAAAAAATTATTTTAAATAATGATAATATTCCGATTTTAGGTTCATATAGAGCGCAATACTATGAAGAAAGTAACTGCCAATTTTCAAAACGATTGGTTGAAGATTTTTCAAACTAGCGTGTACGCAAGTTCAAAAAATATCGTTTGCAAAAAAACGCGTTTGAAAAAATAGTACCAAGAAAAACAAGCAATATGGGGTCGCTAATATTTTATAGTATATACTTAAATATATGTATGAAAATTTTATAGTATATACTCAAATATATGTATAAAATATTATCAAAGTTTCGATAAATTATATTTATTATACTATAGAAAAATTCATGAAAATCATTGAGAAAACGCTGTCCTAACTCTATTTCCCCCCTCAATGGCTTACAACAATAGAACGAGTCGGAATTTTTATTTAAATTTTTGGGAACATATTTTTCAATAGTTTTACTAACAATTTATGAAATTAAAAAAAAATCGATTTTTTGAACCGTCCAACCCTATTTCCACCCATAATAGAACAATGTGCTGATCGACTTTTTATCGGTGGAAAACCAGCGAGTAGGCTGGAAACGAGAGCCGCGGTAGTCGTCTTGACGGAAATTAAGTTTAAGATCGTTGAAAGTATCTAGAGCCACTTCGAATTTTATCCGCGCCGAAATATTACTCGAGCACGCCGTTTCAAAGAGTTATAATAATAATCTAGAAATCGAGACTTTTCCGGGATCAATTGATATAGATAGATGTGTCCAATGTAAAACCCGTTTAAATCGAATTTTTCCTCTCGTCTATTAATTCCACAAGATTCTGGGACATTTTTATCCGGCCGGCAGGGTTCTGCACCATTGTGTGCGTACTTTTATTCAAGCTTTTTTTTAAACGAAGTTTCATGGAACAATGATTTATGTGAAAAGTTCTACATAGTACAGTTCCCTTCTATTTATAATTTAGTATCTATTTATATTTATTTAGTTCATTTAGTATTTATAATCTACATTTGCATATACTGAAATGAAATATTGACTGTAAAAATAATTTCATTGATTTTGATGCATGACATTAGTAGATCTGTGATTTTACATATTATGAGCAGGTATAGTAATAAAAAAATGATCTGTCAAAATTTGATTTAATTTTTATCTTATCGGATCCTGTCCGTGAGATACGGAACCATGTTCGTAGTTGGGACAATTACTATGCTGGTAGCCTCACTAATGAAAGATTTACCAGAACGGAAATTCATCGCTGAACTTTCCTCGTGGGTCCCATGCAACGAACCCACATTGGGCCAATTTATTCTCTTGTACATCTGGGTGGTGTTCGTACGAATAATTTATATACTAACTACATTGGTGATCGATTTATTTGTCGCCGTATCGCAGTTGCAAATTTGCTCGCAACTTGAGATTCTAAAACATCGCTTGAGAACGATGTGCATAGGCAACAAAAGAGGCAGTGACCACGTTGCGGATTTACGAAATGTCGAAAGGAGACTGATCGGCGAATGCATACGACATCACTGCACGATTTTCGAGTTGGCAAATTTTTTATTAAATTTTGATATAATAATATTCCAAATGTATTTTTTTTTTTTCATTTTACGTATATGTATGTGGACGATAATACATATTTTGTATTTCGTGTATACAGGCCCATTGTTATTATTTATTTTTTTTCGTTTTTATCCCAGATTAGCCGAATTGTTGAACGATAATTTTGCTCATGTGATCTTTCTCCAATTCACGATAAGCTCCGCAGTATTGTGCTTCACCGTTTTTCAACTAACGAAACTTCGAATATTTAGTGCCGAATTTATGTCGACAACGACGTATCTGGCCGCAGTAACGATACAAATATTTTTATTATGTTGGTACGGAAGCAAAGTTCTACTGCAGGTAAATTGCGCGTATCTCATTTCTTTGGAAATGCTGAACGTGAGAATAAAATTGAATCAAAGAAACTCTCACACCCTACAGAGTCTCAACGTGGCTAACGCAACGTACGAAATGAACTGGACATTTCTGAGCGCGGATTTGAGAAAAACTCTCGTGATGATAATTGCGAGGTCCTCAAAACCGATCATATTTCGTACGGGCTACTTCATCAATTTATCGCTCCAATCATTCAACAGCGTCAGTATACCGCGTTAATTAATTGGCGTAATGAATTTCAATCAAGTATATTTGTCTCGAATATTTGCCAGGACATTTTTCTCAACTGATCCATTGTTAAAATTGTTTTTGTTTCTCGTTGGGCTCGAAAAACCATTACGATGGAGACTTTACTGAATAATTTCTCTTCTTGTAGCTCGTAAAATTATCCTACTCGGCCTATAACGTCATCAGCCAACGTAGCGAGGAGTAGAAGGTTTTACAATAAAACTTTTCATACTCGTGCAACAATCAGAGGAAAAGTTGGACAAAAATGTATTGATTCACTAGTGATAATACGTGATTCTTGGATTTTCGATTTTTATATCGCAGTGTCCTGGCTTTAAAAAAAACTACAACTCGATATCTTTCTTTTGCAAGCTTTTGACTACACACTCAGCTAAGGTTTGCAACGTTGATGTTTTTTTTTCGTTTTCTACTTACAGATTTCTTATTATCGGAATAATGAGATGTATGTTTTCCTGGAGTGTGTGTGCATGAGAAAAATTACCTATAAAAAATTTCACTTTTTACGAATATCGTTAATGAACATCCGAATTATGCAAGCAGTATCGTCCACGAATTTTCACATTTTCTCCTTTCAGATGACACGATACTTTCGTCACTTGACATCATAAACTTCGATATAAGGGGGTTGCATCGCTAATGCAGCCCTCGTCTATTTTCGAGAAAATTAATTTTTCCCCATTATCACTCGATCATTTCCCAACACCATTTTCGGTCTAATTTTTCCATGAACAGAATGTGAAAACGTGAAAAAAAAAATTACGTAAACGATTCTCAAACGAAAGTATTTTGTCATTGGATTGAACGATAAAATATAATTGTACGTTACTTGTACACGAGGCAAGTGCACCGTGCGAAGTTGCAAAAGTTTTAGACGACAAGAAATGACACGACACTCGGCAATGTTGAGCGAAAAAAACTTATCGACAAATAAGGGTTGGCTGTAACGTTATGCGCGTTGTCACCGGATGTACGCCGAACACTGGAACTACAAATGAAATAAAAAAACGTTCTCGTGTGGAAGGGGAGATATCGGCAAAAAATGACCGGAAGACAATTAAGTGTAATCAAGAGTTTGCAGTCGTCCCATAGTTCGTAATAACCATTTGCATTATTTAGAAAATGTCGTCGGCAAAGGTCCTCTGCCCGAACCATATATACGTATAGTTTCTGTGTTCTTTACCCAGTACGTTATTCACCCCTTGCAACGTCCCCGCGAGTCTTTATTTCCACTATTATCCGTAATACTAAGGTTGGAAATGAAAATAATTGCGAATCAATACGTCCAAAGCTTTTTACGTATGCAATGTGGTTTTTCACATTTTTCCATAGATGCAGGTATTTCAGAATTTTTTTTCTGGTGCCGCACTATCCGAACGTGAGCCCTCGCGGAAGGGTGCATCGCTAATGCGTTGTCGCAAATAACGGCGAGGTATAATTCCATATGAAGATACAGGCTCTAAGGAGGAGGGAGAAATGTAGAGTGCAATAGTTAAATCAGTACGCAACCGATATTCGAACGTGCAACATCCTCCTTTCCTCCTTACACTCGATCGACGAGTTCACAAAAGTTTTCAACGACTCGTTGAAGAAGAATGAAAAACGTATTCAACTGCTGAAAGTTTGTAAGACCGCAAAAATGGTTGCATTACCTTGGCCCTTCGCAGTGATCAAGTATTTTCGTCATTGGGAACCGATAAATTGGTCGAATGGTCGGCGATCAAAGTTCTACGACATTTGCGCGTGCTTCATTCTTTTAACGCTGGGCTCCCATTGCGTTCTCGATTTTATAAACATTTTAAATTCCACCGAGAATCTGCAGAATTTTATTAACCGGATGTTCGTCTATATGTCGCTTTTTGGGGCTTTGGGTAAATGCATATTTGTGTTCGTTAAACGAAAACAAATCATGAACATTCAAAATATATTTGAACGTAATGTATGTCAATCACGTGACACGGAAGAGGCTGCCATTCAGCATAAATTTGATACCTACGCAAGGTAGGTAATGAAAAATATTGATTATAAATGGATGAGAACGGAGCTATATTTACGAGGATGTATCACACGCTTCGACCGCTTTGAAAAGGAGAAATATATATTTTCCGAGATCAACCGATAGGGATGAAATGAACTTAGACACTGTGGAATGTTGACAATAAGGGGCTGAGCTTATTTCATCACGACCGGATGTGCCGTTTGGGAGAGAGTAGCGAAAAAAATTATCAACTTTATTCTTCCACACTCGTGTGTCATGTGGTACGTGCGCGCCTTCTCCACTCTAGAGGCCGAAAAAATAGGCCTTTTTGGGGATTTTTTTTCTGAAAAACTACAAAATAAATCGAGATTACAAAATAGGGTGTTTATCATACATATCAGTGACTGTATACAACAATTTTTTTCGAGCAATTTATTTCAACATGACGGCTGTGCAGCGTTTTTGGGATGACGTCTCCGTTTTTGTTGGCCGGAAACATAACTCAGACAATTTTCAACTGATTCACTTGAAATTTTGAATATATCTTTAAAAATACATTGTCTATGAAAGTACGTAAGATTTTTTTGGTATATTGATTTTTGGGCGAATGGCGTACTTCCAAAGTGAAAAGTGAAAAATTTGCTTAAAAAATCGTTAGAAAATTGTTGATAACAAATGAACCGTGCAATATAAAAGAAAAATCCTACGTTATCTTCCATAGACAATGTATTTTTAAAGATATAATCAAAATTTTAAGTGGATCGGTTGAAAATTGTCTGAGTTATGTTGCCAGCGAACAAAAACGGAGACTTCATCGCAAAGACACTGCACAGCCGCCATTTTGAAATTAATCGCTTGAAAAAAATTATTCTATATAGTCACTGATATGTATCATTAACACCCTATTTTGTTATCTCGATTTATTTTGTAGTTTTTCTGGGAAAAATCCCCCAAAAAGCTTATTTTTTCGGCCTTTAGAGTGACCTGTTCCCTCAAAGGGGGAAATAGGGTTAGGACAGCGTTTTCTCAATGATTTTCATGAATTTTTTTGAAGCATAAAAAATGAATATAATTTATTGAAACTTTGAGAATATTTTATACATTTATTTAGGTATATACTATAAAATTTTTATACATATATTTAAGTATATACTATAAAATATTAGCGACCTCATATTGCAGGTCACAATCAGACTCAGCATTTTGCGTACATTCTGGAAGCCGCAATTTTTATCTGAAATCAAACTAGGTTCGAATTTACTTTTATTATATGTCTCTCTTCTATATGAACCTAAATGCTATCAAAAAAATAGAAAATTGAATTTTTCACAGGGGTCAAAACAAAAAAGCACGATTTTTTGCCATTCTTTACAACTTTATTTGCAAAAAAAAAAATATTTTAAATAATGATAATATTCCGATTTTAGGTTCATATAGAGCGCAATACTATGAAGCAAGTAACTGCCAATTTTCAAAACGATTGGTTGAAAACTTTTCAAACTAGCGTGTACGCAAGTTAAAAAAAGTCATTTTCAGAAAAACGCGTTTGAAAAAATAGTACCAAGAAAAACAAGCAATATGGGGTCGCTAATATTTTATAGTATATACTTCAATATATGTATGAAAATTTTATAGTATATACTTAAATATATGTATAAACTATTCTCAAAGTTTCAATAAATTATATTCATTTTTTATACTATAAAAAAATTCATGAAAATCATTGAGAAAATGCTGTCCCAACCCTATTTCCTCCCTCAATGGCTTATAACAATAGAACGAGTCGGAATTTTCATTTAAAGTTTTGGGAACATATTTTTCAATAGTTTTACTAACAATTTATGAAATTAAAAAAAATCAATTTTTTGAACCGTCTAACTCTATTTCCACCCTCAATAGAACAATGTGCTGATCGACTTTTTATCGGTGGAAAACCAGCGAGAAGGCTAGAAACGGGAGCCGCGGTAGTCGTCTTGACGGAAATTACGTTTAAGAACGTTGAAAGTATCTAGAGCCACTTAGAATTTTATCCGCGCCGAAATATTACTCGGGCACGCCGTTTCAAAGAGTTATAATAATAATCTAGAAATCGAGACTTTTCCGGGATCAATTGATATAGATAGATGTGACCAATGTAACACCCGTTTAAATCGAATTTTTCCTCTCGTCTATTGATTCCACAAGATTCTGGGACATATTTATCCGGCCGGCAGGGTTCTGCACCATTGTGTGCGTACTTTTATTCAAGCTTTTTTTCAAACGAAGGTGAAGAATTATGGTCTAGAATTCTAGAAGAGAAGTTTCATGGAACAATGATTTATGTGAAAAGTTCTACATAGTATAGTTCCATTCTATTTATAATTTAGTATTTATTTTAATTTATTTAGTTTATTTAGTATTTATAATCTGCATTTGCATATATTGAAATGAAATATTGACTGTAAAAATAATTTCATTGATTTTGATGCATGACATTAGTAGATCTGTTATTTTACATATTATTTGCTTAAGCAAACGAGCAGGTATGGTAATTAAAAAAATGATCTGTCAAAACTTGATTTAATTTTTATCTTATCGGATCCTGTCCGTGAGATACGGAACCATGTTCGTAGTTGGGACAATCGTTATGCTGGTCACCTCACTAATGAAAGATTTACCAGAACGGAAATTCATCGCTGAACCTTCCTCGTGGGTCCCATGCAACGAACCGACATTGGGCCAATTTATTGTCTTGTACATCTGGGTGGTTTTCGTACGAATAATTTATACACTAACTACATTGGTGATCGATTTATTTGTCGCCGTATCGCAGTTGCAAATTTGCTCGCAACTTGAGATTCTAAAACATCGCTTGAGAACGATGACGAATTCGATCCACGGGATGACAAAGTGCATGGGCAACGAAAGAGGCAGTGATCACGTTGCGGATTTACGAAATGTCGAAAGAAGACTGATCGGCGAATGCATACGACATCACTGCACGATTTTCGAGTTGGCAAATTTTTTATCATATTTTGATATAATAATATTTCACATGTATTTTTTTTCCATTTTACGTATATGAGCCACTTTTTCATTTTACATCAACTGAGCCACTTTTTTTTTTCAACCTCTCTAATTTTTTTCAAAAGTTGCCAGCTCGTAATATTAGTCAAAAGGAACGTCTTTGATTTTTCTTAGATTTTTCTAGGCACCCGTTTAGGATTTTCAAATTTTTATTACGAACACTGTAACTCAACGAATATTCATCAAACAAAAAAGAAAAAAACAGTAAAAACTTTTTTAGTTTTTCCGCTTTATCGAAAAAAATCAAAATCATAATTTTTCTGCATTGAGAAAGTTGAAATATGACAAAAAAATGAGAATGACATTTTTTTAAACCTAATAACACACTATCGATTTCGGTACAAATTTCACAGGATGTCTCTCATTGGGTAAAGAGTCTCCGAAAAAATTTTCAGAATGGTACCTGCAATGGTTACGATGAAAAAAAATAAAAACCCTGCGAAATCTCATAGCCGCGGATATTATTGGTAAACATTTTTTGGCCACATTTCAACTTTCTCAATGCAGAAAAATTATGATTTTGATTTTTTTCGATAAAGCGGAAAAACCAAAAAAGTTTTTACTCTTATGTTTTTTTTTTGTTCGATGAATATTTTTTGAGTTACAGTGTTCGTAATAAAAATTTGAAAATCCTAAACGGAAGGCTGATAAAATCTAAAAAAAATCACATACGTTCCTTTTGACTAATATTCCAACTTGGAAACTTTTTTAAAAAAATAGAGAGGTTGAAAAAAAAAGTGGCTCAATTGATGAAGAATGCTTCATATGTTGTATTTCGTGTATACAGGCCCATTATTATTATTTCTTCTTTTTCGTTTTTATCCCAGATTAGCCAAATCGTTGAACGATAATTTTGCTCATGTGATCTTTCTTCAATTCACGATAAGCTCCGCGGTATTGTGCTTCACCGTTCTTCAACTAACGAAACTTCGAATATTTAGTGCCGAATTTATGTCGACAACGACGTATCTGGCCGCAGTAACGATACAAATATTTGTATTATGTTGGTACGGAAGCGAAGTTCTACTGCAGGTAAATTGCGCGTAACTCATTTCTTTGGAAATGCTGAACGTGAGAAAAAAATTGAATCAAAGAAACTCTCACACCCTACAGAGTCTCAACGTGGCTAACGCAACGTACGAAATGAACTGGACATTTCTGAGCGCGGATTTGAGAAAAACTCTCGTGATGATAATTGCGAGGTCCTCAAAACCGATCATATTTCGTACGGGCTACTTCATCATTTTATCGCTCCAATCATTCAACAGCGTCAGTATACCGCGTTAATTAATTGTCGTAATGAATTTCAATCAAGTATATTTGTTCCAAATACTTGCCAGGACATTTTTCACAACTGATCCATTGTTAAAATTGTTTTTGTTTCTCGTTGGCCTCGGAAAATCATTACGATGCAGATTTTGCTAAATGATTTCTCTTCTTGTAGCTCGTAAAATTATCCTACTCGGCCTATAACGTCATCAGTCAACGTAGCGAGGAGTAGAATGTTTTACAATAAAACTTTTCATTCTCGTGCAACAATCAGAGGAAAAATTGAAAAAAAATGTATGTAATCCCTACTGGCAAAACGTCATCCTTGGATTTTCGATTTTTATATCGCAGTGTCCTGGCTTAAAAAAAAAACTACAACTCGATATCGTTCTTTCGTAAGCTTTTGACTACACACTCAGCTAAGGTTTGCAACGTTGATGTTTTTGTTTTTGTTTTCGACTTACAGATTTCTTATTATCGGAATGACGAGACATATGTTTTCCTTGAGCGTGTGTACTTCAGAAAAATATGTTTAAAAAATTTCAATTATCACTAGAATCGTTAATAAACATCCGAATTATGTAAGCAGTATGGTCAACGAATTTTCACATTCTCTACTTTCAGATGACTCGATACTTTCATCACTTGATACCATAAACTCCGATATAAGGGGTGCATTGCTTATGCAGCCCTCGTCTATTTTATAAAAGAATTAATTTCTCAACAATATCCCTAAATTATTTCCAACACCATTTTCCTTCGAATTTTCCTACCAACAGAATTTGAAAACGTGATAATAAAATGACGAAAACGATTCTCAAGTAACGGCGAATAAATTACTTTTCTCTTTAGATTTCACGATAAAATATAACTTTACGTTACTTGTACACGAGGTAAGTCCATCATGGAAAGTGGCAAAAGTTTTAGACGATAAAAATGACAAGACCCTCGACAATATTGAGCAAAAAAACTTATTGACGAATAACGATCCTGGAGAGTATGTACACGAGAAAATTATTTATAAATAATGTTAATTGTTTCGAGTATCGTTAATAATCGTTCGAGTTATACGAGCAGTATCGTCCATGCTTTCGCAGGTTTCCTTTTAGATGACGCAAAACTTTCGTCGCTTGATACCATAAACTTCGATATAAGGGTTGCATCGCTTATGCAGCCCTCGTCTATTTTATTAAAAAAATAATTTCTCAACAATATCCCTCAATTATTTCCAACACCATTTTCCTTCGAATTTTTTCACAAACAGAATTTGAAAACGTGATAATAAAATGACAAAAACGATTCTAAAATAACGGCGAATAAATTAATTTTTCCTTTAGATTGAACGATAATATCGACGTTGCTTACGAAAAGTAGCACGTTCCAAATTTCTTACGAAAACTAACACGGTTCGAATTCCACCACGAAAATCAACACGTTTCGATATTCGAAGCGATAACTAGCATGTTTCGGCTTCCGTCGCGAAAACTAGCATATTTCGATTTGCACTAGCAATAGTAGTATATTTGCCGAACTAAATCGCATAAGATTCAGAACTTTCACAAATGTTTTAATAATTTTTTCGGACGCGCTATAACGAATAAATGAAAAACATTATGGGTGTATCGCTCGGACACCCTTAAACATTTATATTCGTTTTCTATTAAAAAAATAATAACATTATTGAAAATACGATTCGCAATATTCCACCACTCGAAAACTAAAATTGTTCATCAATGATATTTTTCATGACTTCAAGTTTCGGAGTCAGCGATGGAATTGAACAAAATTATTGTTTATAAAAAGTATATTCTACTTACAGTCTGAAGAATCGTTCATTGTGTTTTTATTTCATAAAAAAAAACACAATCTTGGAGTGATCAACGACTAAAATATAAAGTACAGTTGACAAAATCTTCAAAACAATCGATTGAGATATCTCGAGAAATGTCAGGTCTTGGACGAAGTAGGAAGAGGGAAAAAAACTGAAATTGTTAACTTTGCATACACTACAATTGTTTTCGATTTTCTTTTCTCTAATTTTTTTGACCATGGTTTTTTACTCCAAAATGACGAGGCATTTGCCGTTTGCCATCTTATGATAAGTCTAGCAGACCAAAATCCAAACAGTAAAATATGTATTAAATAAATTCAAACAAAATATAAAACGGTATAAAGTGACAAGCATAAATATTTCGTCAAATTGGAGTAAAACAGGATGTTCAAAAAACGTGAAGTAAAAAATAAGAAACACTTTCAGTGATACTGTAACGTGCTAATTTTCACGCAGATATCAAGCGTGCTTGTTTTCGTAAGAAATCTGAAACATGCTAGTTTTCGTAAGCGGCGTCGATATATAACTTTACGTTACTTGTGCACGAGGTAAGTTGCATCATGGAAAGTAGCAAAAGCTTTAGGCGAGAAAAATGACACGGCACTCGGCAATAGTGAACGGAAGAATTTTATCGACGAAGAACGATCGACTGTAACGTTACACTCGTGTCACTGGATGCACGTCGTCCACAGGAATGGCAAATAAAATAAAACAACGTTCTCGTGTGGAAGGAGAGATATCGTAAAAAAATGACCGCAAGGGAATTAAGTGCAATCAAGAGTTTGCAGTCGTCCCATAGTTCGTAATAACCGTTTGCATTATTTAGGCAATGTTGGCGACAACGATCCTCTACCGGAAACATATGCACTTATATTCTGTACATTTTGTACGCTGTACGTTATTCACCCCTTTCAACATCATCCAGAAGCTTTCTTTTCCCCTATTATCCGTAATAACAGGGTTGTAAAGAAAAATAATTGCGAATCAATACGTCCAAAGCTTTTTCCGTACGCAATGTACTTCTCCACATTTTTCCATAGATGCAGGTATTTCAGCGTTTGTTACATTCTGCCGTACTAACCGGACGTCAACCCTCTCGGAAGGGTGCATCGCTAATGCGTTGTCGCAAAGAACGAAGAGGTATAATTCCATATGAAGATCTAAGGAGGAGGGAGAAATGAAGAGTGCAATGGTCAGTTCAGTACGCTACCGATATTCGAACGAGCAACACACCCCTTCTTCTTTAAACTTCACGAGGGCACAGACTATAAAACGACATATTCCGTTGAAAATGTTTAAATTACCTTGGCCCTTCGCCGTAATGATTTATCTCGGTCTTTGGAAACCGATAAATTGTCCCAACGATTGGCGATCAAAGCTTTACGATATCTGCACTTTTTTCGTCGTTCTAACGATATCTTCCCATTGTATTCTTCATTTTATTCACATTATTAACTCTTTCGAGAATCTCGAAAATTTTGCGAACGATGCATTCATATTTTTGTCATTATTCGTCGCTTTCTGCAAACTCATGACGATCATTGTTAAACGAAAAAGGATCATAAGCATCAACAATATACTAAAGCGTGAAATGTGTCAGCCACGTGACACGAAAGAGACGGCGATACAGCGTAAATTTGACAATTACGCCAGGTATGTAATGAAAAAATTAAAATTAAAACTAGAGCAGTTGTGAAATATGTGTGAAGGAAAAGAAAATTTTTATTGAATTTTTATTTTATCGGACGCTGTCCGCGAGATACGGAACCCTTATCACAATTGCGGCAGCTGTTCTGCTCGTCACCTCGATAATGGAAGATTTGCCCGAACGAAAATTCGCCGCCGAATCTTCCTCGTGGATTCCTTGTGACGAACCCACGTTGGGACAATTTATCGTCATTTACGGCTACGTAGTTAGCGTACGAATGACTTTTGCCGTAGTTACATGCGCCATCGATTTATTTATCGCGATAACGATGCTCCAAACTTGCGCGCAACTGGAGATTCTGAAGTGTCGCTTGAGAAGTATTACGATTTCGTTCGATGGGAGAAAAAAGTGCACGGACGAGCGAACGAGTGAATGCTACGACGATTCACAAAATTTGGAAAGAAAACCGATGGTCGAATGCATACGACATCACTGCACGATTTTCGAGTTGGCATATATTATACTTTTAATTAAAGTTTTACGATAATTTTATAACGATTTTCGCCGATTTTTAGGGAAAATTTGACGAACTTAGAATTTTCAACCACCGGGGGGGTTCCGTATCCAATTGCTCCTGGACGAGTTTTCACCCCTGTTCATAACGCTCTAATTGGATACCATTTTTACTCTCTATCGCATCCGCAACCCTTAAATCACCGGGTCAACCGATCACCCGATTTTCCACTCCCGCATATTTTCGTTTCGCACGTGCGCAATTGTTGACCAATCATAATGGGAACCGTTTCGTTCGAAAGATTATCAAATTCCCTCGAATGTACTTTTTTGAAATTTTCAAATTCATCAAATTTTCACGAAAATCGGCCAAAAACATCCGTATTGCACTTCAAATGCCAGGCACTGTATATGAGAAATATATCCAATTGCTCCTGGAAGAGTTTTCATCCCTGGTCATAACGCTTCAGTCGGATACCATTTTTACCCTCTATCGCATCCGCAATCCTCAAATCACCAGGTCAACCGATCCCCGATTTTCCACTCCCGCATACTTTCGTTTCGCACGTGCGCAATTGTTGGCCAATCTTAATGGGAACCGTTTCGATCGAAAGATTATCAAATTTCCTCGAATGTACTTTTTTTAAATTTTCAAATTCATCAAATTTTCACGAAAATCGGCCAAAAACATCCGTATTGCACTTCAAATGCCAGGCACTGTATATGAGAAATATATCCAATTGCCCCTGGAGGAGTTTTCATCCCTGTTCATAACGCTTCAGTCGGATACCATTTTTACCCTCTATCGCATCCGCAACCCTTAGATCACCAGGTCAACCGATCACCCGATTTTCCACTCCCGCATATTTTTGTTTCGCACGTGCGCAATTGTTGACCAATCTTAATGGGAACCGTTTCGATCGAAAGATTATTAAATTTCCTCGAATGTACTTTTTTGAAATTTTCAAATTCATGAAATTTTCAGGATAATCGGCCGAAAAAATCGGCGTTCAAAAATATCCGCATATGTGATGTTATTTCTATAAAAAGAATATTTCATATTTTTTGTTTTGCATCCCAGATTGGCGAAATCGTTGAACGACAATTTTGCCGGAGTCATTTTAATTCAATACACGATAAGCTCTGTGGTATTGTGCTTCACCGTTCTTCAATTAACGAGAATTCGTATATTCAGTGCCGAATTTATGTCGACAACGACGTATCTGGCTGCGGTAACGCTGCAGATATTTTTAACTTGTTGGTACGGAAACAAAGTTATGCATCAGGTAAGTTATGGAAGTCTCATTATTTTGGAATTGCCGAACGTAGGGAAAAAAATTTTTAATAACGAAAAAGCTCACGGTATCTAGAGTCTCGATGTGGCGAACGCAGCGTACGAGATGAACTGGACATTTTTCAGTGTTGACTTCAGAAAAACTCTTCTGATGATAATTGCACGGTCCTTAAAACCGATCGTATTTCGTACAGGCTACGTCATCGTATTGTCACTCGAATCATTCACAAGCGTCAGTATACCACGTGATTTATTCAATTCAATGAATTTCAACCTATTTAACAAGTTCCCGAAGATATTTTACTTCGCTCAATCTATCGTTAAAATAGTTTATATATTTTCCACTGTACTCAAAAAATCGTGACAACGAGGATTATGCAATACTCGATTTATTTTTCTCGTAGCTCATGAAATTATCCTACTCGGCTTATAACGTCGTCAGTCAACGAAGCGAGGTGTAACAGGTTGTACGGAAGAACCTGTAGAAAATTATGTAACATTTGAAGGAGCAATTAAATGACTTAATTTCATTGTGCATTGATAAACCTTAATTGTCCCGCAAATTAATTGAAAATCTTTGGATTTTTCTTCGGTTAAAAAAATCAAATGCAATCTTCGATGTTGCTCTAATATCGAAAGAAGACTGATCGGCGAATGCATACGACATCACTGCACGATTTTCGAGTTGGCAAATTTTTTATTAAAACTTTGATATAATAATATTTCAAATGTATTTTTTTTTAATTTTACGTATATTTACGTGGATGATAATACATATGTTGTATTTCGTGTATACAGGCCCATTATTATTATTTCTTTTTTTTCATTCTTATCCCAGACTAGCCAAATCGTTGAACGATAATTTTGCTCATGTGATCTTTCTTCAATTCACGATAAGCCGCAGTAACGATACAAATATTTGTATTATGTTGGTACGGAAGCAAAGTTCTACTGCAGGTAAATTGCGCGTAACTCATTTCTTTGGGAATGCTGAACGTGAGAAAAAAAATTGAATCAAAGAAACTCTCACATCCTACAGAGTCTCAACGTGGCTAACGCAACGTACGAGATGAACTGGACATTTCTGAGCGCAGATTTGAGAAAAACTCTCGTGATGATAATTGCGAGGTCCTCAAAACCGATCATATTTCGTACGGGCTACTTCATCAATTTATCGCTCCAATCATTCAACAGCGTCAGTATACCGCGTTAATTAATTGGCGTAATGAATTTCAATCAAGTATATTTGTCTCGAATATTTGCCAGGACATTTTTCTCAACTGATCCATTGTTAAAATTGTTTTTGTTTCTCGTTGGGCTCGAAAAATCATTACGATGGAGATTTTACTCAATAATTTCTCTTCTTGTAGCTCGTAAAATTATCCTACTCGGCCTATAATGTCATCAGTCAACGTAGCGAGGAGTAGAAGATTTTACAATAAAAATTTTCATTCTCGTGCAACAACAGAGGAGAAATTGCAAAAAATGTATTTAATTCCTACTGGCAAAACGTCATCCTTGGATTTTCGATTTTTATATCCCAGTGTTCGGGCTTAAAAAAAAAACTACAACTCGATATCTGTCTTTCGCAAGCTTTTGACTACACACTCAGCTAAGGTTTGCAACGTCGATGTTTTTTTTTCGTTTTCGACTTATAGATTTCTTATTATCGGAATGACGAGACATATGTTTTACTTGAGAGTGGGTACATGAGAAAATTATGTATACAAAATTTCAATTATCACTAGGATCGTTAATAAACATCCGAATTATGTGAGCAGTATCGTAAACGAATTTTTACATTTTCTACTTTCAGATGACTCCATACTTTCATCACTTGATACCATAAACTCCGATATAAGGGGTGCATCGCTTATGCAGCCCTCGTCTATTTTATAGAAAAATTAATTTCTCAACAATATCCCTCAATTATTTCCAACACCATTTTCATTCTAATTTTCCTACAAACAGAGTTTGAAAACGTCATAATAAAATGACGAAAACGATTCTCAAGTAACGGCGAATAAATTACTTTTCTCTTTAGATTTCACGATAAAATATAACTTTACGTTACTTGTACATGAGGTAAGTGCATCATGGAAAGTGGCAAAAGTTTTAGACGATAAAAATGACAAGACACTCGGCAATATTGAGCGGAAAAACTTATTGACGAATAACGATCCTGGAGAGTGTGTACACGAGAAAATTATTTATAAAAAATGTTAATTCTTTCGAGTATAGTTAATAATAATTCGAGTTATACGACCAGTATTGTTCATGCTTCCTCAGGTTTCATTTTAGATGACACAATACTTTCGTCGCTCGATACCACAAACTTCGATATAAGGGGTGCATCGCTTATGCAGCCCTCGTATATTTTATAAAAAAATTAATTTCTCAACAATATCCCTCAATTATTTCCAACACCATTTTCCTTCGAATTTTTCCACAAACAGAATTTGAAAATGTGATAATAAAATGACAAAAACGATTCTAAAATAACGGCGAATAAATTAATTTTTCCTTTAGATTGAACGATAATATCGACGCTGCTTACGAAAAGTAGCACGATTCAAATTTCTTACGAAAACTAACACGTTTCGAATTCCACCACGAAAATCAACACGTTTCGATATTCGACGCGAAAACTAGCATGTTTCGGCTTCCGTCGCGAAAACTAGCATATTTCGATTTGCACTGGAAAAAGTAGTATATTTGCCGAACTAAATCGAATACGATTCAGAACTTTCACAAATGTTTTAATAATTTTTTCGGGAGCACTATAAGGAATAAATGAAAAACATTAAGGGTGTATCGCCCGTACACCCTTAAACATTTCTATTTGTTTTCTATTAAAAAAATAATATCATTGTTGAAAATACGATTCGCAAATACGATACGCAATATTCCACCACTCAAAAACTAAAATTGTTCATCAATGATATTTTTCATGACTTCAAGTTTCGGAGTCAGCGATGGAATTGAACAAAATTATTGTTTATAAAAAGTATATTCTACTTACAGTCTGAAGAATCGCTTCATTGTGTTTTTATTTCATAAAACAAAACACAATCTTGGAGTGATCAACGACTAAAGTATAAAATTCAGTATAAGTATAAAGTACAGTTGACAAAATCTTCAAAACAATCGATTGAGATATCTCGAGAAATGTCAGGTCTTGGACGAAGTAGCAAGAGGGAAAAAAACTGACATCGTTAACTTTGCATACACCGCAATTATTTTCGATTTTCTTTTCTCTAATTTTTTTGACCATGGTTTTTTTACTCCAAAATGACGAGGCATTTGCCGTTTGCCATCTTATGATAAGTCTAGCGGACCAAAATTCAAACAGTAAAATATGTATGAAATAAATTCATACAAAAAATAAAACAGTATAAAATGACAAGCATAAATATTTCGCCAATTTGGAGTAAAACAGGACGTTCAAAAAACGTGGAATAAAAAATGAGAAACACTTTCAGTGATACTGAAACGTGCTAATTTTTGCGGTGAAAGTCGAAACCTGCTAGTTTTCGTGGTAAAAGCCGAAACATGCTAGTTTTCACGCAGATATCAAGCGTGCTTGTTTTCGTAAGAAATCTGAAACATGCTAGATTTCGTAATCAGCGTCGATATATAACTTTACGTTACTTGTACACGAGGTAAGTTGCATCATGGATAGTAGCAAAAGCTTTAGACGAGAAAAGTGACACGGCACTCGGCAATATTGAACGGAAGAATTTATCGACGAAGAACGATTGACTGTAACGTTACACTCGTGTCACTGGATGCACGTCCTCCACAGGAATGGCAAATGAAATAAAAAAAACGTTCTCGTGTGGAGGGAGAGATATCGGAAAAAATGACCGGAAGGCAATTAAGTGCAATCACGAGTTTGCAGTCGTCCCATAGTTCGTAATAACCCTTTGCATTATTTAGGCAATGTTGGCGACAACGATCCTCTACTGGAAACATATATATTTATATACTTATATATAACATTACCCAGGAGTTTTATTTTCCCCTATTATCCGTAATAACAGGGTCGCCGAGAAAAATAATTGCGAATCAATACGTCCATAGATGCAGGTATTTCAGCGTTTTTAACCTTCTGCCGTACTAACCGGACGTCAACCCTCTCCGAAGGGTGCATCGCTAATGCGTTGTCGCAAAGAACGAAGCGGTATAATTCCATATGAAGATCTAAGGAGGAGGGAGAAATGGAGAGTGCAATGGTCAGTTGAGTACGCAACTGATATTCGAACGAGCAACACACCCCTTCTTCTTTAAACTTCACGAGGGCACAGGCTATAAAACGAAATTTTCTGTTGAAAATGTTTGGATTGCCATGGCCCTTCGCCGTAATGATTTATCTCGGTCTTTGGAAACCGATAAATTTTCCCAACGATTGGCGATCAAAGCTTTACGATATCTGCACTTTTATCGTTGTTCTAACGATAGCTTCCTATTGTATTCTTCATTTTATTCACATCATTACCTCTTTTGAGAGTATCGAAAATTTTGCGAACGATGCATTCATATTTTTGTCATTATTCGTCTCTTTCTGCAAACTCATGACAATTATTATTAAACGAAAACGGATCATAAGCATCAACAATATACTAAAGCGTAAAATCTGTCAGCCACGTGACACGAAAGAGACGGCGATACAACGTAAATTTGACAATCACGCCAAGTACGTAATGAAAAAATATAAATTAAAACTAGAGCAGTTGTGAAATATGTGTGAAGGAAAAGAAAATTTTTATTGAATTTTTATTTTATTGGACGCTGTCCACGAGATACGGAACCCTTATCACAGCTGCGGCAGCTGTTCTGCTCGTCACCTCGCTAATGGAAGATTTGCCAGAACGAAAATTCGTCGCCGAATCTTCCTCGTTGATTCCTTGTGACGAACCCACCTTGGGACAATTTATCGTTATCTACGTCTACGTCGTTAGCGTACGAATGACTTTTGCCGTCTTTCCATGCGCCATGGATTTATTTATCGCGATAACGATGCTCCAAACTTGCGCGCAACTGGAGATTCTGAAGTGTCGCTTGAGAAGTATTACGATTTCGTTTGATGGGGGAAAAAAGTGCACGGACGAGCAAACGAGTGAATGCAACAACAATTCACAAAATTTGGAAAGAAAAGCGATCGTCGAATGCATACGACATCACTGCATGATTTTCGAGTTGGCATATATTATACTTTTAATTAAAGTTTTACGATACTTTTATAACGATTTTCGCCAATTTTTAGGGAAAATTTGACGAATTTGGAATTTTCAACCACCGGGGGGATTCCGTATCCAATTGCTCTTGAACGAGTTTTCACCCCTGTTCGTAACGTTCTAATTGGATACCATATTTACCCTCTATCGCATCCCTTAAATCACCAGGTCAACCGATCACCCGATTTTCCACTCCCGCATATTTTCATTTCGCACGTGCGCAATTGTTGACCAATCTTAATGGGAACCGTTTCGTTCGAAAGATTATCAAATTTCCTCGAATGTACTTTTTTGAAATTTTCGAATTCATCAAAGTTTCACGAAAATCGGCCAAAAACATCCGTATTCCACTTGAAATGCCAGGCACTGTATATGAGAAATATATCCAATTACTCCTGCAGGAGTTTTCATCCCTGTTCATAACGCTTCAGTTGGATACCATTTTTACCCTCTATCGTATCCGCAACCCTTAAATCACCAGGTCAACCGATCACCCGATTTTCCACTCCCGCATATTTTCGTTTCGCACGTGCGCAATTGTTGACCAATCTTAATGGGAACCGTTTCGTTCAAAAGATTATCAAATTTCCTCGAATGTCCTTTTTTGAAAATTTCGAATTCATCAAATTTTCACGGAAATCGGCCAAAAACATCCGTATTCCACTTCAAATGCCAGGCACTGTATATGAGAAATATATCCAATTGCTCCAGGAGGAGTTTTCATCCCTGTTCATAACGCTTCAGTTGGATACCATTTTTACCCTCTATCGCATCCGCAACCCTTAAATCACCAGGTCAACCGATCACCCGATTTTCCACTCCCGCATATTTTCGTTTCGCACGGGCGCAATTGTTCACTAATCTTAATGGGAACCGTTTCGTTCGAAAGATTATCAAATTTCCTCGAATGTACTTTTTTGAAATTTTCGAATTCATCAAAGTTTCACGAAAATCGGCCAAAAACATCCGTATTCCACTTGAAATGCCAGGCACTGTATATGAGAAATATATCCAATTACTCCTGCAGGAGTTTTCATCCCTGTTCATAACGCTTCAGTTGGATACCATTTTTACCCTCTATCGCATCCGCAACCCTTAAATCACCAGGTCAACCGATCACACGATTTTCCACTCCCGCATATTTTCGTTTCGCACGTGCGCAATTGTTGACCAATCTTAATGGGAACCGTTTCATTCAAAAGATTATCAAATTTCCTCGAATGTCCTTTTTTGAAAATTTCGAATTCATCAAATTTTCACGAAAATCGGCCAAAAACATCCGTATTCCACTTCAAATGCCAGGCACTGTATATGAGAAATATATATAATTGCTCCTGGAGGAGTTTTCATCCCTGTTCATAACGCTTCAGTTGGATACCATTTTTACCCTCTATCGCATCCGCAACCCTTAAATCACCAGGTCAACCGATCACACGATTTTCCACTCCCGCATATTTTCGTTTCGCACGTGCGCAATTGTTGACCAATCTTAATGGGAACCGTTTCATTCAAAAGATTATCAAATTTCCTCGAATGTCCTTTTTTGAAAATTTCGAATTCATCAAATTTTCACGAAAATCGGCCAAAAACATCCGTATTCCACTTCAAATGCCAGGCACTGTATATGAGAAATATATATAATTGCTCCTGGAGGAGTTTTCATCCCTGTTCATAACGCTTCAGTTCGATACCATTTTTACCCTCTATCGCATCCGCAACCCTTAAATCACCAGGTCAACCGATCACCCAATTTTCCACTCCCGCATATTTTCGTTTCGCACGGGCGCAATTGTTGACTAATCTTAATGGGAACCGTTTCGTTCGAAAGATTATCAAATTTCTTCGAATGTACTTTTTTGAAATTTTCGAATTCATCAAAGTTTCACGAAAATCGGCCAAAAACATCCGTATTCCACTTCAAACGCCAGGCACTGTATATGAGAAATATATCCAATTTCTCCTGGAGAAGTTTTCATCCCTGTTTATAACGCTTCAGTTGGATACCATATTTACCCTCTATCGCATCCGCAACCCTTAAATCACCAGGTCAACTGATCACCCGATTTTCCACTCCCGCATATTTTCGTTTCGCACGTGCGCAATTGTTGACCAATCTTAATGGGAACTGTTTCGTTCGAAAGATTATCAAATTTTCTCGAATGTACTTTTTCGAAATTTTCGAATTCATCAAATTTTCAAGGAAATCGGCGAAAAACATCCGCATTCCACTTCAAATGCCCGGCACTGTATATGAAAAATGTATACAGGATATACGAGTATGTGATGTTATTTGTATAAAAGGAAGATTTATTATTTTTCATTTTAATCTGCACGATTCCACTGCACGATTTTCGAATTGGAATATATTATACTTTTAATTAAAGTTTTACGAAACTTTTATAACGATTTTTGCCGATTTTGGGGAAGATTTGACAAATTTGAAAATTTCAATCCTCCCGCGGAGTTGCGTATCCATTTGATCTTTGGGTAGTTTTCATCCATATTCGTAAAGCTTTAGTTGGATACCATATTTACCCTCTATCGCATCCGCAACCCTTAATTCACCAGGTGTACCGATCACCCGATTTTCCTCCCCTGCACATTTTCGTTTCGCACGTGCGCAATTGTCGACCAATCTTAATGGGAACCGTTTCATTCGAAAGATTGTCAAATTTCCTCGAATGAACTTTTTTGAAACTTTCAGGAAAATCGGCCGAAAAAATCGGTGTTTAAAAATATCCGCATATGTGATGTTATTTGTATAAAAGGAATATTTCATATTTTTTGTTTTGCATCCCAGATTGGCAAAATCATTCAACGACAATTTTGCCGGAATCATTTTACTTCAATACACGATAAGCACTGTGGTATTGTGCTTCACCGTTCTTCAATTAACGAAAATTAGTACATTCAGTGCCGAATTTATGTCGACAACAACGTATCTGGCTGCGGTAACGTTGCAGATATTTTTGATTTGTTGGTACGGAAACGAAGTTATGCATCAAGTAAGTTATGAAAGTCTCATTATTTTGGAATTGCCGAACGTAGGAAAAAAAATGTTTAATAACGAAAAAGCTCACGGTATCTAGAGTCTCGGTGTGGCGAACGCAGCGTACGAGATGAACTGGACATTTTTCAGTGTTGACATCAGAAAAAATCTTATGATGATAGTTGCACGGTCCTTAAAACCGATCCTATTTCGTACAGGCTACGTCATCGTATTGTCACTCGAATCATTCACAAGCGTCAGTATACCACGTGATTTATTTAATTAAATGAATTTGAACCCATTTAACATACTTCCGAAGATATTTTTCTGCACTCAATCTATCTTTAAAATAGTTTATATATTTTACACTGTACTCAAAAAATCGGCACAACGAGAATTATGCAATACTCGATTTATTTTTCTCGTAGCTCATGAAATTATCCTACTCGGCCTATAGCGTCGTCAGTCAACGCCGCTAGGTGTAACAGGTTTTACGGAAGAGTCTGTCGAAAATTATGTAACATTAGAAAGAGAAATTAAATGACTTAGTTTCAGTGTGCATTGATAAACCTTAATTGTCCAGCAAATTAATTGAAAATCTTTGAATTTACCTTCGGTTAAAAAAATAAAATGCAATCTTCGATGTTGCTCCTTTTTATTTTCGCAGCTTATCAAGTTTCCCTCTACGAGCAATCGCTGATACGAAGGTTTGTATGACCGTGGAGTACGGTGAGATTGGAGGACGCTTGTCATTGAATATTTCGAGGATCCCCAAAGCCATTCAGAATTGATGGGATATTGAATTGTTGGAAAATGTCTTTTTTTACGGTCCAACTTCCGTAAATGACCATGGCAAGATTTTTTACGGAAATACACTAACGAGTCAGAATTTTTGGTATCGAATTTGATAAGAATCGATACAGCGATTTATGGTTTATGAAATTTTGAATTTGTCGAAACGCGGTCATTTCGAGAACTACCGAAAAAGTGAAGTAAGCACTATGATGTCCGTGGAAATTTGTACATTGCTTCCTCGTATTTATATTTCGTTTTGATGTTTTCAAGAAAATTCCTATAATCGATTCGAGTGTGCCTGATTGTTCTGCGATGATTTTTGGAATTGCTGGTAATTTTTTCACAAATTTTGAGATGGTTTTATGATTTTAAAGAAGCTTCCTGTATGAGAAAGCCAACATTGGAAGGGAGGCTTTGTCGATGCGGAAAAATAAAGAGAAAGTATAGCGATCAATTTTCAATTTGCATTTTACTTGTCAGATGTAGAATTTTATTTCGTTAATCGCTTTTCCGAGATTTGCTTCAGTGAAGCTTTTTCGTCCCAGCGCCGAGGCGTATTATGCGTGAAAAAGACAAAAGAAAAAGAAAACGATGCTACATGTCGAATTTGATGGCATCCATTCAACGGAATATTGAGATCGTGAAATTCGTTTTGTTTTCCTGTCGACACAACTCCACTTCGTGTGAATTAGCATACCAAGAGCAGCGGCAAAATAATAATCATACATATTCAATCGATAGCTCGAGCAAATCCCAGAACGGGCGAGAATATGCAAGGACGGTCCACGGTTCCCTCGGGCCTTTTCACCACTTATATACCATACCTATAATTGAGTACATAACGTAATCGGCAGTAATCACATCAGATTTCTGTATACATAGGCTAATGCTCAAATAGAAATGTACGACAACGCCCTCTGGACCGTGTGTAACAGTATGGCCGACCGTATGTCAGCATATTTGTGTTTTGTAGATCCGTATGTGACTGACATCTAGGTCTGTTGATTGGTTCGAGCACTTTGGGATTCGAGCGCTCCCCGACTGCTTTCGTATTTATATATTAGTTCTACCGAAAGTCACGTGAGTGCTGCCTTGCGTTTCGGCTTACGATGGTTCGTTTATTCTCGTTACATATACTTTTTTTAAATAATTATAATTAACTTCGCGGGATTTTTTATTAGGATGTATTACAACAATACCGAAAGTGCAGGTAAGTCGAAGCAGAAGCTCTACGTTACCGGCAGAAGGTAAGCAAATCGAGCGCGGCGGGAGCGCTGCCATCGCCAACTGTTCGAACTAACAAACCTCGATTCACAGATGACACGATGCAAGATTTACTGCCGATTTAATATCACCCGATTGCCGGCTTCACTGACACCAATCGGCCAGTATCGTCGTTGGTTTTTTCATCGTATACCTTCTCAGATTTTTCGGTTCCTTCCCCTTTGTTTCGAGTTCCATTATATTCCTTGAAACCTCCCCGAAGCCGAACGCACTACCGAATCCCATATTCACGTGGACGCGGGAAATCTGCGGAAAACCTGGCGTATGAAGACGTCTACATTTCGTTGAAGTTTAGTTGTATTATCATCGGGATTTCGGAAAAACTATCTCTCACTCAGAGATAGCTGTATTGACAGCGGCAAATCTAGTATTAAACCGGAATCGAAGTGATTTTTACGAGGATTCCTAAACCAGGGTATCAATCAGAAGACCAACTGGTGGATTCGTGCGGCATATCAATTCCTGTGCGAACCTTCTACCGGAGTTTTCACGGGGTGAGTTCAGGAATAGGATCTTCCCAGGGGTTATCGACTTTTTAATCAAAGCCCATCCAGATAGCACGAAATACACCGTAAAATATATACGGTCAAGAGTAAAACGAATTGTTGATCCGGTATCTCGAGAAAAAAAAAATGTTTCGTTGCCCTGATTTGATCGACAATCCGATAGTAACGAAATTTTTTTTTTTCCGAGTACCCCAGCACCGGGGGGAAGTTTCGTTAATTTACGAGAAATTCATGGGGCGGCCGTACAATACACGTAACGTATCGTTTCGTCCCACGTCTTGTCATTTCCATCTCCGATCTTCTGAATCTTGTTGGATCTGGTCATTCGCCAAGTAAGTCCATCCTCAGGTTTCACCCCCTTCGCACCCCTAAAATATCGCTGAGCCTCGCTTCGTTGGCGCGCGGAGCGGGAAAACTTTTCGACATTGTGACGCCAAACGGAAATCGACGAAAGTACGAGGTAAAGTGTGGGGGGACGATAGAGAGTAAAGAGATCGAATGGAGCAGAGGGGAAGAAAGCGAAAATGGAAATGCGTCGAAACTGCGGGAAGGAAAAGTCGCGCGAGGGTGAGAAATTCACGAAGCGTGGCACAACAAAAATACACTCGACTGCACGAATACGAGCTTATAGTGTTTTGCGATATACTTGAGCTTGCCGGAAAGTCCTTGACCTTCTTCGTCACTTTATGATCGAGGTCGAGGCAATAGAGTCAACCCTCTCGGTGCAACCGACATTTCCTTGTATTTTATAGCCAATCGTTTTGCTCGATCACCCACTACCGGTGTTTATGTCGTAAATACACAACCGAAAATCATTTTTCCGCACGTATTGAGTTAACCCTCTCTCAGATCGATAGGTACATAGCCCACTTCGAAACCGGGGGAGTTACAAGCGCGTCGGCGATACACAACGTGCTGTCCTTGCTCGACGCACACGCCAACATCCCCCTCCGTTCTCTGTTCGCATCGATACGTCTCTCGTGGCTTGTTGAGCTGAGAGAAGGCGAAGGAGGTTCACTTTGACGGGGAGGCTCGAGGAAAAAAAAAAAATTGAAAACAGCCCGAGGAAGATATTTTCATTGAGAAATTTTCCGTCCGATAGAATAATTCCAAGCGGCGTCGGATGAGCCTTTTGTTTTTTTATTTAATTTTCTCCTCGAATAATTGGCCAGTTTCTCAAGACTTCAACGGTGGAAAATTAAAGTCACGAAGGAAGAAAGAAAGAAAGAGAAAGGGTGTGATGAGAGGATGACGGATGAGGGTGAGAGTGGCTGAGCAGAGTCTAACGTCAACCCTGTTCTTCGGTCATGCGGGACACCCCCGAAAAATTTGTCATTTCATTTCCTTCAGTCCGGCAGTGATTCAATAAAAAAACAAATATCTGTGAGTATGGTAACGATCGTGAAAGAAGGATGTATTACAACGATGCCGAAAGTGCAGGTAAGTCAAAGTAGGGCGCTAGGGTACCGGCAGAAGGTAAAAAAATCGACGGCGAAGGGAGCGCTCCCATCGGAAACTGTTTGAACGAACGAACCCCGATTCACAGCTAACATAACTTTAATATCACCCGATTGTCGACTTTACTGTGATGCGGGCCACCCTCTAAACGTAACTGTCCGGACGCTCCGTTATCATGGATCGTAAAAGTTTTCATTTCATTTCCTTCAGTCCTGCACGCGATTGAACAAAAAAAAAAAAATACCTGCGAGTATGATAACGATCGTGAAAGAGGCTGACGGTGTATTTCACCGTAAATTATAATAATTCAAAATGCGAAAGCATCGAGAAAAAAACGCGGCGCGGAAAGACATCGGAAAAAAATCCATTGGGTATCGCGTCGGTTGTGACGAAGCGATCGCCAAAGGAACTGCTAAGGGATGCTCTATCGGCTTTCTATCTTTGCATAAATATAGTTCAAGGTTCGAACGTACGAAATATAGGTATAAAGGCGTCGTGAGAGACAGCGCGTATCCGATAAAACGAACGATATGGTTCACCCCAGAGCTGGCCGTTTTCCAACGACGTGTTCGCGCTTTTTACCAGACAATAAATCGGTCTCGTCGCCCACCACCAAACTGGTCGAGGGAAACTCCGCTGATTCGGCGTATTGTATTCGTCGGTAATGGGCTAGGATACGATGACACACATAGGTTTAGGATATTTTACTGACTGCGAGCACAGTGGATGGTCGTGGCTTACGACGTAACATTGCATATCGATGGACGTACCGGATGTCACACAGAAAGAAAAAAAACTTCGAACTATGCGAAGTCGCTGTTCGGTGCTTGAGG
This sequence comes from Oxytorus armatus, assembly GCA_958009045.1. Classification (NCBI taxonomy): domain Eukaryota; kingdom Metazoa; phylum Arthropoda; class Insecta; order Hymenoptera; family Ichneumonidae; genus Oxytorus; species Oxytorus armatus. Next base: position 37,009,267 of record OY253745.1, on the reverse strand, counting down.
CGTAAGGGATGAAAGTTGTAAACTTTTACTTTTCTTCAGTTGTTTTTTCCTCTGACCTATATTTTTATTCAGGATAGGTCGACGCGATGGAAGAAATATGATTGCACGGAGTGTACTACAGTGGACAAAATGTTAAAAAATTATTAAAAAATTCTGTGACGTTGAGGAATATAACAGCGGATGGATTGACGCGGGGAAAGCCTCGTATTCACGTTGGAAATTCTAAAGAAATGGAAAATGCTCAAATAGCACGAAAAGGCGGCATCAATGGAACGACTTTTATTCTGATGCTGCGATATATATGAGGGATGCACTTATACCGATTGCAGTTGCTTATAGCCAATGGCCTCCGAGTGCCATATTTGCCTCTGTTCGCGTTGACCCTAATCGCTGTTTTGCCGATAAGCATAGAGAAGTATCGCGGATGTCGACCTACTTTTCATTTAGAAAAGGCGCAATTAACGAATGAAAAATAGACGCGAGAGTCTAGATCGACTCCCTTTGTGATTTATAATCGCACAGGCGATCGGGAATTCTGCACAAATTTCAAGGGGAAACGAAATGAAAAGTGCAAATGAAAGCACATCGGTACCGGTGTTCTTACGGGGGGAAATAGGGTTAGGACAGCGTTTTCTCAATGATTTTCATGCATTTTTTTATAGTATAAAAAATGAATATAACTTATTGAAACTTTGAGAATATTTTATACATATATTTAAGTATATACTATAAAATTTTTGAAGAATTTTCGTGAAAAACACCGGGGATATTAGCGACCCCATATTGCAGGTCACAATCAGGCTCAGCATTTTGCGTACACTCTGGAATCCGAAATTTTCATCTGAAATCACACGATGTTGGAATTTACTTTTATTATATGTCTCTCTTCTATATGAACCTAAATGCTATAAAAAAAATAAAAAATTGAATTGTTTACAGGGGTCAAAACAAAAAAGCATGATTTTTTTGTATTTTCTACAACTTCATTTGGAAAAAAAAAATTATTTTAAATAATGATAATATTCCGATTTTAGGTTCATATAGAGCGCAATACTATGAAGAAAGTAACTGCCAATTTTCAAAACGATTGGTTGAAAACTTTTCCTACTAGCGTGTATGCAAGTTCAAAAAAAAAAATAGTGACCGTTCGGTTATACGCGTGGCACGCTCGGGGGCTGAAGGAGAGCTACTCACTTTAATGGCTTATAACAATAGAACGAGTCGGAATTTTCATTTAAAATTTTGGGAACATATTTTTCAATAGTTCTACTAACAATTTATGAAATAAAAAAAAACGATTTTTTGAACCATCTATTTCCCCCCTTAACACGGTAAGACGGTGTAAGTCCGAAGAGCTGCGGTGGAATTTTCACGAGGTTAATTCGGTATTCTCCTGCTCGCCCTTACACTAGAATTTTATTTCATGATGTATAATAAGTGAATAACAGATGGTTCAGTATACGAACGATTTCTATGAATTTTGCTTAGTTTTTTAATAGTTATTCCATTACGTTTCCCCTTAGATGGTCGCTGTCTTCTCGACGGTGTATCCGAGCTTATACAAAGAGATCTAGCATTTTTTCGTCGTTAATCAGTATCTCAGTCATTATCATGGAGTTGCCAAAGTGAATGAGCCGGAATTAGAGCTCAGTCGATAATGCAGAGCGTTTGCCAAACAGATAAGACGATGATTTCTTTAAAGGCTTGATATTAATTAAACAACGAATCGTCGCAGGAATCACTAATTGTCCTAGAGGTAAACGTGTATTAATGGGGGAAATAGGGTTAAACAGTTCGAAAAATCGATTTTTTTGTATTTCATAAATTGTTAGTAAAACTATTGAAAAATATGTTCCCAAAATTTTAAATGAAAATTCCGACTCGTTCTATTGTTATAAGCCATTAAAGTGAGTAGCTCGCTTTCAGGCCCGGAGCGCGCCACGTGTATAACCGAGCGTACTATTTTTTCAAACGCGTTTTTCTGAAAACGACTTTTTTTTTAACTTGCGTACACGCTAGTTTGAAAAGTTTTCAACCAATCGTTTTGAAAATTGGCACTTACTTTCTTCATAGTATTGCGCTCTATATGAACCTAAAATCGGAATATTATCATTATTTAAAATAATTTTTTTTTGCAAATAAAGTTGAAAAAATGGCAAAAAATCATGCTTTTTTGTTTTGACCCCTGTAAAAAATTCAATTTTCTATTTTTTTGATAGCATTTAGGTTCATATAGAAGAGAGACATATAATAAAAGTAAATTCCAACCTCGTTTCGTTTCAGATGAAAATTGCGGATTCCAGAATGTACGCAAAATGCTGAGTCTGATTGTGACCTGCAATATGGGGTCGCTAATATCCCAGGTGTTTTTCAAGAAAATTCTTCAAAAATTTTATAGTATATACTTAAATATATGTATAAAATATTCTCAAAGTTTCAATAAATTATATTCATTTTTTATACTATAAAATAATTCATGAAAATCATTGAGAAATCGCGGTCCTAACCCTATTTCCGCCCTTAAGCGGCTATGACACTTTTGATGAGAATGTTTCTAATTTAATCGGTTTCTCGAATGGCGCTGCACACTCATTCTAACAGTGGCGCTCATTCTGTTGATCATCATTTTTTTTCTAATTTCAATAATCTCTTCACTCACTTTGGATACATATGTACGTCGGAAACGAAATCAAAGTCGTATGTCCGTACATTGGTTCACGAGTGTGCAGCTGCGGCCGTTTGGAATGTACTGTATGTGAAAAGGTCTTGACCGAAAACCAATTGGCCGTTACACTGGATTTCACTGGCGTTCCGGAAAGAGCACGTCGTGCCACCTACACACATGTGGTGAGCACCGCTCGTTGTAGTGTCCATTTCAGGTCGGGTCATCTCGTGGGAGCGTGCCTGTAATTTCCATGACATTGTCGACCCGGCAATAAAGATTCGCCTGAGCGGAAACACTCTACCGAATCCTACCACACAAAATGTATGGAGTGCGACATGCAATACGTACGTTCAAACGTCCCCTAGTTGATCAAGGGCCACTCCAACGATATTAAACGTTCGAGCTCAAAAAGTACAGATGAAAATTTAATTCCACTCGAAAATCATGGCGTCGTACACTATACCTCTTACTTTTACGTTTCAACGCATATTCAACCCAATTTCTACACTGTTGAAGACAAAAATCAGTTACGGTGATAAACTGCTAATGATAGTAATTCAATTATTAGCGCTGTCCACTTTATATGCTTTTGTAGGTTATGTATCCGCGAATGAACAGTGTTTGAAAAAAGCGCGCGCGTTTCACGACGGCCAATCAGATTGAAGATGAAAGCTGCACTTGTCTCTACCATCAAAATGATGAAATATCTTTGTAACTGTAACCTAACCTGAGAATTTGAATCATGATCCTCGATTTGGTGGGTTTGGTTAGTAAAACGGTAAGTACTACGATTTCCAATTTTTATTTTTCGTTGAAATGCAATTTCGACACTCAGTTAACCGTTTAAATAGATTGATGAAAATTTAATTCCACTCGAAAATCATGGCGTCGTACACTATACCTCTTACTTTTACGTTTCAACGCATATTCAACCCAATTTCTACACTGTTGAAGACAAAAATCAGTTACGGTGATAAACTGCTAATGATAGTAATTCAATTACTAGCGCTGTCCACTTTATATGCTTTTGTAGGTTATGTATCCGCGAATGAACAGTGTTTGAAAAAAGCGCGCGCGTTTCTCGTCGGCCAATCAGATTGAAGATGAAAGCTGCACTTGTCTCTGCCATCAAAATGATAAGATATCTTTGTAACTGTAACCTAACCTGAGAATTTGGATCATGATCCTGGATTTGGTGGGTTTGGTTAGTAAAACGGTAAGTACTACGATTTTCAATATTTTTTTTTTGATAAATTGTGATTTCGACACTCGGTTAACTGTTCAAATAGATTGTTGATATTCGATTTTGTATTTTACTGATTTGTAAGGTTTTTGTTGTTGTTGTTAGGGTAGAAAATGAAATGAAAAAAAAATAGTAACTGTGAAAGTAACGTTTACTTGACATTTACATTGATGATACTTTTTGGTTAACGAATACATGCTTTGAAAACAAAAAAATGGATAGCCGTGGGTTATCGTTATTACCGGGTTAAATATATTCGAAAGAAGACCTCAGGGGTGCAGTACAAATGGATTGCCTGATATACTAGGTATTCAAAAGTAACGTCTTCTTCGCCTCAAGGGATATCAACCGAGAGAGGGTGATGGGCACAATCGCCCCAGAGGCACATCGGTATCGGATATAGGCCTTATGCGACGAGGGATGATCCGATTCCAAACTCAAGCATATCCCGTAAATCTACGACGTACAACCTCGCTAAGTAATCGCGAAGGAGAATAAGCGCAAGACGTTGAACTTTTCCTTACTCCCCTTATCTTTTTTCCCCCTTTTTTTTCCGCTTCCGCCGTACATTCTCTTCGCGGAGTGTTTACTTTTTGTGACGCTCACGGAGCTTTCCCTGTCGAGATTTGCTTATCGCTGGAAGACAAATGTCTTTAATGTTTAGTTTTTCGTTCGGAAAGTTTTTTCGTTCGTACAAAAACGCTTCCGGTGTGTGTTGACGCTTTTGAAACAGTCGGATAACTACATAGAGCATTGGACCGAATAAAAAATGACATACAATAAATAAACAAAGGTGATAGTCGCAGTAACGTCGAGTTGGGGTGAAATGCCCCATATCGTTAGCGAGACAAAAGCCTGTTAATGGTGACAGCGTAACATCTGATTTAGTCAACAAGATCCCACCGGGCTTGACGGGATCGTTTATAATATCCGAATAAATTTTCAATAATCGTCGATAAAATCCTGCTCCTTAATGAATCAGTAAATAAAATTTTTTACGCGAGGAGAAATTGATCAAATTTTAAGGGGTTCATTGCATTATTTCTTCGTAAGCTCGCTTCATCATGTGTGACCATTGCTCGTGAGTCGTGATTTCCTCTCCATCATTTTTATGTCGACTTCCGGTACCGAACATGTCGATATTTCTTTTAATATCCCTTTTTTTTCATAAATTTTAGAAAAGTGACTGGTCAGAAGGGATACGGTGGACAAGTCACCTGTAAATGTGAACAGTGAGTACAATTCTAAATCTTATTTACTCTTTAACTTCTTTAATTTTTTCTCGTTTAATTTATTTTCGGTTATTGAAAAAAAATGTAACATCACGTCTAATCGTTAAACAATGTTTCGTTTCGTCAGTGAGAAGAAGGACGACGAGCGCGAACGTGAGAAAAAAGAAAAGGACGCTGGCGGATGCTGCAGCAAAAAGTAAGGAAATTAAATGGAAACTGAATTATCCGAAAATGACGATCGATTTCCGTAGAATTTTTTACACATAACCGTTACGAAGGTCTTCGACCCTCAATATTTTATCAGTTACTATGGCTGCCTGCTCTCGGATTCCGTAAATATTTATCGGTATTTTCACGAAACCCGGAAATATTGCAACACGGGAAAAATAATAATATTTAATTGAGGAAACTCGTGCGGGAAAAAAAATCATTGGAAAACGACGAAAACACGTTGAATTTTATTTACATTGCGAATAAAAATTGTATCGACAATCCCGAGACGAGAGGCTCGTTGAAAATGGTTTTCTGGTTTTTTATTAAAAAAAAAACATTTTGATCGGTTTGTAAAAATTTGTACGAGCAGTTTTATTTTTTGAATATTTGCTTTAAGATGAAAAAAAAAGAACGCTTCGACTACAATTTTTACGATTTCAATCTGAATACTCGTTGACCTGATCGTAAAAAGTGTTCCAACGATCGCGGCAATATCGAAAAAAATATTTGTCACAATTGATTCGTAAAAAAAAAAAAAAGTCTGTTGTAAAATTCCGATGACGTGTATTTTCATTCGGAATTCTTGCCTCTGTTTTTTGAATATCAAAAAAAAAATCTATTCCCGATTATTTTTTTAAAAGATAAAACTTGAATAAAAATAAGTCTCGTCGGAAATTGACTCGAACTACTTAATTCACCTCTATTAATATTTCTTCAGTTTACTAACATATATGGCAGTACCATTTGTCTTCTGTCACCATAAAATTAATGCGCGGCAATTTGTGAAAATGATTCTGAAAAAATTAGCACCGATTTGACTTAATTGAATCGTGGGTAGTTACCCTTAAAGCGCCAATGGATTAATACGATACCCGAATAAAAAAAAAATGTGCAGAGGGAAAAAGCAGGTCGAGGCAGGCGGTTGCTGTGGCTCAAAGTGCTGTTCCGGTACGAGGGAGGAAACTGGCGGATGCTGCAGCGGCGGTGGTGAATCGACGAACTCGAGGGAGGCTGTGAAAAAAAGTTGCTGCGCAGAGAAATAGCATTAAAGTGGGTAATCGATTGTCGGGACGCGATGATGTTAAACGTAGAATAAAAATGAGAATTTACATAAAGTGTCGGACAATGGTACACAAGCGAAATTGTTTTGTCGGTTACGTTTGAACATTCGTGATAATTTAATCGAAGCTGTAACAAAGGAGCAGGCGGCCATTTACGAAACGAAATTACAGTCGGTTGACATTTGACGGCGAGAAAATTAGAACGAAAACGGTCCTTTGCTTTTCTATTTTACCGGAACGAAATCGTAACGAAAAAAAAATCTCAAAATGTGTGATCTCATTCGAAATGCTTCTCTGATCACACAAAAAAAACATTCAAATCGGTACATGAAACATTTTTAAAAGAATTGTATTTTTTAATTGTTCGCTTTGTTTAAAAAAAAATCGATCTCCCTACATTGTTTTTATATCCTCGAAACATTTTTAAAGATTTTCGAAACATTCCCTTCGTTTGGGATTTTTCAAACGATTATTTTTTATGGCAAATTGAAAATATCCCTCGGATCGACTCCTTATAAATGTATTGCTTACTATTCTTTCTCCTTTTTTTTGTGTCCGGAGCCCAAGCTCACATACACCTGCGCGCGCTAAAAGCCGAGTAAATTTGAAAAATTATCATGAAGGTTATATGGTGAAAAAAAAATTAAATTGTTGATTTCACATTTTTTTTTTTCCAAAAATACAGAAATTACAGCATTTCAAACTTTAGTATGCAATTTAGAAAAAAAAATGAGTGTTTAATAATTTATAGAAAATTGTTCAACCAAAAAATTAAAAAAACCTCTCGTCAGACTGTAGAGAAAATAATTATCAAGGTTTAAAAAAATAAAAGTAAAAAAATATTAAAAATTAACTGCGTTATCGTGCTGACACTGTCTGAAAACATAGTTTTGAGAAAAACGCGTAAAAAATAATGTTAATATTACACAAAAAAATTTTTAAATTTGTTCTCTTATAGTTGAAAAGTTAATGAAAAATGTGACATCAACAATTTAATATTTTTACGAACATATCGACGCTGCTTACGAAAAGTAGCACGAGTCAAATTTCTTACGAAAACTAACACGTTTCGAATTCCGCCACGAAAATCAACACGTTTCGATATTCGACGCGAAAACTAGCATGATTCAGTTTCTGCCGCGAATAGTGGCATGTTTCGGCTTCCGCCGCGAAAACTAGCATATTTCGATTTGCACTGGAAAAGGTAGTATATTTGCCGAACTAAATCGAATAAGATTCAGAACTTTCACAAATGTTTTAATAATTCTTTCGGGAGCACTATAAGGAATAAATGAAAAACATTAAGGGTGTATCGCCCGTGCACCCTTAAACATTTATATTCGTTTTCTATTAAAAAAATAATAACATTATTGAAAATACGATTCGCAAATACGATTCGCAATGTTCCACCACTCAAAAACTAAAATTGTTCATCAATGATATTTTTCATGACTTCAAGTTTCGGAGTCAGTGATGGAATTGAACAAACTTATTGTTTATAAAACGTATATTCCACTTACAGTCTGAAGAATCGTTCATTGTGTTTTTATTTCATAAAAAAAATACAATCTTGGAGTGATCGACGACTAAAGTATAAAGTACAGTATAAGTATAAAGTACAGTTGACAAAATCTTCAAAATAATCGATTGAGATATCTCGAGAAGTGTCAGGTCTTGGACGAAGTAGCAGAAGGGAAAAAAACTGACATTGTTAACTTTGCATACACTGCAATTGTTTTCGATTGTCTTTTCTCTAATTTTTTTGACCATGGTTTTTTTACTCCAAAATGACGAGGCATTTGCCGTTTGCCATCTTATGATAAGTCTAGCAGACCAAAATTCAAACAGTAAAATATGTATGAAATAAATTCAAACAAAATATAAAACAGTATAAAATGACGAGCATAAATATTTCGTCAATTTGGAGTAAAAAAGGATGTTCAAAAAACGTGAAATAAAAAATGAGAAACACTTCCAGTGATACTGAAACGTGCTAATTTTCGCGGTGAAAATCGAAACCTGCTAGTTTTCGTGGTAAAAGCCGAAACATGCTAGTTTTCGCGGCGAATATCGAAATGTGCTAGTTTTCGTGGCAAAGGCCGAAACATGCTAGTTTTCGCGCACATATCAAGCGTGCTTGTTTTCGTAAGAAGTCTGAAACACGCTAGTTTTCGTAAGCAGCATCGATATAACCTTTATAATAATTTTTCAAATTTACTCGGTTTTCAGCGCGCACAGGGGTATGCGAGCTCCGAACTAATAATAAATACGGAGAATATCATATTAATATTCTCCATTTGATTGCATTCCTGAACGTTTATCGTATTAATGATTTCGTTAATTACGCTTATTACCATGATTTGTTTGTTTAATTTACAGAGCGATAGAAGCTGCTGGTGGTTGTTGTCAGTCTGGCTGCTGCAAGGATTCAAAAGAAAAGAAGGAACATGAAAATGGGCATAATGGCAAAGGAGAAAATAGAAAAAGCAAGGGTGCGGTCGCATCGTCAACGAAATAATTTCTCAGATTCGAAGTTTAAAAAAACCTATTGCATACTATCATTTTTTTCACTAAACATTTTATACGCTATGTAACAATTCAATAAAATGCTATTTATATTTTATCCAAGGAATCCTCCGATAAGAAAAAAAAAAACAAATCGTTATGCAAGTCAGGCGTGTAGAAAAGTTGTTCAAGAATCCGAGATAATATATGGTAATAAAAAAAACTTTCGTATCTTTTACTTTTACGATGCTCGTGCCGAGTTACGTGCGTTGAATATATATTAGAATTGGACATCCACGAACAATATATTATCTCGGGAATTAGCGATCAAACAAAATGGACTATTACAGCTTGTTACGATTTTTATAATATTGAAGGAAAAAAAAACAACGTATTTCCGGATATTACGAAAATTGATTTTTGTAACGGATATACATATGAGATATTTCACATTAAATCGACAAACGTCTGACTCTTAAGTCACAGGATTACGTTGTTGATTTTTTATTGTATTCCTTAGGATTAAATGAGCTTTCACGTTTTTTTTTGCAATTTTATCGCAAGTACTTGCGAAGATATTGAATTTTTAATATCCAAGCTCTTTGCCTTGTTATTTAAATTTTAACTGGTTGATTAACTTTTTTTTTAATGGCTCACATACCGCTGCGCGCGCTGAAAACCGAATAAACTTGAAAAGTTATTATAAAGGTTATATGGTGAAGAAAAATTAAATTTTTGATTTTACATTTTTTATTAACTTTTCAGCTATAAGAAAAAAAATGAAAAAATTTTTTTTAACAATATTAACATTATTTTTTACAGGTGTAAATGGACTACCGATGAAAACTGCAATATGCAAAAATAAAATATAATCTAGTAAAATAATGTAGTAGCAATAGTCTGACGGAGGGAATTTTGTTTTTTTTTTTCGAAAATCAAGAAATTACAGTATTTCAAACTTTAGTATGCAATTAAAAAAAAAATTAGTGTTTCATAGTTTATAAAAAATGGTCCAACCAAATAATTATAAAAACCTCTCGTCAGACTATAGAGAAAATAATTAGCAAGATTTAATTCTAAAAAAAGTTAAAAAATATAAATAATTGACTGAGTTACCGTGCTGACACTGTCTAAAAACATAGTTTTAAGAAAACCGCGTTCAACGGAAATAGGGTTAGACGGTTAAAAAAATCGATTTTTTTTTATTTCATAAATTGTTAGTAAACCGTATTGAAAAATATGTACCCAAAATTTTAAATGAAAATTCCGACTCGTTCTATTGTTATAAGCCATTAAGTGGAGAAATAGGGTTAGGACAGCGTTTTCTCAATAATATTCATGAATTTTTTTATAATATAAAAAATGAATATAATTTATTGAAACTTTGAGAATATTTTATACATATATTTAAGTATATACTATAAAATTTTGAAGAATTTTTTGAAGAATTTCCTTGAAAAATACCGAAGATATTAGCGACCCCATATTGCTTGTTTTTCTTGGTACTATTTTTTCAAACGCGTTTTTCTAAAAACGACTTTTTTTGAACTTGCGTACACGCTAGTTTGAAAAGTTTTCAACCAATCGTTTTGAAAATTGGCAGTTACTTTCTTCATATTATTGCGCTCTATATGAACCTAAAATCAGAATATTATCATTATTTAAAATAATTTTTTTTTTGCAAATAAAGTTGTAAAAAATGGCAAAAAATCATGCTTTTTTGTTTTGACCCCTGTAAAAAATTCAATTTTCTATTTTTTTGATAGCATTTAGGTTCATATAGAAGAGAGAAATATAATAAAAGTAAATTTCAACCTCGTTTGATTTCAGATGAAAATTGCGGCTTCCAGAATGTACGCAAAATGCTGAGTCTGATTGTGACCTGCAATATGAGGTCGCTAATATTTTATAGTATATACTTAAATATATGTATAACAATTTTATAGTATATACTTAAATATATGTATAAAATATTCTTAAAGTTTCAATGAATTATATTCATTTTTTATACTATAAAAAAATTTATGAAAATCATTGAAAAAACGCTGTCCTAACCCTATTTCCCCCGTTAAATGCAGAAGATCTTTAAAGAAAATATTGCAAACTAATTTTCACCATCCGCGGATTTAAAAGGACTTATAAATTAAGTACAACTCCTTGTCATTAATACGGAAGTTTAAAATCCATCATGACACTTCAGAGTAGATGACATTTGACATGGTGTAAAGAAGCTAAAAAAAGGTGTAAATACCATTTAATGAAACTAAAATAAAAAGCGATCTTCAAACAGCGGCTGAATTCATTCTGTACATTTCATTTCGATCTAAATTACACATTGACAATTTATCAAAATTCCATTTAGAGAAATTTTTTTATTTCAAAATTACGTTTGTTCGTTAGAAGAGAGAAAAGGAAGAAAAAAACTTTTACAATGTGCGATCATTGCAGGTGAAATGTTGTCCACTTATTTGATTTTCTCTTGGCTGGTAATTTTAAATATGTCAACGAGGTGTTAGAAACAATATAACCTTATATTCGCGATTTTTCAGGTCAGCGAATGCTCGAATAGAGAAGAGAACGATGGAGAGCCGGGTGCAAGAAAAAGCTGCGGTATTCGGAGGATCTCGGTAAGCTATCGGTAATAGAATCTTGAAAGAAAAAGCGTTGGGTGTGGCGTAGAGAGACAAATCGATTCGGGACTAGACAGAAAGTTCTTTTCTGTCTCTGCACCCCTCTCGAATTCTCGTTTTTATTCTTTTTCCCCGACGTCGCACTATTATCGCATTCTCTTATTATTTCGGTCTTCGTCAAGTCTAATCATTGCAAATCTAACGTCTCCGCAACGTAGCCACAACTACCCCCTTCCTGGAAATGTTTATATAATAATATTTCGAACAATGTTGCACTTTTCTCATTGTGCGATACAATGCCCTTTAATTTTGTTTACATAAGTAAACTACGTTATAACAACGTGCAAAAAACCTAACTTAAAACGGTCCTCACTGACTTTTAAGGGCTAACATACCCCTGCGCGCGTTAAAAGCCGAGTAAATTAGAAAAATTATTATAAAGGGGATGTGGTGAAAAAAAAATTTTTAATGTTGATTTCACATTTTTTATAAGCTTTTTAACAATAAGAAAAAAAATTAGAACTTTTGATTTTTAATATTAACATTATTTTTTACGGGTATAAATGGACTAGTGATGAAAACCATGGCGTCTCCTTGTCGCCATCATAACATCACCAAAAGTTATCCAATCTCCGAAAGTAAAAAAGAAATTAGTAAAATAATAAAGTAGTAATAGTCTGACGGAGGGACATTGTTATTTTTTCAATATTAAAAAATTACAGTATTTCAAACTTTAGTATCGCATTTAAAAGAAAAAGGAGTGTTTCATAATTTATAAAAAATTGTCCAACTAAAAAATTAAAAAAACCGCTCGTCAGACTATAGAGAAAATAATTATCAAGATTTAAAAAAAAAGAGTTGAAGAACATTAAAAATTGACTAAGTTATCGTGCTGACACTGTCTAAAAACATACAGTCGAGAAAAACGCGTTTAAGGTAGTAGTCTGGTAACTTAAGCCGATTTTCATGTCTTTTTTGGAGAGCGTTTTTTTGTACGAAAATAAAAATGAATCGTTTTGGATATTTAGGATGTTTTTATTTACATATTGAAAATACAAAAAAAAATTTGTTTGAAAAAATTTAATAGTTTATTTTATTATTATTATTGATCGAAGTTGGCACTTCGAAAAAAAGCGCGTGGGTGGCCCCGGTGATTTTGGCTCTTGATGTTATCTGAAATCAAAAATTCTTGATAATTCTTAATCGATAGACATGTCATTCTGGTCGGAACTACTGAAGTTAAATTTCATGGATAAATAACAAAATAGCGGACTTTGGAAAAAAATGTCCTTTTCCATTTTGTTATTTATCCATGAAATTTAACTTCAGTAGGTCCGACCAGAATGACATGTCTATAGATTAAGAATTATCAAGAATTTTTGATTTCAGATAACTTCAGATGTGCCAAATTCGATCAATAATAATAATAATAATAACTATTCAATTTTTTCAAAATTTTTTTTTTTTATATCTTTAATATGTAAATAAAAACATCCTAAATATCCACAACGATTCATTTTTATTTTCCTACAAAACAACGCCCTCCAAAAAAGACATGAAAATCGGCTTAAGTTACCAGACTACTACCTTAAAGTTTCTGGTAAGTAGCCGTCTCAACCCGATGTCCGGTCGCATTCACTTTGTAACGGAGTAGAATTTTCTTAAAAGTTTATTTTTTTTTAATTCTTAAAAGTATAAAGAATAAAAATCTGTACAAAAAAATCGTTTTTAATTTCATGGGTATGTGATCCGTTAAGGGGGAAAATAGGGTTAGGACAGCGTTTTCTCAATGATTTTTATAAATTTTTTTATAGTATAAAAAATGAATATAATTCATTGAAACTCTGAGAATATTTTATACATATATTTAAGTATATACTATAAAATTTTTGAAGAATTTCCTTGAAAAACACCGAAGATATTAGCGACCCCATATTGCAGGTCACAATCAGACTCAGCATTTTGCGTACATTCTGGAAGCCGCAATTTTCATCTGAAATTAAACGAGGTTGAAATTTACTTTTATTATATGTCTCTCTTCTATATGAACCTCAATGCTATCAAAAAAATACAAAATTTAATTTTTTACAGGGGTCGAAACAAAAAAGCATGATTTTTTGCCATTTTTTACAACTTTATTTGCAAAAAAAAAATTATTTTAAACAATTATAATATTTCGATTTTAGGTTCATATTGAGCACAATACTATGAAGAAAGTAACTGCCAATTTTCAAAACGCTTGGTTGAAAACTTTTCAAACTAGCGTGTACGCAAGTTCAAAAAAAGTCGTTTTCAGAAAAACGCATTTGAAACAATAGCAAAATGCTGAGTCAGATTGTGACCTGCAATATGGGGTCGCTAATATCTTCAGAGTTTTTCAAGGAAATTCTTCAAAAATTTCATAGTATATACTTAAATATATGAATAAAATATTCTCAAAGTTTCAATAAATTATATTCATTTTTTATACTATAAAAAAATTCATGAAAATCATTGAGAAAACGCTGTCCTAACCCTATTTCTTCCATTAATGGCTTATAACCATAGAACGAGTCGGAATTTTCATTTTAAATTTTGGGAACATATTTTTCAATAGTTTTACTAACAATTTATGAAATAAAAAAAAATCGATTTTTTGAACCGTCTAACCCTATTTCCCCCCCTTAATTTATCTAACAAAAATAAGTAAAAAAAAATATAAATGTTACTCGAAAGTTTAGCACATAACCGTGCTTACAAGTAAAAGGGCACTGGGAAATTGTGAAAAACCTGTTTGACACAGGCGGCAACATTTTACTGTAGTTTCCGTCGTATTACCATCAGAAACTCGAAAAAAAAACTGCCTCCCGCTCATTGGTCGGTGTGGAAGCCATTGGACGGTTAAGCGATCACCGATCCCAGTACTGACCGTGGCCAATACCGCTTAACACGGGAAGACCACCAAACCCGCGCACAAATTGGCCGTTCAATGTTGTCGGGTTCAACATTCGATGTAGATACCATCGATTTTATCGTTTCAGGGTGGAAAATTCAGTCGTCGGAGAGGGTTCCTCCGACCAGTGGAAAAAGAGTTGTTGCGGAGGGCGATGCTGTGACAGCGGAAAGTTGATTGCACCTTCATGCGGAATTCAGCACGCCGAAATGGCGCCAAAAGCAGCAAGAACGGTCAATCAATCGCAGCTGGCGCAGCAAAGAAATTCGATGTACCGCGATGATAATTTTGTTCGACCCACTGGATCCAGTCGAAAATTTAACAGCACAGATTGCAATGGATACAATTCTGGCACGAATTATTGGACGAACCGAATGAGCACGCCAAGAGAATCTGGTGAACACAGTATGGAAACAGGAGGTCAGTATTTATTGTAACTACCCTTAAAATTAGAAATTAATAAGGAATTATTCAGTGAATTATAAAAATGCTGAAGTTGCCGCTGTAAAGTCGTATTTTTTATACTATTTTTCGTTTTTATTTATTTTTTATATTATATTTAAATATTTTTCTATTATAACAATTTTATTATTTTGTTGTGTCGTTCGAGATGTATTATTAACGTTTGTATTATCCTGTGACGTCCCAGTATGTCCCGCAATGATGAGAAATCTTCCGTGCACCTCGTATCGTGAACCCAAATGTTTCGGCGGCGACTGCTGTGACGAGGACACTGCCAGCGAGTACTCGGTTAAAATGTAGAGGAACATTTTTCCAACATTATCAACCGGATAATCGAGGAAATCGATGTAGAACGCTTAATACCGAATAACAGTGAGTACAGCAGGAAAAAAGAATCGTATCAATTTGGAAACTAGTGTATGTGACACCTGGTGGTGGAATCGCAAAACTGACGGTCGGCCATTTTAAGAATCATCTTGCGTCATTTCGCTTCAACACATATCTTACGATATTTGACTTAGGACGAAGTTTTAAGACTCTCCAATGTCCTGAAAACCTTGTACACAACGATAATTATATTTGCAGCGAAAATATTTGTTGACAATTTATATTTTACAACTATATTTTACGATTAAAAATTTTTCGCGATCAGGGGCGACAAAAACATTTACAACTTCCTCATTCTTATGCGAGACGAGATTCCAAATGTTCAACAATTAACATCAGGACAATACATTTTTAGCATTGACTAATTATTTGTTTAAAAAATATATGCACTAAAAATAAGTTTTGCCTTTCATTAGATTTTTCATACAATTTATTGTACACAGTGAAGTTACAAAGGCTAAAACAATGGTGACGGTAAAAAGAAAAATATACGGTAAAAAAAAAGAGAAAGAGAACGATGAGAAAGTAAGAATGGAGTAACCAAATGCAAAATATCATGTAACTGTAGTTGTATACGTGGCCAGAAACGAGATGATTTCATTTCAAGCGGATGCCTGACTACTTGTTTACTCTTACCACTTAATGCTGCTGCGGGTGCCCGGTGGTCGACCTATACTACTGCCGCACGCTACAACCTATATGTATATACTTTCACACACACCAAATTATACCTCCGCTTTAAAGATGTACTAGGATGTGATGGAGGTTCGTGCGCTCGCAACGGTTTGATATAATGTTTTATTTGTTTATTCTTCAGAGTAAATATCGTATATTCGGCAAATTAATTTTTATTCTTTACAATTATAGATTTTTCACTATATATCATTATCAATATTCATTATCTTTATTTCACATTCGTTCAGACGTTTAAAAAAATGATTTTTGTTAAGTACCAACGATGGATGGACGATGCAAAGGTAATTTATAAAATTTAAAAGATGCTCAGGAAATTATTAATTTTTAATATGCTTCTGTCGATCGATTATATACTCGCACATGAAAAAATACAATCCCGGGTGGTATAGTACATTTTACCGCAGCCCCTGAATTCTCGTAGAATTCTTTCGATGAAAATGATTTTTACAATTTTCATATTCTCCATTATAAACAGGCTGTGTAAAAACGAAATTATGTCAATGAAAATTCTTTCAGACGATAACTCCCAATATTATATAAATATTTCGCGGGAGCAAAAACGACGAAATATTTATATAATATTGGAAGTTATCGTCCTAAATAATTTTCATTTACACAATTTTTTTTTTTTACACAGCCTGTTTTTAATCAAGAATATAAAAATTGTAAAAATCATCTTCAATGAAAGAATTCTAGGGAAATAAATGGAATAATTTCGGCGGTGAATAGGGATCATTCTATGAACTTTTTCTTTGCTTTTTGGATGATCAATTATTATTATTATTATTTCTCGAGTTTCTAATACCCAATTTTCTTAAAATGTGGCGAAACATTGGAAGATCACATTTAAGAAAATATGTCCGGAAGTATGTTTGCACGTGTATTTGCGTAACTACTGTGGATAATTCAAAGTTTGTATATCGAGAACGGGTTGTGTTACAGCGCTGCAATTCAGCAAAGTGAAACAGTACGTTCCTAAGATTTACTGCAATTTTTATAGATATTTACAAAGTTTTGGATTTCATGGTTTTTTGAATTTTTCGAAAAATGCCTATACTGGCTGTAAGTTTCCAAAATTTTTCAATATCAGACAATTTTTATTTTTGTTTTTTCGTAGCTTTTTATTAAAGAAGGGTTGATATCGAATTCGGCGAAATTCGGCAAAAGGATTGAGATTCTATGAAATTTGTCACTTGTAAAAGGAAACATTCGAAGGGTTGAACGTACAGTTTCTTCTCTTATGTACGATAACGCAATAATAAGTCATCGTTAATACACGTCAGGGCTTTTGAGAATTTTGTATCATACAATACAATACGACAGGCTGTACTTCGATCTCAGCGTCACTAAAAGCAAAGTTTGTTTGCGATAGAAATATACAGTGTCCCTAAAACTAGCACGTCAGAGTAACAAGGGGGTTAAATTGGCTCCGGACCTATCAGAATAAACAAATATGACCTCAGTGAACAGTCTAATGGTTTTTCAGAAAAATCATCTTTTTTGATTTTCCGGAAAATTGCTACCTTGTACTTATTATTCCGCCATCATTGCTATGAATTACTTTGAATTTATTCATATTTAGTTCCTAAAATATTGATCGTTCTTGTATTAGGGTTGAGGGTAAACAATTTGAAGACATGGTGGAAAAATTAAATAAATCATTAAATATTATTTTTCTTTGTTTCCTTTAGGTAGTAGTCTGGTAATTTAAGCCGATTTTTGTAGGAAAATAAAAATGAATCGTTTTGGATATTTAGGATGTTTTTATTTACATATTGAAGATACAAAAAAAATTTGTTTGAAAAAATTTAATAGTTTATTATTATTATTATTATTGATCGACGTTGGCACCTCGAAAAAAAGCACGTGGGTGGCCCCGGTGATTTTGGCTCTTTATGTTATCTGAAATCAAAAATTCTTGATAATTCTTAATCTATACACATGTCATTCTGGTCGGAACTACTGAAGTTATTTATCCATGAAATTAAAGGAGCCAAAATCACCGGGCCACCCACGCGCTTTTTTTTCCGAGGTGCCAACTTCGATCAATAATAATAATAATAACAATCTATTAAATTTTTTCAAACAAATTTTTTTTTATATCTTTAATATGTAAATAAAAACATCCTAAATATCCAAAACGATTCATTTTTATTGCCTCTCTCTCTCTCTCTCTCTCGCTCTCTCGGGTTTGGTTTGGTTTGTCCGGGCACGGGCGGGTGCACATGCGCGCACGGGCGGGTGCGCACGCGCGCACACGCGGATGACCCGCGCGCTTATTTAGTTTATTTGGTTTATTTGGTTTATTTGGTTTATTTGGTTTATTTGGTTTATTTGGTTTATTTGGTTTATTTGGTTTATTTGGTTTATTTGGTTTATTTGGTTTATTTGGTTTATTTGGTTTATTTGGTTTATTTGGTTTATTTGGTTTATTTGGTTTATTTGGTTTATTTGGTTTATTTGGTTTATTTGGTTTATTTGGTTTATTTGGTTTATTTGGTTTATTTGGTTTATTTGGTTTATTTGGTTTATTTGGTTTATTTGGTTTGGCCAAACAAACCAAACAGACCAAACAAACCAAATAAACCAAATAAACCAAATAAACCAAATAAACCAAATAAACCAAATAAACCAAATAAACCAAATAAACCAAATAAACCAAATAAACCAAATAAACCAAATAAACCAAATAAACCAAATAAACCAAATAAACCAAATAAACCAAATAAACCAAATAAACCAAATAAACCAAATAAACCAAATAAACCAAATAAACCAAATAAACCAAATAAACTAAATAAGCGCGCGGGTCATCCGCGTGTGCGCGCGTGCGCACCCGCCCGTGCGCGCATGTGCACCCGCCCGTGCCCGGACAAACCAAACCAAACCCGAGAGAGCGAGAGAGAGAGAGAGAGAGAGGCAATAAAAATGAATCGTTTTGGATATTTAGGATGTTTTTATTTACATATTAAAGATATAAAAAAAAATTTGTTTGAAAAAATTTAATAGATTGTTATTATTATTATTATTGATCGAAGTTGGCACCTCGAAAAAAAGCACGTGGGTGGCCCCGGTGATTTTGGCTCTTTATGTTATCTGAAATAAAAAATTCTTGATAATTCTTAATCTATACACATGTCATTCTGGTCGGAACTACTGAAGTTATTTATCCATGAAATTAAAAGAGCCAAAATCACCGGGCCACCCACGCGCTTTTTTTTCCGAGGTGCCAACTTCGATCAATAATAATAATAATAACAATCTATTAAATTTTTTCAAACAAATTTTTTTTTATATCTTTAATATGTAAATAAAAACATCCTAAATATCCAAAACGATTCATTTTTATTGCCTCTCTCTCTCTCTCTCTCTCGCTCTCTCGGGTTTGGTTTGGTTTGGCTTGGTAATTTAAGCCAATTTTCATGTCTTTGTTGGAGGGCGTTTTTTTGTAGGAAAATAAAAATGAATAATCGAGGAAATCGATGTAGAACGCTTAATACCGAATAACAGTGAGTACAGCAGGAAAAAAGAATCGTATCAATTTGGAAACTAGTGTATGTGACACCTGGTGGTGGAATCGCAAAACTGACGGTCGGCCATTTTAAGAATCATCTTGCGTCATTTCGCTTCAACACATATCTTACGATATTTGACTTAGGACGAAGTTTTAAGACTCTCCAATGTCCTGAAAACCTTGTACACAACTATAATTATATTTGCAGCGAAAATATTTGTTGACAATTTATATTTTACAACTATATTTTACGATTAAAAATTTTTCGCGATCAGGGGCGACAAAAACATTTACAACTTCCTCATTCTTATGCGAGACGAGATTCCAAATGTTCAACAATTAACATCAGGACAATAAATTTTTAGCATTGACTAATTATTTGTTTAAAAAATATATGCACTAAAAATAAGTTTCGCCTTTCATTAGATTTTTCATACAATTTATTGTACACAGTGAAGTTACAAAGGCTAAAACAATGGTGACAGTAAAAAGAAAAATATACGGCAAAAAAAAAGAGAAAGAGAACGATGAGAAAGTAAGAATGGAGTAACCAAATGCAAAATATCATGTAACTGTAGTTGTATACGTGGCCAGAAACGAGATGATTTCATTTCAAGCGGATGCCTGACTACTTGTTTACTCTTACCACTTAATGCTGCTGAGGGTGCCCGGTGGTCGACCTATACTACTGCCGCACGCTACAACCTATATGTATATACTTTCACACACACCAAATTATACCTCCGCTTTAAAGATGTACTAGGATGTGATGGAGGTTCGTGCGCTCGCAACGGTTTGATATAATGTTTTATTTGTTTATTCTTCAGAGTAAATATCGCATATTCGGCAAATTAATTTTTATTCTTTACAATTATACATTTTTCACTATATATCATTATCAATATTCATTATCTTTATTTCACATTCGTTCAGACGTTTCAAAAAATGGTTTTTGTTAAGTACCAACGATGGATGGACGATGCAAAGGTAATTTATGAAATTTAAAAGATGCTCAGAAAATTATTAATTTTTAATATGCTTCTGTCGATCGATTACATACTCGCACATGAAAAAATACAATCAAGGGTGGTATAGTACATTTTACCCCAGCCCCTGAATTCTCGTAGAAATCTTTCGATGAAAATGATTTTTACAATTTTCATATTCTCCATTATAAACAGGCTGTGTAAAAACGAAATTATGTCAATGAAAATTCTTTCAGACGATAACTCCCAATATTATATAAATATTTCGCGGGAGCAAAAACGACGAAATATTTATATAATATTGGAAGTTATCGTCCTAAATAATTTTCATTTACACAATTTTTTTTTTTTACACAGCCTGTTTTTAATCAAGAATATAAAAATTGTAAAAATCATCTTCAATGAAAGAATTCTAGGGAAATAAATGGAATAATTTCGAGGGTGAATAGGGATCATTCTATGAACTTTTTCTTTGCTTTTTGGATGATCAATTATTATTATTATTATTTCTCGAGTTTCTAATACCCAATTTTCTTAAAATGTGGCGAAACATTGGAAGATCACATTTAAGAAAATATGTCCGGAAGTATGTTTGCACGTGTATTTGTGTAATTACTGTGGATAATTCAAAGTTTGTATATCGAGAACGGGTTGTGTTACAGCGCTGCAATTCAGCAAAGTGAAACAGTACGTTCCTAATATTTACTGCAATTTTTATAGATATTTACAAAGTTTTGGACTTCATGGTTTTTTGAATTTTTCGAATTTTTCGAAAAATGCCTATACTGGCTGTAAGTTTCCAAAATTTTTCAATATCAGACAATTTTTATTTTTGTTTTTTTCGTAGCTTTTTATTAAAGAAGGGTTGATATCGAATTCGGCGAAATTCGGCAAAAGGATTGAGATTCTATGAAATTTGTCACTTGTAAAAGGAAACAGTTCGAAGGGTTGAACGTACAGTTTCTTCTCTTATGTACGATAACGCAATAATAAGTCATCGTTAATACACGTCAGGGCTTTTGAGAATTTTGTATCATACAATACAATACGACAGGCTGTACTTCGATCTCAGCGTCACTAAAAGCAAAGTTTGTTTGCGATAGAAATATACAGAGTGTCCCTAAAACTAGCACGTCAGAGAAACAAGGGGGTTAAATTTTCTCCGGACCTATCAGAATAAACAAATATGACCTCAGTGAACAGTCTAATGGTTTTTCAGAAAAATCATCTTTTTTGATTTTCCGGAAAATTGCTACCTTGTACTTATTATTCCGCCATCATTGCTATGAATTACTTTGAATTTATTCATATTTAGTTCCTAAAATATTGATCGTTCTTGTATTAGGGTTGAGGGTAAACAATTTGAAGACATGGTGGAAAAATTAAATAAATCATTAAATATTATTTTTCTTTGTTTCCTTCAGGTAGTAGTCTGGTAATTTAAGCCGATTTTTGTAGGAAAATAAAAATGAATCGTTTTGGATATTTAGGATGTTTTTATTTACATATTGAAGATACAAAAAAAATTTGTTTGAAAAAATTTAATAGTTTATTATTATTATTATTATTGATCGACGTTGGCACCTCGAAAAAAAGCACGTGGGTGGCCCCGGTGATTTTGGCTCTTTATGTTATCTGAAATAAAAAATTCTTGATAATTCTTAATCTATACACATGTCATTCTGGTCGGAACTACTGAAGTTATTTATCCATGAAATTAAAAGAGCCAAAATCACCGGGCCACCCACGCGCTTTTTTTTTCCGAGGTGCCAACTTCGATCGATAATAATAATGATAACAATCTATTAAATTTTTTCAAACAAATTTTTTTTTATATCTTTAATATGTAAATAAAAACATCCTAAATATCCAAAACGATTCATTTTTATTGCCTCTCTCTCTCTCTCTTTCTCTCGCTCTCTCGGGTTTGGTTTGGTTTGTCCGGGCACGGGCGGGTGCACATGCGCGCACGGGCGGGTGCGCACGCGCGCACACGCGGATGACCCGCGCGCTTAGTTAGTTTATTGGTCTGGGTTGTTTGGTTTATTTGGTTTATTTGGTTTATTTGGTTTATTTGCTTTATTTGGTTTATTTGGTCTATTTGGTTTATTTGGTTTATTTGGGTTGGCCAAACAAACCAAATAAACCAAATAAACCAAATAAACCAAATAAACCAAATAAACCAAATAAACCAAATAAACCAAATAAACCAAATAAACCAAATAAACCAAATAAACCAAATAAACCAAATAAACCAAATAAACCAAATAAACCAAATAAACCAAATAAACCAAATAAACCAAATAAACCAAATAAACCAAATAAACCAAATAAACCAAATAAACCACATAAACCAAATAAACCAAATAAACCAAACAACCCAGACCAATAAACTAAATAAGCGCGCGGGTCATCCGCGTGTGCGCATGTGCACCCGCCCGTGCCCGGACAAACCAAACCAAACCCGAGAGAGCGAGAGAGAGAGAGAGAGAGAGGCAATAAAAATGAATCGTTTTGGATATTTAGGATGTTTTTATTTACATATTAAAGATATAAAAAAAAATTTGTTTGAAAAAATTTAATAGATTGTTATTATTATTATTATTGATCGACGTTGGCACCTCGAAAAAAAGCACGTGGGTGGCCCCGGTGATTTTGGCTCTTTATGTTATCTGAAATCAAAAATTCACATGTCATTCTGGTCGGAACTACTGAAGTTATTTATCCAAGAAATTAAAAGAGCCAAAATCACCGGGCCACCCACGCGCTTTTTTTTCGAGGTGCCAACTTCGAGCAATAATAATAATAATAATAATAATAATAATAAACTATCAAATTTAAAAAAATTTTTTTTTTTTGTATCTTTAATATGTAAATAAAAACGTTCTAAATATCCAAAACGATTCATTTTTAGTTTTCTACAAACAAACGCCCTCCAAAAAAGACATCAAAATCGACTTAAGTTACCAGACTACTACCTTAAGGGGGGCAAATAGGGTTAGACGGTTCAAAAAATCGATTTTTTTTAATTTCATAAATTGTTAGTAAAACTATTGGAAATATGTACCCAAAATTTTGAATGAAAATTCCGACTCGTTCTATTGTTATAAGCCATTGAGGGTGCAAATAGGGTTAGGACAGCGTTTTCTCTATGATTTTCATGAATTTTTTTATAGTATAAAAAATGAATATAATTTATTGAAACTTTGAGAATATATTATACATATATTTAAGTATATACTATACAATTTTTGAAGAATTTCCTTGAAAAACACCCCAGATATTAGCGACCCTATATTGCAGGTCACAATCAGACTCAGCATTTTGCTATTTTTTCAAACGCGTTTTTCTGAAAACGACTTTTTTTGAACTTGCGTACACGCTAGTTTGAAAAGTTTTCAACCAATCGTTTTGAAAATTGGCAGTTACTTTCTTCATAGTATTACGCTCTATATGAACCTAAATCGAAATATTATCATTATTTAAAATAATTTTTTTTTTTCAAATAAAGTTGTAAAAAATGGCAAAAAATCATGCTTTTTTGTTTTGACCCCTGTAAAAAATTCAATTTTCTATTTTCTTGATAGCATTTAGGTTCATATAGAGGAAAGACATATAATAAAAGTAAATTCCAACCTCGTTTGATTTCAGATGAAAATTGCGGCTTCCAGAATGTACGCAAAATGCTGAGTCTGATTGTGATCTGCAATATGGGGTCGCTAATATCTCCGGTGTTTTTCGAGGAAATTCTTCAATAATTTTATAGCATACACTTAGATATATGTATAAAATATTTTCAAAGTTTCAATAAATTATATTCATTTTTTATACTATAAAAAAATTCATGAAAATCATCGAGAAAACGCTGTCCTAACCCTATTTCCCCACTTAAGCTCCTACAAAGGTACTCTATTTTTTTTTAGAACCAGTTTGCGTACCGCCATACGGTAGTTACTTCGTCCGCTTTAGTGCCTTTTGTTCAAACCCAAAGTAATTCATAGAAATGGTAGCGGAATAACAAGAGTATCAGATAGCGATTTTTCGTAAAATCAAAAAAGAAGATTTTTCTCGAAAACCATTCCACTTTCACTGAGATAATATTTGTTTATTCTGATAGGTCCCGGAGCCAATCTAATTCCCGTGTCACTCTGACGTATTAATTTTGGGACACCTTATATATTTGTCTCAAGATAACTCTCATCCATCATGCATTCGAGTGTATTCTCTGGTTCTACAATTGTTCAAACGTGACGAAGAACCGTGTCTGAAACGAATGTGGGTAATCCTGGAAGGGTGCAGATCACGAAAGTTACATCTCCACCGCAAACATTAACTCTCATATTCTCTATCAGTCGTACTCATCAAGTTTCATCAAGTCTCATGTACGTCAGAGGATAATAATACCTGGTACTATAATAATAATGTTAATTACTCGTTGCAGTTCGTTGTTGTTTTTTTTTTTTTTTTTTTTTCGTCGCGATAAAAACTTTTTCACAAAGTGATTAAACGATCGTCTGCTTGAGAGATAAAACGAGCTTAAAATCCGTTAACGTTTTCGTCGTTAAACGTGACTGTCGGGGACAAGAAAAATAAAACAATTACGCATGGAGGAAGTGAAAGATGAAGAATTTTGTGACGAGGAAAACAACGAAATTGACGTTTATTCGACTGTGAAATAAAGAGGGTTGAATCCATGTTAATGTACGATGAGACGGGAGCGAGGGAGAATGAAGAATAAAATGGCCAATGGAGGATCATAAATATTAATTACATTACTGATTATACTTCACTGAAGTCCTCTCCTTAATCGTCCTGGACGTAATTCTGTTAATATTGCGCTCAATTTTTCTTTACATTTTGAAGGAAGAAGGTGAAGCGACAGGTTTGCCGGATTCATTAAATACAGTCGTTAAGTATCCATCAACGGCAGCGACGGAGTTCACTCATCAATATCGCCAAATTCCATCGTCATCAGGTTGTCAAAACAAAAACAAATCCGAAGATGTGAAGGTCGTTGTGCCACGTGACGCATGAGTCCGAGGGCGATTGCTCAAATTTTCGGAAATGTCCTTCACAGAACTGTTGTAAGAATAGCACTATAGCGACCAGGGAGAATAGGCTATAGTTAAAGTGACCGCTATAGGGACGTTTCCCCCGAATAACGGTCCGACGAATATGACGTCTAATATAATTTATTATCATTATGATCGGAATACTAGCGAATAGATTCACGAACTGCGTCTCGCACTCTCCCAGCGAACGCGAACTGAGACGGTCTTGTATCTATTGTGGGTCGATTATATTGTAAGAGACGAGTGTCTATGTCTCTATATCTACCCATGTATCGGAATTTTAACCTGTTATATACTTGTCGGGAATAACGCGTGCAAATAAGAGTTTAGGGGAAAAATAGGGTTAGGACGGCGTTTTCTCAATGATTTTCATGAATTTTTTTATAGTATAAAAAATGAATATAATTTATTGAAACTTTGAGAATATTTTATACATATAGTTAAGTATATACTGTAAAATTTTTGAAGAATTTTCTTGAAAAACACCGACGATATTAGCGACCCCATATTGCAGGTCACAATCAGTCATTTTGAGTACATTCTGGAAGCCGCAATTTTCATCTGAAATCAAACGAGGTAAGAATTTACTTTTATTGTATGTCTCTCTTCTATATGAACCTAAATGCTATAAAAAAAAAAGAGAAAATTGAATTTTTTACAGGGGTCAAAACAAAAAAGCATGATTTTTTGCCATTTTTTACAACTTTTTTTGCAAAAAAAAAATTATTTAAATAATGATAATAATCCGATTTTAGGTTCATATAGAGCGCAATACTATGATGAAAGTAACTGCCAATTTTCAAAACGATTGGTTGAAGACTTTTCGAACTAGCGTGTACGCAAGTTAAAAAAAAGTCATTTTCAGAAAAACGCGTTTGAAAAAATAGTACCAAGAAACACAAAATCAAGGCAGTCATACATTTTTGCGGTGTTTTTCAAGGAAATTCTTCAAAAATTTTATAGTATATACTTAAATATATGTATAAAATATTCTTAAAGTTTCAATAAATTATATTCATTTTTTATACTATAAAAAAATTCATGAAAATTATTGAGAAAACGCTGTCTTAACCCTATTTCCTCCCTTAATGGCTTATAAAAATAGAACGAGTCGAAATTTTCATTTAAAATTTTGGGAACATAGTTTTCAGTAGTTTTACTAACAATTTATGAAATTTAAAAAAAATCGATTTTTTGAACCGTCTAATCCTATTTCCGCTCTTAATTGTCGACTGCACACCAAGCGAATTATCGGCTGGGAGAGGTAAGATTTGCGAATTTATATTTATATAGAAAACAGTAATGCAAGATACAATATGATGAAGAGTATTCCAATAATTAGTGTTTGCTTACAGAGAGCCTGTTTGAAGAACAAAAATCAGAACGATTGAGCGAATTCCGAATTCGGAGTCTGGGTTTCTATAAATAAAAAGGGAATCGTTCGACGGATCAATTGACGCAACGCCCTCCAAGAAAAAACCAAAGAACAGATAAGCGCAAGAACTTTCTATTCTAAACATATGTGTATGTGAATGTGTGAGTTAATGATGTATGTAAATCACGGCGCCTTGAAATATAAATAATATTAAACGATTTCGAGTCGAAAAGATTTAAAAAATAAAAACATAATCAAATATTACTAATTAAAACAAACAAAACAAAAACAAATTATAAAATTTAAAACAATCAAAACTGTCGTTATGCTTCTTCGAAAAATAATCATAATAACTTTAATAGAGAAAAGAAATTATTACACTGTGGTTATTGATCCAAGGGAAAGTAAATAATTTGATTGTGTAGAATTAAAGAACGCAAGTGATCTAATGTTTTGCTTTATCCCGAAATGTTAACCATCTCCGAGAATACTTTGGCCGAAAATTTGTGATATTATGTCGACCATTCGCATGGTCTTAAGGGCGGAAATAGGGTTAGACGGTTAAAAAAATCGATTTTTTTTTATTTCATAAATTGTTAGTAAAACTATTGAAAAATATGTTCCCAAAATTTTAAATGAAAATTCCGACTCGTTCTATTGTTATAAGCCATTAAGGAATTTTTTTATAGTATAAAAAATGAATATAATTTATTGAAACTTTGAGAATATTTTATACATATATTTAAGTATATACTATAAAATTTTTGAAGAATTTCCTTGAAAAACACCGCAGATATTAGCGACCCCATATTGCAGGTCACAAACAGACTCAGCATTTTGCTATTTTTTCAAACGCGTTTTTCCGAAAACGACTTTTTTTGAACTTGCGTACACGCTGGTTTGAAAAGTTTTCAACCAATCGTTTTGTAAATTGGCAGTTACTTCATAGTATTGCGCTCTATATGAACCTAAAATCGGAATATTGTCATTATTTAAAATAGATTTTTTTTTGCCAACATTGTCAAAAATGGCAAAAAATCATGCTTTTTTGTTTTGACCCCTATAAAAAATTAAATTTTATATTTTTTTGATAGCATTTAGGTTCATATAGAAGAGAGACATATAATAAAAGTAAATTCCGACCTGGTTTGATTTCAGATGAAAATTGCGGCTTCCAGAATGTACGCAAAATGCTGCGTCTGATTGTGACCTGCAATATGGAGTCGCTATTATCTGCGGTGTTTTTCAAGGAAATTCTTAAAAAATTGTATAGTATATACTTAAATATATTTATAAAATATTCTCAAAGTTTCAAGGAATTATATTCATTTTTATACTATAAAAAAATTCATGAAAATCATTGAGAAAACGCTGTCCTAACTGTATTTCCCTCCATAATACATTCGTGACCATATTTCTGGTCGGTAGCGTTTTAGATTGTTTACTCGCAAGTTGACTTCGATAATTAACGACTTATATAAGGAAGAAGTATTAAGGGCTCACATATCACTGCTGAAAACCGAGTAAGAATAATTTAATTGTTGATTTCACTTTTTTTTTTAATTAACTTCTCAACTATAAGAAAAAAAATTAAATTTTTTTCTTTTTTGACTAGCTTTTCACTGAAATATTATCGACTACACTTTCCGGTCGGAATTTCTGAATTTCAAGCCAATATTAGCCTTCCTTCATTCCCCGTATCCTCCCAGCGTCAGGAACTTTTCCGCCGGGTCGCATAGTTGGCAATTACAAGGACGACGTTCGTGGTTCAGAGGAGGCGAGGTCCTCGTCAGGTCGTGCGGCTGCCTGTCCTCCCATCACGCTATAGCAAAATCAAAATGCGTTACTGTCGATGGAGCATAATATTTTGGTTTGGTTGAAAGTTGAAAAAGCCTTGAGGGATCCGTTAACAGTTTTAATTAAACGGTAAAAGCATAGTCTTTATAGCACCAGCGGGTTATCGTTCGCTCGGATAGTGCTTTGCACCCTCACGCTTTGCGTGACAAATTTACATCTCGTTGCTGTTGTTTCTACGCGCACAACACGTTTCGCTTTCAACGTATAATCGGTGCAACTTTCAATTGTAACAGAAACATGGAACCCAGAAAATTGAATTGCAAATTAACGGCGACAGGATTTAGGGGTGTAGTTTTTCCCTCATCCTATGATCTTTTTTGGCTTTGTCTAATTTTTTGGGAGGTCTGTTGGAGGGTTTTTCCGCTTTGTTCGAATTATTTTAAATGAGCGATCAATGTTTTAGAAGCCATTTATTGCGCGTAGATTTATAAAAATTACAAGCAACGCTCGTCATAGCAACCGTCGCCATAGCAACGCTCGCCCATAGCAACGCTCGCAATAGCAACGCTCGCCCGTAGCAACGCTCGCCCATAGCAATGCTCGCCTATAGCAACGCTCGCCCATACCAACCGTCGCCATAGCAACGCTCGCCCAGAGCAACGCGCGCACATAGCAACGCTCGCTCATAGCAACGCTCGCCCATAGCAACGCTCGCCGTAGCAACGCTCGCCCGTAGCAACGCTGGCCATAGCAACGCTCGTCCTTAGCAACGCTCGCCCATAGCAACGCTCGTCACTTTCGTAATTTCTTTTAGGACCCCAAAATCGATATATTTTTCAAACGATCCTATATCGATTTATTTTTAATGGTACCCTATTTATCGGGATGACATAAGAACATTCCGCGAATCCTTGTTTTCTTCTCAATATCCTTTATCCCCAAATAGCTCTCGCGGCACATTTTTTTTTTTCAACATAGATAAAAACATCATGGTACATCGGATACCAGTTCTAACGCTCCGCACCGTTAAGAACAAATCCAACAATTTTCCCTTTAACGCTTATCAGCCTACGTGTTCTGCGCGTGTGTGTGTGTATCTTCGTGTGCGTGGTGGTGTGCTCGGAAGGATGGGATGAGTGCGAGAGTACACAACAGGATATTCTAGTCGTAGCTCAGAGTCAAATATGCGTCACGCATACAATCCCGAGTAAAAGTTGTGTTCGATCGAACTTTGAATAGCTTGCGGATACAATAAAGATTTGAAAAAAAAAATTCACCGTATTAAAGATGCTAAAAACATTAATATTGTCCAACGAATCGTTAGTAAGCTTGTCTTTGTTTGCTTGATGAAATAAATTCTCGTACGAATTTTATGCCACATTTACACGTTACACGCTTTATACTTCTTAGGGATGGTTCGTGCATACATCCCTAGCTAAACGTGAAATTGATGATGAAAACAAAATTAACGTTGCTGACGATACTAAAAATATTAATTAAAAATGATAACAGTGCCAAAAAGTTCGAAATAAAGCAGTGGAAAAAAAGAAAGAGAAACCTGTTTTCCTTACTCTTTTATCAAACGATTTCGCCCAATTTTTTCAAAATACATATGGATTTCTAAAGAATTTTCTCTCATCTTCGGAATTAACGTTTTTTTTTGGTTCTCAAAATTTTTTACTGGCGCCTTCGTTCTTCAAACTTCTTGAATGTAATATGGAAAGTTCGCGCGAAAACGGCCTCGGAAACCGCGGATTTTCATTGATTTTTCAAGAAAAATATCAAAAAATTATAGAAAATTTTTAAGAAATTCGACGATTTTTTTGAGTATATATACGAATTTCTTATGAATATTCTATAATTTTTGTGATATTTATCTTGAGAAATTGATGAAAATTCCCGAATTTCGGGGCCGTTTTCGCGCGAAGTTTCCATAATATTGTACATTCAAGAAGGCTCAAGAATAAAAACGCCAGTAAAAAATTTCGAGAACCAAAAGAACAACGTAAATTTCTCAAGTGAGAGAAATTTTTTTTTGAAATTCATATGTATTTCGAAAAAATTAGCGAAATCGTTTGATAAGAAGAAGATAGAAAAAAAGCTTTTCCGACGATTTTTTAAACAACTTTTTTTCCACTGCTTTATTTATAACTTATTGGCACTATCATCATTTTTAATTGATATTGTTAGTATCGTCAGCAAAGTTAATTTTTTTTCATGTGTTTCTTGCAGCGATAACTCAAAATTCTCATTGAATCTCACTTTTAATCTCACTCGAACTTTCCATATTACATTCAAGAAAGTTCAAAAATAAAAGCGACTGTAAAAAATTTTGAAAATGTGAGAAAATTATTTAGAAATTCATATGTATTTCAAAAAAATTGGTGAAATCGTTCGATAAGAAGATAAAGAAAAAAAAGCTTTTCTGACGATTTTTTAAGTAGTTTGTCTACTCTCAGTCACCGAAACACGATTTATACGTCCGCAAAGGGTTAATATTCTTAATGTCGTCAGCAACATTAATTTTGTTTCATGTCTTTCTTGTGCAGCGATAACTCAAAGTTCTCCTGAAGGGAGGACATAGGGTTAGGACAGCGTTTTCTCAATGATTTTCATGAATTTTTGTATACTATAAAAAATGAATATAATTTATTGCAACTTTGAGAATATTCTATACATATATTTAAGCATATACTATACAATTTTTGAAGAATTTTCTTGATAATCACCGGGGATATTACCCCATATTGCAGGTCACAATCAGACTCACCATTTTGCGTACATTCTGGAAGCCGCAATTTTCATCTGAAATCAATAGAGGTTGGAATTTATTTTTATTATATGTCTCTCTTCTAACCCCTAAACCTAACCTAAATGCTATCAAAAAAATAGAAAATTAAATTTTTTACAGGGGTCAAAACAAAAAAGCATGATTTTTCACCAGTTTTTACAACTTTATTTGCAAAAAAGTTTTTATATTTTTTTGCAATTTTAAATAATTATATTTTTTTAAATAATGATAATATTCTGATTTTAGGTTCATATAGAGCGCAATACTGTGAAGAAAGTGACTGCCAATTTTCAAAACGATTGGTTGAAAACTTTTCAAACTAGCGTGTACGCAAGTTCAAAAAAAGTCGTTTTCAGAAAAACGCGTTTGAAAAAATAGCAAAATGCTGAGTCTGATTGTGACCTGCAATATGGGGTCGCTATTATCTGCGGTGTTTTCCAAGGAAATTCTTCAAAAATTTTATAGTATATACTTAAATATATGTATAAAATATTCTCAAAGTTTCAATAAATTACATTCATTTTTGATACTATAAAAAAATTCATGAAAATTATTGAGAAAACGCTGTCCTAACCCTATTTCTCCCTTTAATGGCTTATAACAATAGAACAAGTCGGAGTTTTCATTTAAAATTTTGGGAACATATTTTTCAATAGTTTTACTAACAAATTATGAAATTAAAAAGAAAATCGATTTTTCGAACCGTCTAACCCTATTTCCCCCCTTAAATCTCACTGTTAATCTCGCTCGAAGTTTCCATATTACATTCAAGAAGGTTCAAGAATAAAAACGGCTGTCAAAAAATTTCGAGAACCAAAAAAAAAGAACGTAAATTTCGAAAATGATAGAAAATTACTTAGAAATTCATATGTGTTTCGCAAAAAATTAGCGAAATCGTTTGATAAGAAGAAGAAAGAAAAAAAGCTCTTGTGACGATTTTTTAAACATCTTTTTTTTCCACTCCTTTATTCATAACTCTTTGGCACTGTTATCATTTTTAATAAATATTTTCAGTATCGTCAACAACGTCCATTGCGTTTTCAAATGTATTTTGCGCCGGGAGAACTCAGAGTTCTCCTGGAATCTCACTTTTAGCTTGGAATGTATGCGCGAACCATCCCCAAGAAGCGTAAAGCGTGTAACGTGTAAATATGAAATAAAATCTGTACGTGTGTAGGTAAAGGTCCAAGTGCATGCGTGGGGAAACGGGGAAAACCGGAGCCGATCGTGTATAGGTTGTACGAGTGTAGGTTGTAGCGCGCGCCGAAATGTAAAGAGGAAAGGGCGCAAGCGCTTGCGAACTGGAGGAGAGCTTTTGCAGCCACGCGGCGGCAGTCTCTCTCAAACCGCGAAACTCCCGCCTCCTGAGCCCTCACTGACGCCCGGGCGAGGATATACGCGCGAGAAACGCACGTCACCGTTTGCCGGTATCGCGAACACTCCGCAAGCTCCGAGTGTGTACGTTTAGTCATCGGCTATATCTTTAAAAAAAATTGTTTCATTAAGAATTATCGTTGATTACCGGATTTTTTTATCGTGCTAGTGGGTGATGTGCAAATAAAGAAAAGTTCTAGTTTTCATTTTGTTACGTGACACAGGTGAATACGATGTTTGAATTTGACAGATGTGAATTGAAAATCGACGTGGATATCCATTTTTCTTTTTTTCATTTCTCGGCCCTTTCTCTCCATGATTTTTTTTTCGAACGCGAAGGGATTAAACGTGACTTTGTCCGTTTGTTTGACTAACAAAAAAGATTTGCTTCTTGAGGTAGTAGTCTGGTAACATAAGCCGATTTTCATGTCTTTTTTGGAGGGCGTTTTTTTGTAGGAAATTAAAAATGAATCGTTTTGGATATTTAGGATGTTTTTATTTACCTATTGAAGATACAAAAAAAAATTTGTTGAAAAAATGTAATAGTTTATTATTATTATTATTATTGATCGAAGTTGGCACCTCGAAAAAAAAGCGCGTGGGTGGCCCCGGTGATTTTGGCTCTTGATGTTATCTGAAATCAAAAATTCTTGATAATTCTTAATCTATAGACATGTCATTCTGGTCGGAACTACTGAAGTTAAATTTCATGGATAAATACCAAAATGGCGGACCATTTTGTTATTTGTTACTTTGGAAAAAAAAGTTTTTTTTCCAAAGTCCGCCATTTTGTTATTTATCCATAAAATTTAACTTCAGTAGTTCCGACCAGAATGACATGTCTATAGGTTAAGAATTATCAAGAAATTTTGATTTTCGACAACATCAAGAGCCAAAATCACTGGGGCCACCCACGAGCTTTTTTTTCGAGGTGCCAACTTCGATCAATAATAATAATAATAAGCTATTAAATTTTTTCAAAAAAATTTTTTTTTGTATCTTTAATATGTAAATAAAAACATCCTTAATATCCAAAACGATTCATTTTTATTTTCCTACAAAAAAACGCCCTCCAAAAAAGACATGAAAATCAGCTTAAGTTACCAAACTACTACCTCAATCCTCTTCGTGGACAGTCGATGTGATTAATTGCCCGGATTAACGAGAACATTATTGCAACAAAATTTCGTGAAGTACCAGACTTTTTTCAATAATTATGGTACAGTTTTGTCGTTGACATTTTTCTGGATCAATGAATAACATGGCGGGGTGATTATATATAATTTTTGTTGTTTAAAGAACTAAGAAGGCCGCACGAAACGTCCATAATTTAAAGTCTGAAAAAAACTGTTTTATTTTTTTAATTTGCACAAAAAAAATCGTATCGAAAATTCCAAAACGAGAGATTGTTCGAAATACTTTTCTGATAATGGAAAAAAAAATGCAGAACGATATGTAAAAAATTCCAAGTAAAGATGTATTTTTTATAAATATTTGCTTCGTTTTGAAAAAATTTCCTCGTAAATTTTCGCGAATGAGTTGATATTTGTTTATATGATAGAAACATTTCTAATAAATGAAGTTTGTGATTTTCAAAATGGTTTTTCTTTCTTTTTTTTTCGCTACATTGAAAAACGCCTCCATTTAATGACAATTTAACGTTTTACGATACAGGCCTCGTTCAATCAGTCCTTTTCTATATTAGAAATTATTTTTATTACTCATCGACAATTCACTTCTGTTTTATTTTATTATTTTTAATTCATCACAAAATTTTCGGAAATCTATCGCCGGTTGAATTAAATTATCATCGTAAAATTGTTTCGACACGAGAGTTCACGAAGAATTTAGATTTTCTTCAGAGGTCGTCCCGCGAGCGAGGGCCCCAAGTGGAGTGAACCATTTCTTAAAATAGAAAAGAACGTTTATTTATTTTTTTTTACGGTCGAAAGTTTCGATTAATTCTAGGCATTCTAGGTTATAGTGTTTTACTTTGGAAGTGATAAGCATTTTTTTTTTTACGAAATCCATCGATAGTATAATTATTATTTTCGTTGTTTTACTTATTCTTGCTTTTTGTAGACGAGAAGCGCTTCAATTTGAAAAATTCGTTTATCGACATTGTGTTCTCTTTTGTGGAAATTAAACGATTGAACAACGAGTCAGCAAGTTTTATGGGTTAAAAAATTTTTTAAAGTCAATTAAACTATGTTTTAATGTTATTTAACATTTTTTAAATTTGATACTGAATATTTATCAGTTGATGAGGAATTTTTGTTACCAGTATCTCGTGAATCCGTGATATATATGCTTTAACTTGAGAGTTATAAGTTGGTCGATTACACACACGATTTGATGAGCATCTTCACAGTCGATCGTACACTGAACTAGGGGACATAATAACCCAACCCCGGTCATGGTAGATTATGCCCACCAAACGTACCGGAAGTCCATTTCTCCATTTCTACCGGAAGTCAAATTTTTACAACATTTTAGCGATTCAAGTCTCTTAACTTGTGAGACCGCCCAAGTCGCATATCGAACGCGTATCCACCGATGATAATCCCTGGGTGACTCTGTGGGTGCTTGAGAGTGTTCGTTTGTGCATCTCTTTGAGTAACTGTAGGTGTTTGCTTAAATGTTTTTTAATCTTTCTTCCCCCTCTGCGAGCGTTTCTTTAAGTATGTCTTTGAGCGCTTGCGAATGTTTTCTCTTTGAATGTCTTCGAGTGCTTCTTTGCATATCTTTGTGAGTGCCTGCGAGCATTTGTTTGGTTTGGTTGAGTGTTTCATAAAGTGCCTGCTAGTATTTCTTTAGGTTTCCCTTTGAGTGCCTGCGTGGGTTTCTTTACGTTTCTCTTCGAGTGCCTGCGGGTGATTCTTTAGGTTGCTCTTTGAGTGCCTCAGAGTGATTTTTTAGGTTTCTCTTTGAGTGCCTGCGAGTGATTCTTTGGGTTTCTCTTCGTGTGTCTGCGGGTATTTGTTTGCGTCTCTCTTTGAGTGCCTGCTAATGTTTCTTTAGGTTTCTCCTCGAGTGCCTGTGAGTGTTTCTTTAGGTTTCTCTTTGAGTGCCTGAGAGTGATTCTTTAGGTTTGTCTTCGTGTGCCTGCGAGTATTTGTTTCCGTGTCTCTTTGAGTGCCTGCTAGTATTTCTTTAGGTTTCCCTTTGAGTGCCTGCGAGTGTTTCTTTACGTTGCTCTTTGAGTGCCTCAGAGTGATTCTTTAGGTTTCTCTTTGAGTGCCCGAGAGTGATTCTTCGGGTTTCTCTTCGTGTGTCTGCGGGTATTTGTTTGCGTCTCTCTTTGAGTGCCTGCTAATGTTTCTTTAGGTTTCTCCTCGAGTGCCTGTGAGTGTTTCTTTAGGTTTCTCTTTGAGTGCCTGAGAGTGATTCTTTAGGTTTCTCTTCGTGTGCCTGCGAGTATTTGTGTGTGTGTCTTTTTGAGTACCTGCTAGTGTTTCTTCAGGTTTCTCTTTGAGTGCCTGAGAGCGATTCTTTAGGTTTCTCTTTGAGTGCCTGCGAGTGTTTCTTTACGTTTCTCTTTGAGTGCCTCAGAGTGATTCTTTACGTTTCTCTTCGTGTGCGTGTGAGTATTTGTTTGCGTCTCTCTTTGAGTGCCTGCTAGTGTTTCTTTAGGTTACTCTTTGAGTGCCTGAGAGTGTTTCTTTAGGTTTTTCTTCGTGTGTCTGCGAGTATTTGTTTGCGGCTCTCATTGAGTGCCTGCTAATATTTCTTTAGGTTTCTCTTTGAGTGCCTGCGAGTATTTGTTTCGCGTGTCTCTTTAAGTGTCCGCTAGTGTTCCTATTGACGTCTCCTTTGAGTGCCTGCGAGTGTCCCTTTAATGCCGGGAATGCATTGTCAGTCCTCGTGGGAATGTGATGGCCGTTTAAGTCCAACGTCCACCAAGGCGTAACGTGCATTAACTTGTTACCGTAGAGATTACATCGGATGTTAACAAATGAAAGGTTACAACCCACATCGTTTAACGCGTAAACCAATATAGAACCCGTCCTTCTGTTTACCAAAGGACGATACTAATAGTACAATCGTGTTATCTACGATCGGGATGTACCGTACACAGCCGATCCTCGAAACTACTAATATGTACGACATAACAATAGAAACAAGGAGCTACGAAATTTCCTCTGTGATATATGACAACCGCATATGAGGGTGACAGTTAATACGTACGTGAAAAACAAGGACCAGGAATTCAAGACGAGAGTTGTGATATCAAACCCCCTCCAACCCCCGCTAATATTCCATACTATTGAACGGCAGCATGCTGTTAGAAAAATCTCGTGAATGGTAGCTAAAACTGCCGGCACACATATTTCCCCTTCACAAGATCCAACCCCTGAACTGTATTTTTACGCACGTACACTCGTCGTTGACCCCAATTTATTCCGACGTGGTAATCTCAGACGTGGTCCGATCCCCCTCCAGCCCCCAAACCCTTGTGTATAAAACTGTCGAGATTTTGTCTGTCTAGGAATTCGGAGACCGTGGAACTTTTTCGTTCTTCATCACTATAAAGGCTAAACAAAAAAACATTCAACGAAATTGCCTCGATAGGAATTTCGAGGAAAATCTCCGATTGGTTTTTTTTTTTTCTTCTGTATTGTTTCGCAGAGTTAGCGAATATATATGAGTATAAATTTCTCAAGAGACAGGATCGCGTATTGTGGTCGAGTAATTAAAAAAAAAAAAAGAAAAGTTTTCAAGATAGATCGTCGCACTCTGTGCACACTGGGTTGCCACAATAATCATAATGTAATAACAATGTTTGTTTTCCTGCAACAACGTAGATACGGGAAAAAAAAACCTCTTGCATCGGCAACAAAAATTACTTACTATCGTTTGATTTGCTACAATGGTCCGTTCGGCTGTGAGTCAGCGATTTTTCACTAGAATCTATTTCCTCGTTGTGATCTAAACAGCCTTCCATAGTGATTGGTCCCGAAATTGTTATTCGTACAGAAAATATCGTGAATCTAACGAATTTATCGTTGATCGTATCATTGACCCCCCGCCCCGAATATCTTTCGTATGAATTTTCGTGAAAGTGGAAATGACACGAGGGCATTTTAAGGGGGTATGGCCACGGTAGTGGGTATAAAGTCGTGTGCACATTTAACAATTTTTTTTTGTATGAAAAAGTTATTTATTTATAAAACTAATTACACATCTATTCAGTATAAGTATCAAACTAATAAAAAATATTTTATTTTTATTTTTTTGTCACACAAAATGGGCGACTACTGCTATTTGCTTTTGGTATCTTTTTTTTGAGGCTCTCCGCGACCTGACATTTTCCATCCACAATTTTTTACTTGGAGCAAAAAAAATTTCTCGTTAATCTACATCGGAATATCTAGAGAAGTACGTACGGAATTTGAAAAATATTGTTTTATTCGAAGATCGTAGGCATTTGAACTTAAAAAGTGAATTTCCAATGAAAAATTTCGTATAAAACTGCTCATAAAATGGAAAGTTTTTAATTAATCAGAAATTCCGTACTTAGTACTGTAGATATTCTGATGTAGATTAACGAGAATTTTTTTTTTTGTTCTACGTCAAAAATTGCGGATTGCTTACCAAAAGCAAAGAGCAGTAGTCGACCATTTTCTAACCATTTTCTAACCATTTTCTAACAAAAAAAATATTTTTTATTAGCTTGATAT
The DNA here is from genome assembly GCA_958009045.1 of Oxytorus armatus. NCBI lineage: Eukaryota > Metazoa > Arthropoda > Insecta > Hymenoptera > Ichneumonidae > Oxytorus > Oxytorus armatus. Next base: position 36,970,651 of record OY253745.1, on the reverse strand, counting down.
TTATACTAAATGGATGTGCAATTAGTTTTATAAGTAAATCACTTAGTTTTCATTAGTTTTATAAAAATTGTTCAATGTGCACACGATTTTATACCCGCTATCGTCGCCATACCTCTTGAACGAAAAAAATTTGTTATTTCCAAATAACGAATAATTGGATTTATTACAAAAACTTTCCAATCATCAAAAAATACAAAAAATTCAAACACAATGTACGTTCCATTTCGTGGACTCGAACAATCGAATATTCGTGAATTAATTTTTCTAAAAAAATCAAGCAACCAGAAAAAAAAGGAAATATATTTATTTATCATCCTTGCCGTAGGCCTTCTGTCATTTCCATGCCGTACGAAAATATTTGGATAATCGAATTTTTGTTAAATGATTAGTGAAGCTTTTTTTCAGTAAAAATTCACAGGTGAAAAACAAGTGTTGACGTTATGGGAGGAAATAGGGTTAGGACAGCGTTTTCTCAATGATTTTCATTAATTTTTTTATAGTATAAAAAATGAATATAATTTATTGAAACTTTGAGAATATTTTATACATATATTTAAGTATATACTATAAAATTTTTGAGGAGTTTCCTTGAAAAACACCGACGATATTAGCGACCCCATATTGCAGGTCACAATCAGACTCGGCGATTTGCGTAGATTCTGGAAGCCGCAATTTTCATTTGAAATCAAACGCGGTTGGAATTTACTTTTATTATATGTCTCTCTTCTATATGAACCTAAATGCTATCAAAAAAATAGAAAATTGAATTTTGTACAGGGGTCAAAACAAAAAAGCATGATTTTTTGCCATTTTTTATAACTTTATTTGCAAAAAAAAATCATTTTAAATAATGATAATGTTCCAATTTTAGGTTCATATAGAGCGCAATACTATAAAGAAAGTAAGTGCCAATTTTCAAAACGATTGGTTGAAAACTTTTCAAACTAGCGTGTACGCAAGTTGAAAAAAAAAGTCGTATTCAGAAAAACGCGTTTGAAAAAATAGCAAAATGCTGAGTCTTATTGTGACCTGCAATATGGGGTCGCTAATATCGTCGGTGTTTTTCAAGGAAATTCTTCAAAAAATTTATAGTATATACTTAAATATATGTATAAAATATTCTCAAAGTTTCAATAAATCATATTCATTTTTTATACTATAAAAAAATTCATGAAAATCAATGAGAAAACGCTGTCCTAACCCTATTTCTTCCCTTAATGGCTTATAACAATAGAACAAGTCGGAATTTTCATTTAAAATTTTGGGAACATATTTTTCAATAGTTTTACTAACAATTTATGAAATTAAATAAAAATCGATTTTTTGAACCGTCTAAGCCTATTTCCCCCCTTAATTTGTACGCATTGGATATACGGGGTTGGAAGTAAGGTAAATAATGAATTGGATAAATTCGCGGTCACGGTATTTCCAATACCCGTGAAATCGCCAATATATATGTAATACATATTTTTCCCAAATACGGTTTAGTCGAGCTTGATCCGGCCGAAGATGCCCCCAAGCTGGAGAGCTCCAGGGAAATAAAGCAAATAATATCATTCCGTTGATCTTTCTCAAATAATAATAAGATTTGATACTGCCGTAACTCGTGTTTACTGAAAGGAAGAGAAAACCGTATGAATAACACACATTGGTCAGCAAATAAAAAGATATACATTTTTATCATAAATCAAAAATCGAAATGTACGTAAATCATTGCTTTCTCATAAAGGAAGCCTCGCCATCGATCGTATTGAATTTTTTTTTCTCCTCCACTTTACGGTAGCAAGTTATTTATTTTTTAATCACCGTCAACTTCGTTTATTCGTACCCACAAAATAAAAATAAAAACATTGGAATGCTAGATACGAGATTTAAAAATTATTTCGACGTGATTAAAGATCTTTTTTTAAATCTGTGGTTTATCTTTGATTCCAGACCATTTCGGTTCAACTTTATTTAAAGTAGCGTTTCGTACATACTCGTGCGTTTTTAAATTGAATTAAATTTTTTTTTTCCAATCACGATGGTAATCTCGTAATACTTAAATTTATGAAAGCCCATAACGCGTCTGAATAAAATATCGCTTAACGTCTCATAATAGGCCACGAGTTACTCAAGGGGGGAAATAGGGTTAGGACGGCGTTTTCTCAATGATTTTCATGAATTTTTGTATAGTATAAAAAATGAATATAATTTATTGAAACTTTGTGAATATTTTATACATATATTTAAGTATATACTATAAAATTTTTGAAGAATTTTCTTGAAAAACACCGACGATATTAGCGACCCCATATTGCAGGTCACAATCAGTCATTTTGCGTACATTCTGGAAGCCGCAATTTTCATCTGAAATCAAACGAGGTTGGAATTTACTTTTATTATATGTCTCTCTTCTATATGAACCTAAATTCTACCAAAAAAATAAAAAATTGAATTTTTTACAAGAGTCAAAACAAAAAAGCATGATTTTTTGCCATTTTTTACAACTTTATTGGCAAAAAAAAAATTATTTTAAATAATGATAATATTCCAATTTTAGGTTCATATAGAGCGCAATAGTATGAAGAAAGTAACTACCAATTTTCAAAACGATTGGTTGAAAACTTTTCAAACTAGCGTGTACGCAAGTTCAAAAAAAGTGGTTTTCAGAAAAACGCGTTTGAAAAAATAGTACCAAGAAAAACAAAGTCAAGGCAGTCATACATTTTTTCGGTGTTTTTCATGGAAATTCTTCAAAAATTTTATAGTATATACTTAAATATATGTATAAAATATTCTCAAAGTTTCAAGAAATTATATTCATTTTTGTACTATAAAAAAATTCATGATAATCATTGACAAAACGCTGTCCTAACCCTATTTCCCCCCTTAATGGCTTATAACAATAGAACGAGTAGGAATTTTCATACAAAATTTTGGGAACATATTTTTCAATAGTTTTACTAACAATTTATGAAATTAAAAAAAAATCGATGTTTTGAACCGTCTAACCCTATTTCCCCCCTAAAGGAGTTATACGCAGTCAGGATATTCAGAAAAAATCGTTTTTTTTTCTTACTTCATTTTTGTAATGTACATATATTTAAGAATATACGCAGAAAATTTCATGTCAATTCGACAAATATTCTCGAAGTTACACGCATATTTGTAAAGACGTCTCTGAGCGTTTGAAAGTAAATTTTGAAAGTTTCAATGCGTTTTTCAAGTCGGTGAGCAAGATTCCTCGAAAACGGCCAAACCGATCAGTCTGAAATTTCTATACGAGCTTTATAAACATATTTTTTAGCGATTAATCTAAGGTTTTTACTCACCGATAAATATTTTCCATTTATAAACAATTTGAGGCCAACATTTTTATCGAAAATCGAAATTTTTTTTTGACCAGCCGCCATTTTGTTAAAAATTAATATTTTGCTTATTCCTTCGATTAAATATTAGATAATACCTTATATTAACGAAATATTTTTTGTTTTTTCATTTTGGATGATCCAATCGAGAAATATCGTGCTCTCCGCAAAACGTCTTTTTTTAGAGGACCTCCCGGGGATCGGCTATAGAGGCTTTAAAAATCATTATTTTTACAAATAAAAAATATGAAAATAAAGTTAAAAGTTACCACAATATGTATATAAATTTTCACGTTAATAAATAAAAATGTCTTTCCAGAAAAAATTCTTGAAAAATCGCTTTTCTTCGGTCTCTTCACTGCGTATAACTGCGGGGTTAGGCCACTCTAGAGGCCGAAAAAATAAACGTTTTTGGGAATTTTTTTCAGGAAAACTACAAAATAATTCGAGATTACAAAATAGGATGTTTATCAAACACATCAGTGACTATATACAATCATTTTTTTGAAGCGATTAATTCCAAAATGGCGGCTGTGCAGCATTTTGCAAAGACGTCTTTGTTTTTGTTGGCCGGAAACATAACTCAGACAATTTTCAACCGATTCACCTGAAATTTTGAATATATCTTTAAAAATAAATTGTCTATAGAAGTGCGTACGATTTTTTCGATATATTAATTTTTGGCCAAATGGCGCACTTCTAAAGTGAAAAGTGAAAAATTTGCGTAAAAAATCGTCAGAAAATTGTTAATAACAAATGAACTATGCAATATAAAAAAAAAAATTCTACGAACTTCCATAGACAATATTTTTTTAGAGATATATTCAAAATTTCAAGTGAATCGGTTGAAAATTGTCTGAGTTATGTTTCCGGCCAACAAAAAACAGAGACGACATCGCAAAAACGCTGCACAGCCGCCATTTCGAAATCAATAGCTGTAAAAAAATTATTGTATACAGTCAATGATACGTATGATAAACACCCTATTTTGTAATCTCGATTAATTTCGTAGTTTTGCTGAAAAAAATCCCCAAAAAATCCTATTTTTTCGTTCTCTAGAGTGGCCTAACCCGCTAACCAGATATACTATTAAATTTTATTGCAACGCAAAATTGCGTCGATCAGTCTTTCTTTTGTACCACGACTGTGTATTGCTCGACGTATTTATTAGTGTAATAATCGGTACAATTGTTTGCAGTGAAATTTAATTTTCATCCTGATGGTGGAGAAAGGCGTTTCGTCTCTTGATCAGAATCAACCCATTGTTTTCTAGTACACGCGCGCAGTATCACGTATTATTATGCCGTTCATTCATTAATATACTACCATCGAGCTATTATTCACGGCTAATTAATAACCACCCCTATAGTCTTTCGTTCTCCAATTGTGGATGCCCAATGCATAGTTTCACGAACGTCGAATTTTTACGATTGTGAAACAAAATAATAGACATTGCTTTAAAATTATTATCAGTACATTCAATGTAGAACAATGATAATGATTATGTGCAAGGTCTGCGTTCCGTACGATCAATCGTTGCTAAGTTTAATTGCGTACACATCGAGGGAACTCAATTTCGCGCAAGCAAAAAAAAAAAGACGCCCGGAAAAATGTAGGCGTGAGAATATTGATTTGTTATTCCGATCCTTTTCATTCATTTTCAAATTAAAAAAAATGAAGAAATATATTGCTCCCTTTTTTCCACGATTCCAAGTAGCCGGACGAGAATTTTCAAGTTGAACCGATGAAATAAATAAACGAATTACAAAAAATGGCGGCTAATAGTTTGAGAAACACGAAAAACTTGCTACATTTATTGTTATATCAGTATAAAAAAAAAATTCATTTTTCTATACAAGTCCGTTTAATGTGTGAAGAAAATTGTTTCGTTCATTTAAGGGCGGAAATAGGAATTTTTTTATAGTATAAAAAATGAATATAATTTATTGAATCTTTGAGAATATTTTATACATATATTTAAGTATATACTATAAAATTTTTGAAGAATTTTCTTGAAAAACACCGGGGATATTAGCGACCCCATATTGCAGGTCACAATCAGACTCAGCATTTTGCGTACATTCTGGAAGCCGCAATTTTCATCTGAAATCAAACGAGGTTGGAATTTACTTTTATTATATGTCTCTCTTCTATATGAACCTAAATGCTATCAAAAAAATAGAAAATTGAATTTTTTATAGGGGTCAAAACAAAAAAACATGATTTTTTACCATTTTTTACAACTTTATTTGCAAAAAAAAAATTATTTTAAATAATGATAATTTTCCGATTTTAGGTTCATATAGAGCGCAATACTATGAAGAAAGTAACTGCCAATTTTCAAAACGATTGGTTGAAAACTTTTCAAACTAGCGTGTACGCAAGTTAAAAAAAAGTCGTTTTCAGAAAAACGCGTATGAAAAAATAGTACCTAGAAAAACAAGCAATATGGGGTCGCTAATATTTTATAGTATATACTTAAATATATGTATAAAATATTCTCAAAGTTTCAATAAATTATATTCACTTTTTATGCTATAAAAAAATGTATGAAAATCATTGAGAAAACGCTGTCCTGAATTTTCATTTAAAATTTTGGCAAAATATTTTTCTAACTTAAATAGTTTTACTAACAATTTATGAAATAAAAAAAAACGATTTTTTAAACCGTCTAACCCTATTTCCCCCCTTAAAAAGAAACATCAAGACGATATCTTCAGGCGCTCTCGAGTTATCGTGGCAAAACTAATAAAAAAATGTTGCTCTGAGAAAAACGCGTTTGAAGTTCGGGCGTAGTATTAGTGCGGGAAACTGGGAACTTACGTAGCTAAAAACTTACCCACGCTGTAAACTGACTTCTCGAGAGCAGCTTCTCCTTCAGCAGCAATCGCGGAACGTCGATTCTTTTGTGCTCTAACTTCTTTTATTGATGCCAGTAATTTTTTCTCATCTTTCAGCGAGCGTTCGCTGTCACGCAACTCGCGCATTTCACACGCACGCTTGCACCCTTTTGGCTCTCCAAATCTCAATTTTGCAAATTTTTCTGTTTTCTTCGAGCCAAAATGTTCGCAAAAGATTGCACTAACAGACTGGATCAATAACAAAATACGGTTTTTTGAGATCTCAAGCGCTCACATACCCCTGCGTGCGCTGAAAACCGTGTAAATTTGAAAAATGAATAATAAAGGTTGTATGGTGAAAAAAAAATTAAATTATTGATTTCACATTTTTTATCAACTTCTCAACTATAAAAAAAAAAAATTAAAAATTTTTTTTTTCAAATATTAACATTATTTGTCACGGGTACAAATGGACTACTGATGAGAACGATGGCACCTCTTTGTCGACATCATAACTTCACCAAGAATTATTCAAACTGCAAAAATAAAAAAGAACCTAGTAAAGTAATGTATTAGTAATAGTGTGGCGAAGGGAATTTTTTTTTTTTTCAACAATAAAGAAATTAAAATATTTCAAACTTTAGTATGCAATTTAAAAAAAAAAATTAGTGCTTTATAATTTATAAAAAATTGTCCAATCAAAGAATTAAAAAAAAACTCTAGTCAGACTATAGAGAAAATAATTATCAAGAGGTAAAAAAAAACGTTGAAAAATATTAAAAATTGACTGAGTTATCGTGCAGACACTGTCTTAAAGCGTAGTTTCGAGAAAAACGCGTTTAAAGATTTTGGTACAACGTGAACCCGATGTCCGATCACATTTATTGCTATAACTTCGTAACGGAGTGGAATTTTCCGAAAAGTTTTGTTGTTCGAAAAATTCTCAAAAGTATGAAGAATAAAAATCTGTAAAAAAAAATTGATTTTTTGGAAATTTCAGGGATATGTGAGCGCTTAAGGGGGAAAATAGAGTTAGGACAGCGTTTTCTCAATGATTTTCATGAATTTTTTCATACTATAAAAAATGAATATAATTTATTGAAACTTTGAGAATATTTTATACATATATTTAAGTATATATTATAAAATTTTTGAAGAATTTTCTTGAAAAACACCGGGGATATTAGCGACCCCATATTGCAGGTCACAATCAGACTCAGCATTTTGCGTACATTCTGGAAGCCGCAATTTTTATCTGAAATCAAACGAGGTTGGAATTTATTTTTAATATATGTCTCTCTTCTATATGAACTTAAATGCTATGAAAAAAATAGAAAATTGAATTTTGTACAGGGGTCAAAACAAAAAAGCATGCTTTTTCGCCATTTTTTACAACTTTATTTGCAAAAAAAAATTATTTTAAATAATGATAATATGCCGATTTTAGGTTCATATAGAGCGCAATACTATGAAGAAAGTAACTGCCAATTTTCAAAACGATTGGTTAAAAACTTTTCAAACTAGCGTGTACGTAAGTTAAAAAAAAGTCGTTTTCAGAAAAACGCGTTTGAAAAAATAGTGACCGCTCGGTTATACACGTGACGCGCTCGGGGCCTGAAGAAGAGCTGTTCACTTTAATGGCTTATAACAATTGAACGAGTCGCAATTTTCATTTAAAATTTTGGGAACATATTTTTCAATAGTTTTACTAACAATTTGTAAAATAAAAAAAAATCGATTTTTTGAACCGTCTAACCCTATTTCCCCCTTTAAATTTTCCAACTCCCCTCAACTTCTGTCATATTCAATTTTATCGCAGTGGCAAAATGATGGGCATTGATTATAAATTTTGCTGGGGTCTGGAATTGTACTCTTCAGTCCTCGAGTATAACGTATTCTCTATAAATATATATCGTATAATAATAGTAGGATATCTATATAGCCAAGTATTGGAATATTCCGATAGATTTGATCCTGGGGTAGGAGATGAGATCGTTCAAAGTCGCAAGTACCACGAAGTTGTGCCGCAAAACGAAGTAGGCAACAGGATCACGAAGCCAAGTGGATGGCGGGTTTGGAAGGCTTAACAATCTACCACAAGATAGAGGTCGCAGAATGAAGATCCCACCGCCGGGTCCCAAGTTGATCAGTCTAAATTGGCTCCTTAATTCCCTAATTACAACGACAAGGGTAGACCGACGGAAATCTAGCGGATAAACGGAGATACTAAGGGTTGGATGCAGACGAGGGGGTGGGCTACAGGAGATAGAATAAGAATGGCTTTTTATGAGATAATGATCTAATTGAGGATGCTGAAGCCATCTCTTGGCATCAAGTTTTTCAGAGAAAGTAACGATCAATAAAATGCATTGATCGTGTACGATCGCCGAGCCAACTTTCGCATCGTTCCATCCCTTCAAATCGTAACTTTTATTTTCATTCATTTCTTTTTTCTAAATATCATTTTTCTCTTTTTTGAAACGTTTCCAACACCCTCGCATGGAAATCTTGGAAAAATAATGTTTTTCACGAAAAAAAAACCTATGGTTTCTCTGTACAAAAAACAAAAATATCTTGTTAGCCAGTCTTGATGATGAATTATTCGGAAACAAATCTAATCCATAATCTAAAGCCGGTGAGTTTGATGCCAAATTTCATGGGAATCAATAGTGCAATACGTAGTTTATCTTCTTAGAATTCCGTCCCGAAGGAAGGAACCTTCATGCCGAGACTCGTGTGTCCTTCCGTCGCAGCCCTCTAACTCCTAAATGGTTTAAGGGCTCACATACCGCTGAGCGCGCTGAAAACCGAATAAATTTGAAAAAATTAATATAAAGGTCATATCGACGCTGCTTACGAAAACTAGCATGTTTCAGATTTCTTACGAAAACAAGCACGCTTGATATCTGCGCGAAAACTAGCATGTTTCGGCTTTTGCCACGAAAACTAGCACATTTCGATATTCGCCGCGAAAACTAGCATGTTTCGGCTTTTACCACGAAAACTAGCAGGTTTCGACTTTCACCGCGAAAATTAGCACGTTTCAGTATCACTGAAAGTGTTTCTCATTTTTTACTCCACGTTTTTTGAACATCCTGTTTTACTCCAAATTGACGAAATAATTTATGCTTGTCATTTTATACTGTTTTATTTTTTGTTTGAATTTATTTCATACATATTTTACTGTTTGAATTTTGGTCTGCTAGGCTTATCATAAGTTGGCAAACGGCAAATGCCTCGCTCATTTTGGAGTAAAAAAAACCATGGTCAAAAAATTTAGAGAAAAGTAAATCGAAAACAATTGCAGTGTATGCAAAGTTAACAATGTCAATTTTTTTCCCTCTTGCTACTTCGTCCAAGACCTGACATTTCTCGAGATATCTCAATCGATTGTTTTGAAGATTTTGTCAACTGTACTTTATACTTATACTGTACTTTATACTTTAGTCGTTGATCACTCCAAGATTGTGTTTTTTTTAATGAAATAAAAACACAATGAACGATTCTCCAGACTGTAAGTAGAATATACTTTTTATAAACAATAATTTTGTTCAATTCCATCGCTGACTCCGAAACTTGAAGTCATGAAAAATATCATTGATGAACAATTTTAGTTTTTGAGTGGTGGAATATTGCGTATCGTATTTGCGAATGGTATTTTTCAATAATGTTATTATTTTTTTAATAGAAAACGAATATAAATGTTTAAGGGTGTACGGGCGATAAACCCTTAATGTTTTTCATTTATTCCTTATAGTGCTCCCGAAAAAATTATTAAAACATTTGTGAAAGTTCTGAATCTTATTCGATTTAGTTCGGCGAATATACTACTTTTTCCATTGCAAATCGAAATATGCTAGTTTTCGCGGCGGAAGCCGAAACATGCCACTCTTCGTGGCAGAAGCCGAATCATGCTAGTTTTCGCGATGAAAGCCGAAACATGCTAGTTTTCGCGTCGAATAACGAAACGTGTTGATTTTCGTGGTGGAATTCGAAACTTGTTAGTTTTCGTAAGAAATTTGAATCGTGCTACTTTTCGTAAGCAGCGTCGATATGGTGAAAAAAAAATTAAATTGTTGATTTCACATTTTTTATTAACGTTTGAACTAGAAGAGAAACATTTTTTTTAATTAAAAAAAATATATTAACATTATTTTTTACGGGTATAAATGGGCTACTGATGAAAACCATGGCGCCTCCTTGTCGACATCATAACTTCACCAAAAATCATCCAATCTGCAAAAATAAAAAAGAATCTAGTCAAATAATGTAGTAGGAATAGTCTGACGGAGGGATTTTTTTTTTTTTTTTCAAAAATAAAGAAATTACATTATTTCAAACTTTAGTATTCAATTAAAAAAAAAAAATTAGTGTTTAATAATTTATAAAAAATTGTTCAACCAAAAAATTGAAAAATACTTCTCGTCAGACTACAAAGAAAATAATTATCAAGATTTAAAAAAAAAAGTTAAAAAAAAACATTTAAAATTGACTGAGTTATCGTGCTGACACTATCTAAAAACATAGTTTCGAGAAAAACGCGTTTAAAGTTTCTGGTAGGCACCACGTGAATCCGATTTCCGGTCACATTTATTGCTACAACTTTGTGACGGAGTGGAATTTTCTTAAAAGTACTTTTTTTTTAAATTCTTCAAAGTATAAAGACTAAAAATCTGTAAAAAAAAATCGATATTTAGAAAATTTCAGTGATACGTGAGCCCTTAACCCATTAACTCGAAATTTAGCATGCAACTAGATGAAAATATTTTGCAGATAGTTAGGGAAATAATCACAAATTTAAATCGGCCAAAATGTGTGAATAAAAAAAAAAGTATTTTCTATCTCAGCATGTGGAGTGTTGTTCAAAAGGGCTTACTATAAGAACCGCAAAAAACGATTGTAAATATTTTTTACTATCATTATTTTCAACGATATTCATCAAAACATTCGTTTTTATTTACCGTGTCTTCCCGTTCCCATAATTTCAAAACGTGGGCACGGAAAATTCTGAAATAATTCTGATGTCTGGAGGCACACAAGAAGTCTAGAAGAAAACACTAGCGAGATCGAAATTGTCATTGGCTTTTGAGATTCATGAGATTTTATGAAAACAGTGCGCAGCAACGGTAAACGTGTTCGTTCAACGGAATGGCACAGAAATTGGCTGACTTTTTTTAAATTTCTTCTTTGCTAATACTCTCGGAATTTATTCGGTTGACATTTTTTCCGTCTATCCCTTCACCACAATTCATCCAGATTATATCATCGACGTAATTGAATCCGGTTGATTAAGGGAGACAGTCGGATGATATCCCTTTAAACGAGGGAGAATGCTATTTCGCAAAGGGCACGAGAGCTTTCGTCAATTCTCGTAAATGTCAAAAAGAAAAGGTGCCTTTCTTGTTTCATGGTTAACGCGCGGGCGCGAGCCCCGAGACTAGAGAGTTTTTCGCTCGTCGATTAAAAAAGTTCTCGAGGCTCTGATGCTCCCAGCGATTTTATCTACACTTTCGTCTTTTAGTTTTATCCACGCTCCGCTCACCCGGAACAAGGAAAAGCGTTGACCCGAAAGTTTTTTTTTTTTTGCCCCGAGAGCCCATCGGCGAAAGCTCGCGAATTCCATGAGCTCACGTCTTACGAGACATCACGTATAACTGTATCGCAAAGTGAAAGCTACAGTCGGACGAACGACGAGAAGAACGAGTGAAGTGATAAGAATATTGGGAAAGAGCTGTTGAACGACAGCAAACGAAGCTCAGGACCAAATTTTCCGCGCGTGTCTGACTAAACTTATTTTCAATTATTCGAGAGCGGTCATCCATTCCAGAATTGACCGCCGCCAATACTTTCAAGCTTGGGATAACGTCGTGCAAACAACCGCCCCTTCACTCCACATTATTTCGTGCCCACTTATTCTTATCACGTCTCATTCTACTTCGTGGACATTTTTTTTTTTTTTTTGGAAAATCCACGATTCGAGATTAGACTCGACGATAAATCGATAATTAAATATATCGCTTATGCGACGACTGCGCGTCATCGCCGAAAAAAAGGCGACGGTTTGTAACATCAGAAGTTTCCGGAATTGTTTCTGTTCTTCGCCAAAATCAATTCTAAACTCGGTACACACTTTGGACAAAAATTGATCGGTTTTTATTACATTGAGTATAAGATGAAATGAGCAAGTTTCTGGTATCAATGATTTTTATTCTTGCGACTGAGATTGAACGTGGATCGTGCCTGAGTCTCCTAGACTCTGTAATATGTTATTTTTTCTGTAGATCAGAGCATCAAAGTGGTCGGATTCTTTTTTTTCTGATGTAACTTTGCTGCACTGTAAACTAATGTTTGAGAAAAAAAAATGACAAAGTAGCTTTGACGCAAGCCCGGAAGAAATTGCCTTTTTTTTCTCGTACCATCATTCGTCTCGAGAATTGCAAATCTTACTACTATAATGAAGATGGAAAATTTGTATGTTTGTTCGAACGCGCTATTCGTAGGAAATACTGATCCGATTTGAAAAATTCTTTTTGCGTTAGATAGCCCGTTTATTCAGGAAGGCTCTAGGCCATATAACTTCATGCTATGACCCTAATCTTACTATCTTACTACTATATCTATTATTCTATTCTATTCTATTATCAGTCGTAAGATAATAGAATACTCTAATAAGCCTGGGGGGTTTGTATGTTTGTTCGAACGCGCTAATCTTAGGAAATACTAATCCGATTTGAAAAATTCTGTTTGCATGAGATAGCCTGTTTATTCGGGAATGCTCTAGGCCACATAAGTTCACACTATAACCCTAATCTTACTATTTTACTACTATAATAAAGTAAGAGAGTTTGTGTGCTTGTTCAAACGCGCTAATCTCAGGAAATACTGATCCAATTTGAAAAATTCTTTTTGCATTAGATAGCCCGTTTATTCGGGAATGCTCTAGGCTACATAACTTCACACTATAACCCTAATCTTACTATTTTACCACTGTAAAAAAGTTGGACAGTTTGTATGTTTGTTCGAACGCGCTAATCTCAAGAAATACTGATCCAATTTGAAAAATTCTTTTTGCATTAGATAGCCCGTTTATTCGGGAATGCTCTAGGCTATATAACTTCACACTATAACCCTAATCTTACTATTTTACCACTGTAAAAAAGGTGGAGAGTTTGTACGTTTGTTCGAACGCGTTAATCTTAGGAAATACTAATCCAATTTAAAAAATTCTTTTTGCATGAGATAGCCCGTTTATTCGGGAATGCTCTAGGCTACATAACTTCACTCTATAACCCTAATCTTACTATTTTACTACTATAAAAAGTAGGAGGGTTTGTATGTTTGTTCGAACGCGCTAATCATAAGAAATACTAATCCAATTTGAAAAATTCTTTTTGCGTTAGATAGCCCATTTATTCAGGAAGACTCTAGACCATAGAATTTCATATTATGACCCGAAGGAGCGGCAATGGCATCGGTTTATTTTTTAGTGATTGGTCCTTTTATTTTTCCACATAATTTCCGCATGGTATTTATATGAGATACACTTGGTTATCTACTCATAATACGTATGAAACAGATATATAATCCAAATTTAATACGGGTGAAACCGCGGGGTACAGCTACTCATAAATAAAAGAACGATCTCAGAATATGTAGTGACGCCATACGAAATTCGTAGTCATTTAGCCACGCTAGTCCCAATTTTCCTTGATCCTCCGAACATCCTTTCATTTCATTTCCTACGGGAAACAGAACGTGATTTAATCTCGAGAGATGCTCTTTAACACTTTACATCATATGCCCTTTAAGCCGATGGGATAATTGCGAATTATCTGGGGTAGCCGAGTGGCGAGGGAATTCTATTCTATCCCTCGTCGTTCAATGAGATCGCCAATGTAATTTCTTCAATATGCGTTTGGCTATCTGATTTTTTTTTTTTTAATTTTTCATTCATAGACTGTCCATCGAACTTGAAAAATTCCACAAATAAAGCAACAATAAAAAGCTAAAAGATGGACATTTTTTTGCAGATCTATTTAATTAACCGGTGAAATCGAGTGAGAGAAAGTGAAAAACAGAGCTTCAGACACAAAACCGTTGGAGGAAATATGAGGACGAGGGAGAAGACCGAGGATTAACAGAGAATATAGAAATTCTTTAATTTCTAAATAGACGTGTAGTGATAAAATTTTAAATGTTATAAATCAAAGAAGGAACCTAACAAAAAAGTTCGACGTATTTCCTACTGACGCAAGAAGCATCAATTCGATTGGCGAAAAAAAAAATCGGTTATCGGTCGTCCGGGATGTTCGTGGACAAAAGTATTGTGAGATGATGGGATTAAAACCAAACGAGGACTCGTCTGAAGGATAAAAATAAAGCTAATCTCGATTTGCTAATTTTAACGTGATAAAAAAAGGTGAATTAACATTGAGAAATTGAGGCTAAACAATATTTTCTCCTGAATTCGTGATTCGATCGGTTAAGACTAAACGTACCAAGCGGGGTCGAACGACCGGTTTCAAAATTTACTTTAAATTCGTACATTTATTGTTAATTCTGTCGCTGATCTGACTTTCTGTAAACTTGTTTGAATCATTTCATTAGAAATCAGAAGTTACGTTGCGAATTTATTCCTCTAATAAATTAAGAATTTCTTCCTAAAAATCGACGATTATTTCACAAGGGGTCAAATGACACCTTATGGTAAGAATAAGTATATGTAAAGTGTCGGTACGTTTAGTGTTAGATCGTTGTGTAGATCGTTTGATCAAATCATCCACTGAACTGCGGAAAATACGTCGAAATAAATATCCCACGAAGTAAATATCCCATTGTGAGTAAAAATAAATTTTTAAATAACGTTGTTTACTGTACAATGAATAAGAGTCAAGTTTAGTGTCGATATTGGGTGAAGTGAATTTGTATGTTACCCTTTATAAATTATGTTAATCAGCGAGACAGCGATTTAACTAACGTTCCGTTAAATTACTTCTTGAAACGAATAATTTTGTGATGATAATTTACCGACGTCAATTTTGCTTGTTTTCGTAATAATCCGCGAGGTTATAGTGAGACAGTCGTCCACGTTGAGATTGGAGTCCACGAGAGAATATGCGACGAGAAGAAATAACGAAGGTAACGTTTGAAATACCATATTAATGCTACAATTCGTAACTATTTATTTGCGATTCGAAAATTAGTTCGACGACTCACGAATCCTTGAATAATGAATCAAGGAGGATTTGACATTTCCTATTAAGAGGATAACGATCTTTATCGGTTTATACCTACGCGCCGACAGTGGGCTTAGAATTGAGTCTGTCGATTTACCGGCGGCTGTTTGGAAATGTTTGTTGCGGTTTTAATGGAGGAGTGAGAATGAAAATAATATTTTGTGTTTCTATCGGACTTTTAATACATACAAACATACAAACATACAAACATACAAACATACAAACATACAAACATACAAACATACAAACATACAAACATACAAACATACAAACATACAAACATACAAACATACAAACATACAAACATACAAACATACAAACATACAAACATACAAACATACAAACATACAAACATACAAACATACAAACATACAAACATACAAACATACAAACATACAAACATACAAACATACAAACATGCAAACATACAAACATACAAACATACAAACATACAAACATACAAACATACAAACATACAAACATACAAACGTACAAACGTACAAACGTACAAACGTACAAACGTACAAACGTACAAACGTACAAACGTACAAACGTACAAACGTACAAACGTACAAACGTACAAACGTACAAACGTACAAACGTACAAACGTACAAACGTACAAACGTACAAACGTACAAACGTACAAACGTACAAACGTACAAACGTACAAACGTACAAACTGTCCAGCTTTATTACAGTAGTAAGATTATCAAAAACTAGAAGATACCAATGACGAATGATTCCAAGCGATCGATATTGAGTCTCAGCGCACCGTTGTACATAGTGCACATGCGAAAAGGCTATAAATATCTGTCTGTATATGTATGAGGCATTAGGGGTTCAAAGTGCGGTGATGACTATCATAAATGCGTTATCCTACCAACGGGGCAGCAGCATCGACGGACGCATGTGTTACGTGCACAGCAGGTGCCTCGCAACCGAGAAATAGTTAGATAGGTAGAGAGAGAAAATACAACATGAGTTTTAGATTAGTTTCGTAACTACGTGGGAGATAAATGTCAGCAGCCACAAGAGTGGAACGCATCACAGAGAGATCAGAGCTTGCCTGTTGCTGTTGCCAGGTAAGGGGGTGTACGTTGGTGAATAGTTTAGTGGTTCGTTTGATTCGGTCTAACGTAAATTAATGAGCGTGCATGTCGGACGTGCACATGAGCGACAGATTATATATTAGAGAAGATTACGCGAACAAAGGATGGCGGATAGTGGGAGGTTGGACGTTTGTACCTATTAAATTTTAATCCTCGAATAATGTTCAAAAAGTAAATGGAAGTTGAGTACTTCAGCTGTTTCATTTTGAAGGGCGAGGGCGAGAGGTAATCACTGCCAACGCCATCGCGTAACGGAATCGATGACCTACACACCGGATGTCGCATTTTGATCGCCATTGTTAGAGTCAGAGAGTTTCGGGATCATTAGGGTTTGTTTGGGTTGCGACAAGAAACTAGTCATGCCAGAAAATTAAGCGTCCGTGCCGTACGAAACCCTTAGTACGTATAGGCATCCACGTGAGTTTGATTGAAAAATTATAATTATTCGAGCATAGTCGAGTATATTTATATGTAAGAGCAGCATTCGAGACCGTGCGTTGGAATGTTTTTATTTTAATTAATTCACGTCCGAGGAGCACCGTGAAGTGAATTCGAAAATGGCGGTATCGGAAGTGGCTGATTGCCACGGCTGCGGTCGCACGGACGGCGGGCTAGCGCCGTGTCTGGAACGGTCAGACAAACACGGATAATGAAAGAGGGGTGAAGATAAAATTGAAAAAACACACCAAGCTAACCCAACGATAAGTGAACGTCTGAGAGAGAGCCAGAGTTGGGGAATTATTATTTAAACAAAATTAAACGTTCAGAAATCGCCTGACTCGCTAATTGAGTCACGGGATTTCTCCAATTGTTGATTTCAAAATTGGTCGTTGTTATCGGAAGTTTGATGGACGAAAAATATGGACAAGAATCACAGAGTAGAATTCAAGCATACTAGCTTAGCCGACAATTCATTAGACATCGATATATTATATATTCATAATTTTACTTAATAATTCTGGTCATTGAAGTGTCGAAGGGAAGGACGTAGAGATGTGAAGGTAGTAGTCTGGTAACTTAAGCCGATTTTCATGTCTTTTTTGGAGGGCGTTTTTTGTAGGAAAATAAAAATGAATCGTTTTGGATATTTAGGATGTTTTTATTTACATATCAAATATACAACAAAAAATTTTGTTGAAAAAATTTAATAGTTTATTATTATTCTTATTATTGATCGAAGTTGGCACCTCGAAAAAAAAGCGCGTGGGTGGCCCCGGTGATTTTGGCTCTTGATGTTATCTGAAATAAAAAATTCTTGACAATTCTTAATCTATAGACATGTCATTCTGGTCGGAACTACTGATGTTAAATTTCTTTTTATTTTACAACCCCTTCTTTGCTAAAATAAACGAACTTTTTTTTCCAAAATCCATTTTGTTATTTATCCATGAAATTTAACTTCAGTAGTTCCGACCAGAATGACATGTTTATAGATTGAGAATTATTAAGAATTTTTGATTTCGGATAACATCAAGAGCCAAAATCACCGGGGCCACCCACGCGCTTTTTTTCGAGGTGCCAACTTCGATCAATAATAATAACAATGATAAACTATTAAACTTTTCCAACAAATTTTTTTTTTGTATCTTTAATATGTAAATAAAAACATCCTAAATATCCAAAACGATTCATTTTTATTTTCCTACAAAAAAACGCCCTCGAAAAAAGACATGAAAATCGGCTTAAGTTACCAGACTACCTTCAGGGGTTTGGCGACGGTAGTGGGTATAAAATCATGTGCACATTTAACAATTTTTTTTTGTATGAAAAAGTAATTTATTTGTGAAGCTAGTTACACATTTATTTAGTGTAAATATCAAGCTAATAGAAAATATTTTTTTTGTTTTTTTTTTGTTATACAAAATGGCCGACTACTGCTATTTGCTTTTGGGACGCGGCGCTCCGCTGCCTGACATCTGGCATCTACAATTTTTGACCTAGAAAAGAAAAAAAAAATTCTCGTTAATCTACATCAGAATACCTAGAGAAGTACGTACAGAATTTGAAAAATATTGTTTCATTATATTGTAGGCATTTTAACTTAAACGGTGAATTTCCAGTGAAAACTTTCGTATCAAACTGCTCATAAAATGAAAAGTTTTCAATTAATCACAATTTCCGTACGTACTTCTCTAGGTATTCTGATGTAGATTAACGAGAATTTTTTTTTTCTGTTCTAGGTCAAAAATTGTAGATGCCAGATGTCAGGCAGCGGGGCGCCTCAATATAAAAAAAGATACCAAAAGCAAATAGCAGTAGTCGTCCATTTCCGATAACAAAAAAAAACAAAAAAAATATTTTTTATTAGCTTGATATTTATACTAAATAGATGTGTAATTAGTTTTATAAATAAATCACTTTTTCATACAAAAAACATTGTTAAATGTGCACATGATTTTTTACCTGCTACCGTGGCCATACTCCTTAATTTTCACAAAAAAAATGATAAAAGCTCGATTTTTTTTTACTTTGTTGATTCAAGGCTCTCCGAAGTACAGTACTAAAGTTTCAAAGTCAGTGACAAACTAATTCGTTTTCTTTGGCCTCAATTATTCGACGATGATTCCGGTTAAAATCTTCGGAGCCTCGGGGGATGTTTGTTGAACTAATGGGAAATAATCACTAATTATTAAAATAAAATAAAATAGAATTTTCACCACAAATGCTATTTTATTTAATTTTCCCACCTCACGGAGGAAGTAATGAAAAAATCGAGAAGGTCACTACTTCGCAGTGGAGTTCTCGCGACGACGTAAATGACGAGGAATGCAATATGCCCGTTTCAATGAGTACCTTTCCCGATTCCGTCAAACTGTACAGCCCCGAATTCATTAAAAAAATATTATAGAAAATCGTTTTTTTAATATTTCGAAAAACAGGTCAAGAGTTCCTTTTAAATGGCAAGGAACGCTTTTTGTTTTCAAGGAAAATTTCAAGTTATCGTTATTCTGGGTCAGCCATAAATAAAATTTCAATATCGCGCATTTTTTTCTGAACTAATTATCGAACTCCTTGAATCGCAAGTGTTACCATGTAGCCCAAGCCTTTGAGTGGCTGTGACGCTGAATACGGAAGCAAAACTGCAACTGGGTCATAGTTGTTAGTCGATAGCCGACAAGGATATAGTTTTACGTTTGAATATGTTTCTCGTACAAATATTACAACTGTGCTCGTGGAACGAGAGATGTGCGGAGAAATATAAAAATTTTGCGTAATTCCCATCCCCGTAGATATCTAAATTTCCGATCGACATCAATGAAAATATATACGAGGGGGGACCCGAAAAAAAAACGGGAATTTCGTCATAATTTCTTTATTTTTCAATATTTTTACATCAAATTTTGATCACCTTCAAAGTATTATCCTTTGGCCACAACGCACCTCTGCAAACGATCCTTCCAATGTTCAAAACATTTTTTAAATTCACTTATCGGGATGTTCTTTAGGCCTTCCAGCGATTTTTGTTTTACCTCCTCCACAGTGGCAAAACGCTTGATTGCTGCTTTGTTTCGGGGTCGTATCCATAGCACCACGATTCATCAGTAATCACCTTGGAAAAAAGTTCAGGGTCCTCTTCGAGCTGATTTTGAAGTTCACAAGATGCCTGAAGTCGACGCTCCCTTTGCTCGTCTGTGAGAACGCGAGGGACAAATTTGGCTGCAACTCTGCCCACGTGCAAATCTTTGGATAAAATCCTCTGAATTGAACTCCAAGATATCCCAGACATCTCACAGAGTTGATCAATGGTTCGGCGACGGTCTTCATGAATGAGAGCATTGATTTTGTCGACGTTTTCGTCACTTCTTGACGTTGAGGGGCGTCCTGAACGTGGTTGGTCGTCAATTGACATTTCTCCATTTTTAAAACGTGAAAACCACTCGTAGACTCTGGTTTTACTTAGGGCAGCATCTCCATAAGCAGTCTTAACGTGTCGGTCTGGTCTAGAGCGAGATTTTTGACGTCATTTCTAATGTGCAATAATTTTTAAACCGTTGAAGTTGTCTTGATGAAAATTTACACGTGCATTTATTGATCCTTAGAGAATACTTGTACATTAAAAAAAAAACTATTATTCTAAATATTTTCATGTAGTTATTTGCCTTGTTGCAACATGGTGCGCCGAAAGCCACCTCTATCGGCGCCCACTCTGGACGATGTTGTATGCATCTGAAAAAAAAAATATATATATATTCTCAATCTGTATGAGTAGTCTGAGCACTGGTAGCAGAATTGGTACTTGAAAAAATTTTTTGACAAAATGGCGGCCTGTTGAACTTTCATTAATGATATTTCATACATTTTCGGGTATTCGCCGAGTTATAAAATGTCGGCAAAATTATTGTTCGACTCAATTCTGCTACCAGTCCTCAGAAACAGGCTACCCAAGGTACGTGCAAAATTTGAGCTTGATCGGTCCATTAGTTATCGAGATATCGTGGGCGCCGATTTGAAAAACATAGTTCTGAGATAAACGCGTTCAAAGTTGCTTCCCGACCCCGCTACCTGATCGCGCGGCTTGCTTAGAATTTTTATTTCTCCGCTAATTTTTTAAATATCAATAAACGGTTTTCCGGAGCGTATAAATAAGGGTCTAAGGAATAAGAAAATGAAAAAAAAATCGATTTTTTCAAATTTCTAGATCAAACGACGGCCTTAACATATAGCCAAAATATGTCTGATTTAATTCGCCAATTTTAGACTGAGCAAACGAGAACAAAGGATGGCAATTGTAAAGTTGTTTCACAATTATTTCCTTATCGGAAATGACTCTGTATTCGAGAGCCGGAATCTGACAAAATACTGCTACTTCAAAATTATTAGCCAGCGAAAAATCGTAGATTTTCACTGTGCACCGATGCTCACGCTCATTTTCCTAAACTCACAAAAGTACACGTGGCGAATCGACGCGAACCTTTGACAATTCATTTCGGCGTGATCTTCGTTTGAAAATAAAGAATGAACGTGTGAAATCTGAAAACGATTCAAATATCTCGAAGTCTCGAATGTGTCTCCTGTTCCTTTATTACAATTGGCTATCATGCGCGGCTCACTTCACGATCTTCGCTTCCGGGCGTAGCGAAGATGGACAAACCTAACCTAAAATGTACACAAAGCGTCCGTTGGCGCTGATCGATCGGAGTAACAAATACGTGTAACGATAAACCTGTTGTAAATAAGAATAAGCAATTTAATGTCTGGCCATAATGAAGACGGAGAAAGAAATTGTTTGCGAAGAAAACTATGAGCGGCAATTTTATCAGTCAGAAGAATGGTCGTCGTGTCGTTGATGGACGATATTCACGAGAAATGAAACGTTATTTCTGCTAACGGTTCGAAGCGCTCTGTTCAGCCGTGCGACAGGCCGAGAGAGAGCAAATTTATTCGGAGGTTGATTGCTGGCGAACCGGCAATTGAAAGATTGAGCGAGATTGCGCGACGCAACGAGTTCCGCTTCGCGTTTGAGATTGCTGTCAAATGCTGAGTTGACTAATTCCGAATTCGCCAATGCCTTGAATTTCCATCGTTCGCATTGCTAAATATGAAAATCAAATTTGAGGTTAAATCACGTCACGAGGTGAATCGTGAACCAACTAAATCGCGATTGAAATATGGGAATGCATTCGTTAGGGCAGTCCATTATTCACGCTTATTGATTGACGAACAATATTTCTGTTTATTTAGCTTTTAACATCTCTAAGGTGAATCTTCGAATGGCCATTTGATCTGCTTTCCCGTTTTCTCCAACGCGGTTTAAACGGGATTTAATTTTTTTTTTTTTATAGTTTGGAGATCGGCTGAGCTGAATTTAAATTTCGATTAACGTTGGAGGAATTGGAGCTTAATCTATTACCCTAGTAGGCTAGAACTAACTGCGTTACTACATTAATCTTCACGAATGTAACTAACCTTGACCTGATCCTAAAAGATTTCTAAATTAATCGACGCAGCTTTTTTGCCACAAAACCCTTTTCAAATTCTCGTCCTATTTTTCTAATCTCTCAATCAAAATAATTGAAATAACGAAATGTACACGGTGCAATTTTTTTCACTATTATTCCCGTTATTATTATCCTCCATTAATTCACTTTTAATTAGCCGTTATTATTATCCTCCGTTAATTCACTTTTAATAATACTTAAATAATGAATCGTTCGAAACTAAAATGAGTACATTATTTTAGTTTCAAACGATCAATTATTTAAGTATTATTCATCTATTCAATTTACGTTGTAGCATTATATAAATTCACCCTATATTGCTCACCCTATTTCACGGTTTTACCCCGATATAACGTAAAATCGTGAGTTTGCCCGCATCACACCGACTCCCGCGCAAACATAAATTTTTAATTCGCGAAAGTCTCGAGAGGAATGGCCCGAGTCTGAGCGTCGCGTCCACGATTAGTTCCTGTAGCGGCCGCTACGCTGCGCAGGCCATCCAGATCGTCTCTCACATGCGTCGCCGGTCATTCATGGCCTATAAAGTCAGACCACGAGCCACTTTCGAATTACATTCCCTTCGGCTCTAGCCGAACGGTAGGTGCGAAGTTTCGCACACTGTGTAAAGTGTGCATGATTAAACGCTCTCGGCTCAATAGACGGCTCCTCACTCTCTGACGTGTTGCGCGTGTGTCGCGGAAATACCATCCCTTTCTAACAGGCAGCACTAACACGATCGTGCCCTCATATTCCACACCGATACGCCTTGGTTCCTTATTGAACAGGAGCGGTTAATAGCAATAATAGCTCTCTGGCCAGTGGCGAAAAAGTTTAAACGCCCATTAATCAGTGGCTAGCATCCCTTCACCCCCCTCCCACCGCTGTTACCAGTGGATCAGTTTCATCGCATTTTCACATATTCTTCAATTCCTGATTTATTTTTTAATTCCAAAAATCGCGGCAGCGTTTCACAGCTAAGTAATTAAAAAAGAGTTTTTAAGTATTTTAATGTACAATAAACTAGAAATATCATTGAAACACGCGTTTTGAAACTTTAATAAACTTTGTCAACATGTGCTCTAGGGCGATTGTTTTTTTCGACTATTTTTTTTTTTCAGTCCCCACCCGAAATTTTGTTGGATATGTCGAAAAAGAAATTCCCTGAAAGTTACAGCCCTTAATATTAATTCTAAGTACTTTCCCTTAACGTGAGAAGATTTTCCATCTAAAATACACGTAAATCGAATTTTTTTTTTTTTCCAATTTCTATAACTCAACCGCATTTTATACTATCATATTGTTCTTGATTTCGATTTACTCAGAATAAAACAACCTAAAAAAGTGCCTTTTGCGGCGAAAGTGTAAATTGTACTGGTGAGTTGGTACGGGTCACTGAAGTTGATTTTTACCCGAAATTCTCGTTTTTTTGCTGTTATCTCCGAAACAATTAACTTTACGAAAAAAATATGAATGAAAAATTTGTTGGAAATTTAATTTCCTACAAAAAAGGTCCTATCGACCCAATTGCTTAGATTAATATTTCTTGAGAAATTGAACTTTATTTTTAACAAATTTTTTGATTATTTAATATTTCATATTTTATAAATTTTATACTACTCATAAGTTAAAGTTCAATATCTCAAGAAATGTTAATCTAAGCAATTGGGTCGATAGGACCTTTTTATAGGAAATTAAATTTCCAACAAATTTTTGATTTACATTTTTTTCGTAAAGTTAATTGTTTCGGAGATAACAGGAAAAAAACGATAATTTTGGGTGAAAATCAACTTCAGTGACCCGTACCAACTCACCAGTACAATTTACACTTTCGCCGCAAAAGGCACTTTATTAGATTGTTTTATTCTGAGTAAATCGTAACCAAAAACAATATGATAGCATAAAATGCGGCTGAGTTATAGAAATTTGAAGAAAAAAAATTTCGATTTACGTGTATTTTAGATGGAAAATTTTCTCACGCTAAGGGAAAGGACTTAGAATTAATATTAAGGGCTGTAACTTTCAGGGAATTTCTTTTTCGACATATCCAACAAAATTTCGGGTGGGGACTGAAAAAAAAATAGTCGAAAAAAAAAAATCGCCCTAATGTGCTCGTTGGTAAAAGGGCCTATTTGTTTATTTGGCTCTACTGATAATGTCGTACAGCTTTCGAAATTTCGTTGTTTTGTGAATGACTTTCCATCCGGTAGAAAATTGATCTGACGGCAGATGTTAATGACTATAGTTATTCCGTGCGTCATCCGGTTTCTTATTCTCGACGAATAAGGGAAATGCTGTAGCCAATTATTACGTAAATTTGAAAATAGACTCATCGAACCATTAAATTCTGTCATGTCACTTGATTAATCGAGCGTACATCCCGACCACTTCTGATATTGACTACCATGACGCAACTCCATTATCTGTTCAATCCCTCAAAATTGTACTCTTCGTAGTTGGGATAGTCTATCTTTTACGTACCAGCGCACATGGTTAAGGGGGGAAATAGGGTTAGCACAGCGTTTTCTCAATGATTTTCATGAATTTTTTTATAGTATAAAAAATTAATATAATTTATTGAAACTTTGAGAATATTTTATACATATATTTAAGTATATACTATTAAATTTTTATACATATATTTAAGTATATACTATAAAATATTAGCGACCCCATATTGCAGGTCACAATCAGACTCAGCATTTTGCGTACATTCTGGAAGCCGCAATTTTCATCTAAAATCAAACGCGGTTGGAATTTACTTTTATTATATGTCTCTCTTCTATATGAACCTAAATGCTATCAAAAAAATAGAAAATTGAATTTTTTACAGGGGTCAAAACAAAAAAGGATGATTTTTTGCCATTTGTTACAACATTATGTGCAAAAAAAAAATTATTCAAAATAATGATAATATTCCGATTTTAGGTTTATATAGAGCGCAATACTATGAAGAAAGTAACTGTCAATTTTCAAAACGATTGGTTGAAACCTTTTCAAGCGTGTACGCAAGTTAAAAAAAAGTCGTTTTCAGAAAAACGCGTTTGAAAAAATAGTACCAAGAAAAACAAGCAATATGGGGTCGCTAATATTTTATAGTATATACTTAAATATATGTATAAAATATTCTCAAAGTTTCAATTAATTATTTTCATTTTTTATACTATAAAAAAATTCATGAAAATTATTGAGAAAACGCTGTCCTAACCCTATTTCCCCCCTTAATGGCTTATAACAATAGAACGAGTCGGAATTTTCATTTAAAATTTTGGGAAAATATTTTTCAATAGTTTTACTAACAATTTATGAGATAAGAAAAAAAAAGAAATTTTTGAACCGTCTAACGTTCTTTCCCCCCTTCATAACAACATTAGAAAAAAAATATATATACACACATATGTATATAAATATTTATTTATCATTATTATGATTAGTGTTTCCAGCGTCAACATTTTCCGGTTTTTACGTCCCTCCGCCTTTGTACCTATCGCCATTCCATTCCGGTGAATCCTCCTCCAGAGTGTCCGCAGTCACTCTTTCCTAATGCACTGATGTATTGTAATTGCACAAGCGCACAGAGAGGCTGCGAAAAATCTGGCTGATGCTGACGGCTACATTTTACAATGAGTTTCGCTCGTTTTACCCTGACAAACCCAGAAAAACTGCTATCCCATTCATTAATCGGTGGCGAAGCCAGTGCACGGTTAAATGGTCACCCATCTCAATATTGACCGCGAACAATACCGCTTGACATACGAAACCGCCAAAGCCGCGCACCCACCGCACATCCAGTGCTGTCGTTTGACTATTGAAACAATAATATTAAAACAAATTTGCCATCTCCATTTATTCTTCCGCACATTTGGCTATTCCAAAGAGTCTGTTACTCGTAAATGGCTAAAAAAATAATGCAGCATGAACGGAGCAACCGTTCTTAATCCAGCAATTGATGTCTTTACAAAAATTGGAATTGCGCCAATTAGGCCGATACTCATTCTCAACCCCACTGACGCACGTTCTCCGCAGTCTTTGTCTCTGCGCGTAGTATCGATATTCGAGGGCTTCACCCCTCGATCAATTCCACCAAGGGACCGAACTTTAACGTCAGGTCTGGTTACGATAAGTGATCAATTATTACTCGTCTCGGCGAATAAAAATTAACATGGCGCTTACAGTTTTTTACTGAATAGTGTAATTCTTGCATTAAATAATGTTAAAGCAAACGTTACGTCGCGTTTGGTGCATTGTGATTAAGTGTATTAACGCTGCGTCGATAAATAGGGACACTGTAATACTTCAAATGACTGATGGGTTCTGCGACATCAGCGCCAAGGATATACAGTGGCGCCAGTTCAGCGCCATCTGTGACGCGCGCGACGTAAAGCTTCCCGCGACGACTTCCATTTTGTTCAACCTCCCGTGCCAACATGTTCGCAGCTTTTACTCGGTCATATTTAGGTTATCGCTAATAAATTACAGTTTCACTGAGATATATGCTATTCTTACTCTCACACATATCACACAGACATTGTGTCTGACCACAACGGAGACTAACAATCTATTAAAGTACCATTAATTTTCCTTTCTCGAACAATTCAACTTTCCATCAACGTGTCTTTCCTTTGTAACGAACTCCCGCCTACGATATCGTCTACGGCTCTTATCGTACAATAGTATACATCCAAATGATACGGTGATGTATACTTGGGCGAACTAGTACAATGAATTGAGTCCAAAGTTACCTCGGTAAAGAGAAGCAGAGAGGGTGAGATAGAGAGAGAATATACGTGTGGCCTCATCGGATCAACGGTTCTGTATTACAGAACGGATTAAATTCTCGTATGTATCGAGTAAAAGCGATATACTATCACGATGAAACTGCGGAGTTCGAGCTTGGAAACGTACAGACTCGATACGTTTTCCGTATTTGTTCGACCGGAAGTAGTACATTCCACGATACGTTCGACTATCGAAAATAAGTTCCTGCCTACACTCCGGGCTCTTATAATAGGCGTACGGACGAAAATTGCCCGTTTTGGTCCAGCGACTAACGTGAACGATGTCTCTTAGCTACACGTGTTCTAGATGCGCTGTGTAATTTTTTTTTCTTTTACGCACCGTTGGAATTAACGAACAAAATAAATGAAAATTTCAAATAGGAATTCTCAATTGCAAAATGTCACAGAAATAAAAAACGTGGCATTCCAAAAAGAAGTTTAAAAATGAGCAAAATAATTTATAATATAATGATATAAGGTATCGAATAATTATTGTAACGGTTAATAAATCAATTTCTACTTCCCAGCAGTAGTGAAAACGATCTATGAATTATTATATTTTTGTGTCGGTGGCATTTTCTAGTCGGGAGTCATTCCAAAATGATTATTTAATTTCATGCTTTTAAGATTTTCCTGTTAATTACAGCTGTCGCATTTAGTGTTATTATCGATTTCGTTTTAGCACGATCCCATAAAAAACAGCGCAGCCCAAAAATTCTCAGTGGTAGACAACATAACCTTAAACACACAAATAAAACATAAACATGGCTGCCATTCTTCACAGTGACGCGTCAGTACTCACGGTGTGAAGTGAGCCACGAGTAACCGCGTGAAAGTAGTTAATAGTCGATCGGCCGCATCGTTTCGATAATTACACGCGCGCTATTTTGAATGAACCTTTTATCTCCGCGAGTTTGCAGCCGTTAATAATTGTATATGACCACAAAAATAGGTCCCGATGCGCAGACGAGATGGCGGCAAATTTAGCAGAGTGATTTTATGGCATGTCTCAGAAAGTTTAAGACATCGAAAAATGTCCTAATCAGCTGATCGTTGTGAAACGCATAATTCGAATTTTTTTCCTCTGCGACAGTCGGCAGTTAAACAACAATGAATCATAAACTGCTGGCCAATATCAGATATCTATATCGGTGTCCTAATGGAATTTATGATTCGGTGAATAACTCTTAACTAATTTTCTTCACGAGACTTTCTCTATGAGAAATGCAAAATCGAGGAAGTCACTTTTTCATAGTGGGGTGTGGGAAGGGGTGGGCGCAATAAATGTGGAATTATCATGTCGAAGTAATGCGAAAGTTTCTTTCGAAGTTAAAATTGAATCGACAATTTGTGATTTTCTCAAGCGCGAGTTTGTAGAGACGGTTTAAAAAAAAAAATTGCTTCTAAGCTCCAATGCTTACTCGATGAGTTCTCATCTGGGTTTTGTGAATCCTACTGGGTTTCCCTGCTAGGAAATTATTTCTAGTTTTACTACCTGGAATTTTTTTCAATAGGCCACATGAAAAGTGCATAAACACTTAGACCTGGTAGTTGAGAAGTTTCTATTGGCCATTAGTCTCGCGATCACATTGTATAAACATGCAGTTTGATCTCATCCCGGTGTCTGGTTGCTGCATGTCTTAAAGTGCTTTTTTGTAAACTGCCGGTAGAAAGTAAAAACCTCCGGGATATTGCAGCTATGGTATGCTCTTCTATATCGTTCAGTGGATTACTGCAGCAACGCTCGTGCCAATATCTACAGATATGTGCATCCAGCGCTGTTGGTAGATCTCGGGGGAATATTTTCCATCGTCGCTGGGTGCCACGGGAATCGAGATGAAATGGCGTTCGAGAACGTGCCCAACATCGCGGTAAGAGTTAAAGAGGAAGAGAGAAAAAGAGAGAGAGAGAGAAGGGAAGTGACTGAACAGGCAAAAGAGTGAAAAAGAGTGCCACAGTTGGGTGCGAACGGATAGCTTCCAGCCTCCCGAGCGATATTACGAATTTAAAGACACGAGGATGGTTCGCAGTCCGCAATTCACCGGGCAGGTTCTCAGCTACCTCTAGAGCGCACAAGTGGAAAAGAAGCGTTGGAATACCACGGTATACGAAATCGGATATTCGAATTCTTGTACTCGGTATGGGCTCCGATGGCTGTTATCATTTTTAATTTCGAAACGAACGATTGCCGCATATGGAATTCGCAGGAAAATTGAAAATACTCGTGGAAAACTGTGGGAAAATATGGTGAAATATTGCTGAAGCTTTTTGATGGCGAAGTAAGAAAAATCCTGTAGGACGAAGCTGAAATTAAGAAAACAATATTGTCATATAAACGCTTCGTTAAACTAGAAAATTTAAGAACAAGTAATGTTTCAACTTGTGTTCTTTATCCGGTATCAATTATTGCACTGTAGATTGCAAGTAGCAATTTTCCAATGTACCCAATCTATTAAGGTAGTAGTCTGGTAACTTAAGCCGATTTTCATGTCTTTTTTGGAGGGCGTTTTTTTGTAGGAAAATAAAAATGAATTGTTTTGGATATTTAGAATGTTTTTATTTTCATATTAAAGATGCAAAAAAAAATTTTTTCAAAAAATTGAATAGTTTATTATTATTATTATTATTGATCGAAGTTGGCACCTCGAAAAAAAAGCGCGTGGGTGGCCCCGGTGATTTTGGCTCTTGATGTTATGGGAAATCAAAAATTCTTGATAATTCTTAATCTATAGACGTGTCATTCTGGTCGGAACTACTGAAGTTAAATTTCATGGATAAATAACAAAATGGCGGACTTTGGAATAAAAAGTCCTTTTATTTTAGCAAAGAAGGGGTTGTAAAATAAAAAGTTAGGGGTGGAAAAATTTCTCGGTAGTTCCGACGAGAATTATAAGTGTGTAGAGTAGCCTGTTAAAATTTGAAAGCAATCGGTTCGGTAGAAAAAAAAGTTAGGACCCGGGCTGACCAGAAAAACACTGTTTTTAGATAAACTTCGAGGCGCTCTCGAAAACTCATTATAACTCCGGAAGTATTTCGAATTTCGGTCTGAAATTTTCACAGTATATTCTCATGACATTGTACTTTCAAATTAAGCAAAAAAAAATTTTTCGAATTTTTGATGCCAAGTTACCAGACTACTACCTTAACGGGTTAGGCCACTCTAGAGGCCGAAAAAATAGGCTTATTTGGGGATTTTTTTTCAGAAAAACTATAAAATATATCGACAATACAAAATAGGGTATTTATCATACATATCAGTGACTGTATACAATAATTTTTTTGGAGCGATTAATTTCAAAATGGCGGCTGTGCAGCGTTTTTGCGATGACGTCTCCGTTTTTGTTGACCGAAGATATAACTCAGACAATTTCCAACCGATTCACTTGAAATTTTTAATATACCTTTAAAAATATATTGTCTATGGACGTGCATAAGATTTTTTTTTATATTGCATAGTTCATTTGTTATTAACGATTTTCTGATGATTTTTTAAGCAAATTTTTTACTTTTTACTTTAGAAATGCGCCGTTTGGCCAAAAGTCAAATATATCAAAAAAACCCTACGCACTTCCATAGACAATGTATTTTTAAAGATATATTCAGAATTTCAAGTGAATCGGTAGAAAATTGTCTGAGTGATGTTTCCGGCCAACAAAAACGGAGACCGTCATCGCAAAATGCCGCACAGCCGTCATTTTTAAATTAATCGCTTCAAAAAAATTATTGGACACAGTCACTGATATGTATGATAAACACCCTATTTTGTAATCTCGATTTATTTTGTAGTTTTTATGAAAAAAAAAATCTCCAAAAAAGCCTATTTTTTCGGCCTCTAGAGTGACCTGAACCCTTAAGCATTTTGGATCTTTAATCGTTTATCGCTTTTTCTTCCAATCACCCAAATGTCATTGTAACCATGGCAAGGTGATCGGAACCATAAGACTCGTTTTCTTTTCTTGGATGGTTTTCGGTATAAGGGACGTTTGACACAAATATTGTGATATTTGAATGAAATCTTTGAGAACCCCGGATGCGAAGGAACGAGGGATGAGTCCATGATCACCGAAAGGCAGATGGGTATGGAATTCCGGGATTAAAAGAAAGAGTCCGGATAGCCTGTAAAAGTAATCACGTTTTTCTTCCCTTTGTATCTTCGTTGGGGCGGTGCTTATTGTGCCACACACAAGGATCCTTCTCCTTGGAACTATTTCTTGTACTAATTCACGCCAGAGGAAACCTTTGTTTAACGTAGTAGGGACCAATGGTTTCAATTGTTTATTTAATCTATTAATAATTTTATTATAATAATAATTTTGTTATGACAATTTTACTCTAGTCAATTAAGGATTCGCATACCGCTGCGCGCGCTGAAAACCGAGTCAATTTGAAAAATTATTATAAAGGTTGTATAGTGAAAAAAAAATTGAATTGTTGATTTCACATGTTTTATGAACTTTTCGACTATGAGAAAAAGAAATAAAAAATTTCATTTTTTCATATTAACATTATTTTTTACGGGTATAAATGGACTACTGATGAAAACCATGGCGCCTCCTTCTCGACATCACACCTTCACCAAAAATTATCCAATCTCCAAAAATAAAAAAGATCCTAGTAAAGTAATGTAGTAGTAATAGTCTGACGAAGGGAATTTTTTATTTTTCTCAAAAATACAGAAATTACAGGATTTCAAACTTCTGTATGCAATTTAAAAAAAAAGAATTAGTGTTCAATAATTTAGAAAAAATTGTCTAACCAAAAAATTAAAAATAACTCTCGTCAGACTTTGAGAAAATAATTACCAAGATTTAAAAAAAACAGTTAAAAATATTAAAAATTGACTGAGCTGTCGTGCCGACACTGTCTAAAAACATAGTTTTGAGAAAAACGCGTTTAAAGTTTTTGATACGTACAACGTGAACCTGATGTCCGGTCACATTTATTGCTGAAACTTTGAAACGGAGTGGAACTTTCTTAAAAGTTTTTTTTTAATTCTTAAAAGTAGAAGAAATCTGTAAAAAAAATCGATTTTTTGAAAATGTCAGGGTTATGTGACCCCTTGAATTATAATACGCCGAATAATCCGTGCGGGAACGTTGATACTGAAACATCATACAGATGCGATTCGGTGACAACGGCGTGATTGTTACGTTCGTGATTATTGGAGATAGGTGATAACGAAAATGTAATCGATTGTCAAATAATCATTTATGAGGATAATCGATATCTAAGAATCAATTATTCGGGAAATAAAATGAAAAATAATCGTTCAATCGATTATTCTTCACAATATATCGGAATTTCTTTTCAATATGCGGAAATCGATTATAATCGCCAAACTCTAGTTATTACGAGGGCGAAGGTTTGACATTCGGAAAACTATTTTCCCGTGTTAAAAAAATTGCACACTAAATCGCAAACAAACTTGAACTAACATCTGGTCCGTATAGTACGGCATCAATTATTTTCTTTTACAAGTTTAACATTCACGATCTCCAATGTAGAAGCGATATTTTGCCGCCGCATAATTTCACCGAGAGGAAAAAGAACATTTCAGCTACGTCGTTGAATTCCATTTTTCCGGGACTACCATTCGTAGAATCAGCGAACAATTTGCTGGATGCTCTTCTTTTCATTCCGAAAGTTCCGCGGATCGTTGGGACTGCACTGAGAGCTCGAGAAATTTTACGAAAATTACTTCTTACTTTATTGTTTACTTTTACAGTTCACCGTTCCAACCAGCAATGCAGGAATTTCGTTAAAATAAGAAAATCGTCTCTTTCGTCATATACCATCTCTTGAAACTGCAATGCTAGCTTGTTTATTGTTATTTTTTGGTGCTCCTGTGTACTCGCATAACTGTTCGATTCGTTGGAGCATCAGAAGAAGCTTGCTCTTTAAATTTAATCGGAAACTTTATTTTGGCTTATCTTACACCGGTAACCGACATAGGAAGTGTAAAAAATACTGAAAAGCTTATAAAACGAGAAGAAATTAGATGCTAATTTGTTATTTTAGACTGTGACATAAGTCATTATTTTATAAAATCAATGTACTCGTCGATATTAGGGTGTTCGATGTAATCGACCGTTCAATAGTCCACCCCGTACTCCCCTACCTGTATTGCAATTCGATACCACGAAATATCATCAATTTTAGACGCTGGAAAGATCTCTGGACCTGCTCAATGACCTTCTCAATGTGAACACAAAGTAATATTAACATCCCGGATAACACGAGCTTCGAGAGGATGAACGAACAAAGCGAATCATCGCTTTGTTCGTTACAGTTCGCTTGGTTCGTTACAGTAAAACAAAAAGGACGTGAAACAGTTCGTTGCATAACAATCCACGCCGCGGAAGGTTCAGCCGTTTCCACTTGTACAGCCATTTTACGTCTTATCACTTTTATTTTTCGTTTTTGTTGTTGTATTCACATTAGAGAATTATTTCTTTGTTTTTTAAATATAGAAATAATTCCCTAATGGGATCAGCCGTTTCCACTTGTACGACTATTTTACGTCTTATCACTTTTATTTCTTCGTTTTTGTTGTTGTATTCCCATTAGAGAATGATTTCTTTGTTTTTAGAATATAGAAATAATTCCCTAATAGGATCAGCCGTTTCCACTTGTACGACTATTTTACGTCTTATCACTTTTATTTCTTCGTTTTTGTTGTTGTATTCCCATTAGGGAATTATTTCTTCGTTTTTAGAATATAGAAATAATTCCCCAATGAGATCAGCCGCTTCCCCTTGTACGACTATTTTACGTCTTATCACTTTTATTTTTTCGTTTTTGTTGTTGTATTCCCATTAGAGAATTATTTCTTTGTTTTTAGAATATACAAATAATTCCCTAATGGGATCAGCCGTTTCCGCTTGTACGACTATTTTACGTCTTATCACTTTTATTTCTTCGTTTTTGTTGTTGTATTCCCATTAGGGAATTATTTCTTCGTTTTTAGAATATAGCAATAATGCCCCCATGGGATCAGCTGTTTCCACGTGTACAACTATTTTACGTCTTATCACTTTTATTTCTTCGTTTTTGTTGTTGTATTCCCATTAGAGAATTATTTCTTTGTTTTTTGAATATAGAAATAATTCCCTAATGGGATCAGCCGTTTCCGCTTGTACGACTATTTTACGTCTTATCACTTTTATTTCTTCGTTTTTGTTGTTGTATTCACAATAGAGAATTATTTCTTCATTTTTCGAATAGAGAAATAATTCCTCAATGGAATCAGCCGTTTCTACTTGTACGACTATTTTATGTTTTATCACTTATATTTATTCGTTTTTAGAATATAGAAATAATTCCCTAACGGGATCAGCCGTTTCCACTTAAAGGACCGTTTTACGTCTTATCACTTTTATTTCTTCGTTTTTAGAATATAGAAATAATTCCCTAATGGGATCAACCGTTTCCACTTGAACGACTATTTTACATCTTATCACTTTTATTTCGTCGTTTTTGTTATTGTATTCCCATTAAGTAATTACTTCTATATTCTAAAAACAAAGAAATAATTTCCTAATGGGAATAAAACAATAAAAACGAAGAAATAAAAGTGATAAAACGTAGAATAGTCGTACAAATGGAAACGGGTGATCCTTTCGCGTCGTGAATTGTTATGCATCGATACAAACAAAAATTTGACACGTTTTTGTATCCCAGGAAGGGACTTAAGATCTCGATGGACGGACAAGTAACGACTGTTACAAGCGTTACAAAAGAGGGATAAATAAAGGGAAAGAAGACGCCATGGGAGCGGAGTAGAGGTTAAAAAAAACACCCCAAGAGCGTGAGGTTGCGGGCTTGTGATAGCATCGAAGAGTTTGCCAAAAGACTGTCAAGAAGTGAAGAAGTCGTGAGCCGAAAAATAAATCTCTCCCGGGAGCGTAGAGGAATGTGCCCGGAGGGAGGGTGAAACCATAGAAAAGAGAGTATAACAAAAAGAAGGGAAGTCACTCGAAGAAGGGTGAAAGAGAATGGGAAAATCGAACGCGTTAAGAGAAAGAAGTCGTTCTTAACTTACTACGTGGTTCAGTTACTTCGCGTTAGCGAGTGAAATTCCCAGAGGTAGCGCAATTAATGATCCCGAACTCGATATAAATTATCGCAGTTATTGCTATTCTTGCCGGAAATTAATTCTACCCTCCTTTGTGGCTAATATTCCCATAAAGTTTTTAAGTCACCCCCGCGAATTCTCACTTTGAGACGATAATCGGAAATTTTCAATTCACGAAATATACAAGTCTGTACGGATAAACGAGATCGTCGGCAGTTTGGCAAGAGACAATATGTTATCAGAAGGAAGATTATGCGTACGGATAAAGCGAGAGAGAGAGAGAGAGAGAGAGAAATAACAAATACAACGAATTGAAGGATAATATTTATAATATTTATAACATCCAATTTACCAAAAAGAAATATGGCTGGGCATAGGGTACAAATTTCGAATGGGTAAAAGTTGAACGCGCCAATAATCAATGGATCGAAATAGGGAACGTCAAATATTGCCAAATTTATATTGAAATAATTAAACGCTGGTAGGTTAAGGGCTCACAAACCCCCGAAATTTTCACAAAATCGATTTTTTTTAACAGATTTAAATTCTTTATGCTTCTAAAAATAAAAATAAAACTTTTAAGAAAATTCCACTCCGTTACAAATTTATAGCAATAAATGTAACCGGACATCGGGTTGGGACAGCTTCCTGGAAAACTTTAAACGCGTTTTTCTCGAAACTATATTTTTAGACAGTGTCAGCACGATAACTCAGTCAATTTTTGATCCTTTTTAACTTTTTTTTTCCTCAAACTTGACAATTATTTTCTCTACAGTCTGACGGGAGGTTTTTTAATTTTTTGCTTGGACAATTTTTTATAAATTATTAAACACAATTTTTTTTTTAAATTGCATACTAAAGTTTGAAAGACTGTAATTTCTTTATTTTTGAAAAAAAATAAAATAAATAAAAATTCCTCCGTCAGACTATTACGACTACATTATTTTACTAGATTTTTTTTTATTTTTACAGATTGAATAATTTTTGGTGAAGTTATGATGTCGACGAGAAGGAGCCATGGTTTTCGACAGTAGAGCATTTATACACGTAAAAAATAATGTTAACATTTTTTTTTAATCAAAAAAATTTATTTTCTTATAGTTGAAAAGTTAATAAAAAATAAGAAATCACCAATTAAATTTTTTTTTCACCATATAACCTTTTTAATAATTTTTCAAATTCACTCGGTCTTCAGCGCGCGCAGCGGTATGTGAGTCCTTAAACGCACATAGGTTAAACCGAATAAAATTGAGTAAATCTTCAATAAACTCGATTCGTTAGGTTCACGCAAAGAAATATAATTTATCGCGTCTACTTTTTGTAAACCGAAAAAAAAAAAAAAAAAAAAAAAAAAAACAGTCGAAGAGGCAATGTCGAGAGGTGATAAAGTTTTATATTTGTCGCGATGAAACGTGGAAATAACAGAAGGCGATAGGATGCGCGTTAAGAGAGACAAAGAGGTAAAAGGAGACCAAGGTTGCAGCATCATCCCCCGAAGGTCCTCGAGGGAGTCTGTTGGCACGGTCAGCCCCGAATTTGGGTTAACTCTTGGGTAACATTGTCCGCCCGACCATTTCGGATTTATCCCCTTGGCACGATTCGGTAACTCCTTCCCCGCCCACGTTTTATTTAACCCGCTCGAAAATCTCATCTCTATTCTCCCGTCTGTTATACTCGTAGCGCGAACAGCGGTGTGTGATATTTATCGAGTTCAATATTTTATGGTATCGTCAAAAATCATCATCGTTCGGGACAGAATGACAACTTGGCAATTCATAATGTCGATGAAGTTAATTTTTTTTCTTCAAATTATACGATCGAACGTGTAATGAATTTTCATTAGTTTAAATTAAATTCCAGGCCGCCGATCATGCCGAAAATTAATTTAGTTAAGAATTTTGTTTTTTTTTTATATAATTAAAGTAACCTATCGATTGTGCAATCGCATATTCAATTTACCCGAAGCTTTTGTTACAGCTCGGTAATTATTTTAGCTTGTCACTGACGCAATAACAACCCTTCTGACGTCAATTTATGACGCAATAAAATTGTCTCTGATACTCGGCTCTTGCGTCAGGTTCTAATCGATACTCGTTAAAATGAACTTACGCTGAAACTTAAAACGAGACTTAAGTTGAAACTTGAGCTGAAAATTAAATTAAACCCTCGAATGACGAACATCGTATGCATATGTTCCATTATCAATAACTAAATTACTTCCCTACTTCGTCATTCGCCGCTCACGTTAGACGAACTATATGAAATCGTCATTTTCCGCTGAAGAACTTTACGAAAATTGAATGGAATCTGAAAAATTAAACGTCGCCATTACCGTGTTTGTCACTCCTCTTTTCGTCACCTACAATACTAAATATTAAGGGCTTACATACCTCTGAAATAAAAAAAAATCAACTTTTTTTCAGATTTTTATTCTTTATACTTTTAAGAATTGACAAAAAAAATTTTAAAGAAATTACATTCCGTTACAAAGTTATAGCAATAAATGGGGGACTAGCCGTAAGTTCACGTTGTACCTGCCGGAAACTTTAAGAGACGAAATAGGGTTAGGACAGTGTTTTCTCAATGATTTTCATGAATTTTTTTATAGTATAAAAAATGAATATAATTTATTGAAACTTTAAGAATATTTTATACATATATTTAAGTATATACTCTAAAATTTTTGAAGAACTTCCTTGAAAAACACCGAAGATATTAGCGACCCCATATCGCAGGTCACAATCAGACTCAGCGTTTTGCGTACATTCTGGAAGCCGCAATTTTCATCTGAAATCAAATGAGGTTGGAATTTACTTTTATTATATGTCTCTCTTCTATATGAACCTAAATGCTATCGAAAAAATAGAAAATTGAATTTTTTACAGGGGTCAAAACAAAAAAGCATGATTATTTGCCATTTTTTACAACTTTATTTGCAAAAAAAAATTATTTTAAATAATGATAATATTCCGATTTTAGGTTCATATAAAGCGCAATACTGTGAAGAAAGTAACTGCCAATTTTCAAAACGATTGGTTGAAAACTTTTCAAACTAGCGTGTACGCAAGTTCAAAAAGAGTCGTTTTCAGAAAAACGCGTTTGAAAAAATAGCAAAATGCTGAGTCTGATTGTGACCTGCAATATGGGTCGCCAATATCTGCGGTGTTTTTCAAGGAAATTCTTAAAAAATTTTATAGTATGAACTTAAATATATGTATAAAATATTCTCAAAGTTTCAATAAATTATATTCATTTTTTATACTATAAAAAAATTCATGACAATCATTGAGAAAACGCTGTCCCAACCCTATTTCCCCCCTTAATGGCTTATAACAATAGAACGAGTCGGAATTTTCATTTAAAATTTTGGGAACATATTTTTCAATAGTTTTACTAACAATTTATGAAATAAAAAAAATCAATTTTTTGAACCGTCTAAACCTATTTCCTCCCTTAAACGCGTTTTTCTCGAAACTATGCTTTTAGACAGTGCCAGCACGATAACTCAGTCAATTTTTTATATTTTTTAACTGTTTTTTTTTTGTAAATCTTGATAATTATTTTCTCTATAGTCTGACGAGAGGTTTTTTTTAATTTGTTGGTTGGACAATTTTTTATAAATTATTGCACACTAATTTTTTTTTTTTTATTGCATACTAAAGTTTGAAATACGGTAATTTCTTCATTTTTGAAAAAAATTAAAATAAGCCTTTAACACCGAATCGGAATAATACCGATCGCGAGAAGTTCGGACGTTCGAAATTTTGAAACTAGAAAATTTTGACTCGAGAGAAAATTACGTAAAATTTATTCAGCGTGGGAAATAAATTTGGTTACTTGAATTCTCACGACTCTGTCAGCTTCGGCTGATTCCACTGGTAAACATTCGACACAGGGTGAAAGAGTCAACTGAATTTGCGTAAAAACCGCTATATGCCTTGTTCGAATTTGTCCGTACGCCTCGTTACCCCATGACCCATTTGTTATCGGTCCACAGAGTGCTCGACAACAACGTCCACGATGCATAAAGTACCAATTATAACACTCGTAAGGTCATAGGCGAAAGAGAGCTCGTTCGAAAGTGCACACAGTTGCTAGTGGCAAGTAGGGGTTGCGGAGACGCCCTTGGTGAACGCGGATATTTATAGTGTTTTCCCGACGGCACCTAGCGTCAGGACGGTTGCTATTTATGGTCGGTGAACATGTTGCACACGCGAGAACGCTTATTGCCATCGAAGGAGCTGTAGAAACGGTTCATCGAGTACCGGCAGCAGCAAATCTCTATAGGCGAGTGATCTTGGAAGCAAGTTCAACGCGAGCCAAGTAAACTCACGTAAACCACATTTAATAAAATCCGAATGGGAATGGCATCAGAAAATCGACTTCAAGCAGTCTTCTAGTCTGAGCAAAGATTTTTATCGAGGTTTAAAAAAAAGATTCATGGGTAGCATTAAATATTTCAACATCGGTCTTTTTTCCACTTACTTATTGATACTTGCAGGCACTTTGCAAATTTTTTCGAGTACAATAAAAATAAATTAAGGGTGCTACGCGGTTTTAAGTCGTCATGATTCCATGGCGACTTGAAACCATGTTTCCAGACTGTGAGCATAATTCCAAACGTATTGCATCATGTAATACAAAAAAACGAAACAAATTATTGATCAGTACATAACTATTGCATGAAAGTCCAAAATTTCGAGGGACAAACTTTTGGTGGTCTGGTAACGATCCGAATAAGCCAGTTATGCTTTCCTGTGAGAGGAACCACGTGAACCACATTGAATAAAATTCGGATGGGAATGGCACCAGAAAATTGACTTAAGGGTGGAAATAGGGTTAGACGGTTCAAAAAATCGATTTTTTTTTAATTTCATAAATTGTTAGTAAAACTATTGAAAAATATGTTCCCAAAATTTTAAATGAAAATTCCGACTCGTTCTATTGTTATAAGCCATTAAGGGGGGAAATAGGGTTAGGACAGCGTTTTCTCAATGATTTTCATGAATTTTTTTATAGTATTAAAAATGAATATAATTTATTGAAACTTTGAGAATATTTTATACATATATTTAAGTATATACTGTAAAATTTGTATACATATATTTAAGTATATACTATAAAATATTAGCGACCCCATGTTGCTTGTTTTTCTTGGTACTATTTTTTCAAACGCGTTTTTCTGAAAACGACTTTTTTGAACTTGCGTACACGCTAGTTTGAAAAGTTTTCAACCAATTGTTTTGAACATTGGCAGTTACTTTCTTCATAGTATTGCGCTCTATATGAACCTAAAATTGAAATATTATCATTATTTAAAATAATTTTTTTTCTGCAAATAAAGTTGTAAAAAATGGCAAAAAATCATGCTTTTTTGTTTTGACCCTTGTAAAAAAATTCTATTTTTAATTTTTTTGATAGCATTTAGGTTCATATAGAAGAGAGACATATAATAAAAGTAAATTCCAACCTCGTTTGATTTCAGATGAAAATTGCGGCTTCCAGAATGTACGCAAAATGCTGAATCTGATTGTGACCTGCAATATGGGGTCGCTAATATTTTATAGTATATACTTAAATATATGTATAAAATATTCTCAAAGTTTCAATAAATTATATTCATTTTTTATACTATAAAAAAATTCATGAAAATCATTGAGAAAACGCTGTCTTAACCCTATTTCCTCCCTTAAGGCAGTCGTCTAATCTAAGCGAAGATTTTTTCCGAGGTTTAAATTTAAAAATTCATGGGTAACATAAAATATTTTAACATCCGTCTTTTTTCCACTTACTTTTTGATGCTTGGAGGTACTCTGCAAATGTTTTCGAGTACAATAAAAATAAATTAAGCGTGCTACGCGGTTTTAAGTCGCCATAATTCCATGGCGACTGTGACCATGATTCCAGATGTTTTGCTTGTCTGAAACAAAAGAAAGAAAAATATTATTGATCGGTACAAGTATAGCTATCGTATAAACGTCTCGAATGTCGTAGGACAAACTTTTAGTGGTTTGGTGACGTTCCGAATAAGCAGTTATACTTTCATGTGGACGAAAGCAAGAACGAAGTGGCGAATGTAATGAGAGACGAGCGTAGGGGTGGCAGATGAGATGAATGGGAAGAATAGTCATGTATAAAATATATATAACACGCGTTGGGGGGTCAGAGTTGTTCCGTGAATGTCATCGATTCGTGGGAGGTTGTTGGTGGGTTAGTTTGCTTTCGGAGCTGAGATATCCCCGATGGTCCGGAAACTGAAGCCATAGTTGTTCCACGAACAACTTTGCTATAATATACGTGTACCAACTTTAACAGCTTGCGCGATAATACAGTTACCACACGACCTGTTAAAGTTCGTACACGTTCGATAAACAGAAGGACCATCTTGAGCACATTAGCATAAATAATTCAATTTTTATTTTCGTCACCATAACAAAATTTTGACGATATTCACCGAAAAGAGAAACTCGTCTATGCCGTTTTGCGAGATCTAATACGACCATAAATTAGTCATTTTTAGATTGAATCTCTCTCGTCATTCGGGTATTACAGAATAACTCTGGAAATTTAAAAAAAAAACGCAAGATTCATACTTTTAACACAGATTTTTGAAAATGTTCAAAATCTCACAATATCGAACAAAACAAATTGTCAATTGCCACAAAAAATGTACCGATGGATTTTCATGAAAACAAAGGTTTCTTTCTGAAATCCGAGAAAAATGCTCGTACAAAGGGCATGAAGCAACGGAACATCACATTTTTCTTAAATGTGATTTTCCGATGGTTGGAACATTTCAAACACAATGACATTGAAAATTTAATTTAAAAAAAATGAAATAAAGTTTTCTTTCTAAAATCCGAGAAAAATGTTCGTATAGAGAGCATGAAGCATCGGAAAATCATGTTGTTCCAAATGTGATTTTCCGATGGTTTGGAACATTTCAAACATAATGACATTGAAAATTCCATTTTGTTTTCATGAAAACAAAGCTTTCTTCCTAAAATCCGAGAAAAATATTCGTACAAAAAGTATGGAGCATCGGAAAATCATGTTTTTCCTAAATGTGATTTTCCGATGGTTTGGAACATTTCAAACATAATGACATTGAAAATTCCATTTTGTTTCCATGAAAACAAAGCTTTCTTCCTGAAATCCGAGAAAAATCTTCGTACAGAATGTGTGAAGCATCAGAAAATCATGTTTTTCCTAAATGTGATTTTCCGATAATTTTGAACATTTCAAACATAATGACATTGAAAACTCCATTTTGTTTTCATGAAAACGAAGCTTCCTACCAGATATCCGAGAAAAATGTTCGTACAGAGAGCATGAAGCATCGGAAAATCATGTTTTTCCAAATGTGATTTTCCGATGGTTTTGAACATTTCAAACATAATGACATTGAAAATTCCATTTTGTTTCCATGAAAACGAAACTTTCTTCCTGAAATCCGAGAAAAATCTTCGTACAGAAAGTGTGAAGCATCAGAAAATCATGTTTTTCCTAAATGTGATTGTCCGATGGTTTTTAAACATTTCAAACATAATGAAAATTCGATTTTGTTTTCATGAAAACAAAGCTTTCTTCCTGAAATCCGAGAAAAATGTTCGTACAGAAAGTATGAAGCATCGGAAAATTATGTTCTTTCAAAATGTAATTTTTCGGTGGTTTTAGACATTTCAAACATAATGACATTCAAATTCCATTTTGTTTCCATGAAAACAAAACTTTCTTCCTGAAATCCGAGAAAAATCTTCGTACAGAAAGTGTGAAGCATCAGAAAATCATGTTTTTACCTAAATGTGATTTTCCGATGGTTTTTAAACATTTCGAACATAATGAAAATTCGATTTTGTTTTCATGAAAACAAAGCTTTCTTCCTGAAATCCGAGAAAAATGTTCGTACAGAAAGTATGAAACGTCGGAAAATCATGTTCTTTCAAAATGTAATTTTCCGATGGTTTTAGACATTTCAAACATAATGACAATCAAATTCCATTTTGTTTTCGTGAAAACAAAGCTTTCTTCCTGAAATCCGATAAAAATGTTCGTACAGAGAGCATGAAGCATCGGAAAATAATGTTTTTCCAAATTTGATTTTCCGATGGTTTGGAACATTTCAAACATAATGACATCGAAAATTCTATTTTGTTTCCATGAAAACAAAACTTTCTTCCTGAAATCCGAGAAAAATCTTCGTACAGAAAGTGTGAAGCTTTAGAAAATCATGTTTTTTCCTAAATGGGATTTTTCGATGGTTTTTAAACATTTCAAACATAATGAAAATTCGATTTAGTTTTCATTAAAACGAAGCTTTCTTCCTGAAATCCGAGAAAAATGTTCGTACAGAAAGTATGAAGCATCGGAAAATCATGTTCTTTCAAAATGTAATTTTCCGATGGTTTTAAACATTTAAAACATAATGACATTCGAATTCCATTTTGTTTTCATGAGAACAAAGCATCTTACCAGAAATCCGAGAAAAATGTTCGTACAGAGAGCATGAAGCGTCGGAAAATCATGTTTTTCCAAATGTGATTTTCCGATGGTTTTGAACATTTCAAACATAATGACATTGAAAAGTGCATTTTGTTTCCATGAAAACAAAACTTTCTTCCTGAAATCCGAGAAAAATGTTCGCACAGAAAGCATGAAGCATCGGAAAATCATGTTCTTCCAAAATGTGATTTTCCGATGGTTTTAAACACTTCAAACATAATGACATTCAAATTCCATTTTGTTTTCATGAGAACAAAGCTTTCTTCCAGAAATCCGAGAAAAATGTTCGTACAGAGAGCATGAAGCATTGGAAAATCATGTTTTTTCTAAATGTGATTTCCCGATGGTTTGGATCATTTCAAACATAATGCCATCGAAAATTCGATGTTCTTTTTTCATGAAAACAAAGTTTTCTTCCTGAAATCCGATAAAAAGCTTCACACAAAGAGCATTCTTCTCG
Organism: Oxytorus armatus; assembly: GCA_958009045.1. NCBI lineage: Eukaryota > Metazoa > Arthropoda > Insecta > Hymenoptera > Ichneumonidae > Oxytorus > Oxytorus armatus. The sequence goes on along the minus strand of OY253745.1, from coordinate 36,926,365 downwards.
GCAGCTCCATACGCAACACCAAATATCATGTGATAAGATCTCTTCGCACTGACGTCGCGCGTTATCCGTTGGTACCGTGACCAATTGTCATCAGCACATAAAAAAATTGTTTTTCTCGCCCGAGCAATTTTTGTCGAAGCTCTAAACCTTCCAGACCATGTAATCCACTCTGCTGTAGTCGCCAATTTTGTACACAGATATTCACCCCCGATTATTGTGAAAAATATTTACTTCGTGTATTGAATAGAGTGTTGTTTTTTTTTCTACCGATTCCGTGATACCGATTCCGATATACGCAGATGACGGTGATCGGGAAAAACGTTCGTTGCGCGGGAAGTGAGCGAACGCGCGTTGAGCTTCATCCGTGCGCCCGATGGAACATTAGTATGGGGTAGTTCGGTCCTCACACATTCAATCATATTGCCACCCTCTCGCAGCCACCGCCCTCGCATCCCCCGACCCACTGACCATCTATCGGACGGTGGTACGGCTGACCTGGGGCTCTGTGAGGTTATTATTTGATCATGTTTAACGGCTGAACGCGTCTAGGTCCGATGGTCGTTGCTCGATTCCCTGTCGCCCTCGAGCTTTTCTTCCTCCCCTTCTCGTCGCAACTCGCCGCTACCATGGGTACCGGGCTCTTTTCCGCTCGTTGTTTCTCGAGTTTGTCCTCGAACAATGCCGGGCAAAACGTAACCGACGAATTACGTATCGGTATTGAAAAATCGTGCGAAGAATATCGACGCCATTTGTCGAACCCTGGCAGGCAGTTTTATCACGAAGACAGGCCAAACTTTCTAACATCAATGTCGTGATAACATTGGATAAAAAAATTTGTAACATTATAAGATGATACGACAACGTAACGTAACGAAATCGGCAGTACGATGCTCGCATATAAATTCGATTAGCAATGAAAAGTCGCGATGAAAACTGAGATACACGATAAACAGGATGGGTTATCATATTGAGGAAAATTGGGATAAGTCTAATCGATATTATATAATCCAGAACCGGAAGGAAGCGGACGTGCGTGCTTCTTCGTCCTTCACGACGCTCGCGTGATCCTTTGCGCCATATCGTGCTGTCACTTACGCCTCGTAAGACTCTCACACTGATTTCCCTGTCAAATTCTTCGCGTTTGCCGATGACAGGCTGATATCCCATTCGCGAATAAAGTCTGACATCACATATCGCCGTCGAATAGGATCGAATCTAATCTCGGACAAGCTGCTTCCCGATAAGCCTGCTCCTCGCTACGAGATTTTTTTTTTCTTTTTAGTGCTGACGGAGGGCTTCTCGTATGGAGTAATGAAACGAACGAGACAAAAAAAACAAACAATAAATCAGAAACGTCAACGCCACCGTCGAAAACATACTTGACATTTCCGTGAGCCGCTCCGAGGAACCGGCTGTCCGATCATGTGGCGATAGGGGTGGTTTGTTGTCGAAGGACTTTCCAAAAATCGCACAAATCGATTAAACGATTGGATTATTGTTTTTTCGCGGTTTTTGGTATTCGTAATTGATTATTCGACGCAATCGATTGTACTTTCAATGTCGTCCATCCCTACCTACAAGCGCATTAAGGCAGGAAATAGAGTTAGGACAGCGTTTTCTCAATGATTTTCATGAATTTTTTTATAATATAAAAAATGAATATAATTTATTGAAACTTTGAGAATATTTTATACATATATTTAAGTATATACTATAAAATTTTTGAAGAATTTTCTTGAAAAACACCGGGGATATTAGCGACCCCATATTGCAGGTCACATTCAGACTCAGCATTTTGCGTACATTCAGGAAGCCGCAATTTTCATCTGAAATCAAACGAGGTTGGAATTTACTTTTATTGTATGCCTCTCTTCTATATGAACCTAAATGCTATCAAAAAAATAGAAAATTGAATTTTTTACAGGGATCAAAACAAAAAAGCATGATTTTTGACCATTTTTTACAAGTTTATTTGCAAAAAAAAATTATTTTAAAAAATGATAATATTCTGATTTTAGGTTCATATAGGCTCATTATCATTATCATATAGGTTCATTAGGCGCAATACTATGAACAATGTAACTGCCAATTTTCAAAACGATTGGTTGAAAACTTTTCGAATTAGCGTGTACGCAAGTTCAAATAAAGTCGTTTTCAGAAAAACGCGTTTGAAAAAATAGTACCAAGAAAAACAAGCAATATGGGGTCGCTAATATCGTCGGTGTTTTTCAAGGAAATTCTTCAACAAATTTATAGTATATACTTAAATATATGTATAAAATATTCTCAAAGTTTCAATAAATTATATTCATTTTTTATACTATAAAAAAATTCATGAAAATCATTGAGAAAACGCTGTCCTAACCCTATTTCTCCCCTTAATGGCTTATAACAATAGAACGAGTCGGAATTTTCATTTAAAATTTTGGAAACATATTTTTCAATAGTTTTACTAACAATCTATGAAATAAAAAAAAACGATTTTTTGAACTTTGAGAAACACCAACGATATTAGCGACCCCATATTGCAGGTCACATTCAGGCTCAGCATTTTGCGTACATTCTGGAATCCGCAATTTTCATCTGAAATCAAACGAGGTTGGAATTTACTTTTATTATATGTCTCTCTTCTATATGAACCTAAATGCTATTAAAAAAATAGAAAATTGAATTTTTTACAGGGATAAAAACAAAAAAGCATGATTTTTTGCCATTTTTAACAACTTTATTTGCAAAAAAAAAATTATTTTAAATAATGATAATATTCCGATTTTAGGTTCATATAGAGCGCAATACTATGGAGAAAGTAACTGCCAATTTTCAAAACGATTGGTTGAAAACTTTTCGAACTAGCGTGTACGCAAATTAAAAAAAAAATCGTTTTCAGAAAAACGCGTTTGAAAAAATAGTACCAGGAAAGACAAGCAATATGGGGTCGCTAATATCGTCGGTGTTTTTCAAGGAAATTCTTCAAAGATTTTATAGTATATCCTTAAATATATGTATAAAATATTCTTAAAGTTTCAATAAATTATATTCATATTTTATACTCCAAAAAAATTCATGAAAATCATTGAGAAAACGCTGTCCTAACCCTATTTCTCCCCTTAATGGCTTATAACAATAGAACGAGTCGGAATTTTCATTAAAAATTTTGGGAACATATTTTTCAATAGTTTTACTAACAATTTATGAAATAAAAAAAAATCAATTTTTTGAACCGTCTAACCCTATTTACTCCCTTAAGGGTTCATATACCACTGCGCGCTCTTAAAACCGAGTAAAATTTGAAAAATTAATATAATGGCTATATGGTGGAAAAACAATTACATTGTTGATTTCACATTTTTTATTAACTTTTCAACTATAAGAAAAGAAATTAAAAAATGTTTTTTTAAAAATATTAACATTATTTTTTACGGGTATAAATGGACTGCTGATGACAACAATGGCGCCTCATTGTCGACATTATAACTTCAGCAAAAATTATTCAATCAGCAAAAATAAAGAAGAATCTAGTTAAATAATGTAGTAGTAATAGTCTGACGGTGGGAATTTTTATATTTTTCAAAAATAAAGAAGTTACGGTATTCCAAACTTTAGTATGCAATTTAAAAAAAAATATAGTATTTGATCATTTATAAAAAATTGCCCAAACAAAAAATTAAAAAAACCTCTCGTCAGACTATAGAAAACATAATTATCAAGATTTGAAAAAAAAACAGTTCAAAAATATTAAAAATTGACTGAGTTATCGTGCTGACACTGTTTAAAAACATAGTTTCGAGAAAAACGCGTTTAAAGTTTCTGGTAGGTACAACGTCCCAACCCGATGTCCGGTCACATTTATTGTTATAACTTTGTAACGGAGTGGAATTTTATTCGAAGTTTTTTTTTTTAATTCTTAGAAGTATACAGAATAAAAATCTGTAAAAAAAATTGATTTTTTTTAATTTCAGGGGTATGTGAGCTCTTAAAGGCTAACGCCACTCTAGCGGCAGAAAAAAAAGGCCTAACTTTGACGATTTTAGTAGGATTTCTTCTTAGAGGATTTATTTAACACATATTGAAGTATGTAAAACATTTTTTTTATTATCATTTTGATACAAAATGGCGGCGACAGAGTCTATCTTAAAAATCGTCTTTCTTCAAAACACCTTCACGGGAGGACGATTTTCTCGTAAAGTATAAGACTTGGAACAAAAAACCAAAAAATCTTATAATCCATATGCTATTGGCTATGGACCTGCGTAGTCTTTTTTTTTAAATCGAATTTTGTAGAAATGGTGCACTTTTGAAAAAATTTATCGATTTTTCCCAAAAAATAGCAGTAAATTGCTTATAAAAAAAAAGTTTATATTGAATGAAAAAACGGCTAGGTACTCTGATAGAGAATGTAATTGCGAAGTTACTATCAACATTTCAAATCGATCCATCCAACTGTGTTCAAGTAATACTTCTTCCCAGTTTGAAAAAGACGATTTTCAAGATGGGCTCTGTCGCCACCATTTTCTATCAAAATGATAATAAAAAATGTTGTTTTCATCCTTCAATATGTGTTAAATAAACCCTCTGAAAAGAAATCCTATTCCTTTTTTTCATACTCCCAAAATAAATCGTCAAAGTTAGGCCTTTTTTTCTGCCGCTAGAATGGTGTTACCACTTAATATTATACAAACAATAACCACGATCGAAACTCCACACTTGGGCACGTATCGCTATTGAAATTTCGGAGATCTGATTATCGTCAAATCCCCCTATTTCCATGCAAATCCATGTACAACAATCGTGCTAGTATTATTGAATTTAGCGAGGTCTAGAAGCATGTGCGTCCGATATATATGCCTGAGTGACAAGCGCGACAACAAGGGTTGACCCACGCTCAGCAATTGCACGTTTCGATGTCAAGTGCAATATGACATTTCTGCTGGTACGTCGAGGCACAAAGTAATCAGCAAACTCTCTGACACACATCTCAAGGTAAGGGAAGTCAGAGGTTTGTACAATCACCGAAAGCTCACCGATAATTAATTCCTCTGATCGTACGTGGTCTTTGATTGTAACCCTTCCCACGTTTCCGATGATACACGACGGGGTGCAACAGGTCGTTCGAACATCCGTTAGTTTTCGATACACCCATTTCCTTCCACAAACGAAGTTAACTAGACACATGGATAGTTTTAAGTTTGAACTTGCGGAATCGATTCGTGTGACACTCGTCCATCAACGTCCTTAAGGGAGGAAATAGGGTTAGGACAGCGTTTTCTCAATGATTTTCTTGAATTTTTTTATAGTATAAAAAATGAATATAATTTATTGAAACTTTGAGAATATTTTATACATATATTTAAGTATATACTATAAAATTTTTGAAGAATTTTCTTGAAAAACACCGGGGATATTAGCGACCCCATATTGCAGGTCACAATCAGACTCAGCATTTTGCGTACATTCCGGAAGCCGCAATTTTCATTTGAAATCAAACGAGGTTGGAATTTACTTTTATTATATGTCTCTCTTCTATATGAACCTGAATGCTATCAAAAAAATTGAAAATTGAATTTTTTACAAGGGTCAAAACAAAAAAGCATGATTTTTCGCCATTTTTTACAACATTATTTGCAAAAAATAAATTATTTTAAATAATAATAATATTCCGATTTTAGGTTCATACAGAGTGCAATACTATGAAGAAAGTAACTGCCAATTTTCAAAACGATTGGTTGAAAACTTTTCAAACTAGCGTGTACGCAAGTTCAAAAAAAGTCGTTTTCAGAAAAATACGTTTGAAAAAATAGTACCAAAAAAAACAAGCAATATGGGGTCGCTAATATTTTATAGTATATACTTAAATATATGTATACAAATTTTATAGTATATACTTAAATATATGTATACAAATTTTATAGTATATACTTAAATATATGTATAAAATATTCTCAAAGTTTCAATAAATTATATTCATTCTTTATACTATAAAAAAATGCATGAAAATCATTGAGAAAACGCTGTCCTCACCCTATTTCCCCCCTTAATGGCTTATAACAATAGAACGAGTCGGAATTTCCATTTAAAATTTCGGGAACATATTTTTCAATAGTTTTACTAACAATTTATTTACTAACAGGTCACAATCAGACTCAGGATTTTGCGTACATTCTGGAAGCCGCAATTTTCATCTAAAATCAAACGAGATTGGAATTTACTTTTATTATACGTCTCTCTTCTATATGAATCTAAATGCTATCAAAAAAATAGAAAATTGAATTTTTTACAAGGGTCAAAACAAAAAAGCATGATTTTTCGCCATTTTTTACAACTTTATTTGCAAAAAATTAATTTTTTTAAATAATAATAATATTCCGATTTTAGGTTCATACAGAGCGCAATACTATGAAGAAAGTAACTGCCAATTTTCAAAACGATTGGTTGAAAACTTTCCAAACTAGCGTGTACGCAAGTTCAAAAAAAGTCGTTTTCAGAAAAACGCGTTTGAAAAAATAGCATAATGCTGGGTCTGATTGTGACCTGCAATATGAGTTCGCTAATGTCTGCGGTGTTTTTCAAGGAAATTCTTCAAAAATTTTATAGTATATACTTAAATATATGTATAAAATGTTCTCAAAGTTTCAATAAATTATATTAATTTTTTATACTATAAAAAAATTCATGAAAATCATTGGGAAAACGCTGTCTTAACCCTATTTTTCCCCTTAATGGCTTATAACAATAGAACGAGTCGGAATTTTCATTTAAAATTTCGGGAACATATTTTTCAATAGTTTTACTAACAATTTAAGAAATAAAAAAAATCGATTTTTTGAACCGTCTAATCCTATTTCCCCCCTTAATAAAGTTATTTTATCGTGGGATCGTTTGTCAGAGTATTTCAAAAAACTGGGTTACTCGGACGATAAGCTGTTCAAACAGACCTTGGAAGTGGAGTGTAGTGTCAAGGAAAACACCGATAAAAATGTGAGCATGACGAGAGTTATATGCGTTACGAATCATTACGCTTTAGTAAACAATGCGAGTAAGAACGACCGTGAAAAAATTGCGTTCCGCTCGCAACGCGACACACGGCTCGCCGTCCACCTATCCAAATATTTTGCTTCACGATTCTCTGGATAGTTATAAAAGCTGCGGGCAAACACAACTTCGATCATTTTTTCACTTCCCCTGTTCAAGTTATTATTTACCTCGCAATTACGAAACGCGAATGTGCAGTAATGAAACTGGGTCACCTAATTTTCGTTGGATGTCGATTTTAGAATTTACCATCGCATATTTACGATAATTAAGTAAATTTCGTTTCGTATAAAAAGAACTCGGTCGATTGTCGGAATGTTCAAAATTTGTAAAAGCATCAAAGAGTAACAATGAAGTATTACTTAGTGTTGACTGTGTTATTTGTTGTTTTTGGGATGTCATGCACCTTACCCACAACTTTGGTATGTCAGGTTTTATCCCTTTTTTTTCAATTTTTTATTCATGACGATGATGTTTCGCGTCGCAAGAGCAATTCTCTATTCCACCATTTTGTCTGATACAGTTGATCGACGGGATAGAACAGAGCGACGTAAAATGTCCGCCGGGTTACAGGATAGCGTTCATGAGCGCGTGCGCAAACTGGATGAGAGATCCCAAAGATTGCACAGTATGTTTTATACGTTCGCGTTAATCTTACATTTTCATAAAGTTATATTATACTTCATTTTTATAAATGTAAATCGTCACATATTTATTTATCAATTGTGTTTTTGTTTGTTGTCAGTTTCAATTACGATGTGTACCTCTCTCATTTGGTAATGAGTGACCATGAAATGATTCGACAACGGAATGTACATTCCAGCGGCTCATATAAAACGTCGTCTAACCTCAAAAAAATTATAATACTTAAAATATTAGTAGTAATATTTATTTACAGTAACTCCTCGCGTCTACTTTTCTTAAATTCTGAATTTAGTCACAATCCGTTTTACGTACAACCATGATTTAATATCATCGATAGAATTAGTCATATGTATGTTAAATTTAAAAGTGAATTTAATCATATTTAAAAACCTGTTTAGGTTCATTATTTAATAAATTCTCATGCTCTTACTCGGTTTGTGTAGCAATAAAATACTTAAAGGGAGTAAGAAGCCCTAAAATCTCAAAGAATCGTATTGTTATTGTTATTCTGTTAGTACAATATTTTACGAAGATTTTGGAAAATTTGAAACAAGAAACCATTAACCCTCAAATGAGAACAAAAATTCATAAATCTTATGTTCATAAAATGTGAATAAAAATTGAATTTGAGATTATATATTCTTGTTCTTTTGAATAAGTTCTTGGTGTACTGAGAGGCCTGCATAAAAGTACGAAATAAAACAAAAGAAATCAATCACCAAACGCATTATTTCGTATCTTTAACGTTGTACTAGCTTTTTATACATTTCTAGGTGTATTATTATTACGTGGAACTGTTGAAAGCGCGTGAGAAGTCAGTACAACGGAAAGTACGGGGATTCCCCGCGTTCACTCTACATTGAGAGCGCTCGTGCGGCCAAGTTGTGTACTACGTATCGCCGTTGGTACGTTCGGTCCCCTTTATCCCACATAATGAACTAGCGGTGAATTATGACACGTTATTAAGGTAGTAGTTTGGTAACTTAAGCCGATTTTTATGTCTTTTTTGGAGGGCGTTTTTTTGTAGGAAAATAAAAATGAATCTTTTTGGATATTTAGGATGTTTTTATTTACATATTAAAGATACAAAAAAAAAATTTTTTGACAAAATTTTATAGTTTATTATTATTATTATTATTGATCAAAGTTGGCACCTCGAAAAAAAAGCGCGTGGGTGGCCCCGGTGATTTTGGCTCTTGATGTTATCTGAAATCAAAAATTCTTGATAATTCTTAATCTATAGATATGTCATTCTGGTCGGAACTACTGAAGTTAAATTTCATGGATAAATAAGAAAATGGCGGACTTTGGAAAAAAAAGTCCTTTTAATTTAGCAAAGAAGGGGTTGTGAAATAAAAAGTTAGGGGTGAAAAAATTTCTCGGTAGTTCCAACGAGAACTATAAGTGTGTAGAGTAGCCTGTTAAAATTTGAAAGAAATTGGTTCAGTAGAAAAAAAGTTAGGACCAGGGCTGACCAGAAAAACACTGTTTTGAGAAAAACGCGTTTAAAATTCAACAACAGATTTTCATAAGTAAACTTATACTCACGTTAATCGTCTATACCTGGAGCGTATAATATGCCTTTATCCTCTTCATAGGCATCATTTTCCGCAACTTTGTCCGCTCTGCGACTCTTTCGGACTTTTTTCGATGACATCGCTGTGGCATTTTCCGCTTTTGCGATCCGAGATTTATTGTAGGATTTTGCAAACGCGAGAGTGTACGGGCCGAGAGTAACGTCCATGACTTCCAATATTTTTAGTATTGGGAAAAACCCTTCGTTAAATATACATGCTGCAGTGAATGCAGCAATTTCTAACGTTTTTTGGCCTACAAAAATATACTTTGGTGCAAAATTCCATACACAATGGTTGAAAGCCTCGTTGTTATTCTGCGTGTTTCTTCCTAAACATCATTCCAAAAGATCATCTGATGACAAATCTTCGTATATTGGTTTCAGAAGATTTGCAGTGTCTTTAACGAAAGCAGGTGGATGAACAAACGTATCTTCGTGACCTTTAGATTTTAATCTTTGGTACTCGCACCAGGAATCGGGATCCTCTGAGCAATAAAAATGCTGGGGCTATTCATCAGTTGATATCAAATGATAATACGTTGCCCATACAGCTTTTCTCATATTTTCAACACAGTCTTCATTTCTCATAATAGCTAAGCCATAATAAGTACTAAGTTTGATCATTAATTTATTAGTTAAGAGGCAAACGTTTTATTTTTCTCCCTTAATACCGAGAAGAGATTTTAAACCGGAAGTATTGTTATGTTGAAAGATTATTATGCCATTTCAAAGTACAGTGGAAATCGTACTTAAAAACTCTTTTTAAATTACTCCGCGTCAAAACGTTGCCGCCTCACTCGATTGTGTTTCCCAAAATCCTTAATTTTCTGCAAGAAAAAAGATCGTACTTCACTATTTGTCAATCATCAACCGTTTGTGCGAACGGGAAAGTTGACGGAAGAATTTCATTGTTAAACTTGTGTCAAATAGCCAAATTGTGCCTGAACAAATCTCTCACCACCTGCTGCAGTCGAGAAACAATAAAACTGCAAGAATGTACGCGAAAAAAAAAATCAAAGCCAGGACGAACTCGCCCATCCCCGTTGACGATTCGTGTCCACGCTCTACGCATTACTTCGTATCTTTAACGTTGTACTAGCTTTTTACACATTTCCAGATGTATTATTTTCACGTGGAACTAGTTGGAAGCGCGTGAAAAGTCAGTACAAGAGAAAGGACGGGGATTCCCCCAGTTCATTTTACGTAGAGAGCGCTCGTGCGGCCAAGTTGTGTACTACATATCGCCGTCGGTACGTTCGGTCCCCTTTATCCCACATAATGAACTAGCGGTGAATTATGACTCGTTATTGCGAGGCAAACGTTTTATTTTTCTCCCTTAATACCGAGAAGAGATTTTAAACCGGAAGTATCGTTATGTTAAATGATTATTACGCCATTTTAGAGTACAGCGGAAATCGTACTTAAAAAACTCTTTTTTAATTACTCCGCGTCAAAACGTTGCCGCGTCTCTCGATTGTGCTTCCCAAAATCCTTAATTTTCTGCAAGAAAAAAGATCGTACTTCACTATTTGTCAATCATCAACCGTTTGTGCGAACGGGAAAGTTGACGGAAGAATTTCATTGTTAAACTTGTGTCAAATAGCCAAATTGTGCCTGAACACATCTCTCACCACCTGCTGTAGTCGAGAAGCAATGAAACCGCAAGAATGTACGCGAAAAAAAAAATCAAAGCCAGGACGAGCTCTCCCACCCCCGTTGACGATTCGTGTCCACGCTCTACGCATTACTTCGTATCTTTAACGTTGTACTAGCTTTTTACACATTTCCAGATGTATTATTTTCACGTGGAACTAGTTGGAAGCTCGTGAAAAGTCAGTACAACAGAAAGGACGGGGATTCCCCCAGTTCATCTTACGTTGAGAGCGCTCGTGCGGCCAAGTTGTGTACTACATATCGCCGTCGGTACGTTAGGTCCCCTTTATATCACATAATGAACTAGCGGTGAATTATGACTCGTTAGAAAGAAGCGAACGTTTTTTTTCTCCCTTAATACCGCGAAGAGATTTTAAACCGGAAGTATCGTTATGTTAAATGATTAGTACGCAATCTTAGAGTACAGCGGCAATCGTACTTAAAAAATTATTTTTTAATTACTCCGTGTCAAAACGTTGCCGCGTCTCTCGATTGTGTTTCCCAAAATCCTTAATTTTCTGCAAGAAAAAAGATCGTACTTCACTGTTTGTCAATCATCAACCATTTGTGCGAGCGGTAAATTTGACGGAAGAATTTCATTGTCAAACTTGTGTCAAATAGCAAAACTTTGCCTGAATACATCTCTCACCACCCGCTGTAGTCGAGAAGCAACGAAACCGCAAGAGTGGGCGCGAAAAAAAAAAAAAAAAAAAAAATCAGAGCCGGGACAGAGCTCGCCCACCCCCGTTGATGATTCGATTCCACGCTCTGATCGTACAGCTTTTTGCGATTGATAACGGCCGAACGCTCGCTTTATTCGTACACCGGTCGCATGCTATTTCGGTGCTACTCTGTCGCTCGAGTTTTGCGCTCGTTATGCACAGCACTGGCCCACGGCAGCCCCGAAACAATGAGTAAACTTTTGCTTCTACATCACCACCACACTATTCTCCCTCTCGATTCACCATCCACCTGTATCCAGCCTTTTTATCTGTCAACATATGATATGTCTGAAGCTACATAACTCTCTCACCCTCAAACGCCATCGTCATTTTGCAATTTTTGTTCCCGTCACATTCTCTCGCTCTCACTTGTCCTCTCTACATTTCTCTCATGCCTGACAGTACGCGAAATAACCGCGATATTTAACGCGAAACGTTCGGGTTATAACTTTTCGTTAACGACGTAAAAACGATCGATGGACGTGCTAGCGAGAGCGAGACAGAACGACTATTTCGAAGATTTATCGGCTCGTTTTGTGACGTCAATTGATTTGCCTTTTCATACAATTGCTGTCCAACCGTTCGAACCTCTGTCCTGTCGCACGTGTAGCATCATGATTACAATGAAATTTCGACCGTGCTGACGCACGCGAAAGAGAAAGATCGCAAGCGCGAATGCTGGAGAACAATGGGTCCGTGCGGTACCACAGTACAACTTCGTTTATAAAGGGGGAAATAGGGTTAGAACAGCGTTTTCTCAATGATTTTCATGAATTTTTTTATAGTATAAAAAATGAAAATAATTTATTGAAACTTTGAGAATATTTTGTACATATATTTAAGTATATACTATAAAATTTTTGAAGAATTTCCTTAAAAAACACCGACGATATTAGCGACCCCATATTGTAGGTCACAATCAGACTCAGCATTTTGCGTACATTCTGGAAGCCGCAATTTTCATCTGAAATCAAACCAGGTTGGAATTTACTTTTATTATATGTCCCTCTTCTATATGAACCTAAATGCTGTCAAAAAAATAGAGAATTGAATTTTTTACAGGGGTCAAAACAAAAAAGCATGATTTTTTGCCATTTTTTACAACTTTATTTGCAAAAAAAAAATTATTTAAGATAATAATAATATTCCAATTTTAGGTTTATATAGAGCGCAATACTATGAAGAAAGTAACTGCCAATTTTCAAAACGATCGGTTGAAAACTTTTCAAACTAGCGTGTACGCAAGTTCAAAGAGAGTCTCTTTCAGAAAAACGCGTTTGAAAAAATAGCAAAATGCTGAGTCCGATTGTGACCTGCAATATGGGGTCGCTAATATCGTCGGTGTTTTTCAAGGAAATTCTTCAAAAATTTTATAGTATATACTTAAATATATGTATAAAATATTCTCAAAGTTTCAATAAATTATATTCATTTTTTATACTATAAAAAAATTCATGAAAATTATTGAGAAAACGCTGTCCTAACCCTATTTCCCCCTTAATGGCTTATAACAATAAAACGAGTCGGAATTTTCAACTAAAATTTTGGGCACATATTTTTCAATAGTTTTACTAACAATTTATGAAATAAAAAAAAAATTGATTTTTTGAACCGTCTAACCCTATTTCCCCCCTTAATTCTTTCATGCTCAAATCGTCATTGCCGAACAATATTTTTCGTAAACGACCCTTTTGCCAAAAGGAGGCAACTCGCTGCTGAACAATTTTTTCTAACGTCATCAAAATCAATAACAAAATTATAACCGAACCCGCTAAATAGCAGACTCCTTTGAGTTTGCAGTTTCAAGAGCCACCAGCGCTCGCGTCAGTTTCCCAAAACGTTAGAAAATCCAATTCATAATTTTCTGGCGTTTTCCAATATTTTCAACAAATCGGACGATAAAAATCGAAATGCTCCTCATCACGAAGTTCCGTGAGAAAGGGTTAAACGTTTATCTTTTGAATATTACACTTTGTAATTTTCTCTGGTAAACATTGGGTAATGGGATTTGTTTTTTTTGTTTCTCTGATTGCAGACGAAATCCAATTGATCTTCCGGTGCTCGTGGACCGGACGCAATGGCTTGGCACGATGGAAAATTCGACTTGACAAAAATGGCTCGCTCAACGCTAAAAATTGTACCGGAAATTCGATCGGAATAGCCTCAACGATCGAGTAAAGATCGGAAGACAAAAAAAAAAAAAACTAACCAAAGTGCAATTATAAGAGGGTGAATAAATTTGACGTCATATTCTTTCGGGGCTGGCAATTACGGTGGCGATAATAGTGATAAAATAATTATTTTCACAAACGAACAAGTGCCACCGCGATTTGTTATTTAACTCAACACAATTAGCCCCATCCCGGACGTCATTGTTTTCATTACACCGGATCGAAGTTCCGAAGTGATTTGTGTCGCTACTCATCCCGATTGTTCGTTTAAATCTAATCCGATACGAATATACGCGGATTTCGAGAAGCGGTTAACCGGAGAAACTGGGTTCACTGTGAAATTCGCGCAGCTGTTCCAGTCCACCTCAAATGCAATCTTCCCGGATAATTAACGCGATCCTCGACAAGAACGCGCGGGATTCAATGGAAATAATGGTGGTCGGTGGTGGCTTGGTGGAACAGTGAACTTCCAATCGTCCGTTTTACCCTCCTCCCTCACAATTTCCGGTCGCGTTATTCAAGTATCCAGAGAGAAGGGTGACGTGTAATACAAAAGTTTCGATGAGCCAAGTGCAAGTAAAACGTAGGAGAGCACTTTCGAGCTATAGATAAAAATTGCCGGCTATATTGTAAACGAAGAAACGGGGGTTGAAGGAATTAATCGGAAAATTCGAACGGGAATATCGTCCTGTGATTCACGTTGCCATGATTGATCGAACGAAGTCCAACGATTCACGAGGTGGGAAGGAAAAATGCTTCGGCACGGGAGAATGCCGAAGAGCAGAAAAATCGTCGATGAGACGACCTGAAGCTCGTTGTGTCGTCTCATAAACGACGAGGAGACTGGAAAAAGTGCGCCGAGACGGACAACAGGCAACGAGGAGGACAGAGAAGAATTGACAGATAGTAAGAAGAAAGAAAAATATACGAGGAACTGCGAGAAAAACGTGCGGGCGTGTTTTAATTCGGCAAGTTCACCGACGAACATGTCTATCAACGACAGTGAAATATATCTCCTAAATTGGGACGACTCGTCATTGCTGTTGCGCGACTTGAACGGTTCTTACTACAATTCCAGTTATCACGGTGTAAACGAGACGTCCGATGATTTTTGGAACTTGGCTGGTGATCGGGCGTGTTTGGCCGCGTTACTACTTCTATTTTCCGTTGTAACGGTGTTCGGCAATATGCTAGTAATACTCGCCGTTTTCCGCGAGCGTTACTTGCACACGGCGACGAATTACTTCGTCACGTCGCTCGCGTTTGCCGACTGTCTCGTTGGTCTTGTTGTCATGCCGTTCAGCGCCATCTATGAGGTACTGGAGAACCGTTGGCTCTTTACGACCGATTGGTGCGACGTCTGGCGTTCCCTCGATGTACTATTCTCAACCGCGTCGATCCTTAATCTTTGCGTGATTAGTTTGGATCGTTATTGGGCGATAACCGATCCGTTTACTTATCCAACGAGAATGAGCAGGAGACGAGCTTTCATACTGATAGGCATTGTTTGGATATGCTCGAGCGCAATATCTTTTCCCGCCATTGCGTGGTGGCGCGCCGTACGCACCGAAGAAGTGCCCAAAGACAAATGTCCGTTTACCGAACATCTTGGATATCTGATATTCTCGTCGACGATTAGTTTTTACCTGCCGCTGTTCGTAATGGTGTTCACTTACTACAGAATTTATCGTGCCGCTGTCATACAAACGAGAAGTTTGAAACTGGGCACGAAACAGGTTATGATGGCGTCGGGTGAGCTCGAGCTAACGCTGAGAATTCATCGTGGTGGCGCTACGAACGCTGACGCGAGGCATCTATTTCGTACGGCTTCGAGTACGCCCGAAGATCTTCAGGATCTCGAAGAGCCGCTCACCGCCATTCACAACAACGGTCTCACGAGAATGCCATCGACGAGAATAAACAACAAGCAGCATCTCGGCAAGAATTTTTCATTGTCGAGAAAACTCGCGAAATTCGCGAAGGAAAAAAAAGCGGCGAAAACATTGGGAATTGTGATGGGCGTTTTTATTGTCTGCTGGTTACCATTTTTCGTGGTTAATCTGTGGTCGGGATTCTGCAGCAGATGCATATGGCAGGAGGAAATCGTCTCCGCCGCTGTGACATGGCTCGGCTGGATCAACAGCGGCATGAATCCTGTGATCTACGCGTGCTGGAGTCGAGACTTCAGACGGTGAGTTCCTGTACTCTTCTGATTATCTTTTAGTCCTGCCCGAGTCTCGGGGGCGGGGGATATAACTGTTTGTACGATTCTCGATGTTTTTTAATGTAGCCTCGAGGACTCCGGAATGGTACAAAAGCTGCGACTCAGTGGATACCAAAAACTATGAAGTTCAAACGAATGCTATTAATTTGAAAATTCGAGAGTTCCAATCGTTTCGTCCGCTTTGTGTTCTACAACGATAGGCAGGACCGCGGTTCTACAGATCCCAACTGTACAACTGCCCAACTGTCACGACCAAACTGACACGAGCATACGAATATTTCGCAATATTGTCACGACAAAACTGTCCCCGGAAAAACTGTCACCGCACAAACTGTTACCACTCAACTCTCCTGAATCTCTATTCGACACGTGCAGAAATCTTTACGAACAAAACCATCACCGACTAAACTGTCACGGTCTCAACTGTATTCTGCGCAACCGTAACGCAGCAGAATAGTCCCCGTCTACACTGTCAGGGCGTCTACTGTATTCTGCACCAACCGTCACCGTTCCAACCGTCACCGTTCCAACCGTCACCATTCCAACCGTCACCATTCCAATCGTCACCATTCCAACCGTCGCCGTTCCAACCGTCACCATTCCAACCGTCACCATTCCAACCGTCACCATTCCAATCGTCACCATTCCAACCGTCACCATTCCAACCGTCACCATTCCAACCGTCACCGTTACAACCGTCACCGCACAAAACTGTCACCGTCAAAACTGTCACCGGCAAAACCATCACCGCGCCAAGGCGAGATGTAACTAACTCACACGGTTATAAGCTGAACTCGTAGATGAGAGCGCTCGGGCTGCTTTACCAAACGCGGCGCAACAGCGCGCGATGTTTCGCGCGTGTCCGCTATTACCGACCGCTGAGCACAAATAAGTTCGCGCGGTGCGAAGGCTGTGGCTGAGACGACAGCGGCGAATGACGTAAGTATTAGCGGACACGCACGAAATATCGCGCGCTATTGCGCCGCGTTTGGTGAAGCAGTGCGAGCGCTCTTACCTACGGATACAGCGTCTACGAGTGTGAGTTGGGTAAATCTCGCGTTAAGCGGTGACGGTCCGTGCCGTGTACAGTTTTGCCCGTGACAGTTTTGCCGGTGACAATTGCCGCGGTTACAGTTGCTGCGGTGACAATTTAAGCGGTGACAGTTTGAACGGTGACAGATTAAACGGCGATTGTTTAGACGGTGACAATTCAGACGGTGACAGTTTAGATGGTGACGGTTTAGACCGTGACAGTTTAGACGGTGATAGTTTTGTTCGTGAAGATTCTGCACGTGGCCAATAGGGACCGGGGAGAGTTGAGTGGTGACAGTTTGTGCGGTGACAGTTTCAATGGTCAGAGTGTTGTTCGGGAACAGTTTTCTCGTCACAATATTGCGAAATATTCGTATGCTCGTGTCAGTTTGGTCGTGACAGTTGGGTAGGTGTACAGTTTGAATCTGTAGAATCGCGGTCCTGCCCAATAATATTAACGTGCGCGACGACACTTTGAAATTCTCCAATCGCGAATCGCCGTGAAATCTCGCGCTCTAATCTTAATTTAATTCTAGCGTAACGATCCGGATTATATGTTCCCCCATTGAGTGAAAAAAAAATAAAAATGCGAAGGCTCAGGCGTAAAGGGGACCAATATATCTGCCAATGTGAACGTAATGGCGGGGGTGAAACGGTAGGTGGTTTCTCTCGACTGACGGGGCGAGTAATTGAGAGGAAAAACGATTTTTTCCTGACACGTAAAAAAAAAAAATTCGGCGTTGGATCCCGTGGCGCTTCCAACCACGGGTAGGCGCTCCACGACAGAGCGAGGAGTTTGAGATGAGATCGAAGGGAGAGAGAAAGCAATAGATTCGAAGTAGTTGGGGTTGCAGATCCGAAGCTTTCCCGTGCCGGAGGACGGGAATACCTTCATCGGGATTCCAAATCTCAGCTTATCCGGAATATTTTTCTCCTCTTTCGCTATTTCCCGCTATCAGGACCCTGTATGAATTCTTCACTCACAACCGGATCAACGTAATGATATCTTTTTACAGTTTGTGCACTTCGAAAGGTAAATATACCGCATCGCGTTGCTTGAACAACTAATCGATTAACCGGATCAACCCTCGGCCAGCATCTCTCCTGGAACGGATAGACTTTTTCGGGAATTCTCCATCCGTTGTTTATAAATAAAAATGGCGATACATCAATTACCTTGGATGACGATTTCAATTGAATTTCTCGAAATGTTATTCGAACCATTTAGCGTCAATTGTCCAGTAATCGAGGGCCTTCCTGATGATAATATAAAATAGTGTCTTCAAGAATATTCCCATCATTGCAAACAATTAGTTACGATGAACGTTCAAAAATACAACGGTCCGATCGTGTCAAATTGTCGTAAACGAAAAGTACATTCAATTTTACGTAGAGATAGACGATTTCATTTGTTGATAGATGCTTCTGTACAGTAGAGAACATAAAAGTTGAAAACAATAATGCAAAAGTGTGCGAGTGAGAATTGGCTCGCGGGCTTTAATTTTCCGACTCTCCGGAAGGAAGGGCAATGCACGATGTGAGTTGGATTACACAAGAGGTCAAATAATACGTGGAAATGAAACAATAACGGGGAGAATGTTGAAGCTGTAGATCTGGACAGCATACGAATTATTCTCTTTAAGTATTTCGTCGAATTGTCTCATTCTCGGAGGTAACATCCCGTGCGAGCTATCACCGAACCTCCCCTCCATTCTATTTTCATCCGTCTTCATCGTATAATCTTTTATTGTCTCTATCTTGCCTTAGAAGAGATATCCGTTTGAACAGCCCGAAATCATCTCCAATACTCGAGGCTTCCTTAATCGTGGCTTCGTTTAACCTATAAGAATGAAAACGTTATCTTCGTTGAATTGCACAGGAATTTCCCTCCGACTCTATTCCTTCTCCCGGTACTGCTTTCCTTCTGTTTTATTAGTTCGTCTATTCCGTTGCCCCTTATTTCTGTGAGCGTTACAAAATGTCGAGAGTGAACTGGTTCGAATCCCACCGGTTGGAATCCGCAATCATCACGAATTGAAGCTAAATCAACCTCAGTTAAGACAATGCAATCTTCTAGTTCCGATTTCGAGGATCGAATGCGGATCTTGAGTAAATCGCGCAGCCGGGTTTCATTAGTTTAACTTTGGCTCTATATGAGTAAATTTCGACCGTGGACCGACTCTCGCCCGGTTAAGAGGTAACACCCCTCTAGGTGCAGAAAAAAAGGGCTAACTTTCAAGATTTATTTTGGAAGCATTTAAAAAGGATTTCTTGTCAGAGGGTTTATTTAACAAATATTAAGAGAGAAAATAGTGCTAGGACAGCGGTTTCTCAATGATTTTCATAAATATTTCATATAGTATAAAAAATGGATAGAATTTATTGAAACTTTGAAAATATTTTATACATATATTTAAGTATACACTATAAAATTTGTATACATATATTTAAGTATATGCTATAAAATATTAGCGACCCCATATTGCAGGTCACAATCAGGCTCAGCATTTTGCGTACATTCTGGAAGCCGCAATTTTCATCTGAAATCAAACGAGGTTGGAATTTACTTTTATTATATGTCTCTCTTCTATATGAACCTAAATGCTATGAAAAAAATAGAAAATTGAATTTTTTACAGGGGTCAAGACAAAAAAGCATGATTTTTTGCCATTTTTTACAACTTTAATTGCAAAAAAAAATTATTTTAAATAATGATAATATTCCGATTTTAGGTTCATATAGACCGCAATACTATGAAGAAAGTAACTGCCAATTTTCAAAATGATTGGTTGAAAACTTTTCGAACTAGCGTGTACGCAAGTTCAAAAAAAGTCGTTTTCAGAAAAACGCGTTTGAAAAAATAGTACCAAGAAAAACAAGCAATATGGGGTCGCTAATATGTTACAGTATATACTTAAATATATGTATAAAAATTTTATAGTATATACTTAAATATATGTATAAAATATTCTCAGAGTTTCAAAAAATTATATTCATTTTTTATACTATAAAAAAATTCATGAAAATCATTGAGAAAACGCTGTCCTAATCCTACTTACCCCCTTAATGGCTTATAACAATAGAACGAGTAGGAATTTTCATTTAAAATTTTGGAAACATATTTTTCAATAGTTTTACTAAAAATTTATGAAATAAAAAAAAAATCGATTTTTTGAACCGTCTAACCATATTTCCCCCCTTAAAGTATGAAAAAAAAAAAATTTATTATCATTTTGATACATAATGGGGGCGACAGAGCCCATCTTGAAAGTCGTCTTTTTTTTAAACACCTTCACGAGAGAACGGTTTCCTCGTAAAGTATGAGACCCGGAACAAAAAACCAAAAATTTTTATAATCTATACACTATTGGCTATGGCACTACGTAGGGGTTTTTTTTAAATCAAATTTTGTAGAAGTGGTGCACTTTTGAAAAAATAAATCGATTTTTTGCTAAAAAAAACAACAAATTATTTATAAAAAAAGGATTTACATTAAATCAAAAAACGGCTATGTATTCCGATGGAGAATATAATTGTAAAGCTACTATCAAAATTTCAAATCGATCCATACAACGGTGCCCAAGCAATACGTCCTCCCAGTTTGAAAAAGACGATTTTCAAGATGGGCTCTGTCGCCGCCATTTTGTATTAAAATAATAACAAAATTTTTTAATTTCATACTTCAATACGTGCTAAATAAACCCTCAGAAAAGAAATCCTATTCCTTATTTCAAACTCGCAAAATAAATCGTCAAAGGTAAGCCTTTTTTCTGCCGCTAGAGTGCTTTTACCCCTTAACGCTCATTGATGACAGCCAAAGATATATGAAATAAAAGCCGGGATATCCTGAAGTGCAAAAAACCGAGATAGAAGCGTCGAGAATCGAAATTCAAGATGACAATGATAACGAGAAAAGAGATGAAAGAAGAATAAGCGTTGTCATTAATATTCCTAACCTCAAATTCACGAATATTATTTTACGGACTTCCGAGGCACTCTCGCTGGTTCTACTCGAGAACGTGCGGAAACAAAAGGGCCACGGACGCGCTATCAAGTAGCGTGGAATTATTTGGAAACTATTTCCGATTCAATTTGCAGGGAACGCGAAATATGGTCAGGGGTCATAGAAGAGAAGAGAGGGTCAACTGGCGTAGTGAAATCGGTGGAGTAGTGGTGGAAGGAGAACGTCACGTGACAATGCTGTTACTGTCCAGTTCTCCGCGTGTGTTACGCTGCTGATTTTCCCACGAGTGCTGCGGGTATCGAAATTCGAGTTATCTCGATGTTTGTACGGATGTAGTGGATACCCATCCATTTGAAAATGACTCGAATACTCGCGTTCTCGCTCTTTGCCCTCGGATATTTAAATTCCTCTCTGGATGGCGGAACTTTTTTTTTCTTTTCCCTGAATTACTACATCGCTCCGGCAATTACGCCTTCCATTAGATCTCACATTGTTATCGTAGAATGTTTATATCGCCCACGGTCGAAATGACGAATTGGCGTCTTATATTATTTCAATCAGCAACGACCACTTCAACGTAAAGTGTTCGAGGGAACTTAGAGCGAGAAGTAGCTGTGATTTTTTAACGTGGGATGTCGAATTTTCAACAACGAAATCTCATTGAATAAATGTTTTTTTCTGATATCCGGGTTGAAGGCCCCACTTTGACGCCCACGAGGATACTCTTTCTTGCGTTACCAAACGGAATACCGCCTCCGGCTTATAGTTAGGAATCCTTTTCATGGTCCACCTACGTCCGAGGAGTGACAAAGTAAAATGAGAATTCGTCCTCTCGCTCAATGACGAGGGAGAGCCCCACCCCCTCACCGCACTCATTCACTTCACCATATTAGTTTCGTAAAGCTCCGGGTGGCGAAGCTGGGACAGGGTCGCCCGAATAAAGCCGGTTATCTGGAAAATTACATGGCCTCGTCGTAGCACGGGGTTTCTCGTCTCTCGTTTCGTTTCTCATGAAAGGGTGAGAGGGAAAGAGATATACGAGGAGAGATGAGAGGAGATAGGATGGATAAAAACAAGAGAGCCAATGGCTAGTTTTTTGGCCGCAATTTTCAATGGCCAACTGGTATACTTTACCCTTGAGGCACCACGAACCAGGACTAGAGTAGAGAGGAAAGCTGCTCGCACTGCTTTTGTAAAGCCAGTAGTGCACCGGTGTCATACACCCGGACAAGGGAAGACCTCTTACACCATATCCTTATCCCCGCGGTTTCCCGTCTCACTAAATTATACTTTTTATGATACGTTTGTACATCCTGCAATTCAGTTAGTGAGACATCTGAACCGACAAAACTGTCTGAGGAGGAAACGAGATGGGGTAGTTGAAGGGACGAAAGGGTGAAACTGATTCACCTGAGGATTTCTTCGAACTTTTTATCTTCGTTACGTAAAGATGAGACACCGGTGTTGGAAGGGCCATATGAACGACAAGAAACGCCCGTTACGTCGAACGTTTAGTTTTTAGGGATTTATTCATTACTTTGATGAACGTTAAACTGAATGTTACCGAGAATTTCTGCTCAAGCAGAACCTTTTTTCCCTACCACGCCTGGAAACAGTCGAGTAAACGTTGAGTCTAATCTTTCGGAAAATTATTCACAACAGAGCTACGTTGTCGATGAACAAGAGCACAATGTTCGAAAGTCTAAACACTCTGAACAAAAAAAAAACCACGTATCGTAAATGTGTTCGGGCGTTTCTACGATTTGTTAGCCGACGCACTGTTACTGGGCGAAAATAAAAATGAGATGGCGGTTAGCAACAACACTTGACTGCTCCTCTCATTTCTTCCTTTTTCGTCTCTCTAGCCGGATGCCTCGTCTTTCGCCTGCACGGCAGTTACACACACGCTCTCATACGCTGTAGAACGTTTCAAAGGCGTTTTTATAACCTACTCTTTGAAAAAATTGTTTTCTTTCTCGTTTATAACAAAGTGGCTTTGTATTTTTGTTGTACGTGACTTAGCGTACACGAAACAGAATCAATGATCTTCCCTGTAAAAAAACATCTCATGAAATATCTTGAAATGCGATTTATTTCTGAAGCTGGCTAACTCGTCATTGTGATTGGCTGTCGATGTCGTGCTCGGACTTCGTTCATGTGCATACTTCAGATCGCACGATCGTAAACAATGAACCTAACCTACAAAGCAGCGCGCAAAGCGCGAACATCGATTCTAGTCCCCCCGAAAAAAAGGCATTTGACGAAATATCTCGAAAAGCAATTTATTTCTGAAGCTTGCTGACTCGTCATTGTGATTGGCTGTCGATGTCGTGCTCGGACTTCGTTCATGTGCATACTTCAGATCGCACGATCGTAAACAATGAACCTAACCTACAAAGCAGCGCGTGAAGCGCGAACATCGATTCTAGTCCCCCCGAAAAAAGGCATTTGACGAAATATCTCGAAAAGTAATTTATTTCTGAAGCTGGCTGACTCGTCATTGTGATTGGCTGTCGATGTCGTGCTCGGACTTCGTTCATGTGCATACTTCAGATCGCACGATCGTAAACAATGAACCTAACCTACAGAGCAGCGCGCGAAGCGCCAACATCAATTCTAGTCTCCACCAAAAAAAGGCATGGCACGAAATATCTCGAAATGCAATTTATTTCTGAAGCTGGCTAACTCGTCATTGTGATTGGCTGTCTATGTCGTGCTCGGAGTTCGACCATGTGCATACTTCAGATCGCACGATGAAGCTAACTTACAAAAGCAGCGAAGAGCGTACACCGATTCTAGTAAGGGTAAAAGTGCAACGTAACGTACGGGAGTCAGCGAACATTTCGCATTCACGTACCACTCTATTACATAGTGAATAACCCATACATCGTAACTGTGGTCTCGTAAACGTCAGACCTATCATCAGTTGCACGCATCGGATTACGGTATTCACGATTGCACTGTAATCTCAAAAGCGTATAAGGTAACCGACGGCTTTGGCCTATCATCATCTCTTCGTGCTTCAACTTTTAAACCGTAATTCTCTCCACAGAGGGGCCAAACCGTAAAACGCTTCACCCGCAAAACCCTCTACCGAGCCCCTGAAACCCCTGAGGATCCCAGTATATTTCACATTTTCCCTTCAATAATTGACGATTTCTTTATGGACTATCACACGTAACCCCCGTTTTTTTATAATACGTATGGACTGTTAATGGACTTAAGATCTTTCCACCTGTTCACAGTTCGTTCGATTCGACGATTAAATTGGCAAATACCGACAATATTGAACAACGACGATAACGTTTCGTGTTAATGAGCTTCCACACGTGCAGCCATCTATCAACCCCGACCTTCCACGAGCATTTTTTTTTCTTCAAAGTGCACGGTGATTGCGTTCAAACGTCATGGGCATAACCGTACTTACTATAAATTCATTGCATAACAAGGTTCAAGAACTTTTGTATTATGGACGTTCGGAATGGCACTAACTTCATTGCGCTTTATGGAGCTCCATGAATTTTGATGTGCATATATACCGTTAGAAATATTGAGGATTTTCACGATATCATTGAACGAATCCATAACTTTGATAAAATGAATACCAATGAAAGAATTCCTTTAAACCAAAATCGAAACAATTTGAGGCTATTGTAAATTATCAAAACTTAATAGAGCCCAAAGAATTTTGATGTGCATATATACCGTTAGAAATATTAAGGATTTTCACGATATCATTGAACGAATCAATAACTTCGATAAAATGAATACCAATGAAAGATTTCCTTTAAACCAAATCTAAAAAATTTGAGGCTACTGTAAATGTTCAAAACTTAATGGAGCTCAATGAATTTTAATGTGCATATATACCATTAAAAATATTAAGGACTTTCACGATATCATTGAACGAATCCATAATTTCGATAAAATGAATACCAATGGAAGAATTCCTTTGAACCAAAATCTAAACAATTTGAGGCTACTGTAAATGTTCAAAGCTTAATGGAGCTCAATGAATTTTGATGTGCATATATACCATTAGAAATATTAAGACTTTTCACGATATCATTGAACGAATCCATAACTTCGATAAAATGAATACCATTGGAAGAATTCCTTTAAACCAAAATCTAAACAATTTGAGGCTACTGTAAATGTTCAGAGCTTAATGGAGCTCAATGAATTTTTATATGCATATATACCATTAGAAATATTAAGGACTTTCACGATATCATTGAACGAATCCATAACTTCGATAAAATGAATACCAATGAAAGAATTCCTTTAAACCAAAATCTAAACAATTTGAGGCTACTGTAACTGTTCAAAGCTTTATGGAGCTCAATGAATTTTGATGTGCATATATACCGTTAGAAATATTAAG
Organism: Oxytorus armatus; assembly: GCA_958009045.1. NCBI lineage: Eukaryota > Metazoa > Arthropoda > Insecta > Hymenoptera > Ichneumonidae > Oxytorus > Oxytorus armatus. The sequence continues at coordinate 36,900,965 of OY253745.1, read as the reverse complement.
GATTTTCACGATATCATTGAACGAATCAATAACTTCGATAAAATGAATACCAATGAAAGAATTCCTTTAAACCAAAATCTAAACAATTTGAGGCTACTGTAAATGTTCAAACCTTTATGGAACTCAATGAATTTGGATGTGCATATATACCATTAAAAATATTAAGGACTTTCACGATATCATTGAACGAATCCATAACTTCGATAAAATGAATACCAATGGAAGAATTCCTTTAAACCAAAATCTAAACAATTTCAGGCTACTGTCAATGTTCAAAGCTTTATGGAGCTCAATGAACTTTGATGTGCATATATACCATTAGAAATATTAAGGACTTTCACGATATCATTGAACGAATCCATAACTTCGATCAAATGAATACCAATGAAAGAATTCCTGTAAACCAAAATCTAAACAATTTGAAGCTACTGTAAATGTTCAAAGCTGTATGGAGCTCAATGAATTTTGATGTGCATATATACCGATAGAAATATCAAGGATTTTCACGATATCATTGAACGAATCCATAACTTCGATAAAATGAATACCAATGAAAGAATTCCTTTAAACCAAAATCTGAACAATTTGAGGCTACTGTAAATGTTCAAAGCTTAATGGAGCTCAAAGAATTTTGATGTGCATATATTTTGATGTACCGATAGAAATATTAAGGATTTTCACGATATCATTGAACGAATCCATAACTTCGATAAAATGAATACCAATGAAAGAATTCCTTTAAACCAAATCTAAAAAATTTCAGGCTACTGTAAATGTTCAAAGCTTTATGGACCTCAATGAATTTTTATGTGCATATATACCGTTTGAAATATTAAGGATTTTCACGATATCATTGAACGAATCAATAACTTCGATAAAATGAATACCAATGGAAGAATTCCTTTAAACCAAAATCTAAACAATTTGAGGCTACTGTAAATGTTCAAAGCTTTATGGAGCTCAATGAATTTTGATGTGCATATGTACCGATAGAAATATTAAGGATTTTCACGATATCATTGAACGAATCAATAACTTCGATAAAATGAATACCAATGGAAGAATTCCTTTAAACCAAAATCTAAACAATTTGAGGCTACTGTAAATGTTCAAAGCTTTATGGAGCTCAATGAATTTTGATGTGCATATATACCGATAGAAATATTAAGGACTTTCACGATATCATTGAACGAATCCATAATTTCGATAAAATGAATACCAATGAAAGAATTCCTTCAAACCAAAATCTAAACAATTTGAGGCTACTGTAAAAGTTCAAAGCTTAAGGTAGTAGTCTGGTAACTTAAGCCGATTTTCATGTCTTTTTTGGAGGGCGTTTTTTTGTAGGAAAATAAAAATGAATCGTTTTGGATATTTAGGATGTTTTTATTTACATATTAAAGATACAAAAAAAAAATTTGATTGAAAAAATTTAATAGCTTATGGTTATTATTATTATTGATCGAAGTTGGCACCTTGAAAAAAAAGCGCGTGGGTGGCCCCGGTGATTTTGGCTCTTGATGTTATCTGAAATAAAAAATTCTTGATAATTCTTAATCTATAAACATGTCATTCTGGTCGGAACTACTGAAGTTAAATTTCATGGATAAATAACAAAATGGCGGACTTTGGAAAAAAAAGTCCTTTTCCAAAGTCCGCCATTTTGTTATTTATCCATGAAATTTAACTTCAATCGAATGACATGTCTATAGATTAAGAATTATCAAGAATTTTTGATTTCAGATAACATCAAGAGCCAAAATCACCGGGGCCACCCACGCGCTTCTTTTCCGAGGTTCCAACTTCGATCAATGATAATAATAATAATAAACTATTAAATTTTTTCAAACAAATTTTTTTTTCTATCTTTAATATGTAAATAAAAACATGCTAAATATCCAGAACGATTCATTTTTATTTTCCTACAAAAAAACGCCCTCCAAAAAAGACATGAAAATCGGCTTAAGTTACCAGACTACTACCTTAATGGAGCACAATGAATGTTAATGTGCATATATACCGTTAGAAATATTAAGGATTCTCACGATATCATTGAACGAACCCACAACTTAGATGAAAATCTAAACAATTTGAGCATCCGATCAATTCAAGGCTACTGTAAATGTTCAGAGGACCTGGCTCAGAGGACCACAAATATATGGAAGCTCGAGAGCCCTACGTTTTACTTTCGGAGTGTTTACAGGAGGATAAAATAAGTTATCGAATGGTCTCGTGTACAGAATGTTCTTCTTACAGGGGTTACTACGATTCCTCGGCGGTTAAAGTTGGATGAACCAACGTCGATTATTCTTCCTGACGGGAAATTGAAGAGTAAATATTACGTATGATCATAGGCAACATCCGTGAAGTGGCCGGAAATTATACGGGTGAGACGATGTCGTACGAGAGCTGCGGTATGCATATGGACATCCGGATACATAGTCGGGCAACGGCATGACAAGTAATAAATACCAGCGTGTATATAAACTTTCGCATCGATCACATGAGAATCGACGGAAATGACGCCATTATCGCTAGGTAGTTTTTCATCGTGTTAACAAAATTCTCTCAGCGAACTGAACGCTCCGATGATTTTCGTTCGCATTTAAAAACGTTCTGCGATTCAAAGGCTGAGCCTTTAAGAACGGAATGCAAGTTGCATTTCCTCTTCAATAATGTCAGGCAAAGCGAATGGGAGTAAACGAATGGCCCCGAACGGGAATGTGCCCCGGTGCACTTTCCAAGTTTCGTTCTCGGACGAGCAAACTTAAAATCGTTGTCGGCGAGGATAGAGTTGTTCGCCGTAAGATACGGATTTTGTTATATAACTGTTTGGAAAATGTTCTCCGTCTTATGGAGGACACCGCGTGAGTTCGAAGTAAGACTCTTGGCTCTGTTATATAGTTTAGTATCAAAAGTGCATATAGTGCAATTGAGAAGAGAAGTGGAAAGACACACCGAGGCCCCTGATCGGATTTTCGATTGTGATGGGAAAAATCTTTTCGACGAACAAGTTCACTAAGAGAAAAAACAAATTTAATTGGATCAGGATTCCAGAAGAATGTGTCGGCTCGCTGAGAATGACATCACGAACGACCAAAAACAGAAGTCTCTTCGAAAAATACAAATATATATTCGATGCGTGTGTAGGGATTTATAAAATCATGTGCACATTTAACAATTTTTTTTTTCTATGCAAAAGTAATATATTTATAAAACTAATTACACGACTATTTAGTACAAATATCAAGCTAATAAAAAATATTATTTGTTTGTTTTTTTTTGTCATACAAAATGGCCAACTACTGCTATTTGCTTTTGGTATCTTTTTTTTTGAGACACGCTGCCGCGTGACATTTGGAATCCACAATTTTTTATCTAGAACGAAAAGAAAAAATTCGCGTTGATCCACATCAGAATACCTAGAGAAGTACTTACAGAATTTCTGATTAATTAAAAACTTTCCATTTTATGCGCAGTTTTATACGAATTTTTTCACTGGAAATTCACCTTGAGTTCAAATGCCTAAAATATTCGAATAAAACAATATTTTTCAGATTCCGTACTTACTTCTCTCGGTAATCTGATGTAGATTAACGAGAATTTATTTATTTTTGTTCTAGGTCAAAAACGGTGAATGCCAAATGTCACGCCTCAAAAAAAAAGATACCAAAAGCAAATGGCAGTAGTCGGCCATTTTGTATAACAAAAAAACAATAAAAAATATTTGTCATTACCTTGATATTTATACTAAATAGATGTGTAATTAGTTTTATAAATAAATCACTTTTTCATGGAAAAAAAAATTGTTAAATGTCCACATGATTTTATACCCGCTACCGTAGCCATAACCGTTAAGAGGCAGGGTTGGGACAGCGTTTTCTCAATGATTTTCATGAATTTTTTCATAGTATAAAAAATGAATATAATTTATTGAAACTTTGAGAATATTTTATACATATATTTAAGTATATACTATAAAATATTAGCGACCCCATAATGCTTGTTTTTCTTGGTACTATTTTTTCAAACGCGTTTTTCTGAAAACGACTTTTTTGAACTTGCGTACACGCTAGTTTGAAAAGTTTTCAACCCATCGTTTTGAAAATTGGCAGTTACTTTCTTCATAGTATTGCGCTCTATATGAACCTAAAATCGGAATATTATCATTATTCAAAATAATTTTTTTTTCGCAAATAAAGTTGTAAAAAATGGCAAAAATCATGCTTTTTTGTTTTGACCCCTGTAAAAAATTCAATTTTCTATTTTTTTTATAGCATTTAGGTTCATATAGAAGAGAGACATATAATAAAAGTAAATTCCAACCCCGTTTGATTTCAGATGAAAATTGCGGCTTCCAGAATGTACGCAAAATGCTGAGTCTGATTGTGACCTGCAATATAGGATCGCTAATATTTTATAGTATATACTTAAATATATGTATAAAAATTTTATAGTATATACCTAAATGTATGTATAAAATATTCTCAAAGTTTCAATAAATTATATTCATTTTTTATACTATAAAAAAATTCATGAAAATCATTGAGAAAACGCTGTCTTAACCCTATTTCCGCCCTTAAGGCAGTCCTAATCCGACTGTCGTGAAGCAAAGACGTATAGAGCAAGTTAGTGCTTTTTACTATGTACTAATATATTTAGGTATATACTATAAAATATTAGCGACCCCATATTGCAGGTCACAATCAGACTCAGCATTTTGCGTACATTCTGGAAGCCGCAATTTTCATCTGAAATCAAACGAGGTTGGAATTTACTTTTATTATATGCCTCTCTTCTATATAAACCTAAATGCTATCACAAAAATAGAAAATTAAATTTTGTACAGGGGTCAAAACAAAAAAGCATGACTTTTTGCCATTTTTTTACAACTTTATTTGCAAAAAAAAATTATTTTAAATAATGATAATATTCCGATTTTAGGTTCATATAGAGTGCAATACTATGAAGACAGTAACGGCCAATTTTAAAAACGATTGGTTGAAAACTTTTCGAACTAGCGTGTACGCAAGTTCAAATGAAGTCGTTTTCAGAAAAACGCGTTTGAAAAAATACTACCAAGAAAAACAAGCAATATGAAGTCGGTAATATGGTCGGTGTTTTTCAAGGAAATTTTTCAAAAATTTTATAGTATATACTTAAATATATGTATAAAATATTCTCAAAGTTTCAATAAATTATGTTCATTTTTTATACTATAAAAAAATTCATGAAAATCATTGAGAAAACGCTGTCCTAACCCTATTTCCCCCTTAATGGCTTATAACAATAGAACGAGTCGGAATTTTCATTTAAAATTTTGGGAACATATTTTTCAATAGTTTTACTAACAATTTATGAAATAAAAAAAAACGATTTTTTGAACCTTGAAAAACACCAACGATATTAGCGACCCCATATTGCAGGTCACAATCAGACTCAGCATTTTGCGTACCTTCTGGAAGCCGCAATTTTCATCTGAAATCAAACGAGGTTGAAATATACTTTTATTATATGAAACTATATGAAAATTCAATTTTTTACAGGGGTCAAAACAAAAAAGCATGATTTTTTGTCATTTTTTTAAAACTTTATTTGCCAAAAAAAAATTATTTTAAATAATGATAATATTCCGATTTTAGGTTCATATAGAGCGCAATACTATGAAGAAAGTAACTGCCAATTTTCAAAACGATTGGTTGAAAACTTTACAAACTAGCGTGTACGCAAGTTAAAAAAAAGGCGTTTTCAGAAAAACGCGTTTGAAAAAATAGTACCAAGAAAAACAAGCAATATGGGGTCGCTAATATTTTATAGTATATACTTAAATATATTTATAAAAATTGTATAGTATATACTTAAATATATGTATAAAATATTCTCAAAGTTTCAATAAATTATATTCATTTTTTATACTATAAAAAAATTCATGAAAATCATTGAGAAAACGCTGCCCTAACCCTATTTCCTCTCTTAATGGCTTATAACAATAGAACGAGTCGGAATTTTCATTTAAAATTTTGGGAACATATTTTTCAATAGTTTTACTAACAATTTATGAAATAAAAAAAAATCGATTTTTCGAACCGTCTAACCCTATTTCCCCCCTTAATGGAATCATCAACTTGATCGACGCTTCAATTCAAATTTATGGGTTGTGCATATTAATTTTGCGGTTGCTCGATTTAGCAATGATCGGAGATAATTGGTAATCCAATTGGAATGCGAATCCAGATCCAGTCTATACAGAAGCACGCTAACTAGCCCAGCTGGCTATATAATCAGGTTATCTAATTCAGGCTGGTGTAAAAGTAAACTGAGAAATTCATCCAATACGCATCACGCCATACAGACGACGTATTCTGTGCATTGGGACGTAATCCTCTTACGGTAATCGACTTCCGCGTCAACAATGCAGATTTGAGGGTGTCAAATGAGATGATGACAATGTCCCTCAGTTTACCCATCATTGGCGCCCTTTCATCGCTCTCTAATCTCTCGATACCAATCCTAAGTGGCGCCCTTTTCCTAAATTCGATCCACATGTTCCAAGGGTTCACATACCCCTGCGCGCGCTAAAAACTAAGTAAATTTGAAAAATTATTATAAAGGTTATACGGTGATAAAAAAATTAAATTGTTGATTTCACATTTTTTATTAACTTTTCAACCATAAGAAAAAAAATTAAAAATTTTTTTTTTTCCATATTAACATTTTATTTTACCGGTACAAATGGATCACTGACGAAAACCATAGCGCCTCCTTGTCGCTATCATAACTTCACCAAAAATGATTGAATCTGCAAAAATAAAAAAGAATCTAGTAAAATAATGTGGTAATAGTCTGACAGACGGAATTGTTTTATTTTATTTTTTCAAACATAAAGAAATTACAGTATCTCAAACTTTAGTATGCAATGTAAAAAAAAAAATAGTGGATAATAATTTATAAAAAAGTGTCCAGCCAAAAAATTCAAAAAACGTCTCGTCAGACTACAGAGAAAATAATTATCAAGATTTGAAAACAAATAAAGTTAAAAAAATATTAAAAATTGACTGCGTTATCGTGCTGACACTGTCTAAAAACATAGTTTCAAGAAAAACGCGTTTAAATAATGTTAATATTGAAAGAAATAATTTTAAAAAAAAATTTCTTATAGTTGAAAAGCTTATAAAAAATGTGAAATCAACAATTTTATTTTTTCTTCACGTTATAACCTTTGTAATAATTTTTCAAATTTCTTCGGGTTTCGGCGCGCGCAGTGGTATGTGAGCAATTTAGTAAATCAAGTACCGGCATGTGATGTTTCCTCCCAGCTTTTTAATTTCGTGGAAATTAGGTAGGAAGATGGAAAATTGAAATAGAAGATGGTACAAGACTCGAAACGAATCAGTTCGATAAGAGTGGACTAACTTAAAATATGGAATTGATTGCCGAAAAATGGCGAAAAGTGCTGACGCGAGCGTGAGTACGAAGAATCATAGAAATTTAAAGATTTTCACGACAGGTTGCTCGATTGCAGCAAATTGTGTAAAACTTCAATTCCAATAATCAAACGATTCCAATGAAATCTACGAAGCTTCTTTTAGCTTGGACAAAATCGCGAGAAACAATAAACCAAAACAGCACATGGAATAATTTCGCGACGTAACGCAGCATCCGCTGAACGAACGATGGAAAATCCATCGATTGATAATAATGAAAGATTATTTCAGGAAAACATGTCCATGTCCAGTTGATTATGCTCAAGTTGATGGAACACAGCGAAAATCTACTTTCTCCATTCGAAGTCTGTGCGCGATTATACGAGGGGGTAACCAAAAAAAACGGGAATTTCGTCATAATTTCTTTATTTTTTAATATTTTCACACGAAATTTTGATCACCTTCAAAGTATTCTCCTCTGACCATAACGCACCTCTGCAAACGATCCTCCCAATGTTCGAAACATTTTTTAAATTCATTTATCGGTATGTTCTTTAGGCCTTTCAGCGATTTTTGTTTTACCTCCTCCACAGTGGCAAAACACTTGATCGCTGCTTTGTTTCGGGGTCATATCCATAGCACCACGATTCATCACCAGTAATCACCTTGGAAAAAAGTTCAGGGTCCTGGTCGAGCTGATTTTAAAGTTGAAAACATGCCTGAAGTCGACGCTCCCTTTGCTCATCCGTGAGAAGACGAGGGACAAATTTGGCTGCCAACTCTGCTCATGTGCAATTCTTTGGATAAAATCCTCTGAACTGAACTCCATGATATCCCAGACATCTCACATAGTTGATCAATGGTTCGGCGACGGTCTTCACGAATGAGAGCATTGATTTTGTCGACGTTTTCGTCACTTCTTGACGTTGAGTGGCGTCCTGAACGTGGTTGGTCTTCAATTGACATTTCTCCATTTTTAAAACGTGAAAACCACTCGTAGACTCTGATTTTACTTAGGGCAGCATCTCCATAAGCAGTCTCAAGCATTACAGTAGTTTTCGCGGCCGATTTCCCCAACAGGAAACAAAGACACAGCCGAGCGTTGCTCTCGGCAATCCGGCCATCACGTTTTCGCCGAAATGGAAAAAGTTGTTTCACTACAAAAATTGCCACGGGCGAACCGATGCACTCACGGCGACAGAACTTCGCACACTAACTCAGAAGACGTGTCCCCAACGGACACCTGATCGAGCAATGGGTTTCCCCACTCTCCCTCCACGCCGCAGCGCAATTCCCGTTTTTTTTGGGTCCACCCTCGTATGTTCCTCGAGGAACTTACTTCTCAGCGCGAATCTCTAATATATTATCTTCGACCTCGAGAAACTCTGTTATTAATAAACGAGCTCCGTTTCGTATACACACACAGAGCAGGCTACATTGCAATAGGCTGGTGGTAGAAGCGGCATTACCCCCGACCTCGAAGATTTGTATGGTCTGCGAGCTTGGCACCCTTGAGGGGAATGTTAGGCCGCAACATAGAACGAGCTATCAAGCTCGGAGAGCTAGGCGAGTGAAGGCGATGGAAAGGGGCCTATCGATTTTGCATTTACCCGGGTAAATATCCGTGAAGCGTGATACTTACACGTGGGATTGCACGTAGGTGGTTGCTGCTGCTGTTGCCGATGCCACTGATGCCACTGCTGTTCCTTTGTTATACTATGTATATATATATATACTATGGAAACCACGGTCAACACCTTGCTTTGGTCCTTGCATGCCGGGCCTTTGACCACACGCGATTCCCCGTTTAACTAACCCGATTATCAGAGACTCGACTAAATTTTATAAGTGAATTGGCGCGTCGATACTTATGGCTCCAAGACACATGCTGTCCTCTTACGTTAACCGTCTCCATTCTTTGTGCATCGGTACGCTTTACGGCGAGTCCAGAATCCCGAGACACAAGGGAAGTTGCCCAAAAGGACGGAAAAGTAAGATACTCGTAACGGCAATAGTACCCCAATTGACGCGGAATTTTTCACGAGGATGTGAATGCTAGAAAAATTGAATGTCCGCGCGTGTATGAACGTATCTACTCGCTATTATTCACATTATCGGAGAAATATAAATTTACGAGCCGTGCCCCGCAGTTTCAATCGCGGTAAATTTCCGGCTTCCGATTCAATGCGCTACCGCCGTTCCTTAGGGTTATAACATAAAGTAATATGGTGTAAAACCTTCCTGAATAAATGGGCGATCTAATGCAAAAAAGAATTTTTCAAATCGGATTATTATTTTCTGAGATTAGCGCGTTCAAACAAACAAACTCTCCAGCTGTATTATAGTATAATATGGATATAGTGGTACAGTAATAAAATAGTAAGATGAGAGTCATAGCATGAAGTTAAGTGGCCTAGAGCCTTCCTAAATAAACGGGCTATCTAATGCAAAAAGAATTTTTCAAATCGGATAAGTATTACCTGAGATTAGCGCGTTCAAACAAACAAAGTCTCCAGCTTTATTATAGTATAATATGGATATAGTGGTACAGTAGTAAAATAGTAAGATTAGGGTCATTACATGAAGTTAAGTAGCCTAGAGCCTTCATAAATAAACGGGCTATCTAATGCAAAAAGAATTTTTCAAATCGGATAAGTATTACCTGAGATTAGCGCGTTCAAACAAACAAACTCTCCAGCTTTATTATAGTATAATATGGATATAGTGGTACAGTAATAAAATAGTAAGATTAGGGGCATAGCATGAAGTTAAGTGGCCTAGAGCCTTCCTAAATGAACGGGCTATGTAATGCAAAAAGAATTTACCAAATCGGATTAGTATTTCCTGAGTTTAGCGCGTTCGAACAAACATACAAACATATAAACTCTCCAGCTTTATTACAGTAGTAAGATAATGAGAAGCGAGCGGAGATATTCAACACCTCTCCCAAAAGCTATGAGCATCGGCCTCTTCCGCTCCAGGATTATCGTTGATGACCACTTGTTACTTTCGGATCGATTGATGAAAAAATTCATTGGTTCCATTGGAAAAAGAAATTCGTTATCAAGACCCAAAAAAGAAGTCCATGTGTGCTTACTTCGCCTTTCCTGACTTCATTACTGGTGGAGAAGAAGGATTGATTAACACATCTTGGAAAAACAATCGACTGAGGAATTGGCTGTTTTTAATTATATAAAATGACTAATGTAAAAAATCTCTTTTGCACTCGGTTAATCGCTTGTCCTTGGCATAATTTCTTATCGCTTCTTACAAGTAATTTATGAACATTATGAATGAATCATCATCTGGTTAATTGAATGTTCATCTTTTTGCGAATATCTTTACTGAATCCTAAACAAGGGGAAATCTCTGACGGAAAAAGTCTGATGAATCCAAACAAAAATGAAATTCAATTGGTAAATGACGTATTTTCATCCGGCAATTACATAGTAATACCGCAACGATTTGGGTGATTGGTCCATTGAAAATCCGTTATTCGATGGCGCCCGTCGATTCGTCAATATATAAAATCGAATTAACAGAACGAACACGGCTACGAGAGTTTCGTGAAACCTTGTCGAATACCAATCAGACCCTCTAACCGGCAATCCATGTTGGGATATCCATTTGCCATCGTTTTATACCGATTCAACGAGCATTCACGAGTTCCCATTTGACGAGCATTTGCCCAGAAAGATCGACATTATCACAGATCAATGTGACACTCAGTCCAGCTGATTCCGCGGCAACGTAACAGGACATCGGCTAGGGGATAACCCCCACATGGTAATAAATACATGTCGGACAAATGTTCAGAGGAGAATGGGTGAGAACTGAACCGAAGGGACGGTACGAGACGAGCTCGGTAATTTTGGTCGTTCCTTGCGGAAAAATTTTCACCGAGCATCGCATAGGCGGAGAACGAATCGTCTGTCCCCTGTAACGTCATCATCATCATCATTATTTTCATCATCGTGTCAGCTGTCGATGACCAACGAAGTATTACGAAAACAGATGATGATTGCGGTTTCTAGTGGTCGAATTCTGGAAAACAGACAAGATGATCAATCGAATGTGAACGTTCGAGGCTTTATGGGGAACCAAATGAACAGTAATAGTTACCAGACTGAATATAAATTGCGGTTGATGAAATAAACAATTGACCAATGTTGGCCGAATGAAAAAAATCGTGAATACTAATTTTACTACGCTGCAATCTCATTTTCTGCTCAATGTGCCATTAGTTGTGTCGACCGTTTCGTCCGCATCGCTTTATAGAAAGTGGAAGAACCTTTTGAAAATTACAACGAAGAAAATGATTGTATAAATAATAACTAGAAAAATAAAGCACGTCGGTGCTCACGGTGATATCAAGGGGTAACATCACTTTAGCGACGGAAAAAAAAGGCCTTAGTTTGACGATTCATTGTGGGAGTATGAAAAAAGGAATAGCATTTCTTTTCAGAGAGTTTCATTTCATAAACTGTTGGTAAAACTATTGAAAAATATGTTCCCAAAATTTTTTATGAAAATTCCGACTCGTTCTATTGTTATGAGCCATTAAGGGAAGAAATAGGGTTAGGACAGCGTTTTCTCAATGATTTTCATGAATTTTTTTATACTATAAAAAATTAATATAATTTATTGAAACTTTGAGAATATTTTATACATATATTTAAGTATATACTATAAAATTTGTATACATATATTTAAGTATATACTATAAAATTTGTATACATATATTTAAGTATATACTATAAAATATTAGCGACCCCATATTGCTTGTTTTTCTTGGTACTTTTTTTTCAAACGCGTTTTTCTGAAAACGACTTTTTTTGAACTTGCGTACACGCTAGTTTGAAAAGTTTTCAACCAATCGTTTTGAAAATTGGCAGTTACTTTCTTCATTGTATTGCGCTCTATATGAACCTAAAATCGGAATATTATCATTATTTAAAACAATTTTTTTTTTGCAAATAAAATTGTAAAAAATGGCAAAAAATCGTGCTTTTTTGTTTTGACCCCTGTAAAAAATTCAATTTTCTATTTTTTTGATGGCATTTAGGTTCATATAGAAGAGATACATATAATAAATATAAATTTCAACCTCGTTTGATTTTAGATGAAAATTGCGGCTTCCAGAATGTACGCAAAATTCTGAGTCTGATTGTGACCTGCAATAGGGGGTCGCTAATATCTTCGGTGTTTTTCAAGGAAATTCTTCAAAAATTTTATAGTATATACTTAAATATATGTATAAAATATTCTCAAAGTTTCAATAAATTATATTAATTTTTTATACCAGAAAAAAATTCATGAAAATCATTGAGAAAACGCTGTCCTTACCCTATTTCCCCCCTTAAGGTAGTAACTTTAGCCGATTTTCATGTCTTTTTTGGAAGGCGTTTTTTTGTAGGAAAATAAAAATGAATCGTTTTGGATATTTAGGATGTTTTTATTTACATATTATAGATACAAAAAAAAATTTGTTTGAAAAAATGTAATAGTTTATTATTATTATTATTATTATTGATCAAAGTTGGCACCTCGATAAAAAAGCGCGTGGGTGGCCCCGGTGATTTTGGCTCTTGATGTTATCTGAAATAAAAAATTCTTGATAATTCTTAATCTATAGGCATGTTCTGGTCGGAACTACTGAAGTTAAATTTCATGGATAAATAACAAGATGGCGGACTTTGGAAAAAAAAGTCCTTTTATTTTAGCAAAGAAGGGGTTGTAAAATAAAAAGTTAGGGGTTAAAAAATTTCTCAGTAGTTCCGACCAGAATGACATGTCTATAGATTAAGAATTATCAAGAATTTTTTATTTCAGATAACATCAAGAGCCAAAATCACCGAGGCCACCCACGCGCTTTTTTTCGAGGTGCCAACTTCGATCAATAATAATAATAATAATAAACTATTAAATTTTTAAACCTTTTGAAAATTACAACGAAGAAAATGATTGTATAAATAATAACTAGAAAAATAAAGCACGTCGCGCTCGGTGCTCACGGTGATATCAAGGGGTAACATCACTTTAGCGACAGAAAAAAAGGCCTTCGTTTGACGATTCATTTTGGGAGTATGAAAAAAGGAATAGGATTTCTGTTCATAGAGTTTCATTTCATAAATTGTTAGTAAAACTATTGGAAAATATCTTCCCAAAATTTTAAATGAAAATTCCGACTCGTTCTATTGTTATGAGCCATTAAGGGAAGAAATAGGGTTAGGACAGCGTTTTCTCAATGATTTTCATGAAATTTTTTATAGTATAAAAAATTAATATAATTTATTGAAACTTTAAGAATATTTTATACATGTATTTAAGTATGTACTATAAAATTTGTATACATATATTTAAGTATATACTATAAAATATTAGCGACCCCATATTGCTTGTTTTTCTTGGTACTATTCTTTCAAACGCGTTTTTCTGAAAACGACTTTTTTTTAACTTGCGTACACGCTAGTTTGAAAAGTTTTCAACCAATCGTTTTAAAAATTGGCAGTTACTTTCTTCATAGTATTGCGCTCTATATGAACCTAAAATCGGAATATTATCATTATTTAAAATAATTTTTTTATTGCAAATAAAGTTGTAAAAAATGGCAAAAAATCATGCTTTTTTGTTTTGACCCCTGTAAAAAATTCAATTTTCTATTCTTTTGATAGCGTTTAGGTTCATATAGAAGAGAGACATATAATAAAAGTAAATTCCAACCTCGTTCGATTTCAGATGAAAATTGCGGCTTCCAGAATGTACGCAAAATGCTGAGTCTGATTGTGACCTGCAATATGGGTTTGCTAATATTTTCGGTGTTTTTCAAGGAAATTCTTCAAAAATTTTATAGTATATACTTAAATATATGTAGAAAATATTCTCAAAGTTTCAATAAATTATATTCATTTTTTATACCATAAAAAAATTCGTGAAAATCATTGAGAAAACGCTGTCCTAACCCTATTCCCCCCTTAAATACCCCAAAATCGTGAATAAATAATTTAAAAAAAATGTACATGGAGTATTCGAAACCAAGATTTTTGTCCTTAGGAATTTATGAGGGTCGGGTTGAATTTGGAAAAAGGTGGCTCGAGTAATGTAATTAATAAAAACGTTTTCGTAATACCAAAATTAACGCTACGAGTTCAATTATTTTTTCTTTATCTTTCGGAAGCCACAATTTGGAAATTGAATGCGAAAAATGTGAACACGAGTGAATATATAAACCCAGTGCGCCGCGATCGCAGATTATTCTTCTCTGACGCCACTTTTTCATTTACATAGTTTGTACGTGACGAGAAATTAAAAGGAACGATGTAATTTCCTGAAGGAACGGATTCGACAATCAGAGACAATGGTCGTCATTGCCATTTTCATCGATTTTATCTGTTATTGCGAAAATCGTCGGATTCGCTTATTATCGCGAACACGATTTATTTCCCATCGTTGTTCGATTTCTCGATCCGCCATCATCGTTCGTTAGAACGTGATTTCCGTTGGGTCACGAAACTACGGGCGGCGAATTATTCGGCGGATGATTAGCCGACGAGGTGAGAGAAATAAACGCGTACGAGGGTGGTCCGTGAGAGCGGGCAAAATGGAAAATAAGCCATAGATATTGAGAGGAAGCCACAGCAAGTTTGGGTGTTTTAATAACATCGAAATATCGCTGCGGGGCGAATATTAGACGTTTCGCCCGACCGAGGTAAAGGATTACAACCTGGCTTGTGTACAATCAACACTGACAGAACACAACAGTGATGTGTAGCGTGTATCCTGTGGATTCTATTTTAGGGGTAACACCACTCTAGCGGCAGAGAAAAAAAGCCTAACTTTGACGATTTATTTTGGGAGTATGAAAAAAGAAATAGGATTTCTTTTCAGAGGGTTTATTAAGCACATATTGAAGTATGAAAAACAAATTTTTTATTGTCATTATGATACAAAATGACGGCGACAGAGGCCATCTTGAAAATTGTCTTTTTTTTAAACACCTTTACGGAAGGACGTTTTTCTCGTAAAGTATAACACCTGGAATAAAAATCCAAATGTTTTTATAATCTATATACTATTGGCTATGGGACTACGTAGGGGTTTTTTTTTAAATTGAATTTTGTAGAAATGGTGCACTTTTGAAGAAATGTCTCGATTTTTTGCCAAAAAAAGCAGTAAATTGTTTATAAAAAAAAAAGTTTACACTGAATCGAAAAACGGCTACGCACTCCGACAGAGAATGTAATTGTGAAGCTACTATCAAAATTTCAAATTGATCCATGCAACGATGTTCAAGTAATACGTCCTGCCAGTTTTAAACACACGTTGTTCACGATGGGCTCTGTCGCCGCCATTTTGTATCAAAATGATAATAAAAAATTGTTTTTTCATACTTAAATGTGTGTTAAATAAACCCTCTAAAAATAAATCCTATTCCTTTTTCCATACTCCCAAAATAAATCGTCAAAGTTAGGCCTTCTTTTCTGCCGCTAGAGTGGTGTTATCCCGTAAAGTACTAGTCTGGTAACTTAAACCGATTTTCATGTCTTTTTTGGAGGGCGTTTTTTTGTAGGAAAACAAAAATGAATCGTTTTGGATATGTAGGATGTTTTTATTTACATATTAAAGATACAAAAAAAAATTTGTTTGAAAAAATGTAATAGTTTATTATTATTATTGTTATTGATCGAAGTTGGCACCTCGAAAAAAAGCGCGTGGGTGGCCTCGGTGATTTTGGCTCTTGATGTTATCTGAAATAAAAAATTCTTCATAATTCTTAATCTATAGACATGTCATTCTGGTCGGAACTACTGAGAAATTTTTTCACCCCTCACTTTTTATTTTACAACCCCTTCTTTGCTAAAATAAAAGGTCTTTTTTTCCGAAGTCCGCCATGTGTTATTTATCCATGAAATTTAACTTCAGTAGTTCCGACCAGAATGACATGTCTATAGATTAAGAATTATCAAGAATTTTTCATTTCAGATAACATCAAGAGCCAAAATCACCGGGGCCACCCACACGCTTTATTTTCGAGGTGCCAACTTTGATCAATAATAATAATAATAATAAACTATTAAATTTTTTCAAACAAATTTTTTTTTGTGTCGATAATATGTAAATAAAAACATCCTAAATATCCAATTCATTTTTATTTTCCTACAAAAAAACGGCCTCCAAAAAAGACATGAAAATCGGCTTAAGTTACTACCTTAAGGGGGGAAATAGGGTTAGGACAGCGTTTTCTCAATGATTTTCATGAATTTTTTTATAGTATAAAAAATGAATATAATTTATTGAAACTTTGAGAATATTTTATACATATATTTAAGTATATACTATAAAATTTTTGAAGAATTTCCTTGAAAAACACCGAAGATATTAGCGACCCCATATTGCAGGTCACAATCAGACTCAGCATTTTGCGTACATTCTAGAAGCCGCAATTTTCATCTGAAATCAAACGAGGTTGGAATTTACTTTTATTATATGTCTCTCTTCTATATGAACCTAAATGCTATCAAAAAAATAGAAAATTGAATTTTTTACAGGGGTCAAAACAAAAAAGCATGATTTTTTGCCATTTTTTACAACTTTATGTGCAAAAAAAAAAATATTTTAAATAATGACACTATTCTGATTTTAGGTTCATATAGAGCGCAATACTATGGAGAAAGTAACTGCCAATTTTCAAAACGATTGGTTGAAAACTTTTTAAACTAGCGTGTACGCAAGTTCAAAAAAAGTCGTTTTCAGAAAAACGCGTTTGAAAAAATAGTACCAAGAAAAACAAGCAATATGGGGTCGCTAATATTTTATAATATATACTTAAATATATGTATACAAATTGTATAGTATATACTTAAATATATGTATAAAATATTCTTAAAGTTTCAATGAATTATATTCATTTTTTATACCATAAAAAAATTCATGAAAATCATTGAGAAAACGCTGTCCTAACCCTATTTTCTCCCTCAATGGCTTATAACATTAGAACGAGTCGGAATTTTCATTTGAAATTTTGGGAACATATTTTTCAATAGTTTTACTAACAATTTATGAAATTTAAAAAAAATCGATTTTTTGAACCGTCTAACCCTATTTCCCCCCTTAAACATCGATAAACTGATGCCACCGGCATGGTAACTCGTACTAACTAATTGGATTAAATTTTCTGGTATCACGAGAACGAAAAAAGTTCTCGGGTACATCTTCTATCAACTTTAATGTGATTTTTGAAAAATTCCGTTGTGGTCATGACCGCATATTCGGGGGGAGGAGATATTAATCTACAATATCCCACCTCTACAAAAAGACATGTCACGAAATATCTCGAAATGCGATTTATTTTTGAAGCCGGCTAACGCAAAAGAGAATGGAGTATTCGGGAGTGCTGCATCCCTTTAAGTCACGCGCAAATCCACAGACGCCGTGGCGCCCTGGTGTCCCAATGTCGCTAAATCGAGACCTTGACGCCTATCGACTGTACCACAAATATTTCAGCTTTTCGCTACCAGTGTCCAACCATTTGTTAACCCAAAGTGTAGTTTCTTCTTTCCTCCCTAATTTCTTTCGTGTCCATCGTTTCTTATGTGTACGTACTCGATTCTATCCGGAGCGTTTTATCTTACTATACAGTATAATAAAGCTGAAGAGTTTGTTTGTTTGTTCGTCTGTTTATTTGAACGCGCTAATCTCAGGAAATACAAATCCGACTTTAAAAATTCTTTTTCCATTAGATAGTCTGTTTATTCAGGAAGGCTTAACACCATATATGTTTATGTCATGACCTTAAGGAGTAACGGCGACGACGCGTTAAATCGGGGACGGAAATTTTTTATATGTCGTTTTAATGAACGCGGTGTATCTCGACTGCAAAAGTTAAGATTATTAATATTTTGGCGCACGAACAATGTTATCATAGAAAGGGAAGAATCAACCAACTTTCCTTAGTTCACCGAAGTGAAAACTTCAACTTGTCCGAAGTTCAATTTCCCTTTAACGATTAACAAGTGTCGAGGTTCACGAAGAACGCGGGTGAATGTACTCAAGGAATCGGTAATTCTGTCTAGCTCGTGATAATTTTATCGCCCAAGATACTTCCTGCAATGCAGCAAAAGATTTCGGGAAAAATCCAAAGTGTGGCGCCTTTTTTAAAGTTCCTTACTTTCGCCAATTCAATTTTTTCTTCCTCATCACACAAGTGCGTGAAATAACAAACTGTTGTAATTCCAAAAACAAAAAATCGACTCTAAATTTATGGCCGATTCATTTTACCCGCCCCCAGAATGCAAATAACTTTGCATCAAAGCGAAACGCCTACCAACCCTTATTTTTTCAGTCGGGGGTTAAAAAACTGTTTTTTTTTTAACAATGCTACTTTCTCTATATTGTTTTCACGACTGAAAGCAGTACGTTAAAGTGGGTGCCATTATAATGCCTCAGTTTGTTGATAGTACAAGGCATTAACGACGTTTAATTATTGGACGTTTGAGAAACGAGAAACGTTTATACCGCTCTGTCGTTGAATAATGTTGTCGCGGGTAACGGAAAATGTTTTAATTACTTATGAACGGTGTTGTTCGAGCAAACATTTTTTTCAAGCGTGTCAACATTTTCCCGGCTATTTCATCGTGAAATGACGAAAAGTAAATAAAAAAATTTCCGTCGAGGTCAATATTTATGCGGAAAGTTTCACGCATCATGTATTATCTATTAGGAGGGTCGGTCGTAGTTCGGATAACAAGCCATGTAATAATATCCGTAAGTCTGCCCGTCCAGCCGTCCGTTGCGTGTCACGTAATCGTTGTAGAAGGGTCTCGTCGTTAAAACGTCCGGCCGTAGTTGTGGAACATTAGTCGCTAAATCGAGGGGTAGCATTACTCAGGATCCGCCGTGGATTTTTACTATATTCTTTCCGAGAGAAGTACCGCAGAAAAAATAACCGAAACAATTCTGCAGAAATGGTAACTCTTCTGAGTAAAATAAAAAGTGGATTCTCCTTACGGGATTAAGGTAGTAGTCTGGTAACTTAAGCCGATTTTCATGTATTTTTTGGAGGGCGTTTTTTTGTAGGAAAGTAAAAATGAATCGTTTTGGATATTTAGGATGTTTTTATTTACATATTAAAGATACAAAAAAAAAATAGTTTGAAAAAATTTAATAGTTTATTATTATTATTATTATTATTGATCGAAATTGGCACCTCGAAAAAAAAGCGCGTGGGTGGCCCCGGTGATTTTGGCTCTTGATGTTATCTGAACTCAAAAATTCTTGATAATTCTTAATTCATTCTGGTCGGAACTACTGAAGTCAAATTTCATGGATAAATAACAAAATGGCGGACTTTGGAAAAAAGTTTTTTTTTCTCCAAAGTCCGTCATTTTGTTATTTATCCATGAAATTTGACTTCAGTAGTTCCGACCAGAATGACATGTCAATAGATTAAGAATTATCAAGAATTTTTTATTTCAGCCGATTTTCATGTCTTTTTTGGAGGGCGTTTTTTTGTAAGAAAATAAAAATGAATCGTTTTGGATAATTAGTATGTTTTTATTTACATATTAAAGATACAAAAAAAAAAATGTTGAGAAAATTTAATAGTTTATTATTATTGATCGAAGTTGGCACCTCGAAAAAAACGCGCGTGGGTGGCCCCGGTGATTTTGGCTCTTGATGTTATCTGAAATAAAAAATTCTTGATAATTCTTAATCTATAGACATGTCATTCTGGTCGGAACTACTGAAGTTAAATTTCATCGATAAATAACAAAATGGCGGACTTTGAAAAAAAAACTTTTTTCCAAAGTCCGCCATTTTGTTATTTATCCATGAAATTTAACTTCAGTAGTTCCGACCAGAATGACATGTCTATAGATTAAGAATTATCAGGAATTTTTGATTTCAGATAACATCAAGAGCCAAAATCACCGGGGCCACCCACGCGCTTTTTTTTCGAGGTGCCAACTTCGATCAATAATAATAATAATAATAAACTATTAAATTTTTTCAAAAAAATTTTTTTTTGTATCTTTAATATGTAAATAAAAACATCCTAAATATCCAAAAAGATTCATTTTTATTTTCCCACAAAAAAACGCCCTCCAAAAAAGACATGAAAATCGGCCTAAGTTACCAGACTACTACCTTAAATAAACTTTTTGACAATATCCAGATAATTTCTCACGTTCTAACGGAGGACTGAGTAACGAAAATAAGAAGACAAAAAATGGAATGGATCCAACCTTCATGTAACCACTCAGATACCCGAGCAACCCTCATTATCCGTACACCCCAAGATGGAATGGACGTCAACATGCCGAAATGTCAGGGGAGACAGTTCGAGAGGAGAATTGGGGAAGTGTTGGGGATTAACGTTAACGATATCGTATAATCATAGCCAGCGATGGCGAAACAAAAATGTTAACCCTTTCCAGATTCGAACCTAAGCTACTTGGCATTCTCCCTTAGACTAAGTACCGTTATTATGTTTGTTGCTATTGTATACGTGGTCAAACAGTTCCGGAAGTACTTGGAATGATTTTACTAGCGAAGTGGTTCTTGAGAAATGTCTTTGATGGTAGGAGGTCGAATATCGTGCTCGGGTCATCATTTCGTCAGGTCGTGACTCGGAAGCCCTGCTTAGGGTCAAGTGCTTACAGTGAACAATCAAAAGTTTCGAGCGACGACCCTTCGGCTTTCCTGGATTTCAGAACGGAATGGGAGGTGCTCACGATTCGCTTTGTCAGGCTGCAATTGCCGCATTTATACTCGTACTTGTCCATACACGGTTCTCGACCATTTCATTGTCTACGGTAGCAGAATGTTTGTATTGGCTATTGATGCCTGTCAAAACACTTTTAAGGGAGGAAATAGGGTTAGACGGTTCAATAAAATCGATTTTTTTTAATTTCATAAATTGTTAGTAAAACTATTGAAAAATATGTTCCCAAAATTTTGAATGAAAATTCCGACTCGTTCTATTGTTATAAGCCATTAAGGGAAGAAGTAGGGTTAGGACAGCGTTTTCTCAATGATTTTCATGAATTTTTTTATAGTATTAAAAATGAATATAATTTATTGAAACTTTGACAATATTTTATACATATATTTAAGTATATACTATAAAATTTTTTGAAAAATTTTTGAATTTCCTTGATAAACACCGAAGATATTAGGGACCCCATATTGCTTGTTTTTCTTGGTACTATTTTTTCAAACGCGTTTTTCTGAAAACGACTTTTTTTTTACTTGCGTACACGCTAGTTTGAAAAGTTTTTAACCAATCGTCTTGAAAATTGGCAGTTACTTTCTTCATAGTATTGCGCTCTATATGAACCTAAAATCGGAATATTATCATTATTCAAAATAATTTTTTTTTACCAATAAAGTTGTAAAAAATGGCCAAAAATCATGCTTTTTTGTTTTGACCCCTGTAAAAAATTGAATTTTCAATTTTTTTGAAAGCATTTAGGTTCATATAGAAGAGAGACATATAATAAAAGTAAATTCAAACCTCGTTTGATTTCAGATGAAAATTGCGGCTTCCAGAATGTACGCAAAATGCTGAGTCTGATTGTGACCTGCACAATGGGATCGCTAATATTTTCGGTGTTTTTCAAGGAAATTCTTCAAAAATTTTATAGTATATACTTAAATATATGTATAAATTATTCTCAAAGTTTCAATAAATTATATTCATTTTTTATACTATAAAAAAATTCATGAAAATCATTGAGAAAACGCTGTCCTAACCCTATTTCCCGCCTTAATAAAATTAATGCGATACTTCAATGCCTGCCTCCAGAGTCAATTCTATTCCAACTTGATAACTTGTTGGGTACGGTCATTTTAATTCCAAATGACAAAAGATTTAAATAAAAATAACTTTCAATGTGTCCAATCTTCTTTATAAAAACTGACAGTTCATATGGAATTCATCACTGTGTTTTGTCAAAAACTACGATGAACTACGAATAGAAGCTCTGACTAATTCTGCAGACCACTTCACAGCGATACTTCCGCCGGAATGTTAAGGATCCTGGAGTATATCTTGTCGAAACAAGAAGAAGCTTTGTCGAACCCATGAACAATCTTACTACTATAAAAAATCTGTAGAGTTTGTTTGTTTGAACGCGCTAATCTCAGGAAATAATAATCCGATTTGAAAAATTCTTTGTGCATTAGATAGCCCGTTTATTCAAGAAGGCTTTAGGCTACATAACTTTATGCTATGACCTTGAGGAACAGTGGTGGCACGTTGAATCATGGGACGGAAATTTTACGCGGGTGAAACCGCGCGGCGCAGCTCGTAATATAATAACAACTGATCTCCAACAACTGTGATACGTCAATACGTGTCTTCCGTAACGAAAGGGTTGACAACATCATAGTCGAGGTACACCGGAGGTCAACGGGGGTTATTGATCCCGTGTCAAAAAGTTGCTTTCCACTCTACCCAAAAGTTGCTCTTCATTGTCCTCTCGTTTACTACGAACCGGAAAGAAACTCACCGATTCCCACATCCAGAAAATTCTCCAGAAACTTTAGCCTTCACCTTTATTCCCCAGCAGTCCTCTATCGATTGCCACGGATATTCTTACCCCCATATCGTCGCCGATCACACATAGATGCTGTGAAAATTTGCGCTCAATTCCCTAAAGACTTCTGAACAACTTGACTCACCCCCCGCCGCCGCCAACAAGAATTGATTGACTTATGCTCATCACCCTCTCGAACAGAGGCTTACAGCGTCTTGTCTGCAAATCTGTAGAGCCCCTTAATCTGATTACCCACTGTACCAAGTATTGTTATCATATTCCTTGCGAGGAAAAGCCGGAAGAGTGATCCAGGTCGTTTCGGAATATTGTGCTTTCCAATAAATCCTCGGGTCTTTTGAGACCATCCCCCTCGAAGCGACGATCGATCAGGACGAACAGGATCATTTTACGCCAAAATTATAGTCGTGTACACTTTGAAGACTAATCACAAACCGGATTTCATCCAGCAAACCGTGTTTAATTTTCGGAAGAGGCTGATCCGATGTCTCTAGTGTCCGCAAATCCAAGTAGTTTGTGAAATTCATAGCAACATCAGTCTCGAAACTGTTCACTCTGTAGTTACCGATCTACATTACCAGTGCAACCCTCCAATCCGACCGAATGAACGGGTTCAATTTCGATACCAAATTTTGTCACCCACGACAATCGAAAGAACGACCATTTAATGACAACCGTATAGAAGGTTGTTTGAAGAGAAAAAAAAACGGTTTTACAAATAGATTCAAGATTTGGAAATTGCGACCAGTTATAGCTAGGTATCTTTTCAGTTACAGCCAATCCGCTAGGGACCGTGACATCCACGAACAAAAACTCCAGTCGACGATAGTAACCGAGCCGATGACGATCGAAGCGAGTACTCTAGCATTCGGACTACGATGTACCGTTATACCGACTATCCCCGCCGGGCTTGCCGACACGATAACAACGCAGAAGTAAGTAGTCTTGAGTAGAACTCAACGTTAGGGTCAAGGATCATTGGCCTGCGGTCAGATCGCGCTCGTGAGGATAAGATGGAAGGGCTTCGTTGGAAAGTGGACACGTAACTCGTCCGAGAATCGATTGAGATTTTGCTATTCACGATTGATCGGTGGTCGAAGCGATGTTGGCGAATCCTTCTTCGTTGAATTCAGGAGGTCAAAGAGTCCCTAGTCCGGAGTACTCGGTATATTCACGTCGCTGTTTATGACAGCCAACATCAGCGAGATTCAAACGAACGGCATCATTGAAACCCGTGTATGATCTTCAGGGCTAGCCAGTAGTCCCACTCTGGCGAAGCCTCGAGAAATTCAATTGATAAATGGCATTACGCTGAAGAAATTCATACAGGGACCCGACTGATGTTTTCAGATGGATTTCCACCCCCGAATGTCCACTAACCACGTTACATGCTTTCGGACGTCCTGACAACACGCTCCTTCGAGTCGAGCTTTCCCTGCCGGTGTTGTTAAACCTTCGTTGGACTTCTCCGACTCGTTACACTTCGCGACAACATCATACACAGTCGATCTTGGATACCCGAACAATCGCGATTGATTTCCGTCGCTGAGCGTCCAGCGCAAACACTTTCGTTAAGGAAGAACACCACGGTGACCCCCTGTTTCTTTTCACATTTTTCAAGAACTTTTTTTTGTGGGAAAAAAAAGAGATATTCGAAAAAATTTTTTGGGTTTTGTTCCTTGTTTATTAATGTATCAAAAAACATTTTTTTCACATTTTTCACGCCGTATGGTGGCGCTGGGGAAAAAAAATACCGAGTGTTTTCGTCAATAATATGATATTTCGAAGAGAAGTACATAGGGATTTGGAAAAATATTGTTTTCCAAAAAATAGGCATGCCTTTGAAACTAACTTTAATTTCAAAGGCGTGCCTATTTTTTTAAAAGAGAAGTACATAGGGATTTGGAAAAATATTGTTTTAAAAAAAATAGGCATGCCTTTGAAATTAACTTTAATTTCAAAGGCGTGCCTATTTTTTTTAAAACAATATTTTTCCAAATCCCTGTGTACTTCTCTTCAAAATATCATATTATTAACGAAAACACTCGGTATTTTTTTCAGATCGACGTTGAAGAGTTCTGCTGCGTGCCGCGGAGATGACAGCATCTGACGCGAGAGCTTCCCCAGCGCCACCATGCGGCGTGAAAAATGTGAAAAAAATGTTTTTTGATACATTAATAAACAAGGAACAAAACCCAAAAAAAAATTTTCAAATATCTCTTTTTTTTTGACAAAAAAAAATTCTTGAAAAATGTGAAAAAAAACAGGGGGTCACAGTGGCGTTCTCCGTTAATGGTGGCTCTCCGATTTACACTCCGCACTTGGTTTCAACATTGCGAATGTTTTGAAGGTTCTCAATGTTTAGTACATATGTGGGC
Organism: Oxytorus armatus; assembly: GCA_958009045.1. Classification (NCBI taxonomy): domain Eukaryota; kingdom Metazoa; phylum Arthropoda; class Insecta; order Hymenoptera; family Ichneumonidae; genus Oxytorus; species Oxytorus armatus. The sequence goes on along the minus strand of OY253745.1, from coordinate 36,875,606 downwards.
AATAACCGGCCCGCGCGCCGGATCCGGCCCGCGAGACATTTTCAAAAACCCAATTAAAAAAAACAATATTGCACTGACAGGACAAATAAGAAAAGACAAAATCCAGAAGCTTAACGCAAATTTTGAAAAACAGCAGCAATAGTTTCATAAACAAAGAACACAACTTGATAATGTTGTGAAGGCTAGTTTTATAGTTAGTTCAAAATTGGCAAAGTCATTAAGACCATTTGCCGAAGGAGAATTTTATCAAGGAGTGTATGTTAGAAGTTTGCAGTGTTTTGTGTCCTGAAAAGAAAAATGAATTTGAAGAAATTAGTTTGTCAAGACGAACCGTTGTCCGACGTATAGAAATGATGGCTAATTATATAAAAACAACATTGACCGTATGGCTGGTTTTGAATCATTTTCCATAGCATTAGACGGGAGCACCGATTTGTCTGACACAGCTCAACTGGCTATATTTATTCGAGGTGTTGATAAAGAGTCCTCACTATTACTGAGGAATTGCTTGCTTTACAGCCGCTAAAAGGAACCACTACAGGAGAGGACATTTTTAATGAAGTTCAAAAGGTATTTCCAAGTTTTGGCTCGCCATGGTTAAAATTAGTTGGAGTGTGCACAGATGGTGCACCTTCTATGGTCGGCTTACGTAAAGTTTTCATCGGAATTTTGGATGAAAAAGCAACTGAATTAAATGTGCAAAAAGATGATTTGACAGTCCTTCATTGCATTATCCACCAACGGAACTTGTGTTCCAAGTCCATTCGACTCCAGAATGTTATTAATGTGGTAGTAAAAACCATCAATTTTATTCGATCCCGAGGGCTTAACCATCGTCAGTTCAAGGCCATTTTTGATGAAATATCAGCCAAATATGACGACGTAATATATTATTGTGAAGTCAGATGGCTAAGCAAAGGGAAAATGGTGAAACGGTTTTACGAGCTTAGAAATGAGATAGCAGACTTTATACGCAAATAAACGATAAACCACTATCTGAATTGAGTGACCCAAAATGGATATGTGACTTAGCATTTCTGGTCGACCTTACAGGCCATTTGAATGATTTAAATTTGAAACTTTAAAAACAAGGACAGTTAGTAAATGATTTGTACAGCCATTTGAAAGCGTTTCAGAACAAAATCCGCTTGTGGGAGGCACATATGCTGTCTGGTAACAGTTACCATTTCACCACCCTCTCTTGCGTATGAAAATATTGCTTATGCTCAATATGCTGAAGAACTCAAGTTACTGTCGGAGCAATTTTCGAACGGATTTAGCGATTTTAAAAGCATGGAAGACTGTTTCAATTTATTTGCTACTCCAACAAAAAGTAATGTACAAAATGTTCCAATACACTTGCAAATGGTGTTGATCGACATTCAAGAAAACTCACTCCTAAAATCTAAATTTGAAGACGTGGAGTTGTGCGATTTCTACAAAAAATACCTCGAAGAAGACCATTTTCCGCAGCTTAGAAAATTCGAAAAAAGATTGATTTGTGCGTTTGGCAGTACTTGTAAATGCGAGCAGTTCTTTTCATTGATGAAAGTTAATAAATCAAAACATCGTACAAGGCTGACTGACGATAATTTGGAAAATTTTTTACGTCTTTGTATCAGTGAAATTAATCCAAACATCGATGGATTAGTTTCCCAAATTCAAGCTCAAGTGTCTCATTGATTTCGGTATCGCTATTTAACTTTCGTAGTTCGTAACAATTCCAAATTTAACGATTTAATTATAATGTTGCAGTTATTTTTTTCCTTTCATTTTGTTATTTTAATAAATTGTATTATAATAACATTGTCGTATTATTACATGTCTGATATCTATCGCTAAAAATTATGAACACTACTTTAAAATGCACTACTTTTAAACGCGGCCCGCGAACGTATTTGCACACTAAAGTTTGGCCCACAACATGTCAAAGGTTGGCCATACCTGGTTTAGTACATGCGTCAAGCTATTTGGACGCCAATCGCGACCTCTCGCGGTAATACAGAACGGCGGGAAATTCAAACTGAATTTTGTTCGGATTTTGGCGCCGCACCCTCTAGATTCACGCCAAAACGTTTCTCTCCCGTAATCCCATTGTCTACTTACAAAAATTCAAATGGGAACCGGAGGAAGTGACTCGGGAAACATACAATTTTACAACAAAAGACGTTGTTAGTTGTGGGCTGGCAAAGATGGTTCACGGATCTCGCTTGGCTGGACAAGGATGTAAATTATTATTTATATTAAATTTCACTGCAGATCAAAATGCCGAATTATCTGCTCGGAAAAAAAACCGTGCCATATATACTAGGGTGGTTCTTAATTTGGTGATGTTGGAAGTTCTTTGGTATTGTTCCTTGAAAGTAATCAACATATCCAGAAAAAAAATTGGGCGCAAGCGGAATTTTGTCCAATAATTCTAACCCACCCCACCGAGCTGTCGAATTTTTATATGAAAAAATGCATGCATTCAAAATGTTGTTAAGAAAATTATTTATTATTTCAAAACTATTCATGATAAAAAAATTTTATATTGTGTTTTTATAGGAAATTTAATGCTCTACAAAAAAGGTATCTTGTAAAATTCTTGTGAATCTAATATTCATCACGTTAGCAAAAAAACTGTCATCATTTATTCCAAAAGTCCATCATTATGGCCAAAACGGGAGTTTGACGTCGAAAAACTGCAATGTATTCTTCATATGCAATTAGAAATATGAAGAGATACGTAGTTCACTCAATAACAGTATGTGAACGATATTTAAATTTTCAATTTTATCAATTTTATTATCATTCATGATAAATTTTTCTTCTTTGATCGATAACGACATTGATTTCTTTATCAGTTCCAAATCGATGGCTTTTTTCGAAAGATTTGAAATCAACTCCTCATTTTTTGATATCGATGTGAGCGAGTGGATTTCTAATGAAAATTATTTACAAGGCTTAAAAATAGTTAAGGGAGAACATCACTGTGACCCCCTGCTTTTTTTCACATTTTTCAAGAATTTTTTTTGTGGGAAAAAAAGAGATATTCGAAAAATTTTTTTGGGTTTTGTTCCTTGTTTATTAATGTATCAAAAAATATTTTTTTCACATTTTTCACACCGCATGGTGGCGCTGGGGAAGCTCTCGCGTCAGGTGCTGTCATTTCCGCGGCACGCAGCAGAACTCTCTTCAACGTCGATCTGAAAAAAAATACCGAGTGTTTTCGTTAATAATATGATATTTTGAAGAGAAGTACACAGGGATTTGGAAAAATATTGTTTCAAAAAAAATAGACACGCCTTTGAAATTAAAATTAATTTCAAAGGCGTGTCTATTTTTTTTAAAACAATATTTTTCCAAATCCCTGTGTACTTCTCTATTGTTAAAACAATATTTTTCCAAATCCCTGTGTACTCCCTGTTTCTCTTCGATATATCATATTATTAACGAAAACACTCGGTATTTTTTTTCAGATCGACGTTGAAGAGAGTTCTGCTGCGTGCCGCGGAAATGACAGCACCTGACGCGAGAGCTTCCCCAGCGCCACCATGCAGCGTGAAAAATGTGAAAAAAATGTTTTTTGATACATTAATATACAAGGAACAAAACCCAAAAAAATTTTTCGAATATCTCTTTTTTTTCCCACAAAAAAAAATTCTTGAAAAATGTGAAAAAAAACAGGGGGTCACAGTGGTGTTCTCCCTTGAAGGAATTAAAGTGGTTAACGATGTTGCAGAAAGAGGAGTGAAACTTATTACAGAGTACAATGATCGTCTCACTTATGATGAAGATCAGAAACAATTCATTGGGCAAATAATTGAAGAATATAAAAAAAAATATCCTGATATTAACAATGCAACTTTGCTCCAGCCGATGTAATTCATTATTGTAAGTTGATTTTTAAAATATATGACATCATTCATTATAATTCACAATAAAATTGATAAAATTGAAAATTTGAATATTGTTTACATTTCATTGTTGAGTGCGCTACGTATTTCTTCATAATCTTATATACATACGAAAAATAAATTGCAGCTATTCGACGTCAAACTCCTGTTTTGACCATAATGATCGACTTTCGGAATAAGTGATGACAGTTTTTTGCTAATTACGTGATAAATATGAGATTCACGAGAATTTCACAAGATACCTTTTTTGTAGAGCATTATATTTCCTACAAAAAACGTTATATGAAATTCTTTTATCATAAATAGTTTTGAAATAATAAACAATTTTCTTAACAAAATTTTGAATGCATGCATTTTTTCATATAAAAATTCGACAGCTCGGTGGGATGGGTTAGAATTATTGGACAAAGTTCGGCTTGCGCCCAATTTTTTTTCCAGATATGTTGATTACTTTTGAGGAACAATACCAAAGAATTTCCAACATCACGAAATTAAGAACCACCCTAATATATACAGTGTACTAGTGTGCCATCGGTAAATATGATTAAGCATAATCCTTTTATCCCTTATGGTTTACGGAAGACAAAAGACACTTTAACATAGCTCCTTGCATTAAGGAGGAAATGAGATATATTTATTCGTCATTCCAAAATATGCATTAATCAAGTGTCGATAATATAATCAATGAACAAATTCAAAAGTACGAAAATGAACTCTGCGTGTAACGCGATGGCTATTCCGCCTCGCATGTTCAGGATAATTATTTAATCCTGCAATCCAAGCTTTCACATCTAAAGGTTCCATTATTTTTGTGTCTTCCATTCGATTCACTCTGGCCTGAGGTATCCTCGTCGTTAATTTCTTCCTGGTAATATGCCTCGTCGTTAATTTCACCTTTGCCTTTTTTCTCGCTAGTCCCACCGTTCCCCGATTTCTCCAGCGAAACAGAACAGTCTCGAAGAACAAACATATTCCAGAAATTCCATATCCAATGACGAGTAACAAAAATCCGGGAACGAGAGCCATTAGACCCAAGGTGCTATCACCCTCCTCTACGTTAGTATCGTCCGAAGAGAATTTCTTTGCGGAAAATTTGTTTGCCCAATAACTGACGAAACCACCTTCGACTAGAACAGAAATTTTTTTATCAAATACACTCAAATACGGCATTCCTCTCCAGACAGCTAAACCAAGTGAATAACTGGTAAGCGCTTCTTTCATTCGATGAACATGTTTGCCATGAAAGCTTGGTCTCATCGAGGAAATATTCATCGTCACAGCGAGCGCAAGATTGGTATTTCTCTCCTCAATTAAATCATCGAAACGTTCGGCATACTCGTCGCGCTCAAACACCTGAAACTTGTGTCCTATAATTTCAGTGATGTCGTCAGATTCACCGTCATCCTTCTCTCCCTTACGATGATCAGAATGGTCCGTATGATTGAAAAGTTTTCGGACACTGGCAGTGCCACCGATATCGAAACTCGATTCCGCCAGTTCTTTCAGCGTTTCGATTTGCTTGCCAGAACTGGCCATCAGTTGTCCGGCCAACGAAGCCAAATAACATTGCGTTAGAATGTAGCCGAATATGACCCACGAAATGAAACGTAGTCTCGCTGACAACACCGTCGGTTGACGTGGCCAGGCAACACCAATAACCAGCGAGAGAATTTGTAGAAAGGACACAGATCGTGTGACGATCAATTCGATGCAAGAGGCAAACACGAGGAGTCCAAGAACCGCGAACCAAACGTTTGTGTCCAGAGGTGAGATCAGACCTTGGAACGATATGTTGGGACGGATTGGTATGAGCCAGACGATTGGAACGACCTCGTAAGGCAACGTGTAGTCAGTTTCGTCAGCCGGGGCCCAAGGAAGGCAACCGAGCATCAGGTCAGCGTCTTTCGTGCCCCAAAGAGCTTCGTTAATTTGCTTAGCGATATCGATATCGTCCGACCATGGAATCTCTCCTGCCATTATCAAGAAATTGAGGCTGGAAGCTAAAGTGGTTACTATGAGACCCTCGACGCCCACGAGCCTCTTAACAGGAAAGTGGGCTTTGATAATCGTCGTTGTGTTATAAAGTTCCTGGCCATAATCGTTGGCGTTGTCCTCATCAATGCCACTACTGTGGTTACCGACCGAGTCGTTTACCGACGACCATGAGGTTTCCTGTGACACTGAATCGGCTCCACCTTTGTATGGCGTCACATAGGGATCATAGTCGAAAAATGCAACGAGAACGATCGATCCATTCATTCTTAACGGTGAATAAATTTGATTCACGGCACTCCACTTGGTACCACTCCAGTTCGAGTCTTCGTCACACTCCGCGACCAACACCGGCCTCGATGGTTGCGTCAGCACGTTCGGTATGAAAGACAAACTTCGTGAAATTAGTACCTCGTGTCCAACGACACCGAGAAACGCGGCATTCGCTATTCGACGATCCCACAACAAGTACACCAAACTGTCGCACTCCTCGAGGAACGTTCCTTCATCAGGGAAAATTGTTGTCAGGACAACGAGGTACTTGCAGTCTCGGCCACAAAGATCGATCAATTGCGATGTCATGTTTAACAATTCCGCGGAATCTTTGAGAATTATTAAGCCGCTCAGAGAAAACATGTGTTCAGAGGTCTGATCCAAATGACCCTTGAACACGTAGGTCGATCTTAGTCTCTGCAACGCCGACAAGTAAAGCTCTGATATTTCCAACAGATCCGTCGAGTTCTCAGGCAACAGCACGGGAATTCGCGACGGCTGCTGATACATGTAAGTTCTGACGAACGTGAGAAAGCACGGTATCATTTTCGACAGCTCCCGTATTCTCGAGTACTGTTGATCCTTCGCGTTTATTAAATTCTTATCGCCACCCACTTTCGCATATTTCTCTGTCTCTGGCACCACTATTGACAACGTACATTTTACATTTGCAGCCAATATAATTGCCAGAGTTAATAGGCCCTTCATTGTCGCAAGGGTTTCTCGGATTGCTTCGGTAGCGAGATTATTGAATACTTTAGTATTTTCCTGTCTTGCTCGCGGGATCACCTTTTCTCTGACTCGTTCAAATTGCGACTGCAGGAGTGATAATGTTGGTCAATGCGAGGACCCGCATTGGGTTTGCGTGCTTTCTTCGATATTAATCATTGATGATAGACCTTTTTTTTACATTTGTGGATGATAAAACTTTGTGCATCGATAACGCGATCATCGGAACGCTTCTCGGCACGTTATGTTAACTCACGAATATACCATTCGTTCGTGCATCATTCGAGTTATGTGCAACTACATTGTATATGGGGCAGAACCTGTGTTAGAGACTTTTAAGGGCTCACGTACCCCTGCGCACGCTGAAAACCGAGTAAATTTAAAAAATTATTATAAAGGTTATACGGTGAATAAAAAATTAAATTGTTGATTTCACATTTTTTATTGACTTTTAAACTATATGGAAAAAAATTGTGGAATTTTTATTTTTAATATTAAGATCATTTTAAGGGATAACACTACTGTGACCCCCTGTTTTTTTTCACATTTTTCAAGAATTTTTTTTTGTGGGAAAAAAAAGAGATATTCGAAAAATTTTGTTGGGTTTTGTTCCTTGTTTATTAATGTATCAAAAAACATTTTTTTCACATTTTTCATGCCGCATGGTGGCGTTGGGGAAGCTCTCGCATCAGGTGCTGTCATCTCCGCGGCACGCAGCAGAACTCTCTTCAACGTCGATCTGAAAAAAAATACCGAGTGTTTTCGTTAATAATATGATATTTTGAAGAGAAGTACATAGGGATTTGGAAAAATATTGTTTTAAATCCCTATGTACTTCTTTTCAAAATATCATATTATTAACGAAAACACTCGGTTTTTGTTTTTCAGAACGACGTTGAAGAGAGTTCTGCTGCGTGCCGCGGAGATGACAGCACCTGACGCGAGAGCTTCCCCAGCGCCACCATGCGGCGTGAAAAATGTGAAAAAAATGTTTTTTGATACATTAATAAACAAGGAAAAAAACCCAAAAAAAAATTTCGAATAGCTCTTTTTTTTCCCACAAAAAAAAAATTCTTGAAAAATGTGAAAAAAAACAGGGGGTCACAGTGGTGTTATCCCTTAACGCGTTTTTCTCGAAACTACGTTTTTAGACAGTGTCGGCACGATAGCTCAGTCAATTTTTAATGTTTTTTAACTTTTTCTTTAATCTTGATAATTATTTTCTCTATAGCCTGACGAGAAGTTTTTTTCATTTTTTGGTTGGACAATTTTTTATAAAATATTAAACAATAATTATTATTTTTTTTTAATTGCATATTAAAGTGTAAAATACTGTAATTTCCGTATTTAAAAAAAACATAAATTCCCTCCGGCAGAGTATTACTACCACATTATTTTACTAGATTCTTTTTTAATTTTGCAGATTGAATGACTTTTGGATTTTCTCGAAACTACGTTTTTAGACAGTGTCTGCACGATAACTCGGTCAATTTTTGATATTTTATAACTGTTTTGTTTTTTTAATCTTGATAATTATGTTCTCTATAGTCTGACGAGCGGTATTTGTTTCATTTTTCGGTTGAACAATTTTTTATAAATTATTAAACACTATTTGTTTTTTTTAAATTGCATACTAAAGTTTGAAATACTGTAGTATCTTTATTTAAAAAAAAAAAAAAAATTCCCTCCGTCAGACTATTACTACTACATTATTTTACTAGATTCTTTTTTATTTTGCAGATTGGCTAATTTTTTAGATATCAAGATAGTTTAGATATTTTAGATTTGGTAAATATCACAAGCCAACTAATTTTTAGTGAAGTTACGATGTCGACAAGGAGGCGCCACGGTTTTCATCAGTAGTCCATTTATACTCGTAAAAAATAATGTTAAAATTGTTAAAAAAAAAAATTTTATTCTTTTTCTTACAATTGAAAAGTTAATAAAAAATGTGAAACCAACAATTGAATTTTTATTTCACCATATAACCTTTATAATAATTTTTAAAAATTTACTCGGTTTTCAGCACGCGCAGGGGGTGAAAATAGGGTTAGACGGTTAAAAAAATCGATTTTTTTAAATTTCGTAATTTGTTAGTAAAACTATTGAAAAATATGTTCCCAAAATTTTAAATGAAAATTCCGACTCGTTCTATTGTTATAAGCCATTAAGGGAGGAAATAGGGTTAAGACAACGTTTTCTCAAGGATTTTCATGAATTTTTTATAGTATAGAAAATGAATATAATTTATTGAAACTTTGAGAATGTTTTATACATATATTTAAGTATATACTATAAAATTTTTATACGTATATCTAAGTATATACTATGAAATATTAGCGACACCATATTGCTTGTTTTTCTTGGTACTATTTTTTCAAACGCGTTTTTCTGAAAACGACTTATTTTTAACTTGCGTACGCGCTAGTTTGAAAAGTTTTCAACCAATCGATTTGAAAATTGGCAGTCACTTTCTTCATAGTATTGCGCTCTATATGAACCTAAAATCGGAATATTATCATTATTTAAAATAATTTTTTTTTTGCAAGTAAAGTTGTAAAAAATGGCAAAAAATCATGCTTTTTTGTTTTGACCCCTGTAAAAAATTCAATTTTCTATTTTTTTGATAGCATTTAGGTTCATATAGAAGAGAGACATATAATAAAAGTAAATTCCAACCTCGTTTGATTTCAGATGAAAATTGCGGCTTCCAGAATGTACGCAAAATGCTGAGTCTGATTGTGACCTGCAATATGGGGTCGCTAATATTTTATAGTATATACTTAAATATATGTATAAAAATTTTATAGTATATACGTAAATATATGTATAAAATATTCTCAAAGTTTCAATAAATTATATTCATTTTTTATACTATAAAAAAATTCATGAAAATCATTGAGAAAACGCTGTCCTAACCCTATTTTCCCCCTTAACAATTATTTTAAGGTATTCGAATAAACGATGGTGTTGACGCTGACGTTAATATTTGATAGGGATTTTTGGCAGACTATAGAGATTAAAAATTAATAAAATACAAGGTACTTCCAAGGGTACAGCAGAGGAATTTTTGTAAAATTCAACCAAGAACAGCATAGTGGCAAGGAATTTTGACAAATCGTCATTTGCTTCAGGGGGCTGTTGAAAATAGGAAAGACCGGGAGAATCGGAAATAAGAACGACATTCGTGAGTGCAAGATCGTGAATCATGACTGTGCGATTACGATGCAGAAGTTTGCATCGTTGGAAGGCAACGGAAATAAGTTTTTAAATTGTCATTTTTACCATTGCTCTTGCTGCTCGTGCCCATTTAGACTCAGGTCCTTGAAGGAGACCCCAATAAAATGTTTTAACGATTTTTGTCATCGATAATCCAATCTAAATTGGGCTTAATAATGAAAAAAAATTATTTTCGTTGCATTCCAACGATGCAAACGTCAACCACATTAATCGGACAATTGTATCTCTCTTCCGTTGTGAACGGTGCCTTAGCCCGTCTTTACAATATGCCGGTGCTGGCCTCTTTTTCACAATTCCACTTGCTTCAATTCTTTTTTTTTTCTTGTCGCTCCGGCTAACGCTACAATCATCGACCCAAGTGCTTCGAAATGCGACGAGTGTCGTTCCCTGTACGTGGAAGTGGGCGTTCATCGTCTCGTTGCATGCGACGTGTATCAGCGTCATTGTAATTCAGCTATGCAAATATATGATCACGAAACATTATACATGTGCCTGCACGATGCAGGAATATACATTCTACCTATATAATAATCGAGTATAGAGAAGAGATGACATTGGATATCGGTGGGAACGCCACCGTACAAAGCATACAGCCGAACGACAATTACGATCCCATGAAAAATTTGACCTAAATGAGAATTCGTTAAATTTTAGCTTGGCACGCGAAAGATCTACATTACCTACCCGTTAGAAACAAAATTGTTTAAAATAAACGAACAGCCGAGGAACGAATGGGAAAAACTGCGTTTTGTACGCGAAATTGTTTTTATTTGTGTATACAAGGATCTTGAATATACAGAGTTCTGTTTTATCGACACTATCGCTCTTTTTCAGTCCAACATCCACCACCGCGCGGGAAGGTCTATCGAACTGATTTAAAGTAGGGGCGAGGGCCCTGTCGAACCCCGATATTGTCGATATAGGCTCTGATTTATCCGTAGAATCTTGATTCAAACGTATCGGCCCAATTCATACTCCAACCGGGCCATAACGATCCGTTATAGTATAAACGTATTGGGCCGAACATGGTGGGGGAGGATTAAACAAAAATTCGGCATTAAGCCGGAAATAGTGAGGCGGATTAAACGAAAATTTGGTATTTTGCCGAAAATGATGGGGGAGGATTAAACAAAAATTCGGTATTGGACCGAAAATGATGGCAAAGGATTAAACAAAAATTCGGTATTCGGCCGAAAATGGTGGGGGAGGATTAAACGAAAATTCGGTATTAGGCCGAAAATAGAGGGGGAGGATTAAAGAAAAATTCGGTATTAAGCCGAAAATAGTGAGGCGGATTAAACGAAAATTTGATATTGGGCCGAAAATAGTGGGGGGGGGGATTAAACAAAAATTCGGTAATGGGCCGAAAATGATGGGGGAGGATTAAACAAAAATTCGGTAGTAGGACGGAAAACGATGGGGGAGGATTTAACAAAAATTTGATATTGGGCCAAAAATGGTGGGGGAGGATTAAGGAAAAATTCGGTATTAGGCCGGAAAATGATGGGGGAGGATTTAACGGAAATTTGATATTGGGCCAAAAATCGTGGGGGAGGACTAAAGAAAAATTTGGTATTAGGCCGGAAAATGATGGGGGAGGACTAAAGAAAAATTTGGTATTAGGCCGGAAAATGATGGGGGAGGATTAAACGAAAATTTGATATTGGGCCGAAAATAATGGGGGGGGGGAATAAACAAAAGTTCGATATTATCCCGAAGATAGTGGGAGAGGATTAAAGAAAAATTCGGTATTAGCCCGAAAATAATGGGGGAGGATTAAACAAAAATTCGGTATTCGGCCGAAAATGATGGGGCAGGATTAAACAAAAATTCGGTATTCGGCCGAAAATGATGGGGGAGAATTAAACGAAAATTCGATATTAGGCCGAAAATGGTGGGGGAGGATTAAAGAAAAATTCGGTATTAGGCCGGAAAATGATGGGGGAGGATTTAACGAAAATTTGATATTGGGCCGAAAATGGTGGGGGAGGACTAAAGAAAAATTTGGTATTAGGCCGGAAAATGATGGGGGAGGATTAAACGAAAATTCGGTATTGCACCGAAAATAATGGGGGGGGGGGGAATAAACAAAAATTCGATATTAGCCCGAAAATAGTGGGAGAGGATTAAAGAAAAATTCGGTATTAGCCCGAAAATAATGGAGAAGGATTAAACAAAAATTCGGTATTCGGCCGAAAATGATGGGGCAGGATTAAACAAAAATTCGGTATTCGGCCGAAAATGATGGGGGAGGATTAAACGAAAATTCGATATTAGGCCGAAAATGGTGGGGGAGGATTAAAGAAAAATTCGGTATTACGCCAAAAATGGTGGGGGAAGATTAAACGAAAATACGGTATTAGGCTGAAAATGGTGGGGGAGCGTTAAACAAAAAATGAACTATTGTACTGATTGGATCAGCATTGAAACTATATTTTCCTCATTTTCATAATGCCAATTTTTTTTTCGTTTCGTAGAATTTAATGAGGAACAATAAAAAATCATTCGTATTGTGTACAAGTCGAATCTGAAGATATCACAAGCCAACGTTACGATTTTTTCGAAGCTTTCTCCATGAGAAACCTTATTAAAAATAAAAATGGATGTTGTAGAAAATAATGTATCATAGTCTATACATTTTCGTTTCATTTCTGTTGCAGAGCTTTTGCGAGAATTCTTTGCGTCTGCTGCCCGCGCAGGATGAGAAGGAGGTATCAACCAGCGTTCAGATGTAAACCTAGCCAGGTGAGAATTAAACCCATTCTGTTAAATACACCAATTGAGAAGGTTCCATCGATTAGGCTGTATTTACAATCGGGAGAATAATTTTTGCCCATTATTGCCAGGTACTCGAACGAGATACATGCACAATTTTTAAAAGGACACAATATCAACATTCCTATAGTATTTATCGCTTGGGAGGAAAAATAAATGCAATTTATTTGCTAGTAAAAAAATATTTATAACACGATTGTATGTCACGATGGAAAATGTACTCCATCTTCGTCAAGCTTACCTGTACACGTTATTTTCGATAGAAACGTTCTATGAAGTTTGTGCCATGTTTACAAAATCATAGCATACTTAATAAGATATTGTAAAATAAATATGCGGAAAGCAATGTGCATTAGCGATGGAATGATTACTTTTGGACACGTGGGACCAAAAAAAGATACAATAAAGAAATATACGATCCGGGTTGCCACAGAATGATTCACCAACGTTTAAGAAGTTGCGACTTTTGTCAACAAAATAAAATATATACCAGAGGGATCGTTCGCAAAAATAGGGCCCGAAAAATCACGGATACGTAGTATCATTAAATTTCGGCAGGGAACTATCCTCTCCAAAGTATGGAATAATAGGTAGGCTATCGTCTTCCCCAAAATCAGATTCCCCAAGTTCGTAATCCCCAAATTCATATTCCCCAAACTGGCATTTGTTTGCCGAAAGTTACGGTGATTAACTTTGCACATATATTGTGTCATGAGCAGGGAAAATCGTATTATCTATGTTATTCGTGATACCGGATGAGCAAAACTACCGCGGAGTACCTCGTGCAATGTTACTAGTATAATAGAGCCGGAGTGTTTGTATGTTTGTTCGAACGCGCTAATCTCAGGAAATACTAATCCGATTTGGACATTTTTTTTTTGCTTTAGATAGCCCGTTCATTTAGGAAGGCTCTAGGCCACATAACTTCATGCTATGACCCTAATCTTACTATATTACTACTATAAAACTATATCTATACCATGCTATAATCAAGCTGAATAGTTTGTTTGTTTAAACGCGCTAATCTCAGAAAATACGTATCCGATTTGAAAAATTCTTTTTGCATTAGATAGCCCGTTTATTTAGGAAGGCTCTGGGCTATATAACTTTATCTTCTGGCCCTAATCTTACTATCTTACTACTGTACTACCATATCAGTTGACTATTATATAATCAAGCTGGAGAGTTTGTTTGTTTGAAAGCGCTAATCTCTGAAAATATTCATCCGATGTGAAAAATTCTTATTGCATTACATAGCCCGTTCATTTAGAAAGGCTCTAGGCCACATAACTTCATGATATGACTTTAATCTTACTAGCTTACTACTATACTACTATATCTATAATATGCTGAAGAGTTTGTTTGTTTGAACGCGCTAATCTCAGAAAATACTTATCCGATTTGGAAAATTCTTTTTGTATTAGATAGCCCGTTTATTCCGGAAGGCTTTATACCTTATAACTTTACGCCGTGACCCTAAGAAGCGGTGGCGGCTGCGCGTTGAATCGGAAAACGGAAATTTAACGCGGGTGAAACCGCGGGCACAGCTCGTCATGAATATATATCATTGTCAACATAGACTCTGTAAATAATGTGTGTACTTCCGGTACTCCATAGTTTTTCGTACTAGATCGTAAAATGAATACTTTGAGGAACGTCATATAGCAAAACTGATACTCACGACATCCGGGCGGTAACTTTCGGGAAACAAATACCGGTTTAGGGAACATGAATTTGGGGATTACGAATTTGAAGAATCTAGTTTTGGGAAAATACGATGGCCTATCGAATAAAAAAAATCGTAGCTGCCTTTTATTCGAAATTAAGTTGCATTTTTCATCGCAAGCCCAATCGCGGAAACAACGCATCCTACGGGTACTCTGCCCCCTCAAATTTTCCAAACCCGCGAGCGATTTTATCCCATCAGGCTTAGTCCACAAAATGGGAGGTACGATTCAAGGAAAATAACATAAAAAAATATCGGCTCCATTAATCACCTCCGGGCGAGCCTAGTAAAGAGAACTAATAGGGCAACCCTCGCGTTTCTTTCGTACGAGGGAGACTGGGACTGCTTGAAGCAGGGGTTGCTCGACGTGCTTCGACATAACTACGTTATATCGGTATGTAAAAATTTGGAAAAAAAACTTGAGAAGATGGGCACGATGATCCCCTAAACATGTCGTAAATCTCGAAGAGATTCGTTACATGTGCATCGAAATTGCGCATTATTAGTGGGTGGAAGAAATACTTTAACGCGCATTTTTTTTCAGTAAATTGGTTTTAAACTGCCCGTCCGGATTTTGGGATTCATCGATTGACTTCTATTCTATAAAAATAATATGAAATATGTCTCTCGTACGTAAATAGTGTAACTACAATCTGGGCAACGATTTTTTTTATTAGAAAATTGACGACCGTGTGAATTAAAGAAACCCTCTTGAGGCAAAGTTTTCTCCAATTTATGTCCATTCTCACAATTTTTTAAGGACTTATACGAAGTCAGGATTTTCAACAAAAAAAAATTCTATTTCATTTTCGTAATATATATATGTTTAAGTATATACACAAAAAATTTCACATCAATCCGACAAATGTTCTCGCAGTTACACGCATATTTGTAAAGACGTCTCGAAGCGTTCGAAAGTAGCGTAAATGCGTTTTTCTCAAAACTGTGATTTTTAAAGTCGGTGTGCAAGATTCCTCGGAAACGGCTAAACCGATCAGTCTCAAATTTTTACACAACCTTTATAAATATATTTTTTAGCGATTAATCTAAGGTTTATTCTCGCCGATAAATATTTTTCATTTTATAAGCAATTTAACGCCAAAACTTTTGTCGAAAATCGAAATTTTTATTTTGAAAAGCCGCCATTTTCTTAAAAATTAATATTTTCCGTATTCCTTCGATTAAATATTAGATGATACAAATTAACGAAATCTTTTTAGTTTTTTCATTTTTAATTATCAAATCCAGAGATATCGTGCTCACCGCAAGACGTCTTTTTTTTTAGAGGAGCTCCCGGACATCGGCTATAGCAGCTTTAAAAATCATTAATTTTACAAACAAAAAAATATGAAATTAAAGTTAAAAGTTACCGCAATGTGTATATACATTTGGTAAATATGGAGCAAAGGGGACCCACTTCCGATTGACTTGCCTTTAATATATGTTGTGTAGGGACCCTTCCTGAACAACTTTTTCCTCTGACACAATTGGGGGTCGTTATTTATTAAAAAGTTATTAACAAATAAAGTTAATAATTCATATACCCATTTTCCTTATACCAGCCAGTCCTAATCATCTTGTCCTTCACATTTGTTGTTACGAATACACCCCTGAGTAGCATACAAAAAGTTTTATCCGTCGCTCATTGTTTGTTAAAAAGTTATTAACAAAAAAAGTTTCATAAATCAAACATGAACTACTTGTTCTAGTGTATGGTGAACAGCACACGCATGAGAGGGGGGGCTGCGCCCCCCTGCAATCCTCCACCCACCAGCCCAAAGACAAACCAAAAACAACCCAAAAACAACACAAACAAACATATAAACAAACAAATATTTGTTTTATTCATTATTTATATTATGAAGCGGATACATGGTATTCATAGTGTCGAAGAAACTGTCGATTCGCTGGGTTTGGGTTTTTGGTTTGGGTTTTTGGTTTGGGTTTTTGGTTTGGGTTTTTGGTTTGGGTTTTTGGTTTGGGTTTATTTTGGATTTGTTGGGTTTGTTGGGTTTGTTCGTTTAGGTTGGTAGATTAGGTTGTTTAGTTGGGTTGTTTGTTTGGATTATTTCGGTTGTTTTTGGTTTGTTTAGGTCCATTTGGGTTTTTTGTTTGTTTTGGATTTGTTTGTTTATTGGGTTTGGGTTTTTTGGTTTGGGTTTGTTTTGAATTTGTTCGTTTTTTGGGTTCGGGTTTGTTTTGGGTTTGTTTGTTTGTTGGGTTTGTCTGTTTGTTTCTATAGGATACTGGGGTTGTTTTGGGTTGTTGTTGGTTTGTCTATGGGCTGGTATGCGGTGGGGCAGGGGGGCCGCAGCCCCTCCAGTCATACGCGTACTGGCCACCATGCAAGTATTTCATATTCTATTTATGAATTTTCTTTTGTTAATAACTTTTGAACAAACAATGAGGACGGACAAACCTTTTGGTATGTTACTCAGGGGAGTATTCTTAACAACACATGTGAAGGACAAGATGATTGGGACTGGCTGCTATAAGGAAAATAGCTATATAAATTAATAACTTTATTTGTTAATAACTTTTAATAAATAACGACCCCCAATTGTGTCAGAGGAAAAAGTTGTTCAGAAAGGGTCCCTAGACAACATATATTAAAGGCAAGCCAATCGGAAGTGGCTCCCCTTTGCTCCATATTTACCATACATTTTTACGTTAATAAACTAAAATGTCTGTCCAGGAAAAATTCTTGAAAAATCACTTTTTTCCGGTCTTCTGACTGCGTACGATTCCTTAAAGAAAAAAAAAAAATTGGTACGCTAGAATTTCGATACGCTGTCAGTTACAAAGTTCTCCTTTGATTAGACAGTACAGCTAAAACGTAGCATAAACCTATTTATCTTTTTTATTTTTTATTACTGCTCAGCCACACAGCAGTTTTGCGGATATTGGGGGGACGTTCCCCATCACCCAGAGGGTATGAAATAAAAATATGATCCTGTTGTGTCTGCGTGTGTTTCAGTACGTAACGGGTATGGGAACCGGAGGCCAAACGAGTAGTGTGAGCTACAGTAGCGTCAGCCAGAGTAGCGAGGGCGCTTACAGTGCGAGCAGTGGTTCACAAGGGATGTGACGTCACGCGGGGCCTCGACAAGGACCACGAAGGGATCGTGCTATTCGATTTCGGGACACGTGATTGTAGGAACTCGAGGACATTGTGATAGTTAACGAGGATAACGATCACGTTGATCACGTACAGTTGCGGAGAAACAATGACGAAGACGGAGAGATAAACAAGAGCGCGAGCGTTAATTCATCGATGACAATTGACGATGACGCGCGATCGGAAACATTTTCACAAATTGACAAAAATAAGATGAGATCGTTGCTGCTGTTAGAGCGAAAATTATTCAGGCTACAGATCGACGATTCCCTATTGTTCGACATACCGGAGGAAGAAAATGAAGATGGTACACCGGTAACTGAAGGGCCAACGAATCAGAACGAATTATCATCGTGTGTTGGTGATAAACGTGATTACGAGACTAGAACTTCATGAGGTGATCGAATTATTCCATGGAAAATCGTGTTTAAAAGTAGATAACTTGTTTGTCGAATGATCCCGTGTCTAACTTATCTCTTCCTACTATGACGACGAGTCGATTTATCAGATTGAATATATTGAAAAAAAAATCGATGCCGAGCATATTGATGAAGCCGAAAAAGAGAATCTTATTATAACTCAAAGGCTCACATACTCCTGCGCGCGCTCAAACCCGAGTAAATTTGAAAAATGATTACAAAGGTTATATGGTGAAAAAAAAATTAAATTGTTGATTTAACATTTTTTCTTAACTGTTCAACTATAAGAAAGAAATTAAAAATTTTTTTTTTTTAAATATTGACATTATTTTTTACGGGTATGAATGGATTACTGATGAAAAATATGGCGCCTCCTTGTCGACATCATAAATTCACCAAAGATCATGGTTTTTTTGTTTTTTTGTTTTTTTTTTTCAAAAGTGAAGAAATTACAGTATTTCAAACTTTAGTATGCAATTTAAAAGAAAATAGTGTCTAATAATTTATAAAAAATTGTTCAACCAAAAAATGTTTAAAAACTACTCGTCAGACTATACAGAAAATAATTATCAAGATTAAAAAAAAAAGTTATAAAATATTAAATTTGACTGAGTTATCGCGCTGACGTTTCTTTTCATCAGTAGTCCAGTTATATTCGTAAAAGATATGGTTAATATTGTTAACAAAATTTTTTAATTTTTTTTCTCACAATTGAAAAGTTAATAAAAAATGTGAAATCAACGATTTAATTTTGCTTTTTCACCATATAACCTTTGTAATAATTTTTCAAATTTACTCGGTTTTCAGCGCGCGCAGGAGTATGTGAGCCCTTAAAGCGGTCTTCTAGTATGAGCGAAAATTTTTTTCCGAAGTTTGAAACAAAAACATTCATAGGTTCTATTAAATATTTTGACACGGGTCTTTTTTCACTTATTTATTGATACTTGCAGGTACTCTGCGAATTTTTTCGAGTCCAATAAAAATAAATTAAGGGTGCTGTGCGGTTTCACGACGCCATACTTCCATGGCGACTGTGAACATGATTTCGAACGTTCTATTCATCCGAAACAAAAAAAAACCAAGAAGATTGTTGATCAGTACAAGTATGGCTATCGCATGAACCTCTAAAATTTCGAAAAAAAAAATTTGAAACATTTTTTATAGTTGTTCGAAGAATTAAAAAAAATTAAAAAATCCGTACACATTGTTTAGAAGGTCGCCATTTTGTGAGTTTTTTTTTCTTCGGAATTTCAGTAGTTCATGCGATAGCCGTACTTGTACTGATCAATAATCTTTTTGGTTTTTTCGTTTCGGATGAGTAGAACGTCTGGAATCATGCACACAGTCACCATGGAATTATGGCGACTCGACACCACGCAACACCAGTAATTTATTTTTATTGTACTCGAAAAAATTTGCAGAGTACCGGCAAGTGTCAATAAATAAGTGGAAAAAAGACCAATGTCGAAATGTTTCATAGTACCTATGAATTTTTTTTTTAACCTCGAAAAAAATCCTCGTTTTGACTAGAAGACTGCCTTAAGAAGGCTGCCTCATTGGCGGCACTTACGCGTCAGTATTTTGTGCTCAGGATTTTTTTAAATACTGTTTTCCTTTCATATCTCAATTTTGAGTCGTAAAATCTTAAGGTGGAAGAGTAAATCGTGTAATAACATATGAAGTTGGTACGTATTCTCGTAGGAGAATTGATGCGAATGAAGGCACGCCTGAATTATATAAAAACTGTCAAAATTGTGTAAAAAAAAGTAGATAACGATGAAAAAATTTGACTCAGTGGTGGGCCGGGCTTTGGACAACGACTCATTTAAATTATTATTTATTACTGAAAGATGCTCTATGAATTCCACGACTAAGCGCGATAACGCAACGTTCTGTCTCGAAACAAGCGCCAATCTTCGAACGATTTTCTATAATATTTTTTTCACAAATCAACACTTCTCAAAATCGTTCGAATCTTCAGAATTCTCATCGAACAAACTGAGATTAATATTCTTCCAATTATTATAATACGTACTAGTCTTGACGCCACGTGTCATTTTGTAGTCTTAAAAAATTACGTTGATCTTCCTCACTACGACTAATAAATCTAAGAATGAATTATTAACGATAAGACATTATTGTTTATTGGAAAACCGACTGGGTTTTAATATTGTTATAATCAGGGAGATGATTTTATATTATTGTATTGTATATAGATTGTATATAATTCATTCGTACTATATTGTTAAGGGGGTTAGGCCACTGTAGAGCCAAAAATCAAATAGGCATATTTTGAGAATTTTTTTTTAACAAAATAATGAAATAAATCGAAATTCCGTGCACAGTTCTTTATTACACTACTAATGAACTATAAGAAATAATTTTTTTTGCCGTGATCAATAACAAAATGACGTCTGCACGGCATTTTTCCGTTGACACCTTTTTTTTCGGGATGGGTCCACGTACGGAAACGTAGATCATGCAATTTTTCACTGGGAACAAAAGACCAACATTTTTTCGATTCTATATAATAACAGCTACGGAAGTATGTAGGATTTTTTCGATATATTGATTTTTGCCAAAATGGCGTCTTTTTTTAAACGGTTAAAAACTTTCGGAAAAAATCATCAGTTAATTGTTTATAACGATAAAACTATGCGATACAACACAAAGATCCTTTGTACTTCCGTGGAGAATCTAGTATTGAATGTATAGTTAAATTTTCAAATTGATCGGTGAAAATTTGTTCGAGTTATGTTTCCGTCCAGTTGAAAAAACGTGGTTTCGAGAAAAACGCGTTAAGAGAGCGAGGTTTAGGACTACGTTCTTTTAGTGATTTTCATGAATTTTTTTGGCAACAAAGGAATCTATATAATTTATTGAAACTTTGAGAACATTTTATACATGTATTCAAATAAATATCGTAATTTTGTTGAAGTACTTTCTCGGAAAATATGAGCTGCCACGCATCGGAGGTTACCATCAGACGTAGCTGTTTGTGTACATTCTGGAGGCCACAGTTTTCATCTGAAATCAATAGGGTTTCAAATGTACTTTAACGATATGTCGTTCTTCTATATGAACCTAAATTTTCCCGCAAAAAAATTAAAAATTGCATTTTCTAGAGGAGTTTAAAAATAAGAGCGTAATTTAAAAAATTACACTCTTTCGTTTCACCTCTAAAAAATGCAATTTTTAATTTTTTTTTAAGGAAAGTTAGGTTCATATAGAAGTAAAAAATATCCTCAAAGTAAATTTGAAACTCCATTGATTTCAGATGAAAACTGTGACCGTCAGAATGTACACAAACTGCTACGTCTGATGGTGACCTCCGATGGGTTGCAGTCCATATTTTCCAAGAAAATACTTCAATAAAATTACGATATTTACTTAAATATATGCATAAAATGTTCTCGAAGTTTCAATAAATTATATACATTCCTTTCTTGCCAAAAAAATTCATGAAAATCACTAAAAAAACGTAGTCCCAAATCTATCTCCTCTCTTAAAGCTTTCAGTCGCGCTCGAAGTGGCCCGAGAAGGGGCCGCAACAGAATTCGAAATTAGAGCACTTAGAGATTTTCACCATCCACAGTATTTTGGTATATCATTTTTAAGACCCTTAGACACCTTTTAAGCAAAAAAAAAAGAAATGTTGATTCTTCCAAAACTCTAGAGTGGCCTCATCCCTTAAATATACAATGTGTAACAATCCAAACGTAGTACCGAACTGACGATTAAAGCATCGGTAATTGTAGGGATGCATACAATCAAATAAGAGATTCGTTTCGCACAAGTCAGTTAAGTTTGACGATATTTTTTTTTTCAATTCACCGAAATCGCTCTTTATCATAAGGTGATATAAACCGAAGTTATTTCGGTTTTTCTTAAATTGGGGATCATTAATTTTTATCTCTTATATTCAGTGATTAACCCATTATCCTTATTTTAAAAAAAAAGCTGCATCACCGGGACGCCGGTTCGTCGGAGCAAAACAAACGAATCTGTCAATTAACGGCAAATATTTAATGAACAGTGTAAATTTTCGTAGAATGAAAATAACGAGAAACAAAAATACACGATGTATTACAACGCTGTTAAAAAAAAAAACAAATCTGGGAAAATGTCATACTTGGTATTGTTGTGTACACTCGTAGAATTTCAGTCGGCTTAGCAGAAAGTTCAGACTTTCTGCTCATCCAACTGAAATCCCCGTTTCTGAAAAAGGGCTTCGTATAATCTGCGTAGAAAATAAAGGACCAGTATTCCTTTGAGTATTCGAATAATGAGTGAAGTAGTAAATGCAATAAGGCAATTATGGTACACAAGGCAAATAGAAAACGCCAACCGAAAGGAAAATTAAATTTTACCATTGTTTCATGTCACTTCGGGAGAGACGGACTGGTTTTTTTTTTTAACAAATGACGGAAAGAACGGGGAATTTTATTTTAGAACGTAAAATGACTTTGGTAGAAATTGATTGCAAATAGTAAATCGTACGTCTTCACTCTTTGCACGATGTCTCATCACTTGGAGTCTATTATGTTTATAGAGAAAAAAAAAATTGGAATACTTTGAAAAAGTCCAGAGCTCAGAATAAATTTAGAAAAACATTCTAACTGTGCTCTTACCCTCTAAACTTTTTTTTTATTAAGCGTGTGCTACGGCTTTGAGGCTATGAATTGTCTGTAAAAATTCGAAAATTGTGGACAAGAGTTTAAAGAACACTCGGCAAAGGAAACGAGCGTAATCCTGAGTACGAGTGTCTTTTGGGATTTCCGGAAACGGAAAGAGTCGATTTCGATTATATTCAGCCAAAATAATAATCGATTATCGGCGATTCGAAAAATAGCTACAAATAATCGAATATTCACGAAAAAAAAACAAAAACAAAATGAATCGATTACAATCGCTCATCTCTAATACACTGTGACGCGTACAAAATGGTAGGGTACATTGTGAAACGTAATAAAATTTAAAAAGTACACAGTGACACAATGGATGGGCTAATATTTTTCGATCAATGTTTATTCAAGACTGTAGCAGTTCGTATATTAAGAGGGGAAATAGGGTTAGGACAGCGTTTTCTCAATGATTTTCATGAATTTTTTTATAGTATAAAAAATTAATATAATTTATTGAAACTTTGAAAATATTTTATACATATATTTAAGTATATACTATAAAATTTTTGAAGAATTTCCTTGAAAAACACCGAAGATATTAGCGAGCCCATATTGCAGGTCACAATCAGACTCAGCATTTTGCGTACATTCTGGAAGCCGCAATTTTCATCTGGAATCAAACGAGGTTGGAATTTACTGTTATTATATGTCTCTCTTCTATATGAACCTAAATGCTATCAAAAAAATAGAAAATTGAATTTTTTACAGCGGTCAAAACAAAAAAGCATGATTTTTTGCCATTTTTTACAACTTTATTTGCAAAAAAAAATTGTTTTAAATAATGATAATATTCCGATTTTAGGTTCATATAGAGCGCAATACTATGAAGAAAGTAACTGCCAATTTTCAAAACGATTGGTTGAAAACTTTTCAAACTAGCGTGTACGCAAGTTCAAATAAAAGTCGTTTCGGAAAAACGCGTTTGAAAAAATAGCAAAGTACTGAGTCTGATTGTGACCTGCAATATGGGGTCGCTAATATCTTCGGTATATTTCAAGGAAATTCTTCAATAATTTTATAGTATATACTTAAATATATGTATAAAATATTCTCAAAGTTTCGATAAATTATATTCATTTTTTATACTTCAAAAAAATTCATGAAAATCATTGAGAAAACGCTGTCCTAACTCTATTTCCCCCTTCAATGGCTTATAACAATAGAACGAGTCGGAAGTTTCATTTAAAATTTTGGGAACATATTTTTCAATAGTTTTACTAAAAATTTATGAAAAAAAAAAATCGTTTTTTTGAACCGTCTAACCCTATTTCCCCCCTTAAGGGCTCACATGCCCCTGCGCGCGTTGAAAACCGAGTAAACTTGAAAAACTATTATAAAGGTTATATGGTGAAAAAAATATTAAATTGTTGATTTCACATTTTATATTAACCTTTCAACTATAAGAAAAAAAATGGTTTCATTTACTTTTTCAATATTAACATTATTTAAACGCATTTTTCTCGAAACCATATTTTTAGACAATGTCAGCACGATACTCAGTCAATTTTTTATATTTTTTAACTGATTTTTTTTTCAATCTTGATAATTATTTTCTCTATAGTCTGACGAGAGGGTTTTTTTAATTTTTTGTTTGAACAATTTTTTATAAATTATTAAACACTAATTTTTTATTTTTTGAATTGCATACTAAAGTTTAAAATATTGTAAATTCTTTATTTTTGAAAATAAAAAAAGTTCCCTCCGTCAGAGTATTACTACTACATTATTTTACTAGATTCTTTTTTAATTTTGCGGATTGGATAATTTTTGGTGAAGTTGTGATGTCGACAAGGAAGCGCCATGGTTTTCATCGGTAGTTCATTTGTACCCCTTAAAAAATAATCTTAATATTTAAAGAAATATTTTAAAAAATTTTCTTCTTATAGTTGAAAAGTTAATTAAAAATGTGAAATCAACAATTTAATTTTTTTTCACCATATAACCTTTGTAATAATTTTTTTAATTCACTCGGTTTTCAGCACGCGCAAGGGTATGTGAGCCCTCAAATGGTCAAACATTGTTTACGTACGATTTCTGGATCGTAACTACGAAAATAAACGTTTTAACGCCACAATCGACTATTTAAGTGAACGACAACATCAAAAACTCACATTGTCACGCAGAGCACCGTGAAACACGTAGCCCCTTATATTTTGTGGAAATGGTCCTTCGGATTAACAAATCAGAAATGGCGTGTCCTAAATTTTCGGACACTTGCTCAAAACTAGGGATGCAATAAATTCATCACTTTGAATTACCACCGCGATAAAGAGCGCGATAATCAAATAAAATACGGGTTTGTTGAAATTCGTTAAGTTTTCGAAAAGGTGGAGACAAATTTTTTTTCAAGATCCCCACTCATTCGACTAATAAGCGGTAAGTTGTGCTTCCGTAATGATACTTGGGCGTTTGTTGATTCCGAGCCACGTAATAAGTGGTTCTTTTGAATTAGACTGTGGAATATTGAAGTAGCCTGGGGGACAGAGTGAAAGCCCTCGGTTTTAAGTGGGTCGAAGCATCTGGGTACATATTTTTCGCGACAACAAGAACGAAAGCATCAGGAAGGTGGAGTAGTGGAGATACGCTGCTTTATTGAAGTACTCATTTAAATTAAATTATTCCAATTGGCGGACTCGCACCTCATTACGTATTCACTCATGGTATACGACACAAACAACGTACGTGAACATGTAGACGCGGAATATGTGCGTCCATATGTCCATAAATTTCATCGTGATACACATGGCGTATTTTAGCATAACTCGAATCACTCTCGATCTGTCCAAGAAATCAAATTTCGTTTAACAGGATTATAGGCATTGTTTAACGAATGAAATCTCGGGTCTTTGTCGATTATTTTTATTCCACTTTTTCAATTTTCTTTGTCCATTTTCCTTGTCAATTTTCACTGTCAATTTTTCTTGTCAATTTTCACTGTCAATTTTTCTTGTCAATTTTCTTCGTCAATTAGTCAAATTTCTTTGTCAATTTTTCGTGTCAATTTTTCTTGTCAATTTTCTTCGTCAATTTGCATTGTCAATTTGTCAATTTTCTTTGTCAATTTTCTTCGTCAATTAGTCAATTTTCATTGTCAATTTGTCAATTTTCTTTGTCATTTTGTCAATTTTCTTTGTTAATTTTCTTGTCAATTTTCTTCGACATTGTGTCAATTTTCTTTGTCAATTTTTCTTGTCAATTTTATTTGTCAATTTGTCAATTTTCTTTGTCAATTTTCTTCGTCAATTAGTCAAATTTCTTTGTCAATTTTCTTCGTCAATTTGGATTGTCAATTTGTCAATTTTCTTTGTCAATTTTTCTTGTAACTTTTCTTCGTCAATTAGTCAATTTTCTTTGTCAATTTGTCAATTTTCTTTGTCATTTTGTCAATTTTCTTTGTGAATTTTCGTGTCAATTTTCTTCGACATTGTGTCAATTTTCTTCGTCAATTTACTTTGTCAATTTTTCTTGTCAATTTTCTTCGTTAATTAGTCAATTTTCTTTGTCAATTTTCGTCGTCAATTAGTCAATTTTCTTTGTCAATTTTCGTCGTCAATTAGTCAATTTTCTTTGTCCATTTGTCAATTTATTTGTCAATTAGTCAATTTTCTTTGCCAATTTTGCTTGTCAATTTGCTTCGTCATTGTGTCAATATCTTTGTCAATTTTTTTCGTTAATTAGTCAATTTTCTTTGTCAATTAGTCAATTTTCTTTGTCAGTTTATCAATTTTTTTAAATTCCACTTTGGAACGAAAAATCTTGACATCGGCAAACCCAGGTTCGAACCCCACATTTGACGTTAGAAAAAACGAAAGATTTAAAGTCATACGTGTATTCGCGACAAGGATATCATTGAAGAAGAGAACATTTTATTTTTACGAATCAGTCGTTCGAGTAGGCCCTGAGAGGAAACGCTGAAAAAGACGAGGCTTGGTTAAGCCAAAACATAAAAACATAAAATCAGCATATTTTTTGGAATAATCAGTTTTTGTCGTAAAATTAGAAATTCGCCGAGGTGAGTTAGAATATTAGTTATATTTTTTTTCAAATAGTACACTTCAAAATGAACATTTCTCACAAAGTCATCATTGATTTTATGTTTTGGCAATCGAACGTTATAGGTCGCTGAATATATGCTGATATATCTAAAAATTTCAAAAATCGCAAAGCCAATTTGTCAACGTCAAAACGTATTCAAGATGAAAATCTGAAAAACAAAAATCAGCACCGAAATTGAAAAATCCAACTGTGAACATTTTTATAAAAATCCTGTCCAACACCTCGTACGAATTTTCACGTAAAAAGAAAAGTGCACTCTTGTTGAGATAACTTTTTTTTTTTATTACCTTACAATTATCAATGACTCAATTTTATTATTTCCAAAAAATGAATAGTTTCACGTTAAATGATGAACAAGGAAAAAGGGCAGAAATTCTTTCAAAGAGTTCGGATATATGGAAAATATATAATATCGTAAAAATCAAACATATTGAATTTACGATCCTCTCGAGAATTCGTAATCCGATTCGAGTTTGCATATCTCTGACGTAGATACCGCGTGTAGAGTTCAAATGTATGCGTGCTGTAAATAAGCATCATGAAATATTCAAAGCTTGCGGTGCGAACTTTTCTTGCTCGCTTTTTTTCGCACAATTTTGTTTAACGTTTCTTTTGCCAGTCCTTTGAGACGTCCTCCCATCCCCTGCACGAGAATTCTGGATACATGTGTACTGGCGTAGAAGCGAGATAGAAAGGATCTCGTTAAATTATCTTGACCTATTTTTTTAAGGGCTCGGGATAGAAAAATATACAATTTAAAAATCCTATAATTTTTCTGCCATTATATCGAGATTATTGACTAATAAAGTTGCGCCTTGTAAGAATCCCGTAACTCCTATATTTCTCTTGTAAACGCAGTTTTTATTTTTGGCATATTTTTATTTTCTCCGCGTGATCCAGAAGTTTAATTTTCTTCGTAAAGGAATACGATCCCCTTCGTAAAGGAAGGGATATTTCGTGAAGGCCGATCGCAACGGATCGGGAATATCGTTAAAAAAATAAAAGAAATAAAAAATTATGTTTTTGCAAAATCAGTCAATATCTCTGTTTTCTCTGAGAAGACAAAAAATAATGACACGATGGATCTGTATCCCTGAAATTTTGCAAAATTTCAACGATCTTATGGGAACGTACGTAAATCAAACATAATATCGACGATCGTGCTAATCTGCCGAGGACACTCATTGACAAACCCACGTATTTTGATGGCAAAACGATACTTTGTTTTTACATCAAAATTAAGTAAGGTTGCAATGCAATGGAACGTATATAAACATTTCCCGAAGTGACCAACTTTGAATTCGATTTAAATTCCCGCGAAACAAATAACCTCGTAAACCCACGCAAGCGTATACGCTATGGAGGAGTGCTAATAGTACAAAACCTGGCTGCTGGCGTCTCTGCTTGGCTACTTGCGCATAGTGAATAACTGGTCCTGCGCAGAACAATGTGTATGAAGCAATGGGAATACCCGAACAGCTAAAATCGTAAAGATTTATCGAACTAAACGAGAACAAGAATTCTGTGCAGAGTGCGCAAATAACTTAGCGATCTATGGAATTGAGGGAGCGCTGCGTCGCTCTAATGTCATTTTTAGGTTAGGATGCAATGCAATGGAACGCATGTAAACATTTCACGAAGTGACCAACTTTGAATTCGATTTAAATGCCCGCGAAACAAATAACCTCGTAAATCCACGCAAGCGTATACACTATGGAGTGCTAATAGTACAAAACCTGGCCGCTGACGTCCCTGCTTGGCTACTTGCGCATAGTAAATAACTGGTGCTGCGCAGAACGATGTGTATGAAGCAATGGGAATACCCGAACAGCTAAAATCGTAAAGATTTATCGAACTAAACGAGAACAAGAATTCTGTGCAGAGTGCGAAAATAACTTTGCTATCTATGAAATTGAGGGGGGAAGGGGGCGCTGCGTCGCTCTAATGTAATTTTTAGGTTAGGATGCAGTGCAATGGAACGCATATAAACATTTCCCGAAGTGACCAACTTTGAATTCGATTTAAATTCCCGCGAAACAAATAACCTCGTAAACCCACGCAAGCGTATACACTATGGAGTGCTAATAGTACAAAACCTGGCCGCTGGCGTCTCTGCTTGGCTACTTGCGCATAGTGAAGAACTGGTGCTGCGCAGAACGATGTGTATGAAGCAATGGGAATACCCGAACAGCTAAAATCGTAAAGATCTATCGAACTAAACGAGAACAAGAATTCTGTGCAGAGTGCGAAAATAACTTTGCTATCTATGAAATTGAGGGGGGAAGGGGGCGCTGCGTCGCTCTAATGTCATTTTTAGGTTAGGATGCAGTGCAATGGAACGCATATAAACATTTCACGAAGTGACCAACTTTGAATTCAATTTAAATTCCCGCGAAACAAATAACCTCGTAAATCCACGCAAGCGTATACACTATGGAGTGCTAATAGTACAAAACCTGGCCGCTGGCGTCTCTGCTTGGCTACTTGCGCATAGTGAAGAACTGGTCCTGCGCAGAGCGATGTGTATGAAGCAATGGGAATACCCGAACAGCTAAAATCGTAAAGATTTATCGAACTAAACGAAAACAAGAATTCTGTGCAGAGTGCGAAAAAAAACTTTGCTATCTATGAAATTGAGAGGGGGCGCTGTGTCGCTCAAAGACCATTTTAACTGATTTTACAGATATCTCTATCTGCCCGAGTATGTAATTATTTTATAAATGCAGTACAAGTCTGATGCTGATTATTCATGCGACTACTTACAGTCTGTGTTCTGGAGAATTGAAAAAAAATATGAAAACAAGTGTTGGTCGCGCTCTTTTGTTAGTCAGCAGTCCCTAGGGCTACTTCTTTAGTTCTTTAATATATTCCGAGTGCCCACGACACACAATACCATGCTATGCATTCGTATATCAATTGATAGCGAACAAAGAGACTCAACAAATACGATTTGGCATATAACGTGGCTCGCGTCTTTTTGTTAACTAGCGATCGATATATTGACCGAAAGAACAAATGATTGTAAATAATGAGACTGCCATGAAAAAACTTCACTAGTCCGGTTAAAAGAGCAAAAAAATATAATAAAATATTTCGAATTGATGTACGAGGCTCGTCAATTCATTTACAAATTAAAAAAAAAAAAAAAAAAAAAAAAAAGAAATGACAATACGTTTTATCGACGCCGAAACTTCGTCGGGATGAATATTAAACTAAAATCGGGAGAGAAGCTCCTCGTATTTGCATGCTTACATATAATGCTCATACAATAAACATCGCGTGTCGGCTGCCAACAAACGAGAGGAAGGTAATCCATAAGATTTAACGATCAAAGGATAGTGTGTTACACCCTTTGGTTTGCTAGTAATCGATATTACTAATAACCCCCTGGTATAACGCGGTTACTACGAAAAGTGGTTGTTGGACGAGGGCATTTTAGACGCGACGCAGAGAGGTCGCGGATAATTCGAAAAATCCGCAGCTCCGGACCAAATGTATTCTTACGTTGATTTTGTAAATAAGGTTGATAGTGCACCAATGAAGAATAAAGAAAAACGGTGACGAAATTTTAATGCCTCCGGTCTTAAAATTCAAAACTCAATCGGACGACGACATTTTTATTACGTACGTTAGACGTTAAATGATCTAAACTCTCGAAATTTTTATTCTTGATGCCCGTGATCGATCCTATTGAATGGAAACCCTCTGTGAGAAAACATAAATTGTGTATAAACGGATATGCAAGTGCGTGTGTATGAGAAGGCTCACTTAGAAAATAAATCATTGTGTGTAGAGTGTTAAAAAAACTCTTAAGAGAAAAAAAAATTGCACACTCTTTTTGTTTTTTGTTTTTTTTTTTAAGGAACGTCAGCGTAATACGACATTAGGTGAAAATAAAAAATGGTATTTAATGGAATGTCTCGACGTAAATATCGTGTAGAGAATTGGACTATTTATATCCCTTCGATTGTCGGTGCTCGCGGAATTATACACAACGGGATCGAGAGTGCATAAATCTTGTACAGTTATTCCCAACCCCCCTTCCCCTCCCTCCTGCCCTGTCTACTACGACAAAATTCCAATACATCACATTCTAGAATAAAATATCTGTTATTATTATTATTATTATGTCATAAAGAGAAAGAGATACTTTCACGACTGTAAATACCGTATAAATAGATACTATTTGACATTAGTTAATCACATTGTAAGATAAGAGGGGATTGATGAAAAAATTGCAGTGGAAGAAACGGCCATGGAAAAAATAGCCGGGAAATAAAAAGCCCGAGAGAAAAAATGGCCGCGGAATAAAAGGACAATGGAAAAAATAACAGGGGAAAAAAAGTCTGATGGAAAAAAAAATGTTAAGTGACGAATCACGAGCAAAGCCAACGAAAAGTCAGAAGAGCAAAGGAAACTACATTTCATTCCATCGGACAGTTTTTCCGCGGCGATTTTTTTCCACGACCATTTTTTCCCCGATGCGGATAAGAGATGTGTGATACCGTACAGCGCACTCTACACGAGACGATGTGAATTATAATAATCCTATTGTTGGAACGAAGTAAACAACTGGTGTAGTAATATCGAAGAAAGTAATGGCCAAGCTGTTCGCCTGTAGAATTACCCGTTATATGCCTAGCGGCATATTCAAATGCACCGGGCGTCGACGCAATGAATCACGGGTAATCTCTTCGGCAGTCCATTGGGCCCTCCGGACTTTATATACCTTCTTAGATACTACGTAACTGCAACTCGTACCAACTGACCTCCGTTGAAAAAAAAACCACTTAAGTACCTTAAAAGTAAATAATAACAAAGAAAAATGTCTCGATATGCTGTCCTTTATAATAAATATATTGAAAACGATATTGATGCAACGATTTTGCCTATAAAACTCCTTCCGACATCTTCCCTCGACATCCGCGAATTATGCAGTTACCGTTAACGAAATGGCGATACTTTTTGGTTTTAACGATCGAACCCTCGCGGTGCAAACTCGAGAGATCGATTGATTGATTGATAGTTTTATTATGCCCTGGAAACGCCTTGGGGCATACAAAAGAAGATACAAAAATTACACACAAATTATACAGAAGTTATACAAAAATTCCAAAAGCTGAACAAAAATACCGTTCTTATCGCTAAAGTTAAAGTAGAATATAGCAATACTTATGCGGTTTATCAAGCTAAGATTACAATTTCGTTGTTTGGTTTCATAATTCAACACTCGTAAATCCATACTAGTCCGATACAATACGAGCTGAAGACGATAGAGCACTAAAAGACATGACTCGCAAAGTTTAAGTACGACATGAAGCGTACTGAGCACTACTTAGATGCAATCGAAAATAAAAATATACACTATTAAGTGCCGTAGAGTGAGGAACGCAATGCCACAATTCTCTGAAGAACAAACTCACTGCCTAACGTCACTCCCGTCCAGAGCGAAGAGGTTAGAATAGGCCTGTTGCGTATCTCCCGTGGTCGATCGACGCGCCGTCTATCGACCAAAAATACGACATGTAAACACAAGTTTAGAGAAAACGAAACGTTTATCATTCCTATTCAACAAAATGACCTCCCTTATAACTTATTGCGGTTTTCAAAATGTTAAGAACAATTTGTTTCGTCCAAAATCTATCTCCAAAGGTATTGCATTTGTAAGAATATACGCGTTGAATGAGAACGAGGTTATTGATAGATAAATTTTGCTAACGTATAAAACGCAATATATTTCATACGGAAAATGCGAAATAAAATTTTAACGTTACGTTAACTGTTATTTATGAAAAAAGACCACGTTTTCTATGTCTATTTCCCTTAAGGGCGGGGTAAGGGTTTTCACTTTCGAAAAATCGATTTTTTTTTTTTTTTCTTATCGTATTGTTTAACATTTCGAGAATATGTCCTTAAAATTTTAAACCGATCTAAGCAATATTCTTGAAGTTATTGTCTTATTAATCTCCTGGCCTTTAACGCTATACCTCTAACAGCTGCGGGCGGTCGGGCTAGCGGTGCACTTTAGACGCGTTTTTCTCAAAACTACTTTTTCAAAGTCCGTGTTCACTGCCATTTAAAAACTACTTAACCGATTCATTTCAAACTTTGTACACATTTTCTACATATAAAATAACTCCCCCCAACGTTTAGTTACATTTTTTGTTTTTACATTAAGGGTGTTTCCCACCCACAAAATGGCGGAATTTTTCGTGGAAAATAACAGTTCACACTTTGGATGGTCGCCAAAAATTTTTAAATGAAAAAAAAAATTATCAGAGAACGTTGGGGGGAAGATTTGATTATAATTTGACTAAATTTTCATGGTTTTTCATTTTCAGATAATTTCCGGCCGAGTTATAGTGAACACCGCAAATTGTTTTTTTTTCCAAGACGTTCTGGGGCAAGCTCTGTTACGGGCTTATGCTTCAATATTAAAATTGCTCGATCCATATTTGAGAAAAAAAATCGCAAAAAAAGTGTTTTTTTTTACGCTGAAACCCTTACCCCTCCCTTAATATATTAGGAATAAAATTATTCCGAAGTAATCACGTTAGTGAAGTCAGAGAGATGGTAGACGACAACGGTGCTTCGCGGATCATAAAAGGGAAAGTTTTACCTGAAACTAAAATAAATAATTCTCCATATGAAATCACAATTGTAGTAAGTTTATTAAATTTGTAAATTAATAGACATTTTCTGTAGGTAATTTTGTTAAAAATATTGGAAACAAACGGTAAGTTAAATAAAACTACTGTATATAAATAATATAATTGATTAATTAAATTTGTTAATTAATTAATAATTAATTAATTAAATGTTAGCTATGAAAGAATTTATGAATATTTTTCAGTTGCAAAGCGATCGTTCGATTTCATACAGTAATTGCGCTTGTAAGGCTGGTCTTTCTAAACGAGGGTGTAAAAACGTCGCAGCTGTGTGCATTTATGTCAATGAAGAATGTACTACATCCAAAACCGACCGGCCGCTAATGTGGAATAAGCCTAGTAACTTCCAATCTGCAAAATACAAAAATGGATACACTATAGACAGTTTAGTTTCACAAAGAATAGCTGTTTCGGAAAAAATGCTCCTCGGTAGATGAAATTGAACACGTACAAGAAGAACTTATGCTGCTAGACTGTTCATTTGCGAAATACGTACAAACTGGGAAATTAACTAAATCAGAAAGAGGTCTTCGCAGGCAAGAAAAAGAGAAGCATCTGGAAGAATTGCGTTTTGTGTGTGAGGAATAATAAAAATTCCAAACTGTTGCTACATATCACAGTTATGAATGTCTTTCACAAGATAAAGGATTGAAGATAATTCTAAAAAGAATTGAATGTCCCGAGAAGCTTCAGAACTTGTATAAAAATATTATAACAATCATATAGCCACATAATAAAAATTTGATTGAAATAATTCTGTACCTTATTTATATATTAAATAATCATACATTAACTTACCTTCTCTTAACGATTTGAATCCATCGTTTCTTTCTTTCTATTTCATAACTTTTTAATGGAAAACAATAGAACTTTAACTCCGGATTTTTAGCTTCAGTATTGAAGCAATCGACAAAGCTGCAATTTCCATTTGAGCGAATAATTTCGCTGCTATTCGAAGCCATAATGAACGTTTCGTCAGCTGGGTCACCCTTGTGTTGCCAGATCTTACCGATAGGGCGGCGCTGCAGGAGATACGCAACAGGCCTATACAGACGATTTTTGGATGTGTTTAATGATGGAGAAGTAATAATATCGTTGGGTAGCGAGTGCCAGAGATACATTGCCGATAGGACAAACGAATTCCTGAAAATCGAGGTGCGATGAGCAGGAATATGGAAAATTCCATATTTCTGCTCTCGTAGGGTCTATAACGACGGTCCGGACGTCGGGGAGGAGGAGGCCGAGAAAATAGTTCAGCCAGATAAGAGGGTGAGCAGTTGCGATGGATATTGTAAGTCGCAATACCCTGGAAGTATAGTCTTCTGAATTTCACAGTGAGCCGTCCCAGTCTCCGACGAAACGGGGTGATGTGTTCATCACGTCGCAGATTGAAGATGAACCTGATGCAGCAATTGAGGAGTCGTTCGAGTTTGGTGTTCTGCTCTCCTTTTAGGTCGTTGTAAACAAGGCAGCAATAATCCAGGTGCGGGAAAATGAGCGTGGTCACCAGCCTAGCCTTTAAGGGCGGGGTAAGGGTCTTCACTTTCGAAAAATCGATTTTTTTTTTGTGTTATCTTATTGTTTAACATTTCAAGAATATGTCGTTAAAATTTTAAACCGATCTAAGCAATATTCTTGAAGTTATTAATCTCTTATTATTAAGTCTTATTAATCTCCTGGCCTTTAACGCTATACCTCTAACAGCTGCGGGCGGTCGGGCTAGCAGTGCAGCTGTCGAACAGGTATACAGTTTATTCATTGCTATTGTGTATATAGTATATAGTGTATACTATACACTAGAATATTTTAATAGAAGAAACGTCTGCTGTATGAAGCTGGAATCGATGATTCTGTGTAAGTTGGAAAAAAAAATTGTTTTCTTCACTTTTTCACTTCATAAACTTTAGACGCGTTTTTCTCAAAACTACTTTTTCAAAGTCCGTGTTCACTGCGATTTAAAAACTACTTGACCGATTCATTTCAAACATTGTACACATTTTCTACATATAAAATACCTCCCCCCAACGTTTAGTTAAATTTTTTTTTTTCACATTAAGGGTATTTCCCACCCACAAAATGGCGGAATTTTTCGTGGAAAATAACAGTTCACACTTTAGATGGCCGGCAAAAATTTTTAAATGAAAAAAAAAATTATCAGAGAACGTTGGGGGGAAGATTTGATTATAATTTGACGAAATTTTCATGGTTTTTCATTTTCAGATAATTTCCGGCCGAGTTATAGTGAACACCGCAAATTGTTTTTTTTTTCCAAGACGTTCTGGGGGAAGCTCTGTTACGGGCTTATGCTTCAATATTTCTGCATAAAAAAATTACACAACATTGTCAAAAGTATGCTCATTAATGTACAAAAGGTTCGAATAAAATTGCTCAATCCATGTTTGAGAAAAAAAATCGCAAAAAAAGTTTTTTTTTTTACGCTGAAACCCTTACCCCTCCCTTAACTCGGCCGAAAGAGAGAGAGAGAGAGATGAATGACGTCGCCAGCTATCGTGGTCATTTGAAGGTTAAGATCCGAACGTTAAACCAATTCCACATTTATGGCGGCACTATAATGTCAATGGAATTTCCAATCTCGATCAAATTCGTACACGCTGTACGATCGTTGACACGAAGTCATTAAATGCATAAAAAAAAACATTGTAAAAGAACGAGCGAAAAAGAGCATTCGAAAATTTGCGAGGCTCGGAAACAAATCGGCAGAGCAGCCCGCGCGAAATGCTCGCAGGCGAGTAAAGTTGCAGATTTGATTCGAGTGCTCGTGGGGTTAATGTGTTTACGACCGATACTTGTGAAATTTTTGTCGAGTTTTCGTGCCGTATTCATGAATTTCTCCGATATAACAATATTTCCGCAACCAAACGCGAGTAAAAAGAAAACTGTCGCATAACTAGCGGGACATGTGTCGAGCAACCATTGCCGATATGCATTTGCAAGGAATTCCCATCAATTCTGTGCAAAGTACAAATTTAAGTGAATTTATATTCCTGTTGTTTTTCTACAAAATAATAAAACATATCCTTTTACCCTTTTTACGTCCAGTAATATAACGCAAAAAGCTCGAAGCAAGACGAACTAACAATTTAAAACAAATATACTTTATTCGGAAAACGAAAGATTGAGAATTTGAACGAATTTGAAAAACTAACCTCAGACGTCCAACCCCGTGGGAGACACGCTTACTTCTTTATTGATTTGCCAAGTTTTCTTTCCAACAACGTCTGGAAGAGTTCATTGCCTTACTTAGAACCACGCGCCATAACTTCCTTAGTTCATAAAATCACGGTCTTGTATACAGACCGTGCGTAAAATCATGACAGTTAGTCCTTTGAAACGACAGAATGCGGTTTACGTTCTCTCGCAAACGTCGACTGAAAATATCTTCCTTGCTTTCGAAAGGTACAGGCCATCCTTGAAACACGTGCTCCCTGCTACAGATCACTCGCGAATCGATTGATGATAACAACTGTGTCACTGTCCAAAGAACGTGGACGCTCCGTTATCCCCGACCGCCATTACGGTTTTCTGAACGCCACCACGGTTCGGTCGATACAAAACAATCTCGCGCAACTGTAGGTAATTCAGCATTCTGCAACGGCGATGTTTACACATTGCACACACACTAAGTTTTACCGTTTGCTCGTCAAATGATACGGCACGCCGTTAAGATCTGACTTACCAACGGTCAGGTAGGTAATTCAGCATCTCCAGTAGCCATTTTCGCACACAATGAGTTTTATCGTTTGCTCGTCAAATGTGCTACAGCACGTCATTAAGATCTGACTTACCACCGGTTCCGCAGAGAAAGTCACCGTTAGAACGAACGCCGGTCAACTTTAACTCTTCTCATTTTTACTTAAAATAACTAACACTTTTACTAAACTGTTTGGTGGTGATTGGTGGCGTAATGAAAATGTTTGATGGGGTTAGTAGTTTTTTAGTTTAGTTTTTTTTTTTTTTTAATTCAAAACAAATTTTCAGCGCGAAGTTGACCAAAGAAATTTGTATTTATGAAGCAATCTTTTGTTCCCACAAGACGGTGGTTCTATAAAAAACCTGAGAATTTTCAATGCAGGATTGAAAATTCCAATCAATTCCCTTGACTTTCGCCATTGATAAAATCTCTTTGAAAAAAATTTCCGAAGAATGAACCAGTTGGTGATTGACAACAACTCAAATCTGACAAATCGTTCTTCTGTATTTGCTTTCATTTTTCCAAGTCCATTTGTACTGAACATTTCAAAGCTTGACATTGAATGTCAATAAATTACGCTATCGACGTCTTCGCTAACTCTTACTCCGCTTTCGCCGAGTAAGCGGAGTAGGATAACTAAAAAAAGCGGAGTAGGATAACAAGATACCCTCATCCTAGAACCGCAAGCGGTTGATGTTTTTTTCACTGTAAACATCTAAATTCTGTATTCCCTCCGACGTTGTTTTTTTTTTCTCGTATCTTTCCGTTTATTTATGCAAGCTGCTGGGTGTTGGGGGAGGGGCGCCACTGAATTCACAAAACAGCAAACCTAGCTCGGTCTCGAAGGAAAAAAAGTTCTTAAAAAATACTGTACTACACAATGGGCTATGTACACTTACGCTCAATCGCAAATATATTATTATTTACAAAATCTTTTTTTTTTATATGATTGAGGTATTTAGATATACGTATATATGCAGTTTATGTCCAGCTTCAATCTTGAGAATTACACGTGCGGACTACTATGATCTAAAAAATTTGAACGTAACGTCAACGAAAGTCAGAATTGAAATATCAACGGAATGAACCTCCTCTCACTGTAGTCTTTGGGCGAATATTCCATTTGTTACTTAATTTTTCTTTTAAAACATTGATTTACGATCTTTGGTCCTCTCAACTGTCCGTTAAATCTTCCTTCGGTCAGCGTACGGTCATAAAGTACGCTCAGCCTCGGCGCTTAGAGGTTATTGTGTTGTTTTTTAGGGGTTGCATGGACAGAAGCCAGCGTGTGTTGCTAAATTCTAATCCTTTTTTTTTTTCGTGTGTAACAATCGACGCCTAGTATCTCCTTCGTAACTTTTGTCCGCCGTTCATTTACCATCTTATGTAACTCTTGTATTCCTCGTTGATGCTCACTCGCTTGATAGTTTCATAGCCCAATATTATTGAGAAGCTGAAACAAGCTGATTGGACTAGACGCGCTGACAATCCTTTCGTGAACATCTTACAGCCCTCCTCGACCCAGAGAATCTTAAAAGCATTGCACATACTGTCGAGTCTCTGTACTTGGAGCCTAGCTCTCACGATGTCCAATGGATTCGTTATTATGGTGGTGGTGAATCCACCGAGTGTACCAGCTACCGCTTGGATGAACAGGTGCGACACCCATTCGGGCAAGATCCGTATTAGTTCGTCTGTTGCAACCAAACAGAATTTTTTTTTTTTTTTTTTTTTTTTCAAGCTCCGCGAATTTAGCAGCGTGAAAACAATTTTTAAGGGTTTCACGTTTGGCTTATTGGTAGAAAAATCAAAGATATAAATATTTTTCTCAAACCAAACCAGACCAAACCAAACACCCCCGTAAAACCCTTGCATTGAAATTGGCCGTCTTGAAAAAAAAAAGTATGCTTCCAGGGGTTAAAGAACGAATAAAGTATTTTCCTATATATTGCGTACCTTGATAAACCGTGTACAGGGCCCACCATAATGCACTGTTCGGTACGTATGCACAGAGCGACGCAACGTATCCTCGATAAAACCCTTTAACACCGTCCCTCTGATAAATATGCCTAACTATTTCGGCGGAAATATAAGCCCGAGAACAACCTGGTTCCAGACTCAGACCTAAAGGGTTCATTCCCATCTAGAAAATGTCACATCTCGTATTAGGGCGATTTTTTTTTTCGACTATTTTTTTTTCTTTCAGTTCCCACCCGAAATTTTGTTGGATATGTCGAAAAAGAAATTCCCTGAAAGTTACAGCCCTAAATATTAATTCTATGTACTTTCCCTTAGCGTGAGAAGATTTTCCATCTAAAATACACGTGAACCGAATTTTTTTTTCTTTCAAATTTCTATAACTCAGCCGCATTTTATGCTATCATATTGTTCTTGGTTTCGATTTACTCGGAATAAAACAATCGAAAAAAGTGCCTGTTGCGGCGAAAGTGTAAATTGTACTGGTGAGTTGGTACGGGTCACTGAAGTTGATTTTTACCCAAAATTCTCGTTTTTTTTGCTGTTATCTCCGAAACAATTGACTTTACGAAAAAAATGTAAACGAAAAATTTGTTGGAAATTTAATTTCCTACAAAAAAGGTCCTATCGACCCAATTGCTTAGATCAATATTTCTTGAGATATTAAACTGTAACTTATGAGTAGTATAAAATTTATAAAATATGAAATATAAAATAATTAAAAAAATTCAATATAAAAAAAATTCAATATCTCAAGAAATATTAAGAGATATTGAACTTTAACTTATGAGTAGTATGAAGTTTATAAAATATGAAATATTGAATAATAAAAAAAATGAAAAATAAAAAAAGTTCAATATCTCAAGAAATATTAATCTAAGCAATTGGGTCGATAGGACTTTATTTGTAGGAAATTACATTTCCAATACATTTTTCTCCTACATTTTTTTCGTAAAGTTAATTGTTCCGGAGATAACAGCAAAAAAACGAGAATTTCGGGTAAAAATCAACTTCAGTGACCCGTACCAACTCACCAGTACAATTTGCACTTTAGCCGCAAAAGGCACTTTTTTCGATTGTTTTATTCCGAGTAAATCGAAACCAAGAACAATATGATAGCATAAAATGCGGCTGAGTTATAGAAATTTGAAAAAAAAAAAACAATTCGATTTACGTGTATTTTAGATGGAAAATCTTCTCACGCTTTGGGAAAGTACTTAGAATGGATATTAAGGGCTGTAACTATCAGGTAATGTCTTTTTCAAAATATCCAACAAAATTTCGGGTAGGGACTGAAAAAAAAAAGTCGAAAAAAAAAAAAATCGCCCTAATCTCATATATTGAGCTAGTATCATGAAACGACAATGGACAATTTTATAAGTTGAAAAAACTTTGCGTCATACCTTGTCGAAGGCAAGCTTTCCATGCTTAGTGCTAACGCCAAGAACCATCAAGTGTTGACTCAACACGTCAAAGGGTACAACTATAGTTTGTCCTACCGCGCTGGCTGCGCCACCTCCGATAAGTGCCTTGACTCTCGAGTTGAGTTCCGCAGTGGAGGGATCCTGTCCCAAAAGATGACGCACCCCCTCGTACGTCGACACGTAAAATACACCCGACACTATTTGAATGGAACTTATCCAAAAGCCCCGATACAAACCCGCAAAACCTTCCGTTCTGTGAATTTTTTGGTAAGCATCGAACATTCCTGAAAAAAAAAAACACAAAAAAATTCAACAAAATGCTCGGTGACGCTTAAATAAAGGACGAAAAAATAAATAAATAAATATTAAAATACGAAGCTCTCAGATTCTTCATTCGTCGGAACTAAAACTTTTATCAAATATCATTTTCGACTCTTTCAACTTTCATACATTTTTCCTCCGAAATATTCTGTTTCGTTCTGTTTCTATACCGACGAAGGAAAAAAAAACTCTTTGCCTCTATACGATAAGTTAATTCATTCACCGGTGTACATGTGATTTCGCCTTTGAATTTGAAGTCTCGTTTTGATGACGGTAAGGGGATAGAGGCAGCATCGAATCGAAAAAGACGAGAGCATGCTGAGCGGAAAGAATTTTGTCTTGTCCATCATGTCCCATTCGATGGTACGAATGAACGGTGGTGCCTCGACCGCAGACATCTTGGGGCCTGGGATAATTATTCACCGAGTACAACGACGTTTTCAGCGCCAGTAACGTCTTATTTTTTCTGTTGTTATTTTTTTTTACCTTTGCGTCGTTAATTTTACGAAGGCCTTTGTAAAGCCTTGATTGGCACATCTCACAGACGCTGCCTGGGCATTACTACCCAAAACTGTGTCTAGACTGTAAAATAAGTAAAAAAAAATCAAAATAAATTAAAATTATGCTAAATTTAAGTTTTCAATGGATAATAAATTTATCTTTTTTTTTTCGTTTTATACCATGCGAACCTATAGCTGTGAAATTTACAAACTAAAAATGTAAAAAAATATCTATAATGTAAAAATGAAAGTCATCTTACATCTACGAACTTGAATCATCGCGTAGATAGTAAATCACAGAATAAGATAACCCAATGAATACAGATAGTAGCCACGCGCTCATTGACAAACCGCGATAAGATGGAAAAAAAGAAATATGAAAAATTATTTTACAAAAGTTTTATATACATCACATATTATTCGCAAATTTCACCCATCACATTAACTTTTCTCCCGAAGATATATTTTCGTTTTTATTTGATTTTTCCCTTTTCTCCGTTCTCTCGTTTATTTCATCATATTTTTCGATATTATTTACACATTGCAAAATACTAAAATCCCAAATGATAAAAAATGGACTTTGCCTGACAACCAAGAATTTCTATAGCGCGGCTATATATATATACATTAATCCGCGTTTATATATAGATATACCGACTGTGGATAACCAATTTTCCATTTTAATAATAGAACAAATAAAGCGCACCGAGTGGAGAGAACAAACGGAAACAAAAAATTCTAATAAAACGAAAAAAAAAAAAAATGGAAATAAAGTGGCAAAAAACCTGAAGAAATTGGGGAAAAACAAAATGTATATAGTAAAGAAACGAAACAATAAATGGTAGGTTATAGGATCAAGGTCGCGAGTGCCCAGTTTCGCGTTACTATCGCATCGTCAAAATCAATGTCGAGAAAATTTAACAATTTAATTTACAACCGAGGACTCGAAATTGTTCGATCTAACGAAAAAATAAATAGCGCGACACACAATCGTTGGATATTCATATCCAGAGCGAATAAATAATATTTTCTATGATAAATATTAAAAGATTTACTCACAATGATGTAATACAGTACGTTTTAACACTAGTTATTGTCGAAAACTTGACACACCGAATTTTCAAGTTTTCCAACGATTATTAAACTTCGAACAATGACGAAATTTGCTCTTTAACTATTTCGTGGTAGCGCACTGACAGTGTATTTTTTTTTTTTTTAGGTTATTATCACGCGCTTCGAGGATTGGCCGGTGTACGATTTTTGATCGTGGCGTGTCGCCATTTTGTAACAACGACAATTCGACAAGCGCTTCGGCTTAATAGCTTCGCGCAATTATCGCGCTCTCTTCGCTAATCGCGCAATCTCGTGACTTTACTCCATCATCCGCATTATTGGGTATTTTCTAACGTTCGATCATTCGAGGATTTATTATTTACGTTTATGGTTTTTTTTATCGTGACACTACAGAGATGCTAGCGAGCCGGGAGGGACAACATTGAAGAACTGAATTTTCGGAGCAGACGACTTATTTCTTTTAACATCATTTGCGCATAAATATGGCCTCCCTTGTGTGAGCGTCAGTGACTGTCGAATGAAAATTAGTTTAGTAGTGTGCTACAATCTTGCATGCGCATGCGCCCGTGCGTTGTTATTATGATGTTATATCTTAAGCCTGTGGCGTAATGCGGAGAAATATGAAATAGGAATGAAAATCAGCCATCCGATTGGCGTAGCTTCGCTAAAGTGCGTGGTGATTGGCTGATTTGTATTCCTATTTCTTATTCCTCACATTGTGATGGGAGCTTTAGGAAGAAGTAAAATGCAGCGATATCTGTTGACGGATTACAAAGTTAATAAATTCTTCGAATTCTCGACTGCAGGTATTACCGGCTGATGGACGTCAAGATTACCGACCTAGGAGGAACATTGAAGAACTGAATTTTCGCAGCGGACGACTCGTTTCTTTTAATATCATTTGCTCATGAATATGGCCTCACGTGTGTGACTGTCGAATGAAAATTGGTAGTTAGTAGTGTGCTACAATCTTGCATGCGCATGCGCCCGTGCGTTGTTATTATGATGTTATATCTTAAGCCTGTGGCGTAATGCGGAGAAATATGAAATAGGAATGAAAAATCAGCCATCCGATTGGCGTAGCTTCGCTAAAGTGCGTGGTGATTGGCTGATTTTTATTCCATTTCTTATTCCTCACATTGCGGTAGAAACTTTAGAGAGAAGTAAAATGCAGCGATATCTGTTGGCGGATTACAAAGTTAATAAATTCTTCGAATTCTCGACTGCAGATATTACCAACTGATGAACGTCAAGATTACCGACCTAGGAGGAACATTGAAGAACTGAATTTTCACAGCAGACGACTTATTTCTTTTAACATCATTTGCGCATAAATATTAGTAGTTAGTTAGTGGTGTGCTACACTCGTGCATGCGCATGCGCCTATGCGTTGTCATTATGATGTTATATCTTAAGCCTGTGGCGTAATGCGGAGAAATATGAAATATGAA
Organism: Oxytorus armatus; assembly: GCA_958009045.1. Lineage (NCBI taxonomy): Eukaryota > Metazoa > Arthropoda > Insecta > Hymenoptera > Ichneumonidae > Oxytorus > Oxytorus armatus. The sequence continues at coordinate 36,831,567 of OY253745.1, read as the reverse complement.
TGAAAAATCAGCCATCCGATTGGCGTAGCTTCTCTTAAGCGCGTGGTGATTGGCTGATGTTATTCCCATTTCTTATTTTCTGACATTGTGATGGGAGCTTTAGGAAGAAGTAAAATGCAGCGATATCTGTTGGCGGATTACAAAGTTAATAACTGCTTCGAATTCTCGACTGCAGATATTACCAGCTGATGGACGTCAAGATTACCGACCCAGGAGGAACATTGAAGAACTGAATTTTCGGAGCAGACAACTTATTTTTTAATAATATGGCCTCTCGTGTGTGACTGTCGAATGGAAATTAGTAGTTAGTAGTGTGCTACACTCGTGCATGCGCATGCGCCCGTGCGTTGTTATTATGATGTTATATCTAAAGCCTGTGGCGTAATGCGGAAAATATGAAATAGGAATGAAAAATCAGTCATCCGATTGGCGTAGCTTCTCTAAAGTGCGTGGTGATTGGCTGATTTTTATTCCTATTTCTTATTTCCTCACATTCTGCCAGAAGCTTTAGGGAGAAGTTAAGAGCAGCGCTATCTGTAGACGGATTACAACGTTAATAACTTCTTTGCATTCTCCACTGGAGATAATACCGGCTGATGGACGTCAAGAATACCGACCTATTTTTTCTCTGCTATATCCGTACTCGCAACTGGTAAGACCGTTACTAGCGTCGGTAATTTGTATGAAAACTTGTACCGTCGTATAAAAATTTAAATAGAGCAAATTTATGTGATTTTTTTCCATGATTTTTGTGATTTCCATGGTTTTTCCATGGAAACCTAATATTCTATGCACACATAAATAACATTCACGAATCATAAACCGTTGTGAAAGTAGTTTTCTGATAGATAAAGATTTGTTTTCATGAGAAAAAAAATGACGACGAAGCAAACTGCAAGTTTCTTCTAGTACCCTTTTGCAAGCATTGTTAATGTAATTTTTTACTGCAAAATTGTTGACTCGAAGACGTTTTGTTGTGTTCGTGGCTATCCAGATGATTTCATTTTATAATTCACAAGCATCGATAAAGCGACGAACGCACGACTTCTTCGCCCGCCATGTCGATTCTTATCACATTTGGTATAAAACATTCTGTATAACGTCAAGTCATTTCTGCAAAAAAATGGACACATTGATGGCTCGAAATTTACTCGAGTTAAATCGTTGACAGAGATTTTTCGAAAAATTGCTAAATTCACAAAATCCTAACTCCTTCATCGATCCTCGCCAAATTTAATACCGAACACCCTTTACCCTCAACTCATTTGCGCACGAAGTTTTGGGTCGGTAGCTTATAATTTATGAAAGCGATGATCACAGACATTTTTTTGGAAAAATTCAAAATTCTGCACAATCCCAAAACCTTTAAATAAATTCAATAAAAATTGCAGCAACAAAGGCAGTTGGCAAAGTCAATCTTGACGTACGGCCGTTTGAATTTTTTAAAGCGTGTCACATACATATGCAAAAATGTTGAATATATTGCCATTAAAGACTCGAAAAAAATGTTTTTCACGAAAACAAAGCAAGCAAAGAATCTTCACAAGCAAAATATCAATTGGGGCTCATGTGGGACCGATAGATTTGTGATTTCATGAACTTGTTCAAAGGGCCTAAATTTTGGTACGGTTATCATTGAGGAAGCAAAATTTTTGGTATCAATGGTCAAAATGTTTCTTGATCCATGAACATTTAAATCGGCACATCAAGGTCCTCTTGGTGTGCCAATAATTCAAATTGGCAACGTGGCGATTGGTATCGTGGCAATGATTCAAATTGGAATACCAATCGAAATATAAATGGGTCTATACTGATGCACCGGTTAAAATAGATTGGAACACCATCGGTGAAACCGTAAACGCCGTTGAAATACTTCTAGAATCTCGAAAGAGAGTTCTTTCAATTTCTTTCATTTCCACCCATCTTCTGCCGAGGGAGTGCTCCATTTATTTGAGCACAGCCTCGGCCCAAGGGGACCTGGATTTTACGAAGTTCGTTTTGAAGAAAATTCTTCATTCTTTTACTTCACCCGTCCACCGCAAGATGGATCTACGTTACAACGGCCAGGACCGTAGTCGAATCTCTCTTAAAAGTCATTGGGGCCCTTTTTTAGGTTAGATTGTCATCACATTGGCATAAAGTAGTGTACTTATGTGAAAAATATCAACGTACATAACCCTAAACATGACGAGACGTGGCGGGCCCGATCATAAACTATGACACGGGCTTGGAAATAAGCGCGTGAGTGGCTGCTTGCGTTATAGGGATGGAGCTTAGGCACTCTCGATTACAGAAACTTCCGGTCCCAGTTTATTCTTAAAATCGGGGTCCTGGTGTATGTACACCGAGTGTAAATTCGCCGCAGTGGGTACAGCCGATGGAAAATCAACAGAGAAAATTATTTCTCATTCTTCGGAAAAACACATCGCTAAATTCGAGGGAAGTGACAACAATGGAGTGGAAGACACATCAACGCGAGAACTATTCGTTTGAAGATCTATTTAGGTAGCATTGCAGTAAAGGTGTCACTGACTTATGGAGAACAAGAAGATGACCGGATGAAGAACTTCACTTTCAGGGCAAAACGAATAACAATTGAAATTAAAAGTAAAATAAAAACGTAGGTATTAAACGAACATGAGGATCTTTTGCCCAGTGTATAGAGGGGATTTGGGGGATGGGATTTATTCAAAGGACGTGAAATAGAAAGCCAAAGGATGACGGAAGCTGTCGGGGCGAGAGATACAGGCAGACAGAGAGACCGCACAAGGGTAGTGAAGGAGTTCTCGATCATCCAATGAGTTTCAACTCCGCCCCTATTTCGAAATATTGGCAACCCCCGCAACACTCGAACCGCCGTTGAAACTCCAGAACGGGGTTGTTCTCGAGGTTGCCCAATGGGCGTTGACTTTCGAGGTTAAAAGCTCAACTCCCTCCATTTAAGGGGCGGGGGGGAAGGGTGTGCGGCAACAGCCCTGGCGTACACACTTCGTTCCATGGACCTTCTCTCCCGATGCCGAGGGACTCTGTTTACCCACCGGGGGTAGATCAAGTCGCTCGTACGTTCCAGTCACAGTTACGATCGTGCGCGCTGTCGTCGACGCTGAAACGGCGCGTGTCATCGTGTCGTTCGCGTTTTGGAACGCGCGCGCCGTAAAAATAACGCGCGATTAACGGCATTCACGAACACACGAAACAGAACTTTTCGTGGATCGGTGTAATTACGTTTGCTCGTTCGTAAAAAGTGCGTCCGCAAGGACCATCGGGATATAGGAGTGGTTTTTTTTCTTTTCTTCTTTTCTTCTTTTACGGAAAACGTTCTGGAAATCGGTCGTACGGAATGATGAACCTTGCGGATCAAGAGGTGCCGGCTGTTACGGGAGATTTGTCGAGAATGGTGAGCTTGCAATGGCCAAAAGCGCGTCTTTGTTTTTCTTCTCATAATCGTCCTGAACATCGTCCATTTAAGAAAAGTCAGCGGTAGTAAAAGAAGGTTAAAAGGAACGTTTTTACAAATGGCCGAATCGTTTCGGTTACAACTTCGTAATGGTACGAAACGTTTCAAGACTAAAACTACCCTGTCAATTGAATTTTCGATTAAGTGGTAAGGCCACGGTAGCGGGTATAAAATGATGTGCACTTTTAACAATTTTTTTTTGTATGAAAGAGTGATTTATTTATTAAACTAATTACACATCTATTTAGTATGAGTATTAAGCTAATAAAAAATATTTTTTTTTGTTTTCTTTTGTTATACAAAATGGCCGACCACTGCAGTTTGCTTTTGGTATCTTTTTGTTTGACTTTTGACCTGGATTTTTGACCTAGAAGAAAACAAAAAAATTCTCGTTAATCTACATCGGAATACCTAGAGAAGTAAGCACGGAATTTCTGATTAATTAAAAACTGTCCATTTTACGAGCAGTTTTAAACGAAATTTTTCACTGGAAATTCACCATTTAAGTTCAAATGCCTACAATATTCGAATAAAACGATATTTTTCAAATTCCGTAGTTTCTTCTCTCGGTATTCTGATGTAGATTAACGAGAATTTTCCTTTTTTGTTCTAAGTCAAAAATTGCGGATGGCAAATGTCACGCCGCGGGGCGCCTCACAAATAAAAATACCAAATAGCAGTTGTCGGCCATTTTGTATAACATAAAAACTAAAAAAAAAAAAATTTTATTAGCTTGATATTTATACTAGATAGATGTGTAATAGGTTGGTTCTTAAGTTGGTGATGTTGGAAATTCTTTGGTATTGTTCCTTGAAAGTGATCAACATATCCAGAAAAAAAATTGGGCGCAAGCGGAACTTTATCCAATAGTTCTAACCCACCCCACCGAGCTGTCGAATTTTTATATGAAAAAATGCATGCATTCAAAATTTTTTTAAGTAAATTGTTTATTTTTTCAAAACTATTCATGATAAAAAAATGTTATATTGTGTTTTTATAGGAAATTTAATGCTCTACAAAAAAGGTATCCTGTAAAATTCTTGTGAATCTTATATTTATCACGTTATTGGCAAAAAACTGTCATCATTTATTCCAAAAGTCCATCATTATGGCCAAAACAGGAGTTTGACGTCGAAAAACTGCAATGTATTCTTCATATGCAATTAGAAATATGAAGAGATACGCAGTGCACTCAATAACAGCATGCGAACGATATTTAAATTTTCAATTTTATCAATTTTATTATTATTCATGATAAATTTTTCTTCTTTGATCGATAAGGACATTGATTTCTTTATCAGTTCAAAATCGATGGCTTTTTTCGAAAGATTTGAAATCGACTCCTCATTTTTTGATATCGATGTGAGCGAGTGGATTTCTAATGAAAATTATTTACAAGGCTTAAAAATAGTTAAAGGAATTAAAGTGGTTAACGATGTTGCGGAAAGAGGAGTGAAACTTATTACAGAGTACAATGATCGTCTCACTTATGACGAAGATCAGAAACAATTCATTGTACAAATAATTGAAGAATATTTAAAAAAATATCCTGATATTAACAAAGCAACTTTGGTCCAACCGATGTAATTCATTATTGTAAGTTGATTTTTAAAATATATGACATCATTCATTATAATTCAAAATAAAATTGATAAAATTGAAAATTTGAATATTGTTTACATTTCATTGTTGAGTGCGCTACGTATTTCTTCATAATCTTATACACATACGAAAAATAAATTGCAGCTATTCGACGTCAAACTCCCGTTTTGACCATAATGATCGACTTTTGGAATAAGTGATGACAGTTTTTTGCTAATTACGTGTTAAATATTAGATTCACGAGAATTTCACAAGATACCTTTTTTGTAGAGCATTATATTTCCTAGAAAAACGTTATATAAAATTCTTTTATCATAAATAGTTTTGAAATAATAAACAATTTTCTTAACAAAATTTTGAATGCATGCATTTTTTCATATAAAAATTCGACAGCTCGGTGGGGTGGGTTAGAATTATTGGACAAAGTTCCGCTTGCGCCCAATTTTTTTTCTAGATATGATGATTACTTTTGAGGAACAATACCAAAGAATTTCCAACATCACCAAATTAAGAACCACCCTAATGTGTAATTAGTTTTGCAAAATCACTTTTTCATACAAAAAAAAATTGTTAAATGTACACATGATTTTATACCCGCTACCGTGGCCATACCACTTAAACGAAATATAGCCGTTGAACGACATTTTCGTGCAACAAGACACAGAAAATTCGTCGCTTTTAGTTCATTTATTTCTAACGGCATCGGCGGTCTCCGATGTTAAGTCCGTAGTCTGGTCTAGAGCGAGATTTTTGACGTCATTTCTAATGTGCAATAACGTTTAAACCGTTGAAGTTGTCTTGATGAAAATTTACACGTGCATTTATTGATCCTTAGAGAATACTTGTACTTAAAAAACAAAAATTATTTAAAATATTTTCATGTAGTTTTTTGCCTTGTTGCAACATGGTGCACCGAAATCGGCGCCCACTCTGGACGATGTTGTATGCATCTGAAAAAAAATATATAAATATTCACAATCTGTATGAGTATTCTGAGCACTGGTAGCAGAACTGGTATTTAAAAAAAAATTTTATTGAGTCGAACAATAATTTTTTCGACATTTTATAACTCGTCGAATACCCGAAAATGTATGAAATATCATTAATGAAAGTTCAACAGGCTACCATTTTGTCAAAAAATTTTTTCAAGTACCAATTCTGCTACCAGTGCTCAGAATACTCATACAGATTGAGAATATATATATATTTTTTTTTTCAGACGCATACAACATCGTCCAGAGTGGGCGCCGATTTCGGCGCACCATGTTGCAACAAGGCAAAAAGCTACATGAAAATATATAAAATAATTTTTTTTTTAAATGTACAAGTATTCTCTGAGGATCAATAAATGCACGTGTAAATTTTCATCGAGACAACTTCAACGGTTTAAACGTTATTGCACATTAGAAATGACGTCAAAAATCTCGCTCTAGACCAGACTACGGCGGTATTCACCGCGATCAATACTGAGATGGGTGACCGCTCCTGCAGTGGTTTTCACATCCACTACTTAGCCCGGAGGGGGCGGCAGTTTTTCTAATTTTCTGATGGTAATAAAACGTCAATAAATTGTCAGAGGGCACAGGGAAATTGCGGAAAACCTGGTCACCTGTTGGTCAGGTTTTCCGCACTTTCATTGTGCCCTCCTGCAAATGCGATACGGTACTGAATTGGGAAACAGTACAGAACACTCGTTGGGAGGGTGGGGCGGCAGCTTAAAGAATGAAACGGAAATAGGACGTAAAAACCTGATGATCAGGTTTTTACTAAAACCTTGGAATCACTAATAATAAAGCAAAAAAATGCAACTCAAAAACTTGCACATTGCACAGAATAAGTTCATCAAATTTTGGCTTCCTCGTAGAGGAAACTTTGTGAGGGAGATGAAATAATGCGAAAGCAACGTGCAAACTTCTAATTTGCATCTTTTTCCTTCTGTTGAATTCGATCCAAACAGAATTCTACCACGGACATGCAAAGTTTTATGATTCTTCATTATTATTTTGCAAAATGTATGCAGAACATTTGTTGCGGAACATAATGCACACGTCCATTTTGTTCTAGACGTGATTTCCCGACGTTTTGCCACATTACAAGAACAAAGCTTTCTCGGCGAGGAAGCAAAAGCAATCATGAAAATAGTTTCCTTCGTGAGGAAGCAAAACGAATTTTCCCGGTGAAAATTGATCATCGTAACAGAAACGTTCACTAAATAAAAACGTTGAATATTTCGTCCGCGGTTTAACGAAAAAGGCGCGAAACGCGATGTATCTACGAAGCCAGCTAAACTTCGTTCTTATGATTGTCCGTAGATGTCGCGCGCTTCGAATTCCTATCATGTGCATACTTCAGATCGCACACGAGATCGTTGACGACGAACCTAACTTACGAAGCAACGGGCGAAGCGAAAACACTGCCCGAGAGACGCGGCGGTGTCTTAGACGCTAAAGAATTAAAAAAGACCTTTTAAGTATGACCGTCGCTTGTCTCTCTCCTGTAAATTAGTCTACAACGACGTTTTATATACTTAAAATTAGTTTACCGTGCCTGCGTCGAGTCCATAAGTTGTGTATATCGAATTGGACAAAGAGTAAATACATTCGTTCGTAAGTAATCCTCTCAGCTCGCGCATAATCCTCAAGAGACTACTTGAGATTACACTCGGTCCACTCGAAGTCACAATAATCGTTGAAAGGCCAACGAACATATAATAAACTGCTCTCTTTTTTCTCTCTCTTTCTATCATTCGTGGACGTATGATATTTGGAGAATGAATTGCCGTGGCACGAGCCAACAACACTGAAACGACTTATATCCCACGGAAGCCACCCTTTTTGTTCCCTCTAAACACATAATTGTCACCCCTCCCTGGCATCATCGCCGAATTCACTCGATCGCTCGTGGGCAGCGAGAGTAGCATCATCCCTCATTCCATTTTATCGCGGGGGGTCGAGGGTTCCACGTGCCCCATGTACACTGCGGAAACAGGATCAAAGGGAACGTAGCCCTAGCAGTCAAAGTCCGTGGGTAGCGAACGTTCCCCCTTTACGGTAGACGCGGTACCGGCCCGTGAAACTATCCGTTCAACGTAAACTACAGTTTTTATTTTTACAGTTCATTAATTACTTTTCGCACAGATATTTTTCTTCCGTCCGGCGGGAGCTTTCCTCGTTGTTGAGGTGTCTAAAGACATCTCGAAAAATTCGTTAAAAATTACGTTGGTCACGATTAATTTGAATTAATGTGCGCTGCGTAACGGGTTTCATACGGAAAATTAATTTAGGCATTTTTTATTTACTTTTTCTATCATTCACGAAGTTGCACAACCGATTTTCCAGCTTGCTCAGTTTACCGACTGATTATCCGGAAAATCAGCATGAGTTTGGACCCCGTTGTCCTTAGAATTGCTTTGGAATTCGTTCCCGTATTATCAGAGAGACGGGTGATTAAAAAAAAAAAGAAAATTTCATACACAATTTTATTTACCTTTTTTTTAAACTAGTGTTAAGGGCTTAGATACCGCAGCACGCGCTGAAAACCGAGTAAATTTGAAAACGTTATTATAATGGTTATATGGTGAAAAAAAATTAAATTGTTGATTCCACATTTTTTATCAACTGTTCAACTGTAAGAAAAAAATTTGTTATTTTTTTTCCAATATTGACATTATTTTTTACGGGTACAAATGGATTACTGATGAAAACTATGGCACCTCCTTGTCGGCATCACAACTTCACCAAAAATTATCCAATCTGCAAAAATAAAAAAAAACCTAATAAAAAATGTAGCAGTAATAGTCCGACGGAGGGAATTATTATTTTTTTTTCAAAAATAAAGAAATTACAGTATTTCAAACTTGAGTATGCAATTTAAAAAGAAAAATGGTGTTTAATAATTTATAAAAAAATTGTCCAACAAAAAAATTAAAAAAACCTCTCGTCAAACCATACAGAAAATAAGTATCATGATTTTAAAAAATAGAAGTTAAAAAATATTTAAAATTGACTGAGTTATCGTGATGACACTCTAAAAACATAGTTTCGTGAAAAACGCCTTTAAGGGAGGGGTAAGGGTTTCAGCGTAAAAAAAAATACTTTTTTTGCGATTTTTTTTCTCAAATATGGATTGAGCAATTTTATTCGAACCTTTTGTACATAATTGAGCATACTTTTGACAATGTTGTGTAATTTTTTCATGCAGAAATATTGAAGCATAAGCCCGTAACAAAGCGTCCCCCAGAACGTCTTGGAAAAAAAACAATTTGCGGTGTTCACTATAACTCGGCCGGAAATTATCTGAAAATGAAAAACCATGAAAATTTAGTCAAATTATAATCAAATCTTCCCCCCAACGTTCTCCGATAATTTTTTTTTTTCATTTAAAAATTTTTGGCGGCCATCTAAAGTGTGAACTGTTATTTTCCACGAAAAATTCCGCCATTTTGTGGGTGGTAAACACCCTTAATGTAAAAAAAAAAAATTTAACCAAACGTTGGGGGGAGGTATTTTATATGTAGAAAATGTGTACAAAGTTCGAAATGAATCGGTCAAGTAGTTATTAAATGGCAGTGAACACGGACTTTGAAAAAGTAGTTTTGAGAAAAACGCGTCTAAAGTGCACTGCTAGCCCGACCGCCCGCAGCTGTTAGAGGTGTAACCTTAAAGGCCAGAAGATTAATAAGACAATAACTTCAATAATATTGCTTAGATCGGTTTAAAATTTTAAGGACATATTCTTGAAATGTTAAACAATAAGATAAGACAAAAAAAAATTCGATTTTTCGAAAGTGAAAACCCTTACCCCGCCCTTAAGGGCTTAGATACCGCAGCACGCGCTGAAAACCGAGTAAATTTGAAAACGTTATTATAATGGTTATGTGGTGAAAAAAAAATTAAATTGTTGATTTCACATTTTTTATTAACTGTTCAACTATAAGAACAAAATTTTTTATTTTTTTTCCAATATTAACATTATTTTTTACGGGTACAAATGAATTACTGATAAAAACTATGGCACCTCCTTGTCGGCATCACAACTTCACCAAAAATTATCCAATCTGCAAAAATAAAAAAGAATCTAATAAAAAATGTAGTAGTAATAGTCCGACGGAGGGAATTATTATTTTTTTTTCAAAAATAAAGAAATTACAGTATTTCAAACTTGAGTATTCAATTTAAAGAGAAAAATAGTGTTTAATAATTTATAAAAAAATTGTCCAACAAAAAAATTAAACAAACCTCTCGTCAAACTGTACAGAAAATAAGTATCAAGATTTAAAAAAATAGAAGTTAAAATATATTAAAAATTGACTGAGTTATCGTGATGACACTCTAAAAACATAGTTTCGTGAAAAACGCCTTTAAAGTTTCTGGTCGGTACAACGTGAACTTGCGGCTAGTCTCTCATTCCAGATTTAACTCTGTATCGGAGTGGGATTTTCTTGAAAGTGTTTTTTTTTATTGTTGTAAATATAAAGAACAAAAACCTGTAAAGAAAAAAGGATTTTCTTTCAATTAAGGGTATGTGAGTCCTTAAAGATTATTTTTTTATCGTACGTAGAAATAATACATAAAATTCATAAACAATAGGGTCTTATGTAAAACATTCCAAATCCTATCCAAATTTAAAAAAGCACTAAAATATAGAGACATACCTGAAAACGCGGCCTTTAGCCAACAGGGCCTATTCCAATATTGAAAAAAACATCTTTTTCACATTCCTTGCGGTTTTTACCTGGTTCATCAGTTTAGACTGGAATGATTAGTATTTTATTTGTAAAATAATCAAACGTTTCGTTAAAAAAATACAAAATTTCACACCAAAGACAAGTCTTTTCGCAGTTTGGAAACTCATCATGCGAGTATAAAACACTGGCGAGAAAATGAAGAAATAAAAAATTAATAAAAAGAATTAATTTTGTTATTAAAGACATTTTTTTAATTTTTTTCTCATATATGCATATAACACGGTGAAGTCAATTATGAAGCTGCATGGACATCAGTCGTTATGTAGATTTTTCGTTCCGGTCATATTCTCCGCATTCTCTCGTCATCCCTCACCCTTCTTCTCCCCTTACCGTGCCACCCTTTTTTACTGTCCCGCCGAGTTGCTCTTTCCCGTGCCCACCCCTAACTTCCTCAATTCTTCTCCACCATCCCCTCCGACACACCAGTAGAAACACTTGATTTATGTTTGTTGATTCTAAAAATCTCTCGATTCCCACACCGTCAGAGAGAGTCGAACCCCCCTCCCGCCGCTTCTCAACCATAGCTCACCCACGCGTGACTCAATTGACTCTCTCATCTCTGGTTCTCTCGGGTTCCGCAAAAAAAAAAAAAGCATATGCCACCACTCGACTTTCCCATGATGGAGATACGTCGGGGTACATGGTCGTGGGCCATTGAGGATTGTCGAGTGAATGAAGAATCACCAGTCTCGTTATAGTTATGTGTATTCTATCGAAGGGGCGTGTGTGACCCATCCAAATTTACTACCGACCCCACTACATGCAATTGACCCATATTCATTTCAGTACATACCTTTCAATGCATAGGAAATATTTAATATTCGTGGAACGTCTCTCGATCCTGTTCATCGTGGATTTGACAAATTATTTTTATATTATCGTGCTCTCATAGATTTTATTTATTTTTATACAAAATCACACCAATTCCCCGATACCACATGTACAATGATGATTCCAAGCCGTAATGCTGACTGGAAGCATTTTTATATTCATTGTTTTTACAATTTTTTATGTTTTGAATTCGACTTTTATTTCGTACATTTCAAATAGAATGTCTGGCGATATTTGAACGCTAGCGTTCTGAAATAATAGAAGCCAAAAACACGTAAAAGTCGTGCTTATGTGTTTTTAAGACAGAAGGAAACATTAAATGATCACTTAAAGATAATATTTTGAGGGGTTCGCCACTTTGATGAATAAATATTTCTAAAAGTCCATCTTGATTTTGGACAGTATATAAGAATTCAAAAACATAATAGAACGGATGTCGTAGACTCGTAAAAACGTCTTGTGCATTGATTTAGGCAGTTTACAAAGATGCCCTCTTTATCGCTGACGAGCTTCTGAAAGTTCGGTAGAACTCCGACAGGTGGCTCGGCCGGAGTGCTCTCGCGTAAGCGCGGGACCGCACTCCTACGCATATAAGACTTCTACTGTTCCTACCGTTTATATCATTCTGATATTTATATTTTGTTTGGTTATATAAGAATACGTAAGGGTGAGTCTATATGATGCTGTCTTTAATCTCCAAAACAAAAAAATATTGCCTGCCGCTCTAAGGATAAATAATAAATGACCTCGAACAATAAGCTGTTACTTATAACATCAATCTATCACATGACCCAATGTTATGTTTATAAATTGTTCATTTTTCAGCAGTTATGCAATTATAGTCGCGCCTCTTATCGTTTACAGGCCGCGAATAAACCGATTTTTAATCTTTCACGTGAACTTAAAATATCATATCCCTCGGACCAAACATCGTCCATGTTCTCCCGATTGTTATTTACTAGAATCAATGTTACGGGCTTTACGCGCTGCTTTTGTAGGTTAGCTACGTCGCGCGATCTAAAGGACGATGTTGATGTTTGCATCGTTGGAACGCAACGCAAATAGGTTTTTAGATTTTCATTTTGAGTCCACTGATCTTGCTTCTCTTGCGCATTTAGGCCCAGATCTGTCAGGAGACGCCAATATAACGTTTTAACGATTTTTGTCATCGATAATCCAATCTTAAGGGAGATTAATCGCGTAGAAAAATGTATTTTCGTTGGATTCCAACGATCCAAACTTCAGCATCTTGAAGTACGCGCATGAACGAACTCCGAGCACAACATCGACAGCCAATCACAATGACGCGTTGGCCTGCTTCAGAAATAAATCGCATTTCGAGATATTTCTTGTCTTTTTTACAGGGCAGATTATATTGTTGCTGTAATAAAGCAGTGGATTTTTAATTGTGATTAAAATGTGACACATCCGCGTAGTAATAATTGGGCACCGACTGGGAGAGAGTGGTTGGAAATTCGGCCGAGAGAGGTCAGGTTGCTAAATGGTAATTACCAATAAAAATACAGATAAGAGGAAATATATATATCGGGAGATGGGGATGTCCTGAGAATGGACGATTTAACGTGTAACACGAAACGCGTGTGGCCTACAGAGACCAATTTGAGAGTGACAGCTCGCTGATATTTCGACACATGGTCAGCCACGTTCGGTGACGAGAGACCCTGTCCTCTTGGGCGCAGAGGATAGGACATGGTTTGGGGAATCGAGTTAGGTAATGTGTATGACCTACTGGAGTAGTAGCCGATGCTAAATGCTGAATAGAACGAACATCCCCCAGCTAAAACACGAGGGTTAGCGGCGGTCCGGTGTGATCGATTAATTATCCAATGATGCAAAAGTCACGCGTTTATGCCATTGGAATTCAACGAGGTAACATCAATAATTTGCGAGACCCGATCGTCCAGTGGAAACATAGATATAAACCAACATTCAAGTATTCACATTCGAGAGATTGGTAGATCGAACGGGCGGCAATATCGGTTGAACTGAAGGCCTTACATACGTCGAGAATTTTCAAAAAATCAATTCTTTTTGTTTACAGATTATTATTCCTTATAGTCTTAGGCGTATTTCTGTGTAAGCTGATTGTAAAAATTCCCCATAGTTCAAAAGTTATTGTAGATAATGTGACTGCCTGATAATGTGAAACACGCTCGAATCAACGCTACCAAAGCAACAAAAGAGGCCAGAACAATTCGTCGATTAGAAAAAAATAAACAACAACAATTTTTTACTGACAAGGAAGGCGTACAATACGAAGCTGGAATGGGAGATTAGACGTAAGTTAACTAAATAAATTTAAAAAATTCATAAAGTTCTTGCTCCAGCCGCGCGCGACTTCGAGCGAAACGCGCTTGAAACTTTAAACGCGTTTTTCTCAAAACTACTTTTTCTGACACGGTCGGCACGATAACTCGTATGGTTGTTAATATTTTTTGATGATTTTTTTTTTAAATATTCGGAATTGTTTTTCTATAGTCTGTCGAGCCGGATTTTAAAAATTATAATTGGAAAATTTTATAAAAACAATTAAAGTGTGACTTTTTTGACACAAACTTAAAATTTTTTTTAAAATTACCGTAAACTGTTTAATTTTTCGAATTTCAAAAATCCGGCTTGACAGACTATAACTACTACCTTATTTTACAAGAATTTCTTTACATTTTGCAGATCCGTCAACATTTGAGGAAGAAATACTGCCGACCGTGGAGCAACTTTTTTTTTACAGTGCTTCAAAAAATGTGATTTTTCATGTTGTAATTTTTGGAAAAAAAAATTGAAATAAATTTTTTTACAAACTTAACACAGTAATAAACAATGTGTAAGAATTTTTTTATCAATTTCTATTTCTATCCCTCCTCAAAACAGTTTTTCTTTTGGTACGTTTTCGGTACCGCTGGACGTATGTAAGGCCTGAATACAAACTCATTCTCGAAACGAAAAGTGGTGAAGATTTCATCAAGACCCCTTTTATGGATAAAATTCTATATCAAATATCGTCACCACCTGGCGAAATCCTGTAGAAAATTCTAACTTAGCATTTTGTAGGTTAAATAGATTTTTTTTTAAATTAAAAATCCAAAAGAAAGTACAAAGCACGCACCTCGAATGGAAAAAAAAATTCTTAGGTACTATTGAGTATTTCGACATCGATCTTTTTCCCACTTATTTATTGATACTTGCAGGTACTTTGCAAATTTTTTCGAGTACAATGAAAATGAATTAAGGGTGTCTAAGCGGTTTCAAGTCGTCATGATTCCTTGGCGATTCCGACCATGATTCCAGACGTTCCACTCATCTGAAACAAAAAAATCAAAAAAATTATTAATCGGTAAAAGTATAACTATCGCATTAAACTGTAAAATTTCGAAGAAAACAATATGAAACATTTTTTATGGTTGCTCGAAGATTTTCAAAAAATTCGAAAATCTGTACATATTGTTAAGAAGGTCGCCATTTTGTGAGTTTTATTTTCTTCAGAATTTCAGTAGTTCATGCGATAGCCATACTTGTACTGATTAATAATCTGTTTGGTTTTTTTGTTTCGGATGAGTAGAACGTCTGGAATCATGCACGCAGTCGCCATGAATTCATGGCGACACGAAACCGCGTAGCACCCTCAATTTATTTTTATTGTACTCGAAAAACCAGCAAGTATTATCGCAAGTACGAGTAATGAATAAGTACGAGTAAGGAAAAGGGACCGATGTTGAAATATTTAATAGTAACTATGAATGTTTTTCTTAAACCTCGAAAGAAATCTTCGTTTAAACTAGAAGGATGCGTTAATGATTGCTCGGGCGATAAATACGTTGCGTTCAGAAATCAACACCATCCATACGATACATCGACTTTCTTCGGCTAGTTAGCCTTCGAGAAAACAAACCAATTAGCCACTAAAACCATTTCGACAAGGTGTTATTACAACGTGACACAATACATTTATCGTGAAAGGTAATGCTATATAGTGTTACTAGACAAAGTAACCTCGAAACCAAAGTATCCTTTGCCTCATCCAGTCTCATTGTTTGTCATCACACCCTGCGCTCCATTGTCTTCGTAGCGCGTCCCCTCAGCCAAAAGAACAAGTCGGCGGGGTGGAGAGCAAAACAGACAGAAGGAATCGAGGGAGAGCGCGTGTCGTTTTGTTTTCTTTGTGTTGACGAAGTGACGAAAGATCTAAGCGGCAAAGTAGTCTTCCTTTCGAATCGTTCGTTAATTAACCGATCGGAAAATAAGACGAAAATTGACTCGGCGTCGTCTGTCGAAAGATCAAAATGTATCGAAAATCAGTATAGAAACAATTAAATATAAATCACTAAAATCCAACTCGACTCGAATCCAAATCGACTCGTTCCTATAGAAAGAATGAAAAGTCGTTCAAATGGTAAGAGTACTAATTCGCTAATTAGCACTACATAGCATTTCTCGAGCGCGTCGAGAAATATTTTATTCTCTCGTCTCGACGGAATCACTAACGACCATAAAATCCCGAAAGTGTTGTTCGGACGAAAATTCTGCGCAGCTTTGATGTGGGTGAAATCAAAATCGGATCAACGGTTCGCAAGTTACGGAAGCACAAAGGAGCCGAGCGATAGTTTTGTGGTGAAATTCCTAAAATCCCTCAAGTTTCCAATCGGGAGTTAAGAAGTAGAGTAAAAACGTATTTAAAACAATACAAGAATCTTATTAATATAAAAGTCATGTAAAACTATTAATTACTGCTAATCTGTATTAGGAATTATAGCAAATCAAAGTGAATCGACATTCTTAATATGCCACACTCCAGATCACTACGCCGAGTCTCTCTACCACTCGTTAGATTTTTGCGACACTGGTGCCTCGCAGTGTCAGCTGGCGCAAGTTTTATATTACGGACTTTTGATACCGCTTCAGAAGTACGAAGATATGGGTCTCCTTTAGTTTCCATGAAAGTTTGCTTAGCCTTGGTATGGTGTGGGTAGGAAGCGATAGTACGAGGTCTGTTCAAAAAGTATCGCGAATTTTGTGTTTTTTTTTTTCAAAAAGTATTTATTTATTCATTAATATTTATTTTGTCCCCTTCAAAGTAATTCCCCTCGGATATAATACATTTATGCCAACGTTTTTCCCAATCCTCGAAGCACTTAAAAAAATCATTTTTTGTGATCTTGTTTAGCCCCTCCTTCGATGCCGTCTTTATCGCTTCAATCGTGGCGTAGCCCCGTTTTTTCATGGGCCTCTTCAGTTTTGGGAACAGGAAAAAGTCACAGGGGGCCAGGTCGGGGGAATACGGTGGCTGCGGCATCATTAGAGTGTTGTTTTTGCCCAAAAATGTGCTCACAAGCAACGATGTGTGAGCAGGGGCGTTATCATGGTGCAAAAGCCAATTTTTGTTCTTCCACAAATTCGGGTGTTTATGGCCGATTGCTTCGCGCAAATTGCGCATAACTTGCAGGTAATATTCTTTATTGACTGTACGACCCCGTGGCAAGAACTCATGATGCACCACGCCCCTGCAATCGAAGAAAAACTGTGAGCAAAACCTTCACATTCGACCGAACTTGGCGCGCATTTTTCGATCTTGGCTCATGCGGCAGCTTCCATTGCGATGATTGAGCTTTGGTTTTCACGTCATAACCATAAACCCACGATTCGTCAGCAGCTATGACCCTCTGGAGCAAATTTGGGTCGTCGCGGACCGAGTCCAACAGCTCCTTAGCAATGTTAACGCGACACTGTTTTTGTTCGAAATTGAGCAATTTTGGCACGAATTTCGCGACGACCCGTCTCATGCCCAAATCATTGGTAAAAATCGAATAGCACGAGCCAATCGATATGTTTGGTTCCTGAGCAACTTCTCTAACGGTGATTCGACGATTGGCCAATATTATTTTCTTCGCTTCATCAATGTTTTCGTCTGTTGTTGATGTGCTCGGGCGTCCGGAACGCATTTTCGTTGTTCGCATCTTCTCGGCCCTCTGAGAACATTTTCTACCACCGATAAACGTTGCTTTGGTCCAAGGTAGCTTCACCATATGCCACAGTCAACATTCGGAATGCGTCCGCGCACTTAATTCTGTTTTTCACACAAAATTTGATACAGATTCTTTGATCCATTTTTTGGAATAGGCAAAAATCGAAGACCAAGCCAAAACACGTCTAACCAAAACAGCTGTCAGCAATTAACTGAACCTTCAAAATGGCCGATTTTTTCAGCATAAGTGAGGGACATGAGTACCAACCTAACGGCACAAAAAAAATCGAAAATCGAATATACGTAGCCCGCGGAAATTCAAAATTCGCGATACTTTTTGAACAGAATTTCAATATGAGAAGCTTCAGAACTATTTCTACTGAAAAGATGATTGGGAATCGATCAGCAGTACCATTTCAGCGGGCGAGGGATTGCGGCGTTCTTTCGACGTCTCTCGGACTTCAAAAGATTCAAATGATGTCTCAAGTTTTCCAAATTCAACGCGATAAGATTATTTAACATGGTCGTAAGTAAAGACCAAGATCCAGCATAACCTAAAGAACCGCGTAATTCCATTCACCATGGTTTGCACCATGGGGTCGTTACGAGAGCCCCATTTTTCGCTACATAGCGACCCCTTACTCATCACTTTGCAGCTCGACCCTGATTTTATGTACCATCGTACGGATCCTCGTCGAGAAGTCGAGTAGGTATTTGTTTTCCCTGTGTCGTCCGCCCGATGACTTTATTATACACGAAAACGAAGTGTGCAACTACAAGAGTGTATGGGGCGGGAGAGAGGAGGAGGAGGATTGTGAGAATGTGTATAAAACATCCATACACTCGTGTGTATACATTATACGTGAGGAGCGGTGGGGAAAGTCCTTCGCCACTATTTTCGTCCCCTACCGAGCGTCCGTCGTGGCGCTTCGTATTCTTCGGCATCGGTCGACCGTTAGAGAGGGGAGCGACGCTCTCGGCTGAAACGTTATAACTGGTATATACAAACGCGAATACACGTAATATAAATAGAAAAGCATCAATATCACTGAACACGCGAATAAGTATCGTATGCCCTAAGCGCTCGTGTGTACGATCGTTCGACATTCGCATATCCGACGGACGCGTCGTTTCGATGGGAAACAGACATCGTGCGCATCTTCGGAAGAAATTCTCGCGGAACGTACGCTCGACTCGTGCGCGCTTCTGCAAACGGCACGTGACAGTGTTTGTCCCGTTCGCTTATGAGTCATTACCTCGACAATTCACTCGTGTTCAAATCGTTTGTTAAGCGATAGAGAAAATTCACGCGGCCTTTTCGTAAGCACATTGGCAGATGGCCACTCGAACGTATGAAAGAAACACTGACGAGAGCACTCGGGATCGAACTGTTGAACACAGTTTCGTATCGTCGATGAAAACAATTGGAGGCTAGAATAACCTGTTAGCGTGTGGTTTGCCGTAGTGGCTAGCGTCCCGTCCCTTCAAGTCTCAGAGCATTCGGGATGCCTGGGCCTGGATTCCGTACTTTTCTACCGACAACTATTGGTCTCGTTAGCGAGCGATAGCCTATGAGAGTCGCGTCTTTCCGCTGGAATCTTCCTTGCTAGTGGCTGTCGCTCGTTAACGCACCGATAGTTGTCGGTAGACAAGTACGGAATTCAGCCCCTGAAGTCTTAAATCACGGTTATCTTACTTCCGTGAGAATAGATAAATATGGTGCGGGGAGGGGCAAGCTTCCGATTTATAGTTTGTTTTTCGCGGACTTCCGTTAACGGGTTAGGCCACTCTAGAGGCCGAAAAAATAGGCTATTTTGGGGATTTTTTTTCAGAAAAACAACAAGATGAATCGAGATTACAAAATAGGATATTTATCATACATATCATTGACTGTGTACGATAATTTTTTTCAAGCGATTTATTTCAAAATGGCGGCTGTGCAGCGTTTTTGCGATGACGTCACCGTTTTTGTCGGTCGGAAACATAACTCAGACAATTTTCAACCGATTCACTTGAAATTTCGAATATATTTTGAAAAATACATTGTCTATGGAAGTGCGTAGAATTTTTTCGTTTATATTGCATAGTTCATTTGTTATTAACAATTTTCTGACAATTTTTTAAGCAAATTTTTCACTTTTCACTTTAGATGTGCGCCATTTGGCCAAAAATCAATATATCGAAAAAATCCTACGCACTTCCATAGACAATGTATTTTTAAAGATATATTCAAAATTTCAAGTGAATCGGTTGACAATTGTCCGAGTTATGTTTCCGACCAACAAAAACGGAGTCGCTATCGCTAAATGCTGCACATCCGCCATTTTGAAATTGGTCGTTTCAAAAAAATTATTGTATACAGTCACTGATATTTATGATAAACACCCTATTTTATAATCTCGATTTATTTTGTAGTTTTTCTGAAAAAAATCCCCAAAAAACCTATTTTTTCGGCCTCTAGAGTGGCCTAATCCCTTAAGGTAGTACCCCCCCCCCCCTTAAGGTAGTAAGGTAGTAAGGGGGTCTGGTAACTTAAGGCGATTTTCTTGTCTTTTTTGGAGGGATACTTTTTATTTTACAACCCCTTCTTTGCTAAAATAAAAGGACTTTAGCAAAGAAGGGGTTGTAAAATAAAAAGTTAGGGGTAAACAAATTTCTCGGTGGTTCCGACGAGAACTATAAGTGTGTAGAGTAGCCTGTTAAAATTTGAAAGCAATCGGTTCGGTAGAAAAAAAGTTAGGACCCGGGCTGCCAACTTCGAGGTGCCAACTTCGATCGATAATAATATTAATAATAAACTATTAAATTTTTTCAAACAAAATTTTTTTTGTATCTTTAATATGTAAATAAAAACATCCTAAATATCCAAAACGATTCATTTTTATTTTCGTACAAAAAAACGCCCTCCAAAAAAGACATGAAAATCGGCCTAAGTTACCAGACTACTACTTTAACGCTAGGTTGCGATATTAAATTCGCGAAAACACTCAATAGCTTTTTTAAATGTTCACATTCAAAGGTGCCATTTCATAAGTAGTGAGCAGCAGCGGTTTATTCAGTTACTCACTCGTAAGTTTTTTTTTTTTAATTTGGTGTGCGCGCTGCGTGTGCTGCTTTGTAGGTTAGTTTCGTCGTCTACGATCGTGCGATCTGAAGTACGCACATAAACGAACTCTGAGCACGACATCGGCGGCCAATCATAATGACGAGTTAGCAGGCTTCAGAAATAAATCGCATTTCGAGATATTTCTTTTTCTTTTTATCTAGAGGGGATTTTTAATTACTTTCTGTTGTCTTTATGCTGTTTGGGATATTTTTTAATTAAAAAAATAAACGTACAAAGGCATTAACCTAAAAATAATATAAAAATGTTAATTTCCGTCGTTGCGTTTCTTCTATTAGTCGTACCTCCTTGGGAGTAAGATATTTCTTTTGTACAAAACGGTTTGACGTTGTATTAAACTCCAGAGCACACCGCATCCACGATCTACTGGGATGAAAGTTTTAATTGAAATTAATTTAACGTTCGACGCATTATACAGCTACGGGAGCAAATTTCATTAGGATTAATTATAACGATCATTAATAGCGATTAAGACGTGACAAGAATATCGCATATTATTATATTGCTGGACGCGGGCCTCCATTTATTTATAGCCAGACACTAAAGGCCTTTATATAATTTCGTTTTACATATTTTCAATCATAACTCTGAGCACTCGAGTAAAATATACATTAAAGAGGTTAAAAGAGATTGTAGGGTATTAAAAGGTCATTCGCAGTCAAGATTTAAAAAAAAAATGTATTTCATTCTTATAATGTACATATATTGTAGTATATACATAGAAAATTTCATGTCAATCCGACAAATATTCTCGAAGTTACATGTAAAGACGTCTCGGAGTGTTTGAAAATAGCGCCGTAAGTTTGAATGCGTTTTTCGCAAAACTGTGTTTTTAAAGTCGGCGTGCAAGATTCCTCGGAAACGGCTGAACCGATCAGTCTCAAATTTTTACACGAGCTTTATAAATATATTTTTTAGTTATTAATCTAAGGTTTTTGCTCACCGATAAATATTTTCCATTTTATAAACAATTTAAGGCCAACACTTTTATTGAAAATCGAAATTTTTTTCTGAGAAGCCGCCATTTTGTTAAAAATTAATATTGTGCTTATTCCTTCGATTAAAAACTAGATAATATCTTATATTAACAAAATCTTTTTTGTTTTTTTCATTTTGGATGATCCAATCCAGAGATATCGTGCTCACTGCAAGACGCCTTTTTTTCAGAGGAGTTCTCGAAGATCGGCTATAGCAGCTTTAAAAATCATTATTTTAACAAATAAAAAATATTAAAATAAAGTTAAAAGTTACCACAACATGTGTCTAAACTTTTACGTTAATAAATAAAAATGTTTTTCCAGAAAAAATTCTTGAAAAATCGCACTTTTTCGATCTCCTCACTGCGTATCACCCCTTTAGAATGTAAAAGAAGACGGTTTCAGGACCACTCTAGAGCAAGAAAAAAAAAGCATACTTTGGGAATTTTTTTTAGCGAAATAATGAAATAAATCGTAATTCCAACCACAGTTCTTCATTATACTACTAGTGAACTGTGGCAAATAATTTTTTTGCAGTGATTAATAACAAAATGGCGACTGCACGGCATTTCTCCGTTGACACCTTTTTTTCGAAAGGGTCCACGGGCGAAAACGTACCTCGTGCAATTTTAGACCAGGAAGAAAAAACCAATTTTTTTCCGATTATATATAAGAACAGCTACGGAAGTACGTAAGAATTTTCTGATATATTGATTTTTTGCCAAAATGGTGTATTTTTTTTTAAAGAGATTAAAAATTTTCGGAAAATTCATCAGATAATTGTTTATATAAAAAGAACTATGCAATATGACACAAAAATCCTACGTGATTCCGTAAAGAATTTAATTTCGAATGTACAGTTAAATTTTCAAATCGATTGGTGATAATTTGTTCGAGTTATGTTTCCGCCCAGTTCAAAAAACGTGGATTCGAGAAAAACGCGTTGAAGGGAGTAGTCTGGTAACTTAAGCCGATTTTCATCTCTATTTTGGAGGGCGTTTTTTTGTAGGAAAATAAAAATGAATCGTTTTGGATATTTAGGATGTTTTTATTTACATATTAAAGATACGAAAAAACATTTTTTTGAAAAAATTTAATAGTTTATTATTATTATTATTATTGATCGAAGTTGGCACCTCGAAAAAAAAGCGCGTGGGTGGCCCCGGTGATTTTGGCTCTTGATGTTATTTGGAATAAAAAATTCTTGATAATTCTCAATCTATAGACATATCATTCTGGTCGGAACTACTGAAGTTAAATTTCATAGATAAATAACAAAATGGCGGACTTTGGAACAAAACTTTTTTTTCCTAAGTCCGCCATTTTGTTATTTATCCATGAAATTTAACTTCAGTAGTTCCGACCAGAATGACATGTCTATAGATTAAGAATTATCAAGAATTTTTTATTTCAGATAACAACAAGAGCCAAAATCACCGGGGCCACCCACGCGCTTTTTTTCGCGGTGCCAACTTCGATCAATAATAATAATAATAATAAACTATTAAATTTGTTCAAAAAAATGTGTTTTTGTATCTTTAATATGTAAATAAAAACATCCTAAATGTCCAAAACGATTCATTTTTATTTCCCTACAAAAAAACGCTCTTCAAAAAAGACATGAAAATCGGCTTGAGTTACCAGACTACTACCTTAAAGTTATGTGGTTGAAGTTACGAACGTTCTGGCAAAAAAAAATTGAATGTGGTTAATTAGAGAAAATTTACTCATAGAATGAATGGGAGCATATATTCGTATAAAAATCTCAAGGTTCAATCTACTACTAGGCTAAAGATGAGATAAAACGGGGGTCTGGCTCAATTTTATTGAAAAAAAAAATTGTTTCTCGGATTCCAAGCTCGTGTCCTATTTTTTTTTAATTTTCGAGGACACTGACAGGACTCTCTATTATGTTAAAAAAATATGAACCAAAATATTTCGAAAAGGAACCTTGACGAACGTCCGAACGGTATATGGTTGTTCTGACCAGCGTTGATCGAGGTTCCTTTCCTAAATATTTTAGTTTATATTTTTTGTACATACCAGAGAGTCATATCAGTTTCCTCGAATAAACAAATGACAGGACACGAGCTTGGGAATGTGAGATATCAATTTGTTTTCAACAAAGCCGAGCCGGAGCTTCATTTTATCGACTATTAAGCCTATTAACAGGCTAAATCATGTGGTTTTTGTACGAATTAAGGCTGTAGTCTGGTCTAGAGCGAGATTTTTGACGTCATTTCTAACGTGCAATAACGTTTAAACCGTTGAAGTTGTCTTGATGAAAATTTACACGTGCATTTATTGATCCTTAAAAAATACTTGTACATTAAAGAAAAAAATTATTTTAACTATTTTCATATAGTTTTTTGCCTTGTTGCAACATGGTGCGCCGAAATCGGCGCCCAATCTGGACGATGTTGTATGCGTCTGAAAAAAAAAAAATATATATATTCTCAATCTGTATGAGTATTATGAGCACTGGTAGCAGAATTGGTACTTAAAAAAATTTTTTATTGAGTGGAACAATAATTTTGCCGACATTTTATAACTCGTCGAATAATGAAATATCATTAATGAAAGTTCAACAGGCCGCCATTTTGTCAAAATTTTTTTTTAAGTACCAATTCTGCTACCAGTGCTCAGAATACTCATACAGATTGAGAATATATAAATATATTTTTTTTTCAGATGCATACAACATCGTCCAGAGTGGGCGCCGATTTCGGCGCACCATTTTGCAACAAGGCAAAAAACTACATGAAAATATTTAAAATAATTTTTTTCTTTAATGTACGAGTATTCTCTAAGGATCGATAAATGCACGTGTAAATTCTCATCAAGACAACTTCAACGGTTTAAACGTTATTGCACATTAGAAATGACGTCAAAAATCTCGCTCTAGACCAGACTACGTGTCCTTAAGGGAGGGGTAAGGGTTTCAGCGTAAAAAAAAACACTTTTTTTGCGATTTTTTTTCTCAAATATGGATTGAGCAATTTTATTCGAACCTTTTGTACATTATTCAGCATACTTTTGACAATGTTGTGTAATTTTTTCATGCAGAAATATTGAAGCATAAGCCCGTAACAGAGCTTCCCCCAAAACGTCTTGGAAAAAAAAAACAATTTGCGGTGTTCACTATAACTCGGCCGGAAATTATCTGAAAATGAAAAACCATGAAAATTTCGTCAAATTATAATCAAATCTTCCCCCCAACGTTCTCTGATAATTTTTTTTTTTATTTAAAAATTTTTGGCGGCCATCTAAAGTGTGAACCGTTATTTTCCACGAAAAATTCCGCCATTTTGTGGGTGGGAAACACCCTTAATGTAAAAAAAAAAAAATTTTACTAAACGTTGGGGGGAGATATTTTATATGTAGAAAATGTGTACAAAGTTTGAAATGAATCGGTCAAGTAGTTTTTAAATGGCAGTGAACACGGACTTTGAAAAAGTAGTTTTGAGAAAAACGCGTCTAAAGTTTATGAAGTAAAAAAGTGAAGAAAAAATGTTTTTTTTCCAACTTACACAGAATCATCGATTCCAGCTCCAGCTTCTTCTTTTAAAATATTGTAGTGTATAGTATACACTATATACTATATACACAATAGCAATGAATAATCTGTATACCTGTTCGACAGCTGCACTGCTAGCCCGTCCGCCCGCAGCTGTTAGAGGTATAGCGTTAAAGGCCAGGGGATTAATAAGACAACAACTTCAAGAATATTGCTTAGATCGGTTTAAAATTTTAAGGACATATTCTTGAAATGTTAAACAATAAGATAAGACAAAAAAAATTCGATTTTTCGAAAGTGAAAACCCTTACGCCGCCCTTAATACTCCTGTACAATTGAGAAGTAAGTTTTCTCTAGTCGAACACATTTAATTGTTTTTTTTGCCAGAACGTTCGTCACTTCGGCGACATTTTGAAGTTTTCAGTCGAGCTCTGCCATAATTAGAGATTTTTACAGCCCACAGTACTTCATATATCATTTTTAAGATCCTTAGGCACCTTTTAAGCAAAAAAAAACAAAAAATTTCGATTTTTCCCAGAATTCCAGAGTGGCCCAACCCTTCAATTGTTTCAAGAGGTCATTTGAGGGGTTTTCAGGGTATATCAAGGACATAAGATACGAAATATCATCGTACGTCGCGTATCTTGATCAGCAAACTGGAACAACGTTCTTTCCATTGTTTCCAGAACAATTTAAGTCCCACTTTCGGATATAAACGAAAGGATGACGCGTACAATTTATACAGCTGTATAGACGCGAGCCAATATATCGAAGTCGTGACATCGGGGACTGTAAAGAGGCGGCAAACCCTGTGTACCGGAGCGCACGCGCTAATAGTCGTGAATTCGCTGCGCCGGTAATCGGGTTTACCACAAGATTGCTTCGCAAGGAGGAAACCTTCCAATCGTCCGCCGGATGTCCTCACCCTTTCGCTTCTCGTTTCTCATTCCACCCTGACTGCTCCCACTCGAGACTTTCTACCGTTATCGTTCTTCTAGTCTTATCGCAGTAGAAACTGGGTAGTCCCGCTTCATTTCACTCGATCCTTCTCTCTCCCTCTCGCAATGTCACACGTTACCCTCTTTCGCCAACCCTCATAATCGATCGTGATAAGGATGGGAAAATGTGTTACATGAAAATTCTGACGTCGGCGATCCCGCTGAAATCGAGAAATGTGGTTGGGAATTCGGCCGGAAGGTCCTTGGGAATCGGGAGGTGAAGAGCCTGGTATGTGGTCGAGGTTAAGAAACCCAGAAATCCAGGTCCGAAACCCGGCATATGATCCTGAAATTGTATTCATCCGCAAGAACGATTCGTTTAAGGAGACATTCAGTATTGGAACGATGAAGAATCGCGTCCCCGTGTAAACTTTACAAAAATATTTACACGTATGAGCGAGTCTTATTGTGATTTTTAAATGTTTTTCAGAGTGGCGATGGCTTTGGTCGATTAGGCGAGCCCGTACTTGTCGTGGACACGAGTTACTGTCCGGCGTACGCGGTCAATGACTCCGTCGGTAATGCCAAACATCAGCACGGTACGTATATCCCGATATTAATCGTTTATATCATTAATTTACGAACCCAAATACGGGTCATGTGTCTCGGAATCGATGTGCGAAGTTTAGTTAAGATAGTAGTCTGGTAACTTAAGCCGATTTTCATGTCTTTTTTGGAGGGCGTTTTTTTGTAGGAAAATAAAAATGAATCGTTTTGGATATTTAGGATATTTTTATTCACATATTAAAGATAGAAAAAAAAAATTTTTTTTTTAAATTTAATAGTTTATTATTATTGTTATTATTGATCGAAATTGGCACCTCGAAAAAAAAGCGCGTGGGTGGCCCCGGTGATTTTGGCTCTTGATGTTATCTGAAATCGAAAATTCTTGATAATTCTTAATCTATAGACATGTCATTCTGGTCGGAACTACTGAAGTTAAATTTCGTGGATAAATAACAAAATGGCGGACTTTGGAAAAAAACTTTTTTTCCCAAAGTTCGCCATTTTGTTATTTATCCATGAAATTTATCAAAAATTCTTGATAATTCTTAATGTATAGACATGTCATTCTGGTCGGAACTACAGAAGTTAAATTTCATGGATAAATAACAAAATGGCGAACTTTGGAACAAAGTTTTTTTTCCCAAAGTTCGCCATTTTGTTATTTATCCATGAAATTTAACTTCAGTAGTTCCGACCAGAATGACATGTCTATAGATTAAGAATTATCAAGAATTTTCGATTTCAGATAACATCAAGAGCCAAAATCACCGGGGCCACCCACGCGCTTTTTTTTCGAGGTGCCAACTTCGATCAATAATAATAATAATAATAAACTATTACATTTTTTCAAAAAACATTTTTTTTGTATCTTTATTATGTAAAAAAAAACATCCTAAATATCCAAAACGATTCATTTTTATTTTCCTACAAGAAAACGCCCTCCAAAAAAGACATGAAAATCGGCTTAAGTTACCAGACTACTACGTTAAAGGTAAACACCACTCTAAAGGCAAAAAAAGGCGTAACTTTGTCGATTTATTTTGGGAGTATGAAAAAAAGGAATAGGAATTATTTTCAGGGGGTTTATTTAACACATATTGAAGTATGAACATTTTTTTTTAATTATCAATTTGATACAAAATGGCGGCAACAGAGCCCATCTTCAAAATCGTCTTTTTTTAAAACACCTTCACGGGAAGACGGTTTTCTCCTAAAGTATAACACCTGGAACAAAAAACCAAAAAAATGTAGAATCTATATACTATTGGCTATGGGACTACGTAGGGACGTTTTTTTTTTAATCAAATTTTTGCAGAAATTGTGCACTTTTGAAAAACGGAATCGATTTTTTGCCATAAAAAGGCAGTAAATTGTTTATAAAAAAAAAAGTTTACATTAAATGACAAAACGGCTACGTACTCCGATAGAGAATGTAATTGCGAAGCTACTGTCAACATTTCAAATCGATCCGTGCAACGGTGTTCAAGTAATACGTCCTCCTAGTTTGAAAAACACGATTTTCAAGATGGGCTCTGTCGCCCCAATTTGTATCAAAATCATAATGAAAAAAAAAAAGTTCACACTTCAATATGTGTTAAATAAACCCTCTGAAAAGAAATCCTATTCCTTTTTTCATGCTCCCAAAATAAATCGTTAAAGTTAGGCCTTTCTTTTCTGCCGCTAGAGTGTTGTTAACCCTTAAGTAATTTTAGCGCGTTAATACGTATTTGAAAAGCGATTGACCACGACAGAAATCTCCCCGAGGTTGCTAAATGGCAATTACCAATGCATGATTCGCAATTACTACTTATACAATTTCATAGCTTATATAAAAAACAGTTCGAACGTTCATCAAGTACATTAATTAGAAGTTTACGCTAATTTAACTTCTTTTCACTTTGAATTTTTACTCTAGGTTCGGTTACATAACTTTTTGCTGAGTTTCCGATGGTTAAAACAACTGAAAACTCGGTAAAAAATAAAAAGCTGTCTGTATCGACACAGGTTTTCCGCAGTTTCCCTGTGACCATGGCAAATGCGATACAGTGTAGCTAAGATGTCCGCGAACGTAATGGAAGTTAGGTTAGGTTAGCAAAGTGCTGGTAGGAAGTGATAGGGGAAAAAATGGAAATGATAGAATTGGGAAGGGGGTAGTAGGTAAAAACTCGAAAGGGTATACCCTGGAATACACAATGATAAAATATAAAAAGAAAATAACAATAATGTTATAGTTTTAAACGTAAGATTGCACGCCGAAATTGATATTACTCGTCGAACGAACTCCCCGTGGCTTGGAATTATAAGGAAATGTGAAAGGAAAGTCTATTAGCACCCGTTTCGTGCACCCTACGATGCCGTGACGTCTTCAGCTTTGAAGCTTCTTTGATCGAGAATCTGCACGACGATGCCGAAGAGACGAAAAGCGACCTCGTACACGAGATCTCAAAAGTTCTCTGCGTCCATGTAACCGCGGTCGAAGAGAAGATGAAAACACGAGCACAACACTGACATAAGTCTGTTCGTCTGAAAGTTATCCTTACAAGCAGACGTGAGCGTGTGATTACAAGTAGAAGAGATAGAGAAACTACGTGGAATAGAGAGAGAGGGAGAGAGAGATAAAGAGAGCAAAAGAAAGAGAGGGAGGGTGAGAGAGAGAGAGAGAGAGAGAGAGAGATTGTGGGGAGAAAAGGAAAACCGCACCAAAACCTCGTCACCCACCCCATGAAGAAACGCTGTCACCCGCAGGCTGTCGAGCCCAGTCGATATCTTTATATCGTCATATCATCGACAATATTATTTTCCAGCAAAAGTCTCGTGCTCGTATGACCTCGGCCACAAAATCTTCCCCCTCCCCGGGAATAGCTTGACGGCGAATATTTTTATCGCGAACGTTATTATTTATTTTTCATAAAACAAACAATATTTATTTCTCTATATTATTATATAAATATCTCCTCGCTGCCACGTACACGAATTCGGCTCCCATTCTGGTCCAGCTCTGATGAATCGTCGAACGAAACGGCCAAAATTTAAACTACAAAATAAAATGCATCGAACAGTTGCGGAAAAGCTGGAACTTTCATTTGTGATACCCTCTTTATGCCACATCTTTTTTTGATAACATTGTACCACTTGCGATCGATGGAAAATTAAGAATAACCCATCGTCTACGATCGCAGTAGTGAGTTTGATAATTTCCCGCACAGCAGAAAATTTTGTATGGCCACGAATTGATATTTATTTTCAAGAGGATAAAAACCTCTTTTAGTCGACATTTAAACTATCTTGATTCCGAAAAACGAATACAGAGTGTTCGACGTAATGAAAGAGATTTCTTAAAGCACTCTTAAAGACGTGGTTCGCGCGTCGATTCTCAGTTCGCTAGAAATCCGGCAGATGGCTTCGGGCGCTGTACTCTCGCGTAAGCGCGCGACCCCTTCCCTACGTATACATACTGTCTCTCGCTGTTCCGGCACTTTGCGTATCTTTTCGACATTTCTGATCCTCTCACTTTGAGTACGGCAAATCCACGAATGAAATGGTTTCCGAGGTTTTTTAATGCGGAATTATGCGTTCGGGTAATATTAATGTTTATCACATTCCCTAAAATTACCACGACCACTTTTAACTTCGTCAAGGACTCGTGTGTCATTGGGTATATCGTGACCCAGATATTGCGAGGAACAAAAATGGCAAATCCATCGCGAGGGAACGAGAGAGAAAAAGAAAATGAAGAACGGAAAAGTGTCAGGGAGCGAAACGCCCGAGAGAAATTCAATAAGCAACGAATTATCGCCCAGTAAAGACTTCTCAGAGCGCGGGGTGGTCCCCCATCCGACACGATCCAAATCTCTTTCTCGTCGAGGAGTCACCGAAAGAAAAAAAAAAAAATCCATCGACGGCATACGAATGCGAGAAACCGCGGGAATATTCCCCGGCTGCGGAGTTTGACACTTTGTATCTAGGACAGAGGTTTCCGAGCAGGCACACGCCAACAACCGAACGAAACCTGTGGAGGCTGTTCCCTCTTTTCAGAAGTACACACAGAGCATCGGCATCGCGGTCTTGCCCTCCTCCCCCGTTCTAACTCAATCAGCACCTATAATGCTGCAATTTCTCTATAGTAATCGCGTTACGCCCTCCCCGTGCTCGATGCGAATCCCCTTGGCCGTAACACAGAGCCAAATACTCCTGCAAAAACCTGAAGCAGAGTGAACAAACTCGAATACACACGATGCTCGAAGTGGAAGAAAAGAAAAAGTAAATATTGAAATCGTTGCCACATTGGCCTTGCGAGGGAATCCATCCTCGTGAATACAAGCAACCCCCGCCCCCCTCCCTCCTCCCGCGATTCTCGTCTCAGGAAACTCAATAGTCCTTGATCCATTTCTTCTTCTTCGCGAAACATGCAAGTGGCTCTGGTCCTGAGGGCAATAAGCCTTCTACAAACCGACCATCCTCGTCGCGTTGCGTTTCAATAATCGTTTCTTCTTCCACCCCAATGAGACCTTGAAGATTCACCCAAATTTGTCGCCCCTACTCGATCGTACCGAAAAGCTTGCTCGATTTTTATCTCAATTTTTCATTTCCAAATAAAAGCAAATCGGACACAATCGAAATGTCGTTGCTCGCCTGGAACTATCCGTCGCAGATCTTTTCTGAAGACGCCCAGCTAATGTCCAAAAGAAAATTGATAACGCTCTGTCCACCATTGTTCCCGCTATCAAGATATTTTCCATGTCCCAATATAATCAAGATGGCGCTGGTGTAACGTAACGCAAATTAAATCCATCGTTATTCCCATTAAACGATTCCCAACTTTCTACGGCCTAAGTCCGAATGATCAGTTGGAAACATCTACGATACGAAATATAGATCGGACATGGTAAAGATTGGACAAAGGGATTTGTTGGCGATTCTTCCCGGGATGCCCGTGGAATTTTACTTCAATGATAAAAGACTCATCGAGAGAGAATTTCGGTCCAATTCAAAGGACGAACAGCCGAGATTGATACCGTGAACCGAGTGCGTCATTATCCATGAGCAATGAGCTGTAATGTTATAGTAGGAATTCGATTCGTCGAAGGACATCGGGACACGGGCTCCGATCGACATAACGAAGTTATCGATGAGTGATCCCCTCCCGTGGCGAATCGTAGAAACCTATCAACTACAACCCCTGTTTGTGCTGAATGGCTCGACAACCATGATTTCATCGTTTCGCCCTCGTTATTGACCGTGTCAGTCATGGGGAAAGGGTTTTTATTTCTTCTTATGAAGATAAATGCAAAATTCAGTTAAGATAAGAGGCAGGGTAGGTTTTCGTCTCTTTGTGGTGTGCGCGTCAAAATTCCGACGGTCAAATTCGTCGGGATTTTGTTGTTCCATCGTCGGGAATTTGTCTGTCAATCTTTTTACACGCTTCCCTTCCTGATATGTTCGTATAGAAAACTTGGGATTGTCAATACATCACTGATGGAGCCTAGAGTACAGGAGTCCGTTCTCCAATGGGAAACGGCTGAAAAAAGCGACCTCAAAAATTCAGCAAAAAAGGTGTCGCTGCGGTCGCCGAGGATGACGATGTGATGTGAGCAAGAAATAAACTTTAACGTGGAACCTTGCTGAAGCTAGGCACCTACGGTCGTATACACATGACCCTTCAGTGTAATTGAGTGTAATCACGCGTCATCGTTATTATAACAATTTTATGATACTTTTAATTACTGCCAATCTGTAAAAGTAAGGACGGAATAGCATTATATCGATTTTATAATATACTAACAAAAAGAAATGACATTGTTTCGTAAAGGTTACAAAAAAAAAACCAATGTGATTTATATTTAACGAAATTTAAAGTACAATAGGTGAGGAGATTGTGCATTGATTAGTCCAGGATCAATAAATAACTATAAAGACATCCCGGTTAAAAAATACAGACGATGAGCGTGTAATAAATAATGAGGTAAACATCGGGTTTAGGGGACTCCCCTCCGATTCCTTTCGTAATAGGCTCATCCGACGCGCTTTCGCACGCGAAACAACTTTTTCCTCTGACAAAATTGGGGAACGTTATTTATTAAGAAGTTATTAACAAATAAAGTTAATAATTCATATAGCTATTTTTCTTGTACCAGCCACCCACGTAGAAAAATTGTAACGGCCGAGCGTTGGGCCAATACTGGTTGCCGTAGTGCCGGTACTGGCTGCCATTATTGGGCCAGTACAGATTCGGTACAGAAGTGTAATAGCCGGCCGTTATACTGGCACCAACGGTCGGGCCAGTATCGGTTATTTAATTGGCCCGAACTTTGGCCCGGACTTTGGCCCGGACTTTGGCCCGGACTTTGGCCCAGACTTTGGCCCGGACTTTGGCCCAGACTTTGGCCCGGACTTTGGCCCAGATCTGGCAAACTTCTGGGTTACTAATGGCGTTAAGGCCTTACATACGTCGAGAATTTTCAAAAAATCGATTTTTTTTTGTTTACAGATTATTATTCCTTATAGTCTTAGGCGTATTTCTGTGTAAGCTGATTGTAAAAATTCCCCATAGTTCAAAAGTTATTGTAGATAATGTGACTGCCCGACGAAAGGACAAAGGTCTGACGCGCGCCTACCTGAGTTGAGAGGCCCGAACAATTCGTCGATTAGAAAAAAATAAACAACAACAATTTTTAACTGACAAGGAAGGCGTACAATATGAAGCTGGAATGGGAGATTAGACGTAAGTTAACTAAATAAATTAAAAAAATTCATAAAGTTCTTGCTCCAGCCGCGCGCGACTTCGAGCGAAACGCGCTTGAAACTTTAAACGCGTTTTTCTCAAAACTACTTTTTCTGACACGGTCGGCACGATAACTCGTACGGTTTTTAATATTTTTTGATGATTTTTTTTTTTAAATATTCGGAATGGTTTTTTCTATAGTCTGTCGAGCCGGATTTTTGAAATTATAATTAGAAAATTTTATAAAAACAATTAAAGTGTAACTTTTTTGACACAAACTTAACATTTTTTTTTAAATTACCGTAAATTGTTTAATTTTTCGAATTTCAAAAATCCGGCTCGACAAGACTATAACTACTACCTTATTTTACAAGAATTTCTTTACATTTTGCAGATCCGTCAACATTTGAGGAAGAAATACTGCCGACCGTGGAGCAACTTTTTTTTTACAGTGCTTCAAAAAATGTGATTTTTCATGTTGTAATTTTTGAAAAAAAAAATTGATATACATTTTTTTACAAACTTAACACAGTAATAAACAATGTGTAAGAATTTTTTTATCAATTTCTATTTCTATCCCTCCTAAAAACAGTTTTTCTTTTGGTACGTTTTCCTTTTGGTACGTACCAATACTGGTTATTATACCGGCCCGTAGTGCGGCCAGATTGACAACCAGTACTGGCACAAGACGATATTGTATACTGACCCAAAGTTTGGTCAGATCGTCAGCCAGTACTGAAACAATACTGGCTGCCAAAGTTAGTAGAATTCAACCAGTACTGGCATAAGACTGTATTTTATACTGGCCCATAGTATGGCCCATAGTATGGCCAGATAGTCAGGCAGTACGGGGCCATTACTGGCGGCCAAAGTTTGGCCACCAATATTGGCCCAAAGCTTGGCCAGTTGAATTATACTGGCAATTTCTACGTGGGCAGTCCCAATCATCTTGTCGTTCACATGTGTTGATAAGAATACCCCGTGAGTAACATATAAAAAGTTTTATCCGTCGCTCATTGTTTGTTAAAAAGTTATTAACAAAAGAAGTTTCATAAATCAAACATGAAATACTTGTACTAGTGTATGGTGAACAGTACACGTACGAGGTCTGTTAAAAAAGTATCGCGAACTTTGAATTTCCGCGGGCTACGTATATTCGATTTTCGATTTTTTTGTCGCGTTAGGCTGGTACTCATGTCCCTCACTTATGCTGAAAAAATCGGCCATTTTGAATGTTTAGTTAATTGTTGACAGCTGTTTTGGTTAGACAGTGTTTTGGCTTGTCTTCGATTTTTGCCTATTCCAAAACAGCAGCTTCCATTGCGATGATTGAGCTTTGCTTTCCACGTCATAACCATAAACCCATGATTCGTCACCAGTTATGACCCTCTGGAGCAAATTTGGGTCGTCGCGGACCGAGTCCAACAGCTCCTTAGCAATGTTAACGCGACACTGTTTTTATTCGAAATTGAGCAATTTTGGCACGAATTTCGCGGCGACTCGTCTCATGCCCAAATCATTGGTAAAAATCGAATAGCACGAGCCAATCGATATGTTTAGTTCCTCAGCAACTGCTCTAACGGTGATTCGACGATTGACCAATATTATTTTCTTCGCTTCATCAATGTTTTCGTCCGTTGTTGATGTGCTCGGGCGTCCGGAATGCATTTCGTTGTTCGCATCTTCTCGGCCCTCTGAGAACATTTTGCACCACTGATAAACGTTGCTTTGGTCCAAGGTAGCTTCACCATATGCCACAGTCAACATTCGGAATGCATCCGCGCACTTAATTCTGTTTTTCACACAAAATTTGATACAGATTCTTTGATCCATTTTTTGGAATAGGCAAAAATCGAAGACAAGCCAAAACACGTCTAACCAAAAGAGCTGTCAACAATTAACTAAACATTCAAAATGGCCGATTTTTTCAGCATAAGTGAGGGACACGAGTACCAACCTAACGCCACGAAAAAATCGAAAATCGAATATACGCAGCCCGCGGAAATTCAAAATTCGCGATACTTTTTTAACAGACCTCGTATGAGCGGGTTCGCTGCGCCCACCCATGCACCCGCCACACACCAGCCCAAAAACAACCAAAAAACAAACCAAACAAACCAAGAACAATAGAAAACAACCCAAAAACAAACCAAGAAAAACCCAAAAACAATTCAAACAAGCCGTAAGTATAGTAAATAGCACATACGAGTATATCCCTCGCTTATACGTATGCTGCTCATCATACGAATACAAATATACATGAGTAAATGAGGGTGGAAAGGTGAGGTGTCGATGGGACGCGTATGGGGTGGAGGGTTGTTTAATTTGTTGTTTGTTATTTTTGGTTTGTTTTTGGGTTGTCTATGATTTGTATTGGTTTGTTTGTGGTTTGTTTTTGGTTTGTTTTTGGTTTGCTTTTGGGTTGTTTTTGGGCTGGTGTGTAGGGGGTGCACGGGGGGCGCAGCGAACCTGCTCATACGTGTACTGTTCACCATACACTAGTATTTCATTTTTTATTTATGAAACTTCTTTTGTCAATAACTTTTTAACAAACAATGAGCGACGGATAAAACTTTTTGTATGTACTGAGGGGGTATTCTTAACAACACATGTGAAGGACAAGATGATTGGGACTGGCTGGTATAAGGAAAATAGCTATATGAATTATTAACTTTATTTGTCAATAACTTTTTAATAAATAACGTCTCCCAATTTTGTCAGAAGAAAAAGTTGTTTCGCGTGCGAAAGCGCGTCGGATAAGCCTATTACGAAAGGAATCGGAGGGAGACCCCCTAAACCCAATGTTTACCTCATTATTTATTAGACGCTCATCGTCTGTATTTTTTAACTGGGATGTCTTTATAATTATTTATTGATCCTGGAATAATCAATGCACAATCTCCTCACCTATTGTACTTTAAATTTCATTAAATATAAATCACATAAGTTTTTTTTTGTAACCTTTACGAAACAATGTCATTTCTTTTTGTTAGTATATTATAAAAACCGATATAATGCGATTCCGTCCTTACTTTTACAGATTGGCAGTAATTAAAAGTATCATAAAATTGTTATAATAACGATGACGCGTGATTACACTCAATTACACTGAAGGTTCATGTGTATATGACCGTAGGTGCCTGGCTTCAGCAAGGTTCCACGTACAGTTTATTTCTTGCTCACTTCACATCGTCATACTTGGCGACCGCAGCGACACCTTTTTTTCTGAATTTTTGAGATCGCTTTTTTCGACCGTTACCCATTAGAGATCGGACTCCCTTACTCTAAGTTCCATGCGCTCGCACATCAAATACGTTCGCGGACGAAAACAAGTGTCTCGCGCTGACGGCGTCTCAGTCGGTGTTTTTTTAATTTTTTTTTATTAGTGCATACAAAAATAGTAGAAGGTCTTGAGACCACTTGCCCCATCTAGCCTCGTTACGCTCAAACCACAACCACAGGTATTGCCCATCCTTACGATCTATTTTTACCGGCGCACAGCGACCTCAGTCGGTGTACAATTTCTTGATAAACTGCGCCATCTGTTGCACACTCGTCGAAACTCCCATATAACATAAAGAAAGAAAATTCAAAATCTCTCGTTAAGCAAAATAACGGTTGAATTATTATTGACGAATTGTTTAATTTTATTTGCGGTATGTTGAAATGTTTTTTTCTTTATCATTTCAGGGACAGAGCTGTATCCACCCCATGACTTTAGACACGAAACGTGGCTTCAAGATGGTAAGCTTCTCATTGCACCAAAACAATTGTTTAACATTATTCACATTTTGTCTTATTGTAGTGTTAAGAGTGAACACCACTGTGACCCCCTGTTTTTTTTTCACATTTTTCAAGAATTTTTTTTTGTGGGAAAAAAAAGAGATATTCGAAAAATTTTTTTGGGTTTTGTTCCTTGTTTATTAATGTATCAAAAAACATTTTTTTCACATTTTTCACGCCGCATGGTGGCGCTGGGGAAGCTCTCGCGTCAGGTGCTGTCATCTTCGCGGCACGCAGCAGAACTCTCTTCAACGTCGATCTGAAAAAAAATACCGAGTGTTTTCGTTAATAATATGATATTCTGAAGAGAAGTACATAGGGATTTGGAAAAATATTGTTTTAAAAAAAATAGGCACGCCTTTGAAATTAACTTTAATTTCAAAGGCGTGCCTAATTTTGTTTTTTTTTTATTTTTCGAATATCTCTTTTTTTTCCCACAAAAAAAAATTCTTGAAAAAATTTGAAAAAAACAGGGGGTCACAGTGGTGTTCACCCTTAAGAAGAATTATTTATCCGTTACGAGCGATTAAAATTGAAGTCTGTGTCTAGTGGGGGTATCGGAATCAAGAAGAACATGGCCCGGATAGCTCAGTCGGTAGAGCATCAGACTTTTAATCTGAGGGTCCAGGGTTCGAGTCCCTGTTCGGGCGTTATTTTTTTTAATTCTTTTTTTTCTTCAATATCACTTTTACTCCCAAGGAAAATTGCCCAAAGTATAATAATTGTTTATAATAGCGTATTTTAAATTGAAAATTCTTATTGGATATCGGTATTGTTGAGGGTCGTGATATATATCATATCGGATATGTACTATTATCATTATTCAGACCACGGACTCGGGGATTAATGATCGTTGACCGACCATGTATTAATTTTAATTATTCCTGCCAACTGTGGATATTATACGTGATGAATATACATAATCGAAGTGGGATCGAGCGAGGGAGTCTGCCCACAAAGACCCCACGCTTGAACTTTGAGGGAGAGCCCACGCCGATATATATATATATATATATATATATATATACGACAGCATGATTTCGAATTTATAATCTCATGCCTGCGGCGTGATTGCACGGTCCACAAGCTAATAAAGGAAATAAATAGTGAAATATCATCAAAGTACACAAAGTAATATTATTAATTTTAATACAGTCCACTCGATGAGTCGTGTGAATGTTATATCATGGCAAAAGAGAATTATTGATTTTAACAGAAATTAAATTTTCAAATTATTCCAAGTAATTCCAGCTACTGAAATAATTTATGGACTTTTAGCCGTGGTTTTGTAATTTTTTCTTTTACAGATCTTAGTAGGTATGGCCATGGTAGTCGTTATAAAATCATATGCACATTTAACAATTTTTTTTTGTATGAAAAAATGATTTTTTTCTAAAACCAATTACACATCTATTTAGTATAAATATCAAGCTAATGAAAAATATTTTTTTTGTTTTATTTCGTTATACAAAATGGCCGACTACTGCTATTTGCTTTTTGGTATCTTTTTTTTGTTTGAGGCCCACCGCGGCGTGACATTTGCCGTCCACAATTTTTTACCTAGAAAAAAAAGAAAAAATTCTCGTTAATCTACATCAGAATACCTAGAGAAGTAACTACGGAATTTGAAAAATATTGTTTTACTCGAATATTGTAGGCGTTTGAACTTAAAAGGTGAATTTCCAGTGAAAACTTTCGTATAAAACTACTCATAAAATGGAAAGTTTTTAATTAATCAAAAATTCCGTACATACTTTTCTGAAAAATGCAATTGAAAAGGTAATTTAAAAATTTGCAGTATTAGCAATTTGTATATTTTCTTAAAAATTTTAATCGTAAACAGCTATTTTTTTTTTTTGGCGGGTCCGCTATGAATTAATGATAAAATCATTGTTTGTTTGTGAAAATGGCAATGCACTGATGTTACAATACAGATTTGAGTAAAATTTGTTGGAATTGTTCGAAAATTACAAGAGGTTATTGGTGATCATAATTGGTAATTGGTGAAATTAAATTTTCAAATTATTTCAAGTAATTCCAGATACTCAAATAATTTACGCACTTTTAACCTTATTTTTGTAATTTTTTTGCCTTACAGATCTTAAAATGTGCACTACGAATAAATTCCGTACGATTGCAAATGATCCCTTGTGAATCGTTAATACTTAACGGAAAAATACATTTCCTTTATTAACTACAAATAAACAAATTATTGGCAATTTGTATAT
Organism: Oxytorus armatus; assembly: GCA_958009045.1. Classification (NCBI taxonomy): domain Eukaryota; kingdom Metazoa; phylum Arthropoda; class Insecta; order Hymenoptera; family Ichneumonidae; genus Oxytorus; species Oxytorus armatus. The sequence goes on along the minus strand of OY253745.1, from coordinate 36,792,099 downwards.
TTTCTTAAAAATTTTAATGGTAAACAGCTATTTTTTTTTACCGGGTCCGCTATGAATTAATGATAAAATCATTGTTTTTTGTGTGAAAATGGCAATGCACTGATGTTACAATACAGATTTGAGTAAAATTTGTTGGAATCGTTCGTAAATGGCAATAGGTTATTATTTTATTTATAATTTACGCACTTTTAACCGTATTTTTGTAATTTTTTTTTCTTACAGATCTTAAAATGTGCACTACGAATAAATTCCGTACGATTGCAAATGATCCCTTGTGAATCGTTAATACTTAACGGAAAAATACATTTCCTTTATTAACTACAAATAAACAAATTATTGGCAGCTTGTATATTTTCTTAAAAATTCTAATGGTAAACAGCTATTTTTTTTTAGCGGGTCCGCTATGAATTAATGATAAAATCATTGTTTTTTTGTGAAAATGGCAATGCACTGATGTTACAATACAGATTTGAGTAAAATTTGTTGGAATCGTTCGAAAATGGCAATAGGTTATTATTTTATTTATAATTTACGCACTTTTAACCGTATTTTTGTAATTTTTTTCCCTTACAGATCTTAAAATGTGCACTACGAATAAATTCCGTACGATTGCAATTGATACCTTGTGAATTGATAATGCTTAACGGAATGATACATTTCCTTTATTAACTACAAATAAACAAATTATTGGCAATTCGTATATTTTCTTAAAAATTTTAATGGTAAACAGCTATTTTTTTTTAGCGGGTCCGCTATGAATTAATGATAAAATCATAGTTTTTTTGTGAAAATGCCAGTTTACTGATGTTGCGTTTTGAGTAAAATTTGTTGGAACTGTTCGAAAATTAGTTTATTCGTGATCAATGCTGCTTTGCATGAAAAAACCGTCAATAACGATGAAGCAGGGAAAATAACGAATCTCGTGTTCATTTTAAGCGTTTATATGTTTCAGGCAGTGGCTGTGAAACCGAAGACAGCGAGCAATTTGTTCCGGAATTTCATCACATATCTAGTAAGTCGAAATTTTTGTCCATCCAACAGCGATAAATTTTTGTATAATTTTTTGTTCGTTTCGTTTTCCAATTAATTTATCGATATTGACTTGAAGTTTCGATTGAAAATCGAATGGAGTCGAAGTGAGTTTGCGAATTCCTAAGTGAAATTTATTTTTCCATCCCGTTTGTTTCGATATTGCCCAAAGTGTAGTTAAACATTGATACGCAAATTGTTTTGTCTATCTAATGTTTGCTCCATTCTCGCGCTACGTATCCGATGAATCATACATCGTAAATATCCAATAACGTTTTCGCTCGAGTGTCTAAGCCGCATCACCGCAGCAGTCGGAATTGTCGTTCCTACGAACGAGCCACCAAAGTAAATTCCAAGAAACCCAATTTCCACGTTAACGGATCCTCGACGGAAATGTCGAAGATGCGCGACGTGTTCGTTCAAGAGAACACCGCGGTTGATGCTGCTTCTATTTGCTTCATTCGACAACTATATGTTCACAGTGTTTTGAGTCGTTGCGATGGCGTCACAAGGAGGTAATACGCAACGAAGAGGATGATAGTTTACGGGGCCTAGGATGTGTATGCGGAACGCAATTTTCGTCATATCCGGAAGCAAAGTTTTCCCTGTTTCGCTGTCCCCCTCGTTTCTGGCAAAATTACCTCGACCGAATGACTCTCACATGCACCGTTTCTACGGCGGAATTTGTTCTTGCTCAAAGGTACATGTAACAAGGCCTGCAGTTGTGGAAGAGGGGAAATGGAAGAATCTTTCTTTCGAGCGTTTTCCTCTCGGGAGGCAGCGATTGTCATACAGTGGCACACTTAGGTAGCACGTCTAAACATCACGTTGCAATTACTTTACTGGTAATAACATCGCAGGCGGAAAATACACAGCGCATATTTATACATCCGGTTTAGTGGGTTTTGTTGGGTTTTGGGTTGGGTTTGGGTTTTGGGTTGGGTTTTGGGTTTTGGGTTGGGCTTTGGGTTTTGGGTTTTGGGGTTTGGGTTTTGGGGTTTGGGTTTTGGGGTTTGGGTTTTGGGTTGGGTTTTGGGTTTTGGGTTTTGGTTTGGGTTTTGGGTTGGGGTTTAGGTTTTGGGTTGGGGTTTGGTTTGTTTTGTGGCGATGAAAACCCAATAAAACCCAACAAAACTCAACAAAACCCATTAAACCGGATGTGTAAATATGCGCCGTGTAGTTTTCGCGTGCAATGTTATTATCCGTGAAGTAATTGCAACGTGATGTTTAGACATGGAACCCTGCTTCGCTTTATTTTGCTACCTGGGTGACCGAGTTCCCTGATACTGAGTGCTTAAGCCGCCCGTCCCGATGTTCGATAACCTGGGGAACGTATTCGGTCCACCCCCAAAGAACTCCGAGTGTGGGGTTAAGGTTAGATACTTCTGGGACGTCGGCTCGTGTCCCAGAGTCATCATTCCTTGATGTCATGAGGCATCATTCCCATATGAGTTCCGGAAACGCTGAGCCCAGTAAAGGGTGCCTCCGTGCACCCTTACTTTTCCCTTGCTCGCCGGATCACTTCCGATTGGTCCGCGTTAAATTCTGGTGAGGGTTTTCCACGTTCCGAGTTCACGTTCTCCTTTCGCGAGTGTTTCGCTTTATTTTGATTTATTTATAAAACTAATCACACATCTATTTAGTATAAATATCGAGCTAATACAAAAAAAAATGTTCGTTATACAAAATGGCCGAGTACTGCCATTTGCTTTTCGTATCTTTTTTTTGAGGCGTTCCGCGGCCTGACATTTGGCATCCACAATTTTTCACTTAGAACAAAAACAAAAAATTCTCGTTAATCTACATCAGAATACCTAGAGAACTACGTACGAAATTTCTGATTGATTAAAAACTTTCCATTTTATGAACAGTTTTATACGAAATTTTTCACTGAAAATTCACCTTTTAAGTTCGAATGCCTACAATATTCGAGTAAAACAATATTCTTTCAAATTCCGTACGTGCTTCTCTAGGTATTCTGATGTAGATTAGCGAGAATTTTTTTGTTTGTTTTACGTCCAATATTGTGGATGCCAAATGTCACGCCGCGGAATAAAGTTACCAAAAGCAAATACCCACGTAGAAAAATTGTAACGGCCGAGCGTTGGGCCAATACTGGTTGCCGTCGTGCCGCTACTGGCTGTCAGTATTGGGCCAGTACAGATTCGGTACAGGAGTGTGATAGCCGGTCGTTATACTGGCACCAACAGTCGGGGCAGTACCGGTTATTCAATTGGCCCGAACTTTGGCTCGGACTTTGGTCCAGATCTGGCAAATTTCGGGCTTACTACTGACACCAACGGTCGTACCAATAATGGTTATTTCATTGGGCCGGATCCTGGCAGACGATTTTGCCGACGGTGCAAATTACATCTCAGCGAGAAATGGCAAATTAAATAGATATCGAATCGACGTCTTTTAGACACTTTTGACGTCTAGTGGACGCCGATCCAATGTCTATTTAAATTCTATTTCTCTCTAGGAGTAATTTATATTTCTTTTGACCACGTTACCAGATGTTTCCTAAGCAGTACAAGTACGTCCAAAGGATGTACTTTGGACGTAAGGACGTTCTTCGGATGTTCTTAGGACGTCCTTTGGATGTCTGTGTTGTCTGGGTTGTTTATGCATAAATGTTTGATAATTAAATGCACTTGATATATACTAAATACTCGGAGTAGTTTTTATTAGAATTCAACCAGTACTGGCATAAGACTGTATTTTATACTGACCCGTAGTATCGCCCGTAGTATGGCCCATAGTATGGCCAGATAGTCAGCCAATACGGGGCCATTACTGGCGGCCTAAGTTTGGCCGCCAATATTGGCCCAAAGTTTGGCCAGTAGAATTACACTGGCAATTTCTACGTTGGTAGCAGTAGTCGGCCATTTTGTATAACAAAAAAAAATATTTTTTATTAGCTTGATATTTATACTAAATAGATGCGTAATTAGTTTTATAAATAAATCACTTTTTCATACATAAAAAAATTCCGTAAGGGGTACGAGAAATTAAGTAACGTGGACCGAAATTTCTCTCTAGCTTTTGTCGATCTTTGTCATCCCAAGAGGACAAATGAATCATGTATCCAGCTTAATAATAAAAATAATATCTTTGTCGATCGATCAGGTACGTTAAGGTAACGTAATGGCGAACATTTCGATTGTTTAGCTGAGGGAGCAGTTCCGGAAGCGTCCCAGCCAATTTGAAGGAGTAGAATCGAAGAAATGCAAATAGCCTGTGGCACATCGAACCACAGATTATAAACCGATATAGGCATTACGAGAGGACGGTAGGAATATTTCGAGGGGCGAATTCGGGCAAGAGGGATGCTAGCGGAGAAAAAAACTGATAGGTTAATCCGTGCGTGGGATTAAATCTCTCTCTCATCGTGCTTCGATCGCGCAAGCAAGTGGGCCGTGTTATAAAATCAAATGGAACAAATACGTGCGGTGGTTCGCGAACTTTTATGTACTCCAATATGTATAAGCGTAAAGTGCTCAGTCGTGTAATCCGATATCCGTAATCGGTACGAGTAGCTTCTTGCGAAGAGCGCTTCCGAATCGTTAATTTTTTTTACTTCTTTTTTTTTTCACTTGTTTGCTCAAGAATGCAAAACGAAGAAAATATACCCTGAAGGCCTCAGTTTTTAATAAAGCTTTATTGATATTTGTCAGTCCCATCGATTATCAACCCCCACGTATCCTCGTACTCTTCAAATTCTCGTCTCTCTCATTGTCTTTTTTTTTTTCTTACAACGCTCATCCCTCTCGTTGAATATTTGTCATTTTTTCTTTATTTTTCATCGATCTTGTTCGAGATTTATGAAAATAAATCTCGAACGAGTGATTGTTGTAAATGCTCCAACGATAGCGTTAATCAATATTCAGATTCGAATGTAAAAATTGTCGGAGGCCTTTTTAAAAAATAAACAAAATATCTGAGAAATTGAACTGCTCTCAATATTTTTTATATATCGATCTGGATTTTTTTTTTTTTTAATGAGCAGGAAAGTATTAGGTTATAAGTAGCGTCTCATTTGAGATTTCCGATTCGATTGTTTTTGCAAATTAACAATGGAGAAATGCAATTTCTATTCGCGTTTATTGATGCTTGAATGTGTGTATTTAAGGACGGCCATTTAGCTCATTTTTCAGCTTGTCTGACAGAGAGCTTTTTTTTTCAAAAATAAAGAAATTACAGTATTTCAAACTTTAGTATACAATGGAAAAAAATTAAAAAAATTTGTGTTTAATAATTGATAAAAAATTGTCCAAGCAAGAAATTAAAAAAACCTCTCGTCAGACTATAGAGAAAATAATTATCAAGATTTGAAAAAAAAGAAAAGTTTAAAAATATTAAAAATTCACTGAGTTAACGTGCTGACACTGTCTAAAAACACAGTTTGGAGAAAAACGCGTTTAAAGTTTCTGGTAGGTAGCCGTCCCAACCGGATGTCCGGTCACATTTATTGCCATAACTTTGTAACGGAGTGGGATTTTTTTTTAAGTTTTTTTTTTAATTCTTAAAAGTACAAAGAATAAAAATTTGTGAAAAAAAAAAAAATGAATTTTTCGAAAATGTCAGGGGTATGTGAATTCTTAAAAATGATTCGCTCGGAGAATTATCTTCACCCTCGTACTTCATAATCGCGGTGTTTACAAACACAATGAATGACTCGGCGACTCCTGACTTAAAGGACGGCCATTTAGCTAATTTTTCAGCTTGTCTGACGGTGGGAATATTTTTTTTTTTTTCAAAAATAAAGAAATTACAGTATTTCAAACTTTGGTATACGATGAAAAAAAACAATTAGCGTTTAATAATTTATTAAAAAATCGTCCAAGCGAAAAATAAAAAAAAACCTCTCGTCAGAATATAGAGAATATAATTATCAAAATTTGAAAAAAAAAAAAGATAAAAAATATCAAAAATTCTCTGAGTTATCGTGCTGACACTGTCTAAAAACATAGTTTCGGGAAAAACGCTTCTGAACCAGGGTTGGGCATATTCGAATTTTTTTCTATTCACGAATAATGAAGAAACTTATTCGAAATTCGTTCATTATTTATTTTGGAATGAACAACGAATCCTACTGGATCCAGTATTCATTCCGAAAATGAATAATGAATCCCACCGGATTCATTCCGAAAATGAATAACGAATCCTACTGGATTCAGTATTCATTCCGAAAATGAATAATGACTCCAACTAAATTCAGTATTCATTTCAACATAAGTAATAAATCCAACTCGTTTTAGTATTCATTCCGTATTCGGATATCATTAAATTGAATAATCTAAAAAAATGAACAGAAGCCATGTTTATTATCTACTGAAATATATTTTTTAATTAAATAAATTTCTATTATCGTCTGATTTAATTATATTCCTTATAATATGAGTAGTACTTATATTATACTACTTTTAAGCTCATAACTAGTAATAACTACTGATATTATATTATATTATGACTTATTTACTTTTGTATCGAGAAACAAAAGGAAATTCGCTACTCATTACGAATGCATGTACTACATACATACGTATTACATACATACTATGTAGTACACACATACTACACATTTGTACTACATACATACTATGTAGTAACTTTCTGCGCCTCATGAGTCTGTAGAAAAATAAATACATAGGTGCAGAATGTCTCTTTCTCGCACGATATAATGTCCCATTTCTCCCATCAGCTTATTGAAGCTTTGAAATGATTTTTCCAGATTATTCAATTTGATGGTATCCAAATACGGAGTGAATACTGAATCAAATTGGATTCATTACTTATGTTAAAATGAATACTGAATCCAGTAGGATTCATTACTTATGTTGAAATGAATACTGAATCCAGTAGGATGCATTATTCGTTTTGAAATGAATACCGAATGCAGTAGAATTCATTATTCATTTTCGGAAGGAATACTGAATCCAGTAGGATTCATTATTCCTTTTGAAATGAATACTAAATCCAGTAGAATTCATTATTGCTTTTCGGAAGGAATACTGAATCCAGTAGGATTCATTATTCGTTTTCAAATGAATACTGAATCCAGTAGAATTCATTATTCATTTTCGGAAGGAATACTGAATCGAGGTGGATTCATTATCGAAAAAAAAAAATGAATAGCCATCTGACATGTATTCGGTATTATTTTAGTATTCGAATACCAAACGTATTCGAGTATGCCCATACCTGTTCTAAAGTTTCCGTCCATCGGGTTTGTGACCCGATGTCCGGTCACATTTATTGCCATAACTTTGTAACGGCGTGGAATTTTCATAAAAGTGTTTTTTTTTTTTTCATGCTTAAAAATATAAAGAATAATAATCTGTAAAAAAAAAGGAAATTAATTTTTTGAACATTTCCCTTACGTGAGCCGTTAAAAATTATTCGATCGAAGAATAATCATCATCGTACTTCATATTCGCGTTGTTTACAAACACAATGATTGACTCGGCGACTCCGGACTTAAGCTTCCCACGACTGCACGCTCCGCTTGATTTATCGTGACTGAGCGACGAGCTACCCTCTCCCTTCATCTCTCTCCTACGAATGTATAGACATAATACGAACATTATAATGTAGAGAATAGACCGCACGAGAAGTAGGGATACTCGGTCCCCTTCCATTACACCCTCGCGTGTCACTATGACGATGCGCCGTGACGCTTCCGGTCGGCCACGCGTCTTTGTGTCATTGACGCATTTCTGTACTTTCATTTCACGTACAAACTATAAAGCATCATAATATACTCGTACACACGTGCGGTATTATTGCGTGCACACTTAGGAGGTTGACAAAAAAAAAAAAAAAAAAATAAATACGTTCTACGATCTATCGAGAGTGCATCGATATTTATTGCTCCGTCATAAAGAAAGGCTTTCACGAACGACAATGGTTTCGATGTTGTAAGAGTCAAAGCTTCTTTCCAAAGCTCGCCAAAGCTTCGAATTTACCAAAATCGCCAATGCATTGCAAACAGGAGAGATTATGAACGATCGGATATTTTTTTCAAATCGCTAATTAACATTAATGATCCGTCAGAATTTATAAATGAAAATCAGGAGACCTGATGAACGCGATTCCATGTGTAAAATATAAAATATTATATTTGTCCTTTTTACGGAATGAAAAACGGCAAACTGAACTGTCATTTTTTTTTACTTCGCAGGTGTGGATATCAAACGTGAATCTACAAATTCTAAAAGGGACAGTACCGATCGCTTTGAAACGCAATATAACACTTCGGGACAGGATTCTCACGCTCGAAATAATAATTTTCTTGATCTTAGTCCCGCGACATCGGCGACCTGTTTTGGGTGAGTAATATTCCGATCAATCGTGAATTTTTAGTCACTCGCTGAATCGATTTATGGAAATCAAGGTAGTAGTCTGGTAACTTAAGCCGATTTTCATGTCTTTTTTGGAGGGCGTTTTTTTGTAGGAAAATAAATATGAATCGTTTTGGATATTTAGGATGTTTTTATTTACATATTAAAGATACAAAAAAAAATTTTTTTGAACAAATTTAATAGTTTATTATTATTGTTATTATTGATCGAAGTTGGCACCTCGAAAAAAAAAGCGCGTGGGTGGCCCCGGTGATTTTGGCTCTTGATGTTATCTGAAATGAAAAATTCTTGATAATTCTTAATCTATAGACATGTCATTCTGATCGGAACTGCTGAAGTTAAATTTCATGGATAAATACACAAAATGGCGGACTTTGGAAAAAAAAGCCCTTTTATTTTGCCCGCCATTTTGTTATTTATCCATGAAATTTAACTTCAGTAGTTCCGACCAGAATGACATGTCTATAGATGAGGAATTATCAAGAATTTTTCATTTCAGATAACATCAAGAGCCAAAATCACCGGGGCCATCCACGCGCTTTTTTTTCGAGGTGCCAACTTCAATCAATAATAACAATAATAATAAACTATACAATTTAAAAAAAAAGTTCTTTTTTTGTATCTTTAATATGTGAATAAAAACATCCTAAATATCCAAAACGATTCATTTTTATTTTACTACAAAAAAACGCCCTCCAAAAAAGACATGAAAATCGGCTTAAGTTACCAGACTACTACCTTAAACGTACGGTATTCCTGGTAGAAAAATCGCGAGCGTTGGATTCTAATTTTATAAAGGTCCGCGACCTGCGTTAACTTTACCACCTAATATCAGGATTTTTAGGACATTATCAGATTATCTTTTGGCCCTTATAAAGTCCTTAAAGGGACATGTGTATCTTAAACTGTTAAACTTGACAAAATATTCAAGGATACCGCGTTTTTAAGTACGTAAACAATTTTTTTGTTTGTTATTTCTTCTTTAGTCAACCGAAACTTGGGTCAATCTTTGTGTGGTTTTTTTGAACAGTTGAAAAAACATCTTCGGCACGGTATTAAGGAACTTTTGCACAATTGCGACGCCATTTTTTTTTTTATCAGAACCATAAGGGGTTTTTACGTGATTCGGCTTGACCGTTTATTCGTATGGATTCTACCAGTAATATTTAAAAATCAAGTATGATTTGTATTTTTTTTCTTCTTCTTTCGAATTCATTTTTCATCGAGTACTCATTGAAAGAATCGTTAATTTATACCAAACCACGTAAATTGTCTTTGGTAACCGACAAAATAAAATATGAGACGGTATCGGTCACGAAGATTAGACAAAACTTTTGAAACCACTGTAAATTCTTTAAGGTAGTAGTCTGGTAACTTGAGCCGATTTTCATGTCTTTTTTGGAGGGCGTTTTTTTTGTAGGAAAATAAAAATGAATCGTTTTGGATATTTAGGATGTTTTTATTTACAAAAAACATGTTTTTGTTTTTAAAGATACAAAAAAAATTTTGTTGAAAAAATTTAATAGTTTATTATTATTATTATTATTGATCGAAGTTGGCAGCTTGAAAAAAAGCGCGTGGGTGGCCCCGGTGATTTTGGCTCTTGATGTTATCTGAAATCAAAAATTCTTGATAATTCTTAATCTATAGACATGTCATTCTGGTCGGAACTACTGAAGTTAAATTTCATGGATCAATAACAAAATGGCGGACTTTGGAAAAAAAAGTCCTTTTATTTTAGCAAAAAAGGGGTTGTAAAATGAAAAGAAATTTAACTTCAGTAGTTCCGACCAGAATAACATGTCTATAGATTAAGAATTATCAAGATTTTTTGATTTCAGATAACATCAAGAGACAAAATTACCGGGGCCACCCACGCGCTTTTTTTTCGCGGTGCCAACTTCGATCAATAATAATAATAATAATAAACTATTAAATTTTTTCAACAAAATTTTTTTTTGTATCTTTGATATGTAAATAAAAACATCCTAAATATCCAAAACGATTCATTGTTATTTTTCTACAAAAAAACGCCCTCCAAAAAAGACATGAAAATCGGCTTAAGTTACCAGACTACTAGCTTAATACTTAAAATAATCGACAAAAATTCCTCGCAATTGCGTTAAATGGCAAGAAAATGGTAAAATTGCTCAGTCAACGATATCTTCTCAAATGTTTTATCAAATTTAACGGTTTAACCGTGTATATAGATTTCCTTAACAATTGTGACGAAGAGAGGCTAGAGAAATTTTTATATGTTCATCCAGCGATGCTTTGTTGAACGAGCGAACCCTAAATTTAGCGTTTTCTCGAACAGAAATAATCGAGTTAGCCCGCACAATGCCGAAGCGACGGAGAGCGTCGCTGTGAAGGAAGAGCCGACGGATCGAGGCTATATCGAACCAACTCCTGTAACAAATTTGACGTCTTCTAGAACTCAAGAACCTCTGACCGGTAAATATGATTTTTTTTTCTTCAACATTAGAAGAATTCGTATATTCAAGACTCCAAACCCGAAATTGTACACAGAGGGGGGGTAATTGAAATTTAATAATGTTATTGAAAAATTTGTGGAATGTTCAAAATTCCACAATGGATTTTGCCAATTGGACTTTTCAATTGTTCCATTTAATCTGGGAATAGGAAAATTTGACAAAAAAAAAGTTGGACGTTACTGTTAACTTATCATATAAAAAGAAGGTCCGAATTGAAGCTTCACCTAGCTTTCTCATTATTTTCACTTCATTCCATTACTATACACTAAAATAATTGACAATTGATCAAATTCCGTTGTCCATTATCAAAATAATTGAAAGTAGATCAAATTCCATTACCGATTATCGAAACAATGACGGGAGGATCAAATTCCATTACCCTTAACAAAAATAATGGTCAAATGATCAAACTTCATTAACCATTGTCAAAATAATTGACAATTAATTAAATTCCATTACTCATTATCAAAATAATGGGCAATGGATTGAACTCCATTACCTACTATCAAAGTAATGACGGGAGGATCAAATTCCATTACCATTAACGAAAGAATGGACAATTGATCAAATTCCATTACTCATTCTCAAAATAATGGCCATCGGATTGAATTCCATTACTTATTATCAAAATAATGACGGAAGGATCAAATTCCATTACCATTAAGGGGGGAAATAGGGTTAGGACAGCGTTTTCTCAATGATTTTCATGAATTTTTTTATAGTATAAAAAATGAATATAATTTATTGAAACTTTGAGAATATTTTATACATATATTTAAGTATATGCTATAAAATTTTTGAAGAATTTCCTTGAAAAACACCGAAGATATTAGCGAGCCCATATTGCAGGTCACAATCAGACTTAGCATTTTGCGTACATTCTGGAAGCCGCAATTTTCATCTGAAATCAAACGATGTTGGAATTTACTTTTATTATATGTCTCTCTTCTATATGAACCTAAATGTTATCAAAAAAATAGAAAATTGAATTTTTTACAGGGGTCGAAACAAAAATGCATGATTTTTTGCCATTTTTTACAACTTTATTTGAAAAAAAAAAATTATTTTAAATAATGATAATATTCCGATTTTGGGTTCATATAGAGCGCAATACTATGAAGAATATAACTGCCAATTTTCAAAACGATTGGTTGAAAACTTTTGAAACTAGCGTGTACGCAAGTTCAACAAAAAGTCGTTATCAGAAAAACGCGTTTGAAAAAATAGTACCAAGAATAACAAAGTCAAGGCAGTCATAAATTCTCTTCGGTGTTTTTCAAGGAAATTCTTCAAAAATTGTATAGTATATACTCAAATATATGTATAAAATATTCTCAAAGCTTAAATTAATTATATTCATTTTTTAAACTATAAAAAAATTCATGAAAATCATTGAGAAAACGCTGTCCTAACCCTATTTCTCCCCTTAATGGCTTATAACAATAGAACGAGTCGGAATTTTCATTAAAAATTTTGGGAACATATTTTCCAATAGTTTTACTAACAATTTATGAAATTAAAAAAAATCGATTTTTTGAACCGTCTAACCCTATTTCCCCCCTTAACGAAAATTATGGCCAATTGATCAAACTCCATAACCAATTCTCAAAATAAAGTCCACTGGATTGAATTCCATTACCTATTACCAAAATAATGGCGGGAGGAACAAATTCCATTACCAGTAAGGGCGGAAATAGGGTTAGGACAGCGTTTTCCCAATGATTTTCATGAATTTTTTTATAGTATGAAAAATGAATTTAACTTATCGAAACTTTGAGAATATTTTATACATATATTTGAGTATATACCATAACATTTTTGAAGAATTTCCTTGAAAAACACCGAAGATATTAGCGATCCCATATTGCAGGTCACAATCAGACTCAGCATTTTGCGTACATTCTGGAAGCCGCAATTTTCGTCTGAAATCAAACGAGGTTGCAATTTACTTTTATTATATGTCTCTCTTCTATATGAACCTAAATTCTATCAAAAAAATAGAAAATTGAATTTTTAACAGGGGTCAAAACAAAAAAGCATGATTTTTTGCCATTTTTTACAACTTTATTTGCAAAAAAAAATTATTTTAAATAATGATAATATTCCGATTTTAGGTTCATATAGAGCGCAATACTATGAAGAAAGTAACTGCCAATTTTCAAAACGATTGGTTGAAAACTTTTCAAACTAGCGTGTACGCAAGTTAAAAAAAAAGTCGTTTTCAGAAAAACGCGTTTGAAAAAATAGTACCAAGAAAAACAAAGTCAAGCCAGTCATACATTTTCTTTGGCGTTTTTCTAGGAAATTCTTCAAAAATTTTATAGTATATACTCAAATATATGTATAAAATATTCTCAAAGTTTCAATAAATTATATTCATTTTGTATACTATAAAAAAATTCATGAAAATCATTGAGAAAAGGCTGTCCTAACCCTATTTCACCCCTTAATGGCTTATAACAATAGAACGAGTCGGAATTTTCATTGAAAATTTTGGAAACATATTTTTCAATAGTTTTACTAAAAATTTAAGAAATTAAAAAAAAATCGATTTTTTGAACCGTCTAACCCTATTTCCCCCCTTAACGAAATTAATGGCCAATTGATCAAACTCCATAACCCATTATCAAAATAATTGACAACAGATTGAATTCCATTACCCATTATCAAAATAATCCCAATTGGACTTTCCAATAGTTTCATACAACCGGGGAATAAGAAAATTTGAAAATTCGATTAAAAAAAGTGGAACGTTACTGTCAAATTATTGTATTCAAAAATAGCTTCCTCATCACTTTTGCGATTTTTGTTTTTCCAAAATAAATTCCAAAGACCGAGAAGAAAAATCGAACGATCGTTAAGGTAGTAGTCTGGTAACTTAAGCCGATTTTCATGTCTTTTTTGGAGGGCGTTTTTTTGTAGGAAAATAAAAATGAATCGTTTTGGATATTTAGGATGTTTTTATTTACATATTAAAGATATGAAAAAATTTTTTTTTTTTTTAAATTCGATAGTTTATTATAATTATTATTATTGATCGAAGTCGGCACCTCGAAAAAAAAGCGCGTGGGTGGCCCCGGTGATTTTGGCTCTTGATGTTATCTGAAATCAAAAATTCTTGATAATTCTTAATCTATAGACATGTCATTCTGGTCGGAACTACTGAAGTTAAATTTCATGGATAAATAACAAAATGGCGGGCTTTGGAAAAGAAAGTCCTTTTATTTTAGCAAAAAAGGGGTTGTAAAATAAAAAGAAATTTAACTTCAGTAGTTCCGACCAGAATGACATGTCTATAGATTAAGAATTATCAAGAATTTTTTATTTCAGATAACATCAAGAGCCAAAATCACCGGGGCCACCCACGCGCTTTTTTTTCGAGATGCCAACTTCGATCAATAATAATAATAATAGAAAACTATTAAATTTTTTCAAACTAATTTTTTTCTGTATCTTTAATATGTAAATAAAAATATCCTAAATATCCAAAACGATTCATTTTTATTTTCCTACAAAAAAACGCCCTCCAAAAAAGACATGAAAATCGGCTTAAGTTACCAGACTACTACCTTAATGAACGATGTAATAAGAATATTTTTCGATGACACGGACCACTGAATTATTTAATTCGCGCTCGGTTTTGACAAGACTTGAACCATTCCACTCCCCTGATCACAAGTCCCGTATCTCATCGTTCCGTGACAAATCATCGCACAAGGGAAATATATCCCCCCGAAATTTCATTCGCTCTCTGTAACTATAGTCGCGAAGTACCTTGCCCCATGGACTCTCATAAATTATAGCGAATGTCATCTTTTGAAATGGAAGTTCCCGGAACTCATCGATCTACTTCTCGTTAACGTTCTCACACGGCGTGGAAATACATTTGCTTTTCTCATCCAACTTTGGATCAAACGGAGAATGAGAATTGCATCGAAAAAATACTGACCCAAATTTATTCTGTTTCGATCGGTACCGCGTTGTGATAAAATGTAATGAAAATTAATTTGAGTAAAATGAAAATGTTTGGTACTTCTTGGTTTGTTGAAAAAAAAAAGTAATAATGCTCGAATTCCCGATGCCCTCGGATTTGTTGCAAATCTCCCAAAATTATCAGGTCCTTTCCATCAATTTTTCCATTCGAAAATTTTAAAGACTCGTTGTCATTTTCGAAATCGAATTTTTCAATCTCTGTTTCCTTCGTAACCGACTGCATCGACCGGAAAGAAAAATTGATTCATTGAAATTCCGATAAGAATACTTTTTGGAGATGATCGTTTTACTTGTGAAACTGCTTGAGGGCTTCGAAAATGATGCGTCTAGTTATAGCGTAAGAAACGGCCATTTTTATACGATTTATTATTGCAATTTTCTTTATTTGTAATTTTCTTTCATTTTAATATCAAGATTTTTCGTCATTACGAAAATTTTCACCAATTCTACGATTTGTTACGTATTTCTTTCATCTCCTGCGCGCATCACTGAAGAAATATCAATCGCTACTACGATATGACGATATCGGAACCATGTGTGCTTTTTAGATGGAAACGTTTTACCCCAATACCTTTTGCATCGTATGTACGGACCAGTAGTCGCGCAAACTTTTGTACATTCGTGTGTGCTACGATGATAAGATTGTGGTAGCGACGTTTCGAAACTTGCCGTCCTCGCGAACCAGTAATGTCGAATAGAGACGAAGTCGCTGTGTATCCTTATTTACTTCCGGTGGTAGTAAACAGAGTTTCTAGCAGACGGTGGACAGCCCTGAGCTATGTGTACAGGAACGGCACAGCTTGTATTACTTCTCTTTGGCTTTAATGCTAAAAGTCATCCTCGGGGGTTTCAACAACCTCCAGATATCCGAAAATCTTTCGTTTACTGAGTTTACTCCATTGAACTTCGCCGGGTATTATAAACAGAGTTTCCAATAACTCACTATTTTAGGAAATGCATTATTCCAATCTATTGGTAATTCTTTTTTATTTGCGCTTGATCATTATTCAATTCCTTATTTTGGTAATAGGTAATGAAATTGTCAATTATTTTGAGAATGGGAAATGGAGTTTGATCAATTGTCAATTATTTTGGCGAATGGTAAGGGATTTGATCCTCCGACCATTATTTCGGTAATAGGTAATGGAATTTCATCCATTGCCAATTATTTTGATGATGAATAATGGAGTTTGATCAATTGTCAATTAATTTGGCGAATGGCCACCCAATTTGATCCTCCCACCATTATTTTGGTCATGAGTAATGGAATTCAATCTGTTGTCAATTATTTTGACAATGGGAAATGGAGTTTCATGAATTGTCAATTATTCTGGTGAATAGTAATGGAATTTGATCCCCCCCCCCCCATTATTTTGGTAATGGGTAATGGAATTGAATCCATCGTCAATTATTTTGATAATGGGAAATGGAGTTTGATCAATTGTCAATTATTTTGGTGAATTGTAACCCAATTTGATCCACCCACCGTTATTTTGGTAATGAGTAATGGAATTCAATCTATTGTCAATTATTTTGACAATGGGAAATGGAGTTTCATGAAGTGTCAATTATTTTGGTGAATAGTAATGGAATTTCATCCTCCCCCCATTATTTTGGTAATGGGTAATGGAATTTAAGCCATGGTCAATTATTTTGATAATGGGAAATCGAGTTTCATCAATTGTCAATTATTTTGGCGAATTGTAATCCAATTTGATCCACCCACCATTGTTTTGGTAATAAGTAATGGAATTCAATCTATTGTCCATTATTTTGACAATGGGAAATGGAGTTTCATGAATTGTCAATTATTTTGGTGAATGGTAATGGAATTTGATCCTCCCCCCATTATTTTGGTAATGGGTAATGGAATTTAAGCCATGGTCAATTATTTTGATAATGGGAAATGGAGTTTGATCAATTGTCAATTATTTTGGCGAATTGTAATCCAATTTGATCCACCCACCATTATTTTGGTAATGAGTAATGGAATTCAATCTATTGTCAATTATTTTGACAATGGGAAATGGAGTTTCATGAATTGTCAATTATTTTGGTGAATAGTAATGGAATTTGATCTTTCCCCCCATTATTTTTGTAATGGGTAATGGAATTTAATCCACCGTCAATTATTTTGATCATGGGAAATGGAGTTTGATCAATTATCAATTATTTTGGTAATGAGTAATGTAATTCAATCTACTGTCAATTATATTGTTGAATGGTAATGTAATTTGATCCTCACACCATTATTTGGTAATAGGTAATGGAATGTAATCCATTGTCAATTATTTTGATGATGGATAATGAAGTTTGATCAATTGTCAATTATTTTAGCGAATAATAATGGAATTTGATCCTCCTACCATTAATTTGTTAATAGGTAATGGAATTTAATCCATTGTCAATTATTTTGATAATGGGTAATGGAGTTTGATCAATTGTCAATTATTTTAGCGAATGATAATGGACTTTAATCCATTGTCAATTATTTTGGTAATAGGTAATGGAATTTAATCCATTGTCAATTATTTTGATAATGGATAATGGAGTTTAATCAATTGTCAGTTATTTTCATGAATGGTCATGGAATTTGAAACACACCCCCCTCCCCTCCATTATTTTGGTAATGGGTAATGGAATTTAATCTACTGTCAATTATTTTGATTATGGATAATGGAATTTGATCAATAGTCAATTATTTTGGTGATGAGTAATGTAATTTAATCTACTGTCAATTATTTTGATGAATGGTAATGGAATTTGATCCTCTCACCATTATTTTGGTAAAAGGTAATGGACTGTAATCCATTGTCAATTATTTTGATGATGGGTAATGGAGTTTGATCAATTGTCAATTATTTTAGGGAATGATAATGAAATTTGATCCTCCTACCATTAATTTGGTAATTGAGTAATGTAATTCAATCTACTGTCAATTATTTTGATGAATGGTAATGGAATTTGATCTTCTCACCATTATTTTGGTAATAGGTAATGGAATGTAATCCATTGTCAATTATTTTGATGGTGGGTAATGGAATTTAATCCATTGTCAATTATTTTGATAATGGATAATGGAGTTTAATCAATTGTCAATTATTTTCATGAATGGTCAGGGAATTTGAAACCCTGCCCCCCCCCCCTCCATTATTTTGGTAATGGGTAATGGAATTTAATCTACTGTGAATTATTTTGATTATGGATAATGGAATTTGATCAATTGTCAATTATTTTGGTGAGCGGCAATGGAATATGATCCTCCCCCCATTATTTTGACAACGAGTAATGGAATTCAATCTACTGTCAATTACTTTGATAATGGATAATGAAGTTTGATCAATTGTCAATTATTTCGTTGAATGGTCATAGAATTTGAACCTCCCGCCTATATTTTGGTAATGGGTAATCAATCCATCGAATTCAATCCATCGCCTAGTACGACGACAAGAGATGTATTAAAATGATAGAGTGAGAGTATAAAATGACAAAGGAATATCTAGTGGCTCAGGCTGTGCTTCAAAGGAAGAACTTAGGTTAACCGTTCGTTATCTCGTTACTTTAAGGTTAATACAAAGCGTCAAAGATAAATTACTCCTATGAGAACGACGTGTCACGAAATATCTCGAAATGCGATTTATTTCTAAAACCGACTCACTCGTCATTATGACTGGCTAGCGATGTCGTGCTCGGAGTTCATTCCTGCGCATACTTCAGATCGCACGATCGTAAACGACAAACTTAACTTGAAAAAAAGGACGCGATGAGCGCACACCGATTCCAGCGAATATATCAAAAAATGTACAAATTCGACAAAGTAAAATCACAAAAATATAATCGAGCACAAAAGTATACCTAGCGGTATCGTATTGCAGAGCTAACGGTGAACGTCTCCTTTTTCCACCACTTTTCATTCTCCCATGGGACTTGGATTCTTGCACGCGTCGTCTGACTACAAGTAATTGAATAATTGAAGAATGCTTTCAACTGAGAGACTCGGGATCTCCGTGGCGTTCTTCCAACACGGGTTCTTCCCGAGTTGCTGGGCCTAGGATTCAGCTATAGCTTCTTTAGTAATACATCAGCTCATCAGGTATCCACAGACAACGTATCGTGACGCGAATGAATTCGATTCTTACTCGTATATCCACGAGACAACGTCAGAGGCTCCAAAGTTTTTCCAAGCGTCAGGGCAATCTCCTGATTTGTTGAGCAGGAATAATATTTTTGATCAATTTAATGGTTAATCATTTATTTTTAATGGTAATAAACCATTTATTAGATTGGCAAAACTAGCGCTGCAACATTTTGCCGTGAGAATTGCAGAATATTTATTTCATTTATATTGCGATGATTTTTTATATTACAAATGCAATCGCGAAGTATTCATTCTTTCATAAAAATTTGAATTTAACGAAAAAATAATTTAATTTAATGGTTAATCATTTATTTTTAATGCAGAATATTATATTATATAATGTTATAATATAAATTATATATATTATATAAATATTATATAATGCAGAATTGCAGAATATTTATTTCATTTATATTGCGATGATTTTTTAGATTACAAATGCAATCGCGAAGTATTCATTCTTTCATAAAAATATGAATTTAACGAAAAAAGAAATATCTCTCTAGCTAAGAAAACACGAAGGTTATTGCAACTTAAAAATTTTCCCAAGTACCGGAAAACACCTTTTGACGGTGAAGGATGGAAGCGAACGTCGAGCCCGAAACTAAATCCACCCTCGACCCTAAAATACGCCACTGAAAACGTTCCGACCATGCATTAACATTCCGGGATCCAATATGGCGGTTCAAAAATTCTTCAAAAATTTCATACATTGCCATGTCGTGAAAGTTTATCATCGAGGATTTTTTTTTTCATCCCCCAGTACGGAATTTAGGTCGGGAAAAAAAAAATTTCAATATACGTAAATGTCATATGGCATAATCCTGAAGAGTAACACAAAACACGATGAAATGTAGGAGAAAATAGAGTAAATTGACCGTTTACTCGCGTTTACAGAAAATACATCCTGGGGATTGTCCTGCGAGCGAACCGAGCGAATTTCAACATGCTACTTTGCAGTCACCTGGGGATTACGAGCTTCTGCACCCACTCTGTGCACTCGCTCCCTTCTATATCTCCTATGTCTCGGTTCTTCGTAAACCAACCCCCCTGCTCTCCCCATTAAGCTGCCTCAATTATTCAATCGCAGTTTACGTTAATAATAGGAGGGAAACGGAGCAAGTAGATAGAGAAAAAGCTGGACGAGACGAGAGAAAGTAAACTCTCGCCCGGAAACTATGTGTGTGTGTGTGTGTTATCGATGTTTCGTCCAGGGGCACTTGGACCTCTCCCTTTATAAAGCCTGTATTCTGTACATTTGTTATCTATTATTTTGTTCATTTCTCTACTTCTGATGATAGAGATCGTCCGCACACTTCATACGTCCTCGACTCTTTCTCCATCGCTCACGACGCGTCGATACGAACGAATGGAAAAAGAATTTTTTATGATTAAACATAAGATTCTTCAGTAATTCGTCTCGATCGATATAGTAACTCTGGACCGTCACAATAAGGTGATTCTTGCATGAGATTTGAATGAAAATCCATATCCAATAACATCTTTACCAGAATGAGGCTGTTGGGAATATCTTTGTCCAATAACATCTCTACCAGAATGAGGCTTTTGCGAACATCTCTACTCGATAATATTTTTTCTGGAATGAGGCTTTCGCGAATATCTCTACTCAATATTACATTTCTTCCGAAATGATATTTTCACGAACAACTTACCCCTGCAACATGCATCTTTACCACTATGGTAAAGATGCATGTTGCAGACTTTCGCGAATATTTCTACCCAATTAACATCTCTACCAGAATGTGGCTTTTGCGAACATCTCTACTCAATTAACATCTCTACCGGAATGAGGCTCTTACGATCATCTCTACTCAATAATATTTCTTTCGAAATTATATTTTCATGAACATCTTTCCCCGACAACGTGCATCTATATCATAATGGGACTTTCGCGAATATTTCTACCCAATTAACGTCTCTACCAGAATGGGGCTTTTGCGAACATCTCTACTCAATTAACATCTCTACCGGAATGAGGCTTTTGCGAACATCTCTACCCAATAATATTTCTTTCGAAATGATATTTTCACGAACATCTTTCCCCAACAACATGCATCTTTACCAGAATGAGGCTTTCACAAATATTTCTACCCAATTAACATCTCTACCAGAATGAGGTTTTTGCGAACATCTCTACCCAATAATATTTCTTTCGAAATGATATTTTCACGAACATCTTTCCCCAACAACATGCATCTTTACCAGAATGAGGCTGTCACGAATATTTCTACCCAATTAACATCTCTACCAGAATGAAGCTTTTGCGAACATCTCTACCGACATGAGGCTTTTCCGAACATCTCTACCGACATGAGGCTTTTCCGAACATCTCTACCGACATGAGGCTTTTCCGAACATCCCTACCCGATAATATTTCTTCCGGAATAAGGCTTCCGCGAATATCTCTACCCAATAGTAATCTCTACCAGAATGAGACTTTCGCGATCATTTTCTAGACTCAAGAACATCGTTACCAGAATGAGGCTTTTGCGAACATCTCTACCCAATAATATTTCTTTCGAAATGATATTTTTACGAACATCTTTTCCCAAAAACATGCACCATTACCAGAATGAGGCATTCACATATTTCTACCCAATAACATCTTTACCAGAATGAGGCTTTTGCGAACATCTCTACTCAATTAACATCTCTACCGGAATGAGGGTTTTGCGAACATCTCTACCCAATAATATTTCTTTCGAAATGATATTTCACGTACATCTTTCCCCAACAACATGCATCTTTACCAGAATGAGGCTTTCACGAATATCTCTACCCAATTAACAGATCTACCAGAATGAGGCTTTTGCGAACATCTCTACCGACATGAGGCTTTTCCGAACATCCCTACTCGATAATAACTCGTCCGGAACAAGGTTTTCGGGATTATCTCTACCCAATAGTATTCTCTACTAGAATGAGACTTTCGCGATCATCTCCTAGACTCAAGAACATCGTTACCAGAATGAGGCTTTTGCGAACATCTCTACCCAATAATATTTCTTTCCAAATGATATTTTTTCGAACATCTTTCCCCAAGAACATGCATCATTACCAGAATGAGGCTTTCACAAATATTTCTACCCAATAACATCGTTACCAGAATCAGGCTTTTGCGAACATCTCTACCCAATATTATTTCTTTCGGAATGACATTTGCACGAACATCTTTCCCCAACAACATGCATCTTGACAAGAATAAGACTTTCGCGAATATTTCTACCTAATTAACATCTCTACCAGAATGAGGCTTTTGCGAACATCTCTACTCAATTAACATCTCTACCGTAATGAGGCTTTTCCGAACATCCCTACCCGATAATATTTCTTCCGGAATGAGGCTTTCGCGAATATCTCTATCCAATAGTATTCTCTACTAGAATTAGACTTTCGCGATCATCTCCTAGACTCAAGAACGTCGTTACCAGAATGAGGTTTTTACGAACATCTCTACCCAATAATATTTCTTTCGAAATTATATTTTTTCGAACATCTTTCCCCAAGAACATGCATCATTACCAGAATGAGGCTTTCACAAATATTTCTACCCAATAACATCGTTACCAGAATCAGGCTTTTGCGAACATCTCTACCCAATATTATTTCTTTCGGAATGACATTTTCACGAACATCTTTCCCCAACAACATGTATCTTGACAAGAATAAGACTTTCGCGAATATTTCTACCTAATTAACATCTCTACCAGAATGGGGCTTTTGCGAACATCTCTACTCAATTAACATCTCTACCGTAATGAGGCTTTTCCGAACATCCCTACCCGATAATATTTCTTCCGGAATGAGGCTTTCGCGAATATCTCTATCCAATAGTATTCTCTACTAGAATTAGACTTTCGCGATCATCTCCTAGACTCAAGAACGTCGTTACCAGAATGAGGTTTTTGCGAACATCTCTACCCAATAATATTTTTTTCTAAATGATATTTTCACGAACATCTTTCCCCAACAACATGCATCATTACCAGAATGAGGCTTTCGCGAATATTTCTACCCAATAACATCGTTACCAAAATCAGGCTTTCGCGAACATCTCTACCCAATATTATTTCTTTCGGAATGACACTTTCACGAACATCTTTCCTCAACAACATGCATCTTTACCAGAACGAGGTTTTCGCGAATATTTGTACCCAATCACATCGTTACCAGAATGAGGCATTCCGGATTGAGCCTTTCTCGAAAATCTCTGCACGGAATAACATCTCTAGAAAAAAAAAATGAGACTATCACGTACCATCGGAACATTACGACACAGCGATAGACAGTTTGAAAATAAAAACGAAGCGAAGACGCGATGATGAGAATGCTCGGAGGGGAGAGAGCAGAGGGTGGTATACCATTCATTCGTGACATGAAACGCGTGCGAGACTTCGTGAGAGTGAGACAGTATCAGCTATTGCGCTCACGCTTCGTCGCCGGTGAAATGCTCGTCGTAGAAATAGCGGCAGGAAATTGATTGATATTCAAAGCCCACGGGGTTGGTTGGTTGGATGTTCGGAGCACGCGCTACCGGCTTACCGAGTCAACCAGCATTCCACCAGAAATCTCAGCCTCGAACTAAAGTGTAACGGCGCGCACTTCCGGGATTGGCGAGATTCGCGACTTTCCGAATCTTACAAAGCTATCTTTATTGCCATGGACGTTTTGGCTATCAGTATCGCGCGTTAACGACACCCTAAGTAGATCCTCAATAATTCGAGTGTTCAAATTTCTAATTCACCTATGGTTAATAGAAAGTTAAAAAAAAAATGGAACTACCCCAAAGGCATTTAAAATATTCAGTGTGACGTCGAGAGACGCGGCAGCGTTTTGATGTCAATCATAACAATTCCACAAAACTAATAAAGCGTTAGAACAATATTTTTTATTCGGAATTGGCAGTCAATGTCATAAACGAACATATCGCGAAATTTTAAAGAAATGCGTCTGCTGATTCGATAAAGTCATTGAACACCCCTTACTCAAACGTCCGTGTCTCCCCATTCCCGTCTATAGAATTCCGGCGGCAAGGCCGCGTATAGAGAGGGGAATTTCATCCCCCGTACCGGCGACATACCCCTCCCCGGACTCGTCCTAAAAAAAGCTATTCTCGATCCGTAATCCGTTTACGCGCCAAGCGGCGCATGGGGAATATTGAAAAATATTGAAAAGTCTGAGTCGTCCGTCTTCCGATTTTATACTCGCGCTTGCCATTCGGGTTTGCGGTGAGGTAGAGTGCATTGTTTGTTGATTATTTGGTACGGGAGTGAATGTTTGCCGAAAAAATCATGCTTAAACTGATATATCGCTCTATATTATATAAATATATCGTCACCGCCGCCGCCACCGCCGTCTATAAGGGATGAGGACGTCAACTTCACCGTACGGGAATGACCTTACCTGTTTGGTGAAGCTGACCATTTTTCCCTTATGGTCGAAGGAAAACGGTCAACTTCATCGTACGGGGTGACCCCTATTCCGTTTGGTGAAGCTGACCTTGCCTGTTTAATGAAGCTGACCGCTTTCCCCTTATAGTAAAGGGAAAACGATCAGCTTCACCTTACAGGGTGAACCGTAACACATTTGGTGAAGCTGATCTTGCCCGTTTGATGAAGCTGACCGTTTTCCCTTTATGGTAAAAGGAAAACGGTCAACTTCACCGTACGAGGTGACCCCTGATCCGTTTAGTGAAGCTGATCTTGCCCGTTTTATGAAGCTGACCGTTTTTCCTAAAGGGAAAACGATCAGCTTTACCTTATAGGGTGAAGCCTACACATTTGGTGAAGCTGATCTTGCCGGTTTGATGAAGCTGACCGTTTTCCCTTTATGGTAAAAGGAAAACGGTCAACTTCACCGTACGAGGTGACCCCTAATCCGTTTAGTGAAGCTGATCTTGCCCGTTTGATGAAGCTGACCGTTTTTCCTTTATGGTAAAGGGAAAACGATCGGCTTCATCCTACAGGGTGAACCCTAACACATTGGTGAAGCTGATCTTGCCCGTTTTATGAAGCTGACCGTTTTTCCTAAAGGGAAAACGATCAGCTTTACCTTATAGGGTGAAGCCTACACATTTGGTGAAGCTGATCTTGCCGGTTTGATGAAGCTGACCGTTTTCCCTTTATGGTAAAAGGAAAACGGTCAACTTCACCGTACGAGGTGACCCCTAATCCGTTTAGTGAAGCTGATCTTGCCGGTTTGATGAAGCTGACCGTTTTTCCTTTATGGTAAAGGGAAAACGATCGGCTTCATCCTACAGGGTGAACCCTAACACATTGGTGAAGCTGATCTTGCCCGTTTTATGAAGCTGACCGTTTTTCCTAAAGGGAAAACGATCAGCTTTACCTTATAGGGTGAAGCCTACACATTTGGTGAAGCTGATCTTGCCGGTTTGATGAAGCTGACCGTTTTCCCTTTATGGTAAAAGGAAAACGGTCAACTTCACCGTACGAGGTGACCCCTGATCCGTTTAGTGAAGCTGATCTTGCCCGTTTTATGAAGCTGACCGTTTTTCCTAAAGGGAAAACGATCAGCTTTACCTTATAGGGTGAAGCCTACACATTTGGTGAAGCTGATCTTGCCGGTTTGATGAAGCTGACCGTTTTCCCTTTATGGTAAAAGGAAAACGGTCAACTTCACCGTACGAGGTGACCCCTAATCCGTTTAGTGAAGCTGATCTTGCCCGTTTGATGAAGCTGACCGTTTTTCCTTTATGGTAAAGGGAAAACGATCGGCTTCATCCTACAGGGTGAACCCTAACACATTGGTGAAGCTGATCTTGCCCGTTTTATGAAGCTGACCGTTTTTCCTAAAGGGAAAACGATCAGCTTTACCTTATAGGGTGAAGCCTACACATTTGGTGAAGCTGATCTTGCCGGTTTGATGAAGCTGACCGTTTTCCCTTTATGGTAAAAGGAAAACGGTCAACTTCACCGTACGAGGTGACCCCTAATCCGTTTAGTGAAGCTGATCTTGCCGGTTTGATGAAGCTGACCGTTTTTCCTTTATGGTAAAGGGAAAACGATCGGCTTCATCCTACAGGGTGAACCCTAACACATTGGTGAAGCTGATCTTGCCCGTTTTATGAAGCTGACCGTTTTTCCTAAAGGGAAAACGATCAGCTTTACCTTATAGGGTGAAGCCTACACATTTGGTGAAGCTGATCTTGCCGGTTTGATGAAGCTGACCGTTTTCCCTTTATGGTAAAAGGAAAACGGTCAACTTCACCGTACGAGGTGACCCCTGATCCGTTTAGTGAAGCTGATCTTGCCCGTTTTATGAAGCTGACCGTTTTTCCTAAAGGGAAAACGATCAGCTTTACCTTATAGGGTGAAGCCTACACATTTGGTGAAGCTGATCTTGCCGGTTTGATGAAGCTGACCGTTTTCCCTTTATGGTAAAAGGAAAACGGTCAACTTCACCGTACGAGGTGACCCCTAATCCGTTTAGTGAAGCTGATCTTGCCCGTTTGATGAAGCTGACCGTTTTTCCTTTATGGTAAAGGGAAAACGATCGGCTTCATCCTACAGGGTGAACCCTAACACATTGGTGAAGCCGATCTTGCCCGTTTGATGAAGCTGACCGTTTTCCCTTTATGGTAAAAGGAAAACGGTCAACTTTACCGTACGAGGTGACCCCTAATCCGTTTAGTGAAGCTGATCTTGCCCGTTTGATGAAGCTGACCGTTTTTCCTAAAGGGAAAACGATCAGCTTTACCTTATAGGGTGAAGCCTACACATTTGGTGAAGCTGATCTTGCCGGTTTGATGAAGCTGACCGTTTTTCCTTTATGATAAAGGGAAAACGGTCAGCTTCGCCGTACGGGGTAAACTCCATCCCGTTTAGTGAACCTGACTCCACCGAGGGGGCCGGAGGGGATTGGGCACGCAAAAGCGAAGCCCTCCTAGTATAATATATATACATAATTTTTAACCGATTTACTTGAATTTACATTACCTCAATGATACTAATTTCCCAATAATTAATGATTTCACTAAACTCTCGATTTTCAATTTTTCAAATACTAATATCTAAAAAATTGAAAATCGAGAGTTTAGTGAAATCATTAAATAATTAATGGAATGTTATTGAATTTAATGCTAACATTAAATTCAATAACATTCCATTAATTATTTTGTCTAATCATTTTTATCAAATTGTATAACTTTTTTCTCATTGCATATGACTTTCTCGAATTTCGTTCGAATCCAATGAACATCCCTTCGTGACTATGGGTAACAAATTCCAGGATGATATCCAACGACGCAAGATGTTTCGAACTTTCGTCTCGTCGCAATGTGCCATTTTATAATATTCTCGAAGATTAAGTCCAGACGAGCGTAACGTTATTGTCGCGAAAGGCATAAATGGTTTTTCGTTCGTTCTTGCGTAACGGGGAAAGAAGCTTAAAAGGGTTGTTTCACCGCGCTTCGCCCGGGCGCACCGGGAGGTGGCTTCTGAATAATTGACCGTTCACCGGATTTGCGAGCACAGACTGTATTGCAACGAGGTATAACCTCTGTTACGAACGTCCATCGTTGTACAAAAGTCCCTGCACCTTGCCCCCAACCCCCCGCGCTATCACATTCACCAGCCTCAATCCCAGCTTCGAATTTATAGAACCCTTTGCAATTTTCGTAGTAAGAACCCAAATATTCATTAAACTATTATACCAAAACGGAAATATGTGTGTCTCGTGATCCTTTGATCAGAGACTAACATCCGGCTGAAAATTGCTACGACCGCGAAAATTGCAATGGCAATTTCACTTCTATTCCTCATTTTTTTCCTCCTCGCGAAAGATTTTTCAACAATGGCGTTGATTCAACGAGTACGTGAACTACGATATTCGTTTGGGATGCGTTGATTTTACCACCGGGTGGTAAATGAATACTTATCTTCTGCTTGAAGGGATGACACCACTCTAACGGCAAAAAACAAGGCCTAACTTTGACGATTTATTTTGGGAGTCTGAAAAAAGGAATAGAATTTCTCTTCAGAGGGTTTATTTATCACATATTGAAGTATGAAAAAAAAATTTGTTATCATCATTTTGGCACAAAATGGCGGCGACAGAGCCCATCTTGAAAATCGTCGTTTTTTAAAACACCTTCACGGGAGGACGGTTTTCTCGTAAAGTATAAGACCCGGAACGAAAAACCAACAAATTTTATAATCTATATACTACTGACTATGAGAGTACGTAGGGGTTTTTTTTTTAATCAAATTTTGTATAAATTGTGCACTTTTGAAAAATTTAATCGATTTTTTGCCAAAAAAAAACGGCAAATTGTTTATTAAAAAGGAAGTTTACATTAAATAAATAAAATGGCTATGTACTCCGATGGAGAATGTAATTTTGAAGCTACTATCAAAATTTCAAATCGATCCATGCAACGGTGTTCGCGTAATACGTCCTGCCAGTTTGAAAAGGACGATTTTCAAGATGGGCTCTGTCGCCGCCATTTTGTGTCAAAATGATAATAAACATTTTTTTTTTCATACTTCAATGTGTGATAAATAAACCGTCCGAAGAGAAATTCTGTTCCTTCTTTCATACTTCCAAAATAAATTGCCAAAGTTAGGCCTTTTTTTCGGCCGCTAGAGTGGCGTCACCCCTTCAGGGACACTCGTGTGACTGCCCAAAAAACAGATGATTTTCGAGAATTTATTGAATGAAAAGTATTGCATCGAATGTTTTGAAATTCGGAGGATATATTTGTGTATAAATTATGTACATATAGTCTTTTTTTTTCTATAAAAATATTCAATTTTCAGCAAACTTTTGCGTCATCTCCCGAATCTCAAAAAAAAAAGTTCTCCCACTGCTGCAGTGATTGCGGCCTTCAGAGTGCCTGAAATTAAAAAAAAAAGTCCGTTAAACTATAAGGAATTGCCTGTACAATGACGGAGGATTGTGAAAAAAAAAATTAATCCAACAGAATGGCGGTGTTTTGAAAAAAAGTTCCAAAATACGCTTAAAAATTTGATGGTTTTTTGCGTGGACAAATTGACATTTTTTATCCAATCGAAAAACTGGAGGGTCATTGTACGAAAAAACAAATGCTAAATACGTTAAAGCAAAATGCAAGTCGATGGGATGATTTGTATTCGAGTTAGAACTGCAGCAAAGTTGTAAAATGTCGTTTTGCGAAAAAACTTGTCGAAAGTTTGTGAACCATTCGGTTTTCAAAGGTTCACATACTCTTTAGAAGGCTATAGTTCAAAAATTATATGAGATCCGAACTTAAAATTTTAGTATGTTATTCTTGAAGGTATAGACTATCGAAAAATGCCAAAAAGATAATCGATTTTTTCAAAGTGTCACACTAGGGGTCCTCCTCAAGGCCGTAGTCTGGTCTAGAGCGAGATTTTTGACGTCATTTCTAATGTGCAATAACGTTTAAGGGAGAACACCACTGTGACCCCCTGTTTTTTTTTTCACATTTTTCAAGAATTTTTTTTTGTGGGAAAAAAAAGAGATATTCGGAAAATTTGTTTGGATTTTGTTCCTTGTTTATTAATGTATCAAAAAACATTTTTTTCACATTTTTCACGCCGCATGGTGGCGCTGGGGAAGCTCTCGCGTCAGGTGCTGTCATCTCCGTGGCACGCAGCAGAACTCTCTTCAACGTCGATCTGAAAAAAAATACCGAGTGTTTTCGTTAATAATATGATATTTTGAAGAGAAGTACATAGGGATTTGGAAAAATATTGCTTAAAAAAAAATAGGCACGCCTTTGAACGTAAAGTTAATTTCAAAGGCGTGCCTATTTTTTTTAAAATAATATTTTTCCAAATCCCTATGTACTTCTCTTCAAAATATCATATTATTAACGAAAACACTCGGTGTTTTTTTTTCAGATCGACGTTGAAGAGAGTTCTGCTGCGTGCCGCAGAGATGACAGCACCTGACGTTAGAGCTTCCCCAGCGCCACCATGCGGCGTGAAAAATGTGAAAAAAATGTTTTTTGATACATTAATAAACAAGGAACAGAACCCAAAAAAATTTGTCGAAAATCTCTTTTTTTTCCCACAAAAAAAAATTCTTGAAAAATGTGAAAAAAAACAGGGGGTCACAGTGGTGTTCTCCCTTAAACCGTTGAAGTTGACTTGATGAAAATTTACACGTGCATTTATTGATCTTTAGAGAATACTTGTACATTAAAAAAAAAAATGATCTTAATTATTTTCATGTAGTTTTTTGCCTCGTTGCAACATGGTGCGCCGAAATCGGCGCCCACTCTGGACGATGTTGTATGCATCTGAAAAAATATATATATATATATTCTCAATCTGTGTGAGTATTCTCAGCACTGGTAGCAGAATTGGTACTTAAAAAAATTTTTTATTGAGTCGAACAATAATTTTGCCGACATTTTATAACTCGTCGAATAATGAAATATCATCAATGAAAGTTCAACAGGCCGCCATATTGTCAAAAAATTTTTTTAAGTACCAATTCTGCTACCAGTGCTCAGAATACTCGTACAGATTGAGAATATGTATATATTTTTTTTTTCAAATGCATACAACATCGTCCAGAGTGGGCGCCGATTTCGGCGCACCATGTTGCAACAAGGCAAAAAACTACATGAAAATATTTGAAATTTTTTTTTTTTTTTAATGTACAAGTATTCTCTAAGGACCAATAAATGCACGTGTAAATTTTCATCAAGACAACTTCATCGGTTTAAACGTTATTGCACATTAGAAATGACGTCAAAAATCTCGCTCTAGACCAGACTACGGCTTTGAGGGAGGTGTAAGGGTTTCAGCGTTAAAAAAAACACTTTTTTTACGATTTTTTTTCTCAAATATGGATTGAGCGATTCTATTCGAACCTTTTGTACATTATTGAGCATACTTTTGACAATGTTGTGTAATTTTTTCATGCAGAAATATTGAAGCATAAGCCCGTAACAGAGCTTCCCCCAGAACGTCTTGGAAAAAAAAAACAATTTGCGGTGTTCACTGTAACTCGGCCGGAAGTTATCTGAAAATGAAAAACCATGAAAATTTAGTCAAATTATAATCAAATCTTCCCCCCAACGTTCTCTGATATTTTTTTTTTTTCATTTAAAAATTTTTGGCGGCCATCTAAAGTGTGAACTGTTATTTTCCACGAAAAATTCCGCCATTTTGTGGGTGGGAAACACCCTTAATGTGAAAAAAAAAAATGTAACTAAACGTTGGGGGTAGGTATTTTATATGTAGAAAATGTGTACAAAGTTTGAAATGAATCGGTCAAGTAGTTTGTAAATGGCAGTGAACACGGACTTTGAAAAAGTAGTTTTGAGAAAAACGCGTCTAAAGTACACTGCTAGCCCGACCGCCCGCAGGCTGTTAGAGGTATAGCGTTAAAGGCCAGGAGATTAATAAGACAATAACTTCAAGAATATTGCTTAGATCGGTTTAAAATTTTAAGGACATATTCTTGAAATGTTAAACAATAAGATAAGACGAAAAAAAAAAATTCGATTTTTCAAAAGTGAAAACCCTTACCCCGCCCTTAAATGATCCGAATTGAGGCAAAATCGAGTATCCAATTGCAGCGCGAAGTCTGGTCTATCAACGGCAGCAGAACTACGGAACGGGATTATTAATCAGAGACGCGAGAGCGTCACCAACGTCGAGTCGACCGGCGAGCGCATCCTCGGCAACGTCGCACTGGCTGCCAGTTACGGGCGAAACAACATTCTTGTCGCGTCAAGAGATCTGGGGCACGGACGTTTACCAAAAAAGAAGCGCAAGCCCGGCCTGGACCGAGCTCGGCATTCAGCCCGATACGAGAAATTCTTCCTGGGAGCGTCAGCCGTCGTGTTATCAAAAGCGAGGCTCGCCAAATTTACCGTGGACTTCCGATTATTGCAAGAGACCAACGTCGAACGTTGGTCCATCCGCGTGGAACGACGTCGCCGTTGGTTATCAACAACAACGACGCGGATCGTTACAATTGTGGCAATTTCTCGTTGCACTCTTGGACGATCCCGCTAACGCTCCCTGCATCGCATGGACCGGAAGGGGAATGGAATTTAAGCTCATCGAACCGGAAGAGGTGAGTCGTCCGAAGATTTTACCGTTTACAGTTCGACGTGTTAACAAATTTTTATAATTTTTTTTATGTTACTCAGCAAACTGGAAATACTAATGACGAAGAAAAATTGACTGTGCAAATAAAACGCTGATTGGAAAAAAAATGTAGTCCCCCAGAAAGGCCCCGGATTATTTATTTTATTATTGTTTGCGTAGGACCCTAAATAAACGAGAATTTCTGGTCGAAGACCAGAAGCGTACGAGCTTATGAGAATTTTAAACTGTTACAATTATTTATTATTACTCTTTTTTTCTTTCGCGTATTTTGTCCATTTTATTGGGTGCACAAATTAATTCGGTGCGTTAAGGAAGATTTTATCAAATCAAAACCATCAAGTTTTCAAGTTTTTTTTCCGCAATGGCATTCGTCAGTTGCCCCTGAAAGATGGGCTAAAGCAGTAGAAAGCAATTCCGATTATTTCGAATGTTAGGTGTTTATATTTCATTTCATAATTGAAATGTTAATTTTATTAAAAAAGCACCGAATTAATTCGTACACCCAATTCATTCATTCTGCATCGTACAGAACACCGGGAATTTGAAGTGGAATGCGGATATCTTTGCCGATTTTCACGAAAATTTGACGAATTTGAAAATTGCACATAGACGATGCACCTTCCCGCCGTTTCTGGAAAACGGTAACGCTAATTTCTTCTCACGAGATCATAGGACCTTGTGAATAATATTGTACATCTACGAGAAAAAATGAAATTTTCATCACCGTTCGTAACCCTTTGTAACCCTTATTAACGGTCAAAAGATTGCCCGGGGGGTTCCCGATAGTGAAGGAAAAAAACAAAAAGTTCCGAACGCATCCAATGGCTATCCAACTTTTTATCATCTAGGTCGCTCGCAGGTGGGGTGTACAGAAAAATCGTCCGGCCATGAATTACGACAAACTGAGTCGTTCCCTGAGGTATTATTATGAAAAAGGAATAATGCAAAAAGTCGCGGGGGAGAGATACGTATATAAATTCGTGTGCGATCCCGAGGCACTATTCAATATGGCTTATGGAACCGGTGGTCCGGCGTTACCCGGTGAGACGCAGAGCGGCATTGCGAGGGGTCAAACGATTTCTGGAAAGAATCCGATTGGAAGTGAGCCAGGTGATATCGGTAAACATACCGCTGCTGGATACAACGACGCAGTACTCGCAATGTATTCGAACACTACCGCAGGTACCAAGATCACTTGATAATAAATAAAATGATGTGTACAACTTGCGAACGATACCTTGTGCCGTTCACAAGATGTGAAAAAGTTTAGCGGGCGAAGGAGAGAAGTTAAAAGAGCAAGTGGTTATAAATTGATCTTACAGAATAGGATACGTAAATATTACATATGTGTCGTCAAAAATATTTTATTTATCGATTTTCGAACTCAAAAAGATGATAAATATTAGAAAGATGAGACAGCTACGAACGGACGCCTAGTATAGACGAAAAAGGGTGCGTTCACGCTCACACGGGAGTACTCGTGCCATCTAGCGGATCTCTAGCGAACTATTAGATACCCGTCGCGGATAAGGAAGAGGCGTGCATCTGGTAGGCTGGCATTTGCACTTAACGTATTTTCACTAAACTCATCTGCACTAAATGCCAAGAGAGGCCGCAACAAGTTCAAGCCGGGAAGCACCCTGTTCTCACGGCACTGGCACAACAATATCGCACAACAATATCTTTTCTTTTTGTCAACACTATACTTTATTTCTAAAAACTATTAAGAGTCATTTTACTTTTTATTACTATAATTAATACTGGGGTGCAATTCTGTACTTGACGCATCAGCGTAGCGTCTGACGCAAACGAGTGAGCCTATGGGATTCGCGCCTTTCCGCTGGAATCTTCCTTCCAATTGGCTGTCGCTCGTTTGCGTCAGACGCTATGCTGATGCACCTGGTACAGAATCGCGCCCCTGATGAATCGGCAAATACATACTCCCTTGCCAACGTCGAAAAATGCAATATACCGCCGATTCGACGATGAGAGGATCTAGAGAAACATTACTCTAGATATGAGAGCACGCGAAAGGGAATAAGAAACTCTAACAGCATTGGTATAATGAGGACCATTGAAATCTGCATAGCATTTCAGGAACATGTGCCAAATACGCGAGTTAACCGTGCCAGAAGAGAATTACTACGGTATTGTAACTTTTAATTTGACAGATAGGCGAAAATTATTTGAATATAAACGAGCTAACACATTTACACGATGCCTGCGTATTTTTTCGCCAAATACCATTCCGGTAATTCTGCAGATACAGCAACAATTAAATGCTCGTTAGTTTGGGTGTGTATTCAACTATATCGTGAGTCTCAAATTTTACGGATTTACGTTAGAAAAGGAAAGGAAATTACGTTACGTTACGGAAGAATTTACGTTAGGAAAGACAAGATATTGTTGTGCGATATTGTTGTGCCAGTGCCGTCATAACAGGATCCTTCTCGGCTCGAACATGTTGCGACCTCTCTTGGCATTTAGTGCAGATGAGTTTAGTGAAAATACGTTTAGTGCTAATGCATTTAGTGCAAATGCCAGCCTACCGTGCATCTGACTGCGAAAATTCAACGCGAGTGACATCTTTACGAATAGTTCTTCACTATGTTCAATACTTTTCCACACTGGGGGTGCAATTTTTGTATCATCACGCAAATATCTTCGAAACTATCGGTGGTACAAAAAAAAAACGGCTCAGGGAAAGATTGCAGGGTTTCGTATGGGCTGCGTTCATTTTTCTTGTTAGCGGATGTGCTGCGGAGATGTCGAGCCAACTTCCGTTAGTTTCGGGCATAATCGCGTGGAAACATTAAAGCCAAACATCCTGTACGTTGTCCAAAATCAAGATAGTCTAAACTTTTCCCGCAAGAGGTCTTTCGGGAAGCTTTTTTTTTTTTTCATAATTCGTAAAAACAAAAGAACTATGTCCTTTA
Source organism: Oxytorus armatus (assembly GCA_958009045.1). NCBI lineage: Eukaryota > Metazoa > Arthropoda > Insecta > Hymenoptera > Ichneumonidae > Oxytorus > Oxytorus armatus. Next base: position 36,757,032 of record OY253745.1, on the reverse strand, counting down.
GTGTTCGTTTGAACTGCTCTGTGGGTAAGCGTTGTTAGGAGAGGATAAAAGTAGCTCGGAAAATCTGTCGGTTTCTTTTCTGATAAAGTAGGCACCGACCTGAGGAGTGTCCTTTGAAATTTGGCCAACAGAGGCTGCTAAACGATAATTCTCAATGGTCCTCGACTCTTGTAAACGACGGCGAAATATTAACGTAACACAGAGAGATAATATTTGACTTTTCGTTGCAAATTCAGCGTACACATCGCCGAGTCTCCATCACCATCTTCACCAGTATCTCGGCACGAACGAGGGTTTCAAGACACCGCCAAGCCGCTATCATACGCATCAGTACAGTACCAATCATCATTATCATCATTCAGCGTCCGCCTATACAGAGACCCTTCTCAATTACGGTCGTCTGTCCGGTCACGATCTTCCGGTCGACATTGGCAGAGGTCAAGAAACATCGAGACCCAGTTACATTGCCGAATCCGAGTGTCCCGGAAGATCGAGAGAAACGAGCCTGGCGTTCGACTCGGGACAACGATCTTCGCAATTGCAATCGATCAACGGCGCGATATCGCAGCCTCAGATTATTGACGGAACGAGCACTTCAAAAATCGAACAAGCTCCTTATAACTGCCTCGGTGTTGGCAGTTGCGTCTGTTGAAAATTCCATTGACTTATCTTTTAGCCTACCGTTAATCGAGCTAATTAATAAATCGATAAACGATAAATTGCAAAATGTCTAACGTAAAATGCATATGCACGTTGTCTCAACCATTGTTTGTCTAAACAAATTAATAATGTGTAAAAAAAATCACATCGATTGTTTTACGGAGCGTGATACAATGTTTTGCGCCAATTTTCCGATTTTTTTTTTTAATATTCGCACGGTCGTAATAATCAAAATGCTGTAAATTAACGTTGGTAACTTTTATTTTTGTCCGTTACTGCGGAATTTACTCGAAGGGAAAAATCGTGAGGGTCATAGCCAAGTCGAGTTGGCGTGGAATGGCCCGTATGTTTTATTTTTTCTCGAAAATAACTCGTTTGCTAAATATGACACGAATGCTCGATGAATGCCGCCGAGCAAAGATGCGTCCCAGTGCCGTTCGCGCGTGCAATAGACGATTTATTTCTTGCTTCTCGCGAATCTAGCTTCGAATGCAATTTTTTCGTTTGTAAATAGTCGATGATAAACGGTGAGTTATCTTGAATCTTGAGGAATACTATATTCGTCTCGGTTTATGAGAATGGAATAATCTAATAAATAACTAATTCCTAGCGAAACCAAATGGTTTTTCAGTCGTGAGGCTCAGGTGTGTATACGCCTATTCATAGATATTAATAACCACGTATAAGCACATAAATTATTATGTGGAACACTGGATGAGATATAGATATGTAAATAAAATGAATATTTATCATTGTCCTCACCAATATCATGATTTTCGTGCATTTGTAATATGAGGATAATCCCGACGATGGAGCGATTCAAATTTCTGCAATGGATGAAAACATTTAACGGAATATATGAGACAACACTGCCGACAACAGTTGATGGACTGCGTTGCAATATATTACACTGTTCGTGGAAACAGCGAATTTCGCGCTTACCGACTGTACAGTTATTTCAAGCAATTTCATTTTTATCTTCCGTCGGTATTGCTGCTATCTCAGACTCTCGAGGATCAAAATATCGGCAGGATGTCAAAGTCCCGACAGGCAAACTCCCGACACGGTCTATCGCGCGTGTACCGACTGTTTTTGGTACGTGTACAGCCGCGAGATGGCAATAACGGTTAAAGCGCAAACACATCGCGGTTAGGCAATGAACGTAGTTCCAAGTGTTGGGGTTCTCAATCAAATCGAGGGACGTGACTGACTAGCAAATTATTTAATCAAATAATACACGTGGGTTCCTTTTGGCTATATCGGAGCGAGAAAAAGTTGAATAACATAAACAACTGTTTTTGGTTGAATTTCTTATAAACAATTTGTTAAAAAAACCAAGAATAAATAGTATGATGATTATTGCCGTTTATTGTTTAATTAACAAATGGTAAATGAATAAATAAATTGTCCAAATAAATTGAAATAATTGTTTTTATTGTCGTTGTTATTATTATTAACATATTTCGTCGCAAAGATTTGACCGGATAATACACGTGGATTCCTTTTGGCTATATCGAAGCGAGAAAAAGTTGGATAACATAAACAACTGTTGTTGGTTGAATTTCTTATAAACAATTTATTAAGAAAACCAGGAATAAATAGTATTATGATTATTGTTGGGTTTCGTTTAATGAACAAATGGAGAATGAATAAATAAACTGTTCAAATAAATTGAAAAAATAGTATTTATTGTCATTGTTATTGTTATTAATACATTTCGTCGTAAAGATTTGACCGGATAATACACGTGGGTTCGGGTATTATCCGGAGCGAGATAAAGTTGAATAACATAAAGAAGTGTTGTTGGTTGAATTTCTTATAAACAATTTATTTAAAAATCAGGAATAATTACTATTGTGATTATTGTTGGGTTTCGTTTGAAAATGTGTACCTCTGTTCCCTGAAGATTTTTCGATGATTACACAAAAATTAACTTTTTTTTACCTAATAATAAAAACAACGACAATAAAAACAATCATTTCAATTTATTTGGAAAGTTCATTTATTCATTCGCCATTTGTTCATTAAACGAAACCCAACAATAATCATAATAGTAATTATTCCTGGTTTTTTAAATAAATTGTTTATAAGAAATTCAACCAACAACACTTCTTTATGTTATTCAATTTTTTCTCGCTCCGATATAGCCAAAAGGAATCCACGTGTATTATCCGGTCAAATCTTTGCGACGAAATGTATTAATAATAATAACAACGACAGTAAAAATAATTATTTCAATTTATTTGGACAATTTATTTATTCATTTACTATTTGTTCATTAAACAATTAACGGCAATAATCATAATACTATTTATTCTTAGTTTTGTTAACAAATTGTTTATAATAAATTCAACCAAAAACAGTTGTTTATTTTATTTAACTTGTTCTCGCTCCGATATAGCCAAAAGGAACCCACGTGTATTAGTTGATTAAATAATTTGCTAGTCAGTCACGTCCCTCGGTTTTATTGAGAAACCCAACACTTGGAACTACGTTCATTGCCTAACCGCGATGTGTATGCGCTTTAACCGTTATTGCCATCTCGCGGCTGTACACGTACCAAAAACAGTCGGTACACGCGCGATAGGCCGCGTCGGGAGTTTGACTGTCGGGACTTTGACATCCTCCTATAAAATCAACGGCGTACACTCTCTTACCAACGCTACCATGTGCATTACATATATTGCACTATTCATTGAGACAGCGAATTACGCACTTGCCGACTGGGGCAGCTATAAAATCAACGGCGCACACTCTCTTACCAACGCTGCCATGTGCACTACATATATTGCACTATTCATTGAGACAGCGAATTTCGCACTTACCGACTGGGGCAGCTATTTAAGGGAGGATGTCAAAATCCCGACAGTCAAAATCCTGACACCACGCTCGTGTATACCTATACTGTTTTGTTTATACGTGCTGTAAGGATTTTGACTGTCGGAATTTTGACATCCTCCCCTATTTAAAACACAATTTCTTTTTTATCATTCGTCGATATTACCGCTATCTCAGACTCTCGAGGAATAATAGCAACGGCGCGCACTCTGTTACCAACGCTGCCATGTGCATTACATATATTGCACTATTCATTGAGACAGCGAATTTCGCACTTACCGACTGGTGCAGCTATCTAAAACACAATTTCTTTCTTATCATCCGTCGATATTGCCGCTATCTCAGAGACTCTCGAGGAATAATAGCAACGGCGCGCACTCTGTTACCAACGCTGCCATGTGCATTACATATATTGCACTATTCATTGAGACAGCGAATTTCGCACTTACCGACTGGTGCAGCTATCTAAAACACAATTTCTTTCTTATCATCCGTCGATATTGCCGCTATCTCAGAGACTCTCGAGGAATAATAGTAACGGCGCGCACTCTGTTACCAACGCTGCCATGTGCATTACATATATTGCACTATTCATTGAGACAGCGAATTTCGCACTTACCGACTGGTGCAGCTATCTAAAACACAATTTCTTTCTTATCATCCGTCGATATTGCCGCTATCTCAGAGACTCTCGAGGAATAATAGTAACGGCGCGCACTCTGTTACCAATGCTGCCATGTGCATTACATATATTGCACTATTCATTGAGACAGCGAATTTCGCACTTACCGACTGGTGCAACTATCTAAAACACAATTTCTTTCTTATCATCCGTCGATATTGCCGCTATCTCAGAGTCTCTCGAGGAATAATAGTAACGGCGCGCACTCTGTTACCAACGCTGCCATGTGCATTACATATATTGCACTATTCATTGAGACAGCGAATTTCGCACTTACCGACTGGTGCAACTATCTAAAACACAATTTCTTTCTTATCATCCGTCGATATTGCCGCTATCTCAGAGTCTCTCGAGGAATAATAGTAACGGCGCGCACTCTGTTACCAACGCTGCCATGTGCATTACATATATTGCACTATTCATTGAGACAGCGAATTTCGCACTTACCGACTGGTGCAACTATCTAAAACACAATTTCTTTCTTATCATCCGTCGATATTGCCGCTATCTCAGAGTCTCTCGAGGAATAATAGCAACGGCGCGCACTCTGTTACCAACGCCACCGTCGTGATTCCCACGAAGCTCACAAAAATCCAAGACGGCGAGAACTGTCAAAGTATATTGTTGACTAGCCGTGCGTTTGTGCCCGTGCTTCCGTGTACCATGGTGAAAAGCAACGAAGTGAGAGATCGATAGTTTTTATTGCTTGTGCCAATAACCATCCACCCCGGTTTGAGGGTGAGTTCGCGGGTTTTAGGTTAGAGTTTAGTGACTCTCCGACACCCGGTACGAGCGTTGGGTTTTACTACGTTCTATTCGCGTGCAATTAAAATCTGTCAAGAATCTTAGCATCTTTGATTATTTACTCCGTTCCTTTTTTAAGACTTCCGAACAAAACGCTTCTCGCGCTATGTTCGTTCTGTGATTTTGCTCCTGTGCCATGCGAAGTTTTCGATGATAAAACGACGAAAATTGACAAATGCTCGACGCAAAGTAACGAATCGCGGGAATGTTTTTTTTTTTTTTCTAGCCCTACGAACAAAAATGGTGCTCGTGACGAAATGTAAATTCTTCTTTTGGCTACTTAGTAGATCGAGAATTTTCAAATCGCTGGGTTTTCCAAAAATAAATTCTTTTTCGTTTGTTTACAAGCTGTGCGGCACCTCATGATTCTTAAATATTTCACTTTCGATGTAAACGAGTGTCTTTTCTATATAGAAATTGCAGAAACAGCGTCGATAAATTATAATGGCTAGAATACAGGATAAGTGAGAAATGTCTCAGATACATGATGCAGAGAGCGAAGCGGGTTCTATCTGCGACGAGGAGCGTGTCAGAAAGCTTTTTCAAGCATGCGACGGAGATGGCGATGGTTTTATCGACAGGTGAGTAAAACTTTCTTTTTTTTCCATCCTTCGGGAACAATCCTTCTAATCCGCAATTCTTTTTGTGCTCTCGCTGAATTTTTATGAATTCTGAATATACGACACACATTTTGTATCTTCGTACAACGATAGTTGAATGAAAATTATGATGTTGAAGTTTGCATCGTTGAAGCGCAACGGCAAGAGGTTTTGAAATTTTAATTTTTATTACTGCTCTCGCTTCTCGTGCTCATTTGAGCCCAGGTACTTGAAGGAAACCCCAATAAAGCGTTTTCAGGAGGTTTGATGATGTAAAAAATCTTTCTTCGTTGCTTGCCAACGATGCAAACTTCAACATTATGGAAAATTGTCGTTTAATTATTTTCTTTGGAAATAGAAAAGTAGGGAAATCAAAGATTTTTTAAAATCACCGTTTGAAGAATCGTTTGTTTAAAGAGGGAAGAGGCGCGTCGTTGAGACCACACTATTCTGAATCTCTTCTTGATTCCGATAGAATCGTTTGAGTATTTAAAAATTGCATTTATCGGAAACTGCTCATTATGTCCAATCGAAAATTGAAAATAACCCAGAATCTATAAATCCTGGCAATATGATGTTGAAGTTTGCATCGTTGGAACGCAACGCAAATAGATTTTTAAATTTCCATTTTCGGTATTGCTCTTCGTTTCTCGTGCCGATTTAGGCCCAGGTCCTTCAAGGAGACTCCAATAAAATGTTTTAACAATTTTTGTCATCAATGATCCAATCTTAAGGGGGTTTTAATGGTGTACAAAATTTGTTTTCGTTGCATTCCCACGATGCAAACTTCAACATCATGTTCGTCGTTATTCCCTCGTTCTCTCCTGCGATTACACTATACCCATTTAATTCTAGCACAATACAAAAAAAAATTAATCTACGGAAATGAAATTTCCGTTGAATACAAAAAGTTGTGCATTTCATACAATTTTTATTCCTTCGTAAAATCTGCAGGCAATACACGTTGGGGAAATTGGGATCATGTTTTTATTTTCCTCCGAGCTCTTTCGATCTCCTCCACGAGAGTTTTAAACGCTTTTTCTCAATTAATTCCACTATTTGAATGCTCAAACGCGCGCTCTGCCCTATCTCGCTGCGAATTAACAAACCGGAACACATTTTTTCTTCTTTCCCATCCCCTTCAAAGGCGCGCGTTGAATAAACTTCAGAGATAATCCCCGACTGCAACACACAATTTACACAGTACGTTATATTATTTCTGTCTCGACTGGGGCGAAGGCAAAATACAGTAAAAAAAATGTCTGTGAAGTAAAAAAATATATAGGAATACGTGACGATAATTAAAAATCGCGTCTATAATTCTTTACCGGCGGCGTGAAACTCATTCTTAGCGAATTTCATTCGCATCAGATAACAATACATCATTCTCTATCGTTAAATTATCTTTTACTGTTAAGGTAGTAGTCTAGTAACTTAAGCCGATTTTCATGTCTTTTTTGGAGCGCGTTTTTTTGTAGGAAAATAGAAATGAATCGTTTTGGATATTTAGGATGTTTTTATTTACATATTAAAGATACAAAAAAATATTTTTTTGAAAAAATTTAATAGTTTATTGTTATTATTATTATTGATCGAAGTTGGCACCTCGAAAAAAAAAGCGCGTGGGTGGCCCCCGTGATTTTGGCTCTTGATGTTATCTGAAATCGAAAATTCTTGATAATTCTTAATCTATAGACATGTCATTCTGGTCGGAACTACTGAAGTTAAATTTCACGGATAAATAACAAAATGGCGGACTTTCGAAAAAAGTTTTTTTTTCCAAAGTCCGCCATTTCGTTATAAAAAATTCTTGATAATTCTTAATCTATAGACATGTCATTTTGGTCGGAACTACTGAAGTTAAATTTCACGGATAAATAACAAAATGGCGGACTTTGGAAAAAAGTTTTTTTTTTTCCAAAGTCCGCCATTTTGTTATTTATCCATGAAATTTAACTTCAGTAGTTCCGACCATAATGACATGTCTATAGATTAAGAATTATCAAGAATTTTTGATTTCAGATAACATCAAGAGCCAAAATCACCGGGGCCACCCACGCGCTTTTTTTTCGAGGTGCCAACTTCGATCAATAATAATAATAATAATAAACTATTAAATTTTTCAAACAAATTTTTTCTTGTATCTTTAATATGTAAATAAAAACATCCTAAATATCCAAAACGATTCATTTTTATTTTCCTACGAAAAAACGCCCTCCAAAAAAGACATGAAAATCGATTTAAGTTACCAGACTACTACCTCAAGGGGCCACGGTAGCGGCTATAAAATCGTGTGCACATTTAACAATTTTTTTTTCCATGAAAAAGTGATTTATTTATGAAACTAATTACACATCTACTTAGTATAAATATCAAGCTAATAAAAAATATTTTTTTTGTTATACAAAATGGCCGCCTACTGGTATTTGCTTTTGGTATCTTTTTTTTTGAGGCGCTTCGCGGCGTTATATTTTGCAATCACAATTTTTGACCCATGGCAAAAAAAAAAATTTCTCGTTAATCTACATCAGAATACCTAGAGAAGTACTTAGGGAATTTGGAAAATATCGTTTTATTCAGATACTGTAGGCATTTGAACCTAAAGGGTGAATTTCCAGTGAAACATTTCGTATAAAACTGCTCATAAAATGGAAAGTTTTTAATTAATCGGAAATTCCTCACGTACTTCTTTGTAAAAGGCAATTGGAAACATAATTTAAAAATTTAAAGTCAATCCGGTGACAATTGTCGAAGTTATAATATTTATTAGGCGGCACGCTCGGGTACTCTATGGCCATGCCAGAGATAGGTTTATCTTGTACGCTCAAAGTCGGTGAAAAAAAAAATGTTCTCGCTATAAACCGAATAGTAACTTATTTTTATGATAAAACATGGTTTAAGCAAAAAAAAAACATGGATTTTTTGAAAATTTTAACGTGGCCAAACCTTTCAAGCCCCCATGTGAAACCCCGAACTCTGTTCACGAACCAAATCTTGTATCCAACTTTATTTTAGATTAAATTGAGGAAAAGCGGTCTTTAAGATTCCCGCCTTTTCTCCAAAATTCCAAAACACCTTTGAAAAACTTTCATCACAGTTTTTCTTGCCCAATATTTAATTTGTTATAATCTCAAAGCTTTCGTGTACTATCGATAATGAAATTCCAACGATTTAACATTTATTTCAAATAGTAATTCATTAAATATTAAAAAATAAATAAAAGTTTCAATGTCTCGTATTAAACAAAAAAACCACCAAAGACTACCTCAATGATTAATAGGTTCAGATCAAGGAGTTATACGCAGTCAGGTGACCGAAAAAGGGCGATTTTTCAAGAATTTTTCCTAAAAAGACATTTTAATTTATTAGCGTAAAAATTTATATACGTATTGTGGTAACTTTTAACATTATTTTCATATTTTTTATTCGTCAAAATAATGATTTTTAATGTTGCTCTAGCCGATATCCGGGAGCTCCTCAAAAAAAAGTTGTCCGGTGGTGAGCACGATATCTCCGGTTTGGATTATCCAAAATAAAAAAACCAAAAAGATTCTATTAGTGGATAGATAAATCTAGGTATTGATCTATGGAACAGTCGAAGTTTTGATTTTTGACAAAATGGCGGCTCCAAAAAGAAAAAATTCCAATTTTCGAACAAAATTTTTTCGTTTAATTGTTTAAAAAAAATAGAAATAATTAACGGAAATATTATTCCTTCGGGCAATACCTGAAGAATATATCTGAGAAGGTTGTGTCGAAATTGCAGACCGATCGGTTGAGCCGTTTTTGCGAAATCGTGCTCACCGACTTTGAAAACACCGTTTTGAGAAAAAACGCGTTCGAAGTTTAGGCCGCCTACTTTGTAACCGCTCCGAGCGTCCGTACAAATATGCATTTATCTTCAAGAATATTTGCCGGATCGATTTGAAATTTTCAGAGAATATACTCAAATATATGTACATTCCGAAAATGCAATAAAGAAAATCGATTTTTTGAAATTTCCTACTGCGTATAATCCCTTAAGATAGTAGTCTGGTAACTTGAGCCGATTTTCATGTCTCTTTTGGATGGCGTTTTTTTGTAGGAAAATAAAAGTGAATCGTTTCGGATATTTAGGATGTTTTTATTTACATATTAAAGATACAAAAAAAAAATTTTTTGAAAAAATTTAATAGTTTATTATTATTGTTATTATTGATCGAAGTTGGCACCTCGAGAAAAAAGCGCGTGGGTGGCCCCGGTGATTTTGGCTCTTGATGTTATCGGAAATAAAAAATTCTTGATAATTCTTAATCTATAGACATGTCATTCTGGTCGGAACTACTGAAGTTAAATTTTATGGATAAATAACAAAATGGCGGACTTTGGAAAAAAAAGTCCTCTTATTTTAGCGAAGAAGGGGTTGTAAAACGAAAAGTTAGGGGTGAAAAAATTTCTCGGTAGTTCCGACGAGAACTGTAAGTGTGTAGAGTAGCCTGTTAAAATTTGAAAGCAAACGGTTCGGTAGAAAAAAAGTTAGGACCCGGGCTGACCAGAAAAACACTGTTTTGAGAAAAACGCGTTTGAAATTCATCAACAGATTTTCATAAGTAAACAAAAATTTTTTTTTGTATCTTTAATATGTGAATAAAAACATCCTAAATATCCAAAACGATTCATTTTTATTTTCCTACAAAAAAACGCCCTCCAAAAAAGACATGAAAATCGGCTTAAGTTACCAGACTACTACCTTAAAGAATGATGTTGAAGTGCAACGAAAACAGCATCGTTGGAGTGCAACGAAAACAGATTTTTTGCGTCATTAATCCCCCTTAACATTAAATTATCGATGACAAAAATCGTTAAAACGTTTTATTGGGATCTCCTCCAAGGGCCCGGGCCCAAATGGGCACGAGAAGCAAGATCAATATTGAAAATAGAAAATTTTTAAACTATTTGCTTTGCGTTCGAACGATGCAAGCTTCAACGTCATATTAAAAATCGTTTCTCTTCGTTTCGCGAAAAGAGTGCACTGTTTACAAATGTGAATTAAAAAACGATGGCTTCCTTCAATACGACGCCGAAGCAAATATGGACACATGTACTATTAAACGGAAAAAGTCTGCCTTTTACAAAGAGGAAGATAAAAAAAAAATCTTTCGACGCGACTAATCGGTGGAGTTCGCTAAAAGCAGCGCGCTTTGTTCATCAGGCGTTCACTTCTTGGCGTTTTTTTTTTTTACATTTTTTTTTGTTCATTTTTCTCTTTCCTTCTCTTCTTTCCCTCGTTGCTTCTGCTCCACTTCTCTTCATCTGCCTGCTATGTGCTCACTGGTAACGCCCATGCGTGGATGCCTCCCCACGTGCCACGCTATTGACTTTGTAAATGGGAAATGGGCTGGTGAGGGCGAGAGAGAGAGAGAGAGACGAAGAGAAAATGCGAACAAGTGAGCACCATTGCTTGTACATTCCGTGTCTCGCATTTCGCTTTCTCACTTCTCTCTCGTCCCTCTGAATATCTGCAAGGGACTTGGGCAAACGACAGTCGCTTTTTTTTTTTTTCAACCCTCCGCCACGATCCGGCTCGGCTTGAAAAATTCCCGTTGGCGAACTCTGATAAATGCTTCAACGTGAGCTTTTTCGTTGGAATGTTTACTTCGCGCATTTTTTGTCGTACATTAGAAATTTCTTTGATAATAATAATGTCGAGCCCACAGACTGAGTACAAGTCTATGGTTGAGCCACATAACGGGGAAGCACAACGGGTCCATCTAACGTTACGATTGGGAATTACGATTTAGCGCCCTGACCTCTCTCGGACAAATTTCAAACCACTTGCCCCAGCCGGTAACCGATAATTACTGTGCGAATGTGTCATGTTTTAATTGTAATTAAAAATCTACTATTTTACAGCAACGCTGTAATACCCTTCTAGAATAAAAAGACACATCGGGAAATATCTCGAAATGCGATTTATTTCTGAAGCCCGGTAAATCGCGACTATGATTGGCTGTCGATATGTCGTGCTTGAAGTTCGTTCGTTTGCACACTTGAGATCGCCACGATCGTAGACAACGAACTTAACGTAAGAGCAGCGCGTCCCGGCAAGCACTGCGATTCTAGTGAATAAAAATCAAAAGCACATGGACGATGTTCGAGTCGAGGACTATGAGATTTTCAATCCACGCCGAAAGATCAAAAATCGTTTTGTTCGTCTCGCGTAAACAACAAGAGGCGCAACTGAAATTGCATAATTGCCGAAAAATGAACAATTTATAAATATAACATTGATGGTTTATCGTTATGTTCGAGGTCATTTATTTAGCCTTAGATTGGCGGGCAATATTTTGAATAGCGGCCATATTGAATACGTCGCGCCTCCGTGATAATTCCCAATACTATTTTTCGTTCATTCGAACGATTCTTGTGCCTTGATCAGCCATCTTGGATTCCCAACAAAATTCGAAATTCTAACGTTGGATTCGAAATTGGCTCGTTGAAAGGGCCGTTAAAGTTCTGCGACGATGCGGAATACTGTGTGCGTTAATCGGATCGTCTCAGTATTCCATTTCGGAGATTCGAGGTTTAATGAACGCGCGCTGGGTTTTTCTAGCTCTCGAAATATGTATCACAGTTACAAACGGGAATACGTGGATTAGCGTCCGGTTACTTGGACACCAATTCCCGTATCACAATGAGTTTTGCCTTTACCTCAGCCGATGTTGCGCGCGAACGAGACTATCATTGAAGCGACTTACTCGTGGATGTTCGAATTATAATAAAAAGGTAGTTGCCGCTGGGAGCGATGTCGCGAGGTTACGGTGTAAAGCGGACATAAGTGGGGAAAGAGTTGCGGGAGTAAAGGATGAGCTTGAGCCAGAGGGGGATGATACTCCAGGGGGTGCTTTGAGAGAAGCCGCCACTGTGTGTGCTTCTCTCTCAGCCGCTCTATAACGAATCCAAGCTACTTTGAGTCTCTTGAAAACCGCTCTCTGCCGCTTTCCAACCCCTTCGAGCAGCCAGCGCTGCTTCTGAAAAGAAAAAAAAGGAAAAAAAACGGGTAGGGGTCTGGTCGACCGCTTGGCAAAAGCACTGGCAGCTTCCTCCGCTAAGGTTTACTGTTCTCTCAATGTCGTGTTTCTTCTCTCCTTCGTATAACTTTTCTTTCTTTTTTTTAACACAATCACTTCACTTACAATTTCACACAACCATACAATTTATATATATTTTTTTTTTTTACGGGACACTGATTCCGAATCTGCGGCCAAGAAGTATTGAAAATGGCAGATCAGAAGGATAGAAATGCGTTTGATTTTCATATCCGGATGCATGGTTTTGCGCCAATATTGGGATGAGTGGCTGTTTTGTCGTGCATTGGGTTTGGGTTCAATATGGGTTTGTTTGGGATTGGGTTGAATATACTCCATGAAAATGATGGCGCGGTAATCGTCCTTGTGGCGTAGATTTTTTTTCAAATTACAAATTTACCGAATCGAACACTTCTTTTAGATGTACGAATTTTACTGTCGCGCTACGCCTTGAATTTTTCGGCCAAATTGTTCCGAGGGTTCCGTTGACGTTCGGGGCAAAAGCGAATAATTAATTTCTCCTTCCCTAAATCATAACCGTTTGTCAGAATCTCTCGGGCGGCAATTTCTCAGGTTATTTCAATTTATTACGTTGACATTCCACATTGCCAACGATCGGTAAAAATCCCGAATCTGCATACCATTAGATATTGAAAAAAAAATTAATTCACGAACGTCCACTCCAAATGCAGTGAGAAAAAAATTTACTAAAATCAATGAAATGCCTTTTCGAATGTAATATGGTATGGAGATTATTGGAAAACGCTTTTAATGGATTCTAGCATTTTTTTTTTTCGCACTGTGGATGGAATCAGTTTCAAGGGTTGAACAGGAAGGTTTTAGACTTTCTACGCTCGAAATTTGGATAAATTGAATGCTAACGGAAGGTTAAAATTTCGGCTCGAGATTGAGGTCGTAAGGCTCGTGTCGTGACACCAAACACCGTTGGAGAGTTGAAATGGACGATGTTGAAGCTTGCATCGTTGGGACGCAAATAGGTTTTTAAATTGTCATTTTCATTTTTGCTCTTAGCTTCTCTTGCCCATTTGGGCCCAGGTCTTCCAGGAGATCCCAATAAAACGTTTTAACGATTTTTGTCATTGATAATTCAATCTTAAGGGGTAACACCACTGTGACCCCCTATTTTTTTCACATTTTTCAAGAATTTTTTTTGTGGGAAAAAAAGGAGATATTCGAAACATTTTTTTGGGTTTTGTTCCTTGTTTATTAGGCACGCAGCAGAACTCTCTTCAACGTCGATCTGAAAAAAAATACCGAGTGTTTTCGTTAATAATATGATATTTTGAAGAGAAGTACATAGGGATTTGGAAAAATATTGTTTTAAAAAAAATAGGCACACCTTTGAAATTAAAGTTAATTTCAAAGGCGTGCCTATTTTTTTTGTGTACCCAATTGGGTCTTCTGGCCCTAAACAGTAATTTCATTGCCCTTACCACGAATTGAGAAAATATGAAGAATCCATTAAGAACACACGAATGACCACATATTCAGAACGCGCTATTCCATTCGATCCGATGATATCGTAACACGGAATACCGCTGAAAAACGAACGGGTAAAATAAACGCGAGGAAATAATTATAAGCCGTGATACGAGCTGGCAGGAAAGGACCCCGAAATAGGAAGTGTCTCCACATAGACGAATCCGGCGAGTACGAGCCGTCGTGCTTAACCTAACGAACCCCGCGGTGAGAATGAAAGAGACGAAAGGATGGAGACAAGAAGAAAAAAAAGAGGTCGAGTAGGTTGTGACTGCCCCTGAACGGTCATTAAAAAATTCAACCTCGACTCGTCGTGATTAACGTGACGCAATCAATGCGAACGCCCGGCGACGGAGACGAAGTCAAGCAGGAGGGCGTAATTCGTGCGTGAGCCCTCAACCGGCCCCGTCGTGTACTACGGTGCACACGAGACGGGGGAATCACAAGTGTCTGTAGGATACGCGGGGTAGTACAGGAATGCAAACTTTTCTCCCGACACAGCGAGGACAATCAGCGAACAAACGAATCGCAATAGATGGCTCTGTGTGGATGTGCGGAGATGTTTTTGCAGGAACGCTGTAGTGGCGGAATGAAATTATCAGCGCGTACACTTAGCCGTACTTAAAATCTTTCCGCCATTATCCTATCCCGCATTACTATTTCAATGATGTTGATGTTTGGATCTTTGGAATCCAACGGAAATTGATTTTTTACACGTTTAATCCTCCTTAAGGGATAACACCACTGTGACCCCCTGTTTTTTTTCACATTTTTCAAGAGTTTTTTCTGTGGGAAAAAAAAGAGATATTCGAAACATTTTTTTGGGTTTTGTTCCTTGTTTATTAATGTATCAAAAAACATTTTTTTCACATTTTTCACGCCGCATGGTGGCGCTGGGGAAGCTCTCGCGTCAGGTGCTGTCATCTCCGCGGCACGCAGCAGAACTCTCTTCAACTTCGATCTGAAAAAAAATACCGAGTGTTTTCGTCAATAATATGATATTTTGAAGAGAAGTACATAGGGATTTGGAAAAATATTGTTTTAAAAAAAATAGGCACGCCTTTGAAATTAACTTTAATTTCAAAGGTGTGCCTATTTTTTTTAAAACAATATTTTTCCAAATCCCTATGTACTTCTCTTCAAAATATCATATTATTAACGAAAACACTCGGTATTGTTTTAAAAAAAATAGGCACGCCTTTGAAATTAACTTTAATTTCAAAGGTGTGCCTATTTTTTTTAAAACAATATTTTTCCAAATCCCTATGTACTTCTCTTCAAAATATCATATTATTAACGAAAACACTCGGTATTTTTTTTCAGATCGACGTTGAAGAGAGTTCTGCTGCGTGCCTAATAAACAAGGAACAAAACCCAAAAAAATGTTTCGAATATCTCCTTTTTTTCCCACAAAAAAAATTCTTGAAAAATGTGAAAAAAAATAGGGGGTCACAGTGGTGTTACCCCTTAAGATTGAATTATCAATGACAAAAATCGTTAAAACGTTTTATTGGGATCTCCTGGAAGACCTGGGCCCAAATGGGCAAGAGAAGCTAAGAGCAAAAATGAAAATGACAATTTAAAAACCTATTTGCGTCCCAACGATGCAAGCTTCAACATCGTCCATTTCAACTCTCCAACGGTGTTTGGTGTCACGACACGAGCCTTACGACCTCAATCTCGAGCCGAAATTTTAACCTTCCGTTAGCATTCAATTTATCCAAATTTCGAGCGTAGAAAGTCTAAAACCTTCCTGTTCAACCCTTGAAACTGATTCCATCCACAGTGCGAAAAAAAAAAAATGCTAGAATCCATTAAAAGCGTTTTCCAATAATCTCCATACCATATTACATTCGAAAAGGCATTTCATTGATTTTAGTAAATTTTTTTCTCACTGCATTTGGAGTGGACGTTCGTGAATTAATTTTTTTTTCAATATCTAATGGTATGCAGATTCGGGATTTTTACCGATCGTTGGCAATGTGGAATGTCAACGTAATAAATTGAAATAACCTGAGAAATTGCCGCCCGAGAGATTCTGACAAACGGTTATGATTTAGGGAAGGAGAAATTAATTATTCGCTTTTGCCCCGAACGTCAACGGAACCCTCGGAACAATTTGGCCGAAAAATTCAAGGCGTAGCGCGACAGTAAAATTCGTACATCTAAAAGAAGTGTTCGATTCGGTAAATTTGTAATTTGAAAAAAAATCTACGCCACAAGGACGATTACCGCGCCATCATTTTCATGGAGTATATTCAACCCAATCCCAAACAAACCCATATTGAACCCAAACCCAATGCACGACAAAACAGCCACTCATCCCAATATTGGCGCAAAACCATGCATCCGGATATGAAAATCAAACGCATTTCTATCCTTCTGATCTGCCATTTTCAATACTTCTTGGCCGCAGATTCGGAATCAGTGTCCCGTAAAAAAAAATATATATATAAATTGTATGGTTGTGTGAAATTGTAAGTGAAGTGATTGTGTTAAAAAAAAGAAAGAAAAGTTATACGAAGGAGAGAAGAAACACGACATTGAGAGAACAGTAAACCTCGCTTAATTTGTTATTAAAAAATTGAAGAAATTAAAAAAATAAAAAAAACTCCTCCTGATTACCTGTTGATTTATGTGAAGGAGTAATGTTTAAATTTTCAAAAGGATCGGTTCAGTAGATTTTGAGTTCTAATGTTCACAAACTTCAAAAATGACGTTTTCGGGAAAATCGATTAAAAGTTATCACGTATCACGGCCGGTCGTTTGAAACGCTGTAACTCCGTTAGTTTTACTCCGATTGACTTAAAATTTATACACAATATTCTCGACATATTGTTCATTCAGAAAATTTTTTTTTTTTAAATGCAAAAAAAATAATTTTAAAACCCTACCCCCCCCCCCCAGGCCAGGAGATTAATAAGACAATAACTTCAAGAATATTGCTTAGATCGGTTAAAAATTTTAAAGCCATATTCTTGAAATGTTAAACAATAAGATAAGACGAAAAAAAAAAATTCGATTTTTCGAAAGTGAAAACCCTTACCCCGCCCTTAAACAGTATCGGCCGCGGTCAGTAGTGGGATGGGTCGCCGTTTACCGTTGCATATAATAAAATAATACCCATGATCGATCGAAATATTTCGCAATGATAAAAAAAAAGAATGATTCACGTCAGCATCTTGACAGTTTTCAGTTCTGGCCGCTAGGATCGCATGGATAATTCGCGATGCCAATTACGATTCGTCAAACTCTATTCCTATTAAATTGTCTTTAATTCCATACCATACGAGGGTCACGCGGTTGTTTGGACTAGGAGTTTCTCGATGGAGAGAATAGAGAGGTAGATTCTCGAGCACCGCGAGACCGTTGAATTAACGATTTTCCGTCGGAATCGAATAATTTAGTACTAATTCACTTTGACGAGTGACGCCAGACACCCGTCCGCAAATTCAACGTCGAGTTTCGGTCTCGTTTCTCAAACAGTTTCCAGCAAAATATTTTCCCTACTTGCTGAATTCACGACGGGTAGTCCGATCACTCCCGATACGGGATCCTAAAGCTGATCGAGTCATGGACCGCGATGCTTTATCAAAAAGTTCCCTCTAACGTAAAGCTCCGGAGTTAAATTACGACGCTCTTAGGTTTTTCTGCATTATGCTCGATGGTTTTTTTTTTTTCTTCTCTCACAGCCAGGACTTGTTGACGGTGTGCAGAGAGCTCAATCTCGAGAATTCGGTCGAGGAACTTATGCGCGAGCTCGGGGCGGATGAGCACGGTCGTATTTCCTATCAGGAGTTCCTCAGACGGAGATTGGCATTACGACCGGAAATCGAGGCTCTCAGATCGGGCAAACACACGACGAGTCCTCGTCACACTCACACACCTGAATATCTTCCTACGAGCAGTGACAATAGTCTCGGTACGTATAAACAAACCCCAAACACCGTCGTTCGAATCAGGCGTCCCTCTTTTTTTTTTGCAATTCACTTCTTGATCATACCTAATCGTTAAAAACGGTCAATCGAACAATAACATTTCTCACGATGTTGGATTGTGGGAAATGTTATTTTTCGATCGCCAGCAATCGCCGAGTACGTCTTGTATTCAATTACATACATTTTCCTGCATTGTTGACCACATTTTTTATTTTGGCAGTTTTTTAACATCGCATTGTGAAACTGGATCATCTGAAAAGTCCCGAATTACGAACTACCAGGGGTGTTAGTTGAAATTTGCCGGTTTTTTCGATAAAGAAAACACTTAATTTTCAGAGGAATCTCAAAATTTTTTCATTCAAAGTATTGACCATTGGTTTCTACACATTTCGTCCATCTCTCAGGCAAATTATGGATACCGTCCCAAAAAAACTTTTTCTCTTTCGAGGTAAACCATTCGACGAGCCATTTTTCGAGTTCTTAAAAATTAGCGAAGCACTGCTCCGCAAGGGAGTGTCCCATCGATGCGAAAAGGTGATAGTCGAACGAGGCGAGGTCTGGAGAGTACGGCGGGTGTGATAATATTTCCCAATTAAGTGTTTTTAATGTGTCTTTCACCAGTTTAGCGGTATGAGACGGCGCGTTGTCATGTTGCAAGATAACTTTGCCGTGTCTTCGGGCCCATTCCGGCCGTTTTTCGATCAACGCATAATTCAAATTGATCATTTGTTGTCGGTAGCGATCCTTGTTCACCGTTTCAACAGGTTTTAACAACTCGTAGTACACCACACACCACACTGGTCCCACCGAACACAGAGCATTGTCTTGCGGCCAAAGCGATTTGGCCTTGCAGTCGATGGGCCGGCTTCACCAGGTGAATGCCATGATTTTTTTCGCTTCGGGTTCTCAAAATAAATCCACTTTTCGTCCCCCGTGACAATTCGATGCCGAAAAGATTTCCTTTCGAATCGTTGAAGCAGCATTTCACAAATGGTTTTTCGATTTTCCATTTGTCTATCGTTCAGCCGGTGTGGCACCCGTTTTCCATACTTTTGGATCTTTCCCGTGGCTTTTAAACATTGGCAAATTGCTCCTCGAGTCACATTTACTGTTTCTGTCAATTTTTGTTGCGATTGGGTTCGATCAACATCCAATAACGCCTGCAATTCCTCGTCTTCGAACTTTTTCGCTGCGCCAGGATGTTCCATTGTCTGTCGAATCGATATCTCCACTTTTGAAATTGACGAAACCATGTCTCGCATGTTCTAATCACTCGAGCATGTTCACCATAAGTTTCTACCAGCAACCGGTGAGCTTCAGCTGCTTTTTTATTTTGATGAAATAAGAAAAGCAACGAACGCCGCAAATGCGATTTACTTGGAACGAAACTCGACATATTCACTGAGGTAAACAAATATGACGCGATTATTTTGGCGGAATGTGACTTGCGTATTTTTGTAGGTTAATGCCAATAGAAAAAAATTACATACATGCCAAATCATAGAAATGTATACATATTGCTAGCGACATCTACTGGTAAAACCGGCAAACTTCAACTAACACCTCTGGTAAATGAACTCGAGAGATGTCATCTCTGCATCCCCGCCACTTTATCGATGATGCAAAATGTGATAAGTCATTATTTTTTTATAATCGCAATTTTTAATGGGGCACCGTTCCCATTGTTAACTTCCCGATAGAGGGAATTATTGTCTTCAGTCCCGAAAGTTTAAAATCGATTTTCCACCATATTTCCACGTTTCAAGGTGTTTACCATGTTTTTTTTTTTGACTATTTTCGAACACATGGCTGCATGTGTATGTGAAAAATGTTTTTTTTTTAATGAAAAAAAGACGCATTTTTTATCCGCAACTTTTTTTCTCTGTCTTTAACGGTTATTGTAACATTTGTAAACAACAAATTGTCACGAACAAATGGGAACGGATAGCGCAAAATCCTAATGAGATTAGTGATCAGCATCTTTGAGAAAATGAACCCTAATCATTGTATTTTTTTGATACCACTACTTTCATAACGATTCCTATTGAATTCCTGTGCGAAATAGACGAGTCTGCAAGTTCCTAGTGCAGCCCCAATGAGTCAGATCCACTTCAACGCGCCGCTAGTATTTGTTTCGATTTTCAGGCACTGTGTCTGGACGCCATGAGAGCTGGGAATTCGACAGTGGCGCGCGTGACCTCTCACCGGAGCCGCACACTCTTCAGAAACTCGTCGAGGCGGCCGCGGGTGGAACCGGAAACATGCTGGATCTTGCCAACAAGGTTAGTCTAATTTTTACTCGATTTTCCTGTCTCAAACGCCATTCGTTTTTTTTTTTTTTCCCCGACGAACCGAATGTGCGATCGAATTAATTTTCGTACTCAACACCCGCAGAAATTTCGCAATTTTTCGTTAGAGGTTCTTCATCGTTGGCTCTACGGTAAGTGGCAGAAAAAAAAAACTAATTCTCGTTAAGGCTGCGAATGAAAATCAGTAACGATGCGATTGAAGTGGAACAAGGATTATTCTGGTTGATTTCACCGGAACTTGGAACGATTTCGAAAAGCCAGAAAAGTAATTTCCAATAAATTTCGTCGCCATTGTGATGATATCAGTATTATAGGGTGCGATTGAGTATTGGCCGATTGCACGGGAGTCTCGGGAGTCCGTGCATATCGGACTAAAGCGACCGACCCCGCGAATCGATATTTCGCCCCGACCGAACATCCCTTAAATTAATCCTGGATGCGGCGAATTTCGGGTATGCTGATACGTACGCGTCTAACCTAAAAACTTAACGATTCAGGAAGCACGAAGTGCACCCGCTAATGTTAGTTCCTCGCTTTACAAAGAAATCAATATATTAAACATCGAACGAGTGAAGCCAATATAAGGTCGAATCAGAGGTTGACTTTTACGGTGGTGGTCTGGTAACTTAAGCCGATTTTCATGTCTTTTTTGGAGTGCGTTTTTTTTTTTAGGAAAATAAAAATGAATCGTTTTAGGTAAGGGTTTCAGCGTTGAAAAAAAACACTTTTTTTGCGATTTTTGTTCTCAATATGGATTGAGCAATTTTATTCGAACCATTTGTACATTATTGAGCATACTTTTGGCAATGTTGTGTAATTTTTTCATGCAGAAATATTGAAGCATAAGCCCGTAACAGAGCTTCCCCCAGAACGTCTTGGAAAAAAAAACAATTTGCGGTGTTCACTATAACTCGGCCGGAAATTATCTGAAAATGAAAAACCATGAAAATTTAGTCAAATTATAATCAAATCTTCCCCCCAACGTTCTCTGATAATTTTTTTTTTCATTTAAAAATTTTTGGCGGCTATCCAAAGTGTGAACTGTTATTTTCCACGAAAAATTCCGCCATTTTGTGGGTGGGAAACACCCTTAATGTAAAAAAAAAAAAATTTTACTAAACGTTGGGGGGAGGTATTTTATATGTAGAAAATGTGTACAAAGTTTTAAATGAATCGGTCAAGTAGTTTTTAAATGGCAGTGAACACGGACTTTGAAAAAGTAGTTTTGAGAAAAACGCGTCTAAAGTTTATGAAGTAGAAAAGTGAAGAAAATTTTTTTTTTTTCCAACTTACACAGAATCATCGATTCCAGCTCCTTTCTTCGCTCGTTTCTTCTTTTAAAATATTGTAGTGTATAGTATACACTATATACTATATTTACAATAGCAATGAATAAACTGTATATCTGTTCGACAGCTGCACTGCTAGCCCGACCGCCCGCAGCTGTTAGAGGTATAGCGTTAAAAGCCAGGAGATTAATAAGACAATAACTTCAAGAATATTGCTTAGATCGGTTTAAAATTTTAAGGACATATTCTTGAAATGTTAAACAATAAGATAAGACAAAAAAAAATTCGATTTTTCGAAAGTGAAAACCCTTACCCCGCCCTTAAAGATACAAAAAAAAATTTGTTTGAAAAAATTTAATAGTTTATTATTATTATTATTATTGATCGAAGTTGGCAACTCGAAAAAAAAGCGCGTGGATGGCCCCGGTGATTTTAGATAAAAAGTCTAATGGTTTTTCAGAAAAATCATGTTTTTTGTTTTTCCGGAAAACTGCTACCTTGTACTTATTATTCCGCCATCGTTGCTATGAATTACTTTGAATTTATTCATACTTTGTTCCTAAAATATTTGTCGTTTTTGTATTAGGGCTGAGGGTAAACAATTTGAAGACATGGTGGAAAAATTAAATAAATCATGAAATATTATTTTTCTTTGTTTCCTTAAGGTATTAGTCTGGTAACTTAAGCCGATTTTCATGTCTTTTTTGGAGGGCGTTTTTTTGTAGGAAAATAAAAATGAATCGTTTTGGATATTTAGGATGTTTTTATTTACATATTAAAGGTACGAAAAAAAATTAGTTTGAAAAAATTTAATAGTTTATTATTATTATTATTATTATTGATCGAAGTTGGCAACTCGAAAAAAAAAGCGCTCGGGTGGCCCCGGTGATTTTGGCTCTTGATGTTGTCTGAAATCAAAAATTCTTGATAATTCTTAATCTATAGACATGTCATTCTGGTCGGAACTACTGAAGTTAAATTTCATAGATAAATAACAAAATGGCGGACTTTGGAAAAAAAAGTTCTTTTCCAAAGTCCGCCATTTTGTTATTTATCCATGAAATTTAACTTCAGTAGTTCCGACCAGAATGACATGTCTATAGATTAAGAATTATCAAGAATTTTTTATTTCAGATAACATCAAGAGCCAAAATCACCGGGGCCACCCACGCGCTTTTTTTTCGAGGTGCCAACTTCGATCAATAATAATAATAAACTATAAAATTTTTTACAAAAATTTTTTTTTGTCTCTTTAATATGTAAATAAAAACATCCTAAATATCCAAAACGATTCATTTTCATTTTCCTACAAAAGGAAACGCCCTCCAAAAAAGACATGAAAATCGGCTTAAGTTACCAGACTACCACCTTACGGAGTAACACCACTCTAACGGCAGAAAAAATGGCCTAACTTTGACGATTTATTTTCGGAGTATGAAAGAAGGAATACGATTTCGTTTCGCAGGATTTGTTTAACCCATATTGAAGTATGATGAAAAAAAAATGTATTATCATTTTGATAGAAAATGGCGGCGATAGAGCCGATCTTGAAAATCGTCTTTCTTTAAAACGGTTCTCTCGTAAAGTATAAGACCCGGAGCAAGAAACCAAAAAAAATTCTATAATCTATATACTATTGGCTATGGGACTGCGCAGGGGTTTTTTTTTTTTATCAATTTTTGTAGAAATGGTGCACTTTTGAAGAAATGAATAGATTTTTTGCCAAAAAAGCAGTAAATTGTTGATAAAAAAAAAAAGTTTACGTTAAATAAAAAAAACAGCTACGTACTCCGATAGAGAATGTAATTGTTAAGCTAATATCAAATTTTTAAATCGATCCATGCAACGGTGTTCGAGTAACACGTGCCCGCAGTTTGAAAAAGACGATTTTCAAGATGAGCTCTGTCGCCGCCATTTTGTATCAAAATGATAATGGCATTTTTTTTTTCACACTTCAATATGTGTCAAATAAACCCTCTGAAAAGAAATCCCATTCCTTCTTTCATACTCCCAAAATAAATCGTCAAAGTTAGGACTTTTTTCTTGCCGCTAGAGTGGTGCCAACCCCTAATCACGCGGGTCAATCCAACGTCAACGCCCTTAACTCCATTGAATCTCGGCTCGGCTGATCGGGAAACGGTAAACCTAAAAATGATTCAAGATGCGCGAACTTCCCATGTTAATACCAGTTAACTATATATTTTGCACGAGAACTTTTTTTCGTTCGAGAATAATCGACCGTTCGATTTGTTCGTACTGTGAAATCTGCTCGCGGTCAATATTTTCGTCACCTCAACGAGGCTCATCGCCGGCAAAGTTCGCAGACTTTACGGTGCTCGAATTTGTCCTGGTTTCACGATTTGTCGCTCTGTTTGTCAAATCATCCTGTCCCAAAATCCCCTCTCGTACTTTCCCCACAAATGGCTCGCCCATTTGACCCAAATCCTCGAGTTATGACTCTGTTGTCTTTCGCATCGCACACACCGCTCTAATAACTCTCGCGAGCTTTTCAACATTGTTTCCCTTTCCACTGATTCAGTGCCTTCACTTCTTCTTCTGTCACGTAACCTCCCGCTGCTTTTGTTTCGCATCACAAAGTTCAAGTCGTGAAGCTTCCTCAGTTCCTTCTCTTTTTTCCGCTCATTCTCATCCCTCCCACCGACGACCCGGTGATGCTGATGCTCGCTTGCGCCACAACGTCTGCGGAATTTCATCGGCGTCCTTATCTCACTGCGGCTGGCTCCGTCGAGACGGATTCCTGAGAGCCACGAGAACGATGATCCGACGAGAGCCGTGAATTCGTTCTGATATATTCACGTGGCGCCATGGAATTCACGTACTCGCTTAGGCTTTCACAGCATCCCCTCTGGACTATTTTGAAATGAGTTTCAGAACTTTACACTGATATCTACCAAGCTTACACTCGCACTCGCAGCTTTGTGATGATTCATCTGAAGAAAAAAAGAAACAAGAAATATTCAAGTTAGAAAGGGATTAGAAGAAATTGGCTGCTTTCATAATTTTGTTAAATTGGGACACTTACGATCGGTTATGCGATGGAGAACCCAAAAAAAACGGGAATTTCGTCATAATTTCTTTATTTTTTAATATTTTTACACCAAATTTTGATCACCTTCAAAGTATTCTCCTTTGACCACAACGCACCTCTGCAAACGATCCTTCCAATGTTCAAAACATTTTTTGAATTCACTTATCGGGATGTTCTTTAGGCCTTCCAGCGATTTTTGTTTTACCTCCTCCACAGTGGCAAAACGCTTTCCTCTCATGTCCCTTTTGAGTCTGGGCCGTTAAGCAGTTTTTGGTAAAAAACTGCTTTACGGAGAGAGTGGCACGGGTCGGCGCGTTGTCATGATGGAGAAACCAGTCACTTGTGCGCCAAAGATCTGCCCTTTTCTTCCGGATACTCTCCCTCAATCTTTTCAAAACCTCCAAGTAGAACTTCCGGTTGACAGTTTGACCCGGGGGAACGAACTCCGCGTGCACAACGCCTCTGCAATCGAGGAACAAATGAGCATTGTCTTGATGTTTGACTTCACTTGGCGAGCTTTTTTCGGACGAGCAGAGCGAGGTGTCTTCCACTGGCGTGATTGCTGCTTTGTTTCGGGGTCGTATCCATAGCACCACGATTCATCAACAGTAATAACCTTGGAAAAAAGTTCAGGGTCCTCTTCGAGCTGATTTTGAAGTTCCAAACATGCCTGAAGTCGACGCTCCCTTTGCTGGTCTGTGAGAAGGCGAGGGACAAATTTGGCTGCAACTCTGCTCATGTGCAAATCTTTGGATAAAATCCTCTGAATTGAACTCCATGATATCCGAGACATCTCACAGAGTTGATCGATGATTCGGCAACGGTCTTCATGAACGAGAGCATTGATTTTGTCGACGTTTTCGTCACTTCTTGACGTTTAGGGGCGTCCCGAACGGGGTTGGTCTTCAATTGACATTTTTCCATTTTTAAAACGTGAAAACCACTCGTAGACTCTGGTTTTACTTAGGGCAGCATCTCCATAAGCAGTCTTAACGGAGGGGTAAGGGTTTCAGCGTAAAAAAAACACTTTTTTTCCGATTTTTTTTCTCAAATATGGATTGAGCAATTTTATTCGAACCTTTTGTACATTATTGAGCGTACTTTTGACAATGTTGTGTAATTTTTTTCATGCAGAAATATTGAAGCATAAGCCCGTAACAGAGCTTCCCCCGGAACGTCTTGGAAAAAAAAAAATTTGCGGTGTTCACTATAACTCGGCCGGAAATTATCTGAAAATGAAAAACCACGAAAATTTAGTCAAATTATAATCAAATCTTCCCCCCAACGTTCTCTGATAATTTTTTTTTTTCATTTAAAAATTTTTGGCGGCCATCCAAAGTGTGAACTGTTATTTTCCACGAAAAATTCCGCCATTTTGTGGGTGGGAAACACCCTTAATGTAACGAAAAAAATTTAACTAAACGTTGGGGGGAGGTATTTTATATGTAGAAAATGTGTACAAGGTTTGAAATGAATCGGTCAAGTAGTTTTTAAATGGCAGTGAACACGGACTATGAAAAAGTAGTTTTGAGAAAAACGCGTCTAAAGTTTATGAAGTCAAAAAGTGAAGAAAAACATTTTTTCCAAGACGTTCCGGGGGAAGCTCTGTTACGGGCTTATGCTCCAATATTTCTGCATGAAAAAATTACACAACATTGTCAAAAGTATGCTCAATAATGTACAAAAGGTTCGGATAAAATTGTTCAATCCATATTCGAGAAAAAAAATCGCAAAAAAAGTTTTTTTACGCTGAAACCCTTACCCCTCCCTTAATAAGACAATAACTTCAAGAATATTGCTTAGATCGGTTTAAAATTTTAAGGACATATTCTTGAAATGTTAAACAATAAGATAAGACAAAAAAAAATTCGATTTTTCGAAAGTGAAAACCCTTACCCCGCCCTTAAGCATTACAGTAGTTTCCGCGGCCGATTTCCCCAACGGGAAACAAAATTTCACAGCCGCGCGTTGCTCGCGACAATCGGCCATCACGTTTTCGCCGAAATGGAAAAAGTTGTTTCACTACGAAAATTCCCACGGGCGAACCGATGTGATTTATATAAATATAAATATAATATGTAAATAAAAACGCCCCTTGACCTGTGCAACTTTAGGGGGTGGTTTCACCGCTCAAAATCGTTTTTCTGCCGATAAAAAAAAATACGTGTCGCTTAGTTTTTAATGCTCTACAACATACATGAGTTTCAACAAAATCGGAGGGTGACAACTCGGGTACTTTCCTTGTTAGAATTCGTTTACGCGCTTCGGCGCGCTGCTTTTGCAGGTTAGGCTCGTCGTGCGATCTGAAGTATGCGCATAAACGAACTCCGCGCACGACATCGACAGCCAATCATAATGACGAGTTAGTCGGAGTTCGGAAATAAATCGCAATTCGAGATATTTCGTGTGACGTGTCTTTTCATTGGAGGGATTTAGCCTATTTGGTCGTCGTCACACTTTATCGCGGTTTTGTTTTTGAACCAACGACGTAACAACGAAAAGAAATATCGACAATTTTAAGGACGACAGTGGTCGCGGTGTCTCGGGTGCATTCGGTTATTCTCGATTGGCGCGAGCCTCACCAGGCAACCAGCATCACATAAACATACACCACAGACACGGTCATGGGAATTCCCCGTGGTACTCCACTCCAGAGTTCAGTCTGTAACCGGCCACGGTACCGTGTGTGTGCACCCTGGCGCCAGTGAATTTTTCCATCCAATAGTACAAAACCGCGAGGTTACGGAATCACCACTCCAAAGTGTCACGTATCCTGAAATAAAAATTTTCACGTCGTACATAAAATTAAACGTACGAGAACCGTATAAGAGTTGAATAAAAATTCATTAATCGATAGTCGATATTAGTGCGCGACGTAAAATGAAGTTTAAGAGAACAGTATTTGGAAAAAAAATTTTAACACTTATTAACACAGTGAGAGAACATAAAATTTCGCGCTGTGATAATATCGATGCATTAACGGAATGCGACAGAGTTAACGCGACCGAATGGAATTAAGATAGTAGTCTGGTAACTTAACCCGATTTTCATTTCTTTTTTGGAGGGCGTTTTTTTGTAGGAAAATAAAAATGAATCGTTTTGAATATTTAGGATGTTTTTATTCACATATTAAAGATACAAAAAAAAATTTGTTTGAAAAAATTTAATAGTTTATTATTGTTATTATTATTGATCGAAGTTGGCATCTCGAAAAAAAAGCGCGTGGGTGGCCCCGGTGATTTTGGCCCTTGATGTTATCTGAAATCAAAAATTCTTGATAATTCTTAATCTATAGACATGTCATTCTGGTCGGAACTACTGAAGTTCAATTTCATGGATAAATAACAAAATGACGGACTTTGGGAAAAAAAGTAATTTTATTTTAGCAAAGAAGGGGTTGTAAAATAAAAAGTTAGGGGTGAAAAATTTTTTCGGTAGTTCCGACGAGAACTATGAGTGTGTAGAGTAGCCTGTTAAAATTTGAAAGCAATCGGTTCGGTAGAAAAATAGTTAAGACCCGGGCTGCCAACTTCGAGGTGACAACTTCGATCAATAATAATCATAATAATAACTATTAAATTTTTTCAAAGAAATTTTTTTTTGTATCTTTAATATGTAAATAAAAACATCCTAAATATCCAAAACGATTCATTTTTATTTTCCTACAAGAAAACGCCCTCGAAAAAAGACATGAAAATCGACTTAAGTTACCAGACTACTATCTTAATAACGTTTGGGAATGTTTTTTGCATCGGTGAATTTATTGTATCAACGGAAATTCCGCGACAAATTCCTTTCCATTGCCGGTACTCTTGTATCCGGTACCTAATCGAGTTACCATTTTTCATTTCTCAGTCCTTTTTTACCATCTTCTTCGTTTTTTCAATTCCAACTGCCTTAAGGATAAATGATACCTCGGCGATTTTCGACTCTGGGACATGGCAAGCCACATGCATGGCATGTCACGAAGAAAAATTATTTTACGACGTAAACGAAAAGTTTTCATTCGGGTAGAAAATTATTTTTCGATAGTTCATTAAATTCCGAAGTTCGGTAGAAAGAAAATCAGTGATCTTTGAGATTTCATTTGTAACGCCCTATTATTCTAAGGTGTTTTCACAAATAGGGAACAGTGGGTTTAAGGTAGTAGTCTGGTAACTTAAGCCGATTTTCTTGTCTTTTTTGGAGGGCGTTTTTTTGTAGGAAAATAAAAATGAATCGTTTTAGATATTTAAGATGTTTTTATTTACATATCAAAGATACAAAAAAAAAATTTTTTGAAAAAATGTAATAGTTTATTATTATTATTATTATTGATCGAAGTTGGCATCTCGAAAAAAAAGCGCGTGGGTGGCCCCGGTGATTTTGGCTCTTGATGTTATCTGAAATAAAAAATTCTTGATAATTCTTAATCTATAGACATGTCATTCTGGACTTTGGAAAAAAAAACTTTTTTCCAAAGTCCGCCATTTTGTTGTTTATCCCTGAAATTTAACTTCAGTAGTTCCGACCAGAATGACATGTCTATAGATTAAGAATTATCAAGAGATTTTGATGTCAGATAACATCAAGAGCCAAAATCACCGGGGCCACCCACGAGCTTTTTTTTCGAGGTGCCAACTTCGGTCAATAATAATAATAATAATAATAAACTACTAAATTTTTTCAAAAAAAATTTTTTTTGTATCTTTAATATGTAAATGAAAACATCCTAAATATCCAAAACGATTCATTTTTATTTTCCTACAAAAAAATGTCCTCCAAAAAAGACATAAAAATCGGCTTAAGTTACCAGACTACTACCTTAAGGGGTATGACCACGGTAGTTGTTATAAAATCATGTGCACATTTAACAATTTTTTTTGTATGGAACAATGATTTATTTATAAAACTAATTACACATGTATTTAGTATAAATATCAAGCTAATAAAAAATATTTGTTCTTCGTTTTTTTTTTATACAAAATTTGAGCTTTTTTCTAATTGGCGTGATAATTAACTTCGACAATTTTTACCCGATTGACTTCAAATTTAAAAAAATATGTTTCTAATTACATTTCGCAGAGAAGTACGTACGGAATTTGAAAAATATTGTTTTATTCGAATTTTGTAGGCATTTGAACGTAAAAGGTGAATTTCCAGTGAAAAGCTTCGTGTGAAACTGCTCGTAAAATGGAAAGTTTTTAATTAGTCAGAAATTCCGTACGTACTTATCAGCGAAATGCAATTAGAAACATTATTTAATAATTTGAAGTCAATCGGATAAAAAATGTCGATATATTAATTTTCGGCCAAATGGCGCACTTCTAAAGTAAAAAGTGAAAAATTTGCTTAAAAAATCGTCAGAAAATTGTTAATAACAAATGATCTATGCAATATAAAAAAAAATCCTACGCACTTCCATAGACAATGTATGTTTAAAGATATATTCAAAATTTCAAGTGAATCGGTTGAAAATTGTCTCAGTTACGTTTCCGGCCAGCAAAAAACGGAGACGTCATCGCAAAAACGCTGCACAGCCGTCATTTTGCAATTAATCGCTTCAAAAAAATTATTGTATACAGTCACTGATATGTATGATAAACACCCTGGTTTGCAATCTCTATTTATTTTGTAGTTTTTCTGAAAAAAAAAAAAATCCCCAAAAAGGCTATTTTTTCGGCCTCTAGAGTGGCCTAACCCGTTAAGAGCATGTGAAAGACGATGAAAAATGCCAACAGTGTCGATTTAGTGGGGGACCATTCGGATGGTCCCGTGGATGATCGTGTACCGGAAACTTGGCGGTAGTAATGAACGTTCAATATATTTTGATTATTTTTTATTTTTATTTACTTCTCAATGCCTGACGTTATCTAAGATCAGTACGACAGATTTATTCGCGTTAAAAAAAAAAAATTACCATGAAATATTTGGAAATACCGTGTTTAGTACATAAAATCGATAATTTGAGCTTCCATTCTTCTCTGTGAAATGTGTGTGCTGGTTATAAAATTATCGATGAAATTTGCTGGTGTCTCATTTCGTTCCTCCGAAAAGACTGTTCTTCGGTTCTGCCGCTTGACCACCGGTCACTTTGACGTTCGGCCATGTTGAACAAAATTGTGTTTTCTACATAAAGATCAGGAAAATTAGAAACTTCAACATAAAGATCATTGTCCTCCTACTACTCGATATATTTATCTAATAAACTTACCCGTCAAAATGCAGATGTTTGAGGTGTTTGGCAATAGAACATCGGCCCAAAGCTGCAACCACTCATTCATCTAAATTGATTGCAGGCCGCCACGTTCCACAGTGGGGCCGATTCCCGAAAAGCTGGCCAAAACTCAACAAATTAAGTTTCATTTTATAGCATTTAGGGTACATGGATGGATAGAGTAATGTTTAAAGAGTATAATGGAACATTTTATAAGGGCTAACGAAGTATACCTGGCAAGTACAAGCCTGTACAAAAGAGACCGTCGTACAAGTAACAACTCGATCGTTCGAGCTCATATTCAAGCGTCGTATTAAAAAATTCGTGGAAAATCGTAAAGTTGGTCTTTCTTAATTCTGCAAAATGGAGGTTTTAGGTTCAAGGAAGTAGTTTATTATCGTATGCGTCGAAAATTGTAACAGATACATATAAATTAATAGCTAAATAATGTCTAAAGTAGAGAAAAATGAAAAATGGTGTGCAATCATTATAGAAAAATAGAGAAAAAGTTAAGTGTCCCGCAAAGTCCCGCAACGAACTAAGTTTTAAATTAAAGTTTGTATTATTATGTAACAAAATTAGTAAAAATTTACTGTCCGGAGGTGCCCGAGCGTTTTTAGTGCACGTTTGATTTTAAAAAATTATAAATTCACATTAACCCATTGAAGCCCATAGGCAGACAAGCAAACATAGCGAAAAACTGAATATTGGGATGAGAGCATTCGGTCAAATGATAATTCATTATGAGAAAAAGTTTGTTTCCAATTGTTTAAACAATTGTTGTTTAAAAAAGTTGTCGAAACAAGTTTCAAATGAATCTGGCCGATTTAAAAAATTACGTCCGCCATATTAGATCCGCCATTTTGTTTTTTTACAATTTTGACTTCAGACTCGTAATCAGCGACCCCTAAAGCCCTTACATACTACGTCTCAAACAGAATAAACTACGTTTTCGAATTTTGGCCAGCTTTTCGGGAATCGGCCCCACTGTGCGTTCTGGGCATATGCCATAAGCAAAGAATTCACGAAAAACAATTAATATATAAAAAAGAAGAAATAACGAAATGGAAATTTCCTCAATGACCTTCAATCAACAAAACCTTCACATTTCATTTATTTATAATAGAATCGGTGTTGGCGCTTTGCCCGCTGCTTTGTAGGTTAGATTCGTCGTCTACGATCGTGCGTTCTGAAGTGTGCACATGAACGAACTCCGTGGACGACATCAATAGCCAATCATAATGACGAGTTAACCGCGGCTTCAGAAATAAATCGCATTTCGAGATATTTCGTGACGTGTCTTGTTTTTATAAGGGAAATATAACGGAAAGATCCTTTTTAAATAATCATAACAATGGCGCGAGCAAGAAGTACAGCCAGTTTTTGAAAAAAAAAAAAAAAACAAAATGAATTATCGCCAGCGTAAATGTAAATCACAGTCATCCTAAGCCTAAGGACGCGTAGTACCGCAGAAAATGAAACAAAGAAGGTATTCAAATGAATTATCAAAGTAGATATCGTATCGACCAAATAAATTTACCTGACACTCCCGTTTTGGTTCTTCCGACACACACCACAATTTCGAATCACCATCCGTGACATCGACAGCCGTGCAATGTACCCTAAAGCTTCGAGCGTAGAAAGTATAGGTAACAGATTCCACGAGAGCAACAATCGCGACGAAAAAAAATCCCAAAATATTTCCGGGCGACTGTTAATGTGGAAAAAAAAGTTTAGCGAACCTGGTCGATCCGACCTATGGAGAATTCTTCTCCACCTGAGGATCGCAGAAAAAAGACCACACAGAAATATTGGTACCGACCGGAAATCAAACTCGAGCCCACTGTGTGTGAACTCAAACCCCTATCGACTAGGCCACTGCTCATCTCCGTTACCCCAAATACTCGTGCACATCTCCTATTGTTAGTTTCCGATTAATGCCCTTTAGTTGCCCTTTAAGGTAGCAGTCTGGTAACTTAAGCCGATTTTCATGTCTTTTTTGGAGGGCGTTTTTTTGTAGGAAAATAAAAATGAATCGTTTTGAATATTTAGGATGTTTTTATTTACATATTAAAGATACAAAAAAAAAATTTTTTGAAAAAATTCAATAGTTTATTATTATTATTATTATTGATCGAAGTTGGCACCTCGAAATTGGCAGCCCGGGTCCTAACTTTTTTTTCTACCGAACCGATTGCTTTCAAATTTTAACAGGCTACTCTACACACTTATAGTTCTGGTCGGAACTACTGAGGTTAAATTTCATCGATAAATAACAAAATGGCGGGCTTTGGAAAAAAAAAGTCCTTTTATTTTAGCAAATAAGGGGTTGTGAAATAAAAAGTTGAGGATGAAAAAATTTCTCGGTAGTTCCGACGAGAACTATAAGTGTGTAGAGTAGCCTGTTAAAATTTGAAAGCAATCGGTTCGGTAGAAAAAAAGTTAGGACCCGGGCTGCCAACTTCGAGGTGCCAACTTCGATCAATAATAATAATAATAATAAACTATTAAATTTTTTCAAAAAATTTTTTTGAAGTGAAACTTCTTAATCGAGTATAGTCGTTTAACGCGTTATGCGTGACCGCTGGCATTCAATGCTAGCGTGTACATCCAATAAGGAAAGCGAGTTGGTTGACGCATGCGTAGAGGGGATAGAAAGATACATACGGGGGGAATAAGGATAGAGAGTCGGTGCGAGAGAGAGGGAGAGAGAGAAACCAGACGCAATATCATAGCGTCCGGCGCAAAACCGAAATAGCCTATGGAAGTCGCGCCTTTCCGCTGGAATCTTCCTTGTAATTGGCTATTTCAGTTTTGCGTCGGACGCTATGACATTGCGTCCGACGCTAAATCGAAATAGCCTATGAGAGTTGCGTCTTTCCCCTAAAGACGGGACTCTCTTACCGATATTTTAATGCTGTCAGAGACATTCACGGACGACAATCATCCTCCTGTACCGATTCCAAACTTTGATTTTGTCGTTAGATTTCAGCGTAATGAAAAAAGAAATTCAGGCGTTATCATTTATCATAATCAAGGAGACAATTGTCATATTGTTACGCCTCATCTGGATATGAAGGCTCTTTACATGAGTGACGCTGAAATAACGATTTCAACATCAGCAAGAATTGGTGACTCGTGTGCGGTACAATGCCAAATCAGGAATCGCGAACATTTAACACAAAAACTGACTTTAATAGCAGTCTACGTATCACCCAATTCTGCAATCCGTGACATCAAACTGTTCCTCGGTAAATCTTTGTTGCCACTGTCGATTGCAGGCTCCCAAGCACTCGCAGAACTTATTGGAGAACCTGTAGATTACGCAGAATGACCAGTAATTCTTGCTGGAGATTTCAACGTCAATTATTCCAACCCAGAGTTACAAGCATTACTAGACTTTCTAAATGACAAATTTTCATTTAAAATGATTAACGATAGAAATGATCCCACGACAAAAGGTGGCGCAACAATCGACGCGGTTTTTGCGAGAAATTTGCACAATATAGAGCTGAAACATTTTATTTCATACTTCAGCTATCATAATCCAATTGTTAATGTTGTACATTTAAATACACCGCTGACGGATAACCCAGTTGGAAATACGTGAAGTTTTTTTCAGAATACAAAATTCTCAATAAAAAAATATCAATTAATTACCTTCTGTTGACTCAGTGATTTAATGTGTTTTTTAATCTCTCTCCTGCTCACTATCCTCTTCAACATCTTGCCCCTTCACTCTACGAATACATACAAGAAGTTTCACTTCAATCGTGCGTCACGACACACTAGATCTTTTTTTTTTATTTTTAATATGCGAATAAAAACATTCTAAATATCCAAAACGATTCGATTTTATTTTCCTACAAAAAAAACGCCCTCCAAAAAAGACACGAAAATCGTCTCAAGTTACCAGACCTACCTTAACTGTCGAGATGTTTTTTCTGTTAATAGAACACGCAGGTTGTAACACGCGACGCGTGAAATACACCAAATCGTATCATAAAATAGTGTTTTTCTTTCGTACTAATGTGAACCAGCGTTGAAGTGTTAAATACGTTAA
The DNA here is from genome assembly GCA_958009045.1 of Oxytorus armatus. Lineage (NCBI taxonomy): Eukaryota > Metazoa > Arthropoda > Insecta > Hymenoptera > Ichneumonidae > Oxytorus > Oxytorus armatus. The sequence continues at coordinate 36,722,038 of OY253745.1, read as the reverse complement.
TCGCGACTATGAGTTGAGTCGCACGGTTATCGCTAGGCGAAAGACAATTTCGACAAAGTGGAGGGTTCGACGGTGACGGTGAACAATGGCGGAACGGATGTCGCCGATTATCACGCGCAACAACTTAATCGTCAGCAACGAAAAATCCATGTTTCACGACAAAAGCATCAGGAAGCTCGGCAGCGGATCGACTCGTCCGGTCAGTCGCGCGAAATCGTCACGAAACACGACCTCAAAGTTTCAACATTCCGAAACGATCTGGCGTACGTTAATTGCGCCACGACGGACGACGAACTCGAGGAAGAGGACGAAGTGATCAACGATGACATCGCAATGAAGTCCGGGTCTTGGTTATGCTGTCCCGTTGATCGAACCAATCCTGATCGTGCTGTTGCAATAAAAATCGGGAATGACTCAAACGTCGAGCAAAACGTGAGTCTCGTCGACGGGATTATACTTACACTAGAATCGGTGAGCGCGCCACGCGCACGCTGCTTTTTTTTTTTTTGAATAAATTCATTCTCTACGATCGTGCGATAGAAGACCACGAAGAATTGAAATTTAATGAGCATCAGGTATACATAATCGATAACGGTCAACAATAATGAGCCGAATCCTTTATGGCTTTGGACCACAGGTTGGTACCGTGTCAGGACACGTTCCGACGTTGCAACGAGGTTTTGCCATCACGCACGGTCTCGCGTCCGGACAGGGTGGCGCGTCGCTGCAAGATTTTCCCGGGAGATGAATGTACTCGTCCTGGGCTTTTGCCACAATTGACAATCCAACCAACAGAATTACAAAACTCATCAGATAACGCATTGTGTATTTTTATGCTTTCAATTTCCTGCAACAAAATAAATATTGACCTTACGAGTATAAATTTATATGGTTAGTACAATCAATAGAGAATATTGTGGCGCGTTAAAAATAAAGGGGATTTTTTTTTTTAATTAGGTTCAGTATCACGTACTGAATGTGAATTAACAAAATGGTTAGAAATTATGGGAGCGGAAGTGCCGGCATTTTGAGGAAAACCGTATTGGCCAATATCTCCGTTACCGTGCACTTTAGGCCAATAATGGTAATAACCTTTCTTGTAGATAATCGAATTTCCCATCTTTTTTTCGAAATAATTTTTTTTGTATCACTTACCGTTTACGACTTGTACCACTGTTAAAATTTATTTTTTCACTTTTTGACCTGTATCTCTCCTAATAATTGTTTAAACAATAAAATGCTAATAACTTATCTTTTGAATCCATAGATCTCCCACAACTTTCATGAAAAACTTTTTTGTCTAAAGTTAATATTCTCGAAGTTATAACGCGTTCAATGTTGCGCTACTGGGTACAAGGTTAATAAAAACGAGGTATGCATAGTAAAATGATGAAAATTCAATACATGTGTAAAAAAATATTAATGATATTGACATAATTAACAATAAATACCTTATTACCTGCAAAAAACAGCGACTTCCCGTTGACATTTTTTAAATATTTGTATAATATTTTTAACAATTCAATAATACTTCGTAACTCGAATTGCCCCACGATTATTATCAAATTATCAATTATATACTGTTGGCATAATGAACAAAAGAATAGGAAAACGGGAAATTTATTCGAAAAGGCATGGAAAGATTGATAAGTCCGGAACGAATGGTACTTCGCAGCATTTTCGGTTGGAGGCAAAGTTGCTAGACTTATTTTACTTCTTGTCGATAAGCGAACGTAATTGCGCGTTTTCCTATTTTTTTGTTCATTATGCCAACAGTATATAATTGATAATTTGATAATAATCGTGGGGCAATTCGAGTTATGAAGTATTATTGAATTGTTAAAAATATAATACAAATATTTAAAAAATGTCAACGGGAAGTCGCTGTTTTTTGCAGGTAAGAAGGTATTTATTGTTAATTATGTCAATATCATTAATATTTTTTTACATATGTATTAAATTTTCATCATTGTACTATGCATACCTCGTTTTTATTAAAACTTTTTTGTCTAAAGTTAATATTCTCAACGTTATAACGCGTTTTTATTAGCACTGCACCCAGTCGTGCAACATTGAACGCGTTATAACTTTGAGAATATTAACTTTAGACAAAAAAGTTCTAAATAAAAGTTGTGAGAAATGTATGGATTCAAAAGATAAGTTATTAGCATTTTATTGTTTAAACAATTATTAGGAGAGATACAGGTCAAAAAGTGAATAAATAGATTTTAACAGCGGTATAAGTCGTAAACGGTAAGTGATACAAAAAAAATTATTTAGAAAAAAAGATGGGAAATTCAATTATCTACACGAAAGGTTATTACCATTTATGGCGTAAAGTGCACGGGAACGGAGATATTGGCCAATACGGTTTTCCTCAAAATGGCGGCACTTCCGCTCCCATAATTTGTAACAAAAAATCAACAAAAAAAAATCCCCTTTATTTTTATTGCGATGCGGACAAGAGTAACGGGCTCCCTATTGATTGTACTAAGTGGAGATATGAAAATATTCTTAAATTCATATGACTTAGTGCTGGGGAAGGGGGGAGGAGGAGTTAGTACGTCGAGGTACTTAGCTTTGTCACCATTTTCGATCTAAGATTTATTCCTAATGAAATGAGTATTTACAAACAATTAAAACAATTTATATCGCGAGCAAAGTTCATTAAGTTTCAGGGGTATGGCCACGGTAGCTGGTATAAAATCATGTGCACATTTAACAATTTTTTTTTGTATGAAAAAGTGATTTATTTACAAAACTAATTACACATCTATTTATTATAAATATCAAGCTAATAAAAAATATTTTTTTTGTAACACAAAATGCCCGGCTACTTCTATTTGCTTCTGGTATCTTTTTATCGAAGCCCTCCGCGCCGTGACATTTGGCATCCAAATTTTTTTACCTAGAACGAAAAAAAAAAAAAAAAAAATTCTCGTTAATCAACATCAGAATACCTAGAGAAGTACGTACGGAATTTCTGATTAATTGAAAACTTTCCATTTTATGAGCAGTTTTATACGAAATTTTTCATTGGAAATCCACCTTTCAAGTTCAAATGTCTGCAGCATTCGAATAAAATAATATTTTGCAAATTCCATACGTACCTCTCTAGGTATCCTGATGTAGATTAACGAGAATTTTTTTTTTTTTCGTTCTAAGTAAAAAATTCTGTACGACAAATGTCACGCCGCGGAAAAAAGATACCACAAGCAAGTAGCAATAGTCCGTCATTTTGTGTAACAAAAAAAAATATTTTTTATTAGCTTGATATTTATACTAAACACATGTGTAATTAGTTTTATAAATAAATCAGTATTTCATGAAAGAAAAAAATTGTCAAGAGGAAAAAAAAGATTTTGTAATACCACAACAGCTTGAAAGTGTTAACTCGATCCCAAAAGATCCAAAATCTGCTGACAGACGTGGCAAAATTATAGAGCGACCGCAAAGGATTAATTTAAGCCAGATATTCACTCGCAATACGTTTTATAATATTTTTATGTATGGTCGATGGAATAATGTTCTTACCTTTGAGATAAAAAAATTTCACAACGAATGAGCGGGTCCGTTACAGTGACTGACCAACTGTAGCTCGTAATATCGTGTTTCTCGCGAAGACGTCGTGAGAATGAATTCAGCGAGCGACGTCTCGGGTTTCTTATTGAATCGCGTCTCGATGTATATCTCGTCTTCCGTGTATAATTTCCGTGAATGTATGAAGCCGAATGACGCCGCGACCGACACGCTTGGTTGGGTCGGACGAAGGTCATCGCAATATTGTTGATTGTTACGACCTGCTCTCTAATGACCACGTATTAGGCTGATACGTACAAAAAATACAGCAGTAATGTACTGACCTTGATGGAGGTCTGTAGGTGTGTACACTTTTTTTTTATCTCTCCAATTTGCCACTGAGTTAGACTCAGACATAATAATGATACTGATTTCGAGGCGATAAAAATAATTCTCAACGGTCTTTCGCAGCTCGTATTGAAAAACAAAACAAACTTTTAATACGTGCGTCGTAAAAATCTTTTCCTCAAATCTCTGTTAAGTTCTAGGCGCCATGTTTCACTTCGAGCTATTATAGTACAATCAATAAAGAATAAAAATTAAAGAACATTTTTTTTTTTTAATTAGGTTCAGTATCACGTACTGACTGTGAATTAACAAAATGGTTACAAATTAAGGGAGTGGAAGTGCCGCCATTTTGAGGAAAACCGTATTGGCCAATATCTCCGTTACCGTGCACTTTACGCCAAAAATGGTAATAACCTTTCTTGTAGATAATTGAATTTCCCATCTTTTTTTCTAAATAATTTTTTTCGTATCACTTACCGTTTACGACTTATACGACTGTTAAAATTGATTTATTTACTTTTTGACCTGTATCTCTCCTAATAATTGTTCAAACAATAAAATGCTAATAACTTATCTTTTCAATCCATAAATTTCCCACAACTTTTATTCAAAACTTTTTTGTCTAAAGTTAATATTCTCAACGTTATAACGCGTTTTTATTAGCACTGCACCCAGTAGCGCAACATTGAACGCGTTATAACTTTGAGAATATTAATTTTAGACAAAAAAGTTTTAAATAAAAGTCGTGGAAAATGTATGGATTTAAAAGATAAGTTATTAGCATTTTATTGTTTAAACAATTATTAGGAGAGATACAGGTCAAAAAGTGAATAAATAAATTTTAACAGTCGTATAAGTCGTGAACGGTGGTACCAAAAAAGATTAGGTAAATATGGAGCAAAGGGGACCCACTGCCGATTGACTTGCCTTCAATATATGTTGTCTAGGGACCCTTTTTGAACAACTTTTTCCTCTGACACAATTGGGGGTCGTTATTTATTAAAAAGTTATTAACAAATAGAGTTAATAATTCATATAGCTATTTTCCTTATAGCAGCCAGTCCCAATCATCTTGTCCTTCACATGTGTTGTTAAGAATACCCCCCTGAGTAACATACCAAAAGTTTTATCCGTATTAACAAAAGAAAATTCATAAATAGAATATGAAATACTTGCATGATGGCCAGTACACGTATGACCGGAGGGGCTGCGTCCTCCCTGCCCCCACCCGCATACCAGCCCATCGACAAACCAAAAACAACCCAAGACAACCCCAGTAACCTAAAGAAACAAACAGACAAACCCAACAAACAAACCAAACAAACAAACCCAACAAACAAATCCAAAACAAAGCCAAACCAAAAAACCCAAACCTAATAAACAAACAAATCCAAAACAAACCCAAACCAAAAAACCCAAACCCAATAAACAAACAAATCCAAAACAAACAAAAAATCCAAATAACCTAAACAAACCAGCCCATCGACAAACCAACAACAACCCAAGACAACCCCAGTAACCTAAAGAAACAAACAGACAAACCCAACAAACAAACAAACAAACCCAAAACAAACCCAAACGAACAAACCCAACAAACAAATCCAAAATAAAGCCAAACCAAAAAACCCAAACCTAATAAACAAACAAAAAATCCAAATAACCTAAACAAACCAAAAACAACCGAAATAATCCAAACCAAACAACCCAACTAAACAACCTAACCTAACAATGAATAAAACAGATAATTATTTGTTTATACGTTTGTTTGCGTTGTTTTTGGGCTGTTTTTGGGTTGTTTTTGGGTTGTCTTTGGTTTGTCTTTGGGCTGGCGAGTGGAGGATTGCAGGGGGGCGCAGCCCCCCCCCTCTAATGCGTGTGCTGTTCACCATACACTAGAACAAGTATTTCATCTTTGATTTATGAAACTTTTTTTGTTAATAACTTTTTAACAAACAATGATCGACGGATAAAACTTTTTGTATGCTACTCAGGGGTGTATTCGTAACAACAAATGCGAAGGACAAGATGATTAGGACTGGCTGGTATAAGGAAAATAGATATATGAATTATTAACTTTATTTGTTAATAACTTTTCAATAAATAACGACCCCCAATTGTGTCAGAGGAACAAGTTGTTCGGGAAGGGTCCCTACACAACATATATTAAAGGCAAGTCAATCGGAAGTGGGTCCCCTTTGCTCCATATTTACCACCAAAAGTTATTTAGAAAAAAAGATGGGAAATTCAATTATCAACAAGAAAGTCTATTACCATTTTTGGCCTAAAGTTCACGGTAACGGAGATATTGGCCAATATGGTTTTCCTCAAAATTGCGGCACTTCCGCGCCCTTAATTTGTAACCATTTTGTTAATTCACATTCAGTACGCGATAATGAACCTTAAAAAAAAAATGTCCTTTATTTTTAGTGCGATGCGGACAAGAGTAACGGGCTCCCTATTGATTGTACTAATTAGCGCAAAATGAAACATCGTCAGAATATAATTTGAATCGGTGTACGTGCTTCGAACGCTGCTTCTGTAGGTTAGGTTTATCGTGCTTTCTGAAGTACGCGCATGAACGTTCTCCGAGCACGACATCGACAACCAATCGGAGTGACTAGTTAGTCGGGCTTCGGAAATAAATCGCAATTCGAGATATTTCGTGACGTCGTTTTTAACGGGGAGGGATACAACATTAAAATATCGAGTTATGAGAGCGTTCAAACAATTCTCCTTAAAGTCTGAGACGTGAAAAGTCAGTTTGCAGCATTGGCGTCTTGTTATCGATATTGAAATTCCGCCAACCTCTCGTTCAACCAAATTTTATATTGTTTTTTTTTTCTTTGTCAATCATTATTTTCAATTACACGTGGTCGCTCTCTCGCCGAGTCAGTTTCCAGCATTGGCATCTTCTTATGAATATTAACATTTCGTCAACCTTTCGATCAATCAAATTTTATATTGTTTGTTTTTCATTTTCAATCGGTTTTTTTTTTTTCAGTTACACGCGGCTGCTCTCTCGTCGTTGAGATCCGAAGTCGCTGAATTAAATTCCAGGCTTCTCGTCGCGACGAGGGCAAAGGAATCGACCGACGCTGCTCTAATGAGAGCGGAGAATCAGGCATTAAGGGCTGAACAACGTGCCGAACAACAAGCATCTAGACACGAGGAAAGGCTCACTGAGCTTCACTCGGTGATCGCCGAGCTCGGTCGACAATTGGAAAGACATCGAGCTACCGTAATTGCCGAGGAGGATGAATCGGGTCAGTTAATATTTATCGTTCCAAAGTTTATCTTTTCGCGGCTCATATCGTTTCCTCTCAATTGTCATCTTCATTGAAATAAAATATTAATCAAACACTTGTCGGGTATCCAACCAGAAATGGTAGATTGTATTCTTTTTTCTCCGACATCTTGAAGCACCGCTGAAGAAAAAAATCTAAACAAATTTTAACGGGGACGTTCTACCTACCAATAAGAGAATTATCGGTCAATTTTTATTTGGGCATTGTATTAAGGAAGGGGTAAGGGTTTCGGCGTTAAAAAAAAACACTTTTTTTGCGATTTTTTTTCTCAAATATGGATTGAGCAATTTTATTCGAACCTTTTGTACATTATTGAGCATACTTTTGACAATGTTGTGTAATTTTTTCATGCAGAAATATTGAAGCATAAGCCCGTAACGGAGCTTCCCCCGGAACGTCTTGGAAAAAAAAAACAATTTTCGGTGTTCACTATAACTCGGCCGGAAATTATCTGAAAATGAAAAACCATGAAAATTTTGTCAAATTATAATCAAATCTTCCCCCCAACGTTCTCTGATAATTTTTTTTTTCATTTAAAAATTTTTGGCGGCCATCCAAAGTGTGAACTGTTATTTTCCACGAAAAATTCCGCCATTTTGTGGGTGGGAAACACCCTTAATGTAAAAAAAAAAAATTTAACTAAACGTTGGGGGGAGGTATTTTATATGTAGAAAATGTGTACAAAGTTTGAAATGAATCGGTCAAGTAGTTTTCAAATGGCAGTGAACACGGACTTTGAAAAAGTAGTTTTGAGAAAAACGCGTCTAAAGTTTATGAAGTAAAAAAGTGAAGAAAAATGTTTTTTTTTTTTCAACTTACACAGAATCATCGATTTCAGCTCGTTTCTTCTTTTAAAATATTGCAGTGTATAGTATACACTATATACTATATACACAATAGCAATGAATAAACTGTATACCTGTTCGACAGCTGCACTGCTAGTCCGACTGCCCGCAGCTGTTAGAGGTATAGCGTTAAAGGCCAGGAGATTAATAAGACAATAACTTCAAGAATATTGCTTAGATCGGTTTAAAATTTTAAGGACATATTCTTTGAATGTCAAACAGTAAGATAAGACAATAAAAAATTCGATTTTTCGAAAGTGAAAACCTTTACCCCGCCCTTAAATAAGCCAAATGAGATGCCGTATGAATTTAAAAAAAAAGTCTGCTGAATTGTTAGTACTTACCGGCATTGAAGATACCGAACCTCTCATCCCTCTCCTTGAAAAAGCAACTAAGGACTTTAGAATTTTCCTTCGAAACTCACCTGCAGTTTTACTTCAATTAATAACTTTTATCTTACAGAAGTTGAAACGAGTAGAGACGCCGAAGGCTCGATCACAAATCCCGTTGAAGAGAGCGAGGCTGGTGGTGACATCCAGGGTGACGGCGACAGAACTCTCGGCGATGTCGACTCAAGCTGTTGCGAAGAGATCGAAAACAGGCAAAACGAGGTCAGTAAATTCATTTTTTCATCGTTGTAACAATTTAGTACAAAGAGATTATAATACGAGGTCTGTTAAAAAAGTATCGCGAATTTTGAATTTCCGCGGGCTACGTATATTCGATTTTCGATTTCTTTTACGGCGTTAGGTTGGTACTCATGTCCCTCACTTATGCTGAACAAATCCATTTTTTGGAATAGGCAAAAATCGAAGACAAGCCAAAACACGTCTAACCAAAACAGCTGTCAACAATTAACTAAACATTCAAAATGGCCGATTTTTTCAGCATAAGTGAGGGACACGAGTACCAACCTAACGCCACAAAAAAAAAATCGAAAATCGAATATTCGAGGAGGGACCAAAAAAAAACGGGAATTTCGTCATAAATTCTTTGATTTTTAATATTTTTACACCAAATTTTGATCACCTTCAAAGTATTCTCCATTAACCACAACGCACATCTGCAAACGATCCTTCCAATGTTCAAAACATTTTTTTAAATTCACTTATCGGGATGTTCTTTAGGCCTTCCAGCGATTTTTGTTTTACCTCCTCCACAGTGGCAAAACGCTTGATTGCTGCTTTGTTTCGGGGACGTATCCATAGGACCACGATTCATCACCAGTAATCACCTTGGAAAAAAGTTCAGGGTCCTCTTCGAGCTGATTTTGAAGTTGAAAACATGCCTGAAGTCGACGTGAGAAGGCGAGGGACAAATTTGGCTGCAACTCTGCTCATGTGCAAATCTTTCGATAAAATCCTCTGAATTGAACTCCATGATATCCCAGACATCTCACAGAGTTGATCAATGGTTCGGCGACGGTCTTCACGAATGAGAGCATTGATTTTGTCGACGTTTTCGTCACTTCTTGACGTTGAGGGACGTCCCGAACGGGGTTGGTCTTCAATTGACATTTCTCCATTTTTAAAACGTGAAAACCACTCGTAGACTCTGGTTTTACTTGGGGCAGCATCTCCATAAGCAGTCATAAGCATTACAGTAGTTTCCGCGGCCGATTTCCCCAACAGGAAACAAAATTTCAGAGCCGCGCGTTGCTCTCGACAATCGGCCGTCACGTTTTCGCCGAAATGGAAAAAGTTGTTTCACTACAAAAATTCCCACGGGCAACCCGATGCAGTCACGGCGACAGAACTTCGCACACTAACTCAGGAGACGTGTCCCCAACGGACACCTGGTCGAGCAATGGGTTCCCGCACTCACCCTCCCCGCCGCAGCGCAATTCCCGTTTTTTTTCGGTCACCCCTCGTACGTAGCCCGCGGAAATTCAAAATTCGCGATACTATTTTAACAGACCTCGTACAATGAGACGCTCGCAATTACTATGTCACGCTTGGCAAGTAATTGCGGCTGTCTTTGGATAGATTGGACATCGGATGATGTAACAGACCAATTAATCCCAATTGTATCTCAATAATGACCCTCCGAGCGACGTCTTCCTCATTTCCGCATGTGTGTCCAAAAAACCATACTTCACCGACTCTTCGCTTAAGGGAGGGGTAAGGGTTTCAGCGTAAAAAAAAACACTTTTTTTGCGATTTTTTTTCTCAAATATGGATTGAGCAATTTTATTCGAACCTTTTGTACATTATTGAGCGTACTTTTGACAATGTTGTGTAATTTTTTCATGGAGAAATATTGAAGCATAAGCCCGTAACAGAGCTTCCCCCAGAACGTCTTGGAAAAAAAAAACAATTTGCGGTGTTCACTATAACTCGGCCGGAAATTATCTGAAAATGAACAACCATGAAAATTTAGTCAAATTATAATCAAATCTTCCCCCCAACGTTCTCTGATAATTTTTTTTTTCATTTAAAAATTTTTGCCGGCCATCTAAAGTGTGAACTGTTATTTTCCACGAAAAATTCCGCCAGGAATTATTCTTGAAATGTTAAACAATAAGATAAGACATGTCTTGAGGACATATTCTTGAAATGTTAAACAATAAGATAAGACAAAAAAAAATTCGATTATTCGAAAGTGAAAACCCTTACCCCGCCCTTAAATGTCTTCCGAGCTTTAGGCGAAGACTTTGAGAAATGGCTTCTTCGCCTTGTATCCTTACGCTGTATTATTTGTCGCAGCACGAGGGTGAGCAGTTGGACAGTCCAGCGGCTCTTCCGACGCCCGAGCCAACGCAACAAGCAGCCTCGTGCCAGAGCGTCGCGGTGGCGACTCTTCAAGAAGAGGTAAACGCTCTACGTGCGGAAATTACGATTTTACAGTCGCAACTCGCTCAATTCCGTAGTCACGGTCAAAACAGCAACCACGGACAACTGACCAGCAGCGATTCTCCCCGTCGCGATTCTCCTCGTCGGGATCACAGGGTGAGAAAAGCAAAACTTATGCCTGTGCCAATATCGGCGAAAATGCTCGGGAAATCTTGAAATTTCACGAGTCGAAATTCCTAATTCGTTCTAATTTAGTCTAATTATTCTGCTTTCGACACAAATCCTCTCTTAATTATGTAAACCCATACATACGCGGGATAAATAGGGAAAGAACCGATTTCTGTTTTTTTTTTACATCATCGGTTGACTCTAATTCTTATCGATCTCGTAAATTTTCCTCATTTTATGATTTTTTTTTCCCTTTAAATCTGCGTTTTATTATGAGATAGACGAGAGGTAACGTAAGTTCCCCGGAACCTCTGACAGCACCCTGTTCACCGCTTTTACCGCCCCTTCAAACTCCACCGACGAAAATGATCTCGAGAGAGGAAACGCCGATATTGAAGATGGCCGAAAGAGTGAAATTACGAAGAACCGACGAGAGGCACATCACCGGACCGGACATAACTAATCTTGGAGTGAGTAGACGAGAAATTAAAAATATTCATTGACTCACATTTTTAATTTAAATACTGCCTCGATCAACTTGCGCAACTTACCGGGAAAATCTTGAGAAACAACGAGTTTTGAAAATCATAGAAAAAAAATATATTGGGACCACATAAGAAATTTTATGAGCAGGGGGTCTTTTTTTGATTTTGGTTTTGTAATAGAGGAACCTTTGTGTATTTTGCATGCATGACGAGGACGAGTAATATGAAACATTCAATTTGCACCATTTATTCTTTCCTTTGACGTGTCAGAGAGAGATTTATTTATTTGAAATATTTTTACTTGAATTTGTATTTTTTAAATTTGAAATATTGACAAAAAATAATCGATTAAACGATATTTTTCGATTTTTCTCCCGTACAATGGATTTGTCGATATCGATTATCGCCGTAATCTATTATTTGACGATTGATTATATTTTCAACTGGCTGAGCCCCGCGGTGCCACGCGCGTTAAATTTCCGTCCCCCCGATTCAACGCGCCGCCGTCGTTCCTTTATGGTCGTACCATAAAGTTATGACGGTAAAGCCTTCTCGAATAAACGGGCTATCTAATGGAAGAAGGATTGTTCAAATCGGATAAGTATTTCCTGAGATTAGCTCGTTCAAACAAACAAACACCTCCAGCTTTATTATAGTAGTAAGATATCGACGATCTTAAGGGAGGGGTGAGGGTTTCAGCGTAAAAAAAACACTTCTTTTGCGATTTTTTTTCTCAAATATGGATTGAGCAATTTTATTCGAACCTTTTGTACATTATTGAGCATGCTTTTGACAATGTTGTGTAATTTTTTCATGCAGAAATATTGAAGCATAAGCCCGTAACGGAGCTTCTCCCAGAACGTCTTGGAAAAAAAAACAATTTGCGGTGTTCACTATAACTCGGCCGGAAATTATCTGAAAATGAAAAACCATGAAAATTTAGTCAAATTATAATCAAATCTTCCCCCCAACGTTCTCTGATAATTTTTTTTTTCTATTAAAAATTTTTGGCGGCCATCCAAAGTGTGAACTGTTATTTTCCACGAAAAACTCCGCCATTTTGTGGGTGGGAAACACCCTTAATGTAAAGAAAAAAAATTTAACTAAACGTTGGGGGGAGGTATTTTATATGTAGAAAATGTGTACAAAGTTTGAAATGAATCGGTCAAGTAGTTTTTAAATGGCAGTGAACACGGACTTTGAAAAAGTAGTTTTGAGAAAAACGCGTCTAAAGTTTATGAAGTAAAAAAGTGAAGAAAATTTTTTTTTTTTCCAACTTACACAGAATCATCGATTCCAGCTCGTTTCTTCTTTTAAAATAATGTAGTGTATATTATACACTATATACTATATACACAATAGCGATGAATAAACTGTATACCTGTTCGACAGCTGCACTTTTAGCCCGACCGCCCGCAGCTGTTACAGGTATAGCGTTAAAGGCCAGGAGATTAATAAGACAATAACTTCAAGAATATTGCTTAGATCGGTTTAAAATTTTAAGGACATATTCTTGAAATGTTAAACAATAAGATAAGACAAAAAAAAATTCGATTTTTCGAAAGTGAAAACCCTTACCCCGCCCTTAAGGGGGGAAATAGGGTTAGGACAGCGTTTTCTCAATGATTTTCATGAATTTTTTTATAGTATAAAAAATGAATAAAATTTATTGAAACTTTGAGAATATTTTATACATATATTTAAGTATATACTATAAAATTTTTGAAGAATTTCCTTGAAAAACACCGAAGATATTAGCGACCCTATATTGCAGGTCACAATCAGACTCAGCATTTTGCGTACATTCTGGAAGCCGCAATTTTCATCTGAAATCAAACGAGGTTGGAATTTACTTTCATCATATGTCTCTCTTCTATATGAACCTAAATTCTATGAAAAAAATAGAAAATTGAATTTTTCACAGCGGTCAAAACAAAAAAGCATGATTTTTTGCCATTTTTTATAACTTTATAAAAAAAAAAAAATTATTTTAAATAATGATAATATTCCGATTTTAGGTTCGTATAGAGCGCAATACTATGAAGAAAGTAACTGTCAATTTTCAAAACGATTGGTTGAAAACTTTTCAAACTAGCGTGTACGCAAGTTAAAAAAAAGTCGTTTTCAGAAAAACGCGTTTGAAAAAATAGTACCAAGAAAAACAAAGTCAAGGCGGTCATAAATTTTCTTCGGTGTTTTTCAAGGAAATTCTTCAAAAATTTTATAGTATATACTGAAATATATGCATAAAATATTCTCAAAGTTTCAATAAATTATATTCATTTTTTATACTATAAAAAAATTCACGAAAATCATTGAGAAAACGCTGTCCTAAACCCATTTCCCCCCTTAATGGCTTATAACAATAGAACGAGTCGGAATTTTCATTTAAAATTTTGGGAACATATTTTTCAATAGTTTTACTAACAATTTATGAAAAAAAAAAATCGATTTTTTGAACCGTCTAACCCTATTTCCCCCCTTAAGGTAGTCGTCTGGTAACTTAAGCCGATTTTCATGTCTTTTTTGGAGGGCGTTTTTTTGTAGGAAAATAAAAATGAATCGTTTTGGATATTTAGGATGTTTTTATTTACATATTAAAGATACAAAAAAAATTTTGTTTGAAAAAATTCAATTGTTTATTATTATTATTATTATTGGTCGAAGCTGGCACCTCGAAAAAAAAGCGCGTGGGTGGCCCCGGTGATTTTGGCTCTTGATGTTATCTGAAATAAAAAATTCTTGATAATTCTTAATCTATAGACATGTCATTCTGGTCGGAAGTACTGAAGTTAAATTTCATCGATAAATAACAAAATTTCGGACTTTGGAAAAAAAAGTCCTTTTCCAAAGTCCGCCATTGTGTTATTTATCGATGAAATTTAACTTCAGTAGTTCCGACCAGAATGACATGTCTATAGATTAAGAATTATCAAGAATTTTTTATTTCAGATAACATCAAGAGCCAAAATCACCGGGGCCACCCACGCGCTTTTTTTTCGAGGTGCCAACTTCGATCAATAATAATAATAATAATAAACTATTAAATTTTTTCAAACTAATTTTTTTTTGTATCTTTAACATGTAAATAAAAACATCCTAAATATCCAAAACGATTCATTTCTATTTTCCTACAAAAAAACGCCCTCTAAAAAAGACATGAAAATCGGCTTAAGTTACCAGACTACTACCTTAACAAGCAGGTTGCGGCCTTTGCAATATTTCTTTCTATATATTTCGTTCACCCGAACCCCTTTAATTGATTCGTACTTCAGGTATGCTCAACGATGGTCGCCGAGCATCTGGTCTCCGATTTGATGGATCAGTCGAATCTCCAAGAGCTCAACGGCTCCGAGAAGCAATTTGAGGTTGAGACCGAGAGGTTAAACAGCAGATTGGAGCACGCGCGTGCGAACAACGCGGTACTCGCTCTTACCCTTCAAGAGAGCAAGGCTCAATGCGACAAGTGAGTTTTTATTTTGTTTCAATCAACAAATTGACGTATATTCATTTTGATCCACGGGTCTTTTGTTTGAATTTTTTAAATTAAAAAATAGGTGCAAATTGAAACTTGCAAATCGTTTCATTCTCGTTTTCAAAGATTTACAAATCTTCATCTACGAACGAGTTGGCTTTCTTCATTTTAACTTCCTCATGTAGGAAGTTTTATGCGAAAGCGATAATTTCAATTTACACCTTTTTTTTCTGTCCCTCTTTAACATCTCGTCTCATAAATTAATGTTTATAAAAATAAAATAGTATCGTTTGTACGACGAACAATTTTTAATCTAAGGAGTGTCGTTTTTTTTTTCCCTTTACCACTGTTTTCAATCAGATTGAGCTTACTAGTCGGCAAGTACGAATCCAATGCGACCGCCCTTCGTCTCGCCCTTTCCTTTAGCGACCGAGCCATCGAAGCTTACGACGTTTTGGTGGCTCTGCTCGAAACCGAAATAGCACTATCGACCGATAGAAACAATAGCACGATCGATAATCGACGAACAGCCGAAAATGTTGCCCATCACGTGCTCAACAGACTTGAAAATGATTGCGCGGCGCTTGGAGCACCGTGGGAGGACAGTATGATTTTATCCGACGAGTGAGTATATGATGTTCTTTTTTTTTATCGTATTTAAAAAAAATACTTCATTACGCGCCAATTTAATTTGAAAGTGAAATCGGACCTTTGCCATCTGGCGGTTAATTTTAACACTGCTCTGAGCTCTCCTGTAAAACAAGTTGAATTTTAGAATTCGCAAGATCATTAAAAATTACGCTTTTTTAAGGGAGGGGTAAGGGTTTCAGCTTAAAAAAAAACACCTTTTATGCGATTTTTTTTATCAAATATGGATTGATCAATTTTATTCGAACCTTTTGTACATTATTGAGCATACTTTTGACAATGTTGTGTAATTTTTTTCATGCAGAAATATTGAAGCATAAGCCCGTAACGGAGCTTCCCCCGGAACGTCTTGGAAAAAAAACAATTTGCGGTGTTCACTATAACTCGGCCGGAAGTTATCTGAAAATGAAAAACCATGAAAATTTAGTCAAATTATAATCAAATCTTCCCCCCAACGTTCTCTGATAATTTTTTTTTTCATCTAAAAATTTTTGGCGGCCATCTAAAGTGTGAACTGTTATTTTCCACGAAAAATTCCGCCATTTTGTGGGTGGGAAACACCCTTAATGTGAAAAAAAAAAATTTCACTAAACGTTGGGGGGGAGGTATTTTATATGTAGAAAATGTGTACAAAGTTTGAAATGAATCGGTCAAGTAGTTTTTAAATGGCAGTGAACACGGACTTTGAAAAAGTAGTTTTGAGAAAAACGCGTCTAAAGCGTAAAAAAACAATTTGCGGTGTTCACTATAACTCGGCCGGAAATTATCTGAAAATGAAAAACCATAAAAATTTAGTCAAATTATAATCAAATCTTCCCCCCAACGTTCTCTGATAATTTTTTTTTTCATCTAAAAATTTTTGGCGGCCATCCAAAGTGTGAACTGTTATTTTCCACGAAAAATTCCGCCATTTTGTGGGTGGGAAACACCTTTAATGTAAAAAAAAACAAATTTCACTAAACGTTGGGGGGAGGTATTTTATATGTAGATAATGTGTACAAAGTTTGAAATGAATCGGTCAAGTAGTTTTTAAATGGCAGTGAACACGGACTTTGAAAAAGTAGTTTTGAGAAAAACGCGTCTAAAGTGCACTGTTAGCCCGACCGCCCGCAGCTGTTAGAGGTATAGCGTTAAAGGCCAGGAAATTAATAAGACAATAACTTCGAGAATATTGCTTAGATCGGTTTAAAATTTTAAGGACATATTCTTAAAATGTTAAACAATAATATAAGACAAAAAAAAAAAATTCGATTTTTCGAAAGTGAAAACCCTTACCCCGCCCTTAACGTCCCCAATGTTCTACACGTGCAATGATATTAAATAAATATTCGTCCAACGTTATTTTATATGCGAGACAGTGAGGGCGTCGAAAAAATGTTATTAAGGCAGTAGTCTGGTAACTTAAGCCGATTTTCATGTCATTTTTGGAGGGCGTTTTTTTGTAGGAAAATAAAGATGAATCGTTTTGGATATTTAGGATATTTTTATTTACATATTGAACATACAAAAAAAAAAATTTTGAAAAAATTTAATAGATTATTATTATTATTATTGATCGAAGTTGGCACCTCGAAAAAAAAGCGCGTCGGTGGCCCCGATGATTTTGGCTCTTGATGTTATCTGAAATAAAAAATTCTTGATAATTCTTAATCTATGGACATGTCATTCTGGTCGGAACTACTGAAGTCAAATTTCATGGATAAATAACAAAATGGCGGAGTTTGGAAAAAAAACGTTTTTTTGTCTCCAAAGTCCGCCATTTTGTTATTTATCCATGAAATTTAACTAATATAAATAAAAAGATCCTAAATATCCAAAACGATTCGTTTTTGTTTTCCTACAAAAAAACGGCAAAAAAAAAGACATGAAAATCGGCTTAAGTTACTACTACCTCAACGTCTTTACGTCAATATTTTTCTTCATCGCGCATAAAAATAAAATGGTGTGGGATAAACAACCCTTATTTCCGTGTCACGAAGCCCTCTGTCCTTTATATCTCGAAATTCTGATATTCTCATACGTTTATGTTTTTTCTTTTTATTTTTCTCCGCAAGCTCCGAAGCTTCTTGGACGGTGGACGACGAGCAAAGATTACGAAAGCACATAAGTAAATTAAAAGGCGACCGGGCGATGGTAAGATCGACGGCCGTTGAACTCGAAAGCGTTCACGTCGAGCCTCTCAACTCGAAACACACGATATCCCTCGCCGAAGCGAGAAAATTGGATCTCGAAACTGCTGTTCTCATGCAGGTTTGGCAAAAAGAAAAATTCCACATATTCGACTGACAATTCATCCCGGGGAAGTCATTTTAGTAAATTGACTTTTCTTTTTTTCTTTTTTCATAATTTTTGTTTTTTTTTTAAATCGCAGGAATTAATGGCAATGCGCGAGGACAAAGCGGAACTCAGAGCGCGTGTTTTTTTGCTCGAGAAGGAACGCGCGACGGTGGATCTCAAGGTAAACGCGCGTGAGGCACAAATCGCTGCGCAACACGCCGCTATTCAACATCTTCAGGGACAACTCAGTGACACCGAGGCCATGATTTCAATGAACTCCAATCGGGTAACCATTATTTTTTAATTCCTCACCGTCGAAGCTTTGTTTTCGTGAACAAATTTTTTTTTTTTCATCTTAAGTCATTGGAAAATCATACTTTAGAAAAAATTTCTGAACGTATGTGTCTACGAATGTGGGTAACTTAAAAAATCTAATAACGGGTATATCTCGAGCGTTCTCGAAGAGTCGCGGGAATAGTCGTTACTCTTCCCTCAAACCTGCGCACGCATCGTCGAGTCTCAAACCTCCTTTTGCTTGTTGAAATTTTTGGAAAATTTTATAACAGGTATGAAATTTTACACAAACTTTGGTCAGAAAATATTTGTGGTTTATATCGACGCTGCTTACGAAAACTAGCATGTTTCAGATTTCTCACGAAAACAAGCACGCTTGATATCCGTGCGAAAACCAGAATGTTTCGGCATTTGCCACGAAACCTAGCACATTTCGATATTCGCCGCGAAAACTAGCATGTTACCACGAAAACTAGCGGGTTTCGACTTTCACCGCAAAAATTAACACGCTTCAGTATCACCGGAAGTGTTTCTCATTTTTTACTCCACGTTTTTTGAAAATTCTGTTTTACTCCAAATTGACGAAATATTTATGCTTGTCATTTTATACCGTTTTATTTATTTTGTTTGAATTTATTTCATACATATTTTACTGTTTGAATTTTGGTCCGCTAGGCTTATCATAAGATGACAAACATCAAATGCCTCGTCATTTTGGAGTAAAAAAATCATGGTGAAAAAAAATTAGAGAAACGAAAATCGAAAACAATTGCGGTGTGTGCAAAGTTAATAATGTCAGTTTTTTTCCCTCTTGCTATCTCGTCCAAGACCTGACATTTCTCGAGATATCTCAATCGATTGTTTTGAAGATTTTGTCAACTGTACTTTACACTTATACTGTACTTTATACTTTAGTCGTTGATCACTCCAAGATGGTGTTTTTTTTTAAATGAAATAAAAACACAATGAACGATTCTTCAGACTGTAAGTAGAATATACTTTTAATAAACAATAATTATGTTCAATTCCATCGCTGACTCCGAAACTTGAAGTTTTTGAGTGATGGAATATTGCGTATCGTATTTGCGAATCGTATTTTCAATAATGTCATTATTTTTTTAAGGGATAACACCACTGTGACCCCCTGTTTTTTTTTCACATTTTTCAAGAATTTTTTTTTGTGGGAAAAAAAAGAGATATTCGAAAATTTTTGTTGGGTTTTGTTCCTTGTTTATTAATGTATCAAAAAACATTTTTTTCACATTTTTCGCGGCGCATAGTGGCGCTGGGGAAGCTCTCGCGTCAGGTGCTGTCATCTCCGCGGCACGCAGCAGAACTCTCTTCAACGTCGATCTGAAAAAAAATACCGAGTGCTTTCGTTAATAATATGATATTTTGAAGAGAAGTACATAGGGATTTGGAAAAATATTGTTTTAAGAAAAATAGGCACGCCTTTGAAATTAAAGTTAATTTCAAAGGCGTGCCTATTTTTTTTAAAACAATTTTTTTTTTTTAAAACAATATTTTTCCAAATGAAAAATGTGAAAAAAATGTTTTTTGACACATTAATGAACAAGGAACAAAACCCAAAAAATTTTTGCGAATATCTCTTTTTTTTCCCACAAAAAAAAATTCTTGAAAAATGTGAAAAAAAAAACAGGGGGTCACAGTGGTGTTATCCCTTAATAGAAAACGAATATAAATGTTTAAGGATGTACGGGCGATACACCCTTAATGTTTTTCATTTATTCCTTATAGTGCTCCCGAAAAAATTATTAAGTCATTTGTGAAAGTTCCGAATCTTATTCGATTTAGTTCGGCAAATATACTACTTTTTCCGGTGCAAATCGAAATATGCTAGTTTTATCGACGAAAGCCGAAACATGCCACTTTTCGCGTCAGAAGCCGAATCATGCTAGTTTTCGCGGTGAAAGCCGAAACATCCTAGTTTTCGCCTCGAATATCAAAACGTGTTGATTTTCGTGGTGGAATTCGAAACGTGTTAGTTTTCGTAAGAAATTTGAATCGTTCTACTTTTCGTAAGCAGCGTCGATATAAATTCACCAAATTTTGAGATACATTGTTTCATCGTAATTGTTGCTCTTGCTCACAAGGTTTTCACTATGGGGAAAAGCTAAAGTTGTAAAATGAATTTTCTGGTGTATGGGGATTTGTGAGCGAGATAAAAGAATGAAAACGCAATGTGAAAGTTGATCATTCGCATCCTTTTTCGTTATTTCGTGAATCGAAGGATAACAACCAATTCTCTTCTCTCTATCATCGAAACATTCGTCGGAATTTTTCATAAAATCGATAGATATTTGACAGGGATGTTTGTTGTTTTTTTTTTTGCAGGATCGTGGTATTAGTGACAACGAGAGCGAGGGTATAGAGTCAGAGTTGATAGAGGCACTTGGGAGAGAAGCCAGACTGAAGGAACGATTGCAGGAACTAGTCTCGACGTTGGACAAAGTTACGAGAAATTCGGAACTGAGGCATCAACAGTCGGCGGAACTCGTCAATGATTTGAAAATGGCTAACGGGTATTATGAAAAATTTAAATAATAAAAAAAATTTCGCGTCTACCATTACACGTAATTGGATAAACAAATTATGGCCGTTTAGGGATTTAGACTTTAAGAGACGTAAGAAAATAGTGATTACGCAAGGCGTAGCTTATGAAAAAAATCATTTACCGGATACAGCGACGGTAAAATTAAAAAACCTCACTCAATCCCAATTTGCAGTTATAACTTTGGTTTCGTTATCCGAGTTACTAATCGCAGAAGAATAACTTTCGTTGAAACCGAGGTCTCATGAGATATTTAAGATCGCTTTGTTGATGAAGTTCTTCATGTCGTTGACTAAGAGGATTCCAAAACAAATCGTACGTCTCTGCTCATCGAGATTCTTTGACGTTATCGCTTAAAAAACAAAAAAAACTGCAAAACACCTGAACCGTGAGAAGACATTTAGTACTGCAGAGAAAATGAAAAATTATGTTTAAGTCTGAAAAATATTCGCAACGGCGCGTAACATTCTCTGGACACAAGCGACTGTCGCATTCGTCAAAAGCTTAAAAATTTGTAAAGAAGAAACGGCGTTAACAAATGTAATCCTAATTGTGGTTCTTTTTTAAATTTCATCTTACAGAGCGCTGGTTCAATCGCTGGAAAAATCGAAAAAAAAGTATCAATCGAGACTAAAGAAATTGGAGCAACAGATGATGGGAATGGTCGAGCGACACGTGTCTCAGGTAAGAAGAAAAATGATGAAATTCTTATTAACGACGAATGTCGCAGTTAACTAGGTAAATTTTATTTCCAAACTATTTGCATAACTTAGCTGTAGCACATCTAAGATCAGAAACGAAACGTATTTTCGTCTTTGTATTTTTTTACTATCAAGTATCTTTAATCTTCCGTCTCTTCTTCAATTCTTCCTCGACCAAAGTCTCAACATCGGCGAGTGGTTTGTAATAGTTATGAACTATTTGAGAGCCCGTCACCGCAAGGATCGCAGCTGAGGTTAAAAAACTCAGATATTTGGCCCATGAGACTCCCGCAGGCATTTTCTCGTTGGTTTTGAAAACGTGAGATCTTCAATGTGCCTTTTAACGTGCTAAATTATCAGCCAGTTGTTTCTCGAGCAATATTTCCGCGACTCTTTCCTCGATCAATGTTTCCGCAACTCGTTCCTCGACTAATCTTCGCTTGAACGTTCTGTAGAAATTAACCTCTCCCACTGTCCACTTTATCATAGTATACTCGAGGAGAGCTCCGAAAACGAAGAACGCCGGCAAAAAACGAAAAACACCGAATGTTCTTTCGCCGGGCCACTTTCGCAAAAGCCTTCGTAATTTTTTACTCGTAAAGTTCATTTGTCCGATTTTTATTTCATGGAAAAATCAAAGAATGCGAAGAACCGACAAGAATGCGAAGAACAGACGAGAATGCTGAATCTCGCCGGCGGCCATGTTCGATTATAACCAGGTTATGTTATAGCCTAGTATGGCCTTAACTGTTTAATCCCTTCTGGTGCTGTAGGGTGAGGGTAGAACGCAGGCGCAAAATGGTGTTCGTACTCATTGTCCCAGGCTTTTTACCCTCAGATTCTCCGAAATTTTTTTTATGGGATATTATGTATGTTTTTATTACCCATCAATCCTTTAGCTCAAAGAAATTTAGAATTTTGCGCTATCGAGCGAAACTTTCGCGCGCAACGTAGCGTAATAACGCAGAAAGTGCGGAATTTGCCGAGAATGGCTTATAGTACAATCAATAGAGAATATTGTGGCGCATTAAAAATAAAGGGGATCTTTTTTTTTTTAATTAGGTTCAGTATCAAGTACTGAATGTGAATTAACAAAATGGTTACAAATTATCGGAGCGGAAGTGTCGCCATTTTGAGGAAAACCGTATTACCCAATATCTCCGTTACCGTGCACTTTAGGCCAAAAATGGTAATAACCTTTCTTGTAGATAATCGAATTTCCCATCTTTTTTTTTTTATAATTTTTTTTGTATCACTTACCGTTTACGACTTATACCACTGTTAAAGTTTATTTTTTCACTTTTCGACCTGTATCTCTCCTAATAATTGTTTAAACAATAAAATGCTAATAACTTATCTTTTGAATCCATAAATCTCCCACAACTTTTATTAAAAACTTTTTTGTCTAAAGTTAATATTCTCAAAGTTATAACGCGCTCAATGTTGCGCTACTGGGTGCAAGGTTAATAAAAATGAGGTATGCATAGTACAATGATGAAAATTCAATACATGTGAAAAAAAATATTAATGACATTGACATAATTAACAATAAATACCTTCTTACCTGCAAAAAACACCGACTTCCCGTTGACATTTTTTAAATATTTGTATAATATTTTTAACAATTCAATAATACTTCATAACTCGAATTGCCACCACGATTATTATGAAATTATCAATTATATACTGTTGGCATAATGAACAAAAGAATAGGAAAACGCGCAATTACGTTCGTTCATCGACGAGAAGTAAAATAAGTCTAGCAGCTCTGCCTCCGACCGAAAATGCTGCGAAGTACCATTCGTTCCGGACTTATCAATCTTTCCATGCCTTTTTCAATGAATTTCCCGTTTTTCTATTCTCTCGTTCATTATGCCAACAGTATACAATTGATAATTTGATAATAATCGTGAGGCAATTCGAGTTATGAAGTATTATTGAATTGTTAAAAATATTATACAAATATTTAAAAAATGTCAACGGGAAGTCGCTGTTTTTTGCAGGTAAGAAGGTATTTATCGTTAATTATGTCAATATCATTAATATTTCTTTACATATGCATTGAATTTTCATCATTTTACTATGCATACCGCGTTTTTATTAAGGAAGGGGTAAGGGTTTAAGCGTTAAAAAAACACTTTTTTTTGCGATTTTTTTTCTCAAATATGGATTGAGCAATTTTATTCGAACCTTTTGTACATTATTGAGCATACTTTTGACAATGTTGCGTAATTTTTTCATGCAAAAATATTGAAGCATAAGCCCGTAACGGAGCTTTCCCCAGAACGTCTTGGAAAA
This sequence comes from Oxytorus armatus, assembly GCA_958009045.1. Lineage (NCBI taxonomy): Eukaryota > Metazoa > Arthropoda > Insecta > Hymenoptera > Ichneumonidae > Oxytorus > Oxytorus armatus. The sequence continues at coordinate 36,698,311 of OY253745.1, read as the reverse complement.
AAAACAATTTGCGGTGTTCACTATAACTCGGCCGGAAATTATCTGAAAATGAAAAACCATGAAAATTTAGTCAAATTATAATCAAATCTTCCCCCCAACGTTCTCTGATAATTTTTTTTTCATTTAAAAATTTTTGGCGGCCATCTAAAGTGTGAACTGTTATTTTCCACGAAAAATTCCGCCATTTTGTGGGTTGGAAACACCCTTAATGTAAAAAAAAAAAATTTAACTAGACGTTGGGGGGAGGTATTTTATATGTAGAAAATGTGTACAAAGTTTGAAATTAATCGGTCAAGTAGTTTTTAAATGGCAGTGAACACGGACTTTGAAAAAGTAGTTTTGAGAAAAACGCGTCTAAAGTTTATGAAGTAAAAAAGAGCCCGCAGCTGTTAGAGGTATAGCGTTAAAGGCCAGGAGATTAATAAGACAATAACTTCAAGAATATTGCTTAGATCGGTTGAAATTTTAAGGACATATTCTTGAAATGTTAAACAATAAGATAAGACAAAAAAAAAATCGATTTTTCGAAAGTGAAAACCCTTACCCCTCCCTTAACCTTGCACCCAGTAGCGCGACATTGAACGGGTCATAACTTTGAGAATATTAACTTTAGACAAAAAAGTTTTAAATAAAAGTTGTGGGAAATTTATGAATTCAAAAGATAAGTTATTAGCATTTTATTGTTTAAACAATTATTAGGAGAGATACAGGTCAAAAAGTGAAAAAATGAATTTTAACAGTGGTATAAGTCGTAAACGGTGAATTATACAAAAGAAATTATTTAGAAAAAAAGATGGGAAATTCAATTATCTACAAGAAAGGTTATTACCATTTTTGGCCTAAAGTGCACGATAACGGAGATATTGGGTAATACGGTTTTCCTCATAATAGCGGCACTTCCGCTCTCATAATTTGTAACCATTTTGTTAATTCACATTCAGTACGTGATACTGAACCTAATTTAAAAAAAAATCCCCTTTATTTTTAGTGCGATGCGAACAAGAGTAACGGGCTCCCTATTGATTGTACCATTAAAGGGGTAGGGATTTATTGATATTTTCAATCTTTCAAAAAGTAGCCATCTTTGGTAGATTCTGTACGGTTGATGTACTACGATGATCAAGAACAATTGTATATCCTTTCTTAAGGTAGTTCTAACGCGAATGAAGAGTAATGCAAATTCAATGAATTTTTGGGAAAACCTAGAAAAAGTACTGAAGAATACTTATGCGAAATTTGAGACTGTTTCACCGTACCGTTTTCAAGATATCGTTTATCAAAAATTGCAAAATTTGCATACGAACGTATACCTATACCGTACGAAATGAGCACTTCCCGGATATTTAGTCACCAAAATGTACGAAGGAGTAATGAAAAGATCTTGAAATTTGGCACGAAAGTAGTTTAGTAGATGAAGAATAACATATATTTTACAGTAAATTTTCGACCATACAGTAGAAAAGTATGGATTATTGAAAAAATATTGTTTTGAGGCTAGAAGAACTCGTGAGCATGACAACGTCGCTGCGCGACGTGGCTGCCCGCCTCGCGCACCGCTCCTTCTATCCCCTCCCATTTCTTGTGTTATAACTACCTTAAAAAAGACATGGCACTCGATTCTCGAAACTGTCGAAATGCGAGATAAATATATCGAATTTTGAAGCCAGTTTATCGTCAATCTGATTGGTTGTCGTAAAGCGCGCGTAATTCAAACACGATTTAGTTCACTATGAAACAAAATCTATGGTATACAAAGATTTAGTAAGATTAAAGATTCAATAGATCATTGACTCTCGCCCGATGCAATTCTCAAAATTTAAAAACCTTATATAATAAATAAATGCGAGATAAATATATCGAATTATGAAGCCAGTTTATCGTTAATCTGATTGGTTGTTCGTAAAGCGCGCGTAATTCAAACACGATTTCGTTCACCATGAAACAACATCTATAGTATACAAAGATTCAATAATATCAAAGATTCAATAGATTATTGACTCTCGCCCGATGCAATTCTCATAATTTAAAAACATTATAATAAATTATGTACTATTTAACGAAATGACAACCGATCGAGACGAAATAATCTTAGCGACTGCAGTATGGTGACAAAATCGGTTGTGCCGTTTTGGAAAAAGTATCTATAAGAATTTGCAGTTGATTCTTAATCTAAAGGACAAGTTCGAAATATGAAACATTCAAGCGCGAGCGAAGCGAGCGCGTTGTTGCCAGTAATCAGAAATAAAACGCCGAGATATTTCGTGACGTCCTTTTTTACAGGGGTCGATAATGGTGCGGCGATTTGCCCCGTCGAACAAAGCTCTGCAACGAAGAAAAGCATGAAACTTGAATGCGCGAAATGTATCTAACGATTTAACGTATTTTCAGGTAAAATCACTGAACCAAAGAATAGTTCTGCTTGAAGAGGACGCATCGGAATATAAAGTGGGCGTGAGACTTCAGTCGCAAAGTTCTGGCGCAAGCGAAACGTCCTTATGACACTCGAGCGACGAGGTCGACGATCGAACACCAGATTACAACTAGTAACGCCATAAATACTATTAATACTCGACAAGTATTTTTTTCAAATACAACAATTTCCTATCTAGGCGAGAAATAACGATTCAACGGATGGATATTTAAAGCAACGTATTTTTGTACTATCGAATCGTTGGGGGCCCTCCCCAAGCGTTTAAAATCGCTTAAATAAAATATTTCGCTTTGTATAATTGATATAACGCTGATGTAATAGGTGCATTGTCGCAATTCCTTCGTTTCATTAAGAAATGTGCAAGGTCAAATTTTTCAATTACAATTGAAAAAAATTAAATTAAAAATTATATCGAATTTTCCGTTAACGGATTATCGGATTAAAAACGAAAATAAAAACAAAATCGATGCTACAATTTTTATAGAAACGGCAGTATTTAAAAAAAATAATTATAATCGATACAAATTAAAATTTCATCTTTTAATTGTAATTGAGAAAAAAAAAAAAAAAGATGAGATTTGACCTATCTTCTGTCTTCGTTAAACCGACATGGCTTTAAAAACGATCGTTCGAAGAGCGGTCATCGAACGTCCCGGTGCAAGCTCTCTTCAGTTGATTCAAGTAAAACGTACCTATAAAATATAATTTATATAAATAATAGTATAAACAAATGAAACTAATGTATGAATTTGTGTCAGCTCTGTATAGGCAAAATGATGTTTACGTGTAAATATGTATTGAAACGATTCGATACTTGAATAAATGGAATTTATTCAATTGCCGAAATTTGCGGTTTTTTTTTTTTTTTCTTGAGATTCACCTTTCTTCCTGCCGGGCGAACAGAGTTTGTGCACTGGAACCGCTGGATATTGTGCCGGAGGAAGAATAATCATGAGATTCCTTGATCTTGCGATTTAGTACAATCAATAGAGAATATTGTGCCACAAAAAATTACAAGAGTTATTTTTTTTTTTTTTTTAATTAGGTTCAGTATCACGTACTGAATGTAAATGAACAAAATCTTTAAAAATTAAGTGAACGCAAGTGCCGCCATTTTGAGGAAAACCGTATCGGCCAATATCTCCGTTACCGTGCACTTTAGGCCAAAAATGCTAATAACCTTTCTTGTAGACAATTGAATTTCCTATCTTTTTTTCTAAATGATATTTTTTGTATCACTTACCGTTTACGACTTGTACGACTGTTAAAATTTATTTATTCACTTTTTGACCTGTATCTCTCTTAATAATAGTTTAAACAATAAAATGCTAATAACTTATCTTTCAAATCCACACATTTTCCACAACTTTTATTTGAAACTTTTTTGTCTAAAATTAATATTCTCAATGTTATAACGCGTTCAATGTTGCGCTACCGGGTGCAAGGCTAATTAAAACGCGTTATAACTTTGAGAATATTAACTTTAGACAAAAAAGTTTTAAATAAAAGGTGTGGGAAATTTATGAATTTAAAAGATAAGTTATTAGCATTTTATTGTTTAAACAATTATTAGGAGAGATACAGGTCAAAAAGTGAATGAATAAATTTTAACAGCCGTATAAGTCGTAAACGGTGAGTGATACAAAAAAAAATATTTAGAAAAAAAGAAAATTCAATTATTTATTCAATTCTACGAGAAAGGTTATTACCATTTTTGGCCTTAAGCGCACGGTAACGGAGATATTGGCCAATACGGTTTTCCTCAAAATGGCGGCACTTCCGCTCCCTTAATTTGTAACCATTTTGTTAATTCACATTCGGTACGTGATACTGAAACTAGTTAAAAAAAAAAAATCGGCGATTATTTTTAATGCGATGCGGACAAGAGTGACGGGCTCCGTATTGATTGTACTAATAGGCCTAAGGATCAGAAAGATTCGAACGAAAAGAAATATAAGCACAAAGAAAATCAGAGAAGCAAGGTATCATACATAAAATCTGCTGTATTAAAAATCGGAAATGCATTTTTTTTTCATTACGATTATAACAACCATGAAACCAGAAATGGGCAAATCTCGAATGACAAACCGTCCGAGATAGTCCGTTCTTTTTTTTGCCCGAAAAAATATTAATCACGTTTGCTCAGTGATTTTTATATTTTTGAAAAAAAAAAAGTACGATAATAACGTACGGTATTATGCGATATTATAAAGATTTTGTCGTAAAATCATATTGAATGATTGAACATTCAAACGATACATAGGTCAGCGCGAAATTTGATTATTCTAGATGTTCACGCGGGTTCAGCCTCCCGCATCATTTCCAATTTCCATCGCCATACACTCCGTAGCATTGTTACCCGGTATTCCTGGCTCATGCTCGTCACCGGGTACATCATTAATTTCCACAGCTTCGGCACTCTTCGTTGTCATAAGATTGTACACCTCCTCCTCGAGATGTACGCACGCCTGTTCGATCTCATAATTTTTCGACACCAAACCAACCCATTGAGCCTCGAGAGCTCTGAGCTTTTCGCCGCCTTGCGTCTGCATCGATTTTCTCTGCCAATTGACCTCCTGTATCCGTTTTCTCAATGTTTGCAACTGTTTTTGCGCCTCGTTCACCAGTTGAGCCAGAACTTCGAGATAAGCCTTCCACGCCTCGCAACCATAATCCATCATAAGCTCCAAGTTGCATATTCTAAATGAAAGTGCCCGTTCAAATATTTTTTTAAACTTCTCAGATATCGTGACGATGAGATCGAGTCGTTATGAATGCCGCTAAACAGTAAAATACTACATAGGAAAAGTGTAGTCGGATTTTTTTTTCACGAACAGCCAGCTTTTCGGTAAGTTTTCAGAGAATATTTAGAAAAGTTATCTTTCGTGGAAATTCTACAAATCGGCAATACAATTATATCTCTTTCACCTGGTAGCCTGATGTTCCAACTGGGCGCTGCTGTTTTCCACACTTTCGTTCCAAGCGGCAAGATCGTTCATTTTACCGGGTGGCGGCGGAGGCAATTCGTATCTTTTCATACTGAGCACCTCCATTGGCAAACGATTCTGCATTCTCTCAAATTCGTGCTTCATTATATCAGTCTCGAACGTTATTATGTTTAAAGCGGATAAGTGTTCCAAATAATTTTTCGTTGGCCTGTAACGTCGTGTTTCTTCCTCGACCATGGCGAGAGCCTATAATAAAAATTTCCAAATTAGTTATTCTAGTTATTAACTGAAGGATCTAATAAATGGTAATATTTTTTGCAATTTTGAGGTTAAACATTAGAATTTGTGCCGTGGCTCATGGTATTTGCCAAATGAAAAACAGAGTAGAAATAAATAATCTTAAAAGAAACAATATTACATGATCATTCAAATATTTCACGTTCAATGTTGAAAAAACAAAAAAATTATTAAACATAAAGAAGATTTGACTTTACCGCTTCTCTAACGCCAGGATCGTCGTATCCTTGATCAATATACGGCAACGCGTCAACGACAACTTCGCCCGCCATTTAATTATTTAATTATTTTTCTAAATGTAATTATTTATTAGTAATATCAAATTGATAACGTTAAATTCCCATCAAAATGATCAAATTTCGTGTGATATTGTAAGTGGAAACTCCAATGGTAAGAAGCGCAGCCACTGTTTGTAGCGCCATCTATGTAGTGTCCGCCTAGTCGGAACTAAAGAGATATACATCCAGCTGTGGCGCGCTATTTGAACGAAGAGTGGGCATGAAAATGAATAATCGGTCGGTATAGTAGATCAAAGACAGATATTTCAAGAAATGAAAAAAAGTTATTCCAATAATTTTTTGCAAATCATTTATAAATGTATATATCCAGATATATATTTACATTCATTTACATTAAGTGGATTATAATGTCATTCGTGTCATAAAATTTGATGTACATTATCGAAGCTACCGTCTCTTTCTCGGGTCGCAACAAAACTTCCGGCAAACTCGTGCTGCCGTGCATTTTCAAGCGGGAATTTGACGAAGCTCGATAAAACATTTACAATCAGGGTGTGGAAACTCCCGACAGAAACCACGGCTCTATTATTAGTTGCCGTTAGGGGGACAGTACAGAGAGTGCGCCACTATCGACGCCAGCTAGCGCGACTTACATAGTAGGAGCGAAAAGTAGAATTAAATCTTGGCAACCTTTTTACCCGTTACCGACTTACTCACAAGGGGACCTTCCCGATTTGTTTACAATTTATAGGTTATGTTGGGGTTGACGAGGAGTTAAGGTAGTTCTAACACAAGAAATGGGAGGGGATAGAAGGAGCGGTGCGCGAGGCGGGCAGCCACGTCGCGCAGCGACGTTGTCATGCTCGCGAGTTTTTCTAGCCTCAAAACAATATTTTTTCAATAATCCATACTTTTTTACTGTATGGTCGAAAATTTACTGTAAAATATATGTTATTATTCATCTACTAAACTACTTTCGTGCCAAATTTCAAGAATTTTTCATTACTCCTTCGTACATTTTGGTGACTAAATATCCGGGAAGTGCTCATTTCGTACGGTATAGGTATACGTTCGTATGCAAATTTTGCAATTTTTGATAAACGATATCTTGAAAACGGTACGGTGAAACATTCTCAAATTTCGCATAAGTATTCTTCAGTACTTTTTCTAGGTTTTCCCAAAAATTCATTAAATTTGCATTACTCTTCATTTGCGTTAGAACTACCTTAAAGTGACCTGAGTGGGAGGGCCAGATGGGCAATATTTAAGGGGGGAAATAGGGTTAGGACAGCGTTTTCTCAATGATTTTCATGAATTTTTTTAATAGTATAAAAAATAAGTATAATTTATTGAAACTTTGAGAATATTTTATACATATATTTAAGTATATACTATAAAATTTTTGAAGAATTTCCTTGAAAAACACCGAAGATATTAGCGACCCCATATTGCAGGTCACGATCAGACTCAGCATTTTGCGTACATTCTGGAAGCCGCAATTTTCATCTAAAATCAAACGAGGTCGGAATTTACTTTTATTACATGTCTCTCTTCTATATGAACCTAAATGCTATGAAAAAAATTGAAAATTGAATTTTTTACATGGGTCAAAACAAAGAAGCATGATTTTTTGCCATTTTTCACAACTTTATTTGCGAAAAAAAAATTAGTTTAAATAATGATAATATTCCGATTTTAGGTTCATATGGAGCGCAATACTATGAAGAGAGTAACTGCCAATTTTCAAAACGATTGGCTGAAAACTTTTCAAACTAGCGTGTACGCAAGTTCAAAAAAAGTCGTTTTCAGAAAAACGCTCGGCTATAAACTTTAAACACTTTAATGGCTTATAAATATGATGTATAAATGATTTGCAAAAAAATTATTGGAATAACTTTGTTTCATTTCTTGAAATATCTGTCTTTGATCTACTATACCGACCGACTTTTTATTTTCGTCCCCACTTTTCATTCAAATAGCGCGCCGCAGCTGGATGTATATCTTTTTAGTTCCGACTAGGGGGACAATGCATAGATAGCGCTACAAACAGTGGCTGCGCTTCTTAACATGGGAGTTTTCACACACTGGCTAGGACGCATGCGCGTAAAATTGTAGACTCCGCGACTTCCGCTTACGTTCTTCTTCCTTTACGGCCAGGCAAGGCGTGTTAACTGCCTGGTTCAGTGTTTCTCTGATGCGCCAAAAGTGGTAAAAAAAGCCACGAAAATGGTGAGTTAATACGTTAATATCGTACAATTTCGTACTATTCAATCCGCGTTAAATATTTTCAAACGATAATTCGATCGATTTTTTCCCGTAAATACACGCGCAAATGTTTCACTCGCGGTCACAGCATTTCACGGACCACGTGTGTGATCCATTGTCGATCCTACGAACATATCGGTTAGTTATCCTCGTTAGATAAATTATTTTTCTTCATTTTAGAACGTTGCGCGTTTGAAATTTTGTTCATATTTTTCTTCCAACAGAATACGAGTGTTCGTTCAAATACGGGGAATATGAAAAAGTATCTCGTACGCTGGAATTTTAGAGAAGCCGCCATATCATCGAATTTTTCGTTACTCGCGTCGGATTCGTCGGAGCACCGTTGCTTTAGTTTTTATCTCATTTTTTCTTTTCCTCCGTTACTATAACAAATTTCGTAATTTTCCGTAACTCACATTTGACCTTTTTTTTTTTTTTAATTTTCACAAGAGTTATACCTTTTATTACTTGATGAATTATCGATATTCATGATGTGTTATATTGTTTATTTATTTAATATAATTAACGAATTACTCTCGTCCAATTTTTATAACAAATCTTTTCTTTTTTTTTATCCATTTTCGCAGTCGTTATCAACAGCTAGACCTCTCGTCACTGTCTACAGTGACAAAAATGAACCATCCGGCGAATCAATTTCCCTGCCCGCCGTATTCAAAGCTCCGATTCGTCCCGACGTTGTGAATTTTGTTCATCAGCAAGTGTCGAAGAACAGCCGACAGCCGTACTGCGTTTCCAAGGAAGCCGGTGAGTAACGACGATGAAATATTCGCTCGTGGACGTTAATTTTCAAGAAATTAGCAAAAAAAATTGAAAAACTTACCGGCTCGTAGAAGGGAATTTGTGCGCTAGATTAAATAATGAGGAAGCAATGTGCAAATTTTGAATTTGCATGAATTTTATTTAAGGTAGTAGTCTGGTAACTTAAGCCGATTTTCATGTCTTTTTTGGAGGGCGTTTTTTTGTAGGAAAATAAAAATGAATCGTTTTGGATATTTAGGATGTTTTTATTTACATATTAAAGATATTAAAAAAAAAAAAAAATTTTAATTTAATAGTTTATTATTACTATTACTATTATTGATCGAAGTTGGCAGTTTTTTTTTCTACCGAACTGATTGCTTTCAAATTTTAACAGGCCACTCTGCACACTTATAGTTCTCGTCGGAACTACCGAGAAATTTTTTCATCCCTAACCTGTTATTTTACAACTTGCAAAAAGAAGGGGTTGTAAAATAAAAAGTTAGGGGTGAAAAAATTTCTCGGTAGTTCCGACGAGAACTATAAGTGTGTTGAGTAGCCTGTTAAAATTTAAAAGCAATCGGTTCGGTAGAAAAAAAATTAGGACCCAGGCTGCCAACTTCGAGGTGCCAACTTCGATCAATAATGATAATAACAATAAACGATTAAATTTTTTCAAACAATTTTTTTTTTGTATCTTTAATATGTGAATACAAACATCCTAAATATCCAAAACGATTCATTTTTATTTTCCTACAAAAAAACGCCCTCCGAAAAAGACATGAATATCGGCTTAAGTTACCCGACTATTACCTTAATTTTTCTTAAACCGCACTCTACGTACGTTGATTCTCGAATCTCCGATTTTGCATCGAATTTACTCGTTGCTTATATGCAATGCGAAAGGATCGCGCGATTTTTAAGAGAACATTTTTATCTCAACAATGCATTTCAATATTTTGCGATTTAAATTGGAAGCACGAGTGAAAAATTCAAAAGCGAAGATTGCCAATTTGACCCATAAATCCTTAAAGGACAGATATATTATCGCAGGTCATCAGACTTCGGCCGAATCATGGGGTACGGGACGCGCGGTAGCACGTATTCCTCGTGTTCGAGGCGGCGGTACTCATCGCTCCGGTCAGGGTGCGTTCGGCAACATGTGTCGAGGCGGACGTATGTTCGCACCAACGAAGCCCTGGCGTCGTTGGCATCGTCGCGTAAACGTGAATCAAAAACGTTACGCGATCGTCTCGGCGATCGCTGCTTCGGGTGTACCGGCCCTCGTTCAGTCCAAGGGTATGATCATTTTTTATGATTTAAAAAAAAATGTACTTCCCATATTTTGTTCCAGTGAAATTGCCCTCCGTCGAATTAGACTCTGGAAAAAAAAACTATTGCCATCTAATGAAATCCAAAAACAAAAATTTATTCGACCAGTCGTTGCTGAAAAGTGCAACTGGCTCGACAATTTTTATGCTCTTAAGCCCACAAATTTTCACAGTTATTATTAGTTCGTCGCGATGGAAAAAAATGAGCTCGTGGAATTTGCAAATTCTTATGGACTTTTTGAAACTAGAGTGCCCTCGACGAGGTCCATAATGTTTTTCAGATATTAGGAGTTGAAAAAAAAATCTGTTGGTGCGCACTGCCCATCTAGTAACTGTACAGACCAGTACAAAAGTCCTCCCCCTTAGGACTATAGTTTGTTTAAATAATAAGTCTCAAATAACTAACGTTGAATTTCATCACGAATGATTTTGTATTAAACGATAACTATCATGATGATTTGCTTTTGGTCCGTGTTTATGATCGACAGTGATTATAATTCAAAAGCTCTGACGACCCTTCGTCTATTCGAATTACAATTTCCGTTTCCTTTCATCTCCCGACAATGTTTAATTTTTTTTCCTATCTCGTTCGATCGTTCGTCAGGACACATGATCCAAGAAGTGCCTGAATTTCCGGTTGTCGTGTCGGACAAAATTCAGGAATACAACAAGACCAAACAGGCTGTCATCTTCCTGCGTCGTATAAAGGCTTGGAACGATATACAGAAGGTATAATTTGCGAAATTGATAAATATAATTTGTACTTGTATCGCCCGTGGCACCGTAGAAATGTCCCCAGCTCGTTAAATACGTTTATCGAGATGGTCCAATCAGGTGCTAGAGCAATACGGAGACTAGGCGTTTCGGTCTAGCGATATTTTGCTCGTTCTACTGTGACATGGTCTACCGCACATTTTAAAATCATTATTCATATCGAACGTTCATATTTTTCTGGATAAAAACTTTGTGTCGAAAATATTGAACTAAAAGCGGTAAATCGGTTGAAAAAAAATTATCCGATGGATAAATAAATAATAATGATAAATCGTGCAATTATTGACTTTTCCCAGTACTAAACGGTAAATCATCGTTCTTTCAGGTATACAAGTCCCAGCGTTTCCGTGCCGGTAAGGGTAAGATGCGTAATCGTCGTCGCATTCAGCGTCGTGGACCTTTGATCATTTACGGCCAAGATCAGGTTAGTGCTCGTTCGTTTCGAAAAAAATAAATAAAAAAAAAACAACGAAAGAAATAAAAGGGATGGGACAAAGTGCCCATCGCTATTTAGCAGATTTATTGTGGAAATGGATGAAATATGGGAAAGGGAAATTGAGGGGTGTTCGGCGATAGGGAAGTGAGAAAATATTTAACATGAAATTTGCTGACGACATTGTTCTGAAATCGGACGATCATAGAGGTCTCGAGAACAAAAAATATTAAGGGAGGGGTAAGGGTTTCAGCGTAAAAAAGAAACACTTTTTTTGCGATTTTTTTTCTCAAATATGGATTGAGCAATTTTATTCGAACCTTTTGTACATTATTGAGCATACTTTTGACAATGTTGTGTAATTTTTTCATGCAGAAATATTGAAGCATAAGTCCGTAACAGAGCTTCCCTCAGAACGTTTTCGAAAAAAAACAATTTAGAAATTATCTGAAAATGAAAAACCATGAAAATTTAGTCAAATTATAGTCAAATCTTCCCCCCAACGTTCTCTGATAATTTTTTTTTTCATTTAAAAATGTTTGGCGGCCATCTAAAGTGTGAACTGTCATTTTCCACGAAAAAGTCCGCCATTTTGTGGGTGGGAAACACCCTTAATGTAAAAAAAAAAATTTAACTAAACGTTGGGGGGAGGTATTTTATATGTAGAAAATGTGTACAAAGTTTGAAATGAATCGGTCAAGTAGTTTTTAAATGGCAGTGAACACGGACTTTGAAAAAGTAGTTTTGAGAAAAACGGGTCTAAAGACAATAATAAGACAATAACTTCAAGAATATTGCTTAGATCGGTTTAAAATTTTAGGGACATTCTTGAAATGTTAAACAATAAGATAAGGCAAAAAAAAAATTCGACTTTTCGAAAGTGAAAACCCTTACCCCGTCCTTAAACTCACAGTTGACGTACGCAAGACCGTGATCCTCGTTTTCAAAAATGAGGGAGGGGTGAGCTAGAAGGAGAAGAAATGAAAGTACAACAATAAGGTATTGGGAAAGGTGTAGCAGAAAAAATATTTGGTAGTTTGATTCTCGATTGGCAACACGTTCGGAGAGAAACAAAATAGCTGATAAAATTAAAAAAGCAATTACTGCGGCTCGGAGAATTTTCTAAAGGGCAGAGATCGGTAGTTTAAAAAGATAACATCTAATGGACGCTACAGGGAAGATCGGAATGTTATACGGGGTAAAAATTTGGCTCTGGAGATGGTAATTAGAAGAAAAAAAATATTACGAATTATTAATCGAGGATGGAAGCGAGATGCAAAAGGGATGGGAGCGTGCGATAAAGCAGGAGGATATTCGAGGAAAGTGTTAAAAAATCGAAGATATTCGGTCGTGTTTTGCCTCGAGAATTTTATTTGATTTATCGTGCATCGTAGAAATGTCCCCAGCCCGGTAAATCTAATTATCGGGATGGTCCAATCAGATGCTAGAGCAATATGGTAACTAGGCGTTTCGGTCTAACGATATTTAGTCGTTTTACCGTGACATGGTTCGCCGGACATTTAAAATTATTAATCAGTCATTTCAGATATTTTTTTCTTCAGTTGAAAAAATAAAATGAAATCACAAGAATGAATATCATCGACAACGGTTGAGCGGGAGGCAGTTATATTGAGTTTCTGATGTAAAGCCATCTTTATCGACACAGGTTTTCCGCAGTTTCCCCGTGCTCTGAGACGATTGCGGCTGCAATAGAAGTTAGGTTAGCTTAGCGAAAATGGGGTAAAAATGGAATTGGAAACGATTATACGTGAAAATCTGAAAGGGGCACGAAGAAGAAAAATAATTTTTAAACATTGCCCGAGAATGAATATAGAAATGTAAAATTCGTATTTTTTTTTACAGGGAATTCGCAAAGCTTTCCGTAACATTCCCGGCGTTGATCTGATGAATATCAACAAGCTTAATCTCCTGAAGCTCGCACCCGGCGGTCACGTTGGACGTTTCGTTATCTGGACGAAATCGGCTTTCGATCAGCTCGACGCGCTTTATGGTACTTGGCGGAAAGAGTCTCAGCTCAAGGCCGGTTACAATCTACCGTTCCCCAAAATGGCCAACACCGATCTCTCCAGGCTTCTAAAGTCCGACGAAATTCGCAAGGTTCTCCGAACGCCGAGGTGACACTTTTGCTTTCGTTTAAACGTATTGTTTAGTTTTTTTTTTTTTTTAAAACCTCCCCTCGATACTCCGAATATTCATACGAAAGTACCGTCGTATCACGATTTTTTACCTTTTTCAATTATCACTATTATAACGTTCCACAAACTATCATTACATATATTTCTTTTCTTTTTTGCTATTAGATCGCATTTATAATTATAACAAAAATTTTGAGAACGGATCTTCTTCATTATTAGAAATTATCGTTGAAAATTTGTTAATCGTGGAAAAGTTATGAAAAAAATTACGAAATGCTATCTTCAAACGTATATTTTCTTTCGTACGAAATGTTAGGATATCGGAAGGGTCAATATATGAAAAACTTACGCCGAAATGATGATCCAAATGGTCCGTGTTGTTGAATTACATTGATTATACTCTAACCACTTCTGATTTCAAAGAAAAAAAAAATTGAAAACTAACACACGATCGTAGCGAAAGGAGTGTAAATGAAAATAAAATTGTATTTTTTTTGTCCGTTTTTTTCGTGGCACAGGAAGAGGATTGTCCGTAGCGTGAAGAAATTGAATCCGTTGAACAACACCCGAGCGATGCTCCGTCTTAATCCGTACTCCGCTGTACTCAAGCGATCGGCTATTCTCACCGCACAAAGGCGTCAACGCGAAAAGGAATTGGCTATTGCTGAGAAGCGTGGTGTAAGTATCGTGGAATAAAATTTCTTAAGTATAGAAGATATTTCAACGAAATGGAAGAGCAGCTTGACGAATAATTCAGCGAGTCACGAACTCGAATGAAAAGTCATGATCACTTCGCAAACCTTTCAGACGGCAACGATAAAATGGGATTAAAAATCCTATTTGTGCTGAACATGAAAAAAAAAAAATTAGTAAACTGCAACATATAATTTTATATACTATCGTGACTCTGCCATTTGTCGCCAGTGGGTAACAGATTTTTAAGGGAGGGGTAAGGGTTTCAGCGTAAAAAAACACTTTTTTTGCGATTTTTTTTTCTCAAATATGGATTGAGCAATTTTATTCGAACCTTTTGTACATTATTGAGCATACTCTTGACAATGTTGTGTAATTTTTGAATGCAGAAATATTGAAGCATAAGCCCCGTAACAGAGCTTCCCCCAGAACGTCTTGGAAAAAAAAAACAATTTGCGGTGTTCACTATAACCCGGCCGGAAATTATCTGAAAATGAAAAACCATGAAAATTCAGTCAAATTATAATCAAATCTTCCCCCCAACGTTCTCTGATAATTTTTTTTTTCATTCAAAAATTTTTGGCGGCCATCTAAAGTGTGAACTGTTATTTTCCACGAAAAATTCCGCCATTTTGTGGGTGGGAAACACCCTTAATGTAAAAAAAAAAAATTTAACCAAACGTTGGGGGGAGGTATTTTATATGTAGAAAATGTGTACAAAGTTTGAAATGAATCGGTCAAGTAGTTTTTAAATGGCAGTGAACACGGACTTTGAAAAAGTAGTTTTGAGAAAAACGCGTCTAAAGTTTATGAAGTAAAAAGGTTAAGAAAACATTTTTTTTCTCCAACTTACACAGAATCAGCGATTCCAGCTCCTTTCTTCGCTCGTTTCTTCTTTTAAAATATTGTAGTGTATAGTATACACTATATACTATATACACAATAGCAATGAATAAACTGTATACCTGTTCGACAGCTGCACTCCTAGCCCTACCGCCCGCAGCTGTTAGAGGTATAGCGTTAAAGGCCAGGAGATTAATAAGACAATAACTTCAAGAATATTGCTTAGATCGGTTTAAAATTTTAAGGACCTATTCTTGAAATGTTAAACAATAAGATAAGACAAAAAAAAATTCGATTTTTCGAAAGTGAAAACCCTTACCCCGCCCTTAATAACATCGATGATGCATTACTGAAATAATGGATTATTTGCAATTCCGATGACAGGGCCACTAGGTCCATCGGCCACTTAGCGAATAAGATGTAACAAATTTCATTCCGGAGCATGTTTCGATGATTTTTCCCTAAATTATGGAATTCAAGGTCACCCTCCCGAAGAGCGCGCCAGCGATGAGAGCGAAGAAGCTCCAGGAGCGACGCCGGAAGCAAATTCTCGCGGCAAAAGCGGCAAAGCCGAAAAAGATAGGTGGACCGAAGAAGGGCGCGCCAGCACCCGCGAAGGCGACAAAACCCGTCCCAGCGAAGACCGCAAAAGTTCCATCGGCGAAAAAGTAAAAAATAAAAATAAACATCGAACAATCAGCATTGTCATCGACCTGTGAGTTTTATTTAATTGAAAATAAAATGAGGAAAGACGACTCATGATCGTTGGTCCAAATTAATAATAGATATATATATATATTTTTTTTTTTTTTTTTTTAAATACAAATTACTCATTGAAAATGAGAAACGTTCAGGAACGAGCGTAAGTAAGACATCAAGAATGCTTTTTTCGTACCGGTGCTAGAACGAAAATCGCATTACCGTTGTAAACCTCGACCGAAACTTGACGCCCGTCCGCTTCTCGTGGTATTAAAAAATTTATGTTTCTCACTTTGCACGTGGCACCCTCGGGCTCGTGTAACTTTATGTTCAGCACGTTATCGCTCGCTAATGCTGCCGTTCCTATTTTCAAGCCTTCGACATTCATTTCGGCCTGAGAGCGAAATTTTCTTTAACTTCTCAAAAATTGATGCCGATATACTGATGAATTAATTCCAAGATGTTTATATTTGCCGTTATTTTCCCTTAACGAAGAAGGCGCAAAATTGAAGTCGTGATGGTCAAAAACTTACGATACTTTTGAAAAGTCGATTGTACACTTAATACATACGCGTTAAACACAGATTTCCCTTCCGTTGAAAAAAACAACGTTACAACAAATAAACATCTTGGATTGATTAAAAAAATATATATTTATATATATACGAACCGCAAAGTATTGTTTTTCGTCAATCGTATAAAAATCCGGAACTTTGATAAATCGAAACGCTGTCTTGACGCCCCGGGATGTCATTCGTAAGTCCATGTCATCGTAACGTTGAAAAAAAGTTGCATTTTCCAGGCAATGTCGTGGAATATTCATCGCGAAAGAAGTATTTTTTTTTTGTACGATGCAGGAACGACTCTTGGAAGGTGCAGTGCGTCGTTGATGAACTTCGTCTTAGAAAAGAAACTCCAGCAAATTCGAGAAAACACACATTTAAGATATACTGTACAATTGTCAATTTTGATCGATTCGACGAGACATTTACTGCCTATCGTTTGTTTCCTTTCACTTTTCGTCTAACCCGAATTTCTTATGTATTTGATATTTTCACAGCCCAAGAAACGCCAAGATCATCATCGGTAAGACCTTCGATATTGTAAAAGTTTTTAGCATTTTATTGTCGCGATAAAAGACAATGTTGCGGAGGTCTACGTAAACAAATCTGAAATTCCGAAATATATAATAATATTAAACCTTTGCACTCGAGAGGTGACTCTTAGTCGAGCTAAATGGTGACTGAGAGCCACTACTCGAGTGCAAAGGGTTAAGAATACTTTTCGGAATGCGGTTAGAAATCCCCCCCCCCGCTCTGGTGTGAAAAAAAAACTTGAGATAAGAACATTTGCATAGGGAATTGTATGTTCGTCAAAATGGAATTAGCTCATTGATTATATCTTTGCAAAACATAAAACGAAATGGAATTATTGATTGCTGAAAAAAATCTTCGATATAAAATCTTCGGTTAATGTTTATTTGGGTAACTTATGTGGGCATCGCTCAAAACTAAAATCATTCAGTTTCCGGCCCCAAAAATTGTCTTCGTGGTGTTTCAGTCCAGTGAATTACTGTTTTGTGATGTTTTATTGGTTTCGTATTTAATTAATTAATCGAACGATTGAAAGCATGTGACAGATGATGAGAAACTTCAACAGCGTCGGAATAGTCGAGACCATTGAAGTCGGGATAACATTCAAGGCACATACACCAAATACGTAAGTTAAGGGAGGGCTAAGGGTTTCAGCGTAAAAAAAACACTTTTTTGCGATTTTTTTTCTCAAATATGGATTGAGCAATTTTATTCGAACTTTTTGTACATTATTGAGCATACTTTTGACAATGTTGTGTAATTTTTTCATGCAGAAATATTGAAGCATAAGCCCGTAACAGAGCTTTCCCCGGAACGTCTTGGAAAAAAAAAACAATTTGCGGTGTTCACGATAACTCGGCCGGAAATTATCTGAAAATGAAAAACCATGAAAATTTAGTCAAATTATAATCAAATCTTCCCCCCAACGTTCTCTGATAATTTTTTTTTTCATTTAAAAATTTTTGGCGGCCATCTTAAGTGTGAACTGTTATTTTCCACGAAAAATTCCGCCATTTTGTGGGTGGGAAACACCCTTAATGTAAAAAAAAAATTTAACTAAACGTTGGGGGGGGGTATTTTATATGTAGAAAATGTGTACAAAGTTTGAAATGAATCGGTCAAGTAGTTTTTAAATGGCAGTGAACACGGACTTGAAAAAAGTAGTTTTGAGAAAAACGCGTCTAAAGTTTATGAAGTCAAAAAGTGAAGAAAATCATTTTTTTTTCCAACTTACACAGAATCATCGATTCCAGCTCCTTTCTTCGTTCGTTTCTTTTGGCCTTTTACCTGTCGTTTCGACAGGTAAAAGGCCAGGATTTTAATAAGACAATAACTTCAAGAATATTGCTTAGATCGGTTTAAATTTTAAGGACATATTCTTGAAATGTTAAACAATAAGATAAGACAAAAAAAAATTCGTTTTTTCGAAAGTGAAAACCCTTACCCCGCCCTTAACTGGGCCAGAAACGATTTCCTATATACTTTGGTATTGTAAATCCTAATTTACCAAGTAGGTAATTTACCAATTCAAGAAAATTGCCTGCGATCCGAAATTTGAGTAAAGAAAATCTCGTTCGGGTCTGCAAGTAGCGCCAGTGGAATATAAACGAACTAAACCAAAACACTTCCACGATTACTTTGTATTTTTCGGCCGAATGCCCATTTCGTTAATTTTGCAGATACAGCCACAAATAAATACTGGGCAGCAGTTAGGATTTATATCCTTTTAGGCCTTCCACAATCTTTAATATTGACCCAAGCTTACGTGACCGAAGTTAACTTCCGGTTAACTTCGCGTCTACGTTCCACATCTCCTTTATGATCGGCGTTCAGCTAAACCTACACCCGATTGTACCTAACTCAGTTTTCTTTAAACCCTTTTCCCCGGACTCGGTTTAAACGAGGTTCAATTCTTTTTTGTGTACTTTGGTGACAAGCTGAAATTGAGTTTAAACTTAGATTAAGATTGCAGAAAACGGGCGTTAGTAACTTCCATTGTGATTAGTTTGGGGAAACCACTACGGGCCATGAGTCACTTAACAACGAAAGAAAGCAAAAGAGAAACTGTATCCTCTAGCATGATGCACCAATCCAAAACTTTTTAAATTTGTGCATCACATCACAGTAAAGACATATTAAATACCAGATGTGCCCTGCGATTTCATCCGCGTTAAATTTGGATTATATATCTGATTCATACGCATTATGAGTACATAACCAAGTGCATCTCATTAACTATAAATACCATCCGGAAATTATGTGGAAAAATAAAAGGACCAATCCCTAAAAGAACTGACTTGACTGAGAGCATCTTCAGTTTGAGGACTATATAATAAAGAATAAGAAATTAGATTATGTACTTTTTTCTACGAATATGGTATGTTTTAAACTATTTACAGAAAATTTACAGTACATCAGCGTAAACGACATTTTTAGTTTTTCCTCCTTGTGGTATAAGTATATATTTATTTTCTCCGCAACCAGATCTAGATAAGGCAATATATAGGTGTCCATGGGAAAAACAGTCTTCTTTTAAGTCGATTCCGACATACTTAAAAATTTGTCCCTGCGCTTTATAGTGACTGCAAGTGATACCTTAATGGGAAATTCTATTCTTTTAAAACTGAATGGAAAATCAGTAGGAATCATTGGAATGCGAGGTATCACTACCGTTTGCCCAACTGCTAATCCGGTAGGGGTCTTGTTGGGAACATACAAACATAGAAACTCTCCGGCTTTATTATAGTAGTAAGATATGATACATTGCGTCAACGAGAAAAAGGCTAGAGAATTTCACGCAGACAGAAAAAGTCGCGAAATTCGAAATCTTAGAAGAAGAGAGAAACATTATTGAAAATAAGAAAATCGACGGTGTAACATCGACACAAAAAGAGCCTTGATAGGCAAAATGGTCATCAAATCCTAAAGCATAATATATCTGTGCTTCCTTTCGATAGCCAAAATCTTTAAAAATCAGCGTCGTCGATTTTGTCAAAATGATTTGGACGTCTTCGCACTATTTATTGACTGCGATTCATGATATGCATTAAATCCTCATCATCCGATGATGACAATACATCATATATTCTGGCCATTTCATGTACTTTAGGTATTAAGAGAAAGGCGCACATGGACCACGTGACACGCGAGTGTGAGAGATAGCTGAAAATTCTTATCGGTACTTTCTCCAAAACTTTACAACCGATCGGGATGAAAAAAAGCTTAGGCACTTTTTGCCACCATACTCCAGTGGCTAAGCTTATTTCATAAAAATCGGTTGTGTCGTTTCGGAGCAAGTCCATTTCGCGTTTTCGAAGTGACATGCGGGTGTGATACATCCCCGGAATTGCAAATTATCTATATGCAGTACCATAGTGGAAGGATACAAGGTGTAGCCATTCTCGCGACGCATTTTCGCATGTTCTGCGCAGTACTGTTATTCCGACTATCTTAATTTTATATATACCCAACATCTACTATATTTACTGCATATGCTGTGAACAAAAATCTGACACGAGTGCATTATATTCAACAAATCTTTCTTCATTACAAGAAGAAAACAGGTGAGTAGTTGAAATTATACAACCATTGCGTACGAGTCTAACGCCCAGAATATCGCAAATATTGAAAATCACACAACGTTGATACAGAATAAATGTATAATGTACCGCTGACTCTGTTCGTCAATTATAACCTCAAACTGTGAATCCGAATAATGTTGTAAATTTAATATTTCTCAGCATTATATCTTTAAATTAGATAATTCAGTTTCCGATTATGATAACAATATGCCCTTCATTCTTTCACCATGCATTATGTCATCCATTTTATATAATGAATTCTCCATACGGCATGCCGGCGTGCTACGTCAAGGGTTGCAATAATAGAACAGAGTTTTTCAAGAAAAACAATAGACCAGAAAAAATCCATTTTTATGGTTTTCCGAAGAACGCCCAGTACATTGAAACGTGGAAGACGGCCTGTGGACGAGAAAATATAAATATTAAAAACGGTAGTTTATAGAATTTTATTATATTTGCGTAAGAAATCCGTCAATTCGGTCAACATTAAGTACGATTAATATATTCATAATAAAGGCAACTCTGAAATTTTTGTTAATAGCTAAGATTTGCTCGGTACATTTCTCACCATATGCGTTCAAAGGGAAATCGTGGATACACAGACAGCTTGGGTTGTCTCTAAAACGTGGTCGCCGTTTAGAAGATAATGCAGTGCCGACTGAAAAATTACCATGCATACGTACCAGCTTCCCATTGGATCCTGTTGAAACAACAAGCAACAATGATCCATTGACACTGACTACGCATAGTGTGCCTCTTGACGATGTTGTAACTCAACACGATGAGGAATTGCTATCAAATGATGATCGCATTTTGCAAAAAGTCGCGAAAATGGTTTCGGAAAAAATTGATAACGATATACTAATGGACGTTCTTTTATGTTTAGTTCGGACGAGAAGAACTAAATAAAAAAATTTTCAATAGTTCGAAAAATAAACATGCAAAGCGGAAAATGTACAAATCTCAAATAAAATATTATAAGGGTGTATTTCACAATGATTATCTAATACACCCTGTTTCTGATAATTTTGTTCTTAAGGAGACTGAAGCCTCTTCTTTGCCTTCAATCATGTGGGATATAAGTATTCGAGAGACAAAGATGAAGTTTTTCGTATACTTCAGTTCAAAATCATATTACGCTAATCGATGAAAACTAATTGATAATTTCAAAGTTTTCAATAATGATGAATAGATTTAGAGGCTTAGTATGAATTAATGAAAAGAAACCAATTTAGATCGGAATTTTATTTTTATTTTGAAAAAGCAATACAATCTGAAAAGGTAACATACACAAATAGTCTACTGAAAAAAAACATTCATTAATAATGCGTACATCCATAATAAAATGTCTTGGCTCTCTTTACGCATTTACCCTTCTGCTTTCTTCACGACAATTTTTTTCAGTTTACCTGCATCAGATAGCTGACAAATTCTTCAGGGAATGTTTGCCTGTCATTCTGAAAAGATTTCTTTATGCTATTTCTATTTTTCTCGAAGAAATAATAAAAAATGTCTATTTTTACTATTAAATTGATTTGATTTACGTCGATTTCATTATAATCGTTTTTGAATTGCTGCTCGTAATGGCGGGCGCAATGGTACGAATTTCTTATTGGCTATTCGTACATTATGCGCATTACTACACCTTGTATCCTTCCACCATGATGCAGTACTATAGTTACTTTACGCGCAGAAACATATGTTGGAATACATAACCTGTGACAGGGAAAACGTGGAATTCACACAGGTTCCAATTGTTGCCACATAGCACCGTTTATAAACTGCGACGAGTGCGGAGATTCGCCGACAGAGGGGCGATGATTGTAGCGCGAATAATTCGAATATTGATAGTACAATTCCAATATTGCCAATTAAGATATTAGCATTAATTCAATTTAATGTCTACTTTATATTAGATATTGATTAGATATCATCAGGTAATCGTTATAACTTTCGTAAATATTTACCTATCGAGCCAAAACTCTCTACCCAAATGTGTTAGGGGACAATGATCTTTTGGTCTATTCAATTGTACACTCTTATCTTAAGGGAAATTCGAAGATTTCCAAACAATTTACTGGAGAATCGGATTCAGTCGTTTCAACAATTTTCCCCCTTGATGTTAACACAAGCACAAATAGTCTTTTTGTAAAATCTATTACACCTCGACGCGTTGACTCATGACGTTATATACCGAGTAAGATAATTTGATCAGCTATAAAAAAAAACATTGCGAAACTTCCACTGTGCTCGAAAGGTCATCGTCGTGACCTTTCGAGTACAATGTTTAAATTAAAAATTATCTTAACAATGAAATGAGTTAAAAAAAAATATCTTGACAAATATACTTGATTGTACGTTATTGCGGTAAATAATTCACGCGATATACTGACACTGTTAAATGATTCGAGTGACAGAACGATGATGTGGCCCGTACGAAATACGATTGGTTTCGATGACCTTGCAATTATCATCAGAAGAGTTTTCCTCAAGTCTACGCTCAGAAATGTCCAGCTCATCTCGTACGTTGCGTTCGCCACGTCGAGACTCTGTATATACAACGGGAACTTTTCTCACATTGAATTTCTTCTCATACAGTCGCAAATTCCAAAACAATGAGATATAAATAACTCACATGAACTATAACTTTGTTTCCGTACCAACAAAATAAAAATATCTGTATAATTACTGCAATCAGATACACCGCCGTGGATATAAATTCGGTACTGAATATTCGAAGTTTCGTTAGTTGGAGAACGGTGAAGCACAGTACCACTGAGCTTATTGCGAACTGAAGAAAAATCACATGGGCAAAATTGTCGTTCAGTGATTTCGCCAATCTGAGATTAAAAGAATACTACTAGATTTACGAATACGCGTTAGAAACATTATTTTATTAAAACAACAAAATCATTGTTAAATTTTTAAAAAAACTTAAAATTAAATATCTGCCCACTCGAAAATCGTGCAGTGATGCCTTATGCATTCAACGATCTGTATATTTTCAATATTTCGTGAATCCGTATCATTGACTCTTTCTACCGTTCCATCTTCCATGCGCTTTGTCTTTCCATCGATCGAATTTGTTATATTTCTCAAACGATACTTAAGTATCTCGAGTTGCGAGCAAGTTTGTCACATTGATACAGCGATAAATGTATCGATCGCCAATGAAGATACCGTAGTTGTCAATCGTACGAAAGTCAAGTAGGTGTAGATGAAACAAAATTGACATAACGTGGGTCCGTTGCAAGGAATCCACGAGGAATTTGCAGCGGTGAATTCCCGTTCTGGGAGATCATTGATTAACGAGGTGATCAGTATTGCGACGACCCCAATTGCGCACAGGGTTCCGTATCTCGTAGACAGCGCCCAGTAATAGAAAAAGTAAATCAAATTTTCGCTTATCTATTTTTTTAGATTTGCTCAATAAAAAAATAAATATATATATATATATATATATATATTCACGCGCTTATATACGTCATGTCTCCACATATATCAAATTTTATTTAAAGGAAATGTTTAATTTATATATAATATACAAGGTGAGGCAGATAAAGTGTTACAGAGCAATAGCACCCAAACTATTGATCATATCCACAAATGTTTCAGACAAAAGTTTCATTGTTCGAGAAGGCCGTCATACTGGACCACCCTATTTTTTTTATCGGTGGAAGCGCTGAAGCTACGTCAAGGTTAACTCAACTTTTTAAAATGATACCATGTATTTTTTTGTCGATGACATTATTACCGATTTTACGACGAATTCAGCGACCTACGGTACAAGGTCATTCTAGTCACGCAAAGTATGAAAATAGTCGAAAAATCGAAAAATATCGGAATAATCACTTTCAAAGAATCCACTAACCTTGGTTTGGGTCTACCTACAGAAGATGCTCGAAGTTTTGCAGAAAGTTTGGGTAATCTTGCCCAGTTAAGCGACCTTAAAAAAAATATGGACCAATGACGTGATCGCCGACAATGGCGCACCAACAATTAACAGACCACGGATGTTGCAATGGTACAGTTCCCATCCATCAAGGATTCTCAATTGCCCAATAATGCATGTTATGATTATTCACATTTCCCTTATTTGTGAGGTTAGATTCGTCAGAAAAAAGCACATGACTCAAAAATGAGACATCTGTGCGCATTTTTCTACGAATCCAATTACAAAAATTGACGCGATTTATGAAATCATTGCCGTACAAATCTTGATGTACTGACATACGACATGAAAGGAAGAATACGCCGAGCATGTACCGAAATTACACGAGAAATGTTGGCTGAAGTTAGACGGTCTTTTCATCAGCGAATTAATAAGTGCTTACAAGTCGTGGGTCATCACTTCGAGTATCTTCTGTAGGTAGACCCAAACCAAGGTTAGTGGATTCTTTGAAAGTGATTATTCCGATATTTTTCGACTATTTTCATACTTTGTGTGACTAGAATGACCTTGTACCGTAGGTCGCTGAATTCGTCTTAAAATCGGTAATAATGCCATCGAAAAAGAAATACATCGCTCGATTCCTTTACCCAGCCTCCTCGATCCCGTTCGCTCTCGTCAAATCTTGTACACGGCGGCGAAATATTTATATAATATAGAGAGATATATACTAGAGGTGAGCAGTGGCCTAGCAGTGGACGGGACTCGAGTTCACACGGAGTGGACTCGGGTTCGATGACCCGGTCGGCACCATTCGATCTTTCTATGCGCTTTTTGCTGCAATCCTCAGGTGGTTCGGATTCCACCTTTCAAAAGGAGCCGCCAGAGTGTTAGTTTATCGTGCTGAGGGCTACATGGCACCCGGGGTATGGTCTGTCGTAATGGTGCCTCCGGGGTACCAGGCAATTTCCCGGAAGTAAAACAGCATAGGCTGCTCGGTTACGAAGGAACGGCAGGGGGCAAAGGAGGACTGTCGGGACAGACTCCTGACGTCCCTAATAAAATGACGTAATCGGCCTCGAAAAAACCTGCAAGGTCAGAAGTGAGGAACACCAGAATGCCTGTCAGCCGTGTTCTAGATTCTGGGAAGGAACCCCGGGACACAGAGGGCAATGACGGTGCAACGGGCCGCTGGCCTGAGTGCAAGCAGGGACTGAAACAAGCATGCTGCACCTCGAAAACATTATTATTATTATTATTATCATATATTTACTAGTAGGGCTTAGGATGGCTTGGGAAAGGTGATTCATAAAAACCCGAAAGGGTATACATTGAAAAAAAGAAAAATAAACTATATATATAAATGCATACACTGAATTATAAATAGGGGAGAACGGGACTATGGGCCGACTGTTTCACCTCTCGCTAAAATTAATTTTACCGCGAGATGGAAGAACCAGCCCTATGTGTACCACTTTTGATATCCCTAGCAGAAAGCCATACCCCGAAGAGAGGCTCTTACTGGACAACGAAAAGACCGTTCTGTGTTGTACATACGTTGTACTTACGTTGTACTCGGTTTTATTGTCCCCGAACAAATTTGCAGAAAACATCTCGACTCTCAATAGCATTTTCTCCCGTTACATGTAGTCCGGTTTTTCGCAATTTATAATTTATATTTTTCATTACATACCTAGCGTATTCATCAAATTTATGCTGAATAGCAGTCTCTTCCGAGTCACGTGCTTGGCACAATTGGCGTTTCAGTATATGATCAATGTTTATGATCTGGTTTCGTTTAACGAGTATAGTCATGATTTTGCAGCATGCTCCAATTATCGAAATAAATACGAACGCGTTGTTCGCTAAATCTTGTAGATCATCGAAAGACTTAATAATGTGTAGAAATTCGAGAACACAAGAGGAAAGCATCGTTAGAATAACAAAACACGTGTAGATATCATAGAACTTTGATCTCCAATCGTTGGACCATTTTGTCGGTTTCCAAAGACCGCAATACTTGAGTAGACCGAAAGACCAAGGTAGTGAAATCATTATCAGCAGGAAATGTCGTTTTTCACTTTTCGTGAACGACTTATTGAAAACTTGAATATTTTTCAATGAATTTTTACGAAGAAAACACTTCGTTTGCTTTCTCTCGCATATACGTATCTCATGAAGTTTTTCTTAAAAATATGTTTGCCGGGTTTGAAGAGCGAAAGATTGTGTTGTTCGTTCGGATATCGTCGGAATACTGAGCCGACTATTGCACCCGTCATTTCTCCACCTCCTCAGCCCTTTTTATCTTGGTACACAATTATTGTACATATTCCTCCGCTATTGACGACAACGCATTAAGAATGCACCCCTTCGAGCTATAGACTTCCGAGTCGCGTGGTGCAACCAAAAGTGAAGTGCATAAATGAGAAAAATTCCGAGAAGTACATTGCATACGTGCATTCTTTCGACATATTGATTGGCAATTATTTCATTTCGCAACCCTCGTGGTACGAATAATAGCGGAATATTGGAAACTCCTGGACTGGAGACGTTGCAAGGGGTGAATAATATAACAACGGGGAAAACACACAGAAGGAATGCACGTAGATATGTTCGAGTAGAGGAACTCTATCAACGACACTCGCTAAATAATGTAAACTGTTATTATCGGGTATGGGACGACTAAAAACTCTTTATTTTACTCCATTTTCTTCCGGTCTTTTTCCCCCACATTTCTCGTCCGCAAAGAACGTTGATACTTCATTCGTAATTCCGGCGTACGACGTATAACTTCGCAGTGACATGCGTATAACGTTTCGTAGACGGGTACAATTTTTGTTCCTCAAAACTTTGAACTTTTTAAGGTGCACCTATAGTTCATGCAGTCAGCGGCTTGAAATTATATTCTATCGCACAGTGGAAAAAAATAATATTTTTTTCAGTTGTGGGTAAGCACGCGTGACGTACGGGTTAAAATTTTCTTAATAATCTACGTTCAAGCTATAATTTTTCCAGTCGTACCCCTATGAGAGTTGAGTCCAAGGTCGTGTGTTGACGAGAAATCTGTTAAATACAAATGTTCGCGTTGGGAATAATCGAGTGGGCCGATTCTTCAAATAAAAAATACATCATCTCGTGAATCATTATGTGAGTTACGCAATTGGTGACGAAAAATATCTGTGCATAATTTTTATGTACCATAGTCACATATGTGCATTGCAAATATGAATGGCTGGGTTAGAGATGGCGATTGACAATTTCAACCTATCTTTAATAAACGTTGTGCACAGTGTGGCTGCTACACGCTCTCACTGAAAATTACAGTCATATTAGAGTATGAAGTAGATGTCATCAGGATCAGTTTGGCAATGATCGTATCTTGAACGTTTCCAGCTTCTTTGGGATTTAAAATGATCGAAAACAACGTCTGTAATCGTTATAACTTTCGTAAATATTTACCAAAACTAAAATGACCTAGACAAATGTGCTAGAGGACAAGAATGTTTCGGTTTATTCAGTGGTACACTTTTATTCTAAGGGAAATTCAAGGATTTCCAATCAATCTACTACAGAATCAGATTTTGTTGTTACAACAATTTGCCTCCTTGATGTTGAACACAAGGACGATTAGTCTTTTTGTAAAACCTATTACACCTCGGCGCGTTGACTCATGACGTTATATACCGAGTAAGATAATTTCATCAGCTATAAAAAAAAACATTGCGAAACTCCAATTGTACTCAAAAGATCATCGTCATGACCTTTCGAGTGCAATGTAAAATGAAAACTATTTTAACAATACACCAGTGAAAAAAAAATATCTTTACAAATATACTTGATTGTAATTTATTGGAGTAAATAATTCACGCGATATACTAACACTGTTGAATGATTCGAGCGACAGAACGATGAGGTGGCCCGTACGAAATTCGATTGGTTTTGATGACCTTGCAATTATCATCAAAAGAGTTTTCCTCAAACTGACGCTCAGAAATGTCCAGCTCATCTCGTACGTTGCGTTTGCCACGTCGACACTCTGTATATACAATGGGAACTTTTCCCACATTGAATTTTTTCTCATACACTCACAAATTCCAAAACAATGAGATATGCATAACTTACCTGAAGTACAACTTTGTTTCCGTACCAGCAAAATAAAAATATCTGGATAACTATGGCAATCAGGTACACCGCCATGGACATAAATTCGGCGCTGAATATTCGAAGTTTCGTTAGTTGTAGAACGGTGAAGCACAGCACCGCTGAGCTTATCGCGAATTGAAGGAAAATCACATGGGCAAAATTGTCGTTCAGTGATTTCGCCAACCTGAGATTAAAAAAAAGTAATGAACTTACGAATACGCGTTAGAAACATTATTTTATTAAAATAGCAAAATCATTGTTAAAGTACAAAAAAAGTAAAATTAAATATCTGCCTACTCGAAAATCGTGCAGTGATGCCTTATGCAATCAGCGATCTGGATTTTATCAATATTTCGTGAACCCGCATCATTGACTCTTTCTACCGTTTCATCTTCCATGCCCTTTGTCTCTTCATCGCTCGAATTTGCTATATTTCTCAAACGATATTTTAGAATCTCGAGTTGCGTGCAAGTTTGCAACATTGATGCAGCGATCAATGTGTCGATCGCCAATGAAGATACTGTAAGCGTCAATCGTACGAAAGCCAAGCAGGTGTAGACGAAAAAAAATTGTCCCAACGTGGGTCCGTTGCAAGGAACCCACGAGGAAATTGAAGTGGTGAATTCCCGTTCTGGGAGATCGTCGATTAACGAGGTGATCAGCATTGCGACGACCCCAATTGCGAACAAGGTTCCGTATCTCACGGATAGCACCCAGTAATATAAAAAGTAATTCAAATTTTCGATTATCAATTTTTTCAAATTAGCTCAACAAGTTATTATATAAATTTCTATAAACATTCAGATACCTACATACGTCATGTATCCAAATATAGTAAATTTTATTTGTAGGACATGTTTCATTTATATACATATATATAAATATATACAAGAAAGGAGCAGTGGCCTAGTGGATGGGGCTTGAGTTCACACGCAGCGGGCTCGGGTTCGATTCCCCGTCGGCACCAATGGATATTTCTATGTGTTTTTATCTGCGATCCTCAGGTGGTTCGGATTTCACCTTTTAAAGGTAGGCCCATATCCCCCCCTCGGCGTAGGGAACCTGGCGAACCCATCGCCCGAGGTGTCAAGTGTGTAATCGACATTTGACACCCCGCAATAGCCATCGCTAATGGTCCGAGAGCCAGCAACCATTTTATTACGTTCTTTTTAATCAGGCTAAAGCTTTCCTAATCGGTCCCTTGTAGCGTAACAATAAGATAATCAGAAGTCGGGCAACCGTCTGGCTTTTACGCCCTTAGATTTTTAAAGGGTGAATACAAAATAATCCAAAATTATCAAATTTGAGGATATTTCAAGTGTTTAAAAAGATCACCAGACCGGCGGGTGAATGGAAAGTGGATACAAAAGGGGACTGAAGTGGCGCACAAAACTGCACTATTCACAGTATAATAATCAGGTTGGGTTTGATTGATTATTCTAAAATACATCCCCATAAAATAATCCCCGAAACACCCCGCCAGACTCACGAAACCTCCGCAGTGGTCTCACTCGCTCTCACGCGCGCCCATAACACGGCCTCACTCGCACTTACGGGGAAGGTTTTGTGGGTGAGGTTGGCTGTTTCCACCGGAATTTCGGTCTGGCATCGGGAAGATTACTTTGTCGGAATGTATTTTAGAATAATCAATCAAACCCACCCTGATTATTTTACTATGAATAGTGCAGTTTCGTACGCCACTACACTCCCTCTTGCATCCACTTTTCAACCACCCACCGGTCGGGCGATTTTTTTATTCACTAGCAATACTCTCAACTTCGATATCCCACACTGCCAGACTTATTATAATGTAATTTTATTATTTTTGATTCACCGTTTAAAAATCTAGGGGCGCAAAAGCCACCCCCGGACGGTTGACAGGCCACCGATTATCTTATTGTTCCGCTACAGGGGACAGATTATGAAAGTTCTAGCCCTATTCTCTATGGTGTAACGGAATCGGTCGCTAGCTCTCGAACTATAGCCAAAATGTTAGCTACCGTACTGAGGGCTACATGGCACCGGAGTATGGTGTGTCGTAACGGTGCCTCCAACGGATACCTGGCAACCTCCCGGAAGTGAACAGCATAGGCTGCTCGGTTACGAAGGGACGACAGGGAGTAAAGGAGGATTGTTGGAGGATACTCCCGGACTCTCCCGACGTCCCTAACATAAAGACATAACAAGCCTCGAAAAGACCTGCGAAGTTAGAAATGAGGAACACCAGAATGCCTGTCAGTCGTGTTGTG
Organism: Oxytorus armatus; assembly: GCA_958009045.1. Taxonomy (NCBI): domain Eukaryota; kingdom Metazoa; phylum Arthropoda; class Insecta; order Hymenoptera; family Ichneumonidae; genus Oxytorus; species Oxytorus armatus. The sequence continues at coordinate 36,667,487 of OY253745.1, read as the reverse complement.
GAGTCTGGGGAGGAGTCCCGGGACGCGGTGTGAACACAGAGAGCAATGATCGTACAACGGGCCGCTGGCCTGAGTGTACGGCGTTAAACCAAGCGTACGAAACCTCGAAAGCATTAGTATTATTATTATTGTCATTATACCAGGTCTTGTAAATATGAAACCAGAATTTGCCCATAGATGGCCCTGGCTGTCGATGTAGTTACCGCCAAATCGCGTCATTGGTGCCATTTCCTTGTTGATACATAACAAAGATTTTCAACTCGCAACAATACAAGTTTCATAGAACACCATAGTTTGTAATAGCGTTGAAAATGTCGAAGCTTGTGCCTGGAAACTACGATTTGCGGACAGCATTGATTTTCTGTTACCATTCGACGAAAACTGTTGCAGAATCGCATCGAATGCTTGTCGAAGCATACGGTGAGTATGGTAAATCGCAGTGCTTTGAGTGGTTTAAAAAATTGAAATGTGGCGATTTTAAAGTGAGAAACGAAGAACGTAGAAAACCATCGAAAAAGGTTGAAGACAGCGAATTTTGCTAGCACTGTTGGATGAGGATAAAGCTCAAACGCAACAACAACTCGCGGATCAATTAAATATGCCACGAGAAGCCGTCCCCATAAGTTTGAAAGCCATGGGATAGATCCAGAAGATGGGAAAATGGGTCTGACATGAACTGAATGAAAGACAGCAGGAAAACCGAATAAAAACTTGCGAAATGCTGCTCGCCAGGTACAAAAGAAAGTCATTTCTCCATCGAATTGTGACTGGGGATGAAAAGTGGATATTTTTTGGCGTGGCATCCACGAATTGTCAGAGAGGTGGGAAAAAAGTATAGCTAGCGATGGGCAATACTTCGAATAGAATTTTTTTTTTCATTTTCATACAATAAACGTGTATTTTCTATACAAAAATTCTGGTTTCATATTTACATACCTGGTACATACGGGGCTTTGAAAGGATTGGGAAGGGTCATACGTAAAAAGCCATAGGGGCGTTGTGGCCAAAAAAATAAACGTCCCTAGCAGAAAGCGATACCTCGAAAAGACGGTCTTACTGGACCACGAAAGAGAATTCAAAAATAGTTTAATACAGACCTCTAGAACCCACGAAAAGTCCGTTCTGTGTTGTACATACGTCGTATTCGGTTCTACTGGCCCCGACCAAATTTGCAGAAAACATCTCGACTCTCAATAGCACTTTCTCCCGTTACATATAGTCCGGTTCTTTTTAATTTATAATTTATATTATCCATTACATACCTAGCGTATTTATCAAATTTACGCTGAATAGCAGTCTCTTCCGTGTCATGTGCTTGACACACTTGGCGGTTCAGTATATTCTCAATGTTTATGATCTCGTTTCGTTTAGCGAGTATGGTCATGATTTTGCAGCATGATCCAATTATCGAAATAAATACGAACGCGTCATTCGCTAAATTTTGCAGATCATCGAACGACGTAATAATGTGTAAAAATTCGAGAACACAAGAGGAAAACAACGTTACAATAACAAAACATGTGTAGATATCATAGAACTTTGATCGCCAATTCTTTGACCATTTTGTCGATTTCCAAAGACCGCAATACTTGAGTAGAGCGAAAGACCAAGATATCGAAATCATTATGAGCAGGAAATGTCGTTTTTCACTTTTCGTGAAAGACTTATTGGAAACTTGAATGTTTTTCAATGTATGTTTACGAAAGAAACAATTCGTTCAGGTTCTCTCGCGTATACGTATCTCTCATGAAATGTTTTCATAAAAATATGTTTCCTGAATTTGAAGAGCGAAAGAGCGTGTTGTTCGTTCGAATATCGTCGGAATACTGAGCCGACTGTTGCACCCGTCATTTCTTCACCTCCTCAGTCTTTTTTATCTTGGTACGCAATTATTGTGGATATTCTTGCGCTATCGACGACAGCGCATTAAGAATGCACCCCATTGAGCTATGGACTTCCGAGTCGCGTGGTGCAACCAAAAGAGAAGTGCATAAATGAGAAAAACTCCGAGGAGTACATTGCATACGTGAAAACTTTCGACATATTGATTGGCAATTATTTCATTTCCTAACCCCCGTGCTACAAATAATAGAGGAATATTGGAAACTCCTGGACTGAAGACGTTGCAAGGGGTGAATAATATAACGACGTTGAAAAACACCGAAGGAATATACGTAGATATGTTCGAGTAGAGGAATTTTTTCAACGACACTCGCTAAATAATGCAAACTGTTATTACCGGGTATGGGACGACTAAAAACTCTTTATTTTACTCCATTTTCTTCCGGTCTTTTTCCCCCACATTTCTCGTCCGCGAAGAACGTTGTTACTTCATTCGTAATTCCGGCGTACGACGTACAACTTCGCAATGACACGCGTATAACGTTTCGTAGATGGGTGCAATATTTGCGCCTCTAAACCTTTGAAATTTGCAAGGTGCACCTGTGGTTCATGCAGACAGCGGATTGAAATGATATTCTATTATACAATGGGAATATAAAATACAAATTTTCTTCAGTTGTGGGTTAGCACGCGTGACGCATGAATTAAAATGTTCTCGAAAATCTACGTTCGAGCCATAATTTCTCCAGCTCGAGGAATTCCATTACGAATACACACTCGTGTCCTTATGGGTGTTTGAGTCGAAGGTCGTGCATTGGCGAGAAATATGTTAATAACAAACATCCATGGTGGGAATAATCGAGTGGGTTGATTTTTCAAACAAAAAATACATCATCTCGTGAATCATTATGTGAGTTGTGTGAGTACCGGAGTGTTATATGTTCATTGCAAATATTGCAATGATGGTATAGAGATTCACAGTTTTAACATATCTTTAATAAACGATAAGCACAGTCGTACACTTTTATTGTAAAGGAAATTCAAATATTTCCAAACAATTTATTGGAGAATCAGATTTTGTCGTTAGACCAATTTTCCTCCTCGATGGTAACACAAGCACGATTAGTCTTTTTGTAACACCTGTTACATCTCGACGCGTTGACTCACGACGTTATATACCGAGTAAGATAATTTTATGAGCTATAAAAATAAAACATTCCGACACTTCCATTGTACTAGAAAGGTCATCGTCGTGACCGTTCGAGTACAATGTGTAAAATAAAAATTACTTCAACAATACATGAGTTCAAAAAAATATCTTAACAAATATACTTGATTGTAAGTGATTGAAGTAAATAATTCACGCGATATACTGACACTGTTGAATGATTCGAGCGACAAATAGATGACGTGGCCTGTACGAAATACGATTGGTTTTGATGACCTTGCATTTATCATCAGAAGAGTTTTTTTCAAACTGACGCTCAAAAATGTCCAGTTCATCTCGTACGTTGCGTTCGCCACGTCGAGACTCTGTATATACAATGGGAAATTTTCTCAAGTTCAATTTTTTCTCATACATTCACAAATTCCAAAACAATGAGATACGCTTAACTTACCTGAACTATAACTTTGTTACCGTACCAACACAATAAAAATATCTGCATAATTATTGCAATCAGATACACCACCATGGACATAAATTCGACGCTCAATATTCGAAGTTTCGTTAGTTGGAGTACGGTGAAGCACAGCACCACTGAGCTTATCGCGAATTGAAGAAAAATCACATGGGCAAAATTGTCGTTCAGTGATTTCGCCAATCTGAGATTTAAACAAAATTAATGAACTTAGGAAAATTCATTCGAAACCTTATGTCACTAAAATATTAAAATCATTTATAAAGTACAAATAAACGTAAAATTAAATATCGGCCTACTCGAAAATCGTGCAGTGATGCCTTATGCATTCAACGATCTGTATTTTTGCAATATTTCGTGAATCCGTATCATTGACACTTTCTACCGTTCCATCTTCCATGCCTTTTGTCTTTGCATTGATCGAATTTGTTATATTTCTCAAACGATATTTCAGAATCTCGAGTTGCGTGCAAGTTTGCAGCATTGATACAGCAATAAATGTATCGATTGCCAATGAAGATACTGTATAAGTGAATCGTATGGAAGCCAAACAGACGTAGATGATAAAAAATTGTCCCAAAGTGGGTCCGTTGCAAGGAAACCACGAGGAACTTTCAGCGGTGAATTCCCGTTCTGGGAGATCGTTGATTAACGAGGTGATCATACTTGCGATGGCCGTAATAACCAAAAATGTTCCGTATCTCATGGACAGCGCCCAGTAATATAAAAAATAAATCAGATTTTTGCTTATCTATTTTTTTTCATTTGCTCAACAAAATACATATATATATATATACTAGGGGGGCTTCGGCCCCTGCGCGCTTCGCGCGCCACTCCTCCCCTCGATCCATCTTGCCCCCTACACCCCCCCTCCCCACCGTGCCACCTCGCCGCTCAACTCTTGTACACGGCGGCGGCGAAATATTTATATAATATAGAGAGATGGATACACCTAAATATATCGTGTAAAAAAATATATGCAGTCAGGATTTAAAAAAAATTCTTTATTGCATTTTCGTGATGTACATACATTTAAGTATATACCCAGAAAATTTCATGACAATCAGACAAATATTCTCGAAGTTACACGCTATTTGTAAAGACGTTTCGGAGCGTTTGAAAGTATAGCGTCGTAACTTTGAATGCGTTTTTCTCAAAACTGTGTTTTTAAAGTCGGCGTGCAAGATTCCTCGGAAACGGCTAAACCGATGAGTCTCAAATTTTTACACAAGCTTTATAAATATATTTTTTCGTAATTAAATGAAGGTTTTTTCTCGCCGATAAATATTTTCGATTTTCTAAACAATTTAAGACCAAAACGTTTATCGAAAATCGATTTTTTTTAAAAAGCCGCCGCTTTGTTAAAAATTAATATTTTCCTTATTCCTTCGATTAAATACTAGATAATACCTTATATTAACGAAATCTTTTTGTTTTTTTATTTGAAATTATCCAATCCAGAGATATTATGTTCACCGCAAGACGCCTTTTTTTAGAGAAGCTACCGGAGATCGACCATAGCAGCTTCAAAAATCATTATTTTTACAAATAAAAATATGAAAATAAAGTTAAAAGATACCGCAATATGTATATAAACTTTTACGTTAATAAATGAAAAATGTCTTTCCGGGAAAAATTCTTGAAAAATCATTTTTTTTCGGTCTCCTGACTGCGTATAAGTCCTTAATATACAGGGTGGACCATTTTAACCTTTAATGGAGAATAACTCGACCGGTAAGCAAAATAATAAAAAATGTTTTATACAAAAGTTGTTGGGCAAGGAGGGGGACGTATGACCATGACCTTGAATTTGACCTTGACCTTAGGGGTGATTTGAAGGTCAAAAAAATTTCAAATGGAAACGCCTATTTTCGACCCCGGATTCGGAAAGAGCGGGACATTTTACAATAGGATATGTATGATTGATAAGGTCGGATTTCATGTTTTAAAGTCATTACAAGGCCAAAAGGAACTTGTACGTGTATTCGTGCGAAAATCGTATCTATACACAGGGATCTCTAAATAATCTTCTACACTTAGCATTACCCAGAGACAACGACGTGGACGTGGTAGAATTCTGTCTCTTTCGGGGTGCTTGTTTAGAGTGAGTCCCCTTGCCTCTCACTCCTCGGGGTGCTTGTTCCACCAGGCGACGAATGTTCTTCCAACAGGATGGAGCACCACCGCACTTTGCACGTATAGTTAGGAGGTTTTTAGATGAAAGGTACCCGAACCGATGTATTGGTCGAGAGGGTCTGATTACATGGCCTCCTCGTTCTCCTGATTTGACGTCACTCGACTTTTATCTCTGGGGATATTTGAAAGGAGTTGTTTTCGAAGAAGAACCAACAACGAGAGAAGAAAATCGCATAAGACGAGCTTGTGAAGCGATTCCACGAAATGTCTTGCTCAGCATAGTGGCCAATTTCCAAAGAAGGCTCAATTATTGCATAAATGCTAACGGTGCAACTTTCGAAAACCTCTTGAATAGCTAGGTTAACAATAGCAAAGTATGCATTGTGAGAGGCAAGGGGACTCACTCTAAACAAGCACCCCGAGGAGTGAGAGGCAAGGGGACTCACTCTAAACTAGCACCCTGAAAGAGACAGAATTCTACCACGTCCATGTCGTTGTCTCTGGGTAATGCTAAGTGTAGAAGATTATTTAAAGATCCCTGTGTACAGATACGATTTTCGCACGAATACACGTACAAGTTCCTTTTGGCCTTGTAATGACTTTAAAACATGAAATTTGACCTTATCGATCATACATATCCTATTGTAAAATTTCCCGCTCTTTCCGAATCCGAGGTCGAAAATAGGCGTTTCCATTTGAAATTTTTTTTTTACCTTCAAATAACCCCTAAGGTCAATGTCATGGTCATACGTCCCCCTCCTTGCCCAACAACTTTTGTATAAAACATTTTTTATTATTTTGCTTACCGGTCGAGTTATTCTCCATTAAAGTTTAAAATGGTCCACCCTGTATATATACTAGGGTGGCTGCGCCTCTTTGGGCGCTTCGTTCGCCAGCCCTTCACTCGACCCTGCTCGCTCTCACCAACTCTTGTACACGGCGGTGGCGATATATTTATATAATATCGAGAGTTATCTTCCTATCCTATACATATATAAATGGATGTTGACCGATCACCAGAAAGGTTAGCACATACATGTATTTTTTTTTACGGAACCGTTTTTTATGCCATCCATTTGGTTGTAACTCGCCATCATATCGACGACAAAACAGAATATTTTGTGATTTTTAGTGTCCGCAATCCATAATAGTCACAACAAATAGTCATTGTGACTATTATTAGTCATTGATGAGTGAGTTTGAAGTGGAATACCATTTCCACTCGAATTGTGCTGAGTGCTGGACGTCGATATGAATAACTACTCTTCTTAAACCGGCAGGACAATGTCTGCCTTGTTTTGCTAGCTTTATATAAATATATTGCTGCCGTCACCGTGTGCAAAAGTGAGAGCGAGCAGGGTCGAGTTGGCACCACGAGGGGATCGAACGGCGGCGGGGTGACTGTTTGAGGGGGCTCGTTGGCGGATTAGCGCGCGAAACGTGCAGGGCGGCAAATTATATATAAATTTTTAAATATAATTTGTATATTCTTATATATAGCTTATATATAATGATATATAAATTGATATACTGAGTCATAAATAGGGGAGAACAGGACTATGTGTACCAGTTTTGATATCTTTAGCAGAAAGCGATACTCTGAAAAGAGCCTAAAAAAAATATGGTCTATAAAAAACAGACCCCAAAAATACCTTAAAAAAGACCACAAAGAACCGCAAAAAGACCGTTCTACGTAGTACGCCATACTCGGTTCTATGGCCCCGAACCAATTTACAGAGAACATCTTAATAGTACTCTCTCCTGTTACATGTAGTGCGATTCTTCTCATTTTATAATATATATTTTTCGTTACATACCTAGCGTAATTATTAAATTTACGCTGAATAGCGGCCTCTTCCGCGTCACGTGCTTGGCACATTTGGCGTTTCAGTATATTTCCAATGTTTATGATCTGGTTTCGTTTAACGACTATAGTCATGATTTTGCAGCATGCTCCAATTATCGAAATAAATACGAACGCGTTGTTCGCTAAATCTTGTAGATCATCGAAAGAATTCACAATGTATAGAAAATCGAGAACGCAAGAGGAAAACATCGTTAGAACAACAAAAGATGTGTAGATATTATAGAACTTTGATCGCCAATCGTTGGACCATTTTGTTGGCTTCCAAAGACCGCAATACTTGAGTACAGCGAAAGACCATGGTAGTGAAATCATTTTCAGCGGAAAATATCGTTTTTTCACTTTTCGCGAGCGAGTTATTAAAAGCTCGATATATTTTTCAATGAATCTTTACGATGGAAAAAGTTCGTTCACGTTCTCTCGCGTATACGTATGTCATGAAATTTTTCTTAAAAATATGTTTGCTGCGATTGAAGAGCGAGAGACTGTGTTGTTCGTTCGAATATCGTCGGAATACTGAGCCGACTCTTGCACCCGTCATTTTTCCACCTCCTCAGCCCTTTTTTATCTTGGTACGCAATTATTGTGGATATTCCTCCGCTATTGACGACAGCGCATTAAGAATGCACCCCTTCGGGCTATGGTCTTCCGAGTCGAGTGGTGCAACCAAAGGAAAAGTGCATAAATGAGAAAAATTCCGAGGGCTACATTGCATACGTGCATTCTTTCGACATATTGATTGGCAATTATTTCATTTCGCAACCGTCGTGGTACGAATAATAGCGGAATATTGGAAACTCTTCGACTAGAGACGTTGCATGGGATTAATAATATAACGACGGGGAAAAACACAGAAGGAATATACGTAGATATGTTCGAGTATAGGAACTTTATCAACGACACTCCCTAAATAATGCAAACTGTTATTATGGGGTATGGGACGACTAAAAACTCTTTATTTTACTTCATTTTTTCCGGTCTTCTTCCCCCACATTTCTCGTCCGCAAAGAACTGTTACTTCATTCGTAATTCCCGCGTACGACGTATAACTTCGCAGTGAGATGCGTATAACGTTTCGTAGACTGGTGCAATTTTTTTCCCTCTGAACTTTGCAAGGTGCACCTATGGTACATGCGGGCAGCGTCTTCAAATGGTATTTTATCGTACAATGGAAAGAAAAAAGAATATTTTCTTCAGTCCTGAGTAAGCACGCTTGATGTTCAAGTTCAAAACTTTCTGAAAAATTTACGTTCAAGCAATAATTTTTCCGGATCAAGGAACTGCATTACGAATACACACTCGTACTCCTATGATAGTTTGATTCCAAGTTCGTTCGTTGCCGAAAAATATGTTAAAAACAAACACTCGTGGTGGGAATAATCGAGTGGGTCGATTCTTCAAATAAAAAATACATCATCTCGCGAATCGTTATGTGAGTTACGCAATTTGTGACGAAAAATATCTTCTGTGTACCATAATGACATTGGATGGATGAAGTATCGTTAAAGATAGCGATTCACAGTTTTAACATATCATTAATAAACGATGAGCACATTCGTACACTTTTATTTTATGGGAAATTTAAATATTTCCAAATAATTTACTGGAGAACCGGATTTTGTCGTTACAACAATTTTTTCCCCTTGATAGTAACACAAGCACGATTAGTCTTTTTGTAAAACGTATTACATCTCGACGCGTTGACTCATGACGCTATATACCGAGTAAGATAATTTCATGAGCTATAAAACAAAAAACATTGCGAAACTTCCATTGTACTCGAAAGTCAAATAAAATTATTTTAACAATACTCCAGTGAGAAAAAAATATACTTGATTGTAAGTCATTGCAATAAATAATTCACGCGATATACTGACACTGTTGAATGATTCGAGCGACAGAAAGATGACATGGCCGGTACGAAATGCGATTGGTTTTGATGATCTTGCAATTATCATCAGAAGTGTTTTTTTCAAACTGACGCTCAAACATGTCCAGTTCATCTCGTACGCTGCGTTCGCCACGTCGACACTCTGTATATAAAATGTGAATTTTTTCTCACACAGTCACAAATTCCAAAATAATGTGATATCCATAACTCACCTGAACTATAACTTTGTTTCCGTACCAACATAATAAAAATATCTGTATAATTATTACAATCAGATACCCCGCCGTGGATATAAATACGACACTGAATATTTGAAGTTTCGTTAATTGGAGAATAGTGAAGCACAGTACCACTGAGCTTATCCCGAATTGAAGAAAAACCACATGGGCAAAATTGTCGTTCAGTAATTTCGCCAATCTGAGATTTAACAAACAAACAAATCCCAATGAACTTACGAATATGCGTTCGAAACATTATTTTACTAAAATATCAAAATCATTTTTAAAGTAAAAAAAATTAAATTAAATTAAATATCTGCCTACTCGAGAATCGTCCAGTGATGCCTTATGCATTCAGCGATCTGTATTTTTTCAATATTTCGTGAATCCGTATCGTTGACACTTTCTACCGTTCCATCTTTCGTGCCACTTGTCTTTGCGTCGATCGATTTTATTATATTTCTCAAACGATATTTCAGAATCTCGAGTTGCATGCAAGTTTGCAACATCGACACAACGATAAATGTATCGATCGCCATTGAAGATACCGTATAAGTCAATCGTATGAAAGTCAAACAGATGTAAATGAAAAAAAATTGTCCTAACGTGGGTCCGTTCCAGGGAAGCCACGAGGAACTTTCAGCGGTGAATTCCCGTTCTGGGAGATCGTTGATTAACGAGGTGATTAGAATCGCGATGCTTGCAGTCACCACAAAGGTTCCGTATCTCACGGACAGCGCCCAGTAATATAAAAATTAAATCAAATTTGCACTCATCTATTTTTTTTATCGGCTCAAAATGTATATATGTATATTCACACACCTACATATGCCATGTTAAAAATATATCAGATTTTATTTATAGGAAATGTTTAACATATATATATATAAATATATAAAAATTCATACACTGAATTATAAATAGGGGAGAACAGGACTATTGGTACCATCTTTTGATATCTCCAGCAGAACGCGATTCTCTGAAAAGACTAAAAAAAATATGGTCTGTTTTCTGGTCGGATAACCACAAAACAGACCTCAAAAATACATTAAAAAGCACCACCAGAAACCGCAAAAAGACCGTTCTAAGTGGTACGTCGTACTCGGTTCTACTGATCCCGAACAAATTTTCAGAAAACATCTCTCACTGTCTCCCGTTACATGTAGTCCGGTTCTTCTCATTTTCTAATTTATACTTCTCATTACATACCTAGCGTATTTATCAAATTTACGCTGAATAGCAGTCTCTTCCGTGTCACGTGCTTGGCACACTTGGCGTATCAGTATATTCTCAATGTCTATGATTTGGTTTCGTTTAACGAGTATAGTAATGGTTTTGCAGCATGCTCCAATTATCGAAATAAATACAAACGCGTTGTTCGCTAAATCTTGCACATCATCGAAAGAGTTCACAATGTGTAGAAAATTGAGAACGCAAGAGGTAAGCATCGTTAGAACAACAAAACATGTGTAGATATCATAGAAATTTGATCGCCAACCGTTGGACAATTTTGTTGGTTTCCAAAGACCGCAATACTTGAGTACGGCGAAACTCCAAAGTAGCGAAATCATTTTCAGCGGGAAATATCGTTTTTCACTTTTCGTGAACGAGTTATTAAAAAAGTGAATTTTTTTCAATAAATTTTTACCAAGGAAACACTCTGTCAACGTTCTCTCGCGTATACGTATCTCGTGGAATTTTTCTTAAAAATATGTTTGGTGGGTTTGAAGAGCGAGAGAGTGTGTTGTTCGTTCGAATATCGTCGGAATACTGAGCCGACTCTTGCACCCGTCATTTTTCCACCTCCTCAGCCTTTTTTTCTCTTGGTACACAATTATTGTGGACATTCCTCCGCTATTGACGACAGCGCATTAAGAATGCACCCCTTCGGGCTATGGACTTCCGAGTCGAGTGGTGCAACTAAAGGAAAAGGGCATAAACGAGAAAAATTCCGAGGGGTACATTGCATACGTGCATTCTTTCGACATATTGATTGGCAATTATTTCATTTCGCAACCGTCGTGGTACGAATAATAGCGGAATATTGGAAACTCTTGGACTGGAGACGTTGCATGGGGTGAATAATATAACGACGGGGAAAAACACAAAAGGAATATACGTAGATATTTTCGAGTAGAGAAACTTTATCAACGACACTCGCTAAATAATGCAAACTGTTATTATCGGGTATGGGACGACTAAAAACTCTTTATTTTACTTCATTTTTTCCGGTCTTTTTCCCCCACATTTCTCGTCCGCAAAGAACGTTGTTACTTCATTCGTAATTCCGGCGTACGACGTATAACTTCGCAGTGAGATGCGTATAACGTTTCGTAGACTGGTGCAATTTTTTTCCCTCTGAACTTTGCAAGGTGCACCTATGGTACATGCGGGCAGCGTCTTCAAATGGTATTTTATCGTACAATGAAAAAAAAAAAGAATATTTTCTTCAGTCCTGAGTAAGCACGCTTGATGTTCAAGTTCAAAACTTTCTGAAAAATTTACGTTCAAGCAATAATTTTTCCAGATCAAGGAATTGCATTACGAATACACACTCGTACTCCTATAAGGGTTTGATTCCAAGTTCGTTCGTTGACGAAAAATATATTGAAACAAACACTCGTGGTAGGAATAATCGAGTGGGTTGATTCTTCAAATAAAAAATACATCATCTCGCGAATCGTTATGTGAGTTACGCAATTTGTGACGAAAAATATCTTCTGTGTACCATAATGACATTGGATGGATGAAGAATTGTTGAAGATGGCGATTCACAGTTTTAACATATCATTAAAAAACAATGAGCACATTCGTACAATTTTATGTTAAGGGAAATTTAAATATTTCCAAACAATTTACTGGAGAATCGGATTTTGTCGTTACAACAATTTTTCCCTCTTGATAGTAACACATGCACGATTAGTCTTTTTGTAAAACATATTACATCTCGACGCGTTGACTCATGACGTTATATACCGAGTAAGATAATTTCATGAGCTATAAAAAAAATAGTCATCGTCATGACTCTTTGAGTGCAATGTAAAATAAAAATTATTTTAACATTACACCAGTGAAAAAAATATCTTTACAAATATACTTGATTGTAATTCATTGCAGTAAATAATTCACGCGATATACTGACACTGTTAAATGATTCGAGCGACAGAACGATGATGTGGCCCGTACGAAATACGATTGGTTTCGATGACCTCGCAATTATCATCAGAAGAGTTTTCCTCAAACCGACGCTCAAAAATGTCCAGCTCAGCTCATACGTTGCGTTCGCCACGTCGAGACTCTGTTCAAGGAGTGTGAATTTTTCTTGAATTGAATTTATTTTTCATATAGTCACAAATTTCAAAACACTGCGATAAACGTAACTCACCTGAAGTATAACTTTGTTTCCATACCAACAATATAAAAATATCTGTATAATTATTGCAATCAAATACACTGCCGTGGATATAAATTCGGCACTGAACATTCGAAGTTTCGTTAGTTGAAGAATAGTGAAGCACAGTACCAGTGAGCTTATCGCGAATTGAAGAAAAATCACATGGGCAAAACTGTCATTCAGTAATTTCGCCAATCTGTGGTTAAAAGGAACTAATGAATTTGTATATGTGCGTTAGGAATCTTATTTAAGTAAAAATAGCAAAATCATTGTTAAAGTAAAAAGAAAGAAAAATCAAATATCTGCCTACTCGAAAATCGTGCAGTGATGTCTTATGCACTCAATGATCTGTATTTTTTCAACAATTCGTGAATCCGCATCGTTGACTCTTTCTACCGTTCCATCGTCCATGTGCTTTGTCTTTGTATCGATCGTATTTGTTATGTTTCTCAACCGACACTTAAGAATCTCGAGTTGCGTGCAAGTTTGCAACATCGATACAGCGATAAATGTATCGATCGCCAATGCAGATACTGTTGACGTGAATCGAATGAAAGCCAAGCAGGTGTAGATGAAACAAAATTGTACTAACGTGGGTCGGTTGCAAGGAACCCACGAGGAACTTGCAGCGGTGAATTCTCGTTCTAGCAGATCGTTGATTAACGAGGTGATCAGCATTGCGATGATACCAATTACTAACAAGGTTCCGTATCTCACGGACAGCGCCCAGTAATATAAAAAGTAAATCAAATTTTCCCTTATCTATTTTTTTTTACATACCTCATGCAACAAAATATATGAAATTTTATTTATCAATAGGAAATATATACATAGGGGGGACCCAAAAAAAACGGGAATTTCGTCATAATTTTTTAATTTTTTAATATTTTTACACCGAATATTGATCACATTCAAAGTATTCTCCTTTGACCACAACGCACCTCTGCAAACGATCCTTCCAATGTTCAAAACGTTTTTTAAATTCACTTATCGGAATGTTCTTTAGGCCTTCCAGCGATTTTTGTTTTATCTCCTCCACAGTGGCAAAACACGCTTTCCTCTCATGTCCCTTTTGAGTCTGGGGAACAAAAAAAAATCACAGGGGGCTAGATCCGGTGAGTAGGGGGGTTAAGCAATTGGTGTCATGCAGTTTTTGGTCAAAAACTGCTTTACGGAGAGAGCGGCGTGGGCCGGCGCGTTGTCATGATGGAGGAACCAGGCACTTGTGCGCCAAAGATCTGCCCTTTTCTGCCGGATACTCTCCCTCAATCTTTTCAAAACCTCCAAGTAGAACTTCTGGTTGACAGTTTGACCCGGGGGAACGAACTCCGCGTGCACAACACCTCTGCAATCGAAGAAACAAATGACTACACTTGGCGAGCTTTTTTCGGACGAAGAGAGCGAGGTGTCTTCCACTGGCTTGATTGCTGCTTTGTTTCGGGGTTGCATCCATAGCACCACGATTCATCACCAGTAATCACCTTGGAAAGAAGTTCAGGGTCCTCTTCGAGCTGATTTTGAAGTTCAAAACATGCCTGAAGTCGACGCTCCCTTTGCTCGTCTGTGAGAAGGCGAGGAACAAATTTGGCTGCAACTCTGCTCATGTGCCAATCTTTGGATAAAATCCTCTGAATTGAACTCCATGATATCCCAGACATCTCACAGAGTTGATCAATGGTTCGGCGACGGTCTTCATGAATGAGAGCATTGATTTTGTCGACGTTTTCGTCACTTCTTGACGTTGAGGGGCATCCTGAACGGGGTTGGTCTTCAATTGACATTTCTCCATCTTTAAAACGTGAAAACCACCCGTAGACTCTGGTTTCACTTAGGGCAGCATCTCCATAAGCAGTCTTAAGCATTACAGTAGTTTCCGCGGCCGATTTCCCCAACAGGAAACAAAATTTCACAGTCGCGCGTTGCTCTCGACAATCGGCCATCACGTTTTCGCCGAAATGGAAAAAGTTGTTTCACTACAAAAATTCCCACGGGCGAACCGATGCACTCACGGCGACAGAACTTCGCACACTAACTCAGGAGACGTGTCCCCAACGGACACCTGGTTGAGCAATGGGTTGCCCCCACTCTCCCTCCCCGCCGCAGCGCAATTCTCGTTTTTTTTGGGTCCCCCCTCGTACACTAGAGGTGAGCAGTGGTCTCGTGGATGCGGCTCTAGTTCGATTCCCGGTCGGCACCAATGAATGTTTCTAATTGCTTTTTTCTGCGATCCTGGGTGATTCGGATTGCACCTTCCAAAAGTGGCGTGGAGAACCTGGCGAACCGATCGCCCGAGGTGCCAAGTGTCTAATTGGCATTTGACACCCCGCAATAGTCGTCCCTAGCCACAGTGTTAGCTACCGTACTGAGGGCTACATGGCACCGGAGTATGGTGTGCCGGAAGGGTGTCTCCGGGATACCAGGGAACCTCCCGGGAATAAACAGCATATAGGCTGCTTTGTTACGAAGGGTCGACAGGGGGCAAAGAAGGATTGTTGGAAGATACTCCCGGACCCCGGACGCCCCAAATAAAAAGATGTAAAGTGCCTCGAAAAGACCTGCGAGTTCAGAAATGCGGAACACCAGAATGCCTGTCAGTCGTGTTGTGGAGTCTGGGGAGGAGTCCCGGGACATGATGTGGACAAAGAGGGCAATGACGGTACAATGGGCCTCTGGCCTGAGTGCAAACAGGGGCTGAAACAAGCGTACTGCTCCTCGAAAGCATTATTATTATTATTATATATTTACTAAGGGGGCTTAGGAAGGATCGGGATGAATCATACGTAAAAACCCGAAAGGGTATACGTTGGAACAAAGAAAAATAAACTATATATATGGGGCATTCCACGCCAAATCGGACACCATTTGGCTTTTGCATCTCCGATTTTTCTCATAATTTTTTACGTTTTAGCATCGGTTGAGAGAGGCGTCCCTGATTTTTTTCAAATTTTTTTGACGAGACGTTTCCGAGATATCGATTTAAAAAAAAAAAAGTTACTTATTCTTTAAACCCCACTAACTTTGCGAAAAATGGGCCGATTGGGACGTTTTTTTTTTTGAAATTTTTCTTTTTGAACACACTTTGGAAAAAATAGATCGAAAAAATTTTCAAAAATGTATTTCTTTAAGATTTTTATGTTTTTAATATAAAATGTTGATTTCCAAAAAACACGTCCTGATCGATTTTCTTGAAATTTTTTTCTAAAAAACTGACTCTCATTCCGCAACTTTTAAGCCCGGGCCGATGATGGGATAACGATGGGATCTATTTTTTTCGAATTTTCAAATTTGGACAAATGGAGAACGGGGCTATGGGCCGGTTGATATTCCTAGCGGAAAGCGATACCCCGAAAAGGCGATCTTACTGCACCACGATAGAGACCTCAAAAATAGTTAAAAAAAAAAAACCACTAGAAACCACGAAAAGACCGTTCTGTGTTTTACATACGTCGTACTCGGTTCTACTGGCCCTGAACAAATTTACAGAAAACATCTCGACTCTCGGTAACACTTTCTCCTCTTACATGTAGTCCGGTTCTTCTCAATTTATAATTTATATTTTTGATTACATACCTGGCGTATTTATCAAATTTACGCTGAATAGCAGTCTCTTCCGTGTCACGTGCTTGACACACTTGGCGTTTCAGTATATTCTCAATGTTTATGATCTGATTTCGTTTAACGAGTATAGTCATGGTTTTGCAGCATGCTCCAATTACCGAAATAAATACGAAAGCGTTATTCGCTAAATCTTGGAGATCATCGAAAGACTTAATAATGTGCAGAAATTCGAGAACACAAGAGGTAAACAACGTTAGAATAACAAAACATGTGTAGATATCATAGAACTTTGATCGCCAATCGTTGGACCATTTTGTGGGCTTCCAAAGACCGCAGTATTTGAGTACAGCGAAAGACCAAGGTAGCGAAATCATTTTTAGCGGAAAATATCGTTTTTTCATTTTTCGTGAACGAGTTGTCAAAAAAACGAATATTTTTCAATGAATTTTTACGAAGGAAAACAGTTCGTTCACGTTCTCTCGCATATACGTATCGCGTGAAATTTTTCTTAAAAATATGCTTGCTCGGTTTGAAGAGCGAGAGAGTGTGTTGTTCGTTCGAATGTCGTCGGAATACTGAGCCGACTGTTGCACCCGTCCATTTCTCCACCTCCTCAGCCTTTTTCTCTTGGTACGCAATTATTGTGGATATTCCTCCGCTATTGACGACAGCGCATTAAGAATGCACCCCTTCGGGCTATGGACTTCCGAGTCGCGTGGCGCAACCAAAGGAGAAGTGCATAAATGAGAAAAATTCCGAGGGGTACATTGCATCCGTGCATTCTTACGACATATTGATTGGCAATTATTTCATTTCGCAATCCTCGTGGTACGAATAATAGCGGAATATCGGAAATTCCTGGACTGGAGTCGTTGCAAGGGGTGAATAATATAACTACGTGGAAAAACACAGAAGGAATATACGTAGATATGTTTGAGTAGTGGAACTTTATCAACGACACTCGCTTAATAATGCAAACTGTTATTATGGGGTATGGGACGACTAAAAACTCTTTATTTCACTTCATTTTTTCCGGTCTTTTTCCCCCACATTTCTCTTCCGCAAAGAACGTTGTTACTTCATTCGTAATTCCGGCGTACGACGTATAACTTCGCAGTGAGATGCGTATAACGTTTCGTAGACTGGTGCAATTTTTTTTCCCCTGAACCTTTGCACTTTGAAAGGTTCATGCAGACAGCGGCTTGGAATGATATGCTATCATACACTGGGGAAGGAAAAAATTCCTGAGCCGTGAGTTAACCGGCGTGAAGTACGAGTTAAAATTTTCTCAAAAATCTACATTCGAGCAATAATTCTTGCAGCTCGAGGAGTTGCATTACGATTACACACTCGTACCCTTACGAGAGTTTGAGTGGAAGATGAGTTTGAGTGCGTTGATGAGAAACCGCGTGGCCGATTTATCTGAAGACATTGAAATATTTCGAAAACTGCGCAACGGATCAAAAAAAGTTCTGAATAAAATTTGTTCGCCTGGAAGAGGGTCATCCAATGATACCAAAATCGACTCCTCGCCCCCACCACCTGGGGTGAGTGTGGGGGCAACTTTTAAATCGTAAATGGGAACCCCCATTTTTTATTGCAGATTCGGATTTCCCATAACAAAATAAGTAAATTTTATCTGAAACATTTTCTTTTGATGCGCGATAGATGGCGCTGTAATCGCAAGTAACCTGATTTTTGCGAATATCTCGATAAATTACATGTTAATGTAATGGTATGTTAAAATCAAACACTCGCGGTGGGAATTATCGAGTGGGTCGACTTTTCCAATAAAAAATACATCGTCTCGTGAATCATTATGTGAGTTAGGCAATTTGTGACGAAAAACGTCTGTGCTACATTTTTGTGTATCAAAGTGATATATTTTCATTGCAAATATGAATGGATGAAGTACAGTTAGAGATGGCAATTCACAGTTTTAACATATCTTTAATAAACGATGAGCACAGTCGTACACTTTTGTTGTAAGGGAAATTGTAATATTTCCAAACAATTTACTGGGGAGTCGGATTTTGTCGTTACAACAATTGCCCCCCCTTGATGGTAACACAAGCACGATTAGTCTTTTTTGTAAAACCTCTTATACCTCGACGCGTCGACTCATGACGTTATATACCGAGTAAGATAATTTCATGAGCTATAAAACAAAAAATATTGCGAAACTTCCATTGTACTCGAAAGCTCATCGTCATGATCTTTTCAGTGCAATGTCAAATAAAATTATTTTAACAATACACAGGTG
Organism: Oxytorus armatus; assembly: GCA_958009045.1. Classification (NCBI taxonomy): domain Eukaryota; kingdom Metazoa; phylum Arthropoda; class Insecta; order Hymenoptera; family Ichneumonidae; genus Oxytorus; species Oxytorus armatus. The sequence goes on along the minus strand of OY253745.1, from coordinate 36,648,681 downwards.
ACAAAAAAATATACTTGATTGTTAGTCATTGCAATAAATAATACACGCGATATACTGACACTGTTGAATGATTCGAGCGACAGAAAGATGACGTGACCGGTACGAAATGCGATTGGTTTTGATGATCTTGCAATTATCATCAGAAGTGTTTTTTTCAAACTGACGCTCAAACATGTCCAGTTCATCTCGTACGCTGCGTTCGCCACGTCGACACTCTGTATATAAAATGGGAATTTTTTCTCACACAATCACAAATTCCAAAATAATGTGATATGCATAACTCACCTGAACTATAACTTTGTTTCCGTACCAACATAATAAAAATATCTGTATAATTATTGCAATGAGATACCCCGCCGTGGATATAAATACGACACTGGATATTTGAAGTTTCGTTAATTGGAGAATAGTGAAGCACAGTACCACTGAGCTTATCGCGAATTGAAGAAAAATCACATGGGCAAAATTGTCGTTCAGTAATTTCGCCAATCTGAGATTTAAAACAATAAAAAACCCAATTAACTTACGGATATGCGTTCGAAACATTATTTCACTAAAATATCAAAATCATTTTTAAAGTGAAAAAAAATTCAATTAAATTAAATATCTGCCTACTCGAGAATCGTCCAGTGATGCCTTATGCATTCGGCGATCTGTATTTTTTCAATATTTCGTGAATCCGTGTCATTGACACATTCTACCGTTCCATCTTTCGTGCCATTTGTCTTTGCGTCGATCGAATTTGTTATATTTCTCAAACGATATTTCAGAATCTCGAGTTGCGTGCAAGTTTGCAACATTGACACAACGATAAATGTATCGATCGCCATTGAAGATACCGTATAAGTCAATCGTATGAAAGCCAAACAGATGTAAATGAAAAAAAATTGTCCTAACGTGGGTCCGTTCCAGGGAAACCACGAGGAACTTTCGGCGGTGAATTCCCGTTGTGGGAGATCGTTGAGTAACGAGGTGATTAGAGTTGCGGTGGTCGCAATCACCGCAAATGTTCCGTACCTCACGGACAGCGCCCAGTAATATAAAAATTGAATCAAGTTTCCACTTATCTATTTTTTTAAATTTGCTCAATAAAATGTATATATATATTTACACACCTACATATGTCATGTTAAAAATATATCAAATTTTATTTATAGGAAATCTTTAACATAACATATATATATTAGGGCGATTTTTTTTCGACTATTTTTTTTAGTATACAATTTTTACGGTTCATATTACCGTAAAAATGTTAAACTACTCATAAGTTAAAGTTCAATATCTCAAGGGTTGGGTCGATAGGACCTTTTTTGTAGGAAATTAAATATCGAACAATTTTTTCATTTACATTTTTTCCGCAAAGTTAATTGTTCCGGAGATAACAGCAAAAAAACGAGAATTTTGGGTAAAAATCAACTTCAGTGACCCGTACCAACTCACCAGTGCAATTTACACTTTCGCCGCAATAGGCACTTTTCTAGATTGTTTTATTCTGAGTAAATCGAAACTAAGAACAATATGATAGCATAAAATGCGGCTGAGTTATAGAATTTTGTAAAAAAAAAAAATTCGATTTACGTGTATTTTAGATGGAAAATCTTTTTCCGCTAAGGGAAAGTACTCAGAATTAATATTAAGGGCTGTAACTTTCAGGGAATTTCTTTTTCGACATATCCAACAAAATTTCAAGTGGGGACTGAGAAAAAAAATTGTCGAAAAAAAATAATCGCCCTAATATATATATATATATATATTTATATATATACATACACTGAATTATAAATAGGGGAGAACGGGACTATTGGTACCATTTTTTGATATCTCTAGCAGAAAGCGATACTCTGAAAAGACTAAAAAAAATATGGTCTGTTTTCTGGTCGAATAACCACAAACCAGACCTCAAAAATACATTAAAAAGCACCACCAGAAACCACAAAAAGAACGTTCTAAGTGGTACGTCGTACTCGGTATACTGATCCCGAACAAATTTTCAGAAAACATCTCAACAGCTCTGTCTCCCGTTACATGTAGTCCGGTTCTTCTCATTTTTTAATTTATATTTCTCATTACATACCTAGCGTATTTATCAAATTTACGCTGAATAGCAGTCTCTTCCGTGTCACGTGCTTGGCACACTTGGCGTATCAGTATATTCTCAATGTCTATGATCTGGTTTCGTTTAACGACTATAGTAATGATTTTGCAGCATGCTCCAATTATCGAAATAAATACAAACGCGTTGTTCGCTAAATCTTGCACATCATCGAAAGAGTTCACAATGTGTAGAAAATTGAGAACGCAAGAGGTAAGCATCGTTAGAACAACAAAACATGTGTAGATATCATAGAAATTTGTTCGCCAACCGTTGGACCATTTTGTTGGTTTCCAAAGACCGCAATACTTGAGTACGGCGAAACTCCAAAGTAGCGAAATCATTTTCAATGGGAAATATCGTTTTTCACTTTTCGTGAACGAGTTATTAAAAACGTGAATATTTTTCAATGAATTTTTACTAAGGCAACACTCTGTCAACGTTCTCTCGCGTATACGTATCTCGTGAAATTTTTCTTAAAAATATGTTTGGTGGGTTTGAAGAGCGAGAGAGTGTGTTGTTTGTTCGAATATCGTCGGAATACTGAGCCGACTGTTGCACCCGTCATTTCTCCACTTCCTCAGCCTTTTTTATCTTGGTACGCAATTATTGTGGATATTCCTCCGCTATTGACGACAGCGCATTAAGAATGCACCCCTTCGGGCTATGGACTTCCGAGTCGAGTGGTGCAACCAAAGGATAAGTGCATAAACGAGAAAAAATCCGAGGAGTACATTGCATACGTGCATTCTTTCGACATATTGATTGGCAATTATTTCATTTCGCAACCGTCGTGGTACGAATAATAGCGGAATATTGGAAACTCTTGGACTGGAGACGTTGCATGGGGTGAATAATATAACGACGGGGAAAAACCCAGAAGGAATATACGTAGATATATTCGAGTAGAGGAACTTTATCAACGACACTCGCTAAATAATGCAAACTGTTATTATCGGGTATGGGACGACTAAAAACTCTTTATTCTACTTCATTTTTTCCGGTCTTTTTCCCCCACATTTCTCGTCCGCAAAGAACGTTGTTACTTCATTCGTAATTCCGGCGTACGACTTATAACTTCGCAGTGAGATGCGTATAACGTTTCGTAGACTGGTGCAATTTTTTTTCCTCTGAACCTTTGCACTTTGCAAGGTGCACCTGTGATTCATGCGGACAGCGGCTTGAAATGATATTCTAATATACAATGGAAAAAAGTAAATAAAATTTTTCTTCAGTTGTGAGTTTGCACGCGTGACGTACGTGTTAAAATTTTCTCAGAAATTTGCGCCCGAGCAATAATTATTCCAGCTCGAGGAATTGCATTACGAATACACACTCGTACCCCCATGGGAGTTTGGGTCTATGGTCGTGCGCTGACGAGAAATATGTTAAAAACAACAATTCGTGGTGGGAATGATCGAGTGGGTCGATTTTTCACATAAAAAATACATCATCTCGCGAATCATTGTGTGGATTACGCAATTTCATATTTGAATATGAAGCAAATATTATCAGGATCACTTTGGCAACGATCCTATCATGAGGGTTTCTCGGTTCTTTGGGATTTAAATTTATCCAAAACTTTATAACTTTCGTAAGTATTTACCCATTGAGCCAAAAGGTTTGACACAAATGTGCTAAGAAAGAAGGATCTTTTGCTTTATTCAATTGTACACTTTTGTTTCATTGGAAATTCAAATATTTCCAAACAATTTACTGGAGAATCAGATTTTGTCGTTGCAACAATTATCCCCCTTGATGTCCCACAAGCACGATTAACCTTTTTTTGTAAAACCTCTCACACCTCGACGCGTTGGCTCATTACGTTATATACCGAGTAAGATATTTTCATGACCTATAAAAACTATTATGAAACTCCCGTTGTCCTCATAAAGTCATCGTCATGACCTTTTGAGTGCAATGTGCAAAATAAAAATTATTTTAATACTACACGAGTTAAAAAAATATCTTGACAAATATACTTGATTATAAGTCATTGCAGTAAATAATTCACGCGATATACTGACACTGTTGAACGATTCGAGCGACAGAAAGATGACGTGGCCGGTACGAAATGCCATTGGCTTTGATGATCTTGCAATTATCATCAGTAGAGTTTTTTTCAAACTAACACTCAACAATGTCCAGTTCATCCCGTACGCTGCGTTCGCCACGTCTAGACTCTGTTTATCTAATGGGAACTTTTCGGATATTCAATTTTTTCTCATACAGTCACAAATTCTAAAACACTGAGATAAGCGTAACCTACCTGAACTGTAACTTTATTTCCGTACCAACACAATAAAAATATCTGTATAGTTATTGCAATCAGATACGCCACCATGGATATAAATTCAACACTGAATATTCGAAGTTTCGTTAGTTGAAGAACGGTGAAGCACAGCACCACTGAGCTTATCACGAATTGAAGAAAAATCACATGTGCAAAATTGTCGTTCAATGATTTCGTCAATCTGAGATTTAAAAATAAAAAAACTAATAAACTTACGGATATGCGTTCGAAACAATATTTGACTAAAACAGCAAAATGTTTTTTAAAGTAAAAAAACAAAAGTAAAATTAAATATCTGCCTACTCGAAAATCGTGCAGTGATGCCTTATGCATTCAACGATCTGTATTTTTTCAATACTTCGTGAATCCGTATCATTGACTCTTTCTACCGTTCCATCTTCCATCCCCTGTTTCTTTGCATCGATCGAATTTGTTATATTTCTCAAACGATATTTTAGAATCTCGAGTTGCGCGCACATTTGCAACATTGATACAGCGATAAATGTATCGATCGCCAATGTCGACAGTGCGTATGTCAATCGTATGAAAGCCAAGCAGATGTAGACAAAAAAAAATTGTCCCAACGTTAGCCCGTTGCAAGGAACCCACGAGGAACCTTCAGTCGTGAATTCCCGTTCTGGGAGATCGTTGATTAACGAGATCATGAGAATTGCGAAGGCCGTAATCAATATAAAGGTTCCATATCTCACGGACAGCGCCCAATAATATAAAAAGTAAATGAAATTTTCGCTTATTTATTTTTTTACTTGCTGAATAAAATATGGACGTATATATTCATACACCTACATATGTCATGCAAAAAAATGTATCAAATTTTATTTATAGGAAATGTTTAATATACAGGGTGTCCCAATAACTATTAGCACCGTAGATATCTTCGAAACTATAAGGTTCACAGAAATATTTGCTGAATCAAAATTGCACAGTACGAAGGGGGCCATCCAATGATACCAAAGTGCACACCCCCATCCCCACCCCATGGGCTGGGGTTGGGGCAACTTTGAAATCTTAAATAGGAGCCCCCATTTATTATTGTAGATTCGGATTCCCCATAAAAAAAATACGTATCTTTTGTTGAAAATGTTTTTTTCGTTTCGTGATGGATGGCGCTGTAATCGGAAAAAATCCCTGAAAGTACAGAAAGGCGATGATACTTACAGTTTCGGTAGTAAATAAAATTACTACGTTTATAGTAAGTGTTCGAAATGACGACCATCAGTATCAATGCAATATTGAATTCTTTTTTCGATTTATTGACTTGCAAGTTTTACAGCGTCAGAATTTATTGATGCACAGGCTGTAGTAATTCTTTGTTGCATGTCGTCAAGTTTAGTTGGTACTTGATCTACCGGTTTGCCTAAGTTTATCACACACATTTTTAAATGTTTGACGCGAAGGCTGAGACCGACGTGGATATCGTTCACCATACAAGGTTTTTGCCCTTACAGAATTTTGTTGGCATTCGCCATAAATGAGAAGCGTATCGACTTGCTCTTCAAACGGATACATTGCACTCGATTGACTGATTTATCGATACTAATCGTATCATGTTTATCTTATCCTGCAAACTTATTAAAGTGTCCTTGAAACAGTGTTTATTTTCAGTGAAGTAAACCGTAAGTATTATCGCCTTTCTGTACCTTTCTGTACCTTTCTGTCGAAGAAATGTAACAAACATTGTAACATTTGTAACATTGTAACATTTTTGTAACATTGTAACAAAAGTGTCCGTAGTAGTGTACGCCAGAAACGCGTAACGAATGACGAAATGGAAATCGGTGTGCTCGCAAGTGTGTATCGAGATCCTCACATTAGTTTGCGACAAATTTAAAATAAATCTGGCATTGGCAGGACTAGCGTACATCGCATTTTGCACCGTCACAAATTTCACCCGTACAATGTTGGTCTTCACCAAGAATTGCATGGGAACGAATAGGAAGAATTATTACAGCCTGTGCAAGAATTCAATATTGCATTGATACCGATGGTCGTCATTTCGAACACTTACTATAAACGTAGTAATTTTATTAACTACCGAAACTGTAAGTATTATCGCCTTTCTGTACTTTCGGGGATTTTTTGTGATTACAGCGCCATTTATAGCGAATCGAAAAAAAAATTTTGAACAAAAGTTACGTATTTTTTTTATGGGGAATCCGAATGTACAATAAAAAATGGGGGTTCCGATTTAAGATTTCAGAGTTGACCCAACCCTAGCCCAGGGGGTGGGAATGGGGGCGAGTACTTTGGTATCATTGGATGGCCCCCTTCGTACTATGCAATGTGGATTTAGCAAATATTTCTGTGAACCTTATAGTTTCGAAGATATCTAAGGTGCTAATAGTTATTGAAACTTCCTGTATATATACAGGGTGCCCGAAAACTAGCACGTCAGAGTGACACGGTGGTTAGATTGACTCCGGACATATCAGAACAAACAAATATGACCTCAGTAAAATTCTTTTTGAGAAACCTCGTCTTTTTTGATTTCTCGAAAAATCGCTACCTAGTACTTGTTATTCCGCTACCATTGCTATGGAAGTCTAAATTATAAGCAAATCAAAGTTCGAATTCACAGCATATCTTAAAGTGGTCGGAAACACAAAGTAAAACAGCGAGATAACAATAATAGCGATTTTCCGAAAAATTGAAAAAGAGGATTCTTCTCGAAAACCATTAGGCTTTTACTGAGGTCATAGTTGTTTGTTCTCATAGGTCCGGAGCTAATCTAACCGCCGTGTCGGTCTGACGCGCTAGTTTTGGGACACTCTGTATACAAATTTATACACTGAATTATAAATAGGGGAGAACGGGACTATGTGTATCATTTTTTTATATCTTGAGCAGAAAGCGATACACTGAAAAGACTGCAAAAAAAAAGATGGTTTTATTCGACAACAACACAGACCTCAAAAATACCTTAAAAAAACCACCAGAAACCGCAAAAAGACCGTTCTAATTCGTACGTCGTACTCGGTTCTACCGGCCCCGAACAAATTTGTATATAGTCCGATTCTCCTCATTATATAATTTATATTTTTCATTACATACCTAGCGTATTTATCAAATTTACGCTGAATAGCAGTCTCTACCGCATCACGTGCTTGGCACACTTGGCCTTTCAGTATATTCTTAATGTTTATGATCTGGTTTCGTTTCACGAGTATAGTCATGATTTTGCAGCATGCTCCAATTGCCGGAATAAATACGAACGTGTTGTTCGCTAAATCTTGCAGATCATCGAAAGACTTCATAATGTGTAGAAACTCGAGCACACAAGAGACAAATATCGTTAGAATAACAACACACGTGTAGATATGATAGAACTTTGATCGCCAATCGTTGGACCATTTTATCGGTTTCCAAATACCGCAATACTTGAGTCCAGCGAAAGACCAAGGTAGCGAAATCATTTTCAGCAGAAAATATTGTCTTTCACTTTTCGTGAACGAGTCATTAAAAACTTGAATATTTTTCAATGAATTTTCACGAAGGAAACACTTTGGAGGAAGGATTTGAAGAGCGAAAGAGTGTGTTGTTCGTTCGAATGTCGTCGGAATACTGAGCCGACTCTTGCACCCGTTTATTTCTCCACCTCCTCAGCCTTTTTCTCTTGGTACGCAATTATTGTGGATATTCCTCGGCTATTGACGACAACGCATTAATAATGCACCCCTTCGAGATATGGACTTCCGAGTCGCATGGTGCAACCAAAGGAGAAGTGCGTAGATGAGAAAAATTCTGAGGAGTACATTGCATACGTGCATTCTTTCGACATATTGATTGGCTATTATTTCATTTCGCAACCCTCGTGGTACGAATAATAGTGGAATATCGGAAACTCTTGGACTGGAGACGTTGCAAGGGGTGAATAATATAACGACGTGGAAAAACACAGAAGGAATATACGTAGATATGTTCGAGTCGAGGAATTTTTTCAACGACACTCGCTAAATAATGCAAACTGTTATTATGGGGTATGGGACGACTAAAAACTCTTTATTTCACTTCATTTTTTCCGGTCTTTTTCCCCCACATTTCTCGTCCGCAAAGAACGTTGTTACTTCATTCGTAATTCCGGCGTACGACGTATAACTTCGTAGTGAGATGCGTATAACGTTTCGTAGACTGGTGCAATTTATTTTCCTCCGAACCTTTGAACCTTGCAAGATGCACATGTGGTTCATGCAGGCAGCGGCTTGAAATTGTATTTTATTATACAACGAAAAAAACGTAATTTTTTCGTCTCTTGTGAATTAGCACGCGTGATGTACGTGTTAAAATTTTCTCAATAATTTACGTTCGAGGAATAATTATTCCAGCTCGAGTAATTCCATTACGAATACACACTCGCACCCCCATGGGAGTTTGGGTCTAAGGTCGTGCGCTGAAATATATGTTAAAAACAACAATTCGTGGTGGGAATGATCGAGTGGGTCGATTTTTTACTTAAAAAAATACATAATCTCGCGAATCATTGTGTGGATTACGCAATTTCATATTTGAATATGAAGTAAATATTATCAGGATCACTCTGGCAACGATCGTATCATGAGGGTTTCTCGATTCTTCGGGATTTAAGGCGTATATGCGCGAAAAGTTTCAAAATTTTTCATTTTTTTTAAATATTTGATTCCATTTGCCTGAACGGTTAGGAATATTTTAAGCTTTACAGAATTGAGAGATACAAAAAGTTGCTATTAAATAAGGTACGACTGCACTTATAATAGATACCGCGCGGCACGCCCGACCGACAACTCCAAAGTCGTTTTTCCACGATTCACTTTTTTGAACCTTGTGAAAGTTCTAACCCTTGAACGAAGGTTCAGATCGCTTTGAAACATTTACAACATATTCTTAGTATCAACACTTATCGTGTGAACCATGGAAACAAAAATTTCAATGACACAAAAAAATATAATAAATAAAATACCGACAGAAAATTGAGTAAAAAAATTTTAAGTTTCGAATTTTTGTTATAATAATTTTTTTTATAATATTGCTGGATCACACTGAAGATACATTCATTATGCAATTATATATTAATTTTTTTTTCAGAAACCCACATCGATGCCGAGAACTTTCACCATCAACCCGCGCCCAAAGGAAAATACATTGCTTTATTATGTTATACCTCTGCTATTTGTTGATATTTCTGATTTTTTTTACATATACTTAACCATGTGCATAAATGATCTGTAAAAAAAATGTTATCAGTATATTCGTCATCATTTTTAACCGCGTCTAGAACAATGCCTGTAATCGTTATAACTTTCGTAAGTATTTACCCATTGAGCCAAAACGTTTGACACAAATGTGCTAGGGAACAACGATCTTTTGGTTTATTCAATTGTACACTTTTGTTTCAAGGGAAATTCAAATATTTCCAAACAATTTACTGGAGAATCAGATTTTGTCGTTACAACAATTATACCCCTTGATGTCGCACAAACACGATCAGTCTTTTTTGTAAAACCTCTTACACCTCGACGCGTTGACTCATGACGTTATATACCGAGTAACATAATTTCATGACCTATAAAAAAAATATTACGAAACTCCCATTGTGCTCGTAAAGTCATCGTTATGACCTTATGAGTACAATGTTGCAAAATATAAATTATTTTAATACTACATAAGTTAAAAAACAATATCTTGACAAATATACTTCATAGTAAGTCATTGCAGTAAATAATTCACGCGATATACTGACGCTGTTGAATGATTCGAGCGACAGAAAGATAACGTGCCCCGAACGAAATACGATTGGTTTTAATGATCTTGCAATTATTATCAGAAGAGTTTTTTTCAAACTAACTCTCAACAATATCCAGTTCATCCCGTACGCTGCGTTCGCCACGTCCAGACTCTGTACATACAATGAGAACTTTTCGCAAATTCAATTTTTTCTCATACAGTCAAAAATTTCAAAACAATGAGATACGCCTAACTTACCTGAACTGTAACTTTATTTCCGTACCAACACAATAAAAATATCTGTATAGTTAATGCAATCAGATACGCCACCATGGATTCAAATTCGACACTGAATATTCGAAGTTTCGTTAGTTGGAGAACGGTAAAGCACATCGCCACTGAGCTTATCACGAATTGAAGAAAAATCACATGGGTAAAATTGTCGTTCAATGATTTCGCCAATCTGAGATTAAAAAAAAAAAAAAAACTAATGAACTTACGGATATGCGTTAGAAACAATATTTGACTAAAACAGCGAAATCCGTTTTAAAGTAAAATTAAATATCTGCCTACTTGAAAATCGTGCAGTGATGCCTTATGCACTCAATGATCTGTATTTTTTCGATATTTCGTGAATCCGTATCATTCACTTCTTCTACCGTTTTATCGTCCATCCCCTTTGTCTTTGCGTCGATCGAATTTGTTATATTTCTCAAACGATATTTTAGAATCTCGAGTTGCGCGCACATTTGCAACATTGTTACAGCGATAAATGTATCGATCGCCAATATCGACAGTGCATATGTCAATCGTATGAAAGCCAAGCAGATGTAGACAAAAAAAAATTGTCCCAACGTGGGTCCGTTGCAAGGAACCCACGAGGAACTTTCAGCGGTGAATTCTCGTTCTGGGAGATCGTTGATTAACGAGGTCATCAGAACTGCGAAGGCCGTAATCGACAGAAAGGTTCCATAGCTCACGGACAGCGCTCAGTAATATAAAAAGTAAATCAAATTTTCGCTCATCTATCTTTGTTACTTGCTCAATAAAATATATATGTATATATTCTTTCCGACCGAGAGCAGTGGACTTGCGGTCGGTGCGCGGCTTCGGCGATCTCCCATGTTAACCAGTATTGGCCGCGGTCAGTACTGGGATGGGTGACAGCTTAGCCATGCACTGACTTGCACGCCGACTACTGAGCGGGCGGCAGTTTTTCTAAGTTTCCCATGGTAACACAACTGAATCTCGGTCAAAACAAAAAACCGTCTGTATCGACACAGGTTTTCCGTAGTGTCCCTGTGCCCATGGCAAATGCGATACAGTGTAGTTAAGACGTCTGCGGACGCAATGGAAGTTAGGTTAGCGCTTAGTGAAGTGACGGTACGGATTGATGAGGGGGGGGGGGGGGATGGAAAAATGGAAATAGGAAGGGCCATACGTAAAAATCCGAAAGGGTATACGTTGGAACACACAATAATATGTGTATATTCATGTACCTACATAAGTCATGTAAAAAAATGTATCAAATTTTATTTATCGGAATTGTATATATACGAGGGGGGACCCAAAAAAACGGGAATTGCGCTACGGCGGGGTGGGAGAGTGGGGGAACCCATTGCTCGACCAGGTGTCCGTTGGGGACACGTCTCCTGAGTTAGTGTGCGAAGTTCTGTCGCCGTGAGAGCATCGGTTCGCCCGTGGGAAATTTTGTAGTGAAAGAACTTTTTCCATTTCGGCGAAAACGTGATGGCCGATTGTCGAGAGCAACGCGCGGCTGTGAAATTTTGTTTCCTGTTGGGGAAATCGGCCGAGGAAACTACTGTAATGTTTAAGGCTGCTTGTGGAGATGCTGCCCTGAGTAAAACCAGAGTCTACGAGTGGTTTTCACGTTTTAAAAATAGAGAAATGTCAATTGAAAACCAACCCCGTTTAGGACGCCCCTCAACGTCAAGGAGTGACGAAAACGTCGACAAAATCTATGCTCTTATTCATGAAGACCGTCGCCGAACCATTTATCAACTCTGTGAGATGTCTGGGCTATCATTGAGTTCAATTCAGAGGATTTTATCCAAAGATTTGCACATGAGCAGAGTTGCAGCCAAATTTGTCCCTCGCCTCCTCACAGACCAGCAAAGGGAGCGTCGACTTCAGGCATGTTTTCAACTTCAAAATCAGCTCGAAGAGGACCCTGAACTTTTTTCCAAGGTGATTACTGGTGATGAATCGTGGTGCAATGGATGCGACCCCGAAACAAAGCAGCGATCAAGCGTTTTGCCACTGTGGCGGAGGTAAAACAAAAATCGCTGGAAGGCCTAGAGAACATCCCGATAAGTTAATTTAAAAAATGTTTTAAACATTGGAAGGATGGTTTGCAGAGATGCGTTGTGGTCAAAGTAGAATACTTTGAAGGTGATCAAAATTTGGTGTAAAAATATTTAAAAATAAAGAAATTATGACGAAATTTCCGTTTTTTTGGGTCCCCCCTCGTATACAGGGCGTCCGAAAACTAGCACTCCAGAGAGACACGGGGGTTAGATTAGCTTCGGACCTATCAGAATAAACAAATATGACCTGAGTAAAAGTTTCATGGTTTTTGAGAAAAATCGTTTTCTTTTATTTCTCGGAAAATCGCTACCTGGTACTTGTTATTTCGCTACTATTGCTATGAAAGTGAAAATCGTAAGGAAATCAAAGTCCAAATTCACAACAAATCCTAAAGTGGTCAGAAACGTAAAGGATAACAGCACGATAACAATAATACCGATTTTCCGAAATATCAAAAAAGCGAATTCTTCTCGAAAACCGTTAGGCTTTTACTGAAGTAATATTTTTTTATTCTGATAGGTCCGGGGCTAATCTAACCCCCGTGTAAGTCTGACGTGCTAGTTTTGGGACATCCTGTATACAAATTTATACACTGAATTATAAATAGGGGAGAACGGGACTATGTGTATCATTTTTTATATCCATAGCAGAAAGCGATACACTGAAAAGACTGCAAAGAAAAGATGGTCTTATTCGACAACAAAACAGACCTCAAAAATACTATAAAAAAACCACCAGAAACCGCAAAAAGCGGTTTCTGGTGGTTTTTTACTACGTACGTCATACTCGGTTCCACTAGCCCCGAACAAATTTGTATGCAGACCGATTTTTCTCATTTTATAATTCATATTTTTCATTACATACCTAGCGTATTTGTCAAATTTACGCTGAATAGCAGTTTCTTCCGCATCACGTGCGTGGCACACTTGGCCTTTCAGTATATTCTCAATGTTTATGATCTGGTTTCGTTTCACGAGTATAGTCATGATTTTGCAGCATGCTCCAATTATCGAAATAAATACGAACGCGTTGTTCGCTAAATCTTGTAGATCATTGAAAGACTTAATAATGTGTAGAAATTCGAGAACACAAGAGGAAAGCATCGTTAGAATAACAAAACACGTGTAGATATGATAGAACTTTGGTCGCCAATCGTTGGACCATTTTATCGGTTTCCAAAAACCGCAATACTTGAGTCCAGCGAAAGACCAAGGTAGCGAAATCATTTTCAGCAGGAAATATTGCCTTTCACTTTCCGTGAACGAGTTATTAAAAAACTTGAATATTTTTCAATGAATTTTCACGAAGGAAACACTTTGGAGGAAGTATTTGAAGAGCGAAAGAGTGTGTTGTTCGTTCGAATGTCGTCGGAATACTGAGCCGACTCTTGCACCCGTTCATTTCTCCACTTCCTCAGCCTTTTTCTCTTGGTACGCAATTATTGTGGATATTCCTCCGCTATTGACGACAACGCATTAAGAATGCACCCCTTCGAGATATGGACTTCCGAGTCGCGTGGTGCAACCAAAGGAGAAGTGAATAGATGAGAAAAATTCCGAGGAGTACATTGCATACGTGCATTCTTTCGACATATTGATTGGCAATTATTTCATTTCGCAACCCTCGTGGTACGAATAATAGCGGAATATTGGAAACTCCCGGAATGGAGACGTTGCAAGGGGTGAATAATACAACGACGTGGAAAAACACAGAAGGAATATACGTAGATATGTTTGAGTAGAGGAACTTTATCAACGACACTCGCTAAATAATGCAAACTGTTATTATGGGGTATGGGACGACTAAAAACTCTTTATTTCACTTCATTTTTTCCGGTCTTTTTCCCCCATATTTCTCGTCCACAAAGAACGTTGTTACTTCATTCGTAATTCCGGCGTACGACGTATAACTTCGCAGTGAGATGCGAAGGTGCACCTGTGATTCATGCAGACAGCGGCTTGAAATGATGTTCTATTATAGAATGGGAAAAATAAATAAAAATTTTCTTCAGTTGTGAGTTAACACGCGTGACGTACGTGTTGAAATTTTCTCTAAAATTTACGTTCGAGCAATAATTTCTCCAGCTCGAGGAATTGCATTTCGAATACACACACGTACCCCTATGGGAATTTGGGTCTAAGGCTGTGCGCTGACGAGAAATATGTTAAAAACAACAATTCGTGTTGGGAATGATCGAGTGGATCGATTTTTCAAATAAAAAAATACATCATCTCGCGAATCATTGTGTGGGTTACGCAATTTCATATTTGAATATGAAGTAAATATTATCAGGATCACTTTGGCAACGATCGTATCATGAGGGTTTCTCGATTCTTCGGGATTTAAATTTATCCAAAACAATGCCTGTAATCGTTTTAACTTTCGTAAGTATTTACCTATTGAGCCAAAACTTTTGACACAAATGTGCCGGTGAACAAGGATCTTTTGGTTCATTCAATTGTACACTTTTGTTTCAAGGGAAATTCAAATATTTCCAAACAATTTACGGGAGAATCAGATTTTTTTTATTACAACAATTATCCCTCTTCATGTCGCACAAGCACGATTAGTCTTTTTTGTAAAACCTCTTACACCTCGACGCGTTGACTCATGACGTTGTATACCGAGTAAGATAATTTCATGAGCTATAAAACAAAAACATTGCAAAACTTCCATTGTACTCGTAAGGTCATCGTCATGACTTTTCGAATGCGATGTCAAATAAAATTATTTTAACCAATACACCAGTGAAAAAAAAGTATCTTCACAAATATATTTGATTGTAAGTCATTGCAATAAATAATTCACGCGATATACTGACACTGTTGAATGATTCGAGCGACAGAAAGATAACGTGGCCTGTACGAAATGCGATTGGCTTTGATGATCTTGCAATTATCATCAGAAGAGTTTTTTTTAAACTGACGCTCAAACATGTCCAGTGCATCTCGTACGCTGCGTTCGCCACGTCGAGACTCTGTACATAAAATATGAATTTTTTCTCATACAGTCATAAATTCCAAAATAACATGCATAACTCACCTGAACTATAACTTTGTTTCCGTACCAACACAATAAAAATATCTGTATAAATATTGCGATCAGATACACCGTCGTGGATATAAATACGACACTGAATATTCGAAGTTTCGTTAATTGAAGAATAGTGAAGCACAGTACCACTGAGCTTATCGCGAATTGAAGAAAAATCACATGGGCAAAATTGTCGTTCAGTACTTTCGCCAATCTGAGATTTAAAAAAACCCATTGAACTTACGAATGTGCGTTCGAAACATTATTTTACTAAAATATCAAAATCATTTTTAAAGTAAAAGAAAAAAAGTGAAATTAAATATCTGCCTACTCGAAAATCGTCCAGTGATGCCTTATGCATTCAGCGATCTCTATTTTTTCAATATTTCGTGAATCCGTATCATTCGCTCTTTCTACCGCTTCATCGTCCATCCCCTTTGTCTTTGCGTCGATCGAATTTGTTATATTTCTCAAACGATATTTTAGAATCTCAAGTTGCGCGCAAATTTGCAACATTGATACAGCGATAAATGTGTCGATCGCCAATGTCGACAGTGCATATGTCAATCGTATGAAAGCCAAGCAGATGTAGACAAAAAAAAATTGTCCCAACGTGGGTTCGTTGCAAGGAACCCACGAGGAACTTTCAGCGGTGAATTCTTGTTCTGGGAGATCGTTGATTAATGAGGTCATCAGAACTGCTAAGGCCGTAATCGACACAAAGGTTCCATATCTCACGGACAGCGCTCAGTAATATGAAAAGTAAATCAAATTTTCGCTTATCTATTTTTTTTCACTTGCTCAATAAAATATATATGTATTGTGACGTGATTTTTGGAATTCACGGTCACAAAGCAGACTTAGCTATCGGATATTAACGCTCCCTGTTTGCTGACCTGTTAACTCTCTCTCGGTTATAAGTTTGTTCTCGCGTTACGTTTAGATTTTGGAATAAGGGTAGGATAAAGTAGAGAAATTAGTTGAAGGGCGGTGCGCTGGAACCTGTCGCTGGGAGAGTGTCTCAAAGTAATGAGTTTTCCGATGGAGGAGAGCGCCCGACGAGATTCCTCCACGAATTGGCGGAGGTCCGATGTGATACCGGCGCCACAACATAGACGGAGCGTCACGCTGGAGAACGGGCGGCGGTGTTTGCGTTACGGACAAAGGCTGGGACCCGTCCGCGCCGATTTTTGTTGAGTAAAGCCCTGTGTTCGCGTGGTGCTCCAGGGGATGCGATCGTGGATGATCTCTAAAGAAAAAGCTACCGGGGTTGTGTTCCCAATCGTTCTCGTTAACGTTTAGAAAGAAGGGTTAAGAGGGCAGCAGCTATCGGTCAAAGGATTCGAAAGAGTTCAAGCTATCGAAAATGAGTAAGACAAAGAGGAGTCTTGTTTGAACCGTCGACGAGGAGACGGTCGTACAAGCTCGCGCTCCCGTGTTGACATTTCGGTCGTTACATCGGTGAATAGGCGCTTCGCATCGTTCGTGCTCTGTCGCGATATACGTGTCTCGTTCCCACTCTTGCGCGATATAGGCTCTTCGCCTCGGTCTCTCTCGTTCTCGTGCCGCCTAGAGTTATCTATCTCGCTGGACGTTCTCGGGACATTTTTTGGTCTAGTTCTCGCACCTCAAAAAACATAGTGTTGTGGGTTCACGTTTTCCGAGTTTAGTGATCGTTCTCGCGTATTTTGATCCCGTTAATTACCCTCTTTACCGGGATCCCACCCCGACCCTCTCTATCATAACCCGCAGCCTGAGCTGGCCGTGCATTTTCCGCAACCTCTCGCTTCCGCTCGTGCGTCCCTTTTTGTCTCGTTTCGTCCCGTATTGCGTTTTGGTCTTGTCTGTGGTGGATGTTGAGCCTAGTCCCCCTCAACCTCACCGGGTGACACCGGTTAGACATTCCGGTGAAACAAAAAATCGTTAGCGTTATCGAGACACGCCAGAGAGACACGGGGGTTAGATTGGCTCCGGACCTATCAGAATAAACAAATATGACCTCTGTAAAAGTTTCATGGTTTTCGAGAAAAAAACGTTTTTTTTTTTATTTCTCGGAAAATCGCTACCTGGTACTTGTTATTTCGCTACTAATGCTATGAAAGTCAAAATCGTGAGGAAATCAAAGTCCAAATTCACAACAAATCCTAAAGTGGTCAGAAACACTAAGGATAACAGCGAGATAACAATAATACCGATTTTCCGAAAAATCAAAAAAGCGGATTCTTCTCGAAAACCCTTAGGCTTTTACCGAGGTCATTTTTTTTTATTCTGATAGGTCCGGAACTAATCTAACTCCCGTGTCAGTCTGACGTGCCAGTTTTAGGACATCCTGCATACAAATTTATTCGCAGAATTATAAATACGGGAGAACGGGACTATGTGAATCATTTTTTATATCCATAGCAGAAAGCGATACAATGAAAAGACTGCAAAAAAAAAGATGGTCTTATTCGACAACAAGACAGACCTCAAGAATACCTTAAAAAAACCACCAGAAACCGCAAAAAGCGGTTTCCGGTGGTTTTCTACTACGTACATCGTACTCGGTTCTACTGGCCCCGAACAAATGTAGACCGATTCTTCTCATTTAATAATTTATATTTTTCATTACATACCTAGCGTATTTGTCAAATTTACGCTGAATAGCAGTCTCTTCCGCATCACGTGCGTGGCACACTTGGCCTTTCAATATATTTTCAATGATTATGATCTGGTTTCGTTTCACGAGTACAGTCATGATTTTGCAGCATGCTCCAATTGCCGAAATAAATACGAACGCGTTGTTCGCTAAATCTTGCAGATCATCGAAAGACTTCATAATGTGTAAAAAATCGAGAAGGCAAGAGGCAAATATCATTAGAATAACAAAACACGTGTAGATATGATAGAACTTTGATCGCCAATCGTTGGACCATTTTATCGGTTTCCAAAAACCGCAATACTTGAGTCCAGCGAAAGACCAAGGTAGCGAAATCATTTTCAGCAGGAAATATTGTCTTTCACTTTTCGTTAACGAGTTATTAAAAACTTGAATATTTTTCAATGAATTTTCACGAAGGAAACACTTTGGAGGAAGGATTTGAAGAGCGAAAGAGTGTGTTGTTCGTTCGAGTGTCGTCGGAATACTGAGCCGACTGTTGCACCCGTTCATTTCTCCACCTCCTCAGCCTTTTTCTCTTGATACGCAATTATTGTGGATATTCCTACGCTATTGACGACAACGCATTAAGAATGCACCCCTTCGAGATATGGACTTCCGAGTCGCGTGGTGCAACCAAAGGAGAAGTGCATAAATGAGAAAAATTTCGAGGAGTACATTGCATACGTGCGTTCTTTCGACATATTGATTGGCAATTATTTCATTTCGCAACCGTCGTGGTACGAATAATAGCGGAATATTGGAAACTCTTGGACTGGAGACGTTGCATGGGGTGAATAATATAACGACGTGGAAAAACACAGAAGGAATATACGTAGATATGTTCGAGTAGAGGAACTTTATCAACGACACTCGCTAAATAATGCAAACTGTTATTATGGGGTATGGGACGACTAAAAACTCTTTATTCTACTTCATTTTTTCCGGTCTTTTTCCCCCACATTTCTCGTCCGCAAAGAGCGTTGTTACTTCATTCGTAATTCCGGCGTACGACGTATAACTTCGCAGTGAGATGCGTATAACGTTTCGTAGACTGGTGCAATTTTTTTTCCTCTTAACCTTTGCACTTTGCAAGGTGCACCTGTGATTCATGCAGACATCGGCTTAAAATGATATTCTATTATACAATTATACAATGGGAAAAATAAATAAAATTTTTCTTCAGTTGCGAGTCAGCTAGCGTGACGTACGTGTTAAAATTTTCTCAAAAATTTACGTCCGAGCTATAATTATTCCAGCTCGAGGAATTACATTCCGAATATACACTCGTACCCCTATGGGAATTTGGGTCTAAGGCCGTGCGCTGACGAGAAATATGTTAAAAACAACAATTCGTGGTGGGAATGATCGATTGGGTCGATTTTTCAAATAAAAAAACACATCATCTCGCGAATCATTGTGTTGGTTACGCAGTTTCATATTTGGATATGAAGTAAATATTATCACGATCACTTTGGCAACGATCGTATAATGAGGGTTTCTCGATTCTTCGGGATTTAAATTTATCCAAAACAATGCCTGTAATCGTTATAACTTTCGTAAGTATTTACCCATTGAGCCAAAACGTTTAACACAAATGTGCTAGGGAACAAGGATCTTTTGGTTTATTCAATAGTACACTTTTGTTTCAAGGGAAATTGAAATATTTCCAAACAATTTACTGGAGAATCAGATTTTGTCGTTACAACAATTATCTCCCTTGGTGTCGCACAAACACGATCAGTCTTTTTTGTAAAACCTCTTACACCTCGACGCGTTGACTCATGACGTTATATACCGAGTAACATGATTTCATGACCTATAAAAAAAATATTACGACACCCCCATTGTGCTCATACAGTCACCGTCATGACCTTTTGAGTACAATGTGCAAAATAAAAATTATATTAATACTACATGAGTTAGAAAAAATATCTTAAAAAATATACTCGATTGTAATTCATTGCAGTAAATAATTCACGCGATATACTGACACTGTTGAATGATTCGAGCGACAGAAAGATAACGTGCCCCGAACGAAATACGATTGGTTTTAATGATCTTGCAATTATTATCAGAAGAGTTTTTTTCAAACTAACACTCAACAATATCCAGTTCATCCCGTACGCCGCGTTCGCCACGTCCAGACTCTGTATATACAATGGGAACTTTTCGCAAATTCAATTTTTTTCTCATACAGTCACAAATACCAAAACAATGAGATACGCCTAACTTACCTGAACTGTAACTTTATTTCCGTACCAACACAATAAAAATATCTGTATAGTTATTGCAATCAGATACGCCACCATGGATACAAATTCGACACTGAATATTCGAATTTTCGTTAGTTGGAGAACGGTTAAGCACAGCGCCACTGAGCTTATCACGAATTGAAGAAAAATCACATGGGTAAAATTGTCGTTCAATGATTTCGCCAATCTGAGATTTAAAAAAAAAATTAATGAACTTACGGATATGCGTTCGAGAGATTATTTTATTAAAACAGCAAAATCATTTTTAAAGCAAAAAACAAAAGTAAAATTAAATATCTGCCCACTCGAAAATCGTGCAGTGATGCCTTATGCACTCAATGATCTGTATTTTTTCAATATTTCGTGAATCCGTATCATTCACTCCTTCTACCGTTTCATCGTCTATCCCCTTTGCCTTTGCGTCGATCGAATTTGTTATATTTCTCAAACGATATTTTAGAATCTCGAGTTGCGCGCAAATTTGCAACATTGATACAGCGATAAATGTATCGATCGCCAATGTAGACAGTGCATATGTCAATCGTATAAAAGCCAAGCAGATGTAGACAAAAAAAAATTGTCCAAACGTGGGTCCGTTGCAAGGAACCCACGAGGAACTTTCAGCGGTGAATTCTCGTTCTGCGAGATCGTTGATTAACGAGGTCATCATAACTGCGAAGGCCGTAATCGACACAAAGGTTCCATATCTCACGGACAGCGCCCAGTAATATAAAAAGTAAATCAAATTTTCGCTTATCTATTTTTTTTACTTGCTCAATAAAATATATATGTATAGATTCATACATCTACATATGTCATGTAAAAAAATGTATCAAATTTTATTTATAGGAAATGTTTAATATGAATATCCGAAAACTAGCACGTCAGAGTCACGGGGGTTAGATTGGCTCCGGACCTATCAGAATAAACAAATATGACCTCAGTAAAAGTTTCATGGTTTTCGAGAAAAACCATTTTTTATTGCTCCGAAAATCGCTACCTCGTACTTGTTATTTTGCTACCATTGCTATGAAAGTCCAAATCGTAAGCGGCTCAAAGTTCAAATTCACAACAAATCGTAAATTGTTCAGAAACACAAAGTAAAACAGCGAGATAACAATAATAGCGATTTTCCGAAAAATCAAAAAAGAGGATTTTCTCGAAAACCGTTAGGCTTTTACTGCGATAAAACCATTTGACTTCTGACCAATGTTTACTGCTTAAAATTGCCAGTAGGTCAAATATTTGACTTAAACTTTGGATGATTAGCGCAGACTCGTATTTGAGTTTAGAAATCTAAAAAAATCATAACGTCTCCGTTTATAGTCAACTATTATTTGAAAATATGTGAACACGAAAATTTGAAAATTTTTATGAAATGGGCCACCCTAATATATATATATACAGAGCACCCGAAAACTAGCACGTCAGAGAGACACGGGGGTTAGATTGGCTCCGGACCTATCGTAATAAACAAATATGACCTCAGTAAAAGTTTCATGGTTTTCGAGAAAAACCATTTTTATTTCTCGGAAAATCGCTACCTAGTAGTTGTTATTTCGCTACCATTGCTATGAAAGTCCAAATCGTAAGCAGCTTAAAGTTCAAATTCACAACAAACCCTAAAGTGGTCAAAAACATAAAGTGAAACAGCGAGATAACAATAATAGCGATTTTCCGAAAAATCACAAAAGAGGATTCTTCTCGAAAACCGTTAGGCTTTTACTGAGGTCAAATTTGGTTATTCTGATAGGTCCGGAGCTAATCTAACCCCCGTGTCGGTCTGACGTGCTGGTTTTGGGACACTCTGTATACAAATTTATACACTGGATTATAAATAGGGGAGAACGGGACTATGTGTATTGTTACGTCCCAGGGGGACGTAACATTATATTGTTAAAATAGAAGGAAACTAAAATAATTAATATGAAAAATCCCATGCAAAAGGTGTCACGACGTAACATGTATCATTTTTTATATCTTTAGCAGCAAGCGATACTCTGAAAAGACTCCAAAAAAATAGATGGTCTTACTCGACAACAAAACAGACCTCAAAAATACCTAAAGGGTTCATACGCAGTTGGAAATTTCAAAAAAATCGATATTTTTTTTATTGGATTTTCGGAATGTACATATATTTGAGTATATTCCCTGAAAATTTCAAATCGATCCGACAAATATTCTCGAAGTTACACGTATATTTGTAAAGACCTCTCGGACCGTTTGAAAGTGATTTTGAAACTTCGAACGCGTTTTTCTCAAAACGGTGTTTTCAAAGTCGGTGAGCACGATTTCTCAAAAACGGCTCAACCGATCGGTCTGCAATTTTAACACAACCTTCTCAGATATATTCTTTAGGAATCGATCGAAGGAATAAGATTCCCGATAATTATTTCTATTTTTTGAAAACAATTCAACGAAAGACTTTGGATCGAAAATTGGAATTTTTTCTTTTTGGAATTTATCTATCCAATAATAGAATCTTTTTGGTTTTTTTTATTTTGGATAATCCAAATCGGAGATTTCGTGCTCACCTTTTTTTGGAGGACCTCCAAGAGATCATCTACACGAGCAGCTTAAATCAATATTTAAAAAAATGAAAAATGCCGATATAAAGTTAAAAGCTACCACTGCAACTATTAATACTTCTGGTATTTGTCAAATAAATTCCCTTTTCAGAAAAAATTTGTAAGAAAACGACTTTTTCCCCAAAACCACCAGAAACCGCAAAAAGACCGTTCTATTTCGTACGTCATACTCGGCACTACTGGCCCCGAACAAATTTGTATGTAGTCCGATTCTCCTCATTTCAAAATTTATATTTTTCATTACATACCTAGCGTATTTATCAAATTTACGCTGAACAGCAGTCTCTTTCGCATCACGTGCTTGGCACACTTGACGTTTCAGTATATTCTTAATGTTTATGATCTGGTTTCGTTTCACGAGTATAGTCATGATTTTGCAACATGCTCCAATTGCCGGAATAAATATGAACGCGTTGTTCGCTAAATCTTGCAGATCATCGAAAGACTTCATAATGTGTAGAAAATCGAGAAGGCAAGAGGCAAATATCATTAGAATAACAAAACACGTGTAGATATGATAGAACTTTGATCGCCAATCGTTGGACCATTTTATCGGTTTCCAAAAACCGCAATACTTGAGTCCAGCGAAAGACCAAGGTAGCGAAATCATTTTCAGCAGGAAATATTGTCTTTCACTTTTCGTTAACGAGTTATTAAAAACTTGAATATTTTTCAATGAATTTTCACGAAGGAAACACTTTGGAGGAAGGATTTGAAGAGCGAAAGAGTGTGTTGTTCGTTCGAGTGTCGTCGGAATACTGAGCCGACTGTTGCACCCGTTCATTTCTCCACCTCCTCAGCCTTTTTCTCTTGGTACGCAATTGTTGTGGATATTCCTCCGCTATTGACGACAACGCATTAAGAATGCACCCCTTCGAGATATGGACTTCCGAGTCGCGTGGTGCAACCAAAGGAGAAGTGCATAAATGAAAAAAATTCCGAGGAGTACATTGTATACGTGCGTTCTTTCGACATATTGATTGGCAATTATTTCATTTCGCAACCCTCGTGGTACGAATAATAGCGGAATATTGGAAACTCCTGGACTGGAGACGGTTGCAAGGGGTGAATAATACAACGACGTGGAAAAACACAGAAGGAATATACGTAGATATGTTCGAGTAGAGGAACTTTATCAACGACACTCGCTAAATAATGCAAACTGTTATTATGGGGTATGGGACGACTAAAAACTCTTTATTCTACTTCATTTTTTCCGGTCTTTTTCCCCCACATTTCTCGTCCGCAAAGAGCGTTGTTACTTCATTCGTAATTCCGGCGTACGACGTATAACTTCGCAGTGCGATGCGTATAACGTTTCGTAGACTGGTGCAATTTTTTGTCCTCTGCACCTTTGCACTTTGCAAGGTGCACCTGTGATTCGTGGAGACATCGGCTTAAAATGATATTCTATTATACAATTATACAATGGGAAAAATAAATAAAATTTTTCTACAGTTGTGAGTCAGCTAGCGTGACGTACGTGTTAAAATTTTCTCAAAAATTTACCTCCGAGCTATAATTATTCCAGCTCGAGGAATTGCATTCCGAATATACACTCGTACCCCTATGGGAATTTGGGTCTAAGGCCGTGCGCTGACGAGAAATATGTTAAAAACAACAATTCGTGGTGGGAATGATCGATTGGGTCGATTTTTCAAATAAAAAAACACATCATCTCGCGAATCATTGTGTTGGTTACGCAGTTTCATATTTGGATATGAAGTAAATATTATCACGATCACTTTGGCAACGATCGTATAATGAGGGTTTCTCGATTCTTCGGGATTTAAATTTATCCAAAACAATGCCTGTAATCGTTATAACTTTCGTAAGTATTTACCCATTGAGCCAAAACGTTTAACACAAATGTGCTAGGGAACAAGGATCTTTTGGTTTATTCAATAGTACACTTTTGTTTCAAGGGAAATTGAAATATTTCCAAACAATTTACTGGAGAATCAGATTTTGTCGTTACAACAATTATCTCCCTTGGTGTCGCACAAACACGATCAGTCTTTTTTTGTAAAACTTTTTACACCTTGACGCGTTGACTCATCGCGTTATATAGCGAGTAAGATATTTTCATGACCTATAAAAAAAAACTATTACGAAACTCCCATTGTGCTTATAAAGTCATCGTCATAACCTTTTGAGTGCAATGTGCAAAATAGAAATTATTTCAATACTACACGAGTTAAAAAAAAAAATCTTGACAAATATACTTCATTGTAAGTCATTGCAGTAAACAATTCACGCGATATACTGACGCTGTTGAATGATTCGAGCGACAGAATGATAACGTGCCCCGAACGAAATACGATTGGTTTTAATGACCTTCGAATTATTATCAGAAGAGTTTTTTTCAAACTAACACTCATCAATGTCCAGTTCATCCCGTACGCTGCGTTCGCCACGTCTAGACTCTGTATATACAATGGAAACTTTTCGCAAATTCAATTTTTTCTCATATAGTCACAAATTCTAGAACAATGAGATACGCCTAACTTACCTGCATTGAAACTTTATTTCCGTACCAACACAATAAAAATATCTGTATAGTTATTGCAATTATATACGCCACAATGGATATAAATTCGACACTGAATATTCGAAGTTTCGTTAGTTGGAGAACGACGAAGCACAGCGCCACTGTGCTTATCACGAATTGAAGAAAAATCACATGTGCAAAATTGTCATTCAATGATTTCGCCAATCTGAGATTAAAAAAAAAAAACTAATGAACTTACGGATATGCGTTCGAAACAATATTTCACTAAAACAGCAAAATCTTTTTTAAAGTAAAAAAAAAAGTAACATTAAATATCTGCTTACTCGAAAATCGTGCAGTGATGCCTTATGCATTCAACGATATTTATTTTTTCAATATTTCGTGAGTCCGTATCATTGATTCTTTCTACCGTTCCATCTTCCATCCCCTGTATCTTTGCATCGATCGAATTTGTTATATTTCTCAAACGATATTTTATAATCTCGAGTTGCGCGCAAATTTGCAACATTGATACAGCGATAAATGTATCGAACGCCAATGTAGACAGTGCGTATGTGAATCGTATGAAAGCCAAGCAAATGTAGATGAAAAGAAATTTCCCCAACGTGGGTCCGTTGCAAGGGATCCACGAGGAACTTTCAGCGGTGAATTTTCGTTCTGGGAGATCGTTCATTAACGAGTTCATCAGAGTTGCGAAGGTCGCAATCGACATAAAGGTTCCATATCTCACGGATAGCGCCCAATAATATAAAAAGTAAATCAAATTATCGCTCATCTATTTTTTTTACTTGCTGAATAAAATATTTATGTATATATTCATACACCCACATATGTCATGTAAAAAAATGTAACAAATTTTATTTATACGTAATGTTTAATATATATATATATATATACAGGGTCCCCTAAAACTAGCACGTCAAAGTGATACGGTGGTTAGATTGACTCCGGACACATCAGAATAAACAAATATCACCTCAATAAAATTCGAATGGTTCTTGAGAAACCTCGTCTTTTTTTATTTCTCGAAAAATGGCTACCTACTAATGGGAAGGAATGGAAGCCTAGGAATGGAAGTCTAAATTGTAAGCAAATCAAAGTCCGAATTCACAACAAATCTTCAAGTGGTCAGAAACACAAAGTTAAACAGCTAGATAACAATAATACCGATTTTCCGAAGAATCAAAAAGAGGATTCTTCTCGAAAACCGTTAGGCTTTTACCGAGGTCATATTATGTTTATTCTGATAGATCCGGAACTAATCTAACCACCGTGTCGGTCTGACGTGCCAGTTTTGGGACACTCTGTATACAAATTTATACACTGATTTATACATAGGGGAGAACGGGACTATGTGTATCATTTTTTATATCGTTAGCAGAAAGCGATACTCTGTCTCCAAAAAAAAACAGATGGTCTTCGGTTCCTTCGACAACAAAATAGACCTTAAAAATACCTTAAAAAAACCACCAGAAACCCCGAAAAGATCGTTCTAATTTGTACGGTTCAACTGGCCCCGAACAAATTTGTGTGTAGTCCGATTCTTCTCATTTTATGATTTATATTTTTTATTACATACCTAGCGTATTTATCAAATTTACGCTGAATAGCAGTCTCTTCCGCATCACGTGCTTGGCGCACTTGGCCTTTCGGTATATTCTTAATGTTTATGATCTGTTTTCGTTTCACGAGTATGGTCATCATTTTGCACCATGCTCCAATTACCGAAATAAATACGAAAGCGTTATTCGCTAAATCTTGGAGATCATCGAAAGACTTAATAATGTGTAAAAATTCGAGAACGCAAGAGGAAAATATCGTTAGAATAACAAAACACGTGTAGATATGATAGAACTTTGATCGCCAATCGTTGGACCATTTTATCGGTTTCCAAACACCGCAATACTTGAGTCCAGCGAAAAACCAAGGTAGCGAAATCATTTTCAGCAGGAAATATAGTCTTTCACTTTTCGTTAACGAGTTATTAAAAACTTGAATATTTTTCAATGACTTTTCACGAAGGAAACACTTTGGAGGAAGGATTTCAAGAGCGAAAGAGTGTGTTGTTCGTTAGAGTGTCGTCGGAATACTGAGCCGACTGTTGCACCCGTTCATTTCTCCACCTCCTCAGCCTTTTTCTCTTGGTACGAAATTGTTGTGGATATTCCTCCGCTATTGACGACAACGCATTAAGAATGCACCCTTCGAGATATGGACTTCCGAGTCGCGTGGTGCAACCAAAGGAGAAGTGCATAAATGAGAAAAATTTCGAGGAGTACATTGCATACGTGCATTCTTTCGACATATTGATTGGCAATTATTTCATTTCGCAACCCTCGTGGTACGAATAATAGCGGAATATTGGAAACTCCTGGACTGGAGACGGTTGCAAGGGGTAAATAATATAACGACGTGGAAAAACACAGAAGGAACATACGTAGATATGTTCGAGTAGAGGAACTTTATCAACGACACTCGTTAAATAATGCAAACTGTTATTATGGGGTATGGGACAACTAAAAATTCTTTATTTTACTTCATTTTTTCCGGTCTTTTTCCCCCACATTTCTCGTCCGCAAAGAACGTTGTTACTTCATTCGTAATTCCGGCGTACGACGTATAACTTCGCAGTGAGATGCGTATAACGTTTCGTAGACTGGTGCAATTTTTTTTCCTCTTAACCTTTGGCACTTTGCAAGGTGCACCTGTGATTCATGCAGACAGCGGCTTGAAATGATATTCTATTATACAATGGGAAAAATAAATAAAATTTTTCTTCAGTTGTGAGTTAGCACGCGTGACGTACGTGTTAAAATTTTCTCTAAAATTTACGTTCGAGCAATAATTTTTCCAGCTCGAGGAATTGCATTTCGAATACACACTCGTACCCCTATGGGAATTTGGGTCTAAGGCCGTGCGCTAACGAGAAATATGTTAAAAACAACAATTCGTGGTGGGAATGATCGAGTGGGTCGATTTTTCAAATAAAAAAATACATCATCTCGCGAATCATTGTGTGGGTTACGCAATTTCATATTTGAACATGAAGTAAATATTATCAGGATCACTTTGGCAACTATCGTATCATGAGGGTTTCTCGATTCTTCGGGATTTAAATTTATCCAAAACAATGCCTATAATCGTTATAACTTTCGTAAGTATTTACCCATTGAGCCAAAACGTTTGACACAAATGTGCTAGGGAACAAGGATCTTTTGGTTTATTCAATTGTACACTTTTGTTTCGAGGGAAATTCAAATATTTCCAAACAATTTACTGGAGAATCAGATTTTGTCGTTACAACAATTATCCCCCTTCATGTCGCACAAGCACGATTAGTCTTTTTTGTAAAACCTCTTATACCTCGACGCGTTGACTCATGACGTTGTATACCGAGTAAGATAATTTCATGAGCTATAAAACAAAAATATTGCGAAACTTCCATTGTACTCGTAAGGTCATCGTCATGACTTTTCGAATGCGATGTCAAATAAAATTATTTTAACAATACACCAGTGAAAAAAAAATGTATCTTCACAAATATATTTGATTGTAAGTCATTGCAATAAATAATTCACGCGATATACTGACACTGTTGAATGATTCGAGCGACAGAAAGATAACGTGGCCGGTACGAAATGCGATTGGCTTTGATGATCTTGCAATTATCATCAGAAGAGTTTTTTTTAAACTGACGCTCAAACATGTCCAGTGCATCTCGTACGCTGCGTTCGCCACGTCGAGACTCTGTACATAAAATATGATTTTTTTCTCATACAGTCATAAATTCCAAAATAATATGCATAACTCACCTGAACTATAACTTTGTTTCCGTACCAACACAATAAAAATATCTGTATAAATATTGCAATCAGATACACCGTCGTGGATATAAATACGACACTGAATATTCGAAGTTTCGTTAATTGAAGAATAGTGAAGCACAGCACCACTGAGCTTATCGCGAATTGAAGAAAAATCACATGGGCAAAATTGTCGTTCAGTACTTTCGCCAATCTGAGATTTAAAAAAAATAACCCATTGAACTTACTAATGTGCGTTCGGAAACATTATTTTACTAAAATATCAAAATCATTTTTAAAGTAAAAGAAAAAAAAGTGAAATTAAATATCTGCCTACTCGAAAATCGTCCAGTGATGCCTTATACATTCGGCGATCTGTATTTTTTCAATATTTCGTGAATCCGTATCATTGACACTTTCTACCGTTCCATCTTCCGTGCCCTTTGTCTTTGCCTCGATCGAATTTGTTATATTTCTCAAACGATATTTCAGAATCTCGAGTTGCGCGCAAGTTTGTAACATTGATACAGCGATAAATGTATCGATCGCCAATGTAGACAGTGCATATGTCAATTGTATGAAAGCCAAGCAGACGTAGACAAAAATAAATTGTCCCAACGTGGGTCCGTTGCAAGGAACCCACGAGGAATGTTCACCGGTGAATTCTCGTTCTGGGAGATCGTTGATTAAGGAGGCCATTAGAATTGCGAAGCCCGTTATCGATACAAAGGTTCCATATCTCACGGACAGCGCCCAATAATATAAAAAGTAAATCAAATTTTCGCTTGTCTATTTTTTTTACTTGCTCAATAAAATATATATGGATATATTCATAGACCTACATATGTCATGTAGAAAAAATGTATCAAATTTTATTTATAGGAAATGTTTCGTATATACAGTGGGTCAAAAAAGTATTCATACACCTTGTTTTTTTGCGATAACTTTATAGACATAAGCGATACGCGAAGAAAGCCAATTTTATTTAATAGTACATCAGGTGGAGAGATAAACTGCAAAGGGAGAATTTTTTCCCAGGAATAATAGAAGAATTACGCAAAAAAAACGAAAATTTTCGGGCAAAAAAAGTATTCGTACACTTACGATTATAGTGAAAACCTACATCATCATGAATACTAATATAAAATACAGTCTTATGCGAGTACTGGTTAAATTCTACTGGCCAAGCTTTGGGCCAGTATTGGCGGCCAAACTTTGGCAGCCAGTATTGTTTTGGTACTGGCTGACAATCTGGCCAAGCTTTGGGTCAGGTCAAAATATCGTCTTGTGCCAGTACTGGTTGTCAATCTGGTCGCACTACAGACCGGTATAATAACCAGATCTGGGCCAAAATAGGCGATAAAATACGTCCAAGCTCTGGCTTCGATACAGACTTAGTACTGGGCTATAAAAAATGCCAATACTGAGAGTATTTCACTTTAACAATTGCGTTCTGTAATGTAATTGTAGATTAGGTTATTCTGATCAAAAGTCCATTATTTTGCAAACAACCAAATTGTTGAATTATAATTTGCCCCGAACTCGAAAATGCACGATTAATACAATATTTTTTAGTGTAATATTTGCTTCGTATAGCCTATATTTTATAAACACTCTTCTATAAACATTTAAGTACGTATTTTAGACCTGTATATGTACTTAGTCTCTTATTAATAAAAACTACTCCGAGTATTTAGTATATATCAAGTGCGTTTAATTATCGAACATTTATGCATAAACAACCCAGACAACACAGACATCCAAAGGACGTCCTAAAAACATCCGAAGAACGTCCTTACGTCCAAAGTACATCCTTTGAACGTACGTGTGCTGCTTGGGAAACATCTGGTAACGTGGTAAAAGGAAATATAAATTACTCCCAGAGAGAAATAGAATTTAAATAGACATTGGATCGGCGTCCACTAGACGTCAAAAGTGTCTAAAAGACGTCGATTCGATATCTATTTAATTTGCCATTTCTCGCTGAGATGTAATTTGCACCGTCGGCAAAATCGTCTGCCAAGATCCGGCCCAATGAAATAACCGGTATTGGTACGATCGTTGGTGCCAGTAGTAAGCCAGAAGTTTGCCAGATCTGGGCCAAAGTTCGGGCCAATTAAATAACCGATACTGGCCCGACCGTTGTTGCCAGTATAACGGCCGGCTATTACACTCCTGTACCGAATCTCTACTGGTCCAATACTGGCAGCCAGTACCGGCACTACGGCAACCAGTATTGGCCCAACGGTCGGCCGTTACAATTTTTCTACGTGGATATTCGACAACAAAACAGACCTCAAAAATACCTTAAAAAAACCACTAGAAACCGCAAAAAGATCGTTCTACTTCGAACGTCGTACTCGGTTCTACTGGCCCCGAACAAATTTGTATGTAGTCCGATTCTTCTCATATTATAATTTATATTTTTCATTACATACCTAGCGTATTTATCAAATTTACGCTGAACAGCAGTCTCTTCCGGATCACGTGCTTGGCACACTTGACGTTTCAGTATATCCTTAATGTTTATGATTTGATTTCGTTTCACGACTATAGTCATGATTTTGCAGCATGCTCCAAATGCCGAAATAAATACGAACGCGTTGTTCGCTAAGTCTTGCAGATCATCGAAAGACTTCATAATGTGTAGAAAATCGAGAGCGCAAGAGGCAAATATCATTAGAATAACGAAACACGTGTAGATATGATAGAACTTTGATCGCCAATCGTTGGACCATTTCATCGGTTTCCAAAAACCGCAATACTTGAGTCCAGCGAAAGACCAAGGTAGCGAAATCATTCTCAGCAGGAAATATTGTCTTCCACTTTTCGTGCACGAGTTATTAAAAAGTTGAATATTTTTCAATGAATTTTCACGAAGGAAACACTTTGGAGGAAGGATTTGAAGAGCGAAAGAGTGTGTTGTTCGTTCGAGTGTCGTCGGAATACTGAGCCGACTGTTGCACACGTTCATTTTTCCACCTCCACAGCCTTTTTCTCTTGGTACGCAATTATTGTAGATATTCCTCCGCTATTGACGACAAAGCATTAAGAATGCACCCCTTCGAGATATGGACTTCCGAGTCGCGTGGTGCAACCAAAGGAGAAGTGCATAAATGAGAAAAATTCCGAGGAGTACATTGCATACGTGCGTTCTTTCGGCATATTGATTGGCAATTATTTCATTTCGCAACCCTCGTGGTACAAATAATAGCGGAATATTGGAAATTCCCGGACTGGAGACGTTGCAAGGGGTGAATAATATAACGACGTAGAAAAACACGGAACGAATATACGTAGATATGTTTGAGTAGAGGAATTTTATCAACGACACTCGCTAAATAATGCAAACTGTTATTATCGGGTATGGGACGACTAAAAACTCTTTATTTCACTTCGTTTTTTCCGATCTTTTTCCCCCACATTTCTCGTCCGCAAAGAACGTTGTTACTTCATTCGTAATTCCGGCGTACTACCTATAACTTCGCAGTGACATGTGTATAACGTTTCGTAGACTGGTGCAATTTTTTTTCCCTCTAAGCCTTTGAACTTTGCAAGGCACACTCGTAGCCCTATGGAAGTTTGAGTCCAAGTGTCGTGCGTTGATGAGAAATATGGTAAAAACAAGAATTCATGGTAGAAATAATCGAGTGGTAATTCCCAGAATAAAAATTTCGATACAATGAACGAAAGCTGCATCAGAAATGCACCCCCCGTATGTCCGAATTTGTCGTATCAAGTTACAGAGTATTGTGTCATCTGGATATAGGAAATTTGAGTAATCGTCGAATGATGTTGAAGTTTGCATCGTTGAGATGCAACGAAAATTGTTTTTTTTATATCATTAAGCCCCCTTAAGATTGAATTATCGATGATAAAAATCGTTAAAACGTTTTATCGGAGTCTCCTTCAAGGACCCGAGCGTAAATAGACACGAGAAGCGAAGGGCAATACTGAAAATGAAAATTTTAAATTCTATTTTCGTTGCCTTCCAACGATGCAAACTTCAATATCATATCGTCGACGATACCACCTGCATAATTCCAACGATTCTTAACGATACGCCGACAAGTGTATGTTCTATTTTTTTTTACGAGACATTTTCCCGACGTTGGTACCTCTCGCCCGAAAAAAGATCTTTCATGTAAAATAAAAACTTTCGCGTCAAACGTCATTGGTATGATATTGACAGCTCACGTACAAACCCTGTCCATAAAAGTAACTTTCAATTCCATAACGATTGCCAAGATGCCTAAACTTTGACACAGACGCCGGTGCATTAGAAGAAAAGAATTAAAAACTACTCAAACTTACTCTCAACGTTGATTAGTTCAAATCTCCACCGCGAGGATCGCATGATAATCTTTGAAATGCTTTACTACGTTTCAGCACTCTGATCCACAAAAACATTAATATCAAAAGACATCGATGACTTCAATTTACAATCACTGTGAAATACTGATGGGAAGGAAACATTTTATTGGACATCAATTATCTAACATCATAGAAAAGCGTCGTCTCAACGCTTTGCACGGTTTTATCGTCGGAGCTGTAAGCACTAAAATTCTATTTTTGTTGTCGATAATCGCTCGAATTTTGTCACCGTCGATGCTCTCGGGTATGAGAAAATTTTCACAGTGTTTCACCGTCCTTTTAACGAGTTCATTGAGCGGTGACTTTTCGTGAATTGACAGTGGTAAACGCCTTGCCAATTCGCCCAATGGACGATGCACCGCTATACGGAGATTCTTGTTTTTGACGGTGATCCTCACCGTCGACATGTCAATTTCAGGCGCCAGAAGTAATTTTACCTAAAACGGCAACGATAAAATCGTGGGTTTTACGATACCATCAACACAAATTGGAATCATGGCGTTTTGTATTATAATCACTATGTACGAATTTGATATATTTCATCGTCAAGGTACCTGGGCCCAGTCGGACACATATAAGGGTGCGTTCATTAATTCATCTTTTCATAATTCTGTCTCTCGCAAACGACGAAGAAAAATGATGAAAAGATGAATTACGGTAGTAGTCTGGTAACTTAAGCCGATTTTCATGTCTTTTTTGGAGGGCGTTTTTTTGTAGGAAAATAAAAATGAATCGTTTTGGATATTTAGGATGTTTTTATTTACATATTAAAGATACAAAAAAAATGTTTGAAAAAATTTAATAGTTTATTATTATTATTATTGATCAAAGTTGGCACCTCGAAAAAAAAGCGCGTGGGTGGCCCCGATGATTTTGGCTCTTGATGTTATCTGAAATCAAAAATTCTCGATAATTCTGAATCTATAGACATGTCATTCTGGTCGGAACTACTGAAGTTAAATTTCATGGATAAATAACAAAATGGCGGACTTTGAAAAAAAAAGTCCTTTTCCAAAGTCCGCCGTTTTGTTGTTTATCCATGAAATTTAACTTCAGTAGTTCCGACCAGAATGACATGTCTATAGATTAAGAATCTTTAAGAATTTTTTATTTCAGATAACATCAAGAGCCAAAATCACCGGCGCCACCCACGCGCTTTTTTTTTCGAGGTGCCAACTTCGATCAATAATAATAATAATAATAAACTATTTAATTTTTTCAAACAAATTTTTTTTTGTATCTTTAATATGTAAATAAAAACATGCTAAATATCCAAAACGATTCATTTTTATTTTCCTACAAAAAAAAAGCACTCCAAAAAAGACATGAAAATCGGCTTAAGTTACCAGACTACTACCTTAAAGAACGCACCCATACTGTTGTAGACTTGGACGCAGAATGTGTGCAAGCAGGACGAGGACATTATTTCTTATAGATGGTCAATTAAATGGTTTTATTAAAAATGTATGAATATACAATTCGTTCAATTACATTCTACGCAATGTTATTTCTGACGCGACTACCAAATCCCCTACTTTTTGAAGTACTATTTACGCAAATATCGTTTAACCTCAAAATCAAAGTGTTTAAGCGCCCATGGCACTTCCGGTAAACGCGATTGGTGGCCAAGAGCTAAAAGACTAACCCTAATTCACCTCTAAAGGTGCGGTGAGGTCTAGAAGTTCGCCTCTCTCGTAAACATTTAAGAAATTGAAAAACCAACCTCGTAAATATTATCGTTGTTTCGAATGCCGGCGAAAACGATGTTCGTAACGTAATGTGATTCGGACTGTTTCGATGAAATCATTGCCGAATCTCCCTCTTTGTGAATCATTGAATAAGGCGAGATTTTACTCGATCTCCGGGGACATTTTCCACATTTGACGCACTCGCAACCAGATTCAGTGTCACCGTTGCACCGACTGCAGTCATCCCTTTTAGTGGTCATGATCATTAACGATCCAAAGTCTCGTATTAATCGAAATGAAATTTTATTGCACAATATCGTTAGCACTTTCGAGGCCATAAAAACGACGAGGCTACGTTGAAAACGTCGAATTCATGGCCCTGATTAATCCAATTTATGTATCGTGTGAAGTTGGCTAAAGTCGATTATGATTTTTCATGATTCTCGTCTAAATACTCTTGGCTGACTCTAGGTGGTGCTCTACTACTGCAGGTGATTCGATTTTTTCAAATTCCTCATCAACGGACATGTGGCCACTTTGATCTTAAAGTTAAATAATAGTAAAAAAAAAACAATAACAAGGGTAAATATGCAATTCTATTTGGAAATGACAACAACAAAAATACCTGTACGCGAATGCACACGTGAAAAATGTCCAGGGTGAGGGAGGTAACTTGAAATAAATCAAGGAATTCGGGGTTGATTTTTCAATGAAAAAATACATCATCCCCGGAATCATTATGTGAATTATTTCATGTCGTTGAAGTTACGAACGTTCTTGCAAAAAAAAAAAAAAAAAATTTAAATTGACGGCACTTACTCGTAGTACGTGCGGGAGTCGCTGATTACTAAATCAGTACCCGTTTCCTTCAGAAACTTGAAATTTCATTGGACATCGTCCAAAAAGTGATTTTTTTCGTTTTTCGCCTTTTTCACATTGATATTTTGAGATTTCGACTAAAACTCGGTGTTATTCGTAATCAGCGGAAAATTTCCGATCGAATAGGGTATCGAAACATTGAAAAAAAAAGAGAAAAACATTTTTTTGTAATTTTTTGCCCACCTTTTCGAAAACCTAAAAATCTCAAAATTTCAAACGGTCATAACTTGCCTTCCGTTTCATCGATTTTGGGGTTTGACGAGCGTTTTCAAAACGTCTCGAGTAGACTTAGAGAATGCATTTTGAACCATCACGATATCTCAATTATTGTAGGCGTGAGAGCTGGTTGAAAATCGGCGAAAAAATGAGACGGGGTATGTTTGGAGAAATTCGCAAAAATCGATGAACCGAATTTAAAAATCTGTGAAAAATCGAAAAATAATAATAGCACATTGATTCAAGCGCCATTTTAAAGGGTTTTCGATCACGAAAAGAATGAGCACAGAGTGGGGTTTCAAATCCATCGGGAAGCAACGTTACAGAGATTTTAGTGAAGCCACTTCTTTTTCGCCGAAATGCAAAAAAAATTTGAATTTTTGAATTTTCTTCTAGGACGCTATATCGATGTATTTTGACTCGCTGATTACTAATTCAGTAGCCATTTCTTTGTAAAACTCGAAATTTCATTGAAAATCGTCCAAACAGAGATTTTTTTCGCCTTTTTCTCATTGATAAAGTGATATATGTGCATTGCAGTAATAGTTCGATCAACCTATTATTAAAATGGGAATAATCTTGTTAAAAAATCGCCGTAAAGGGGTGGTAGAACAAATCTTTTTTTTTCGTCTCTCCAATGATTATCTCGTTATTTTCACATCCCGGATATTATCCTCATAAGAATTTGTGAACAGAAGCGTAAAGCGTGAAGTTCCGCAGCAAAATGGACATGTGCATAAAATATACGTTTGTACTGCAAACGATTAGTTTTACTCCGTGTTTCCCGACAAAATTTCTCATCCTTCCATTCCTCGTGCTGTCATACAGACCGGAGACTTTT
Source organism: Oxytorus armatus (assembly GCA_958009045.1). Classification (NCBI taxonomy): domain Eukaryota; kingdom Metazoa; phylum Arthropoda; class Insecta; order Hymenoptera; family Ichneumonidae; genus Oxytorus; species Oxytorus armatus. Next base: position 36,611,423 of record OY253745.1, on the reverse strand, counting down.
TTTTTCGTGGCATTACCACATTGTCACACTTCGCGTTAAATATGTCTCATAAATGCACTATTTAAATCGCCCCACATCCGCTTATAATAAAGCATATAAAGAGCCCGAAGCTTGTGAATTTTTCAAGCCTGCAATCTCGCGTAAATTCCCTCGCTGTACTATTCCAAACGGAATAATTCAGGAATAAAAATTAAGCTTCTACGGAAAAGTTTGCTCGTAGTGAATTCTTTCGTTTATCCGTTTATCTGGTATCCTAACGAACCCTCCTCATGGGCAGTAAAACTGCTATACCAAATCCTTAAGATTTACTTTAGCGAAGGGGAAATTGTATTGAGCGCGAGTTCTGACACAGTTTTCTCGTACTGAATCCTCACTAAATTTGAATTAAAAAAAAATCATAATTCGAGAATGCATTGAGATAAAAATCTGTAATAAATACTGGACGTTCCTCACCAACAGCAGTGGATACGCGCATCGATGCGCGGCTTTGACTGTTTCTCATGTTAAGTAGTATTGTTCACGGCCAAGATTGAGATCGGTGACCGATTAATCCATTTTACACTAACTGCTAATTATGAGGTAGTTTTTCTGAATTTCCGATGGTAATACAACTGAAACTCAGTAAAATGTAGTCTACTCTATCGAGGTCAGGTTTTTCGCAGTTTCCCTGTGCCACTCTTAATGGAGGGGGGGAGGGCGGTCTCACGGACTGAAATAAAAATGAGAATAAAGGGGACGGAACGTAAAAAATGAAAAATACTTAAAGTTTCCCCCCGATCGATTCGAAAAAAAATCGATTTTTTTTTAATTTCATAAATTGCTAGTAAAACTATTGAAAAATATGTTCTCAAAATTTTAAATGAAAATTCCGACTCGTTCTATTGTTATAAGCCATTAAGTGGGGAAATTGAGTTGGGACAGCGTTTTCTCAATGATTTTCATGAATTTTTTTATTGTATAAAAAATGAATATAATTTATTGAAACTTTGAGAATATTTTATACATATATTTAAGTATATACTATAAAATTTTTGAAGAATTTCCTTGAAAAACACCGCAGATATTAGCGACCCCATATTGCAGGTCACAATCAGACTCAGCATTTTGCTATTTTTTCAAACGCGTTTTTCTGAAAACGACTTTTTTTGAACTTGCGTACACGCTAGTTCGAAAAGTTTTCAACCAATCGTTTTGAAAATTGGCAGTTACTTTCTTCATGATATGGCGCTCTATATGAACCTAAAATCGGAATATTATCATTATTAAAAATAATTTTTTTTTTGCAAATAAAGTCGTAAAACATGGCAAAAAATCATGCTTTTTTGTTTTGACCCCTGTAAAAATTCAATTTTCTATTTTTTCCCTAGCATTTAGGTTCATATAGCAGAGAGACATATAATAAAAAGAAATTACAACCTCGTTTGATTTCAGATGAAAATTGCGGCTTACAGAATGTACGCAAAATGCTGAGTCCGATTGTGACCTGCAATATGGGGTCGTTAATATCTGCGGTGTTTTTCAAGGAAATTCTTCAAAAATTTTATAGTATATACTTAAATATATGTATAAAATATTCTCAAAGTTTCAATAAAGTATATTCATTTTTTATACTATAAAAAAATTCATGAAAATCATTAAGAAAACGCTCCCTCAAGGGCTCACATACTGCTGCGCGCGCTGAAAACCGAGCACATTTGAAAAATTGTTATAAAGGTTATATGGTGAAAAAAAAATTAAATTGTTGATTTCACATTTTCTATTAACTTTTCAACTACAAGAAAGATAAAATTAAAAAATTATTTTTTTAATATTAACATTATTTTTAACCGGTATAAAATGGGGTACCGATGAAAACCATGCCGCCTCCTTACCGACATCATAACTTCACCAAAGATGATCGAATCTGCAAAAATAAAAAAGTATCTACTAAAATAATGTAGCAGTAATAATCTGACGAAGGGACTTTGTTTTTATTTTTTCAAAAATTAAGAAATTACAGTATTTTGAACTTTAGTATGCAATTTAGAAAAAAAAATTAGTGTTTAATATTTTATAAAAAATTGTTCAACCAAAAAATAAAAAAAAATCTCTCGTCAAACTATAGAGAAAATAATTATCGAGATTGAAATTAAAAAGAACAGTTAAAAAATATAAAAAATTGACTGAGTTATTCGCGTCAAAACTTTGAACGCGTTTATCTCAGAACTATGTTTTTCAAATCGGCGCCCACGATATCTCGATAACTGATGGACCGATCGAGCTCAAATTTTTCACGTACCTTAGGTAGCCTGTTTCCGAGGACTGGTAGCAGAATTAAGTCGAACAATAATTTTGCCGACATTTTATAACTCGTCGAATACCCGAAAATGTATGAAATATCATTAATGAAAGTTCAACAGGCCGCCATTTTGTCAAAAAATTTTCTTAAGTACCAATTCTGCTACCAGTGCTCAGAATACTCATACAGATTGAGAATATATATATATTTTTTTTTTCAGATGCATACAACATCGTCCAGAGTGGGCGCCGATTGAGGGGGCTTTCGGTGCACCATGTTGCAACAAGGCAAAAAACTACATGAAAATATTTGAAATAATTTTTTTTTTTTAATGTACAAGTATTCTCCAAGGATCAATAAATGCACGTGTAAATTTTCATCAAGACAACTTCAACGGTTTAAAAATTATTGCACATTAGAAATGACGTCAAAAATCTCGCTCTAGACCAGACTACCGCGTTAAAGTTTCTCGTAGGTAGTCGTCCCAACCGGATGTCCGGCCACATTTATCGCGATAGCTTTGTAACGGAGTGGATCTTAAAAGGTTTTTTTCTTTAATTCTTAAAAGTATAAAGAATAAAGATCGGTAAAAAAAAATCGATTTTTTTTAAATACCCCTTACTTCAGGGGTACGCGAGCCGTTAAATAGGAATAATGATATTGCGAAATTTTTATTGTAACATCAAAAAATGTGTTAGCCGGAGAAAATCCAACGAACATCCGGATGTTTGCGTATGGAAATCGAAACTTTCATGAAATCCGCGTCTCGCAGAGTGTTCCCGCGATATTCTTACGGTACGGAGCGTAAACGCGTGCGCGCGCTAATATCAGAGCCCCGATGGATTCTGGTTGGAGTAGCGAAGGGGCGGTAGGGATAAGCGCGCGCTGGACCGAAACGGAGGGTGAAATTGGATGCTGCTTTGGATAAAGGTTCGAGATGCAATAAGTAGTCGGTGGCCGGTCGTCGTTACGGTCGCGTTATTTCATCACGTCGTTCTACCCTCGTTGCAATTTTCCACATGCCGTGGTCATTCGTTCCGGCGGGCTTCCTTCGCTACGGGGTCCTGGCGTTTTTCGTCGTTATCGGTGAGCAATTACAAAGATACGCAAAACATTTTTCTCTCATTCTTTTCCTTGTTTTTTTCTTTTTCGATTTTAAACGTTTAGCTTTCCGCCTTTTAAGGTAGTAGTCTGGTAACTTAAGCCGATTTTCATGTCTTTTTTGGAGGGCGATTTTTTGTAGGAAAATCAAAATGAATCGTTTTGGATATTTAGGATATTTTTATTTACATATTAAAGATACAAAAAAAAATTTGTTTGAAAAAATTTAATAGTTTATTATTATTATTATTATTGATCAAAGTTGACACCTCGAAAAAAAAGCGCGTGGGTGGCCCCGGTGATTTTGGCTCTTGATGTTATCTGAAATAAAAAATTCTTGATAATTCTTAATCTATAGACATGTAATTCTGGTCGGAACTACTGAAGTTAAATTTCATGGATAAATAACAACATTTATTTGCTAAAATAAAAGGACTTTTTTTTCCAAAGCGCGCCATTTTGTTATTTATCCATGAAATTTAACTTAAGTAGTTCCGACCAGAATGACATGTCTGTAGATTAAGAATTATCAAGAATTTTTTATTTCAGATAACATCAAGAGCCAAAATCACCGGGGCCACCCACGCGTTTTTTTTTTTTCGAGGTGCCAACTTCGATCAATAATAATAATAATAATAAACTATTAAATTTTTTCAAACAAATTTTTTTTTGTATCTTTAATATGTAAATAAAAATATCCTAAATATCCAAAACGATTCATTTTCATTTTCCTACAGAAAAACGCCCTTCAAAAAAGACATGAAAATCGGCTTAAGTTACCAGACTACTAACTTAAATTATAACTTTTGTAAAATTGTCCGAATAGTTAATTATTGATGGAAAAAACGTTTTTCGAGAACATGGCGGCGAGGGGATGGGGTAGTAATTTAAAAAATCTCTGCAACTCGAAAAATGACAAATCTACGTGGATGCTTAGTGAAAAATAAATGTCTAAAAATGTATACAACTTTTGAGATTGCGTGAAGATTTTTCTTGTTTTTTTTTTGTCTATAAAATGTTCTTTAAGGCTTGCACCTTCAACAAACTTTGATCGACGATTTCGTTAAAAAAACTGTCGCCACTAGCGAAGTCACTATTCACGGATGCCGAAAATTTTCGTAACATCCGGCATTGAATTTCACGATTCCACGTCGCCGGATGCGAATTTTCAAAGTTTTCGAACGGTCTTCCGTTGGGAAGATTTGCCTCCCTAGATTGAACCTAAAAATCATAAAGAAAAAAAACGTTAAAATTAGAATAACGGCGGCTAATAATCTGAGAAAGACGAAGAATTTGCTAGATATTTTTTAATCGGTGGAAAAAAATTAATTTTTTTATACAAACGTCGGTTTAATGTGTGAAGAAAATTGTTATATTCATAGAATAAAAAAATCAAAACGATATCTTTAGGCATTCTTGAGTTATCGTAGCAAAATAAATAAAAAAAGTTTAAAAAAATAATGCGTCTAAGAGCTCACTTACCGCTGCGCGGGCTGAAAGCCAAGTAAATTTGAAAAATTATAAGGGTTATGTGGTGAAAAAAAAATTAAATTGTTGATTTCACATTTTTTATTAAGTTTTCAACTGCGAGAAAAATTTTTTTTTTATTTTTTTTTTTAAATATTAACAGTATTTTTTACGGGTATAAATGGACCACTGATGAAAACCATGGCGCCTCCTCGTCGACATCATAGCTTCAACAAAAATTATCCAATCTGCAAAAATAAAAAAGAATCTAGTAAAATAATGTCGTGGTAATAGTATGACGGAGGGCATTTTTTTTTTTATTAAAAACCACGAAATTACAGTATTTCAAAGTTTAGTATGCAATTTGAAAAAAAAAAATTTGTTTAATAATTTATAGAAAATTGCTCAATGAAAAAATTAAAAAAACAACTCGTCAGACTATAGAGAAAATAATTGTCAAGATTTAAAAAAAAAAAAGTTAAAAAATATTAAAAATTGACTGAGTTGTCGTTCTGAATTTGTCTAAAAACTTAGTAGATACAACGTGAACTTACGGCTAGTCGCCCATTTATTGCTATAACTTTGTAACGGAGTGGAATTTTCTTAAAAGTTTTTTTTTAAATTCTTAAAAATATAAAGAACAAAAATCTGTAACAAAAAATCGATTTTTTGAAAATTTCAGGGGTATGTGAGCCCTTAAAGTTCGGGCGTAGTATCGCTGTGGGAAAACTGCAACTTATGTACCTCAAAAATTACCCGCATGGTAAAATGACTTCTCGGGGGTAGCGTCACCTTCAGCAGCAATCGCAGAAAGTCGATTCTTTTGTGCCCTAACTTTTGTTGATGCCAGTAATTTTTTCTCTGCTTTAAACGAGCGATCGCTGTTAGGCAATTTGCACATTTCACACACACACACACACACTTTTGGCTTTCCTAAGCTCAATTTTGCAGATTTTTCCGTTTTCCTTGCGGTCAAAATTTACGTTAAAGATTGTACTAATAGTTCAATAACGAAAAATACGATTTTTTGAGATTTTAAACTCCTTTTACGCCCCCTTAAAACCAAACTCGTAATCCATCTTTCTCAGAGATAATTGACATTTGGGTGAACAGAAAAAAAAAAGTTGTACCCTCCATCAATCAAATTTCTCACGCCGTGAAATTTTAACTTTTCTCCAAAAATGTCAATCATCTTTGAGAATGTTGCTGTGCAAAAAAATTGACGCTATAGATATCTGGCGCGTCTTTTGTAATCGTAAGGGTGCATCTTAACTCGATGTGAAACACATTCTCCGTGCATTTATCTCGCTCCATCGTGAACGCCGCTAATGCTCTCGTACTCGTGCCTTTTACATCGTGACTTGAGAGGGGAAATACGGTTAGGACAGCGTTTTCTCAATGATTTTCATGAATTTTTTTATAGTATAAAAAATGAATATAATTTATTGAAACTTTGAGAATATTTCATACATATATTTAAGTATATACTATACAATTTTTGAAGAATTTCCTTGAAAAACACCGAAGATATTAGCGACCCCATATTGCAGGTCACAATCAGACTCAGCACTTTGCGTACATTCTGGAAGCCGCAATTTTCATCTGAAATCAAACGAGGTTGGAATTTACTTTTATTATATGTCTCTCTTCTATATGAACCTAAATGCTATGAAAAAAATAGAAAATTGAATTTTTTACAGGGGTCAAAACAAAAAAGCATGATTTTTTGTCATTTTTTACAACTTTATTTGCAAAAAAAAAATATTTTAAATAATGATAATATTCCGATTTTAGGTTCATATAGAGCGCAATACTATGAAGAAAGTAACTGCCAATTTTCAAAACGATCGGTTGAAAACTTTTCAAACTGACGTGTACGCAAGTTCAAAAAAAGTCGTTTTCAGAAAAACGCGTTTGAAAAAATAGCAAAATGCTGAGTCTGATTGTGACCTGCAATATGGGGTCGCTAATATCTGCGATGTTTTTCAAGGAAATTCTTCAAAAATTTTATAGTATATACTTAAATATATGTATAAAATATTCTCAAAGTTTCAATAAATTATATTCATTTTTTATACCATAAAAAAATTCATGAAAATCATTGAGAAAACGCTGTCTTAACCCTAATTCCCCCCTTAATGGCTTATAACAACAGAACGAGTCGGAATTTTCATTAAAAATTTTGGGAACATATTTTTCAATAGTTTTACTAACAATTTATGAAATTAAAAAAAAATCGATTTTTTGAACCGTCTAACCCTGTTTCCCCCCTTAAGGGCTGACATACCCCTGCACGCGCTGAAAACCGAGTAAATTTGAAAAATTATTATAAAGGTTAAATGGTACAAAAAAAAATTGAATTCTTGATTTCACGTTTTTTATTAACTTTTCAACAATAAGAAAAAAAAAATTTTATTTTTAATTATTTTTTTCACAAATAAGGAAATTACAGCATGTCAAACTTTCGTATACAATTAAAAAAAAAAAATAGTGTTTAATAATATATAAAAAATAGTCCAACCAAAAAATTAAAAAAACCTCTCGTCACACTATAGAAAAAATAGTTATCAAGATTAAAAAAAAAAGAAGTTGAAAAATATTAAAAACCCTGACACTGTCTAAAAACATACTTTCGAGAAAAATGCGTTTAAATAATGTTAATATATTTTTTTTTATAAAAAAATTTTTTTTTCTTATAGTTGAAACGTTAACAAAAAATATGAAATCAACAATTCAATTATTTTTTCATCATATCACCTTTATAATAATTTTTGAAATCCACTCGGTTTTTAGCGCGCGCACGAATATTCAGAAGAAAAGTCGACGCTTCTGGATATGGCTCGAATTCCCGCCCTCTAGGTAAAAAGAGTCGGCGGTTAAAGATTGTATTTGGATCGTTAATTGTACATTGCTTTCTCGTTATTTTATCTCTCGCTCACAAAGGCCCCTCCGTCAACAAGTTCTTTCTTCAATTTTTTCTTCCTCACAGAAGAAACTTTGTTATCGTGACATTTTTTATTTTATTTTTTCAAGTTTTTAACCTCAATATGCAAGGGTCCACGGGTCCACTGCTGTCGGTATTAAACCGTCAAATACTTATTTTTAAGTATCTTTTCATAAATTCAATATTTGTTAAAGGATACGTCTCAGCCTTGAACGATGAAAATATCGTGACTGTCGTCTTTTGGAATTTCCCCTGGCTGTCTTTAAATTGCCTTCGGGAATTGAACTTTTTCGCAGTAAAAAGTGAAATTCACTAGGTGCCATTTAAATACCTCAAAAAAAAAACCTATATTTTTCGGACTTACTTAACTTTTATATAACAACCCTTGTTCATTGATTTTTACAAAGCTGGACTAAGTGTTGAATAACTGATAGCAAGATTTGACGTGGAATGCTTTGTATTGGGGGCGATTTCTTGTGATACTTAATTTATTTTTCGGAAACCATAATGTCCAGACTCGTTGAACAACGTACAACGAACAACAATTTTTATTACCGCTCGAAATCACTAGGTCGAAATTATTTCGAATTTTATATAATACGATACGGTTTTCGGCGTTCTGAAGATCGTAGCATGTTTCCGGAGAGATGAACAAGATGTCGGATGATGCTAAGGACAGGCGAATGCCTTGAGCAAAGAGAGGTCGCTTTTTATAGGTTATACACACGCTTGGCACTTCTCTTTTCCTGGCTTGCAAATGTCACAGAATTTTCTCAATCCCCGCGCACAAATTTTCAATTCGCAATGTTAAGTCGGATATGCTCGTTCGAGCGATTTGTCGATTTTTACGAACAATCGGGTGAGCAAGTTCGATGAGAAGTAAGAGAAGTACGAGCTGAAACGTTCGTTCTCACTATCTCCGAAGAAATATGCATCGACCGAAGTTTTTCTTGATATTTCTTATAATTGAAACGAGAATTTCTCACGGGTGCCTCGTACCGTGGCAAAACTTTTCAATACGAGAGACGACGGATTATACGCCGTGGGACTTGCAGCAAAACGAGGTGAGAAAGTTTTCGAATGACATTATCGGCCAACTCGGTGGATAAATCAGATCGGGAAGGAAGAAGGTGCGAATATATAAAGCGTATGTCAATTCTAGAAGAAAAAAATCGCGCCTCGGCTTGGCAGATATATATAAAATTGGCAATTATTCTGGTAAATCGAATTGAAAATTATTCGTCAAGTGATAATTTGTAGATTACATTTGTACACTATATCATCCGATTGCACGCTATGATTATTCGCAATCTCTCATTCGACTCAACGCAGCCTTCTGCTCTAAACGAGCGGTTTTTTTCTTTCGAGGTTTAAACCAAAACGCAGCCTTCTGCTCTGAACGAGGTTTTTTTTTCTTTCGAGGTTTAAAACAAAAATTCATAGGTACTATTGAATATTTCGACATCGGTCTTCTTTCCACTTATTTATTGATACTTCCAGGTACTCTGCACATTTTTTCGAGTACAATAAAAATGTAGTTCCACAGAAATTTAATGTATTGAGGGCTCACATACCCCTGCGCCCGCTGAAAACCGAGTAAATTTGAAACATTTTTATAATGGTTATATGATGAAAAAAAAATTAAATTGTTAATTTCACATTTTTTATTAACTTTTCGACTATAAGAAAAAAAATTGAAAGAAATTTTTCTTTAATATCAACATTATTTTTTACGGGTATAAATGGACTACTGATGAAAACCATGGTGCCTCCTTGTCGACGTCATAACTTCACGAAAAATTATCCAATCTGCAAAAATAAAAAAGAATCTAGTAAAATAATGTAATAGTAATAGTCTGACGAAGGGAATTTTTGTTTTTTTTTTCTTTTTGTACAATAAGGAAATTACAGTATTTCAAACTTTAGTATGCAATTTGAAAAAAAAAGTCTTTAATAATTTATAAAAAACTGTCCAACCAAGAAATGAAAAAAAAACCTCTCGTCAGACTAAAGAGAAAATAATTATCAAGATTAAAAAAACAAGAAAGTTAAAAAAATATTAAAAATTGACTGAATTATCGTGCTGACACTGCCTAAAAACGTAGTTTCGAGAAAAATAAACATTATCTAATCTGCAAAAATAAAAAAGAATCTAGTAAAATAATGTAATAGTAATAGTCTGACGGAGGGAATTTTTGTTTTTTTTTTTAATAAAGAAATTACAGTAATTCAAACTTTAGTATGCAATTAAAAAAAAAATAGTGTTCAATAATTTATAAAAAATTGTCTAACGAAAAAATTAAAAAAACCTCTCGTCAGGCTATAGAAAAAATAATTATCAAGATTTACAAAAACAAAAAAGTTAAAAAATATTAAAAATTGACTGAATTATCGTGCTGACACTGTCTAAACACGTAATTTCGAGAAAAACCAAAAATTATCCAGTCGGCAAAACTAAAAAAAAATCTAACAAAGTAATGTAGTAGTAATAATCTGACGGAGGGAATTTTTTTTCTTTTAAATAAAGAAATTACAGTATTTCAAACTTTAGTATGCAATTTAAAAAAAAAATAGTGTTGAATAATTTATCAAAAATTGTCTAACGAAAAAATTAAAAACATCTCTCGTCAGACTATAGAAAAAATAATTATCAAGATTTACAAAAACAAAAAAGTTGAAAAATATTAAAAATTGACTGAATTATCGTGCTGACACTGCCTAAAAACGTAGTTTCGAGAAAAATACAAAATTATCTAATCTGCAAAAACAAAAAAGAATCTAGTAAAATAATGTAATAGTAATAGTCTGACGGAAGAAATTTTTGTTTTTTTTTTTTAATAAAGAGATTACAGTATTTCAAACTTTAGTATCCAATTTAAAAAAACAATAGTTTTTAAAAATTTATAAAAAGTTGTCCAACCAAAAAATGAAATAAAAACCTCTCGTCAGATTATAGAGAAAATAATTATCAAGATTAAAAAAACAAAAAAGTTAAAAAAATATTCAAAATTGACTGAATTATCGTGCTGACACTGTCTATAAACGTAGTTTCGAGAAAAACCAAAAATTATCTAATCTGCAAAAATAAAACGAATCTAGTAAAATAATGTAATAGTAATAGTCTGACGGAGGGAATTGTTGTTTTTTTTTAAATAAAGAAATTACAGTATTTCAAACTTTAGTTTGCAATTTTTAAAAAAATAGTCTTTAATAATTTATAAAAAGTTGTTCAACCAAAAAATAAAAAAAAAACCTCTCGTCGGACTATAAAAAAAATAATTATCAAGATTTACAAAAAAAAAAAAAAAATTAAAAAATTTTAAAGATTGACTGAATTATCGTGCTGACACCGTCTAAAAACATAGTTTCGAGAAAAACGCGTTTAAATTCTCTGGTAGGTACAACGTGAACCCGATGTCCGATGACATTTATTGCTACAACTTTGTAACGGAGTGAAATTTTCTCGAAAGTTTTTCTCTTGAAAAATCCTCGAAAGTATAAAGAATAAAAATCTGTGAAAAAAAGATCGATTCTTTGAAAATGTCAGGGGTGCGTGTGCCTGTCCGTAGTCTGGTCTGGAGCGAGATTTTTGACGTCATTTCTAATGTGCAATAACGTTTAAACCGTTGAAGTTGTCTTGATGAAAATTTACACGTGCATTTATTGATCCTTAGAGAATACTTGTACATTAAAAAAAAAATTATTTTCATGTAGTTTTTTGCCTTGTTACAACATAGTGCGCCGAAATCGGCGCCTACTCTGGACGATGTTGTATGCATCTGAAAAAAAAAATGTATATATATTCTCAATCTTTATGAGTATTCTGAGCACTGGTAGCAGAATTGGTACTTAAAAAAAAATTTTATTGAGTCGAACAATAATTTTGCCGACACTTTATAACTCGTCGAATACCCGAAAATCTATGAAATATCATTAATGAAAGTTCAACAGGCCAACATTTTGTCAAAAAATTTTTTTAAGTCCCAATTCCGCTACCAGTGCTCAGAATACTCATACAGATTGAGAATATATATATATATTTTTTTTTTTCAGATGCATACAAGAGCGTCAAGAGTGGGCGCCGATTTCGGCGCACCATGTTGCAACAAGGCAAAAAACTACATGAAAATATTTAAAATAATTTTTTTTTTAATGTACAAGTATTCTCTAAGGATCAATAAATGCACGTGTAAATTTTCATCAAGACAACATCAACGGTTTAAACGTTATTGCACATTAGAAATGACGTCAAAAATCTCGCTCCAGACCAGACTACGGCCTTAACGCATTTCTTTTCTTTCTTTATCACATTTTCCGCATGGTGGATGATGACTTTAGTCACTCGATCTCAGCGAACTCGCGACGCATCTCGTCACCGTTTACAGCCTCTTAATTGAAATTCGAAAACACGGTAGCCGAGGCTGTTGCACCGGTTGACGACGTCGGACCTTTAGCCTTAACGAGAATCTAATATCGACCACGTGTGTGGGTACCGTAGAAGTGACGTTACGACAAACTTACGCATATACGTCCACGTCCCCTATCGTTCCATCATCTCGCACAATAGAGTTTCTACCCTGGTTTTCACCGCGTGAATTCTGTTACATATACGTACCAGTTGCACGCGTTTGCAAATGTTGTCCTTCGACCGACCAAAGCCCCTTCCTCCCGTAACTCCGCTCGTGAGAGTACCGGGACCGTTCGGTTCGGACCATTTTCCAGTAGCCACAGGGCAAATTTGCCAATTTGCATATTCACACAGCAGGGGACATACCGACCGGACTTACGAATGGTTTGGTCGACTACGTACGCCGCTGCAGATCGAATTAGCCGATTGTACCATTTGAAAAAAAGAAAAAAGAAACGACCCGCCTAACGAGCAATTTCGACGAGTGAAAATTTAACGGAACGAGAAACGGGACGTTTCACGTCAAATCGACGGACTTCCGGACCACTGGGACCTGGTTCCTGTTTTTTTTTTCCTATGCAATGCGCGTCAAGATTAAATTTGAGCATTGGTAACGTTGATTAAAAAATTTTAGTTAACGGCTTGCATACCCCTGCGCGCCCTGACAACCGAGTAAATTTGAAAAATTATTATAAAGGTTATATGGTGAAAAAAAATTTTAATTGTTGATTTCACATTTTTTATTAACGTTTCGACTATAAGAAACATTTTTTTTTTAATTTTTTTTCCAATATTAACATCATTTTTTACGGGTATAAACGGACTACCGATGAAAACCATGGCAACGTTGAAAACCATGAAAACCATTGGTAACGTTGATTAAAAAATTTTAGTTAACGGCTCGCATACCTCTGCGCGCCCTGAAAACTGAGTAAATTTGAAAAATTATTATAAAGGTTATGTGGTGAAAAAAAAATTTTATTGTTGATTTCACATTTTTTATTAACCTTTCAACTATAAGAAAAAAATGTTTTTAAAAATTTTTTTTCAATATTAACATTATTTTTCACGGGTATAAATGGACTACCGATGAAAACCATGGCAACGTTGAAAACGATGAAAACCATTGGTAATGTTGATTAAAAAATTTTAGTTAACGGCTCGCATACCCCTGCGCCCCCTGAAAACCGAGTAAATTTGAAAAATTATTGTAAAGGTTATATGGTGAAAAAAAATTTTATTGTTGATTTCACATTTTTTATTAACCTTTCAACTATAAGAAAAATTTTTTTTTTAATTTTTTTTCCAATATTAACATAATTTTTTACGGGTATAAATGGACTACCGATGAAAACCATGGCAATGTTGAAAACCATGAAAACCATTGGTAATGTTGATTAACAAATTTTAGTTAACGGCTCAAAACCGCTGCGCGTCCTTAAAACCGAGTAAATTTGAAAAATTATTATAAAGGTTATATGGTGGAAAAAATTTTTTATTGTTGATTTCACATTTTTTATTAACCTTTCAACTATAAGAAAAAAAATTAAAAATTTTTTTTTTCCCAATATTAACATTATTTTTTACGGGTATAAATGGAATACCGATGAAAACCATGGCGCCTCCTTGTCGACATCATAACTTCACCAAAAATTATCCAATCTGCAAAAATAAAAAAATAATCTCGTAAAATAATGTAGTGTTAATAGTCTGACGAAGGGATTTTTGTTTTTTTTTTCAAAAATAAAGAAATTACAGTATTTCAAACTTTAGTATGCAATTAAAAAACAAAAAAATAGTGTTTAATAATTTATAAAAAATTGTCCAACGAAAAAATTCAAAGAAACCTCTCGTCAGACTATAGAGAAAATAATTATCAAGATTTAGAAGAAAAAAAAAGTAAACAAATATTAAAAATTGACTGAGTTATCGTGCTGACACTGTCTAAAAATGTGAATTCGAGAAAAAACGTGTTTAAATAATGTTGATATTAAAAAAATAAATAAAACAACATTTTTTTTCTTCATTGTTGAAAAGTTAATAAAAAATCTGAAATCAACAATTTAATTTTTTTTTCAACATATAACCGTTATAATAATTATTCAAATTTATCCGGTTTTCAGCTTGCGCACGGGTATGCGATCCCTTAAGGTTGTAGTCTGGTAACTTAAGCCGATTTTCATATCTTTTTTGGAGGGCGTTTTTTCGTATGAAAATAAAAACGAATCGTTTTGGATATTTAGGATGTTTTTATTTACATAATAAAGATACAAAAAAAAAATTTTTTGAAGAAATTTAATAGTTTATTATTATTATTATTATTGATCGAAGTTGGCAGCTCGAAAAAACAGCGCGTGTGTGGCCCCGGTGATTTTGGCTCTTGATGTTATCTGAAATCAAAAATTCTTGATAATTCTTAATCTATAGACATGTCATTCTGGTCGGAACTACTGAAGTTAAATTTCATGGATAAATAACAAAATGGTGGACTTTGGAAAAAAGTCCTTTTATTTTAGCAAAGAAGGGGTTGTAAAATAAAAAGAAATTTAACTTCAGTAGTTCCGACCAGAATGAAATGTCTATAGATTAAGAATTATAAAGAATTTTTTATTTCAGATAACATCAAGAGCCAAAATCACCGGGGCCACCGACGCCTTTTTTTTTCGAGGTGCCAACTTCGATCAATAGTAATAATAATAATAAACTATTAAATTTTCAAAAATTTTTTTTTTTGTATCTTTAATATGTAAATAAAAACATCCTAAATATCCAAAACGATTCATTTTTATTTTCCTACAAAAAAACGCCCTCCAAAAAAGAGATGAAAATCGGCTTAAGTTACGAGACTAATACCTTAAATAGTGTTAATATTTTTTTTTAAATAAAACAAAATTTTTTTTCTTCATTGTCGAAAAGTTAATAAAAAATGTGAAATCAACAATTTAATTTTTTTTTCACCATATAACCGTTATAATAATTATTCAAATTTATCCGGTTTTCAGCGTGCCCACGGGTATGCGAGCCCTTAATTGAAAACGTTCATCGGCGAAGTGTCTAGATATTAAAAAAAAAATACCTATCTTCAACACTATTTGTGATGTAATTCACAAAAAAAAATACAGGATACTCCACAGGAATGGGATAAGAAGTCAGAGAGTAAAATCGTAAAATCTACGGGTCAGGCGTTTATCGATTTGTTGTGAAATGTTCCATATATACCTATAACGATATCAGCAAACCGCACTGCACAGATACAGTAAACGCAACTTTTTTGTTCCGTCCGTGGCCACATAAATGGAAATGAATGTATGTTCGTTTCGGCGTTTTTTTTTCTCTGCCGTATATGAACAAAAGATTTTAACACTCGTACGTTTTGGTACTTTGTAATTTTTTTTAACCTTCAGCGAATTTTTTTTAACTTCTCTTCAATTTGAACTTTCTAGGTAAAAAAAAAAGAGACGATGCAACATAAAATACGCGCATCGTTTACTCATCACGTACACGCCCTCACAAATCCTTCCGTATGTGCCCAAATGGCTTTCTCATTGGGCGAAGCTTTGTGAGCGTCGCGAATGGAATTGGAATGGAATTGAAATTGAGAAATGTGATTGAAAAATAAAGAAATAAAATCAACCACCTCGAAATTCATTCGGTGTGCTTTTTCGATGATTTTCCACTTGGATTCCAAAAAATCCGTTTATCCATGACAATATGACATTGACATCATATTGGGGTTTAAAAAAAAAAAAAAAAAATCAAGTTCCGATTTATTTTTAAGATTTTTTGATGCACGACTATCGCAGAATTGCGAAGATCGTGCGGGTAACGCGATTACAGAAATACGAACGAAATTTCGTTGAAAACAGGCCTTTTTGGTACTCTTGTCCTTTCGGAGCTACTGGCGGGTGTGACGGTCACGAATAATCGCAAGGACCAATATTTGGAACAACCCAAATCTCGACTTTCAAAATTAACGAATATTTAACTATAGAAAGGCTCGTCTCAAGGGACGGAGATAGGTTGAGGACAACGTTTTTTTAAGTGATTTTCATCAATTTTTTTGGCAAGGAAGGAATGTATATAATTTATTGAAACTTTGCAAACATTTTATACATATATTCAAATAAATATCATAATTTTTTCGAAGTATTTGCTCGGAAAATATGGCCTGCCACCCATCGGAAGTTACTAACAGACATAGCTGTTTGTGTACATTCTGGAGGCCATAGTTTTCATCTGAAATCAATAGGGTTTCAAATTCACTTTAAGGACATGTTTTTCTTCTATATGAACCTAACTTACCTCAAAAAAAATTGAAAATTTCATTTATTACAGGTATTTAAACAAAAGAGCATATTTCTTTTAATTGTTAGACTATCGTTGGAAACAGGACTTTTTGATACTCTTGTCCTTTCGGAGCCACTGGCGAATGTGACGGTCACGAATAATCGCAAGGACCAATATTTAGAACGACCCAAATCTCGCCTTTCAAAATTAACGAATATTTAACTATAGAAAGGCTCGAATTAAGGGACGGAGATAGGTTTATGACTACGTTTTTTTTAGTGATTTTCATTAATTTTTATGGCAAGGAAGGAATGTATATAATTTATTGAAACTTTGCAAACATTTTATACATATATTCAAATAAATATCATAATTTTTTTGAAGTATTTCCTCGGAAAATATGGCCTGCCACCCATCGGAGGTTACTAACAGACGTAGCTGTTTGTGTACATTCTGGAGGCCACAATTTTCATCTGAAATCAACAGGGTTTCAAATTTACTTTAAGAACATCACTTTCTTCTATATGAACCTAACTTCCCGTAAAAAAGATTGAAAATTGCATTTTTTAGAAGAGTTTAAACAAAAGAGCATGATTATAAAACTTATGCTCTTTTGTTTAAACACCTGTAAAAAATGTAATTTTCAATTTTATGGGGCAAAGTTAGGTTCGTATAGAAGAAAGACATGTCCTTAAAGTCACTTTGAAACTATTGATTTCAGATGAAAACTGTGGCCTCCAGAATGTACACAAACAGCTACGACTGATGGTAACCTCTGATGGGTGGCAGCACATATTTTCCGAGAAAATACTTCAAAAAAATTATCATATTTATTTGAATATATGTATAAATTGTTCTCAAAGTTTCAATATATTATATACATTCCTTTCTTGAAAAAAAAACGCAGTCCCAAACCTATCTCTTCCCTTAAGAAAGCCTCTAAATCGGTAAAAATTAAATGAGAAATGATATCGAAAAATCAATTTGAGGACGAGCAAAAATGCGAGGGACGAAATATGAAATCGACAAAAATGTCAAACGCTTCACAAGAGTCGAGCAGTACGAATTTCAGATTTACGGATATTGAGAAAGTTCCTTTCAGAAAGACTTCGTCGTCTGGCGAAGAACCGAAATTTCCTAATAATTTCGTTTCTCGTTATTTCATCTTACTAATGTTTTTTGTTTTTTTATTAAAAAATATCTGCCGCTCGAAATATTGGTCGTTTCGATATTTGACCTAAATCCGCGTCTGTGCCATTTCAACGTTAATCCGGTGTAATCGCGTGTTTTGTAAGACGCCATTTTTATTACTTAATTCCGACAGGCTTATAAAAGCATACACCCCGTGTTTCACGCTGAAAACACCTGC
Source organism: Oxytorus armatus (assembly GCA_958009045.1). Classification (NCBI taxonomy): domain Eukaryota; kingdom Metazoa; phylum Arthropoda; class Insecta; order Hymenoptera; family Ichneumonidae; genus Oxytorus; species Oxytorus armatus. Next base: position 36,593,569 of record OY253745.1, on the reverse strand, counting down.
TCGGCGATACGTGACTAATCCTCCATTGATGGAAGGATTATTAATCCTTTGGGAACATCAGACAGCTGTGGCGTTAAAGCACCCTCGTTTCACGGTTATTAAGCATCCCCTCGAGTTAAGTCCCGTAAAATCAAAAGATCATCGTGAACGTTTGTCACAATGAAATTAAAAATGTTAAGATGTGCACGGAACATTCCACATCAGCGCGAAATGTCAGTGAACCTCACAGCTTTTTTTTCCTTTCGAGAAAAGAAAAAAAATCGACCCAGGCGAATATTCAATTTTTTTTTGTAAATTCTTATGAACGTAAATCGTCCAAATTGTTGAGGGCTCACGTACCGCTGCGCGCGCTGAAAACCGAGTAAATATGAAAAATTATTATAAAGGTTGTATGGTGAAAAAAAAATTATATTGCTGATTTCACATTTTTCATTAACTTTTCAACTGTAAGAAAAAATTTTTTGTTAATTTTTTTTTAAATATTAACATTATTTAAACGCGTTTTTCTCGAAACTACATTTTTAGACAGTGTCAGCACGATAACTCAGTCAATTTTTAATATTTTTTTAACTTTCTTTCTTTTCATATCTTGATAATTATTTTCACTATAGTCTGACGAGAGGTTTTTTTCAATTTTTTGGTTGCACAATTTTTATAAAATATTAAACACTATTTTTTTTTTTAAATTGCATACTAAAGTTTGAAATACTGTAATTTCCTTATTTTTGAAAAAAAAATAAAATCCGTCCGTCAGACTATTACTACTACATTATTTTACTAGATTCGCGAATATTCAAATTTTTTTCATAAATTCTTACGAACGTAAATCGTCCGAACTGTTGAGGGCTCACGTACCGCTGCGCGCGCTGAAAACCGAATAAATATGAAAAATTATTATCAAGGTTCTATGGTGAAAAAAAAATATTACTACTACATTATTTTACTAGATTCTTTTTTATTTTTGCGGATTGGATGATTTTTTATGAAGTTATGATGTCGACAAGGAGGCGCCATGGTTTTCATCAATAGTCCATTTATACCCATCAAAAATAATGTTAATATTTGAAAAAAAAAAAAATTTTAATTTTTTTTCTCACAGTTGAAGAGTTAATAAAAAAAAGTGAAATCAACAATTTAATTTTTTTTTCACCATATAACGTTTACAATAATTTTTCAAATTTATTCGGTTTTCAGCGCGCGCAGGAGTACGTGAGACCTTAATTCAATCATGATCTTTAACGATTTTGTTTAAATTTATAATTCCTTCGATGGAAAACAAGATTTTCGAGACAATTTCCGTGAAACCCTCGATTTTCGGTACCGCAACACGAATCAAGATTTATTTTTTTTACTTTTAACGCGTTAGTCTGGTCTAGAGCGAGATTTTTGACGTCATTTCTAATGTGCAATAACGTTTAAACCGTTGAAGTTGTCTTGATGAAAATTTACACGTGCATTTATTGATCCTTAGAGAATACTTGTACATTAAAAAAAAAATTATTTCAAATATTTTCATGCAGTTTTTTGCCTTGTTGCAACATGGTGCGCCGAAAGCCGCCTCAATCGGCGCCCACTCTGGACGATGTTGTATGCATCTGAAAAAAAAATATATATATATATTCTCAATCTGTATGAGTATTCTGAGCACTGGTAGCAGAATTGGTACTTAAAAAAAATTTTTGACAAAATGGCGGCCTGTTGAACTTTCATTAATGATATTTCATACATTTTCGGGTATTCGACGAGTTATAAAATGTCGGAAAAATTATTGTTCGACTCAATTCTGCTACCAGCCCTCAGAAACAGGCTACCTAAGGTACGTGCAAAATTTGCGCTCGATCGGTCCATTAGTTATCGAGATATCGTGGGCGCCGATTTGAAAAACATAGTTCTGAGATAAACGCGTTCGAAGTTTTGACACCGACCGCGCTACCTGAGCGCGCGGCTTGCTTACAATTTTTATTTCTCGGCTAATTTTTGAAATATCAATAAACGGTTTTCCGGAGCGTATGAAGAAAGGTCTAAGGAATAAGAAAATGAAAAAAAAAAAAAATTTCTAGACCAGACTACTGCCTTAAGCGAGTCAAAATGAAAACTTGTCCAATTTTCTTTGGTCGCATTTGAGGCAACAGCTCCGGCCAATACACGTACATCGTGAGTCTTTCGTTCAACTGACATGACATCGATAACCGTCAATGCGGTCTTGTCGTGCTTTTTACGAAAGAATTTTTCGATTTATTTCCCCGAAGACTGTCGTACACCGCGAAGATGCTAGAAAGAAGAGGGAAGGAAAAAATAAAATAACACGAAGATTTTCCACTCTGACAGGGACAAGGTGCGAGTATACGGGATCGAGAAATTCGCACATCATCTGCAGGGACTTTACGGACGAAAATCCATAACATCTGTGTTTTCGTTATACGCTGTGCTCGATACGTGTGTGTCTTTTTTATTTTCTTTTTCCACAAAATCCATTAAAACCGAGTCTACCGTTCTGTAGAAATTTTTCCCAGGCACTTACCGTCAGTTTTTAGTTAATTCAAACTTATTTATCGAACAGAGTGTGGTGCGTTAGGTTGACGATCGTTTTTAAGGTAGTAGTCTGGTAACTTAAGCCGATTTTCATGTCTTTTTTGGAGGGCCTTTTTTTGTAGGAAAATAAAAATCAATCGTTTTGGATATTTAGGATGTTTTTATTTACATATTAAAGATACAAAAAAAATTTTTTTTTAATAAATTTAATAGTTGAACATTATTATTATTGATCGAAGTTGGCACCTCGAAAAAAAAGCGCGTGGGTGGCCCCGGTGATTTTGACTCTTGATGTTATCTGAAATAAAAAATTCTTGATAATTTTTAATCTATAGACATGTCATTCTGGACTTTGGAAAAAAAACTTTTTTCCAAAGTCCGCCATTTTGTTATTTATTCATGAAATTTAACTTCATTAGTTCCGACCAGAATGACATGTCTATAGATTAAGGATTATCAAGAATTTTTCATTTCAGATAACATCAAGAGCCAAAATCACCGGGGCCAATCACGCGCTATTTTTTCGAGGTGCCAACTTCGATCAATAATAATAATAATAAGAAACTATTAAATTTGTTCAAAAAATTTTTTTTTTGTATCTTTAATATGTAAATAAAAACATCCTAAATATCCAAAACGATTGATTCTTATTTTCCTACAAAAAAACGCCCTCCAAAAAAGACATGAAAATCGGCTTAAGTTACCAGACTACTACCTTAAGACAATCACGACTGTAGTTCGCTTAGCCTTCTTCGTACCTATACACGGGCATTAACGGTCAACAGAGGCCTCTTCTAACGGCGGGAAGGTCGTACAATGCTATCCAAACGATCAGGGATTAATTTGTTCGAAGGGGAAATTCAATGAACCGTGTGCCGTAGGTGAAGGGAGGGCGGCAGCACGTGAAAGGGTGGAACCCGGTCGTTCGAACTTTCCATCTATATACTGATGCTCCTCATCGTTATAACACCCCTAGTTACTGGCAGCCTATAGTATTGGACTACCTACGATGTTGAAACCATTGTCTCACAACTACATACTTACCTCGTTTTATTCACATCGATCTAATCATGGAATTACAGCAAATTTTCAGGTTAAACGTGGCGAAATAATTCGAGCAACATCGACACTGCTTGTACTTATACATTCTTTGTTTTTGATGTGATAGAATTGACAAACACTTGAATCTTCCAGTGTGCAGTGTCCTTCGCCTTAACAGAATCCCCACCGCTTCTCCAACCATTCAATTTTCCACCATCTCTCCTCCAAGTGCGGACTGCGGCCTAACTTTTGCTATTTCCACCGTGTCGCATTCACCTGAAGTACTAGGGTACAGAGAAACTGCGAAAAACCTGTATAAGTACAGCGAGTTGGCTACACTAAGTCCGCGATGGCAATGCGAGTGAACTGAAACACGGCCCACCAGATGGTGTTTAGATCGGCACCATCGCGTAGCTGTGATTCCATGGGCCCCGGGGACTAGGGGAGTCACCATCTCTGCGCGATAAGGATCGCGTGAGCGACACCGCCCTCGAACCTGGGCATAGGAATTATGGAAGGAGAATCCGAATCACCGGGATAGCAGTAATAAGCTCGTGAAAAAAATCTTCAACGATCTAAGCTGGGAATCGAACCCGGGCCTGCTTCCGTGCGAACCAGAGCCTCATCCACTGAGCCACTGCTCTCCCTGCATTCAATGTATTATTATTAGCTGGCATTCTGGCTGTGGGAACAATATGGCGTTTAATGAAATCTTGTTTTTAATTAACCAGCGTACGAGTACAATAGATCGCTATTATGTAATGAGTACAATTGATGAAGTGAAGAGTGAATAGCGACCACATGTGATCGCTATTATGTTGCGACCTAAAATCCGTAACCGATTGGTAAATTCACAAAAGTGAAGTAATATTGATGATAGGGTTATTTGCCCATTGAAGGAACATTTTTTATGCACGTATTTTAACGGGAAGTGTTCCTTCACTAGCAAATGTTCTTTCAATAGACAAGTCACTCTACTTTTCTTTTGCTGTATTATGGCCGCTCACATGCCATTCGGTACTCTCATAAATGACTACACTAGGACCTCAATTCTAAAGAGTTCGATTTTATGGAAAAACTCCACTCTTTTGCCTCGCCTGCGCATGATAGGGCGCATTTACGTCATGACGGTCAGGACCGTAGTCGTGTTTCTTTTTAAAGTCCCCTTTTTAGGTTAGGTTGCCTGTGCGTTAACATAACGTAGTGTAATTATGTAAAAAATATGGACATGCATAAGCCTAAACATGACGAGAAAGGGTTCCCCGACCATATGCTACGATACGGTACTAAACCATAAGTGGCTGGTAAACCAGCCCATGAGTGGTTGGTTGTGTTATAAAGGCTGGGCTTAGACAGTCTCGATTAGAAGAACTTCCGATCGCCATTTTTTGTTTCTTAAAATCGAGACCTTACTGTACTTATTTTTTCTTTCTTTCAGGCTCTTGCGACGAACACGAGTACAGACTAACGAAGCATTTACTTGATGGTTACGACGCGGGAGTTCGACCAGCTAAAAATTCGTCTCAACCCCTCGTAGTTGTGTTTGGGCTCTCGCTGCATCACATCATCGATGTGGTAAGTCGCGAGGAACGAGGGTTGAGCGAAATTATTCTTCAACTTTAACTGCACGAGTGCGAAACGAGCAAAACCGTCATCGTTTTAACCACCAGCTAGTTAAATTGTTACACATGTTGATTCTCAATGGTCTAAACAGTTTTAAAAAAAACTATGAGACTACAGAGAAATTATATTTTGTATAAGTTCCGGCAAATAATGTCCCACAGGGCGTTTGTTGGCCTTTTGATTTCTGGACATTACCGGCAATCGAAAAATGTCCGGTTCGTTACCCCGATTGTTAGTACCTTTCTATGAACACAGATGTCGCGATAAGTCTTTGAACTTTTCGAGTTCTGTCGCTTTAAATCCCGGACCTCTATCGGCGTCGTATTGTACTTCGAATCCCCACAAAGCTAGGTTTTAGAAGTCACGGTCTCCACTAAACGTAAATAATGAAAAAAACGTTATAAAAAACAAAATATGAAAACGTTCATCGCGTTGTACAAACTATGGACGATTAGTTACTATAGTAACATCACTATTGATTCTGTTCCCGGGTTCAATAATCAATCAGTGGCGGACTTCCTCCATCCCCAAGATTCAATTATCATATCCGCGTCGCTTCTCTTCCTTTTGCCTGCCGATACAAAATACACTCGTACGTACAATACGTTCGAATCTATCGATAATAGGCGGACAAGAATATTCTATTGCCTCGGCAACCGTTTAATTCCTGTCCGAACGTTTTGATATAACCTCTCATTCCAACGCCTACTGTGATTTAAAAAAAAATCAAAAGGATGAAGTTTGTGGGGATGATTGAAATTACATGGTATAAACGCTATATACGTTTTATCGTAGGATGAGAAAAATCAAATTCTCACGACAAATTGCTGGGTCACCCAGATCTGGACGGATCATCATCTCAAGTGGAACGCTTCGGAATTCGCCGGAATTCGAGTAATAAGGGTTCCCTACAATCGCGTTTGGCGTCCCGACACGATACTCTACAACAAGTGGGTAATCGTTTTGATCTCTTGTTGAAATGTCACATATTTCCGGTCATTATTATTATTTTTCTCATCGTCAACATTATTAATTATTAATGAAAAATTGATTTTAAATTTATCGTGGCAGTGGATAGGGTGGGTTATTGCTGAAGCCGGCTAACTGGATTGGCTATTCATGTTGTGCTCGAAGTTCGATCATGTGCATACTTCAGATGGCACGATCGTGGACGACGAACCTAACTTACAAAATCGCGCGCCCCACGTAGAAATTGCCAGTATAATTCTGCTGGCCAAGCTTTGGGCCAATATTGGCGGCCAAACTTTGGCCGCCAGTACTGGCCCCGTACTGGCTGACTATCTGGCCATACTATGGGCCATACTACGGGTCATAATACGGGCTGTACTACGGGCCATACTACGGGCCAGTATAAAATACAGTCTTATGCCAGTACCGGTTGAATTCTACTGGCCAAGCTTTGGGCCAATATTGGCGGCCAAACTTTGGCCGCCAGTACTGGCCCCGTACTGGCTGACTACCTGGCCATACTATGGGCCATACTGCGGGCCATACTACGGGTCATACTACGGGCCGTACTACGGGCCATACTACGGGCCAGTATAAAATACAGTCTTATGCCAGTACCGGTTGAATTCTACTGGCCAAGCTTTGGGCCAATATTGGCGGCCAAACTTTGGCCGCCAGTACTGGCCCCGTACTGGCTGACTACCTGGCCATACTATGGACCATACTATGGGCCATACTGCGGGCCATACTACGGGTCATACTACGGGCCATACTACGGGCCAGTATAAAATACAGTCTTATGCCAGTACCGGTTGAATTCTACTGGCCAAGCTTTGGGCCAATATTGGCGGCCAAACTTTGGCCGCCAGTACTGGCCCCGTACTGGCTGACTATCTGGTCATACTATGGTCCATACTGCGGTCCATACTACGGGTCATACTACGGGCCGTACTACGGGCCATACTACGGGCCAGTATAAAATAGTCTTATGCCAGTACCGGTTGAATTCTACTGGCCAAGCTTTGCGCCAGTATTGGCGGCCAAACTTTGGCAGCCAGTATTGTTTCAGTACTGGCTGACAATCTGGCCAAGTTTTGGGTCAGTATAAAATATCGTCTTGTGCCAGTACTGGTTGTCAATATGGCCGCACTACGGGCCGGTATAATAACCAGATCTGGGCCAAAATAGGCTATAAAATACGGCCAAGCTCTGGCTTCGATACAGGCTTAGTACTAGGCTATAGAAAATGCCAATACTGAGAGTATTTCACTTTAACAGTTGCGTTCTGTAATGTAATTGTTGATTAGGTTATTCCGATCAAAAGTCCATTATTTTGCAAACAACCAAATTGTTGAATTATAATTTGCCCCGAACTTGAAATTGCACGATTAATACAATATTTTTTCGTGTAATATTTGCTTCATAAAGCCTATATTTTATAAACACTGTTCTATAAACATTTAAGTACGTATTTTAGACCTGTATATGTACTTAGTCTCTTATTAATAAAACCTACTCCGAGTATTTAGTATATATCAAGTGCATTTAATTATCAAACATTTATGCATAAACAACCCAGACAACACAGACAGCCAAAGGACGTCCTAAAAACATCCGAAGAACGTCCTTACGTCCAAAGCACATCCTTTGGACGTACGTGTGCTGCTCGGGAAACATCTGGTAACGTGGTAAAAAGAAATATAAATTACTCCCAGAGAGAAATAAAATTTAAATAGACATTGGATCGGCGTCCACTGGACGCCAATAGTGTCTAAAAGACGTCGATTCGATATCTATTTAATTTGCCATTTCTCGCTGTGATGTAATTTGCACCGTCGGCAAAATCGTTTGCCAAGATCCGGCCTAATAAAATAATCAGTATTGGCACGACCGTTGGTGCCAGTAGTAAGCCAGAAGTTTGCCAGATCTGGGCCAAAGTCCGAGCCAAAGTTCGGGCCAATTAAATAACCGGTACTGTCCCGACCGTTGGTGCCAGTATAACGGCCGGTTATTACACTCCTGTACCGAATCTGTACTGGCCCAATACTGGCAGCCAGTACCGGCACTAGGGCAACCAGTATTGGCCCAACGCTCGGCCGTTACAATTTTTCTACGTGGGGCGAAACTCTGACACACATTCTAGTAAATTAAAATAAATGATCGATGTATTCGGTACACATGAACTCGCATCAATTCCCATTATCTTATTATTAGTTATTATTAATAGGAAAAAGTATATTAAAAATAATTAATAATGAATTAACAATTATTTTTCAGATACTTTTTTGTTCTGATCGATTTTCAAAAGTTTTCACCATTCTCGTGCTTGTTTGACTGGGTTTATTGACTATCCATGGTCCTTGTGGTAGAATTAATAAATACTCGTTAATTAGTTCCATAATGAGTTTTTCCCCGCTCGTTCCGTTCTCGTGACTAACCACACACAAAAGTGCTACATCATCCATATATATCTGAGACGGTACTTAAACTTTGAGCATTTGCGGCGTCTCCCGTTGATTCGATCAACGGGAAAACCGAGAAGGTTTTCGTATTTAACTCGGTAAAACGATTAAACTTTATACTCCGTTCCGGCATATTTATATTGTGATAATGAAACGTCGTTTCTTTGTTTTCTATTCATCTATACGAATCTAATTTAACGATCAATGGAAAACAGTGAACTACATTTTCTTGCCACTTTAGAAAATACAATCAACGATGTTATTTATTAACAGTAATCCTCGAATGAAGTAAATTCGTTGCGAGACATTTTCCAAGTTTTTGTTCATCCTTTTAACATACAGAATACATTAATTTGTCGACAGTGCGGATCCGCAGTACAGTTCAGCAGTGATTAACACGAATGTTATTGTCAGCCATACCGGCGAAGTGGTCTGGTTGAGCCACGGAATTTTTCGTAGCAGTTGCAACATCGACGTAGAATTTTTTCCCTTCGACGAGCAGAGATGCGCGCTCAAGTGGGCCTCTTGGACTTATGACGGATATCAGGTGAGCGGGAGTCCACTTAATTTCTATCGAATTTCAACGTTTCAATCATTTTGAGTTGCCAACGATGACATAATGGAAAATATATTTCAAAGCACGCGTAGACACGTTTTAAGCGTCGATTGTCGAGGTTGTAAAAACGTCCTCGGTCCTGACGAGTTTCTGATAGTTCGCTAGAAATCCGCCAGGTGGCTTCGAGCGGTGGGCTCTCGCGCAAGCGTGACACCGCGCCTCCGTCTATAACAAGACTTGCAGTATTCCTACCTTTCATTTCTTTCCCTGCCATTCATGATTCTCTCTCCTCGGGCTTGAATAATCGACGAATAAAATATAATGCCACGTATTTTGTCCTAAATTCGTGTTATCTTTGTGGCCAATTATGTAAAATTAATTACCAACCGCTTTATGTGTCTTCCATTTTGATCCGAGTTGTAAAAATCGTGATGTATAAATGATGATGCATTATCCGTTGGAAAAAAAAAATGAATAGCCAATCAGAAAACCATTACTCATTGGGAAAAAGAAGATAACGAATTGAAAATTCATTACTCATCGGCGTTTTACCCATTGGTAAAAAAATTGATAACGGATTGGATATCTATTACCAATTGGCCCAAAATGAATAATGGCTGGATCGATTATCAATTGACAAAATAATGAACAATTCATAACAGTTTTATCGCTCATTGCCAAAATGATAAATGATAAATCCGTTTAACCTTTTGGAATTCGTCATTATGTGTGTTTGATCACGTTTTCATTTCCGGAAACGGCGTCAATATGCACATTCTACAAAACAAATACCGTCGTACGGGCATTGAAATTGACTAATCCGCGAAAAGTTCCGTGGTGCGGTTGGTGCTGGTCAAAAGAATCGCGCATCGATGTTGATCGAGTTATTGTACGACGCGAGGGGATGAACGAGGAAGCTTCCTGCGCCGGCAATGAACTCGTTATATAAAAGCGAGAAAACTGATGGGAAACGACGAGTCGATAGAAACTTTTTCCCGTCGGGGTTGGAAAGCGGCAAATCGAAAAATACCACCGCGAGAACTTGACGAAAAAGAGGCGCGAGAGCTTATGTATACATATATATATAGATCATACGGCTTAATACGAAATTCGCGAAAAGAACTCAATACTCTCGTTCGCATGGGCCAACTCACGCTCTGGTTCTGCATTTTACCTGCTCTCGTCTCGTCGACGTACGGGCAGTCATGCATTTTCCCATTTTCGTACTTCCAGCTATCCCCTTGTACACGGATATTGGGTATCCACTTTCCACCCCTATCTAACTGTGCCAGCCGTTTCCGATACATAAATCCATGGATGTCAAATTTTTTTATTTATTTTTTTCCAAGCCCCCAGCTATATGGTACACGTCGATCTATACCGTGTTATTGTCCCACTATAAATCAATTTTTATGAGAAATTTTATAAAGTAAAAACGACGCGCGCCTCTCCTTTTGGCTCTGAAGAATATTTTCATAATATTTACAATCATTCCAGATAATTAAAGTAAAACGATGTTAATTACTGACTAAGAATCATTCCTTCGGAACTATTTATTGTTCCATTATTTCGAAGCCCGACATTTTTTTATATTGCATTCAACTCAGTCGGTTCTATAAATTTCTATTATTTTTGTCATCCCTGTTCGTTCCACCATTCTGCATTTCGACATTCCGCGTTATATCGAGATTTAAGGTTAGAAATTTATAATACCCTCAGGTTACGAACATTCAGTTTATTCAAAATAGTTTTTGTTTTGCTCAGCTATATTAATTCCGCCATTTTTAATTTCGACATTCCGCGTTTTATCGACATGGGATTTAAGGTTAGGGATTTCTAATACCCTCAGAGGTGAGATTCTGTGCTTGTCTACCGACAACTATCGGTGTCGTTAACGAGCGACAGCCAAATGCAAGGAAGAATCCAGCGGAAAGACGAGACTCCCATAGGCTATCGCTCGCTAACGACACCGATAGTTGTCGGTAGACGAGTACGGAATCCAGGCCCAGGTTACGAACATTCAGTTTAATCAGAAGACTTTTTGTTTTGCTCAGCTATATTGATTCCGCCATTTTTAATTTCGACATTCCGCGTTTTATCGACATGGGATTTAAGGTTAGGGAATTCTAATACCCTCAGAGGTGAGATCCTGTACTTGTCTACCGACAACTATCGGTGTCGTTACCGAGCGATAGCCTATGGGAGTCCCGCCTTTCCGTTGGATTCTTCCTTGGAATTGACTATCGCTCCCTGACGACACCGATAGTTGTCGGTAGACAAGTACACAATCCCAGCAAAGGGCCTCGATTCCGTACTCGTCTACCGACAACTATCGGTGTCGTTAGCGAGCGACAGCCAATTTCAAGGAAGATTCCAGCGGAAAGGCGCGACTCCCATAGGCTATCGGTGTCGTTGGCGAGCGACAGCCAATTGCAAGGAAGATTCAAGCGGAAAGGCGCGACTCCCATAGGCTATCGGTGTCGTTAGCGAGCGACAGCCAAATGCAAGGAAGATTCCAGCGGAAAGGCGCAACTCCCACAGGCTATCGGTGTCGTTAGCGAGCGACAGCCAATTGCAAGGAAGATTCCAGCGGAAAGGCGCGACTCCCATAGGCTATCGGTGTCGTTGGCGAGCGACAGCCAACTGCAAGGAAGATTCCAGCGGAAAGGCGCGACTCCCATAGGCTATCGGTGTCGTTAGCGAGCGACAGCCAATTGCAAGGAAGATTCCAGCGGAAAGGCGCGACTCCCATAGACTATCGGTGTCGTTAGCGAGCGACAGCCAATTTCAAGGAAGATTCCAGCGGAAAGGCGCGACTCCCATAGGCTATCGGTGTCGTTAGCGATCGACAGCCAATTGCAAGGAAGATTCCAGCGGAAAGGCGCGACTCTCATAGGCTATCGCTCGCTAATGACACCGATAGTTGTCGGTAGACGAGTACGGAATTCAGCCCAAGCACAGGTTACGAACATTCGTTTCATTCGGAATATTGTTGCTCAGCCATATTGATTCCGCCATCTTTAATTTCAAAATTCAAACGCCGACATCGATGTGGATAATATGTCAATATTAACTGTAGCTCGATGGCCAGTTTCGGTCATACGAGGGTTAATTCTCACAAAATATTCAACACTTCACCCTGTACAAACGTCTTGGTGCAAAGACACGTATATTGAGATCTTAGTTTCCGTTCATCATCGATTATCGAGAGTCCCTCGGCCGAGCCACTGACAAGAAAGACTTCGAGGATCCGATAGCTCGTTAATCATCTCCGAACACAGACTCTGCCGAAGTTGATTATTTTTATTCTACCGCCGAGAGTTCCATTGTCGAAACTCTCATTACAATTCTTGTGTCTCCCCGCTTTAATTTTCCAGCTGGAGCTCGAGCGTCAAGGTGAACAGGGTGACATCAGCAATTATCAGGCGAACGGAGAATTCGATCTGCTCGACTTTTCGGCACGAAGAAACGTCGAATTTTATTCGTGCTGCCCGGAGCCTTATCCGGACATTACGTACGAGATTCGTCTTCGACGAAGACCGATGTTTTACGTTTTTAATCTCATATTGCCCTGCCTTCTTATCAACGGAATCGGTATGCCAACGAATTTACTGGTTACCACGAATTAATATTTCGGGGATGAAATGGGATTTATGACAATTACATTCTTGTATTGTCGTATTTATTTTGACAACGGAATGATTTTTTTTTAATTTTTTTATCAATATCCTAACGTGGGTATGTGATTTTTTCTCTTTGCATCCAGAGATATAATATATTTCGGAAATGTCCTTTGATAAAAATTTCTGTTGAAATTACGATAGTTTCCTTATATTTCTCATTTCCTTATATTATTTGCAACTGCCTCGATAGATTGTTCTAAGCTTATCGTATTATATGAAATGCGTTGTGGTTGTCCTTGATTCTGATCATTAAATTTTCTACACTGTTGAATATTTTCTATCCCGCTTTGTATGACGATGGAATATACACGTATGTATTAGGGTGGTTCTTAATTTGGTGATGTTGGAAATTCTTTAGTATTGTTCCTTGAAAGTAATCAACATATCCAGAAAAAAAATTGGGCACAAGCGAAACTTTGTCCAATAATTCTAACCCACCCCACCGAGCTATCGAATTTTTATATGACAAAATGCATGCATTCAAAATTTTGTTAAGAAAATTGTTTATTATTTCAAAACTATTCATGATAAAAAAAATTTATATTGAGGTTTTATAGGAAATGTAATGCTTTACAAAAAAGGTATCTTGTAAAATTCTTGTGAATCTAATATTTATCACGTTATTAGCAAAAAACTGTCATCATTTATTCCAAAAGTCCATCATTATGGCCAAAACAGGAGTTTGACGTCGAAAAACTGCAATGTATTCTTCATATGCAATTAGAAATATGAAGAGATACGTAGTGCACTCAATAACCGTATGTGAACGATATTTAAATTTTCAATTTTATGAATTTTATTATCATTCATGAAAAATGTTTCTTCTTTGATCGATGAGGACATTGATTTCTTTATCAGTTCCAAATCGATGGCTTTTTTCGAAAGATTTGAAATCAACTCCTCATTTTTTGATATCGATGTGAGCGAGTGGATTTCTAATGAAAATTATTTACAAGGCTTAAAAATAGTTAAAGGAATTAAAGTGGTTAACGATGTTGCAGAAAGAGGAGTGAAACTTATTACAGAGTACAATGATCGTCTCACTTATGATGAAGATCAGAAACAATTCATTGTACAAATAATTGAAGAATATAAAAAAAAATATCCTGAAAAATGCATGCATTCAAAGTTTTGTTAAGAAAATTGTTTATTATTTCAAAACTATTTATGATTAAAAAATTTTATATAACGTTTTTGTAGGAAATATAATGCTCTACAAAAAAGGTATCTTGTGAAATTCTCGTGAATCTAATATTTATCACGTAATTAGCAAAAAACTGTCATCATTTATTCCAAAAGTCGATCATTATGGTCAAAACAGGAGTTTGACGTCGAATAGATGCAATTTATTTTTCGTATGTATTTAAGATTATGAAGAAATACGTAGCGCACTCAACAATGAAATGTCAACAATATTCGGTTGGAGCGAAGTTGCTTTGTTAATACGAAGCAACTTTGGTCCAACCGATGTAATTCATTATTGTAAGTTGATTTTAAAAATATATGACATCATTTATTATAATTCACAATAAAATTGATAAAATTGAAAATTTGAATATCGTTTACATTTCATTGTTGAGTGCGCTACGTATTTCTTCATAATCTTATATACATACGAAAAATAAATTGCATCTATTCGACGTCAAACTCCTGTTTTGACCATAATGATCGACTTTTGGAATAAATGATGACAGTTTTTTGCTAATTACGTGATAAATATTAGATTCACGAGAATTTCACAAGATACCTTTTTTGTAGAGCATTATATTTCCTACAAAAATGTTATATAAAATTATTTTATCATAAATAGTTTTGAAACAATAAACAATGTTCTTAACAAAATTTTGAATGCATGCATTTTTTCATATAAAAATTCGACAGCTCGGTGGGGTGGGTTATAATTATTGGACAAAGTTCCGCTTGCGCCCAATTTTTCTTCTAGATATGTTGATTACTTTTGAGGAACAATACCAAAGAATTTCCAACATCACCAAATTAAGAACCACCCTAGTATGTATGTAGGATGAATCGTGATATAGAGAGGGGAAGAAATGTGAGATTCGCAAAGTTGACCTTTAAAAGTATCACGTTTGTCATGTGACCTAATTTTTTAAATAATGTTTATAAATACACTCGTCAAATCTGTTCTGTCGTTCATAATTAACGAAAAATTATGATCCACGCGTTATGTGTGTATTTGAAATGAGATTCGACGTCGCCAAGATTTCCCGCTGATGCTGCTTGGCGCGCACTGACTGGTCTACCCCCTCTATCGTGCCAGGCGCCATTGAGATACATTCCCCAGCATGCAACGATTCACGTAGTTGTCCGCCATGACACCATTTCGAAACGATCGAAATAAGGAATTCACGTTACGCCAGTTATCACAACTCCTAATCGCGAATCCTGTTCAATTATTCCCATCTCTGTCGCGATGCTTTCCTGTCGTTAATATTTAGCAAGTAGCACTCTCCCCGAGCTTGGGACAATTCATAATAACTGATTATTAGTGTCGACTGTTGTTTCCTTCATATTTTTTTCTAGAAACCTTTCGACCGAAGAATATTTTCCGGAAACGATATCACATCCGTTATTTTTACCATTTTTAACACTCCCGATATAGGTCCGTTTATAGGTCATAGAACTATAATGAGCTTTATGAATATAGCCCAAACCCTTTTCGATGGTGACACAAAGCTCCGTATAATATCATTCGATTATATAATTTTGTTCGAATAATATAACCCAATTAAATTATAATTGACCTTATTAACGTCCATAATCCCGGTCTACGCCATGCTTGATAAATCTTTCGGCGCATATGCAGTTCCAGTGCCCTGACACTCCATGGCGGTATCTCATTGTGGTCGCAAACATTGTATTATTATTTATTGGCAACAACAGCAAAAAAAAGCGGGTCGCGAAATCGCGGACGTCGGTAAATCTCTCCTTCCTCCCTGTCATTTTCAGCGTTCGCCTGTCCGACGCCAGCCGTTAGATCGTAATAGTGTGAAGTAGAAATACAGAGGTCGTACGGCGAACGTATACATTAGTAAAGGGAAAGCTAAACGTGGGCGATGAATAAACTCGTTTAGGCCGCACGGTAGTGGCTCTTCAACGGTTGGCTTTTGAATTTCATTATCAACAAACGATTCGAGACTCTCGAAAAATGATTAATAATTCACGGGGTATAATTTGGAGCTCGTTATAGCGAAGCCATTCGCCATTGAAATTGGAAGAAACACGACGGTAAAATGGAAAGGGCCAGAGAGTCACGACGGTAAGAGTGAGAAACGGACGAGAGAGCGAAAGAGAAATGGAATTGCAAAGCAAGGAGTAAAGCGACGCGGATAAAAGTTCGCTCGAAACGGCTTTATCCCTCTGAACGTCTGACTTTATAACGAGATTACCGCCAATTTCGTTCGCTTTAGCAATCCCCTCATCATCCAATTTGCTTCTTCATAAACATCGCTGTTTCCCACTTTGCAGAGGTTATATGTACCATTAGAAATATTTTGAACTTTCGGGAGAGGGACTTTTACGCGCGATTGAAGCTTAAAGATCTTAAGGTAGTAGTCTGGTAACTTAAGCCGATTTTCATGTCTTTTTTGGAGGTCGTTTTTTTGTAGGAAAATAAAAATGAATCGTTTTGGATATTTAGGATGGTTTTATTTCCATATTAAAGATACAAAAAAAAATTTGTTTGAAAAAATTTAATAGTTTATTATTATTATTGATAAGTTGACACCTCGAAAAAAAAGCGCGTGGGCGGCCCCGGTGATTTTGGCTCTTGATGTTATCTGAAATAAAAAATTCTTGATAATTCTTAATCTATAGACATGTCATTCTGGTCGGAATTACTGAAGTTAAATTTCATGGATAAATAATAAAATGGCGGACTTTGGAAAAAAAAGGCCTTTTATTTTAGCAAAGAAGGGGTTGTAAAATAAAAAGAAATTTAACTTCAGTAGTTCCGACCAGAATGACATGTCTATAGATTAAGAATTATCAAGAATTTTTGATTTCAGATAACATCAAGAGCCAAAATCACCGGGGCCACCAACGCGCTTTTTTTTCGAGGCGCCAACTCCGATCAATAATAATAATAACAATAAACTATTAAATTTTTTCAACAAATTTTTTTTTTGTATCTTTAATATGTAAATAAAAACATCCGAAATATCCAAAACGATTCATTTTTATTTTCCTACAAAAAAACGCCCTCCAAAAAAGACATGAAAATCGGCTTAAGTTACCAGACTACTACCTTAAAGCGCTTAAAGATCACATTTCCGCAGCACACCCTTAAAGACAATACAGGTGCGAATCGATACTGTGAGATTTTTAAGTGACAATTTATTCGAACTCAATTTTTGTGTTTCTGACGGTTATGCAACTAAAACTCGATAAAATGTAGCCGCCTGTATTAGGGTGGTTGTTAATTTGGTGATGTTGGAAATTCTTTGGTATTGTTTCTTGAAAGTAATCAACATATCCAGAAAAAAAATTGGGCGCAAGCGGAACTTTGTCCAATAATTCTAACCCACCCCACCGAGCTGTCGAATTTTTATATGAAAAAATGCATGCATTCAAAATTTTGTTAAGAATATTGTTTATTATTTCAAAACTATTCATGATAAAAAAATTTTATATTGTGTTTTTATAGGAAATTTAATTCTCTACAAAAAAGGTATCTTTTAAAATTCTTGTGAATCTAGTATTTATCACGTTATTAGCAAAAAAACTGTCATCATTTATTCCAAAAGTCCATCATTATGGCCAAAACAGGAGTTTGACGTCGAAAAACTGCAATGTATTCTTCATATGCAATTAGAAATATGAAGAGATACGTAGTGCACTCACCAACAGTAGGTGAACGATATTTAAATTTTCAATTTTATCAATTTTATTATCATTCATGATAAATTTTTCTTCTTTGATCGATAAGGACATTGATTTCTTTATCAGTTCCAAATCGATGGCTTTTTTCGAAAGATTTGAAATCAACTCCTCATTTTTTGATATCGATGTGAGCGAGTGGATTTCTAATGAAAATTATTTACAAGGCTTAAAAATAGTTAGAGGAATTAAAGTGGTTAACGATGTTGCGGAAAGAGGAGTGAAACTTATTACAGAGTACAATGATCGTCTCACTTATGACGAAGATCAGAAACAATTTATTGTACAAATAATTGAAGAATATTTAAAAAAATATCCTGATATTAACGAAGCAACTTTGCTCCAACCGATGTAATTCATTATTGTAAGTTGATTTAAAAAATATATGACATTATTCATTATAATTCACAATAAAATTGATAAAATTAAAAATTTGAATATTGTTTACATTTCATTGTTGAGTGCGCTACGTATTTCTTCATAATCTTATATACATACGAAAAATAAATTGCAGCTATTCGACGTCAAACTCCTGTTTTGACCATAATGATCGACTTTTGGAATAAATGATGACAGTTTTTTGCTAATTAGGTGATGAATATTAGATTCACGAGAATTTCACAAGATACCTTTTTTGTAGAGCATTATATTTCCTACAAAAACGTTATATGAAATTCTTTTATCATAAATAGTTTTGAAATGGTAAACAATTTTCTCAACAAAATTTTGAATGCATGCATTTTTTCATATAAAAATTCGACAGCTCGGTGGGGTGGGTTAGAATTATTGGACAAAGTTCCGCTTGCGCCCAATTTTTTTTCTAGATATGTTGATCACTTTTGAGGAACAATACCAAAGAATTTCCAACATCACCAAATTAAGAACCACCCTAGCCTGTATCGGCCAGGGTTTTCCATAATTTTCCAGTGCCTTTGTGCAAATGCGATGCGTTAAGAAAGAGTGGCTGTGAACAAAATCAGTCCTCTGAGAGGATATACGATGAAAATGTTAATAATAAAAGATAAAAAACGAAGAATACTTCTTTAAATAAATAAAAGTACAATAAATAGAATTAAAAAAAATAAAAAAGAAAATTAGTTACAAAATAAGATCTAAAGGTTGAAGCGTTTGTCAATTTGTCTGTGAATTGTCCCATAAATGTATGTGAAAATCCGTACGGATAATTTTTCGAAAATATTGTTTTTGTTCTTTTCCGAAACTTGTACGCCCTTCTAGTCGGAAAATACGAGTTTTGTTTAAGAACGATGGAAACGAATGTTGATTATTCCGTCGGAATTTTTTAAATTCCGCCTTTTATCATTCCATTTCCGTTGGAAGATGCTGAAACAGAAGTAACCGCTAGATTCCTCAAACTTTGCGGTATATTCCGATGAGCCGACGGACGAGCTCCGCCAGGCATTTATCCTGCCTCCAACCAAAAGCCGATAAAACTTTTCCTTCGATGTTTAAACAGCACTCCTGGTGTTTTACGTACCATCGGAATCGGGTGAAAAGGTGACACTCGGGATTTCTGCTCTCCTATCGATGACTGTTTTTCTGATGACAATCCGTGAGACACTGCCGCCCACGGAAAAAACGCCACTTATAAGTGAGTCGGGCACACGTTTTAACGGTACATTGCACACCGTGCACATAAATTATTTCGTAACTACTTCTCCTTAAGAGTCGCTTTCCCTCTTAACAGCAAGTCTAGAATCATTTCGTTAAGAAATTTATTTTCTCTTCATATTAGGTCTGTATTACGGTGTGAGCATCTGTCTCGTATCATTCGCATCGGGTCTGGCGGTGGTAACGCTCAATATTCATCATCGCGGAGTTCGTGGCATCAGAGTACCGACTATCGTTCGGTCGTTGGTTCTCGAGAAATTGGCTAAACTGGTTTTTCTCAATTTCCAAGAAGTACGTATCGACGAAAGGAAAGCATAACGTCGGTTGTCAAAATGGCGTCGTAAATAGTGAACTCTTTTGATCGATATGCGCTTGCGCGTTTCTGCGCGCTTGCGCGTTCGTGCATAACTGCGCTGACACCGTGTTTGTGAACACCATCTTATGATGGTGTTCACAAACACGGTCTTGTATACAGGTCTGGAAACTCCGTCAAATTTCAGTGGTGGGGGGCGGCCCGTTAACGAAGCTGTTTTTAATTTCTGTAGCAGCCACTAAAGGCGTTGCGATCGGATAATGCCGATAGACATAACCTGAAAACTCCTCGATAGTTCTCGTGGTTGTCTGTCTCTGTTCCACTAACGGACATCGCGTTACACATATTTATTATATGTAATTATAAGTTATTAATCCCGTCATCTTTAATGAATATACTGAATAAATATGCTCTTAATTTGAATCGGGTTTTTAACATTCTAACTGTGAGCATGATAAATATAAACAATTTGTAAATATCTGTCATATGAATATATATTAGGTGAAATAGTTGTCTACGTCTTGATGGATCGATCACCGTCAGACTTTCTTTTAAATCCTATAAAATAAACAAAAGTTTTCATTTACAAAAATAGAAATACATCGAACCGTTTCATATATTTATTTTGATCCTTTTTCATTATATTTTTGTGAAAATTGCACGTACTCAATGATAAAAGTCGAAGAATTTATTTTCATTCATACTTACTTGATTTTGAAAACTGGAACACTTTTCAAAAACCTACAAAATAAAGGAAAATGTAAAGAGCTGATTTTTACTTACCTTAAACTATTATTTTTTGGCATGCTACTAAATACTGTCCATTTCGGAATATTGATAAAACTTAAATGAAGATAAAAATTCAAGTATTTATTATTATTCATACTGCCTTGATTTCGAAAACTCGAATACTTGCAAAAACTTAACATAAGATTTATTCAGTAGTTAATTTCGACAATTTTTTCTTAACAGCAAATTTCTTTTTGAGTTAAAAATTTTCCTTGTGTGCATATTGCCTCATTTTAATCTTACACAGTAAATTATGGCGTCTGATAAGATTTTAGATCCATGCTCTCTCAGGGATAAGTGAAGGTGTATGAGTTAAATACTTCGTCGAGAATTATATCGAAGACATACGAGAGGAATATTATATTGTAAATGATGCTTCGATATGACGGATCGGATGAAAGAAATGAGGATTTGCATGAATCAGGCCACCGCGTAATTTCATTTGCACCAGTTGCGACTCTGAAGATCCGCAGCTGGTTTTCAAACTCACAGCTTCTTGACACACTGGACAGGATTCATATTTTTGACGGAACTTCAGGGATATCTGAAATATCAATAGAAGAAATTTATGTATGTTTAAATTAATTTTATTTTATCTGTTTTATATACTAACAATGCAATAGATACATTCCGTTAAGGGCGGGGTAAGGGTTTTCACTTTCGAAAAATCGAATTTTTTTTGTCTTATCTTATTGTTTAACATTTCAAGAATATGTCCTTAAAAATTTAAACCGATCTAAGCAATATTCTTGAAGTTATTGTCTTATTAATCTCCTGGCCTTTAACGCTATACCTCTAACAGCTGCGGGCGGTCGGGCTAGCAGTGCAGTTGTCTAACAGGTATACAGTTTATTCATTGCTATTGTGTATATAGTATATAGTGTATACTATACACTACAATATTTTAAAAGAAGAAACGAGCGAAGAAAGGAGCTGGAATCTATGATTCTGTGTAAGTTGGAAAAAAAATGTTTTTCTTCACGTTTTTACTTCATAAACTTTAGACGCGTTTTTCTCAAAACTACTTTTTCAAAGTCCGTGTTCACTGCCATTTAAAAACTACTTGACCGATTCATTTAAAACTTTGTACACATTTTCTACATATAAAATACCTCCCCCCAACGTTTAGTAAAATTTTTTTTTTACATTAAGGGTGTTTCCCACCCACAAAATGGCGGAATTTTTCGTGGAAAATAACAGTTCACACTTTAGATGGCCGCGAAAAATTTTCAAATGAAAAAAAAAATTATCAAAGAACGTTGGGGGGAAGATTTGATTATAATTTGACTAAATTTTCATGGTTTTTTATTTTCAGATAATTTCCGGCCGAGTTATAGTGAACACCGCAAATTGTTTTTTTTTCCAAAACGTTCTGGGGGAAGCTCTGTTACGGGCTTATGCTTCAATATTTCTGCATGAAAAAAATTACACAACATTGTCAAAAGTATGCTCAATAATGTACAAAAGGTTCGAATAAAATTGCTCAATCCATATTTGAGAAAAAAAATCGCAAAAAAAGTGTTTTTTTTAACGCTGAAACCCTTACCCCTCCCTTAAAGAAACATACAAAGGCGAGTACTGATTCCTTGAATTGACGATTTCGTGACTCTGAAGGACGAAACAATGCTTGGAGAATTTCTTTCAGAATTCGAAACTTGTTTCGCATATACATGCTCTGGCACACAATTTTCCTTTTCTACTGAGATGTCATCGAATCTTGTTCGCACAGCAAACTCTTTGTGTCGCATTGTTTCGTACGGGACCTTACATATTGAAAATACACGATACGAGTAACTATCTTCTTAAGCTATGTTTAAAATCTTTTCATTTAACTTATCCGTGCAATTACTTGGCCATTTGCGTCGAGCTTGACCCATTCGCGAACTATGTCTTCATTGTTAAAATGTCACATACACGATTCGTGTGTTGTAATTTTATAATGCCTGGAATAGATTGTTCCCGCTTTTTCCACATATCAATGTTCTTAGGCACTCGGAATGTACAACATTTTTTGTTTATTTTGCTACCGATTTTACAATGTGGCACCACACACCCATTCGTCATTTTTAATATAATAATTACTAAAAGACTGTGATGTACACGAAATAAACATAATATTCAGGCATAGCAGTATCGAAGGGTTTTCAGGTTATGTCTATGGGCATTATCTGATCGCAACGCCTCTAGTGACTGCTACAGAAATTAAAAACAGCTTCGTTAAGAGGACCATTCTCGGCGGAGGAGTTTCCAGACCTGTATACAAGACCGTGGTCACAAATATGCCTTATTCGGCGGTTGTCCTTAACCGCGAGCAATCACAACTTTCGTCGCGCAATAAGCGTCCGATTGTTTGACCGTGAAAACAACCAAAAAGCAATTTTGTACTTGTAAAAGTAATGGCATGAAAGATACCATTTTTATTTATGTTTTGCTTCCGTGGGATTTGTGTAGGAAGTACCGAAGGACTCGAGCCCCAACGCCTACCGGGACACATCGACCGATTCTTTACGACGGAGGAACTGTCCGCTGCATTGCTCAACGGAGTTCTCGTCGCAGGAACCACCGCAGCACGCATCTCCGAAGTACACGACCCGAAGGCATGGGAGCAACAACAGCAGCCCTAGCTTAGGTACGAAGGAAGTACATTGGGACCTCGTTTCTAAGAAAAATCGTTTCTCCAAAGTTCCCGGAATCACAAATATTATGATTATATTAAATCACTAAAGAACTGGTTTGCAGAGAATGATGCTCACTTTTCAACCGGTTTAATGGAACTATACCCCCTCCTCGAAATCTTCACCTCGTGAAACCAAGGCAGCGTAGAAAGGTTCTAGTAAATGTCGAAATAGAAAGTCCGTAAGGAGGTAGTAACAAAAATTTACGTGGGACGCCATCTAGTGTGTTGTCGAATGTACTTCCACGTAGATTTTTTTTAGCCGGAAATTCATTTTCATCTGACTGGAGAATTCCATTGGATCCAGCCATTGGGATGACAGATGTACATCCTGAAATTGTCGAGATTGAATTCGATAGGCACGGGAAAGGAAAACAAAGTGACGGTCGTGGTCCGTAACACTTTGACTTTCATTTGTTTCTGAATAGATCTCGGAAGGGACGGCAACCTCGAGGCACACTGGTCACGAATTCTCGTAAGAGTACACACGACGATCGATCGGAACGAAAGACGCCTCATCGATCAGGATAGTCGTGAAAAAACGGAGCTCGAGTGGAAGCAAGTTGCTCTCGTGAGCGATCGTGCTCTGCTCTGCTTATTCTTCTTAACAACGATAATCAGTACGACCGTTATTCTTTGCGGATCACCGCCCGCTTCTGTTGTCACCAAGAAAGGCTAACGCGACGTTCAACTGCTCCCGTACGAAGGATGAGAAAAAGAACAAAGAACTGTGGAGAGTGCTGTCAATTATAATAGTAAATGAAGGTGGACTCTGTTTTGGAGCTTACCCTAGACCTCTATATTTTTTTTTATGACTCGTAATATTTTTTTTCCTATTGTTTTCGCGATTAATCTGATGTGAATTATATTTACGATTTGTTTTTCTCCTATTTCTATTTTCATTCCGGCCATTTGACGTTCTTCAAGTTTGAACGGGGAGAAAATCATGCAGAACTCGCGGCATTGTATCGCGCAAAACATGTTGTAAATATATCCAGTTCATTGAATCCTGTCTAGCAATTGTTACTTACTTTATTATTCCTAGAGAATTCCGAACTTATACGACTCGATTCCTACTCGACCGGCGACTCAATGAAGAACCAGCTTAAATATCGTCCCTGGACTCAGAATGTAGTAGGGTGGTTCTTAATTTGGCGATGTTGGAAATTCTTTGGTATTGATCCTCAAAAGTAATCAACATGTCTAGAAAAAAAATTGGGCGCAAGCGGGACTTTGTCCAATAATTCTAACCCACCCCACCGAGCTGTCGAATTTTTATATGAAAAAATGCATGCATTCAAAATTTTGTTAAGAAAACTGTTTATTATTCCAAAACTATTTACGATAAAAGAATTTTATATAACGTTTTTGTAGGAAATATAATGCTCTACAAAAAAGGTGTCTTGTGAAATTCTCGTGAATCTAATATTTATCGCGTAATTAGCAAAAAACTGTCATCATTTATTCCAAAAGTCGATCATTATGGTCAAAACAGGAGTTTGACGTCGAATAGCTGCAATTTATGTTTCGTATGTATATAAGATTATGAAGAAATACGTAGCGCACTCAACAATGAAATGTAAACAATATTCAAATTTTCAATTTTATCAATTTTATTGTGAATTATAATGAATGATGTCATATATTTTTAAAATCAACTTACAATTATGAATTACATCGGTTGGAGCAAAGTTGCTTTGTTAATATCAGGATATTTTTTTTTATATTCTTCAATTATTTGCACAATGAATCGTTTCTGATCTTCATCATAAGTGAGACGATCATTGTACTCTGTAATAAGTTTCACTCCTCTTTCTGCAA
Organism: Oxytorus armatus; assembly: GCA_958009045.1. Classification (NCBI taxonomy): domain Eukaryota; kingdom Metazoa; phylum Arthropoda; class Insecta; order Hymenoptera; family Ichneumonidae; genus Oxytorus; species Oxytorus armatus. Next base: position 36,568,578 of record OY253745.1, on the reverse strand, counting down.
CATCGTTAACCACTTTAATTCCTTTAAGGGCGGGGTAAGGGTTTTTACTTTCGAAAAATCGAATTTTTTTTGTCTTATCTTATTGTTTAACATTTCAAGAATATGTCCTTAAAATTTTAAACCGATCTAAGCAATATTCTTGAAGTTATTGTCTTATTTCTCCTGGCCTTTAACTCTATACCTCTAACAGCTGCGGGCGGTCGGGCTAGCAGTGCACTTTAGACGCGTTTTTCTCAAAACTACTTTTTCAAAGTCCGTGTTCACTGCCATTTAAAAACTACTTGACCGATTCATTTCAAACTTTGTACACATTTTCTACATATAAAATACCTCCCTCCAACGTTTAGTTAAATTTTTATTTTTTTACATTAAGGGTGTTTCCCACCCACAAAATGGCGGAATTTTTCGTGGAAAATAACAATTCACACTTTAGATGGCCGCCAAAAATTTTTAAATGAAAAAAAAAATTATCAGAGAACGTTGGGGGGAAGATTTGATTGTAATTTGACAAAATTTTTATGGTTTTTCATTTTCAGATAATTTCCGGCCGAGTTATAGTGAACACCGCAAATTGTTTTTTTTCCAAGACGTTCTGGGGGAAGCTCTGTTACGGGCTTATGCTTCAATATTTCTGCATGAAAAAATTACACAACATTGTCAAAAGTATGCTCAATAATGTACAAAAGGTTCGAATAAAATTGCTCAATCCATATTTGAGAAAAAAAATCGCAAAAAAAGTGTTTTTTTTTACGCTGAAACCCTTACCCCTCCCTTAACTATTTTTAAGCCTTGTAAATAATTTTCATTAGAAATCCACTCGCTCACATCGATGTCAAAAAATGAGGAGTTGATTTTAAATCTTTCGAAAAAAGCCATCGATTTGGAACTGATAAAGAAATCAATGTCTTTATCGATCAAAGAAGAAAAATTTTTCATGAATGATAATAAAATTGTTAAAATTGAAAATTTAAATATCGTTCACATACTGTTATTGAGTGCACTAAGTATCTCTTCATATTTCTAATTGCATATGAAGAATTTTCATTCCAGTTTTTCGACGTCAAACTCGTGTTTTGGCCATAATGATGGACTTTTGGAATAAATGATGACAGTTTTTTGCTAATAACGTGATAAATATTAGATTCACAAGAATTTTACAAGATACCTTTTTTGTAGAGCATTAAATTTCCTATAAAAACACAATATAAAATTTTTTTTATCACGAATAGTTTTGAAATAATAAACAATTTTCTTAACAAAATTTTGAATGCATGCATTTTTTCATATAAAAATTCGACAGCTCGGTGGGGTGGGTTAGAATTATCGGACAAAGTTCCGCTTGCGCCCAATTTTTTTTCTGGATATGTTGATTACTTTCAAGGAACAATACCAAAGAATTTCCAACATCACCAAATTAAGAACCACCCTAGTGTGTAGTTCCCGCGGCGGCCGTCGTGTGGCGAAGACCGCAAAGATCGTCTCTCACATGCGTCGCCCCAGGCAATCATATTATATAAGCAGGACCACCGAACCCCTTCAAAGACCATTCGCTTCGGCTCTACCAACCGGTAAGCACGAAACTAATAGAAAATTCTTTTCTTCCATTCTTTCTCAAGTGACCGAAGATCGCCTTTATTGGGAACAGAAGAGAGATACATGGAATTGATCGATTTAGATACATATTTCGAAATCGCGTTGAATCCTTTTCACTGTTCTCGTTAGCCAGGTTATCAATCAATGATTGTCGTCAATTCAAAACCTCGCCGAGATATACGCATATATATTTATGTTTTTTTTTTTTTTTTCTTCTTTTTCGTTTCATATTCATTGAAAATTAACCACATACAAATTTTGTTTTGCTTACTTATTCAATTTGCAATCTTACGAATTTAGATGTTGGGAGTCATCGATGATTTACGAACGAGGTAAAAAAAAATTCTCATTAACATTAACATTAGAGTTGACGTTTGTATTGGCGTTCTCGTAGTTGTCATTATTAACAATATCCCTGCCGGACTCGTTCGTGGAAAGGGACGCTTCCGAGGCTTTGAAAATTAGAAGAGTACGACCTTGAACGTCAACGAAAATGATGAAAATCCGTCGGGTACTTGGCTCGACGTATTCGTCACCACGATTGAATTTAATTTCGATCTTTTCGCGTGTTATTGGATGCACGAATACGATTACCGTAACACCATCGAGACCAATTTTTTTCTTTGTTTTCAAAACGTAAATTGCCCTTGATAAGTCGTACCCGGGCCGACCGTCAACGACAACCGAGCCCCATTTTGTTCTGTATCTGATACTCGGATCTCCACGCTCGTTATCGTTCATTTCTGCATTAATATTTCCGTCATATTTTGCGTCATCGATTACCGATTCTCGCGAGTAAAACGCGGAATGGCCGGCTTTGGAAATCAAAATGGTACGACCTTGAGCATCGACGAAAATAATGAAAACTCGTTTGGTTCTTGGATCAACGTACTCGTCGCCCACGTTTAATGGCACGCGTATTTTCCGTCCAGTTAGCGGATGCAGGAATTGCAACATCGTTGTTCCGTCAAAGCGAATTGTTTTCTTCGGTTTCATAATGAACATCGCGCTCGATAAGTCGTATTTGGGAATTCCTTTTATGACTATCGAGCCGCCGTTATTCGCGAAAATTTTTTTGTCGTGTCTTCCAGGTTTTAGTTCGATTTTCTGATCCGTTGTTTCGTCGGAATTCATATCATTCGAAATGGGCCGTTTTGCGTTGGGATGCGTACCCTTGAAAATCAAAAGAGTTCGACCATTAACGTCGACGAAGATTACGTAAACTTCTGACGTCTTTGGATTTGTGAATTCGTCGCCACCGCTGAAGGGCACTCGAATAATCTGTCCGGTAATGGGATGCAGGAATTGAATCATTAAAATTCCTCGTTCGCCAATTTTCTTCTTCGTTTTCATAACGAATATCGCGCTCGATATATCGTATTTTGGGAATCCTTTCACGACTATCGAGCCCCAATTTTTCTCGTTCGATATTTTTTTATATTTTTCAATGATCTCGTTTACATTAGTATTCGTGTTAATATTATTTCCATCAGAGTCCATGTTCTTCAAGGGTGATGATGTTTCAGAGATCGTGGGATTTCCTCCCTTGAAAATCATTAAGGTTTGACCTTGAACGTCAACGAAAATGATGAAAGCTCGTAATGTTTGTGGATTTACATATTCGTCACCACCGCGCCCGGGTACCCACATTTTCTGACCAGTAAGGGGATGCACAAACTCCAGTCTCAAAATTCCATTTGCGTCGATCTTCTTCTTGACCTTCATAATGAATATTCCGTTCGATATATCGTATTTTGGGAATCCTTTCACGACTATCGAGCCCCAATTTTTCTCGTTCGATATTTTTTTATATTTTTCAATAATCACGTTTACATTATTATTCGTGTTAATGTTATTTCCATCAGAGTCCATGTTATCCAAGGGCGATGATGTTTCAGAGATCGTGGGATTCCCTCCCTTGAAAATCAATAAGGTTTGACCTCGAATGTCAACGAAAATAATGAAAACTCTTAATGTTTGTGGATTAACATATTCGTCACCACCGCGCCATGGCACCCACATTTTCTGACCAGTAAGGGGATGCACAAACTCCAGTCTCAACATTCCATTTTCGTCGATCTTCTTCTTGACCTTCATAATGAATATTGCGTTTGATATATCATATTTTGGGAATCCTTTCAGGACTATCGAGCCCCAATTTTTCTCGTTCGATATTTTTTTATATTTTTCAATAATCACGTTTACGTTAGTATTCGTGTCAATGTTATTTCCATCAGAGTCCATGTTATTCAAGGGCCATGATGTTTCAGAGATCGTGGGATTCCCTCCCTTGAAAATCAATAAGGTTTGACCTCGAATGTCAACGAAAATAATGAAAACTCTTAATGTTTGTGGATTAACATATTCGTCACCACCGCGCCATGGCACCCACATTTTCTGACCAGTAAGGGGATGCACAAACTCGAGTATCAAGATACCATTTTCATTAATTTTCTTCTTCGGTTGCATAACGTATATTGCATTCGATATATCATATTTCGGTAGTCCGTTAACGACTACGGAGCCCCAATTTTTTTCGTGCAATTTCGTTTTATCCTTGTCATTGACCATGTTTACATTCGTGTTACTATTAACATTAACACTTTCAGAATTCACATTATTTGAGGATAACGGATGATATCCTTTGAAAATCAGTAGGGTTCGACCATCGACGTCAACGAAGATGACGAAAACTTGCAACGTCGATGACTTCACGTATTCATCACCAGCGCGGAAGGGCACTCGAATTTCTTTACCGGTAATCGGATGCACAAACTGCAGCATTAAAATTCCTTCTTCCCCAATAATTTTCTTCGTTTTCATAATGAATATCGCGTTCATTATGTCGTATTTCGGAAATCCACGAATTACTATGGTGCCCCAATGTTTATCACGCGATATTTCCTTATATTTTCCAATGATCACGTTTACATTCGTATTTATATTAATATTTGCTCCGGAGCCCATATTATTAGGAGCTAATGGTTTCGTATCGATCGATGATGTTTTCATACCCTTTGAAATTAATAGAGTTCGTCCTTGATCGTCCACGAATATAATGAAAATTTCGAGGGTCTTCGGGTTTAAATATTCGTCGCAACCCTTCCAGGGTAATAGTATTATCTGACCAGTAATGGGATGCACGAACTGAAGTACCAAAATTCCATCGGTGTCAATACTTTTCTCGGTCTTTTTGATAATTATTGCGCTCGATAAATCGTATTTTGGAAATCCTCCAATCACCATCCAGCCCAATTTTCGTTTGTGAATTATTTTTTCATATTTTTCAATTGTCAGATGTATATTTATATTGTTATCGAGATTTTCATTGCGAATATCGTTGATTCCGGCATTAACTTTCGTGGAAGGTAACGATACCAGACCCTTGAAAATGAGAAGAGTTCTGTGCGAAGAATCAACGTAAATTAGGTAAACACGTTGCGTTTTCGAATTGACATACTGGTCACCGACGTTCAAGGGGACTTGAATAATTTCACCGGTAATCGGATGTACAAATTCCAGCACCAAAATTCCAAAGACGCTGATCTTTGTCACGGTGTTCGTCACGATTAATGCTTTTTCAATGTCATATTTAGGCACCCCACCGATAACAATGCCACCTCCGGTAGTGCCTTTCTTCCATCCTTGAGGGTTTGCAACTGTAAAATCACAACGACTTGACGATTTATTACGGATAAATTATCGCGATCCGAGCTGTTCGTACGTTTCTGGAGAAGGTGAGATAGGAGTCTCAACGTCTCTCGAACGTTCTATGAACATTCTTCAGTGTCAGTAGCTGCAAGATTTTTTAGCTTTTTGCTTCATTATTTCCCGATACTTTTCGAAAGACATCACGATCGTTAGATACCGATTATTTATATATATAATATCGGTTATGTAATTGGTCCAGCCACAAAAAGTAAATGTAAAAAGTTCCACATCGCTTGACCATAATTTTTTCTCAGATTCACATGGGCCATCAACAAAGTGTTTTTCTAAATTTTAGCTTCTGGCAAAAGCGTTATGAATCTCGAAACATTTCGATGAAGCATCACGCCAGGTATCACGCTTGCAGCTTTCTCTCCTAACTTTTCAGCTGAACACGAGGACCTCGATTTTAAGGGCGGGGTAAGGGTTTTCACTTTCGAAAAATCGATTTTTTTTTTTTTGTCTTATCTTATTGTTTAACATTTCAAGAATATGTCCTTAAAATTTTAAACCGATCTAAGCAATATTCTTGAAGTTATTGTCTCATTAATCTCCTGGCCTTTAAGGGATAACACGACTGTGACCCCCTGTTTTTTTTTCACATTTTTTAAGAATTTATTTTTGTGGGAAAAAAAGGAGATATTCGAAAAATTTTGTTGGGTTTTGTTCCTTGTTTATTAATGTATCAAAAAACATTTTTTTCACATTTTTCACGCCGCATGGTGGCGCTGGGGAAGCTCTCGCGTCAGGTGCTGTCATCTCCGCGGCACGCAGCAGAACTCTCTTCAACGTCGATCTGAAAAAAAATACCGAGTGTTTTCGTTAATAATATGATATTTTGAAGAGAAGTACATAGGGATTTGTAAAAATATTGTTTTAAAAAAAATAGGCACGCCTTTGAAATTAACTTTAATTTCAAAGGCGTGCCTATTTTTTTGTATACAATATTTTTCCAAATCCCTATGTACTTCTCTTCAAAATATCATATTATTAACGAAAACACTCGGTATTTTTTTTCAGATCGATGTTGAAGAGAGTTCTGCTGCGTGCCGCGAACCACTGTGGAGCTGACGTGAGAGCTTCCCCAGCGCCACCATGCGGCGTGAAAAATGTGACAAACATGTTTTTTGATACATTAATAAACAAGGAACAAAACCCAACAACATTTTTCGAATATCTCTTTTTTTTCCCACAAAAAAAAATTCTTGAAAACTGTGAAAAAAAACAGGGGGTCACAGTGGTGTTCTCCCTTAACGCTATACCTCTAACAGCTGCGGGCGGTCGGGCTAGCAGTGCACTTTAGACGCGTTTTTCTCAAAACTACTTTTTCAAAGTCCGTGTTCACTGCCATTTAAAAGCTACTCGACCGATTCATTTCAAACTTTGTACACATTTTCTACATATAAAATACCTCCCCCCAACGTTTGGTTAAATTTTTTTTTTTCACATCAAGAGTGTTTCCCACCCACAAAATGGCGGAATTTTTCGTGGAAAATAACAGTTCACACTTTAGATGGCCGCGAAAAATTTTTAAATGAGAAAAAAAATTATCAGAGAACGTTGGGGGGAAGATTTGATTATGATTTGACTAAATTTTCATGGTATTTCATTTTCAGATAATTTTCGGCCGAGTTATAGTGAACACCGCAAAATGGTTTTTTTCCAAGACGTTCTGGGGGAAGCTCTGTTACGGGCTTATGCTTCAATATTTCTGCATGAAAATATTACACAACATTGTCAAAAGTATGCTCAATAATGTACAAAAGGTTCGAATAAAATTGCTCAATCCATATTTGAGAAAAAAAAATCGCAAAAAAAGTGTTTTTTTTTAACGCTGAAACCCTTACCCCTCCCTTAACGAAGTTCAATTGTAAAGAAAATTCCCATCCGTTTGTCTCGCTTGCGCGTACGACCGTAGTCGTATTTCTCTTGGGGTTATGTATCACATCCTCCGGCGCCACTTCGAAAACGCGAAATGCAATTTCTCCAAAATTACACAACCGAACGGGATGAAATGAGGTTGGCGACTGGAGTACGGTGGCAAGAAATGGTTAAGCTTATTTCATCACGATCGGCTGTGCGGTTTGGGAGAAAGAATCGATAAGAATTTGCAATCTCTCTCGCACTCACGTGTCACACGGCACGTGTGCCCCTTCCTCTCGAGAGTCATTGGGGCTCTTTTTAAATTAGATCGTTGGTACGTTACCATAACATAATGCGATTATGTAAAAAATATCGACGTACATAACCCTAAACATGACGAGAAAGAGCGCCCCGATCATACGCTATGATACGGGCCTGGCCATAAGCGCGTGATTGGCTGTTTCACGTTATAGGGGCTGGGCTTAGACAGCCTCGATTATAAAAGCGTCTAGTATCAGTTTGTTCTTGAAATCGTGGTCCTGGTGTATACAGCTAGAAGTTTGGTTTTTTCGATCCAACAGATGCCGAGAAGTTATTGAAATATTGTCGAAATGAGTACGATATGTCCGTCTGGATGTTAACGTTAACATATCGAACGTCTAAAAGTTCAGTCATTGTATGGGTGATATTGAACAGATGACTTCCGGTCGGACATGTGGTACGCATTTACAACCGAACCTTTTATCATCGATGGCGATTCGGTGTCCGGTGGTGGCGTTGTCTCTTCTGACGACGATGGTGGTTCGGGTGGTGGTTCTGGTGGTGGTTCTGGTGGTGGTTCTGGTGGTGGTTCTGGTGGTGGTTCTGGTGGTGGTTCTGGTGGTGGTTCTGGTGGTGGTTCTGGTGGTGGTTCTGTGGTTGTTGTGGGTTGTGTGGTAGTTGTGGGTTTTGGGGTTGTTTTGGGTTTTGGGGTTGTTTTGGGTTTTGGGGTTGTTTTGGGTTTTGGGGTTGTTTTGGGTTTTGGGGTTGTTTTGGGTTTTGGGGTTGTTTTCGGTTTTGTGGTTGTTGGGGGTTTTGTTGGAGGTTTTGTGGTTGTTGGGGGTTTTGTTGGAGGTTTTGTCGGGGGTTTTGTTGGGGGTTTTGTCGGAGGTGGTTTTCTGGTTGTTGGTACCGGTGGTCGTGGTAGAAGTCCCAGCAACTTTTTCTTCCATCGTATTTTCTTTCTTAGCATTCTACCCAACGAACAAAAATTCGTACGAAGATATTAAGAGTCCAATCGATAATTTCGTCCGGTGCACGGCATAGACCGTGGTCCGGTACCTAGCGTGGTCGCCTTCTAAATCAAAGCGTCGATTGATCGTTCAACCCTTCAAAACTTCATAGTGTCATGAGGAACCTTCGTACATATATTGTTATAAATATCAGGATACGACATATAGTTCTCCTTTAAAACTATAGAACAAATCATCGATACGGCGAACGATTGGTAATGGAGAATCGAACGACGATTAACTTCATGAACGATTAACAAACTAACGGCCAAGACGACTAACTCTAGAACCGTAAGACGCGTGATGGATAACGTACATTTATGTGATCATTCCGTAATTAATATATCCACCCAAACAAAACAAAAGTCTTCTTCATTTGTCACACGTTCATAACAGTATACATGTCCACATAAAAATATACTTATCCATAGGATAGTTCCAAAATTGGCCTTTTTTACTTTCTCGTAGAGGAAACTTTGTGGTAGTGAACAAAAAAATATTTGATTCAATGCCAATATGTTCGAAGCATGGCGAAACGTCGGAAAATCACATTCAGAAAAATGTTCAGACTTATGTGTGTGTGTGTATTAGGGTGGTTCTTAATTTAGTGATGTTGGAAATTCTTTGGTATTGTTCCTCAAAAGTAATCAACATATCTAGAAAGAAAATTGGGCGCAAGCGGAACTTTGTCCAATAATTCTAACCCACCCCACCGAGCTGTCGAATTTTTATATGAAAAAATGCATGCATTCAAAATTTTGTTAAGAAAATTGTTTATTATTTCGAAACTATTTACGATAAAAGAATTTTATATAACGTTTTTGTAGGAAATATAATGCTCTACAAAAAAGGTATCCTGTGAAATTATCGTGAATCCAATATTTATCACGTAATTAGCAAAAAAACTGTCATCATTTATTCCAAAAGTCGATCACTATGGTCAAAACAGGAGTTTGACGTCGAATAGCTGCAATTTATTTTTCGTATGTATATAAGATTATGAAGAAATACGTAGCGCACTCAACAATGAAATGTAAACAATATTCAAATTTTCAATTTTATCAATTTTATTGTGAATTATAATGTATGATGTCATACATTTTAAAAATCAACTTACAATAATGAATTACATCGGTTGGAGCAAAGTTGCTTTGTTAATATCAGGATATTTTTTTTAATATTCTTCAATTATTTGTACAATGAATTGTTTCTGATTTTCATCATAAGTGAGACGATCATTGTACTCTGTAATAAGTTTCACTCCTCTTTCCGCAACATCGTTAACCACTTTAATTCCTTTAACTATTTTTAAGCCTTGTAAATAATTTTCATTAGAAATCCACTCGCCCACATCGATATAAAAAAATGAGGAGTTGATTTCAAATCTTTCGAAAAAAGCCATCGATTTGGAACCGATAAAGAAATCAATGTCCTTATCGATCAAAGAAGAAAAATTTATCACGAATGATAATAAAATTGATAAAATTGAAAATTTAAATATCGTTCACATACTGTTATTGAGTGCACTACGTATCTCTTCATATTTCTAATTGCATATGAAGAATACATTGCAGTTTTTCGACGTCAAACTCCTGTTTTGGCCATAATGATGGACTTTTGGAATAAATTATGACAGTTTTTTGCTAATAACGTGATAAATATTGGATTCACATGAATTTTACAAGATACCTTTTTTGTAGAACATTAAATTTCCTATAAAAACACAATATAACATTTTTTTATCATGAATAGTTTTGAAATAATAAAAAATTTACTTAACAAAATTTTGAATGCATGCATTTTTTCATATAAAAATTCGACAGCTCGGTGGGGTGGGTTAGAATTATTGGACAAAGTTCCGCTTGCGCGCAATTTTTTTTCTGGATATGTTGATTACTTTCGAGGAACAATACCAAAGAATTTCCAACATCACCAAATTAAGAACCACCCTAGTGTGTATATGGTGGTAAATGGCCCGGCAAATTCCGCATACAAGGTCTGTTCAAAAAGTATCGCGAATTTTGAATTTCCGCGGGTTACGTATATTCGATTTTCGATTTTTTTGTGGCGTTAGGTTGGTACTCATGTCCCTCACTTATGCTGAAATAATCGGCCATTTTGAATGTTTTGTTAATTGGTGACAGCTGTTTTGGGTAGACGTGTTTTGTCTCGTCTTCGATTTTTGCCTATTCCAAAAAATGGATCAAAGAATCTGTATCAAATTTTGTGTGAAAAACAAAATTAAGTGCGCGGATGCATTCCGATTGTTGACTGTGGCATATGGTGAAGCTACCTTGGACCAAAGCAACGTTTATCGGTGGTACAAAATGTTCTCAGAGGGCCGAGAAGATCCGAACAACGAAATGCGTTCCGGACACCCGAGCACATCAACAACAGATGAAAACATTGATGAAATGAAGAAAATAATATTGGCCAATCGTCGAATGACCGTTAGAGAAGTTGCTGAGGAACTAAACGTATCGATTGGCTCGTGCTATTCGATGTTTACCAATGATTTGGGCATGAGACGGGTCACCGCGAAATTCGTGCCAAAATTGCTCAATTTCGAACAAAAACAGTGTCTCGTTAACATTGCTATGGAGCTGTTGGACTCGGTCCCCGACGACCCAAATTTGCTCCACACGGTCATAACTGGTGACGAATCATGGGTTTGTGGTTACGACGTGGAAACCAAAGCTCAATCATTGCAATGGGAGCTGCTTTTTTGGAATAGGCAAAAATCGAAGACAAGCCAAAACACACCTAACCAAAACAGCTGTCAACAATTAACTAAACATTCAAAATGACCGATTTTTTCAGCATAAGTGAGGGACATGAGTACCAACCTAACGCCACAAAAAAAAATCGAAAATCGAATATACGTAGTCCGCGGAAATTCAAAATTTGCGATACTTTTTTAACAGACCTCGTACAAGCTCCTTTCATTGGCGGCTATTTTGCTTTTATTTCAATTCTTAAAGCGGCTCAGATTTTATGGCTTTTTTTAATGTTTCAATCTTTCCAAATTATTCCGAATGTTTACGTTCTCGATGTTTAGAAGAGCGATATTATTGCCGGACCGTGGACGTTAGAACTAAGAACCGTGCACGGAAGCATGGCGTTAACTTACGCATTGCCTGCCCACGCTGCGCTCCCTATTGCCATCATTCCGAGCATACATCTCTTCTTTCGCCGGACTCCATTGGCTGTCGGTGAAACATGTCTCTGCTCGAGCGTCATCAGGTCCCTGTACGTTTTCTTCGACGTAACGGCCCTCTCATCGTTCCGGAAACCGTCGTTCCTCCGAATCCTAAATTTCGTTATCCGATTGTTCGTCGATACGGAATGTAATTCATTGTCGTTGAGACGTCGTGACATTTCGTCGGTTTCGTTAATAATTTTATTGCCCGAAGAACGAACAACATTTTTCCCGTCCCTTTCGAATATTTCGGATATCGGGTCATGTTTAGCTGCAAGAAAATGTCCCTTAATGATTATCTCTTCGTCATCTTTGAAGAGACACGAATGATAGACGTTGAATCTAATTTTTAAAATTGTTAGACACAACACTACCGTTTCATGCGGATTCACTGAATTCATAAAATATATTGTGGACACTGCCTGCAGTCGGGGCCACATCGTTTTACCGAAACTTCAATCGTATGATCTGCCAATTTCGCCGAAACAGATATATCCGAACGTCATTTATCCGAAACGTCGTTGAACCAAACGTCCATTTTCCGATCAGCCAATAGTCCGAATCGTCACTTTTTCCGCAACGCCGTTTGTCCGAATGGTCATTTTTCCGAAACGCCATTTGTCCGAATGGTCATTTCTCCGAAACGCGCTTTGCCCCAATCGTCATTTGTCCGAAACGCTATTCGAGCAAAGGCGTTTCCAATTACTCGCTCTACATGGATACGAACATTACCTATTTTTCTCGTTTTCTCATCTTCAGTCTCGGTCTCATTGGTGATTATTGTCAATCCGACAGGTGGCGTCTCGGAGAAATGACGATTCGGAAAAATGACGTTTCGGAGAAAATGCCGTGTCGGAAAAATAACGATTCGGACTATTGACTGATGGGAAAATGGGCGTTCGATTCAACGACGATTTCGAGTAATGACGTTCGGCGAAAAAGCTTTTCGAAAGAATGGCGTCCGGTTGAAATAACGTTTCGAAGAATTGACGATTTTGATAAATGACGTTGGGATATATCTGTTTCGGTCAAATGACGAACGGTACGGTTGAAGTTTCGGCAAAATGACGTAGCCCTCTGCCGTCATATCCACGGTCTTTTATACAGGTCTGGAAACTTCCTCAAATTTTGGCGGTCGGGGGTGACCGTCTTAACGAAGTTCGTTTTACTTTCTGTAGCAACCACTAGAGGCGTTCCGATCTTAGTTGCAAGCTTATAATGCCAACAGATATAACCTGAAAAGCCCACGATAGCTCTCGCGGTTGTCTGTCTCTGTCCCATTAACGACTTCTGCCGCATTACTCATATTTATTATATTTAATTATGAAAGCGTGATTAATCCCGTCAACTTCGATGAATATAATGAATAAATATGCTCTCAATTTGAATCGGGTTTTAAAGATTCTAACTGTTAACCGAGCATGATAAATATAAACTATTTGTAAATATCTATGTCATATGAACATATATTAGGCGAAATAGTCACGACTTGATGAATCGATCTCCGTTAGATTTTTTTTTTAATCCTATAAAGTAAACAAAAGTTTTCATTTTAAAAAATAGAAATATATCGAACCGTTTCATATATTTAATTTGACCCTTTTTCATTATATTTTCGTGAAAATTACAGGTACTCAAATAAAGAGAAAAATTAAAGTATTTATTTTTATTCATACTTACTTGATTTTGGAAAATGGAGCACTTGCAAAAACTTAAAAAATGAAGTGTAAAAAAATGGAAAGAGCTGATTTTTACTTACCTTAATCTACTATTTTTTGGCATGCTGCTAAACAGTCTATTTCGGAATATTGACAAAACTCAAATAAAGAGAAAAATTAAAGAATTTATTTTTATTCATACTTCCTTGATGTTGACAGCTGGAACACTTACAAAAACTTAATATAAGATTTATTCATTAGTTAATTTAGACAATTTTTTTTTAACAACAAATTTCTTTTTCAGTTTAAAATTTTCCTGATGGCAATATTGCCTCATTCTTAATCTTACATAGTAAATTATCGCATATGAAAGGGTTTCAGATCCATGCTCTTTACAGGGATAAGTGAAGATGTAAGAATCAAGTACTTCATCTAGAGTCATATCGAAGACATCAATTCGAGAGGAATATTTTGTAAATGATGCTTCCATATGACGGATCGGATGGAAGAAATGAGGATTTGCGTGAATCAGGCCACCGCATGATTTCATTTGCAACAGTTGCGACCCTGAAGATCCGCAGCTGGTTGTCAATCTCACAGCTTCTTGACACACGGGACAGAAATCATATTTTTGATGGAACTTCAGGGATATCTGAAATATCAATAGAAGAAATTTATGTACGTTTAAGGGAGGGGTAAGGGTTTCAGCGTAAAAAAAAAAACTTTTTTTGCGATTTTTTTTCTCAAATATGGATTGAGCAATTTTATTCGAACCTTTTGTACATTATTGAGCATACTTTTGACAATGTTGTGTAATTTTTTCATGCAGAAATATTGAAGCATAAGCCCGTAACAGAGCTTCCCCCAGAACGTCTTGGAAAAAAAAACAATTTGCGGTGTTCACTGTAACTCGGCCGGAAATTATCTGAAAATGAAAAACCATGAAAATTTAGTCAAATTATAATCAAATCTTCCCCCCAACGTTCTCTGATAATTTTTTTTTTCATTTAAAAATTTTTCGCGGCCATCCAAAGTGTGAACTGTTATTTTCCACGAAAAATTCCGCCATTATGTGGGTGGGAAACACCCTTAATGTAAAAAAAAAAATTTTTACTAAACGTTGGGGGGAGATATTTTATATGTAGAAAATGTGTACAAAGTTTGAAATGAATCGGTCAAGTAGTTTTTAAATGGCAGTGAACACGGACTTTGAAAAAGTAGTTTTGAGAAAAACACGTCTAAAGTGCACTGCTAGCCCGACCGCCCGCAGCTGTTAGAGGTATAGCGTTAAAGAACAGGAGATTAATAAGACAATAACTTCAAGAATATTGCTTAGATCGGTTTACAATTTTAAGGACATATTCTTGAAATGTTAAACGATAAGATAAGACAAAAAAAGATTCGATTTTTCGAAAGTGAAAACTCTTACCCCGCCCTTAAATTACTTTTATTTCATCGCTTTTATATACTAACAATGCAATAGGTAGTTTCTGTTAAGGAAACTCACCGATACAATTACTGATTCCTTGAATTGACGGTTTCATGACTCTAAAGGACGGAACAGTGCTTGGATAATTTATTTCAAAATTCAAAACTTGTTTCGCATAACCATGCTCTGGCGCACAATTTTCCTTTTCTGTTCAGACGTCATTGAACTTTGTTGGCACAGCAAACTCGTTGAGTCGCATTCTTTAGTACGTGACCTTACAAAAATACTTGATACGAGTAACTTCTCAAACTATGTGTAAAATCTTTTCATTAAACTTACCTGTGCAACTACTTGGCCATTTGCGTCGAGCTTGCGAGCTTGACCCATTCGCGAACTATGTCTTCATGATTAAAATGCTGTTCACATACACGATCCGTTTTTTGTAATTTTACAATGCCTGGAATAGACTCTTCTCACTTTTTCCGCATATCAATGTCTTTTGGCACGTGAAATGTAGAACATTTCTTCTTTCTTTTGCTGCCGGTTTTGCAATTTGGGACCACACACTGATATCTCATTTTCAATATAATTATCACTAATAGTCGTGATATAAACGAAATAAACGTAATATGCAAGGATAGTAATATCGAGGGGTTTTCAGGTAATGCCTGTTGGCATTATAAGTTCGCAACTAAGATCGAAACGCCTCTAGTGGTTGCTACAGCAATTAAACTTGACTTCGTTAAGGAGGTCACTTTCAGCGGAGGATTTTTCAGACCTGTATACAAGACCGTGGTCATATCATCTAAATGAAACAATGAACTCAGATCGAGGAGCTTCAAATCTTTCCGAAATATCAATGTATATGTGCCGACGCTGGAGCCGAAGACCCTCTCGAGACGAGAGTGATTGTTCCACAATTTTTTCTTCATTTTTTACGTTTGGAAACTTTACATGTACGACCGTTGTAATTTGTAAAAAAAAAGAAGAAGAATTATTGATGGCAGCTCGCACGAGTCACTTCTTGGTTGTAATTGACAACTGTATAGTGTTGGTTGGATAAAAATTACCAGTAAAATTGTGATTCGTCGAGTACGCTCGGCACGAGTTAATCAGATAGATGATAATCACAGTGCGCAATATGTACGAGACAATGAAGGAGGCATACATGATCCATGCCCCGTTCAAGCTCGACGAAGACTGAGATACGAGGTTCGTATATCGATAAGTCTTAAATCACCATGTGTATCATATTATTTTACGTGCAATATTTGAACGATTTCGTACGCTTGCAATTGATCTTAGGTGGATCAATGCTTGATATCGTAAGAGACAGTAGAAAAAAAAAAAATTACGATAATAATAATGCTTCCCTGTCGAATCGGATGCGATTCGGCTTCACTCGTTTTCCGAGTTCGATCCGGCCATTTTTTTTTAATTCGACGTTACGACACCTTGACATCGTTCATCCAAATGTGATCCGATCGGAAATGTAAACAAGTACGAATCGTTCGTTACGATCGAGAACTCGAATGAAATTTTCGGCACAGTGTGCCGAATAATATAAAGATTCGATTTATAATGAATTCAATGAGACATCCGATTGTATTCGATACGGAAGAGATTCTATTCGATACGGCTATATAAAGGAAACATCATGTGTATATATATATACAGGGTTTTCCAAAACTAGCACGTCAGAGTGACACGGGGGGTTAGATTGGCTTCGAACTTATAAAAAAAATAAAGATAATCTCAATAAAAGTCTCGTGGTTTTTGAGAAAAATCGTCTTTTTTGATATTTCGAAAAATCGCTCTACCTAACACTTGTTATTCCATTGCCGTTGCTGTGAAAGTTCAAATCGTTAGTAAATCAAAGTTCAAATTCACGGCAAATCCTAAAGTGGTCAGAAACAAACACGGAAATGGCGAGATAACGGGAATAGTGATTGTCCGACAAATTAAAAGAGACGATTTTTCTGATAATCACTATTTTTGTTATCTCGCGGTTTTCGCTTATGTCTCTAACCACTTAACGGGTTAGGCCACTCTACCGAAAAAATAGGCATTTTTGGGGATTTTTTTTTCAGAAAAACTACAAAATAAATCGAGATTACAAAATAGGGCGTTTATCATACATATCAGTGACTGTAAACAATAATTTTTTTGAAGCGATTCATTTCAAAATGGCGGCTGTGCAGCGTTTTTGCGTTAGCGTCTCCGTTTTTGTTGGCCGGAAACATAAGTCAGAGAATTTTCAACCGATTCACTTGAAATTTTGAATATATCTTTAAAAATATTATTGTCTATGGAGATGCGTAGGATTTTTTTCTATATTGCATAGTTCATTTGTTATTAACAATTTTCTGACGATTTTTTTGAGCAAATTTTTCACTTTTCACTTTAGAAGTGCGCCATCTGGCCGAAAATCAATATATCGAAAAAAATCCTACGCACTTCAATAGACAATGTATTTTTAAAGATATATTCAAAATTTCAGGTGAATCGGTTGAAAAATGTCTGAGTTATGATTCCGGCCAACAAAAAACGGAGGCGTCATCGCAAAATGCTGCACAGCCGCCATTTTGTAATTAATCGTTCCAAAAAAATTATTGTATACAGTCACTGATATGTATGATAAACATCCTATTTTGTAATCTCGATTTATTTTGTAGTTTTTCTGAAAAAAAAAAAAAAATCCCCACAAAAGTCTATTTTTTCGGCCTCTAGAGTGGCCTAAACCTTTAAGAATTTGGACTTTGATTTCCTTACGATTTGGAATTTCATAGCAACGGTAACGGAATAACGAGTACTAGGTAGCGATTTTCCAAGAAATCAAAAAAGACGATTTTTCTCGAAAACGACTTTTGCTGATGTCATATTTATTTATTCTGATTGGTCCGCAGCCAATTTAACCCCCGTGCGACTCTGACGTGCTAGTTTTGGTAGACCCTGTATATATATATATATGTCGTATTGAACGAGATACGAACCGCAAATAATTGTTCGTTCCCTCGCGCATCACGCTGCGTTCGTTACTGTAACGATGTTTCACTGTTTCTCAATTGTACTCTCACAGATGGCGATGTTTTTCACATTTTACACCTGCATCTTGTTCAGGGTTAGAACGATGATATTTTAAAAAATCGTTAATTAAACCTCAACATTTCCATGTCGTAATTCTATAGTAACGTATTCGTTAAAAGAATAGATGATATTTCATTTATTTTCAACAACGTGTACAATATATTCAAAGATACGATGTACGTTGTTTCTGTTAAAATTTGTGTATAAATTACAACTGTCACCGATCACTGACGTTTATATTACAAACCGTCGTGATTAAATAAAATTACTTGGTAAGAAAGATACGTTATTTCGGACTCTGAGCGAATCAACAGAGACCATTTTTTTTCTCATCGACGAGAAATACATTAAAGAATGGAAATTCGCATTTGCTGAAGATTGAACGAGCTGTAAAAAGTAGATATATATCTCTCTATATTATATAAATATATCGCCGCCGCCGCCGCCGTGTACAAGAGTTCAGCAGGTCAGCTTCATCAAACGGGTTAGGGTTCTCCCGTTTATTGAAGCTGACCGATTTCCCTTTGCCACAAGGGGGAAACGGTCTGCTTCGCCATCAGGGCAACTCTAACCCGTTTGGTGAAGCTGACCGGATCGAAATATGACCGCTAATGCGCCCCTGCATTTGCGGTCTTTTTCGGTGGGGTCAGCTTCACCAAACGGGAAAGACCTTGCCGTTTGGTGAAGCTGATCGATTTCCCTTTACCACAAGGGGAAAACGGTAAGCTTCACCAAACAGGGCTACTCCAGCCCGTTTGGTGAAGCTGACCCCGCCGAAAATGACTGCTAATGCACCCCTGAAGCTCTTCGCTCCCCCCCCCCTACTTTCTTCTTTTTCTTTCATCATCTAATCAGCCGTAGATATTATATATATGTCTATTCTTATTATCGGCTCTTCCTTATTGTTAAGTCATACAATTAATTTAGGGATATGTAATTTAAACATTACATTACACAGCACTAAGAAGTAGGTAACACGCGTCGGACTATTTTTTTTTTTTTTTTTTTTTTTGATGACCCAAATAATTTTGCATAAAGAACTTTTACGAAGAAGGAATTATTCAGATGGTTCTTTATTTCGTTGAAAGTGCGAAATCCATTTTTAACTGAGAAAATTTCCATTTTTTTATGTTTTTTTAACGCAGTGAATGGAAATTTGTTCACTTCGTTTTTCGTTAAACTACCTCTAGGCCTCGGTGCAAAATATTAAATATTGAATTAAAATAGGTCCAAATATTTCTTCAATGCTTTGAGAAAAACTTTTACGAAGACGGAAATACTTTTTTCCCGAGAAATAGCTCCAATTGTACAATGTATGATCGGGATCTCAGAACACGGACCTCTCTCTCGCACACATCGGCCTGGCAGTCCGCGCGCGTCTTAGTTTTCGCAATTCCACGCGAGCATTCAGTTCGTTCAGTTCGGGTGTGATATTTTTTTGTTTTGATATTTGTGAAAACGTGACGAATCGTCTGTCCGTGGATTACTATCTGAAGTAAGGTAAATTATTACACCATTTATTGTCATCGCTTTAGCAAGTTATTCTTTGTCATAATTTCTATCATACGAAATTAGACACTTTATCGTTTCGTAGAAACACGTCAATTTATTAGAATCGTTAGAATCGAGAATTCTTTGTTTTTTTTTTCTTTGTTTGAAAACTTCGAAAATTCGCATCCGGCTAGTTGGAATCGTGGCAACAAGGGAGCAATGCGCGAAACGCGCGGAGATCTTGAACGCTCAATGTATTCCTTAATCATTAATATTTTTTTTACGAATACCAATGATTTTCATCGACGAAAATGTGATGAAAAACTTAAAGATAAGAAAAATTGCATATGTTTCGTCAATTGTTCGTGAACGTCATTTGAATTTTTACCCCATTTTCAGCCGTCGAAGCCTTCCCACTCTACTTAATAAAGTTGCGTTCGATAAAATGCTCGTCAATTTTCTTATAAAGCAATACGCACAACAACTCTCCTTTCTCAGTCGGAGGTTGAAAAGTCTTTGAATTAAATTTGTCCTTTACCCGAAACGTGTCAGTCACCTTTAGCAACGGCCAACTAATAAAATCAAAGCTATTTTTCTCATACATGACACTTCACACGAGAAAAAAATAGTAAGATATTCCGGAGACATGTAAATGACTTCTTAAGTGCTTATGAGTTTTGCTTTCTGGCAAAGTTCAATATACGAAGTCTCAAAGATGGCCCGAAGACGTTGTATTACAAAAGAAGTAGAAATAGTGACGGATTAAGAAATAATTTGAACGTTTTTGGGATATAAACTTGTTTGGTGTGTCTGATGTTCAGAGTTGCAAAAAATGCATTATTTTTATAATGCATTATTGATTTCATTAGTAATTATTCTAGTAATGAGTAATGGGACTTGAATTCCATTGCGCATCGTTCATTTAATAAATAATGCGGTCAAGAAAAACATTGCATTAATCTTCTAATTAATAATACCAATATCAGGCCATTAAGCATTACATAAGTACTGGAAAATGAAAAAAAACATATAATTTTGCATTACGTTATTAATGGTTAATTAGCACAGCGTTACATTGAACATGACTAAAGTAATGCGTAATGTGAAAAGCATTACATTACTCATTACTGAAGTAATGGGTATTGTAATGCCTTGCATTACCCATTACTTCAATAATGGGTAATGCAAGACAATCCTATTTTTCCATTTATATAGAAATAAATAATGTAAAATATAAAAATGGAGCATTACTTCCAGTACTGCATTGTGTCGAGTAATGCATTAGTTGCATTATTTGAATCGAAATTCTTTATTAATTTATATAACAATGTCAATGAAATCACATGATTTGGTTGAACACAAAGCGCACGACCGCTATCTTTGTCTTCATTTACTTTCCTTCACGAACGACGTGCTTTAAAGAGACGTTGAGACAGCAACACCACAAAGTAAATAAGCAGACTATTCCAATAGTTCTGATAGTCGATCTATATCGTTTATATGAAACCCAGCGTTGAAAATATTCGCTTCTGAAGCATTATTAACTTCATACTTTATGCCAAAATTATGCGAGATTTTTCATTTCAAATTAAAGATGCAAATATCATTAACTTACATTCATTTCAATCGTCCGTAGTTTAAAAAAAGACTTTCTTTTTACGACCTTCAACGTCAATAGAAGTAACGTGCAACTCAAAAAAGATGTAACGCGGTACTCTATTACCACACGGATAGAGGAGATGTGATGTTTTTGTGTTGAAAGAGTCGCGAGTAACTTTGCCTGTTTACTAGATGCCCGGGAAAAAATGGTTGGATACGATCTTATACAATCATATACAATCTTATAAGATAAGATTTTATACAACTTGATCAAAAATTGAAACGATAGAATCATATAGAATCATATAAATTCTTATAGAATTATATCCAATTGTATGCGACAATTGTTTTCCATATGACTTCATATCATTCTATAGAATTTGATAATGCTATATAAATTTGTATATGACTATAAAACACTTGACAATTTTGTATAAAATTGTATATGATTGTATATATTTTTATATATAAGACTCATATAGATGTTTTAGGATTGGATCGGAAGATATATGATTTTATACGATTCTGTATTATTGCATTAAATTTTCTCTTATTTTTTGTTAAAGTATTATAATAAATTGTTGTATTCGTATTCCGATAATGCATTACTCGAAGTAATAATGTATTAGTCGAAGAAATAATGCATTACTCGAGGTAATTATTCATCATTACAGTAATGGAAAGTTAATGCTGCTCCGCATTACCCATCGTCATAGTAATCGATAATGGAAGTATTTTGCACTACTAATTACTATAGTAATGTATAATGGAACACTTTTGTATTACCCATTACTTCAGTGATGGATAATGAAACACTTTTGCATTACCCATTACTTCAGCAATGGAAAATGGAACACTTTTGCATTAGCCATTACTTCAGTAATGAATAATGTAATGTTTTTCGTATTGTTCATTATTAATGCAATGCATAATGGTCGTCTTTTACATTTCTCATGACCAATGTAATGCTTAATGTTTTTCACCATCCAATTGTCGTTATTTCTGTAATGGATAATGCATTATTTTCACATTATAATTTCGGCAACCCTGCTGATGTTACCATTACCCTGTTGATTCGAAAAAACTTAGCCGTACGGATTCTATTGTTCGCTGTTGCTCCGGTGTGGCTCGCCGTTGACCCTATCTCTGTTTCCGTCATACCGCCAGCCCACGTTCTCCGATAATCTTCGATACAAAATGAGGCAGTCATTCAATAGTAATCGGGCACAGGAGCACAGGCTATCTTCACAAAATCTTCGTATTTCACTTGGCCATTCAGCGAGACATTTGCCTCTCGAAAGATCTGTTCGACTGAAACAAGTACAAATGAAAACATTCATTACAATGAATATCAATAAAAAAATATCACGGCTACTCGGATAGCTAAAACTGTAGAACTTCCAGACAATGTTTTATCAAATTATCATAGGATAATTGAATACGTCGCAACGTTCAACCGTTGCATATCTCACATCCTTATGGAGCAAGCTTCGTTCACAGGATGCCGAGTGGTTAAAATGTTTCAAAAATCGAATAAAACATATTTATTTTAAAATATCTCCTGTTCTTTTCGTCCCTTGTGGTTTTAGGCTTTTGACAACGACTAGTCTTGACGCTACCAACTCCCGACGGGAGACGCATGTTAAATCAAATGCAGACTGTTTGATGAACAATTGTAGCACAAAAATGTTTAATAATCATCGATAAACCTTCTTTATTGCTGAGTTGTTCGCCCCAACGCAACAGCATGTGAGCAAGTTGCCTCGCCGGTATAGTTCCGCTACTGGAAGCATCCGCCGCTCGAAACGCCTCTATTACTTCCTTCGGCAGGTCCTCCGCTCTCGTTTGCAAATGCATAACCTCAAGAAAATCAGCGAATGACATTTTTCCGCCTGAAAAAAAAAATAAAAACATACTAAACTCATCGCTGATTTTGTCATGGCTTCAATGTGAAACGCGGAATAAACCATTAAAACGCGTACTCTTGTCTTTCAGATACTTGTTCAATTCTGCGATGGTAGGACTGAGACCCAGCGAACGCATGATTATGGTCAATTCGTCAAGAGTTTTGATTTGTCCGCTGCGAGCAAACAGGTAAAAGCATTCGCGAAATTCTGCAAAGAAACGTTGAAGCTCAAAGAATTATAAAGAATTATTATGACGAAATTGGACGAGCATCGATTACAAATACTTGCGAGACAGAGATAAGATTATGTTTTTTTTCCGTTTACCATCGATATCCTCTTCTCTGAAGTAACGAGCCTGAAATAAGGAATGTTATTACAAGAAAAGCATAATAATCAACCGAGCAAAAATTCACAAAGTACGAAAGATCGTTGAAATCAAATAAAAATTGAAAATTACCATGATCCTTTTTTTTACGAAGTGAACGAAG
Organism: Oxytorus armatus; assembly: GCA_958009045.1. Lineage (NCBI taxonomy): Eukaryota > Metazoa > Arthropoda > Insecta > Hymenoptera > Ichneumonidae > Oxytorus > Oxytorus armatus. The sequence continues at coordinate 36,545,285 of OY253745.1, read as the reverse complement.
AAAAATAGACTTCGAAACGTTTGTCGACACAACAAATTATCCTCTGTTCAGGAATCACAGGCGAGCAAGCATACGTGTCAAAAGTCAAACTAACGATGCTAACCTAATCTCTGAGCACTTTACCGTTTCGTGCACTCGCCGCCGTTATATTCGCTTCGTTCCGACGCTGCGATTCGTCGAGACCCATCGAGAGCGAAGTCATGAAAATACCGTGCATTCTGATTGGTAGAAACTCGAGAAACAATACAAAATGCACCTGCAACGTCGTGTGCTCACAATGATTAGAAATATAGTCATAAAATATAAAGGCGACGCCATTGGGAAGTACAAATTCAGTGATAAGTGTTAGTTCCGTCGGAGAGTTGCGTGTGCGATGAAGATTACAATGGCGTCGCCCTTACACCTCGTTCTCCTTCTCATTGTGCAATAACCATTAAATTTAAAACGGCAAAAAAAGTTCGCAGCGGGGCATGTACAAACATTACTTTACCATTCCAACCAAGTTTAATCGAACCCAATCACACTCTTATTATACGACGCGATAACGTAAAACTGATAAATAATGATAAGATCTTAAAATAATAATGTACTATAATTATAGTGCGCCGTGATAATAATAACAATATTAGCAATAGCAGGAAAGATCGAATGTTTCTCTATTGTTTTTCTAATTGATAAACGTAAAAGAATGTTGTATGCAACATTTCCCGTACATATATCAAATCGTAATTGCCGGGATTGTGTTAAATGCAATGCCAACCATGTTTTACTGACCTCCATTCATCTCTGCTTTAAAAAAAATAACAAATGTTATTTATAGTAACGCCTTACGAATTATGGATTGTTATGATTGCATGCGTAGTGTAGTTTCGATGTGCATCATCGTTGCGCTCTCATCGGGCGTAGATTCAAGATGGCGTTGATTTTTCATATCATTTCGGGCTCTCTCGTCGTTAACTTGATGACGCCACCAGTCCTAAGTTCTCGATTATAGCCAAGGGAAATTAAACACATTGACAGATTCGTCGTTCGTTCTTGGTGGCGCTCACTGCGCGGTTATAGTCTTTTACTATCATTCAGTCTCATTTCTCGTTCAGTGCAGTTCAGTCCTCTGCGGTCCTTAGTCTCGTTCGTTAAGTCGATACTTGAGGACGGGCAGGGATTTTTTTTCCTCGCGTTTCGTTTTTAGTTACGGTGCAACAACACGAAGAAAAAAGTGAGTTCGACGAATCGTGGCAACGATTCAGCAATTTTTACTTCTCGCTTTATAATCGCGGTGAGAATAATAGCCGCGTAAATAAAATAAAAATTAAACGTTCGTCAAAATAAATACGAGAATGTAGAATTTCGTTACGTGTGTGGATCGCGCGATCCCAAACGATCGCGACGTTATCTCGTGTTGATATATAGAATCACGAGAATAATCACATTTTTGTGGCACATATTGATATGCTGGATAAAGGTTGATTTATCGTTTGTGTTGTGCGACGAGAATAATACGAGGAAGATTTGTTTATCGCTGAACGGACAAAAATTCGTCATCACTCAGAGCTCTGTGTACGTGCTTCGAGGATTACAGTTCCGAGGTATATACGATCGATATATCGAATTCATTCGGTTCATTATAATACAACCGTCATTATATTACCGACTTCAGAACGTCACATAGAAGCACAGAGTCACTATTAATACAGTCATTATATACATTTGGAAATGTGAACCGAGAAAGCTGATTTTTGGATATTGTGTGGGGGAGGCTTAGAAAAGCTTAACTTCAAATTGTCGACCAACATTTCCTATGTGCGTTCTCCGCCATCTTCAAATAAGTGTTAAATTTTGTTTTTTTTGCAATAACTCGGCTCTCCGTCGAGATACGAAAATTACGATAGGATACTTTTTTATTGCTTCTTTTACGCACTACAATTGAGGTCATATACATTTTTCACCTACCGTTCATCGTTGTTGAGATATCGAACGAGAAAGTAAAAATATTTTTGTTCTACAAAAACCACCAAAATATTTTTAAAGATTGTTAAATATAATTTTACAGTTTTTTTGTCAAATTTACGTAAAAAAGTATATAAGAAAAAAGTAAGTTAGTAAAAAAGCAAACATGAAAATATATATATATTTTTTTTTTCATATGTTTCACAGTCGCGCCTCATTCTTGCCGTCTCCTCTTTGTGCGGTGATTCGTACGTTCATGCTCGCCCGACGATTTATATACATGTGTGTATATAAATGTGTACAGCCAAAAACAAGTTTCACTACCTGAATTTTTTACTTTCTCGTTCGATATCTCAACAACGATGAACGGTAGATAAAAAATGTATATGACCTAAATTGTAGAGCGTAAAATAAGCAACAAAAAAGTATCCTATCGCAATTTTCGTATCTCGACGGAGAGCCGAGTCATTGCAAAAAAACAAAATCTTACACTTTTTTCAAGATGGCGGAGAATGCGCATAGGAAATCTTGGTCGACAATTTGAAGTTAAGCTTTTCTAAGCCTCCCTCCCCCACACAATAGCCAAAAATCAGCTTTCTCGGTTCACATGCATTTCTAACCCGTTTTTTTCGACGTAATGACTGGACTATATGCTTTCCGCAAAGTCTAAAGTACCATCTATTTAGTTATGCGTATCGCCGTATTCACGAGAAGCGTCGTTACTGTTTCTATGTAACGTTCAAATTCGCTTTGCCGAATTTTCATTGGTTCCCCAGCGAATGACAATTGCTCTGTTAACGAAACATGTTTATTTAGTCACTAATTATGATAATCATTCGCGGAACCAATAAAACTCACGTCCTTAAAGTGCCTCCCTCTTTCGACCGAATTTCAAATATTTTTTCACCGCTCTCTGAAATAATAACTCTCCGTTTCCTCGCCAATAGAGAATAATCAATGGGCTAAGAATAAACAGTGTCGTTCAAGTTTTTTTTCAATAAAAAAACGCATAAATTAGTTTTTCCCATCTCGTGACTTTTCTGGAAAAAAAAAAAGAAAAAAAACTACACTGTGGAATCTGGAGGGGCGGACATTGAGCATTGGGCGAAATTTCGAAGAAGCAACTTACAGCTTCCAACGATGCAAACTTCAATATCATTTATGGCCAAGGTAGCAGGTATAAAATCATGTGCACATATAACAATTTTTTTTTGTATGAAAAAATGATTTATTTATAAAACTAATTACATATCTGTTTAGTATAAATATCAAGCTAATAAAAAATATTTTTTTTTGTTATACAAAATGGCCGACTACTGCTACTTGCTTTTGGTATCTTTTTTTTGTAGCCGCTCTGCGGCGTGTCATTTGGCATTGACAATTATTGACCTAGAACAAAAAAAAAAAATCCGTTTAATCTACATCAGAATACCTAAAGAAGTACGTATTGGAATTTGAGAAATATTGTTTTATTCGGATATTGTAGGCATTTGAACTTAAAACGTGAATTTCCACTGAAAAATTTCGTATAAGTGCTCATAAAATGGAAAGTTTTTAATTAATTAGAAATTCCGTACGTACTTCTCTAGGTATTCTGATGTAGATTAACGGGAATTTTTTTTGTTTGTTCTAGGTAAAAAATTGTGGATGCCAAATGGCATGCCACGATGCGCCTCAATGAAAAAGATACCAAAAGCAGACAGCAGTAGTCGGCCATTTTGTATAACAAAAAAATTTTTTTTTATTGGCTTGATATTTATACTAAATAGATGTGTAATTAGTTTCATAAATAGATCAGTTTTTCATACAAAAAAAAATTATTAAATGTGCACATGATTTTATAGCCGCTACCGTGGTCATGCCCATGCTAAGCTTCGCGTATTCTATTACTATGCTTTTCTACCGCGTAAGAAAGATAAATAACTCGTAGTAATATCGTATGTTACACCTGTTCAAATACCATTAATCCCCCGTGTGTACACTATATTTTTCGAGACATGATGTGTACACTGGGTGTTTGAGGGAACATTTGAGTTTTTCGAGTTTTCTGGGCTTTCAAAAAAACTGAAAAACAATTCCGGATTACTTCTTGAAGTTTGCATCGTTGGAACGCAACGCAAATAGGTTTTTACATTTTCATTTTCAATATTGGTCTTGCTTCTCTTGTTCATTTAGGCTCAGGTCCTCGAAGGAGACCCGCATAAAACGTTTTAACGATTTTTTTCATCGACAATTCAATCTTAAGAGGGATTAATACTGTAAAAAATCGTTTTTCGTTGCATTCCAACGATGCAAACTTCAATATCATTTGAAGTATCTACTACATGGCACAGAAGTTGCCAGAGTCCAAAGTTTAAAACCGGTGTTAATAAAAATTGAGAAACAGTAAAGAAAAGTGGAGAGAAATAGGAGCTTGAAGTTTCGACTGTTCCTTTAAAGACTCCTAATGTACACACGCGGGGTTAACATACAGTGGGTCAAAAAAGTATTCATACACCTTGTTTTTTTGCGATAACTTTATAGACATAAGCGATACGCAAAGAAAGCCAATTTTATTTAATAGTACATCAGGTACAGGGATAAACTGCAAATGGAGAATTTTTTCCCAGGAATAATAGAAGAATTATACAAAAAAAACGAAAATTTTCGGGCCAAAAAAGTATTCGTACACTTACGATTGAGCTGATAAACCTCGATATTCACTCACGGACGGTCTGACCTCTGCGTACAATGTAAAGAAGTCTTCGTTTACACAATGGTTTTGACCTATTCCATGCGGTAGTAGATCTTCAAGCTCTGAACAGACACGATGGCAAAGAAAAGCGAAATATCAATATCCACGCGAGATAGAGTGATTTTTCTTCGGAAACGCGGTGAAAGTTATCGAAAAATTGGTAAAGAACTAAATCTAAGTTTCGCAACGGTGCAATATATAATAAAGAAATACGAAAGAACAAACAGCAAAGAAAATAAGCCACGAACCTGTCGACCGAGAATACTAACAGTACGAGAGCGTCGGAATATCGTTACAGAGGCTACAAAAAAACCGTTCATAAGTGCTCGCAGTTTAGCGAATGAAGTCGCGTCAATATCGGGGAAGAGCGTGTGTCGCCAGACTATTCGAAACGTTTTGCATTCTGCCCAAATATACGGCAGAACTGCCCGCAAAAAACCATTAATTAATAATATAAATCGAGAAAAACGTTTAGGTTTCGCAAAAACCTACGTAAAAAAATCTATAGAATTTTGGAAACGTTTCGTATTCTCGGATGAATCGAAGTTCAACATCTTCGGGTCCGATGGAAGAAAATTCGTCTGGCGGAAACCAAATACCGAGCTCCAGCAGAAATATTTAATACCGACTGTAAAGCACGGCGGAGGAAGCGTCATGGTGTGGGGCTGTATGGGATATTATGGCGTTGGTAATCTGGCTTTTATCGATGGAACAATGAATGCCCAGAAGTATATCGACGTGTTGCGCAGCAATTTCAAAGAAAGTGTAGATAAAATAGGCCTGGATGGAAATTTCTACTTCCAACAAGATATCGACCCGAAACATACTGCCATGAAAACGAGGCAATGGTTACTCTATAATGTCCGCAAGCAATTGATTACACCACCACAATCTCCGGACATCAATCCTATTGAAAATTGATGGCACTTGGTGGATGTAGAAATTAGAAAAAGAAAAATAACAAACAAATCCGGTCTCCAAAGAGTGCTTTTAGAAGAATGGACGAAAATAGCAAAAGAAACAACGCAAAAGCTAGTAGAATCCATGCCTAAGAGACTCGAGGCGATAATTGAAGCAAAAGGGATGCACACCAAATATTAGTTATAATTAACAACTATGATGATGTAGCTTTTCACTATAATCGTAAGTGTACAAGGGTCGTTCAACAAGTACTTAGCCTACAAAAGAAAAACGAAAATTTTTGAGAAGTGGCGATTTATTTTTTAACATAGTCTCCTTTTAGGTTTATACACTTGACCCAGCGATGCTCCAACTTTTTTAACCAGTCCAAAACATAATTTTTGTTGAGGTCGGCAAAATAGTCCTCCGTGGCGGCGATGACCTCCTCATTCGACCCAAATCTATTCCCAGCGAGTGACTTTTTTTCGGTTTGGAAACAAATAAAAGTCACAAGGGGCCAAATCTGGTGAATGAGGTGGATGGGCCAGCAATTCGTAGCGCAGTTCAACCAATTTGGCCATGGTGACGGCGGAGGTGTGAGCCGGCGCGTTATCGTGGTGGAACAGCACTTTTTTCTTCGCCAAATGGGGCCGTTTTTTCTTCAATTCGGCGTCGAATCGGCCCAATAGGTCGGCATAGTAGAGCCCCGTGATAGTTTTACCCTTCTGGAGGTAATCGATGTGGATCACACCTTGTGAGTCCCAGAAAACGGTGGCCATCACCTTACCGGCCGAAACAACGGTCTTCGCCTTCTTCGGAGCACGTTCGCCGGGTAAAGTCCACTGTTTTGACTGTTCCTTGGTCTCTGGTGTGTACCAGTGAACCCATGTTTCGTCGACGGTCACGAAACGATGCAAGAACTCCGCCGGATTGCGCTTAAACAGCTTCAAACATTGCTCTGAAGTGGTCTCACGGTTGCGCTTGTTGTCCGGCGTAAGCAAACGCGGCACCCATCGCGCTGACAGCTTCCTCATGCCCAGTTCTTCGTGTAGAATATTATGCACCGTTCCTTCTGCGATGCCTACAGTCTCAGCTATCTAGCGAAACTTTAATCTGCGGTCTGTCAACACGAGATCGTGGATCTTTTTTACGTTTTCCTCCGTAGAAGCCGTTTTCGGGGCACCTGGGCGTGGTTCATCAAAAACCGACGTGCGGCCACGAGCAAACTCGTTAAACCAATTCTTCACGGTCGCCATCGACGGAGAAGAGTCACCGTAGACAGCATCCAAGCGATCTTTGATTTCGCTGCGCGTTTTCCATTCCAAAAACAAGAATCGAATCACCGAACGGTACTGCTCTTTTTCCATTTTTGTAAAACTGACTGACACGCTCGCTTTCAAAGGCTATCAAAACAGAACTAATGAAGGGAATTGAATGAAACTTTCACGGTAGGCTACTAAAAGTATGTACTGCACGATGGTAACACTGATCTGTAACAGCAGCGCCTTCGGGCGGTGAGGCTAAGTACTTGTTGAACGACCCTCGTATGAATACTTTTTTTGCCCGAAAATTTTCGTTTTTTTTTTGGCATAATTATTCTATTATTCCTGGGAAAAAATTCTCCATTTGCAGTTTATCTCTGCACCTGATGTACCATTAAATAAAATTGGCTTTCTTTGCGTATCGCTTATGTCTATAAAGTTATCGCAAAAAAACAAGGTGTATGAATACTTTTTTGACCCACTGTAAACTTTTTATCTAGTACCGAGTGCGCGCGAGTGAAAAAACTCTTCGACGATTACGCGAATGTAATTCTTCCGTCATTAATCGGACCAAATAGTGTGAAAAAAATCACACGCAACGTTCTATATATGTTTTTGTAATGTATTTTGTTCTTTCTTGCCGAAGTCAATTACGAAAATCATGATTTTCCGTGGCAAACTGATGTTTGTTTCCCGGAACGCTCAGGACAAATTCCAGGGAAATTGCGATTCAAGCGACTGTTCGTAACATGGAGATATAACCCGCTGACGTTTTGAGAATCTACGAAAAATGCCACGCAAATTTAGCGACGTCACACTGCAACAACTCGTCGATCGAAACTTTTTTCATGACTCTCGCACGTAGTTACGGCAACACTCACTTCCGTGAAGCTGCACATGGAGAAAATATAGAAACCACCACCGGTCAAATGAATAGGTTTTCTCGCACCGGTCATACATATCGTTAGTTGCTTCTTGAAGGAATTCGACATAACGTACCATTGGCACTCGTAATACGCGCCGTAAAGATTCGTGCTCTGTACGGAGTTACGATAATTGTTCTGTTAGTTATATTTTAGAAAATTTCGTCGTAACGATAAATATAATTGACGAATAACATTGGCTGGCATCGTGTTACCTCGACGATGAGATATTCACCGGCAACGCAATAACCATATATCATGAAAAGCACCGCACATCCGTACGTCAAAAATGTGAAAAATTCATCCGTGTCTTTGATGTCAACGTTCTGAAAATATTCTTCGAGCTGTGAACGACTGTGAAATAATTTATGATGTTGATGTTTGGCTCGTTGGAATGCAACGAAAAATAGATTTTGTTAACGCCATTAATCCTCCTTAAGATTGGATTGGAATCGTTAAAACGTTTTATCGGGGTCTCCCGGGGGACCAGGGCCTAAATGGGGCAAGAGAGGCAAGAGTAATACTGAATATGAAAATTTAAAAACCCATTTGCGCTGCGCTTCAACGATTCAAACTTCAACATCGTAATAGTTTTCTATCTTTTGGGCTAACACCACTCTAGCGGCAGAAAAAAAGGCCTAACTTTGACGATTTATTTTGGGGGTATGAAAAATGGAATTGGATTTATTTTCAGAGAATTTATTTAACACATATTGACGTATGAAAAGAAATTTTTTTATTATCATTTTGATAAAAAAATGGCGGTGACAGAGGCCATCTTGAAAATCGTCTTTTTTTTAAACGCCTTCACGGGAGAACGGTTATCTCGTAAAGTATAAGACCTCGTACAAAAAACCAAACATTTTTACAATCTATAAACTACGGGTTATGGGTCTACGTAAGGGATTTTTTTTAAATCAAATTTTGTGGAAATGGTGCACTTTTGAAAAAATGAATCGATTTTTTGCCAAAAAAAAACAGTTAATTGTTTAGAAAAAAAAGTTTACATTCAATCAGAAAACGGCTACGTATACCGATAGAGAAAGTAATTGTGAAGCTACTATCAAAATTGCAAATCGATCAATGCTACGGTGTTCGGATGGTACGTCCTCCTAGTTTGAAAAAGACGATTTCCCAGATGGCTGTGTCGCCGCCATTTTGTTTTTTTTCATACTTCAATATGTGTTAAATAAACCCTCTGAAAAGAAATCCTATTCATTTTTTCATACTCCCAAAATAAATCGTCAAAGATAAGCCTTTTTTCTGCCGCTAAAGTGGTGTTACAACCTTAACAAAAAAAAAAGCAACGATCTGATCCGCCCGTACCTTAAGGACGCTGTAACATGTGAGACCGATCAGTAGGGTGGATATGAGAAGTTCTTCCAGGAAAATTAGACCGAACACATTATTGATATCTTTCGCTATTCTATTAATTGGAAAATAATAACGATACATTTATACACGACAAATTATGGTGCGATAAAAACAAACAAAACAAAAATTGAAAATGCACCGAAGAATATTGCGATGCCTGTTGATTATAAGGCGAAATATTGCCCTCGAAGACTGGTCATTATCACGAGGATTCAGATCGAGATTCTTTATTTTAAACGCCAATGCGGACAATTGTCCGCACACGTGAAGTACCAGAGTAAACATGTACGCGGTGGTCGCCGGGTGAAAGAGGACTATGCACAACATGGGAAGTTGATATATATAGACGAGCCAGAAGGTCGATGATTCAGTGACCTCGAAGAAAAGTCGGGCACGATGTGAAAGAACGAAGGGTATGCTCTCGTTACTCAGAACTACGAAACTTCAATTGTTTTATATTTATTATCACGGCCCGGATCTCGGTGCTCTAAAAACGATCTGTCAGTCTGTCTCGCAACAAGTGGACTGCTGAGAAGGCGTAGAATGTTACAATCTTTGTATTTGAATTGTATGATGTTGACGTTTGCATCGTTCGAAGGCAACACAAATAGGTTTTTAATTTTTCCTTTTTTAATATTGCTCTTGCTGCTCGTGCCCATTTTGGCTCATGTCCGTGAAGGAGACCCCAATAAAACGTTTTAACGATTTTTGTCATCGATAATCCATTCTAAAGGGAGATTAATAACGTAACAAAATTATTTTCCTTGCATTTTAACGATGCAAACGATGCCTTTTCAGCAGCCCACTCGTTGCGAGCCAGACTGACAGATTGTTTTTTCAGAGCACCGAGATGATCCGGCGCCCGTTTATTATTATTTTCTTCGTTCCAACGTATATCTTTTCAGATTTTTACGTATGACCCTTCCCAATTCCATTCTTATCATTCTACCCCGGCACTTCGCTAAGCTAACCCAACTTCCATTGCGTCCGCGGACGTCTCAGCTAAGCTGTATCGCATTTGCCACGGACACAGGGTAACTTCGGAAAACCTGTGCGATAGTGACAGGGCGAAAAATGGAATTGGAAAGGGTCATACGTAAAGAACCCCGAAAGGAGTATACGTTGGAACAAAGAAAAACGAAATAGAAAGAAAAAAAAAGTTGCGTGTGCAGCACCGTGCACATGATTGAAGTGAAACTTCTTAAAAAATAAAGAAAAAGAATAAGAGATTCAGTGTGAGAGACAGAGAGAGAGCATTTCAAAATAAATACAATAATACAAAATTTGCATAAAAAATATTTGGTTTATTCAATATTTACATTATCATTGGTTGGTGCTTCAATTGGTAATAATGATATTAATGGTTTATGATAACTAAAATATGAAATATATGTCCAATGGCAGATCCAGCTGCGGCTGCATTCTCAAGAGCCCTTATTCGCGCTCTGTATTCACGACTACGTTCTGCTCCGGATTTGGCTGTCTTTCCCACCTTCGAGACGTTTTTTACTTCTCGACTTCCTCGGGATGGTTCATTTACTTTTTTTGGCATGGCGAAATTTGTGGAGTAGAAAAATGCATGTAAAGTTATGTCATTTAATCGTATTTTATATATAATTGTATTTTAGTGAGAAACTTTGTTGAAAAGAGCAATTTTGAATGCCATATTAAATTCAAGTCGAATCGAGCGCCAACGCTCAGAGCGTCCAACTCGAACCCACCCATAATGTAATACTAGCAACAACGCGCTCGCTTCGCTCGCGCTTGAATGTTTCATATTTCGAACTTATCCTTTAGATTAAGAATCAACTGCAAATTCTTATAGATACTTTTTCCCAAACGGCACAACGGATTTTGTCACCATACTGCAGTCGCTAAGATTATTTCGTCTCGATCGGTTGTCATTTCGTTAAATAGTACATAATTTATTATAAGGTTTTAAAATTATGAGAATTGCATTGGACGAGAGTCAATAATCTATTGAATCTTTGATCTTATTGAATTTTTGTATACTATAGATGTTGTTTCATGGTGAACGAAATCGTGTTTGAATTACGCGCGCTTCACGACAACCAATCAGATTGACGATAAACGGGCTTCATAATTCGATATATTTATCTCGCATTTCTTTATTATATAAGGTTTTTAAATTTTGAGAATTGCATTGGGCGAGAGTCAATGATCAATTGAATCTTCAATCTTATTAAATCTTTGTGTACCATAGATGTTGTTTCATAGTGAACTAAATCGTGTTTGAATTACGCGCGCTTTACGACAACCAATCAGATTCACGATAAACTGACTTCAAAATTCGATATATTTATCTCGCATTTCGAGAGTTTCGAGAATCGAGTGCCATGTCTTTTTTAAGAAAGGACTAGGGAATGGGCACACGCGCTGTCGCGCGCGAGCAGTTTACTGGTGGCGCCGCAGCGCTCTTATACTTTTCGGCACTGTACGCTGCTTGTTCATTGAGTTATTCGAGATTGGGTGTCGAGCAGAGAGTAGCTGTTGGATCAATTTTCCATTCGACTGACCCCGACGTATCCTTATTATAGCTAAAAAAACCGACTGGTACCTAATGAGGATCCAAGTTAAATGGAAAAATTACCCCGAACCAACTCGATATTTGACTCTCGACTTAACGAAGAAGTCTTGTAATTATTGCTTATTCTCATTGGTCAAAAGTTGTTTGTTTATTGTGAATTTATTGTTTCTATCGTGTTAATGCCTCATACTCATCCCTTTAACCAACGCTGCCTCCTGGTTTTCTTGCCCCTCTTTTGTATCAATGATTTTTGCCATGTTCTTTATTTCTGGCAAAGATTTGATGAGCCAAGTATAAATGGTCGTCCAAAATACGTATAACATACGGACGTACCATACGCTGAATGCGGAGAATATACTGAAAAAAACGATCATTTCGTAACATTCATCGTATCAAGTTATCGTGTTATTTAGAATTTTTTACAATTTCTTTTATATAAAATAACGAATAGGGATCGTATACATCGTGGATCATCAAAAATATTATTCGAAATAGGAATTGTCGTCAGAACTATTCTTTATCTTTTAGTGTTCGAAAAAGAATATTAATTCTTCTCAATGGTCAAGCGAGACTCCGAACGCTTATTCATCATAAGATGTAAGTGGATAAGACATGTGGATAAGACTATTACATTATAATACATATTATAGATGGTTAATAAGCATCACCATGGTATGTGCATAAACTGGATTCAATACTTCCGTCTCATCGGTTGCGCGAAACTTTCAAATATTTCTTTCAGCTTTTCCATTTTATACCTGGGAGTATATTATACCTATTGATGTTTTTACAACCCTTCACCCATACTGGTTTTCACTGCTGTACCGATATATTCGTACACCGGTGAACACCACTCATTTTACTTATTTACTTATTATTAAGATGTGCTTATAATATCAACGATAATATCATAATTGTATATAAATATTAATAATAGTTATGATAATACTTAAAAAGAACACAAACGTCAAAACATATACGGTCTACTATCGATATTGCGGTGACAGAACAGAACTTGGCCACAAAAGTCGTCCGATCACCAACCAATCACAGCGCGAATAGAAAGGCTTCAATCTGAACAACTAAACTATCGAAATTTCGATAATCTTCGATGTATCGTCATGAACTTTTTAAGAGAGGACTAGGGCCCGGATCAACAGCGTGAATGCTCACCGACGCACATAACTCTGTGCGTGTGCGTGCGACGCCAAGCGCGCTCACACATACAATTACGTGCGTCGGTATGCATTCGTGCTAGGAAGTCACATTTCTATCCATATATAACTAAAAAATTTGAACAGCCTCGCGACATAAATATTAATTGATATATATTACTTACATATATCACAGCGATGAGTAAAATTCTTTTCTCGTTCAGCAATAACGCCTCTCTCACCGACTGATGCGTTATGGTATGGACTATAGGATCAAACACGTGGCGTAAATCAACTATCTATAATTTTTTCACGCAGTATAAGTTTAGAAATATCATTATTAAAAAAAAAATTTGATAGTTTAAATATACTTACATAGTAACTCTTCACGGATCTAATCAAACAATCACAGTACACACACGTAAAAAATGTAAATAATCACAAAACACAATGATAAATATTAATTATAAAGCACATGCGTAGTACCTCAGTTGTACATAAACAGCGCCTGACTGACGCATACATCTATAACGCGCGCATGCGCGAGCTTATCTTATTCTATCGCTTTGTATCGTGTATACGTCGCTCTCTTTTGCTCTACTCCCGTAGCATCGGAATACATTGCCGTCTTTTGCCCCACTCCCGCGGCATCGGAATACATAGCTCTCTTTTGCCCCACTCTCGTGGCATAAGAATACATAGCTCTCTTCCGCCCCACTACCGTGGCTACACAATGTATAGCTCTCTTTTGCCCCCACTCCCGTAGTCTCGGAATATATAGCTCTCTGTCTCCTCTCTACATAATATCTTTCTTCTCTCTCGTGTAACGAAATGTGCCTAAACGTGACGCGTCCTTGAAATTTCACTCGCCGCCCAAGAAGTTTCACTTCAAAAAAAATGATGCGGATTGAACGAAAAAAAAAAACCCTCAAATAAAACTAATCATGTTACCAGCTTGGAGACGAAATCGCAATGGCTTGAAGATATAAGTCGAAGCCGCAATTATTCCCATCGTCATCCAAAGTTTAAAGAATCTCTTGGCAATTCTGTTGTAATTGAGATACGATTCCATCTCGCCGTTACTCTCGAAGAGTTTCGGATCGACATCGTCTATCATTCGTCTGGTGAGTATCACGAGCGTTCGTGAGAATTTTATAACCATAAGTTTCGTGATTATCGTGATCGCCAATGTGGTCTCCATGAGATTCATTATCATGAGTTCGGCATTGCCGAACACGTCGTACAGATCAGCGATCAATAGTGTGGTGTGAACGAGATAATAACCGACCCACGCGGTAAACTTTATGGAATTTGATCGCAATGGCCATAGTCCCATAACGGCAAAGACGCGCTCGTTCAATCTGAACAGGTTTTTTGCCCGATCGCAATCATCCTAAAGGACATTGATTTTCAGACTTCGGCACAGAGCCTCCAATTGAATTTCACTAAATCCTGAGAGAAATTATACGGCTACGCACTGCCATTGCAAACGCTACCAGTGTCCACCTCCGCGATTCATGAGGAACTGATAAAACCCAAGTTCACTTTACGATGTATCGCGCAGAATCGAAACTTCAATCCGTGGTGGAAAGGAACTCCTTGTCCCGTGCGATCAAAAATGTATGAAACAATTACACGTACTCTCGCCACAATTCTATTTCTTCCCGCTGGTAATCTCCGTCGCAATTGCGTTCCCGCTTTCCCGCCCAAGCATTCAATACGATTCCTTCCTTCTTTTTTACATTTTCCATGTACCCCTAGACAGCTCCACCACCTTCCGCGTGTTCTTTCTTCGCGAACGTACGATTCGCCGTGCGATGGTTCGTGAATAAATAAAGCCGATGGACGGACGGATATAATAACAGCATGGACAGAAAGTTGTGCGCCGTAAACTTTCTCTAAAGCGCAATTATTTTAGCTCTAGACCGCAATTATCGTGGCTCTAGAGCGCAATTATCGCGGAGACAGCACACAGGTCAGCAACTCATTTATTTATAGTCAGTTCGAGTCTCACTGGCGTTGAGATAACAATCAGTGAACCTTCGTGCATTCCCGTTACAAAATAATATCGATTTAAACAGCGTTTTAAAGAAAAAATCGCTCGAAGAGTACAGAGTCGAACGTAACATAAGTTGAGACGGAAATCCTCGGAGCTGGAAACGTCGGAGCGAGAAGAAAAAATTGTTCGAACAAAATCAGAAACGGGAAGAAAAATGTCAACACTTATGTTCACGAGAGTAACGATTTATCAACCACTTACGTTACCAGTGGAGAAACTGAAGTCAAGAAAAAATCAAGAGGCCTACGCTAGTGATGCAAAACAAGACGAGAATCTCGACCGTCTCGATCGTTCTCGCTTGCGATTGTCATTTATATAAAATTTGTATATCGATTGCATGATGTGAATTGCAGATATAATCTCGTCTCGATATGTATTGAATTGACAAGCGAGACCAAGCGAGAATCTCGATTATAGACAAATGTTTTATTGTTTTAATGGGAACCCGTACTATGATGGCGATGGTTTAGATGTTATCACGTCGCACATCAGTGCAAGAGACATAGCTGTAATATTATAATTGTACCCACTGCTAAACGGTGGATTATTTTCAAACAGCAAAAACTTAACCACTTTTTCCCACAATTCTGCTTGGGCTAAGCTATCTGAGTCCGGACAATTGTGCCGTTTCGGAGAATGTACAATTTCTGTTTTTGAAATAGTCGAAGGGTGTGCGCCCTCGCGTTAAAATGATCGCGATTAAAACATCCCTATGGAAATACAATTCTTTGTGGAATATTATCGATGCACATGCGTTTTTCTCCAGTATCGGTAACCGACGTGGGGCCAATGTCACTCGATGTGCGTTTCATCACGACAGTTTGAAAAGTTCTAGTTCGAACCGCTCGATATTGGAATACAAGCGAGATTCGAGAGGAGATCGAGACGAGACAAAAACTCCCCTGTCAAACTCGAAAACAAGAGTATGTCTTGGCTATAACATTCGAGAAGTTAGGCTCGATCTCGATTTTTTTCTTGTCTCGTCTCGCTTGTTGCATCACTAGCGTACGCTATGTTTTAGTATGGGACAAGAAACCGCCATCAGTGAACGCGCGGCTTCGCCGGTCTTCGGTGTTAAGATGAAGGTCTTAACCGTACGATTTTAAAGGCCCATGTGTCTCAAGTCCCATATCTAACTCTGTAAGATAATTTTATAATATCGAGTCTTGCCAAATATTAACTTCACAAAACGGGCGGCAGATGAGTGTACAACACCCTTTTGTTGATTATAATTTTATATCGAGCAAATCAAACCATTCTTTTTGTACATTAATTACGTTTATAATATTTGATTTAATATACCTTCTATTTCCTTTTCGCCGATTAATATAAGTTAATTTGACATTTCAATTTATAGCATACAAGAATCATACCGACACTCACACTTTAGATACACTGATATGCACAGTTGCGAATTCGAAGCGATTTCACATCATACACGTGCGCATAATGTTCATTTAGATTTGACTATAGTCCAAGTCATTTGTGACTGCTATAATAGTAAAACAATAAAGATATTTACGCAACTTTTGGTCGGAGAAATGGCTTCCTCGATGGCTCTTTCGTTCTGCTCCAGGGTGTCCGAATTACGTGATGAGAGGTGTCACGAATACAGGGTGAGGTACTAACTGTTGCCACGTAGAATAACTCCGAAAGTACGATAGTAGTAGAACATTTTTTGAAACACAAGTTGCATGGGACAACGGAGGCTATCATATGGCGTTAGTTTTTTGTTGCTAGGTGGAGTCGCATTGGAGATTTCAAGGTCAACTTTGTTTTTTTAGATAGAATGATATGTTCTGGTACTTATTTTCTGATATGGGCTATCGAGACGAATCCAATGATATTAAAAAAAAAATTTTTGGATTTTTTTTTATTAAAAAAATTTTTTCAGGATATCTCAGCGTATAAGTCTCTAGCTCTCACTGAATTTTTCTGACATTCTCCGTAAATTAGAAGCATATCGGTTTGTTCTTCAAAAGAATACGACATCATTTACATTCGCTTGATGCGATGATACTGGTCTTACCATTCTTACTATCGTTGTCTCGTACAAGACACAATACTATGTAATACATTGTACGATACAATGTAATGTAAATGTGCGTTAATAGTAAATATTTACTAAATACGGCGTTTTCATCAAACCTACAATGTACCGTGTAAATACACGGTCAAATTTTGCACGATATGCGAGAGAGAAAAAAAAATGTTTAAACAAAAAAAAATAAAAAAATCAAAAAAAAACATCATTGGATTCGTCTCGATAACCGCTACCAGAAAATAAGTACCAAAACATAGCATTCTATCTAAAAAAAACAATGTTGACCTTGAAATCTCCGATGCGACTTCACCTAGCAACAAAAAAACTAACGCCATATGATAGCCCCCGTTGTCCCATGCAACTTTTGTTTCGAAAAATGTTCTACTACTATCGTACTTTCGGAGTTATTCTACGTGGCAACAGTTAGTGCCTCACCCTGCATACCACCGAGTGGCCAGTTCGAATGGATAGATAGGCGAATTGATTCTTGCTCTCGACCTTTGTCTCTTGCGCGAATCCCAAGTCTTGGATAATCAAGCGTGCTCGAGATCTCGATGATATGGATGGGTTGGCAGGTCGGTGTCCCCGGAACGAAAGAGAAAGAGTTAACGAAATTCGGAGAGAGGTGCCGGCTACCCCCTTCTCTCATACCTCACACTTTAATCATTTCACTGCTTCACCAATTATCGTTGCCCACTGTGGCTGCTACGCATAATTGCGAGCGCCAAAATTCAAAATATACTCGACATCTTACAACTCTCATCGTGCCTAAGTCCCATCCTGCTTGACTGGCTTCATGTAAAACTCCCATGGCGTTTAACTAGAGTCACGCTAGTTCAGTTTTGAAAATTCGTTCGATCCAACCCGACATCCGCTTAACTGTCGGACGCCCAACTCCCACCATGCTTAACTGCCTTCGGGCTCAAATCCCGTCGTGGAGCACCCCATGTATACACCTACTTGACCGCAAAGAGAGTTGCGAGCGACGGGACTTGACCATGAAGACAGTTAAGCGTGATGGGAGTTAAGTGTCCGACAGTTAAACGGATCGCGGGTTCGTCCGAACGAATTTCGAAAACTGAAGTAGCGCGAGTCTAGTTGATCGCCATGGGAGTTAGACTGGGGACTTGAGACTCATGAAACAGATATCGTGACTGTGTTAAACCGGAACTACTCTAGTCTCCATGGTTATTTAACGTTGATAATTAAGAAGTATGTAAAAAAAAAAATCTGCCACTTCAATATTCAAACGGCGTCCCCGATCCTCAACGTACCGGCTGCTGCGAGGTTTTTTTACGAATCTTGGTTATACTCACCGTCACTTAAGTACACGATCCTGGAAGTGCCTTAACTTTAATCTGACATGGTCACTCACGCACATGTAATTTCTGAACAGGCGTATTGCAAGCTATCAATGTCAATAGCGCGACGTTTTTTAACATCTCCGATATTCTTTGGAAAGATATATTTATTTTCCATGCCAAAAGAAATGCCAACAATCCAAATTTATCTGGAGAAACAGGATCCCTTTTTTAGACACTCACAATAGGTCGCCACGTTAAAATACAATCACGCTTAAAAAGTCATTGTTCGTAACATAGAGATATAACCCACTGACGTTTTGACAATCTGCAAAAAATGTAATTACATTTAGTAGCAACAATTGCGCGCGAATTCTTTCGAATGGAAACTTTCGCGCGAAACTCGACTTAAGCGAAAGGTCGATGCTTACTTGCGTAAAGTTGAATAACGAGAAAACATATAAACGACCTCCGGTCAAATGAATGGGTCTGTTGGCACCGACCATGCATATTCTCCATTGTTTTTTGAACGAGCCTGACATAATGTACCACTGGCAATCGTAGTACGCGGCATAAAGATTCGCGCTCTGTACGAAGGTTGAGTTTTAATAATTTTATTAAAATGGCACGGGAACATAATGACATAATTGAAAAACAATCGGGTGTATCGTACTTCAGCGATGAGATATTCACCAGCGACGCAGTAACCGTACATCACAAAGAGCACGATAAAGCCACATGCCAAAAATGAAATGCACTCTTCCGTCTCTTTCAAGTCAATGTTCTAAAAAATATTTTTCGTAAGTATGGAACGATGTACAAATGCAGAAAATAATAATAATCCTGATCCACGTACCTTAAGAACGTTGTAACACGTGAGACCGATCAGTACGGTGGACACGACAAGTTCTTCTAAGAGAATTAAACCGAACACATCATTGATATCTTTTGCTATTCTATACCATTGAAAGAAGAAAAATAATTACGTTTCGTTTGTACTTAACAAATTATCGGCGGATACACGCGAAATTGTAAACGAACCCAAGAATATCTTGATGCCTGTTGACGATACGGTGAAACAGGATTCTCGCTGATTCGTGATTGTCACACGAATTCAGATCGAGATTCTTTATTCTAAACACCAAGGCGGATAATTGTCCGCACACGTGGAGTATCAGAGTAAACAAATATGCTATGGTCGCCTGGTGAAAAAGGCCCAGGCACCACATAGGAAGTTGATATATATAGACGAGCCAGAAAGTCGAAGACTCAGTGACCTCGAAGAAAAGCCGAGTACGATGAGACAGGACAAACGGCATCGTCTTGTTACTCGAAACTAGAGAAGTTCCGTCGGTTTGTATTTAAGTGGAAAAAAAATAAAAACTGCAAACTGCTCTTGTCTAATCATACGAGGTGTGTAAATTAAGTAATGAGACTGATTTTTTTCATTTTTTTTATTCAAATAGAATTACAATTTTATATTGTCACCCTCAAAATAACTTCCTTCTGAAGCCACACAACGCTGGAGACGGTTCTTCCAATCCTCATAGCAGTGCTGGAACTCCGATACTGGAATAGCCTTCAGCTGGTCTGTACAGCCGTGTGAATGTTTTCGAGTGTCCCAAAATGAGTTCCCTTGAGGTGATTTTTCAATCTCGGGAAGAAAAAAAAGTGACAAGGACTCAAGTCAGGCGAATAAGGAGGCTGATGAGCCACAGGAATGTTTTTACTGGCTAAAAACTCGATTATTGAAATTGCTGTGTGACAAGGAGCATTATCGTGATGCAACACCCAGTTGTTCTTGCTGTTTGGTCTCACACGAATGACCCTTTTTCGAAGTTTTTCAAGAACCTCCCGGTAAAAGTGTTCATTGACCGTTTGGCCTTGAGGTACAAACTCTTTGTGGACGATTCCGTGGGTATCGAAGCTTGGGAGCCATAGAATTTTCATAATTTCGTCGTAATTCGAACGAAATATGAGTTAATAAGAAAATACACGTGACTTAGAAACTTGCACATGACTTTTTTATACAAGGTATTCCATATCAAGTCAGTGACTTTTTTCCAGGACTAAAATTTCGATTTGTCCGCCATTCTCATATCTCATTGTACGTAGACTAAGGAATTTTTGTGAAAAATTGCAGTCCCGAATGTCAACTTGCTTTCGAGAAATAAATTATTTTATATTTCGATAATTTACAAATTTCTTTTCTACCGACAACAGTGTACGCGCGGTAGGTGGGCAGCTCTGGCGATCACCCAAGTTAAGCAACTTTGAACGCGGTCACTAATTGGATGGGCGACGACTTAGCCATTGACGCATCTGACGCGCCGGCCGTTAAGCGGGAAGACAGTTTTATTGAGTTTCTGATGTGGTAAATACAATTGAAACTCAGTAAAAACAACGCCGTCCGTATTGACACAGGTTATCCGCAGTTTCCCTGTGTCCATGGCAAATGCGATACAGTGTAAAGAGTAATAAGGGGGAAAAAAATGAAATTGGGAAGAGTCATACGAAAAACCCGAAAGAGTATACTCGTACGTTGGAAAAGCGGAAAAAATACCTATTTACTGAGTTTCTCTATGAGGACGGTTTTTACCCCTTAAAATCTCGTTTGAATAAAAAAAAAGTCGTTAAATTTCAGTCTTCCCAAAAATGAAAATGGAATTTTATGTTTTATCCTGAAAATGGGCATCTTTTTGTTTCGACAAACTGATTTTTCTAGAGAGGGGATCGAAAGGGATGATAACCTAATCGACGTCATAAAATTCGATTTTCATTCTGGGGAAGACTGAAATGCACAACTTTTTTCACTTTAAACGAGATTTCAATGGGTAAACGGCGCCCCGTATAGGAAGGAGGATGTCAAAGTCCCAACAGTCAAAATCCCGACAGTCAAACTCCCGGCACGGCCTATCGCGCGTGTACCGACTGTTTTTGGTACGTGTACGGCCGCCAGATGGCAATAACGGTTAAAGCGCAAACACATCGCGGTTAGGCAATGAACGTAGTTCCAAGTGTTGGGGTTCTCAATAAAACCGAGGGACGTGACTGACTAGCAGATTATTTCATCAAATAATACACGTGGGTTCCTTTTGGCTATATCGGAGCGAGAAAAAGTTGAATAACCTAAACAACTGTTTTTGGTTGAATTTCTTATAAACAATTTGTTAACAAAACCAAGAATAAATAGTATTATGATTATTGCCGTTAATTGTTTAATGAACAAACGGTAAATGAATAAATAAATTGTCCAAATAAATTGAAATAATTGTTCTTATTGTCGTGGTTATTATTATTAATACATTTCGTCGCAAAGATTTGACCGGATAATACACGTGGGTTCCTTTTGGCTATATCGGAGCGAGAAAAAGTTGAATAACATAAACAATTTATTAAGAAAACCAGGAATAAATAGTATTATGATTGTTGTTGGGTTTCGTTAAATGAACAAATGGAGAATGAATAAATAAACTGTCCAAATAAATTGAAATAATTGTTTTTATTTTCGTTGTTTTTATTATTAGGTAAAAAAAAAAGTTAATTTATGTGTAATCATCGAAAAATCTTCAGGGAACAGAGGTACAACTTTTTAAACGAAACCCAACAATAATCATAATACTATTTATTCCTGGTTTTCTTAATAAATTGTTTATAAGAAATTCAACCAACAACAGTTGTTTATGTTATTCATCTTTTTCTCGTTCCGATACAGCCAAAAGGAACCCACGTGTATTATTTGATTAAATAATTTGCTAGTCAGTCACGTCCCTCGGTTTTATTGAGAACCCCAACACTTGGAACTACGTTCATTGCCTAACCGCGATGTGTTCGCGCTTTAACCGTTATTGCCATCTCGCGGCTGTACACGTACGAAAACCAGTCGGTACACGCGCGATCAGCCATGTCGGGAGTTTGACTGTCGGGACTTTGACATCCTCCCGTATAGGAGGAAATTTACTTATCTCGAGTCGCTACCACGACTCTTAAGAGGATGAATCAGTCGCAAGAAAATTTTGCCGCGGCCCACCTCGTCGCGGTAGTGCAGGGCTCGTAGTATTTCACTAGGAGCCGCTGCTAACTCACGCTAGATGTCACAGCGCGCGTCTTCTATGAGGTTTCGATGCTCCGTCATGCGGAGCATCGAAACCGAAACCGTTGCTGTGATTCCACATAACTTATTCTACATTGGGCCCACCTCTTTTAAGAGGGTGTATCACACGCAAGAAAATTTCGACGCGGTCCCTCCTAGTCGCGGTAGTGCAAAATTCGTACTATTTCACTACGAGCCGCTGCTCACTACCGCTAGATGCCACAGCGCGTGTCTTCTATGAGGTTTCGATGGCTTCAGCGCGACGGAGCATCGAAGCCAAATAGCGGACGGTTGCTGCGATTGCACATAACTTATTCTACATATGGCTATGTATACACATTTGAAACGAGTGGCCCTCGCCGCTACGCGGTAGCGCTTGGACACACCATAGCGTATACAGCTCGTATCAGCTGTCCCTACCATCCGGGAGGGTAATCCATTTCTCGCTGTATGTTAGAGCGGCCAAAGTAAATAATAATAATAGTAATTTAAATAAATAAATTATATTATGCTACGGATCTCCGTCGGCTTGCATCGACGGGTGGTTCGACAAGCCTCATACTTTCGAGCAATGAGGATTGCTCGTTTCTCGCTCTACGTTAGAACGGTCAAAGTAAATAATAATAATTAATTAGACAAGAGTAAGGGAAGAGTATGAGGAAAGACAGCGGGGGGGGGGGCAGTGTGATAGGCAGGGATAAATAAAGATACTTTTTTAGTTTTCGATATTAAAAAATATTTAATCTTCCGGAGAACATCGACGTTCGTAAATACAGGAGTAATAGCTACAATTCGAAGCTTGAAAATCGTTTAGTTTATATCCCCTATTGCACACGTCAATGTTATAAACAGGTTTTCCCAAAAATTCATTAAATTTGCATTACTCTTCATTTGCGTTAGAACTACCTTAACGTGGCAGCTCGCCGAAGCCGCGCACCGACCGCGCGTCCACTGCTGTCGGTTCAATAAAATAACATATAAAATTTCAATTTTATTATTCATTTTTTATTTTTCCTTTCCAAAGATTAGATAAATCGACAATACTCGCCTCGAACTTTTACGTGCAATTTCGTGCGTTTCCGCAAACCCATAAATGGATATACGACGTGCTTAAAAATGACCTCTGTCGGTTTTTTTCGCACAATCGTGAAATCCCGTAACCGCGTGTGTCGGAAGACAAATGGTCTGTAACATATTTAAGTTTAAATAATCCTTTTGCAGTATTTTTAAGACGCCTCAGATATCAATTATGTTCGATCATTTAATTAACAATTATTTTTTTGTCGCTTTGGATTTTTCTCCCAGCTTCAACTCATTTTATCTTGAAAGATCGTAATGAAAATAGTGCTTCCGGGGGGATTTCAAGATATGGATTATGAAAATTTCCTAAAACATGCGATGGAAAATTCTTAACTCTAAGTGAAGCAAACTTCGCTGATAGGTCGATAATTCGTTGGGCCCACATCGACGGAGAACCGTAGCATAATATGACTCATTTGTTTATATAATAATCATTATTTACTTTGACCGCTCTGGCGTAGACCGAGAAACGAACAATCTTCATTGCACGAAAGTTTGACGCTTATCGAACCACCGGGAGATCCGTAGCATAATGTAACTTATATGTTTAAATAATAATTATTATTATTTACTTTTATCGCACTAACGTAGAGCGAGTAATGATTTATCCTGCTTGATGGTAGGAACAGCTAACCCGAGCTGCATACGCTATATGGTGTGTCCAAGCGTTGCCGAGTAGCGGCGAGAGACACTCGATTCATATGTGTAGACACAGCCATACGTAGAATAAGTTATGTGCAGTCACGGCAACCGTCTGCTATTTGACTTCGATGTTCCGTCGCGCGAAGCATCGAAACCTCGCGGAAAACGCGCGCTGTGGCATCTAGCGGTAGTTAGCGGCGGTTCGTAGTGAAATAGTACGAGCTTTGCACAACCGCGACTAGGAGGGACCGCGTCGAAATTTTCTTCCGTACGATACATCATCAGAGAGGTGGGCCCAACGAATTATCGATCTATCAGCCAAGTTCACTCCACTTAGAGTTAGGAATTTTCAAACGCATGTTTTATGAAGTTTTCAAAATCCATATCTCGAAATCCCGTCGTAGGCACTAATTTCATTACGATCTTTTAAGATGTTCGATCGGAAAATTTCCGCCGATTACGAGTAACACCGAGTTTTTGTCTAAAACTCAAAAAATCAATGGGAAAAACGCGAAAAACGAAAGAAGTCACATTTTGGACGATAGTCGACAGACCATTCGAATCCTCGGCGCGGAAAATCTTCATAGCTAACTTATATATCTCTATATTATTTAAATATATCCCGGTTCCGAGATTTCACGATTTTATATGTTCATTTGTGCGTTTGCGAAGACGCATGTAATTGCACGTAAAAGTTCGAAGCGAGTATTGCCGATTTATCTTTTGTTGAAGGAAAAACTAAAAGTATAAAATATAATTGAAAATTTATATTTTATTTTATATTTGTTGCGAAAGGGGACTCGGTTAAACGAATTAACGCGGTTGTGGGGGAGCGATAGTGGCCGCATTGTCTTGCTTCTATTGGATACTGTTGAGTATCAATGCTCGAATCGAGACACGCCAGCAGGTACGTGGTATGTCGTACCAGTCGCATTGCTTGCCACTTACGATATGCCACGTCGTGAAATCCACGCCGCATAACAAATATAAAATAAAATATAAAATTTCCAGACTATTTTATCGTTTCAGTTTTTCCTTCAACAAACGAGTAGAAAAATCGGCAATACTCGCCTCGAACTCTCACGTGCAATTACATGCGGCTTCGCAATCGCATAGATGATACAACGCGCTTGAAAATAACCTCTGACGTTTTTTTCGTCAAATCGTGAAATATCGGAACCGGGAAATATTTATGTACCAAACATCAACTGACATCCCTGGTACATCAAAATACATATCCCCCAAATGCATATTACCCAATATCATATCCCCCCTGCCGCGCAACGCAGTTTATAACCCCTATCGCACACGTTAATATTATAAACATTTTTGGCCGAGGTATTCTTTAATTATCGGCGAGTAGTTGAGTTTGTTAATAAATAACACGGTTTCATTTTCACAAACAATGATCTTCATTTATTAGTATACATTGTTTTTTTTTTTTCTGTGCATTATAATGATCGAAGCACGGTCGTAGTTGTCGAATGACGTTCGTGATCCTCCATTGCACTTCAGTGTGTTTTTCGTCGCAATATTTAGCTTGCCTGCAATAAAATAAAAACGTCCACTTTATTAACTTATTTAACCGGCGCTGGTCAGATATTTCTCCCCAGTTCCGCGCTGGTCAAACGTTAGTAAAAATGACCCCAAATGTGAGTCGGTGGTGCAGGTCAATGAGATACATCGCGGTTTATCACAAAGGTTTTGCTCGATATTTTTCTGGATGTTTATCACAGTGTCTTCGTTCATATCTTTCTACAAGTCTTTTTTAATGTCTTGCTGACTATTTTTCGCGACGTCTTGCTAGAGTGCCCTCATTAATATCTTTCTCGATGACTTGCTTACAATTTTTCGTACTAAACAACCTCTATCTGCGGTCGGTTGGCTTGAAAAACCAGCAATTTTCGATCTACATATCTCGATATTCATATCCACCATCGACGCCTGTTACGTTCCGTGTCTTTACCGTACTTTTATATCATCTCTTATTGTTTTATTTTCTTTCTATTTGCATCTTAAGTGAACTATAACAGATCTATAATTGGGTAGCGATTTTTCGAAAAATAAAAAAAAACGATTTGCACTTGATAAAAGAAGACGATATTGCACTTTAAGATCAGTGCTCGTATTATACACTTTAGCCTGCCAAACTTCTGACATTTTGCCTGTAATCATCTTTTCCTTATTTTGGCATCTTTCATTTCTAAAATTCGAACAATACATACGAGGAATCCTCGTATAGTACTTTGAGGATTCTAAGCGAACTAAAGTTCTTTTTTTATTTCAAATCACCTTTTGCCCAGAAATCCTTATCCTTCAAATCTAAGAGACCGGGCCTGTATAGGACGGCGGTTGGAACTTATTCTAAACAAAATTAAATATAAACCTTCGCATGTTTACGCGAAGGATTAACTTTGCTCGACGCGCAAAAACGCCCTGCACGTCACACCCCCAACGCGGGAAGATCCGGCGCTGTCGATGGACCGCTAATCAACATATTCTAATATCTCTAATTTAAAAACTATTTCAAATTCAAAGAAACTACTAAGTAATAATGTTCGTGACATCAGCCGGAACGCGAAAATATCGAGTGCGATATGAAATTCTGAATCACCGTGTATATACTAAACATATACTGAATGTATGCCGTATCGACATTTCTTCCAATGGGTTTACGTTAAAATTACGTCGGAACTTAAAATTGGTTTATAAAAGCTATAATTACCATCGATCTTCAATGAGCAGTTTACTTGCGTCTTTCGACTTGGTCAAGTTCTAAACAAATTCATAAATGCGAATGTAGAATCGTTGCCCCATAAAGAAATTTGAAAATTATCAAGTTTCAATCGCAATGTATTTATTCGTAAATTTGCGCCTTTTCAATTGAAACGAAAAACGATTCAAAATATCTCGTATTGACATATACAATTTATTACTCACCGTACGGTACAGCTGTGATATTTACGTGCTCTGTAGAATTGTTGCCCCATAAAAAAAATTTGAAAATGATCAAGTTTCAATCGCAATGTATTTATTCGTAAATTTACGACATTTTAATTGATATGAAAAACGATTCAAAATATCTCATATTGAGATATACAATTTGTTACTCACCGTACTGCCCTGTAGAATCGTTGCGCCAGAAAAAAATTTGAAAATTATCACGTTCCAATCGCGATCTATTTGTAAATTATCTCACATCGAGAGATGAAGTTTATTACTTACCAGGGCGTTTGACAACCCTCTCTGTGCTGTCTGCACGATTGTTTAGATCTAAAGAAATAGGTAAATAATCATATTGCAAACCATATCTATCAATTTTTAATTTTACGACATCGTAATAAAAACTCAGAACAATCCAAACCATCTCATATTGAGATGTCCAATTTGTTACTGCCTTTCTCGGACCATTGTCCGAGAAAGACGAGTGGTGCCCTAAAGTAATTTGTAAATTTTTACATTTTCATCGACTTTGTCAATAACCAAAACATCTTACATATTTTTTAATATAAAAAAATGTGCAAATTATCATATTTCGACAGAAATCTATCCATAACCATAATACATCACATATTAAGATATGCAATTTGTTACTTACTCGCATCGGTCCCTTCCATCTATAATCAAAACATGTTCTTAATTGCCAACATTTTTTGAAGCCTCGTTATCGCGGGATTGAGACATATGTATCCAATATAGTATACTTACACAGGCCGCGAAGCCTATGGCGAAGCATACGAGAACGAAAAGCGTGGATCGCAGCATTTTTTTAAGTGATCTATATTGAAAGTGAAGAAATTTTAATTGAATCGGATTTCAACAGTAAATTACAAGTTAAATGTTAAATAGTCACGGATTAAAAACATTAAATAGTCAAGGTTATTACGTGCAATTCCGCGGAAGCAATTTCCAAGTTTCATTGTGGTACATTTTACGTTTACAAGGGTTACGTTTCGAAAAAAAATTGCGAATAAAAAGTGGACGTGGCGAATATAAATTGAACGTTACTCTTGGGAAACTCATGGTTTAATGAAATAATTTACACGCACAAATTAATTATCGTTATTTAAAATAATCGAAAAAACGATGAAATACTAAAGAAACAGACACTCACCTCAAAATTCAAAGTGTTTGAAGAAATATCAAGATTCCGTAGATACAGGGTGCGTGAATCTGCAAAATATCTGGAACGAACTGTCTGGCTTCGAGGATTTTCCGTGGGTTTTTATGCGAAAGAAATTAATGCGGGTGTGGGGAAATGATGGTCACGTTGTCTCGTTTCTATTGAATACTGTTGAGTATCAATGCTCCAATCGGGACACGCCAGCAGGTACGTACGTGGTATGTCATACCAGTCGCATTGCTTGCCACGTACGATATGCCACGTCGTTAAATCCCGGAAGCGTGTGTGTCGCATAACAAATATAAAATAAAATAGAAAAATTTCCATTCTATTTTATAGTTTTAGTTTGTCCATCAACAAAAGAGTAGATAAATCGGTAATATTCGCCTCGAACTTTAACGTGCAATTACCATGCCTCTTCGCAAACGCATAGATGAACATACCACGTGCTTGAAAATAATCTCCGACGGTTTTTTCGGAAAATCGTGAAATCTCGGAACCGGGAAATATTTATATAATATAGAGGGATATATTTATATATACAATAATATATATACGTTGGCTATTAAGATTTTCGTTCTCCAGGACTTGAATGGCTGCCGACCATCGTCCAAACCGTTATTTTTTTCCGTTTTCACCATTTATCCATTTTTTTTTTGTTTTTTTTCTTTTCCATTGAAAACTCTATGTTATTCGTAATTAGCGGAAGGTTTCCGAACGAATAGGATATCGAAACATTACGAGAATCGAAAAAAAACTTTGTTGTCATTTTTCGCGCACTTTTTCAGAAATGGCAAAATGTCGAAATTTCAAATAAGGCTCGCTCTTGTTTGTTCAATTTTTTGTTTTGAGTGGGATTTTTGAAAAGGTCTCGCGTACACTTAAAGAATACCGTTTGGCTCATACCGATACCTCAATTGTTGGTGGCCGCAACGTCACCTTGAAAATCGGCTAAAAACAATGATAAGGGAAAAACTCGCAAGAATCAACGGCCGACTTGAGAAATCACAGATTGGGGTTCCAACTTCATCGGGCAGGAACGTTAGAACGATTTCAGTGCAGCCACTGCTTTTTGGCCAAAATGCAAAAAAAATTTCTATTAAACATTTTTTTTTTTCTAGGACGTTATATCGATGTATTTCGTCTCGTTGATTATTAATTCAGTAGCCATTACCGCGAGAAACTCGAAATTCCGCTGTAAATTGTCCAAAAAGTGATTTTCCGATTTTCACGTTTTTCCCATTGATTTTTTGAGTTTTCGAAAAAAACTCGGTGTTATTCGTAATCAGCGGAAAATTTCCGATCGAATAGAGTATCGGAACATTGCCAAAAAAAAAAAAAAAACTAAAAAAACATAAATTTTGCATTTTTTGCCCACTTCTTGTAAAAGCTTAAAATGTCGAAATTTTAATCCGTGCCACGGTCTGCGACCAACCCGGAATTCAGTAGGGATTTCGTTTTTGGGACATCCCTAACAAATCCCGATCGAGATTTTGCTGGAAACCGGGATTCCCTAACAAATTTCTGCACGGGTATTTGTTTGTTGCAATTTTCGTTCAAATTAATTGAGGATTCGAGATTTCACGCCATTTAAAAATGTTCAATAATACTTGCGCTTATATATATATTTTTTTCGTATATATTGGAAGAACGCGACGGTGTGCAGTAACCCCGATAACGCTCGCTCGCTCGTCCGCTATCTCCGTCGTTCTTCTCTCTCTTTCTTTCTTCCCGCTCGTACTGCGCTCTGATAATCCAACCGTCCTATACAGGCCCCGCTTAACACTTTGCCCTCTTTTTCAATATTCATACCTCCTTCTATTTCCTATCTTTTAATGATTGACATAAAAACTACACGACAGATTGTTCACGGTGGAAATTGATTCTAGGAGCTACGAAAAGAACGAATCTGACGATAGAGTAGCGTTTCAGCCAAGATCGTTTAATCCAAACTCTGTTTAGGCCAAAACAGTGACCGGACAAAAAAGCGCCGATAAAAGCGAAATTAGCTGATGCGTTGAGAAGGTATGGGACAATGTGCAATGTCATCTTATATCAAGAAATAATCAACATACTTACGGTCTCGCGCTGTCTATTTAGCGCGGTAATGAGGATCACAACTTTATTTTTCATATTATTTGACGTCCAAACGCTACTGTGTACACATCAATAAATGTCTCTTGAATAATAAAGGTATTTTTGGTCTCACACGGTAAGCTTAGCAGTCTAATGGAGGTGAAAAAAATTGAATTTCAACCTTTTGGCGTCGGACGCTGCCATGTCACTTGATATAAATGCTCCAGGGAAGGTGGCGGATTGTATTATAGGACAATTCGTTGATGGGATTTTTTTTTTCATTTTACCAGACATTTTCTTTTCCACAAGCTTAGACGCGTTGATAATAGCGAGAGGTTGAATTGTTGCGTAACATTTTCTATATCTTCGCAAAGGCATAAACGAATATACGAGGTGCTTAAAAATGACGGTATCTGTCTTTACCCATATAAAATAAAATAAAATGTAAGTTTCAGTTGCACAACGATCAGAAACTCTGAAAAACTGCCTCCCGCTCGGTAGTCGGCGTACAAGCCAGTACACGGCTAAGCGATCACCCATCTCAGCACTATACGCGGCCAATACCTCTTAAGGGGGGAAATAGGGTTAGGACAGCGTTTTCTCAATGATTTTCATGAATTTTTTTATAGTATTAAAAATGCATACAATTTATTGAAACTTTGAGAACTTTAAGTAATGTATGAAATTTCTTTTCTTACATTACTTCTGCAAATTACCGACTACCTGAAAAAAAAAATACAAAAATCCTTGCCCATGTAAAAAGATCTGATTCCGAAAAAAATTATTGGTTTCCCTACGGGGACCGTTTTTACCCATTGAAATCTCGTTTAAAGAAAATAGAGTTATGAAATTTCAGTCTTCTACAAAATGAAAATGGAATTTTATTTTTTATCCTGAAAATGCACATCTTTTTATTTCTACAAACTGATTTTTCTAAAGAGGTGATCGAAAGGGATGATAACGTAATCGACGTCATGAAATTCGATTTTCGCTCTGGGAGAGACTGAAATACACGACTTTTGCCACTTTAAACGAGATTTCAACGGGTATAAACCAGCTCAATGCAATGGCCATAGTTCCACGACAGCAAAGACTCGCTCGTTCGATCTGAACAGGCTTTTCGCCCGATCGAAAATCACACTAAAGGACAACGATTTTCAGACTTTGGCACAGAGCTCCAATTGGATTTTTTTAAATCCTCAGAGAAATTATTCCGCTACGCAAGTGGCATTGCGAACGCTACCAGTGTCTACGCGGCTTTAAAGGAGGGGTAAGGATTTCAGCGTAAAAAAAAAACACTTTTTTTGCGATTTTTTTCTCAAACATGGATTGAGCAATTTTATTCGAACCTTTTGTACATTATTGAGCATACTTTTGACAATGTTGTGTAATTTTTTCATGCAGAAATATTGAAGCATAAGCCCGTAACGGAGCTTCCCCCAGAACGTCTTGGAAAAAAAAACAATTTGCGGTGTTCACTATAACTCGGCCGGAAATTATCTGAAAATGAAAAACTATGAAAATTTAGTCAAATTATAATCAAATCTTCCCCCCAACGTTCTCTGATAATTTTTTTTTTCATTTAAAAATTTTTCGCGGCCATCCAAAGTGTGAACTGTTATTTTACACGAAAAATTTCGCCATTTTGTGGGTGGGAAACACCCTTAATGTAAAAAAAAAAAAATTTACTAAACGTTGGGGGGAGGTATTTTATATGTAGAAAATGTGTACAAAGTTTGAAATGAATCGGTCGAGTAGTTTTTAAATGGCAGTGAACACGGACTTTGAAAAAGTAATTTTGAGAAAAACGCGTCTAAAGTTTATGAAGTAAAAAAGTGAAGAAAAAAATGTTTTTTCCAACTTACACAGAATCATCGATTCCAGCTCCATACTCTTCTTTTAAAATATTGTAGTGTATGGTATACACTATATACTATATACACAATAGCAATGAATAAACTGTATACCTGTTCGACAGCTGCACTGCTAGCCCGACCGCCCGCAGCTGTTAGAGGTATAGCGTTAAAGGCCAGGAGATTAATAAGACAATAACTTCAAGAATATTGCTTAGATCGGTTTAAAATTTTAAGGACATATTCTTGAAATGTTAAACAATAAGATAAAACGAAAAAAAAATTCGATTTTTCGAAAGTGAAAACCCTTACCCCGCCCTTAACCTTCCTCCTGCATGGTGACTCGCGCGCATATAATTTCGAAACAGGCATATTGCACGCTATCAATGTCGTTACCGCGACGTTTTTTTTTTTCCATTTACATTTATTTTCCATGACAAAAGAAATGACAACAATCTAAATTAATCCGGAGAAACAGGATTCCTTTTTTTGGACACTTACAACAGTGTCGTCGGGTCAAAGTGCAATCTCGCTCAATGAGTCATTGTTCGTAACATAGAGATATAACCCGCTGACGTTTTGACAATCTGCGAAAAAAATGCAATTCCATTTAGTAGCAACAATTGTCCGCGAATGCTTTCGTATCGAAACTTTCGCGCGAAACTTCAACCTCAGCGAAGGTCCGATGCTTACTTGCGTAAAGTTGAATAAAGAGAAAACATAAAAACCACCTCCGGTCAAATGAACGGGTCTGTTGGCACCGATCATGCATATTCTCAATTGTTTTTTGAACGAGTCTGACATAACGTACCACTGGCAATCGTAGTAAGCGGCACAAAGATTCGCACTCTGCACGAAGGTTGGGTTTTAATCATTTTATTAAAAGGGCACGGAGCATAATGACATAATTGTAAAACAATCGGGTGTATCGTACTTCAACGATGAGATATTCACCAGCTACGCAGTAACCGTACATCAAAAAGAGCACGATGAAGCCGAATACCAAAAATGAAACGCACTCTTCCGTCTCTTTCAAGTCAACGTTCTAAAAAAATATTCTTCGTAAATATGTAACGGTGTGAAAGTTCGGAAAATAATAATAATCCCGATCCACGTACCTTAAGAACGCTGTAACATGTGAGACCGATCAGTATGGTGGACACGACAAGTTCTTCTAAGAGAATGAGACCGAACACATCGTTGATATCTTTTGCTATTCTATTCCATTGAAAGAAGAAAAATAATTACGTTACGTTTGTACTTGAGGCCGTAGTCCGGTCTAGAGCGAGACTTTTGACGTCATTTCTAATGTGCAATAACGTTTAAACCGTTGAGGTTGTCTTGATGAAAATTTACACGTGCATTTGTTGATCCTTAGAGGATACTTGTACGTTAAAAAAAAATATTATTTTAAATATTTTCATGTAGTTTTTTGCCTTGTTGCAACATGGTGCGCCGAAATCGGCGCCCACTATGGGCGATGTTGTATGCATCTGAAAAAATATATATATATATCTTCTCAATCTGTATGAGTATTCTGAGCACTGGTAGCAGAATTGGCACTTAAAAAATTTTTTTATTGAGTCGAACAATAATTTTGCCATTTTATTGACATTTTATTACTCGTCGAATGCCCGGAAATGTATGAAATATCATTAATGAAAGTTCAACAGGCCGCCATTTTGTCAAACATTTTTTTTAATCACCAATTCTGCTACCAGTGCTCAGAATACTCATACAGATTGAGAATATATATATATATTTTTTTTTTTCAGATGCATACAACATCGTCCAGAGTGGGCGCCGATTTCGGCGCACCATGTTGCAACAAGGCAAAAAACTACATGAAAATATTTTAAATCATTTTTTTTTTTAATGTACCAGTATTCTCTAAGGATCAATAAATGCACGTGTAAATTTTCATCAAGACAACTTCAACGGTTTAAACTAGGGCTGTTACTTTTATCCGGGTTAGCCGGATACCCGAAAGTATCCGGGTATCCGGGAAATCGGATCCAACACTTCAGATTCGAATACCCGAATATCCGGGTATTCGAGTACCCGAGTATCCGGGTATTCGAGTACCCGAGTATCCGAGTATCCGGGTATCCGGATATTCGAATAATCACGGATCCGGGTAACCGGGTAATAACGAATAATGTCGGGTAATTACCCGATTTTTCGCGTACAAGCTCAAATGGGACCGCCGGCAAAAAAAAATAATGATATTGTATTAATCTGGTCATCAAATAAGCCGAAATATAGGGCGTTAATAGTTACCATTGAAAAAAATTGGAAAATAACTTGTATCAAATTTGCTCTGTTCAAAGAAATTATGCGAAACTACGGTAAAAATGAAAACTTAGTGTTGACGAATCAGACGTCACGGTTTTCCAATTTATAATAATTGTGTATTTACTCGGGAAAACATTTTACATGTGACACCCACAATGTTTTACAATCTGCTGTTACGATCACAATTTCTTGCCTGCGCATATTAAGAATAGCCGAGATCCGCTTCTTCACATTCTATATTTTCTCTCCAACTCTAAAGTTCATAAAAACTGCACACACGCCCATAAAGCAAATATACATTTCAGAAACTAAGGATATTTATTAAATAATAATAAATCGTGATGAAAAAATAATATTAAAGATGCAAATAGTGCGGGTCAATGTTGATTAAGTTCTTATGAAATGATCATGTGTTTCCCGAACATTGTATAGAAGATTATGTCATTGGTTTTTTAATCTACACAAGAATGTTTTATTGAAATTGTAGTTTTTGTCGGATGTGAATTACAGTAAAGAAATAGTTTGGTAATAATAATAAATACGCCTGCAAGATTCTTTCCAAGAATCTACGTTATAATGATAATCTAATTTGTTTAATATTGATATCAGTCGGTAAAAATAAAAAATGGTCAACTAAATGATCGGACATGAACACCGATATAATCCCGGTTTCTCAATCTTCCGGTAATGATTTATTATTCGTCTTATAAATGTACTTCGCAAATATTGTTCTTGGCAACATCTACGCATGCCTCACAAATTGTGTGAATTGAACAATTTTTTTCAGCATTTTCGGCATCAATTATCGGCGGTAATTGCCCGATATTATCCGTTATTATCCGAGTACCCGGTTACGCCGAAAATATCCGCATACCCGAGTCCGTTATTACCCGGATATTCTCAAGTTATCGAGATATACGGATTTGAAGCGTCGGATCCGTGAAATCCGAATTACTCGGGTATCCGGATACCCGGAGAAGTTCAAGCTCTAGTTTAAACGTTATTGCACATTAGACATGACGTCAAAAATCTCGCTCTAGATCAGACTAGAGCCTTAACGAATTATTGGCGATAGACGGAAAATTGTAAACGAACCCAAGAATATCGTGATGCCTGTTGACTATACGGTGAAATAGGATTCTCGCTGACTCGTGATTGTCACAGGAATTCAGATCGAGATTCTTTATTCTAAACACCAAGGCGGATAATTGTCCGCACACGTGAAGTACAAGGGTAAACAAATATGCTATGGTCGCTGGGTGAAAAAGAACCAGGCACCACATAGGAAGTTGATATATATAGACGAGCCAGAAGGTCGAAGACTCAGTGACCTCGAAGAAAAGCCGAGTACGATGAGACAGGACAAACGGCATCGTCTTGTTACTCAAAACTAGACAAGTTCCGTCGGTTTGTATTTGAGTTGAAAAAAATTAAAAAATTGTGAAATGCACGAGCAAAGTCCTTGAATAATATTGGACCTATCGTCTGCCCCCATTAAATTTGTGCACTTATTACCAGCTTGAAGACGAAATCTCAATGGCTTCAAGATATAAGCTGACGCTGAAATCATTCCTATTATTAACCAAAGCTTGAAGAATCTCTTGGCGATCCGATTGTAGATCAGATATGATTCCATCTCTCCGGTACTCTCGAAAGGCTTAGAGTCGACCTCGTCTATCACCCGTCTCGTGAGTTTCGCCAGTGTCTCCGAGAATCTCGTTACCAACAGTTTCGCCATTACCATTACCGACATTGTGGTCTCGATGAGATTCAGTATCATAAGTTCCACGTTGCCGAATACGTCGAATAAGTCGGCGAATAGCAGGGCAAGGTGGATCAGAAGATACACGGTCCAGATGGTAAACTTTACGTAAGTTGATTGCAATGGCCATACTCCCAAAACGGCGAAGACCCGCTCGTTCAATTCGAAGACTTTCTTGGCCCGATTGTAATCATCCTGAAGCACAACATACAACCGCAGACCTTGACATAGAACGATCGTCATTTTCTTTATTGGGAATTACCACGAAAGCGTGGCGTATTCGATATGGCCACTAATTCCCAATCAGCCCGTCAGCCAGCGCTAATTAGCACTGGGAATGGTAGTAAGCTCCCGATTCTCGTATATTTTTTGGCAAAATGTAATGTTTTTTAGTACGATCTGATAATCGGGACTGTTACCGTTGATGTTAGCGCGTCAAAGTCCAGGCTCTCCCGATTTTTATTTATTACATTGTTGCCGTAACGAAGCAGTACATTTTTCATTGTGATCAAAACGTGACAGATTCGCACAGTAATCATCGGGCGCCGAGTGGAGAGATAGTGGTTTAAAATTGGGCGGAGGAAGGTCAGATCGCTGAATGGTAATTCCCAATATCCTGAGATATTATACAGCGACTCACTGTCATTGCTAAGGCTACTAGTGACGACCACCACGGTTTACGAGAAACTGAGAGAACAGAGTTCGATTCTAATGTATTGCGCAGGACCCAAGCTTTCAATCGCAGAAAGCAAAGATTCGATGTTTCCTACGATGAAAAATGCATGAAGCGATTATCCATTCGCTCTCCCGCGACGATTTTTACTTTGTTTTTTTCCTTGTATTCCGCTGTAATTGCGTTAAAGCTTTTATCGTATGATCAGTGAAACATTTCTTCCTATTTTTGTATATTTTTCTTTTTTGCTAAGGTCCGATTTGTCGTACGATCGCTCGTGAATAACGAATGTGAAGGGAGGTTGAAAATGAAATTACAGCATCCACGAACAATATTTGTTATAAACTTTCGCTGGGGTACAATTATTGTAGCTCTAGAGGGCAATTATTGTACAGACAGCACATAAAAATTCATTATTTATGTATGGCTAGTGTCTAGACGCATTGGCGCTGAGTCGAGCGTCGTTGACCCCCTCGTGCATTGACACAACGTACAGAATAATATTGGCTTCGACAAACTAACAAAAATTCCCTTCCAAGAGTACGAGGGTCGTTCAACAAGTACTTAGCCGACAAAAGAAAAATGAAAATTTTTGAGAAGTGGCGATTTATTTTTCAACATAATCTCCTTTTAGGTCTATACACTTGGCAAAAAATGCCGACCTCAAAAAAACATAATTTTTGTTGAGGTCGGCAAAGTAGTCCTCCTTGGCGGCGATGACCTCCTCATTCGACCCAAATCTATTCCCAGCGAGTGACTTTTTTAGGTTTGGAAACAAATAAAAGTCACAAGGGGCCAAATCTCGTGAATAAGGTGGATGGGGCTGGAATTCGTGGCACCTGGGCGTGGTTCATCAAAAACCGACTTGCGGCCACGAGCAAACTCGTTAAACCAATTCTTCACGGTCGCCATCGACGGAGAAGAGTCACCGTAGACAGCATCCAAGCGATCTTTGATTTTGCTGCGCGTTTTCCCTTCCAAAAACAAGAATCGAATCACCGAACGGTACTGCTCTTTTTTCCATTTTTCTAAAACTGACTGACACGCTCGTTTCCAAAGGCTATCAAAACAGAACTAATAAAGGGAATTGAATGAAACTTTCACAGTAGGCTACTAAAAGTATGTACTGCACGATGGTAACACTGATCTGTAATAGCAGCGCCTTCGGGCGGTGAGGCTAAGTACTTGTTGAACGACCCTCGTATAGGGTGGATTGATATAAAGTATGACGTGCAGCTCCCAAATTTGGAAACGTTAGAACGAAGAAATATGTTCGGCCGAGTAAAATGTAAAAAAAAGTAGAGAGAAGATACACAACATTTTATATCCTCAAGAGTAACGATTTTGAACTCACAAGTGAAAAAGTGGGTGTTATAAATTTGGCGTTCGAATCAACTGAGTAATTGCTGTGAATGACGCAGTCGTGCGATTCATTGACATTTTTCAAGAAACATCGCGTCAATCCGCAGTCATTCATAAAGCTTGAGAGTCATGGAATTTTCGTAATTTCATCATGATTGGAACGAAATAGGAATGAATTTAAAAAAATACGTGTGACTTAAAAACTAGTATATCGCTCCCTCATTAATTTACCTTGTTCACAAATTTCCCTCCACGAATTTCCCTTAGGAATAAATCGCATCTCGAGGTATTTCGTGACATGCTTTTTTTATAAGGGGATGTATTGTTGCTGTAACAAAGCAGTAAATTTTTAATTACGATTGAAACGTGACACGTCAGGCGCACCGACTCGGAGAGAGGGTGGTTTGAAATTTGGCCAAGAGAGGTCATGTTGCTAAATGGTCATTCCGCAATGAGCAATCTCTTATTCAAACTACAAAGTTAAATTCACGTCAATGTAATAACAAATAATGTATGGAACATGACACGGGCATCGAAACTTTTAATCAATGCCATTTGTTATCTAAGCTGCAACAACATGTTACGTGACTTTATTTGTATATCATATATAACGCCCCACCACTTGTGTATACTCGGTTGGATCGCCCGGTAACAAGGTCTTATATTGTCACATTGATGTCGAGTCAACAGATGCATTAACTTCTCATCGGTCGACCTCATCGGTCGTGTCGTATTAGAGCAATTTTGTGCGTTAACTTTCCGATTAGTCTTCCAACGCACCAACTACCATACATCGCTTTGTTTTAAGGTGCGATTTATTTTCTGCACACGTTCACCGACATAAAGTGTTATTAACTGTTGAAAATCGGTGAATAAATGAATGTAAAATGCAGTGAATTAATTATGATGTTGAAGTTTACATTGTTGGAACGCAACGGAAATAGGTTTTTAAATTTTCATTTTCAGCATTGCTCTTGCTTCTCGTGCCCATTCAGACCCAGGTCGTTGAACGACATACCAATAAAACGTTTTAACGATTGTTGTCATCGATAAGCCAATCTTGAGGGGGATTAATGATGTAAAAAATCTATTTTCATTGCATTCCAACGATGCAAACTTCAACTTTATAATTAAGCTGTTTTTCTTTACGTGACGGCAACTTTCATTGAGCTAGAACTCAGCAACTATTGATTTTACAAAAAAAAGTTTTATACAAAAATGGTAGATAATTTCATGCTCTACAACTTTGATCACAACATTTTTTCTCGTATTTCCAAAAATTATCGACATTTTCCAAAAACAAAAATTTGATTTTTTTAACCAACCATATCTCGGAAAATATTAACAATAGAGAAAAAAGTTCTAAATGAAAAAGATGGGAAATTCTATCTTCTACGAAAAAGGTCCTACTATTTTTAACGTGAAACTCCCCGTTTCCGAGATATTTGCACAAAGGCGTTTTTCAAGATGACGGCTAACGCTTTCATTGCGCTTGAACTCAACAACTATTAATTTTACAAAAAAAAGTTTTATACAAAAATAGTAGATAATTTCATGCTCTACAACTTTGATTACAACATTTTTTCTCGTATTTCCAAAAATTATCGACATTTTCCAAAAACAAAAATTTGATTTTTTTAACCAACCATATCACGGAAAATATTAACAATAGAGAAAAAAGTTCTAAATGAAAAAGATGGGAAATTCTATCTTCTACGAAAAAGGTCCTACTATTTTTAACGTAAAACTCCCCGTTTCCGAGATATTTGCACAAAGGCGTTTTTCAAGATGACGGCTAACGCTTTCATTGCGCTAGAACTCAACAACTATTAATTTTCCAAAAAAAAGTTTTATACAAAAACGGTAGAAAATTTCATGCTCTACAACTTAGATAACGGCATTTTTTTCGTATTTCCAAAAATTAACGAAATATTTTCCAAAAACAAAAATTAAATTTTTTAACCAACTATATCTCCGAAAATGTTAACAATAGAGAAAAAAGTTTTCAATGAAAAAGATGCGAAATTCTATCATCTACAAAAAAGGTCTCTATTATTTTTAACATAAAACTCACCGTTTCCGAGATATTTGCGAAAAGGTGTTTTTCAAGATGGCGACTAACGCTCGCGGTTTTGGACGACAGAAACTTGGTTTTATCCTTAGGGGGCACCCTCTGACATAATCCAATCGAAAAATCAATTATCAGGATTTTATGCAGAGCGAATGTCTAAAAATCTTGGACTATAGACGCAGCATCGAAATAACTGAGCACGTGTGAAACTTTTCACATATTTTATAAATGTAAATGCGTACGTCCATCGTGAATCGTATTGTGAAGCGACGAGTATCCAGGAAATATTTACGCGTTGCACAAGCGATACGAATAGCTCGCGATTAGATTG
The DNA here is from genome assembly GCA_958009045.1 of Oxytorus armatus. Taxonomy (NCBI): domain Eukaryota; kingdom Metazoa; phylum Arthropoda; class Insecta; order Hymenoptera; family Ichneumonidae; genus Oxytorus; species Oxytorus armatus. Next base: position 36,504,678 of record OY253745.1, on the reverse strand, counting down.
ATACAACTGCTGAGAGAAAAATAAGAAGAGTGTGACGCACGTATACTCTTCGAGGTACGAAGTCTACGCGAGCTCTCCGTGACATTTCAAATGATATCTCTCACTAATGACGGTGCAAAAATTTCCATATAAGAAAAATAAGCTTGAAAAAGTAACGCGTCTTCGAACACAGCTCTTACGAAACATCTTGTATACTAGTTGGGATTATCTCGTTTCTTTTTTTCAGCGTGCAATCCAAGAAGGAAGTGCAACACATAGGAATCACAACGTATTGCGTGAAAAAAAGTGAATATATATGTATATATATTCGTTTTTCGCGAATATATACATGATATGAGTGGACACGTCGCAGCTGGTCATGTCGAAGGGAGCCAAGCCGTTCTCGAGAGAATTCAAGTGTCCGTTATGCCAGGCACTACGAAGCAACCAGTCGCTCTCTCGGCGTCAGCCGTCTACGAAAAAGGTGCAGAAAATACGGTGAGCTTCGAGACAATGCTGTCTCGAATGAAAACCCGATTAACGATTCTTTACGTACACGATCGCAATTAATTCCTTTTTTTTTTTTCATACGAAGATGTTAAGTACTTTAAATTGCACGATAATAATACCAAAATGTAGAATCCCTGGAACTTCTCGTGTTTTACCACCTCATATCTTACCGGCGCGAAGTCAGCCCCAGAAGAAGGTTCAGTGCATGTGGGAAGGGAGCTAAAGGCGGACGCACAAGGCTTCGCGTTCATCGGGGCCTTAGAGCATAGATATATATATGGAGGGGGAATAGCCTATGTTTCGTATAGACTAAAGGAGTGTCCAAGTTGAGTACGACAGAGAAAGGTATATTGTCCTACGTTGTGTCTATGCGCATTCGTCGACCTTGCATATGGAGGGGAAATTTTCAGCTGTCTCTCTCACACTCACGTGTCACGTGGCACATCCGCGCCTTCCTCTTAAAATACCAATTGAAACACTTGAAACATAAGAATTTACTTTCAGAATCAACTGCTGAAAGGTAAATGAGCAATTTTTATATTGGTATATAAAATAGAATTTATTTCTCTGTTGTGTATGGACTGAAATACTGAACCATATTGCCCAACATTTTGCATCCTGTAACAAAAGAAAAAGTTTTCTGTTTCTTCGACCCTTGTCACGCAATTAAATTAATTAGGAATGCTTTAGGAGATAAATTAAGTTTACGTCACGATGAAAAGTATATTTATTGGAAAAACATTGTAACTCTCCAACTACTTGAAGAAACTGAAGGTTTACGGGCTGCCACAAGATTGACCAAAAAGCATATAATGTTTAAAAATAGCAAAATGAATGTAAAACTAGCCGCCCAAACGTTAAGCGAAAGTGTAGCTCTAAAAACTACAAGTCAGTACTTTCCGAAGCAGTTTACTTTTGCAGAAGAGACTGCCTCATTCGGCTCCAATAATAATAATGGATTTCATTTATTAAATGTTAGATCAAAATTTTGAACAAAAAATAAGTACAAGATGGCTCTAACAAGTGAGAATTTTAATGATTTAAAAGCGTATGCGGATGATATTATCCAATACGTAAAAGAGTTAAAAGATACAACAAATAAACCTATTTTACAAAACAATAGGAAAACTGGTTTTCTTGGTTTCATAATCTGCTTGACAAATATATTCGATTTGTTCAAAATTTTAAAAGCAATGGGACTTCAATATTTGTTAAGTTATAAACTGAATCAAGATCATCTTGAAACCTTTTTTAGTGCGTTACGTAGTAGGGGGGCTTTAATGATAATCCTAATGCGAAGCAATTTGAAAATAGTTATAAAAGATTGCTTGTGAGGCACGAAATTGAAGCTTCGCATAAAGGTAATTGCCTTATAAACGATGTACAAATTTTATATGTATCATCAGCACAAAATAGTAATGTAAGACGTCGTTAAAATAACGCAATACTGCGAAAAAGTTATAAGAGCAAATTCTAAGAATATTAGTATTACAAATAATATTAAAACAATTTTAAAAAGTCAAATTTTTAATGAAATTAGTTCTAGTGTTTTCAATGACAGTGGAATGACTCAACTTGGACACACTTTCTAGTCAGCATTCCACCTCCTTATATATATATATATATGCTCTAAGATCGGGGCCTGTCCAATAGATAATAGATTTCTTGACCTATGTGAAGTTAGCCGGACAACTTAGGCTCTACTATTTTTAGGTCTAATCATTCGTTTGGTGGTGATTGGTAGCGTAATAAAAACGTTTGGTAGTCAATAGTATTTTTTATAATATTAAAAACTAATTTTGGTGTGAAGTTAGCCGGGTCAATTGTTTGTAATCATATATTTCACTCGATAAGACGCTTAAGGATTAACACCACTGTGACCCCCTGTTTTTTTTTCACATTTTTCAAGAATTTTTTATTGTGGAAAAAAAAAGAGATATTCGAAAAATTTGTTTGGGTTTTGTTCCTTGTTTATTAATGTATCAAAAAACATTTTTTTCACATTTTTCACGCCGCATGGTGGCGCTGGGGAAGCTCTCGCGTCAGGTGCTGTCATCTCCGCGGCACGCAGCAGAACTCTCTTCAACGTCGATCTGAAAAAAAATACCGAGTGTTTTCGTTAATAATATGATATTTTTAAGAGAAGTACATAGGGATTTGGAAAAATATTGTTTTTAAAAAAATAAGCACGCCTTTGAAATTAACTTTAATTTCAAAGGGGTGCCTATTTTTTTAAAACAAACAAAAAATAAGCACGCCTTTGAAATTAACTTTAATTTCAAAGGCGTGCCTATTTTTTTTAAAACAATATTTTTCCAAATCCCTATGTACTTCTCTTCAAAATATCATATTATTAACGAAAACACTCGGTATTTTTTTTCAGATCGACGTTGAAGAGAGTTCTGCTGCGTGCCGCGGAGATGACAGCACCTGACGCGAGAGCTTTCCCAGCGCCACCATGCGGCCTGAAAAATGTGAAAAAAATGTTTTTTGATACATTAATAAACAAGGAACAAAACCCAAAAAAATTCTTGAAAAATGTGAAAAAAAACAGGGTGTCACAGTGGTGTTAACCCTTAATCGATCCGCAATCGTTAGGTGGTCACGAATATGCTAATTAAAAGGTTTCGTAGTCAATCATATCTGGGCAAAACCTAAAAAACAATTGTTCTCCGAACACTGATGATATGCGCAATCGTTTGATGCGCAGGTTACTGGCCGCTTCGTGATTGGCTGTAGATAAGAATTCGTCGAGCTCGTGAGGGCTACGATTGGCCGAGGAATGGTCACAAGGGAATTGAGGCATCTTGTTGCCAAATAATCCATTATATTTCAACGGATTTTCTTCGGATTATAAAAAAAAAACTATTGACTACCAAACGTTTTTACTACGCTACCAATCACCACCGAACGAATGATTAGACCGAAAATTAGTAGAGCCTAAGTTGTCCGGCTAACTTCACATAGGTCATTTCTTGTACAACATGGAAGTTTCTAGTTACGGCACTACGCGAACGTGAGAGAAGGGAATGTTATTAACACAGTTTTCAATTTTTAACTTCAATTTTTTTAAATGTAATACTTACAAACGTTTTTTTTTTTTTTATCAATCATTTTCACTTTCAGCAGACAGAAAATACCAAAGTCAGTCAGAGTATCACGAACGCGAACAGAGTATGGACGAGTTTACTGGCTGGTGCTGCCGCCGGTGCTCTAGCAAAGACAACAATAGCTCCCCTCGACCGTACAAAAATAAATTTTCAAATATCGAAAAAACCGTATTCGGCAAGGGCGGCGATCGAATTTATCGTTCAATCGTACACGAAGGACGGGCTGATAAGCCTTTGGCGAGGTAACAGCGCGACGATGGTTAGAATAATGCCTTACGCGGCGATTCAATTTACGGCGCACGAACAATGGAAGAGAATACTCAAAGTCAACGGACCGGAAACGTAAGGGACAATTTCATAATTTCAACGTCAAATGAGCGTCTATTATTTTTATCGATAGATGGTAATTTGTCATTCGCATCGGAGCTTCGCTAACTCTCCGAGAGTCGCTTTCATCTTGCAACGTTTCCAACCTTACCGACATTTTTAATACGAGTTCTTCGCGATAGATTTTCAACTGACGAACATGTAAATTTGCCAAATTAAAAATGAAAAACTAGTACGCGCGAATTTTCAGGTAGTTTCGAGAAAAAGATTGTCCAACAGGTTTTAACGTTCAAATTTTTATGCCGAACGAAACAGACATAAAACGATGAGATTCCTCGCTGGTTCGTTGGCGGGAGTGACATCCCAAAGTTTGACCTATCCGCTGGATCTCGCGAGAGCGAGAATGGCGGTCACGCAAAAGGCCGAGTACAAAACTCTTCGTCAAGTATTCGTGAGGATTTATAGGCAAGAAGGAATCGCAACGTTCTATCGAGGCTTTTCCGCCACGATACTCGGCGTCATTCCATACGCCGGTTTCAGCTTCTTCACTTACGACACCCTGAAGCATTGGTTGGCCAGTGAGTTTGTCATTCTTTGTTCTTAAGTTTATTTTTCTTCCGGGGCAAAAGATTTCGATATCGTGCGTTTAAGAATCGACTATGTTTGCGTTTAATGAAACGATTTTATTGGGGTTTACACTTAAGGCCTCACATACGTCCAGCGGTACCGAAAACGTACCGAAAGAAAAACTGTTTTTAGGAGGGACAGAAATAGAAATTGGCAAAAAAATTCTTACACATTGTTTATTACTGTGTTAAGTTTGTAAAAAAATTTATTTCAATTTTTTTTTTCACAAATTACAACATGAAAAATCACATTTTTTGAAGCACTGTAAAAAAAAAGTTGCTCCACGGTCCGCAGTATTTCTTCCTCAAATGTTGACGGATCTGCAAAATGTAAAGAAATTCTTGTAAAATAAGGTAGTAGTTATAGTCTGTGGAGCCGGATTTTTGAAATTCGAAAAATTAAACAATTTACGGTAATTTAAAAAAAAATTTTAAGTTTGTGTCAAAAAAGTCACACTTTAATTGTTTTTATAAAATTTTCTAATGATAATTTTAAAAATCCGGCTCGACAAGACTATAGAAAAAACAATTCCGAATATTTGAAAAAAAAAAATCATCAAAAAATATTAAAAACCGTACGAGTTATCATGCCGACCGTGTCAGAAAAAGTAGTTTTGAGAAAAACGCGTTTAAAGTTTCAAGCGCGTTTCGCTCGAAGTCGCGCGCGACTGGAGCAAGAAATTTATGAATTTTTTTAAATTTATTTAGTTAACTTACGTCTAATCTCCCATTCCAGCTTCATATTGTACGCCTTCCTTGTCAGTAAAAAATTGATGTTGTTTATTTTTTTTCTAATCGACGAATTGTTCTGGCCTCTTTTGTTGCTTTGGTAGCGTTGATTCGAGCGTGTTTCACATTATCAGGCAGTCACATTATCTACAATAACTTTTGTACTATGGGGAATTTTTACAATCAGCTTACACAGAAATACGCCTAAGACTATAAGGAATGATAATCTGTAAACAAAAAAATCGATTTTTTGAAAATTCTCGACGTATGTAAGGCTTTAATTCCCGTTGTTTTATGTGAGATGGCGTTACTAGTATCATTTTCATAGAAGTAACACTAAAACTATACTGTGTTGAAGTATTGGACATAACCTACAATATTCAGTATTCGAAAGTGAATTCAAATATACTCGCTACTTTTTTTTTCATATTATCGAAAATGTCAGGTTTTGAACCAACGAAACAGCGTATGCTGGAAGCTTTGCTTTTGTGCTTTAATTTAAGAAAAACTGCCACTTTGTTGCGTGAAAGATGGCGAAAGGTCGTGGCTTCTGATGGACGATACTTCGAATAAAATAGAATGTACCGTAAACTATAAATAATTTGTTTTTTTTTTTTTAATTTAATTTATTGAAATTTGTATTTAGTCATGCTGATAGCTCGTTGTTCGAATTGAAATTCTATTTTTCGAAATGTTAAATGACGAAACGCAATTGTGCCAGACATTATTTCGAGCCTTTGGGAAGCGCAGAATCCACGATAACTTCCTAACCTCTATTGGATTGCTTACGAGCGTGCCGAGCGGAACTGATGAAAGTCGTTACTCCGTAAGCGCACGCGCGAGAAATTCAAAATCGGTATAATATTATTGGCTGTCGCTTCCCGCCGGTAGTGCATCTCATCCCGGCGGTGAACACGCCACCCAGGCGAAAAAATATAAACGAAAGGGCGAATGGCTTAATTGAGAACCTCGAAAAATGTCGCGCGTGCGCTTTACGGTAGTCTCTTAGTTCACTGGTTTCGCCGCTCGGTATAATTTCATCATGTGCGTCCATTTTGTGTTGACAGTATACACGGTAAACAGCTCTGGATTATCAGCCATGTCAGCTTTAATTTGCGGTGCTTTGGCCGGCGTTGTCGGCCAGACTAGCAGTTATCCACTCGACATTGTTCGCCGAAGAATGCAAACTTCCGCCATCAAGGGCGCTTACTACCACACGATCTACGGTACCACTGTTAAGATTTACACGTGAGTATCCGTGTACCCTTAAGATATAAAAACCCACGATTTGAAGTAGAGCTTGAACTTTTTCAGGTATCCGGATACCCGAGTAATTCGGGTTTTACGGATCGGACGCTTCAAATCCGTATATCTCGATAACTCGATAATATCCGGGTAATAACGGATTCGGGTATGCGGATAGTTTCGGGGTAACCGGGTACTCGGATAATAACGGATAATATCGGGCAATTACCGCCGATAATTGATGCCGAAAATGCTGAAAAAAATTGTTCAATTTACACAATTTGTGAGGCAAGCGTGGATGTTGCCAAGAACAATGTTTGCGAAGTACATTTATAAGACGAATTATAAATCATTACCGGAAGATTGAGAAACCGGGATTATATCGGTGTTCATGTCCGATCATTTGGTTGACCATTTTTTATTTTTACCGACTGATATCAATGTTAAACAAATTAGATTATCATTATAACGAAGATTCTTGGAAAGAATCTTGCAGGCGTATTTACTATTATTACCAAACTATTTCTTTACTGCAATTCGCATCCGACAAAAACTACAATTTCAATAAAAGATTCTTGTGTAGATTAAAAAAGCAATGACATAATCTTCTATACAATGTTAGGGAAACACATGATCATTTCATAAGAACTTAATCAACGTTGACCCGCACTATTTGCATCTTTAATGTTATTTTTTCATCACGATTTATTATTATTTAATAAATATCCTTAGTTTCTGAAATGTATATTTGCTTTATGGGCGTGTGTGCAGTTTTTATGAACTTTAAAGTTGGAGAGAAAATATAGAATGTGAAGAAGCGGATCTCGGCTATTCTTAAGGAATAACACCACTGTGACCCCCTGTTTTTTTTTCACATTTTTCAAGAATTTTTTTTTGTGGGAAAAAAAAGAGATATTTAAAAAAATTTGTTGGGTTTTGTTCCTTGTTTATTAATGTATCAAAAAACATTTTTTTCACATTTTTCACGCCGCACGGTGGCGTTGGGGAAGCTCTCGCGTCAGGTGCTGTCATCTCCGCGGCACGCAGCAGAACTCTCTTCAACGTCGATCTGAAAAAAAATACCGAGTGTTTTCGTTAATAATATGATATTTTGAAGAGAAGTACATAGGGATTTGGAAAAATATTGTTTTAAAAAAAATAGGCACGCCTTTGAAATTAACTTTAATTTCAAAGGCGTGCCTATTTTTTTTAAAACAATATTTTTAGAAGTATATAGGGAATTGGAAAAAATATTCTTTTAAAAAAAATAGGCACGCCCTTGAAATTAACTTTAATTTCAAAGGCGTGCCTATTTTTGTTTAAAACAATATTTTTCCAAATCCCTATGTACTTTTCTTCAAAATATCATATTATTAACGAAAACACTCGGTATTTTTTTTCAGATCGACGTTGAAGAGAGTTCTGCTGCGTGCCGCGGAGATGACAGCACCTGACGCGAGAACTTCCCCAGCGCCACCATGCGGCGTGAAAAATGTGAAAAAAATGTTTTTTGATACATTAATAAACGAGGAACAAAACCCAAAAAAATTTTTCGAATATCTCTTTTTTTTTCCACAATAAAAAATTCTTGAAAAATGTGAAAAAAAAACAGGGGGTCACAGTGGTGTTATCCCTTAATATGCGCAGGCAAGCAATTGTGATCGTAACAGCGGATTCTAAAAAATTGTGGGAGTCACATGTAAAATGTTTTCCCGAGTAAATACACAATTATTATAAATTGGAAAACCGTGACGTCCGATTCGTCAACACTAAGTTTTCATTTTCACCGTAGTTTTGCACAATCTCTTTGAACAGAGCAAATTTGATACAAGTTATTTTCCAATTTTTTTTCAATGGTAACTATTAACGCCCTATATTTCGGCTTATTTGATGACCAGACTAATACAATATCATAATTTTTTTTACGCCTTCGGTCCCATTTGAGCATGTACGCGAAAAATCGGGTAATTACCCGACATTATTCGTTATTACCCGGTTACCCGGATCCGCGATTATTCGGATATCCGGATACCCGGATACTCGGGTACTCGAATACCCGGATACCCGGATATTCGGGTATTCGAATCTGAAGTGTTGGATCCGATTTCCCGGATACCCGGATACTTTCGGGTATCCGGCTAACCCGGATAAAAGTAACAGCCCGAATTTGAAGTTCGCATCGTTGGAACGAAACTCAAATAGGTTTTAAAATTTTCATTTTCAGTAATGCTCGAAGGACACCTCAATAAAACGTTTAAACGATTTTTGTCATCGATAATCCAATCGCAAGGGGAATTAATGGTATAAAATTATAAAAAATCGATTTTCGTTACATTCCAACGATGCAAGCTTCAACGTCATAAAAACTCTCGTTAACGCGTCGCCGTCGATCGTACCACTTTCGATTACTCAAGTCGATTCGAGGCAGCGTTCTCGTGTGAAAAATTGAGGGAACGAAAAGCGATCATTTTCCATTTTAAAATGGAAAATTTACCATTAATCATTTTCACACACGGGAACGGTGAACAACGAGCCTGAATTTGTATCTTTTGTTTACAGAGAGGAAGGCGTAATGGCGTTTTTCAAGGGCCTCAGCATGAACTGGGTGAAAGGTCCCGTGGCAGTGGGCATAAGCTTTGCGACTTACGACCTCATACTCGTTACTCTGAGAAAAATAATGTGTTGAACATCGTTCTATCGTCGTAACGTCGCTGGTGATCCTCGAATTCGTACGACGTTCGGTTAATTACCGAATACGCTTTGATGTTCAATTTCTTTTTTTTTTATGTGGCGCACAGAAGGACCACGAGATTGTGGAGCGAGGGTTAAAGTTTGTTGGAACGATCGGCGGAGATTAATTAAAATTAACGACGCGCCTCGTTAGCGAGTGAAAAGAACGTCGGGGCCGCCGATGCTTGTTGTTAAGTTTGTAATTTCTGTTACGGTATGCCGACCGAGAGTCGAACGAAATTTCGCGATGGACATCCAACCCGAATTGGGCCACGGAAATTTCATTTCCGGTAGAGGAGAACTCGCGTCTCTGTGGGACAAACGAACGGTTTTGAGTTTTCGAGAATGCGTTGGTACGATGATCGAATCCACGAACAATCGAGATCCCGCTGGATAGTATGTGATATTTTTTGTTGTTTTTATTGCGATTTATTGTTTTTACAAATTTTATTTCCTACCCTTGAATCAACAGTACGTATAGTTGGAGTTTAGGAACTTTAAACATCGAGGATGAATGTATGAAACCTTAAAAAAAAAATTAATCCCGACAATTTTAGAACCTTCGTTAGGGAGCACGAAGCGCCGCGGTGGAATTTTTACGAACTAAAAACACGGCGGATTAGTTTACGCCAAAGAAGATAATGGTGTGATTATGTAAAGCTACATTACAACATAGTACAATCAATAGGGAACCCGTTACTCTTGTCAATTCCACAAAAAATTACAAGAGTTATTTTTTTTTTTAATGAGGTTCAGTATCACGTACTGAATGTAAATAAACAAAATCCTTACAAATTAAGTGACCGCAAGTGCCGTCATTTTGAGGAAAACCGTATCGGCCAATATCTCCGTTATCGTGCACTTTAGGCCAAAAATGCTAATAACCTTTCTTGTAGATAATTGAATTTCCTATCTTTTTTTTCAAATAATTTTTTTTGTATCACTTACCGTTTACGACTTATACGGCTGTTAAAATTTATTTATTCACTTTTTGACCTGTATCTCTCTTAATAATAGTTTAAACAATAAAATGCTAATAACTTATCTTTCAAATCCATAAATTTTCCACAACTTTTATTTAAAACTTTTTTGTCTCAAATTAATATTCTCAAAGTTGTAACGCGTTCAATGTTGCGCTACTGGGTGCAAGGCTAATAAAAACGCGTTATAACTTTGAGAATATTAACTTTAGACAAAAAAGTTTAAAAAAAAAGATGTGGGAAATTTATGGATTTAAAAGATAAGTTATTAGCATTTTATTGTTTAAACAATTATTAGGAGAGATACAGGTCAAAAAGTGAATAAATAAATTTTAACCGTCGTATAAGTCGTAAACGGTAAGTGATACAAAAAAATTTATTTAGAAAAAAAGATGGGAAATTCAATCATCTAGAAGAAAGGTTATTACCATTTTTGGCCTAAAGTGCACGGTAACGGAGATATTGGCCAATATGGCTTTCCTCAAAATGGCGGCACTTGCGCTCCCTCAATCACGTACTGAATGTAAATAAGGCAGCGGAAGTGCCGCCATTTTGAGGAAAACCGTATTGGCCGATATCTCCGTTACCGTGCACTTTAGGCAAAAAATGGTGATAACCTTTCTTATAGATGATTGGATTTCTCATCTTTTTTTCAAAATAATTTTTTTTGTATCACTTACCGTTTACGACTTATACGACTGTTAAAATTTATTTATTCACTTTTTGACCTGTATCTCTCCTAATAATTGTTTAAACAATAAAATGCTAATAACTTATCTTTTAAATCCATAAATTTCCCACACCTTTTTTTAAAAACTTTTTTGTCCAAAGTTAATATTCTCAAAGTTATAACGCGTTTTTATTAGCCTTGCACCCGGTAGCGCAACATTGAACGCGTTATAACTTTGAGAATATTAATTTTAGACAAAAAAGTTTGAAATAAAAGTTGTGAAAAATGTGTGGATTTAAAAGATAAGTTATTAGCATTTTATTGTTCAAACTATTATTAAGAGAGATACAGGTCAAAAAGTGAATAAATAAATTTTAACAGACGTATAAGTCGTAAACGGTAAGTGATACGAAAAAAAATTATTATGAAAAAAAGATAGGAAATTCAATTGTCTACAAGAAAGGTTATTAGCACTTTTGGCCTAAAGTTCACGGTAACGGAGATATTGGCCGATACGGTTTTCCTCAAAATTTTCCTCATAATGGACGATGGGATTCCAAGACGATGTTACGACAAAATTATTCGCCGAAAATTCGATGGCTCACCAAGCACATCCGCCGATGTTTTTTCAACACGCTCACCCATCGAATTCAATCGCAACAACTTCAGGACGCACATCTGCCATCGGATTGGCCCGCTTCTTCCGAATTGGCCAATCGGACAACAGACGCTCGATCTGAAGTTGTCGAGATGGCCGCAAGAGGCGTCGCTTCGTAATCGAGCCTCGACTTACCTAAGACTCTTTGAGTGGAGTAGGAAAGCTTCGACGGCTGAAAATGGGCTAAAAATTCAAACGTCGTTTAATGAACAATTGGAAAAAAATACGCAATTTTTCTTACTTTTATGTCGTTTATCACATTTTTTTCGATGAAAATCGGTGGTTCGCGTTAAAAAAATATTAATAATTGAGGAATATATTGAGCGTTGAAGAGAGCCGCGCGTCTCCCGCATTGCTCCCTTCTCGTCACGATTCCAAGTAGCCGGATTTCCGGAAGGTTCGATTTGTCATTAAACTCGATCCCGTGAAATCGATCTTCGTACCAATGAAAATGTTTTTCGCGTCCTAAAATACAAATGCACACGCTATATTTGTAACAATGACAATAACAGTTTTTTTTTCTCATCGAAACTCAACGTAATAATTTTACGCAATAGTTTTTGCAGAGCAAAGCCACGTTGTGCCAATTTTTTGATGTTTTTTTTTTTTTTTCTCTTAATTATACGATGTACGTGTTATAAATACCTCAGTCTTGCTAGCCAGACGCGCTAATTAGTATAACGTATTCGCGACACCTGCTGACTTAGGATCAATCGATTGTCCCGGCTCTGTCATTTTGTTCGCGCGAACAGCGATTTTTCGTTCGCGTTTCGTCGCGGAGAAAAGTTGGGAAAATTCCGTTCGATTCGAAGGTCCATCATTGTATATATGTACGATAAAATATTATTAACGGAGTGAAATAGAAAAATACTCTGGATATTGTAAATTAATATTGTTGAAGATGAGAGAGAAGAAAAATATATATATATTGTGCGATTTAATATGTACAGAATCACGGGAGGCAACGTCTGAATTATATTTAATTTTACGACAGTTTTTACGTCCACGAAAGGTTGCGAGCTTGTTGAAAATTCGTTGGCAATAAGATGCTAATGATTTACGTGAAAATATTTATATACGAAGCCCCGCTGCGATTTAGGAAAAGAAAATCTTGAAAAATTGAATTTCGCGAAGTGATATTATCGTTAGCATTGTCGAATTATATGCTATTTACCGCGTCGAATTGCGAGACAGAAAGGAACAAAAAAGAAGAAGACAAGTGCTCGGAAAACATGAATATTCGAATTTCAAATTAACCATTAAGAGTTGATAATTGATTTCTTCTCGCTCGTTGCTGCGCCACTGAAGTCGAAGGAGGGGTACGAACAATCGATGCAAATTGAATTAACACGATACCGCCACTCTCACAGTTGAACCGAAGTCTTAAGGTAGTAGTCTGGTAACTTAAGCCGATTTTCATGTCTTTTTTGGAGGGCGTTTTTTTTTGTAGGAAAATAAAAATGAATCGTTTTGGATATTTAGGATGTTTTTGTTTACATATTAAAGATACAAAAAAAAAAGATTTTTTGAAACAATTTAATAGTTTATTATTATTATTGTTATTGATCGAAGTTGGCACCTCGAGAAAAAAAAGCGCGTGGGTAGCCCCGGTGATTTTGGCTCTTGATGTTAACTGAAATAAAAAATTCTTGATAATTCTTAATCTATAGACATGTCATTCTGGTCGGAACTACTGAAGTTAAATTTCATTGATAAATAAGAAAATGGAAAAGGACGTTTTTTTCCAAAGTCCGTCATTTTGTTATTTATCCATGAAATTTAACTTCAGTAGCTCCGACCAGAATGACATGTCTATAGATTAAGAATTATCAAGAATTTTCGATTTCAGATAACATCAAGAGCCAAAATCACCGGGGCCACCCACGCGCTTTTTTTTCGAGGTGCCAATTTGATCAATAATAATAATAATAATAAGCCATTAAATTTTTTCAAAAAATTTTTTTTTTGTATCTTTAATATGTAAATAAAAACATCCTAAATATCCAAAACGATTCATTTTTATTTTCCTACAAAAAAACGCCCTCCAAAAAAGACATGAAAATCAGCTTAAGTTACCAGACTACTGAGTTAACGAGTTCGAGGATGTGGTACAACTTGAGCACGGATTCTGGTGAATGATTTTTCAAGATTTATAAAGCGAACAGTTTGGGACGATAATTCTTTTTATTAACGGAATCGTGTTGCGAAAATTATTAGAAATTAACGCTTCTCGCGTCTGCACTACCATCTGTTGTGATTTAAGGGCTCACATACCGCTGCGCGCGCTAAACACCGAGTAAGTTTGAAAATTTATTATAAAGGTTATATGATGAAAAAAAAATTAAATTGTTGATTTCACATTTTTTTACAAACTTTTCAACTATAAGAAATTTTTTTTTTGTATATCTTTTTATTAATATTAACATTATTTTTTACGGGTACGAATGGACTACTGGTGGAAACCAAAAATTGTCCAATCTGCAAAAATAAAAAAGAATCTAGCAAAATAATGTAGTAGTAATAGTCTGACGGAGGAATTTTTATTTATTTTTTCCAAAATAAAGAAATTACAGTATTTAAAACTTTAGTATATAATTTTTTTTTAATTAGTGTTTAATAATTTATAACAAATTGTCCAACCAAAAAATTAAAAAAACCTCTCGTCACAAAAAAAAAAAGAAGTTAAAAAATATAAAAAATTCACTTAGTTATCGTGCTGATACTGTCTAAAAACGAAGTTTCAAGAAAAACCGGTCACATTTATTGCTATAACTTTGTAACAGCGTGGAATTTTCTTAAACATTTTTTTTTAATTGTTAAAAGCATAAAGAATAAAAATCGATAAAAAAAACCGATTTTTTTTATTTCAGGGTTATGTGAGCCCTTAAAATATTCTTTGTTACCGAAATAAATTTTTTTTTCTTATGAAAAAAATTTATAACGGATTCCTGTTTTCATCCATTGTGTTATCTCGGAAGATACTAGTCGTATCTCGTTTAAATTTTACATTTTCTAACGTGCATCATTTGACTTTGATCTTGCCTTTTTTTTTTTGCTGTTTACGACACACAACACGTTCTACGTACAATGGGCGAAATCAGTTCTTGACAAATTTTTAAAATCAATAATTTGCCGATCATTTAATAAATACAATCTGTAATGATTCAAAGGAGAACACCACTGTGACCCCCCGTTTTTTTTCACATTTTTCAAGAATTTTTTTTTGTGGGAAAAAAAAAGAGATATTCGAAAAATTTTGTTGGGTTTTTTTCCTTGTTTATTAATGTATCAAAAAACATTTTATTCACATTTTTCACGCCGCATGGTGGCGCTGGGGAAGCTCTCGCGTCAGGTGCTGTCATTTCCGCGGCACGCAGCAGAACTCTCTTCAACGTTGATGTGAAAAAAAATACCGAGTGTTTTCGTTAATAATATGATATTTTGAAGAGAAGTACACAGGGATTTGGAAAAATATTGTTTTAAAAAAAATAGGCACGCCTTTGAAATTAAAGTTAATTTCAAAGGCGTGCCTATTTTTTTTTAAACAATATTTTTCTAAATCCCTGTGTACTTCTCTTCAAAATATCATATTATTAACGAAAACACTCGGTATTTTTTGTCAGATCAACGTTGAAGAGAGTTCTGCCGCGTGCCGCGGAAATGACAGCACCTGACGCGAGAGCTTCCCCAGCGCCACCATGCTGCGTGAAAAATGTGAAAAAAATGTTTTTTGATACATTAATAAACAAGGAACAAAACCCAAAAAAATTTTTCGAATATCTCTTTTTTTCCCACAAAAAAAAATTCTTGAAAAATGTGAAAAAAAAACGGGGGTTCACAGTGGTGTTCTCCGTTAAGACAGAGCTCGGAATAAAGTGCACAGTTCGGCTCCGGCAGGAAGGCTACGCCTCCGTTACCCCCTCTACCGTGTAACGCGCGGCGGCTACAGCGGCGAGCGCGTCATCTCAGGAGCTTTCCGATCAAAAAAATACATGGCACCCGCGACAAATTGTCATTCAAATATTTTATCGTTCCGTAATATTAGATTAATTAATCATTAAAAATATAATTATTTACCACAATTTTTTTATTAATATCGCATAATTATTAAATGATTTTAACAATAGTTTTCCACATCACCCGTGAGTTACTATCGCAGATGCGCTTTTTTTATAGTGGTTTGCCCAGGAGGCCTATTCCACTGAAAATTAATGCGATGATGAAACCTGGCTCAGTAGGAAAAAACGAAGAAAGTATAGCAACCAATTTTCCGACAAATATTAATTGGATCGTCTGGGTTTTTTTTATAGAAGATTCAACTAGGGACGGTACATCCACAGAAATTTTTGAAGAACTTGCTCGCATTAAGGAGGTCAATGATGCATCGTTCGTGAAAGAACGTTTGTCTGTTTTCGTCAATTTCATTTTTGAGAACGAGCATTCGCATAAATATGTGGACCCAAACATGGAGAAAATTCGAAGACTGAAATCCGTAAGACGTGAATTACGCGACGCATCTAAAATTTTGAAGAGGGGGCAGAGGGGGTAACGGAGGCGTAGCCTTTCCTGTCGGAACCGAACTGTGCACTTTATTCCGAGCTCTGATTTAAGATATTTTTTGTTACCGACGGTGGTACTTCCATAAGGATAAAACTCTTATATGACTATATCCTTGCTGGACAGCGGATGGTAAATAAATTCACAGATCCTTTTTTCAAGTTGTACCATAAACTGTAGCGAAGGATTTTTTAAGTCTGAAAACTCTCCGGAAAGTAACAATAACCGACTCGATGAAGAAAGTCGCAAATAAAAGGGCGAATTTTTTCCGCAAATATGATGAAACATCCTTAGCTCCTGAAAACAATTCACACAGCTTGTACAAGATAAGTAATTGGAAGAAAATTCCGTGAAATTAACGTACATATTGACCGACGATTGAACAATGGTCGAGTACAAATTCAATAATGTTTGAGTGCACATTGAGTACTCAGCCGGAGTTATGGTCGAATACTGTCAACGGTACTTTGACGGCCATCACACTGGTTGTGTCCGTTGCATAAATTGCCTCGGAAAGTGATAAGAGTAAATACGTCAATTAACGTTCTATTCAGTGCGCTTCGATAGTCAATAATTGTATCGTTTACTTTACTAGAATGAAGTCACCATTCGAAGTCCATCGCGTTTATTATTTACTTTTAAAAAGGGTCATTTCTCGTTCGTAACAAATGTGGCTTCCATGTTGTTCTTTCTAATAAATAAAAAAAATGAATAAAGAAGGACTTTGGCGCAATGTTATCCAACGAACAGGGCTATCCTAGGTCTTTAATATATTTAACCTCGGACGCCAAACACTGGCTTGGATGAGACTTTTTCGTGACAACCGAGAATGTCGAATTGACGTTTTGTATTATGGGTGTCGATGGACATCGGAATTTGCGAGTACCATAGAGATAAACAAAATTCTGAGAATGTCATTACAGCATGGAGTATGATTTTTTTTTCAGTGTTCCCCTCGTTAGGGGCCTTGGTCCGAAATGTACGAGAAAAGCACGAGCGATACTGAAAATTAAATTTTTCCTTTAAGGGCGGGGTAAGGGTTTTCACTTTCGAAAAATCGAATTTTTTTTTGTCTTATCTTATTGTTGAACATTTCAAGAATATGTCCCTAAAATTTTAAACCGATCTAAGCAATATTCTTGAAGTTATTGTCTTATTAATCTCCGGGCCTTTAACGCTGCGCAATTTAGTGAAAGCTAAACCTTACGGTGAAAATTTCACAATAAATAAAAGCGAATGTGCAGGTCACGTGCAAAAAAGAATGGGTAAACGTCTACGTGATCTAGTAAATAAAACTGTAGAAAATAAAGTTGTAAAAACCAGAAAAAATGGTGGTAAAACAAGGCAAAGTAAGTTACTCGGCGGCAAAGGAAAGCTCACTGGAAAAGTCATTGATAATTTGAGTCGATACTACGGAGCAGCAATCAGACATAATTGTGATTCGCTGGAAGGAATGAAAAATGCAATCTGGGCAACGTTCTACCACCAGCAGTCAACAGACGATAACCCTCAACACCATAAGTGCATGAGCGGTGAGAACTCGTGGTGTTCATATCAAAAAGCTTTGGCCACAACAGGAGTGGAAAATTTCAAACATGACTACACTCCACTTCCACGAGATGTCATAGAGGCGATCAAACCGATTTATGAAGATTTGAGTAAAGACGAACTTCTAGAAAGGTGTCTTGGAGGCTTTACTTAAAATGCCAACGAAAGTTTGAACCAGCTGATTTGGAGGATTGCACCGAAAAAAATTATCTGGCAGCAGAAGAATTGTTGAATTTGCATCTTATGTAGCTGCATTCACTGACAGGTGCTGGTGCTTTTATAACTTTTCTGTCTGACATGAACGCCAACGTCGGCCCAAGCGCTCATGATTATGCATCATTCACGGACAGCAATCGCATTGACAGGGCCGTGATTCAAGCTGAGCAGCAGAGCAAAGAAGCCAGAATAAAACGAAGACTTGAGAGAAAAGAGGCTGAAGACATCGGCAATGCCGCAGGAAGTCTGCTGTATGGAGCTGGAATCGATGATTCTGTGTAAGTTGGAGAAAAAAATTTTTTTCTTCACTTTTTTACTTCATAAACTTTAGACGCGTTTTTCTCAAAACTACTTTTTCAAAGTCCGTGTTCACTGCCATTTAAAAACTACTTGACCGATTCATTTCGAACTTTGTACACATTTTCTACATATAAAATACTTCCCCCCAACGTTTAGTTAAATTTTTTTTTTTTACATTAAGGGTGTTTCCCACCCACAAAATGGCGGAATTTTTCGTGGAAAATAACAGTTCACACTTTAGATGGCCGGCAAAAATTTTTAAATAAAAAAAAAAATTATCAGAGAACGTTGGGGGGAAGATTTGATTATAATTTGACTAAATTTTCATGGTTTTTCATTTTCAGATAATTTCCGGCCGAGTTATAGTGAACACTGGAAATTTTTTTTTTTTCCAAGACGTTCTGGGGGAAGCTCCGTTACGGGCTTATGCTTCAATATTTCTGCATGAAAAAATTACACAACATTGTCAAAAGTATGCTCAATAATGTACAAAAGGTTCGAATAAAATTGCTCAATCCATATTTGAGAAAAAAAATCGCAAAAAAGTTTTTTTTTTTAACACTGAAACCCTTACCCCTCCCTTAATCTTGTTGTCGTTGCGTTCCAACGATGTAAAGTTCGACGTCATTTTAGATAGAGAATTCAAATGCGCGCTGAATAATTAAATAAAGAACCGAATAATTTTGTAAGAACAGTTTTTTTTTTCGGTGTTTTTTTAATTCATCGACGATCAGTAGTTATTCAATAGTCATACATAAATTATTCCACACAGAATATGTACACATTTTCGCGATCTCATATCATCATCAATCGTTTATTTTTCGAATGCGTTATATAAGAAAGTGTAAAAAATTGTGTAAGCTTTCACAATTACGATTAAGTAAAAAAAAGAAAACATTACCGGATGCAATCTGAAAAAGGCAATACAAAGCTGACCTTGTCTCGTCATATTTAATTTTTTTTTTTCTCTATATTATCATTAGACGATAAAACGTGTCGTCGCGTACACATCTTTATCGACTCGCTAACAAGCTGTGACGTCCGTCACAAATTATTCAACGAATCTCCGTTAAGCAGTAACGAAACTGCTCAATTCTCGATGAAAAAAAAAAAATGCATTCTCGCGTCACGTATGTTCAAAACGGCTATTTCGGTTTGGTCTCTTGATCATTTACGTATCTTATGTAAATTTCTCGTTCCTCGTGACCGCCGGGCGGGATCTCAGCGGGATCCAAATAAGACACTCCTATAGCGAGAACCGAACCGTCGTGACTAAAGCTCAATGCCGCTACGCCGGCGTTGTAACGATGAAATTGGCATAGACGCTTTTTGTTGAAACCGTCCCATATATTAACGTAACCGTCCGAACCACCGGTCGCAAATGTATTGTATGTCGAGTGAAAACTTATTGCGTTCACCGGATAAATGTGCTCGACGTTGTTCTCCTTTATTCTGTGACACTTGAAGGCGTACTTTTTCTTTTGCGCTTCCGGCGTCGTGTCGAGATACTCTACCGCAACGCGACCTTCAATACTGCTCAGTACATAGCCCTGTAGAAATATAATTTTTTTTTTCCTGTTTCTTTTATATAATTCTATGAACTTCCGGAATTTTTCGATATTTCGAATTAAATATTTTCTTTACAGGGAGTCGCATTTTTAGAGGCCTGATGGAATAAATTTTGAGGGTAAAATTAGTACAATCAATACAGAATATCGTGGCGCATTAAAAGTAAAGGGGATTTTTTTTTTTTAATTAGGTTCAGTATCACGTACTGAATGTGAATTAACAAAATGATTACAAATTATGGGAGCGGAAGTGCCGCCATTTTGAAGAAAACCATATTAGGCCGATATCTCCGTTACCGTGCACTTTACGCCAAAAATCGTAATAACCTTTCTAGTAGATAATTGAATTTCCCATCTTTTTTTGTTAAATAATTTTTTTTGTATCACTTACCGTTTACGACTTATACCACTGTTAAAATTTATTTTTTCACTTTTTGACCTGTATCTCTCCTAATAATTGTTTACACAATAAAATGCTAATAACTTATCTTTTGAATTCATAAATTTCCCACAACTTTTATTTCAAAACTTTTTTGTCCAAAGTTAATATTCTCAAAGTTATAACGCGTTCAATGTTGCGCTATTGGGTGCAAGGCTAATAAAACAACGTTATAACTTTGAGAATATTAACTTTAGACAAAAAAAGTTTTAAACAAAAGTTGTGAGAAATTTATGGATTCAAAAGATAAGTTATTAGCATTTCATTGTTTAAACAATTATTAGGAGAGATACAGGTGAAAAAGTGAAAAAATAAATGTTAACAGTGGTATAAGTCGTAAACGGTAAGTGATACAAAAAAAATTGTTCAGAAAAAAAGATGGGAAATTCAATTATCTACGAGAAAAGTCATTACCATTTTTGGCCTAAAGTGCACGGTAACAGAGATATTGGACAATACGGTTTTCCTCAAAATGGCGTCACTTCCGCTACCATAATTTGTAACAATTTTGTTAATTCACATTCGGTACGTGATACTGAACCTAATTTTTAAAAAATCCCCTTTATTTTTAGTGCGAGGCGGACAAAATTAACGGGCTCCCTATTGATTGTACTAAATACGATTATCATCTTATCAAATTAAACGACAAAGGCGTCGCGATTAGGTGAATATCACCTTCAATTTTTAAATACAAACTATCAATATCATCGCATAAAATTCTGAACGTTCGACGTTGCTCAACGATGGATGAACGGAGTAGTGGTCACCGATCGATTCATAACATTTAGATCTACGAGCGAGAGGAAGATTATTAAAGTAAAATAGTCACCTGTTCGTTGGGAAAACCTTTGATGCATCTCGTTTGATACTTGAGACTGCTCTCGCGTCTCTGAAACATACCGGCCATATTTCTCAGATCCCATATGCAAACTTTTCTCTTAGCCGTACCAACGACAAACTTGTCGCCGCAAACCGATAACGCAAGAACAACATCGGGCTGCAAGTAACTTCCCACGCAAGTTGGCGTTCTCGGATCCCAGAGTTTGACAGCGGCGTCCCAACCACCCGTCAATATCGCATTAACCGCAGCGCAGTATTCGATTTTTCTAATTGCTTTGTCGTGGCTACCCATGATGGATTCTGCCAAAATCGAGAAACGAAAACAAAAAGATAGATTTTGCATGAATTTATGACACATAAATAAATGAACGATTTGACCCAAAAAAATGTATCATTAAACTTACCTGTATTAGTGTTGATATCGTACATTTTTAGCGTAGCGCCCAAACCTCCGCTGTACGCATGAACGGCATCCTGTGCGAAAAATCAATTATTATTTTTTCTTCGTACAATTTTCTTTTGATACTCCGCGCGCGTAACAAATGAATTTTTTGATTTCGCGGACTTACCTGAAATGCCACATCGAGCACCGGTAAATCATGATTATACTTGAGTCTCATGGTATTAGCATGTATGTCGTACAATCGTACTGTACTGTCCCATGAAGAAACTAACAGAAATTGCGTCGAATTGGGACCAAATTCGACCGCGGAAATTGCGTCCAACGGTGGCGATTTGATCTTAAACTCCGTCCTGGACTCCATAGTTCTGAAATAATTTATTCACGCACGTAAACAAACATTCGAACTTATAACCTATAAAATCGGCGTTATCGCGCATACACACCTTATATTATGTACCATGCGTCGTGACGATAACAAATTTATTCTGATCGCACTGATAGATAGACGCGTTAATTTCTTCACGCTTTAATCATCAACGCCTGCGATAATATTCGAAATAATGAACGAAAAAAAAAGAATTAAAAAAATATGAGCTACACTCGGATCATAGCGGCGTTATCAGACATTTTCAAATAAATATAAGCTCGCCATATTTTGCGTGCGTCTCGCCGGCTACGTTTTTTTTTTTTTGTGCTTACACCATAATATAAATCTCGGTGCACATTGAACGCAATTGTCCACAGTTGCGTTTGAACGAGACAACCAATGAGAAATCAGTATCACTGTCGGTCTCGTCAGAATGAAAGTATCCGATTGGACGCTTCGACTTAAACAGCTAATGAGAAAACAATGTTGCCTCCGTGGTCCGACGGACGTAGATTCCGATTGTCAGTTTTCGATCGGCACAGCCAATGAGAAAGCAGCGATGATCGTGTGTTCTTAGCAAGATTGATCCTGATTGGCATAGCTATAATGACCAATCAGCAGTGTGATCTGTGATCCGTATTCCGCAGTAGGTGATTTCTAAACGGCTGCTTCCGTTACCGAGCGGTATTTGACGTAATTCGAGTAGAACAAGATTTAATTGACTCTTTGTATATAATTTAGTAAGATTTCAGGTTTTCGTATAATCTGTCGATATCCTTGCATACAAATTTCATGAAAACTTTGTTTGGTTTGGCATAAAAAGCAATAAAGCTCGAAAAGAAGATAAAGAAATTTCCAACTTCATAGGTAATTATTAATTTGTTATTATTTAATTTGAGGTTATATCCACGTTACTATATTGATGTAGATCATTATAGTTTTGTAATAATCGTCATATAAAATTTTTCGTTGAAAATATTTGATTAAATATTTTGTATGCCTTTGAGAATTAGCTGGACGTCGATTAGTCGACATAAATATATTGAATTTAGATTTGTGGTGTCATTCTTGTGATAAACCCTTGTCATTGGGAAATGCAGTCGGAGAATCAAAAATGGGTTAGCGAGTGTATTCCAGGTGAGATCCATGACTTGTAATGGCAAATTTCAAGTGAATACATCATCAACTGAAAAAAATTCATCAACCAGACCAACCTACACTGTCAACTCTAAGATTGTAAATGGTGTGGATTAGCGATTATTTTGAGACAAGTCATTGTAATGATTTCTCAGTTTTTAAGTTAGATTTTAACGAAACTATTTTTCTCTACTAGGTGTTATTCAGAGTGGCATTGGAAGTACTCATTTAAATATAATTTTAACAGCAGCGGAAGTTCCAGTAATGTACTCGACAGTTTTCAAACGACATGAAAAAAAAGCTGGTTCCGCAATTGAAATTCTCGTTAATGAAAGCTGCTTACAAAATTTCAAATCATAGATAATCTATATAAGAAAATAGAGTCAATTATATCAAACAGTTCTTAACTTAATATAGATTTTCAGATTTTTATTTTTTACTTTTCAGATTTTTATTTTTTACTTTTCAGTTTTTTATCTTTTACTTTTTAGATTCTTAGGATAGTTATTTCATATTCATATTACGACGTCATTTAGTTACATTTTCTAATAATAAAAAAAAATGTTAAACTGAATGAATGGATTTTTATATTCAAATATACCTTACCACCCATAGTAATTTTTAATAATTAATATTACAATATTATTAAAAACTTATGATTTTCAATGAGCAATGACCGATTAGAATACATTTATTATTTTATATACAAATTTCATAGAATCAATAAATATTTTAATACACCGAACAAGTTTTATTAATGAACGATTTCAAATATATTATTTATTTATTCAAGAAATAAAATTTTTTTAACTCCTGAAACATCAATTTCAAAATTTAAAGCGAGCAAAATTAATTTCTCATCTCGTCTCTCTTTTTTCATTATATTTCTATCTTTTTCTTTTCTCTCAGCTGCTTCCGCAGACGTTGCCAAACTTTCAGTAATATGTATCACTGTCGATAAACGAGATGAAGAAGTAAAGTTTAACTGCAATTATTTAAATAATTACAACGGTGATAGTATATTATTAAAATGTTATAATATTTTTAAAGTGTTCCACTTTTTGCATGTGATTTTTTAATCTTCAAACTTGGGAAAATAATATAGAAAATAATAGAAAAAGTCATGACGGTAGCTTGTCAGCCATAAGAGTCTGTGTATAAGAACTTTAAAAAAGTCATATTTAAAACTATTTTTTCTAATAAACTAAACGGTAGATCGTTTTGAAATTTTGAGAATACATCAATAAAATATTCCTTATTTGTATGCTAAGTTTCAAATCTTAAACTTGGAAAATTCGTTTTACATAAGAAAAATAAGAAATAGGAATAAAAGTCAGCCATCCGATTGACATAGCTTTTCTAAGGTATAGCTTCACAAATAAATCATTGAAATTCATGTACGCATCATTGTTATTAAACATTTTCTTAAAACGCTTTTAGACGTTGACAATTAAGAAAATCATAGTTTAAATCAAAACTGGCGGCAGGGCCTGTTTAGTCCCCCGCGCGAACCAATCACATGATAGGAGAACCAACCGCGTCGCGCGGCCATATTTCGGGCCAGAAAATCACCGTGTCTAACCGGATGACATGATTAGGAAGGAGCTCAATTGCAATACACGGTCATATTACACGGGCTTTCGGGTCATTCTTAAAAATAATCTGCGGATAATAGATGAAAATTATTTTATTTTTTTAAAAAGATGATCAGGAATCTATTATTTAACCATTTACGATTACATTGATTGTTTACAAAGGACAACAATTAGTTTATATATTTATATCGGATACAATGAATTCGACTAACCATCTCTTCTAATTAGAAGAGGCGCGGAGGAAATGTTACCGGTGCATCCCTACAGGATTATCGAAAATTAAATTTCAATTAGAATAGCAAATTCCTTTATGAAATTAATGAACGATAAGATCAAATACAAATTGGAAAACAGTTTTTTTGTCATTTTTCATTTGAGGTATTCACCTAACAGCAACCTCGGTTAACAGTATAACAGCTGTGTGCATTTCCTATTCCCGTAACACCAATAACATAGCTCCTACGCGCGCTTCTTCGACTTTATACTAGCCGGATACAGAGTACGACTTTCAATGCCCAAATCCACGAGCTGCGAGCAAAGGGGGTTTATATTCAAAATCAAAATGGCCAAATCATTGATGTCTACACGCTTCATTAGCTTTCTTACGTACACAAAATAGCTATCGGACCTTGCATCGTCCATTTTTTGTCCTTCAAACACCTGCATGATGCTTAATTTAATTCAACAAATTACAGTGTCATGTCTGGATATTTAATAAAAATAAAACAAAAGCGGAAACGACATTAGTTCCTGTTGCTTCACGCGGGACTATCTCAGACGCGTCTACCATTTAAGACTTTGTGTCTATACGTTAATAATCGACTCGATCAAGAAAGACATTGAGTACTCGACCCCAAAAAACGTACAATGCCTTTTCTTTCGGCGACAATTAAACATACTGGACTATTTTTCAAATGCAATTAACAAATTACCCGTCGTTGCTCGTCTTGCGGGATAACGTAAACAAAAAGGAAAAAAAAAAAATCGAACGTAGAAATGAGCATATAGGTTAAATGACGAGACGGTTTCTCGGCTTCCCGTAAGTCCGAGAGTCGCCGACCAATCACCCCGTGCAAAACGCGCAGGTCGGCCATATTGCGGTCCAGAAAATCTCGGTTTGTATCAGGATCGCATGAGCTATAAGCTGGTCGTCAATTGCTCTACCGAATGCGTTCGATTTTCTACCTACTACGCTGTCATGCTGCCTGGTTAATATGACTGACGCGTAAGCGCGTCTAGTACAATCACGTAAGAGTTCTCACTCTCGAGAACTCTATCGGTTTACCTCCTGTGCCATCATGCACTCCTGATACAAACCGAGATTTCCAATGCCCAAATTCACGACACGAACGAAAGATATCGATACGTTTAGAACTTGAAATGGGTTTTTTTTTAAAATGTAGTAAAAATGTTTTATTGTAGAAAAACCGAAGAATTAAGAAAATGGCGACGCTGTCGTCGCGGAGGTTTCATGGTCGTTTGAAAATTCTTTTTTCGAAATTTAACAACGATATTTTTGAACAGAAGTTATATTATTTATTGATACGAATATATTTCGGAAAACGGAAGATTCGGAAATGGTGTCAGACGTTACATTGATTTGAAATTATTGCAAAAATGACGACTAAAAATACTTATGACAAATTTTGTTATTCCATCAAATTATATGAGCATGCTTGTCAATCTTTATTTCGCAAATTGCAGTTTTTCTTTGCAGATTAAATAGGATTTTCGACCATTTTAATCAATCAATGTGTGACAGCGTGACCCTTTGTACGGTCGTTTAGTGTATTTCTTTATTAGACCACCAGGTGTCGCATTTCAGGGTATTGTAAAATACCAACGAACGGTAAGACAAAAAAAAGGGAGAGCTGAGATTCTGCGGAAGGGCGCAAATTCTTAATTAGAATATTACAAATTACACGAACCCTTGAAGAGCGGCTCCGTCATTATAGTTCGAAAAAACACGATTTTTATTTTGTTATTTGTCGAAAGAAATAGATAACAGATTGTTCGAAATTATTTTCTGGTCATATTAAAAACATTCCAGATTGGTATATAAAAATTGTACGAGGAGTTCTATCTTCCAAATACTTGTTGTATTTTGAAAGAAATTTCTGATATATTTTTCTGTCCTTTCAAATCTATGTATTCGTTTAAATGATGAAATATTTCCTAGAGACGCTCGTTTGAGACTTTCGATGCTGTTTTTTTTCTCAACAAGTTCAAAAAGAATCGCGAAGGAGCTTTACTTTAAAAATATTGCGATAAAAAGTAAAATAATGTCTGACTGTCGTGTCACGTCACGGATTTCTGCCTTTTCCAAAAAATTCTCAAACGACAATATATTCGGTTTAGCTGTAAGTTCGTCAAAAATAACGAATACACATTTTCTTACGTCACGTTTTTTTCACAGCCCGTTTGCAAAATATTATATAATATTTTCCCGGAGGTATAAACATATATTTTCTGTAGTACTTTTAAATTTTCTTTTCTTTATTCGTTTGCAGCAATCGTGTCGACGAATCTAGGTCATCTATAACACGAATATCTCGCTTTACAAACCAGTATCGCTAAATGCTCTCGTGTAATTTCTCTTTTTTCCTTTATCCTAATTTACTTTCATTCGTTAAATATCATTATCTTTATACTACTAAGTGCATTGAGCACGCGCCATCATGGAAATTTTTTGGGCCTTTTGAACGACATCAGGACACCGACGACGTCGCACCAAACGGCAATCTTGAAAGAATCCCTCGTTTCTTGGAAAACCGTGTGATCCATCGGCATACGTCACAAGACCTGTCAATGACAATTTTTGTTTTTTTTATCCCACGTACAGCAAAATTTTTTTAAAATCAATTACAAGATAATAAAAATAATGATGAACTCACCGAGGCCCCAGACGCGTCCACCGCGAAATTCTCCCTCGAATTTCATTCCGTCCGAGCGCCAAAATACCCCGTGACCGTGAAACCAACCCTGCATGAATTCCCCCTCGTACCTGTTCATTGAACGTTTCCAATAACATATCTTTTCGCTCTTTTTTCTTTCATCTCTCAAAAATAATGAATTATTCACGATTTGAGGAAGAAAAAGGATGATCTTGATTATTATTTTGAAAACAAAGATCAAGATAACATGAAGCTACAGTCCATTTGTTGTTGTTGTGAAGGGACCAGGCCACTCTAGAGCCCGAAAAATAGGCTGTTTGGGGATTTTTTTTTTCCTGAAAAACTACAAAATAAATCAAGATTACAAAATAGGATGTTTATCATACATATCAGTGACTGTATACAATAATTTTTTTGAAGCGATCAATTCCAAAATGATGGCTGTGCAGCATTTTTGCGATGACGTCTCCGTTTTTATTGGCCGGAAACATAACTCGGACAATTTTCAACCGATTGACTTGAAATTTTGAATATATCTTTAAAAATACATTGTCTATGGAAGTGCGTAGCATTTTTTCGATATCTTGATTTTTGGCCAAACGGCGCCCTTCTAAAGTAAAAAGTGAAAAATTTGCTTAAAAAAACCGTCAGAAAATTGTTTATAACAAATGAACTACAGCGAGTGTAGAAAGTATTCGTACACCAGCACTTTTGCTGATTTATTCCAAATGTTTAAAGATAACAGCTGGAAAACAACTGGAAATCCACTGGTCATAAACCATCCATTTATTAACCATAATTATACAAATAATAATAAATAACATTATTTGTTTTTTTTTTTAAACGATAACTATCGAAAAATCTACTGTTTCGGACGTGTGAAATGTATTCGTACACCGTACGGAAAATTATTTAACTTTAATTTTTTTAAATATAATAATAATTTTTAATCTTTTGTCGGATAGCCATTACTATTTACTCGTACATGACATCATTCATTATAATTCACAATAAAATTGATAAAATTGAAAATTTGAATACTGTTTACATTTCATTGTTGAGCGCGCTACGTATTTCTTCATAATCTTATAAACATACGAAAAATAAATTGCAGCTATTCGACGTCAAACTCCTGTTTCGAGCATAATGATCGACTTTTGGAATAAATGACGACAGTTTTTTGCTAATTACGTGATAAATATTAGATTCACGAGAATTTCACAAGATACCTTTTTTGTAGAGCATTATATATCCTACAAAAACGTTATATAAAATTCTTTTATCACAAATAGTTTTAAAATGATAAACGATTTTCTTAACAAAATTTTGAATGCGTGCATTTTTTTCATATAAAAATTCGACAGCTCGGTGGGGTGGGTTGGAATTATTGGACAAAGTTCCGCTTGCGCCCAATTTTTTTTCCAGATATGTCGATTATTTTCATGGAACAATATCAAAGAATTTCCAACATCACCAAATTAAGAACCACCCCTAATACAGATGGTCATTTCTTATGTAGCTCGGTCATGATAACCATTGTCACGTAACACATTGCGAACTGTATTTTCGGAGACACTAACCATTATGATCCAAGAGGCCACTCACAATATTTTGCGCACTAATTTCTGGATTCGCTTTAATCTTACGCAGAATAAAACGTTTGTCTCTGTCAATGCACACTGGCCGACCACTTCAACGTTGATTTTTCAATGTTTTCCGTTCTCCAAATCGATCAATTATTAATTGTATCGTCGAGCGAGGTCTTCCAACGATCTTCGATATTTCACTGAGGGTTCTGCATTCATTGTGCAAGTTTACAATAATTTTTCTTTCTCCTTCAGAAGTGTCTTTGCCTTTTCGACCCATTATCGTTGATGATTCAATGCAAACTGCTGGTTTACGATTGGTAGGAAGACTCACACGGATTGTCCTAATGTAAACAAAGTCGAGCTGCTTTGTTTTCATTTTGAGACTTAAGTTCTCCCAGTTCAAGAATAAATTTTAACTGCCAAGAGTCAGGTGCACGAATACTTTTCACACGTCCAAAACGGTAGATTTTTGAATTGTAATCGTTAAAAAAAAAAACAAACAAAGTTATTAATTGTTTTTTGTATAATTATGGTTAATAAATGGATGGTTTATTATGACCAGTGGTTTTCCAGTTGTTATCTTTCATCATTTGGAATAAAAACAGCAAAAGTGCTGGTGTACGATATTTAAAAATATTAAAAAAAAGAATCCTACGCACTTCCATAGACAATGTATTTTTGAAGATATATTCAAAATTCGAAGTGGATCGGTTGAAAAACGGACACGTCATCGCAAAAACGCTGCACAGCCGCCACTTTGAAATTAATCGCTCCAAAAAAATTATCGTATACAGTGATATGTATGATAAACATCCCATTTTGTAATTTCAATTTGTTTTCTAGTTTTTCTGAAAAAAAAATCCCCAAAAAAGCCTATTTTTTTCGACCTCTAGAGTGGACTAATCCGTTAATGTAACAGGAGCGCAGAAGAAATATAGGAGAGTACTGAAAACGATGGAAATTGTAGTCAAAATAATGAATTATGAAAAAAGAATTTTTGCTTATTTGTGTATAAAGCGAAATTCAATTTATGCTCACTTAGCACCGTCCGGAAATATAATAACTCCAAGGCCCGAGCATAAGCCATTCTGAAAAGCTCCGTCGTAACGGGTTCCATCGGGCAATGACAAAGCACCAGCACCATGTTTCAATCCCCTGTTGCTCCAATCACCGATATACTTGGTACCATCATCGTACTTGTAAGCACCATTCTTCGCCACACCTGTAACAAACATTTTGTGAAAAAATTTAAAAAAAATTGGTTAAAAACAAAAAGAAAAAAATAAGAAAATGAAGAAAATAAGTTCACAGAGATCTTACCATCGGCCATGCTTCTGGGGCACTAAACACCTTACTTGACTGGACTAGCCAATGCATATAATTGAATTACCAGAATCGATGCTTTATTCGATTACGTGGATAGTAAAATACTGGGGCACGTCCTATATTGGAATTTTGTGAAACATTTTAATTTAATTGAATGTTTTCTTTTTTATTCTGTTTTATAAAACACGTTATTATATTTCCTCGTTGTTCATGATAAAAGTTCTTCGAGAGAGTTTCTGCGTTCCGAGTTCGATCAAGTATTTGATAAAATTACTTTTAGTACTTGATTATTTTTTAATTTCATTTTTATTTATTGTCCCATCAATCGTGCATGATTATTAGCAGTTTACTCGATTTAAGGGCTCACATACCCCTGAGATTTTCGAAAAAATCCATTTTTTTTTACAGACTTTTATTCTTTATACTTTTAAGAATTAAGAGAAAAAAATTAACTTCTATGAAAATTCCACCCCGTTACAAAGTTATAGCAATAAATGTGACCGGACATCGGGTTGGGATGGCCACCTGCTAGAAACTTTAAGGGAGGGGTAAGGATTTCAGCGTTAAAAAAAACACTTTTTTTGCGATTTTTTTTCTCAAATATGGATTGAGAAATTTTATTCGAACCTTTTGTACATTATTGAGCATACTTTTGACAATGTTGTGCAATTTTTTCATGCAGAAATATTGAAGCATAAGCCCGTAACAGAGCTTGCCCCAGAACGTCGTGGAAAAAAAAAACAATTTGCGGTGTTCACTATAACTCGGCCGGAAATTATCTGAAAATGAAAAACCATGAAAATTTAGTGAAATTATAATCGAATCTTCCCCCCAACGTTCTCTGATAATTTTTTTTTTCATTTAAACATTTTTCGCGGCCATCCAAAGTGTGAACTGTTATTTTCCACGAAAAATTCCGCCATTTTGTGGGTGGAAAACACCCTTAATGTAAAAAAAAAAATTAACTTAACGTTGGGGGGAGGTATTTTGTATGTAGACAATGTGTACAAAGTTTGAAATGAATCGGTCGAGTAGCTTTTAAATGGCAGTGAACACGGACTTTGAAAAAGTAGTTTTGAGAAAAACGCGTCTAAAGTTCATGAAGTAAAAAAGTGAAGAAAAAAATTTTTTTCCAAGACGTTCTGGGGGGAAGCTCTGTTACGGGCTTATGCTTCGATATTTCTGCATGAAAAAATTACGCAACATTGTCAAAAGTATGCTCAATAATGTACAAAAGGTTCGAATAAAATTGCTCGATCCATATTTGAGAAAAAAAATCGCAAAAAAAGTGTTTTTTTTACCGCTGAAACCCTTACCCCTCCCTTAATAAGACAATAACTTCAAGAATAGTGCTTAGATCGGTTAAAAATTTTAAGGACATATTCTTGAAATGTTAAACAATAAGATAAGACGACAAAAAAATTCGATTTTCCGAAAGTGAAAACCCTTAGCCCGCCCTTAAACGCGTTTTTCTCGAAACTATGTCTTTAGACAGCGTCAGCACGATAACTCAGTCGATTTTGAATATTTTTTTAACTTTTTCTGTTTTTACATCTTAATAATTGTTTTCTCTATAGTCTGACGAGAGGTTTTTTTTTCATTTTTCGGTTGGACAATTTTTTATAAATTATTGAACAGAAATTTTTTTTTTTTAAATTGCATACTTAAATTTGAGATACTGTAATTTCTTTATTAATGAAAAAAATATTAAATATTCCCTCGGTCAGACTATTACTACTGCGTGATTTTAATAGATTCTTCTTTATTTTTGCAGATAGGATAATTTTTGGTGAAGTTATGATGTTCGACAAAGGAGGCGCCATGCTGTACATCAGTAGTTCATTTATACCCGCTAAAAATAGTTAACATTTTTTTTAAATCAAATTTTTCTTTCTCACAGTTGAAAAGTTAATAAAAAATGTGAAATCAACAATTAAATTTTTTTTTTTCACCATATAAACTTTGTAGTAATTTTTCGAATTTACTCGCTTTTCAGCGCGCGGTATGTGAGCCCTTGATTGCCTTTTGGTAGTGGAATTTGGTATATTATTTTTTAAATTTGTATTATTGAGTTTTCCAACGTAAACCCTTTTTTCCATTTTCCCGCCTATCACTCCCTAAACGTACTTCGCTAGGCTAATCTCACTTCCATTGCGTCCGCAGACGTCTCAGCTACGCTGTATCGCATTCGCCATGGCCACAGGGAAACTGCGGAAAACCTGTGTCGATACAGATGGCTTTTGTTTTGAGTGAGTTTCCGTTGTATTACCGTCAGAAATTCGGAAAAACTGCCGCCCCGCTCAGTAATCGGCACGCAAGCCAGCGTTAAGCGGTCATCCATCTCGGTTCTGTCCGCGGCCACTAGTGCTTAACATGGGAGATCGCCGAAGCCGCGCACCGACCACACGTACACTAATGTCGGTAATTTGGTATATTTTTTGGTTTTTTTTGTACATAGTTTATGTTCTTCGTGTGCGTTCTGAGGTAATCGTCTCGGTAAGTCGTGGACGATATAGATGCAACATTTCGGTCCGTGTGGGACCGATGGTCAAATCCCGCAATAATGTAGCGGAATAACAGCCGAATACATGTATTTCAATGATATTATTATTCTTTTTTCTTAAGTTTACGTGGGAAAAATGGCTGATCAGATCGGAGAGACACGGGTGGGTCAGATATTTGACCGTAGTTCCAAGAACTATTTTATATATATATTAATCAGGTCCTCCATCAGCACCGACGAGATACCATTGAGTTCGAGCTTTTACCGCTATCTGCCTAACCAAACGTTTGTGATCGTCCAATGGCACCGCTAGTTTGTCCAATACGTCTTGCTTGTACTTCAAAAGTTCCACGGTCGGATAATTGCAATAACTCAACAAACAGTCCAGCGCGGCTATTCGTACGTTCTGCAACGTTTAAAGAACAAATAAATGACGAACAAACGATTATGAGACCATGAGAAAAAGGCATGCGAGACAAAGTCCTTCTTGTTTCGAATGAATACCATTTTTTTGTACGCCGCGAGCTCCAAGCACTTTGGAATGAAGCACTGAATTTGATCGAGAAAAATGTTGTGCTTAGTTTCGAGAAGAAGCTTCAGTGTTTTCAACGTCGACAGTAACAATTGTCCGTCGTCGAGAGACAGAGACTCGACTAGGAGTGGTACGAGCTAAAAAGAAAGAAAATTAATCAACATTAGTTTTAATTAAGGTATTATTGGGGTCGGTATTGGGGTAGGTGTCGTTTCTTCTGCTTTTTTTTTTAATTTTTACGCAAGCTTCCGGAAATTTTTGCTAGGAAATGTAGTGTACAATAATTGACCCCCCACCCCCCCCCCCAGTTTCAGAGGGAAAAATCTGAAATTTTTTTTTTTTTTTTGCATCTCCTAGCCTAAATAGTTCACAAAGTTTATTTGCGATACTACTGGAAAAAAATTCGTCATTTAATGATTGATAAGTCGACCATCGTTTCTTCATACGGTGATTTTGTGTTTTTTTTTTTTATGAGACCAATTGATTTTCAGGAAAAAAGGTATTATTAGGTTATTCCATTTTCGGGTTATAGAAAATTTTTTTTTCAACTCACTCCTTGCAGGTGCATAAATGGCAATTCAATGGGAACTTCCTCCACCAAGTGGGCCAACGCCACGAGATAATTCTGTCTCGATTCAGCCTCGAAAACGTTATTCAATTTTATCACATTCTGGAATATCCTCTGTTTGTAAAATATTTTGATCGTACAAAAATTCTCCTCTGTCAGGGTATATTCCGCTCTGTCAACCAACGTTTTGAACTCCTCGGACGCGCAAGAGCCGATCGTGTCCAGTCTAAGAATATTGATTTGCTGGATGGAAAAGAAAAAAATTACTTTACAATTACCGGTTTCGAATATCGTCAACTTTCCATAGAAATGGTCTATCGTTAGATGGCGTTTAGTATTGAATATGGCAAAAATTCGCGAGGTTACGATATTAAATTTTTTCATTCGAAAATTCTGGACTCAACATTTTTCTCATGAATTCCCCAGTTTGGAAGGGTATCTGATATTAAATTACCGTCGGCGACGTTAAAGTCGTTTGTACATTAAGAATTTTGAATTTATCGAGAAAATTGCGGGGCAATTTTTTCAATTACAGCGACAAAATTCGCGGAGCCAATTAGAATTGGTAAAAAATGAGAATGAAACGAGACGCAACGTGAAACTTGAACATCGCTAGGTCGTATTTTCATTATTAAACATTTTTTTTCGGCAATTCTTCGGATCAAGGACTCAACGCGCTGTTTCAACTTGTCAAAAAAAAAATCGTATAAAAAATACGCAAAGAGCAATTATCGGAAATATTTCTAAGATCGTGCGAACGAATACCTGAAAAAAAAAAAAAATTGAGAACTCCTTCCACAAGTTTTTACATACTAATCTGAATTTTCGTTCGCGTCACCGGCGAAGCGTTGAGTGTCATAACATCGTTTGAAATTTTCAATAATATTTTTTCAATTCGCAAAATAAAAATAAATAAAAATTCAAGAAAAAACAATAAAAGTTGTAGAAGTAATAATTTTTTTTTTACGTACGTAATCCAAGAAATCCTGAGAATTTCCACTTCCTCGTGTAACCAAAGATTTCGTGAGCCACGTGTGTAGCGTTATCGCGGCTCTTTTCGTTCTCATTGTCGAATCGTCGGATTCCAGTATATCGATTATTCGTTCTCGCAAATTGTTCATGATTTTGCCAAAGTTCGAATAATCGTTAATTTTATTAACGAGAACGGCGATTGTTCTGCACGATGATCGGTTTATTTCCGTGATTTCGTTCGCCACAGCGTTATTCAACAGCGCGAAAATTAGAGCTTCGATATTTGTTACTTGTACATTTTGACGTAACGGCGTCAAAAGTCCCTCGAGCAGCACAACGTCGCGATTCGTCAGTTTGTCGTCGACGACAATAACGTACTTTTCGACGATCGCTCGTTGTTCCTCGAATCTCAGGTCACGCACTATCGAACAGCAGACGCTCGAGATGAGTGTTAATTTTTCCACACCGACATCTCCGCAATCCATCAAACGATCTATCGCGCCACATTGATCGTACAAATATTTGTGAATGTCAAAGTCATTGTTCGACGAGGCGAGAACACGACGAAGACAGCGAAGAGCCAGCGTGTCGATGTCGAAATTTTGCGAGGTTGTGATTTTCACAATTTCCGGAAGTACAACGACGCCTATTTCGGAGATCTTCGCGAGCATCGATATTGCTTCCAATCGGCGAGTCAGAACAGCCGTATTTGAATTTTCTGAAATATCAATATTATT
The DNA here is from genome assembly GCA_958009045.1 of Oxytorus armatus. Lineage (NCBI taxonomy): Eukaryota > Metazoa > Arthropoda > Insecta > Hymenoptera > Ichneumonidae > Oxytorus > Oxytorus armatus. The sequence continues at coordinate 36,469,023 of OY253745.1, read as the reverse complement.
ACGGATCTGAGGACTAGAGCTTGAAAAAATATTGTTTTAATAAAAATAGCCACTCCTTTGAAATTAAAGTTAATTTCAAAGGCGTGCCTATTTTTCTTAAAACAATATTTTTCCAAATCCCTGTGTACTTCTCTTCAAAATATCATATTATTAACGAAAACACTCGGTATTTTTTTTCAGAACGACGTTGAAGAGAGTTCTGCTGCGTGCCGCAGAAATGACATGCACCTGACGCAAGAGCTTCCCCAGCGACACCATGCGGCGTGAAAAATGTGAAAAAAATGTTTTTTGATACATTAATGAACAAGGAACAAAACCCAAAAAAATTTTTCGAATATCTCTTTTTTTTCCCACATAAAAAAATTCTTGAAAAATGTGAAAAAAAAACAGGGGGTCACAGTGGTGTTCTCCCTTAAACAAATTAGATTATCATTATAACGAAGATTCTTGGAAAGAATCTTGCAGGCGTATATACTATTATTACCAAACTATTTCTTTACTGTTATTCACATCCGACAAAAACTACAATTTCAATAAAACATTCTTGTGTAGATTAAAAAAGCAATGACATAATCTTCTATACAATGTTAGGGAAACACATGATCATTTCATAAGAACTTAATCAACGTTGACCCGCACTATTTGCATCTTTAATATTATTTTTTCATCACGATTCATTATTATTTAATAAATATCCTTAGTTTCTGAAATGTATATTTGCTTTATGGGCGTGTGTGCAGTTTTTATGAACTTTAAAGTTGGAGAGAAAATATGGAATGCGAAGAACCGGATCTCGGCGTATTCTTAATACGCGCAGGCAAGAAATTGTGATCGTAACAGCGGATTCTAAAAAATTGTGGGATTCACGTGTAAAATGTTTTCCCGAGTAAATACACAATTATTATAAATTGGAAAACCGTGACGTCCGATTCGTCAACACTAAGTTTTCATTTTTACCGTAGTTTTGCACAATCTCTTTGAACAGAGCAAATTTGATACAAGTTATTTTCCAATTTTTTTTCAATGTTAACTATTAACGGCCGATATTTCGGCTTATTTGATGACCAGACTAATGCAATATCATAATTTTTTTAACGCCGTCGGTTCCATTTGAGCCTGTACGCGAAAAATCGGGTAATTACCCGACATTATTCGTTATTACCCGGTTACCCGGATCCGTGATTATTCGGATATCCGGATACCCGGATACTCGGGTACTCGAATGCCCGGATACCCGGATATTCGGGTATTCGAATCTAAAGTGTTGGATCCGATTTCCCGGATACCCGGATACTTTCGGGTATCCGGCTAACCCGGATAAAAGTAACAGCCCTACTGATGACATAAGGGATCGTGAGTATTTATTTTATCGATCGATTTCCGAAATTATTCGAAGATTGGCGATTCTCAAAATGGCGAGCTTAAAAAAAAAAAAAAGAAAGACGAGTACTCACCGACATCGATTTGAAGCCTTCTCTTCAAAACATCCAGCATTTCGTTTGGATATAATTTTGAGAATGCCAAAAGCGTCGCGTGACACGTGTTTCTCACATCGCCAACTATATCGGAATCGATAACGTCGCATACTTTTTCATAAACGGTTAATCTCTGTCCTTCCTTCAGCGACGATTTTTGTGCAATCAGGCCCGAAAGCGCTTTGCTTTTCAACGTAGCGTCTCGCGTGTCGAGCTCATTCAAATACAGTCCCGGAATGTCCGTCCACGCAAGTTCCGGAACATCTGTAATTAATATCGATATTTGAGTTTTTTCCAGTTAAAAAATTTTTCCAAATTTTTTCCAGTTTTGAAGAGGGCAATGATTATATGAAATACGATGACATACTTATGATTACGTACAACGATTAAAAAAAAAACAACAATGTACACTGAATGCAAGATACAATGTATTTTACACTTAAAATACTCAATAACAATCGTGCACTCGATGAGAACTTATTGTTTCGAAAAATCGGCACTTACCGCCAATCGTAAAATGGAAATCCATGCTTATCTTTATAAAATTATTCAACGTCTCCATCAGAGTAACTTTATCCATCGCGGACGTTTTTGTGGAATATTGTCCGAGGCAAAGCGGCACAACTTCGCGCAACACCTGTGTACAAGAATTTTTGTCCGTTCTCGCGACAGCCTCCAAGAGCCTTTCGGCGGGCCAATAAAGGCTCAACTGAACGTCGCACAGCGACCAGCGCGTGTCTATGAAAATTTTCTCGACAAAATTCCTGCGAACATCCTCGTCGTCATCTATCGCTTTCACTATTTCGGTTATCGTTGACAGTGCTGATCTCTTAATTTCATCATCGCTCACGCTCATCACTTCTTTTTTTAATAACGGCCACAATTCGTCCAAATGATGCTTAAGGCCTTTCGAGCCGAATGTCGAGACTCCCTTGTTCAGCAAAATGAGCGAATCGAGCTTTGCGATCTTACGATCGGAATCCAATTTTTCCATCACGTGGGGCAAACAAAATTCGGCAAATTCGGGTATCGCGTAGAGACACGGAGCAAGCGCATCGGCTAGATCGTCGCGTGTTATTTTCCTTTTGTCGCCGGTTATACTCTGAAATAACGAAGTGCCAAAATATTATCACCGAATTGTCAATAGAATTTTTTTTTAATTCTTTTGAAATTGTCTGAAATTATTTTTAATTGCCGATGAAAAAACGATTTTCATCGGCAGTGCATTAGATCATTTTTACAATATAATTCGGAACCTTTGCACGGATAGACCGGGATTATTTGAGAATTTTTTAATTCAGAGATTTCTCCATGAGCAAGCAATTGGAGAAATGCTCACAAATTGTTGAATTTTCCATTTTCAAAATTAATTAACACTTACGGCATTGAAATCGATCGGAAAGTAGCATGCTACCACTTCGAACATTTCCTCGGTCAGATGACCGAGCGGAAATTCCTTCATAAATAACGGCAAAATGTTGAAAAGCAGCATGAGATTTCTCGGATCGCATTCACCGTCCATCGACGATATGACGCCGTAAACGAAATCGGGTCCCATCGTTCTGAGATCGTCCAAATGATTTTTCAAAAGTATTTGAATTATGAGATATATATTTCTTCGAGTCTCCTGGAGCTCCGATTGGCAACGTATGTGCTGAAATATGCAATGAAAAAGACGCGATGGCGCGTCCGCGCTGAGATGCTCCATTTGTACCTAAACGGAAAGAAAATTTGAATTAACAATTGTTCGCAAAATTATTTTCCTCGTTACTTATTAACTGGGCAAGTTTTTTTTAATTGGCTTCTCACATAATTTTCGTGAATTTTCTCACTTTTTGTACTGATTTAAAAAAAAATTTTGTGAGAATTTGAAAAAAATTCTCTTCCACATTGGTTTTGCATGGAAATTTTTTACTTTTGATCGACCTTCCGAATTTTATTGTCTTTTCTCAAAAGTTTATAGATAAATAAGGAATAAAAATAAATAAATATATTGAAGCGAATGGCCAAAAAAAAAGTGATCCAGTTGATAAGTCCCGTATATGCCTTATAGTGTTTTTCATTATCGTTGCGATCGTTTTACGTACAATTGCTAAGATACCGAGAATCGTAGCGGGACCGATCGTATGGTGATCTTTGAGTCTGTCGCAGAAAAACGCAGTCAAGAGCTTCAGTTCCGATTCGTTGAGATAATCATTGGGCAGACGGTCGAGTATCGACGAGAGAGCTTTTACACCGTTGATTCTTACACTAACGTCCACGTTTGTGAGATAAGGACCGAGCTCTTCGACGATAGCGAGAATTTTGCTACGACCCGATTCAATTTCTGCATTGTAAAATTTTATAAAACCACTTGACGTCAATCAATGTAACGAAAAACCAAATTTACCATTGTATCTTTAACGCTTGGCATTAAAGTACCTACGGGCGAGCGTACTTTATGGATGTTAGTAGAAATGTTAATAGAAATGTTAATTACTAGTTTAGGTACATCGTAGAGTTACGTTATCATGAAATTTATACCGGTAAATAAAATCATACCGATTGCATATGAAAAAAAATTGTTGATCAAGAGTTTGTGCTGTATATGAATAAAAGCGAAATGATAAAAAAAATAAGGTCAACAACGAGGTCATTAGAATGGAAATGCATATACGTAATTAATATTAATAAGTATATTACCCAAGGCAATATCCTGGCAAACGGCAATTAGCCTATCGTCATCCTCGAATGCCTGAGATAGTTTTTCAACTTGAACGGAGATTCCATTAGACGTCATGGTCAATTCGATGTGTTTTAGCGTTCGGCGTGTATTTGTCGATAAATGCGCGTGATTTTTTCGTAATCTCATGTGCGTTTTATAAAAGTAACGTTTTTTTTTCCTATCTTTTAATGTTGAAATGCTGAAAAATCTGAAATTTCTAACCTCGAAATAGAGGATTATTGTTTATTTCAAACATAGACATGTTTATTGTCACGATTTATCGTTAATACGCGTGAAAAACAATGAAAAATTACGATACAACAATGAAGTATAACTTTATTCTCCTTATATCCCTCGATATTCGTAATTTTGACATATTTTTTTAAAAAACATCGCGTTAAATTTGAGGTTATGTCTCGTGCAGGGTGTGGAAACTCCCATGTTAAGAAGCGCAGCCACTGTTTGCAGCGCTATCTATGTAGCGTCCCACTAGTCGGAACTAAAAATATATACATCCAGTTGCGGCGCGCTATTTGAATGAAGAGTGGGCATGAAAATGAAAAGTCGGTCGGTATAGTAGATCAAAGACAGATATTTTAAGAAATGAAAAAAAGTTATTCCAATAACTTATTTGCAAATCATTTATATATGTATATATTAGGGCGATTTTTTTTTCGACTATTTTTTTTTTCAGTTCACACCCGAAATTTCGTTGGATATGTCGAAAAAGAAATTCCCTGAAAGTTACAGCCCTTAATATTAATTCTAAGTACTTTCCCTTAGCGTGAGAAGATTTGCCATCTAAAATACATGTAAATCGAATTTTTTTTTTTTTTTTTTTTTTTTTTTTTCAAATTTCTATAACTCAGTCGCATTTTATGCTATCATATTGTTCTTGGTTTCGATTTATTCGGAATAAAACAATCTAAAAAAGTGCCTTTTGCGGCGAAAGTGTAAATTGTACTGGTGAGTTGGTACGGGTCACTGAAGTTCATTTTTACCCAAAATTCTCGTTTTTTTGCTGTTATCTCCGAAACAATTAACTTTGCGAAAAAAATGTAAATAAAAAATTTGTTGGAAATTTAATTTCCTACAAAAAAGGTCCTATCGACCCAATTGCTTAGATTAATATTTCTTGAGATATTGAACTTTATTTCTTTTTATTTTTTTTATTATTTAATATTTCATATTTTATAAATTTTATACTACTCGTAAGTTAAAGTTCAATATCTCAAGAAATATTGCTCTAAGCAATTGGGTCGATAGGGTCTTTTTTGTAGGAAATTAAATTTCCAACAAATTTTTCATTTACATTTTTTTCGTAAAGTTAATTGTTTCGGAGATAACAGCAAAAAAACGAGAATTTTGGGTAAAAATGAACTTCAGTGATCCGTACGCACTCACGAGTACAATTTACACTTTCGCCGTAAAAGGCACTTTTTTAGATTGTTTTATTCCGCGTAAATCGAAACCAAGAACAATATGATAGCATAAAATGAGGCTGAGTTATAGAAATTTGAAGAAAAAAAAAATTCGACTTAAGTGTATTTTAGATGGAAAATCTTCTCACGCTAAGGGAAAGTACTTAGAATTAACATTAAGGGCTGTAACTTTCAGGGAATTTCTTTTTCGACATATCCAACAAAATTGCGGGTGGAGACTGAAAGAAAAAAAAAAAATAGTCGAAAAATAAAAATCGCCCTAGTATATATACAAATATATATTTACATTAATTTACATTAAGTGGATCATATGTCATTTGTATTATAAAATGTGATGTACATTATCGAATTTACCGTCTCTTCCTCGGGTCGCAACAAAATCGGACCGAAACATACCGCCGCTGAAGGGAATTTCGTGATGACAAGTCGGCAAGGTCCCCCTGTGAGTAAGTCGGTAACGGATAAAAAGCTTGCCAACATCTAGTTCTACTTTTCGCTTCTACTATGTCGGTCGCGCTAGCTGTGCGTCGATAGTGGCGCACTCTCTGTAGCGTCCCCCTCACGGGAACTAATACAGAGCCGTGGTTTTTTCTATGAGAGTTTCCACACTCTGGTCTCGTGTTAACGTGTTTTTTAGGAACGCCAATGGGGGCGCGTTGTGCGAGCGGAAAAACCGTGTACCAGCGACGACAACGGGCAAAGTGTGAACTAAAATATTGCGGCTACAAGTGTGTCGCGCGATTATTAACGACGTACCACCCGACCCAATACGAGAGAGAGAGACGACGAAAAATGGACGAAAATGGCATGTGAGGTGTTGTTAAATTGCAGTGAAATGTTTGGTTATTACAGCCGCCTAGAATGGGAGGCTGCATAGGTATAACGAGAGCAAGGAACGCCTCGGTCGACGACACGTCCGCAAATTCAACGAGAACGAATTCCGGTTAGTAAAACACCTCTTCTATAGTCTTTTCTTCAATCCCCCTCGCTCCTCGTTCCCTGTTACCATCATCTAACCGCCTTCAGTATTTCCAACGTCGACCTTCCTCCCCTCTACACCGGCGCATTTATCATTTAACGACAAAAACACGCCTAATTTCGTGACTATAACCTTGGATTCAACGAAATGTTTAATGAAGAAAAAACAGTTTTTCCTTCTAGGATCTGAGGAAACGAAAATAAGGCTTTTCTTCGCCGTTTCAAAGTTACATTGTTGTCGAAACGGCAGGATCAAACTTTTTTTTTTACACACGGTTTTTTTAAAGTCAAAGGTCAAGGATGATGCACAAAAATCACAAGAACATTTTTTTCTATCTCATATTTTTTTACGTTATCAATGAAATATTGTTTTTTCTTGTTCGTATCTTAAAAAAGATTTTCATGATTTTCTGGCGCTAATTTTGTTTCTACACGAAACATACGGGATACAATGTTTCTCTTTTTCAGCGCTTTTCCCATTAACTCAACTTTTTGTAATAAAAATTTGAATTCAAACACTTGCTTCTTCTTTTTCGCTCGTTCCTTTGTCAGGAAATTCAAGAAAAAATCATCCGTTGTGCCACGAAGTAATAAGATGGAAATCGGATGTACCATTGACCGAAGGTCAATTGAGAAGTAAGAGAGACGAATTTTGGGACACTGCGCCGGCGTTCGACGGACGCAAAGAAATATGGGACGCTCTGAGAGCTGGAGCTACCGCCGCGGAGGCGCAGGATTATCAATTGGCTCAAGCTATATTAGACGGAGCCAATGTATCCGTACCGAATGGATATTTGACGGAGTGTTACGACGAGTTGGGCACTCGCTATCAGGTTCCAATTTATTGCCTGTCGTATCCTATAAATATCGTGAAGGAGGACAGCGGAAGAGATTCGCCGGCGGATTGTTCCGGTAATGTTTGCTTATAAACAAAAAAAACCTATTGAAATTTTCAGGTTCTATAGTTTTTCTTGTGTGTTGTTTTTTTTGGGCAAGTTTTACGGACGTTATGGTTGATCGGCGAATTTGCGCGAGTTGTTGAAATTGTTTATCTGTTTAATTCACTCGTAGGAGGTTAGCGGTGGCCTAGCGAGGCTTGAGTTCACACGCGGCGAAATGAATATTTCTATGTCCTTTTTTTGCGATAACGAGTTGCTAAAATGCTTGCGAAGTTTAAAGTGGGAAATACTGGGCACCTGTTATTCGTTATCTAGTCTATCCGTTATCCGTGCTCTAGAGTTTACGGAGAAGCCCCGGGACACGGTGCGGGCACATAGGTCAACGAGGACACATTAGGTCAAAGGCGCACGAGTGCAGCAATTATTGTTCGCTAGTTATTGTAGCTAGTTAACATGAAACTAGATTTTTTGGCCTTATTGATATTTTGAGGTTTTGTGAAAAACTCAACGTTACCGATCATAGTTTCCATGCGCCCTTTTCGCATATGAGATACAGCAGTGCGTTAGGAAAGAGTGCGTTACGAACAACACTCTGGTAAATATTGAGGATGAAACAAAGCGAAGGGTCGGTGAAAAAGGCATGGGTCGTTGAAACCTGAAAGAGGGTATACGTTGGAATATCAGAAATAAAAAAAATGTAATATTAAAGGACACCAAGTAAGGAAAAAATAATGATTTTTACGATCCTGTGCCGATCTTTTCTGTAACGCTAAATCGGCGCGATAATCACATTACAAATTTCTGATCGAATTCACGCGGAAACACGATGATTAGTTAAAAATCTATGGACACTTTCGCGATATATTCTCAATGCTACAAATCGCTCTATGCATATTAGAGCTTGAACTTTTCCGGGTATCCGGATACCCGAGTAATTCGGGTTTCACGGATCCGACGCTTCAAATCCGTATATCTCGATAACTCGATAATATCCGGGTAATAACGGATTCGGGTATACGGATAGTTTCGGGGTATCCGGGTAACCGGGTACTCGGATAATAACGGATAATATCGGGCAATTACCGCCGATAATTGATGCCGAAAATGCTGAAAATAATTGTTCAATTTACACAATTTGTGAGGCACGCGTAGATGTTGCCAAGAACAATGTTTGCGAAGTACATTTATAAAGACGAATAATAAATCATTACCGGAAGATTGAGAAACCGGGATTATGTCGGTATGCATGTCCGATCATTTAGTTGACCATTTTTTTATTTTTACCGACTGATATTAATATTAAACAAATTAGATTATCATTATAACGAAGATTCTTGGAAAGAAGCTTGCAGGCGTATTTACTATTATTTCCACTATTTCTTTACTGTAATTCACATCCGACAAAAACTACAATTTCAATGAAACATTCTTGTGTAGATTAAAAAAGCAATGACATAATCTTCTATACAATGTTAGGGAAACGCATGATCATTTCATAAGAACTTAATCAACATTGACCCGCACTATTTGCATCTTTAATATTATTTTTTCATCACGATTTATTATTATTTAATAAATATCCTTAGTTTCTGAAATGTATATTTGCTTTATGGGCGTGTGTGCAGTTTTTATGAACTTTAAAGTTGGAGAGAAAATATAGAATGTGAAGAAGCGGATCTCGGCTATTCTGAAGGGGGGGGGGGGGGGGGGGCAAGGTTAATTCGTACAAAAAAAGGCATGTCCTTGTGATTTTTTTGTGACGACGCAGTTAAAATCTCTTTATTAAAACTAATGGTACAGTAAAATATGACATTCGAAGAATATTATATAAAATTTTCACGAAGAAATATTAAAAAATACGGCAATGGCAGCAATTATTCGGACGTGTCTCGGAAAAAAGTAGAATTGCGGTGTCCCTCATAACTTGGTGCTGGATCATCTAAAATGAAAAAATTAAAGTTCATTTGTTAGATAATAGTTTTCCCCAGGTAACGCTGGAAGGGTTTTTCGAAATTTCAATTTAAACATTTTTTGGAACATTTTGAAGGAAAAAACGCGATTTTTATGAAAAAAAAAAAATCGCGTTTTTCCCTTCAAAATGTTCCAAAAAATTGAAAAATTGAAATTTCGAAAAACCCCCCCAGCGTTACCTGGGAAAAACTATTATCTAACAAATGAACTTTCATTTTTTATTTCAGATGATCCAGCACCAAGTTATGAGGGACACCGCAATTCTACTTTTTCCCGAGACACGTCCGAATAATTGCTGCCATTGCCGTGTTTTTTAATATTTCTTCGTGAAAATTGTATATAATATTCTTCGAATACCCGGATACCCGGATATTCGGGTATTCGAATCTGAAGTGTTGGATCCGATTTACCGGATACCCGGATACTTTCGGGTATCCGGCTAACCCGGATAAAAGTAACAGCCCTAATGCATATATGAAAATGAAACCGATAAAAAAATTTTCTGTTTAATTAGAACCTGTAGACGGTGGAACTGAATTGATCTTAAAACTCAGACTGTCTACTACCCTGGGAGACGTCAAATTGCCGGTTTACAGTAAAGACACCGTTGGAATTGCTAAGAAGAAACTTCAGGTTCGTAACCGACATTCATACATTATCATCGATTCATCGAATTCCATAGCGGTAGATTTTATTTATTTATTTATTTATTTATTTATTTATTTATTTATTTATTTATTTATTTATTTATTTATTTATTTATTTATTTATTTATTTATTTATTTATTTATTTATTTATTTATTTATTTATTTATTTATTTATTTATTTATTTATTTATTTATTTATTTATTTATTTATTTATTTATTTATTTATTTATTTATGTATTTATTTCGGAATGCAAGAGACTTTTACAAATACAAAAATATTTATAACGCATAATTATACGTGCAGTAACAATTTAAATCGATCCAGGGCGTTTTCGAAAAGATTTATTCGTACCGAAAAACATTTGGTTCATCACTGGTCATTTTATTTTTGTTTCTTTTGTGTCCTCACGGGGAAAGCTCTGTTTTTCTGAAACCTTCGGAATTCTAACGTCAATAATCGTTTAAAAAATCGATAAATCATATAAAAAAAATTTCCGGACATACTTGGCCATGCTAAATCAATTTTATTTTTTTTTTTAATTTATTGCTTTTCATATCGGTACTACCGAATCGACTATCCGTGACTTTTTCAAATTTTTTTTTTCCCTTCCGTTCTGACTTTATAAATTATTCAATAATTACGAGGTTAAACGCTTAAAAAAAATGTAACATTGTGCGCAAAAAAAAATCATCAAGAAAAGCATCAAATTTTTCCGTCCGTCAGTGCGGTTCAACGTTAAGAATCTCAAAAAAATCATTAATGATCGCGATGACCATTTTAATTCGGTTTAAGATCGAAAAATCAATATTCAATAAAAACTCTGGCTCTAACTCGCATAGGCGGGAGCTTTTATAAATTCGCGAAAAAAAAAAAAAACGCTGTTGAATTGGCGCAAGTTTGAATTTGCACGGATTTTTTTCTTTTATTTCGTTTTAATTTCTTTTATTTTTTATAGTTTACGAATAATGCGCGCACATTGAATAATTCCAATTGTGTCCACAGAGCCAAGAGGGACTAGAGCCGTCGAAGCAGCGATGGTTCTTCGGCGGTAAACTGCTTGGCGATAAGATGCACATAGAGGAGGCGAAAATTCAGCCGGGCTACGTTATACAAGTTATTGTTAATTCGGAAAAAACGGACGACAGCCCGTCCAAGACTAGCTGAACGCGTGAAAGCAATTTTTATTATTGTTATTATTAACTTCCGGTTTTTTTTTTTTTGCGGCACGCTTCTATATCGAAACAACAATCAGCACATTCCCGTACTGAATTTTGAATTCTCGTTTTGAATTTTCCCTCTCACGATTCGTTCACCTGTTTGGTTTTTTTTTTCTTTTTCAACGATAAAATTCTCGAAACGTCATGATAACACGCTCAACGAATTCTTTTGTCCTTAAACCGCGAACGAGCGTTCTGTAATCGAGAATTTCCATCGGCATTTCGTTTTTCTCCCGATCAATCGTCGGGAATTCATGACAAACGACACGCGATCCTTTAGATCGCATTTTTGCCCGATCCTCGTGTACCGGAATGTGCTCGGTCGAAATAACGAGGAAAAAAAAAACAAAAACAAATTATATATGTACAGTAAGATCGACTGAGGTTTAAGCTACAATAGGTGTCTCGGATATATTCATTAGCGTACCGTATTGAATACCGCACGGTACTCGTCTCGCGTCGTAACAAAAAAGAAGCCTCTTCAATTTGGGGGAAAAGAAAAAATGGCCGAAAAAAAATTTGCGACAACGGGGAAAACCTCTCGAGACATTCGGGCGTATGTCAATTTTTTTTTCTTCAATTCCGTACGATGTGGTATCGTTTTTTTAAATTCGAAATTCCTTTTTTCAAATAAATTTTTCCAAACGAACGATAATCGTTGGAGAATGCAAAAAAACGTATTATTTTTCGCATTCATTTTTGTGACGCCATTGTGAATATTATTTTTGCATCGTATTAGCGGTGCCCGTTCGTGTGCCTCTGCTGTTGGTCTAACGCACGATCGATCGGCTGGCCTAAATAAATAAAAAAACAAAGCCTACTCCGCTACAAAACACACGAGACACGATGCGCCTCAATTTCTCGAGTGGTCTTTCCCGCGTAAACGAGTCCGAGTCGGGTTTTTTTTTTTTTTGTTTCCGACTCTCGTAGTGGATTTTTCAAATCGAGTTGTTACACTGTTTAAGAAGAGGAATCATTGAAAATCGCCGCGGAGTTTAACGAGAATTGAACGAACGATTGAACGAAGAAAAAAAATTCATAAGTACAAAAAACATTTCGAATATTCGGTCGTTTGAGATTTGCGATTGGGAGATTTTTCCGTAAAATGACACAATGAAGAAGCAAGACGCCATTTTTGATTTTTGAATCGTGAAACCCACGGCGTTATGGCGCGATGTCCGTTAACAAAAATTTATTTGTCTCCCGCGGCGCTTCGGGATCCATTTTTTTAAAATATTTCTTCTCATTGATTCTTCTCCCGCAAACGCGCAGGATCGCCGTACGAGTATTACAATTTTTTGGCGCGTGATTCAAAAAAACAAAAAGGTTCAGTTAAAGCTTCCACCGAAGTTCGAAATTGGGGATGATCTTTATTTATTTAGTTTTTTTTTCGGACATTCTTCACAAACGAGAGTATAGTGTGAAAAAATGGCGATTGTTCGGTACAAGGATGAATAAAATAGGGTAGTAAATCGCTCGGCTGTAATACGGCAAAACCCTGTAAACCGGAAGTTCGTTTGCTCCAGCCCCCCATTCTCTCCCTCTTAACTAAGAAGATGGCGCGTATGTACCACGTGAAACACGAGCTTGAGAGAGATAGCTGCAAATTCTTATCGGTCTGTTTCTTCGCGAACGGGGCACGACCGATCGCGATGAGAAATAAGTTTAGCCAGTGCGATCGGAAGTACACACACGAACAAACTCCGAGCACGGACATCGTAACAGCCAATCGTAATGCGAGTTAATTCGCTTCAGAATTAAATCGCATTTCGAGACATTTCGAGATATCTCGTTTTTCCCTAGTGGGGGGGCGTTACCCGCAGTGGCTAACCTTATTTCATCCTCGATCGGATGCGCCATTTCGGGCGAAAGATACATTTCGCGTTTTCAAAATGGTCGACGAGTGTGCGTGCATAACCTCAAGGCACTAATTTAAATCTGACTTTAACGGTCGCCCAGCATTCGGAAAACAATAACTTTAATGTCGATACGAACGGAGATACGCGTCCTAAAAAAAAAAACGAAGAAACATTTTTTCTTTTCCTCGACTCCCTCCGTTAAGAATTAACTCATAAGCGACATAATTTAATATACTTTACGATAATTATTATTATTACGATATTACATAGACATATATTTCATTCGTTTTGTAGATTTTCATTGATGCGTTTGTAATTGGCGTGCTCCCGGAAGTACAGCATTCGTCACGGCGAGGATTGAGAACACTCGGAAGAAGTAAACGACGCGAAAACTTTTTTTTTCGAGAATTGCGAATAACTTCACGCTGTTGGAACGAACTTCACTTGGAAACGTGTGAACTATGCGTGACTGAAAATTTCATCTTTGTGGAACATGGAAAAACATGTGGCTTTCCAGGAACATGGAAAACATTCGCGTCTCCGGGACGAATCCTGACGAAGCCGTGACGAATTCTGTACGAACTTCCGGGTCCTAATTAAAACGTATTATATTTTGCGTTTGTTAAACGTCTTTACGACGTTTTATCGGCGCATCACGTGTAACAACGTCTTATTTATATGTCGGGTTCAATCTCACCGAATTTGTACAACGCCAACGGTCGTTCGTCGAACTATATAACGCGGGACAATACTCTCGCGAAAATATTGTCCGACGATCGGTAATGAGATTCGCAAAAGGATTTCACGGTGAATCGAAACATTCGACATTCTTTTTTTTTTAAACAGAACAACAATAACTTTGGGAGGTTAAAGAAATTTCGGATATTCTCCGATTTTTTTTTCTTCCCCTCGCGGACAATCAATTTACAGATGTGTGTCCATAACCTCAATATTCATCGAGTTTCTGGACATCACGTGATCCTTGAAATGATCAACGAAAGGTGGCCACGACGCGGTGGCCATTTTGTAATGCATAAAATGTCGAATATCAATAACCTCGAATTTCAAGAAGACAACGTCTTGACGTTGAGTAATTAACAAAAACAAAAACATAATCCGACTTAGAACAAAATGTCGACGCACGTTCTTGCTCAACGTTAAAAAATGTTTCGATGGTAAATATGGAGCAAAGGGGACCCACTTCCGATGACCTTTGGAATAGGCCCATTCGACGCATTTTTGCACGAGAAAATGTTTTCCTCTGACAAAATTGTGGGTCGTTATTTATTTAAAAGTCATTAACAAATAAAGTTAATAATTCATATAGCTATTTTCCTTATACCAGTCGGTCTTAATCATCTTGCCCTTCACATGTGTTGTTAAGGGAGGGGTAAGGGTTTCAGCGTAAAAAAAACACTTTTTTCGCGATTTTTTTTCTCAAATATGGATTGAGCAATTTTATTCGAACCTTTTGTACATTATTGAGCATACTTTTGACAATGTTGTGTTATTTTTTTCATGCAGAAATATTGAAGCATAAGCCCGTAACAGAGCTTCCCCCAGAACGTCTTGGAAAAAAAAACAATTTGCGGTGTTCACTATAACTCGGCCGGAAATTATCTGAAAATGAAAAACCATGAAAATTTAGTCGAATTATAATCAAATCTTCCCCCCAACGTTCTCTGATAATTTTTTTTTTCATTTAAAAATTTTTGGCGGCCATCTAAAGTGTGAACTGTTATTTTCCACGAAAAATTCCGCCATTTTGTGGGTGGAAAACACCCTTAATGTAAAAAAAAAAAAATTAATTAAACGTTGGGGGGAGGTATTTTGTATGTAGAAAATGTGTACAAAGTTTGAAATGAATCGGTCAAGTAGTTTTTAAATGGCAGTGAACACGGACTTTGAAAAAGTAGTTATGAGAAAAACGCGTCTTAAGTTTGTGAAGAAAAAAATTTTTTTCAAGACGTTCTGGGGGAAGCTCTGTTACGGGCTTATGCTTCAATATTTCTGCATGAAAAAATTACACAACATTGTCAAAAGTATGCTCAATAATGTACAAAAGGTTCGAATAAAATTGCTCAATCCATATTTGAGAAAAAAAATCGCAAAAAAGTGTTTTTTTTTTACGCTGAAACCCTTACCCCTCCCTTAATAAGACAATAACTTCAAGAATATTGCTTAGATCGGTTTAAAATTTTAAAGACATATTCTTGAAATGTCAAACAATAAGATAAGACAAAACAAAAAAATTCGATTTTTCGAAAGTGAAAACCCTTACCCCGCCCTTAAGAATAACCCCATGAGTAACATACAAAAAGTTTTATCCGTCGCTCATTGTTTGTTAAAAAATTATTACTAAAAATTATCGTTAAAAATGTACTGTTCGCCATACACTAGTAAAAGTATTTCATGTTCGATTTATGAAACTTCTTTTGTTAATAATTTTTTTCAACAAACAATGAGCGACGGATAAAACTTTTTGTATGTTACTTAGGCGGTTATTCTTGAGGTGGTAGTCTGGTAACTTAAGCCGATTTTCATGTCTTTTTTGGAGGGCGCTTTTTTGTAGGAAAATAAAAATGAATCGTTTTGGATATTTAGGATATTTTTATTTACATATTAAAGATACAAAAAAAAAATTTTTTGAAAAAATTTAATAGTTTATTATTATTATTATTATTGATCGAAGTTGGCACCTCGAAAAAAAAAGCGCGTGGGTGGCCCCGGTGATTTTGGCTCTTGGTGTTATCTGAAATCAAAAATTCTTGATAATTCTTAATCCATAGACATGTCATTCTGGTCGGAACTACTGAAGTTAAATTTCATAGATAAATATACAAAATTTATTTGCTAAAATAAAAGGACTTTTTTTCCAAAGTTCGCCATTTTGTTGTTTATCCATGAAATTTAACTTCAGTAGTTCCGACCAGAATGACATGTCTATAAATTGAGAATTATCAAGAATTTTTGATTTCAGATAACATCAAGAGCCAAAATCACCGGGGCCACCCACGCGCTTTTTTTTTCGAGGTGCCAACTTCGATCAATAATAATAATAATAATAAACTATTAAATTTTTTCAACAAAATTTTTTTTTGTATCTTTAATATCTAAATAAAAACATACTAAATATCCAAAACGATTCATTTTTATTTTCCTACAAAAAAACGCCCTCCAAAAGAGACATCAAAATCGGCTTAAGTTACCAGACTACTACCTTAACAACGTATGTGAAGGACAAGATACTTGGGACTGACATATAAGGAAAATAGCTAAATGAATTATGAACTTTATTTGTTAATAACTTTTAAATAAATAACGGTCCCCAATTTTGTCAGAGGAAAAAGTTCGGGAAGACACCCTTGATATCATATATGAAAGACAAGGTCATCGGAAGTGGGTCCTCTCTGATCTATATATACCGTTTCGATTCTCAAACGACATTCTTGAAAAAGGTCTCTCGTGAAAAATGGCACTTGGAAATAGGAAAGAAGCCTCGCGGAGTATTGTCCCTGTAATTGTTTTGCACGTAATATCCCGATCGTTTGCCACTGCTCGAATTATTCATGGATTATTGATTTACGAGTCGTTGCGACTGTATTATAACTTGCGCGCGGCCGACAACGTGATATTTCTAATAACGAGGGGAAAAAACAAAAATACTAAATGAGACAATGATGGAAAAATAAAATAAACAGAAGAAATAAAAAAGCAAATACCGTTGCAAAGGCTTCGGTTTGCATGGAAATGCGAAAAATCGTTATATTTATAATATATCGCGAGTGTATATATTTAATAATATTTTATGCATTTTCTTAACGCGATGTACCGCGACGTTTGTACGAATAACAAAAGCGACTCAAACATTTTTAATGATCACTTATTTGGACACGGACACACGAAATATGAAATTTATTTATGGATCGTCGACAATTGTACGATGAGAACCGGAAATATTAAGTGGGCGAATTTTGTGTCCGATGAGACTTTTAAAGAAATTATGAGAAAAGAAAGAGAAAAAGAGAAAAAAAATGAACGAAGATTTCGGTAATGGATTATTTTGTGTGTTTAACGTGAGAAATGCCGGAATTTGGTGAATTAATTATTCGACGAAACTTTATTGTCAAGAGCCGTCGATGAAAGTGCATTTATGATAATCCTAACGTGACCAAACGTCACAATGATCGTTGACGAATTGTTTCATCGCCGGAGAGTAAATCATGTATCAACGAAGGCAAATTGTTATTATTATTAATTTTTGTTAATATCAGACCGATCGTATCGCAGGCAGACACGCGGCGAGTTTATTTTTATTGAACATATTTTTTTTGGAAATCGCTGCTTTTAGACAAATTTTTTTTCGACCCACTCGTCATTTTTAGAAAATTAAGGGCTCGCATACCGCTGCGCGCGCTGAAAAACGAATGAACTGGAAAAATTATTATAAACGTTATATGGTGGAAAAAAAAAAAAATTATTAATTTCACATTTTTTATTAACTTTTCAACTACAAGAAAAAAAATTATTGAGAATTTTTTTTTCAATATTAACATTATTTTTTACGGGTTTAAATGGACTAATGATGAAAACACCATAGCGCCTCCTTGTCGACATCATAACTTCACCGAAAATTATCCAATCTGCAAAAATAACAAAGAATCTAGTAAAATAATGTTGTAGTAATAGTTTGACGGAGGGAATTTTTTTTTTTTTATTCAAAAATAAAGAAATCACAGTACTTCAAACTTTGGTTTGCAATTTAAAAACACACAAATTAGTGTTTAATAATTTATAAAAAATTGTCCAACGAGAAAATTAAAAAAGCCTCTTGTCAGACTATAGAAAAAACCATTATCGAGATTTATAAAAAAAAAAAAGTTAATAAATATTGAAAATTGAGTGAGTTATCGTGCCGACACTGTCTAAAAACATGGTTTCGAGAAAAACGCGTTTAAGGTAGTAGTCTGGTAACTTAAGCCGATTTTCATGTCTTTTTGGAGGGCGTTTTTTTGTAGGAAAATAAAAATGAATCGTTTTGGATATTTAGGATGTTTTTGGTTACATATTGAAGATACAGAAAAAAATTTTTTTGAAAAAATGTAATAGTTTATTATTATTATTATTGATCGAAGTTAGTACCTCGAAGAAAAGCGCGTGGTTGGCCCCGGTGATTTTGGCTCTTGATGTTATCTGAAATCAAAAATTCTTGATAATTCTTAATCTATAGACATGTCGTTCTGGTCGGAACTACTGAAGTTAAATTTCATGGATAAATAACAAAATGGCGGACTTTGGAAAAAAATACTTTTTTCCAAAGTCCGCTACTGAAGTTAAATTTCATGGATAAATAACAAAATGGCGGACTTTGGAAAAAAGTTTTTTTTTCCAAAGTCCGCCATTTTGTTATTTATCCATGAAATTTAACTTCAGTAGCGGACTTTGGAAAAAAGTATTTTTTTCCAAAGTCCGCCATTTTGTTATTTATGTTAAGTTAAGTTAAATTTCATGGATAAATAACAAAATGGCGGACTTTGGAAAAAAAACTTTTTTCCAAAGTTCGCTACTGAAGTTAAATTTCATGGATAAATAACAAAATGGCGGACTTTGGAAAAAAAAAACTTTTTTCCAAAGTCCGCCATTTTGTTATTTATCCATGAAATTTAACTTCAGTAGTTCCGACCAGAATGACATGTCTACAGATTAAGAATTATCAAGAATTTTTTATTTCAGATAACATCAAGAGCCAAAATGACCGGGGCCACCCACGCGTTTTTTTTTCGAGGTGCCAACTTCGATGAATAATAATAATAATAATAAACTATTAAATTTTGTCAACAAAATTTTTTTTTGTATCTTTAATATGTAAATAAAAACATCCTAAATATCCAAAACGATTCATTTTTATTTTCCTACAAAAAAACGCCCTCCAAAAAAGACATGAAAATCGGCTTAAGTTACCAGACTACTACCTTAAAGTTTCTGGTAGGTAGGCCGTCCCAATCCGATATCCGGTCACATTTATTGCTCTAACTTTGTAACGGACTGGAATTTTCTTGAAAGTTTTTTTTTTTTGTTTAAAAATCTGTAAAAAAGAAAAATCGATTTTTCGAAAATTCCAGAGGTACGTGAGCCCTTAATCGACGCGACACACGAAATTCGGAACGATTCGTCCGTTCGATTCTCGTTGAAACGACGAGGGAAGGTTTTTTTTTTTTTTTTTTTTTTTTCGAGTAAACTCTTTTTCTCGTTCACGCATTTTTGCAACTATAAAAGAGAGACAGAAAATGTCCAGTGATAACAAATCGAAGACTTGCGCACCACTGAAACGCTTATTCCCTCGTTTTTTTTTTGTTGTTCGTTTTTCAGTAATATGTGAAGCACAATAACGATTAATGCAATGTATAAGCTCACGGATAATCGTGACATCTTTTTATATATATATAATTTACGAGTGCTCAAATGCCTGTAGATTTAGTACGAAAAACACGATTTTCATTTTTTTTTTTCTAATCGACAACCAAAAGCCACACGTTACGTTACGATTATGTTAAAAAAAAATGTTCTCGCGCGATTACGTATAACGAAAAAAAAAAAAAAGAAAAAAAACAAAGTTTTTTTCACCGCGGTTGAAAATCGATCTCCGAATTTTAATCGTGTCATTTATGTAAATAGTACCGAAAGGAAAAAAAAAAAAAGAAGAAATTGCCTACGATAAGTGGAAAAAAAAAAGTGCAATTTATCTATCGCGTGGCGAAGCCCTCACCCCTCTGCCGCTTAAACGTAGACATGGCCACGTTGGACCAAAATGTGTACGATATAAGCACGTTTTTAAGTGAATATTATTAACAAATAAGAACGAGGAAAAGAGAAATAATACAAAAAAAAAACGAATAAAAATAGGAAAAAAAAATAATAACAAGACGACTGATTGGAAACGACAAATATAGTATGACTGCCAATAATAAGATTATTAATAAAAGAACGCTAAGACGAAGATGATTCAAACTTTGGCGCTAATCAAAAGGTTGACGATTGAACCGCGTTGGAATACCGTCTCCACGAACGCAATTTTTTAGCAGTACTTGAAACGAAACTTTTAACTACATTAAGATAGTAATTAACGAAAGAGAGGGACAAAGATGAAGAAAATAACAAACACAAATTAAGCAGGGTTTACACGAAGTTTTTTCTAAAATTAATCGTCCGGATAAATAACAACGGTACACATATGTTTATAGAGTCCGATCCAATCGAGTCCGTGAATGCGAGAAGGAAAGAAAAGAAGAAAAGAAAAAAAAACATGCACGTCCTTATAGTCGATTGACGGGATGAAAATGTAACCTCTATCGTTTAAATACAAAAAAATAAAAAGAAGAAACGACTTGTATTATATATTTAACGTTTACTAAGGTTCAGGATGATTTTTTTGTTTGTTTGTTTTTTTTCTTTCTTTCGGCAATTGTAAAGAGTGAGATACCACATGATTATTTGTATTTGCTTGTGAATCGAAGAAGAAGAAATTGTAAGGTGAAAGATACGTTTGAGCTTCGTCACTTGGGCCATTGATGTTTTTTTTTTTTTCGTTTCTAACAAAGAGTGATTGTAAATGTAATTCAATTTCTTGCAAACTATTGTTCGTTACGTACACCTATATAACCCGATGCATCGTCGAAATAAACAAGCATAATGTTGTGGTCTCGTTTATTTATTTACGCAGCAAATCGTTCGTTCGAAGAAAAGAAAAAAAACAAATTTCCAAGCATTTGTTTAGGGGTTGTATTAGGAATTACCACGGTGGCGCCGCTTATTTGAGATGGCCGTTCATTATCTGTCAGAGGCTGTCAACCAGCACCATGAACTTAAATTTAAATATCAATTTTTCTTCATGATTGGAAAAATTTTGATTTTTTTAATCATGTTTATGTGTCAATTTTTTTTTTTAACTTTCCGAAGCTATTGTATATTGGTACTCAATATACAGATCAAATAATATGGTCCTCCATACTAGATTTGATGAGCGTTCAGGTCTACCATCCTATTATTTTGGAACGATGGTTTGATTAAGCTGCTGTCAAACGTTTTTAATCATATCAAAATCAAACGTTAAGTTTGCATCTTGTCAGAAAAATTTATTAAGGGGTAATATCCACCAAATTTTTTTTTTTTTGTCATTTTTTTTTATTGGCTTAAATCATGCTAAAACTATCCTAGAATCAAAATCTACAACGCCCAAGTATTGATCTAAACTCAAAATTCGTTTAAATCAATTTTTACCGAACAACTTTTATGCTCCAAAATCACATTTTTCGCTTATTTTAGCGATGCTCGTTTTTTTTTTAATTTCGCGGCTTTGTAAATTAGTAGAAGTTACCTATGATCGATATCGTGTTTTGAATTTGAAGTATAGAGGTCGCTGCATCAAATTTCGACCGGTACAGCACGTGTTTACTCACAATTTCCCTTTGTTTAGTCGATCAGCCGTTCTCGTTGTGTACGTTCTTAGTTTGAGTTTTGCTATACTTTTTAACTGTGAATTATATTCAAAAGTACCGTTTACGATGCTCTTGGGTTAACCGTTGGACCGAACATGTACGAGTTTTGCGTGGGATCGGACGCCAATCGCGTCAAAGTCGCTGAGCATCGTATGTCCGATATCGCGAAAGAGGCTAGGCGCAGCCTTACATCAGACAAAAAAAAGGAAGAAGAGGAAAATAAGGCCCGGGAAGGCCAACATTACGGCGCAGGGATAGCTGACTGAAGGTAAAAAAATTATTAAGGACTATATTATTGCGATTCTTAAGATTTATAGCATTTTGAAACTTTAAACGCGTTTTTCTCAAAACCATGTTTTCAAAATCGGCGAGCAGTAGAACTGAAAAAGTTTACATCCGATTGACTTGAAATTTTAACTGTAGCTTCTTCATTAGATTATCTAGTGAAGTACACACGATTTTAGCGATTGATTAACAACAACAAAAGTTATAAACAATTAAAGTCGATTTTTTTTGTCGAAATTTTTTTTTTTTTTTCAAACTTTCGCCATTTTGCGAAAAAAAATTCTAAAAATATAATCATGTGTACTTCACTAGCGACACTCATGTAGATAATGAAAACATTTTTTTTTTTGTTATAGGTGGAGTTGGGCACGACTTCTACTGCTCGCCGCGGAAGAACTTTTTAAAAAAGCGGTTCACGGCAATCGCTGCACAGCCGCCATTTTGTAAAAAAAATAACAATACAATTTTTTTTTCTATTCTCCAAGAGTTGCTTAATCCAATGATATATTATTTATATACCTTACATCTCAAATGTCCTTTAAAAAAAATCATGAAAAAAGCCTTGTTTTTTTGAGCATTTGGTGGATATTACCCGTTAAGTAAGAAGGATACAACAATTCTGGAAGGAAAAAACAATTCTGGCCGATTCGGAAGTTCGATGTGAATGGTTTATCGTGAATTTACCATTCACATCGAACTTCCGAATCGGCCAGAATTGTTTTTTTTTTTTTTTTTCAATTTTGTTAGAAATATTCCTTGTGTGCTGAGATGCAAACATATTAATATTTCACTGAGATCAGACTTCCAGTGATGTGGATAAAAAATATATTTGAAAATTACTTTTGCAAAAATGCATAAGGACATTTTAAATTTGGCGGGATTTTGAACTTTGCGAGCTTGTTCGTTTTATTGAAAACAAAGAAATTATTCATTCGCACAAGTCATCCAATTGGTCGGAAAAAACATAATATTTTTTTTCATAATAAGTTCGATGTGAATGGTTTATCGTGAATTTATATCCTTCTTACTTAATAAATTTTTCTGTCAAGATGCAAATTTAACGTTTGATTTTGATATGATTAAAAACGTTTGACAGCAGCTAAATCAAACCATCGTTCCAAAATAATAGGATAGCAGACCTGAACGCTCATCAAATCTAGTATGGAGGACCATATTATCTGACCTGTATATTGAATATCAATATACAATAGCTTCGGAAAGTTAAAAAAAAAATTGACACATAAACTAGATTAAAAAAATCAAAATTTCTCCAATCATGAAGGAAAATTGATATTTAAATTTAAGGGAGGGGTAAGGGTTTCAGCGTAAAAAAAACACTTTATTTGCGATTTTTTTTCTCAAATATGGATTGAGCAATTTTATTCGAACCTTTTGTACATTATTGAGCATACTTTTGACAATGTTGTGTAATTTTTTCATGCAGAAATATTGAAGCATAAGCCCGTAACAGAGCTTCCCCCGGAACGTCTTGGAAAAAAAAAACAATTTGCGTCACTATAACTCGGCCGGAAATTATCTGAAAATGAAAAACCATGAAAATTTAGTCAAATTATAATCAAATCTTCGCCCCCCAACGTTCTCTGATAATTTTTTTTTTTCATTTAAAAATTTTTGGCGGCCATCTAAAGTGTGAACTGTTATTTTCCACGAAAAATTCCGCCATTTTGTGGGTGGGAAACACTTAATGTAAAAAAAAAAAATTTTAACTAAACGTTGGGGGGAGGTATTTTGTATGTAGAAAATGTGTACAAAGTTTGAAATGAATCGGTCAAGTATTTTCTAAATGGCAGTGAACACGGACTTTAAAAAAGTAGTTTTGAGAAAAACGTGTCTAAAGTTTGTGAAGTAAAAAAGTAAAGAAAAAATTTTTTTTTTCCAACTTACACAGAATAATCGATTCCAGCTTCTTTCTCCTTTTATAATATTGTAGTGTATAGTATACACTATATACTGTATACACAATAGCAATGAATGAACTGTATACCTGTTCGACAGCTGCACTGCTAGCCCGACCGCCCGCAGCTGTTAGAGGTATAGCGTTAAAGGCCAGGAGATTAATAAGACAATAACTTCAAGAATATTGCTTAGATCGGTTTAAAATTTTAAGGACATATTCTTGAAATGTTAAACAATAAGATAAGAGAAAAAAAAATTCGATTTTTCGAAATTGAAAACCCTTACCCCGCCCTTAAGTTCATGCTTACAGCCACGTCTTCCTCTTTAAGGACTTACATACGTCCAGCGGTACCGAAAACGTACGAAAAGAAAAACTGTTTTCAGGAGGGATAGAAATAGAAATTGATAAAAAAATTCTTACACATTGTTTATTACTGTGTTAAGTTTGTAAAAAAATTTATTTCAATTTTTTTTTTCAAAAATTCCAACATGATAAATCACATTTTTTGAAGCATTGTAAAAAAAAAGTTGCTCCACTGTCGGCAGTATTTCTTCCTCAAATGTTGACGGATCTGCAAAATGTAAAGAAATTCTTGTAAAATAAGGTAGTAGTTATAGTCTGTCGAGCCGGATTTTTGAAATTCGAAAAATTAAACAATTTACGGTAATTTAAAAAAAAAATGTCAAGTTTGTGTCAAAAAAGTCACACTTTAATTGTTTTTATACAATTTTCTAATTATAATTTTAAAAATCCGGCTTGACAGACTATAGAAAAAACAATTCCGAGTATTTAAAAAAAAAATCATCAAAAAATATTAAAAACCGTACGAGTTATCGTGCCGACCGTGTCAGAAAAAGTAGTTTTGAGAAAAACGCGTTTAAAGTTTCAAGCGCGTTTCGCTCGAAGTCGCGCGCGGCTTGAGCAAGAACTTTATGAATTTTTTAAATTTATTTAGTTAACTTACGTCTAATCTCCCATTCCAGCTTCATATTGTACGCCTTCCTTGTCAGTAAAAAATTGTTGTTGTTTATTTTTTTTCTAATCGACGAATTGTTCTGGCCTCTTTTGTTGCTTTGATAGCGTTGATTCGACCGTGTTTCACATTATCAGGCAGTCACATTATCTACAATAACTTTTGAACTATGGGGAATTTTTACAATCAGCTTACACAGAAATACGCCTAAGACTATAAGGAATAATAATCTGTAAACAAAGAAAAATCGATTTTTTCAAAATTCTCGACGTATGTAAGGCCTTAACGGACATAGCTGGGGCTTCGCGTAGGTTTTTTTTTTTAGTATTCGGAACCGCTTTGAAGGGCGGCGCGATCATTTTTTTTTTTACCCATATTAAGGGCCACCCTAATACAGATGGAATGCATGATTGCCATAAAGATACGGTGAACCTATATGACGCGTCATGTTAAACTTCAAAATCAGAAAAATATTGCCCGCCACTCTACGGATGAATAAACGAATTCGAACAATAAACTATTACTTATAAGATCAATCTATCACATGACATAATTTCATATTTATAAATTGTTCGTTATTTAACAATTATGCAATTTCAGTCGCACCTCTTGTTTATACGATACAAATAAAACGGTTTTTGATAATTCGCGGTCGCACATTAACAATCGGGCACCGACTGGGAGAGAGTGGTTTGAAATTTGGTCGATAGCGATCAGGTTGCTAAATGGTAATTCCCAAAATAATTAATGAACAAGCGGTTTGATGCTTTTTATTCGAACCAGTTGTTATACCGGTTAAACGCTCAGACACTGTTATTGTATACAAATATTTTACAAATCTCACGTTTTTTCTTCACAAATATCTTAAAATTATCGAACGATTTTCTTAACATGCTTCAATTCGTGACACAGCCACACGATAGAACTGAGAAGTACGAGACTGCCGGACTGATGCAACGTGGCTAGTGTCACCGGTACGTGCTCCAACAACGTTGCAATACCCAAAATCACTTGGAGATAACCAGCAAAGAAAACGGTCCATACCGCAGCGGATCCTCGACCGGGCAGTTTGTGCTTTCGTGACATTATAGCCAGACACGTGATCAGAGTGAGGGTGGAAACGCCCTGAAACAAGAGAAACAAAGCATGTAAGAAAATATGAAACGGCGTATGACCCACTGAAAAATTAAAGCCATGACAAATCAAAATTACGCGTGGTCTGGTACACTCCAATTTCGAGAGGATAGTTTTTTTATAAGGCCAAAAAAAAAAGTGCCATCACGTTTTTAATTCTAACTTACAAAAACTCGATGATCAAACTGCACCGTCGTTGGATTTTCCGTGAAATTTCTTAAAGTCGGCGAGAACGCCAGGATATCTTGGGGTATCCATTTGCCGGCCATTTTTGGAAAAGTGTTGTATATCAAACCGGCGTCGAGACCCGCGACAAAAGCTCCCGACACGGCGGTAAGAAAGACAAGTCCTTTGGTCGTGTAGACGACTCTTTTGAATTTTCTCATGCGGTCGATCGCCTCGGTCGCTACTCTCTTCATTCCGAAATAATCGACACTGACTTTCTTCGCTGGCAAAAGATAATCAAGGGAGTTGTAGAGAAAACCACTGTATATGACTAAAGCAAGACCGAGATGCGACGCTAAACGATATTGCGAGACTCTTGGAACGTCGGATGGACCGTCGAAACGATCTTCGAGACCCGATTTCACCATGTACCATCCCATTAGACCCTGTAATCCGATCAACGAGCCCAGAATCACAACTTTCACTTTTCCTGCCGGTGTGAACATTCCTTTCGCCCAAAAATACGTTGCCGGCAGTGCAAAAGTTATTCCGATCAAGCGTCCCCACATTCTGTGCAAATATTCCATCCACCATATTCTCTTAAATTCCTCGAGTGTCATTCCCGAATTTGTTCTGAAACCAAACAACGCGATGCCGTTGAACGTTGAATTTTTTTTTCCTCAATTGCTTCCGAGCCGTCGATCAATTCTTACTTACTTACATTTGGTATTCCGGAAATTCTTTGTATCTCTCGAATTCATTGATCCAATGTTCGGTGGTCGTTGGCATTTTTTCACCGAGAAACTTCCACGTTACCATCGACAATCCCGATTCCGTGAGCCTCGTGACACCGCCTAAACTCGCGATGAAGGTCAAATCAATCTAACGATTTATCCCAAAAGGCATTTATTATGAATTACAAAACAACCAATTAAACAAACTCCGACAAATTATTTTCGCCTATACTATTAATACTATTTTTTGTCCTTGTTTTTTTTTTTAATGGATATAGTACTTTATGTACTACGGTAAATTCACTTGCCATAAGTTTCGTCGACAATTATCTTAATAATGTGACGAATGAAGAAGTAAAAAATTACGTAGCCTATTGTACCTAATGCTACAGCTACGAAGACCATTCCGCTGCATGTGAGCAACCAAGAACCGACGATTTTTTGAGATTTATGACCAGCCGCCGAAGCATATCGCACGGCAAATGTTCCGGTTTTACGAAAAAGTCCTTGAACCTGTTGGCGTAAAAGAATGTTTATGAATTAAAATTCCACCCGCTGTGTTAGATCATCAATAGTGTGTGATAAATGTTTTTTTTTTCTTGTTGAAAACTCGCGCAACAGCAGAGATTTTGTTAACATTTAACGATTTAATAACAACTAAAGAGCATTTAATTTTCATGACAATTTCCTAATCCTTCAAAACACGACGTCCTGTATATACGAGGCTTCATCGATCCCGTTATCGTTCTTCGCCTAGCTCGCAAAATGTTTTATTAAACTTTGCTCATTTGTAGAGTAGCGCAACGGATAGCGCAGGAAGAATTCCGCTGTTTTCGTTAATAATATGATATTTTGAAGAGAAGTACATAGGGATACCGAGTGTTTTCGTTAATAATATGATATTTTGAAGAGAAGTACATAGGGATTTGAAACAATATTTTTCCAAATCCCTATGTACTTCTCTTCAAAATATCATATTAATAACGAAAACACTCGGTATTTTTTTTCGGATCGACGTTGAAGAGAGTTCTGCTGCGTGCCGCGGAGATGACAGCACCTGACGCGAGAGCTTCCCCAGCGTCACCATGCGGCGTGAAAAATGTGAAAAAAATGTTTTTTGATACATTAATAAACAAGGAACAAAACCCAAAAAAATTTTTCGAATATCTCTTTTTTTTCCCACATAAAAAAATTCTTGAAAAATGTGAAAAAAAAACAGGGGGTCACAGTGGTGTTAACCCTTAAGCCGATTTTCATGTCTTTTTGAAGGGCGTTTTTTCGTAGGAAAATAAAAATGAATCGTTTTGGATATTTAGGATGTTTTTGTTTACATATTAAAGATACAAAAAAAAAATTTTTTTATAAAATTTAATAGTTTATTATTATTATTATTATTATTGATCGAAGCTGGCACCTCGAAAAAAAAGCGCGTGGGTGGCCCCGGTGATTTTGGCTCTTGATGTTATCTGAAATCAAATATTCTTGATAATTCTTAATCTATAGACATGTCATTCTGGTCGGAACTACTGAAGTTAAATTTCATGGATAAATAACAAAATTTATT
Source organism: Oxytorus armatus (assembly GCA_958009045.1). NCBI lineage: Eukaryota > Metazoa > Arthropoda > Insecta > Hymenoptera > Ichneumonidae > Oxytorus > Oxytorus armatus. The sequence continues at coordinate 36,440,560 of OY253745.1, read as the reverse complement.
TGCTAAAATGAAAGGACTTTTTTTTTCCAAAGTCCGCCATTTTGTTATTTATCCATGAAATTTAACTTCAGTAGTTCCGACCCGAATGACATGTCTATAGATTAAGGGCGGGGTAAGGGTTTTCACTTTCGAAAAATCGAATTTTTTTTTGTCTTATCTTATTGTTTAACTTTTCAAGAATATGTCCTTAAAATTTTAAACCGATCTAAGCAATATTCTTGAAGTTATTGTCTCATTAATCTCCTGGCCTTTAACGCTATACCTCTAACAGCTGCGGGCGGTCGGGCTAGCAGTGCAGCCGTCGAACAGGTATACAGTTTATTCATTGCTATTGTGTATATAGTATATAGTGTATACTATACACTACAATATTTTAAAAGAAGAAACGATCGTCAGGTGCTGGAATCAATGAATCTGTGTAAGTTGGAAAAAAAAAAAATTTTCTTCACTTTTTTTACTTCATAAGCTTTAGACGCGTTTTTCTCAAAACTACTTTTTCAAAGTCCGTGTTCACTGCCATTTAAAAACTACTTGACCGATTCATTTCAAACTTTGTACACATTCTCTACATATAAAATACCTCCCCCCAACGTTTAGTTAATTTTTTTTTTTTTTACATTAAGGGTGTTTCCCACCCACAAAATGGCGGAATTTTTCGTGGAAAATAACAGTTCACACTTTGGATGGCCGCCAAAAATTTTTAAATGAAAAAAAAAATTATCAGAGAACGTTGGGGGGAAGATTTGATTGTAATTTGACTAAATTTTCATGGTTTTTCATTTTCAGATAATTTCCGGCCGAGTTATAGTGAACACCGCAAATTGTTTTTTTTTCAAGACGTTCTGGGACAAGCTACGTTACGGGCTTATGCTTCAATATTTCTGCATGAAAAAATTACGCAACATTGTCAAAAGTATGCTCAATAATGTACAAAAGGTTCGAATAATATTGCTCAAACCATATTTGAGAAAAAAAATCGTAAAAAAAGTGTTTTTTTCAATGCTGAAACCCTTACCCCTCCCTTAAGAATTATCAAGAATTTTTTATTTCAGATAACATCAAGAGCCAAAATCCCCGGGGCCACCCACGCGCTTTTTTTTCGAGGTGCCAACTTCGATCAATAATAATAATAATAAACTATACAATTTTTTCAAACTAATTTTTTTTTGTATCTTTAATATGTAAATAAAAACATCCCAAATATCCAAAACGATTCGTTCTTATTTTCCTACAAAAAAAACGCCCTCCAAAAAAGACATGAAAATCGGCTTAAGTTACCGGACTACCTTAAAATCGGCATGAAATTTCCCATGAAATAGACCCTTTGACTACAGAATGCTGACAAGCTATTATCTACAAAAAAAGTGCACGATATGAAACATGGTTGTAGGTAGTTGTCGACTTTCATAAGTGTAGTTTGTCCGTATCATGTCGATTTCATTAAGCGACAGTCATTTTCTGTAGTAAGTCGTACGTTTTGCTAAAAATAACTACAATAGACTAGAAAAATGTAAAACTACAAAAATCTAGAAATAAAAAAATTGTGAATAAACATTACAACGGGTAAATTTCTTGCGCAAGGATCTGCATGTTCGCACATAAAAATTTTTCCCATGTTATCAATCGAAATGATTGTGCGGATAAATGATTTTTTTTTTTTGTGTCAGCTCCGATACAAATCGGTTCTCTATATCTTCTCAATTACAGAAGCACAGACGATACCTGCGCAAGTTGCGTCTGACTTCTCCGAAGTAACGCTACGCCTAGATTTGTAGACGAACTCTTTGGAGCGGCGCGATAGAAACTTTGATTCCCAAATCCATTTTTCCATGGAGCGCTTCTCGGTGCGAGCCTTGTACAACATCGGGCGATGCTTAACATACTAAACATCAAATAAACATAAATGAGGATAGAATGCTTAAGAAACTCCGATCAATTAGTAACTTGTATCATTGTTACCCGAGTCTGTTTTTATTCTTTCTTTTTGTGTGAATCCTTCAGATATACAATAATGCTGATGTATAATTTGCTCTTTTAATCGTTGTGTCGAATGATATGTCGGATTCTTAAAGTACAATGACAAAACTGCGCAATGTCATTTCGAACTTGATTATTAGTTGTTAATTTCCGTACGTTGTTTACAACGGCAAATTAATATTTGTATAATTGTAAATCTCTCTCTGAATAAAGGTTGTATCCACATTTGAGAAACTAAATGTGAGAATGCGGCATAAATGTGAATTCTCACACGGGCGTACTTTTCTCACTGCAAGCGACGGTAAATTCCTTTTTTTTTTCTAAACAAACCCAGTTATTCCGTGCTATCACCGAATAGCAATCTCATTGGCTAATGTGATTGCTGCCTTTCACAAAATCGGCCGAATCAAAAGTCTTACCTCGAACCCGTATCGTCTTCCGCTTCTCTCTCATTGGCTGAAGACGATTGATATTTTTACATTGGATGTTTATGTTACCCTTTTTTTGTATTTTGATATTTTGACACTATTCTAACCTAAATATGAGCAACAAAACCAGTGGTGGTGGCAAGTATTATTGTAATTCATTTATTTTATCACTAAGGCGTTGAGTTGATTTAAACAAAAAATATTTGCAGTACATTAATGTGGCGATTTAGCCTCACATTAGTTTAATTAGTACCAACATTTTTTAAATGTTTATAAACACTGTCGTGTATTAAATGACTAATTGCGGATGAATTGTACTCTCCTATGTTTCATTATAAATAGATAACTTACTTGTAACAATGGGTTGGTAAAAAAACTATTCACATATAAGGATCGGTAGATTTTTGTTATCGGTAAGACAATGACAGTTTTATTCCATTGTTTATTACTATCTATAAATTCACAATTAATTTTAGAAATGATCTAAAACAGTACCGATTTGACTTGACATGAGTATAGTACCTCTCTAAAAATTGCGTTCAATGAATCTTTGATAATTATAAATTTCTTAATATAATCAATTCGAGATAAAGAATTTTTTTTTTTTCTGTACAGGAGATATCGATCCGGTGCAAGAAGTACTTGCAGGTAGAATTCGCGAAGTAGGAAATCATGCTATATGGAGCTTGTCCAGTTGCAAGCCAGGTTTTGGAGTTGATCAATTGCGGGACAACATAACGGAAACTTATTGGCAATCGGATGGTCAATTGCCGCATCTCGTTAATATTCAATTTAGAAAAAAAACAACTATTCGTGATATATGTATTTTCACCGATTACAAACTCGACGAAAGTTACACACCCAGCAGGTAATTACTTTCTGACCTTCTTAAAGATCGATATGATTTTATTTTTTAAATTTTTTGAAAAATCTTGGCGTTCCCTCTAATATCCGAAAATTTTGAGATATTCAACTATATTTGTTTTCACACGAATGCAGTATCGTTCAACGATGTTTGGTATTGAATTTGGCGAGAACCAGTGGTTTCGTTCGAATTTTATGAAATTTTGATTTTTTTTTTATTTAAAAAAAAAGTCTGATTATTTTAACTTGCGCGATTTTTGAGATATCAAGTGCGAGTCTCTAATTACAAAAAAATTATTCAATTTGAATTGTATCCAGATATTTCGGTGAATATTATATAAATAACTGAAACTTACAAAAATTTTAGGTTCGATTGTACGATAGATACGTTGCAATTTTTTTTTAATTTTATCTACCGATAAGGAACACAAAAGTTGAAATTTCACTATATACGAATTGGACAAAAAATATTTTTGTTCTACATGTAATTTTTTTCAATTATTAAATTCGAAAATATTTCTAAATTAGTGCAATGTATCGGGAATATGGAAAATATTTTTCTTATAGAATAAGTATCAGAGCCGGAACAAATTTCAACGATCTCCAGGAAGTCGAAGTGATGGATCTGAATGAACCGAGCGGATGGGTCGTTGTGCCAATAAAAGATATGAATGAACGACCGATCAGAACGTTCATGATTCAAATTGCGGTGATAAGTAATCATCAGAATGGCAGGGACACCCATATGAGACAGATAAAGGTTCACAGTCCGGCTCAGGATATATTAGGACCGCCGGCTCCTCACATACCCGGACAATTTATCACCAACGAATTCAAAAGATACGCCACGATAAGATAACAAGAACGAAAAAGTTCATGGCTCAATTTGTACAGTTCGATTTTTTTTGTAATAATTGATTAATCTATCGTTTTAATATAAAGAAAAATGAGTAAAATAAATATACCATTTTATTTTTTTTCACTTAGGAGTCATTATTTAACATTTTTTTCTGGAAAAATTGCTACGTCAAGGAAAAAATGTGGTTTTATCAAAAATTTAAATTCAATCAGTCTATTTTAATATTTAAGAAATGCATAATTGCTTTCACACATTATTCTCATCCCTTGTGGATAAAGCTTCGTTGCTCGTGTAATAAAAAAAATTTGATTTTTCTCAATAGGTCGCCTGTTTGCCAATTTCGATTTTTTTTTCTACTTTGATTTTATTTTTTCTCTGAGAATAATAGTGATGGTATTAAAAAAATAAAGAAGCTTATTAAATTCACAAAATAATAACGTAATTACGTTTTTCTTTGTATCAGCATTCTTTTTCCATTTAAATTACTGTAATACAATATTTTCGTTGAACAATTTTCGTCTATCGGCTCGTTTATCGGATTTTCTCTCGGATTAATGTTAGCTAAGCTTAATTCTCGTGTTTACTTAACGTCCAAACACTCAGGTCTTCTGAATGAATGAAAAAAAAAAAAATTATCATTGACTACTACCGAAATGTAAATATTTCGTACGTAACGTATAGTTTCGTTGGTACTTACGACAATTCTCAGTCGCGAAAGCTCATAGCTAGCGTACGAAGTAAATTTAAGATGTTAAAGCGTTACCTATTTGTCGTCACGTTTATATTTTTTTTTCAAACAATTTACGCATCGCCCGATGTCAGTTTGAATCAAATTCTCAGATCGACGACGAATTTTTTCGACAAATTGAAACTCAATTACGGTACGATCAATTTTTTTTTGCTTCAAGAAAATCAGAGACTTTTCAAATTTGCATCGAGAATCGACGCCAATCATTTTTCAAAATAACAGAAAAATAAATAAATTGCAGAATTTCATTCACCGACTTCCGAACTGTACAGATCAATCGACAATGAAATCAATGAGTATGTGAGTAAAGTGAAAAAATCGACTAATCTGTCTCGAGGAAAGCGTCACCTCGATCTCGATAAAGGTAAAATTTCAATTCTCATTAATTACGATGCCGATAAGTAGATTTTTGGACAGAAGGATTTTCGAAAATTTCAATAAACACCAATAATTCAACGGGTAATTTTGAGATCAATTATTTTTAAACACGAGTTGTGTAAATAAATGCTTTCGTTTTATTTGTAAATATTTGAGATTTTTTTTCTTCTTACAAACATAAATTTGTCAATTGCCAGCAATAACGGATTTTCGATCGATCAAGATCAAAACAGTAAAGATAGCAGAATTGATTAATATTCATATTACAAAAATATATATGTAAATTTATTTATGTATGTATATTAGGACGATTTTTTTCTCGATTATTTTTTGTTCTCACTTCTTTTCCCCACTTGAAATTTTGTTGGATATGTCGAAAAACAAATTCCGTGAAAGTTACAGCCCTTAATATTAATTTTAAGTGCTTCCCCTTAGCGCGAAAAGATTTTCCATCTAAAATTCACGTAAATCGATTTTTTTTTTTTTTTCAAAATTCTATAACTCAGCCGCATTTTATGCTGTCATATTTTTCTTGGTTTCGATTTACTCAGAATAAAACAATCTAGAAAAGTGCCTATTGCGACGAAAGTGTAAATTGTACTGGTGAGTTGGTACCGCTCACTGAAGTTGATGTTTGCCCAAAATTCTCGTTCTTTTGCTGTTATCTCCGGAACATTTAACTTTACGAAAAAAATGTAAATGAAAAATTTGTTGGAAATTTAATTTCCTCTAAAAAAGGTCCTATCGACCCAATTGCTTAGATTAATATTTCTTGAGATATTGAACGTTTTTTATTTTTTATTTTTCTTATTATTTAATATTTCATATTTTATAAATTTTATACGACTCATAAGTTAAAGTTCAATATCTGAAGAAATATTAATCTGAGCAATTGGGTCGATAGGATCTTTTTTGTAGGAAATTAAATTTCCAACAAATTTTTCATTTACATTTTTTTCGTAAAGTTAATTGTTTCGGAGATAACAGCAAAAAAAAACGAGAATTTTGAGTAAAAATGAACTTCAGTGACCCGTACCAACTCACCAGTGCAATTTACACTTTCGCCGCAATAGGCACTTTTCTAGATTGTTTTATTCCGAGCAAATCGAAACCAAGAACAATATGATAGCATAAAATGCAGCTGAGTTATCGAAATTTGAAAGAAAAAAAAAAAAATTCGATTTACGTGTATTTTAGATGGAAAATCTTTTCACGCTAAGGGAAAGTACTTAGAATTAATACTAAGGGCTGTAACTTTCAGGGAATTTGTTTATCGACATATCCAACAAAATTTCAGGCGGGGACTGAGAAAAAAAAATTGTCAAAAAAAAAAATCGCCCTAATGTACATATGTATATTGTATATACAAAAAAGTATATAAATTGCAAAAGCATAAAATGTATCTGGAGCGTAACAGCTTGTGCTCTGCTTGCGGCCATTTTCGTTTACTCGATTTTACGATCTTTATAATTATTAAGTAAAAATACGAGTAACAAAACCAGTGGTGGTGGCAAGTATTATTCTTCATGTATAATATTAAAATATTAAATTTCGCGAAAAAAATATACGATAATCGATGGTTTACTGCCATTCCTCATGTTAACTAGTGCTGGCGCACTTCGGCTGACTGTGAATACGCGGCCACATTGAATAGGTCAGATATAAATTATTTCGATCGTTTTTTTTTTCGATTTTTTACGTAGCCGTGTAAAATCTCTCGTAATATTGACCCTCGGATTGCCGTAAAAATTTCCAAGATGAATTTCGTTAATTCCGCTCGTCGCTGATCCGACTGATGTGCAACGGCAAATTCTCTTTGAATAATAAAAATTAAAAAAACTTTTACATATATTTTTATTTGTATTATTCGGCGGGTAGCGCCATTTTTCCTTCGACCCCGAAGAGCTCCTTGAAAACATGCTGACAGCCACGCTCCGTAAGATATTTCAGTAGCCGTCCCATGTCGTTGTGTTTGTCCGACGATGGAAACGATATCTCATGAAAACCGATGAATTTCCGATAGCTTTCTAAATTATTATCACGCAAATCCTCCTCCTCTATCAGCTTCACAAGAATTTTGTGCCAATTCATAACTTTGATCTGCAAGAAGTAGAAAAAAATATTGTACATCCATTTCGTGTACCGTTTAATTCGCGTTGTCATTCAAAATTTGCGAAATTAACGAGTGACAGAAAAAAATAATGTCCTCTTTTTTTCTCTGGTATAATTAAACATTTTTCGATCGATTTTTCGTTCTATGTTTTTTTTTCATTTTTTTTACACTAAAAACACTGATTGGCCCGGACTAGAAATTGAAAATAATTTTTAAAGCAATAATTGAAAAATTATTTTGAATTGAAAAAAAAAAAAAGTGTAATTGAAAGAGTAATTGAAAAATTATTTTCAATTTCTAGTCCGCATAAAATGGTCGAAAATCAGTAGGATTATAATCCTACTGATTTTTGACCATTTTTTTTTTTTCAATTATTGCCTTAAAAATTATTTTATGAGTACGAATTATAATTCGTACTCGTTGCTCCAACGATATTTCGCACTTTCGACGAGAGAAAGAAAAATAAATTGTCGTACCTTTTGCCACCAATATTCGCAGTCATCTTTTGCCCCTTCTATACAAATTATTCCTGGCTTTCCGCAATAATTGAAAAAAAAAATGGTAAAAAATCAGTAGGATTATAATCCTACTGATTTTTGACCATTTTTTTTTCAATTATTGCTTCAAAAATTATTTTGAATTAAGAGAAAAAAAAAAGTGTAATTAAAAAAGTAATTGGAAAAAAAAAATGGTAAAAAATCAGTAGGATTATAATCCTACCGATTTTTGACCATTTTTTTTTTTCAATTATAGCTTTAAAAATTATTTTCAATTTCTAGTCCGCATAAAATGGTCAAAAATCAGTAGGATTATAATCCTACTGATTTTTGACCATTTTTTTTCTTGTTTGCTTAATGCGAGACATCTTGACAACCGTGTCGCTGGAGAGTGCGACATGAGTACGAATTATAATTCGTACTCATTGCACCAACGATATTTCGCACTTTCGACGAGAGAAAGAAAAATAAATTGTCGTACCTTTTGCCACCAATATTCGCAGTCATCTTTTGCCCCTTCTATACAAATTATTCCCGGTTTTCCAGCCAGGCAAAATCCCGAAAGGGAATTCTCCTTGGCCTCGTCGGCGATGTCTTTTCTCTTTAAATTACTATATATATGATGACTGTATATCCAGTATCTAGCAAACATCAAATTTTCTCGCTCGACTTCCTTTATTCCGAGTCGACAATGAATTTTCATTATTTTCATCGATTCACGAAGATATTTATCGAGATTTTCTTGCATCCAAGTGACCAATGAATATATACACGGATCGTTGATTTCTTGTAATTCAACGAAATTTCTTAAATCCTCGTTAATACGTGTCTGTTCGGCGCGACTTAAAGATGAACTTCTTACGTAGACTTCGGGTCTCCCTTCGGGATAATCAAAAGGCAAATTAATCTGAAGCTCTGCGCTTCCCTGTGAACAAAAAAAACACGTTTCTCGATTGACTTTAACGATACGCAAGTTTTCAACAAACGTTCTATTCAGGAAATTCATCCTTTCGTCATTTTCCAATAAGTGTTCAACACGGATTGAAAAAAAAATATGTATATTTGTGAATTATTATACCTCCGGAATAGTAATGTCAATGGAATACTCGAGCCTCTGCGGGAGAATCTCGTGATTGCCGGATATATATTCGTTTATGTCGGCCAAATTTCCATGATCAGCGATCGTTAATTCTTTTGGATAAACCGATTGCAATGCCTCCATCTCGCATATCTGAGCCTCGAGCTTTTCGCTGATCTTCTTCGAAGCTGACATTATATTGTTATCGAAATGAAGTTTCGGTTTGTAACATATGTTCACGTGAAACAACGGCCAATTGCTCGTACACTTTGCGGTCCAGCTGAGTCTAGGCTGTTTTGTTTGTTTGTTTTATTTTCTGGCTATTTTTCCCTATTCATTAAAAACAAGTACATGAAATGGAATAGAATGAAAACAATGCGCCACAGAATTGTTATGTCGCGCGATTGGTTTAACTAAAATTGACAGTAAAGTCCTGTCAGTGCTTGAATTTGTCGCTGATCCAGCGAGCTTTTAACACTGCAGTCCCCTGTCGGTAAGATAGTTAACTAGTTATCAACTCAACGCGAGGATGTGTCAAAGTCTCCCGACAGTCAAAATCCCGACAGTCGAACTCCCGACACGGCCTATCGCGCGTGTACCGACTGTTTTTGGTACGTGTACAGCCGCGAGATGGCGATAACGGTTAAAGCGCAAACACATCGCGGTTAGGCAATGAACGTAGTTCCAAGTGTTGGGGTTCTCAATAAAACCGAGGTACGTGACTGACTAGCAAATTATTTAATCAAATAATACACGTGGGTTCATTTTGGCTATAACGGAGCGAGAAAAAGTTTAATAGCATAAACAACTCGAGGTAACAAAAAATGTGTACCTCTGTTCCCTGAAGATTTTTCGATGATTACACAAAAGTTAACTTTTCTTTACCTAATAATAAAAACAACGACAATAAAAACAATCATTACAATTTATTTGGACAGTTTATTTATTCATTCTCCATTTGTTCATCAAACGAAACCCAACAACAATCATAATACTGTTTATTCCTTAATAAATTGTTTATAAGAAATTTAACCAACAACAGTTGTTTATGTTATTCAACTTTTTCTCGCTCCGATTTAACCAAAAGGAACCCACGTGTATTATCCGGTCAAATCTTTGCGACGAAATGTATTAATAATAATAACAACGACAATAAAAACAATTATTTCAATTTATTTGGACAATTTATTTATTCATTTACCATTTGTTCATTAAACATTTAACGGCAATAATCATAATACTATTTATTCTTGGTTTTGTTAACAAATTGTTTATAAGAAATTCAACCAAAAACAGTTGTTTATGTTATTTAACTTTTTCTCGCTCCGATATAGCCAAAAGGAACCCGCGTGTATTATTTGATTAAATAATTTGCTAGTCAGTCACGTACCTCGGTTTTATTGAGAACCCCAACACTTGGAACTACGTTCATTGCCTAATCGCGATGTGTTTGCGCTTTGACCGTTATTGCCATCTCGCGGTTGTTCACGTACCAAAAACAGTCGGTACACGCGCGATAGGCCGTGTCGGGAGTTTGACTGTCGGGATTTTGACTGTCGCGACTGTGACATCCTTCCCATTGTGGAATCTCTCGTATCTTCTTTATTTTTATTTTCATTGATGCTTACAAACGTAGGAGGCCTTATTTGATTAAATAATTTGCTAGTCAGTCACGTACCTCGGTTTTATTGAGAACCCCAACACTTGGAACTACGTTCATTGCCTAATCGCGATGTGTTTGTGCTTTGACCGTTATTGCCATCTCGCGGCTGTTCACGTACCAAAAACAGTCGGTACACGCGCGATAGGCCGTGTCGGGAGTTTGACTGTCGGGATTTTGACTGTCGGGACTTTGACATCCTCCCAACTCAACGAGATATATAGATATTATTGTCAGAATTTACCTTACCGATGTCACTTGCGATCGGTAATGTAGATTGAGGAGACAAGTAATGAGCGGTTTCAGAACGTCTGCGAACCGTTGATTTTGAATTGAAAAATTGTTTTTAACGTTTGTTGGTTGCTTGTAAGTGTTTGTTAGTATAATAAAAACGTTTGGCGGTTTGTAGTTTCTACAAGAAATCAACAATAAAATATGGATGCGTAATCGTTTGTAAGTCCAAAATGAATCAAGTAGAAGATTTATAGAATCCCGTTAATAGAATCATGATTTTCAACATTTATTTAACGACAAAATTCGTTTCCATCTGCATTGGTCTCTAACAAGTTTCACGAGCGTTTTGCAATAAATTGAGTTGTTAATGACGCGCGTTGACAACAATGATAATAATTAATTAATAATGCAAAAATGATTTATATTTATGAATGATGTTTCTCTTAACAATAATAATTTCCTCGTTGATTTGTTATTAATGAACATTGTTATTATTAAAATTAGATCCGTTCTTTTCATTTACACTGTATGTAGCTGTGCTATTCTTATCTTTTTTTCCATAAACACAGATATTAAAATATTGAATGGGTTCGAAAGAGTGTCTGGCCCCGATTTACGGGATGCCATTGACCTAACGTTTTTCGTTTATGAAAGCGGAGGCGAAATGCATTGGTACGCCGCTGGTCTCAACTCTTCGGGAATTTCGCTGTTTCAATATAAGGTAAATAAGATAAAAGGAGATAATTGAAATATTTGTTAACATAAGAAGAATTTATGAAAAGAATTTAAACATTACAAACTAATGATTGGAAAAGAGGTAATTCGAGGCAGAAAAAGAACGATTAATTAACTCGCTTATGCTGCAGAAAAATCTAAATGATCACTAAAAGTTATTATTTTTTAAAAGTTTTTGGGATTTCTGAAAAAAAAAAATTATATTTTCCGAAAAAACTCTTTCAGCCAACATTTGAATTATGTTGATTTTAAATTACATGTATGAAACTTTAAGATGCCGAAGTACTCGTATGTATTATGTGTCTATTTTCGTGGAGATAACGACTCCTTTCTTTATCCTGACAAGTTTCACCAAAAATCCGCCAGGTGGCTTCGGGCGAAAGCCTCTCGCGTTAGCGCAAACTCGCGCGTACACCTATATAAGGCTTCCACCGTTCCTGTACTTTTCATACACTCCTGATGCTTACGATTCTTTCTCCTTGAGTTAGACAACCGATGAGTAAAATGTTTTCTGATGTACTTGAAGGGGTGATGTTGGGTGATATTTATCAATTCGATTAAAATTTGTGTAACATCAATTCATGACCACTTTATTTGCCGTTATATAAATTCTTAAAAAGTTGACGTATAAAGTCTGCTATTCTTCTTCGAAATCCTGATAATGGCATCCTGAGATTTTTTTATACCAATTTCTGACTACTTTATTGTTGTCTTACCGAATTGCAAAACTGAGCGGGCTAGCAATGTTCTCATTTAAAATTTGTAATGCAAATAAATGGCGACCTATCATTAGTAGGATATTATTTTATTCGCGAATACATTTTTTTTACAGAATTCAAAATTCAGCGGTGTTGGAAATTTCAATTTGAAAAATGGAACACGTATAATTTGTCACAGCTCCGAATTCGCGACGCTTCTCGTCGTTCAACGATCAATCGGCGATACCTTGGTCATTCGTTTCACCGAAGAAGATTTTCTGAAAAGGGTTCAAACTGTGCTCACTCCGAACGCCACTGACACAGCTCTTTGGCGTGGATTTAAAGATGTTTATTTCGCCGTTGCAACATCGTACGACATTAAATTTTTCACTTGGCTCGGCCGGCATTTCGATCAAATTACCACTTTGAATATCGGTGCAACAAGACTCGTGCCATTTCCGACAGATGGCTCTATGCTCGTCGCGATCGACCCATCGCGCGCGTCGGTAATAAAGTTTCTTCTGAGCTGCGACGAATTCGTCGTTGTGCAACGACTCTTTGGTGCCGTGGACGCAACGACTTTTCATCTTAAAAGAGAACATCACGAGGAATATTTTCTAGCACTAGCCGGACAACGTTCGACCGTTATCTACAAACAATCGAGACGTCGTTTCGTTCAGTTTCAAGAAATTTCCGCGGCCAATGATATTCACTCGATGTACAACGACCACGGGACGATTTTGTTGTTTTTGATTAAAAATAGGATTATGAGCGTTTATCAATATGACGGATGGAAATTCGTCGAGTCGGGATTTCGAGAATTTGGCATTTCTGACGTTCGTACGATCACGTTGGAGAACGACGATTATTTAGTTGTGCGACTTCTGAAAGATTCACGATTACGAAATGTTTCGTTTACAGAGCGAAATAATGTTGCGTCGATTCTCAACAGTACGATCGAATCATCGAGACAAAATTGTATCGATTCATCCACCGAGTGTGAAGTTTCGGTCGATAATTTACCGATCGAGGAACACGTCGGTAAGGTTGATTCGACCAAAGTTACTTTGGGACCGAAAGAACGACATTTCGCTGACGACGAATTTGACGAAAAAACGACATTGTGGAGCTTTCGAAAGATAACGTGGAGACGAAAGGAGAGCTTGTTGAATTTGCGCGAACGAACGAGAATTTGGTGTCAAGATTCGTTGGAAAGGATTGGAGTACCCGCCACTGTGCCACAGCTTAAAAGTCCTTTAAGGATCGAACGTGGATACGTTCAAACTCTTTGTGCTCGTGAGGTAAGGAGGAAATAATATTAATTTTAGTGACGATAGTTTATGTTCATTTGCACTTGCTGTTTTTATCGTAAAATCGAATGGGGCAACTCAAAAGTTGGCGATTTCACCATGGGACGCCGTTGTAGGTTTGTTTAAAACTTCTCGTGTGTCTTCATATTGGAAATTGGGAATTTAGTAAAGTGACCTCTCTCGGCCAAATTTAAAACCACGCTCTCTCTCTCTCAGTCGATGCCCGATGATCACTGTGCGGAATGTGTTACGTTTATTTAAACTAGAATCGGTATTCTGCGGTATCCGCGCTTCGCTGCTTTGTAGGTTAGGCTCATCGTCTACGAGATCGTGCGATCTGAAGTACGCGCCTGACCGAACTTCAAGCACGACATCGACAGCCAATCATAACAACGAATTAGCCGGCTCCAGAAATAAATCGCATTTCGAGATATTCCTTGACGTGTCGGTTTTTGTAGGGGGAATTAGCGAGAATCGATGAACGGATGTGGGTTCTATAAAGTTCTGAATTTTTCCGAAAAATCGCTCTTCCCGCAAGTTTTAAAATATCGAAATTGAGGAAAAACTTAAAAAATTTGTTTGCAACATGCCGCCGTTTTGAGAAAAATTAATTAAAACAAACGACTCCGCTTGACGAAAACTGCGTTTATGCAAATTAGGAAAATATTTTTGTTTTATTTTTCTGATGAACCATATGCCAGAGATAGGGATTCAACAATTAATAGAATTTTTTTTATAAAAATCATAACTGTCATCACTTTTAGTATTTTTTAATGAAAATGTTTGTAAAACAACTTCAAAGTGTCCTTAAAAACATACCATTCTCCCAATCCTGAAATAATTCATTAAGTAGCAAATAAAAATTCGTGAAAAAGGACCTTTTTTGAGCCCGTTTGAAGTAGTATTCCTCCTTAAATGCAGCAACAGTTTTCGTTAATACGAAAGTAATTTACAAATTTCAATATTCCCCCCTATAAGAACGACATGTCACGAATTATCTCGAAATGCGATTTATTTCCGAAGCTGGCCAACTCGTCATTATGATTGGCCGTCGATGGCGCGCTCGAAGTTCGATCAAGCGCTTACTTCAGATCACACGATCGTAAATAACGAACCTAACCTACAAAAAAGCCTGCAAATGGTGCAAATCAATCCTAGTGTTCTAAATACATAATTTATCCTCTCGGAAATGAATCTATATATCCATAAATGGATGTTGGTATATCTGTTTGAGGTTAAAGGACTTCGACACCGTTCAACCGATCGCCATGAAAATTGGTACACATGGGTATTTCAGAACGGAGAATATTTTCGCCGTATTCACTTTGTTGTAACTCGCCGCTAGATAGCGCTGCAGCGCATCAACTTCTATACCGTTCAACCGATCGCCATGAAAATTGGTATACATAGGTATTTGAGAACGGAGAATATTTTCGCGGTATTCACTTTTTTGTAACTCGCCGCTAGATGGCGCTGCAGCGCATCAACTTCTATACCGTTCAACCGATCGCCATGAAAATTGGTACACATAGGTATTTGAGAACGGAGAATATTTTCGCGGTATTCACTTTGTTGTAACTCGCCGCTAGATGGCGCTGCAGCGCATCTACTTCTATACCGTTCAACCGATCGCCATGAAAATTGGTATACATAGGTATTTGATAACGGAGAATATTTTCGCGGTATTCACTTTGTTGTAACTCGCCGCTAGATAGCGCTGCAGCGCATCAACTTCTATACCGTTCAACCGATCGCCATGGAAATTGGTACACATAGGTATTTGAGAACGGAGAATATTTTCGCGGTATTCACTTTGTTGTAACTCGCCGCTAGATGGCGCTGCAGCGCATCTACTTCTAACCGTTCAACCGATCGCCATGAAAATTGGTATACATAGGTATTTGATAACGGAGAATATTTTCGCGGTATTCACTTTGTTGTAACTCGCCGCTAGATAGCGCTGCAGCGCATCAACTTCTATACCGTTCAACCGATCGCCATGGAAATTGGTATTCATAGGTAATTGAGAACGGAAAATATTTTCGCGGTATTCACTTTGTTGTAACTCGCCACTAGATGGCGCTGCAACGCATCAACTTCTATACCGTTCAACCGATCGCCATGAAAATTGGTATACAGAGGTATTTGAGAACGAAGAATATTTTCGCGGTATTCACTTTGTTGTAACTCGCCGCTAGATGGCGCTGCAGCGCATCAAATTCTATACCGTTCAACCGATCGCCATGAAAATTGGTATACATAGGTATTTGAGAACGGAGAATATTTTCGCGGTATTCACTTTTTTGTAACTCGCCGCTAGATGGCGCTGCAGCGCATCAACTTCTATACCGTTCAACCGATCGCCATAAAAATTGGTATACATAGGTATTCGAGAACGGAGAATATTTTCGCGGTATTCACTTTGTTGTAACTCGCCGCTAGATGGCGCTGCGCGCATCATCTTCTATACCGTTCAACCGATCGCCATAAAAATTGGTATACATAGGTATTCGAGAACGGAGAATATTTTCGCGGTATTCAGTTTGTTGTAACTCGCCATTAGATGGCGCTACAGCGCATCAACTTCTATACCGTTCAACCGGTGGCCATGAAAATTGGTATACATATGTATTTGAGAACGGAGAATATTTTCGCGGTATTCACTTTGTTGTAACTCGCCGCTAGATGGCGCTGCAACGCATCAACTTCTATACCGTTCAACCGATCGCCATGAAAATTGGTGTACATAGGTATTTGAGAACGGAAAATATTTTCGCGGTATTCACTTTGTTGTAACTCGCCACTAGATAGCGCTGCAGCGCATCAACTTCTATACCGTTCAACCGATCGCCATGAAAATTGGTATTCATAGGTATTTGAGAACGGAGAATATTTTCGCGGTATTCACTTTGTTGTAATTTGCCGCTAGATGGCGCTGCAGCGCATCAACTTCTATACCGTTCAACCGATCGCCATGAACATTGGTATACATAGGTATTTGAGAACGGAAAATATTTTCGCGGTATTCACTTTGTTGTAACTCGCCGCTAGATGGCGCTGCAACGCATCAACTTCTATACCGTTCAACCGATCGCCATGAAAATTGGTATACAGAGGTATTTGAGAACGAAGAATATTTTCGCGGTATTCACTTTGTTGTAACTCGCCGCTAGATGGCGCTGCAGCGCATCAAATTCTATACCGTTCAACCGATCGCCATGAAAATTGGTATACATAGGTATTTGAGAACGGAGAATATTTTCGCGGTATTCACTTTTTTGTAACTCGCCGCTAGATGGCGCTGCAGCGCATCAACTTCTATACCGTTCAACCGATCGCCATAAAAATTGGTATACATAGGTATTCGAGAACGGAGAATATTTTCGCGGTATTCACTTTGTTGTAACTCGCCGCTAGATGGCGCTGCGCGCATCATCTTCTATACCGTTCAACCGATCGCCATAAAAATTGGTATACATAGGTATTCGAGAACGGAGAATATTTTCGCGGTATTCAGTTTGTTGTAACTCGCCATTAGATGGCGCTACAGCGCATCAACTTCTATACCGTTCAACCGGTGGCCATGAAAATTGGTATACATAGGTATTTGAGAACGGAGAATATTTTCGCGTTATTCACTTTGTTGTAACTCGCCATCGTATCGACGACAAAACAGAATAATTTGTGATTTTTAGTGTCATCAATCCTCAATAATAACAAACCAGGCAGGGCAACGTCTGTCGGGTTTTGCTCGACAGATATAAAAAAAAGAACTATTATTTGCAGGTGAATGGCCAGAGTGCCGAGAAATTTGTGAAGCTCAACGATCGTTGGAAAGTAATTGTGTCCGAAGCGCGAGATCAGGAGGAAACATTGAAGCGTTATATATCGACGGTTAATCCAGCCTTAAAAAATTTACAAGCCCGCAATCTTCGTGTGAACTGTACGACGTCGTGTCGTGCCGAAAAAGTGAAAACTCCGATCGAGGAAGATTTTCTGGAACGTCTCAGGAGAATTGACAACATTCAACAGAATCTCGACTTCCGTAACGTGACAATTTCATTTGCGAAAAATTTACCATGTCCATATCCCGCCCCGAAATTTCACAATGTCACGGTCAACGGCCGGATCAATGAAATTAACTTTTTGGAATTCGTCAATGATGTCATGAAGATCAAGGGTGATCAAGAATTAACGGGTAACTTAATGTTGTTCTTGCGATAAAAAAAAAATCAATCGTAAAACTAATCGAACAAATCTGTACATTTTTTCAGGCGCTTACAGATTTTCCGAACTTCACGCGGTAAATGCAAAAATTCCCCTGAACGTGGCGTTCAATTTTACACGTCGGGACATTGCGGCGAAGAACGTCGAGGTTGAGGAACTCAGCGTCACTTCCGGTGGCATTCTATTGCCTTTAAACAGCGATCGTGCCTCGATGATGAGTGGTTCATTAACGGTTTCGGAAGCTCGAATAAAGGGACTCGTTGACATGAGTGGTGGAAATATACGCGGCGTAGGCGGCGACGCACTGTCGCAGACGATTCATTTTATCGAGACCCTCGATCTGACCGGTAATATATCACTTCGGAACGTGACGATCGTTCGAAATCTTGAAATCGAAGATTTCACGAGATCGGTCGGGAGGTCCTTTAACGATATTATTTCGCGAGCAGTGCCACTGAACTCCGATAATGTGCCGGTGCACTTGAAATTTCGCCACGACAAAGTCGTGAGTAAATAAAGTTTTTCTTTTTTTTCTTAATCCAATATCGGTATTAGCGGAATGAATGTTTCCACGTCGTGGTGGATTATTTCGGGCTTGGTGCCGCGAACAAACCGACGGACTTTAGCTCTACACGTTTTAATTATACACGTTTCGATTGTACACGTTACCATTCTACAGGTTTCAATTATATACGTTTTAACTCTACACGTTTCGACTCTATACGCGCTCCAATTATACACGTTTTGACTCTACACGTTACGACTTTACACATTTCAATTGTACACGTTTCGACCCTATGCGCGCTTCAATTATACACGTTTTGACTGTACACGTTTCAATTCTGCACGTTTCAACTATACACGTTTCAATTCTGCACGTTTCAACTCTACACGTTTTGACATTACACGTTTCAATTCTGCACGTTTCAACTCTACACGTTTAGATTGTACACGTTTTGACTCTACACGTTACGACTCTACACATTTCAGTTGTACACGTTTCGACCCTATGCGCGCTTCAATTATACACGTTTTGACTGTACACGTTTCAATTCTGCACGCTTCAACTCTACACGTTTTGACTCTACGCGTTTCAATTCTGCACGTTTCAACTCTGCACGTTTTGACATTACACGTTTCAATTCTGCACGTTTCAACTCTACACGTTTAGATTGTACACGTTTTGAGTCTACACGTTACGACTCTACACATTTCAGTTGTACACGTTTCGATTCTATACGCGTTTGAATTATACACCTTTTGACTCTACTCGTTTCGATTCTACACGTTTAGATTGTACACATTTCGACTCTATCCGCGCTTCAATTATACACGTTCTGACTCTGCACGTTTCGATTCTACACGTTTCGACTCTATACGCGCTCCAATTGTACACGTTTTGACTCTACACGTTACGACGCTATACATTTTAATTGTACACGTTTCGACTTTATATGCGTTTCAATTATACACGTTCTGACTCTACACGTTTCGACTCTACACGTTTAGATTGTACACGTTTCGTCTCTATACGCGCTTCAATTTTACACGTTTTGACTCTGCACGTTTTGATTCTACACGTTTCGACTCTATACGCGCTTCAATTATACACGTTCTGACTCTGCACGTTTCGATTCTACACGTTTCGACTCTATACGCGCTTCAATTGTACACGTTTTGACTCTACACGTTACGACTCTATACATTTTAATTGTACACGTTTCGACTTTACATGGTCTTCAATTATACACATTTTGACTCTTCACGTTTTGATTCTACACGTTTCGACTTTACACGTGTCGACTCTATACGCGTTTCAATTATACACGTTCTGACTCTACACGTTTAGATTGTACACGTTTCGACTCTAAACGCGCTTCAATTGTACATGTTTTGACTCTATACATTTCAATTGTACACGTTTCGACTCTATACGGGCTTCAGTTATACACATTTTAACTCTACACATTTCGACTCTACACGTTTCGATTGCACTTGTTTCGACTATACACGCTTGAATTATCCAGCTCGTGATGGGCAAGAATTTTTCGTGTAGAGTTAGCGCGTGTAGATTTTGGTCTTTGTTAAATTGCATTCTGCAGAAGCAATGGCGCGCCTCTCAATCATTAAGAAACCATAATTGAGCGATAATCATCCTAATTCTCCTGCCAAGTTTACGAACACTGAATTTTTCAAATATTTTTCTCATTCGCAGTCGTGGAATAATATGACATTGCACAATTTCCCGTACAAATGGTTGACGAAAAAACATTCCGGTCATATCGTAATCACGGGTAACAAACATGCAACAAGGCCCAATATTACTCTTGGAAAAGTGGCGTACGATAATCTACCGACACCAAGGTTCGAAACAAAAAAACTTTTTTTATTGCGTCAAAAAAATTGTTCTGTTTTATTCATTTGCAAAATAAAAAAAATTAATTCAGATTACCAGCACGTTTGTGCAGCGTAGCCGCCATAAGCGACAATATTTGGGAATCAAATTTGGTAATTGACCGTGGAAGTGCAAAGTCCGTGAAAGCTATGAATATTTTCGACCAGTCAGAATTGAGCGAAGTTCACTTCGATTCAGCAACGTCTTTCGACGATGTTCCTTGGGCCTTAAAAAATTTGACTGGCCGGGTAAACGTTAAAGAGGCAAATATCGTCGATGTTACTGGAATGGACTATCAAGGTTTTTATATTTTTCCATTAACATTCACGAAATATCGAATAATGACAATTTTTTTAATCATCGATGCTCAACGGGCTTGTTATTTTGTTAATATTTCATCCTCGGGCCGCATTGGAATTATATTTTATTTTTTATATATTTTTTTTCACAGGACTACAAAAATCCCTGGCTCGATGGGTCGAGCCTGGTCGTTTGAAAGGACCATGGCAATTCAAAGATTTGAAAGTCAATCAATTGATCATACCGTCCAGTTTTAAAATACCATTGCCTCTCGAAGTTCGAAATGTCGAGTCAAAAGCGAATTTTTACGTTGACACATTGAACAACACAGATCTCGAAAATTTTATAACAAACAGGGCGAAGATAGACGACACTCTGTCGTTCATGAACGTCACTTTTGGTGAGAAGTCATTTTTTTTTTGTTATTCTGAATGGAACTTTTCTTTATCGTTTTTCGAATTTACGGCGTAAGGAAATATCCGAAATATTTTGTGAATGTCGACAAAAAAATTGTTACGAATATTTTGAATTGGCCAAAAAAATTCTGTCGAACACGCACGTTTTTGTTTTTTAATTCAACGGTTTGTCATAAAATTTGACAAATTTTTGCTATTGCTTGTGAACATTTTCTGAATTTTTTTTCTGTATCGTACAACTTTGTCCTGAAACTTGGGTTTTCCGTGTTTATACAGCCGGCGGCCTCGTTGCTAATGAAATAATAGCTTCGGAAACTTCGTTCAGTCTTCAAAAGAATTTATTCTCTGGTTATCTCGGATCGAAAGAAATATTGGGCACTCTCGAGTCGGAGGAGATTATTGTGTCGAATTTTTTACGTGTTCCATCGTTCGAAGATCGAATTAATATTTTCGCTAACGGTAAATACAGTTTTATTCGATTTTTTCGTTTTTTTTTTAAATCACAAAATAATGATGCGATCGAGAAAAACGTCGATTAATAATGTGTTTCATTGATTCTTTGAGAGTTCAAGTGATATTCACGTTCAACAGTAATTTGGATATCTTCAAGAAGTACAAAGTGTGATGAAAACTTGTTTTTATAAAAAATACTATTTGTTATAAAATCTAATTTAATGAAAATCCGTTCCGGATTTTTCTTTCTTCGATCTTATTTTATGGAAATATACGTATTCTTAAAAAATTGTGAGTTACATGGGAAATTATGTAAATTACATGAAATTTGAGCTGAAAGTTGAACAAAATTTACGGATGACTCCGTTTTCGATTGTAACAAGAAATAACTTTCGACCTATAAAAACTAAAATTTTTATATATATAGATTTTTTATGATTTTACCAAAGTTATTCGTTTTTTTTTAAATTAAATTAGGAAACGTCCTATTTATGAACGGACCAAAAATCACTAAAATCAATGACAAAAACTTGGAGCTGTTGCATGACGAAATTTGGATGACCGATAGGGCAACTAAAATTTCCACCGAATTCATCGAATTCAAGAGCGTTACGTTCGAAAGTAATCTGACACTATTGGTGAGTAAACATTTTCAGGTGCCTCTAGAAACTTGAGCAACCGTCTCTGGCAACTAAAAAAACGACTAATTGCCATTTCTAAACAAACAAAAAAATAAATGCAACCAACAATCGATAGTCGACCAACGATAACGACTAAAAAGGGCCCCAATGACTTTTAAGGACTCACATACCCCTGCGCGCGCTGAAAACCGAGTACATTTGAAAAATTATTATAAAGGTTATATGGTGAAAAAAAAAGTCAATTGTTGATTTCACATTTTTTATTAACTTTTCATCAAAAAGAAAAAAAATTAAAACATTTGTATTAATAATATTAACATTATTTTTTGCGAGTATGAATGGACTACCGATGAAAACCATGGCGCCTCCTTGTCGACATCATAACTTCACCAAAAATTATTCAATCTTCCAAAATAAAAAAGAATCTAGTAAAATAATGTAGTAGTAATAATCTGACGGAGGGAATTTTTTTTTTTTCAGAAATAAAGAAATTACAGTATTTCAAACTTAAGTGTGCAATAAAAAAAAAACAATAGTGTTTAATAATTTATAAAAAATTGTCCAACCAAAAAATTAAAAAAACCTCTCGTCAGACTATGGAGAAAAGAATTATCAAGATTTAAAAAAAAAAAGTTAAAAAATATTAAAAATTGATTGAGTTATCGTGCTGACACTGGTGAAAAACGTAGTTTCGAGAAAAACGCGTTTAAAGTTCCTGGTAGATAGCCGTCTCAACCCGACGTCCGGTCACACTTATTGCTATAACTTTATAACAGAGTGGAATTTTCCTTAAATTTTTTTTCTTTTAATTCTTAAAAGTATAAAGAATAAAATTCTGTAAGAAAAATCGATTTTTTGAAAATTTCAGGGGTATGTGAACCCTTAAGAGAAGTACAACTGGGGTAGTGGCCGTCGTGACGTAAATGCGTCCTATCATGAGCGGCGCGAGGTAAAACAGTGAAGATTTTCCTTAAAATCGAATTCCTGAAAATCGCGGTCCTGTTGTAAAATCAACCGATTATCCAAGTTGCTAGGGTGTTCATCGTGGACTAAAACAAAAAACTGATTCACGTAATAATTTTTTTATTGCGTATAATTTATTTCAGAAATCCTTCGATACCCCGAATCTTGGTCCTTGGGAAACACTCGAGAATCGGCTTTTGAGTAAGACGAGACCTCAAGCGATAAAGTTTGACGCCTCGTTCAATTCCATCGCAGCACCGAATATAATTGCATCGGCAAAGTCGCGTCTACTATCGAATGTTTCGTACCTTCGTGATTTGGGGGAAAATTCATTGAAGAGCAACGATCTTCAACAAGTGATAATTGACAAATGGCACTTTGACGAATTGATAGTAACAGGTGCGTGAGGTCGAGTCATCGTCGGTATTAAAATTGAAAGAAATCTTTTTGCGGAAATGAAGAATAAACTATTCTCCGATGTGCCATTCTCAGTATCGCCCTCGTTTCAGGCAATTTTGACTTTCGCGATCGAATTAACGGCATGAATCTATCGACCGATGTCGTGAGAAACGATGTAGAGGAGAATGTAATAATCGGTAAGAAAATCGTTCGCGATTTGACAGCCCGTAACGTCGATGGCCTTAAGTTTAGCGCGTTTGCGCGTAATGCGCTGAGAAGAAATAACGGAAATAAAACGGTGGTCGTGAAGGGATGGAAGACTTTCAGAACTGTCGAAATGCAAGATTTAAGGTAAAATAATGGAGCACATGTTGACTGTAACATTGTTAGATCGCTAATAACGCAATGACTAACGACGTCACTAACGCGGCCACCAATGCCGTCACTAGGCCATTAGAAAATACGTCACTAACATTGTCGCCGTCAACAACACTGCAATCAACCCGCTAATTAACTATGCCACTGACCCGGTCATTAACCCTGTCGCTAAAGTCACGAGATCTGCGAATAAATCTGTCGCGTACTCAGTCACTAACCCTGCAACTATCAATGTTACTAACTATGTCACTGACCCTAATATTAAGTATGTTACTAAGTTTTCAACTAACCACGTGACTAACTGCTACTAGCCCTGCTGTCACTAACATATCTACTGTCGCTTACCTTCCTAATATCGCTAACCTACCCTGACATTAATCATTTCGCTAACTCTATTACTAACGATGCCAGTCCCCCGAATACAAACTCTTTTACTAACTGCGTAACTAATCACGTCACTAAGCGTTACTAGTTGCACCGTCACTAATCCGGACACTGGCTTATTTACTAATCCCATCTAGATGGGTCGCCAAACGTCGCTAGTTGCACCGTCACTAACTTCGACACCGGCCATCACTAAACCCGTCACTAACTCCAACAATCTGCGCTGACGATAATGGCGTCACTAACCACTCCACCAACCATGTCACTAACTATTTCACTAATCTCGCAACTAACTATTTCGCTAATCCTGCCACTAACGATTTCACTAACCCCGCCACTAACTGCTCCGACAATCATAACACTAACCGAGTAACAAATCCTGTCGCTAACCGTGCAACGAATACCGCCACTAAGCATGCAACGAATCCCGTCGCTAGCTATGTAACGAATCACGTCACTAGCTATGTAACGAATACCGTCAATAACTATGTAACGAATCCCGTCACTAACTATGTAACGGATCCCGTCACCAACTATGTAACGAATCCAGTCACTAATTACGCAACGAATCCCGCCACGAATTATGTAGCGAATCCCGTCAATAATTATGTAACGAATTCCGTCACTTACTATGTAACGAACCCGTCACTAACTATGTAACGCATCCCGTCACTAATTATGTACCGTATCCCGCCACGAATTACGTAGCGAATCCCGCCAATAATTATCTAACGAATTTCGTCACTTACTATGTAACGAACCCGTCACTAACTATGTAACGAATCTCGTCGCTAATTATGTAACAAATCCCGTCACTAATTATGTAGCGGATCCCGTCACCAACTATGTAACGAATCCAGTCACTAATTATGTAACGAATTCCGTCACTAAACATGTAACGAATTCCGTCACTAACTTTGTAACGAATCCCGTCACTAACTTTGTAACGAATCCCGTCACTAATTATGTAACGAATCCCGTCACTAATTATGTAACGAATCCCGTCACTAATTATGTAACGAATCCCGTCACTAACTATGTAGCGGATCCCGTCACCAACTATGTAACAAATCCAGTCACTAATTATGTAACGAATTCCACCACGAATTATGTAACGAATTCTGTCACTAAACATGCAACGAATTCCGTCACTAACTATGTAACGAATCCCGTCACTAATTATGTAACGAATTCCGTCACTAATTATATAACGAATACCGTCACTAATTATGTAACGAATTCCGTCACTAATTATATAACGAATACCGTCACTAACTACGCAACGAATTCCGTCACTGACTGCTCCGGCAATCGTGCCACTAACGATTCCAGCAACTGAATCTCTAACCTCGTGACTAATCCGGTCACTAACGGTTCCACTAATCACGTCGCTAACGGCTTTGCCGACCCCGTCACTAACCGCGTAACTGATCCCGTCGCCAACGGTTCCACTAATCACGTCGCTAACGGCTTCGCCGACCCCGTCACTAACTAGTTTACTAATCGTTTCACTAATTATTTCGCTAAATTCGTCACGAACTCCGTCGCAAACTGCAGTTAGCTGTGCTGTCACTGCTATCTAAACTAACGATTTTACTAATCCCGTCATTAACCCCGTCGCTAACTGTCACTAATCCGGGCACTAGTTTTTTTTAACGAAAAATCTTTGAAAAGACACATGGCTCACTCCAGAAAATTTAGTCCGAAAAACTGAGGGAAAATGTTACGAAATATTTTTGCTCCCACACGACACAGAATAAACGGAACTATAATGGGTCGAAGGATCGAAAATTCGCTATTGAAGTCACGTGGACAAAATTTACAAGGAACAAAAGTCTTCCAAGGATCCGTGACATCACCAGCTATCATCACCGACGGACTCGTGAACAATGAAAACTTGGCATATTTCGTCGAATGGCAGCTCAAAAAACGAGCACCCATACAGACAATAAAAACACCGATTAAATTGGCTAATAACATGACAATCTCGGGTAACATAACAATCGACGGACTGTACCAGGGCGTGGAGTTGAAGAATTTTAAGAACGTGAACGACGGTCTTCAATCAATGGCTAAAAGAATTTCGGAATTGTTGAACTTTGCTGAAGGCATCAAGATCGTACTCGAAAGTGAGTTTTCATTAAATTAATTATAATTCATTTTAGTTCAATTCTCGTACGATGAAATTCACTGTGTCGACAATTTATTCAATTCCTATGTTGCTCTTCATTAAATATCCTAATTATGGTCCTGGGGTCAGGGTCCCAGATCAAATCAGGATCAATCAAATGGTCACCTTATTTGAATAATACTTTTCGACAGACCGTGCGGTATACTGGGACAAGCTCGAGCTTCTGGAGAACAATTCGACGTCATTAATTTCCGACCCCACGAAAAACGAAGTGCTGTTCTTGGATGGTTTGGGCTACTGTGAAATCATAGAAACGTTTCTGTGGTGCAACGATCGAGAATTCCTCGAATCACTTCCTACCGCTACCCGCGAAAGTCGGGTGGTTCAGGCACGAGTCATTAATCTGTCGGGAAGTAAACTCGTTGCGTCTGTAACTACCGATCCGGGAGGAGGAGTTTTCATTTTCCGATACAATCCCGATGAAAAACAGTTCTACAAGACGGCCGGTAAATTAACGCAGAGGTTTAAAATAAGTTTTTTCATCCGACGACGATGAATCACTCAATGACATGAAACACAGGGTGAGGCACTAACTGTTGCCACGTAGAATAACTCCGAAAGTACGATAGTAGTAGAACATTTTTTGAAACAAAAGTTGCATAGGACAACGGGGGCTATCATACGGCGTTAGTTTTTTGTTGCTAAGTGGAGTCGCATCGGAGATTTCGAGGTCAACTTAGTTTTTTTTTTTTTTAGATAGAATGCTATGTTTTGGTACTTATTTTCTGGTAGCGGTTATCGAGACGAATCCAATGGTATTAAAAAAAAAAAATTTTGATTTTTTTTTTATTATATTTTTTTTTTAAACAAAAAAAAAAATAAAAAAAATTTAATTTTAATTTTTAATCTTAAATTTTAATTTAAAAATTTTTTTTTCTTTATTTAAAAAAATTGTTTTAAATGAAAAAAAAAAAAAAAAAATTTAAAAATTAAAATTAAAAATTAAAAATTAAAATTAAATTTTTTTTATTTTTTTTATTTTTTTTTAATTTTTTTAAATAAAAAAAAATCAATTTTTTTTTATTAAAAAAAATTTTTTTTAATTAAAAAAAATCAAAATTTTTTTTTTTTATATTTTTGGATTCGTCTCGATAGTCCATATCAGAAAATAAGTACCAAAACATACCATTCTATCTAAAAAAACAAAGTTGACCTTGAAATCTCCAATGCGACTCCACCTAGCAACAAAAAACTAACGCCATATGATAGCCCCCGTTGTCCCATGCAACTTGTGTTTCAAAAAATTTTCTACTACTATCGTACTTTCGGAGTTATTCTACGTGGCAACGGTTAGTGCCTCACCCTGTATATCTTGAGAAGGAAAATTGCTTGCAGCACAAAAATATGATTTAATTGTTATTTTGTATATCGAGTACAGGCTCGTCGTTACGTCGGTTAATTTTCCCGTAAAATCGACGCTTCTTTTTTCTCGTAATTATCGATTTTTTCCTCGAATAATCGATTAAGGGGTGAGGCCACTTTAGAGGCCGAAAAAATAGGCTTTTTTGGGAATTTTTTTTCAGAAAAACTACAAAATAAATCGAGATTACAAAATAGGATGTCTATCATACATATCAGTGACTGTATACAATAATTTTTTTGAAGCGATTAATTTCAAAATGGCGGCTGTACAGCGTTTTTGCGATGACGTCTCCGATTTCGTTGGCCGTAAACATAACTCAGACAATTTTCAAACGATTCACTTGAAATTTTGAATATATCTTTCGGAATACATTGTCTATGGAAGTGCGTAGGGTTTTTTTCGATATATTGATTTTTGGCCAAATGGCGCACTTCTAGAGTGAAAAGTGAAAAATTTGCTTAAAAAATCGTCAGAAAATCGTTAATAACAAATGAACTATGAAACATAAGAAAAAAATCCTAAGCACTTCCATAGACAATGTATTTTTAAAGATATATTCAAAATTTCCAGTGAATCGGCTGAAAGTTGTCCGAGTTATGTTTCCGGCCAACAAAAACAGAGACGTCATCGCAAAAACGCTGCACAGCCGCCATTTTGAAATTAATCGTTTCAAAAAAATTATTGTATACAGTCACTGATATGTATGATAAACATCCTATTTTGTAATCTCGATTTATTTTGTAGTTTTTCTGAAAAAAAAATCCCCAAAAAAGCCTATTTTTTCGGTCACCAGAGTGGCCTAACCCGCTAAACGATTATTTTTCGGTTTTTTTTTTTCCCCTGAATAGTCGATTGTTTTCGTAAATCATTACATTGTCAAAATCGCCCATTCTCTGTTTCTCGCAATGTTTGCTCATTTTTAAAAACCTCCTCTACGAGTAAGCCAAATTTGGGGAAGCATGTACGAGCTTTATTAAAAATATTCTGCTTGAATAATCGATGAATTGCGAATTTTCTTTGTAGATCTGCGAGTAGCCGGAATAATTGAAGGTTCTATCACGAGAACGATGAATTCACTGTGGTTCAGTCTTCGTCTATGGGATCACATGATGATTCTACGTTACGACGAGGTGTGGTTGGATTTTCACGAATGGATATTACCGGGCAACGGACCCTTTTTAATGAGTTCAACACCCACCGACGAGCTGTTGATCTTTCGATCCGACGGGGTATGGAAATTAGGAGGACTCGCGGGACCTCGACACATTTTCCGTGCTGCTCTCAATGGACAGATTGACACATTTTCATTTCTTCCAATCTACGATTCTTTGCCCGATTATTACGTACAATTGACCGATAAGAACGCCACGAGTCCATTGAAATCAAGATACATCGGTAATTAGTATAACACTTAGGAAGCTTGTCGTTTTTTTTTCAGGCGAAGCTCCATTAATTATATAACGATCCAATGAGCCATTCGTTATAATATAACCAAACCCGTGCAATTAGATAAACCGAATTATGTCAATGAAAAATACTTTTTAGATGCCGGTTCGTTTATATTTGTTTTTTTTAAATATTTTTGCTATTTAAAATGCTCCGTTCATAATTCGTCATAATTTTTTTAAGATTCACATATGCCGTGCTGGTTAGTTAATAATCATTTTTTTTTCGCTCCACTGAGGATTGCCATAACTCAAAAATATTGAATTTCGTGAATCCGTGATGTCAATGTGTTGTTACAACTGAAGAATGTTACAAAGAATTCCGTGAGCGTCATTTATTGTTATCGTATGAAGTTTCAACGTGTTGTCTGTTCGCTTCAATTTTTCTGAGATGTTTTTCTATCGGGAAATTAAGAAAATCGTGTTTTGTTGTGCATGTTTAGCGCTGTTAGAAATCACATAGTGAGAAATATCGTAGTGTATTAATTGCGCCGACTGAGTGTTGTTTAGGATATTAGAATTGTGTATTTATGTCAAAGAGAATATATATGTTTGTTATAACGACGAATTGAAAATAAAAATATATATTGACAAGCTGTGACTTGAGGTTTCATCCATGTTAAATTTCCGTCCCCCGATTCAACGCGCCGCCACCACCGCTCCTTAGGGTCATAACATAAAGTTATATGGCGTAGAGCCTTACTGAATAAACCGACTATCTAATGCAAAAAGATTTTTTCAAATCGGATTAGTATTTCCTGAGATTAGCGCGTTCAAACAAACAAACTCTCCAGCATTATGATAACATATTATAGACATACGAGGTGTGTAAATTAACGGAGGGGTAAGGGTTTCAGCGTAAAAAAAAAACACTTTTTTTGCGATTTTTTTTCTCAAATATGGATTGATTATTGAGCATACTTTTGACAATGTTGTGTCATTTTTTCATGCAGAAATATTGAAGCATAAGCCCGTAACAGAGCTTCCCCCAGAACGTCTTGGAAAAAAAACAATTTGCAGTGTTCACTATAACTCGGCCGGAAATTATCTGAAAATGAAAAACCATGAAAATTTAGTCAAATTATAATCAAATCTTCCCCCCAACGTTCTCTGATAATTTTTTTTTTCATTTAAAAATTTTTGCCGGCCATCTAAAGTGTGAACTGTTATTTTCCACGAAAAATTCCGCCATTTTGTGGGTGGGAAACACCCTTAATGTAAAAAAAAAAAATTTAACTAAACGTTGGGGGGAGGTATTTTATATGTAGAAAATGTGTACAAAGTTTGAAATGAATCGGTCAAGTAGTTTTTAAATGGCAGTGAACACGGACTTTGAAAAAGTAGTTTTGAGAAAAACGCGTCTCAAGTTTATGAAGTAAAAAAGTGAAGAAAAAAATGTTTTTTTCCAATTCACAAAGAATCATCGATTCCAGCTCCAGCTTCTTCTTTTAAAATATTGTAGTGTATAGTATACACTATATACTATATACACAATAGCAATGAATAAACTGTATACCTGTTCGACAGCTGCACTGCTAGCCCGACCGCCCGCAGCTGTTAGAGGTATATAGCGTTAAAGGCCAGGAGATTAATAAGACAATAACTTCAAGAATATTGCTAAGATCGGTTTAAAATTTTCAGGACATATTCTTGAAATGTTAAACAATAAGATAAGACAAAAAAAAATTCGATTTTTCGAAAGTGAAAACCCTTACCCCGTCCTTAAGTAATGAGACTGGCAACGTAGCGTTCGATCTGTCAACACTTAAGGCGCTGCGCTTGGAGGTGCGGCAGGGGAACATGTGACACGCCTTCAGTACGGGTTTGAACTTGCTCGAGTCATTTGGTTGTCCGTAGGGATTTTTTTTGGTCAAACAGTTTTTTCTATTGTGTTCTAAAAATGAGTGACATCAATTTCGAGCAACGGTGTGCTATCAGGTTTTGCTTCAGACTTGGGCAGAGCGCAACGGAAACTCTTGCTAAACTTCAGCAGGCCTGCGGAGGCAGTGTTTTGTCAAGAGTCCAGGTTTTTCGGTGGTTTAAGGCATTTTCAGAAGGAAGAGAGTCGATCGAAGATGAACGACGAAACGAAAGGCTTTCATCTTCAAGAATCGCTGAAAATGTCGACAGTATCCGGGATCTTGTGCGCTCAGATCGTCGGTTGACAGTCAGAATGATCGGGGAAGAGTTGAATTTGACTCACACCACCGTTCATCAGATCTTGACCAATTAATTGGGGATGAGAAAAATCTGCGCAAAAATGGTTCCAAAAAACCTTTCGCAAAAGCAAAAGGACATCAGGAGGGAAAGGTGCTTTGACTTTTTGGATTCGATTGAAAATGAC
Organism: Oxytorus armatus; assembly: GCA_958009045.1. Taxonomy (NCBI): domain Eukaryota; kingdom Metazoa; phylum Arthropoda; class Insecta; order Hymenoptera; family Ichneumonidae; genus Oxytorus; species Oxytorus armatus. The sequence continues at coordinate 36,409,082 of OY253745.1, read as the reverse complement.
CCCGATTTTCTGGAACGTGCCATTACTGGTGACGAGTCTTGGGTGTTTGAGTACGACCCAGAAACCAAACGCCAGAGCATGGAGCGGCACACTTCAACTTCTCCGAGGCCCAAAAAAGCAAGAATGAGCGAGTCGAAGATCAAATGCATGCTGGTTTGTTTTTTCAATACCCACGGAATCGTCAACAAAGAGTTTGTACCTCAAGGCCAAACGGTCAATCAACACTTTTATCGGGAGGTTCTTGAAAAACTTCGAAAAAGGGTCACTCGTGTGAGACCAAACATCAAGAACAGCTGGGTGTTGCATCACGATAATGCTCCTTGTCACACAGCAATTTCAATAAACGAGTTTTTGGCCAGTAAAAACGTTCCTGTGGCTCCTCAGCCTCCTTATTCGCCTGACTTGAGTCCTCGTGACTTTTTTCTCTTCCCGAGATTGAAAAATCACCTCAAGGGAACTCATTTCGGGACACTCAAAAACATTCAAACGGCTGTAACCGACCAGCTGAAGGCTATTCCAGTATCGGAGTTACAGCACTGCTATGAGGATTGGAAGAACCGTCTCCAGCGCTGTGTGGCTTCAGAAGGAAGTTATTTTTAGGGTGACTGTTACGTCGTGACGTTTTTCATGGGATTTTTCACTGTATTACCTTAAGTTTACTTTTAGCCTAAGGTATAATATGTCGGGCTCACCCACAACGCAAATTCATCACTCGAGCGGATCTCGCCGCTCGAGTTTCTGCTTACCTCTTTTCAATTAAATTTATAAATTACCCGAGCTCTTCGACCGAACGATCGCAGAGCAAACAGTCATACCAAATCGTGAGAACGGATGTTACCTCTCACATTTCTGCATACTCCACTTTTGGGCCAAACGCACAAATTACGTGAGCGTTTGTTCGTTCGCTCGAGAATCGAACGGTCAATACCAGATTTTCGCTGATTAAGGGAGAACACCACTGTGACCCCCTGTTTTTTTTCACATTTTTCAAGAATTTTTTTTTGTGGGAAAAAAAAGATATATTCGAAAAATTTTTTTGAGTTTTGTTCCTTGTTTATCAATGTATCAAAAAACATTTTTTTCACATTTTTCACGCCGCATGGTGGCGCTGGGGAAGCTCTCGCGTCAGGTGCTGTCATTTCCGCGGCACGCAGCAGAACTCTCTTCAACGTCGATCTGAAAAAAAATACCGAGTGTTTTCGTTAATAATATGATATTTTGAAGAGAAGTACATAGGGATTTGGAAAAATATTGTTTAAAAAAAAAAAAATAGGCACGCCTTTGAAATTAACTTTAATTTCAAAGGCGTGCCTATTTTTTTTAAGACAATATTTTTCCAAATCCCTATGTACTTCTCTTCAAAATATCATATTATTAACGAAAACACTCGGTATTTTTTTTCAGATCGACGTTGAAGAGAGTTCTGCTGCGTGCCGCGGAAATGACAGCATCTGACGCGAGAGCTTCCCCAACGCCGCCATGCGGCGTGAAAAATGTGAAAAAAATGTTTTTTGATACATTAATAAACAAGGAACAAGACTCAAAAAAAAATTTCGGATATCTCTTTTTTTTCCCACAAAAAAATATTCTTGAAAAATGTGAAAAAAAAACAGGGGGTCACAGTGGTGTTCTCCCTTAATTGCCGGCGCAGCGAGGCTCGAGGCCTCGCGCGATATTCCTAACTTTTGGATTTTTAGAAGTCAGCACTTTTCGGTTGCCGCTTCACGACAACCTAATCCACCTGAAAATTGTGAGTCTACACTCAACACTCGTAGCGAGAAGTCCGCTCTTAACATCTAAGCGACTTAAGTCTTAATTCGACATTCGCAAGAGCAACAACTCTAGTAAAATCGTCGCCGTTATACTCGGTACTTTGTAACACTTAATAATAATTGCGAAGTATATTTATACATTCATACGTACTGTCGCGACATCTTATTGTATCAACTGTTTTGCATCTACTGGAAATCAATATTTATATTCACAACTTGTCCGAATAAAAGGTGATCAATTATACTCGACATCTCGATTTCAATCGTTAATCGGGAAACGAACCACGTGTCTCATTCACTCATTTACAAATCGTACCCTATGCGTTTCCCCCATGACCTCTGAGGCGCCGCGTCCACGTTATTCGCCTTTTTACCTCTGAGTCGCCGAGCACACGTCTCCCTTGTGAAACCCCCTGGAACGTAACAGTGACAATATAAAATTGTAATTCTATTTGAATAAAAAAAAAATGAAAAAAATCAGTCTCATTATTTAATTTACACACCTCGTAGTAGTATGGTAGAAAGATAGTAAGATTAGGGCCATAACATGAAGTTATATGGTCTAGAGCCTTCCCGAATAAACGGGCTATCTAATGCGAAAAGAATTTTCTAAATCGGATTAGTATTTCCTGAGATTAGCGTGTTCGAACAAACATACAACACAGAAACTCCCACCTTTTTTATAGTAGTAAGATTAGTAAATAATAGAGCACGCAAACTTTGTGAAGTAGGTGTTTGTTTTTCTTTTAGTTCTTCACAGCCTCTGGAATTTTGGCACTCCCCTAGCGGGCACATTTGGAACTCGAGGAAGAAAAAAAAGTACACGCCAGTGGAAAAAACGAATGGCAGTTTCTATTGAATATTTTTCCCGGGGATTCAGTACGTGAAGCATTGTCTTCGTCTATTCAATACTTTTGCGACACCGATAATCTCTCACATCGTTTTAACACAAGATCTTACGTGCGTTCAACGATCTAACTTCCTCGTAAAGAAAACGTATCTTAAACCGAAGTCCCGAAATTCCGGAAGTAATTATTTCCACCACCAATCACAGCCGAAGTAGTACCCTGAAAATAGAAGAAAAAAAAAGAAGTTTTTTCGTTAATCGTAGAAAAAGAATCTTACGCCATCTGGAATGTAAATGACCTTAGCAGCGTTTTTGATCATCGTAACGTCTTCGGTGGATAGGGTTTGTGGTTGATCTTCAACCGCATCCGTCTCGGTTTTCTTCGGCTTATTGTCCGTAATAACTATGGCCTGTTTCTGCAAATAAATAATTAATAAACCGTTTGAATCGACAAACGTTGAAGTATATTTTTAGAACAGCAGGGGAGACTGCGGTGATTCGATCACTTTTTCCACCAGAAGTGTCTCGTCGTTTAACAAGATTTTACGATCTCAAGGCGTTCAACGTGCAAATAATAAGAATATATACATTTAGAATTAATAGAGGGCGCCACTTGGCGCCGTGAAAATAGACAGGGATGAACGAAATAGGCAACACCTGTCGTTTAAGTCAGGTAACAATAGATGGAGCAAGCGGTCCCAAGGCCTCCTACGTTTGTAAGCATCAATGAAAATAAAAATAAAGAAGATACGAGAGATTCCACAATGGGAAGGATGTCAAAGTCGCGACAGTCAAACTCCCGACACGGCCTATCGCGCGTGTACCGATTGTTTTTGGTACGTGTACAGCCGCGAGATGGCAATAACGGTTAAAGCGCAAACACATCGCGGTTAAGCAATGAACGTAGTTCGAAGTGTTGAGGTTCTCAATAAAACCGAGGGACGTGACTGACAAATTATTTAATCAAATAATACACGTGGGTTCCTTTTGGCTATATCGGAGCGAGAAAAAGTTGAATAACATAAACAACTGTTTTTGGTTGAATTTCTTATAAACAATTTGTTAACAAAACCAAGAACAAATAGTATTATGATTATTGCCGTTAATTTTTTAATGAACAAATGGCAAATGAATAAATAAATTTTCCAAATAAATTGAAATAATTGTTTTTATTGTCGTTGTTATTATTATTAATACATTTCGTCGCAAAAATTTGACCGGATAATACACATGGCTTCCTTTTGGCTATATCGGAGCGAGAAAAAGTTGAATAACATAAAGTGTTGTTGGTTCAATTTCATATAAACAATTTATTAAGAAAACCAGGAATAAATAGTATTATGATTATTGTTGGGTTTCGTTTAAAAATTTGTACCTCTGGTCCCCGAAGATTTTTCGATGATTACACGAAAATTAACTTTTTTTTACCTAATAATAAAAACAACGACAATAAAAACAATTATTTCAATTTATTTGGACAGTTTATTTATCCATTCGCCATTTGTTCATTAAACGAAACCCAACAACAATCATAATCGTAATTATTACTGGTTTTTTTAATAAATTGTTTATAAGAAATTCAACCGACAACACTTCTTTATGTTATTCAACTTTTTCTCGCTCCGATATAGCCAAAAGGAACCCACGTGTATTATTTGATTAAGGTAGTTCTAACGCAAATGAAGAGTAATGAAAATTTAATGAATTTTTGGGAAAACCTAGAAAAAGTACTGAAGAATACTTATGCGAAATTTGAGACTGTTTCACCGTACCGTTTTCAAGATATCGTTTATCAAAAATTGCAAAATTTGCATACGAACGTATACCTATACCGTACGAAATGAGCACTTCCCGGATATTTAGTCACCAAAATGTACGAAGGAGTAATGAAAAATTCTTGAAATTTGGCACGAAAGTAGTTTAGTAGATGAAGAATAACATATATTTTACAGTAAATTTTCGACCATACAGTAAAAAAGTATGGATTATTGAAAAAATATTGTTTTGAGGCTAGAAGAACTCGTGAGCATGACAACGTCGCTGCGCGACGTGGCTGCCCGCCTCGCGCACCGCTCCTTCTATCCCCTCCCATTTCTTGTGTTAGAACTACCTTAAATAATTTGCTAGTCAGTCACGTACCTCGGTTTTATTGAGAACCCCAACACTTGGAACTACGTTCATTGCCTAACCGCGATGTGTTTGCGCTTTAACCATTATCGCCATCTCGCGGCTGTACACGTACCAAAAACAGTCGGTACACACGCGACAGGCCGTGTCGGGAGTTTGACTGTCGGGATTTTGACTGTCGGAACTTTGATATCCTCCACCGCCATGTATTTAGCTCTCTTACCGGCGGATGATGCGTCGACTCTTTTTTCGAATCCCTTTTGAGATACTTCTCCTCGTTCTTTTTTCTCTCGTCAATGGCATTATTGAGCGCTGTCTGTTCGGCCGTGGTGAAAACAACGAGTCTCGGATCCATTGCTATCCAATCGCTGTGTATAACCTGATCCATTCGCCAACGTTTCGATATGTCCGGCTCCAAAAGATTCGTCACTAATTTCTTTACATTCTCGCTCAGCGTCAGAGCGACCTTGCCCCGAAACTTCCAGCGTCGATTCATTTGCAATTCACAAAGACGCTGTATGTTAGGATCGTCGAATGGCATTCTTCTGTTCAATATTATGTAAAGAATAATGCCGAGCGACCATATATCAGCGATTTTAGGATTGTACGGCGAGCCGCGCAGTACTTCCGGCGCTGCGTACGACAGCGAGCCGCAATAGGTGTCGCTGAGTACTCGTTTTCCGCGGGCGTCGATAACGTAGCGAGCAAATCCGAAATCCGCCAGTTTCACATTGTAATTCGAGGTTATTAAAACGTTTTCGCACTTTATGTCACGATGAGCTATATCCATTTCGTGCAAATATTGCAGACCTGAAATTAACGAAAATCTTGACCAACGATTGTTGTAGATTTATAAAAATAATTAAGCAACTTCGAAGTGTTTCGAAAAAGAATTCGAGAAGTTGTCGAGAAGCTTTCAGACTGCTGAAGTCTGATGCACCTATCTAAAATGATGGTAGTCTGAAAGTTTCCGAAAAAAAAAAGATGAAAAACAACGATAAACCCAATGAAATTGCGAAATTTTTTAAACTTCATTTCGAGCTTTGGAAATGATTATTTTTGCATGTTTCCCGTAATTCGTTACAGGGTATGCGATTGCGATTGAAGAAAATTTCGTTAAAAACACCTATAGCCAGCTGTCGAAGCCATACTCGTGCCTGGCTCTCAGCAATCGACCCGTTCTTCAATATAAAATCAAGAAGATCACCGTTCTCGGCGAATCGCATGAAAATAAAATACTTGGTGCGCCTTTGAAAAATACTGTGGACGTGGATGATGTGCGGATGATTCAATTTCACGAGTATGTCGAGCTCGCGAGGCAAAAATTTGTGGACAAAATCGTCGGTGGCGCTTGAAGTGTCGACGACCTTACAGGCGAGAGTGTTGTTTCGATCCGGTTCGTTCTCCGGCTTGTACTCGGCGAGGAATACCTTTGATAAATATTTTTTTAATTATTAATCCCTGATAGACTGGGATCTCGATTTTGGAGAGTTAGATTTTAAGAAAATTCCCCTATTTTGCCTCGCCTGCGCATGGTGTGGCGCACGGTCTTGTATACAAGACCGTGGTCTGGCGCATCTACGTCAAGATGGCCGTGATCGTAGTCGTATTTATCTTAAAACTTATTCAGGGGCCCTTTTTAGGTTAGGTTGTTTGCGCGTTAGCATAAAGTAGTACACTTGTAGTGCACTAGGGGCTGGTCTTGGGCAGCCTCGATTATGAGAACTTCCGGTCTCAGTTTGTTCTTGAAATCGAGGTCCCAGTGTATAGAGTATGAATAATCTGAGGGATTTGATAATAGCATTCTTAAGAGGTCACGGGACTTCGAAGAAAAACAAAGATTTCTAAAATTTCCGTATCTATCGTAATTTTTCATACGAACGTATACGCAATCTTATACATAATGAAAAATACTTCTTAAAGTACACGTAAGATGTCTCATGCGTCGATTTTTAAGTATACAAAGAGACGTCTGCCCTCACTTATCCCCCGACGAGTTGCAGGCGGTTCGCTAGAAATCCGCGAGGTGGCGACAGACTGAGTGCGCTCCCGCAATCGGGGGCGACTACTCCTACGCTTATAAGACTCTCACCGTTCCTACCTTTCGTATCTTTCCGATATTTATATTTCTCTCTCTTTGGGTAATACTTATATGACCGATCTTACCATTTAGTGGGAATTTTCTCTAAAATCGTATTTCATAGAATCGAGAACTTTTATCAAGTTGTTATTAAGCCGTGACGAAACCTTTGCGTAGGAGCCTTCGCCGAGTTTTTTCAAAAGTTTGTATCCCCGCGCCTGTAAAGTTGCTTCCTCGGACGGTGTCTGGTGGAGATGGGTTTGCGACATGGAATTTAAAGACTCGTCGCTGGTACATCCTATCTCCTCCGTTTAACATAGTTTACGACTGTTTTTTTTCTTCTGATTTGTCGCACAGGTTTTGGTCCCTCGACAGCATCCATCGCCCGATATGTTATCAATTTCCTATTCGCGTTATCATACTGCATTAACGTAGTATTTTTATTCGAAAATTATTCTTTTCCTTCGAATATTCGTATCGAATAATCGGTTATGTACTTTGAAAATTCATCGGTCGAAAGAAGGGCCACATGAGAATCGATCGGTAACGTCAATCGGCTCATTGGCTTGACAATTATATACGATCGTGATGAGAGCGATAAATGTCGCGAAACAAATGGTCTTCTCGTAGATTTTTCTTCATTTTTGGTCGGTTCAATTTCACGAATATTTAACGATGAATTTTTATGGACTAATGTGTATATCGTTCGGTTTTTACTTAACCATATTTTTTATTTGGGTTTTTTTTTATTGCGTAGTCAAAATTAGAGCCGATGACAAGGCTCTGAAGGTATTCCCCATCGTTTCACGTCGTGAAACATTCGAAGATTTGTTTTTCTAGTTTACGACAAGGAAAAACAAAAAGAAAATAAATCCGGTATAATTCAGTCTATGACAGAAAATAGGACGCAACCTTCGAAATAACGACGATCGATATTTCGTCACGATTTAATTCATCGAGGAAGAATTCGCGTGGAAAATCTGCGAGATTGGTCGTTAAACTTTTAACGCTCGTGTCATCTCCCGAATTAGACAAGATCGATAAACGTCTCGGTGCTGATTCAATTTCTTCCTCAAGACGTATTTCAATAAATATAACGAAAAAAATTGAGAAGTATCGAGGGCTCACATACCCTTGAAAATTTCAAAGAATGAGTTTTTTTTTCACAAATTTGTATTCTTTATACTTTTGAGAATTAAATAAAAATCTTTTAAGAAAATTCCACTCCGTTACAAAGTTGTAGCAATAAATGTGACCGGACGTCGGATTGGGACGGCTGCCTACCAGAAACTTTAAGGAGTTATACGCAGTCAGGAGACCGAAAATAGGCGATTTTTCAAAAAATTTTCCTGGAAAGACATTTTAATTTATTAACGTACAAATTTATACACGTATTGTGATAACTTTTTACTTTATTTTCATACTTTTTATTTGTAAATGTAATGATTTTTAAAGCTGCTACAGCCGATCTCCGGTGGATCCTCTAAAAAAAGGTGTCTGGCGGGCATATATCCGGTTTGGATAATCCAAAATAAAAAAACCAAAAAGATTCTATTAGTGGATAGATAAATCTAGGTATTGATCGAAGGAATAGTCGAAATTTTGATTTTTGGCAAAATGGCCGCTCGAAAAAGAAAAAATTCCGATTTTTGACTAAAATTTTTTCATTGAATTGTTTAAAAAAAATAGAACTAATTATCGGAAATGTTATTCCTTCGATCAGTACCTGAAGAATATATCTGAGAAGGTTGTGTTAAAATTGCAGACCGATCGGTTGAGCCGTTTTTGAGAAATCGTGCTCACCGACTTTGGAAACACCGTTTTGAGAAAAAGTTTAAAGTTTAGGTTTGTAACGCTCCGAGCGTCTTTACAAATATGCATGTATAAGAATATTTGCCGGATCGATTTGAAATTTTCAGACAATATACTCAAATATATGTGCATTCCCAAAATGCAATAAAAAATTGATTTTTTGAAATTTCCACCTGCGTATGATCCCTTAAACTCCGTCCCTCTTGAAACTACGTTTTTAGACAGTTTCAGCACGACAACTCCGTCGATTTTTAATATTTTTTAACTTTTCTTTTTTATAAATCTTGACAATTATTTTCTCTATAATCTGACAAGAGGGTTTTTCAATTTTTTCGTTGGACAATTTTTTTATAAATTGTCAAACACAAATACTTTTTTTTTTCAAATTGCATACTAAAGTTTGAAGTACTGTAATTTCTTTATTTTCGAAAAAAAAAAAAAAATCCCTCCGTCAGACTATTGCTACTACGGTATTTTACTAGATTCTATTTTATTTTTGTAGATTCGATCATTTTTGGCGAAGTTACGATGTCGACAAGGAGGCGCCGTAGTTTTCATCAGTAGTCCATTTATATCCGTACAAAATAATGTTAATATTTGAAAAAAAAATTTTTTTAATTTTTTTCCTTGTAATTGAAAAGTTAATGAAAAATGTGAAATTTTTAAATTTTTTTACCATATAACCTTTATAATAATTTTTCAAATTATTCTGAGACCTTAAATAAAAAAATCCCGGTATTTTTTTTCATTTCCGGATTTCCGACAAAGCGGATCTTCTCGGTCCCATTACCGAGCGAGCAATGGGGATTTTTCTAATCTGCAAAAATCCTTCTGGTGCGTCATTATCGTGACAAAGGAATCAGAATCTCGAGAGATAATGAGATAAGCACGTGTGCGCGGGTTCGATCGATTGCCGGCGAACAAAGAACAGGCTTGTATAACTGATAGAGAAATTAATGGCACAGATGCCTCGCGTCCGCCGTACCGTTGACTCGCATCACTTGCGTGATTCGTCGAATTAGTTGAAACCACTTTTAAGCTGTATTTCGTGAGATCTCTTTTAAACATTCATTAAAATCGCTTCGACAAACAGCTATTTCCTAATATTTACCGTACAAATATTGCAAATTCTTCGTAACATTTGAATTTGAAAAATAAATATTTTGGACCATCGTACAATTTAACATACAATTCGTGTAACGGGAAATGCAATAATTATGTTCGAACGATACTGCGCAGAACATTTTGTCCTCGAGGAGGTGAGTGAAACTATTTAAAAGAGGAAACTTAACAAACACACCTTAATGACAGGGGAAAATTCAAATTGCCGAAAAAAAGTCCTAACGGAAATTCCAAAAGAACGATTAATGTAAATGTTTATGTAATCATGTAAACAAATATTCAGATAAAAATCTAAAGAATTGCGGGTGATTTTTGTATTAAATTTAAAAAATATTTAAATAACAGAAGTCTTCCATTTTTTATATGCAGATCTTAGTAGTTTTTTACATGATCAGAAAAGGATTTAGAACAATTTTTTATTTGAGATTTCCGATATACAAGGGCCCCTTCCCTTCCTTTATACACAACGATCTCGATTTTAAAGGGATTCCCCTCTTTCGCCATGCTAAAGGGTAATTCCCAATAACTCAGCCAATCACGCGCTTCGGGCCAGTACCGTATCATATCATATGATCGGGGCGCCCTTTTTCGTCATGTTTAGGGTTATGTATGGCCACATTTTTTATATAAGTACACTACATTATGCTAACCTAACCTAAAAGGGTCCCGATAACTTTTCAGAAAAATACAACTGCGGTCCTGGGGCTGAATTCTGTACTTGTCTACCGACAACCATCGGTGTCGTTAGCGAGCGACAGCCAATTGCAAGGAAGATTCCAGCGGAAAGGCGCGACTCCCATAGGCTATCGTTCGCTAACGACACCGATAATTGTCGGTAGACAAGTACGGAATTCAGCCCCTGGTTGTCGTAAACAAATATTCGGATCAAAATCTAAAGAATTACGGGTGATCTTTGTATTAAATTAACAAATGTTTAAATGAGAGAACTCTTCCATTTTTTATATGCAGATCTTAGTAGTTTTTTACATGATCAGAAAAGGATTTAGAACAATTTTTCATTTGAGATTTCCGATATACAAGGGCCCCTTCCCTTCCTTTATACACAACGACCTCGAATTTTAAGGGATTCCCCTCTTTCGCCATGCTAAAGAGTAATTCCCAATAACTCAGCCAATCACGCGCTTCGGGCCAGTACCGTATCATGTCATATGATCGGGGCGCCCTTTCTCGTCATGTTTAGGGTTATGTATGGCCACATTTTTTATATAAGTACACTACGTTATGCCAACGTGCAGCAACCTAACCTAGAAGGGCCCCGATAACTTTCGAGAGAAATACGACGCGGCCCTGGCTATCGTGATGTAGATGCGCCCAATCATGCACAAGCGAGGCGAAATAATGGGGATTTTCCCTAGGGGGATGTATCACACCGACCTATCACTTCGAAAACGCGAAATGTACTTTCTCCGAAATGACACAACCGATTTGGATTGAAATAAGCTTAGCCACTGGAGTATGGTGGCAAAAAGTGGCTAAGCTTTTTTTCATCCCGATCGGCTGTACCGTTTTCGAGAAAGTACCGATAAGAATTTTGAGCTATCTCTCTCGCAGTCACGTGTTACATGTGCGCCTTCTTCTTAGGATCGAACTCGTTGAAATCGAGGTTTTAGTGTACTTCGATTGATTGCCCGTCCACTGTACCGTCGATGTTATGTACAGCATAATATTTGACTCGTTTTCAATTGATTTACACAACCCCGGGCAATATAAGAATCTTCTTTATTTTTGTCCAATTTTTAAGGGACTTAAGCATCGATCTTTCATTTCTTCCCTTTCATATACGTTCCTTAGAAAAAGGTCACGACTACTACCCACTGCCCAGACGGTTGTACCCGGAGATAGTTTGTATTTAAAAAAAATGATGATTTCAGATTGACAAAATAGTTCAAGAGCGCTGGAGGGTAATCGAACGAACAACGAGATACGGCTGGTTAATCTCAAGTTCCCGAGGGCCGTCGATTTCTCACGAAGATGCTACAACTCTATCGGCTCTCGCTACGAAAGTGAGTTCTTCTAGAAATAATAATGAACGGTTGAGTTAAGCTATTAATTCTTTTAATAGCTTGACACAAAGCATTCTTCAAACGCCGACAATTTTGTCAAATATCATTCCAAATTGCCTTATGGAAGATCAGTAGGATCGGCGCGAGCGCTGTTTTGTAGGTTAAGTTCATCCTCTACGATCTGAAGTACGCCCATAACTGAATACCAATCACGAATTACCATTTAGCAACCCGACCTCTCTCGGCCAAATTTCAAACCACTCTCTCCCCGTCGATGCGCGATCATTACTATGCGAATATGTCACCTTATGATCATACTTAAAAATGTACCGGTTTATTGGCTGCAACAATATAATAAATGAAAACCGAGAGAACACGAACGATTTTTTGGTCCGAGGCGTACGAGACTGTACAGCGTACAGTGGCGAAAAGTATAAGAGCGCTGCAGCGCCACCAGTAAACTGCTCGCGCGCGGCAGCGCGTATGCCCATTCCCTAGTTTTATAAGTCTTTGATGGAAAACAATAGAACTTTAACTCCGGATTTTTAGCTTCAGTATTGAAGCAATCGACAAAGCTGCAATTTCTATTTGAGCGAATAATTTCGCTGCCATTCGAAGCCATAATGAACGTTTCGTCAGCTGGTTCACCCTTGTGTTGCCAGATCTTACCGATAGGGCGGCGCTGCAGGAGATACGCAACAGGCGTACAGGTTCACGGTATTCTTATGGCAATAATGCACTCCATCTATATCCAATGCCGATCATCAGGGTTTACTACTTTGGAATGAGAATATTAATTAGGTTATGTCTCAATAGGTAATTCCCAATTCCCGAAACATTTTACTCACATTTTAGATTGGATACGAAAACTGCAAGAAAGCATTTCCGCAAATACGAAAAGCCTGCCGGGATCTGCATCCACAAACTGCTCCGAAAATCGCGATGGACATCCTGGATGAGTTGTATACGATTGTAATTCTCCGGTGGGTAAAATAACCTTGAAATCTTGGCGGTCACTTTCTAAATTACACGCATTATTTTCTTGTCCGTAATGAGAAATTATAAAAATCATTGTCGTCTATTGTTGACAGGAAACGTGAGAGGGAAT